>OV702281.1:333346402-335846402 GCA_916181665.1 Avena sativa
TATTATGCATGATTTAATTTCCCCATCAGCGCTAATTTTTATTCCAAATGGTGTAAACGTTTGTTCCAACAGTAGTCCTGATTTGTTCCTCATGTGTTTATATTTTTCTCATGATTCATTTTCTGTTCCTCTAGTTCTCGTGTTTTGTTTCATGTGTTTTCATATTTTGTTCCACTTTGTACATATTTTGTTCCAACAGTGGATTTGTCCCAAGGATGCCAAAATTTCATTATATTTTAGGATAATTCTTTTGCACTCATGATTTGTTCTATGTTCACCTTTTATTTCATGTATTTTTAAGTTTTGTTATGTGTGTAGATTTGATTTATGCCGTTTATTCATCTTTTGTCCCAAGGATGCCAAAACTCGATCCAAAAGGTGAAGCACCTTTTTCGCTTTGGGGCAAAACATGTGGTCAAAGATGGCCGCTCTATGTTACTCTGGAGGGGTTGGTGGATAGGCGACAACCCACTAGCCACGAGATTCCCGAGCTCGTTCGCCATAGCGGCTGAACCAGAGGCTTCGGCAGCCTCAGCCCTCAGAGAGGGCCAATGGAAAGTTCCATTCAGACGGGAGCTTGGCCTGATCGAAAGGATAGATTGAGCTAATTTAAATAGGATTATTAAGGCCACACCCCTGATCCCCACACAGGACTTGATATCTTGGACTCTAGAACCTTCGGGGAGATTCTCGGGCCGCTCTCTATACCATAGACTTTGGCAAGGAACACACCTTACCCACTTTGGTTTCATGTGGAGAATTAAAATTCCTCTTAAGATAAGGATTTTCCTTTGGCTAATGATGCTCAAGCACATGCTATCCAATGACAACATCAAACACCGGCGGGGGCCGGGCAATGGTCTGAAAGCCGTATGTGGTGAACACGAAGACACTAACCACATCTTCCTTTTTCCTCTTGCCCGCTTTATGTGGAGCATAGTTATAGAACTGCTAGGGTGCGACTGGAACCCCTCGTGTCTTGCAGATGTGTTTTCTCTAGTCAACACCAATACTAGACAACCTAGACATATGCTCTGGATTTGTGTGGCATGTGGACACTTTGGAACGTCAGGAACAAGTGTATCATAGAAGGGCTATTCCCTACACAGGCCACTAACCTACAATACAAATTGTATGTCTACCTTCAGGTGTGGAAGATAGTGGCTAGAAGGGAGAACAAGCGTGCGCCACCAAGGATGACACGAGATGATTAGTTCTTCCAGGTGTTTATTGCCGTGTTGGCCTTTGTATTCTATCTTGCTTTTTGTGATGTAAAACCTGAACTATTGTTGCGGTTCCGACTACGAAACCTGGTATGATGTTGTTGATGTGGCTTTATTAATTTAAAGTCGTGTTCCTCTCGAGATTATCATCTAAGAAAGAAGGCTCATCGGAAGAACTCAAAGACTCGAACAGAAAAAAGGAAGGAAAACACTCCCTGGAACCCGTTTGTCAGCCTTTGGTTAGCAGAACGTAGTCACCAAGTAAAACATTTACATTGTCAATAACTAATTATTGATCAGATATAGATATCAAACAATTGCTTGGCGATATGTTTGGGCATCAATTCCAAGTCTTCCACAAAGGGATTGAAAATTCAATGAAATTTCTGTCTCCATTATACTCCACAAAAGGAATTCCAAGTCCGGACACAATTTATATTCTCGGACAAATATCAGCTATGGTGAACAAGCTGGAGGCTTAAAAAGACACTTAGAGCATCTCTAGCATATAATGTAAATGCGCGGCCTAAAAAAGAGTTATTAACACTGGGGGTACAAATAGTTGCACAAAGAGGAGCAAACACATACAACTTGTTGTAAAATGGGGCCACACGATACAAAATGTATACTTTCGGATTGGAATTGATACACAGCGCCAGCCGATGTGTATGCCACGCGGTGCCATGCCATCTCCACCCCGGCGCGTCCATTTGTAAAATTACAAGCAACTACAAGCAACACATGTACATCTTATTGGTAGACAATATAAGCATATGTACAACAAATGCAAGCAGCTAACAAATGTAACAGAAAATACAACAATTGGCAGGCAGAAAACCCACATTCTTAATAGGGCACATGTAAAATCTTCGACATGTGTTTGTGCCTTCAAATGCAACACATCTCTTTGGCTCCAGATTATGCCACGGACACCGTTCTGTGCACCCCATGGAAATCCCAATAAAATTGGGATCTTCTGTTACATTTGTTAGCTGCTTGCATTTGTTGTACATATGCTTATATTGTCTACCAATAAGATGTACATGTGTTGCTTGTAATTGCTCATATGATCAACAATGTGTGGCTCCTACTCCATTTTCTACAGCATTCTACAAGAATTTGTTCTATGATGCATCATATTTTCCAACAATATGTAAATGTCCTACATGCATACATTAGCTCATATGGTCATATGCATTTTCTGCATATGACCATATGCTTATATTGTCTGCCAATTCTGTTTTGTTGATATCATCCTTAAAACATGCTAGAACAGTCATATTCATGTTCTTTGAATTGTGTTTTGAGAAAAACCTTTTTATTTGTAGGATGCTTTGAACTGTGGTTTTATCTTGGGTAGATGACCAAGAGTGGACAGATGCCCTGCAGAATGCTTTGGCAAAGCTCTGGTCCATGTATGAGGATGCCAACACTTGCATAATTGATGAGAGGGTGGAGAATGGCAAGCTGCTATCTCAACTAGTCGAGGAGAAGACCAAGCCTCAGAAGAAATATGCAAGCATGATGGCTGCTGTGGGTAGGTTTGTGGATGATTCTCAGAAGAAGGTGATGGAGAAAAACTTGGCCCTGCTGAATGGTAAGAATAAACTTGAAGTTGTGGAGATGGAGGAGAGGGATTCTCTGAAGACTGTTGTGGAGATGCTCAAGCATGAGCAGAAGACACATGCAGATGTGATGAAGTCAAAGGAGAAGAAATGGAAGGAAGAAAGGGATGATATCAAGGCTGAAAAGAAAAAAAATGGAATACATGTTATATGATCTGCTGAAAGCTGGTGATGAAAACAAGGAGAAGGTGAAAATAATCAAGGCCATAGTTGATGAGTGATGGCATTTAGATGACATTTTAGATTGTATGCCTGAAGCAATGTTCTATTATCTAGTAATGCTGGACAATCAATTGTAATGTTGACCAAGTATTGTTGTAGTACTTGTTGCTGAGATATGTATGGTAATGTTTTGTTATAATTTCCTTGTGGTAATTTATTTTTTCAGAAAAATACAATATACTTGAGCTATGATTCTGTTGGAATATTTCAAGCATTTTGAGACAATGTAGTGTGATCCAGAAAGGAAGTGTCTTTGCATTGCATTGTCTCGGCTGGCATTAGTGTATTTTTTAGTATGAATAGTGCATTTGTCTTGATTGGTGTGGCACTGTGTTGTTCCATCAACTTATCAATGCACTGACATGGTAATAATTTCTTCTCAACCTCCTTGTTATTCTCGGCTTAACAGTTTGCTCACCATGGCCTTGCTCTGTCCAAGAAAAAAACCTCTCTCCATCTGTAGCATCCCATTTGTCTAACAACTGTAATGCTACTTGGTCTAGTAATATAATGACTACTTCCTAGACATAATTGTTGCATCATCATTATATCATGCTCATGTCATCATGCCACCTTGCATTTGAGCATCATATAAAACCCTTTTTGTGTTGGTTCTCCTCTCATATGCATTATCAATTGTATTTGTCTCTTGATATTGTATTTGGATATTGATATATTGTTTAAATGCCCAAGTTGAGTTGGGGGCATATCTTTTATTCCACTCCACCACCTTTCTTTCACCACCTTATAATTCCACCATTCCATTATCCATGAGCTTGTAATTCTTTTCTTTGGATTTTTACTCTAGCTCATGTGGGTTGGGTGGATCCAACTCTAATTTCTTTTGCTTGGTCTTTATTCCACCTTTTGGGAATGCATGGAATCATGCCATGTGATTTTATTTTGTTTTCACAAGATTAACACATGGCATTAAGTACTTGCATGGGCCATGCAACCATCACCATCTTTTGTCCTCCTTTGTTTTTATTTGTTTTTGAGTGGATCATCCCTCATCTCATCCCTCTCCCTCTTTGTATCCTATCTTGTTTTATACAATTCAGGGCCACTGTTAGGGTCCAATATTTTGGAAAAAGAGTTTTGTTCTTTTACTAAAACCCTAATCTAGTAAAATGCCAAATAGACACATACACCTAGTATGTATGTGGGCATCATCTCCCCTCTTAATCTTGTCCCCTCTCATCTAACTTGTTTCCCTAAACCTCCTTCCAATGCTCCTACAAAGTTCAAAAGGTTTTGAATTAGTAACTTGTTTGGATTTTAAACAAACAAACAACAACAAATAAATAGTATCTAGAGCATAAAGAAAAATAGTGAGAGAGGAGCAGCAGCAGCCCACCTTGGGCCCAGCCGCAGCAGCCCAAGAGAGAGCAGCAGCCTACCAGTGCAATTCCCTCCTCCGGCCCACCTTCCTCCACGGCCTGGTACCCCTTCGCTCCCCGACGCCGTCCTGTTCACCGTCTTCCTCTCGACCCCCTTCTCTCTGCAGGTAAACGGAAGGAAGCAGGTGGCCGTCGTCTCCCGTCAGCCGCGTCACCACCTGCCCCTTCTTATCTATCCCCGAGCGGCCTCCAAACCCTATCCCTCTCCCTTCCCTGCGCCGCCATTCCCCCTCTTCCTCTCCTCCGTACCCCGCCTCCCTCGTGCCAAAAATTTCAGTGAGGGGAGCATAGAGGTGGAGCTGCCATGGCCGCCAGCGGGAGCGATTGAGCCCAGGAACAGAACCGCCACTTCCGCCTCTTCGGAATCGCAGCAGGAGGAGGAGCCGGAGCTGCCGGTGACTTCCTCCTCGCCTTCGTTTCGGTCGTGACCAAGCAGGCCCGCCCCGTCGCCACCGCCTGACCATATCCCTCCGTCCCCGACCCCAATTCTTGCGGGAATTGGTCGAGGTGAGTGCCACCTCCTTTTCCCCTTCTTTTCCTCCACCTTCCCGCGTCATGCCGCCTGGAATCGCCGTCGCCGTCGTCGGTGACCACCGCCGCGTGCGCAGCATCCGCAGATAGCAGCAGCAGATCATCGCTGCGCCTCTGTTCCCGTTAGTTTTCTGGCCCTCTCCAACCACCTCCAGTGACGCTCTGTACATACCTGCATAGAGGGAACTTCCAGCTTTCAGTAGGATCAAACGGCGCACGAAACGGAGTGGTAGATCTCTCGAAATCATCCTCCGAAATCGAGACGACCTCGCAGTTGCTTCTGTCAGATTCGTCAGCTAAACGCCGATGTTTTTTGTCCCTTGTTCATCGATGGTTTCCAGGTGTTCCAGCCCTCCACCGGCGAAAACTCAAACACGAAAGTTGTAGCCCTATCATCCCTCTTCATCTTTCATTTTTGCATCATGGCGAAATTCGTAGTATGTTGCTCGCCATCGTCTTCCGAAGTTTGGCCAAATCGTTGTATCACTGTCGAAATTCAGTTTCCCCAGGACACTTCCTTCAGTTCAGAGAACGCCTGCGGCTGTTTTCCACTTAGATCCCTGGTTTTTCCAGATTTGAACCCGGCGTCCACCTCCTCGGCCCACCTGTCAGCCACAAGGTCAGCCACACCCAGTATGATCTGCCCAGTCAGCACTGCGGCCCACCTGTCATCCTCCTTGGGTAGAATCCTGCGAGTAACAAAAGTCCAGAGAACTTTCCTGAATTCAAATTCAAATTGATTTATATTCTATTTAAATTTAAACCAATTCATAACTTTCAAATGGTTTGGAATTTGAATTCAAACCTTATATGAAATTTGTTTTGTTTTTGAATGTTAATTCAAATCTTTAATCAAATATTTTCAAAACTAATTCAAACTAGTCAACCTTTGACTTTGACCCCATTTAATAATTTTGACTTAAACATAAATTTAACATTCATAATTCCAATTAATGCAAATAATATATGTTTTCAAATCAAAAAAATGTGAGGAATTCAATTATGCCCTCCAAAATATATTTTGAACACTTTAAATTTCAAGACGACTAAAATTACAACAAAATGCCATTTTCCCTTAATTAATTAATAACTTTTGTTTTATAACTCCAAATTTGACAAATGATATGTCTAAAATGATTAGCTCGACGAGACCTTTCTGTTTATGCATTCCATGTTCTGTTTTGCAGCATGCATCATATAAATATATTGTAAACAGCAACTAATATGAGGATAAAATGTGGCCAAAACTCAACAAAATGTTTATTTCTTGTATCCTACACCTCACCCATGCCATGCTACATTATTGCCATGCAACTTGTGCATCATTCATCATGGCATGATTGTTTGCTTGTCGCATTTTATTCTTATGCTTGTGCACTTTATTTATGTTGGCCCTTGTTTGTTTGGTTCTTCTTCGAATAGACGTTGAGCAGGGGATATATCAAGAGACCCAGGAGCACTACCCAGATCCTTCTCTCGCTTCCACTGAGCTGCCAGGCAAGCACTACCACATGCTTGCATACATTTAGTACCTATTGCCTCTATCTTATTCTTGCATCATTGAGTCGCGATTGCATTAAACTGAATCCCAAGTATTGCATGGCCTTTACTTTTAAACCCCACCGAAGCTTGTTCCTCCATCCCATGAGCCATCACTACAGGAGTTGTTTGAGCCATGAGAGTCGTAGAACAGCATGTGTAGGGTATGTGAGTGTCTGATGGATAACGAGGTACCTAAACAACCCAACCTGAGTAGTATGGGATAACTAATGAAAGTGGCACCGGTGAGCAATATCTGCTATTTGGTTTTTCCTGCTCACTTGTGTCCCGTAGGACCCCGAGTACTTGATTCCTGTTCCTTGATTATTCGCGCTATCCACATCCGGGAGGCTTATGGGACTCCCCTGAGCCAGAGCTTGATTCATTCTTATTTCTTGGGGCCACAAACTAGTTTGAGGTTTTATTTACTATCCTGTACTTATGCCATGCTTTACTGCTTTATTTACGATTGTGCGAGGAGCACCTGTACTGTTTAGGATCGGGACACGTTTTCGCGGTATCGACAAGCCCAGTCACACTTTCGGGTTCCCAGTCGTTTACAGCCGTCCACCCAAACCTTGAGTCCGTCTCGGAGTCAGCTAACTTTGTTGCGGGTATACTTAATGGGGTGGCCCCCGGAAATATTTCTGAATCCTGTGATTGCTTTGTCGTGAAAGCCTCGTTGGGTTTTGATTTGGTTTTTCCGAGGTTGATCGAGTGTGTGTTGCTATTTGTGCACCCCTGAAGGGTAAAACTTTCTGAAAGCCGTGTCCACGGTTATGGACGACTTGGAGCACAGTTTCTCGATCATAGACAAGCATAACTAAAGTACCGCTTTAAATTTGACTAAGTAACTGACTAGTAAATAGTGCCACACTCATGGAATGGATAATAAAACTGCCAACGGATGGGGGTTGTTCGTCCGCTTCCTCGTTGGTAAGCGAGGAGGAGGATGGATCTGTTGATATTACTGTTATAACTGTTGTCATAATTCACGGACACCCGTCTATCTTTGGTTAGGCGGATGGTTAGCGAGTATCTATAGAATTGTTAGGGTTTATCTTTTGCTGCAATTGCGTCACCCCAGGTTGTGTCCCCTTTAGAGGCATAAAGACTTGCTGAGTACCCCTAGGGTCTCACACGATAAATTATTTGGTTCAGATGAACAGGTACACTCACGAGATGGAAACTGGGTGGAGGAGACGGACGATGTGGGCAACGATCATTCGGTGTAGAGATTCCGGGAACGGGGATCCGTGAGATCTGTGGGCGGGATGTGTTTATTTATGGGGCATCTTATGCCGATTTGCTTCTTATCCGTACTCGGATCTTGTTTGCCGCTTCCGCCTGATACTCTGATGTTTGATGTATGAGGAGATATCCTAAACTATTATATCTATCTAGTACATTTGAATCTTGCCGTATGGCGTTGCTATATTTCCTTTCTTTTTAGATGGAATGGCTCTGATGTACTGTTGTATGGTGGCTTGCATACATACTCATTTGTGTATGTAGTTGATCCCTTCGCCTGCCGATTACGCCGCTCGTTCTTGTCCCGATGTTTGGAAATGGTTGGGACGGCCGAAAGATCTACCTGTGAGTGGCATTTGGGCCCCACCGTACTATTTCAACCATTTCCGCTCATCCAGGCTTGTAACTAGGAGCGTAATTCACCGAGGTAGTTACAATTGGTATCAGAGCCATCCCGACCTTCAGGGTCTCAGCCAAATGGTCCTTGTCAGTCTAGCAAATATTTTGGTAGTTATGTATACTAGGGAAAAACAAAACGCGACAGTAGGACTGCTTCCAATTTTCTTCTTACCCACCCACCCACCCTTTTCTGGTAAGGAAGTGTAACGTTTTCAATCCTCTTCTTAAAAGTTCAAACTAGGATTCACGTGTTCTGGGTTTCCGTAGTACCATAGGTTGTGTGTGTGTGTGTGTGTAATTCCTTGTCTATCTGTTGCATCCAACATGTTATCTTTAATCGTCCTTTTGGTTATCAACTGTTGGTACATTCCATACCGACAGGCTTTTGCAAACCAACGCGATCTATCTGATTCGTTGTATACCGCCGCGATCTGTCTTACTCTTTGTTATCCGACGTTATCTTGTTTGGGGTGTTCGTTTCCGTAGTTACTAATCTTTAGGTTCATCGTGAGAAGAAGGGGTTAGGATATGTGTTCTACTTATTCATGTGCGGAGTAATGATTTGAGTGCGGGATGGAGTCGCGACCATACCACTACTCCTATCATTCGCTTTTGTATATTGAATTGGTAGAGTCACTAATCTTGATTCGTTAAGTGATTTTGCGCATCTACTGGTATTTTAATGCCGAAAATTGTGGAAAATTTTTCTTTGATATATCTGTGTACCACACTCCTTTCAGTCGTGTGCGATATGCTTAAGATCTTCTAGGTGCTTTGAACTTTGTTGATATTTTAATATCATCTTAGTAAATTGTATCCTTTAATCTTGGTTAATTCCATCTTGGTACTATTTGGATTATTATTATTCTCCATTATAGTACTGACTTGTGTTTTATATCAATCACAGGATGGCACCACCACGCCGTTCTGATGAGGACATACCACCTGAACTGGGGTCCGCGTTGTCAAACATCGCCAATGCCTTGGCAGCAATGCAGCAGAACCAGCAGCGTTTTGAAGAGAGTGTTCGGAGGAATGAGTTTGCTCCGCTACCTCCACCTCCCAAGCGAGGAGACATCAAAAGCTTCCTGAAGTTCAACCCACGCCAATTTGATGTTTCCGATCAACCACTTGATGCTGATGATTGGTTGCGTGAGATGTCAAGGCTACTGGAGACTGCTGATGTTCCTGAGCAAGAATGGGTAAAATGTGCTACTCACCTTCTGAAGGGAGATGCAGCTCTCTGGTGGGAGAATTACCTGAAGGCAAACTGCATTGGTTTTCAGCCTACTTGGGAACAGTTCACTGGAGCGTTCAAAGAGCAGTATCTGTCAGAAATTGTCATGGAAAGGATGAAGGAAGTGTTTCTCAACCTCAAGCAGGGAAATGACAATGTCAATACCTACATCAGGAACTTCATGAACCTTTCTCGTTATGGTGGCGATGAGATCTCTGATGACAAGAAGAAGCAAAAGAGGTTCCGGCAAGGGCTCAATGCATCGATTAAATATGCAATCACACATGCAAGGCCGGCGTCTTTTCTGGAACTTCAGCATACAGCTCTGCAGGAAGAAGCAAGTAGGCAAGTGTTTGAGGAGTCAAAGAAACACAACCGTGATGCAGCAAGCTCTTCAGCTATGTCAACTCCTTCTAAGCATCGTGTCTGGGTTCCTAACACCCCACCGTCGCTCCCGGCTCCACCAAGACCTTCAAGCTTCGCGGCAAGGCCAACAAACTTCCTCACTGCTGCTCCCAGGGGCTACAACCACCACTACCCTGGAGCGCCTGGCGGAGTCCCTGGCTACGTTGCTCCACGTCCACCTGGTGCTTGTTTCACGTGTGGAGACTCTGGGCATCAAAACTGGAACTGTCCGATGAAAAACAAAACTCTTCCTCCACCCCCTCCAAGATCTGCGGCAAGCTCTCCTATGGTTCGTGCACCACCACCTCGGGCTCTCAACATCAACACCAAGCCCGGGTCTACTGTTGCTCGTGCCAACTGTGTCAACGCCGCTCAAGCTGAGCATGCACCTGGAGTTGTGATGGGTATGCTTCCCGTTAACTCAGTCCCTGCACGAGTTTTGTTTGATTCTGGTGCATCGCATTCGTTTGTTTCTCACAAGTTTGCAAATGAAAATGAGTTAGCTATGGTTCCTCTCCTCAAGCGGTTAATGGTCCTTTCTCCTGGAGCAAACATGAGGGCTGCTCAAATCAGCCATGGCAATCAAATTGAGATTGGTGGCTCTTCGTTCTCGGCATCCTTAATTGTTCTGGGCAATTCTGACATTGATGTCATCTTGGGCATGGATTGGTTGACAGCAAATGCAGCTGTGATTGATTGTGCTGAACGCTCGGTTTCTCTGAAGATTCCTGAAGGCCATATAGTCTATTCTCCAAGTCTGACTCCTGCTATCCAGCTTTTCTCTTTGGCGGCTCTGAATGATGATGCTATGGAAGCTATTCAGAGTGTTCCGGTGGTCTGTGAGTTCCCAGATGTCTTTCCTGAAGAGTTGCCGGGTATGCCTCCGGATCGTGAGGTTGAGTTTGTAATTGAGCTTGAACCTGGGACGGCTCCTATCTCCAAGCGGCCTTATAAAATGGGTCCTGCTGAGTTGGCTGAACTCAAACGTCAGCTTGATGAACAAGAGAAGTTGGGTTTCATTCAACACAGTACTTCTTCTTGGGGTAGCCCAACAATCTTTGTGAAAAAGCGAGACAGGACTGATAGACTTTGTGTTGACTATCGGGCTCTCAATGCTAAAACCATCAAGAATAAATATCCCCTTCCGCGGATTAATGATCTCTTCGATCAGCTAGCTGGAGCTGTGGTGTTCTCTAAGCTTGACTTGAGAAGTGGTTATCACCAAATCAAGATTCGCAAGGAAGATGTTCCTAAAACAGCTTTCACCACCCGCTATGGCCTGTATGAGTACACGGTCATGTCTTTCGGTCTCACAAACGCACCTGCCACCTTCTCGAGGCTCATGAACTCGGTTTTCATGGAGTATCTTGATAAGTTCGTTGTGGTCTATCTGGATGACATCCTAGTCTATTCTAAGTCAAAGGAAGAGCATGAAGAACACCTTCGGTGTGTCCTAAACAAGCTTCGTGAGAACCGCTTGTATGCAAAGTTCTCCAAGTGTGAGTTTTGGCTGCCTCAAGTAACCTATCTTGGTCATGTCATCTCTGCCAAGGGCATTGCAGTCAACCCAGAAACGGTAAAGACAATTGTTGAATGGCTTCCTCCTGTTAATGTCAAAGAAGTGCGGAGTTTCCTTGGTTTGGCTAGTTATTGCCGTCGCTTCGTTCAGAACTTTTCGAAGATAGCGAAGCCTCTTACCGATCTCCTCAAGAAAGGCAAGAAATACCTTTGGACTCCTGCATGTCAAGCAAGCTTTGAGACACTCAAAGAGAAGCTCACTTCCACACCAGTCTTGGTTCCTCCGGACACATCTAAGCCTTTCCAGATATTCTGTGACGCCTCTTTGCAAGGATTGGGTGTGGTCCTTATGCAAGAAAAACAAGTTGTTGCTTATGCCTCTCGACAGTTGAAGACGCATGAGATCAACTATCCTACACATGACCTTGAGCTCGCAGCAGTTGTCTTTGCTTTGAAACTTTGGAGGCACTACTTGCTTGGCAACCGTTGTGAAATCTTTTCTGATCACAAGAGTCTGAAGTATATCTTCACTCAACCTGATCTCAACCTTCGGCAGAGGAGGTGGATTGAAGCAATCAATGATTTTGATTTGACCATCAACTACACTCCGGGCAAAGCTAATGTCATGGCCGATGCTCTCAGCCGCAAAGCTTATGTCAATAACCTCATGATGGAAGAACAACAGCCTCTCTTGTGCGAGGAATTCCGTCAGCTCAACCTTGTAATTGTGGAACAAGGGTATCTCCTGAACCTTCTGGCTACTCCTCTCTTGGAAGAGAAGGTCCGCTCTCGTCAGCTTGGTGATCCGCACACCAAAAAGATCATCTCCAAACTTCAGCTTCCGAAGTATGAGTCCTTCCACGTCGATGATAAAGGCACGCTTTTCTTTGAACACCGGATGTTTGTTCCGAACTACCCGGGTTTGAGAGAGCAAGTTCTCAAGGAGGCGCATGATTCTGTTCTTTCTATCCACCCCGGCAGGACAAAGATGTACATGGACTTGAAAACACAATATTGGTGGCCGGGATTGAAACGATATTGTGCCAAGTATGTCTCGGAGTGTGATGTCTGCCGCAGAGTGAAAGCTGTCCATCAGAAACCTTTCGGTCTTCTACAGCCATTGAAACCACCGGAATGGAAATGGGAGAAAGTAGAGATGGATTTCATCACTGGTTTTCCAAGGTCGCAGAAGGGCAACAATGCAATCTTTGTTGTCATTGACAGGCTTTCTAAAGTGGCTCACTTCTTCCCCGTCAAGGAAACAATTTCTGGAATTCAGTTGGCTGAGCTCTATATCAACAGAATTGTCTCTCTGTATGGGGTCCCGCTTGAGATCAGTTCAGACCGTGGGAGCATCTTCACTTCCAAGTTCTGGGAAAGTTTCCAAAATGCTTTGGGAACAAAATTGAACTTCAGCACAGCTTACCACCCTCAGTCGCAAGGACAAGTTGAAAGGATCAATCAGATTCTGGAGGATATGCTTCGTGCTTGTGTTATCTCTTTTGGCATGAAGTGGGAAGAATGTCTTCCTTATGCTGAATTCTCTTACAACAACAGCTTCCAGAAAAGTCTAAAGATGGCACCATTTGAGGCTCTCTATGGCCGCAAATGCAGAACTCCGATTGGTTGGTCGGGTGCAGGAGAAAGAATTTGGTTTGGCCCTGACATTGTAACTCAAGCGGAGGAGAAGGTGCATATCATTCTTGAAAATCTGAAGATTGCTCAAAGTCGCCAGAAGAGCAATTATGACAGAAAGCACACGGACATGGTGTATGTCCCTGGTGATCTCGTTTACCTTCGTGTCACTCCCATGAAAGGCACGCACCGTTTTGGTATCAAAGGAAAGCTGGCTCCTAGATACATCGGTCCATTCAAAATTCGTGGAAGAAGAGGAGAAGTTGCTTATGCTCTTGAGCTCCCAGAAAAACTCAAGGTCCATGATGTTTTCCACATCTCTCAACTCAAGAAGTGCTTCAAGGATCCCGGCAGGACCGTGGATCATGAGCTAATCAATCTCCAAGAAGACCTGTCTTATCAAGAACACCCCACAAAAATCCTTGAGATCGCAGAAAGAAGGACTCGCAACAAGTCCATCAAGTTCTGCAAGGTGCAGTGGTCGCACCATTCTGTTGATGAGGCCACTTGGGAGCGTGAAGATGAGCTCCGTGCCAACTATCCTACCCTCTTTGAGTCTTCTTCTTCTTCCTAGAATCTCGGGGCGAGATTCCTGTTTAGTGGGGGAGAGTTGTAGCATCCCATTTGTCTAACAACTGTAATGCTACTTGGTCTACTAATATAATGACTACTTCCTAGACATAATTGTTGCATCATCATTATATCATGCTCATGTCATCATGCCACCTTGCATTTGAGCATCATATAAAACCCTTTTTGTGTTGGTTCTCCTCTCATATGCATTATCAATTGTATTTGTCTCTTGATATTGTATTTGGATATTGATATATTGTTTAAATGCCCAAGTTGAGTTGGGGGCATATCTTTTATTCCACTCCACCACCTTTCTTTCACCACCTTATAATTCCACCATTCCATTATCCATGAGCTTGTAATTCTTTTCTTTGGATTTTTACTCTAGCTCATGTGGGTTGGGTGGATCCAACTCTAATTTCTTTTGCTTGGTCTTTATTCCACCTTTTGGGAATGCATGGAATCATACCATGTGATTTTATTTTGTTTTCACAAGATTAACACATGGCATTAAGTACTTGCATGGGCCATGCAACCATCACCATCTTTTGTCCTCCTTTGTTTTTATTTGTTTTTTGAGTGGATCATCCCTCATCTCATCCCTCTCCCTCTTTGTATCCTATCTTGTTTTATACAATTCAGGGCCACTGTTAGGGTCCAATATTTTGGAAAAAGAGTTTTTTTCTTTTACTAAAACCCTAATCTAGTAAAATGCCAAATAGACACATACACCTAGTATGTATGTGGGCATCATCTCCCCTCTTAATCTTGTCCCCTCTCATCTAACTTGTTTCCCTAAACCTCCTTCCAATGCTCCTACAAAGTTCAAAAGGTTTTGAATTAGTAACTTGTTTGGATTTTAAACAAACAAACAACAACAAATAAATAGTATCTAGAGCATAAAGAAAAATAGTGAGAGAGGAGCAGCAGCAGCCCACCTTGGGCCCAGCCGCAGCAGCCCAAGAGAGAGCAGCAGCCTACCAGTGCAATTCCCTCCTCCGGCCCACCTTCCTCCACGGCCTGGTACCCCTTCGCTCCCCGACGCCGTCCTGTTCACCGTCTTCCTCTCGACCCCCCCTTCTCTCTGCAGGTAAACGGAAGGAAGCAGATGGCCGTCGTCTCCCGTAAGCCGCGTCACCACCTGCCCCTTCTTATCTATCCCCGAGCGGCCTCCAAACCCTAGCCCTCTCCCTTCCCTGCGCCACCATTCCCCCTCTTCCTCTCCTCCGTACCCCGCCTCCCTCGTGCCAAAAATTTCAGTGAGGGGAGCATAGAGGTGGAGCTGCCATGGACGCCAGCGGGAGCGATTGAGCCCAGGAACAGAACCGCCACTTCCGCCTCTTCGGAATCGCAGCAGGAGGAGGAGCCGGAGCTGCCGGTGACTTCCTCCTCGCCTTCGTTTCGGTCGTGACCAAGCAGGCCCGCCCCGTCGCCACCGCCTGACCATATCCCTCCGTCCCCGACCCCAATTCTTGCGGGAATTGGTCAAGGTGAGTGCCACCTCCTTTTCCCCTTCTTTTCCTCCACCTTCCCGCGTCATGCCGCCTGGAATCGCCGTCGCCGTCGTCGGTGACCACCGCCGCGTGCGCAGCATCCGCAGATAGCAGCAGCAGCAGATCATCGCTGCGCCTCTGTTCCCGTTAGTTTTCTGGCCCTCTCCAACCACCTCCAGTGACGCTCTGTACATACCTGCATAGAGGGAACTTCCAGCTTTCAGTAGGATCAAACGGCGCACGAAACGGAGTGGTAGATCTCTCGAAATCATCCTCCGAAATCGAGACGACCTCGCAGTTGCTTCTGTCAGATTCGTCAGCTAAACGCCGATGTTTTTCGTCCCTTGTTCATCGATGGTTTCCAGGTGCTCCAGCCCTCCACCGGCGAAAACTCAAACACGAAAGTTGTAGCCCTATCGTCCCTCTTCATCTTTCATTTTTGCATCATGGCGAAATTCGTAGTATGTTGCTCGCCATCGTCTTCCGAAGTTTGGCCAAATCGCTGTATCACTGTCGAAATTCAGTTTCCCCAGGACACTTCCTTCAGTTCAGAGAACGCCTGCGGCTGTTTTCCACTTAGATCCCTGGTTTTTCCAGATTTGAACCCGGCGTCCACCTCCTCGGCCCACCTGTCAGCCACAAGGTCAGCCACACCCAGTATGATCTGCCCAGTTAGCACTGCGGCCCACCTGTCATCCTCCTTGGGTAGAATCCTGCGAGTAACAAAAGTCCAGAGAACTTTCCTGAATTCAAATTCAAATTGATTTATATTCTGTTTAAATTTAAACCAATTCATAACTTTCAAATGGTTTGGAATTTGAATTCAAACCTTGTATGAAATTTGTTTTGTTTTTGAATGTTAATTCAAATATTTAATCAAATATTTTCAAAACTAATTCAAACTAGTCAACCTTTGACTTTGACCCTATTTAATAATTTTGACTTAAACATAAATTTAACATTCATAATTCCAATTAATGCAAATAATATATGTTTTCAAATCAGAAAAATGTGAGGAATTCAATTATGCCCTCCAAAATATATTTTGAACACTTTAAATTTCAAGTCGACTAAAGTTACAACAAAATGCCCTTTTCCCTTAATTAATTAATAACTTTTGTTTTATAACTCCAAATTTGACAAATGATATGTCTAAAATGATTAGCTCGACGAGACCTTTCTGTTTATGCATTCCATGTTCTGTTTTGCAGCATGAATCATATAAATATATTGTAAACAGCAACTAATATGAGGATAAAATGTGGCCAAAACTCAACAAAATGTTTATTTCTTGTATCCTACACCTCACCCATGCCATGCTACATTATTGCCATGCAACTTGTGCATCATTCATCATGGCATGATTGTTTGCTTGTCGCATTTTATTCTTATGCTTGTGCACTTTATTTATGTTGGCCCTTGTTTGTTTGGTTCTTCTTCGAATAGACGCTGAGCAGGGGATATATCAAGAGACCCAGGAGCACTACCCAGATCCTTCTCTCGCTTCCACTGAGCTGCCAGGCAAGCACTACCACATGCTTGCATACATTTAGTACCTATTGCCTCTATCTTATTCTTGCATCATTGAGTCGCGATTGCATTAAACTGAATCCCAAGTATTGCATAGCCTTTACTTTTAAACCCCACCGAAGCTTGTTCCTCCATCCCATGAGCCATCACTACAGGAGTTGTTTGAGCCATGCGAGTCGTAGAACAGCATGTGTAGGGTATGTGAGTGTCTGATGGATAACGAGGTACCTAAACAACCTAACCTGAGTAGTATGGGATAACTAATGAAAGTGGCACCGGTGAGCAATATCTGCTATTTGGTTTTTCCTGCTCACTTGTGTCCCGTAGGACCCCGAGTACTTGATTCCTGTTCCTTGATTATTCGCGCTATCCACATCCGGGAGGCTTATGGGACTCCCCTGAGCCAGAGCTTGATTCATTCTTATTTCTTGGGGCCACAAACTAGTTTGAGGTTTTATTTACTATCCTGTACTTATGCCATGCTTTACTGCTTTATTTACGATTGTGCGAGGAGCACCTGTACTGTTTAGGATCGGGACACGTTTTCGCGGTATCGACAAGCCCAGTCACACTTTCGGGTTCCCAGTCGTTTACAGTCGTCCACCCAAACCTTGAGTCCGTCTCGGAGTCAGCTAACTTCGTTGCGGGTATACTTAATGGGGTGGCCCCCGGAAATATTTCTGAATCCTGTGATTGCTTTGTCTTGAAAGCCTCGTTGGGTTTTGATTTGGTTTTTCCGAGGTTGATCGAGTGTGTGTTGCTATTTGTGCACCCCTGCAGGGTAAAACTTTCTGAAAGCCCTGTCCGCGGTTATGGACGACTTGGAGCACAGTTTCTCGATCATAGACAAGCATAACTAAAGTACCGCTTTAAATTTGACTAAGTAGCTGACTAGTAAATAGTGCCACACTCATGGAATGGATAATAAAACTGCCAACGGATGGGGGTTGTTCGTCCGCTTCCTCGTTGGTAAGCGAGGAGGAGGATGGATCTGTTGATATTACTGTTATAACTGTTGTCATAATTCCCAGACACCCGTCTATCTTTGGTTAGGCGGAGGGTTAGCAAGTATCTATAGAATTGTTAGGGTTTATCTTTTGCTGCAATTGCGTCACCCCAGGTTGTGTCCCCTTTAGAGGCATAAAGACTTGCTGAGTACCCCTAGGGTCTCACACGATAAATTATTTGGTTCAGATGAACAGGTACACTCACGAGATGGATACTGGGTGGAGGAGACGGACGATGTGGGCAACGATCATTCGGTGTAGAGATTCCGGGAACGGGGATCCGTGAGATCTGTGGGCGGGATGTGTTTATTTATGGGGCATCTTATGCCGATTTGCTTCTTATCCGTACTCGGATCTTGTTTGCCGCTTCCGCCTGATACTCTGATGTTTGATGTATGAGGATATATCCTAAACTATTATATCTATCTAGTACATTTGAATCTTGCCGTATGGCGTTGCTATATTTCCTTTCTTTTTAGATGGAATGGCTCTGATGTACTGTTGTATGGTGGCTTGCATACATACTCATTTGTGTATGTAGTTGATCCCTTCGCCTGCCGATTACGCCGCCCGTTCTTGTCCCGATGTTTGGAAATGGTTAGGACGGCCGAAAGGTCTACCTATGAGTGGCATTTGGGCCCCACCGTACTATTTCAACCATTTCCGCTCATCCAGGCTTGTAACTAGGAGCGTAATTCACTGAGGTAGTTACACCATCTCTCCGCCTCCCCACCTTGTTGCCTCCATTCCCCTGCCAGCTGATCGATGGAGGTTGAGAAGGTCTGGTACCTGTGGCCAGCACCGGTGGAGGTGATTTAGAAGGAGGAGGCGATGGCATTTCTTGATTTGGCAAAGGTGCAGAAGGAAGAGCTGGAGCAACCTCGTTTCGTACTCGAGGTAATTCTGCTTGGGCCGGAGTTGAGGCGCAGGGGAAGCGAGCTTGTCATGCGACTGTCGGTCGACCTGAAGGAGAGGATGATGATCGAGGTGAAGTCATGTACATTGGCCACTATTAGAGCTCGCGCAACAGAGGTTGTCTCCTCCTCCGAGCAGCTGTCTGATGTGATTAAAATCACTAAGTTCATAGGGGAGAGCAAGTTGGTATTTTATACTGTGTCTCAGCAAGATTTGGATGTTCTGTTGGAGAAGTCCCGACAGTTCCTAGATGCAAAGCTTAAGGTGCCACTGTCATGGGTTCCAGGAGTGACAGGTCTTCACATTCCTGGTTGCAGCTACAAGAAGTAAGTGTGGTTCATAGAAGTAGTGTAGTAGTTTAGTTTTAGAAATGTAGGTAGTTGGGAGAAGTAGCCTTTTGGTTTTAGTGTAGTTCAGAGATGTAGTGTTCTGGCTAGTGTAGTTTGCTTCAGGTTCAGAGAAGAAGAAGCAGTGTAGTTGGCTTCAGGTTCAGATAAGAAGAAGAAGAAGAAGCAGTGTAGTTTAGCAGTATGTACTTTGCAACCTTTTGGTAAATATGAAAGATGTTGTGTTTTTATATCAGAGGTTGAAACATCCAAAATTATAGTTCATCCAACAATAATTAATGCCAATTCACTCATGAACTATGGCTTACGGTACCCAAGTTCATATATGAACTAACCCAAAAAAAATGCAACTGCTAGACAACAAGGGAAATCAAATAGGTGCATTTTGAGTAACAACGGCCTCCTCCTGGGTTTGTTTAGGGATTGATTCATTCAAATTTGGGATGGCTAGTTTTTGTTCATGCTCATCACCAAAAAGTAGGTAATGAGCTGATCCAGGGCTAGTTTTGTATCCCCTTTTCCTTGTTCTTGCTGCTGAACCGGTTGCTTTATGTGCATCTGCCTTCTTGATAGCTTTGCCCTTCCTTCATGCCCCTCTCCCTCTAGCTGTTGCTGCATTCCTGCCCTCCCCCGACATATTTACTCTCAAGGCGGTGAAGCCTAAAATGAGAGACCGGTATCTGATACCAATTTAAAGGATAGAGATGTCGCCTAGAGGGGGTGAATAGGCGATTAAAACTTTTCCTAGAGTGTCTCAACAAAGGTGGAATAAAACTAGTGTTTACTTTGTCAAGAACAACCTAGAACAACTAATATTCACCTATGTGCACCAACAACTTATGCTAAGCAATACAAGCAACAATGTGATAGCAAGATATAGATTACTTCAAGTATGAAGGCTATCACAATGTACAGTGCATAAGTAAAGAGCTCGGGTATAGAGATAACCGAGGCACGCGGGGACGACGATATTTTACCGAGTTCCTCCCAACATGGAGTACGTCTCGTTTGGAGAGGGGGTGGTATATAACCACCTACGCCACAAAAGGCCTCCCTTATTCTCCGGCCTGACGGGATTGATCCACACTTCCACTATCGATGCACTTGTCGGTGGCAATCCGGAACCTCTCACAAGGTTGGGTCACTTCTCCACAACTCAATTGGAGGCTCCCAACAAACAATCTTGGGGAAAGCTCCACAACTTAATTGGAGGACCCAAGAAACCACAAACCTGCAACACAACCAAACCGTCTAGGGTTCCAAGAACCCAAGAGTAAAAAGCTTCTCAACTTTCACCCAATCGAATCCTCACCGAGAACTCAAACCGATGTACCAAATGAAATGGCAAGAACACAAGAAGTGCTCAAGTTATTCTCTCCCAAATTCCACCAAAGCTACAAAATCTTGTGGGGGAATAAGAGAGGAAGAACACTGGAGAAAATCCACAAAAGACTCCAAGATCTAGATCTCAATATGTTCCCCTCACTTAGAGAAGAGATTGATTGGTGGGGTTGTAGATCTAGATCTCCTCTTTCAAATCCCTCAAGAATATGCAAGAATCATAGGAGGGATTGAGGGGAAGAAAGTTTAAGAAGGTCAACAATGGAGGGGAAAACTTGCAAGAATGGTTAAGGTTCCATTGGGGAAGAAGGGACCCTTATATAGGTTCTCCAAAATCCAACCGTTGGAGATATGGAGCGTACGGGCCGGACATTCCGGCCAGTGTCCGGGTAGAATCCGATATGGGACACAGTATGGCAACGCCACGACTGAAATCTGAGATTTCTGCGCAACACCGGAGTGTCCGGCGATTTCACCCCGGACATTCCGCCCTAAGCAAAACTGACAAAAACAACAAAACTCAAACGACCATAACTTTTGCATCCGAACTCCGATTTTGATGATCTTGGGATCGTTTCGAAGATAGTAACAATCTCTACAAGACCATGCAGAGAACCATAATAGTCCATCAAGGGATGATAGAACCAAATTGTGAAAGGTTTAACCTATCTAGAAAAGACAAACCGGTAAAACCTCCAATATCGAAAACGCAACAGAGAATGCATATGAAATCCGTTTTCGATGAGCCTGAGCTTGTCATGGATATTAACACAAGCTCCAAATACTCTCATGTATAAGAACCAAATAATAACCAAGAAATAAGATGCCAAGTATGCAAAGGTTTGAGCTCTCACCGAGGGATACGATCAAGTTACTCACTCGAGAGCCCCTCTTGATAGTACGGTTACCTATCCTATAAACCGGTCTCCCCAACCAACACCATGAGACCGGTAAGAAAGAAACCCTATCAAGAACATAACTTTTCCTTGAGCATATTCCACTTGGGCTTGAGGATAACAATCTTGTCCACCTCAAGATGGAACACCTTTCTTGATTGCGCTAGCTTGGGAAGTCTTCCAGTTTGCCCCCCCATACTCACTATGGGAGAGCCTCTATTTTAGGCATATCTTCACATATCCATGATCACCATAATGATGGCAAGCCCCAAGAATATGATCTCTTCGAGATGGCTCATCTTGAACTTGCACTTCTTTTCTTCTTTTCTTCATTGTGTTGGTGCCTTGAAGGTACACCAGAGATATCACTCCATCTTATTCTTCAAGACACACTTGCCATAGGCTCAACTCTCTCATGACCAATCTTTGGATCACTCCTTGAACATCTTGGTCATCACTTGATCTTCTTCATTTTCTTCTTATTTCAACCTTGACACCACCACATGGTTCAAGCATTGCCAATGGACAATTCCTACAAGTGCAACTTGATATAAGCATTAGTCCATATAGATTGCCATTAATTACCAAAACCAAACATGGGGGGCACACATGCTCTTTCAATCTCCCCCATTTTGGTAATTGATGACAATCCCTTTAAGAGGGTTTATATAAGGAATTTAACAAATAAAATGGTAGCACCAATATCAAATACTACACAAGTATGTGATATTGGTACCATCACCATATATAGAGCTAACTCCCCCACAATATATGCATGTGTGATGAACTTGGATTTCATTGCATATATTGCCAATCATTATCATTGGTGGAGTTCCCTCTTTGGATATACCACATGCTAAGCAACAACAAAGATGCAAGAGCATGAAAGGCAAATGCTTAGAAACAAACTCAAAGCATAAACCATTTCCCTTAAACCCTCTAAAACTTCTCCCCCATTGGCATCGATTGCCGAAATGTGTGACAAGTTCTAGAAGGCCAATATAGTGATAAATCCCCCAAAGGTGTGCATTCGCACATATCAAATGATAAATACTTGGGAGGAAGTAGAACTATATCGAGGACCCAAAGATTGCCAAAAGAAATAAAATAAAAGAAGCATAAACAAATGATGTAAGCAATCACAAGATCCGACAAACCAATTCAAAAAACCAATGAGTCCAAATGGAAACAACAAGATATTATGATCAGAGCAAAAGAGTGTTTTAAAAGACAAGTAGAGATGCTCCCCAAGGTTTGTGCACAATTTAAAATAAATGCATTAGAATACATAATGCACAAATATGGAATCCTTGCTCCCCCATAAACATTTAAGACACAATAAATGAGAAAGAAGACAAATGAGCATTGTTAAATGAATTAGATGAGCTCCCCAAAGATAATGCACCAATTATGATAATTGCATTTGGGAACAAAGTGCATAGTCGTGGAATCCTCACTCATCCAAATTCATTTAACAATACAAGGCATGAGAGAACAAATATGATAATCACACAGTGGTACTATAAATAAAATTAGGAAGCTCCCCAAGGTACGTGCACAAATTGGGTTTTGTATGTGAATACAATGTGCACAACATGGAATCCCCACTTCTTCTATTTTACTTATAACACAACTTTGTGCAAATGAGCATATACTAAGGCATATAATTTGCAAAAAACAAATGGTTGAGCAATAAGTAAGAGACAACATACTAGCAGGCTCAACCACAAGGATGTGTGAGATGTATGACAAAGCATATTATAAGACTAGTATAAGAATGATCATTGCGTATCCACATAGTCTTCAATAAATGATATTGCTTAGTATGACCATACAACACACACAAAACAAGGAAGATATCAAAAAGAATAGAGGAGAATGATGTCTCTCGTGTATAAGTTTCTACGTAGATAATCTCACAAATATATTTATCCACAAAGAAACATGTACACACAAAATAGGTACTAAAATAAATAGAGCAAGATATCCAAAATGAATTCATGACAATACCAATAAGTTTTTCTTGAAAGCATAGCCAAAGTCTCAAATATATCTTATTGTACATCGATGAGCTTCAACAACCAACACACCCCATACATTATAACTATCACCAAGGGAAAAGGAGAAAGTTGGAATATATGAAGAAAGGTAACAAGTATCACTCTAAAAAGGAAAAATCAACTAGCATAATCTCATTATTGCACATGAGAGAAGCTGAGGAAAAGATAGGCAATAAAATTGCTAGATTGACATATTTGGTATTGGTGGATCATATGCATGATTTTGTATAGTCCCAATTATATTCACTCATCTCAACTTATACACATTTACAATAGAGAGTTCTCTTAAAACCAAGGCTAGAACCACACAAATACAACTACAAAAATCTATGCCAAGATGCAACCTACAAAAGGTTGGAAGCAATATAAATATGCATGAGAAAGAGATACTTGTTACCGAGATATAATTGGTAGGATATATAGGATATGAATTCGTTGATCATACTATAGATTGCCTCAAATTTTCATGTAGGCACCACTTCTTCAAAATTGAGAGACAAGCATCCAATATATCTCCAATGTACCTAAAACACAATTAAGTATAAAATGGTCCTAGTTAGTGTAACTACAATACATAGGAGAGACTCCATATAAATATGTGCATATTGATATGAAATTGAATTTCATGCACATCTTAGCCGATTGGATTTGGTGGAGTTTCCCCTATATATTGGATCAAAGAAAGCAAGCATGCCATAATATAAACATGTAGTAAATATGCATGATAAGGCTTTCAAGAACCAACAAGGAGATACAATTTGAACAAAAGCACCAAGTAAATCGAGATGTCACACACAAGAGTGAGACACGACAAACGGTGTCCAAATTGTATCAAAGAACCAATTTAACACATGAAAGATCACAAGTTCAACAAATGAACTAGGCTAAAGCCAAAAGAGCAAAATATAGATAAAAACACATATGCTCAAGGATTTATCTCATTCTAAAATGGTCAAAACATGAAACAAGGAATGAGACAAAACCAACTCCCCAAAAGAGAAAGGTTCCAACAAATAAACCAAACTCTCCACACTTTTAACGAGGGCACAAAATACCAAAACTAAAAGATCAAACTTCCAAGCACATAAACCATGATATGGAGCAAATCAAGAAGCATAAATATGAGTGTTCTAAATAATATATGAGAGATCCCCCATGGATAGTGCATTATGTAGGATTTTCCTTTTGAATGCAAAATGCACACAAATGTGATCATCACTACAACCTACATTAAATAAAACACAAGAGGATACCAATAAAATAAGAAGATCCAAAAGTAGCAAGGAATACATGGGAGAACACAAAGCATTTACTTGGCCAAAGATAGGACAATATTAAGCAAAGGACAAAGTGAATATGATCAATAAATTATACCATAATTTAGTACTCATTGTCCAAGGACAATAAATATTGGGAATAATTTTCCCAAGGTAGCTTGCATGGATATCCAAGATCATAGTCACAACAAGAAGCATATAACTAAATACAGGAATTGAGCATGATACTTCAAACAAGATTCTTGGTAACTTCCAATAGTCACACAATCACTAGTGATTAGAGTAACTTGAAGCAAATGGTTTCCATGCGGATATATATATATATATATATATGAGGAAACACATACCAAGAAGCACTCTCATATACAAGATCCAAAATATGAGCAATAAAGACATTCAAGCAAATTGGAACTTGTATGAGCAAATGTGTCACATAGGAGCTAGATTGTAACACCCTCGCCTGATAAGGCTGAGTTCATGTGTATAGTGCCAATCCCTGGATCGGTTCACTGACACACACACAGTACAAAATGATACCAAATATAACTGTGCATCATAAATACAACGAATATGATCCAGAATTTACATTATTTATTCAAGTACACAGCAGAAAACGAATACAAGGTAGATCTCCATCCTTCAAATGTGCCACAGGCGAACAATTGTTGAGTGGAGTCTCGCGACCTATGAACGATCACTCAGATACGATATAACCTGCAACATGAAACTTTGCAGCCATGAATGGTCAATACATTGAATGTATGGAAAGTAGGATAAAGTGGTTAACAACATATCTATCAACTACATGCTTATTTGGCCAAGTGGAGTTCAGGCTCATTTGCATAAAGCAACAGTTTTATCCTAACATTTGTAACAAAGTAGTTTTCCAATACGATAAATAGGACACTCTGGTTCACTCCCAGGTGCTCCTACCCAATTATGTTCACCCAACAAGTTTTAAGTAATTAAGAAATAAGGATGAGTGAGAAATATCATAGCATCAGTATCAGGTCGCTCAAATTGTCCATAACCGGGGACATGACTAAGTACTTAGTTTATACACCCTGCAGGGGTTAGTACACTTTACCCATGTGACTTGGCCAACCCAGCTCGTACCACCACTCTCATATTGGGTGATGATAGGTTGAAGTCCAAGAAGGAACCGTTCGGGAAGTATCTCCCCAAACCCGACACGCACCGGTCCAACCTACACTATCTACATCTCTGGATACGTGGGTTCGAGTTACCACAACCTACTGAGTCCAACCAACCGCCCATTTTATTATTGGCACATGGTTGCACATGAAAGCTACCAAACAAAGAAACCAATCCTTTCTCAGTGTCCTGGGCGGCATTCCCCACTATAATCCACACTCGATGACCCAATCAATGCCATTCCGCCCAGGTGGTTCATTAAAATCATGTTGGTTTGCCATTTAACAAAATAAAATCCTTTCAAAACAAATAACTTTTCATGGTATGATTCCCTCCCTCGTCTAAATAGCATAGCTAAGCAATCTACCAATACGATGGCTCATAAACAAGGAATACTAGGGAATAATATGGGACATAGCATAGCATATATACATCAATTCCTACATATGCAATTCTACAAAACATCTACGATGCATAGGAAAACGGTAGGACATTTATGACCAAGATAGCACCACTTGCCTTTAATGTAGATGTAGTCGATTATATAATCCTCACAATCCTCATAGATATAATGGTTGCACTCATCATAACCACAATACTTGCAATCATATTAGTTGCAATAACACACGTTGCACTCCTCGCAATCTATCGATCAAACAATTGCATACAACATAAACAATAGCACATAGAGATCAAACAAATACAACAAATGCATGCATGACAATTTGCTAAGTCACAATAGTTGTTATTTTACTTCTCTAAACAATACTGAAGTATATGATGCATGAAAGAGACCAATTAATGCAATGGAGTACTTGTTATTAATAATTACTTGCTAATATAGGGTTTTTTATAGTTTTGTTGTAACGCCTGTTCTAACTATCGAATTAAATTTGTTTCTTGGGTTTACTGGATAGAGGACGTTAATATGAACCAGTAGGCGTTGGATTCACCCTAATCGGAGTTATAGATCTTTTTGTATGATTTAAATAGTGTTTAATGGGTTTTAAATGATTCACATAGTTTCTGTTGTCTACAAATCAAACTAAAATTATATCTGTAATCCCCACGGAATTGTGATTCCAGGGACATATTATTTGCAATTTTCTGAATAGTATTTATTTTCTTATGAATTTATTACTCCAGAATGGGTATTAGCTTGTTTAAATATCTACAGAATAACCTTACAGTATTTTCCTGAACCATTTGCATATTGATGATCTACATGTAACCAGCTTTCCATCGGTATATCATTTATATTTTTGTGACAAGCAATTAATTTACTATGAATTTAATGATTTATAAAGTCATTAAAACTAATTAAATTTCTACGGGGTAAATAATCCGCAAAGGCTGGATCTAACCAGATATTATTAATCTACATTACAGCAGCTTCAATTTGATATATTGTTCATATTTTTCGGAGTTACAGATAATTTCCTATGAATTTATTAACCTGAAAGACCATTAAAACTAATTAAATTACTGCAGTAACCACGTACAGTAAAAGTTAGATCTAGTGCCATAATAATATTCTACACGTTTTTCTGAATCCATTGATATATAATTTACTATTTTTGGATCTACGAATCTTTTTATATGATTTTTGCAAGTTTACACAATTTCCTGCAAACTAAATTCAATTTCAAATCTACAGGGAATATTCCCTGGGAATATTCTATGCTGACTGGGACGCGGGGCTGACCTGGTGTTGAAACGTGGCGAGATCCGGTTGGCTCATACCCCTTCGCAGAATCGATCTAATCCTGGCTGTTGGGATGAGATCCAGTGGTTAGGAGAGGAGATTGACCCGATTTTGGCTTAGAATATGCAAGAAATAGATCTATGTTAGAGAGACAAATCCGTAGGTCAAATTGAAAAACTTAGAACATGAAATTTATGGGTAATCATTAGTCCTACCTTCTCACCAAAGGAATTAGGATTTGAAGAAACGAGCGCGAGTACATCTTGGATTTACACCGTCAGATCTGAAATATTGCGAGGCGATTCTCCGGCTGTGGTGGATGAAAAGAGGTGAGGTTTGTCGGGATTGAAAGATTTCGACTAGTTCTACAACTTTCGTTTTTTGACCGAAGGCAAACAAGGAAGTCTAGATAGGTTAAAAAGTAAAATAAGATTCGGACATGTGTAGATTCGAGATTTCGAGAAAGAAAACTCATACCGTTGTGGCTCCACGAGTTTATATGAAGGTTTAGGACGGTAGAGAGATAGGTTTTGGAGTAGGAAACACGTAGAAATAAAAGGAAGTCGATTTGGAGTTGTAGATTAAAAGTTACGAGTGTTTGAATAGAGATAGGTCTAGAAAACGTATTTTCGCATGATTTTTAAAGCAACTGACACATCGGTCACGTACGCGCGTGCTGGCTGCTCCCGCGGTCTGCTAGCTGGGCCGGCCCGCTTAGATTTATTTATTTTTTCTTTTTCTTTTTTCTATTTACTTGTTTCCCTCATATCTTTTTGCATACGAACTTCAAAAGATATGATTCTTGTTTCTAAATTTTTCTAAAATCGAATAGATCATTATAGGATCATATTTATAATCTTTTTACCAGTTTGCAAATAGTGGATTTATAAATCCTTGTATATTTCATTTTATTTACATCTTTATTTGTTTGTATTTATTCCATAACTTTTTCATAATAGCTCCAAATAAGCTCAATTTTGTTTCTAAAATTTTGTAATATTAATTGGATATTTTTAGGCTATAATTTAGCAATAATCGCTGCCTTAGCAACAGTGGGTTTTATAAAGTCAATTTAATTTCCTTAGAAACATTTGGGCGAATCAACTATAGGATTTAGATACCAGGATTTGGATTCAGTTTGTGAGAACTTTGCATGGATGTAATGAAATGCTTATGAATGATTCATGATTTTCATTTTGAAATCTTGCACACCAATTCTACAATCCATAATCAATCCATGCCCTTTTGCCTATATGGCTACTTAGGTCATAACAAAAGAATATAAGATTTTGAATTCAAGGTTGAGAGGATTTTCTATTCAAAAAAGTTTCTTCTCTTTGAGAATTTTCAACATAGTCAAACAATCAATCAAACTTATTTATTTATTTCACATTCCAAAATTAGGAGAATTTTGGGATGTGACATAGATAATTATCAATATCAATTCTAAGTGACAAAACCTCAAATGTTCACATTTATGCACTAAGCATATGACTCCCCCATAATGTGATACTACCATAAAACCAACCCGAGGCAAAAAGATAAAAATAGAGATAATTAATGGACATTAAAAAACTTAAATTTCTCATGAGAATTATACCACATAGAGACTAGACAATAATCCAATATAAATACTATGTGGTATTCCTCATGTACACACATTTTTAGGATTGTGGAATGCCCAAGCATAACACTCCCCCAAAATGGGATAATCCATTAATCTCTCACAAGAGCCAAATAAGATACCAAATATAACCAAGTAAGGCTCAAACATAAGAAACACACATACATGGTGTGCCACAATACACAAATATGCTTGATACCTCAAGATAATTAAGTGGAAATCACAACATGTACAAAAGCATGGAAGATACAAAACCAACACATGCACAAGGGGGCGAGTAACTTTCAATGTGAAGAGTTTAGCATATGTTACCACAAGGAGGAACATTAGAAATATAATATAATCATGATAATACAACAGGCTTGGCTTGACAATAATAGTTGATGAAGATCCCTCAATTCTTCATAATGTAACCAAGACTCCAATGCCCTCCATCAAACACCTATTGATCAAGTTTTGGCTTGTTGGTCCCCAACCAAGTTGGTCCTAATAAGTTAGTCACAATAGGCTTGGCAACCCAAATGGTTCTTTTCTTGACACCACATTGGGCACCAACAAACTTGGCAAACATATTGCCAACCTCATCCTTACGAAGTGAATAAGCATCATCAATCAAGATAGGATGGGATGAGGAGATACTGGTAGTGCATGAGGAAGAAATATGCCCCTTCTCACGGCATATGTAGCAAGTTCTACTCTTGCCATCTTTCTTATTAGGTGAATCCACAACTCGAGGAAGAGCTCGAGTAGCCCTCTTAGGAAGAGGCCCATTAATGACTTGAGGTGGAGCTTGAGGCCGCTTCCCTTGTTGCTTCACACTAGGAGACTTCTTCTTCAATGGGAAAGATCTAACATGATTCCCTTCTTCCTTGCACTTGAAGCAAACAATGTTGGATGGATTCTTGACTTGATCTTGGCCATTCTTCTTGTTGTCCTTGTGCTTCAACTTGATAGTGGACTTGTTCTTGACATTGGAGTTGAATCCAAGCCCACTCTTGTCATTGGGAAATTTTTGCACACTCAAGATTTTGTTGAGTGCGACCTTCCCTTGATGACCCTTTTTCAAGTCATTCTTCAAGGAAGTGACTTGAGCCTTGAGGTCTTTGATTTCCTCTACATGGTTAGTTTCAACAAAAGTACTAGAGGAAGTAGATTCTACATTGTTAGAGCAACAAGGCACGGAATGTAATTCATCGCAAGATGTAGCAATGTCATGAGTGGATGAATTACAAGGACTAGCACATGACAATATAACATTTGTATTAGATATAGTGCTAATGTCCACATAAGGCCCACTAGATGTTACCTTTGACATGATGGCCTCATGAGCTAACTTTAGCCTACCATGGGAGACTAGAAGATCCTCATGCGAGCTTGAGAGCTTAACATGACTTTCTTCTAATTTCCCATAGTTTCTAGTTAGCAACGCAAGTTGAGACTTTATCTCAACATTCTCCTTCAAAATAGATGCTTCACAAGAAATAGAGTTAGTAGCACAAGCATCATCACTATTAGCAAGAGGTGAGTGCAACTTTGCAAGCTCTTTTGAATATGAAGCTTTAAGTTGCTCATGTGACTCGGTGAGTTTGATGAGCTCACCCTTGATGACCCTAGAGCCATTTTTTAGGTGCTCAAAATAATCAAGGAGTTTATCATAAGCAACTTCAAGTTCATCACTTTTAATCTTGAAGGAGTTAGCCACCGCAAGTTATCTATCATGGTATTCCTTTACTCTAGATAACTCTAGAGTAAAAGTCTCCTCAAGAGATTCTTTGGTGGTTTGTTATTCTTCAAGGGAGTCCTTTAGTTGAGCAAGTTCATTAGCATACTCACGCTCAAGCGCAAACTTTTCATCAATAATGTTTTCTTGCTCCTCAATAAGATCATTGCCTTCTATAGAATAACTCAAGATTTCAAGAAAGTTGGAGGAAGCAATTTTATATTTGTAGAGATCACTATAGACAATCTCTCCCATTTTCTTAATAGAGGTAATATCATACTTACCTCGATAATCATTATTTTCATTCTCAACCTCATCATCATCATCATCTTCATGAGATACAATGTGATCCAAAGAGGTTACCTTTGTTCCCTTAGCCATAAGGCATATGTGAGAACCGGAGGAAGGTGATGGTGATATTGCACTTGTAGCTCTATTCAAGACCATTTCTTCGCCCATAGAATCTCCATTTTCCTCTACATGGTTAGAAACACAAGCACTAGAGGGAATAGAAGCATTTTGATCATGGCAACAAGACAACACAAGCATATCATCATGAGATTTATTCAAGCCATTACTACATGATATGCAAGGACTGTCAACACTAGCATGTAAGGAGTTGTGAGTGCTAGAAGTGTTAAGGTCCGAAGATAGATCATTGCAACTAGATAGGGATGAAGGATTACAAATATTAAGCACACTATCCACATTGAAATTTCTATCACCACTCACCGTATCATTACCTTGTGAAAAACCACACGTTGGTGAAGTGGTAGACGATGAGAACTCATCTCGACCGGAAGTGGAAGCAACACAATCATCCTCAATAATGTTGGACTTGCTATATTTATCTTGAAGCTTGGTCCGTATTTCATGAGCACTTGAATAAGGCATGATAGAAGAAAGAACTACATTGCTCACAACAAGTGAAAGAATTTTAGTAGCTAGAGCAACTATACAAGAGTTCACTTCTCCTCTAAAGGTTCGTTTTGGGGATCCATAGGTGAAGAGAAACCCATATATAGATATCCCTCGATATTTGGGTGAATTCCCCAAAATAAATTAAGCATGCGAGATTTCCAAACATCATAATTTGTGCCATCGAATATGAACATGTCATTATGCACAAATCCCCAATCCGACATCTTTACTCTTAAGGCGGTGAAGCCTAAAATGAGAGACCGGGCTCTGATACCAATTGAAAGGATACAGATGTCGCCTAGAGGGGGGGGTGAATAGGCGATTAAAACTTTTCCTAGAGTGTCTCAACAAAGACGAAATAAAACTAGTGTTTACTTTGTCAAGCACAACCTAGAACAACTAAGGTTCACCTATGTGCACCAACAACTCATGCTAAGCAATACAAGCAACAATGTGATAGCAAGATATAGATTACTTCAAGCACGAAGGCTATCACAATGTACAGTGTATAAGTAAAGATCTCGAGTATAGAGATAACCGAGGCACGCGGGGACGACGATATTTTACCGAGTTCCTCCCAACATGGAGTACGTCTCGTTTGGAGAGGGGGTAGTATATAACCACCTACGCCACAAAAGGCCTCCCTCATTCTCCGTTGAATCTCACCCCGACGGGATTGATCCACACTTCCACTATCGATGCACTTGTCGGTCGCAATCCGGAACCTCTCACAAGGTTGGGGCACTTCTCCACAACTCAATTGGAGGCTCCCAACAAACAATCTTGGGGAAATCTCCACAACTTAATTGGAGGCCCAAAGAAACCACAAACCTGCAACACAACCAAACCGTCTAGGGTTCCAAGAACCCAAGAGTAAAAAACTTCTCAACTTTCACCCAATCGAATCCTCACCGAGAACTCAAACCGATGTACCAAATGAAATGGCAAGAACACAATAAGTGTTCAAGTTCTTCTCTCCCAAATTCCACCAAAGATACAAAAGCTTGTGGGGAAATAAGAGAGGAAGAACACTGGAGAAAATCCACAAAAGACTCCAAGATCTAGATCCCAATATGTTCCCCTCACTTAGAGGAGAGATTGATTGGTGGGGTTGTAGATCTAGATCTCCTCTTTCAAATCCCTCAAGAATATGCAAGAATCATAGGAGGGATTGAGAGGAAGCAAGTTTAAGAAGGTCGACAATGGAGGGGAAAACTTGCAAGAATGGTTAAGGTTCCATTGGGGAAGAAGGGCCCCTTATATAGGTCCTCCAAAATCCAACCGTTAGAGATATGGAGCGTACGGGCCGGACATTCCGGCCAGTGTCCGGGTAGAATCCGATATGGGACACAGTATGGCGACCCCACGACTGAAATCTGAGATTTCTGCGCGACACCGGAGTGTCCGGCGATTTCACCCCGGACATTCCGCCCCAGGCAAAACTAACAGAAACAGCAAAACTGAAACGACCATAACTTTTGTATCCGAAATCCAATTTTGACGATCTTGGGCTCGTTTCAAAGATAGTAACGAGCTACAAGATCATGCAGAGAACCATCATAGTCCAGTAAGGGAGGATAGAACCAAATTATGAAAGGTTTAACTTATCTAGAAAAGATAAACCGGTAAAACCTCCAATATCGAAAACGCAACAGAGAATGCATATGAAATCCGTTTTCGATGATCCTGAGCTTGTCATGGAGATTAACACAAGCTCCAAATCCTCTCATGTATAAGAACCAAATAATAACCAAGAAATAAGATGCCAAGTATGCAAAGGTTTGAGCTCTCACCGAAGGATACGATCAAGTTACTCACTCGAGAGCCCCTCTTGATAGTACGGTTACCTATCCTATAAACCGGTCTCCCCAACCAACACCATGAGACCGGTAATAAAGAAACCATATCAAGAACATACCTTTGCCTTGAGCATATTCCACTTGGGCTTGAGGATAACAATCTTGTCCACCTCAAGATGGAACACCTTTCTTGATTGCGCTAGCTTGGGAAGTCTTCCAGTTTGCCCCCCCATACTCACTATGGGAGAGCCTCTATTTTAGGCATATCTTCACATATCCATGATCACCATAATGATGGCAAGCCCCAAGAATATGATCTCTTCGAGATGGATCATCTTGAACTTGCACTTCTTTTCTTCTTTTCTTCATTGTGTTGGTGCCTTGAAGGTACACCAGAGATATCACTCCATCTTATTCTTCAAGACACACTTGCCATAGGCTCAACTCTCTCATGACCAATCTTTGGATCACTCCTTGAACATCTTGGTCATCACTTGATCTTCTTCATTTTCTTCTTATTTCAACCTTGACACCACCACATGGTTCAAGCATTGCCAATGGACAATTCCTACAAGTGCAACTTTATAGAAGCATTAATCCATAAAGATTGTCATTAATTACCAAAACCACACATGGGGGCCCACATGCTCTTTCACCTATGTAATGGTACAAAAGCAGTCTCCTGCAATAATGAAACAGTACAAACTAAATAAGATAAAGCCCTAAACCTTTGAAAATTGGTAGAGTCCAAGAATACAACCTCCTGGCCCATCCTATATACCATCATGTGGGGTTGATTACTTGGATCATTGGCAGGTCTAGGATTCTGGGGGATAATGTGATGTGAAAACAAGAAATTCAGGTAAGAGTTCATATTGACAGCAATATATATGATGGTAAGATTCCATATTGACATTACAAACCTAGAGAATGTGTGGATGGCCATGTTCATCTCCATCACTGTCATCTCCATTCTCTTGGACATTGGCATTACTTTCCATGTATTTGGCATGCCCTTTCTTATTGTGGTCTGCATTTCCACATATAGAACAATGCATTGTTAGGCCAGCCCTAGTAAGAGTCTTGGCACCATTTTTTACCTCCTTTGGTGTTTTCTTTCTATTCTTCTTAGGCCTCCCCATTACTTTGGTAAATAGTGGTGGGTGTAAAACCACTCCATTCATCTTCTCCCAATGGCATCTAGCTCTTAGTGGATACAAGTAATGTGCATATGCCTTCTTGTGTGTGTCAATGGAGTAGCAGTTTGCACAAGTTTTCCAGGGTCAATTATGGCCTCTCTACATCAAGCAATAGCATGATGACAAGGTATCCCACTTAGCTGCCATTTCTTACAGTCATAGGTTCTTGCTTGAAGATCAACAATGTAGCCACCTTCTACTTCTGATGAACTCACTTTGAACATCCCTCCACCAGCACTTTCCACAGGACGGTTCCTTCTCTAGTCAGTGTATTTGTCTAATTTCTTCTTGATTTTTGGACAAATGATGCCAGGCCAATCTTTAGATTCCTTATTTTTAGTAACAATCATATGCATGATCTTGTAGAACACATTCTCTAGCATGGAAAGCATTGGCATTTATCTTCCCTCTAAAATGTATCTATTGAACACTTTAGAATGGTTGTTCAAAAGCATATCACATTTTGGGAAATTATTGAAAAATGCTTTAATCCATGTATTTGATTGTATTTCTTCAACCTAAGCAAATGCTTCTTCATTGTCTTCCTTCAATTTGTCCATCCTTAGCTTCCACTGAGGTATGTTGGTTGCCCTTACTATGTTCCATAGATCATTCTTGAGTTTCTCCCCTTTGTGCTTCTTGTGAAAGTTTTGGTACAAATGCCTGACACAAAATATGTGCTCAGAATCTGGGAATACTTGCTTCACTGCCTTAATGAGGCCCTATTGTTTGTCACTCATTATTGTGAATATGGATGTATTGGTGATGCCCAAGTCATCTATCAATGTGGTTAAGAACCACTCCCAAGAACTAGTACATTCCACTTCAACAACCCCAAATGCTAGTGGGTATATGCAATCATTGGGATCAATACCCACTGCTGTTAGCAAAATCCCCTTGTACCTTGTTTTGATGTGACGACCATCTATGCAAATAAAAGGCCTACACCCTTCAAGAAATCCCCTTTTGCATGCAGCATATGACCAATATAGTGTAGCCAAATGTTCCTTAACTTCTCCATCTTTTGTGGACTGATTTGTGGTAAGGAAAAATTTGAGCCAGGGTTTTTTGTCCTCAGTTCATGGCCATAGTCACACGACAAATTGAACTATTGTGCCTCATCACCATGTATTTTGGTCAAAGCCTACTTTCTTGCTCTTCTTAATTTCCATCTGTTGGGAGTCAAGTTGAACTTTCTCTGTATTTTAGTTGCAAAAGTAGGTAAATCCATCTTCTGGTTGTCTCTGAATTCATCTATGAAGTAATCCGCTAGATAAGATGATGTTAGTGACTTTATCTCCCAAACTCTTTCACACTTATGTGCACCACAATATTGTCCCACTGTCATTGCTTCTGTCCTGGTATGCTTTGATGCCTTTAGGAACCATGTGCACACACTTGTTGAACACTTTCCAACACACACAACATTGAGTCTTGCTTGCTCATTTCTAATTTTGTGGAGGTTCACTCTTTCATTTTTGTTGTATGCTTTGATTGCTTTCCTTAGCTCTTCTATGCAAGAAAAGACCATGCCAACCTTGAATTGTGGCACCTCCATGTCAACTTCTGCATTGAACATTTGAAATCTGTACTTCAACTCCTCTTGCTCTTTTGTCAGATTGAGCTCTTCATATTGATACCCTGCATCATCCTCTTCTTCAACCACTTCCACCATTTCATCATGATCATTCACATCCTTGTCAACTGTTGCTTCCTAGATGTCATCATCACCATCTTCTACATCATACTCATTGTCATAGAAATCTGAATCTGTATCTTCTCCTTCTACTTCTTCATACTTTTCTATGGCAAGTTCCTGTACCCTGGCCCTCTTTTCCACTCTAGTAGCACTTCCATGGCCATCTTCTTCATCATCTTCTTCCCAAATAATAGCACTCTGATCTTTCTCAACTACTGGGTGATCCAGTGCACTACCACTCTGAACACTGCCATATGATGGGTGTTGCCTTGGATTGAGAATTACATCTGGCCTAAGCCCCTTGAGAAAATTCTCATGATCAACTAAAACTTGCAACTGCTTGTGCTTCTTGGCAGCTATAATCATTGACACAATATCAGCATCTTCCTCAATACACACAAGCCCACCATCTTTGAGTTCTTTCCCAGGTAAACACCAATACAAACTTAACCTCTCAGTTATCGCACACCCTAGCTGGACTAGAAAATCATGTATCTGTAGCAGTGACCATGTGTCACATCTGCAATTGTCAAAAAAGTCAATTGTCCCATGCTCAATTGCCAATGCAAACTTGTCTAGGTCATCACCTGCATTGTAGTACACAATTCGTCAAATAACTGAACGTCGTTGTTAAATTCAGTCCACTACAGTGCACAAATTCAGTTAACTGCAGTATAAAAAAGAGAACCTTTCATGCACACCAAGCACACCAATCACACATAGATCACACCCAAGAACAGATAGATAACAACAAGCACCTTCTCTGAATCTGAGAACAGGGCAGAAATTTTTGCTGCACAAATTTCAGAAAAAGACCACCTTCTTTAAATCTGAAAACAGGGCAGAAACATGACACTATCCATCAACATCTCTAACATCTGAAACAACTTACAAATCAATATCGACATGCCCCAAAGTTGTTCAACACCATTAATTTAGCAGAAAAATCGATGCCAAGACAGGGGGAGGCCAACTTTTGCATGACTTTATGGGCGGCACAAAACACATTTTAAATATGATTTAGTCTCGCGTGGAATAGACCCTATTCAACCATAGCCCGCAGGCTCCACCTAGGACCCACTTTTTTCTCTTTTCCCCCAAATGGCGTTGTCTTCCTCGCTTCAACTGCCCCCCTGCCGCCCACCCGTCCCGTCAGTCTGCGTCCCGCCCCGCCGTTACTAGCCAACGCACGTTTGCCTCCTCGGTCCGCGTGCTGGAGGCCGCCTCGCTCCACAACTCCGCAATTGGAGCTCCGCGTGCTCACTGGCGGCGAGTTTCGGGGGGATTCCGGCAAGTTCCGCCACGGGAGTCCCGTCAGGTCCTGAAACTTCCCTCCCATCAAACTACCAACGCGTCTACAAGCCCCCCCTAAGGCCTTGTTTACCTCTAAGGTATTTCCGTGAATCCCTCTATTTCACCCAATCCCCACATTACCCCACATTTCCCAATCTCTTCTGGTTACTTTGAATTTTGGGATTTAAAGGGACGGTAGAGGATCTGGATCAGGTGATAAAAATAGGAACTTTACACTGATAACTTGATAATGGAGATAGTATCCCAACTAAAAATCAAATCTTTGTAGTAAATATAGTGTCAGTCAAACTTTGCATGACAATACAAATAAAAACAATAACATCAGCTCAATGTCATGCAAATTCTCTATTTAGTGGCAAAATAAATTTGTATGGATTTTAAATCTACTTGCACCAAGATCAAATATACCCTACGAGCAAGAACTCAAGTTATGCAATTGAAACATTATTACAACCCGATCATGGGCCAATTTGCAGCTACAAAGTCTTGATCGAACGATAAAACACATCATTGCCTCGATAACGACATAAGAGCATCACTCAACCTTCCTTGTCTTGCCCTCCGAATTCATCTAGAAAAACTTGGAGACGAGATCATATAATCAACAACAGTATAATTAGTAAAGAGGGGATCATATAAGGAATAGAGATGAAAAATATCCAGTTATAAATAAAGTAGTTCTTTACAAATGCAAGTGCAATTAATTTCCAGAGGAAGTTTGGTAGAACAAGTCAAATACTTGAGCTAGGTTCATGAAATAAAAGCTGCGTGCAACAAACAAGTAATATCAGCTAGCATACTGAGCCAACCATGCTGACTCAACCTAGCATTCTAGACACTAGCGGTGATACCTAGCAAATACAATGATCAACATTGAAATGTACTGGGTGACTGGTTTTCCATTTTCTAAGCTCTATAGCATAAGAGTAACAAAATAGGACTTGTGTGTATCAACCGAAGGAGCATGGGACATTAGAAATTTCTGGCAGGTTACATATAGAAACTAAAAAGGCTGTTGGTATAAAATAAACAATGGCAAACAAGTGCAGCTATGTGCATGCTGGTCATATATGTGTTGTATAAAGAATCTGGAATATTGTTTTTATCATACAACTAAATGAAATGATTATTGATATGTTGATTAAAAATGCTGATAGTTTAATAAAGCAAGATAAGGAAATATAATTTATACACCAAATCCACTTCTTCACCAACATCCATCGGATTCAGCAAAGACACTTATCAGCATCTGTTAAATCTTGTATGGACGCGACTACAAATTGATTAGCCACTTTTTAGCCTTATATTGTGGTCAATCCGATCAGGTGTTTTGTTTCCTTTGACGGCTTTTTTTTTGGAAAGTGACCAAATTCCCACTTTCCTAATAAGGTAACAATGGAAGAAACACATGTAGACATGCTGATAAAAGTACATCCAGGAATAGGAGATAAAATATGTAGTAACAATTCCAGTAGAACATGCAATTGATAGTATAAAACTGCAGCCAATGTAGAACTGCAAAAACAATAAGATAGAACAATTTAGTTGCATCTAGCTATCATGTAAAGACTACATCGGAAAAATATAAAATAACCACACCCTAAGAACTAATGGGCAGTACAAATCAGAACTACATGAACAAGCACTACTATATCCTACTCCCTCTGTTTCAAAATATAAGATGTTTTAGGTTTGTGAAGAGAATGTACCTAGACTTGTTTTAGTATATAGATTCACTCATGTTTGGAATGAATCTAGACATTAAAATAAGTCAGATACATTTTCTTCACAAAGCTAAAACATCTTATATTTTGAAACGGAGGGAGCAGAAACCATATGTATGGTATGCATCGTTGAATTCTCCACTTCTATCCTTGAATAGAAAATGTAAAAGCTACTTTTGGCTCAAATGTAGACTTACTTTGGTATAAAGTTACTTTGATCAAACAGATTAATAGCATAGGATAGAAGCTTTCGGGCAAGAGCTAGAATTGTTTCTTAAGATTTTTAGGTGAAGTAACATGCAGTTCAGAAGATTACATGTCTGCTTAGCAGAATCTGTCGTGTGTTCTGAGAACACAAGAAACCTAGATATTTTTTTGGTCAGATGTATGGCCTGAGTCCTACCACTACCAGCGGAATCTCCCCAACACTAATCTACAGGCAAGGAGTCCACACGTAGACAGAAAAAATTTGCGTTGTGCAGCTCCTGGGCATAAGGAAACAGAAGATACTCTGATCTGAAGATACCCAATCATGCAAAGGGTCCTCACTACCTGGAGGCCGCTGCCGATCATGTGGTAGACGGCGTTGTTGCCAGGCCGTAGTACCGGAGAACAGAGGACAGGAGGAGATCGCTGCCGCTACCGCTCCAAATAACCAGATCAGAGGGCGTGGGCACGCCTTTGGCTTGCACGGTGCTCACGCCTCACGCGCGTTGGATCGCGATCGAGCGGCTTGGACGAAGCGATGCAAGCGTCCAAAGACTTTTCTTGTCTGTTCCTTGACTGTTCAGCTCGTCCGCATCCCCTCTCCTCTCTCCTGTCTCCCCTGTGTCGATTTCCCCCACCAAATTTGCCTCGTCGGCGGCGAGTGGTCCGCCGAGAAGCCATAGGGCGGTTCTCCTGGTTCGTGGGAGCAGTGATGGACGAGCTTCGGCGGCACAGACCTGCGGATCGACGCGTCCGAGGCGGGTGGACGGACAGGGCGGTGTCAGCGAGAGACCATCAGCAGCGTGGTGCTGCATCCAAACCACGTTTTGAGCTGGTCAATGCTCTGTTCTTAGGCGTTTACTTGCCTCTGTTTCCTCCGCGCCGGTGATTTTGCTCATCGCCTGTTCGATTTAGTGGCTGGGAAGCTGCCCGGGTTCCATCGGCAAATCCCAAATCCTCCGTCTATTTTAGAAGCGCGCGTGTGTTCCAGCTTCAGTTTTATGGGCATTTATTCCCAGCAGTAGTAGATCTCCAGCGTTGCCCACGCTTCATGGACGAGCTGGCTCTGTCACTATTTGATTTATCTCCCATTTAATCACGGTAGTGCTGAGGGGGTTCAGTTTGTCTTCTATCAGTTCAATTTCTCTGTTTAGAATAGACACTAGCATCCTGTGTAGTTTTGGATCAGTATATACATACTCATGATCCTTACCATACCACACTATATGTTGATGCGATTGTGTGGAGATCCACAGTATGCTTCTCTAGATATCTTCTGTCCATGCAGTATGTAGTGTTATGTTGAAAATATGAGAAGAAAATAGGCTCACGAATGTTTCTATACCTCACGATTTCTTAAGATGTGCTGTGAATTTTTTATACTCATACGATGTATTTTTATGCTTGGAAATTTGCTTATATGGATGTAACAAACCCATAAAATCAGGACTATGTATGTAATATTTTATACACAGAATGTATATATTTTTCACCTAAAGTTTTTTAATCATATTATACAGTGGGGTATTGCATTATCATAGGATGTAAATTTTGGACAGTAAATACATCTCGATAACATGGTTGTAGCTTTTTCGTATACATAAGATGTATGCTTATACTAAAAAAATCATATGGAGTAATTATGTTGTTGTTGGGATGTAATTTTGTATATGGACGATATTAAATGCATATGGATGATATCTTTTTATACATATGGACTGTAACTAGCAAGTAACTTTTTTCATATGGATAGTATATAGACTATAACTTTTTGCATATGGATAGTATTTAGGTTGTAACTTTACGATATTAAATGCGTATGGACTGTAACTTTATATATATATATATATATATATATATATATATATATATATAATTTTATTAAATATGGCCTGTAACTTTTTGTTAATCTGTATATAAACGCATGTAACTTTTAGTCAAATATGAATGCATTTAATACCGTAGTTGTCAATTTTAACTGCTACAGGTTTTTTTTATGGACCGTAACTAGCAAGTAACTTTTTGCATATGAATAGTATTTAGGTTGTAACCCTTTTCATTATGGATACCCATGGATATATTTGTTTTTGTCTTGTTTTTTACATATGGACTATAACTAGCTAGTAACTTTTTGCACGTGGATAGTTTCTAGACTGTAACTTTTTGCATATGGATAGTATATAGGTTGTAACTTTCTCCATTATGGATACCAATGGATATATTTCTTTTTGTCATGTTTTTGTGTCATATGCATGTAACTATTTTTCATGATTCTATATGCTTGTGGGTTTAATCAATTTTTCCTGAGATTTATTACATTTAAAGTTTATGCTATGAATTGTCATGCGATGCTCTCAAATTCTACATGGTCATGCACAAATCCCAGGATTTTTTTTACATGCTGCTACAAATGATTCATGTTAAGCTATGAGTTTCTACATGCTACCTCTATGAATTGGTGAGAATTTTACATGAGTGTAAAACTTTGTTATTAGATTTTTTTTTACATGCATGCCTACATGGTTGTTTGGCAGCACGTATAAAATCTCTTGTTTTGTGAATAGAAACTAGTTCAGAAGTTCCTGAAAGTGCATACAAGCTACATTGGTTATGCCTGTCCTGGGGATTTTGTAACAGATTAAGAACATGTTCTTTCTTGGGGTTTGGGGGGCCTTTTTGTTCCTGTTATTGACTTATTGTAGCTCTGATCTGCCTTGCTCTGTGCTTCTGGCAGATGGATTGGTAAGAAGCAGAATCCAAAACAGAATCCATGTGATCGCATGATGCTCCTTAAAGTCAAGACAACATAAAACCTCAAGGAAATTTACATGTTGTTTTTTGCTTCAGTTCTCTGCTACTATTGGCTCTTTTCGAGTCGTTGGAGTGATGGTTGAAAGTTCGGATCTCATGAACGCAGGAAAAACAAGATGCTTCTGCTCATAGTTTCCATAGCAAACAGTTTGTACTACCTAGTATGCACAGCAAACTAGATGCTACTTCTTTTTTACCATGAGTTTGTGCTCATAGACAGGAGTATTTTTGTTACATTCGCTTTTATATGAACCATGACTGTTTTTTTTTGGAAAAGGCAAGTAGGTACCAATGCTTCATCTACAGAGCAATTTTTGCATTTATCTAGGTTTCTATACTCCCTCCGACCCATATTAATTGACTCACATTTGTCTAGATTTAAATGAATCTACACATTATTTGTATATAGGTTCATTCAAATTTTGATAAATCCAAGTCAATTAATATGGATCGGAGCGAGTAAAAGATTCTACTTGTACAGATATGTGTGTGCAGAAGTAATAAAACTGTTTGCTCAGGTTCTTGCACAGCAGGAGAAAGAGGATACTGATTCGGCTTCTTGATTTTCTATTGTAGTTTATTTGCTCCTTATTTGCTTGTATTTTCTATTTCGCTTTCGCCATGGAGTTTCCCGCCTCCAGTGGAGGGAGGAAGAAGAGGGTGTTAAAAGCCTAGCAGGAAAAGGGATCGTGTCGTATTTCTATTTTAGGGAATTGTCGCTTTCAGCTCGTGGGACCAGTTTCTATTTCTGGTATATGTCCCTTTCGGACAAGGGGGCACCCTGTAGCGCTAAATGATAACCGCGCACCATGTAGCAGGGTCCACTCGGAAATACCAGAGAGAGAGAGGTAAACAGGTTGTCCAGGAATTTTCGGGATCGCGGGATGGGCCAGGAAATTCCCCTCTGGTCCTGAAAAAACACTAGAAGTAAACGAGGCCTAAGTTTGGCCGTGGAAACTGGGTATCTAGGGGTTCCATGTGCAAATCAGGACAGGACGGTTCTACAGGATCTATTCGGTTAACTTTTTGTGCTCAAAAACTAAAAACTGGCAGTTATTTTTCAGTTCGGACGGATTTACGGTGTCTGCTAGAGATGCTCTTAGCCTTTTCCCTGTAGATCCTGCTCAGGAGTATAAATGTACGAATTTCTACAGGTTTGAAATACTACAAAATAACCTCTATACCATTTACAAGAACTACGCATTGGTTTAACCCATTCGCACTGGCTGTTGTACAGCAGCATGGATGTACGTACAAGGAACGTGAAAGAATGCCCCCCTCATCTCCTCTGGAAGTTGAACTTCATGATGGCGAAACTGAACAGGAAGGCAAACAGCACGGTAAAAACAACGTGCACCACTGCCACAGCCCACAAGAAGTCATGATGGAAGCCAAAGTACTCCGTGATAAACTGGGCCGCAGTTTGCTCTTTCTCGCCTCCAATAAGTGGATGGTGGAGATCACCAAATTGAGAGGCAACCAGTCCGTATAGCGTCCATGCCACCGGGCAAATCCATGAGTACCACCTCCACCAAACAGGAAGTTTCTGAAGTAAAGTTCAATGGATTAGTAACGCGAAAACATGAAACACCGGTAAGTACTAGATTAGATTGACAGAAAAGCAAAATGCATCGAGTGCATAACTTACAGGTCGGGGGATAAGATATCCCGAGAAGAGGTTCCATACATTGTAGAATGCTGATGAGATGATAGCTGCTATGCTCTCATTCGGGGTCAAGCCTACAGCCATCATTCCATAGAACGTGAAATATAGCAGAGTGAAGTACATGAAGAACAGGTACCACAAGAACTTGCCAACAGTCCATTCGAACCCAATCATTGAATAGACTAGCACGCCATAAATCAGAGCCTGAACCATGACATATGGAAATTCAATCGCAACCTAGAAAAAATAATGTGCCATTGTTAGGTTCTGGGACTGAAAGAACTCAACAATGTTGATGAATAGCCATGATAAACTGCCCGCTCCATTTAATCGCAGTTACATGACTTAGAGTGCAAGGGACTTTGTGTTCTCAAGGTCATACATACATATACCCTGAAATAGGTAAACCGGAGAGGCCGAGAAATTACCTGTGCAAATGCATATGGGAAAGCTGAATACATGCCAGCTGCTCTTTCTCGGTAAAAGACTGTTCGCTCCACCACCACAACTGGTTGAACAGTACCAGAGTTTTGCACTCCAAGGTATAGAACTGCAGCATACATCGATCCCATGGCATTGAATAGATCCTGGGCTTTTTTACTGCATCATGACATGAGTAAGGCGTCAGAAAAATGTCTTACTTGAAATAGCTGCTATATCAAAACTATAGAAGCAGTTATAATAACAGTGAGAAGTGTACGTTTTGCTTCCGAGGCCCCAGAACATCGTCCCGAACAATAGTGCGATGACGATGGTGAAGAGTAATCTCACTGCTGTGTAGGATGGGTTTCTCCAATATGACCAGTTTTGCTTCCAAAAGCAAGCTACACATTGTGTGGTGAATGATCTAGAGTACTGCGTAGGGAAGTTGAGATCTCTAGAACCGGGAGGTGGTGTGCTTAGCTCCTCTATGAGTTCCTTGTTCCTTCTGAAATTGCAAAAGTGCAAATTAATTAGAAGTGTCACTCAAATACACACGCCAGCTACACTGCATCCGAATGGCTAGTGGGGAGGCTTACTGATATAGTTCTGATTGTCTGTAGGCTTCAGCGAAATCAATACCAAGCATTTCCTCCTGGGCAATAGAGGACACTTCCAACATCCACGTTGCTGGATTATATCCATCGTTTATCTTACTAATGCCTTGAATTTCCTGACCAAACGTACAAATGAAATGTTTGATGTGACTTAGCTGGCAAAAAGACTTACAACGTCCATTACAGCTGTTGATTTAGCTCTTCTTACCTCAAAGTACTCTATCAAATTTGACGAATTTGGGCCCACTGGACCAACATAAATTTCTTCTCCTCCTCTCTTCATCAGGAAAAGCTGCAATAAGCACATAGTCAACATACGACATTATATAATAGTAAAGATAATGATAACAACCCAAACAGAGAATAATGAATTAATCACCTCATCGAATGATTCGAATATGTCAATACTTGGCTGGTGAATGGTGCAAACAACAGTCCTGCCAGTGTTAACAGTGTTTCTAACAGTCCTCATCACAATTGCAGCAGCCCGAGCATCAAGACCGGATGTTGGCTCATCCATAAAAATGATCGACGGGTTAGCAACAAGCTCCACAGCAATTGTCAGCCTCTTGCGTTGCTCAGTTGATAGACCATTCACTCCAGGAAGCCCAACAAGTGCATCCCTCAATGGTGTGAGCTCTACAAGATTCATGACCTCCTCAATGAACATCTGTTATCATAGTTCAGCCAGTAAGGTCTCCAGTCAGATGAGAAAAAAGAAATCAAGAAATGGTAATTTGCCTATGATTAAGCTGACTAACCTTTCTTTTTTCTGAATCAACCTCCACAGGGAGCCGCAGCCATGCAGAAAATACGAGTGATTCATATACTGTAACATGTGGAGAATGAATATCATTTTGCTCACAGTATCCTGATATACGCGCAAAGGTCTCTTGCTTCTTTGGATAGCCTGAGACGGTTATATCCCCCTCTATGTATCCTCCAGTTTTCCTACCCGCTAAAACATCCATCAGGGTTGTCTTTCCAGCACCACTCACACCCATTAATGCAGTAAGTACTCCTGGCCTAAAAGAACCACTCACACCCTTTAAAAGCAACAGGCGGTCTTCCGTTACTCCTTGTGCTTTCATTGCCTGTGAGTATGAAGCAATATAACTGGGTAAGAGAACTTGGGTAATGGGCATACGATTATTCATGTGCCCTCATTGTTAATTGATAGGAAATTTACCTCTGGCATGTCCACGGAGTATTTGGTGTTGTTAAAGGTAAGTGACAGTGGTGTAAATGGGAGTACCAATCCCTTCCTTCTACCAATAGAATCCACGCTGCTTATTACTGAGTTTCGGTCATTAATGTGTGATAATTCCAACTCGTGCTTCCTAGATTTCTTTTCCTTATGGCCCTCCATAGCTTGACCAGTTAAATTTGCACGCTTTTCTTTCAAATCCTCTTCAGACATTGATGGGCTAGAGTCTGCCAGTGCTGCAAAGAAAAAAAGTAGCTATTATTATTATCCTATAAGGTATAACGTGCAAATGTTGATTATATGATCTTGATAAATTAAAATTAGACTTCTAAATAGACTTACAACTCAAAGCTGAAAGGGCTATGGTGTAGAGCAGGTTGAAGAGGAGAGTGTATCCAACCATGGCACCAAGCCCAATCCAATACCACTTGGTTTCCGTAAAGATACCGCGAGCTTTAAGCACAGTAACTCCAATGGTCTCGTTTCCTCCAGGAGGAATCTGTATAATACGAATAAATGTTGAATTTTCTGTGTGTATATAGTGGTAAGTTTGATTTCTTGTCAAGAAAGAGGGTACTTACTTGGTTCCAACTGGGCCCCAGAAATTCGTTTGTTGAAATAGCATTTTGTGCATATGATATCGGAGATATCCAGTAACCCCAAATCCACCACTTCTTTATATCAGCTGGAAGAAATAAGTAAAATGGAATCATGTGAGGTATAATTAACATCTAGTTCCTTGTTGTCATGTAAAGATGGAAACACTCATTTTATCATGGCTGTGCCAGTAACTTACGTCTGGCCAGGATGAAGCCACCCAATGCTGCAAAAGCCAACAATGCTAATGGTCCAAAGGTGTGGGACACAACCATATCTCTTCCAACTCCAGCAATGAAGCGGAACAGTGAAGATGACATCTGATTGATCGCAAGGAGCAGCAGATACTGCTTAAAGAACCTGAGCAATAAAGGAAATCATTCAGACTTCACAGAGCTAGTTCAGTTCTTGTAGAGCATTCAATATATTTGCTCACAAAGATAGAATCACCACTTAAGAAGCAATATAATTGGGTAAAGAAATTGATGTCTGCATCAGTGTCTTACCTGCTTACACTGGGATCAAATCCAATGACGTAATATGTGGTGAAAACATAAACTCCGACTTCAACAAACGTGATAGGGATTTGAAGAATCCACGATGGTATGGTGTAGGCCCAGGCAGGAAAGAAAAGAAGATCCCTCTGCTTGAAGAAGACAGGAAGTTTCATGACGGTCATGCCAAGCTCCGCAAAACCATTAAACATTATCGTGTCGATAGCAAAGAACAGTGCCCCCAAATAGATCTGTCCATAAGTAGCATCACGGCGCATGTTGGTACGGAAAAATGTGGTCATCACGATGAACGCCATTAGAGTTAGCTGCAATGATGCAAAAAGTTCAGAATGATGCCATCTAATCATCTCCATCTCAATAATCAAAGCAAACACATCAAAGATACGAAGTTACATTGACAGCTTTAAATATGTACATAAATGCATTCCTCTTCATGAGTAGAAGCTCTCTATCGATAGTGGCTTTGAGCAACTCCATCCTGCTGACACCAAACTTTGAAGTAGACAGAGCAGCAGGGTGGCTCCTGGTCCTGTCAAATGGCTCTTTCAGCTCCTTCTGTATTGACTTGCCCACATGGAAGGAACGGAATGCATCCGCAAATTGCTTCACAGGCACAAAACAGTATGGCCTGTCACCCCTGTACCAGTACTGCTCCTGGTCTTTCTTTGATGTCACCTTTTCAATTATTTCGGATATTTCAGTACCATCCTCTTCAAAAATATGAGAATCGCTAACCATCATAAGAACTTATAGATAAGACACATACCTCCTGTAAAAAGTCAGCAACACCCTTTCTGCTAGGGCATTTGAAGCCCATGAAGTGAAAGAACTCGAGCACATTTTCTCGGGGACCCTGGTACACAACCTGCCCGTCAGAGAGGAGTATGATATCGTCAAACAAGTTGTATGTTTCAGGAGCTGGCTGGAGCAAGGAGATGACTGCAGTTCCTCCGAGGATGTGGATAGTCTGCCTAAGAGAATTCACTATCTGGTATGTGGTTGAGCTATCCAGTCCAGTGGATATCTCATCCATGAAAAGAGCTTTTGCTGGACCAACAAGCATTTCACCTGTGCATTGAAGATACATAAGTCGATTAGGAATTTCTTAAAGAGCACTTGTGATGAGAAAAAATGAATGTATATCATTACAGTGTAAATATAAAATGAACCTCATGTTTGGTGAAAATATACCTGTTGTGACACGCTTCCGTTGTCCACCAGATATGCCCCTTAGCATCTCATTGCCTACTAACGTGTCAGCACATATATCCAATCCTAATATCTGCAGTTGCGTAACAGAGTAGCAGACATGAGAAATTGAGAAGTCATCATTCTATTAATGAACAAATCTCCATAAGAAAGAATCCTTTCAGTGCTTCAGTTGGACACAGGTAGCAGACTATACCTTAAGTATGTATTCTGTCACAATACTGGATTCTTGCCCTCCCATAGCTGAGGCCTACAGGAAGTACAGTAATGAAGAAAGTGTTAACTGCTTTACTGATATACAAGTACAATATACTCTAAAAAGTTATGACATTCTCACCTTCATGTACACATCGATATCGTGATCTGGCTTGATGTTCGCTGCTTTTTCCCTTCTGGCTAACTCAGTAAGCATCTCTAGAACAAGTAAAATGAAAAGTCTCAGAAGTTAACTTGAGGGTGATGTATGACATAAACATATCACCTGGTGTATTACATTGTCCAAATAATTAGGCAGCGTTGAAGCAGCATACCGTATCTGGTGCCAACACCTTGGCATCGTGCCGAGAATGCCAGTGTCTCCCTCACAGTCATCTCCCCAATGTGGAGGTCATGCTGGCTGATGTAGGCGGCGGTCCTCTGGGGGACGAACTCGTCCAACTCGTGGCCGTTGTAGGTGACCTTCCCGGAGACCCTGAGCTCCTTATCGAGCTTCCCGGCCATCGCCAGCAGCAGCGTCGTCTTTCCGGAGCCAGGAGGCCCCAGCAGCAGCGTCATCCTCCGAGGCTTGATGATCCCGCTTACGTCGTGGAGGACGGTCATGGCCTCCTTCCGGCTGGGGACGATGTGGAGCGCGTTCCCGATGGCCTGGAGCGCAGAAAACAAGCAACAAGCTCAGATATAGGAAACGAAATACACAGTTCTTCCAGTGAAGTAGCAGATGCGGTGGCGCCGGCGAAACGAGGAGGCCACATACGAGTCGTGACTATTATGCGCGCACGCCATACGCTCGACGGAATGCCGCAGAGGCGCGCAGCTGAGACCCGACGACTTCGCGTCATGGCGTGGTGTGGAAAGGGATTCCAAGGAGTTGGCTGTGGCAAGAGGTAGGGAACGGCTGCTGCGGCGGCGTGACGGTGCTGGTGCCAGTGGCCGTGGGTGGAGGTTGGTGGAAGGAGGAAGACGGCGGCCGGCGGGTCTGATTGATTAGTCAGGCCGAGGAAGTTCCGTTGCGGGCCACTCGAAGAAAAGAAAAGTTCGGTTTACGGGCCGGGCCCGTCGACGCCAAAACCTAGATAGAATTTCAAGTTGGGATCGAATTTTCTCTTCTTCATTTCCCCGAGCTAGTCGACACGTCCATATCTTTTCTGATGTCTAATAATAAGGGAAACTGATATGTATCCCTCAAACGATTGTGTGACTTCATCGTCTGGGTCGCCCGTCGAACGCACATCCACGCAGGTGGGTCTCACACACGTTAGCCTCTCCACCCTCGTTGTCTTCCTCTATTTATCTCCAGTTTTCCCCAATGCCGTCGGCACACTGCGCCTCCTCCGTCGCCGACCCGTTGCGCGCTCCACCGCCGCGCGGCTGCCCTGCCGCTGTGCACCTACTGCTCTGCTGCGAGTCTCCTCCGCCGGTCTGTCATCTGTTTCCCGTACAGACTCGGCCTTACTCCCTCCCCATCCCATGGTGCTCACATGGTGGATGTCAATGGCGCCACCGCGAGCCTCTGCCGCACCTCCTCCGCGACGCACTCCCGCCACGTGCTCCTCCCCGCCGGGCTCACATGGTGCTTCTGGCCGGCGCCGCCTCCGACGAGGTCTCCACCGCCCCACGCCGGCCTCCGCCCCTGCTCTGCTCCATGCCGCGAAGCAGTGACGCTGTTGCCGAGGGGAGCGAGGTGGCCTACGGCCATGGCCGTCGAGGCCTCCTCCGCCTGCCCTTTTTCCAGGGCTGTAGGTTTTTAGTTTTATTTTTCTGCTACATATATTTCTTAGCTGCATACTCCTATCTATATTGCTAATTTACAATTACTCTTAGTGCTACACTGTTTTTTTTACCTAGAAAAATATGCTTGATTGATGCTACAATGGAGCAATGTTTTTGCTACAACCATATTATGGTATTGCTACAGTAGCGCATTTTTTTTGCTACTACATGTCCAGCGAGTTCTCCGGCGAGGTCTGTAGCAAAAGTCTCTGGAGAAGTAGGTTTTTTGCTACAGCAGAAGAATTTTATTGCTACAACCGTCTTATGTTTTTGCTATAATAGTGTCAACTTTCTGCTACAAGGTCTCCGGCGAGAGTCACCGGCGAGTTTTTTCCGACGATGTCTCCGGCGAAGTCGGTTTTGCTATATTAGCACAATTTTTTTGCTGCATGGTCTCCGGCGAAGTCTCCGGTGAGGTCTCCGGCGAAACGTTCTATTTCTGAAACGAACCCTTTTTTGCTTCAGAAGCAAAAGCGGAGACATATGTAGCAAACGCGGAATGTTTCGCAGCAAATGGACACGTGTCAGCACGGAAAGCAGGACGATGGGAACTCCCCATCGTCCGGGGGACGCCTAGCACTTGCCAATAATAAGCCTCCATATCTATCACGTGGTGGACTAGAAATCTATGTGGTTGAGTAGACTTGTAGGTGGTTGAGTAGACTTGTAGAGAAATCTCGTCTTCTAGTTTTTAAAATTGTCACAAAATCCAACTTATGATCTCGAATACAATCAATATTATGTAAATATTTAGCCAAGTCACGAAAATCTCTGCTATTCATAAACATTTCATTCCTTGATTTTTTTATAGATTTAGATACTTTTGTATGTTTACCTGACGTTTGATTCTTACATTTTTAGGAGGTGGCTTTAGATTTTCGGTTGGACGCTTTCTGGTCATATACTAAGAGCACCTTCACTCGTTGGGTGTTTTTAGCCAAAATTCGGCGTTATTTAGCGCCGGACGGATATAACTTTCGGTATGAGAAAGACTGTTTTTCCACTCGTTTTCCAAGACGTGGTTCCCAGGCGATGCAAAATCAGCGAGTTTTCGCCCAAATTTGGCTTAAATTTAAACAGAGTTCGGCATAAATATAAATGCAGAGCAATGTTTGGCATAGTTTGTCATAAAACTAAACATAGTTCGGCATAGACTGAAATACAACATAGTTCGATCTAGTTCGGCCTAACATCTACATGTTGCCCTTGCTTATCCTGAAACGGACCTATCTACCAGCGTGATTTTGACTTGGCGGGGTGGGGCTTCGCCGGCGACGATATGGAGATGGAGGCAGCTGGGGAAAGCTCTCTGCCATGAGAGAGCCGAGTCGCGATGGGGAATGTGATAGTCTCGCTGATAGGGTTGGTCCACCCGTTTTTCACTGCGTCCGGCGTTTTTAGACGATTCCCAGTGCCCTAGGATCGGCTTGGGAGGGCTGGATAAAAGTTGGACTAAAAATATCCTCCTAGAAACGCAGGTGAAGATGCTCTAAGCACCGCCTCATCCAAACCTACGTCTTATACCTCACCAACGAGATGTGAAAGGAGCTGGCCATCGACAGTGCATGCAGCTCCTCTTCATCCATATGGGTGGTATCGAACTTGTACGAGACTTTTCCCATCCCATAAGAAAAAGGATCATGACTTTGTACGGATGGGAGAGAGTAGAGAATTAGGACTTGAATATTGAGGTGGTGGCAGCTCAGTTTACTAATGTCGAATCCCGTCAGGAGAAGGTCTGGAAGGCGACAAATGGTCAGAGAAACATACTCCTCCAAAATGGTAACGACGGCACCACCAAGTCGATACTAACCCAACAAAAACTGGTACTAGTATAGGATAGTAGTCGTTTCTGCAACGTGTGTTTGGTGGTGTGTCCGTCTGAATCATCCGAGAAAAGGCTGCGCAGGGAGAAGCAGCTGGTCACTCACACGCACCGACCCCGCGCTGCCAATCGAGGCCTGCGTGCGAAAAGCGGACACTGCAGAGAGCTTGTGTGAGTTTTTTTTTTTTTTGAGAGAGAGCTTGTGTGAGTTGTGACAGCAAAAAAACAACCCCCCCCCCCCCCCCCCCCCCCCTACACGATTGGCACAGGTTGCAACGAGTGAGCAAGCACGCATGCAGCCTCAAATTTTCGCTGCGTGGCTGTCACCGTTGCATAAAGCTTAACGTAGTATAACCATAAGAAAAACGATCGAGCATCAGTGTCGCCTCCATTGCGGAACCAGCAACAAACAAAGGCAGCGAGTATTCCTACCGCACTACTAATAATTGGCCCCACCATGTACTCTACCTATCGTCGGCCGATGGAAAGCCAGGCTCAATTAACAGAGCAGTTCATCGTTAACTATGATGAAATGTCGGAATGGTGGATTTGTATTGGCGAATCAAAGCTAAGCCCATGGCGTACGTACTACGTAGTACGAACCTCGAGTGTGTTTGTGACGGAGTTGATGAGCGTGGGCAGGCCGCGGCTGCCGACGCGCACCACGGCCTCGATCTCCAGCTTCTCGAACCTGACCTCGATGGTGGGATACTCGATGCCCACATTGTCCATGCGCTCCTTGAGCTTCAGGAGGAACAGCTCGTGGTCGTCGTCCGCGGCGGCGCGGACGAGGCGCTCGATGAGTGCGCGGCTCTCGTGCGCGCCCAGCCTCCCCACGTCCACCTCCATCTTCTTCCCGCCCTCCTCCACGCTCAGGATGCCGCGCCGCACCCGGTCGTACGTCGGCAGCCGCTCCAGCGCCGCCCAACGCAGAGCCTCCTCGTCGTCCTCTTCGTCATGGAACCGCGACGACGTCCGCGAGAACACGTTGTTCGAGTCGCGACGCCATAGCGAGCTCTCACGACGCAGGCTCGTCACCCGGTGGAACTCTCGATCCATACTCGATCGACCTCTCTCGGAGAATTAGCTAGATTTGCTGTTCTACACCCAGCATATTTGCGACTCCTCCTTGTCCTGCGACAGGGATCGAGTTGTCCTGAGGTACGGACACTGCCCTTGTTGGGAGGTACAAGACGAAGACGCCTCTATATATACCCAGCCAGTGCACACCCACCCGATCGAGAGTGAGAAGAGAGGGATTTGTTGTTGGCGAGGAGGAGGACGACCACGTTATCTTCACCTACCCGGGGAGCTGAGCTCTTGACCTTGACACACATTCTGTGCAGGTGCGGTGGTGCCCTGTGCAAGCTTGGACCCGGCGTCGGATGTGGTCGTCTCATTACTAAACAAGGGCACCACGTTAAACACTTAAACTAAACTACCTACCATCCGCATCCGCATCCGCATCCGCATCCACGTTAACCGGTACGTGAGACTATGGAGATTGCCACGGCGGCCAAAAGCCCCATCTAGGGTTATGTTTTCTTGGATGGTCTTAGAGATTGGAGTTGTGCGGATCATGACCCCCCTCTCTAGCGGGAGTGTTTTCTTTGGAATGTCTTCCCGTGTATTTTCCTACATGGTGAGATGACGGTCATATCCTAAAGTCAGAATAAGGTCATTTCCGTTCTATTATCGCCCTGATGGCGCGTCTACGCCAGTAGAAGGTGTGTAAAGTCATGTCCCTGGTGGATCTCCTAGGATTCGGTCCGATTTATGTCGTAGATAGACAGAAAGACGCTTCAATTGCCCATAAACTACGGCAATTGAAGCTCATATACAGTAAATGGTGTGTGAGACATTCATATGTTCGTTGGTGTAATTTTAGGTCAATCTCTTCTAATCCACGATTGTCATCTTTGGAGATGATTCGTGCTCTATGCACTAGTCTTTTGGAGTCTTAGCACGGCGACTTCACGTCAGTCAACTACAAGAAGCTCTACAACAAGCTTTGCATGGCTCTGGTGATGGAGGGACGATGACGGCGGTGTGCCTTCGGCTCGCGCTAGTGTTTATAGTCATCGCTAGGTGATCCATGGACCTATTTATAATTTTTATTACTTTTATGTCTGTTTGTACTGTTGTTGTTGATAGTTTTAATTGTTGGGAGGTACAAGACGAAGACGCCTCTATATATACCCAGCCAGTGCACACCCACCCGATCGAGAGTGAGAAGGGAGGGATTTGTTGTTGGTGAGGAGGAGGACGACCATGTCATCTCACCTACCCGGGGAGCTAAGCTCTTGACCTTGACACACATTCTGTGCAGGTGCGGTGCCCTGTGCAAGCTTGGACCCGGCATCGGAGGGCTTAAAGCTTTTGTGCGACATCTTTCAGTGGAATTGGATAGAACAAGACATCGTTGCAAAGAATATCTGGCATGCGACGTTTCTGAGGTAGCAAATAGCTAGCATGCGACACTTCTCATAAACCGCAGTAGACAGCTTAACAGTTCAGTTTAGCTGGGCTGAGTGGGACCCAAACTTATCCACCTCAGATCGTAGGACCCACTACTTGTACACCTCACGGCGTGGGACCTAGAACTCGCAGCTCGTAGAAACAGAGCATCTCGCCCCGCGTCGGAGCCAGTTCTGACTGTTGCATCCTCTTGTTTCTCCCCCTTCTTCATCGGCGAACCTCGTCGCGCTGCAACGCCTGCGGTAGATGTCGAGCTCCGCTTTAGCCTCCAACTACCGGTGTCCACGCTACGGTCTAGTGCCGTTGGGAAGGTGCCCTGATTGCCCACGAACAGCGCCCCTAAAGCGGCTGATCACCACGAGCGATCAGAATGGCAACGTCGGGCACGAGTTTGTGAAATGCGAGAGCAAATCAGAGTCGGGGCAGGTGAGATCTGAGTTTGGCATCTCCAAATTTCATTTTAATTTCCTCAATTTTGGGGTTTTTTCATCCACTTTGGGAATTAGGGCTAATATTTTCTATTTTTAGAAATTGCCGAAATGCAGGCATTTTGAGTGGCTTGATGATTACATCAAGAGGATTGGAACGTGGGACGCATCCCTGGGGCTCAATTTGGGGGGGGGCTCAATTTGTCATCGGCGGTGGAGCAGGTGGGATCGGGCTCGGTGGGATCAGGTGCGTCTCCACTGTAACAATTGGGATCAACTGAGGAGTTGAAGAAGATCAACAAGCAGCTACTGAAGCTTGTCAATCTGAAGAAGCAGGACAATCTGATGGCCGGAATTTTCTATTTTTGTGTAATTTGTCTCAGTTTTATTTATCTTCAAATGATTAGTCGTTAGACAATGTTCGAGTAACAATCGCCATGCTTTGTAATCGTACTGATGGATGTTATGCTCTCTAGCTTAGTCTTGATTAAAATGCAACATAAATTCGGCCAAGTTTCAAACTGTTCTGATCGGTCTGTGTATTTTGTCAGTTAAGTGCAAAGTTCAGGGAGTGAGCAGAGCGGGGAAGGGCAAAGTTCAGTGTTAAGAAAAGAAAAATCAATAAGTGCTAGAAAAGGCCAGACCCAAATAGAACGTAGACATGCCTAAATTGGTTGTATCTAGGCCCAATAGTAAGGATGTGTAGATTCAGGGAAAAAAATGCTCACGGTGCAATATAATTAGTGAGGGCATATGTAGATTCGGCATTTTGAGATTATTGCAAAACTTGGAAATGTATGGGAATGTATACCCCTTTTGAGCTTATCTCATTTCACTTATTTTGATATTATTGCACGACTCTTATATGAGACCTCATTTTTATATTGTTTAGTTTGTTTTGTAGTGCCAATTTCTTTTTGGATACCCATTTCTTATTCTCGAATATTTTGGAGAAACTTTTTTATCCTTTTGACGCACAAGGAAAAAATTTAGTTTACCATTGGTCCTTTTTAGTAGATTTCAGTTGCTTTGCATAGTTTGGCCAAATTTTGGTGCAATGAGTTCAACATTGGCTCTTTTTGTGGATTTTACTTGCAAAGTTTGGCCTAATTTTGGTGCAATGACATGTAACCTTGGCCCTTTTTAGTGGATTTTATTTGCTTTGTGTAGTTTGGGGGCCACGTAGAGCCAAATGTTTATTTCTTTCTTGAGTAAACATGCGGTCACATAGATTGACAATACAATAAAATACAATAAAACAACTTGGTCACATAGTAGACGCGGGCACATAGATAATATATCATATTATATAAGGAAGAATATAGAGAGGGGCAATATAATTACACATAGAGGGGCCCCACATTATATATAGAGGGCCCCACATTACATAAACCCTAACCCTAGCTACTTCGTCTAGGGCTACCGGCCAACCTCGCCACCGGGAGGCTGGCCTACTCCATCGGCGATGGGGACGCTGCCGCTGGGGCGACGCCGCTGCCGCAGCCCGGCTAGCCGCAACCGCTTCCAGCCACTCTGCCGCCCTCTGCGCTCTTTGGGCGTCGTCTAATGCCCGCAGATTGTCCTCCCGACGCCGTTTCTCCACCCTGTCCCGCCTGTTCACTACGGCGCGATGCTCCCTCGCTGCCGCCCTCCTCTCCTTAGCAGCAGCCTCCCACCGCTCTGCCCTCTCCAGTTCTTCGAAGCAGCACGCGATGGCCGCATCGGAGAGGTTGTCGATCCTCTCGTCAGGGTCGGGGTTGTGGACGAAGGGGTCGGGGGCGGTGCGTCGCCAGCGTCGCTGGCAACGCCTCGAGGGCTCCTCCAGCTCCTTCTCCCACCACTGCCGATGTAGTGGGTGGTTGTCCTCATCGCTGACCTCGGAGTCAGACAGTAGAGAGTAGGGGGAGTAGGTCGCCATGGCCGGAGAGGGTTTTTTGGGAGGAGGCAAAGGGGATTTTCGAAGATGGAGATGAGGAGGCAAAGGGGGATTTGCCACTACTTATTGACCTGATGAATCAGCGTGAATTAATTGGGGTAGATGAAGAAGGTACTGTGTGAAAGCGTAGGAATAGCCCTGTGTTGCGGAGCCGCGTGCGCTATGTTGCGCGTAGGCAGTCGCAGTCGTGTGCGCTACGTTGTGATCAATGCGGTCACTACAAAAATATAGCTAGGATGCGACGTGACCCTGCTGAAGGGATTCGTAGCATGGAAAACAAAAAAATTCTACCGCATGCAAACAAACAAGCCAAGATCTATATACTAGATTGTAGCAATGAATCGATAGAGGAACTCACCCTCGAAGATTCCAAAGCGGTTAACGAGAGCAGATTCTCGTGGATGATGTAGTCGTACTCTTGCCGATCTCAAGATCGCGTAGACGATCCTTCCGGCTCTGCGTTCCGGTAGCGCTTCCGCAGTCGGTCACACATTGGGTACTCGATGAAGACCTTTCTCTCCCTTGTTCCAGCAGGCAGCGGAGGTTGTAGCACTCTCCTCGCGATTCCGGCAGCACGACAACGTGGTGTCGGAAGTAGAGGGGAGATCTCGCAGGGCTTCGCCTTAAGCCGGAGCGAGTATGGTGGAGTATGAGAGAGGACTTGGTGATCTAGGGTTTAGAGGGCACCAAGGGGAGGGCTTGGCCGACGGCTAGGGTTTGGGGAAACCCTAACTTGCCGAGCTAGAGGAGGCCCTAGGCGGCGGCGACTTGGAGGAGGCCGGCGGCTTGGGGCTAGGGTTTTTGGGTGTAAGGGGTAGGGGGTTCCCTACCCCTCCTTATATAGGTGGAGGGTGGCCGGTTGGGAGGAGGGAGTCCTCCCCCAACTCGGCCTCCTTGGCCGGCGGGTGGAGGGAGGGGACTTCCTCCCCCAAGTAGGTTTCCTACTCTCCCTCCACCAAGCAAACTTGTCGTTTGACTTTTTCAAATTGGCGTTTGACTTTCAAACTTGGATTTGATTTCTCTCTTTATTTTGCCCAGCCAAGTGACCTAGTACATGATGTAACCATTCCATATTGTCATGACACATTCATGTACCCTTCCCCTCCGGAGTGCCGGACCTTCCGGACCCTTCTAGAACATTCCTGGTGAAAATACCAGAATCATTCCCCAACTCCGAAACAGGACTTTCCTTATATGAATCCTATTTTCCGGACCATTTCGGATCTCCTCGTGATATCCTGGATCCCATCCGAGACTCCGAACAATATTCGGTCTCTTACTCATCATTCCATAACTACACAACAACATCGAATCCTTAAGTGTGTCTCCCTACGGTTCGTGAATTATGCGGACATGATCGAGACACTTCTCCGATCAATAACCAATAGAGGAATCTGGAAATTCATATGGCTCCCACATATTTCTACGATTACTTTGCAATCGAATGAACCACTTACATACGATACCAATTTCCCTTTGTCTCACGATAGTTTACTTATCCGAGGTTTTGATCGTCGGTATCTCTGCATACCTGGTTCAACCTCGTTACCGATAAGTACTCTTTTCTCGTTCCCGTGGTATGTGATCCCTTGTGAACCAATCACATGCTTGCAAGCTAATTGGATGACATTCCACCGAGAGGGACCAGAGTATATCTATCTGTCATATGGATGGACAAATCCCACTCTTGATCCATGTGCCTCAACCCATACTTTCCGAACACTCAATGCCACCTTTATAGCCACCCAGTTACGGTGTGGTGTTTGATGTCATCAAAGCATCCTTCCGGTGATGGTGATTAGCATGATCTCATGGTCGAAGGAATTAGGTTACTATGTATTAGAAAGCTTATAGCAATTGAACTATTAAAATGACTTGATCTTTATGCTACGCTTATCTATAGGAGTATGTGTTGGAGATATGCCCAAGAGGCAATAATAAAGTGGTTATTATCATATCTTCACACTTATGATAAATGTTTACATACCATGCTATAATTGTATTAACCGGAAACATTAATACTTGTGTGATTTGTAAACTAAAATAAGAGTCCCTAGTAAAGCCTCTTGTTAAACTAGCTTGTTGGTTGATATATGATCATGGTTTCCTGATCATGAACATAAAGATGTTATTAACAACAGGATCATATCATTAGGAGAATGATGTGATGGACACACTCCTATAGATAAGCGTAGCATAAAGATCAAGTCATTTCAATAGTTCAATTGCTATATGCTTTCTGATACATAGTAACCTAATTCCTTCGACCATGAGATCATGCATATCACCTTTACCGGATGGATGCTTTGATGACATCAAACACCACACCGTAACTGGGTGGCTATAAAGGTGGAATTAAGTGTTCGGAAAGTATTGGTTGAAACACATGGATCAAGAGTGGGATTTGTCCATCCATATGACGGATAGATATACTCTGGGCCCTCTCGGTGAAATGTCATCCAATTAGCTTGCAAGCATGTGACTGGCTCACAAGGGATCACATATCACGGGAATGATAAAAGAGTACTTATCGGTAACGAGGTTGAACTAGGTATGCAGAGATACCGACGATCATAACCTCGGATAAGTAAACTATCGTGAGACAAAGGGAAATTGGTATCGTATGTAAGTGGTTCATTCGATCGCAAAGTAATCGTAGAAATATGTGGGAGCCATATGAATTTCCAGATTCCTCTATTGGTTATTGTTCGGAGAAGTGTCTCGATCATGTCCGCATAATTCACGAACCGTAGGGAGACACACTTAAGGATTCGACGTTGTTTGAGTAGTTATGGTATTATGAGAAAGAGACCGAATGTTGTTCGGAGTCTCGGATGGGATCCGGGATATCACGAGGTGATCCGGAATGGTCCGGAGAATAAGATTCATATAAGGAAAGTCCCGTTTCGGAGTTCGGGAATGATTCCGGTGTTTTCATCGGGAATGTTCTAGAAGGGTCCGGATTGTCCGGCACTCCGGGGGGAAGGGGTACATGAATGTGTCATTATATATTGGAATGATTGCATCATGTACTAAGTGTTCTTGCTGTCCCAAATAAAGGATTAAATTGAATCCTAAAACAGAAAAGTCAAATGTCCAATTTGAAAGTCAAACGGCTAAAACAAGAAACTGTGGGAAACAAGCAAGAGGAGTTGGAACCGACTTGGAGGAGGAGTTTCTCTCCTCTAAGCCGGCGGCCAGCCCTAGGCCGAGTTGGGGAGGGACTCCCTCCCTCCCCTGGCGCGCCAGCCCCCTCCCATCTATATAAGGAGGGGCAGGGCTCCCCTCCTAGAACACACAAGTTCCTATCTTCTACCTCCGGTTTAGAGCCGTTTTGGTTTAGAGCTTCTAATTGCTTTAGCCAGCGGTTTAGAGCCTTCTAATTGGTTTAGAGCCTTCTAATTGGTGTGTCTAATTACTAGACCACTAATAGCCTCTCTCATAAGCTCCACCATACTCGCACCGGCTTAAGGCGAAGCCCTGCGGGATTTCCCCTCTACTTCCGGTACCACGCCGTTGTGCTGCCGGAATCACGAGGAGAGTGCTACAACCTCCACTGCCTGCTGGAACAAGGGAGAGGAAGGTCTTCGTCGAGTACCGAACGTGTGACCGACTGCGGGAGCGCTGCCGGAACGTGGCGCCGGAAGGATCGTCTACGCGATCTTGAGATCGGAAAGAGTACGACTACATCACCCACGAGAATCTGCTCTCGTTAACCGCTTTGGAATCTTCGAGGGTAAGTTATTCCATCGACTCGTTGCTACAATCTAGTAGATAGATCTTGGCTTGTTTGTTTGTATGCGATAGAAAATTTTTGTTTTCCATGCTACGAACCCCTACAGTGGTATCAGAGCCGTGTCTATATGTAGATCTGTTGCACGAGTAGAACACAATGGTCATTGTGGGCGTTGATGCTTTTATTGTTGATTGCTTCTTGTGTACTTTGTATCTTGCGGTATGTTGGGATGAAGCGGCCCGGGCTAACCTTACATGACATCGTTCATGAGACTTGCTCCACGCTTGACATGCAACTTGTATTGCATAAGTGGCTTTGCGGGTGCCTGTTTCTCCTAGCATAGTTAAGATCCAATTTACAACGGGTGATTAACAATATTAGTATCAATGTTGTGGTTCTTGTTCGTAAGTTAGAACGACACTTATTGAAAGCCCCAAACCACGTAAAATATGCAAAGAAAGTAGAGGCGTCTAACTTTGTTTTACAGGGGTGTGCAGTGATGTGATATGGCCATGATTGTGATTATATATGATGTATGCAATGTTCCTTATTGTAAGTCGGCAACTGGCAGGAGCCATATGGTTGTCTTTAATTTCTGTTAAGACCCGTGTGTCTATTCAAAGTAGTTGTAATAGTTGAAGCCGGTGGACGACAACCATGGAGAAGCGTCATTGACCTTGATGCAATGCCGGTGATGATGGAGATCATGTTCGTGCTAGAAGATGGAGATCGGAAGCACAAGAAGAAAGGCCATATCATATCACATATTATGAATTGCATGTGATGTTAATCCTTTATGCATCTTGTATTGCTTAGTAGACGACGGTAGCATTATAAGATGATCCCTCATGCACATGAATTTCAAGTCATAAAGTGTTCACCCTTAGTTAGCACCGTTGCTAAAGCTTGTTGTTTCGAAGCACCACGTGATGATCGGGTGTGTTAGATTCCGCAAGTGTATACAACGTAAGCAAGCCAGATTTGCTTATGCGGAAGCTAAGGTTTGATCTTGACGAGCCTAGCATGTACAGACATGGCCTCAGGAACACGGATTACCGAAAGGTAGAGCATGAGTCATATAGTATATATGATGAACATGTTGATTGTTCGCCATTGAAGCTATATCAACTCTCGTGATGATCGGTTTTGATGTGGTGGATTTGGTTCGTGTGATCACTAAAACAATGTGAGGGATATTGTTTTGAGTGGGAGTTCACCTAGATTAATTTAATTATTAATTAGAACTCAATTTATCATAAACTAAATCAAAGTGAATTTGCATAGTTGTTGTAGTCATTGGCATCTGTTTACCACCTTGCGCTTAGTTATAATTGAGATGATAGAACTATAGAATTCTGGTTAGTTACTTTACGAACTGGTATCGTATTGTTTTGAAGTGTTAATCTAAAGTTTAAAAGTCCTATTGCAAACTTTCAGTAAGTTCCGGTTACTCCATGAAGTTTAATAATTAGTATTAAATCAAGAGTAACAATTCCAAGTGTTAGTATATAAGTATCATGTTTGTCTCCATGATTCTTGATATTCAAAGGATTCTCTTAATATCAAGGTTATCTAGGATCTGAAAGAGTTGTTTCAGAAACCATGATGTGTGGAAGATATTGTGATATCTGAAACGAAGTTTTGGTTGCAACATGATAGAGTATAATATGTCTAAAGTCATGTTCTCATATTTGATGAGAATTTGCAAAAGGTTGGAGACACTAGTTGTCCTAATCGTCCAAAAGGATTTGGAGAGCAACATTATACTCATAATTCACCGTTATAAGCTAAAAGTAGCTTGATCATGGATAAATCCATGATGAGGGTGAATATTTGATGTAGGTAAAATGTTTACTACACCAAGAGATTACTAAAGAAAGGAATTTGAAAGAACACCAAATATTTGATGATGGTGATCTACTTCAAAGTGCAAGTCCAAAGACATTGGTATTTAATTATACACACTTTGGACTATATGTCATATGTATGACTCCACTATTGATATTGATAGATTCTTTCAAACAGAAAAGGAAATATTGAAAGAGAATCTCATAAATATATGGCAGAAAAGAAAAGACTAGAATTGTTCAGTTTAAGTATATAGATGATATACATGTTATGGCTATATTCTTTGCTTATTAAACAATGTGGTTCTCAAGTATTTGATACTGAATTTGTTGGTGTGAATCGTCATACGAAACAACACAATTCATGAACTACAATGGCCTAAGTAACTAGCAAAAGAATATGTGATGATGTTCATCGAGAACAAATAAAGGGTTATTGTGTTGCTCGTTAAACATCAAAGCTTGCCTTCAAGATTTGTTTTATCAGGTATTATGAGAACAAAAGAGTTGTTCAAATAAATTACCGTGATCCATAAAAGATGGATGATTCACAAATCTCGTTGGAGAAATCACATCCATAAAACTAGTGCTAAAAATGTCGAAAGACAAATTGATTGAAAGATCACTTAGGAAGTGACATCGCCGTTTGAATTATAATGGAAAGAAAACATGAAGAAACTCCATGTTGATGGAATTTTGGAGTCTTCTAATTTTTGATCAAATGACGCTTGTGAAACTTTCCTAGAGATAATTAAAACTTCGTTCATAGGCCAAAAGGGAACGAATGACTAGCTTATTGGAACTTGTACATATTGTTGTACGAAATCCATTATGTGTAGTAAAGAGCGATGGATTTCAACTTCATATGCTTTCTCCGAAAATTTGAGTGAATATATGAATATTTACTTAATAAGGATGAAGTGTGAAATATTTAGAAAAGTTCAAAGACTTTCGATATGAAGTGTAAGATCATTGTAACAAGAATATGAATAGTTTATGATAAGATCATAAAGGAAAATATTTAAGTTACAAGTTTAGCATAATACCTAAGATTTAAGGAATCGTTCCGGTGATTTGCATTTTCCCGAAACACCATAAGTGTATGGAGCATTCGAGATATGTAATTAAACCTTGTTTGACACGGTAAGATCAAAGGTATAATTTATAAAACTGCCATTATATTTTTTAAAGATTAAAAGCTTTAGAGATTACCGTTTTTCCACTGAAAAGAGCTCCATCATAATCCGTTAAAATGACACCATATAAAGTTATGGTTTGGGATAAAACCCAAGTTGTCCTTTCTTAAACATTGGTATGCTTTGCATAAGAAAGATGTGTGCAACCAAAGTCGGATGAACCTGTCTTTGTATAAACTGTTAAGTATTCCTCCATAAACACCAGAGACAAAAGTGTTTGTTGCTTAGAACGTCAAGTTTCTTTGAGAAGGAATTTTTCGTGAAAAGAAAAGTGGGAGGACAATAGAACTTTGATAAGGTTAAAAGAACCTTAGCTATATGTGCAGAGTTGCGCAGCGCCGAAAAGTGTTCCGGAGACAGCAACAATGCTCATGGCTTACGTGCCTCAAAGGTTGTGGTCACGGAGATCTAATTTCCTATTGAAACAAGTAGATCGGGTAAACAATCAAATACCAAGATTTGAGGGTTGAATCATTATTTGAGAATAATGAACCGACTACATGCAAAGAAGCGATGATGGGCCCTAACTCCGTCAAATGGTTTGAAGCCATAAAATCCGTGATAGTTCCATACACGAGAAATCAAGTTTTGAACTTGAAGGACCCTCGAGAAAGGTGTAAGACCTTACAGTTGTGTTTGGATCTATAAAGAAATAGACATGGATGTTTCACATCTATGAAATAGTCGACATGTTGGGAAAGAGTTCACAACAATGTTCAAAAGTTGACTATGACAAGATCTGATCTTTCATAGCGATATTTAGTCTAGATGGATTAGTGTAGCAACCACTACATATAATTTTATTATATGGTAGTTGAATAAACAAAACAAGTTCTTCTAATAGAAGGGTTACCTAGGACGTGTGCATGACACAGTCCAAAGGGTTTTGTTAAAATTCAAGGGATGCTAAAAACATATGCAAACTTCAATGGTTGAAGTAAGCATCGCGGAGTTGGAATATTCACTGTGATGAAACTGTTGAAAGAGTTTAAAAGTTCATCAGAGACGATGGAGATGCTTGCATTTGCAAGAAATTAAGTGGGAGTGCTAAGACATGTTTCTAATACATTATGTGGAAGACATATTGTTGATTGGAAATAATGTATCTTTTATTAACACATATTAAGAATTTCATCCCGATGAAAGACTAAGGCAAAACCCAAATATTTGGCATCAATAGACGCTAATATGGTTGTGCCAGAAGTACATAGACAAGATATTGAATGAGTTCAATATAGAAACTACAAGAGAGGTTCTTGTCACACAGAAAGGATTGAATAAGTTCAATGTTGATGATATATTCAAGTGTATTGACATTTGGTAAAGTGAAACAAATAATCAAGTATAGATTGATACTTGATGTATGAAATCACAAAGAGTATTTATATCAATCATACTGTGATATGTACAAATCCAGATATGTCCTATGCTCTAAATGTTGTGAGCATATACCAGAATGATTCATTGGAAAATAGTAAGGATATTCTTATGATCTTTTGAAAGAACTAAGAGTATAATATTTGTAGAAGTGACAAATAGATGGTTAGTTCATTGTAAAAGTACTACATTGATACTAGTTTTGTCACAAAGTACAAATTAAGTTTATCTCAATCTAAACTAAGGGTGGCACAATATAATGGAAAGTGAGTTCCATAATGGATTTGGATGATTTCCAAAGTTAAGACATTGTGACAGATACTACAACAAAAGGCTAAGTATATGACTGCTATTATAGCAGCAAAAGAGGGCATTTGTGTCAAAGAAGTTTGTTATCAAACTAGGTGTAGTTCACAGTGGGATAATACTATGAAGATATATTGTGCGACAATATTATCAACATGTTTTAACCCCAAAGAGCTAAAGGTCACACCGAAAGACCAAATTTGTACAAAGCCATCTCATTAGAGAATGAGTGATGCGTAGAGACGCAAAGACATGCAATTACACACGGACCTGGAAGTGTCAGATCCGGAGATCAGTTGACCACTAGCAATCGTGTACATACAACACCGGAAAGCCATAGGTGTTATATACACAAAGGTTCGAAACTAGATTATTGACTCTAGTGCAAGTGGGAGACTGTTGGAGATATGCCCAAGAGGCAATAATAAAGTGGTTATTATCATATCTTCACACTTATGATAAATGTTTACATACCATGCTATAATTGTATTAACCGGAAACATTAATACTTGTGTGATTTGTAAACTAAAATAAGAGTCCCTAGTAAAGCCTCTTGTTAAACTAGCTTGTTGGTTGATATATGATCATGGTTTCCTGATCATGAACATAAAGATGTTATTAACAACAGGATCATATCATTAGGAGAATGATGTGATGGACACACTCCTATAGATAAGCGTAGCATAAAGATCAAGTCATTTCAATAGTTCAATTGCTATATGCTTTCTGATACATAGTAACCTAATTCCTTCGACCATGAGATCATGCATATCACCTTTACCGAATGGATGCTTTGATGACATCAAACACCACACCGTAACTGGGTGGCTATAAAGGTGGCATTAAGTGTTCGGAAAGTATTGGTTGAAACACATGGATCAAGAGTGGGATTTGTCCATCCATATGACGGATAGATATACTCTGGGCCCTCTCGGTGAAATGTCATCCAATTAGCTTGCAAGCATGTGACTGGCTCACAAGGGATCACATATCACGGGAACGATAAAAGAGTACTTATCGGTAACGAGGTTGAACTAGGTATGCAGAGATACCGACGATCGTAACCTCGGATAAGTAAACTATCGTGAGACAAAGGGAAATTGGTATCGTATGTAAGTGGTTCATTCGATCGCAAAGTAATCGTAGAAATATGTGGGAGCCATATGAATTTCCATATTCCTCTATTGGTTATTGTTCGGAGAAGTGTCTCGATCATGTCCGCATAATTCACGAACCGTAGGGAGACACACTTAAGGATTCGACGTTGTTTGAGTAGTTATGGTATTATGAGAAAGAGACCGAATGTTGTTCGGAGTCTCGGATGGGATACGGGATATCACGAGGTGATCCGGAATGGTCCGGAGAATAAGATTCATATAAGGAAAGTCCCGTTTCGGAGTTCGGGAATGATTCCGGTGTTTTCATCGGGAATGTTCTAGAAGGGTCCGGATTGTCCGGCACTCCGGGGGGGGGGGGGGGGAAGGGGTACATGAATGTGTCATTATATATTGGAATGATTGCATCATGTACTAAGTGTTCTTGCTGTCCCAAATAAAGGATTAAATTGAATCCTAAAACAGAAAAGTCAAATGTCCAATTTGAAAGTCAAACGGCTAAAACAAGAAACTGTGGGAAACAAGCAAGAGGAGTTGGAACCGACTTGGAGGAGGAGTTTCTCTCCTCCAAGCCGGTGGCCAGCCCTAGGCCGAGTTGGGGAGGGACTCCCTCCCTCCCCTGGCGCGCCAGCCCCCTCCCATCTATATAAGGAGGGGCAGGGCTCCCCTCCTAGAACACACAAGTTCCTATCTTCTACCTCCGGTTTAGAGCCGTTTTGGTTTAGAGCTTCTAATTGCTTTAGCCAGCGGTTTAGAGCCTTCTAATTGGTTTAGAGCCTTCTAATTGGTGTGTCTAATTACTAGACCACTAATAGCCTCTCTCATAAGCTCCACCATACTCGCACCGGCTTAAGGCGAAGCCCTGCGGGATTTCCCCTCTACTTCCGGTACCACGCCGTTGTGCTGCCGGAATCACGAGGAGAGTGCTACAACCTCCGCTGCCTGCTGGAACAAGGGAGAGGAAGGTCTTCGTCGAGTACCGAACGTGTGACCGACTGCGGGAGCGCTGCCGGAACGTGGCGCCGGAAGGATCGTCTACGCGATCTTGAGATCGGAAAGAGTACGACTACATCACCCACGAGAATCTGCTCTCGTTAACCGCTTTGGAATCTTCGAGGGTAAGTTATTCCATCGACTCGTTGCTACAATCTAGTAGATAGATCTTGGCTTGTTTGTTTGTATGCGATAGAAAATTTTTGTTTTCCATGCTACGAACCCCTACAGTATGTCCATCATACCATTCTCCTAATGATATGATCTTGTTGTTAACAACATCTCAATGTTCATGATCGGAAAACCACAATCATCTATTAACCAACTAGCTAGTATTATAAAGAGGCTTTACTAGGGACTCTATTTTAGTTTACAAATCACACAAGTATTAATGTCCCCTATTAATACTATTATAGCATGAATGTAAACATTTATCATAAACACAAAGATATAATAATAACTACATTTATTATTGCCTCTAGGGCATATCTCCAACACCTGCATGCATGCGTACATTAATGAAAGAGGTGAAAAAACATCCAAAGTCAGGATGAGTCCAAAGTCCCACGCACCGCGCACCGCGTCAGCCTGCACCATTCACAGCATGAGTCCAAAGTCACACGCACCACGCGAAGAGAGGGATCCAAGGTTATGTGGCTTACCCTGCCTTGCCATGACTCTGGATCGCTGACGTGTGGGTCCAACGCAAAACGTTTAGACGTCTGTGAGAAGCACCGATCGACGTGTCTCCTTGTTGCATGCGATAAAATAACTCTGATGCGACGTACTCCCTTAGTCCGCAAATAAGTGTACTTCTAGGTTTTGTCTAAGTCAAATTTGACCAACCTTTTAGAGAAATATATTACATAAATTTTTCATATTATGAAACTAAGTTTAAAAACTAATCTAATGGTACCAATTTAGTCAAAGTTTATGAGGGCTGAAAGCTAACAAGTACCATAATTTTTGGAAGCTCTTTTTGAAACTTGAAATCCCTACTTCCCTTTGTGAAGGGCCTTTCTTCCACCATTATTTGAGTCTCCACCTTCTACTTTTAGGCACCATTAAGAGAGCATAGTTGCCATTCTGTGTGTAGTATCCCAAAACTTATTGATTGATGCATATTGTGATATTACTTGTTCTTCTGCTACTTGTTTCTAGTCACCCTTCTGAACTTTGAAGGTGTCATATGCATCTATTTCCTACTCTATGAGGGACAAGCTGATTGCCACTATGCCATGTTTTCTGTATGTGAAACAAAAAAAACGTTTTTCAATGCATGTTATTCATGATTTTTGTTTGTAGCCTTTCATGTTGCATGCATAGTTACTATGTCCTATTGTTAGAACTCCATCTTTCATGCACATGTTTAGAGTTATTTGATCCCAGCTTTCAATGCTTGCAAATGGTTTGATCTTGGTTTTGATGGTGCATGTCACCTCAAAAATTATTCTTTTATCACTTACCTACTCGAGGACGAGCAGGAGTTAAGCTTGAGGATGCTTGATACGTCGGAAACGTATCTATAATTTTTGATGCTCCGTGCTTGTTTAGTATCTACTTTGCTTTGCTTTCTCTACACTTTGAGGTGTTTTTATATCTTTTCTGGAACTAACCTATTAACAAGTTGCCATAGTGCCAGTTGCCTGTTTTCTTCTGTTTTTGGTTCCAGAAAGGCAGAAAATCAATATTCTCGGAATTGGACGGGACAAAAGCCAAAGTCAATATTTTACCATGGGCGACACGAAGTCCAAAGGGGAGACAAAGAGGCGAACCAGGTCCGCCACACCCCTAGGCGTGGGTGGGCCCACCCCGCGCCTGGGTAGGGTGTGGGCCCCCTGGTCTCCTCCCAGCCTCGCCTCTTCGCCTATAAGAAGCCCCCGATGCAGAAACCCTAGGCACCCGATCAAAACTCCACGAAACCTTCTGTAGCCGCCGCCACTGTCGTCCCTAGATCGGGGGATCTAAAGTTCTTCCCAGCACCCTGCTAGAGGGGAGATCATCCCGGAGGCCTTCTTCTCCGGTATGATGCGTGAGTAGTTCCAACTTGGACTATGGGTCCATGTAGTAGCTAGATGGTTGTATCTCCTTCTTGTGCTTTCATGTATAGATCTTGTGAGCTCTGTTCATGATCAAGATCTAATCTATTTGTAATCATGCATGTTGCGTTTGTGGGGATCCGATGGATATTGAGATTACTATGTCAGATTAATTAATGGTTTTGTCTATTTGATACTATCATGTCAGTGTTGTTTGTGATCTTGCATGCTCTCTGTTGTTAGTAGCTATCTTGGCCAAGTAGTTGCTAGTGATTCCAAGAGGGGGTATTTATGCTCTATAGTGGGTTCATGCCTCTAGTTTCCAAGGGAAGTGACAGAAATCTCTTCGGTTGTAGATGTGCTGTTGATACTAGGGAGGAAACACCGGTCTCTTGTTCATGGAACAAGTGGATTGTTTACCTTACACACTTTGCTTAAAGCAGTTGTCTGTTGCTTGCAACTTAATACTGGAGGGGGTTCGGATGATAGCCTGAAGGTGGACTTCTAGTCATAGATGTAGATGGATGGCAGTCTATGTATATTGTTGTATTGCCCGATCGAATCTCATAGGATCTTTTTGTCTGGTATTGCATTATTATGCCTTGCTCAGTTCCTATCAATTGCCCTGCTGTAATTTGTTTACCCTTCATGCCATGTTGTTTATCTAAGGAGAGCACCTCTAGTGAACTATGGACCCGGTCCAATCTTTACCATTGATACATTTTACACAGTTACTTGTTTACTTGCTGCAAACCATTACCTTCCACACCATACGTTTAATCCTTTGTTACCGCAAACCGGTGAGCTTGACAACCTCACTTATTCGTTGGGGCAAAGTCTTGACTTTGTGTTGTGCATGTCTCCGCATTGCTTGCAACACCTGTGTTATGTTTCCTTCCTCCTACTGGTTCGATAACCTCGGTTTCTTACTGAGGGAAAACTTGATGTTGTGCTGCTTCAAACCTTGCTCTTGGGGTTCCCAACAAGCTCCATGTCAACCACGTGTACAACCATCAGGTTGCGGATGGGGGAGCATGTTGGGTGAGAGAGATCGCAGGCTGGGTATTGGAGGTCACATGCGAGGTCGTGGAGGTCCGCGCACAACCGAGGGGCGCCCGTCACTGTGAATTGGCGTCAGCAGCGTGCCAACGAGGGCCGCTACGGCTTGCTCCTTGCAGATTGGAGGGCTGCGCGGGGCCAGAGGAGGCAGTGGGTGGCAGGAGGAAGAGTGGTGCGGAGCGGCGGCACGCAGGGAGGACGCCGGCGAGCGGAGGGATGACAGTGACAGGAGATGGCCTCGGGCGATTTTTCCGGTCAGGTAGTTGGATGCTCCCGCGTGCGTTTTGGCTGACATGGCTGTAGGGTTCGTTGCATGGAAAACAAAAAATATCTATCACAAGAACACATAAAACCAAGATCCAATCTATGGCACAGCCAAGATCTAATCTATGAGATAGGTGCAACGAGATTGGAGAGAACTAATCCTCGTAGATCCAAAGAGTTTAACAAGATCGGATCCCGTGGTTGATGTAGTCGATCACTTGCCGATCTCAAGATCGTGATGATGATCCTTCCGGCGCCGCGTTCCGGCAGCGCTTCCACACTCGGTCACACGTACAGAGTCGATGAAGACCTTCCTCTCCCATTCCAGCAGGCAGCAGAGGTATTAGATCCCCTTGGAATCTCAGCAGCATGACAGCGTGGTGGTGGTGGTCGAGGAGAACTTCCTACAGGTCTTCGCCTAAGCCGGAGCAGGAGGAAGGAGGAGGAGGAGGATGGAGGCTAGGGTTAGGAGGCACCAGGGACAAGGGGCTAGGATCCCACCCCTCCCCTCTTTATATAGAGGGGGTGCGTCCAAGGGTTCCCAACCCTTGGCCGAGTCCTTCCCCAACTTGGCACAAAAGGGAGAGGGGGGACTTGCCCCCCAAGTTTCCCTCTTTCCTATTTTAGGGTTTTGCCCCTTTCCATAGGGGTTGGCCGGTTAGGCCCCTTGGGTTTTGGTGCGGTTGGCCCTATGCCCCCGCAGCATAACACAACCCATTTCCCCCCACCGGGGTGGTAGGCCCACTAGTGGCCCCTTCTAGAACATTCTAGAAGCTTCGGTCAAATACCGACAACTTTTTTCGAACCCCGGAAAATGACTTTCATTATATGAATCTTATTCTCAGGACCATTCCGGATCTCCTCGTGATTTCCTGGATCCAATCCGAGACTCCGAACAACATTTGGTCTCCAACTCATATTCCATTATCTACTTAAACAACATCGAACCTTAAGTGTGTCACCCTACAGTTTGCGAACTATGCAGACATGATCGAGACACCTCTCTGATCTATAACCAATAGAGGGATCTGGAGATCCATAATGGCTCCCATATATTCAATAATGACTTCGTGATTGAATGAACCATTAACATACGATACTTATTCGCGTGATACTTTACTTAACTGAGGTTCGATCGTTGGTATCTCCATACCTAGTTCAACCTTGTTACTGATAAGTACTCTTTACTCGAACCGTGATATGACATCCCTTGTGACCTATTCACATGCTTGCAAGCCAATTGGATGATATTCCACCGAGAGGGCCCAGAGTATATCTATCTGTCATTTGGATGGACAAATCTCACTCTTAATCCATGTGCTTCAACACATACTTTCAAAATACCTAATGCCACCTTTATAACCACCCAATTATGGAAGTGGTGTTTGATGTTATCAAGTACTCATCCGGTGACGATGATTAACATGATCTCATGGTCGAAGGATTAGGTTACTATGTATCTGAAAGCTTGTAGCAAAACGAACTTAATGACTTGATATTATGATATGCTTACTATGGGTGTGTATCCATCACATCATTCTCCTAATGATATGACGCTGTTATTAATAACTTCCAATGTCCATGATCAGGAAACCATGATCATCTATTAATCAACAAGCTATTAACAAGAGGCTCACTAGGGACTCTTTTATGTTTACAAAATACACCAGTATTAATGTTTTTGGTTAATACAATTATAGCATGGGATGCAAACATTTATCACAAACACAAAGATATAATAATAACCACTTTATTATTGCCTCTTGAGCATATCTCCAACAGTGGCAATGTATGGGTAGGAGGGTACCTCTTACCCAAAATTTGTGTCCATCTACCCATATATGGGTAAGAAGTGCCAAAAAATGGGTGATCACCCAAAAAATTGGTAGGGGACCACTTATGGGTAAGTTGTTGGAGCTAGTTTTTTGCTTCTCTTACCCAAAAAAAAGGTTATTGCCCCTCTTACCTATATATGGGTAAGCTGTTGGAGTTGCTCTTAACCGGTACGTGAGACTATGGCGATTGCCACGGCGGCCAAAAACCCATATAGGGTTATGTTTTATTTGGTGGTCTTAGAGTTTGGGAGTTTTGGCGGATCATGGCCCCTCTCCGGCGGGAGCATTTTTTTTTGGAATGTCTTCCCGTGTCTTTTCCGAGATGGTGAGATGATGGTCACATCCTAAAGTCAGGATAAGGTTATTCCCGTTCTATTATCACTCCGGTGGTGCGTCTACGTCAGTAGAGGGTGTGTAAAGTCGTGTGTCTGGTGGATCTCCTAGGATTCGGTCCGATTTTGTTCCATAGATAGACAGAAAGACGCTTCAATTGCCCATAAACTATGGCAATTGAAGCCCACATACAGTAAAGGGTGTGTGAGACATTCATATGTTTGTTGGTGTGATTTTAGGTTAGTTTCTTCTGATCCATGATTGTCATCTTTGGAGATGGTTCCTGCTCTATGAACTGGTCTTTTGGAGTCTTAGCACGGCGACTTCCCGTCAGTCAACTACAAGAAGCTCTACAACAAGCTTTGCATGGCTCTAGTGATGGAGGGACGATGATCGCGGCGTGCCTTCGGCTCACGCTAGCATTTATAGTCATTGGTAGGTGGTCCATGGACCTATTTGTAATTTTTATTACTTTTATATCTCTTTGTAGTGTTATTGTTGATAGTTTTAATTGATCGATGGAATTTTCACAAAATAATAAAAAAACAAAACTACATTTGCTAGCTCTTCATTTTTCACACACATATTTACCTATGACCTCCTCGAAAAAGGATTTCACCCAGCTTCAGAAATAAAGCCATAACCGATTATAAGGTTCAACAGTCACACAGACACTAGAGTGCCAAAGGAAAACAAAAATGTACTAGTCCGCTGGGGCAACAATACAACAAATCCCAATAGGGAAAAAAAGGTGGTGAGAGATCACCCTCTAGTCCTGCTCCAGGCGGTCAGGAGCCGCAAAGCGCCACGCCACTTCTCTCAAGGCATGAAAGATGCCATCGAGATGCTCCCAGTCCCGCTGCTTACATAGATGGTACCACTTATGCAAGTAAGCAAGAAAAGCAAAAAATGAGTTAGATGCCTGTCGCGGAAAGATCCTTTATATGACCATCTTATTACAGATGTTCCACAACGTCCAGGTAAGGGCCGCAAACACAAGCCAAAAGAGGTGGTGCCTCCTTCCCGTATGGTTTGCCTCTGACTCTAGAAACTCACCGGGCAGGTCCAAGCGCTTTCCGGATAAAGCTCCAAAGAAACTGAGCGGAAGGACACGTGAACATTGTGTGGAGCAAGACTTCGGAGCCCCCACATAATGGGCACAGTCCATTGCCAGACCTTTTGCATTTTGACACCTCCACCCCTAAGGGGAGACGATCACGTAGAAGCTACCGCGGAAAGATCCTCTAGCTAAGGGGTATGTGTGCCTTCCAAAGGTGGCGCGTACATGGGAGCTCCGATCCCTATAACAAGGCCCTATAAGCCAAACTAACTGAAAACACTCCTGAAGGAGACTAGCGTCAGGTCACCCCGTCCCTCTCAACTAAGAGGGACGCAGGTAGCACGCCTCGCTGTCTCAAGAAGTCAGCTGCTTCGGCATCGCTAAAGGTTCCCCAGAACAGGATGTTCCAGGTGTCCCCTGCTCCGTCTCAGCCACCAACATCATGAGAATTGCACAAATGGTGAAAAGGGCCGAGAACTCTTGAGACGTGGACTAGTCCCAAGCCAGGGATCCATCCAGAAGAGAACTCATCTACTGTCTCCCACGGTGAAGAGTATCCCCCTCCTAATGATATGCTTAATGTCCTGGATGGCTCGCCAAAACTAGGAGCCCTCCGGACACTTGCATGCCAACAGGGGTCGACCCCTAAGATACTTGTCCTTAATGAGCTGCATCCATAGTCCTCCCTCGTCTTGGAGGATACGCCACACACATTTGAGCATCAGAGCTACATTGAATCGACGCGAGTCAAGAATCCCTAAGACCACAAGGATCTTGGGGGCACAAATATTCGTCCATTTCACCATATGGTGTTCCTGGTGACCATCCCTCGCTACCCAAAAGAACCTGGATAGCTCTTTGGCAAATTTCGCTTGGGTCCCCTCGGGTAGGAGGTATAGCCTCATATGATACATGGTGAGGCTAGAAAGGCATGAGTTGATCAGGACCGACTTGCTCCCCTTGGATGTGAGTCTAGCTCGTGAGGGTTCAGCCTTAGACCTAACCCTCACAACCAGGTTGTCAAATCCTTGATCAAAACCCGAATATCTCTAATATGCATGCCCAAATACGTGATAGGTAAGTCTGTCAGCCTATAGTTAAGGTTGTCCGCGGTGCGTTGCCTCTCCTCATCTAAGAAGACCAAGGTCATAACCTCTCTCTTTTTAAAGTTAATCTTGAGCCCTGACATGGATTAAAATCATAGGAGAAGGAATTTCAAGTTGATGATATCGAGCTCCGAGCCCTGAACCATAATAATGGTATCATCCGCATATTGGAGGTGGGTGATCTCACCTCTGGGGATAAGATTCCCTACCACACCCGAAATGTGTTCGACGATTTTGGCTCAATCAAAAATCTCCGCCAGGGAATCCACCGCCAAGTTAAACAAAAGGGGGGAAATTGGATCCCCCTGTCCAACCCCGCAGGAGGGCCTGAAATAGGGTCCCACCTCCCCATTAATGATAATAGCGGTGCTATCACTCATGATGAACTGCATAATCCAGCTGATAACCCTGTCATCAAGCCCTCTCCGCTAAAAGACTTGCCTAAGGAAAGCCCAGTCCAGCCGCTCGTAAGCCTTCTGAAAGTCTAACTTGAGTAACACTCCCTTCTGATGACGAGTCTTAACCTCATGAATAATTTCATGAGGGCAAGGATCCCATCATGAATCAAGCGCCCCTTTAGGAGGGCAAACTGAAGGGGATGGTAATGGCTCCCAGTTGCAAGAGATCAATTATAGTACTTTTTAATAAATAAAGGTTGTCAAACCCACGAGGAGTTGAGGATATTGGTTAGCAAATTTGAAAAATAAAATAATAGTAAATACAGTAGATTTGGTGTTTTTGGGTTTGTAGTTTGAAAGAATATAAAATGCTGAAAGTAAACAGAAATAAGTAAATGCTCTCAATGAGAGAAAGTCCAATCCTCTATGCGTCAAGAGGACATGCTCAAGTGTGTGTGAACTTATATTGACAAGCGTTCCCGAGGGTGGCATGGATTTACTTAGCATGAAGATTTCTACATAATATGGTGAATATGTTGTCAAGTTGCATTCCGTTAGGGCGGAGCCTAATTAGATAGATCCATAAGTATGAACTAAATACACCACTTATAATCGGTTCTAGATCCATTCACATGAACATATAGGAATAATTAAGGTTCATTAGTCCCCAACATATAATCCCTCCAATGCAACTCAAAATATTGGAAAACGATTTATATCAATTCAGTCCCTAGCAACCCCTATCATTGAATCAAAGTATTCTCCTATGATCCCATATAGGTGAAGTAATGTGCAGTCGACGTTCGCATAAAACCATCATAGAACAATATAAAAGATAAAAACTAGACCACATACTTATTGCATATTATATGGGAATCATAGCCAATTCATCATATGCCCTTAGGAACATGGGGATATACTCACAAGTGACAAACATGATATGGATTAGTAGCTTTTGGGATACAGCACGATCTAAAAATATAACCGCTCCACCAAATAAAGACAAGATGTCAATCACAAACATGTAAATAGCCCTTAAAACAATATTTGGGGTTCAATCAATCACAAACTATGAGGGGAACAAGATGGATCTTGGAGATGGTGATGATGATGGTGCTGGTGGAGACGTTGATGGAGAGGCCTTCCTCTATGCCTAGGAGGAGTGGTGATGACGATGGCGTCGATTTCCCCCTCACTGGAGGCTCTGGTTTGGCAGGATCTACCCCCTATCAGAGTAGGAGAGGACTTTCGCCTCCGTCGCCGCCTCTGTAAATCATGAGAAAAATATGGCGTAGGTTTTCTAGCGATATGGAGGCGTCTGTAAAAAGGAGGAGCCAAGACGATGCTCGAGGGCTGAAAGAGCCTATGTGGCGCGCCTAGGGGGTGGGCGCGCCACCTGACCTCTTTTGGGCCTTGTGGCTCCCCTCGCTTCATTCTTTGGCCCAAGTTGATTCTCTTGGTGAAAAACTCATCAGGTACTTTTCCTTCGATTTATTGACGTCCAGAATGTCTTGAAACAGCAAAAACATGAAAAGGAGGTTTTCTGCCTCCTAGAAATTAAATACCAATGAAAGGGACTTTGTAAGAAAGTCACGTAAATCATCTAAATATGCATAAATAATGATGGATTAAGATAAATATGATTCTAAACAATGCATAAAGGTCCTAAAAATTATGATGCAAAATGCAAGAATCATATGGGTCAAGCATTCGATGACTGGGGCGATCCTTTTGGCACAGACCTTGGCAAAAATACGCTGAGTGAATTGATCACAATAATAGGTCTAAATTGGTGAATATCCATGACCCCCACCAATTTAGGGATCATTTAACTACGGCCTCCTCAAAAAGTTCTTTCACCCGACTATATTTATGTAGCAACCACTTCAATTCACGAGTTCGAAGCAATTAAAATGCTAGGACAACATTACTAATATGCCAAAAGGAAAATAAATAAACACGATTTCGAATCAACTAAGCTATGTTTACACCCGACACCGCACGTAGGAGAGCTTCCTACACTGGTAGTGTTCAACATTCCATCGACCGGAACCGTTATTTGAGGCCTTTCACAATGGAGTGTATCTTAGCACACCATCATAGGAGACATAAATGGTTAAGATACAACTTCTCCGATGCATTGTTTCTCAAGTAGTGTCTCTACATTTAATGATCTAGAGGACATGAATACATGTGATTCGTCTAACAATGTGTAGCACCCCGAGAATCCCTAAAATAGAAATTGCTTGTTCTTTTACTTTATCGCATCATCATGACATCATGCATATTTTTCTTGCATTTTTTGAGCATAAAAACTATTTTATTAAACACCGTATTTTGTTTGCTAAATTATTCGTATGGTTTCATATACATAAACCCATCCTTCTTTTTCTTAATTTAAAATTAATCAAATAATATTTTTCGTCTATTATAAGACTACAAAAGGTTGTCTTATTTTACTAAAAAATAGGCCAAAAGCCTGTTTAAAATTTTAGCCTAAAACTAGTCTACTTTAGACTAGATAAATAGTTCATTTCCTTTTTGCCTCCCAAACCCTAGCCACCAACCCCAAAAATCCCCACATCCCTGTTGACCAATTCCTCTCCGCCGCCGTCTCTTTTTGTGCTCCACATCAATTCTAGGCGTCGTCGCATGTTTGCTCTCCAAACTAAGCTAGCTGAGCAAGATCCCAATCAAATGGATTCCACCAATTTATCATGGGATTGTTTTTTCTTGTCTTTGCGTGCAACACCATCCGGCAACACAATCGCCACACACCATCACACCATGCCTCCATACTCCAATCCATCTAGCTGCCTCCATGTCGCATCAAGCAAACAGCAGTTGTGGCTCCACCTAGATTCCCTTGCCACGCCTTGAGAAGAGTCGCTCCCCTTCTCCGGTGCGCAGGCACGTGCCGCTATCCAGCTGGGCCCATTGTTCCTTGCTACAAGCATATCTGTCACCTCCTTGGGCCTGGAACTATGCGCGCGAGAGGTGCACGCGCCTATGCCCGTGTGTCTACACCCCACCGCCAACAGCAAATTGACGCAGATCCTCTCGTCCTGCGGGCAGCTCTATTTTTCCTTGATAACTGTGAGTGCCTCGTGCTATTGTGGTGAGTTCTTCATGCGTGCAGTCAGTCCCGATCCAAGCTGCAGAGGCCGCTCTGCTTTTTGTGTCTCGCACGTCAAGTGTTCGGAAAAATGTATACGAGAGAGAGCTTCGGATTTCGTTTTTCTTTCCAAGAAGATTTGCTCGGGTTATTATTTCGGCACCCTATCTCGTTGCACCGGAACGGCTTGTTGGCCGTCGACACCCATGAACCAGATCTACTTCCCGGTGTTCATTTTTGGTTACTTCGATGGCATCTGTTATTTTTGATATTTCTTCTATAACCCAAAGACCCGTCTCTTCACCTCTTCAATCCAAATCGTGAGTCTCATCCCCCTAATACCTATTTTATATAAATGTTGTCTATCTATGCATATTAAATTAATCATGTTGGCATATATATTGTGTGGTTTGGGGGCCTTATGCCAATTCTCCTAAATTAAATATGGAGACCATATACAAGCTTTTCTAGTCTTATATTGGCTCCATTTAAATTTGCATAGCGAATCGGTGCAATATTTTGCCTTATTAAGATAACATTTAAACTGTGGGTATCTAAACAATATAAGCCACCTAATTAAATATCGGGACCCCGGTTCCGCTTAATATGACTTAATTGCATTGCATCTTTGCCATGTTATACATCATGCATGCATCATGCCCGATCTTCTGTCGTAGTATTAAATAGTGTATCTGGTGTTTATTCTAGTGATTTGTTTCTTCACGGAGGCCAATGAGTTGATGCGAGTGTCGACCCGATCTTCAGATGAACCTAAGGCAATGTTTTCAGGCGAGCATTCTCCTTCTTTCTATCTATTTTATATTTCTTGTCTTTATTTCCTCATGTTGATTTATTGCTATCCGTGTTGCGATGCTTTAGCTTCCTGTTCGCGCACGAACACGTCACGTAAAAGTGTGTTCGCACACGAACACGTCACGTGTACCTCCGGCGTCGAGCGCGATACGCAAGACACGTCGCCGGAGGAGCCTCGCAGGAAGCGCGATACGCAAGACAGCCAGCGAGATCTTTTCAGCACCCGAAACCCCACGCGCCCGGAAGAGACCCCGTCTGAACGCACGGCGGTGATGGGCTGCCCTAGGTCGGTTCGCCCGCCCCTATGACCTCGTGGATCGAAGCTCTCCAACACGAAGAACGTCGATGAACGATGAGCAGAAAACCAGGGCGGAAGAGAAAAAGTAGAGGTTTGTAGATTGGTTTTTGCGATTGTGTGTTGTTTTTCAATCGGCCGTCACACCTCGTGTATATAAGGAGCGGCTGTACTTTCCGTGCAAGAAAGAAGGCTGGATCCACGTCCAAAACCCTAGTTGGGGTCCAACTCGAACAAGTAAACTCGAAATTTGCGTAACTGTTCGGTCAAAAACTTTCCTGTACATTCTGGACCACTTTCGAGATAGTAAACGAGCTCAGATCAAAATGTCATAAAAAGCAAAGTTGTTTGTCTCTAAAATACGAAGAACTTTTATGTTTTGCAATTTTTCATATGACCTGATCTTCATTGCCTTCTCCTCTTGTTTTCGTATCAAAGTCGGATTACGACCGAACGAATTTAACTCAATTCGGCTGTATTTTGAATCTGGAGGTCGTATACTTTCTCGGATGAAGATGATTCCAAACACAAAGTTGTTCGCCTCGAAAAACTGAACAACTTTCATGTTTATGACTTTTTCATTCGAGTTGACCTTGACCGCTCAATCTTGTTCGTAAGCAGATGCGTTAGTCTAGCGGTTTTCAGACGAATTTTGCACTTTCGTCCACGCCAAAGGTGAGACAAGGTCTGTGGTCCGGCGACAACCCGGTTCTGTCCGTGCCAATTTAGCCTTTGGTAGTATTTTTACTCTAACTTTCGGATACTAACTCGGATTGAGATGATTCAAAAAACAAAGTTGATTGTTTCGACGAGACGCACAACTTTTGTGTTTTGAACTTTTTAATTTGAGTTCATCTTAAAGGAGTCATACTTGAAGCCTCCATATATCACTCTGCAAATCTTCTCTAAACACTATCATAATCGGCTATTAAACCTGATCATGGCTTGACTTGATATGGTGTCTTTTTGATGATCAATATTCCTCGTAGTGGACCTTTCCGAGTGCGTTTCTCTCGCCATTTGCCTTGATTAGCTACGAGCCTAAAATAACTTGCATCATTTTTATTCTAAGGACGATGTCAACACTCCATCGGCCATTTGTTCTTAGGGCGATAACTATGTAGCGGCCATATATGCTAAGGGCGATAATTACATATCGGCCATATGTGTGCTCAAGCTTCTTGCCACACACTCGGGTAGAATTTCTTTAGATATTTTCCATTGAGAGCCCGAGGCAGTAAATTCCCTCTCATAGATTCCACTAAATATGAATTCCCGGGAACTACTCTCGCAACCTTGAAAGGACCCTCCCAGCTCGGAGACCACTTACCAAACTTTCTGTCTTTCGAACCAACCGGCAGAATCACCTTCCACACCAAATCGCCAACTTGGAAGCTCTTCAACTTTACCTTTTTATTGTAAGCTCTTGCTACCCGTAACTTTTCTTTCTCTATCTCTTTCAAAGAAAATAAACGTTTATCGGCAACTTCATCAATGTTGTCCATCATCAAGTTATGGAAATCTACTGCTGATAAGTCATTTTGCTTAGCAAATCTCAAAAGCAGCCAGATTTACCTCCACTGGCAAAACGGCTTCTTTTCCATACACAAGTTCATACGGAGTTACCTTTGTCGCACCATGCCTTGAGATTCTATGCGCCCATAAAGCTTCGGACAATACTTCATGCCACTTTCTTGGATGATCTTCAATCTTCTTCTTGATAAGCTTGATCAAAATCTTATTGCTTGACTCAACTTGTCCATTAGCTTGCGCATAATATGGAGATGAACTAAACATCTTTATCTTGTAAGATTCGGTGAACTCTTTACTTCCTTTGCCATAAATGATGTGCCTTGATCTGTAGTCAATGTTTGAGGAATACCGAATCTATGTATAATGTGCTCAGTTATGAACTTGATCACCTCTTTATGGGTCATATTTCTGAGAGGTATCGCTTCAGACCACTTCGTAAAATAATCAGTAGCTACCAACACGAACCGATGCCCTTTCGAAGAAGAAGGATGGATCATACCAATGAAATCTAGTCCCCAACCTCTAATGGCCATGGCTTGATAATAGGATTTAACATAGCAGCAGGAGCCAACTGAATATCACCAAACTTTTGACAAGCTTCACATCCTTTATAATACCTAAAGCAATCATTAATCATTGTCGGCCAATAAAATCCTCCACGTCGTAAGATCCACTTCATTTTGTGCGCCGACTAATGAGTACCACATATACCTTCGTGTACCTCTCCCATAGCAACCCTTGCCTGATCTTCATCCAAGCATTTGAAAAGAATACCATCAACCGTTCGACGATAGAGATCATTATTGTAACTACCTCGGTAAATTACGCTCCTAGTTACAAGCCTGGATGAGCGGAAATGGTTAAAATAGTACGGTGGGGCCCAAATGCCACTCACAGGTAGACCTTTCGGCCGTCCTAACCATTTCCAAACATCGGAACAAGAATGGGCGGCGTAATCAGCAGGCGAAGGGATCAACTACATACACAAATGAGTATGTATGCAAGCCACCAAACAACAGTCCTCAGAGCCATTCCATCTAAAAGAAATAGAAATATTGCAACGCCATACGGCAAGATCCAAATATCCTAGATAGATATATAGTTTAGGATATCTCCTCATACATCAAACATCAGAGTATCAGGCGGAAGCGGCAAACAAGATCCGAGTACGGATAAGAAGCAAATCGACATAAGATGCCCCATAAATAAACACATCCCGCCCACAGATCTCACGGATCCCCGTTCCCGGAATCTCTACACCGAATGATCGTTGCCCACATCGTCCGTCTCCTCCACCCAGTATCCATCTCGTGAGTGTACCTGTTCATCTGAATCAAATAATTTATCGTGTGAGACCCTAGGGGTACTCAGCAAGTCTTTATGCCTCTAAAGGGGACACAACCTAGGGTGACGCAATTGCAGCAAAAGATAATACCTAACAGTTCTATAGATACTCGTTAACCATCCGCCTAACCAAAGATAGACGGATGTCCGTGAATTAAGAACAACAGTTATAACAGTAATATTAACAGATCCATCCTCCTCCTCGCTTACCAACGAGGAAGCGGACGAACACCCCCCATCCGTTGGCAGTTTTATTATCCATTCCATGAGTGTTGCACTATTTACTAGTCAGTTACTTAGTCTAATTAAAAGCGGTACTTTAGTTATACTTGTCTATGATCGAGAAACTGTGCTCCAAGTCGTCCATAACCGCGGACACGGCTTTCAGAAAGTTTTACCCTACAGGGGTGCACAAATAGCAACACACACTCGATCAACCTCGGAAAAACCAAATCAAAACCCAACAAGGCTTTCATGACAAAGCAATCACAAGATTCAGAAATATTTCAGGGGGCCACCCCATTAAGTATACCCGCAACGAAGCTGGCCGGCTCCGAGACGGACTCAAGGTTTGGGTGGACGGCTGTAAACGACTGGGAACCCGAAAGTGTGACTGGGCTTGTCGATACCGCGAAATCGTGTCCCGATCCTAAACAGTACAGGTGCAGTACCTCGCACAATTTTAAATAAAGCAGTAAAGCATGGCATAAGTACAGGATAGTAAATAAAACCTCAAACTAGTTTGTGGCCCCAAGAAATAAGAATGAATCAAGCTCTGGCTCAGGGGGGTCCCATAAGCCTCCCGGATGTGGATAGCGCGAATATTCAAGGAACAGGAATCAAGTACTCGGGGTCCTACGGGACACAAGTGAGCATGAAAAACCAAATAGCAGATATTGCTCACCGGTGCCACTTTCATTAGTTATCCCATTACTACTCAGGTTAAGTTGTTTAGGTACCTCGTTATCCATCAGACACTCACATACCCTACACATGCTGTTCTACGACCCGCATGGCTCAAACAACTCCTGTAGTAATGGCTCATGGGATGGAGGAACAAGCTTTGGTGGGGTTTAAAAGTAAAAGCTATGCAATACTTGGGATTCAGATTAATGCAATCGCAACTCAATGATGCAAGAATAAGATAGAGGCAATAGGTACTATATGTATGCAAGCATGTGGTAGTGCTTGCCTGGCAGCTCAGTTGAAGCGAGAGAAGGATCTGGGTAGTGCTCCTGGGTTTCTTGATATATCCCCTGCTCAGCGTCTATTCGAAGAAGAACCAAACAAACAAGGGCCAACATAAATAAGGTGCACAAGCATATGAATCAAATGCGACAAGCAAACAACCATGCCATGATGAATTATGCACAATTTGCATGGCAATAAAGTAGCATGGCATGGGTAAGGTGTGGAATACAAGAATAAATCATTTTATGGTGTTTTAATCACCTTTTATCCTCAATTAAGTTGCTGTACACTTTATATTTATATGATGCATGCTGCAAAACAGAACATGGATTGCATAAACAGAAAGGTCTCGTCGAGCTGATCGATTTAGACATATCATTTGTCAAATTTGGAGTTATAAAACAAAAGTTATTAATTAATTAAGGAAAAAGGGCATTTTAGTGTAATTTTAATCAACTTGAAAATTAAAGTGTTTAAAATATATTTTGAATGGAATATTTGAATTCCTCACATTTTTCTGATTTCAAAATATATATTACATGTATTATTTGGATTTATATTTTAAAAGATATTTAAAAACAGATTTGAATTTTGAATTTAAACATTTTCTAGAATCATTTTTATTAAACAGATAAACAGGCAGATCTTTTTATACTCAGCCAGAGCTAGCCCTAGTCGCTGACGGTGGGACCGATGCTGACTAAGCGGAAAACAGCGCGCAGGACTTTTCTTACCGCGAGTTGATCTAGCCGCAGCAACTGACCAGCGGGCCCGACGCGCGAGCGGACCCACGCGCCAGTGGTTGGACGCATCGGTGACACGCGGCGGACCCAGGGACTGCGGGTTGAGGTCCTAAAAAGGGGAAGGGGTTTCTTGGTAAAGGTCCAGGGAGGTGGTTGTTTACTGACGTAAACTGAACTAGAAAACTCGCGAAACTGGTAGCTGATCCCTACTTCGGCCGATGATGGCGAGCAAACGGTTGAGTATTTCGCGTTGCCACAAAAACAAAAGTTCGAGAGGAGAGATCTATCTGCAACTTCCATTCAGTAACCATCGCCCGAAAAGGAGTTTAACGTCGGTTAAAAGTCTATGAACAAAGACACTCCGTTGGTTGCAGACTGACGGAAAACTTCAGTAAAACAGAGAGATCTGGCAGAATTGTGGGGGCGATTCCAAGAGATTGAGAGGTCCAATTTATGTGATTCCTTCGGGACGGGAAGAGGGGCTAGCAGGGAGAAGATGGGTGTGCCGATGGTCGCTAGAGACGGACTGGGGAGGAAGAAATCGAACAGGGAACAGAGGCGCGGCTACCGTTGCAGTAGCTAGCTAAAACTCACCACACGGCTGTTCTGAACCTGGGGAGTACTAGGCGAGCGCGCGGTAGGGTTTTACGGTGGCAGCGACGGCGATAGAGAGGCAGAGATGAGGCGGTAAGGTGGGAAATGGAGAGGGGAGCTTACCACGAGGCCGGTGGTGGTCTCGGAGGGCTCGGGGGTGGTTGGGGATGGCGGCAAGGTGAGGACGAAGATGGCTGCGCCCGCAGGTCCACCCGAGAACGATGACGGGAGGACAGCTCCTGGCACGACCGGCTCTGCTACTGCTGCGGGTTCGACGTGGAGGAAGTAGGCGGTACTCCTCCGCTACTCCACGGTGCTCAGCGACGACATACGCGACAGCGGGCAGTGGCGCAAGGCGGCGGCCATGGCAGCAAAACAGAGAGGTGTGGATAAGGAAAAAGCTGCGGCGCGAGGGAGGAAGAAAGCTAGGGTTCTAGGGGGGAACCAGGGTTGATAAAGGAGGGGGGTCACGAGCGCGGCGTGAGGGATGACGAGGATCACGGCGGGCGACGCCTACCTGCAGCGTTCCGTCACCTGCACAGAGAGAGAGAGAGAGAGAGAGAGAGAGAGAGAGAGAGAGAGAGAGAGAGAGAGAGAGAGAGATGCGAGACGGAAGAAGAACAGGGACGGCGTGTTCTCCTCCTGTCGACGAGGTACTGGGCCAGGGGAGAGGAGAGTTGGGACGGAGGGGAAAAGGGGGCCGGGCAGATAAGAGGGCTGGGCTTCTGCTGCTCTCTCCATCATTTTTCTCTATTTTGAACATTTTGTAGATGTATTGGAAAGGAGGTTTTGGCAATATAAAAATGGATAAACGGAATAGCACAAGGGAAAAGGAATTCCCACATACATAATTTATGAATGTGCCAATTGGAGCATTTTACAAGAATATGAAGATTTGGGGTTTTGCGAATTGGATAAAATTATTTGTAGAATTAGTGGACCTTTACATGGATCCAAAGCTTGTAGAAAACAAAATAGAGGAATGGTTGGGGAGGAGGAGAGAAGGGGTAGGGGTTTTAGGGTAGGATTAAGATGGTCACACATGGTCATGCAAAAAAAAGGGTGATGATTGCATGGCCCATGCACAATACTTAATGGCCATGTTTATGCTTGTGAAAACAATAATAATATCATGGCATTATTATTATGCATTCCCAAAATGTGGAATAAGCCAAGCTAAAAGAATTAAAAGGATGCCCCATGTGGAGTAGATGGAGATGACCATGTTTGAATATAAATGGGACATGCTAGTGTGTATGTGCCACTAGGTATTTAGTAAGCCCAAAAATATCCCAACATGAGAATAACCCCAAAACAACCCATATGGAAACTAGAAAAAGGGTTCCACCCACAAGGCATGCAAAGGTGGCCATGTGGCTCTCATAAACCAATAATGTGGAAACAATATGGTGCTAAAATGAGAGCATGTGGACATAGAATTGGATCCATCCCAACCCACATGAGCTAGAGGTAAAACCAAATAAGTTGCAATGCTCATATATGGTGGAATAGTGGAATGATGGGGTGATGACAAGAAATGTGGTGGAGTTAGTAAAAGATATGCCCCCAACTCAACTTGGGCATTTAAACAACATATCAAGAACCAAATACAATATCAAGAGGCAAATACAATTTACAATGCATATGAGAGAAGAACCAAACCAGAATGGGTTTTATATGATGCTCAAATGCAAGGTGGCATGATGACATGAGCATGATATAATTATGATGCAACAATTATATATAGGAAGTAGCATTTATATAGACTAGGCTAGTAGCATTGCAATTGTTAGACAATTGGGATGCTACAACTCTCCCCCACTAAACAAGAATCTTGCCCCGAGATTCCTAGGAAAAAGAAAACAACACAAGGAGAGGCGAGTGTTCGAACGAAGGTGACCCTCACGTTCCCAAGTTGATGAACAACAGAAGGGTGCGACCACTACACCTTGCAAAACTTGCTAGACTTGTTGCGAGTCTTGCGTTTTGCTTGAGAAACAACGGGTTAGAAGAGTTGAAGGATTGTCGTGAGACAAGAAGGATAGGATGGGCATAGCTCCGGTTTTCTCAAGAAACATGATAAAAGAATAGAACCACTTGTGAAAGAAAAGGAGAAGATGATGTATCATGGATAAAGAAAGACACACCATTAAGATTAAAGATTTACCGATACGAGAGAGGATGAATCTTTGTCTCGCCGGAAGAAAGGAGCTAGATTGGAGAGGTTTTGAACCACTATTACAATAGCATCGTATCTTCTCTCAGATTTGAGAAAAGAAGTTCGGAAACAATATTGCCTTCAAACAATAGAGTCCCTTGATAACAACAGAAAGATTTAGTTAGACATCGTCGGATTAGATTCTTGTTGCGCCGGTAAGAACCAAGGATCACGCAATTTAGGTGCGCAAATATAACTTCCAGAGATGGATGTGAAGCCAGATCATGGTGGAATCCCGAGAAGCAAAGAATATGGAGGATCTGGAGTTTATTGTAGAGATACTTATTGCTTTCTTTAGCCTTGAGGCTAACGCAATAGATTTGCGGCTGATGGCATCAACCATAATTGGCTTTACCACAGAAAAAGAATTGATGAAACAAAGAGAGAGATAGTTTCCTTTCATCTTGTTTGGGGATATCGAGCATCGGTAGAAAGACGAGGATAGAAAAAGGTTTGCGTTTGTTTCCACCAGATAATTGAGGATTTTGCTCCGTGTAGAAAGGGTGAGATCACCAACAAGAGATTATTGATTACTTTCTTCGAAAGAGCACTCCGGAAAAACAAGGACGGAAGTAAAAGTATCGAGGGATAAAGGCCACTTCTAACTTCCGTGGAATGAGTGAAATCACATTAATTCACCAATTCAATGTACAAGAGCGAATGATAAGAGTAGTGGTATGGTAGCTACTCCATCCCACACTCAAAGCATTACTCCGCACATGAATAAGAAAATCATGCAACCCAACTACCGAAACAGACCGAAGGTATTGGCAAGAATAGCTCATGGAACTTCGTTAGAAAACAAGGATAGATGCAAACGATTCGCCGGATTCAAGATAGATAAGGTTGATGATGTTGTCGTCATGTCTGGAGTACCAAGCCACCGGAAAGATATGAAGGAAGATTACGGAGACAACTGCAAGATTCCACAGACACAGAAAAAGATAGCACCACTTGAACAGAAGGAATACAAGATCTGGAAGGTCTTCATGGCCTCCGGTGGATTGAGCATAGACGATAGAGCGAGAGGGTTTCAAAAGATCACTTGACGAGACGGAGGTGAAAAAGCTCCATGTTCTTCTTGAAATGATTGAGAGAGATTTAGCAGCCTTGAGGAAATCTTCAGCGGAACGACGATGATAACTTGCCAACAAGGAACAACTCCGGATTGGTTGAAGATGGAGGATGGAATTAACAATGGACTTGCTGATTCCAGAGTTGAAGTAATGTATTTAGCAGAAGGACGTGGTCGAGATATGTGACTTCAAAAAGTCAGAATTCTCACTTTGAGACTTTGCACACAGGCAGTGTTAACAAAGCTTGAGAGAAAGGGACACAGATGATCTTCCATGTTCTTCCATTGATATCGAATAGGCAAGCATATTATCAACATATACCACCATGGATGTGGCATCCCGCAAAACCACTACTAGAAAATCGTGTTGTTTTTGTGCATTGCATCATCATGACCGCATGCTCATGTCATCATGCCACATTGCATTTGTGCATCGTCATCATCATGCATATTAATTTGCCTAAAAACTATTTGCGAAAGACAATCGTTTTCTAAAATTTACCCTCCTTCTTTTTCAAATTAAACCCCCGGACGCTTCCGGATATTTTTGTTTGTTTAAAATCTATTTATACAAGCTTATTGCAAAAGTTAAATAAAATTATATTATTTTAGTGGGGCAGTCGAACGGGCCGAATGACCCGAACGACCACCCTAGAAAAATACAAACGGCCCACCCATAATCCTACAGCTACCAACCTATCTACCCACACACCCCCTCCACCTCACCCCCTCCTATCACGAGACGCCACCTCACCTCACCCTTCCCCCCTAGCCTATCCCCATCTGCCACCTGCCCCCCCAACTCTCTCTCCCTCCAGCCCACTCTCCACCACACCGCCTGGGTCCCACCAGGCAGCCACACACGCCTCTCACACAACGCATGCCCACCAACCGCCGCTCCCCCCGCGTGGACCCGTCCCCCTGGCCCACCCGCTCGGACCCACTCCCCAGATTCCACCCCACCGGCGCGTTCTCCCTTCTCTCCTCCCCCGCGTCTTCCCCTAGGCACCCGACGCCGCCGCTCACCGGCTTCTCCCCTCCCTCCGTCGGCCTCCCTCAGCGACCCCGCCACCCCTCTGCTAGCGAACGTCGCCGCCGGCCGCTCTTCCCCCCACCACCGCGCGCCCCCTCGTCCCCGCCCCTCCGGTACCTCCGCCGGTCCCTCTCCTCCGCTCGCCGCGTCGCCGGCCGCCCTGCCCCGGGCCTTCCTCGCCTCGGAGCCGCCTCTCTCCGCCGCCCCTCAAGCGCCGGCGAGCCCGCCCCCTCACACCGTCGCCTCTCCGCTAGCCCCGCGACGCCCGCGTCCGCCTCTCTGCTCCCCCCCTCGCCGCCAGTACCTCGTCCGCCTCGCGCCGCCGGCGAGCTCGCTCTCGCCTCGCCTCGCCTTCCACCCTCGCCGGCCGGCGCGCTCCGACCACGACCCTCGTCTCCTCGACAACCGCCGCGCCGCCCCTGGCCCTCGCCGGACCGCCTCCCCCTCGGGTCCGTCCCCGCACCCTGGGCCAGCACTTCGCCGGAGCCACCTTGCCTCGAGTTCGCCCCGAGCCCCTGCACTGCCCGCCTCCTCCCGGCAGCGCCCGCTGTCGTCGGCGCCTCGCTGTCCGGTGCGCGTGCCTGTCGACGCCAAGACCCGTTCCGCGTATGTGTGCCCGCTGGTGCTCTAATGGAAGCCAAGACCAACTCGAAACCCCGAGGGACCATAATGCAACCGTTGATGTCTAATCAAGTTTGCCATCCGATGGACAAGATCGACATGTGTTGACAAGCGAAGGCTATCGGTGACCGATTCCATTCAAGGACGCCATCGACATCGAAACCGCGATACCCCCAAGATCTACCACACGGACGCCCACGGACTCGGAGAAACCCCTCGAAACGACAAGTTCGCCCTCCCGGAACCGTCAAGACCACCGTCATGGCCGACATGATCTTCCTCGGTGGCAACGACAAATCGGACAAGGACCACCAAAAATAACTGCCGACAAGATCTCCAGCATGGATAAGATGCCAGACCCCGAAGACCGATCCCGGCGACCCCACATGCGACAAGACCTTCGCCCGATGCGGAATCGAGACCCGAACGCCGATGCGGATACGACAAGCACTTCACCCCGGACACCGAGACCCCGGAACCCCAAGTTCGTCGAGACCCCTAATGTGTGACCCCTTTCCTCGAGCCCTATTTTATAATTGTAATAACAAATTGTTGCATATTTAATTGTCATACTTGCATGCATCCTTGTCTGTGGTTTGGGGGCCTTATGCCGATTCACCTCATAATTAAATATGGGGCCCATATGCGGGCAAATCTAGTCTTATATTGGCCTCATTTAAACTGGTGTAGCGAACCGGTGATATATTCTGCCTTGTTAAACAACATTTAATTGCAGGGTAGCTAAAACAACTTGAACCGCCTAATTAATTGTCGGGACCCCGGTTCCGTTTAATACTGTCTAATTACATTGCACCTTTGCCATGTCATACATCATACATGCATCATGCCCGATCTTCTGCCGATCTTAAATATTGCATCCGGTGTTTCTTCTAGTGTTTTGCTTCTTCGCGGATAAGGCCGTTGAGTTGATGTGAGCTTCGACCTGATCTTCGGTTGAACCCTTCGACAATGTTTTCAGGCGAGCATCTCCCCCTTTCTACCTATCTTACTTTTATAGTATTTATTTCCCTCCTGTTGATCTATTGCTGTCTGTGTTGCGATGCTCTAGTTTCCGTACCCGTGATATCCCTTGCAGCCGCATATTGCCTTGGACACACCCTATTCCCTGTTGTTTGGTAGATAGTTGGACTTGCGCGTCGTAGTCGCTTGCTCAAGTGCTGTTGCGTGTCGTTCAGTGCCACAGTTGTTGGTGTATTGCCGCATGTTGACGTTGGAGATGATCATAGTTTTACTAATCGTTCACTTTTATTCCTGTTTAAACAACTAAAATTGAAGTAAGCAGAGACATCGGTGGGTGATAGATAATATTTGGTTTCCGAACGCCCACTTGTGTCCCGTAGGACCCCGAGTACTTGATACCTGTTCCTTGATTTATCGCGCTATCCACATCCGGGAGGTATATGGGACCCCCCTGAGCCAGAGCTTGATTCAGTCTTATTTCTTGGGGCCACAAACTAGTTTGAGGTTTTATTTACTATCCTGTACTTATGCCATGCTACTTCTGTATTTACGATTGTGCGAGGAGCACACTGTACTGTTTAGGATCGTGGCACGATTCCGCGGTGTCGACAAGCCCAGCCACACTTTCGGGTTCCCAGTCGTTCACAGCCGTCCCCACAACCTTAAGTCCGTCTCGGAGCCGGCCGGCTTCGTTGCGGGTCTACTTTAAGGGGTGGCCCCCTGAAATATTTCTGAATCCTGTGATTGCTTTGTCGTGAAAGCCTCGTTGGGTTTTGATTTGGTTTTTCCGAGGCTGATCGAGTGTGTGTTGCTATTGGTGCACCCCGGCCGGGTAAAACTTTCTGAAAGCCGTGTCCGCGGTTATGGACGACTTGGAGCACAGTATCTCGACCATAGACAAGCATAACTAAAGTTTATCGCTATAAATTTGACTTTATAATGACTAGTAATCAGTTTCACTATAATGGAATGGCTAAATAATACTGCCCACAATTGCTTGTTTGGAGTGTCGCTTGCGACCATTGTATCTGACTAGTAAGTATTGCAACTACAATGGAATGGCTAAATAAAAGTACCAACAACTGCTGGGTTTTTGGGTTATCTCATGCTAATTGTATCTGACTAGTAAGTGTTGCAACCACAACGGAATGGTTAATTAAAAGTGCCCACTGCTTATTTTATCAGAATGATTATCTATACTTGACTAGTAATTGCTGCAACAATAACTGAATAAATAAAACTGCCAACGGTGTGAGTTCCTCGGTTGACTTCCTCGTTTGGTCTCGAGGGGGAAACACCAGGATGGGTTTGTTTGATGTTAGAATCAGGTTGGATCCGAATAGGTCTTTCTTACCCCTCTCTAATTGCCGCTAGTTGTAGCGAGTCTCTATAGTTTGTTCAGTGCATGCTGCCGCTGCCGCTTCAGTCCACCATACCTATGTAGGCGAGGACCGCCGAATTCTAGTCTCGCCGTGTACTGGCCTCAGTACCGACGCTCCTCTTTTTCCTTTGCCCTTTGTCGGCACCCCTTTTGTTTAAGCAGGTTTTGAGATCGACGTCGTTAGCAGGGTTACCCTTCCGGCTTGGCCTGGGCAGGGTTATGGACGCCATTGGTTATTCTTCAGGGCTCTTAGCCCCATTTGCATCTTGTCCGTAGCCGGACGCTGTACCGTTTTACAGGTGATTTGGATCTTTGTATATTATATCTGTATTCTTGACTCTTTGAGTCGCTGTTATATATATCTGTTCTATGGGTCCCATCGAGGACTGTTGTGTAATGTTATTACTTCGTTTTCCACCCGCACGAAAGTGCCTGGTGGGCACCTTTGAATCGTTTCTATGCGGGTTTTGGCGGGAAGCGCTGAAACTTGCATAGGGTCGATTCTGAGGGTGTTACAATGGATTAACAAGATATTCCCAGAATACCAAGTTCAAGAGGCGGGAGAACGAACAAATGCTCGAAACACTTCCTGAGCTCAACGCTCTTTGAAAGATCAACGTTATGAGTAAGGATTCCTGTTGAAGAAGATGCACTGGAAGAATAGATTATCTGGTCCTTCGGAAGAGAACAGGAAATTCCACCTGGTTCACATTGTCGATTGGATCACCGGTTACAAAGATGAAGAGATCTTGGATAAGAACCGATGATAGCTCATACCTTAAGCAAAGCTATCAGAGACGAAAAGATGCAATTCCCTCATATCCAGGAGAATTGTGCAGATATGGGGTTCAAAAGGATGTGCAGCATGATGGACAGATGATAGACCGCCGTAGTGCTTGGAGAAACTCTGGATTGCCAAAGATGCTTGAATATGCATAGATATGATCACGGTGTACTCAAAATCACAGGAGATAACCGTCACCATTTGGAGGATAGTGGTGATTGCATTTTCCATATTCCACTCAAGATAAGTGTCATATAGCTATGCCGAGAACAAAATTACAATCACCAGCATCGGATCGACACATGTTATGTAATTAGCCCAAGAGAATTGGAGATGAAATGAAACTCTAGGATTAAGCGCCGGTGACAAAAAAATGAGTTAGCATGGACATGCTGATAAAAGGGAGATAGATAATGTTTCACACACGACTGAAAAGGAGTGTGGAAGCACAGATGTATCAAAGAAAATTCTTCCGCATTTTTCGGCATTAAAATACCAATAGATGCGCAAAAACACTTATCAGGTAGAGATTAGCAACCGATGCTTACACAGAATGTGGAGTTGCTAGAAGGAAGGACACCCTTAAGAAGATGGCACCGGTTAACAAGGAGTCCGATAGATCGCGCCGGTATTCAAAAGCCTGTCAGCATGGAATGTACCAACAGTTGATAACCAAAGGCAGATAAAGATAACATGTTGGATACAACAGATAGACAAGGAATTACACACACACACACACACTTTCTATGGTACTACGGAAACCCAGAACACATGAATCCTAGTTTGAATTTTAAGAAGAGGATTGAAAACATTACACTTCCTTACCAGAAAAGGGTGGGTGGGTGGGTAAGAAGAAAAGTGGAAGCAGTCCTACTCTCGCGTTTTGTTTTTCCCTAGTATACATAGCTACCAAAAATATTTGCTAGACTGACAACGACCATTTGGCTGAGATGTTGGAGATATGCCCTAGAGGCAATAATAAATGTAGTTATTATTATATCTTTGTGTTTATGATAAATGTTTACATTCATGCTATAATAGTATTAACAAGGAAACATTAATACTTGTGTGACTTGTAAACTTAATTTGAAGTCCCTAGTATAGCCTCTATACTTCACTAGCTTGTTGGTTGATAAATGATTGTGGTTTCCCTATCATGAACATTGAGATGTTATCAACAACAAGATCATATCATTAGGAGAATGATATGGTGGACATACTCCTATAGATAAGCGTAGCATAAAGATCAAGTCATTTCAATAGTTCAATTGCTATATGCTTTCTGATACATAGTAACCTAATTCCTTCGACCATGAGATCATGCATATCACCTTTACCGGATGGATGCTTTGATGACATCAAACACCACACCGTAACTGAGTGGCTATAAAGGTGGCATTGAGTGTTCGGAAAGTATTGGTTGAGACACATGGATCAAGAGTGGGATTTGTCCATCCATATGACGGATAGATATTCTCTGAGCCCTCTCGGTGAAATGTCATCCAATTAGCTTGCAAGCATGTGACTGGATCACAAGGGATCACATATCACGGGAACGAGAAAAGAGTACTTATCAGTAACGAGGTTGAACTAGGTATGCAGAGATACCGACGATCATAACCTCGGATAAGTAACATATCGTGAGACAAAGGGAAATTGGTATCGTATGTAAGTGGTTCATTCGATCGCAAAGTAATCGTAGAAATATGTGGGAGCCATATGAATTTCCAGATTCCTCTATTGGTTATTGTTCGGAGAAGTGTCTCGATCATGTCCGCATAATTCACGAACCGTAGGGAGACACACTTAAGGATTCGACGTTGTTTTGAGTAGTTATGGTATTATGAGAAAGAGACCGAATGTTGTTCGGAGTCTCGGATGGGATCCGGGATATCACGAGGTGATCCGGAATGGTCCGGAGAATAAGATTCATATAAAGAAAGTCCCATTTCGGAGTTCGGAAATGATTCCGGTGAATGTTCTAGAAGGTTCCGGAATGTCCGGCACTCCGGGAGGGGGGGAGGGGTACATGAATGTGTCATTACTTATTGGAATGATTGCATCATGTACCAAGTGTTCTTGCTGTTCCAAATAAAGGATTAAATTGAATCCTAAAACAGAAAAGTCAAATGTCCAGTTTGAAAGTCAAACGGCTAAAACAAGAAACTGTGGGAAACAAGCAAGAGGAGGTTGAAACCAACTTGGAGGAGGAGTTCCTCTCCTCCAAGCCGGCGGCCAGCCCTAGGCCGAGTTGGGGAGGGACTCCCCTCCCTCCCTGGCGCGCCTAGCCCCTCCACCCATAAAAGGAGGGGCAGGGCCTCCTCCTTGAGACACACAAGTTTCTACCTCTAATCTCCGGTTTAGAGCCGTTTTGGTTTAGAGTTTCTAATTGCTTTAGCCTGCGGTTTAGAGCCTTCTAATTGGTGTGTCTAATCTCTAGACCACTAATAGCCCTCTCTCATAATCCACCATACTCGCTCCGGCTTAAGGCGAAGCCCTGCGGGATTTCCCCTCTACTTCCGGTACCACGCCGTTGTGCTGCCGGAATCGCGAGGAGAGTGCTACAACCTCCGCTGCCTGCTGGAACAAGGGAGAGGAAGGTCTTCGTCGAGTACCGAACGTGTGACCGACTGCGGGAGCGCTGCCGGAACGCAGCGCCGGAAGGATCGTCTACACGATCTTGAGATCGGGGAGAGTACGACTACATCATCCACGAGAATCCGCTCTCGTTAAACACTTTGGAATCTTCGAGGGTAAGTTATTCCATCGACTCGTTGCTACAATCTAGTAGATAGATCTTGGCTTGTTTGTTTGTATGCGATAGAAATTTTTTGTTTTCCATGCTACGAACCCCTACATGAGACCCTGAAGGGCGGGATGGCTCTGATACCAATTGTAACTACCTCGGTGAATTACGCTCCTAGTTACAAGCCTGGATGAGCGGAAATGGTTAAAATAGTATGGTGGGGCCCAAATGCCACTCACAGGTAGACCTTTCGGCCGTCCTAACCATTTCCAAACATCGGAACAAGAACGGGCAGCGTAATCGGCAGGTGAAGGGATCAACTACATACACAAATGAGTATGTATGCAAGCCACCATACAACAGTCCTCAGAGCCATTCCATCTAAAAGAAATAGAAATATTGCAACGCCATACGACAAGATCCAAATATCCTAGATAGATATATAGTTTAGGATATCTCCTCATACATCAAACATCAGAGTATCAGGCGGAAGCGGCAAACAAGATCCGAGTACGGATAAGAAGCAAATCGGCATAAGATGCCCCATAAATAAACACATCCCGCCCACAGATCTCACGGATCCCCGTTCCCGGAATCTCTACACCGAATGATCGTTGCCCACATCGTCCGTATCCTCCACCCAGTATCCATCTCGTGAGTGTACCTGTTCATCTGAATCAAATAATTTATCGTGTGAGACCCTAGGGGTACTCAGCAAGTCTTTATGCCTCTAAAGGGGACACAACCTGGGGTGACGCAATTGCAGCAAAAGATAAAACCTAACAGTTCTATAGATACTCGCTAACCATCCGCCTAACCAAAGATAGACGGATGTCCGTGAATTAAGAACAACAGTTATAACAGTAATATTAACAGATCCATCCTCCTCCTCGCTTACCAACGAGGAAGCGGACGAACACCCCCCATCCGTTGGCAGTTTTATTATCCATTCCATGAGTGTTGCACTATTTACTAGTCAGTTACTTAGTCTAATTAAAAGCGGTACTTTAGTTATACTTGTCTATGATCGAGAAACTGTGCTCCAAGTCGTCCATAACCGCGGACAGGGCTTTCAGAAAGTTTTACCCTGCAGGGGTGCACAAATAGCAACACACACTCGATCAACCTCGGAAAAACCAAATCAAAACCCAACGAGGCTTTCACGACAAAGCAATCACAAGATTCAGAAATATTTCAAGGGGCCACCCCATTAAGTATACCCGCAACGAAGCTGGTCGGCTCCGAGACGGACTCAAGGTTTGGGTGGACGGCTGTAAACGACTGGGAACCCGAAAGTGTGACTGGGCTTGTCGATACCGCGAAATCGTGTCCCGATCCTAAACAGTACAGGTGCAGTACCTCACACAATTTTAAATAAAGCAGTAAAGCATGGCATAAGTACAGGATAGTAAATAAAACCTCAAACTAGTTTGTGGCCCCAAGAAATAAGAATGAATCAAGCTCTGGCTCAGGGGGGTCCCATAAGCCTCCCGGATGTGGATAGCGCGAATATTCAAGGAACAGGAATCAAGTACTCGGGGTCCTACGGGACACAAGTGAGCATGAAAAACCAAATAGCAGATATTGCTCACCGGTGCCACTTTCATTAGTTATCCCATTACTACTCAGGTTAAGTTGTTTAGGTACCTCGTTATCCATCAGACACTCACATACCCTACACATGTTGTTCTACGACTCGCATGGCTCAAACAACTCCTGTAGTAATGGCTCATGGGATGGAGGAACAAGCTTCGGTGGGGTTTAAAAGTAAAGGCTATGCAATACTTGGGATTCAGATTAATGCAATCGCGACTCAATGATGCAAGAATAAGATAGAGGCAATAGGTACTATATGTATGCAAGCATGTGGTAGTGCTTGCCTGGCAGCTCAGTTGAAGCGAGAGAAGGATCTGGGTAGTGTTCCTGGGTTTCTTGATATATCCCCTGCTCAGCGTCTATTCGAAGAAGAACCAAACAAACAAGGGCCAACATAAATAAGGTGCACAAGCATATGAATCAAATGCGACAAGCAAACAACCATTCCATGATGAATGATGCACAATTTGCATGGCAATAAAGTAGCATGGCATGGGTGAGGTGTGGAATACAAGAATAAATCATTTTATGGTGTTTTAATCACCTTTTATCCTCAATTAAGTTGCTGTACACTTTATATTTATATGATGCATGCTGCAAAACAGAACATGGATTGCATAAACAGAAAGGTCTCGTCGAGCTGATCGATTTAGACATATCATTTGTCAAATTTGGAGTTATAAAACAAAAGTTATTAATTAATTAAGGAAAAAGGGCATTTTAGTGTAATTTTAATCAACTTGAAAATTAAAGTGTTTAAAATATATTTTGAATGGAATATTTGAATTCCTCACATTTTTCTGATTTCAAAACATATATTACATGTATTATTTGGATTTATATTTTAAAAGATATTTAAAAACAGATTTGAATTTTGAATTTAAACATTTTCTAGAATCATTTTTATTAAACAGATAAACAGGCAGATCTTTTTATACTCAGCCAGAGCTAGCCCTAGTCGCTGACGGTGGGACCGATGCTGACTAAGCGGAAAACAGCGCGCAGGACTTTTCTTACCGCGAGTTGATCTAGCCGCAGCAACTGACCAGCGGGCCCGACGCGCGAGCGGACCCACGCGCCAGTGGTTGGACGCATCGGTGACACGCGGCGGACCTAGGGACTGCGGGTTGAGGTCCTAAAAAGGGGAAGGGGTTTCTTGGTAAAGGTCCAGGGAGGTGGTTGTTTACTGACGAAAACTGAACTAGAAAACTCGCGAAACTGGTAGCTGATCCCTACTTCGGCCGATGATGGCGAGCAAACGGTTGAGTATTTCGCGTTGCCACAAAAACAAAAGTTCGAGAGGAGAGATCTATCTACAATTTCCATTCAGTAACCATCGCCCGAAAAGGAGTTTAACGTCGGTTAAAAGTCGATGAACAAAGACACTCCGTTGGTTGCAGACTGACGGAAAACTTCAGTAAAACAGAGAGATCTGGCAGAATTGTGGGGGCGATTCCAAGAGATTGAGAGGTCCAATTTATGTGATTCCTTCGGGACGGGAAGAGGGGCTATCAGGGAGAAGATGGGTGTGCCGATGGTCGCTAGAGACGGACTGGGGAGGAAGAAATCGAACAGGGAACAGAGGCATGGCTACCGTTGCAGTAGCTAGCTAAAACTCACCACGCGGCTGTTCTGAACCTGGGGAGTACTAGGCGAGCGCGCGGTAGGGTTTTCCGGTGGCAGCGACGGCGATAGAGAGGCAGAGATGAGGCGGTAAGGTGGGAAATGGAGAGGGGAGCTTACCACGAGGCCGGTGGTGGTCTCGGAGGGCTCGGGGGTGGTTGGGGATGGCGGCAAGGTGAGGACGAAGATGGCTGCGCCCGCAGGTCCACCCGAGAACGATGACGGGAGGACAGCTCCTGGCACGACCGGCTCTGCTACTGCTGCGGGTTCGACGTGGAGGAAGTAGGCGGTACTCCTCCGCTACTCCACGGTGCTCAGCGACGACATACGCGACAGCGGGCAGTGGCGCAAGGCGGCGGCCATGGCAGCAAAACAGAGAGGTGTGGATAAGGAAAAAGCTGCGGCTCGAGGGAGGAAGAAAGCTAGGGTTCTAGGGGGGAACCAGGGTTGATAAAGGAGGGGGGTCACGAGCGCGGCGTGAGGGATGACGAGGATCATGGCGGGCGACGCATACCTGCAGCGTTCCGTCACCTGCACAGAGAGAGAGAGAGAGAGAGATGCGAGACGGAAGAAGAACAGGGACGACGTGTTCTCCTCCTGTCGACGAGGTACTGGGCCAGGGGAGAGGAGAGTTGGGCCGGAGGGGAAAAGGGGGCCGGGCAGATAAGAGGGCTGGGCTTCTGCTGCTCTCTCCATCATTTTTCTCTACTTTGAACATTTTGTAGATGTATTGGAAAGGAGGTTTTGGCAATATAAAAATGGATAAACGGAATAGCACAAGGGAAAAGGAATGCCCACATACATAATTTATGAATGTGCCAATTGGAGCATTTTACAAGAATATGAAGATTTGGGGTTTTGCGAATTGGATAAAATTATTTGTAGAATTAGTGGACCTTTACATGGATCCAAAGCTTGTAGAAAAAAATAGAGGAATGGTTGGGGAGGAGGAGAGAAGGGGTAGGGGTTTTAGGGTAGGATTAAGATGGTCACACATGGTCATGCAAAAAAAAAGGGTGATGATTGCATGGCCCATGCACAATACTTAATGGCCATGTTTATGCTTGTGAAAACAATAATAATATCATGGCATTATTATTATGCATTCCCAAAATGTGGAATAAGCCAAGCTAAAAGAATTAAAAGGATGCCCTATGTGGAGTAGATGGAGATGACCATGTTTGAATATAAATGGGACATGCTAGTGTGTATGTGCCACTAGGTATTTAGTAAGCCCAAAAATATCCCAACATGAGAATAACCCCAAAACAACCCATATGGAAACTAGAAAAAGGGTTCCACCCACAAGGCATGCAAAGGTGGCCTTGTGGCTCTCATAAACCAATAATGTGGAAACAATATGGTGCTAAAATGAGAGCATGTGGACATAGAATTGGATCCATCCCAACCCACATGAGCTAGAGGTAAAACCAAATAAGTTGCAATGCTCATATATGGTGGAATAGTGGAATGATGGGGTGATGACAAGAAAGGTGGTGGAGTTAGTAAAAGATATGCCCCCAACTCAACTTGGGCATTTAAACAATATATCAAGAACCAAATACAATATCAAGAGGCAAATACAATTTACAATGCATATGAGAGAAGAACCAAACCAGAAAGGGTTTTATATGATGCTCAAATGCAAGGTGGCATGATGACATGAGCATGATATAATTATGATGCAACAATTATATATAGTAAGTAGCATTTATATAGACTAGGCTAGTAGCATTGCAATTGTTAGACAATTGGGATGCTACAATTATCTATCAATGTATATTTGAAAGCCATCCGCCGAACAACCCTATCTGTCCTCTTACTAGGATCTCGCAAATATTCAACAATGGGTTTTCTCCAATCTTCATGCCCACCTGCACTAGATCCCTCATTAGTGGCCGAATCAATGGGATTTAATTCGGCCTTATTTATATTAGCAAGCATAAACATCGGCTCATGAGATATATGAAAAATACCACGATAAACATGATATCCAGATGCTTGTTGTGCTAAATCATTTGCATTCCAGTTGTCTTCTCTAGATATATGAGTAATGCTAAAGTAATCCAAAGTGGAAATTATATCTAGACATTTATCAAGGTAAATATTAAGTGATCCATCGAGACATTGGAACACCTTGGATATTTGTTGTACTACTAGCAACGAATCAACAAAAGCCTCAATATGTGTTGCACCTACAGCGATTAAAAGTTCTAGCCCGAATAATAAAGCTTCATATTCGGCTTGATTATTTGTGCAAAAATATTCTAAGCGACATGAGGCTTCAAAAACAGTACCATGAGGAGACACATAAACAACACCAACCCCTTGGCCATTGTCGCAAACTGAACCATCAAAGTATAGCCTCCATGGTACTAGAGTGACAAAATTAATACTACATCATGCTTGTTATCAATCCGATGTTCAACTGTAAAATTAGCAACAATTTGGCCTTTCATAGATTTTAAAGACTCATAAGCCAAATCATATTCAATTAACGCATAAGCCCATTTACCAATCCTACCGCTAAGAATTGGCCTATGCAACATATATTTAATAATATCGGTTTGACAAGCTATAATGCACATACTAGACAATAAATAATGCCTTAACTTAGTGCAAGCATAATATAAGCATAGGCATAATTTCTCAATAGAGGTATACCTTGTCTCAGCGTCCAACAATCGTCGACTCAAATAAGTGATCACATACTCCTTTCCTTCGGTTTCTTGTGTCAAAACAGCACCAACAACGCCTTCCTCCGCAGCAATATAAAGCCTAAAAGACTCTCCGCGTTTTGGTGCTCTCATCACTGGAGGAGTAGACAAACTTACTTTGATATTTTCGAATGCATCTTGCTGTTTTGCCCCCCAAGTAAAATTGGCATCATTCTTTAACCGAAGGATAGGGGTAAATGCTTCAACTTTCCCAGACAAGTTCAGTATGAATCGCCTCAGATAATTAATCTTCCAAGAAATTTCTGCACATCCTTTTTGCATGTTGGAGCTTGTACTTTCTGGATAGCTTCTATCTTCTTGGGATCAATCTCTATACCATGTTCATGTATAATAAAACCCAAGAATTTACCAGCTGATACACCAAAAGCACACTTCAAAGGATTCATCTTGAGCCCATACTTCCTCATCCTCTCAAGAGATAAACGTAAATCGGCTAAATGAGATTCATTATCGTCCGATTTAACAACAATATCATTAATATAGACTTCAAGTATGACCCCGAGAAGATCATGAAAGATTAAATTCATAGCTCTTTGATACGTGGCACCAGCATTTTTCAAGCCAAAAGTCATCACTGTCCATTCAAATAAACCAACAAAACCAGGGCAGCGAAAGGCTGTTTTGAATGCATCTTCTTCAGCCATGAATATTTGATTGTATCCCGCGTTACCATCAAGAAAGCTAATAACTTTGTGTCCAGAGGCATCATTAATAAGCATATCGGCTATTGGCATAGGATACTCATCTTTCGATGTAGCTCTATTCAAATCTCTGAAATCAACACACACCCTCAACTTGTTGGACTCCTTCTTCTCTACTGGCACAATATTAGAAATCCAATGTGCATACCTGCAAGGCTTAATAAAATTAACTTTAAGCAAACGACCGATTTCTTCCTTGATCCAGTCATACATCCTTGGATTGAATTTTCGGGCCGGTTGTTTATGAGGTCTAAAACCAGCCTTAATAGGCAAACGATGCTCAACTAGCTCTCGGCTCAAGCCAGGCATCTCGTGGTACTCCCATGCAAAGCAATCAACATATTCTTTAAGCAACCCGATTAGTACATCTTTATAATCGGCTTCCAGATTTTTGTTTACAAATGTTGGCCTAGGAATTAAACCATCTTCTATATCTACTTCTTCCAATGGATCGGCCGATGTAAAACCTTGTCCCAACTTATCCATACCATCTATTTCTTCTAATGACTCATACATATCGTTCTCATTAGACCGATACTCTATAAGTCTCTTCCGTAACCACTCTTCATTGGGATCCATTAATTACATATTTGGGAGCCGATCACTACCAATCGGCTTTAAATACACGGGCACGAAACCGTTTCTTGTGGCACTAAGAAAATCAAATTCTGAAAGGTCACGCCCGGTCAAGCAAGTTGCATTGGGATGTTGCCAATCTACCAATGAATCAGCCAAAGCAACGCAAGCTGAATTATCCGCATGGACAACCTCCACTTCATCATCCACCCACTGTATCAAGAACTGATGCAAAGTAGATGGCACACATTGGTTGGCATGGAGCCAATCATGGCCTAATATGACATTGTAATTACCTTGCACTTCAGCAATAAAGAAGGCGGTGGCCAAAGTCTTGCTTCCCACTGTGAGTTCCACACTCATCACACCTTTGGCCTCTGTCTTTTCTTTGCCTTCAAACCCATTGAGTACCATATTGGTCTTCATCAAGTTACTCTCATCTAATCTCAATTTCTTGAAGACTGAATATGGCATAAGATTCACTACAGCACCACCATCAACAAGCATCCTCGCGACCGATGATCCATTGATATGTCCCTTGACATATAATGGCTTCAAATGCTTCACCGGATCTCTTGGTTTCTCAAATATGGCGTTCTTGGGACCAAAATCCAGCTGTGCTACCTCTCCTTCTTCATCTACAGCATGAAACTCAGTAGGTAAATAATACACCATATGCATATCCATAGCTTCCCGAGACGGTGTGTTCTCAAAGTCCACCATCTCCTCATCGCCCTCCACTACAGATGTTGGCTCTGAAGTTTCATCAATCGAGGGAAGTGTAGGGAGTGGAGTAGACGAGGCAACAATATTCATATTTTCCTCCACAGATGATACGGGAGCTGCTGTAATTACCATGGGAACTGTGGCATCTTGCTTAGGTACCCATTTTTTGAAAGGTAACATGGGACGAGTCTCATTAAAAGACTCATCTCTCCTTTTCTCCGCCTCATGTTCCACCTTCTCTTGGTTCCTCATGCGCTGTAATCTCCTCTTCTTGGTTTTGGTTAATCCAGGAGGACACCACTTGGGCTGAGTATATTTAGAATCTTTTGGCTTAGCCTCACTTGTACTATCTTCATGACCATTAACCGATGATCTTGGCTGAATAACCAACACAGGTTTATTATAAATAACCGGTTTATTACCAACAACCGGCTCTTTGAGCTTCATCTCATGAGTGCCTACCACAATAGCTTCAGCATTTGAATTGTCTTCTTGTTTCTTCTTAGATTCTGGAATTTCAGTACATGGTGACTTAGGACGCCACTCCTTGTGAGTAATTTTGCTTGAAGATTTTTGCGATGACCGATTATCATTGTATCTCAAACGTTCCCGAACTGGTCGTGAAATCCTATCATGAACAGATCTTCTAGGTTTTGTCCATCCTGGATGAAAAGGATATGGCGCCATTGGAGCCTGCCCCCATCCTCCATTGAAATAATGTGGCGCGTACGGGGGTGGTGCCATCCATGGCCTTGGCGCCCACTGCTCATACGGCCTCATGTGCCATGGAGACCTCTCCCTCGGAGGTGATCTTGGACGCTTCGTATATGTTGACCGATTATCATTGGAACCGGCCGCTTGGCTCGCATACTTGGATAACAACATGTCGAAGGTTGGCTTAATACGTTTGCGTTGTACCTTAACCTCATTGGTCTTCCACTTGCCAACCTCTGGACTCTTGGGTTTAATGAACCTCGCATGAACATCATTCTTCACTTGAGGTTGCCCCCCAAGTGCAGGATTGTTTATGGCGATCTTCAATGTCTCTTTGCCATCGGGTTGTTTGCCAAGAATGATCTTCCTTCCCAAGATCTTGTCGCTCCCCTTGTTGTTCCTGGGTTCACCAATAACGACATTATTTTTATTAGAGGATCCGGCCACCTCTGGCCGAATTAATATCATTTTCCCATGCAGCTCCAAGGTATTCATTGGGAACGGCTGCTTGTCAATTTGCATATCAGCAAAGCTCAATCGTCCATCATTGATAGCCGATTGTATCTGTCGTCGAAAAACATTGCAGTCGTTAGTAGCATGAGAGGAAGAATTATGATACTTGCAATAAGCACGCCGTTTTAACTCTTCAAACGACGGTAAGGTATGAGAAATTCTAATGTATTTATCTTTCAACATGGCATCGAATATTCTATCACATTTGGCCACATCAAAACTGAAAGTCATCTCATCTTCACGATTCTAGCGAATCGGCTTAAGAGCATCACAAGTATAAGGTTTAGCCTTGGAGGGCCAAACAAATTCAGCGGCATACATATCAGCATCGTCCTCTGAATTTTCGCTATCATACCCAACAGTATTTATACGAGGACGATCAGATTTTGACCTATGTATATCTTTTGTTTCCTTGCTTCGGCCTTCCTGAGCCAAAGCCCTTTGTAAAACTTGGCTAACATTCAAAAAATCATAACCTTCTATTCTTTCCTTAATGTGAATCCTTAAACCATTGAGCACCAAGTCAGCCATATCTCTTTCAGTTATCACTAAACTATAACACCGATTTTTTTGTGTCCCTAAACCTTTTGACATAATCGGTAACTGATTCATCATGTTTTTGTTTAACCGATGTAAGATGTGATAACTTAAGCTCATTATCACCGCTGTAAAAATGCTCATGGAATTTCTTTTCTAAATGATACCAAGTATTAATAGAACCATAAGGTAAAGCAGAAAACCATGAAAAAGTGGTACCAGTCAAAGACAAGGGAAATAGACGGACTTTTAAAGGATCACTATTCCCAGCCTCTCCCAATTGTGCTAAATATTGACTAACATGTTCCCAAGTTGTTTTGCTATCTACCCCATTAAATTTAGCAAAATCAGGCACCTTATATCCTTGGGGGTATGGTAAAGCATCAAAGTATTCTGGATAAGGCTTTTGATACATCCGACTTACAGGCTTCGGCTCAATTCCGAAGTTATCATAGAACATCTTTTGCAGTTCTGACCTAAGTGTGGCCATGTTATCATCTATACTGGATGAATTTACTTGTTGTGGCTGTGCAGGAACCATAGACGTATTAACCGTAGAATGTACTCGTGCTACCGGTACCGAACTCATATTCGGCGCCATGGTCGTGGTTAGAGGGGGTGTGATCTGGTTCAGCGGTGCCGCCGAATAAGGCACACTCCTGAGGGGACTAGGGTATGGTGGCACGGTTACGATTTGACCATCTTGGACATAGTAAGGATTCATCGGCGTACCATGAGGAAGCGCCGATGAGCTAGGTAGCACTGGTTTATGACCCTCTACAGTAGCGTTTTTGCCAGCATTAACAGAGAAGTCATGAGGCGTGTTCTTACTAGCTTTTAAATATTCTATCATGGCATCATAAGCTTGACGACTAGACTCAGTAGCATAATGATTAATCGCAGCCAATTGATCACTAGAGAATAAGCTAGTACTTACAGAGGAGCCGGCTGAATCGCCAAGCATTGGTGGAAGTTTGACCTCCCCAAGCGAGGTAGCACCGCCTTGGCGGTCTTTCTTGAAGCTTGCGAGGAACGTCTCCCTGTCTTCCTCCTCTTGCCTCTTCTTCAACGCCTCGAACTCCTCCTTGCGTCGTTGTTCCAGCGCATCAAGTTGCTCTTGACGCTGCTTCTTGAACGTCTCATAGGCTCCGAGTTGTTCCGCCGAAAGATCACCGAAGCTAGGCTTGATGATGTTTTTGGTGCTAATTTCAGCAGGCTGGGGCATCTGGCCGTTCGACATGATAGTTGTCCCCAGCAGAGTCGCCAAAAAGTGTGTTCGCACACGAACACGTCACGTGTACCTCCGGCGTCGAGCACGATACGCAAGACATGTCGCCGGACGAGCCTCGCCGGAAGCGCGATACGCAAGACAGCCGGCGAGATCTTTTCAGCACCCGAAACCCCACGCGCCCGGGAGAGACCCCGCCTGGACGCACGGCGATGATGGGCTGCCCTAGGTCGGTTTGCCCGCCCCTAGGACCTCGTGGATCGAAGCTCTCCAACACGAAGAACGTCGATGAACGATGAGCAGAAAACCAGGGCGGAAGAGAAAAAGTAGAGGTTTGTAGATTGGTTTTTGCGATTGTGTGTTGTTTTTCAATCGGCCGTCACCCCTCGTGTATATAAGGAGCGGCTGGACTTCCCGTGCAAGAAATAAGGCTGGATCCACGTCCAAAACCCTAGTTGGGGTCCAACTCGAACAAGTAAACTCGAAATTTGCGTAACTGTTCGGTCAAAAACTTGCCTGTACCTTATGGACCACTTTCGAGATAGTAAACGAGCTCAGATCAAAATGTTATAAAAACCAAAGTTGTTTGTCTCGAAAATACGAAGAACTTTTATGTTTTGCACTTTTTCATATGACCTGATCTTCATTGCCTTCTTCTCTTGTTTTCGTATCAAAGTCGGATTACGACCGAACGAATTTAACTCAATTCGGCTGTATTTTGAATCTGGAGGTCGTATACTTGCTCGGATGAAGATGATTCCAAACACAAAGTTGTTCGCCTCGAAAAACTGAACAACTTTCATGTTTATGACTTTTTCATCCGAGTTGACCTTGACCGCTCAATCTTGTTCGTAAGAAGATGCGTTAGTCTAGCGGTTTTCAGACGAATTTTGCACTGTCGTCCACGCCAAAGGTGAGACAAGGTCTGTGGTCCGGCGACAACCCGGTTCTGTCCGTGCCAATTTAGCCTTTGGTAGTATTTTTACTCTAAATTTCGGATACTAACTCGGATTGAGATGATTCAAAAAACAAAGTTGATTGTTTCGATAAGACGCACAACTTTTTTGTTTTGAACTTTTTCATTTGAGTTCATCTTAAAGGATTCATAGTTGAAGCCTCCATATATCACTCTGCAAATCTTCTCTAAACACTATCATAATCGGCTATTAAACCTGATCATGGCTTGACTTGATATGGTGTCTTTTTGATGATCAATATTCCTCGTAGTGGACCTTTCCGAGTGCGTTGCTCTCACCATTTGCCTTGATTAGCTACGAGCCCAAAACGAGTGACAACACTTCCGTACCCCTGTTATATTACTTGCAGCCTCTATTGCATTGGACACCCTCTATTGCCTGTTTATTGATAGACAATCGGCCTTGTGATTCGTAGTTGCTTGCTCAGGTGCTGCTCCGCGTCGTCGATGTTCCACTGTTGTTGGGTGGTTGGCACATGCTTAATGGTGGAGATGATCATGGATTTAATTACTATTTAATAATTAAAAATGAAATTAGGTAAATAATGTAGAGGCACCAGTGGGTAATAGACAATATTTGGTTTTTAACCGCTCACTGGTGTCCCGTAGGACCCCGAGTTCTTGACACCTGTTCCGAGATCGAGCACGCTAACCACATGTGGGGTGTGTAGCCCCATCGATTTAGTACCTGATTTCAAAGTACTGTACTAGGGGCCACAAAGTAGTTTGGGGCTTTATTACTATCCTGTTCTTATGCCATGCTTTACTGCTTTACTTACGATTGCGCGTGGAGTGCCTGTACTATTTAGGAACAAATGTGGAATGTTTTCGCAGTATCGACAAACCCAATCATACTTTTGGGTTCCCAGTCGTTTACAGCCATTGACACAAACCCTGGGTCCGTCTCGGAGATCGGCCGACTTCATTGCGGGTAGCTTAGTGGGGTGCCCCATGTGCTTGCTTTGGGTCTAGGAAACATCGTGTCCGAAACCCCGTCGACATACCGTTGGGTGTATGTTTTGTGATCTTGTACCTATCTGATCTGACAACAAGGGTGTAGGTGCGTGTGGAAACTTTGGTGCACCCCTGCAGGGTTAAATCTTTTCGAGAAGCCGTGTCCGCGGTTATGGACGACTTGGAGCACAGTTCTCGATCATAGACAACTATAACTAAAGCTTACTGCTATAATTTGACTTGTATCTGATATGACTAGTAAGTTGGATAACCATCACGGAAAGAATGAATAAAACTGCCAACCGTGTGAGTTTCCTCGGCTTGACTTCCTCTTTTGATCTCGAGGGGAAATACCAGGATGGGTATGTTTGGTGGTAGTATCTGGTTGGATCCCAATAGGTCTTTCTCATCTTTCTCTGATAGCCGAAAGTTGTTTTGGGTCTCTATAGACTGTTTAGTACATGCTGCGCTGCCGCTTTAGTCCATCATACCTATGTAGGTGAGGACCGCGAATTCTAAGACTCGCAGTGTACTGGCATCAGTACTGACCGCTCTTTTTTTTTCTTTGCCATTTGGCGGCACCCCTTTTGTTGTAGCAGGTTTTTGAGATCGACGTTGTTAGTAGGGTTACCCTTCCGGCTTGGCCTGGACAGGGTTATGGACTCCATTGGTTATTCTTCAGGGCTCTTAGCCCCATTTGCATCTTGTCCGTACTCGGACGTTCTATCATTTTCAAGGTGATTTGGATCTTTGTATTGTATATCTGTATTCTTGACTCTTTGAGTCGTTGTTGTATATATATGTTTTGTGGGTTCCATCATGGACTATTGTGTAATGATATTACTTCGTTTTCACCCGCACGCAAGTGCCTGGTGGGCACCTTTGAATCGTTTCTATGCGGGTTTGGCGGGAATCACTGAAACTTGCATAGGGACGATCCAAGGGTGACAGAGTGGTATCAGAGCTCAGCAGTTGCGGTACCCCACAGGTCTAGCCTGTAGGATAACCTAGCTAACGGACATCATAGAGTGTCAAAACTATTTTTGGCAAATTGGTTGGATAGATCTGATTAGGTCTGCTTTTAATTCTTACCCATGTGTTATTCTCTTCTTACCTCTACGTGTTTTGTATCTACCCCTTATCTTTTCTTTGAGTCCAGGAGTTTTCGTGGCTGGGTTTCCATCGTGCCTTTAAGGTTTTGCTTCCATCCTCTTGTAACGGTGCTTGGACATTCGGTCTTCATGCTATCTGATGGATCTTTCATCTGTTGTATCTTTCAGTGGATCAAAAATTCACTAAAAAATTTCTTTGTATCTTTTGGTGTTATCCTTCACGATGATATCATCTGCGTTGGATCCGATGAAGAATCTGCATCACTCCTTTGTTTCCGAACATCGCTTGTCGAGATCTTCAGTCTGAATTTCGAGATTTGGTTGCATAATTCCCCTATTCATGAGTAGAGTAATGCTTTGGGTGCGTGATGGACTGATCACCATCGGACTACTCTTATCATTTTCTTTCGTACATTGAACCGGTGGATCAAGCAATTTTTACTCCTCCCACAGAAGTTAGAGGTGGCCTCATCTTTTGATACCTTTACATTCGTCCTTTGTTCTCCGGAGAGTTCTCTCGACGAATGTGATCAACGATCGCTTGTTGGTGGTGTCACTGATTTTAAGATGGAGAAAGAATCTTTATTAGTGGTGTCGTGAAGATCTACATGAAGTGAGAAGATTCAGATCGTCGGCCATTCTTCCCCCTTACCATGAGGCGGATCTCGAGGGCGAGATCCATTGTTAGTGGTGTCGAATTGTAGCACCCCGAGAATCCCTAAAATAGAAATTGCTTGTTCTTTTACTTTATCGCATCATCATGACATCATGCATATTTTTCTTGCATTTTTCTGAGCATAAAAACTATTTTATTAAACACCGTATTTTGTTTGCTAAATTATTTGTATGGTTTCATATACATAAACCTATCCTTCTTTTTCTTAATTTAAAATTAAACAAATAATATTTTTGGTCTATTATAAGACTACAAAAGATTGGCTTATTTTACTAAAACTAAAAATAGGCTAAAAACCTGTCTAAAGTTTTAGCCCAAAACTAGTCTACTTTAGATTAGATAAATAGTTCATTTCCTTTTTTCCTCCCAAACCCTAGCCACCAAACCCAAAATTCCCCACATCCCTGTTGACCAATTCCTCTCCATCGCCGTCTCTTTTTGTGCTCCACATCGATTCTAGGCGCCGTCGCATGCTTGCTCTCCAAACTAAGCTAGCTGAGCAAGATCCCAATCGAATGGATTTCACCAGTTCATCATGCGGTTTTTTTCTTGTCCTTTGCGTGCAACACCATCCAGCAACACAATCGCCAGACACCATCACACCATGCCTCCATACTCCAATCCATCTAGCTGCCTCCATGTCGCATCAAGCAAACAGCAGCTGTTGCTCCACCTAGATTCCCCTGCCACGCCTTGAGAAGAGCCGCTCCCCTTCTCCGTTGCGCGCGCACGCGTCGCCATCCAGATGAGCCCCTTGTTCCTTGCCGCAAGCATATCTATCATCCGCTTAGGCTTGGAACTATGCGCGCGAGAGGTGCATGCGCGTGTGCCCGTGTGTCTACACCCCACCGCCAACAGCAGATCGACGCAGATCCTCACGTCCTGCGCGCAGCTCTATTTTTCCTTGGTCACTATGAGTGCCTCGTGCTATTGTGGTGAGTTCTTCATGCGTGCAGTCAGTCCCGATCCAAGCTGCAGAGGCCGCTCTGCCTTTTGTGTCTTGCATGTCAAGTGTTCGGCAAAATATATACGAGAGATCCGGATTTCGTTTTTCTCGCCAAGAAGATTTGCTCGGGTTATTATTTCGGCACCCTGTCTCGTTGCACCGGAACGGCTTGTTGGACATCGACACCCCTGGACCAGATCTACTTCCCGGTGTTCATTTTTGGTTACTTCGATGGAATCGGTTATTTTCGATATTTCTTCTATAACCCAAAGACACGTCTCTTCACCTCTCCGATCCAAATCGTGAGTCTCGTCCCCTATACCTATTTTACATAAATGTTGTCTGCCTATGCATATTAAATTAATCATGTTGGCATACATATTGTGTGGTTTGGGGCCCTGGTGCGATTCACCTAAATTAAATATAGAGACCATATATGAGCTTTTTTAGTATTATATTGGCTCCATTTAAATTTGCGTAGCGAATCGGTGCCATATTTTGTCTTATTAAGACAACATTTAAACTGTAGGGTATCTAAACAACATAAACCACCTAATTAAATATCGGGACTCCAGTTCCGCTTAATATGACTTAATTGCATCGCATCTTTGCCATGTCATACATCATGCCCGATCTTCTGCCGTAGTATTAAATAGTGTATCCGGTGTTTATTCTAGTGATTTGCTTCTTCACGGAGGCCAATGAGTTGATGCGAGTGTCGTCCCGATCTTCAGATGAACCTTCGGCAATGTTTTCAGGCGAGCATTCTCCCTCTTTTTACTTATTTTATATTTTTAGTCTTTATTTCCTCCTGTTGATATATTGCTATCCGTATTGCGATGCTTTAGTTTCCGTACCCCTGTTATATTACTTGCCTCTATTGCCTTGGACACCCCCTATTGCCTGTTGATTGATAGACAGTCGGTCTTGCGAGTCGTAGTTGCTTGCTCAGGTGCTGCTCCGCGTCGTCGATGTTTCACCGTTGTTGGGTGGTTGGCACATACTTAATGATGGAGATGATCATGGATTTAATTACCGTTTAATAACTAAAAATGAAGGTAGGTAAATAATGCAGAGGCACCAGTGGGTAATAGACAATATTTGGTTTTTAACCGCTCACTGGTGTCCCGTAGGTCAGCGAGTTCTTGACACCTATTCCGAGATCGAGCGCGCTAACCACGGGTGGGGTGTGTGGGCACCCCCATCGATTTAGTACCTGATTTCAAAGTACTGTACTGGGGGGCACAAAGTAGTTTGGGGCTTTATTATTATCCTCTACTTATGCCATGCTTTACTGCTTTATTTACGATTGCGTATGGAGCGCCTGAACTGTTTAGGAACAAATGTGGAATGTTTTCGCGGTATCGACAATCCCAGTCACACTTTCGGGTTCCCAGTCGTTTACATCCATTGACACAAACCTTGGGTCTGTCTCGGAGACTGGCCGACTTCGTTGTGGGTAGCTTAGTGGGGTGGCCCCATGTGCTTGCTTTGGGTCTGGGAAACGTCGTGTCCGAAACCCCATCGACATACCATTGGGTGTATGTTTTGTGATCTTGTACCTACCTGATCTGACAACAAGGGTGTAGGTGCGTGTGGAAACTTTGGTGCACCCCTGCAGGGTTAAATCTTTCCAAGAGGCCGTGTCCGTGGTTATGGACGACTTGGAGCACAGTTCTCGATCATAGACAACTATTGTAACATCCCAAAAATATTAAGCTCGGATCATCAAACTCTAATCATCAAAAATAGGGTTAACAAAAACTTTTCCAATTAAAAACATAAAGGCATTCATATGTGTGTGCATTACAATTTGGATTCTTTTGAATTGCCTTGGTTTTGTGTTTCTTTGCTTGTAAAATTATTCTTAGGTGAAATAAACATCATCTAAACAATCCCCACACTTTTCCCAAAGACAAACAAATCAAAACAAACAAATTAAGTGAATGGTCATTTTGGCCAAATTAACTCCCATGCCTACTTTTGCTATCTCTAACTTTCAGGACTTAACAGAAACATGTATGGATCTTTGCACCCCTTGATAGTACTCATAACAAGGTACCAAGGCCCACCTTGTGATCATCCAAAAACATTTGAATGCATAGTTTAAATGACAGTTTAAAATTGAATCTATTTCATATGGGAAGATCCCACTTTTTCAAAAACCACTCAAACAAGCTCAATTTTCAAAACCCAAGCACCCACATAATCCCCAACACTTGCCTAGCACACCCACCAAAAATCTTTTCAAAATTCAAAACTAAAGTTCTTGCGGCCATTTCATCAAACAGGTTGCAGATGCAAATCAAACAAAATCAAAACACTATTTTGAGCAGTGTTTTGGGCCTAACTTGTTTCCTCTCTGGTTACACTAGCCTTAGTAGATAATCTAGCAACCTTAACTAAGCTCTAGCACCACTGTAAACTCGCCAATGTCATCAATGGTGAACAGGACGAGAGCACCCATGTCAGCCCAGTGTGGACAACAAGCTTGGAGAAGAACTAGCCGTGCCAACCTTGTCTGGGAGGTAGCCCATGCCTCACCGCCCCCTCTTGACCAGCCCTAGCTCGAAGACAACACCCAGAACTGCCAGGAACGCCGCGCTCGTGCCGTTGTCGACCATGCCGACCCGCGCCGCAGAGCACGTGCCGTTCCCACGCCACCCGACCACCTCGAGCCCTCGCTGCCCGCCAGCATGCACCCCACCGTCCCAGGAGACCGCCAGACATGCCCATTTCACCGCCCGTACCCCATAGCCACCGCTCGCCGCAGAGTTCGCCGCCTCTGCCTTGCAGAGCACCGTGCGTTCCCGACCATTTGCTACCGCCCATACAAGCGCATTTAAACCTTAGAGCATCGCCAGGAGACCACCGATCGATCACCACCCTCGACCATGCCTCTAGCAGCCCGTAGCCGTGTTGCCACTGTCGCCTGCCCATCCCTCTCGGTCTCGCCGTCGAGCCTATAAAAGGAGGCCACCCCTGCTCGATTTCATCACACCATCTCACTTCCCTCACCTCACTGATCGTTCCACCCCTTAGCCGGAGCAAGGCGAGCAGTGCATCGCCGGAATTGCGTCGGAGCAGGCCGCCTCTGGAGAAGAAGGGAGTCGTTGATTTCGTCCACCCCAGGAGCTGCCGCGACCACCCCTGAGTTCGTCGTCGTCGACTTCGTCGTTTGCCCACCTCGCCGTCGTCACTGGAGCCCTGGTATGCCCCCTATGCACCCCCACTGAGCCGCTAGGGTTCGAGCTCGCCGGTGACTTGTTCATCGTCGACGATGACCCTCAGCCGTCGATCTTCATTCTAATCCAACGCACCACATCGCCCTGTACCGCTTCACGTTTAAAGAGTAACTGACCAGTAGACCCCCCTGTCAGTTGTGCCCCGTGCCGCGGAGTGACACTCGACCGGCCCAATAACCCTTCCCGCGCAGCCCACTCGTTTGAATTTAGCTTTTTCTATTTATATTCAAACTCAGTTCTGTACCTAGTATCAAAAATCAACCCAGCTCGATTCACTGAACCAAATTGAATGAAACCAATTTTGTTAGAAAGATATTGAAATGCTTAATCCAAGCCCGTTGGATTCAAATTATTTGGATCTGTAGATCAACCTTGGTAACAATAACAAGGCAGAAGCTTTTCTGCATTCAAACATTTTTCAAACTTAAACCATAATAGATTTTGAGTTGATTCCAACTCTCAAAAATCACATTTGAGCATAACTTTCAGAATATATAAAAACATATGGGTTTACTTACAGAAATAATGTCCAAGTAATAAAATAATGCCATATAGGCATTTCTAGTCACTTTATTTATTTAAAATAAAAGGTTAAACCTTATTAAATTGTGACACCACTTTAAATCACATTATCATATACTGAAATATGTGGTGATGACATGTGTCAACATGATCCCATGTTTGAGTTGGAGAATATTAAATCTTAAGTAGTTTTTCAATGAGTAGAAATTACTTTTCTAAAAATAAAATAAAGAAGACAAATGCTTTAATCTTGTAATGTTAGTGATGATGCTAGATCATCTATAGAACCCCTTTGTGTGATGATTGCAAGTATTTAAGTATTGTTTGGTGATTGTCTACCTCGTATTTATTTATAGACGCTAGTACCGACAAAGGATACAAGGAGGAAGGAAGATATTACGAGGAAGAAGACGAGGAGAACTTCAACCACTGCTTTGCACAAGGAAAGCCTAATACTACTAGTTGATTGAGCAAGCTAACACTTGCAAGATACCTTACTTATGCAAGCTAATACTTGCTTGTTACCATGCCAACCATATGCCTTAAGCATATGTGATCATACCCACTTGATAACCCAATCCTAGTTTTACTTGCAAGCTTTCTACTTGATTTCTTTCTCAAAGCTTGTTCTTAAAGTTTAATTAAGTGACTTGTAGATTCTAGGAAGATAATTGAAGGTTGCATAAAGAGCATTAAATTTGGCCTAAGCTAGAAAATCTTGATGTCATCCTAAGGCATGAGATGGTACTTAGTTGAAACTCCACTTGTTTACCACCCCTCATTAGTACTCACCCCCACTTGTAGATGCTAGTGCTAAGCATAAAACTTGAACAACTTTAGATGGGAATACTTGGTGGAAAATGGTTATGAAAACCTTGGAATGATGGATCGTTCTACTGAGATGTTTTGACATGTGTTTGCGAACACCGGATGATTTTGGTGATGAAAATGTTAAGGCATGAGCCTTAGCCCTTTATAAAACTGATGGTTGTCTGGATGCGATACCATTCCAATTTTACCGTACAACCACAATACCCGAAAATTGGGTAGGGCTTGACTGGAAACTTATATACTTTAGTATGGGTTCCCTCACGGCCAAGGTCTGAGCTGAGGCTACCTTGTGAAGATTGTCCACCTGTGCAGTACCCAAGATGACAGTTGGTCATGGTTGGGAGGCCAAACTCACAGGAGAGGTGCCTATACTAGGGCGTGTAATTGAAAGGTTAGGATTGATTATCCGCATACTGAGTATGGTGAATTCAGGATTTGTTCCTGACGGATGTATCGAATGTTGTGGTGAAAGTGTACAATCTCTACAGAGTGTCAAACTATTCGAATAGCCGCGTCCGCGGTTATGGACAGTTGGAGTGGACATACTGTTCCCCCGTCGGATGTTTTCAAAATGACTTGTGAAAAGAATTGAGAATTTGCCTTGACCACAACAGGATTGTGATATGAAATTCAAGTTTCCACTTAGGTGTTATAAAATCATCCACTAGCATTCTTTGCTTCTGAACTTAGTAGAGGTAAATCTGGCCTTTTGCAAAACAACCCTAGAGCTTAGTGTCCTATTACAAAAACCCCCTTCACTTGTTAGTATTAGTTTGCGAGTACTTAAAGAGTACTCATGGCTTTGTCCCTGGCTATTCCCGTGGCCAGACTATGAAGAAGAGTACCAGGGTGATGGACCCCAGGAAGGTTACGACAACTAGGATCATCTCCCATCGTCAGCATTGCCTGTGACCCCGAAGATGGAGCTTCGCCTACGCTACCTTTATTATTACGTATTTCCGCTGCTTGATTTGTATTAAGAACTGGATCATGAGATCCTTATTTGTGTAAGACCTTATGTATGGTTTGTAATGGATGATGTACTGTGGTATCCAATTCTGTTATGTCTCGCAAAAATGGTAATCCTGGGATTGTGATGTATGGCATAACAGGCATCTGGGAGTAAAAATCCGGGTGTTGACAAGTTGGTATCAGAGCCATCCCTGACCATAGGAGACCCTAGTTAGACTGGACGTTTGAATCAAAAACTTAGTTTCAAAACCAAAGAAAGCAAATATTTACAAAAACTTATTCCCATTCTTATCATCTTGTTTCTTTCATAAAAATTCATGTTCCTCAAAAACTCTTGCAAAATACATAAAATTTGACACACTAGATCACTCTATTAACTTACTCATCCTCTATCTTATAGATGGACGTGAAGTACAGCAAGTTTTATCAGTTGGGGAATGGAGGAGACCTTATCTTTGAGCGGGATTTGGACCAGCTTTCGGAACTTCTGGAGCGTCCGCACCCCGAGTTCTTTGGAGCTCAGCTCAATGATCAAGGAGGAGAAGATCTGAAGTGGCTAATTGTTGCAAGTCTCCGAGGAAAAATTGAACCTCCCACTGCTGAGGGAATTAAGTTCACCTTAAGAGAGAACAACTAGCTCGATGGACTTGCCAGGGCCATGCAGGAAGCTCTTGCCCGTCTGTGTGGGCAGAGTATCAACCAGATCAATGGAACCCGCTTTGAGTTTTGCCCAAGGCGTGATGCTAATGGACAGCCACTGGAAGCCCCATACCACCACGAGCTGAAGACCCATTTGGAACACCTTAGCTTCATGATGTATGATCGTCAGCAGGAATTGGACAATTGCCGTGACTACTCCAACCACAAGTCTGCCATCATCAAGACGAAGGATCAGACAATCGCCATGCTAGCGAAGGATCGCAAGTCCCGCCGCCGTCAGCTCGACAAGAAGGAGCGCATCATTGCCCGTCTTCGCCACCGTATCTCGGATATTGAGGAGACCATCCACGAGAGAGACATGCAGTTGGAGGAAAGGGAGAATGCCGGAGAAGACCTTCGTGGAGACCCCTACTCCTATCTCAGCGATGATGATGATTTTTTGGAGGATCAGGCTATGGACTTCTTCACCGATGAGGATGACTTCGCCTTCATCAATGACGATGACGATGATGAGGATGACGACTACACCGACTCCGAGGAGTAGTAGCACTTGAGCACTAGCGTAGGGAGTTGTATTCGGTACCATTGTATCGTAGTTTCCAGAATGGTTCTTAAAACCATCTATTTACCTTTATTGTGGTGTGTGTTGTATCGTGTGCTATGAATGAATGAATGAATGAAAAGCAAGTTGCTAGAAACATCGGAGCCAAACTGTAAAAACTTTTCAAAAGTCCCTGAACCTTAGAAATTTCCCTCTTTTCTCATGATCTATCTCAATCTTCAGATGCCACGCGGAGGAAGTGGTTCATCCCCAGACCCGATGTTGCAGATCCTGCAAATGTTGATTTCTGACCGCGAAGCTGAAAGAGCCGAACGTCAAGCCAACCTAGCCACCCTTCAGCAGATAGCTCAGCTGGCCCACAACAATCAAAGCCAAGGAAACCAGGACAACCATGGATCTAAGCTCAAAAATTTCCAAAATACCAACCCACCTGTTTTCACTAAGTCGGAAGAGCCCCTAGACGCAGATGATTGGCTGCAGACCATGGAAAACAACCTGGAAGTCCCGGGAGTTGAAGCAAACGAGAAAGTTCTGTTCGCCACCCACTATCTAGCTGGAGATGCAAGGGCATGGTGGAACAGTGTTCGTGCAATGACCGGAGGACAGATGATGACCTGGGAGGAATTCAAAGTCAAGTTCAGCAGAACCCATGTGCCACCAGGTTTGATCAAGAGAATGAGAGATGAGTTCAGAGAACTAAAGCAAGGAAGTATGACCGTAGTGGAATACCGTGACAAATTATTGTCATTAGCTAGGTATGCCCCGGATGAGATCGACACTGAAGCCAAGAAGAAAGAAAGATTCTTGAATGGTCTACACGATGAGATGCAGACGGTGTTGGTCAATATCCCCTTTGCTGATATTGAAGCCATTGTCGACTCTGCCATCCAGATGGAAGGAAAGATCAACCAAGCCAATGAGAACCGCAAACGTCGCATGATGCATCAGCCAGGAACCCATCAAACCCCAAAGTATCGCCCTAACCCATCTCCAGGATTTTCCCCGAGAACCAATAGACCCCCGATGAACCGTCCGACCTATCCCAACCGTGGAAACCCAAGGCCCAGAGGAAATCACAACAACCCCGGCAACCCTAGCAATTTCAACCGTGCACCACCCAAGTTCAACAACAACAATGCTACCGCCAACACCAACACTGCCCCGAGGACTGAAAGCAATGTTGTGCCTGTTGCAGCAAAGGACAAGTCGCAAGTGACTTGTTATGACTGTGGACATAAGGGTCACTACTCCAACGAGTGCCCCAAGAAGAATGCCGCAGCCCCCAATGCAAATGCCCCGGCTCAGCAGCAGCGTCGTGTTCATCCAGGAAGAAGGTTTGCCCCGGGGAATTCGCTCAACCGCAACGGCCGTATTTTTCTCATGCATGCTGAAGAAACCCAAGAAGCGCCAGACGTCGTGCTGGGTATGTTTTCTGTTAATTCAGTACTTTCTCAAGTGTTGTTTGATTCTGGTGCATCGCACTCATTTGTCACCGAAGAATTTGCATGCACTAGTAAGATTCAACCAACCAAACTGAAGCATGTTATGATTGTTCAAATCCCCGGTTCAACCACCAAAGCTAGGGAAATTTGCAAAGTCGTCCCTATCCGAATCCATGGCATAGATTTTTATTCTAATCTGATAGTACTCGGAACTAAAGGTTTGGAAGTAGTACTAGGAATGGATTGGATGTCCAAACATAAAGGATTGGTTGACTGTGCCAAGAAAGCCATAACCATGACCAGTACTGCTGGAATATCAGTCGAGCATATATCTGAAACCTTACCTCGCCAATTCAAGTGCAACAAGAGTATAGACCAACCTACCATTGACCAAGTCCGGATAGTCTGTGAATACCCTGATGTATTTCTAGATGTTTTGCCCGGTATGCCCCCAGATCGGGATATCGAGTTTATCATTGAACTAATCCCCAGAACAGGACCCATAGCTCAGAGACCCTATAGTATGAACCCATCAGAACTAGCAGAACTGAAGAAGCAACTGGATGCCATGTTGGAAATTAGATTGATTCAACCAAGTGCGTCACCATGGAGATCACCTGTCTTGTTCGTGGACAAGAAATATGGAGGAAACCGTTTATGTACGGATTACCGAAAGTTGAATGATGTCACCATCAAGAACAAGTACCCATTGCCCAAGATAGAAGATTTGTTTGATTAGTTGACTGGTGCCAAAGTGTTTTCTAATATTGATCTTAGAACTGGCTATCACCAACTCAAAATTCGTGCAGAGGATATTCCAAAGACTGCCTTTACCACCAGATATGGATTATACGAGTATACTGTCATGTCTTTTGGATTAACCAATGCCCCCGCTTATTTCATGAATCTCATGAATAAGATTTTTATGGACTTCCTGGATAAGTTTGTCGTTGTTTTCATCGACGACATTCTGATTTATTCCAAATCAGAAGAAGAACATGAGCTACACATAAGGACCATTCTTGGAACCCTTAGAGAGCATCAGTTGTATGCCAAGTTTAGCAGATGTGAATTCTGGTTACAGGAGGTAGGATTACTCGGTCACATTGTATCAGCCGGAGGAATTGCCGTTGACCCTGCAAAAGGTGAAAGATGTCGAAGATTGGCATGCCCCAACCACTCAAACCCAAGTTCGTGCATTTCTCGGATTGGCGGGATACTACCGCAAGTTTGTAGAAGGATTCTCGATTATCGCCAGACCCATGACCCAATTGCTGAAGAAGGACAAGAAGTTTGAACGGACGAAAAAATGTGAAGCGAGTTTTCAAGAACTCAAGAGGAGATTGATTTCAGCCCCAATCTTAATCATGCCGGATATCACGAAGCCCTTCGACGTGTATTGTGATGCATCCAAGATCGGTCTCAGATGTGTGCTAATGCAAGAAGGCAAGGTTATATCTTATCTATCCCGACAACTGAAACAACATGAGCAGAATTACCCAACCCATGACCTCGAACTAGCAGCCGTAGTTCTAGCCCTGAACACATGGAGGCATTACCTGATGGGAAACCATTGTGAGATTTATTCGGATCACAAGAGTATGAAGTATATATTCACTCAGAAGGGGCTGAATATGAGACAGAGAAGATGGATTGAGCTAATCAAGGATTACGACCTTGACATTCACTATCACCCCGGTAAAGCCAATGTGGTAGCAGATCCCCTTAGCAGATTGCTGTGCCGCTTGAACTCCATGATTTTGAAGGAGCAACCAAGCTTGCACAAAGAGATGGAAGATTTTCGAATGGAATTAGTAAGTGAAGGATTTTTGGCTAGCATAGAACTTCAACCCACTTTGATCGGCCAGATCAAAGAGGCGCAGAAAGGAAATGCTAGTATCGATGGAATCAAGCATCGTATCGGTACAGGCAAAGTATCCGGATTCACCGAAGACGAAGAAGGAGTTCTATGGTACAAAGGACGCCTTTGTGTACCAGAAAATTCTGAGTTGAAAGAAGTTATTTTGAAGGAAGCTCGTGATACTCTTTGTTCTATCCACCCCGGAGGAACTAAGATGTATCAAGACTTGAAAGAGCAATTTTGGTGGCATAAGATGAAGAGAGAAATCGGAAGCTATATCGCCAAGTGCGATATATGTCAGCGAGTCAAGGCAGGACATCAAAGACCCGCTGGATTGTTGCAACCATTGCAGATTCCGGAATGGAAATGGGATTCCGTTGGAATGGACTTTATCACCGGATTGCCTACTTCTAGTAGGGAAATGACTCTATCTGGGTCATAGTGGACAGGTTGTCCAAAGTCGCCCATTTCTTACCCGTCAAGACAACATATCAGAGTTCGAAGCTAGCAGAGTTATACATCGCTAGAATCGTTAGTTTGCATGGAGTCCCCAAGAACATCGTATCAGATCGAGGAACTCAGTTTACCTCGAGATTCTGGAAGAAAGTCCAAGAAGGTTTAGGAACTTGCCTCGATTTCAGCACCGCGTATCACCCTCAGACCGATGCACAAACGGAGCAAGTAAATCAAATACTCGAAGATATGTTGAGAGCATGTGTGTTAGAGTATGTATCTAAGTGGGAAGACTGTCTGCCATTTGTAGAATTTTCATACAACAACAGTTATCAAGCTAGTTTGCAAATGGCCCCATTTGAATTCATGTATGGAAGGAAGTGCCGCACCCCTTTGAACTGGTCGGAAGTAGGAGAGAGTCAGATTTTCGGACCCGACATCCTACAAGAAGCAGAAGAGAAGGTTCACAAGATTCGTGAGCACCTCAAGACAGCCCAGTCAAGGCAGAAGAGTTACGCCGACAAGAGACGCCGAGACCTCGCCTTCAACATAGGAGATTTTGTATATCTGAAAGTGTCGCCATTGAAAGGAATGCATCGTTTCCAACTGAAAGGAAAGTTAGCCCCCAGATATATCGGACCCTTCAAGATTCTGAACCGTCGAGAAGAAGTGTCGTATCAATTGGAACTACCCAAAGAGATGTCAGCCATGCACAATGTGTTCCATATCTCATTACTTCGCAAGTGCCTCGAAGTTCCAGAGAAGACGGAAGTGTTCAAGAATATCGACCACCGGACCATAGAAATCAACGAGGACCTGACCTATCCCGAAGTGCCCATCCGTATTTTGGAAGAAGCTTTCAGAACTACCAGAACCCGAAGCATCAAATTTCTCAAGATTCAGTGGAGCAACCACACATAAGAGGAAGCTACCTGGGAGCGCGAAGATCACATCAGGACGGAGTTTCCCCGATCTCTTCAAATCTTAGGTAATCTTTTTCGTCCTTTTTCAAATCTCGGGACGAGATTTTGTTTAAGGGGGGAAGGTTTGTAACATCCCAAAAATATTAAACTTGGATCATCAAACTCTAATCATCAAAATTAGGGTTAACAAAAACTTTTCCACATTCATATGTGTGTGCATTACAATTTGGATTCTTTTGAATTGCCTTGGTTTTGCATTTCTTTTCTTGTAAAATGATTCTTAGCCGAAATAAACATCATCTAAACAATCCCCACACTTTTCCCAAAGACAAACAAATCAAAACAAACAAATTAAGTGAATGGTCATTTTGGCCAAATTAACTCCCATGCCTACTTTGGCTATCTCTAACTTTCAGGACTTAACAGAAACATGTATGGATCTTTGCACCCCTTGATAGTACTCATAACAAGGTACCAAGGCCCACCTTGTGATCATCCAAAAACATTTGAATGCATAGTTTAAATGACAGTTTAAAATTGAATCTATTTCATATGGGAAGATCCCACTTTTTCAAAAACCACTCAAACAAGCTCAATTTTTAAAACCCAAGCACCCACAGAATCCCCAACACTTTCCTAGCACACCCACAAAAAATCTTTTCAAAATTCAAAACTAAAGTTCTTGCGGCCATTTCATCAAACAGGTTGCAGATGCAAATCAAACAAAATCAAAACACTATTTTGAGCAGTGTTTTGGGCCTAACTTGTTTCCTCTCTGGTTACACTAGCCTTAGTAGATCATCTAGCAACCTTAACTAAGCTCTAGCACCACTGTAAACTCGCCAATGTCATCAATGGTGAACAGGCCGAGAGCACCCATGTCACCCTAGTGTGGACAACAAGCTAGGAGAAGAACTAGCCGTGCCAACCTTGTCTAGGAGGTAGCCCATGCCTCACTGCCCCCTCTTGACCAGCCCTAGCTCGAAGACAACGCCCAGAACCGCCAGGAACGCCGTGCTCGTGCCGCTGTCGACCATGCCGACCCGCGCCGCAGAGCACGCGCCGTTCCCACGCCACCCGACCACCTCGAGCCCTCGCTGCCCGCCAGCATGCACCCCACCGTCCCAGGAGACCGCCAGACATGCCCATTTCACCGCCCGTACCCCGTAGCCACCGCTCGCCGCAGAGTTCGCCGCCTCTGCCTCGTAGAGCACTGTGCGTTCCCGACCGTTTTCCACCGCTCCTACAAGCGCATTTAAACCTTAGAGCCTCGCCAGGAGACCACCGATCGATCGCCACCCTCGGCCATGCGTCTAGCATCCCGTAGCCGTGTCGCCACCGTCGCCTGCCCATCCCTCTCGGTCTCGCCGTCGAGCCTATAAAAGGAGGCCACCCCTGCTCGATTTCATCACACCATCTCACTCCCCTCACCTCGTTGATCGTTCCACCCCTTAGCCGGAGCAAGGCAAGCAGCGCATCGCCGGAATTGCACCAGAGCAGGCCGCCTCTGGAGAAGAAGGGAGCCGCTGATTTCGTCCACCCCAGGAGCTGCCGCGACCACCCCTGAGTTCGCCGTCGTCGACTTTGTCGTTTGCCCGCCTAGCCGTCGTCACTGGAACCCCGGTATGCCCCCTATGCACCCCCACTGAGCCGCTAGGGTTCGAGCTCGCAGGTGACTTGTTCATCATTGACGACGACACTCAGCCGTCGATCTTCATTCTAATCCAACGCACGACATCGCCCCGTACCGCTTCGCGTTTAAAGAGTCACTGACCAGTATACCCCCCTGTCAGTTGCGCACCGCGCTGCGGAGTGACACTGGGCCGGCCCAATAACCCTTCCCGCGCAGCCCACTCGTTTGAATTTAGCTTTTTCTATTTATATTCAAACTCAGTTATGTACATAGTTTCAAAAATCAACCCAACTCGATTCACTAAACCAAATTGAATGAAACCAATTTTGTTAGAAATATATTGAAATTCTTAATCCAAGCCCGTTGGATTCAAATCATTTGGATCTGTAGATCAACCTTGGTAAAAATAACAAGGGAGAAGCTTTTCTGCATTCAAACATTTTTCAAATTTAAACCATAATAGCTTTTGAGTTGATTCCAACTCTCAAAAATCACATTTGAGCATACCTTGCAGAATATATAAAAACATATGGGTTTACTTGCAGAAATAATGTCCAAGTAATAAAAGAATGCCATATAGGCATTTCTAGTCACTTTATTTATTTAAAATAAAAGGTTAAACCTTAATAAATTGTGACACCACTTTAAATCACATTCTCATATACTGAAATATGTGGTGATGACATGTGTCAACATGATCCCATGTTTGAGTTGGAGAATATTAAATCTTAAGTAGTTTTTCGATGAGTAGAAATTACTTTTCTAAAAATAAAATAAATAAGACAAATGCTTTAATCTTGTAATGTTAGTGATGATGCTAGATCATCTATAGAACCCCTTTGTGTGATGATTGCAAGTAGTTAAGTATTGTTTGGTGATTGTGTACCTCGTATTTATTTATAGATGCTAGTACCGACCAAGGATACGAGGAGGAAGGAGGATACTATGAGGAAGAAGCCGAGGAGAACTTCAACCACTGCTCTGCACAAGGCAAGCCTAATACTGCTAGTTGATTGAGCAAGCTAACACTTGCAAGATACCTTACTTATGCAAGCTAATACTTGCTTGTTACCATGCCAACCATATGCCTTAAGCATATGTGATCATACCCACTTGATAACCTAATCCTAGTTTTACTTGCAAGCTTTCTACTTGATTTCGTTCTCAAAGTTTGTTCTTAAAGTTTACTTAAGTGACTTGTAGATTCTAGGAAGATAATTGAAGGTTGCATAAAGAGCATTTAATTTGGCCTAAGCTAGAAAATCTTGATGTCATCCTAAGGCATGAGATGGTACTTAGTTGAAACTCCACTTGTTTACCACCCCTCATTAGTACTCACCCCCACTTGTAGATGCTAGTACTAAGCATAAAACTTGATCAACTTTAGATGGGAATACTTGGTGGAAAATGGTTATGAAAACCTTGGAATGATGGATCATTCTACTGAGATGTTTTGACATGTGTTTCCGAACACCAGATGATTTTGGTGATGAAAATGTTAAGGCATGAGCCTTAGCCCTTTATAAAACTGATGGTTGTCTGGATGCGATACCATTCCAATTTTATCGTACAACCACAATATCCAAAAATTGGGTAGGCCTTGACTGGAAACTTATATACTTTAGTATGGGTTCCCTCATGGCCAAGGTCTGAGCTGAGGCTACCTTGTGAAGATTGTCCACCTGTGCAGTACCCAAGATGACAGTTGGTCATGGTTGGGAGGCCAAACTCACAGGAGAGGTTCCTATACTAGGGCGTGTAATTGAAAGGTTAGGATTGATTATCCGCATACTGAGTATGGTGAATTCAGGATTTGTTCCTGACGGATGTATCGAATGTTGTGGTGAAAGTGTAAAATCTCTGCAGAGTGTCAAACTATTCGAACAGCCGCGTCCGCGGTTATGGACAGTTGGAGTGGCCATATTGTTCCCCCATCAGATGTTTTCAAAATGACTTGTGAAAAGAATTGGGAATTTGACTTGACCACAACAGAGTTGTGATATGAAATTCAAGTTCCCACTTAGGTGTTATAAAATCTTCCACTTGCATTCTTTGCTTCTGAACTTAGTAGAGGTAAATCTGGCCTTTTGCAAAACAACCCCAAAGCTTAGTGTCCTATTATAAAAACCCCCTTCACTTGTTAGTATTAGTTTGCGAGTACTTAAAGAGTACTCATGGCTTTGTCCCTGGCTATTCCCGTGGCCAGATTATGAAGAAGAGTACCAGGATGATGGACCCCAGGAAGGTTACGACAACTAGGATCATCTCCCATCGTCAGCATTGCCTGTGACCCCGAAGATGGAGATTCGCCTACGCTACCTTTATTATTACGTATTTCCGCTGCTTGATTTGTATTAAGAACTGGATCATGAGATCCTTATTTGTGTAAGACCTTATGTATGGTTTGTAATGGATGATGTACTGTGGTATCCAATTCTGTTATGTCTCGCAAAAATGGTAATCCTGGGATTGCGATGTATGGCATAACAGGCACCTGGGATTAAAAATTCGGGTGTTGACAACTATAACTAAAGCTTACTATTATAATTTGACTTGTATCTGATATGACTAGTAAGTTGGATAACCACCACAGAAAGAATGAATAAAACTGCCAACCATGTGAGTTTCCTCGGCTTGACTTCCTCGTTTGGTCTCGAGGGGGAAATACTAGGATGGGTATGTTTGGTGGTAGTATCAGGTTGGATTTCAATAGGTCTTTCTCATATTTCTCTGATAGAAGACAGTTGTTTTGTATCTCTATAGGTTGTTTAGTACATGCCGCGCTGCCGCTTTATTCCATCATACCTATGTAGGCGAGGACCGCCGAATTTTAAGACTCGTCGTGTACTGACCTCAGTACTGACCGCTCTCTTTTTCTTTGCCCTTTGCCGCACCCCTTTTGTTGTAGTAGATTTTTGAGATCGACGTTGTTAGCAAGGTTACCCTTCCGGCTAGGCCTGGGCAGGGTTATGGACGCCATTGGTTATTCTTCAGGGCTCTTAGCCCCATTTGCATCTTGTCCGTACTCGGACGTTGTATCATTTTCAAGGTGATTTGGATCTTTGTATTGTATATCTGTATTCTTGACTCTTTGAGTCACTGTTTTATATATATGTTTTGTGGGTTCCATCGTGAACTATTGTATAATAATATTACTTCGTTTTCCACCCGCACGGTGGGCACCTTTGAATCGTTTCTATGCGGGTTTGACGGGAATCACTAAAACTTGCATAGGACCGGTCCAAGGGTGTTACACAATGTTTTTTTGTCTATGATTTGTGCAAAAGGTGTTTCTTAAGCTGATCATAGTGGGAGTATTATATTACTAATATCATGCATATGATACTACCTCTATAGTGGTTGGTATCATCTAGTTGTATCATAGTCTTATGGTATTTAATTATTTATAGAATCTCAATGCAATACAAGATGTACTTGACATTAAATTTTCTTGATACATGTTCCATGATACCGTAGTATATTATGATACCACTAGCACCTCTCTATTTATTAATTGTTGTGCCACATCATTATTTTGCCAAGATGGCATGCATGATACACCTTATGATACTACCAGTAGGACCAGTCTTAGCTAAGATACAACCTCGATCTCTTTTCTAATAAATTATAGTGTCACATAAGCAAAGTGCCTAGGATATAGAGCTAAAAAAACCCCATTTTGAAAAAGCCTGGCTGCTACGGCGCCTATATGTCCGTGCCGCGCGCTAGGATGTCCACCCCTCTTGATGCGGTAGGTTCAGTTGTCGGCGGCCACTTGCAGTTAGGGAGTGGTATAATAAAACAATCTTTGTTTGTCAGAGCATCTCCAACAGAAGCGCTAAAATAGCGATGCGCAGGAAAACCCGCCGATTTAGAAGAGCGGGGGAGTTTTGCCCGCTCCAGCTGACATGCGAAAATAACGTGCGCACGAAATTTTTTGCTCCTCAGCACTATATCTACCACTTGTGCTGCCGCGCGCACAAACCAATCGCCCGAAAACTTCCCCCTCTTCTAGGCGCGCCATGCAAGCCCACGCCGCCACCGACGCCGATATGCCGCCGCACCACCGCGGGAACTCCTCCGGCTATGTCGGCATTCGAGTGCGCCCGACGGGGAACTTCTACACAGAGATCCGCTCCGACAAGATGCGCATCGGGCTCGGGACCTTCGATACAGCGCACAAGGTCGTGCGCGCGTGGCTCCTCGGCCGGCCTCCCCGGTCGATGAACTTCCACAACGTACACACGTGCGAGCAGGCGGAGATGCTCGCGATTCCGTCGCGCCTCATCACCGACGAGGAGCGTCGCCACCATCGCGCCCAGCAGCGCCGACTTTGGAATGCCGAGGAGGATGAGCGTAGCCGACTGCTGTGGACGGAGCGCTTCCCGAAGGATGTCCAAGCCGAGGTAAACTTCGACGCCGAACAAGAGCAGAGGACGCAGCAAAGGCGGCAGAACCGCCGCAGGAGGAGGGCCAAAAAGGTGCGCCGGCGCGCCTGCATCCTCATGCAGCTAGACAATCCCATGATCCCAAAGGACGACCTGCATTGGATGGACCTTTGGTCGTCGAAGCCGGTTTTCGAAGCCGGTTTCGTCCTCAACGGAGGACGACTCCGATTACATTTGGGAGGACTCCGGTTAGTTTTGGTTTAAGCATGTTTTAGTATAAGTAGTACTAGTTTTTATTATTGTGTTTAATTTCATTGTCATTGAACTCTTGTTTGTTTGTAATATAATCCTAATTTCTAGTCTTTCTTCTTTGTTTTTGATTTTTTGTTGATTTCATTGTATGTTTTTGATCTTCTTTTTTAAGATTGGTGTGTTGAAATATGTTTGTGCCACCACGCGCGCTGAATTTTGCAATGTCCGATAGAGCATTGTTTTGCCGTGCGTAAATTTACAGCGTCCCGTCAAGCGCCGCACGCTCACGCGCACTGTAAACGCTAAAACGACACTACATACGATTTTTGCACGCGCGCTTTTATTGGAGATGCTCTTAGTTATAGCGTGTACTCAACTAATTTGCTGCATATGGGTGGGTGTGTTAACAAATCGTCTCCAGCTAGGACGGTAATAAGGTCAGGTGAAGAAGCTTGACAACGATGCGGTGACCCTAGGTATTTCGATCAAACGGCTCATGTGTCTGCTAGAGGACCCGTCAAGTCATCACGTGTAAAAAAGCCTTTTGGATGGGAATTTCGGCTTCTATTGCTCGATCTATTCCCTGCAATGTATGTACCGATGTAGTCCTTTCACAGGGTATATTACTAGGTTTTCTTTATTCACTCTCTCACTTCAAGTCTACCCGTTCACGTAAGACATGTAGTAGATATTTAAAGCGAACTAAATATACTCTAAAATAGATCAAGGATGGCACAACTAAGGTGGGCATATGCCATGGAAACTAGGGGTGGAAACAGGTCGGATGTGGATCGGATAGTGCCCTTTCCACATCTATTTTCATATTTTCAAAACGAATAGGGATGCGAATACAGATGTTGTCGAATACGAATGCGGAACTGATGTTACTTGAATATAGATGCGGATCAGATGTTACTCGCATATGGATGCAGATCAGATGTTTTCTCAATTTGAAATGGATATGATAACCAAATAATAGCCTCATTTCTAATAATGAGTCAATTGTATAACGATGGAGAGATAAATATAGTGATACAATACACAATACTTTTGAGTTTAATCACACAAAAAATGACTTTGACCACTTTTTTAGCATGTTTAGATTGAATAATAGGTATATTAGACCACAATTATTAGAATATGCTAACATAATTTTATTAGAATATGGATATTACCGTTTCCATATCCACATTTTCTTCAAAATTCAGTACCACATCCGTTTTCGTATTTGTAAAATGAATCCAGATGTTTACCACATCCATTTCTAGATTCATTTGGATACGGATATTATCATGATCATTTTTCAATTTTCCGAATATGAATGTCGGATAACTCGGATTATCCACTACCAGTTCCCACCCCTAATGGGAACTACATGCTACCCCGACACTAATTAGCGCCCTTCCGGTCTTTGTTGGCACGTGCATTTTTCATCGAATGTTGACATCCTGGTGCCATACAAACAATATAAATCAGATAAGAACATAATATAAAACTCATACACACATAAAACAACTTAACATAAGCATTGGACATTAGCAAATATTATATAGCATAGAAACCCATGTAGATTAGTATTCAAATATTTCACCCCGAAGTTAAATTCACGGTTCATATTCCACATATGTTGTCTTAGAATCTAAGTTCAAACCCACTAACGTGGATATTATGCAGTATGTACGTTATGTCTAGATAGATCTCTTTGACTTTAAACTCAAAGGCGGAAATATCTCATTCCTACAAGTTGTTCTCGACAACAGAATCATTTGATGTGAAATTAACAATATCGCCATTTACATGCTTCACATGAATTTCCCGGACGATCTCTCTACAGCGACACATGGCACTGGTGGTATCTCTGTCTTTAGAATTGCAAGGCATCCAAAACTTTCCGACGAAGGGGCATGAAAAGCACTACAAATGAAGAACGAAATAACTTATGTTTGAAATAATTCATGTTGCCTAATTTCAAGATTGATCCTTCTAGTCCATATTTGGATATTACGAGAAGGTCCGAATATCCTATAGTTAAGTTCCAAAACATAATATATTTCTCATCAAGGATGATGGCGCACATTTTAATCATGAGCAAAATATCTTTTGTCTTTGTTGTCTCTTTTGCATGAAAAGAAGAAGAAGATAGGGACTTAGTCTTTTAGGACACCCTTTTATTCTTTTTGTAATTGTTTTGTACTTTGTAATACCTCCATAATTGATGTAAACATAATTATGAAATCAATAGAGTTGTAGTATTTTATCCCAAATTTATATTTTTACATAATTAATTATAATTTGTTTTACATAATTATAATTTGCATTTATGCAATATTTTTCAATTGGAAATTTGAATTTCCAAATTCGTACAAATGAATGTAGGAGATGTGTATGGCACTTTGTATAGCTTTTTGATCCCTTCATGTATATGTTGATTTGAACTGTACTCCAAAAATATTTGAATTGTGCTCCAATTAAAGTTTTAGCAAACTGCACTCAGATCGACGAACTAGCCCTAACTCATCATTGTAAGCGAAATCACTTTTTCATAAATCATCAAAAAAAATACCCAGATTTTCACATTTATATATGCAATGCAAATAACTAAATTCTACCCACTTATGCTAGTCTAAACTATGGGATCTGACAACTATGTACTGTTAAAAGTGACTTAGAAATAGTTATTCCAAAGTCGACTAAGAAATAGCAAAAGCAAAGTTTTAAATGACCGACGCTGTTGTCAAGCCTAACGCGAGCACTTGTGTCTTACTAATCTCAAAAAGGAAAAATAGAACTTTACTAGTACGAGCTTTGAATTGAGCAGAGAAGGTTCGTGTTGTGTTGACAGGTCGTGCGGTGGATTTATTCGTTGGCTGTCACAAGATTCGATGTGGACCTGTGCGGTTAGTTAACTTGATCCATTTGCCGCAGCCTGGACATTCGCACGAAGATGAAAATAGTGGCCGGTGCGTGGATCTCAGACTCGCGGTACCGTTTGATCGATCCTCTCTATACTGATTGCAAGCATGCAAAGTTCCGAAGAATCGAGGAGGTTGGAAAGAATTTCACATCCCTAATGCCGGTCGTTTTGTTCTGCTCGCTACAACGACGTACGGCCTGAAAACCGCATGAACAGACCAGATTTCGTGAAGCCATCAGAGGCAGAAGCGGAGTCGGAGACGTCGACGTAGCGGCAGAGCCTGACCGGAAGGGAACTCTTCTTCAACGCCGGGAGCGGAAAGGCGAAGCCACACAGTCTACACGTCGCAAATTCTGAGCATACTTTACGTGCGCATCAATACAAGAGGCCGGCTGCTCTACAATTTACTCCGCAGCATAACCATACGACTAGCGGATAATCATTTCTTTTTGTGGGTAGGATAATCATATGTTGACATCTACGTACTCGGATTGATTCGTAGGATTCTCAAAAGACATGAAAAAGAAAACCTCAGGATCCGAGTGACATGTCCATTTAGATTTACACTTCTTCCGGTTTATATTAGGACAGCACTACGCGTCTTCCGGAAGATAATTTCCCAAAATTCCCCGGGTCCTCTGCTGACACGTGTCCCTCAAAAAATACTAAAATCCCCCTTTTGCTACAAATATACCCGCTTTTACTACAAATAGTCTCGTTTTTGCTATATGTAGCAGAAAACGGTTCGACCCAGAAATAGAAAAACAGACTAGACCTTGCCGGAGATTTCGCTGCCGGCGACCGTGTAGCAAAATAGTTGTGCTAATGTAGCAAACCCGACCTCACCGGAGACTCGCCGGACATTTCACCGGAGACTTTCGCCGGAAACCTTGTAGCAAAAATTTTGCGCTATTGTAGCAAAATCATAAAAATATTGTAACAATTTTTTTTTGCAAAATGTAGCAAGAATCCATTTCGCCGGAGACATCACCGGGACTTTGTAGCAAATTTTTTTGCTACCATAGCAAAATCTACTTCGCCGGACATCTTGTAGCAAATTTTTTATAACATTGTAGCAAACACGTAGAACAGTTTTAGCAAAACAAATATATGTATATAACAAATCCCCACCACATAAAAAAGTTTCCTAGAATGCAACCCTCGTTGTCGGTGCACCTCCTAGCACCATTAGTAGCAAATCAGGCCGCCTTAAGTAGCAACTCTGCCAGTCGTCTGTAGCGCCGCCGGTGACCATTGAACACGTACCACACGTACCACGGGAGAGGACGCTAGCGTAGGCCTTGACCGCCATGGCGGCAGGCCACCTTGACCTCGCTCCCCCTTGGCAACAGCAGCAGCAACGCTCGTGGGCATGGAGGCGGGCAGGATAGGGTGGAGGAAGGCGCGCGGCGACGCCCTGCCCAAGAGCACCATCCGAGCGCGGCGGAGGAGCTCGACGGAGGAGGGCATCACGAAAAAGCTCAGCGGAGGAGGGCACGTCGGAGTAGGGCGTCGTACGTGGAGGAGCTCGGCGGAGGAGGGCCCTGCTACACGACTGCAGCAGATGTGGATGTGGCGGAGGTGAACGGCAGGGAGAGTCCCTTGAAGGGAGCAAGGCCGGCGGTGGCTTGTATATCCAGCGACGGCGTCCGGGAGCTAAGGGGACGGCGGCGAGCAGGGAGCTTGGATGGCGACGGCGGATCTGGAGAAAGAAATTGGGGAAGATGTAAATTAGGCATTGACGTACGTGCGGTTTTTAAATTAAACGACTTTCTTAAATAAAAATACTCCTACATACAAATCTTACACAATTCATTTAAATCAGACGAGCCCTAAAAGAACGAAAGGTTCACATTTGACCAGATAAGCAGTGGCATGGAGTGATATGCCCTTCTCTGATCGTTCATTCTTAAATCTTCTCGGTCAAGAGATGTCATCTTCACCTTTTTGTTCTTATTGTGGGAATATTTTTTGAACCACGATGAACTATTTTTGCCCAGTTATAACTCACAACCGAAATCTCACTTGCTACCTAGTTGCAATCGGAAAATCAAGCCCTTCATCCTATATTTTTTTTAGGACAAGGCAGTCGATATCTATCGCTCAATTAGATAGAATAAAGATGATCCGGTTTATAAAGAAAATCGGGTCCAAAAAACATACAAACTATATATTGCCGGTTTATAAGAAAAACCGAGCTGAAAACTGCACTAGGGAGGAGACCCTCACCCACACGAGCCAAGTCCACCAAACACAACAGATACACACACAACCGGCTTCAAGGCCGTCGCCCCGACTTACACCACTCGGCACCAAAGCCGCACACGAGCCGCAACGCCGCGCCACGCCGCCGTCTCGAAGCCCTAGCTACCAAGGCGACCGCTAGCAGACCGCAGACATCACGCCAAGCTCGGGACCGCCGCCCCGACGTAGCAACCAGATCGACCTTCGCGTTGCTCGAAGACGGACCAGTCGGGCCGACGAACTCGCTGCCCTCCACAGATCTCCAAGCCGCCACCCAAGCTCCATGCCAAGCCACGACCAAGCCCCATAGGACCATCGCTGCATAGAGGTTCGAGGCCCTGCCTTGACACCCAACAACCGTCGGGGGCCGCTGCCCCAGGATCCACCTTCGGGGCCACCGCCCCGGCTGAAGGGAATATGTCCTGAGAGACAAAAATAAAGTGGTTATTATGTATATTCTAAGTACAGGATAGATGTTTATTTTGCATGCTATAATTGTATTAATACGGAAAAGTTAATACATGTGTGTTTAATAAACAAATAGAAAGTTTCTAGTTATGCCTCTCTCATAAACTAGCTCGTTGATTAACAAGATGATCAAGGTTTCCTGATCATGGACATTGGATGTTGTTAATAACGAGGTCACAACATTAGTGTAATGGTGTGATGAACATTCATCCGAAGTATAGCATTACGATCAAAGTCATTGAGTTTGCTATAACATCATACAAAGTGATCCTAATCCTTAGACTATGAGATCATGTCAATCACTAACACCAGAAGAGTATCTTAATAACATCAAAGGTCACACCGTAACATGGTGATTATAAAGATGGGTTCAGTACTACTAAAGTGTTATGTTGAGGCCCATGAATCGAGAGTGGAATTTGTTCATCCCGATGACAGATAGATATGCTCTGGGCCCTCTTGGTGATATCACATTGGTTAGCTTGCAAGCAAGTGATTTGATCATTAAAATGTTATATCACGGGAACAAGAAAAGAGTACATGTCGGTAACGAGATTAAACTAGGTATGGAGATACCGATGATCGAATCTCGGACATGTAATATATCGCGAAACAAAAGGATTAAGATACTAGCGTAAAAGGTTCTCGCGATCACAAGAAAGTCATCGCCAAATGTGTGGGAGTCAGTATGGATCTCCAGGTCTCGCTTCTGATTATTGATCCGAGAGGGGTCTCAGTCATGTCCGCATTATTTGCGAATCGTAGGATGACACACTTAAGAGACACCGACATCCATTTGGAGCAAAATTTTCATGCCGGAAAGAATAGCAAGCGCGGGAATTTATTTCACTAGATACCGAAACGGGTTTTCGGGTGAAATTGCAGAAAGTGTTTTTTGCATGTGAAATGAAATATTAGCAAGGGGTTATATGTGAATGTTTATCAATAAAGTAATTGACAAAATTCTGAATAAATAAAAGGAGTTTTATTTAATGAGAGTTTGCATTAAATTTGTTGGAAATTTAATGGGAAATTGAGTGGGTTTTTAAGTGGAGGAAATTGAAAGACATTTTTATGAGTGGAGTGTCCACCCACATCAATGGAGGGAGGGCAAGGGGGCAGCCCCCATGCGCCGGCCACCCCCTTGGGTTCCCCCTTCTCCTATAAAAGGAGCCTCCTCTCCTCTCTCTCACTCACACTTCCTCGTGAAGGATCTCTCTCTCCCTCTAGTATTTATCCCCCATGGTCTCGGACTAGCGAGATACATGTTCCCGGTGGCTATTCGGCAAGAAAGAGTTGTGCTTCCGCTGCATCGCTGGAGCGAGGAGGCGGAGGTTGATCGATGCCTCGGACGTGTGTGCGAGCACGGATGCGCCGCTGATTTGTGGCGCTAGGACTTCCTCTTGATCTTGAGATTGGCAAGAGATCGTCTACATTAACCACGAGTTCAAAATCGTTAAGCTTTGTCGGTCTTCAAGGGTATGTTTTCTACGGATGTATGTCCGCCCGTTGATTGTATCTAGTAGATAGATCTTGGTACATAGTTGTTTCTATCGTAGGAATTTTTTTGTTTTCTATGCTGCGAACCCTACACCGGCTCCCTCCACCCCGACCATAGAGCCATCTACCAAAACCGCAACGAACCCATCACACCGTGAGGGCCAAGAGCTCCAAGGCGACGCCTCCAACAAGGTAGTGACGCGTCCATCACCGCCGCCTGCTCCCGGAAGAGCCTAGGTTTTCACTCAAAGATCTTGTAGCCACCCACGTCGATCAGAATCGAAGCTCCAGAATGACGCAAACAAGAGAAGAAACAACGCCCACAGGCGTCGCCATCGTCGGCACCGATCGGATTCTGTGCAAGGCTTTCGCCCGGAGATCGACCGAACCGCGAAGCTCAAGGAGCCGCAAAGATGGGAGCGCGACTCCGTTGCCGACCGTGTAGCTCCACTGCAAGCCACAACCGCCACGGCACCTCATGCTAGGACGACTGCCCTGCCGGCTGCGTCTGCTGCAGCAGCCTCTCGAAGGCCGCCACCCTGGCTTCCTCGCATCCCGAGCATGCAGACCGAAGGAGGAGGAGCAAGATTGCCCCTGGAGTCCCCAAGTCAGCACCTCACCCGCCTCCTGCACCTCTGCTCGCGCGGTCCAGCAAACCGTCGTCGCACCACCGCACACATGGGACCCCTCTCCACACTTGCACACATCACCCCCATGTGCACGAGTAGGCCCCTCCAGCCCCAGATCAGGCAGCCAGCAGCACCGAAGAGACAATTGGTGCCCCATCGGTGGGCGGGCTGCCTAGACCACACCAAGCCCAGATCGGGCCCGTCTGCCCGCCGCCGCTGATGGCTGCACCCCAGCGAATGCATGTCCACTCCGCCGCAACCTCCGACGTCGTTGCCGTCTCCAGCACCGCACCCCCCATCGGCCCCATTGCCTGAAGCTGCCCAATGCCACCAACCCCTGGCGGATTCCCCATCCCGCGAGCAAGCACTTCGCCCGGCTGAAAGGATACAGATGCCGCCTAGAGGTGGGGTGAATAGATGGTTAAAAACTTTTCCGAGAGTTGCTCAACAAAGGCGAAATAAACTAGCATTTACTTTGTTAAGCACAAAACCTAGAACAACTAGGGTTCACCTATTTGCACCAACAACTTATGCTAAGCAAGACAAGCAACTATGTGATAGAAAGATAAGCAACTATGTGATAGCAAGATATATACTTCAAGCACGAAGGCTATCACAAAGTAAGGTTCATAAGTAAGAGCTCGGATATAGAGATAACCGAGGCACACGGAGACGACGATATTTTACCAAGTTCCTCCCAACATGGAGTACGTCTCGTTTGGAGAGGGGGTGGTATCAAACCACCAACGCCACCAAAGGCCTCCCTTATTATCCTGTGAATCTCACCCTAATGGGATCGATCCACGCTTCCACTATAGGTGTACTTGTCTATGGCAATCCGGAACCTCTCACAAGTTTGGGGCACTTCTCCACAACTCAATTGGATGCTCCCAACAAACAAGCTTGGGGAAAGCTCCACAACTTAATTGGAGGCCCCAAGTAATCCAAGCAACCTGCAAAACCACCAAACCGTCTAGGGTTCCAAGAACCCAAGAGTAAAAAGCTTCTCACCTTTCACTCAATCGAATCCTCACCGAGAACTCAAACCGATGCACCAAATGCAAATGGCAAGAACACAAGACGTGTTGAAATGCTTCTCTACCAAATTCCACCAAAGCTACAAAAGCTTGTGGGGGAATAAGAGAGGAAGAACAATGGAGGAAATCCACAAAAGACTCCAAGATCTAGATCCCAAGATGTTCCCCTCACTTAGAGGAGAGATTGATTGGTGGGATTGTAGATCTAGATCTCCTCTTTAAAATCCCTAAAGTATATGCAAGAATCAAGGGAGGGATTAAAGGGGAGCAAGCTCAAGAGAGTCAAGAATGGAGGAGAAAGCCTGTAGAACTCGAGCTGTGACTTTGGGGAAGAAGGGCCCCTTTTTATAGGCCCACAGAATTCTGACCGTTTTCTGCCTGTTGGGGACCTGTCATACCAGAGACTCCGGTGAGCAGACCGGAGACTCCGGTCTACACCGGAGATTCCGGCCAACCTCCGGACCAGCCTTCGGACCACCTATCAGACTGTCCCAGCGCCTTTGGGAACCAAGTGGACCGGCCGGTCCAGCCACACCGGAGACTCCGGTCTGAGGCATGGATCGGAGACTCCGGTCGGTCTCCGGACCTTCCTCCGGACCACCCATCAGACTGTCCTAGGCTGAATTCTGGAGCCCCCTCTGGGGACTCCTGGGGAAACTCCAGACCACACCGGAGACTCTGGTCCACGCAGACCGGAGACTCCGGTCCACGCAGATCGGAGACTCTGGTCTGGACCAAATAAGAGGCAAACTTCAAATGACGATATCTAGAGTTTGGAAATTCCGATTGACCCGAAACCAATTTTGTTGGAAAGAGGACAACAAGAGCTACTCTGATTGAAAATATTGGATACCACCAAGACAGAACATTTCATGTATTATAATGTGAGATACCTCTCTTGGTGAGAAACCAGAAAACCTTAAAGATCAAAAGCGCAATATGATATAAAAGGGAAATCCGTTTTCGATGAACTATAGCTTGTTATGAATATTACCACAAGCTCTAGAACCTCACATGGATCATATCCAAATAACAACCAAGAAAGGATGATGGTAAGTATGCAAACGTTTGAGTTCTCTTCGAAAGATATGATCGAGTTACTCACTTGAGGGCCCCTCTTGATAGTACGGTTATCTATCTTATAACCCGTTCTCTCCAACTAACACCACAAGACCGGTAAGAAAGAAACCCTACCAAGATCACACCTTTGACTTGCGCATATTTCACTTGATCTTGATGTAGACGATCTTGTCCTTCTCAAGATGGAACACCTTTCTTGATTTCTCTTGCACGCACTCGCTTGATGAATAATTGCAAGTTGCTCCCTCATACAACATGGGGAAACCTTTAATTTGACCTTGTCTTCATTGATCCATGATCACCGAGGATGGCAAGCTTCAAGCATGAGATCTTCTAGATACGGCACATCTTTAGCTTGCACAACATTTCTTCTAACACTATTTGGATTATGTCTTGAAGATACATATGATGAACTCTATCTTCTTCAAGACACCCTTGCAATAGGCTCAACTCTCACATGACCAATATATGGATCACTCCTTGAACACCTTGGTCATCACTTGATCCTCTTCACTTTCTTCTTATCCAAACCTTGAAGCCAACATATGGTTCAGGCATTGCCTATGGACAATTCCTACAAGTACAACTTGATACAAACATTAGCCCATAGAAATTGTCATTAATTACCAAAACCACACATGGGGGCCCACATGTTCTTTCATCGGTGCAGAGAGGAAATGGGGCATGCCGCCGCCAGCTCCGCACGGGCTTTGCCCGGCGGAGTCCGCCAGCGACGGCAGGGACAGGGGCGGCGGACTGCTGCTGGTAGCTGGCGTGATATTTCCGCCGCCCGTGTCGCCCATGGGAGGGAGCGACACGGGGGCCTTTTGTGTCTCTTCATCCCAAAATATAAGCCTCACATTATTTCTAATGGTCAACAACTTACAAGTTTGACTATGATTTATACTTGTGATATGATTTGTAATATGTTCACAAATTAGTACTCCCTCTCATCCGGAAATAAGTGGCTCAGATTTATCAAGATTTGTATTTGAATCTAGACAAATCCCGAGTCATTTATTTCCGAATGATGGAGTATAAAGGTATATAAAATAAAAGAATTTTGCAAGACTGATGCAACAATACAACTTATACATTTCCTATCCATACAAGTTGGTATATATTAATGGTTAAAGTTGTGTATCAAAGACCATGCAAAAATATCTTGCCTTATATTTTGGGAGAGAGAGAATTATGATGCAAATCTGATATTCTGGAGTTGAATAACCTTTGACTTAATTAGCAATTGACTAAGAATTAGTAAAACCTTTCTCTGATATCATGCACTCTTTTGTATCAAAAAGAAAAGATGTACTATGGACCGTCATATTGGCGATCAATTCGCCGAACTATGGAGAAAAGTCCCTTTCAGTTGGTGTCAATGTTTCTGTCATGCAATTTTGGTTTGTCCATATTCCCAGATAATTGAAATGCTTCTAATCGTTCTCAACCTAGATTATAAAATCAAGTGAAATTGCTCTGATTGAGGAAAAGTGGCGGACCAGGTAGGTGCTCAAGATTTTCAAGGGTTTTGGGGCCAAGTGAAGTGGTAGCCTAGCTAACCTGGGTATCAAATTGATCCAATGGTGGACGACATGTCCCACCGCCACCCTACACGACTGGTGGACAACGCACAACTTGGTCTTCTGTGAGATCTAGAGGCGCCAGAATGACGTAGTCTTCAATGAAGCCACATCAGCGGCGGATGCTATCATGACAAAGACCAGAGAGGTTTGGTAGGTGGTGCGAGGTTTGGTAGGTGGTGCTTAGCGGGTCTATTTGAGAATAGCTTTAGCTTTCCACTACCGCTAACTCATGCGCGGAGGTGGAGATTATGCTCTCTTGTTATGAGGAGTTCCCACCTCTTGTTGGTAGCGAACTTACCGCTGCGACGTTGTTTGCGTTTGACACCTCTTTTAAGTATATGATTAATATGCTAGAAAAAATAGATCTTCAAGATCTTCGCATGGAACAAACTGCGAAAACGAACATCTTCAGCGGTTAGGGGCCCAGCGGTTACCCATCCGTCCCTTTCTGTGTGGAGATTCGCTCTGAAAGTTTTGCAAAATAACCCTTCACCAATTAGGAAAAAATGCTACAGTATAACCAACGAGTGGATAAGGGCTAGCGAACCAACCAGACCCCCACGATGCTGCCGCTTCAAGCTCTCCTGCCCCACGACCTCATAGCTTCTCCGTCCTCTCCCCTCCGGCCTCCCACTACGCCGCCGCCTCCTCTTAGTCCCATCACACTGCGCCGCTACCCCGTCCTCCCTCCTCCAGCCTCCTACTATGCCGTCGTCTCTCCCTAGTCTCAAAAAACTGCGCCGCTCCCCTGTTCTCCCTCCTCCCCTCCTCTGGCCTCCCTCGTTCGCCGGCAAGGAGGAGCATAGTCCGGACATGGAGAACCGCGGGGGCGGCTGGGAGGACTCCAACGATGGTTGCTAGCGATGGCCGGATCGAGGAGCTCCACCAACGGGCGCTGGCGGAGCTTCTCCGGCACGATCTGGAGGATGTGGAGGCCCCTCTTTTTTCGTGAATTTTGTTGATTTTTTATTTGAGTTTAGTGGTCAGATCCTTGTGCAAATTTGTGAAGTACTTTGTAATCAAGTGGGGATTTTTGTGTTACACATTCACAGTGCCTTGTGAACATATGTGCAGATCATTATGGAAATATATGAAGAACTTCATAGTCCGTTTCAAAAATAGTGATGAAAATACTAAGTAGTGGACAAATACTCCGCTAGGCAGTTTTAGAAATTTCTGAAGAACTTGATGCACACAACAAATGGTTGACAACTAGCAGGACTTTCCGGTAAGAATTTGACATTGCCAAGGGTCTTTTCATAAAAAGTCATCACCAATCTTGAAGCAATCAACAACCCACGGTAGATGCTGGGCGCCATAACCGCTGGAGAACATGCACGTTCAACAAACTGGTCAAACATGCATAGTTTGTTCAGTGACGGAGGCACGTCATCACGCCATGTTATCAGGTAAAAGGACTGTCGAGTTGTGTCACGACATCTCCTCAATACCATGCATTAAAAGTTTGGATTTATTCATATAAAGCGGGGTAAAAGCCTATTTTAAATATGGCTGCAATTGAAATGCAACATTCCCTTTTTTAGAGAAATGATTGTGCACCATTCACTAGTGGAAACGAGGGCTTTTGTTGATCCCGAAAATGGGCTTTAACACCGGTTCTTCTACGAACCGGTGTTAAAGGGGGGGCCGTACCAGCGTGGCCTATGCGGCATTAAAGGAGCCCCCCCTTTAACACCGGTTCGTGCCACGAACCGGTGTTAAAGGGGGGGATGCGCGGGCCACTAGTGCAGGGACCTTTAACACCGGTTCGTGGCACGAACCGGTGTTAAAGGGGGGGGCTATATAAGACACCACCCCAGCCACACACACCCCACTCTTCCATTCTTTCACATTTTGGAGCCTAGCAAGAGGGTGTGAAGAGTGCTAGTTTGTGTTTTTTTCATATGCACTAGAGGTGTTCGGTGAAATGCCCGAGAGCTCAAAATAAGCTTTCTTGTTGCTCTTTCCGTCTCGGTCGAGGTCGGCAACTATAGTTTCATGTGTCATTGATGTACTATATATATAAATGGTCATCTCCCTATTATTTTTTGATATATACTACATATTAATGCAGATGAATCGGCAATGGATGTACGGTGACCGCCGCACTTCCGAGTACATTACGGGCCTCCAAAATTTCATCGTTGTGACTAATGCAAACCGTGGTCACAATGGTTTTATGTGTTGTCCGTGTGTTCACTGTCAGAACAAGAAAGACTACTCAAATACCAGAACCATTCACGCCCACCTGCTTCGATCCGGTTTCATGCCCAGCTATAATTGTTGGACCAAGCACGGAGAAAAAGGGGTTGTGATGGAAGACAACGAAGAAGAGGATGATGAAAACTATCATAATATGTATCCTGAATATGATGATAATGCAACAGAGGTAGATAATGAAGATCAAGAGGGAGCAGATGGGCCCGCTGATGACGATCTTGGTCGGGCCATTACTGATGCAAAGGAAGAATGTGAAACTGAAAAGGAGAAGGAGAAGCTGGAGCAGATGTTAAAGGATCACAAAACATTGTTGTATCCAACTTGCGAAGATGGCCACAAAAAGCTAGGTGCCACACTGGATTTGCTGCAATGGAAGGCAGAGAATGGTGTGACTGACAGCGCATTTTCAAAGTTGTTGGTAAAAATGAAGAATCTTCTTCCAAGAAATAATGAGTTGCCTGACAGTACATACCAAGCAAAGAAGGTTGTCTGCCCTCTAGGATTAGACGTGCAGAAGATACATGCCTGCATTAATGACTGCATCCTCTACCGCGGTGAGAAGTACGAGAATTTGGATGCATGCCCGGTATGCACTGCACTGCGGTATAAGATCAGACGAGACGATCCTGGCGATGTTGAGGGCGAGGCCCCTAGGAAGAAGGTTCCCGCCAAGGTTATGTGGTATGCTCTTATAATACCACGGTTAAAACGTCTCTTCAGAAATAAAGAGCATGCCAAGTTGTTGCGATGGCACATGGAAGACCGTAAGAAAGACGCGATGTTGAGACACCCCGCTGATGGGTCACAGTGGAGAAAAGTCGAGCGAGAGTACCCGGACTTCGCACGTGACGCAAGGAACTTAAGGTTTGGTCTAAGTACAGACGGCATGAATCCTTTTGGTGAGCAGAGCTGCAGTCACAGCACCTGGCCTGTGACCCTATGTATCTATAACCTTCCTCCTTGGTTGTGTATGAAGAGGAAGTTCATTATGATGCCAGTGCTCATCCAAGGCCCGAGGCAACCCGGCAACGACATTGATGTGTACCTAAGGCCATTAGTTGAAGAACTTTTACAGCTGTGGGCCAAACCAGGTGTACGTATGTGGGATGAGCACAAAGGGGAGCCATTTGACCTACGAGCATTGCTTTTCGTAACCATCAATGATTGGCCTGCTCTTAGTAACATTTCAGGGCAGACAAGCAAGGGATACAATGCATGCATACACTGTTTAGATGATACTGAAAGTGTATATTTGGATAAATGTAAGAAGGTTGTGTACCTAGGGTATCGCCGATTTCTTCCGAACCTGCATCCAGTAAGAAAGAAAGGCAAGCATTTCAAACGTCTGGCAGAACCCCGGAGGAAGCCTGTCCTCCGTACCGGTGAGGAGGTATTTGGTATGGTCAAGGACCTAGAAGTAATCTTTGGAAAAGGTCCTGGCAGTCTATCTGTTCCGAATGACGATGCCGGACACGCGCCCATGTGGAAGAAGCAATCTATATTTTGGGACCTATCCTATTGGAAAGTCTTAGAGGTCCGCTCTTCAATCGACGTGATGCACGTGACGAAGAATGTTTGCGTGAACCTGCTAGGCTTTCTAGGAGTGTATGGGAAGACAAAAGATACACCGGAAGCACGACAGGACCAGCAACGTCTGAAGGCCCCTGAAGAGCCTATGCATCCTGAGAACGAGAAGGGTAAACGATGCCACTTAACTCCTGCCAGCTACGCTCTTACCAAAGCAGAGAAGGAAATCTTTTTTGAATGTCTGAGCAGTATCAAGGTCCCGTCTGGCTTCTCGTCGAATATAAAGGGAATAATAAATATGGCAGAGAAAAAATTCCAAAACCTGAAGTCTCATGACTGCCACGTGATTATGACACAATTGCTTCCGATTGCATTGAGGGGGCTTCTACCTGAAAATGTTCGAGTACCCATTGTGAAGCTATGTGCATTCCTCAATGCAATATCTCAGAAGGTAATCGATCCAGAAAGCCTACCAGGGTTACAAACAGATGTGGCCCAATGTCTTGTCAGCTTTGAGTTGGTGTTCCCACCATCCTTCTTCAATATTATGACGCATCTCCTGGTTCACCTAGTAGAAGAGATTGCCATTCTCGGTCCTGTATTTCTACACAATATGTTCCCCTTTGAGAGGTACATGGGAGTCTTAAAGAAATATGTTCATAACCGTGCTAGGCCAGAAGGAAGCATCTCCAAGGGCTATGTAACAGAGGAGGTCATTGAGTTCTGTGTTGATTTTATTCCTGACCTTAAGGCGATTGGTGTTCCAGAATCACGACATGAGGGGAGACTGCGTGGAAAAGGCACCCTAGGATGTAAAGCAATGATATGTAGGGACGGGCATTCTCTCAATCAAGCACACTACACGGTTTTACAAAGATCTATCTTGGTTGCCCCGTATATCAATGAACACAAGAATTTAATACGCCTCAAACACCCGGGGCAGTCTGATGAATGGATTATAAGTGAACACATGGCGAGTTTTGGCGGCTGGCTGCAAAGACTTCTCACGAATAACACCACTGTTGGGGATCAGCTGTACTTGTTGGCCAGGACACCGTCTTCGACTGTATGTACTTTCCAAGGGTACGAGATAAATGGGAATACATTTTACACGATAGGCCAAGATAAAAAGAGCACCAACCAAAACAGTGGTGTCCGCTTTGATGCAGCAGAAGACAATGGGCAAAAGACCACGTATTATGGGTTCATAGAGGAGATATGGGAACTTGACTATGGACCTAATTTTAAGGTCCCCTTGTTTCGATGCAAATGGGTCAAGCTAACAGGAGGAGGGGTTGAGGTAGACAAGAAGTACGGAATGACAACGGTGGATCTCAACAATCTTATGAAGAACTTAGACGAACCATTCGTCCTAGCCAATGATGTGGCTCAGGTTTTCTATGTGAAGGACATGTCCTCCAGACCAAAAAAAAGAAAAAATATGCAAACGAATACATCATATGATGAGCCAAAGCGTCACATAGTTCTTTCAGGGAAAAGAAACATCGTGGGAATCGAGGACAAGACAGACATGTCAGAAGATTATAATAAGTTTGATGAAATTCCGCCCTTCACAGTGAAAACTGACCCAAGCATTCCGTTAAGTAAAGAAGATGCTCCATGGTTACGTCTGAAGCGATCATAAGGAAGGGCATATGCCAAGAAGTTCATGCTCATATTATGTAACTCTAGTTCATGTTTTTAATATTAATACATGTCTTGAGTGTTAGTCATGTTTTGTGGATGGACCGGGACTATGAGAAGAAGTTGTCCCGATTCGTACTTACCATTAAGATCTGATCTCCAAACGCGCGCGGTCACATATTAGGGAGTGCCTCTATGACCAGTTTCTTGGAGATGCCGGAGGACTAGGCTCCGTCGGCATCTCCCTGAAACTGGCCGTAGTGGTGTCCCTGCTCTCGAAAACCATCTTGCAGCTTTGTAACTTCTCTAACTAGATCAATACACCAGGGAGCTAACTAATTTCACATATTAGGGAGTGCCTCTATGACCAGTTTCTCGGAGATGCCGGAGGACTGGGCTCCGTCGGCATCTCCCTGAAACTGGCCGTAGTGGTGTCCCTGCCTCAAACTGGCTGGAGGACTGGACTCACAAGGATGCCTATTTATAGTACAAGCAGCTCGACATAGTGTTGACACTTACAAAATAATGTCGACACTCACCCCTATTATTAGTCCCGGTTGGTGTCTCCAACCGGGACTAAAGGTTCATCTTTAGTCCCGGTTGGTGACACCATCCGGGACAAGGTACACGCCGCACGACATAATGTCGACATGCACTCACCCCTATTATTAGTGCTGACTCGTGTTTTGTCCCGGTTGGTGTCTCCAACCGGGACTAAAGGTTCATCTTTAGTCCCGGTTGGTGTCTCCAACCGGGACTAAAGGTTCATCCCGCCATTTTTCTTCCCGCCATTTTTCTTCCCGCCAGTTCTTCCCGCCATTTTTCTTCCCGCCATTTTTCTTCCCGCCAGTTCTTCCCTCCAGTTCTTCCCGCTAGTTCACTATATATATATGTAGGGGGTTGGCCTCCATTGTCATTGCACATCTCTAGACTCATATCTGCAACCTCATCACTCTTTCCCATGGCTTCCACCGTAGCACTAACCCCCAGGGAGGCGGAGGCGCTTTGCGCCTCGAACTACCCCTGCCCGCCGGGCTACTGTGTCCCCGTCGGCTGGATGCTGAGCGTCAGAGGCGTGCCGGTTCCTCCTGTCCCTCTAGGTGTGGCGCGCCGGATGGCCATCACGAACCACTACTACTTCGAGCTCACGCCGGAGCAGCGGAGGAATCCCAGATGGCATCCCGACTATTTCCTACTTGGGAAGCCTTCTTCGTGGATCGGCATGAGAGGGCGCTCGCCAGGCACGAGGAGGACGGCCCACCTCCTCCTAACTTCAACGAGGCCGGCCGTCGGCTATGGTGGCGCGGTCGTACTCTCCAGAGCGTCATGGCCTATGACACTGCCGCCGACTCTAACCCCCGTCTGCGCTACCCTCAAGTCCAGCCCACGCGCTACCCTCAAGTCCAGCCCACGCGTACTCTCCAGAGGTTCAATTACGGCGACCCCGACGACGACAGCGATGACGGCGGCGGCGAGTACGACGACTACAGTGGCGAGTATTACAGGTGTAGGCAGGAGCATGACTGAATCACTCCAACATTCCGAAACAAGTTCGGCCGATTGTTACTTAATATGGCCATGTATCTTAATTTTCAGTTCTTTTATGTATCTTAATTTTCAGTTCCAATTCGGCCGATTGTTACTTAATCTGGCCATGTATCTTAATTTTCAGTTCTTTTATGTATCTTAATTTTCAGTTCTTTTATGTATCTTAATTTTCAGTTCCAGTTCGGCTTTATGTAACTGTCTCAAAATGACCTATCTCATTCGGGTCAAATGACCAATGTTATGGCTAGAATCAAGGCATAGTTTGCAAGAGGAGTTTTCCTTTTTATCGCACCAAAAAGGCATTTTCCATTTTCCGAGCATAAAAAACGGACGGTTTTGTGAAGCAACCACCAAATGGCTAATTCAAAAAACCACCAACACATTGATCAAAAAACAATGCAAGTTGAGAGAGGCTTGGTGAGATTCAAGTGTATACAAAAGATACGACATTTAAATATCCAATCAATTCAAAAATGTTAATACAAAAGATGCGGCATTAAAATATGATTTGATCTAATAAAAATCATTTACATGAATGGATAGATATTATTTTTCTGAAAATTATGATATATTATTCATATTTTTCTGAGTTGAAATGAAAAAGATATGAATTTTCTAAATTCATATCATATTTTTTGAATTAAAAAATCCTCTTTAATGCATGAAATAAATGCCCCCCTTTAACACCGGTTCCAGACAGGAACCGGTGTTAAAGGGGGGGCATTTATTTCGTTTCCCGCGCGCACCCACCCCCCCTTTAACACCGGTTCCTGCCACGAACCGGTGTTAAAGGGGGAGGGGTATTAAATGCGCCACTTCGCTCCTTTCTTCCCCCTAGAGCCAGATCGCGCCACCGCCGCCAGAGCCCGAAACCCTCGCTGTCGTCCTCGCCACCACCGAAGCCGACGACCGCCACCGCCTCGTCGTCCTCGCGCGCCACCGAAGCCGACGACCACCACCCCTCGTCGTCCTCGCGCGCCACCGAAGCCGACGACCGCCACCGCCTCTGTCCGGCCGCCTCTGTCCGGCCGCCTCTGTCCGGCCGCCGTTGCAGCTGCCCGACGCCGACGCCGTGGTGAGCATGCTCTGTTTCCTCCCCTTCTCTGTTTCGTCGCCGGCGCCCCCCTTTGCAGGCTGCTCCTGTCCCTGTCCCCGTCGAGGCGCCGCCGCGCCATGGCCGAGGGCTTCCGTCCTCCCAGCCCCGTCCCCACCGCCACGTCGCACCGGGCCGACGCCTGGCCGTCTGGCCCTCCTCCCCAGCTCCTTCCCCTCCGCCGTGCACCAGCGACGAGGCACACAGGCGACTTGGTTGACGTGGACGGAGATGGCTCCGTGCGGCGACGGTTCTTGGCCTCGAACAGGGCGGCGCAACAGCCATGACCCGGCCCCTGCTATAGCTGCCCGCCACCCCCCTGCTACAGCAGCGCGCCGCCTGCCGGCCGCCCCCTGATCTACCCGCACCGCCGATGATGGGGAGCGGGAGCAACAACTATGGGCCACCGTCGACAGCGCCCGCATCTTCTCAGACCGTCGACGGGGATAGGATTCTCACCCGCGTGTGTGCTCCTGCGCCGGTGCCGTGCTCCGGCCGGCGAGGCTGCAGGTGATGGGCGGTGCTCTGCAGGTGACTGGGGGAGGCAGCTCTCAGCCGTGTGTGTGCTCCTGCGCCGGCGGCGTGCTCCGGCCGGCGAGCCAGCAGGTGATGGGCGGCGCTCTGCAGGTGACTATTGGAGGTGGCATCCACGCCGATTCCAGGGATGAGCGGTGGCGCCTCCACAGGGACAGGGACAGAGACGGGGCCTGTGGGCTGTTTTTTTTTTATAGCTTTTTATTTGAGATTTTCTATTTTTAGGATATTTTGATTCTTTAATTTGTGCTGCCATGTGGGACCCGGTGCCACGTCATCTTCCTGGTGGGGTCATCTTGCTAGAAAACGCATCAATTCGTCAACAAATGGAGTTTAGGGCGAATTGGAAAAAACAAACCAAAATCCGGTGGTTTTTTTGTTCCGAAAACGTAAAGTGGTATGATATGGTAAATTTAGGTAGTAAACTGGTAGTTTTATACCGCATGGTCCAGCATCGACAGAGGAGGCGGGTGCCGGGTGGTGGTGACAGCCTTGTTTTAGCGGCGGCGGCTGTGGGTTGAGTTCGCGAACTTTTCGGCAGAGATTACGGGGACGGCCTCCCCTCTCGGCTGCGGGGGCGGCCTAGGTGGGGTGCAAGCTCCGGTGGTGGCCATGGGGTGCGAGCTCGCGATGCGGCCTAGGTGGGGTGCGAGCTCCGATGTGGCATCCCCCCTCCTGGCCTAGGTCGGCGCTGATGAACGTGGAGTTCGCCCTGGCCAGCATGCTCTGCGGCTTCGATTGGGCCACGCCTAAACGCCGACGCCTCGGAACGATATAAACACAGTTCTTTGCATAATATATTGACCCTCAGAACGATTCCAGGGTGCCAAAGATGGGCGAGATGAACGTAGTGACATCGACCCCCGACGATCTAAACCTTGCACATGTGAATTAGAAGCATGTGGAGTAAAAATAAAATAGCTTATAGCAAAGATATTATAATAGGCCACGCCTAAACCCTAACTGACCACCTCGCTCTCTTCCCCGTGCAGGAGCGTCTCGCCGCCGCCGCTTCGGAGCTCATAGGCCACGCCTAAACGCCGACGCCGCTCGCCGCCCGACGAGCCCGCCGCTAGCACCGCCGCCCGACGAGACCGCCGCATCCGCCCGACGAGCACCGCCGCCCGACGAGAACAACGTCACCCCACCGGTGAGCGCCACGTGTCTACCACGTGTATGATTGCTGACTCATCCTGATTAAAACTTGTTTGCTCGATAAATTGTACTACATGCATAGATTAAAACTTGTATACAAATTGGACCTCTGACTCATTTGTGTATTTATTTGTGTATTTTGGTATGAATAATATGTATATTTGTGTATGAATCCAAGTCCACTTGAATGTTTACACTCTTACTCTAGATAATATTATTGTTTTAGAAACTATGGATCCACTTAGTAGAAACCTTGAAGAAGAAGAAATAATGGAGAACATTATTGATGAGGACACCTCACAATATCTGAACTTGGAGGGACATGACGACGACAGCTCAAGTACTAGTCATGGAGAAGATGAAGACTCCGGTGAACGCAATTTAATGGTTACAAAGTCCGGCGAGGTATATGCATTGATTAAGCCTCAGCTGACTTCCACCAACAATCTTCTTCTACATGTATTAATTAACGCTTCTTTCTTCTTTTAGCCCTCTGGATCGACCAGCCAGCAACCATCTTCTTCTACGAAAAAGAGCAAGCGAGGCGCGAGCCAGCGGTTGAAAGATCGTGCAAAGTTCACGATCGAAGCAGTCCGTGTTGATGGCAGGCCGATGGAGCCCAAGAAGGCCGCAGACAAATTTGTACGTCAGGCTGGAGTTCTTGTTAGGGACCAAATCCCAATCATAATTGAAAATTGGAATAAGCCAAAGAAGGGCGACGGTACCTTTGTCGATGACAGATCCAAAGAAACGCTTTGGAATTCGTTGTTGGTAAATTTCACCCTTCCGCCAGAGGAGGATGAAAACAACCCGGTTATAAAGGAAAAGGTCAAAGAGTGGACTCTAAAGAAGATGGCTGAGGCTTTCCGCAACTGGAAGACAAAATTGAACAAATTTGTCAAATCTGGCGAGACTCCAGATTTCGAAGACGCATATTATGCGAAGATAAGACCTCACTGGCCCGAATTTGAGACATATAAAAAAAGTGCTATAGCTAAAAAGAGGTCAGAAACCAATACGCTTAATGCCCTGAAGAAGGAATATCACCAGAGGACGGGGTCAGGTGGCTACATATCTCAGAGGCCTAAGTGGGAGGAAGCTGAGAGGGCCCTGCGCGAGAGAGGGATCACACCCCAGACAGATGGGTGGGACCTACGTGCAAAGACTTGGTTCTACGGAATCGGGGCAAGGTTGGACCCAGAAACAGGATTGTGTATCTTCCCAACCATCCTTGCTAAACCCGTCACTGAACTCATCACGGCATACGAGGAAACATCCGCCAGGACCTTCCATCCCGACAGAGAGAATGACCAGCTCACACGCGCCATCGGTAAAAAAGAACACCCTGGACATGCACGAGGCACAGGGGGTATGACATGGAAGGATGGGTTTGCCGACTGGAGCGACTCTTACAGATGGCGCGACAGAAAAGAAAAAGAGCGTACAGAGCGGATGACACAGATAGAACATGCACTTGCGGCGCTGCAGACGCAAGTGAATGCACAACAGAGCCATCAAGCTACCGGCCCATCTCAGCGGCACGAAGAGCCTGCATTGGAAGCTGCCCGCGGCCCAGACTCTGCGCGAAAAAGCAGTGTGGCTTCCACGGAGAACGTGCAGCCCACGCTTGAAATGACGGGTCCTTGATACCCCGTTGATGAGATCACGGAGAGCGAACACGCTGAGCTGCATGTGAGATTAATGGGCTTATCCATTAAGGTGGCTGTCGGCTATGCCTTACCTTCTGTAGCTGGTGGAACTTACCACTGCCAACCGATTCCAGATGGCTATGCTATTGTCGGGGTGGATGAGGTTGTGAAGGAATATGAGGAAGCACAGCTTGACCATGCTACAGGTGAAGGGGAAACTCAACTCAAATTTGCAGTGAAAACAACCATTCTTTGGAAGAAGGAACACATTGTGCTTCCAAATTGGAGGTCACTGGCACCCCCGCCGTCTCCGCAGCGTCAGCAGTCTGAGCCGCTTCAGCTATCTCCTGTGCGGCAGCCATCTCCGGCCCGTCAGCCATCTCCTGCGCGGCAGCCATCTCTGGCCCGTCAGCCATCTCCTGCGCGGCAGCCATCTCCGGCCCGTCAGCCATCTCCGGTGCTTCAGCCATCTCCTCAGCGTAAGCGGAAGAGCACTGCCACGAGGAGCATCAGTAGCACTGCCACAAAGAAATCCGCAGGAAACCGTACGCCAAAGAGTTCAAAAAACTATGTCCCGCAGCCTTCCGCCAAGCCATTGCCGGTTTTACCGTGGAATCGCAGCGACGAGGAGACCAATAGGATCTCGGGAGAACAGGCCAAGAAATTCTTTGCACCTAGACGGGCGGAGCCAAAGGAGAAAATAGATCCGGCGGTGGTGGAGAAGTTTTACAAAAATCTTTTAAAACCTGAAACCCCACTTGTGCCGGACTACGAGCGCCAGATTTTGAAGGCGGATGCAAGGCGCCGTAGGGAGACTGAAAGTAGCAGTCGTGAGGCACCCCAGAAAACAGTTCCCATGCTCGGAGAGCAGGAAAACCAATCATGCGCCCCGCTCCAAATGTTTGACAAACGGGACGCTCCTCCCGTAGATGATTACGAGGCAGAGCTACAAAGAAAGGCCAATGAGATGGGGATGACTTACATTGCATACTTGAACGTCATGGGAGACAACTTGCCCAAATGCGATGTCAACCCCATACAGCCATGGAAGTATGGGAAGAATCTATTCAAGAAAGAGGAGCTCAAGAATCTACCAACAAAGATGCGAAAATTGCACAAGTGGTACCTTCATTTCTGCAAGATGAGAAAAGAAGAATGGATCACGGCGCATATAAGAGATCAGATTTTCTTGTGCGGAGACGACGCGATCGACTTCAACATTCAAGACTTGCATTTTCTATTCAATCAGAAGGAACTCGACAAATCTGCCATCAGCCTTTATTGTGTGTAAGTACTATTTCTGTAATTTTTATCTCATCTCATTCACTTCATTAATTGCATGTATATATATATATATGCTCACCATATATGTATATACTATTATGCAGGAAAAAGGTTATGGAATGCATGAAAGGAGGCCCTTTTGACATTGGGTTCGTTGACCCAAATAGAGTTCATGAAGAAGTGGTAAGAGACAAACCCGGGCAAACAGAAGATTACTTGCTAAAGTCTTTACTGAGACAACAAACCAAAAGGGAAATACTATTGCCTTACAACTTCTCGTGAGTACTGTTACCCTCTCTCTTGTACACATTCTGTTTCGGCTTACTCGATGTTAAGTGTAACTGATGATGAGTTATGCGTGCGTAGGTTCCACTTTATTCTGCTAGTCATTCAACCCGACTCAGGAAAAGTCCTTGTCATGGACTCGTTACGAAAAGAAAAAGAGCTATGGGCAGACTTTAGAGAGATGCTCCAGAGGTAATTTCAATCATATTATCGCACTAGATCGGCAACTTTCGTGACAATAAGTAATTAATTACTCCTTTATCCATTTTCTTTGTCGGACAGGGTTTGGAAAATGTTCACGGGCAGGGCCGTGGGTGAATGGTCAGAAGAACTAAAATTTATAGACCAAAATGTAAGTAATACTAGCTAGCTTCCAATTCCATTATATCATGCTTTATTGATTATTATTTTGATTGAACTCTCTATTCTCGTAAAGTGCGCGCATCAGGGATACGGCAATAACTTATGTGGGTACTATGTTTGCGAGTTCATTCGCAACACGATATGTGCGACGGGCCAAGCCGCACTAGAACAACTTAGAGTAAGTAAACAAAGTCCACAACATTATTTTATTACCATCAATTGTGTTGAGTTTTATTCTTATATATATATTGACGACCCATTCTTCATATATATTCAGATCGAACGGATGCGGGACCAACTCCTACCATTTGAACGCATACGAGCCATTCAAGAGGAATTGGCGGGGTTCATACTTGATGAGGTCGTCACGCCTGGCGGAGAACTCTTTAGATATCCACCAAAATGAACGATGACGATGTATGTGCCGATGACGATGTATGTGCCGATGACGATGTTTGTGTATAATAATAGTTGCTTAATTATTCATGTACTCGTATGTACCGATGACGATTTATGTGTATACCGCTCCCGATCGATTCCCCCTCGCTCCCCCCCTCCCGCAGAAATACGCCCAGAACGGGGCAAAGGCAGAAGTCTGCCGCGGCAGAAGAACCTTTAACACCGGTTCCAGATACGAACCGGTGTTAAAGGGGGGGGGGAGGGGCTGAGGCCTGCGGCAGCCCCACGTGCGCCACCCTTTGACACCGGTTCGTATAAGAACTGGTGTTAAAGGCCCCCCCTCTAACACCGAACCCTCAACAGCGGTTGGGGAACCGCTGTTAGAGGGCCCTACCAACCGGAGTTAAAGGGGGGGCTCTGCACTAGTGATTGTTTGCCCCAATGCTCCTCGATTGCATTATATGTTTACTAATCCTGGGTGACATTGCCGAGGGTCTTTTCACAAAAAGTCATCACCAATCTTGAAGCAATCAACGACCCACAGTAGGTGCTGGGCGCCATAACCGTTGGAGAACATGCGCGTTCAACAAACTGGTCAAACATGTATAGTTTGTTCAGTGACGGAGGCACGGTATACGCCATGTTGTCAGGTAAAAGGGCTGTCGAGTTGTGTCACGGCATCTCCTCAATACCATGCATTAAAAGTTTGGATTTATTCATATAAAGCGGGGTGAAAGCCTATTTTAAATATGGCTGCAATCAATAGAAGAAACGTGACATGCAACATTCTCTTTTTTAGAGAAATGATTGTGCACCATTGTTTGCCCCAATGCTCCTCGATTGCATTATATGTTTACTAATCCTGGGTATTTTTTAAACATGTGTACACTATGTTGGAACTGAAACTTTTAACATGTGTGTACTGTGTAAGATCAAGGTATAAGGGCATCACCTATGTATATAGAAGAACTTGTCCATAAGCTGGGACCCACATATCACACCACAAGCTTATGGATAGCCTCACAATGTATCTAGTTGAACTTGTCTATAAGCTGGCCCCACATGTCAATTAAAGTTCTATACATTCTAGAGAGAGGGGAGAAGCTAAAATAATATTTTATTGCTTATGGACAACCCACAAGCTTGTAGGTCACCTTTAAGATTTTGAGCTTATGGATAGCTTATTGATAGACTCTACTATGTATGTGGAACTCCTTGTAGTCTACTTTTTGCTTATGGATAGCCTTATTGCCAACATAGTGGATGCCCTAAGTTCATGAGGCAGGTGTTAGAGCTGGTGGTCAAACTTTCATATGGTTGACAAGGGAGGAATCGATAAATTAGTCAATGGTGCTAAGCTTCTTAACCGAGTCGCTGAGTGGATTGGTCAGTGGTCACATTGCAGTAGGTACATATAGAGTCAGGACCATCCATTTTCTGGTCTGAAAAGGTGAAGGGAACACTGCATTCTTTTTCAGATAAAATGAACGATGTGTACTATTTTCTTCTACCTATACGGATTGAAAGATATATAGAGACAAAATGCGTTGACTTAACTAAAGTTTGTTCATTATTTGACTATATATGTGTTTACTCTTCTTCGTATGTCATGATGCTTTCCTATTCCAAGAAATAACAAAAGAGATTGAACAAAAACAATAACAATAACAATAACAACAATCTAACAAACGCACATATACATACAATTGCTACAGACATGTGGGATATAAGACAAACAGACCGGTATCTGAGCAGAGGATGAGATATCCTCGCGCCACATGTAAAATCAACCTGCTAAAAGTCCGTCTTGATGGATTTCCTTACCGTGTCCTTACGTTGTTCAGAAAACTTCCGGGTGGAAGTTTCCCGTCATGGAGCTCCCGCTCCCGCCCCCTGCGTTCCTGAGGTGCACGGACAGCGCGTACTTGTCCGCCTCCAGCCGCCTAACCTGCTCCTGGTACCTGACGACCTGTCCCTGGAGCTCCCTGCCCTTCTCCTCATCCTCCAGGTGCCGCCGGTGCTGCACTACCACCGCCCTTTTCAGGACGGAGTTCTGCTGCAGGGCGGCTCCCAGCATCCGGTCCTTGTCACCCAGTACCTGCGCGTCGCGGGAGCAGACGCTGCCTCCGAAGGCCTCGAGGATCCTGGCGGCGCGGCACCGGGCGTCGTCCACGGAGGTGGCGCTCAACAGCTCGCTCACCAGGAGCTCTGCCCATTCACCCGCCGATTGACTTACATGGTCGTCGACCTCTGCCGCGGCAGCGGGTTGTGCCGGGACAGCCGCGGCGAGCTGATCGGTGGCGCCATCCAGATGAGCAGTAGCTTGGGGCGAGTCCAGGCTCAGTTGGAGCATGCCCTCCAGAATCGACTGTAAGACTTGGGCGTCCATGGCGGCGCCCGGCAACGTCAGTTCCTTTCTTGCGGTCGTCGATTCGAGTTTGATTTCGTTTGACGGTGGATTCGAGTCCCAAGATCGGAAAGTAGAGTTCTGGTCTGGAGACAGCTCGCTCGTTCGAGGCAAAAGGAAAGGAAAGCTCTTCTTAAAATATTGGGATGGCGCCTGCGACGCTATTCGAAACGGAGTCGTTCTGTCAGCGTCCGAGCTTGGCTCCGATACGTTCAGCTTCTTCGTTTATTCTTTGAGCAGGCCCAGCATATTGGTTCGTTCGTTGCGAGCGAACTCCACAGGAATGGGCCCAACAACTTTCCAAGCTTGGCCCGGCCGAGAGATCTGGGCTTGGCTGTTTGTTGCTCTCCCCAAGCGCTCCGTCTCAGTAGAGCCCGTCACGATCTCCTCTGCACCGTCCACAACCAGATCCGACGGACCGCGCAGCATATGGCCCCACCAGGGCTGGTTGGTCCTCGTGCAGACCACGCACACATCTTCCTTTGCTTCTCTCTGCCTTGCCCGTGCCGTGCAGTCACCGATCCATCCAACCATCCCGAAGAGGAAAAAATCCCCGATCCAGCACAGAGCGCGCACCGGCAATTTGCTGGGAAGGAGATCGCGGTGGGAGGATGTCGTCGGACTCGTCGTCGTGGGCGCGCGCGCTCGTCCATATCTCGCCCTACACCTTCGCCGCCATCGGCATCGCCGTATCCATCGGCGTCTCGGTCCTCGGCGCAGCATGGTGAGGCCAAATCTTCGCCCCCTTCTTAGCATCGGCTCGCCGGATCTGCTGCGCGCATCTGCTTATGCTGCCCCTCCGCGGTTTCTTTTCTCGCAGGGGGATCTTCATCACGGGGAGCAGCCTCATCGGGGCAGCCATCAAGGCGCCCAGGATCACCTCCAAGAACCTGATCAGGTGAGCCTGGCAACAGTGATGGGCCTGATTTTGGTTCCGTGCGACTAGTCTGCGCCGCGGTAGCTAGATTTGGTCCTGCTTGCTGCGCTGTCAGCTCCTGATTTGGTGCTACTGGGCATTGTTTGGTCTGTTAGCTTAGTTAACATCAGTGCTCGTGGAAATTTGTTTGGAGGATAGTTGAATAGAGCAAGCTACCGCTCATCAGTTAGTGCTAGTTAGGAAATTATTCAAGTAGCTTGCCATTCTTTTGTCTTGTTCCACAAAGTACTTCTGCACCGTGGATTCTTTCTCCGGTGGATTACTCCGTATGAGTTGACTTACATAGATCTCTTGCTAGGAAGAACTGGACATCATCTCAGTTGCAAGCTTTCCAAATACACTCAAGAATACACTAATGATACCTTCAGCGAATGCCAACCAGCAACAACTTGCAATTATTATTGCCTAGCTGAAATTTTAGTTGAGTCCCCTTTTCAACACTTAAATTTGGCCTATGGTATATAAAGGGTGAAGTTTGTTTTTCTACTATTGATTTCTTAGCGACTTTGTCGTATATACTTCACTTCTCCTCACTCTTTGTTGATATTTCTTGTTACTGCATATACTTTCCATGCGAAGAAACTATCGAGGGCTCGTGGTTATGTCTTACATTTCTAGCTTTGAAGTAGATCCTTAGCCCATTGTTGCATCAGTCAGGCATCCTGAATCCTCACGTTTCTCACTTGATTAGTCTCATTTTAACAAACTAACTTTATTGTTTTTTTTTTAAGTTTTGACAATTGCTCCGCACACAAAAGCTACTCCCTCCATTCCATAATTATGGAACGGAGGGTGTATACTGCTATCAACTTCACTGGATCGTGGTAGATAGAAAATCAAAGCTGGAGGCTCCTTTTTTTTTGGCTGCTGTTCCTCTGTTATGGTTACGGATGGTTAGGGCAATCGTTCATCCATTGATCTTGTGGGGTGCAGTCTTGTTCTTTAGTTGGCCTTTATCATTTGATTCATCATTCAATCTGTCTTTGTTGCTTTTATTGTTCTACTATTGTTAGGCTGTAGGATGTTCATTAGAATGATAGCAGTGTAACTATAATGTAGGTTGTGCACGAATGATAATGATTCATGCTTAATCTAGTATAGTCTTAATAAGCTGCAAACATTGTGTCATGTGAGCTAACATATGTGAGTAAGGTGTTTTCACTTCACAAATAATTTCATGTAGCTCAGACAGCACATAGCTAGAGGAGGAAGCATGCAAGCCTATATCCTATATGGAGAAACACTAGGTCTGATAGGAACCTGGGAGCTAAACTGGCAGTTTTATACACATGTTCATACACAAGCTAAACTTTCTTTGTTACCAGAGTACACACTTGAACAATATTGGAGATACTAGTGGAGTGTTTGGTGCGTTATTTGGTAACTTGAGATCTGCATGTTTTATTCAGTAGACCATATTTCACGTTTTTATAGTTCAACCAGTAATAAAGATGGAGTCCTGGTGATGAATTGCAGTAGTTTCGTTAATGGCGGGACTGGTATAATAGCATCTACGTCTTGTGAATGAAAGATATGTTCTTACAACCTGTTAGTCATTTTGCTCACTTGAACTCAGCTTGGTCATTTGTAATTTCTGAGCCAAAGGGCACTTACAATACATCATGATGCGTATGAGTACTCTTCAAACAGTTTGCAGTAGATAACACATGGATTACTTGATTTTGGGATTTGTTTGGTAGCTTAAAGTAATTAATTATCCGTCTTGCATGAGTGAATGATCCTGGGTCGTATCCTTAATAGAAAAATACGGTTTAATTGGTCAATTCATTCTAGTGGGTCCTTTATATGCAAAGATGTTCTTGAAGTTCTGTTCTGCATCAGTCCCTCAAATAAGTTCCATATCTGGTTTATAAATTGCATGTGTCTCTGTAAGAACTTGGTAGTTCTGAAAGGAATTGGGAGCCTCCTGGTTCGAGAAAGATTGCATCTACGTCGTGATTAATTCCCATAAATTCACTCACTTAACTAAACACCATCAGACGGGCTTATCTCGGCATCTAATGTTTTATACCTCTTTTGAGGCAAGCAAGAAAAAGAAATATATTCTTGTGAATTTAGCAAAACTGGTTGGGATGTTTGTATCTAGTTATATAGTAGAAACTTATCTCATGTTAATTCTCAATCTTCTGATTGGCATATCGTGGGTGATTGCCTTTTAAATTTTGATACATATGTATCTCCTTTGCTTTACAGTGTCATCTTCTGTGAGGCTGTTGCAATTTATGGTGTAATCGTGGCAATCATCCTCCAAACAAAGCTTGAAAGTGTGCCAACATCCAGAATGCATGATCCAGAGTCCATGCGTGCTGGTTATGCAATCTTTGCCTCTGGTCTTATTGTTGGCTTTGCGAATCTTGTTTGCGGGTAAGTGCCAGAGTTCACATTTTTTCTCTTGTGTATTATATTCCATGGTGCCAGATGATCAAACTTCGAATCTTCAGGGTATGCGTGGGAGTAATTGGAAGCAGCTGTGCGCTGTCTGATGCTCAGAATTCAACACTCTTTGTAAAGATCCTGGTGATTGAGATCTTCGGCAGTGCTTTGGGCCTGTTTGGAGTGATCGTGGGCATAATCATGTCAGCTCAAGCAACATGGCCAACGAAAGTCTAAGTCCATCCATCTGGGAATCTGTAAATTATTTTCGGTGAAACCTTTGGAATGTCAACATGTGTTCAACTGCTCCTTATCTATATTCTTTATTCCTTTTGCACATTTTTGTTGAACCACTTATGTTGGTGCTTTGATGCATCTGATCGTAGAGATACTGTTCCTACCGTGTAAAGACTCGATGCCTGCCAGGTATCTTGTAGGTGATATTGCTTTTGCAGAACGTATGAGCTGCCTATTGAATAAGAGCATTGAACTCGATAATAAGAATTTTTACTCACATTATGCTCTTCGTGCATTCACAAAGAGGATATAAGCCTTTTTTTTGCGTATGGATATAAGCCGGTTTGCACTACCTGTTTCATGCTTCTCGTCTTTCAAATGTTTGTCCGTGTACTCTTAAAATCACAACATTTCTAGCTAAATTTTGACTTTGGTACCGGTTTTTGTTTTGGATACTCCCTCCGACCCATATTAGTTGACTTTGAGTTGTCAAAATTTGGATGAACCTATATGCTAACTAGATTCATTCAAATTTAGATAAATTTAAGTCAATTAATATGGGTCGGAGGGAGTACTGAAATCTACCATATTTTTTTTAGGTTGTCTCAAAAAACAACAATCTACCTTTAAACGCGAATTGACACTCATTCTCACATGGGAGGCACACCTATAAGGCTTACGTGGCAAAATTGATAAGCCAGCTGACGTGGCAAAATTGATAAGCCACCCCATATTAACGAAGAAATCGGAGGAGGTCTTCTCCTTCCTCTACGCAGCCTCTTCCCACCCCGAGTGCGCCACCGACCGCTACTGCCACCCCGGATGTGTAGCGCGTGCCGCCGCGGATGTCCTCCCGCGGCAGAGGACGGTCGGCGCGCCACCCCTGCTCGTCGAAAAAGAGGATAACCGCTGGCGTGCCCGCAGAAGAGGAATACCAAGGGCCATCGTGCCCCTGCTCGCTGGAGCACACGACTGCCGGATTTCACCACAATCGGCGGCGGCAGCAGAGGTTGTCGTCGGGTAAGACGAGGTCGGGAGAAGGACGGCTAGGCCATGGTGCAGTGGCGGGGTTTTGCTGGGAGGAGGGTCGATTTCGAGCAGGCCATGCCCTCGGTATGGCACGCGGGGACGGGTCCTGGCAAGCGGTGGAGCACGAGGCGGGGTAGGGGCATGGTGGAGGAGCGGCATGGCACGGGGGAAGGGCAGCCAGCCATGGCACAGTGGACTAGTGGAGGGACGGACGACCATGACACGCGAAGGGAACGACCTAGAGACACTTTATATATATATATATATATATATATATATATATATATATATATATATAGATTTACTTTAAATATTTAGATATTTGTATCTTAGGAAATTGCTCAAATTTTTGCCACATCAGCCTACAGGCGGGTCCCGCTAATCAGACTCGCCGTCAATTCATGTTTAGAGGCAGAGTGGTGTTTTTTGAGACGGCCTAAAAAATGTGGTAGAATTCGGTACCAAAACGAAAAGTGGTACCAAAAGTGAAATTTAGCTAGAACTATGGTGGTTTTATACTAACGACTCGCTCTCTCTGTATCACAAATAGATGACACTTGTGTACGGGCGATGCAGTTGTAAGCAATGGCAGCTCTGTGGGAAGCCGTGCATACATGCATTGTTTTCCATGTATGTTCTAGGGGATGAAAAAGGTGAAGTTGATTAGTATATGTCAGAGTTGTTCTCTGTTGCCAAATTTAGGGTAGCATATGCTCAGAATGTTCCTGTCTTGTTAGAAAAAGACCAATGGACCATAGTCGATCCAGGCTTCAAGCTACACGCTTTGGTTTTGACTAGACCACCATGCAGGCTAAGAAAGAATAGGATCAGAGCTAGTGGTGCAACTCGTCGACAAGCAATTACACATTTTCAGACATATTTTTGAAGAATACACTGCATTCACTGGACTTAAGATTAATTATCATAAATCTTCATTGATACCCAGAAATCTAACTCAGGATGAGGCTACCTCCCTGGCTTTGGAAATTGGTTGTGTCACAGCAAAAATGCCTGTCACTTACCTTGGGCTGCCCATGGGGATTACGAAACCAACTATCAAAGACCTCTCTCCTCTGACTGACGGAGTTAAAAGAAGACCGACAGCCTTAGCATCCTTTTTGTATTATGGGGACAGGCTTGTTTTGGTGAATTCTGTGTTATCCTCTCTACCTCTGCACTACATTAGTTCTCTGAGTGTCCCAAAGGGAATAATTGAAGTTTTAAACAGAGCAAGAAGACATTGTTTATGGAGAAAGAGTAAGGATGATGCTAAAGCTCACTCTATGGCATCTTGGAAAATGATCAGTAAACCAAAAGACAAGGGTGAGACAAGGGTGGTTTAGGAATCATAAATCTTCAAATCCAAAATAAATGCCTGCTTATGAAACACTTACATAACTTCTACAATAAAGCTGATCTGCCTTGGGTGAAATTAGTCTAGAACACATATTATCATGGCAGGGTACCTCATACTGTTACTGTCTGTGGATATTTCTGGTGGCGTAGTATTGTGAGTTTGCATGAGGAATATCTCCTAAATTTTAAATGTTCAGTGGGATCTGGAGACACGGCTTTATTCTGGGTGGATAACTGGAACAACAACCCTCTCAACTCAACATATCCACATTTATTTTCACATGTACTTGATAAAGACTGCTCCGTTAAGCAAGCAATCTCAATTACTCAGATGTCTGAAGCTTTTCATCTACCAATATCTGCTGAAGCTAGTACTGAATTACAACATTTACAATTGCAACTGTCTCAAGTCACTCTTCAACATACTAAACATGATGAATGGAAAAGTTTGAGCTAAAAAACATGAGATTATTCTGTCAGTGATATGTACAAGGGATATTTCAAGCACATACCAAATCATTTTCCATCACAGTGGATCTGGAGTAGTAAATGCACTTCCAAACATAAGTTCTTTGCCTGGCTGATAATCCATGATCGCATTAATACTAAAGATATGCTGCTCAGAAGACATTGGAATGTTTCTGATAATCATAATTGTGTTCTTTGCCCTTGTCACCCCCTGGAAGACTGGTCACATTTATTTTTTGAATGCAATTTCAGTATGAGAATCTGGGCATATCTTCAGGTTTCCTGGGGTACATGATCTGGGCCAGAGATTTTGAAACATGCAAAACAGAAATTCAAGGGTCCATGCTTCGTAGAGATTGCTATCCTAGCCTGTTGGAATATTTGGAAGCAGATAAATGACAAAATTTTCAAAGGAATAAGACCTTCCTTCAGCTCTTGGAAATCAGGGTTTATCTGTGATGTTTCACTCCTAAAATACAGAGTCAGAAAGAAGACCATCACAGATCTTAACTCCTAGATTGATACTTTCTTGTAATTTTGTATAGTTTTGTCTCTTCTTTGTTGTTACCTTTTGTTTTAGGTTGGTATCTTGTACATAAGACTTCTTGGTTTATTTTAAATAAAGGACTGTGGGGGGCTCCCCTGCAGTAAATATTCAAAAAAATGTAAGTGCGATTGTTGTGGGACCCTAGTGCACGTTGCTAGGATTTGTAAAAATGCAATGCCCCCAGCTTTTGAAGAAGATGATCAGGTGAGAGCAGCAAATGTAGAGGAGCATGAAGCAATGGATGTAGAGGAGATTGAACAAAATATAGATTAGATTGAAGCAATGGATGCATAGGACACTGAACCAAATGCAGATCCGATTGAAGAAACAGACGCATGGGACATTGAAGTAATTGAGGTTGAACGAAATGCAAATATTGAAGCAATGCATGATCGGATTGAAGAAAATGGATAAGATATTGAAGAAATCGATGATCATATTAAAGAAAATGGAGAAGAGATTGAAGAAATGGATGATCACATTGAAGAACATGCATAAGAGATTGAAGCAATGGATGATCATATTCAAGCAAAAACTAGAGGCTATGTTCGAGATGTGTTTGTCTCTTGCCGACAAGTTGACATTGTCCCAAAGGAGTAAGGGAAATAGAGGATTGCAAGTTGCTGCTATTCAATCCACAGTTAATCATTAGTTGGTAATCACATCGACACCTCCACCACCACAACCCGAAGTTAATAAGAAAAAGAGGAAGAAGCTGATGGTGGACTCCGATAATATCCCTGCTAGGATCACCCTGAGCAAGGTGGTGAACCCAGCGAAAAACACCAGGAGCAAGAAAAGGATTTGAATGTGAACTTTGAATGAAGAAAAGTTGAATTTGACATTTTGAATGTATGTTGAATTTGAATTAGTGTGAGAAGTTTGTGTGTTGAATTTGGACTAGTGTGAGAAGTTTGTGTGTTGAATTTGAACTATTATCAATGCTTTCTATGGTCCTGCCCCTAGAGGTCATGCCCGTAGTTGCCCTCGTTGGAGTTGGTTAACTGGGTTATCCATGGGGTCAACAGATGGGGTTTATCTAGGTCATGGCATAAAACATATAAACCTTTGTCAAATTGAGCCAACATTTGGAACATGCATGTATCTTAGAATGAGCCACAATACAATATAGGAAAAGATGGATTTTGTTACATTTGTCATATTTTATGGAAGTTCTGCCGTTATGACTAGGTTAGGGTTAGTTTTGGAACAACTAATTCAAAAAAATCAAAACACAGTGGCACCTTCGCAAGGAGTCTTGTTATGTTACCTACATCCTAGAAAAAATAAGATACATAAGATACAAAAGTTTTGCCCAAGTCACCTTCTCAAAATGAGCTAGTAGCTATGAAGATGCATGACTTCTGACTCAATCCCCATCCAAAAAACATTCCCCAAATATACTTTCTCTAAATGAGACCAAATTTGGTACACTTGTATATCTTTCAATTGCAAACAATATCATGTCGACCAGGATGGATTTGTTGTACAAATAACACATTTTCCATTTTAAAGTACCAAAAAATAGAATTTCCATACTCAGTTTTCTATTTTCTTGCCCTTGTTTCCTTAGTTGTCTTCAGTTTTCCCCCTCCTTTAAACTTTTCCTCATTTTACCCTCTCTCTTGTCCTAAACCTCACTTTTCCTCTCTATTTTTGTGCCCATCCTTCCTTAGTTGTACTCATTTGCACTCATATTGGTTGTTGCACTCTGATTGATCAAGTTGTATGTCACATAGATTGTAGCTACCCACCATTGGATCCTATGATCCAACAGTCTCCCTCTCTCATCTACCCTAGCCCGCTGATACGTTGAAAACGTATCTATAACTTTTGATGCTCTATGCTTGTTTCGCACCAATTATATTATGTTTTTGACTACACTTTGTAACACCCTCAGAATCAGCCCTATGCAAGTTTTAGCGAAACCCGCCAAACCCGCATAGAAACGATTCGAAGGTGCCCACCAGGCACTTGCGTGCGGGTGGAAAATGAAGTAATAACATTACACAACAGTCCTCGATGGGACCCACAGAACAGATATATATACAGCAGCGACTCAATGAGTCAAGAATACAGATATAATATACAAAGATCCAAATCACCTTGAAAACGATAGAGCGTCCAGCTACGGACAAGATGCAAATGGGGCTAAGAGCCCTGAAGAATAACCAATGGCGTCCATAACCCTACCCAGGCCAAGCCGGAAGGGTAACCCTGCTAACGGCGTCGATCTCAAAACCTGCTTAAACAAAAGGGGTGCCAACAAAGGGCAAAGGAAAAAGAGGAGCGTCAGTACTGAGGCCAGTACACGGCGAGGCTAGAATTCGGCGGTCCTCGCCTACATAGGTATGGTGGACTGAGCGGCAGCGGCAGCATGCACTAAACAACCTATAGAGACTCGATACAGCTGGCGGCTATCAGAGAGGGGTGAGAAAGACCTATTCGGATCCAACCTGATACTATCATCAAACAAACCCATCCTGGCGTTTCCCCCTCGAGACCAAACGAGGAAGTCAACCGAGGAACTCACACAGTTGGCAGTTTTACTTATTCAGTTATCGTTGCAGCAATTACTAGTCAGGTTTAGATATTCCTCCTGATAAAGTAAACAGTGGGCACTTTTAGTTAATCATTCAGTTATAGTGGCATCACTTACTAGTCAGATTCGATTAGCATGAGACAACCCAAAACCCAGCAGTTGTTGGTACTTTTACTTAGCCCTTCCGTTGTAGTGAAGCTGATTACTAGTCATATCGGATACAAGTCAATTTATAGCAATAAACTTTAGTTATAGTTGTCTATGATCAAGAACTGTGCTCCAAGTCGTCCATAACCGCGGACACGGCTTCTCGAAAAGATTTAACCCTGCAGGGGTGCACCAAAGTATCCACAGGCACTTCGACCCTTTTTGCCAGATCAGTTAACATACACCCATCGGTATGTCGGCGGGGCCTAAGTCACGACGTTCCCAGACCCAAAGCAAGTACGTGGGGGCCACCCCACCAAGTCGACACCCGCAACGAAGTCGGCCGGTCTCCGAGACGGACTGGGGTTTGGGCAAACGGCTGTGAACGACAGCAAATCCCCAAACGGGGACTGTCGACACCGCGAAACGTGGCCCGATCCTAAACAGTACAGTGTGCTCCTCGCACAAACGTAATAAAGCAGTAAACATGGCATAAGTACAGGATAATAAATAAAACCTCAAACTAGTTTGTGGCCCCCAGTACAATACTTTGAAATCAGGTAATAATCAATGGGGGGCCCATATCTCCCCACCTGTGGTTAGCGCGCTCGATCTCGGAACAGGTGTCAAGAACTCGGGGTCCTACGGGACACAAGTGGGCGGTCGGAAACCATCATTATCTATCACCCACCGATGCCTCTGCTTACTTACTTCAATTTTAGTTATTAAACAATAATTAAAGTGAACAATAATTAAAGCCATGTTCATCTCCAACCTTAAACATGCGGCAATTCTCCAACAACTGTGGTACTTGACGACACGCGACAACACTTGAGCAAGCGACTACGACGCGCTGGTCCAACTATCTATCAAACATCAGGTAATAGGATGTGTCCAAGGCAATATACGGCTGCAAGGGATTTCACGGGTACGAAAACTAGAGACTCGCGACACAGATAGCAATAGAACAACAGGAGGGAATAAATACTATAAAAGTAAGATAGGTAGAAAGGGGGAGATGCTCGCCTGGAAACATTGTCGAAGGTTCAACCGAAGATCGGGCGAAGCTCACATCAACTCAACGGCCTTATCCGCGAAGAAGCAAAACACTAGAAGAAACACCGGATGCACTATTTAATACAACGGCAGAAGATCGGCATGATGCATGTATGATGCATGGCATGGCAAAGGTGCGATGCAATTAGGTCATATTAAGCGGAACCGGGGTCCCGACAATTAATTAGATGGTGCAAATTATTTAGATACCCCGCAATTTAAATGTTGTTTTAGCATGGCAGAAGATAGCACCGGTTCGCTACACAAATTTAAATGAGGCCGATATGTGACTAGATTTGCCCGCATATGGGCCCCATATTTAGTTATGAGGTGAATTCGGCATAAGGCCCCCAAACCACAGATATGCATGCGAGATGACAATTAAATATGCAACAATTTGTTGTTATGTTATAAAATAGGGTTTCGGGAAGGGGTTCACACTTTAGGGTTCTCGACGATCTTGGGGATCCGGGGGTTCAGGGTCGGTCTCGGGGTCCGGATCTGGGGTTCGGGGTTTGACGGGGTCGGTCTCGGATAGCGGAGTAGATCTTGGCGTCCGGGGGAAGCACTTGGTCTGGCATCGGGGCATCGGACTCGCCCGGGTCGGTGTCGTGCTTGTCGTTGCGAAGCTCTTGTCGGGTCCGCGCCATCGAGTCGATCTTGGCGTCCGCGATGCAGATCTTGTCGGTTCCCTGTCGGAGGCCTTCGGGGACGGGGTCTCGGCGACTTGGCGCTTCGGTTTGATGTCGTCCTCCCGGCACCGCGGGCTCTCGGTGTCCGGGGTGAAGTACTCGGCGTCCTCGAGGGAGTACTTGTCGTATCCGTGGTCTTCGGGTCCGTGTCGGTGCACTCGGTGTTCCGGATTGGCGATCATGGTGTTCGAGGGTTTTCGGTGGGATCGGTCTTCAGGGTCCAGGACGAAGATCTTGACAATCCGAGGGGGTTGGGTTTTCCATGTGGCGTTCTTGGCGTCCTTGTTGGAGTTCTCGGGTGTTGGTGGCGAACTTGGAAACGGCGCCCGGGTTCGGGGTTGTCGAGGCTTGGCTACGGGGCGGGGAAGAAGCGCTTGGCGTTCCGAGATGGCGTTGTTCGATCATCGGATCCGAGGCGGGGCACTTGTGGTTCGGGCTCCAAGGGTCCGTGGCGAGCTTGTTCGGCGCCGGCGGCCTCCCGACTACCTTGGCAGCGAAACTCGTCACGGTTTACACGCAGATGAGGTCGACGCCACTGGAGGCTGCAAGGAAGAGGCCGACGAGGTGCGGGCGCTAGGCAACGGGGTCGCAGACGTGCGCTGCCGGGCCTGCGCGGGGCGAGGAACCGAGGCAAAGCGACGGAGGCGGAGGAGCATCGGCGAGGCAGAAGGGGCGAGGCAGGGACGAGCGGGCGGCCGGACCGGAGAACGACGAGGGCGGCCCGGCGGGCTCCGCTCGGGGCGAGCTCGGAGGCGGCACCGGAGGGAGCTGGGGGGCCGGCAAGGCGAAGCCACGGCGGTGGGCGAGCGCGGGGACGAGCGGGCGTCGCCGGAGACGGAACCGGCGGCGAGGGGGGAACAACGGCGGCTCGGCTTGCGGCGGAGGGGCGGTCCGAACGCGGAGGGGCTCGGGCCTGGAGGCGGTTGACGCGGCTCGGGGAGGGCGCGGGCTCGGGAGCACTGGGCGGCGCCGGAGAGGGTTCATGGGCGACGGGCGGAGGCGGGCGAGAGCGGCGGTGGCGGCGGTTCGGAAACGGGGCCGAGCTCGGGCGGCTCGCCGGAGGGCTCGGGGAGGGCGCGCGCGCTCGGGGGAGGAGAAGCGGGGGCGGCAACGCCGGAGACAGAGCGGTGGGGAGGGAGTGACGGTGGCGTCGGGAGCGAGGAGGTGGGGAGCGGGGACGCGCCAGGGGAGAGAGGGGCGCGTGGGGCCGGGTCCAGGGGGCTGTCGGTGCGTGGGTGTGCGTGCGTGGGTTGTCTGCGTGTTGTGTGGTGTGTGTTGTGTGGGGGTGTGGTTGGGGAGAGAGGGAGAGAGAGATGGGATGAGGTGGCAACACCTGGTTGGTTGGGGGATAGGGGGAGGCGAGGTGGCACATGGTGATTGGCCAGGGTGAGGTGGAGGCTGGGTGTGGGTAGGTAGGTTGGGTGAGTTTAGGATTTAGAGGGGCCGGTTTGGGGGGACCGATTAGAAAATGGGGGTGGTCGTTCGGGTCGATTCGGCCCGTTCGACTGCCCCCGCTAAAACAATTAAACTTTCTATTTGTTTTAAACGGGCCGTTTGCAAACCGATAGCGGCCAAAATAATTAATCCGGAGAACCGGGCTTTGCGTTTGAATAAAGATGGGGCGTTTTAGAAAACAAAACGGGCTTTGCGAAAATAGTTTTAGACAAACAACATATGATGATGCTGATGCAATGCACAAATTCAACGCGATTTTCTAGTAGTGGTTTTGCGGGATGCCACAATTCGACACCACTAACAATGGATCTCGCCCTCGAGATCCGCCTCATGGTACCGGAAGGAAAGGTCGGCGATCTGCGTCTTCTCGCTTCGTGTAGATCCTTGCGACACCACTAACAATGGTTCCTGCTTCATCTTGAGATCGGCGGCACCACCAACAAAGGGCCGTTGTTCCTGTTCGTCAAGAGAACACTCCGGGAACAAAAGGTCGAAGGTAGAGGTATCACAAATTAAGCCACCCCTAGCTATCGTGTAAGGAGTAAGATTGCATCGATCCACCATTCAATATACAGAGAAAATGATAAGAGTAGTGGTATGGTCGCGACTCCATCCCGCACTCAAAGCATTACTCTATACACGAACAGATAGATTATGCATCCAACCCTCAGGATTCAGACTGAAGATCTCGACAAGCGAGGTTCGGAACAAAGGAGTGATGCAGACTCTGCATCGGATCTGGCGTAGATGATGTCATCGCGTCGGAAAACACCGGAAGGCACAAGAAGGAACAAAGAGAAGTCCACCAGACGAAGGATTCCTCGGATAGCATGAAGACCAGCTGTAGCAACACCGTTATCAAAGAAGGAAGCAAAACCCTGAAGGTACGACGGAACCCAACCACGAGAAATCCTGGACTCGAAGAGAGAGAAGAGAGCGAATTCAAAACACGCAGAGGTAAGAGGAGAATAGCAGAGGGGTAAGGAGTAAAATTAGACCTAATCAGAACTATCCAACCGATTTTGCAAAAATAGTTTTGACACTCTACTTCGGCCGTTAGCTAGGTTATCCTACAGGCTGGACTTGTGGGGTATCGCAACTGCTGAGCTCTGATACCACTCTGTAACACCCTCAGAATCAGCCCTATGCAAGTTTTAGCGAAACCCGCCAAACCCGCATAGAAACGATTCGAAGGTGCCCACCAGGCACTTGCGTGCGGGTGGAAAACGAAGTAATAACATTACACAACAGTCCTCGATGGGACCCACAGAACAGATATATATACAGCAGCGACTCAATGAGTCAAGAATACAGATATAATATACAAAGATCCAAATCACCTTGAAAACGATAGAGCGTCCAGCTACGGACAAGATGCAAATGGGGCTAAGAGCCCTGAAGAATAACCAATGGCGTCCATAACCCTACTCAGGCCAAGCCGGAAGGGTAACCCTGCTAACGGCGTCGATCTCAAAACCTGCTTAAACAAAAGGGGTGCCAACAAAGGGCAAAGGAAAAAGAGGAGCATCAGTACTGAGGCCAGTACACGGCGAGGCTAGAATTCGGCGGTCCTCGCCTACATAGGTATGGTGGACTGAGCGGCAGCGGCAGCATGCACTAAACAACCTATAGAGACTCGATACAGCTGGCGGCTATCAGAGAGGGGTGAGAAAGACCTATTCGGATCCAACCTGATACTATCATCAAACAAACCCATCCTGGCGTTTCCCCCTCGAGACCAAACGAGGAAGTCAACCGAGGAACTCACACAGTTGGCAGTTTTACTTATTCAGTTATCATTGCAGCAATTACTAGTCAGGTTTAGATATTCCTCCTGATAAAGTAAACAGTGGGCACTTTTAGTTAATCATTCAGTTATAGTGGCATCACTTACTAGTCAGATTCGATTAGCATGAGACAACCCAAAACCCAGCAGTTGTTGGTACTTTTACTTAGCCCTTCCGTTGTAGTGAAGCTGATTACTAGTCATATCGGATACAAGTCAATTTATAGCAATAAACTTTAGTTATAGTTGTCTATGATCAAGCACTGTGCTCCAAGTCGTCCATAACCGCGGACACGGCTTCTCGAAAAGATTTAACCCTGCAGGGGTGCACCAAAGTATCCACAGACACTTCGACCCTTTTTGCCAGATCAGTTAACATACACCCATCTGTATGTCGGCGGGGCCTAAGTCACGACGTTCCCAGACCCAAAGCAAGTACGTGGGGGCCACCCCACCAAGTCGACACCCGCAACGAAGTCGGCCGGTCTCCGAGACGGACTGGGGTTTGGGCAAACGGCTGTGAACGACAGCAAATCCCCAAACGGGGACTGTCGACACCGCGAAACGTGGCCCGATCCTAAACAGTACAGTGTGCTCCTCGCACAAACGTAATAAAGCAGTAAACATGGCATAAGTACAGGATAATAAATAAAACCTCAAACTAGTTTGTGGCCCCCAGTACAATACTTTGAAATCAGGTAATAATCAATGGGGGGCCCATATCTCCCCACCTGTGGTTAGCGCGCTCGATCTCGGAACAGGTGTCAAGAACTCGGGGTCCTACGGGACACAAGTGGGCGGTCGGAAACCATCATTATCTATCACCCACCGATGCCTCTGCTTACTTACTTCAATTTTAGTTATTAAACAATAATTAAAGTGAACAATAATTAAAGCCATGTTCATCTCCAACCTTAAACATGCGGCAATTCTCCAACAACTGTGGTACTTGACGACACGCGACAACACTTGAGCAAGCGACTACGACGCGCTGGTCCAACTATCTATCAAACATCAGGTAATAGGATGTGTCCAAGGCAATATACGGCTGCAAGGGATTTCACGGGTACGAAAACTAGAGACTCGCGACACAGATAGCAATAGAACAACAGGAGGGAATAAATACTATAAAAGTAAGATAGGTAGAAAGGGGGAGATGCTCGCCTGGAAACATTGTCGAAGGTTCAACCGAAGATCGGGCGAAGCTCACATCAACTCAACGGCCTTATCCGCGAAGAAGCAAAACACTAGAAGAAACACCGGATGCACTATTTAATACAACGGCAGAAGATCGGCATGATGCATGTATGATGCATGGCATGGCAAAGGTGCGATGCAATTAGGTCATATTAAGCGGAACCGGGGTCCCGACAATTAATTAGATGGTGCAAATTATTTAGATACCCCGCAATTTAAATGTTGTTTTAGCATGGCAGAAGATAGCACCGAATCGCTACACAAATTTAAATGAGGCCGATATGTGACTAGATTTGCCCGCATATGGGCCCCATATTTAGTTATGAGGTGAATTCGGCATAAGGCCCCCAAACCACAGATATGCATGCGAGATGACAATTAAATATGCAACAATTTGTTGTTATGTTATAAAATAGGGTTTCGGGAAGGGGTTCACACTTTAGGGTTCTCGACGATCTTGGGGATCCGGGGGTTCAGGGTCGGTCTCGGGGTCCGGATCTGGGGTTCGGGGTTTGACGGGGTTGGTCTCGGATAGCGGAGTAGATCTTGGCGTCCGGGGGAAGCACTTGGTCTGGCGTCGGGGCATCGGACTCGCCCGGGTCGGTGTCGTGCTTGTCGTTGCGAAGCTCTTGTCGGGTCCGCGCCATCGAGTCGATCTTGGCGTCCGCGATGCAGATCTTGTCGGTTCCCTGTCGGAGGCCTTCGGGGACGGGGTCTCGGCGACTTGGCGCTTCGGTTTGATGTCGTCCTCCCGGCACCGCGGGCTCTCGGTGTCCGGGGTGAAGTACTCGGCGTCCTCGAGGGAGTACTTGTCGTATCCGTGGTCTTCGGGTCCGTGTCGGTGCACTCGGTGTTCCGGATTGGCGATCATGGTGTTCGAGGGTTTTCGGTGGGATCGGTCTTCAGGGTCCAGGACGAAGATCTTGACAATCCGAGGGGGTTGGGTTTTCCATGTGGCGTTCTTGGCGTCCTTGTTGGAGTTCTCGGGTGTTGGTGGCGAACTTGGAAACGGCGCCCGGGTTCGGGGTTGTCGAGGCTTGGCTACGGGGCGGGGAAGAAGCGCTTGGCGTTCCGAGATGGCGTTGTTCGATCATCGGATCCGAGGCGGGGCACTTGTGGTTCGGGCTCCAAGGGTCCGTGGCGAGCTTGTTCGGCGCCGGCGGCCTCCCGACTACCTTGGCAGCGAAACTCGTCACGGTTTACACGCAGATGAGGTCGACGCCACTGGAGGCTGCAAGGAAGAGGCCGACGAGGTGCGGGCGCTAGGCAACGGGGTCGCAGACGTGCGCTGCCGGGCCTGCGCGGGGCGAGGAACCGAGGCAAAGCGACGGAGGCGGAGGAGCATCGGCGAGGCAGAAGGGGCGAGGCAGGGACGAGCGGGCGGCCAGACCGGAGAACGACGAGGGCGGCCCGGCGGGCTCCGCTCGGGGCGAGCTCGGAGGCGGCACCGGAGGGAGCTGGGGGGCCGGCGAGGCGAAGCCGCGGCGGTGGGCGAGCGCGGGGACGAGCGGGCGTCGCCGGAGACGGAACCGGCGGCGAGGGGGGAACAGTGGCGGCTCGGCTTGCGGCGGAGGGGCGGTCCGGACGCGGAGGGGCTCGGGCCTGGAGGCGGTTGACGCGGCTCGGGGAGGGCGCGGGCTCGGGAGCACTGGGCGGCGCCGGAGAGGGTTCATGGGCGACGGGCGGAGGCGGGCGAGAGCGGCGGTGGCGGCGGTTCGGAAACGGGGCCGAGCTCGGGCGGCTCGCCGGAGGGCTCGGGGAGGGCGCGCGCGCTCGGGGGAGGAGAAGCGGGGGCGGCGACGCCGGAGACGGAGCGGTGGGGAGGGAGCGACGGTGGCGTTGGGAGCGAGGAGGTGGGGAGCGGGGACGCGCCAGGGGAGAGAGGGGCGCGTGGGGCCGGGTCCAGGGGGCTGTCGGTGCGTGGGTGTGCGTGCGTGGGTTGTCTGCGTGTTGTGTGGTGTGTGTTGTGTGGGGGTGTGGTTGGGGAGAGAGGGAGAGAGAGATGGGATGAGGTGGCAACACCTGGTTGGTTGGGGGATAGGGGGAGGCGAGGTGGCACATGGTGATTGGCCAGGGTGAGGTGGAGGCTGGGTGTGGGTAGGTAGGTTGGGTGAGTTTAGGATTTAGAGGGGCCGGTTTGGGGGGACCGATTAGAAAATGGGGGTGGTCGTTCGGGTCGATTCGGCCCGTTCGACTGCCCCCGCTAAAACAATTAAACTTTTTATTTGTTTTAAACGGGCCGTTTGCAAACCGATAGCGGCCAAAATAATTAATCCGGAGAACCGGGCTTTGCGTTTGAATAAAGATGGGGCGTTTTAGAAAACAAAACGGGCTTTGCGAAAATAGTTTTAGACAAACAACATATGATGATGCTGATGCAATGCACAAATTCAACGCGATTTTCAAGTAGTGGTTTTGCGGGATGCCACACACTTTGAGGCATTTTTATAAATTTTCTGGAACTAACATATTAATAAGTGCCATAGAGCCAGTTTCCTATTTTTTACTGTTTTTGGTTTTCGAAAAACTAGTAAAGAAATATTATCGGAATTGGACGAAACAAAAGCCAAAGTTCCTATTTTCCCGACACGAAGACGGAGTCCAAAGAAGAGACGGAGGAGGGCACCGAGGCGGCCACACCATAGGGTGGCACGGGTCCACCCCTGGTCGTACCTGGCTATGGTGTGGGCCCCTTGAGCCTCCACCGACCTTCCCCCTTCGCCTATATAAACCCCTTGAGACAAAAACCCTAAATATTTGATCAAAAATCCACAAAAAGTTTTGCAGCGCCGCCGCCACCGAAGACGAGATTCGGGGGATAGAAGTCTCTGTTCCGGCACCCTGCCGGGACAGGGAATTGCCCCCGGAGCCATCTCCATCGAATCCACCGCCATCTCCATCGCCGTTGCTGACCCACATGATGAGGAGGGAGTAGTTATCCCCCGAGGCTAAGGGATCTACCGGTAGCTATGTGTTCATCTCTCTCTCTCTCTCCATGGTGTGATCTTATTGTGATCATGAGCTTTGTAATCTAGTTGAATAAGTAGATGCTACTCTTTGTCTATTATGCTACTCAAGTGCTTTTATTAATGTGATCTCCGGAGACACCTTGTCCCAGGTGTGTGAAGGTGACAGTGTGCGCACCGTGTGTGGCTCTTAGGCTAAAGATTACAGAAATACTTATCATGAGTTATAATTTGAGTTGGATGTCTCTATGAAATTATGGTGTTTTTATAGAACCATCTAGCGCTCAAGGTGACAGTGTGGGGGTTACCTAGATGGGGAATGCGAACTTTAAGGTGTGCTTTTATAGCCCTACGCGGTGAATTGGTGTTCGTTATCCAATCGAAGAGTAGTTCAGGGTAGCATAGTGAAGAGAAGATATTTATGTGTTCAATTATGTTATCATTGTTAAGAGTGTTCACTAGTGAAAGTATGATCCCTTGGCCTTGTTTCTAAGCATTGAAACACCATTTACAATCAGTCCTGCTACATGTTTGCTTGCTGCTATTTTTATTTCAGATTGCAATTACCACATATAATCATCCATATTACTTGTATTTCACTATATTTTCGCCAAACTAGTGCACCTATACACCTGACAAGTGTATTGGGTGTGTTGGGGACACAAGATACTTCTTGTATCTTAATTGCAGGGTTGCTTGAGAGGGATATCTTTGACCTCTTCTTCCTTGAGTTCGATAAACCTTGGGTGATCCACTTAAGGGAAACTTGCTGCTGTTCTACAAACCTCTGCACTTGGAGGACCAACACTGTCTACAAGAATAGAAGCGTGCGTAGACATCACTTGTACGCTCCAACCCTGCCAGTCGCGTCCTCCCCACGCTGGGATCTCTCTGTCATACCTACCCTGTTAGCTCGCACCCACCGACCCTAGCCACGCGTCCTCTCTCGAGTTTGTCCGTGGATCTAAGTGCGGCGGTCTTGATCTAAGTTCAGCGTGCGGCGGTGCATCTTCCTCTCTGAAGGGATCCTGCTTCACTACCCGCAGGTAATCCACTCATTCATGAAATCCCGTTTTTAATACTTTAGCGGCAACTCGCAAGATCCTCTCTCACAATCTAATTGCTTCCTGCTTTCTTGGAGATAGGACATGGCTAGTTATACGAGCGGTAGCCCTACCGGTAGCAATGCTAGGTGTCACAACAACAATGACTCGGCGGCCTCTACGATTGCATACAGAGAGAGGCCGCTGCAATATCACCCACCAGCGCTCTGCCGATGCTAAGAGAAGGCTTCCTGTTGGATTTCTTGGAGTGATGAGAACCTAGGGAGGAGATATTATAACTGCACAAGAGCTCATGTGATCTTTTTTTATGGTTTTCCAACATGTTTGTGACAACAAAAATGCCAATGTGGTTAATTTTGACACTTATTTATATTCAGTTTCTTAGGTTAGTGGATGCAAATTCTTTAGATGGTACGACCTAGAAGTTCGTATGTTCTTGAAACAACACTTGACTGATTTGCACGACATGGTGCATGGGCTGAAGAGAGAAAAGCTCCACTTGTTAGTGAATTAGATACCTACAAAGCAATGAATCAAGAGTTGCACTAGAATAATGCTCTATACGAATATTTGTTGAAGAAGAAAGATATGCAAATTCAGCTACTATATGATGATAATTGTAACACTAGTAACCAATTTAGAATTAAGCAAAGGAAATTGTACGAAGAAGCATTTATACTTAAATGTCTTCTAGTAGTCGCTCTATTAGCTTTGTTTCGAAAGCTGCTATCTTGAACATGCTGATGGGTAACCGACTTAAATTCGACATAGAAGCATTTGTACTTAAATGCCTTCTAGTAGTTGATCTATTAGCTTTGTTTCTAAAGCTGCTATATTGAACATGCTGCTGTGTAACCAACTTAAATTGGACAGAGAAGCATTTGTACTTAATTCAGTAATCGTTCCTGAATTTGAAGATTTATATTCCTATATTTTACTTTTATTAGAATTTCTAATTGTTCGAATTGTGTAATCTTCCATTATTGAGATCGGTAACCGACTTAAAGAAATTTTATTGTAGTTCGTACCATCAACATCTGCCCAATTATATTGATCTTCTCCATTAACCTAAGAAATTGTAACCAACAAATACAATGGGGGTTAAAATTACAACAAAAGATTGGGCTCACAACTATCCATTAAATAACAATCCTTCTCTCTAAAGTAGCTACCTATTCAACAAAGGGATCCGTTCAACAAATCATTACATGTGCCACACTTTATAGCAATCACATAACTGCTAGGACATGGATGACAACTATGAAAATTGCCCACATGAATCTACTTTTATCCTCTCCCTTCACTTGAAGTTCCTGTATCACTCTAGATTTATCATGTTTTAGAACTTCTACCACTTGATTAAACATGGAAAGATCGGTATCAAGTGTCAACTTATCCTTGTGAATAATCTCTAAATTTTCCCATTCTTTCTCAATAGTACGCTGATGACCCACAAGTATAGGGGATCGCAACAGTCTTCGAGGGTAGTATTACCGAATTTATTGATTCGACACAAGGGGAGCTAAATAATACTTATAAGCCTTAACAACTGACTTGTCAATTCAGCTGCACCTGGAAATAGTCTTGCTCACAACAGTTTATCAGTAGCAACAATTTTATAGTAGAAATAGCAAAGTAACATCAGCAGTAAAACAAAGGTAGTAGTAACAATAGTAGCAAACAGTAGGATATGAGTGCGGTAGGCATATGGATGGATGGATGGGCGTTGCATGGACGAGACTATTCATGTAACTTCAAGATCTAGGGCATTTGCAGATAAATAAGATAAAGCATCCAAGTACTAAACAATCATAGGCATGTGTTCCATATATAGTCATACGTGCTCGCAATGATAACTTGCAAAACATCTTTTGTCCTGCCAGCCCGTTCTAGCGGGGCCTCAAGGGAATCTACTGAAAATTAAGGTACTCCTTTTAATAGAGCACCGAAGCAAAACATTAACACTCCATGAACACATGTGATCCCTACATCATAGCCATCTCCTCCGGTTGTCCCAATTTTTGTCACTTCGGGGCCTTTGGATTCTGACAATGATATGTGTACACAACTTGCAGATAAGATCACAAACAATACTATCATCATGAATAAATAATAAGTTCAGATCTGAGATCATGGCACTCGGGCCCTAGTGACAAGCATTAAGCACAACAAGTTGCAACAAAGTCAAATTGCACTAATAGAGATACTAGGCACCATGCCCTAACAATCTTATTCGATTACATGATAGAACTCATCCAATCCCTACCATCCCTATAGCCTACTGCGGGGGATTTCTCACTCATGGATGGGGAAACATGGATGGTCAATGGAGAGGCACCGGTGATGATGATGGCGATGATCCCCTCCAAATTCCCCGTCCCGACAGGGTGCCAGAACAGAGTTTCTGGTTCCGAATCGCGGTTTCTGGTGGTGGCGGTGCAGTGGAACTCTTTCTAGAAAAACGTCGAACCCCCTTGAGTTTTTAGGTCTATAGGCGAAGAGGGAGGCCGAGGGGGTGCCCGAGGTGGCCACACCCCTCCCAGGCGTGGCCTAGGCTAGCCCACACGGCTAGGGGATGTGGGCCCCTCGTGACCCTCTTCCGTCTCGTCTTCTGGCTCCGTGAGTCTTCTGGTGAAATAGGATTTTTGGCATATTTTTCCTGATAGTTGATTTTTTGCACAAAAACTAGACACCAAGGTAATTCTTCTGAAAACAGCGTCAACCCGTGTTAGTTGTATCCAAATCACACAAGTTTAGAGGAGAAACAATAGCAAAAGTGTTCGGAAAAGTAGATACGTTTTGGACGTATCAACTCCCCTCAAGCTTAGCTTATTGCTTGTCCTCAAGCAATTCAGTTGAAAACTGAGCGCGATAAAAGAACTTTGATGAACACATTTGCTTCATATGATGTAAATATTCTCAGCACATGAGTAGATACTTAGACAATTCATAATAAGGAGTATGCAACTAAGTCTACTTAATAGTCATTGCAAGCTATGAAGAGATTACAACTCAATAATAATAAGTAGCATGAAACATAAACATAAACAACATTGCAATGCTCATAATAAGGTATGATAGAGTGGTATCTCGCTTGCCTTTGTTTGTGGAGCAAACATAAATGCCAAGGCACCACTGAAGTTCAAGTGAAGACTAGAAGTAAAGATATCAAAGATACAAGCATCAAAGTCATGACATAATTAACCAAGTTTTGAGACAAGCACATTACACTAAGAATGACAACTATGCTCTCAAGAAGGTGCTCATAGAATAAGTTTTGACTCAACAAGGAAGTGAAAAGGTTTTGAAAAGTTTGAAAGGCTTCCAAGTGCTGAAAGTATGGTACTCATTAGCTTTGAGCTCTCATTTCCCCTATCATAGACATTAAGGTGAAAGTGAGGTCCAATATGAGTTATATGCTTGACAGACCATAAACTGGAAATCTCATGTCCCTTGAGTATGAGGGCCGCTCCTCATGCTACTCAACTTTAGTTACCGGTAAGTTCTTGTCAACTTTAGTTACCGGTAAGTTCTTGTCATACTAAATACATGTGTATCATATAGAACTTCCAACGGGGTAACCCTTACACATGATATAGGAGCTATCCCATAATCAAAATGACAAGGCAAGCAGACAATGAGCATCTCAACAATCTTCTTATTTACCATGGGAAAATGGTGCTTTTTTTTCTCTTTCCTCTTTTCAATATGTCTTTTTTTCTCAATCTCTATCTCTTTTTTTATAAGAAGAATGCTTCATAGATTGCTCAGTATGGTTATGCTGCAAGTTTCCACCATGATTAGGCATGGCTTAGGCTAGCGGCCCAGGCATTTCTCTAACACATATACATAACTCCATGGACTTACAAGCTCCACTTTTATTTCACACCGATGACATCCGCAAACAAAAGAGCATGATATCAACTGGGTATATATTTACAAGTGTTGAAAGCGTTCCCCGTGATAGCATGGTTCTACTAACTCCCAGCCTATAATTTGCAAGCATATAACTTTCATGGACAGTCATAATGGTTCAGATTTGTTAAGTGCAAGAAATAAAGTGTGCCATCAATTTCGTGAGAGCTTTACTAACCAACTTCCTCATAACAAGCAAACATTTTATTTGGAAGAAAACAAGGCATAATAAATATGCACTGAATAATGAATGATGCTAGTAGGTAGGTATGGTGGACACTTTTGACTATATTGGTTTTGGGGAGTTGGAAGCATGAGTAGAGCTCGTACTCAAAGCAAGTGAAGGCTAGCAATAGAGAAGGAGTGACAAACGAGAGAGCAATAACTGTCATAATCATGCTTGCAACAAAATATGACAAGTTATGGCAAGAAAATGATACAAGAACTCTGAGGCAAAATAAATCATCAAGGCTTAACTGACTATTGTTCAGTCATATGCATGCATGAGCATGTGCCAAGTCGATTCAAATGAAACATTCAGAGGAGGATACCATAATGTCATACCAAATTATGAATAGAACAATGCAAGCAAACATTCATGTGACATGATACAAACTATTAGCAAGCTGGAGCTAATCATAAGGGAGAAAGAACTACTAAGCATCCATAAAATAACATACACCTTACATGAACAGACTAAGCATGCCCACAATGATGAGTATATGTACAAAAATGAAAAAAATAGAGTTTGTTACCAGCCTCTTACCACACCTCAAGTTGTCATTAATCTTCATTATTGCCCTTCACTTGTGTGGCTTGAATAATAACATGAAACCAAACTCCACTGAGAACTGCTGAACCCTGCAAAGAACTTCACAAAACCAAAGAAGAACAACAAATATTTTTGGTGTTTTCAATTTTTAAAGCAAGCACACAAAGCAAAAACAAACAAAGCAAAATATTTTTGGATTTTTATTAAGGCAAACCAAGGCTAAAAATCAAAGAAACAAACCAAGAGAAACAACGAAAATATTTTTGGTCTTTTTGTGTTTTGAGAAAGAAGAAACAAAAACCAAAAAGAAAGCGAAACATGGATATACAAAGTACCGACAAAACATGATATATAGATGAGTGTGATGTCGGTGTACCTCCCCCCAAGCTTAGGCTTTTGGCCTAAGTGGGTCTCAATAGCGCGGGTAGTAACCCCAAGCTGGTGGGTCATCGTAGGAATGATCATAATCAGGCCCTCGCGATGAAGAAGAAGAAGCGCTCGAATCATAGGAGGGCTGCTGGTATAAAGACTCCCCCATGTTGGAGGGCTGAACCGAATCATCTTCGGCATCCTATCCAACATTCTCCTCTTGCAGGGAGAGCTCCGCCACGTATGTGTCAAGTTCTTCCTCCGTGAGTGACCATCCTTGCCTGTTATCAAAATTAAACAAAGCAGGTGCAGGCAAAGAGACTACCTTCTCAGTCCTACCCCCTCTCCAACCACGCTTGACAAAGGATATTTCATACGGTAAATCTCTCAAAGTATCCCAAGAAGAAACAAAATTATGCTGAACCATGGAATCGAGATCGAGTCTCTCTATGGGGAACCAAAAATATGAATGGTGAGGCTCTAAACCATGAAAAGCAAGCAAACCAGAGGGAATTAGACCTCCACAAATTCTGCCTTTCTCGCGGATGGTGGTAAGACGGTAAGCTATCAAAGCACCCAAGTTATAAGATCTAATCCTATTCAAAGCAGCTGAGATAAAAGCTAGATCAAATGAAGATAATTTTCTAGCAGTCTTTCTAGCAAGAACACACTTGGTAATGAAGTAGGCAAAATATCTAATGGATGGGAGCCGAATGTTCCGAATTTTACCACTTTCCTTTGATAAGTCGCACCCTTGGCAAATTTCAGCATATAAATCCATGATTGGGTTAGGCCTCTCTCTAATCTTCTCACAAGCACCCCACTGTGGCACTCTAATAGCTGCACAAAAATCAGGAAAAGGCAAGTCAAAAGCTATATTGTAAATTTTATAATGGACCATGGGATTAGACAGGGACCAAATAAACCGGAAGTCCTGCACCACAACCATGGTTAGCTTAAGATATTGATATGATTCTTCTTCAACAAAATGTTCCAATCCTACATTAGTAATCATAGTTTCAAAATCCTGGAAGATCCCCGCAGCTCTCATAAATTTAGGGCATGGATATAAGGAAGGGAAGACTTCCTCCACACGATGGACTTTCATTGGTTCAGGTACCATCAATTCATGTTGATTCAGCTGGTATGCACTCATATTATTTTCTGAAATTTTTAGACAAACATCAAACCAAGTAATTTCCAAGTTGATAAATGATGAGGAACTACCACAGGAACTTGCTAGAGGGCTAAACATGCATCAAAATGAAATCTTTAAGCATAGAACAAGCATGCAAGCTCACACAACCTATCATCTACAGTAGCAAAATACTCAAGATGCAATCTACCAATCAAAAATCTAATTGGACAGGCGGAGGAGGCACATACCAGAGAGCAATACCTCCAAAAATCAGCAGCACAGATGGGCTGAGCAAGGAGATCGAAAATTGGGAGCAAGAACAGTAGGAACTCGAGCTTGAGAAAGTTTTCCGGTGTTTTTCAGGAGAGAGAAAGAAGTGGCTGGGAGGAGACACTTTGGAGGGCCACAGGTGGGTCCCACCCAGGGCAGGCGCGCCCTGGGGCTGGCCGCGCCACCAGGGGTGTGCTGGCCTGGTAGGTCCCCCTGGTCCATCCCAGGTGTCCCTCTGCCCCTTTTTTCGAGGAAAAATTTAATATGAATTTTCTGGAATTTTTCGGGAAACTTTATTTTTGGGCAATTTTCAGGTTATGAAAATTGATTTTCTCGCAAATTTTTTTTGAAGAAGCAAAAGGCGAACCAAAATCAAAACTACAGAAGTTCTAAGACACTCCAAAAATCAAAAAACTAGCAAAACTAAAGCTAACAAGACAAAGAGCAAAGACTAGAAAGGAGAAAAATAAAAGTGAGCAAGTATAACCATCGTGAAAGCATTGTTTTGTTCATTAAAATACCTTTGTCAACAAGGTTGATCAAGTCTTGTTACCAAAACAATCTTATATAAAACAAAACTTTGCATTTCACAAAATGATTATGTTACCTCAAACTTGATAGCAATAGTCCCAATCATAATAGTTTCAAAAATTTCTTGTGGAATGGGACAATATATTTCTCCAACTTTGATGCTCACAATATTTTCAATTGAATTCAGGAAATAGCTCTTATCAGTCTTCTTGAGGAAATAGACAATATGCTCTTTGTCATTAATATTAAAAGTTACTTTTCCTTGATTACAATTCATGACAGCACCTACAGTATTAAAAAAAGGTCTCCCAAGAATAATAGACATATTATCATATTCAGGCATCTCAATGATACGTTGGAAACGTATCTATAATTTTTGATGCTCCATGCTTGTTTAGTATCTACTTTTCTTTACTTGTCCACACTTTGAGGTGCTTTTTACATGTTTTCTGGTACTAACCTACTAACAAGTTGCAACAGTGCCAGATGCCTGTTTTTTGCCGTTTTTGGTTTCAGAAAAGTTAGTAAATAAATATTCTCGGAATTGGACGGGACAAAGGACAAAGTCAATTACTTTCTGTGGGGAACAAGAAGTCCAGAGGAGAGCCGGAGGGGCCGGCCATAGGGGCCAGACCCACCCCAGGCACGGGTGGGCCCCACCCCATGCCTGGATAGGGTTTGGTCGCCCTGGCGGCCGCCTCGGTCTCCCCCTTTGCCTATAAGAATCCCTTGATGTAGAAACCCTGGGTACCCGATCAAATATCCACAAAACCGTCTGTAGCCGACGTCACCATCGTCCCTAGATCGGGGGGATCTGAAGATCTTCCCGGCACCCTGCCGGAGGGGAGATCATCCCGGAGGCCTTCTCTCCAGTATGATGCGTGAGTAGTTCCACCTTGGACTATGGGTCCATGTAGTAGCCAGATGGTTGTATCTCCTCCTTTGTTCTTTCATGTATAGATCTTGTGAGCTACATTCATGATCAAGATCTAATCTATTTGTAATCATGCATGTTGTGTTTGCGGGGATCCGATGGATATTGAGATTATTATGTTGGTTTGATTAATGGTTTTGTCTTTATGATTCTATCATGTCTGTGTTGTTTGTGATCTTGCATGATCTCCGTTGTTAGTAGCTATCTTGGCCAAGTAGTTGCTAGTGACTCCAAGAGGGGGTATTTATGCTCGATAGTGGGTTCATGCCTCTAGTTTCCAAGGGAAGTGACAGAAATCTCTTCGGTTGTAGATGTGTTGTTGCTACTAGGGAGAAAACAATGGTCTCTTGTTCATGGAACATGTGGACTTTTTACCTTACACACTTTGCTTAAAGCAGTTGTCTGTTGCTTGCAACTTAATACCGGAGGGGGTTCGGAGGATAACCTGAAGGTGGACTTCTAGTCATAGATGCAGTTGGATGGCGGTCTATGTATCTTGTTGTATTGCCCAATCAACCTCATAGGATCTTTCTGACTAGTAATTGCATTGTTATTCCTTGCTCGGTTCCTTTCAATTGCCCTGCTGTAATTTGTTTACCCTTCATTCCACCATCGTCCCTAGATCGAGGGGGGGGGGGGTCTGAAGTTCTTCCCGGCACCCTGCCAGAGGGGAGATCATCCCATAGGCCTTCTCTCTGGTATGATGCGTGTGTAGTTCCACCTTGGACTATGGGTCCATGTAGTAGCTAGATGGTTGTATCTCTTCCTTTGTTCTTTCATGTATAGATCTTGTGAGCTCTGTTCATGATCAAGATCTAATCTATTTGTAATCATGCATGTTGTGTTTACGGGGATTCAATGGATATTGAGATTATTATGTTGGTTTGATTAATGGTTTTGTCTTTATGAATCTATCATGTCTGTGTTGTTTGTGATCTTGCATGCTCTCCGTTGTTAGTAGCTATCTTGGCCAAGTAGTTGCTAGTGACTCCAAGAGGGGGTATTTATGCTCGATAGTGGGTTCATGCTTCTAGTTTCCAAGGTAAGTGACAGAAATCTCTTCGGTTGTAGATGTGATGTTGCTACTAGGGAGGAAACACCGGTCTCTTGTTCATGGAACAAGTGGATTGTTTACCTTACACACTTTGCTTAAAGCAGTTGTCTGTTGCTTGCAACTTAATACTGGAGGGGGTTCGGATGATAACCTGAAGGTGGACTTCTAGTCATAGATGCAGTTGGATGGTGGTCTATGTATCTTGTTGTATTGCCCAATCAACCTCATATGATCTTTCTGACTAGTAATTGCATTGTTATGCCTTGCTCAGTTCCTGTCAATTGCCCTGCTGTAATTTGTTTACCCTTTATGCCATGTTGTTTATCTAAGGAGAGCACCTCTAGTGAACTATGGACCCCGGTCCAATCTTTACCATTGATACATATTCCACTATTACTTATTTACTTGCTGCAAACTATTACCTTCCACACCATTCGTTTAATCCTTTGTTATAGAAAACCGGTGAGCTTGACAACCTCACTGTTCATTGGGGCAAAGTCTTGAGTTTGTGTTGTGCAGGTCTCCATGTTGCTTGCAACACCTGTGTGACGTTTCATTCCTCCTTCTGGTTCGATAACCTCGGTCTCAACTGAGGGAAAACTTGATGCTTGCTCTTCACACCCTGCGCTTGGGGTTACCAACAAAGTGCCACGTCGAGCACCATCACTCAAGCACAACAAAATCAGTTAAAACCAAGCAATTATGAGCCACTTGAATAGGAACATCCTCACATATACCAACAGGAATAGTAGTAGACTTATCAGCCATTTGCAAAGATATATCAGTTGGTATCAATTTTTCTAGCTGGAGTCTCTTATAAAGAGAAAAAGGCATAACACTAACTCCAGCTCCCAATCACACAAAGCAGTTCTAACATAATTATTCTTAATAGAGAAAGGAATAGTTGTAATACCTGGATCACCAAGTTTCTTTGGAACCTTACCATTGAAGGAATAATTAGCAAGCAAAGTAGAAATTTACTCATTAGGAATCTTCCTTTTATTAGAGACAATATCCTTCATATACTTTGAATAAGGATGCAACTTAATAGCATCAGTCAAAGGAATTTGCAAAAATAAAGGTTTCATCCACTGACAAAACTTGTTGTAGTGTTCTTCCTCCTTTGACTTGTGTTTCTTATTGGGAAACGACATAGGTTTCTACACCCAAGGTTCTCTTTCACTACCATGTTTATTAGCAATAAATTCTTCCTTAGTGTACCTAGTGTTCTTAGTGTGCTTCTCAGGTTCTTCCTCAACTTCTTCCTTATCAGGAGCATCATTTTTATCATTACCACTTTCAGTTTCAGCATCAGAGACAGATATACTATTAGGATCTATAGCAGGTTCAGAAGGTTCCTCAACTGTTTTATGTTTCTTTTTCTTTCTCTTATGAGGACTACCGCTATTTTCAGCTCGTTGAGAATCCGGCTTAATCCTTTTAGGATGTCCTTCAGGATATAAAGGATCTTGAGTGGTTGTACCACTCCTAGTTCTAATTCCATAAGCATGTTTATCTCCTGAAGCATTAACTAGCATGTCTTTTTTCACCTTAGCAAGTTGATCAATTTGGTTTTGAACCATTTGGAAGTGTTTAACAAGCATTTTAACATCATTAGCAGTTCTTTCCACAATATCTTTCAACTCATTAATAGCTCTAGAGTTTTCCAATAAATGATTCTGAACTTGTTTATTAAAATTATCTTGTTTAACAATAGAAGTATCAAGTTCCTCTAAGCATTGATCAGGAGGTTTACCATAAAGAATATCACCTTCATCAAAGTGTTGGAGAGAGTGTACCTCAATAGTGGATGAGTGGGGATTTAGCTTACATAATTCTTCTATAGGAGGTAGATTCTTCACATCTTTAGATCTAATACCTTTCACCTTAAGACATTTCTTAGCTTATTTCATCACTTCATAATTTAATACAATCACTCCCCTCTTCCTTGGTGTTGGTGTTGGAGTTGGTTCAGGCACAATTGGTTCAGGTGTAGTAGGCTCAGGTGTAATTAGCTCAGTTGAAGTCCAATCATCATTATTCTTGCTTATTTTAGCCATTAATTCTTTAGCTTATGCAGGAGTTCTTTTCCTGAAAACACAATCAGCAAAACTATCTAGGTATGTCCTAGAATCATCAGTTAGTCCATTATAATAAATATCAAGAAGCTCATTTTTAGGTAATGGACATCCAGGATGTGCATGAATCAAGGCACAAAACCTTGTCCATGACTCAGGCAATTTCTCTTCTTCTCCCTATTTAAAATCAAAAAAGTTTCTGCAAAGCAGCATGTCTAGCACTGGGAGGAAAATATTTCTGAAAGAAAGAAGCAATCAAGCAATCAGGGCTATGAATGGATCCAGGAGGTAATCTATTAAACCAAGCTTTAGCTTCTCCTTTTAGTGAAAAAAGGGAAGATCTTTGTAACAAAGTACTTGCGCATCTTAACATCATCAGAGAATAAGGAACTCATAGTGGAAAGCTCATTCATATGAGCTACAACACTTTCATTTGCAGTCCCACAAAAAGGTTCTTTCTCAACAATGTTTATGTAGGATAAATCAAGAGAGAAATCATAATCTTTATCTTTAATGTCTATGGGGGAAGTAGCAAACTTAGCATCAAGAGATAGTTTAGGAATAATAGTACGCCTCTCAAGGAGACTCCTAATAGCACTGGCACCACGTGTGTTTTGGTATTCTTCAATAAATTCATCAGTCATTTCAATGTAACCATCATTAATATCATATATCTCTAGACTCAAGTGAGCTAACCGGTGTAATAGTGTCTTCATTAGGAGTTTCAGTGTTTCCCAAATAGTTCTAGCAATAGTAGCATTTAGGAAAGGACCTAATGAACCACTCGCATCAAGCACAGTAGAAGTAACATCATGAGTATCAGAAGCAATTTTAGATTTAGCAGTAGTAGCAGTGTGTGTAGCATGTGTATGTGGTGGTGGTGTAACAAGCTTACTTATAACAGACGGTGAATCAAGAGCACCAGAGGTGTTTAGGACTGTACCTCTTCTTGTAGTGGATGGTAAAATAGGAAAATTTCCATCACGATACTTCCCCATGATGAAACAAATAGCAGTGAACAATAATATATCCCAGTGAACTTACAAATAAAGCTATGCTCCCCTGCAACGGCACCAGAAAATAGTCTTGATGACCCACACGTATAGGGAATCGCAACAGTCTTTGATGGTAGTATTGCCCAATTTATTGATTCGACACAAGGGGAGCCAAAGAATACTTATAAGCCTTAACAACTGAGTTGTCAATTCAGCTGCACCTGGAAATAGTCTTGCTCACAGCAGTTTATCAGTAGCAACAGTTTTGTAGTATCAATAGCAAACAATAGCAGTAAAACAAAGACAGTAGTAACAATAGTAGCAAACAGTAGGATATGAGTGCGGTAGGCATAGGGATAGATGGACGGGCGTTGCATGGACGAGGCTATTCATGTAACTTCAAGATCTAGGACATTTGCAGATAAATAAGGTAAAGCATCCAAGTACTAAACAATCATAGGCATGTGTTCTATATATAGTCATACGTGCTCGCAATGAGAACCTGCACAACATCTTTTGTTCTGCCAGCCCGTTGCAGCGGGTCCTCAAGGGAATCTACTAGCAATTAAGGTACTCCTTTTAATAGAGCATCGGAGCAAAGCATTAACACTCCATGAACACATGTGATCCTCACATCATAGCCATCCCCTCTACCTGTCCCAATTTCTATCACTTCAGGGCATTTGGATCCGGATAATGATAGGTGTACATAACTTGCAGATAAGATCACAAACAATACTATCATCATGAATCAATAATAAGTTCAGATCTAAGATCATGGCACTCGGGCCCTAGTGACAAGCATTAAGCACAACAAGTTGCAACAAAGTCAAATAGCACTAATAGAGATACTAGGCACCATGCCCTAACGATCTTATTCGATTACATGATATAACTCATCCAATCCCTACCATCCCCATAGCCTACAGCGGGGGATTACTCACTCATGGATGGGGGAAACATAGATGGTCGATGGAGAGGCATCGGTGATGATGATGGCGATGATCCCCTCCAAATTCTCTGTCCCGGCAGGGTGCGAGAATGGAGTTTCTGGTTCCGAATCGCGGTTTCTGGTGGTGGCGGCGCAGCGGAACTCTTTCTGGAAAAACGTCGAACCCCCTGAGTTTTTAGGTCAAGAGGCTTCTTATAGGCAAAGAGGGAGGCCGAGGGGGTGCCCGAGGCGGCCACACCCCTCCCAGGTGCGGCCTAGGCTGGCCCGCGCGGCTAGGGGGTGTGGGCCCCTCGTGACCCTCCTCCGTCTATTCTTCTGGCTCCGTGAGTCTTCTGGTGAAATAGGATTTTTGGCATATTTTTCGGGATTTTTCCTGATAGTTGATTTTCTGCACAAAAACTAGACACCAAGGTAATTCTATTGAAAACAGCGTCAGTCCGTGTTAGTTGTATCTAAATTACACAAGTTTAGAGGAGAAACAATAGCAAAAGTATTCGGAAAAGTAGATACGTTTTGGACGTATCATACACTTCAGCTTGCAGATCAACCTTTTTTTATGGGCTAATTCATTGCCTAAATTGGTCACCATCTCCTCCAAATCCATCTTCTGGCTAAACCAATGGGTTAATTCATCTTGGTATGCAATATACCATGGATCATCGACTTGTATAGCAAGTTGTAATAGTATAAACAAAAACCAAACTGAAATCACTCTGCCAGGCGAGTGGCACTTCAAATTCAACGATGGTACAAAGATCAAGAACTACCTACACTTCCTCCGATGTAGGAGAAGGTGAACATGGCCACAACATGATAGAATCCCCTCCCTTGTTGGTGTACCTGCTACGACCAGACATTAAGGGCATATTAACACATGCAATATCGAGGAAATTACAAGAACTGTATCGATTAGGGTAGGGTGGTAGGAGCGAAGAGCTTACCAAGTAATGCTAGCAATTCGAGTGCCCATTTGTCACCCTACGAAGGCGGAACAAATCCCGGTCGTCATGGGCGGCAGATCTATGTGCCGATGGACCTATCTCCAGTGTGTAGTGCCTCGACATATAATGTTTGTGGCGGAAATACTATGCTAGAGCCATGGTTGAGGTGCAACGCCGTTTTCCCTTGGTTGCCACCAGAGGGACCCGTCTATACTAGGAAACATCAGCGATGGTTGCTCTATCCGTGGGGGTAGGTGCTGTTCGAGCTGGGACAGTCGTCCAATGCCTAATTAGAGAGAGAGAGAGAGAGAGAGAGAGAGAGAGAGAGAAAGAGAGAGAGAGAAAGAGAGAAGACCGCACATGTCATACACGACCCCACCTGTCAATGCTTGGGGAGTAGCTGCGATGGGTCCACATCACGTCCCCATCTGTCATTGGTTACACTGGCCCCACATCAGGGCCCCATTGTAGCACCCCGGATAAAACCACTACTAGAAAATCGTTGTGTTTTGTTTCATGCATCATCATGATCTCATGATCATGTCATCATGCCACATTGCATTTAAACATCGTCATGTCATCATGCATATGCTTGTCTAAAAACTATTTTACAAAGCCTACCTTTGTTTTCTAAATACACCCGTCTTACAAATCAAAACCCCAGACTTTTTAAGATATGTTGTTTTGTCTACAAAACTATTTACAAACACTTTGTTTTAAATGAAATACATAAATCTATACCTAATAATAAAGGACGAAGTGTTTCTTCCGGTCCAACACTTTTTGGACAAGTTTACCCTCCCACCAAATAGCAAATTACCCACAAATACCATTTGTAATGTATTTTTGTCCGTCTGGTTATACGTCAACAATTGTTTATTTGGTTGCGCCTTCCGCTTGATGTGCCTCTTAGTCATGCCAAAAAATATATTTTACACATAATGCTTAACCCGTACACAGGTAGGACTCCAAAGTTGAGTATCCCGATCGGACCCATCTCGGTCTCTTCTTTCCTTCTCTATCTCTAAGCCAGGATTGCTGCATCAAATCGATATAAGATGGATCGAATCATGGCTTAATAACGACGGACGGAAGGAGAGTCGACGAGTTCGTCCACGAGAAGCGCTGCGCCATCAACGCCGAAGATGTCTGTCCTGGGACCACCATCCTTGCCCAAGTAACGTGGAGGTTCGCCGCCTGCATGCGCTCCAGGCACCAGCCACCGGAAAATTTCAGGAGCGACAACGTGCCCCGCGTGGTTGTAGCGCTGGTCGTCAGCCCGAATCATCAGACATCGAGGAGGTCGAGGTCTGCAGCTGTTGGTAGTTGGTACTCCGTCGACTCCTCACCACGGTGCGACGAAGTCACCCGCCGCCCTGGATACAATCATACAACGTTAACAGATCGGAAATTCGGAGATTTGGGGATACAATAGGGAATAGTAATCAGCAACTCTCCTTGATCGGAAGGACCAAGAAAGGGACACTGCCGCTAGCTTATCCCTGCTTATGGCTTGCCTGCCTCGCTCAGGGGTCTAGCTGTTGTTGACCATGGAGAAGAATAGGGGAAGATGGGGAGAGCAACCGACCATGGGGAAGAGAACTTGAGGAGGGCCTACGCAGTACAAACTTGAGCACGGGAGCAGCTGAGTGAACATGAGTCGTGGATGTCTGCCATGTTCTCTATTTATTTTAGAAGAAATAAGAAAATGGGAGTACGAGAATGAGAAAGGTTTTCTTTATAAGCAAGCAATGATGTTTCCTGTAACATTAATTAAGATTAAAAGAGTCAAGCGGGCATAGGCATCCAAATACAAACCTTCACAATGCCAACATCACCTCCAAACAGTACACATTCTTCAATAACAGCTAGGCAAGCCTGTTGCATTGACATGTTTACCGCAACTTTTGTCTTGCCATACTTAACACGGCACGAGTTTCATACAATGGGCAAAGCCGGATGCCCATCTCTTAGCAGCAATGGCCCTCACGCAGTAGCCCTACGGCGAGCAGCAGCAGAGGCCAACAAAGGCGTCTAGAAGGAGAAGGCATAGGTGCCTGGGTTTAAGCCGTACAAGATCAAGGTATTTTCACTTTCCACTTTCGATTTGTCTATATAGTCTTAAGTTTCATCGTGAAAATTCGTGCTATTGGGGTGCATTGTTTTCGCAGATTTGTTGTACTCCTGTAAAAATATGTGAGGGCGCCTTGTATTTGGTTGCAGTACAAGCATCACATATTTATCTTATCCATTTATGCCGGACGTGAGTGCCATGCTCTCTGTTTTCTATATATTAGAGAATAATTCCTTAGAGAACATTGGATCTTACTGTTTTATATATATCAGAAGGATCTATAATCCTGGCGGTGGATTTTGTTCAGTGCTTGATACATGCTTATAATTTTGTTCAAGACTATGTTCAAAAGAATTATGTGCAATATATTGCTAGGTGCATGCTCCGAGTCACATTGATGCATTCATGTTCTTAAATTATTTGGTAGACTAATATGGCCTATTTTCCTCTCTCCAAAGTGATGAACATTACTACTTGAAGGTTTGAAGTAATTTTTACATTTGCAAATTTTAGTAGAATGAAAATATGGGATGTTATGGTTATTGAGAAATTAGATCATATTCTACTCCATGGAATAGAATTATGGGATGTAATGAATCATATTTGTGCATGTTTTATATGTTAAACCAGGTCTACTAAATGAGATATTAAAATGTCCGTTTTAATTTTTTCTCCCGGTGCAATACACGGGCATATGTGCTAGTAAATAATAAACACCCAATTTTATAAATTCCAGGAGAGGCCGCCGCCGGCTAGACCAATGGCCCCGCTAGCAGCGGCCTACAACCCCAAACACCCTAATGCCCAAATCTAACCTACCCCCTACCCAATCCACCTGAATCCCCACCTAACACCTACCCTGCTACCCCACCACCCCAAACCCGTCCCTGGCCAGCGACCGATGCTAGCGCGCGCCCAACAGCCCCGCGCGTGGTACATCCCGAGAATCGCTCCACCCCGGTACACGCTTGCACTCACTCGCGACACGAACCACCCTGCCCCGCGACCCACTCCCCTCGCCTGGCCCCACACCGCGGTCACAACCCACGCACGCGGAAGTATCACGCCCCCCATACCACAATCCTGCTCGCTCGACCCCTGTCCTCGCTCTGCCCCGCACTCGCTCAACCTGCCGCCGCCCGGTGCTCCCCTTCCCTTGCTCCAGTGCCTACTGCGTGGCCCCCACTTACCCGACGACCGCCGCCATACCTCGCGTCTTCAGTCTCCCTGCACCACCCCATCGTTGTATCCGCCCAAGGCCCTCTTCCCGGCCTACCTGGAGCCGCCGGCCTCTACACCATGGCCGCCCGCTCTAGCCCGTGGCCCGAGCGCCTCCTTTGCCTCAACTCCCTGCCGTCCTGGACGACCTCGACCCCCAGGTGTTGAACTGGCCTCAGCTCGACTCCGACGCTTCCGGGCCAGCGCACGTGTCCGTTCTGTCAGTAGGAAGTGATGTTGGTGTTGTTTGTGTGTTGTTGTGCCGGTGTTCAGATGTGGGGAAGCTGTTGCCGTGAGAAGGTATGGGGATGTTGACTCGATTGACCGAGACCTCCGCGGTGACAAGAACGATTAGGCAGGCAAGACATCACCGGTGATGCTACTGACAAGATTGACCTCAATAAACAATTGGCCCCGATCCTTGAAGTTTGCCACCGACATAAGGCAGATGGAAAGAACTACAACATGGAACCGAAGGTGATGACGCCGGATCGACAAGATCGTCTTCCCGGAGCCAGAACCTCGAGTTCTCCTTAGGGATCCGAAGACCGAACCCCGACACCGACTTTGATTTCTCCTTCATGGACGCCAAGTTCGCCGACACCCTGATGCCTCGATTCGAAGACCGATCCCGGCGTCCGGGACCAAACCTGAACCCTCGAAACCAAGATCCACGATCTGAGATGTGTGATCCCATTTTCCGAGTCCTATTTTTATAAATGATATAAACTTATTACATATAATTATTCATACTCGCATACGTATTGGGGTTGTTTGGGACATTTTGATGATTCACCTAATTAAATATGGAGACTATATGCGTGCTATTCTAGTCTTATATTGGCTCCATTTAAATTTGTGTAGCGAATATATGACATATTTTGTCTTGTTAATACAACATTTAATTTGCGGGGTATCTAACCAACATAACCCATCTAATTAATTATCGGGACCCTGGTTTCGCCTAATATAGCTCAATTGAACTGCATCTTTGCCATGCCATGCATCATACCTGCATCATGTCCGATCTTCTGCCATAGTATTAAATAGTGCATCCGATGTTTCTTCTAGTGCATTGATTCTTCACATATTAGGCCGATGAGTTGATGCGAGTGTCGACCCAATCTTCGGAAGAACCTTCAGCAATGTTTGCAGACAAGCATTCTCCGCTTTCCACTATTTTACATTTATAGTCTTTACTTCCTCCTGTTGATATATCGCTATCTATGTTGCGATGCTTTAGATTTCATACCCGTTTTATCCCTTATAGCCTATATTGCCTTGGACACCTCCTATTACCGTTTTTTTGGTAGACAGTCAGCCTTGCGAGACGTAGTTGCTTGCTCAGGTGCTGCTTTGTGTTGTCGTTGTTTCACCGTGGTTGGGGGTTGGCACATGCTTAATGGTGAAGATGATCATGGCTTTCATTATAGTTTAAAAATTAATATTGAAAGTAGGTATAATTAATGTAAAGGCACATGTGGGTAATAGTTGAGATCTGATTACTCCTGTGTTCACCTAGGACCCGAGTTCTTGACACCTGTTCCGAGACTGAGCATGCTAACAACATGTGGGGTGTATGGGCACCACTATAGGCTTAGTACCTGATTCTAAAGTACTGTTCTTGGGGACACAAACTAGTTCGGGCTTTATACGTTACCTACTATACTTATGCCATGTATGAGATGTTTATTACCTATTGCTTGATGAGCGTTTATTACTGTTGCGTAGGTGCGGCACTCTATCATGGGAATACATTGTCTATGGCCTCTGCTCGCGTGACAAGTGCACACAACCTTAGGGTCCGTACGAGGATTTGCTATACCTCGTATGAGTAGCTCTTTCGGGTGGCTCCCATGTACTTGCTTCGTGTCTGGGAAAGCGTCGTGTCCGAGGCCCCGCTGACATACCGATGGGTGTATGTTAATTGATCTAACAAAAAGGGTTGAAGGGCATGTGGAAACTTTTGTGCACCCCTATAGGGTTAAATCTTTTCAAAAGCCGTGTCTGCAGTTATGGACGACTTGAAACATAGTTTCTCGATCATAGATAACTATAACTAAAGTTTACTGTTATAATCTGACTTGTTTCTGATATGACTAGTAAGTTGGATAACCACCATGGAAAGAATGAATAAAACTGCCAACCGTGTGAGTTTCCTCGGCATAACTTCCTCGTCTGGTCTCGAGGGGGAAATACCAGGATGGGTATATTTGGTGGTAGTATCGGGTTTGATCTGAATAGGTCTTTATTCTCCCTCTATGATAGTCGACAGTTGTATCGAGTCTCTATAGGTTGTTTAGTGTATGCTGCGTTGCCGCTTCATTCCACCACACTTATGTAGGCGAGAGCCACCGAATTCTAAGTCTCGTCGTGTACTAGCCTTAGTACTGACCGCTCTTTTTTCCCTTTGCCCTTTGTCGGCACCTGTTTTGTTTAGTAGGTTTGAGATCGTCGTTGTTAGCAGGGTTACCCTTTCGGCTTGGCCTGGGCAGGGTTATGGATGCCATTGGTTATTCTTCAGGGCTCTTACCCCAATTTTCATCTTGTCCGTACTCGGACGCTGTATCATTTTCAAGGTGATTTGGATCTTTGTACTGTATATCTGTATTCTTGACTCGTGGAGTCTTTGTTGTATATATCTGTTCTATGGGTTCCATCATGGACTATTGTGTAATGGTATTACTTCGTTTTTCACCCGCACGCAAGTGCATAGTGGAAACCTTTGAATCGCTTCTATGCGGGTTTGGCAGGAATCACTAAAACTTGCATAGGGACGATTAAAGGGTGTTACACCCACTTTTCATTGGCTTCACCGACCACCTAGTCAGCAAATAAAGTGGCCCACTCATCAGTGATAACCGTGAAATGCTGTTGGTTAGTGAGAGATAGCTGACCCGGCATGTCTCGTGGTGGCCCTACTCGTGAGCATGTAACAGTCAAATGGAGGACCCTGCCCTATGCGGCCCCACTTGTTAGCATGTAACGGCAAACCTTTGACCCGACTACAACCATTTGTCGAAGCGACTGTGAGGGTTTGAGACAAGAGAGAGTGGAAAAGTTTAGAGGCTGGGGAAAAGTGAGTACAACTAACGAACCAAGGGCACGAAAACAGAAATCCCTTATTTATAACTCTGATAATTATTTTTTTACTTTTTATTTGTTATATCTCTCGTGCTTACCATGGCAGATGAGCCGTGCCATTATCATGGCATTTACAGGAAAAGGAAAAAGTGACCACGTGGGCAGTGGCCATCAGCGTCAATCGCATCACTATGAGACCCTGGCGCATGGCTCAATAGGATTGATAGGAAACCCATACCAACAAGTTGCAACTTCTTTTCCGGAAGCTCATTCGAAAAGAACTGTGCTTGGCCTAGAGAAATTCTAGGATGGGTTACCGATCGGGAAGTGGGTACCGGGTGCGCACGAGTGAGGACAAAGTGCGCAGAAAATACTAGTGTTGGTCTGTGGGGTTAGTCTAGAGATCCTATTGAGCTGCCAGAAGTGACAGCCGTCAGTCCGGAGTGACCGGGGGTGTTACAAGTGGTATCAGAGCCGACCCTCGCGGTTACATGGGCGTGTGCGGGTCAGTGGCGGACATGTGTATCATGGCGCGTGTGGCCCAGAGTGGACATGGCATGGCAATGTGCCAGCACTAGAAGCACATATGTGTGCCAAGAGGGGACGTTCCTGGCTTGTGGTTGATCGAAGAGGACGTCGATCTTCTAAGGGTGGGTGTATGTGAGACCCTGGCGCATGGATCAATAGGATTGATAGGAAACCCATACCAACAATTTACAACTTCTTTTCCGGAAGGTCATTCTAAAAGAACTCTAAGGTTAAACGTGCTTGGCCTAGAGCAATTCTAGGATGGGTGACCGATCAGGAAGTGGGTACCAGGTGCGCACGAGTGAGGACAAAGTGCGCAGAAAAGACTAATGTTGGTCTGTGGGGTTAATCTAGAGATCCAATTGAGCTGCTAGAAGTGACAGCCGTCGGTCCGGAGTGACCGGGGGTGTTACAATCACCTTGGTGTTTGGAGGGTTCATGAGACTGTGGGCGTGCGCCTACGATTGGGCAGGTGTAACATCCCAAGGTTTTATGTTAGAAAAGGAAATACCACAGGTGTGTGTGCATTAGATTCATGCATAGAAAATAGGAAGAATTTTTGTGCATTTAAAAAAATACAAAGTGATCGAGGTTTCTCTTATTCTGATGATCGAAGTTTAGGTCACGAGGTGAGTGCCATGAATTTCGACATGACCTTTGTTGATATTATGCTTTTGGGAGAAATAATTTGAATAGAATCCAAATATGAACTCTACAATTTAAATATAATTGATATGTTTGATTATAAAAATAATAGGAAATTGAATTATTAATAGTAATTGAGTTTCAATAAACAAATAATAATTTGATTCTTATTTACAAATATGATACTCCCTCCGATCCATAATAAGTATATCCCATCTAGTACAAAGTTTTTACTAACTTAGTACAAAATGAGCGACACTTATTATGGATCGGAGGGAGTACTATAGTTACAAATTTTAGAGTACAAAATAAGAAATTACACTTTATGTTAATATAGACTAATATTCATTGTCTTTACAATATCCCAAAAATAGAGTAAGATTATAAGGAGATTAACTTTATTACATAAATGTAAATATAATGTCTTCACAATGTTTCAAAAGGAAAAGAATTACAACAAATGAAAATAGAAATCCTAAATTTAAACCTAACTACTTATTTATCTTCTAGAATTTATTTCTTCTTGTACTTTACTTTGTTCTTGATCCTTGCAAATGAAAAATACTCACCAAATAGAATAATAAAAGGGGTTATTGGGTGTTAGTGATACTCTCGGGATGGGCTTAGTGATTCTAAGCCATATCTCATCATTGAGTATTAAGAATTAGGCCAGAGGGAGAAATACCTCTTTACACTAAACTAGAGGGGGTCACTAGACATAGTAGCAACATCAGGAAGTAGATAAGAAGAGAGAAACCTAAGTACACAAGGGGAGTGAACCAGCCGTAGCACAACACACCACTATTCTGCCCATCTCAACGACAATCTGTTCTTATCCATTAACAACAAGAATAGTTTTAGAACACCACCAAATTCTACCAGAAAATATCACCAACATAAGTACTTAGTGGAGACTATAAGATAGATCAAGAAGAAGGCCAGACAACAACTTCAGGAAGGGGTGGTAAAAAGTACAAGATGGAGTAGGCCAGGCACAGAAGAAGGAGCTCAAGGAGGAGATGATCTAGGTCAAAACCAGCAGCAGTATCAGGAGGAACATGCCAGCACCAGCAAGAACTCATTAAGTTTAGCAGCAAGAAACCAACACCATCACACATCAGGAGTGTGCTACTCTCAAGCGACAAGTTGAGTTCTAAAAGGTTTAGAAGATCATATATGTGCTCATTAATTATGAGATTAGTTATTGGGGGAAGCTCTTAGATTGGCATACAAATGGTATGCTAGTATCATCACAGAGAGATTTAGAAAGCCACACTTATAGTATATGTTCTTATCCAAAGTAGTGCCTTATCCAGTGCATCATAGGACATGCCAAGAATCAAGCAACAAGTCATGCTACTAGGGTTACTACTATGCACACTCCAAGGTTGGAGGCACCACAGTAGCATCCCAGGACAGAAGAATCCACTTACCAAATAAAAAGAAATATAAGCAACCCAAATTATTTTCCAATCTTAAACTGCTAGGAATCATCTATAAGATATTTTGGAATACCAATAGTATGCATATATAGAAAGCAATATCAACTTCTGCCAGTAGGATAGTATCTAGGTATTGTCAAATTGACAATAATCAACCAGTAATCAGAGTTATTGAGCACCTAAACCATATAGACTAATCAATCTTATAACCAAAAAATATAAGTACAGCATTTATCATAAATTCACTGACAAGCAAATCATGTACATAAAGCTAGCTACATCATTAAGTCCCAATTAGTTTAAGTATAGTATTCACCCACTTATACTCTCAGAACAAGACTAAAACATGATTTATGTTAATATTTTTATTATATTGTATGTTGTGGTAATGGCCACGGTAGTTGCTACCAGGGGTACCAATTGAGTCGAAAGGGGGCAAGAGCGAGTCTCCATCTGTAGATCAAGATTGAGGACAGAGACAAGGGTTTACCCAGGTTCGGCCCCCCGTAGGGTAAAGCCCTACTTCCTGATTGATTGTATTAATGGCGAGTGAGTTACAAGGTGGGCGAACTCGGTGTATAGGAATCGAGTCGCAAGGATGGGGTAGATAATAGCTCGTGAGTACAATGGGGACCATATGGAGGTTTATATAGGGGTACCTCACTAGGGTTTACAAGATTACAACCAATTTAGTAAGGGTTTTAGAGGTTTTGACCTAAGCTGACTGGGCCTAGCTACGGTCTTGGGACTTCAGCATCCACTCGCCAATCCTCATTGAAGCCTTCTTTCCAGTCGCCCTTAAAGAAGGCACACTCGACTTTATCTTGGGCCAATCAATTCCAGCCTCTAGGGATACCCCGATCGGCATATCCCCATCATTAGTCCCCGAGTGAGTCAGGGGTTCGGCGTAGGAGTCAACTTGGCAGTTAGAGTAGGCGAGTCTGAGTGGGGGACCAGTCGAATCGATGACAAACTCCTCCAATGAAGGGATAAGTATATGAACTTCAATCGCAGCTTCGGCGAGTTATTTAACCTTCGAGTCGCCTCGCCCAGACTATTGGAATGAGCGAGTGGAGTGAATGAGTGACCAATTTGGTCAAAGTTGGACCATCAGCATGGTCAAACTGTCCATTAGTTAATCTCTAATGGTAACTTTGGTGGAATTACCGTGAAACAATGGCTAATCCGGGATTACTAGAGCACGCCTATAAATGGCGAGTAGCGGAGAAAAATATGGATCTCACCCGTGTTCTTGTAATTCTTCCTTTTCTTCCTCTTCCTGCATTCGCTTTCAATCCAAACCTCCAGATCTTTGCGAGTTCATGCCCATGGCACCCATGTGGTCCAAGTCGAAGTGCACCACAACATCGCTGCAATCTTTCCAAGCTGCGGGCATTGTCACCAAGGGGAACTGGCGAGCCCCATCAGCGGGTGAGAGCGAGCCCAAGCCGTGCCCCGGCGAGTTCATTTACTTCGTCAGTCACCTAGAGCGCGGATTAGGATTTCCCACGTCTCTATTCTTTAGGCGTTTACTACATTTCTACCAGATCAAGCCCTCCAACTTAGCGCCTCATAGCATCAAGTAGATTGCGGTCTTCATTACTTTCTGTGAATCATATTTAGGGTCCCGGCCCTACTTCCTGCTTTGGCTAGAGTTATTCCACGGCCGATCCACCTAAGAGGGGAAGAACAAGCCCCTACTGGTGGCGGGCGGCATCACCTTCCAGGTGAAGCCTTATGCTAGCTTCTTCAAACTGATGCTGCTAAAGAAGGCGGACTGTGGGTGGAAGAGATTTTGGTTTTACTTCAAGGAATCAACTCCAAACGGAGAGGTGGCGATCTCGGCATACACCACGGAGCAGAGTAATCTGCGGTGGTTGTCGGTTAAGGAACTTCCCCGGGCGAGAAGGTGGTCGTCACCGAGATGTGCGCTCAGATGACCGAGCTGGAAGATGAAGGGTTGATGTAAGATCCCTCCCTTTATAAAGGTAAGGATCCCTGTGTTTACAATGCTAGTCCCTGGATCAATAGCTAGCATCCATAGTTAAGATGTAATATCAAGAAACAAAGGTTATAATACAACTTTATAACCAGGAATAAAATAATTTATTACATCTTACATAGCTCATTTGGCTATCTCATTACAATGCATCAGAATTTAACAATAGCATGGGGTCCTTCATCTTCAAAGTACCACAGGCAGTCATGTTGGTTGTAGACTTGTAATCCTAATCAATAAACTTCACTAACATCAAACAAACCTGCAACATAACAAGTTACAGCCACAAGGGTCAATACATTTGAATTGTATTGGCAAGTGATACTATGGTAGTATAGTGGAGTCTATCATCTATATGCATTTGGCTAAGTGGAGCTTAGGCTTGCATTGCTCAAAATAGATTTTCCTTATCATTTAAAAAACACTAAGTTTTTGCTTGACAAAATCACCCAAGGCATCTCCCAATATAAATTGGTGATCCTTCAACCCTTGTTCAACCACAAAGTTTTAACTTAGAAATTGGGATGAGGAGATTCTTGATAGCTTCCATGTCTTGATGCTCAAATTGTCCTTTACCAGGGACATGGCTAAGTACTTAGGTTTTACACTCTGCAGAGGTAGTGCACTTTCCCCACAAGACTTGGTTTCACCAAGACAAGATCTTTCAGAAGCCTTCCCTTAGACCAGAATGGACGCGTTCCAACCTATCATCCCCTACCACCAACTGCCCATTTGGATAAGTTATTGCAACCTATATGATCCAGGCAGAGCCCATAATGCCAAGTGGCTGCACTTGAAGCTTATCAACATTTGACATCTCAAATCTCTTTGTTCCTAGGTGGCCATCCACAAGTGAGATACACAAGGTAAACCATAGAAATGGGCCTTGTGTAACCACTCAACACAAACCATTCATTCCATTCCACCCAGGTGATTCATTCACTTAGTTGTTTTATTAAACAAAACACAAGTCCTTGACTTAGAAATATTCCATAGTATGAATATATTCCACCCTTGTTTTCTACTAGCTAAGCTAAGCATGATAGTAGTAGGAATCTTAACTTAGGAAGTTTCTACTAAGGTTTCATCTACTAGGATTTCCCATGGCATAGTTTATACTTAGCAAAATTCCATGCAAGTCCTACATAGAAATATCACTAATGCATAGTGAAAATAATGGGACAAAGTATGAAGCATCACTTGCCTTTTTGGTAGAGAATATAAGTTCACTCCTTGATCTTGTAATGATCAAAATCTTCAAATCACTACAATTCAATCATGCAAGGCACAATTTCAATCTACCATTCAAGCAAACATCACATAAAATAATAGAAACAAAGTAATGCATGCAAGCATGCTAAAGATTGTTTTATTTGTAAAAGTGATTTCTAATGGGTTATAAACATTCTAAAACACTTATTGGTCATTTTATAAAAGTGGCAAGACTATTTGCAAAAGATTTTATCTATAAACTCTTTTTAAATCAAAGCATTATTTTATGTGGTTGAAAATGCCTTTAGCGAAGCAATAAATTTTATAGGGTTCACAAAATATGTTTTCAAAACATAAATCTTTGTGTTTAGGGTCAGAGAGTTTAAATGAAAACATTTCCCAAGGATTTTCCTCCAAAAAGTATTTTTAACATATAAACAACATTTTTATTTGACTAGAAATGCTTTAATTCAAAGGTTTATTCTTTTGCCTCACAAAATATGTTTTTGATACCACAAATTGATTTCTATGGTCAGTAGGTTCAAAAGAAACCATTTGCCAAATTTATCACCAAAATAATTTTAGAAAGAATTTTATACTCAAAATATGCCTACACAAGTTTCTGCAAAAACAATCATTTTAACAGAAGCAATTTACTAAAAAAAGTGCATGGTTGGAAAGTACTTGTCTTGCTGATTCCATTGATATAAAATTTGTAAAATTTGGACGTGTGGTTTGAAAGTTATGAAATTTACAAGATTGAACATTTAATAGAACATAATTTCTGTTTTAAATTGACTCTGGCCACGTGGCGTGATTTCACTGGCCGATACCGTTTCGCTCAGATCGGTCGCTGTGAAGCGTTGGATTTAAATTGGATCGAGCGGCGCAGAGACACTCGTACCCCTTCGTTTATGTTCTATCGTGTGCATTGGATTTTAATCCTACGGCTGACGATCGAACAACCATTGAGTGGCGGCGCAGGCTCTGCTCGCGGTGGTTCTGGCGAAGCAGGAAGGAGAGGGGGAAGAGAAGGTGCTCACAGTGTTCGCAGCGTCATGGTGATGCTCAAGGTGGCCACAGGATGGACAGGGGCGCACGGGGTTACTGGCGATTCCTCGCCGGAGTTCGTGGAACCGTCGGGTGCGGTCAGTCGCTGACGAAGGCGACTATATGGTGCATGAGAGAGCAAGTAAACGACGTGGTTAGATGCGCAGAAGAGTGGGGAGTATCGGCGCATCAAATGGAAAAGGAGGCGCGGTCAGAGACTACCTGCAGGGTTCGCCAGAGTTGGAGCAAACGGTGGCGATGCTCGGTGGTCGACGTTGCCTACGCTGTGGAGCGCGCGGGGGCGAGTGGAAAGTACTGGGAGGTGCAGAAGATGCTAGCGAGCAAGCTCGTGTGGTCGAGGGGGTGAGGGGCGACGGTGGATGGCCGGAATTCCTACCGGAAGACGTCGGAGGCAGCGGCGGTCTAAGCGGAAATCAAGGCAGCCTGGGGGATCTCGAGGTGTGGCGTCTGGGGGGAAATGGAGAGGGGAGGGAGGTGTTTAACAGAGCATGGTCACAGGGGAGATTTACTGAGCCATTAATCGTGAATTCACTCGCGAAATCAACGCAGAAAACGTTCGGGACAAACTGGTCGTGGGGAGGACGATGACTGCGTGGCAGTGGGGTCGCGTCGTCAGCGAAGGAGAGAGAGGGAAAGTGGGTCCAAGCCGTCAGCGACACTGTGGGTTCGTTCGCGGGTAAAAGAAATCGCTCCGGGGGAGGGGTGAGTGTGGGCTGCTGGGCTTAGTGGGCTTTGCTGGGCTGGACTAGTTAGTTCATTTTTTTTTGTACTGATTGTTTTTCTTTTTCTATTTTCATTAATCTGTTTTGATTTTGTTTAATCTTTTCAAACATCTATTTAAATTCAAACTTCAACCAGACTTTGTGTGTATTCAAATATTGATTAATAGTTCATTTTAGAGTCAAATTTAGAATAATTCATTTATTCCTTTTAGGGTCTTTTAATTATTTAAAATAGGCTCTTGCATTTATTTAAATAAGATTTAATAATGTTTTCAAACTCCATTTGAATTATAAATCTTTCCAAATCTTTTCAGTAGGTTTTATTTGTTTATTTGGGTGTCAAATAATTCACCTTGAATTATTTGGAAAGTTTTTAATATGATTTATTAATCATTTAAAATTGGATTTGTCTTTATTCCAATGAAATTAAATATAGTTTTAATTCCATAAATTTTATTTGGAAGATTTCTTTGATCTTATTTAAGTTAATTAAATAACTTTTATTCCACTTGGGTAAATTCCAAATACTATTTTCCCATGATTTTAATTAATCATTCTTATTAGAGATTTGTCTTTATTTAAATAGGGATAGAATTTGGTTAATGCCATTTTATTTTATTTGGAAATTCTTTATCCTTTTATTTTATTTGGATTTGGATTATATTCATTCCATTTGCTTATGGTCTTGGCCAAGTTTTAATTTGGTCTTTAAATATTCCTCATTTAATATTTCTTTCTTTAACTTATAAAATCCATATCTTTTTATTTAAAGATCCAAACTTGGTGATTCCAATTGGTAAAATCTTATTTAATATTTGTTTATCCTTTTAAATCTCTTTAGGATTATTTTCTCACCATTTGGTATGGATTTATTGATAGGTGCTTTATTAGCTTTGGAAATTCAATTTCCTTATCTTATTAAATTCATAAGATTTTATCTTTGGTTCCAAATTGATTGAAATCAATTTCTATGGTTTTATAATATTTCTATTTGTCATTCTTGATCATTTACTAATGTTTGTTGACAAATTTTTATATGGAACATAATCCATAGGCTTAGAGAGATCTTTTGAAATGATTTTCTTCCAATAGGGATTTAGGATTTTGGTTTATTTTCCAAGTGTTTAAATTTCCAGATGCATTTATGAAGAATGCATTTCACTTTATTTGAATTTAGTTGGATTCAAACATTAACTAAGGTTTGTTCAAGATGGGATTTTTAAGTTTCCATTTAGAAACAAAAGTTTCTTTTCCCCCTAAAATTCTACAATTATTTATTTTGTTTATTTATTTTTCACATTACAAGATTTGGAAAATCTTGGGATGTGACAGGGTACCACCCTTAAAATAAATCTCATCCCGAGATTTGGGAAGGCTAGGGTTACAAGTTGGATCAAAGCAACTAGGGTACTACCACCCTTAAAATTTTTCCAACTAGATTACTTCTTGGTTTGCTTGGGATCTTGTTGAAACCTCTCTGGGCAAAAATCTTCATAGTGTCCTTTGTTTCCACACTTGAAACATGTGACAAGGCTAAGATCCTTCATAGGCTTGATATTGTGCTTCATCTTTTCTAGACAATTGCTTGCATAATGTCCTTGGTTACCACAATTGTAACATGTGATAAGATTAAGTTCTTCACGTATCTTGTATGGACAAGTTGACACATAATGGCCTAACTCTTTGCAGTTGTTGCACCATACTTGGCTAATCTCCTTATAATTTTTCTTGTTCTCTGGACATTCATTGGCATAGTGTCCCATCTCTTTGCAATGGCAACATTGCACTTGGCTTTTGTCTTTCTTCTTCTTGGGTTTCTCCAAAGCTTGGAGTGCTTCTAGTTCATGCTCTTCATATCTTATCTCAAAGGTGGGAAAATTTCCTCATCTCCTTGATCTTTTCCTTGGATAATACATATGTCTCCTCTTTGGTCCATCAAATTGAGTCATATTGCATGGAGGTGCAAGCTGAGATTTTCCTTTGTCTTCAACCTTCTTGGTAGAAGTTGTTCTCTCATGGAAGTCTGCAATCAGTTTTTGCACTCCACCTTGTTTCCTTTGTTGAACTATGGAATAGATGGGGCATTGGATAGGGACATGATTATTTCCTTCACATAGGAAACAGGTAGCTTGAGATGTGGGGCATTGATTAGTTGGATGTTTCTCTTCACAATTGGGGCATTAATCTTCATGCTCTTTGGAAGTGTGATCCTTGTCTCCACAAATATTGCAAGCTTGAGTTCCTTATAGAATATCATCCTTGACATCGTTGTTGTCATAAAATCCTTGGGAAGAGTTGTCTCCCATGTTGATCATTTGATTTGTCACCTTATGCAACAGTTGGGTTTGGGTTTCCAAAAACCTTTGCATGGTTGGATCTAACTAACTGGTGTTGGCTAAAAACTGAGTTGTCACTTGGTTCAACTGGTTTTGGGTTACTATGAGTTCTCTCATGTTGATTCCTTGGTTGTTGTTGTTGTCACCATCCTTGATGTTGGAGTTTCTTGGAGTAGTCATCTGTTTGGGTTGGATTGGGATTAGAATAGGCAAAAGATTTCTAAGGAATTAATTCTAATCACACACAACACAATTCACACAAGCAATGTGCAAGCAATCACAAACAAACATTCCACTCAAACAACAAGTTTCAAGCACATTTTTAGGCAATAAAATATTTTTGCTACACCACATAAGTTGGTGTGTTTAATTTAAACTAAACATGGTGGTCCAACTATATGGTTCACTTGAGATCCTTCCATCCTTCTTAGGTGTTTCTTTTGAACAAGGTCTTTGTATCCTTGGAGAATTTCTTGAATCTTGGTCACAATCTTTCAAAGGTGATGATGAAGGGAATATGCCCTGAGAGGCAATAATAAAGTGTTTATTATGTGTATTCCAAGTATATGATAGATGTTTATTTTGCATGCTATAATTGTATTAATACGGAAACGTTAATACATGTGTGTTTAATAAACAAACAGAAAATTCCTAATTATGCCTCTCTCATAAACTAGCTCGTTGATTAACAAGATGATCAAGGTTTCCTGATCATGGACATTGGATGTTGTTAATAACGGGATCACAACATTAGTGTAATGGTGTGATGAACATTCATCCGAAGTATATCATTACGATCAAAGTCATTGAGTTTATATTGCTATAACAACTTACGAAGTGATCCTAATCCTTAGACCATGAGATCATGTCAATCACTAACACCGGAAGAGTTTCTTGATAACATCAAACGTCATACCGTAACAGGGTGATTATAAAGATGGATTCAGAACTAATAAAGTGTTATGTTGAGGCTCATGGATCGAGAGTGGAATTTGTTCATCCTGATGACGGATAGATATACTCTGGGCCCTCTCGATGATATCACATTGATTAGCTTGCAAGCAAGTGATTTGATCAATAGAATGTTATATCACAGGAACAAGAAAAGAGTGCATGTCGGTAACGAGATTAAACTAGGTATGGAGATACCGATGATCGAATCTCGGACATGTAATATATCGTGAAACAAAGGGATTAAGATACTAGCGTAAAAGGTTCCGACGATCACAAGAAAGTCATCGTTGAATGTGTGGGAGTCAGTATGGGTCTCCAGATCCCGCTTCTGATTATTGATCCGAGAGGGGTCTCGATCATGTCCGCATTATTCACGAACCGTAGGGTGACACACTTAAGAGACACCGACATCCAATTGGAGCAAATGTTTCATGCCGAAAGAATGAACAAGCGCAGGAATTTATTTCACTAGATACCGAAACAGGTTTTCGGGTGAAATTGCATAAAGTGGTTATGCATGTGAAATAGAATTCTAGCAAGGGGTTATTTGTGAATGTTTGTCATTAAAGTAATTGACAAAATTCTGAATAAAATAAAAGAGTTTTATTTAATGAGAGTTTGCATTAAATTTGGTGGAAATTTAATGGGAATTTGAGTGGACTTTTGAGTGGAGGGATTTTAAAGGGCATTTTGTGAGTGGAGTGTCCACCCACATGAATGAAGGAGGGGAGGGGGCAGCCCCCATGGCCGGCGGCCACCCCCTTGGGTGCCCCCCTCCTCCTATAAAAGGAGCCCCCCTCCTCACTTGTCTCTCACACCTCCTCGTGAAGGATCTCTCTCCCCCTCTAGAATTTATCCCCCATGGTCTCAGACTAGCGAGATACATGTTCCCGGTGGCTATTCGGCAAGAAAGAGTTGTGCTTCCGCTGCATCGCTGGAGCGAGGAGGCGGAGGTTGCTCGGTGCCTCGAACGTGTGTGCGAGCACGGATGCGCTGCTGATTTGCGGCGCTAGGACTTCCTCTCGATCTTGAGATCGGCAAGAGATCGTCTACATCAACCACGAGTTGAACTCGTTAAGCTTTGTCGGTCTTCAAGGGTATGTTCTCTACGGATATACATCCGCCCGTTGTTTGTATCTAGTAGATAGATCTTGGTATATAGTTCACATCGTAGGAAATTTTTTGTTTTCTATGCTGCGAACCCTACAGTGGTATCAGAGCCGGATCTATGCGTAGATACTTTACACGGGTAGTACACATATGAGTATGTGGGCGATGATGATCATGTTTTTGCTCCTTTGTTGTAATTTTGGATATTGGTGGCATAGTGGGATGAAGCGGCCCGGACAAACTTTACATGTCCTCGCACATGAGACCTGTTCCACGCTTGACATGCAACTAGTTTGCATAAGTGGCTAGCGGGTGTCTGTCTCTCCTACTATAGTCAATATCTATTTTGCAAGCGAGTTGTCAACAATTTGATTATCCTCGTTGTGGTTCATGTTCGTAGGTAAGAACGGTTCTATCTCGAAAGCCCTAAGCCACGTAAAACTTGCAATGGATAAATTAGAGGCGTCTAGTTTAGATTGTTGCTGGGCTAGTGTTGTGATATGGTAGTTTTGTATGTAGAAGTATGAGATGATACTCTTACAACACACATAGCGTGTAAAATCCATAGACCTTGGATTTACACATATAGGTATGATAGTGATCATACCACGATGCACATGATAGAGATCATCTGCGGGAACCATATCATTTCACTAATAAACATATGATGTTTTGATAGCATCTTATATTGCTTGTTTAGCGCTTTGTTAGCATAATAAGATGATGCCTCATTTAAATATCAAGATAAGAATGTGTTCTTCCTTTAGTATGCACCGATTATGTTTTCGTCGCTCCAAGACATCACGTGATGATCGGGTGTTCTTGGATCCACGACCATATTTCGGGTGTAAAACAGTTACACACGCGAATACTAAGGTTCTAACTTGGCGAGCCTAGCATGTACAGACATGGCCTCGGAACACGGACCGAAAGGTTAAGCATGAGTCATATAGTTGATATGATGCCCATTTGATGCTCGCCTTTGAAGCTATACCGACTCATTAGGTTCATGTAATCACCAAAAAGGCACGAGGGATGTCGTTTTTGAGTGGGAGTTCATTCGTAATATAGATTAGTTGAACTCAATCTATCATACACTTAGTCTAAACTTTACAAATTCTGTTGTAGATGGCACCACCTGCTTTTAATTTCAATGTGTTCATGGAGAAAGAGAAACTAGCAACGAACGGTAGCAACTTTACCGAATGGGCCATGAATTTGAGGATTCTCCTCTCTGCTGCACAAAAGCAATATGTGCTAGAAGCGCCGTTAGGCCCCCCACCTTTTGATGATGCCCCTGACAAGGAGAAGAATGTCTATCAGACTCGTCAGGAGGACCACAACTTAGTTCATTGCGGCATATTGTATGGGCTAGAGCCGGAACTTCGAAAGCGTTTCGAAAACGGCAATGCATTTTGATACAATGGGTGAGTTGAAAATGATTTTCGACACACATGCTGCTGTAGAGAGCTACAACGCTTCAGAAAAGTTCTTTAGCTGCATGATGGAAGAGCACAACTCCGTTAGTGAGCATGTACTCAAGATGTCGGGTTACGCCGATAAGCTTGTGTCCTTGGGAATATCGATTCCCATTGACTTAGGCATCCATCGTGTTCTGCAGTCTCTGCCACCTAGCTATAAGAGCTTCGTGATGAACTATAATATGCAAGGCATGAAGAAGTCTCTCCCCGAGCTTCTGTCAATGCTTAAAACTGCAGAAGTGGAGATCAAAAAGGAACATCAAGTGTTGATGATCAATAGGAACACTGGTTTCAAGAAAGACAAGAAGGGAAAATGGAAGGGAAGTAAGGGCGGCAAGCCTGTTGCCGCGCCTGAAAAGAAACCCCGAGTTGGACCTAAGTCTGATTCCGAGTGCTACTATTGTAAGGGGACTGGCCACTGGAAGCGCAACTGCCCCAAGTATCTGGCAGACAAGAAGGCCGGCAAGGCAAACAAAGGTATATATGATATACATGTTATTGATGTGTACTTGACTAGTGCTCGCAGTAGCACCTGGGTATTTGATACCGGTTCAGTTGCTAATATTTGTAACTCGAATCAGGAGCTGCGGAACAAGCGACCGCTAGCAAGGGGTGAGGTCAAGATGCGTGTAGGCAATGGATCAAGCATTGATGTGATCGCCGTCGGAACGCTGCCTCTCCACTTGCCGTCGGGATTAGTTATAAACTTGAATAAATGTTATCTGGTGCCTGCACTGAGCATGAACATTGTATCTGGATCGTGTTTGATGCGAAGTGGTTATTCATTTAAATCCGAGAACAATGGTTGTTCCATTTATATGAATGAAATATTTTATGGTCATGCACCGATGATGAATGGTTTATTTCTATTAGATCTCGATGATAATGTTACACATATTCATAATGTTGATGCTAAAAGGATTAAACTTAATGATGATATATCCGCATATATGTGGCACTGCCGTCTAGGTCATATTGGCGTTAAACGCATGAAGAAGCTCCATTTGGATGGACTTTTGGAATCACTTGATTATGAATCATTTGATACATGTGAGCCATGCCTTATGGGCAAGATGACTAGAACGCCGTTTTCCGGTTCAATGGAACGGGCGACAGATTTATTGGAAATCATACATTCTGATGTATGTGGTCCAATGAGTGTGTCGGCGCGAGGTGGATATCGTTATTTTGTTACTTTCACGGATGATTTGAGTAGATACGGTTATATCTACTTGATGAAACACAAGTCTGAAACCTTTGAAAAGTTCAAGGAATTTCAGAATGATGTGGAAAATCATCGTAATAGAAAGATCAAATTTCTACGGTTCGACCGTGGAGGTGAGTATCTAAGTTACGAGTTTAGCACTCACATGAAAGAGTGTGGAATTGTTTCACAACTCACACCTGCTGGAACACCACAGCGAAATGGTGTGTCGGAACGTCGTAATCGTACTTTATTAGATATGGTTCGATCTATGATGTCTCTGACGGACTTGCCGTTGTCATTTTGGGGTTATGCACTAGAAACTGCTGCATTCACTTTAAATCGGGCACCATCTAAATCTGTTGAAAAGACACCATATGAATTGTGGTTTGGAAACAAACCTAAGCTGTCATTTCTTAAAGTTTGGGGATGCGATGTTTATGTGAAGAAACTTCAACCGGATAAACTCGAACCCAAAGCGGAAAAATGCATCTTCATAGGATACCCTAAAGAAACTATTGGGTATTCCTTCTATCACAGATCCGAGGGCAAGGTTTTTGTTGCCAAGAATGGATCCTTTCTAGAGAAAGAGTTTCTCGCGAAAGGTGTGAGTAGTCGGAAGGTAGAACTCGAAGAGGTTGTGGAACCTTCTCTTCAAAGTATGGCGAGTAGCGCAGCGCCAGAAGTTGTTCCAGAGTTGGCTCCACCTGTTGAAGAGGGAACTAATGATAATGATCATGAAACTCCGAAAGAGAGTACTACCGAACCTCGCAGGTCAAACAGGACGCGTGCAGCTCCCGAGCTGTACGGAAATCCTGTCATGAATTTCATGGTTGATGAAAATGATGACCCTGCGACGTATGAAGAAGCGATGATGAGCCCGGATTCCAACAAATGGTTAGAAGCCATGAAATCCGAGATGGAATCCATGTATGAAAATCAAGTTTGGAACTTGGTGGAATTACCTCACGACCGAAAGGCCGTGGAGAACAAATGGATTTTCAAAAGGAAAACTGATGCTGATGGTAATGTGACCGTCTATAAAGCTCGACTTGTCGCAAAGGGGTTTCGACAAATTCAAGGAGTTGACTACGATGAGACTTTCTCTCCCGTAGCGATGCTAAAGTCAGTTAGGATTATGTTAGAAATTGCTGCATATTTTGATTATGAGATATGGCAGATGGATGTCAAAACCGCGTTTCTCAATGGTAATATTGAAGAAGAGTTGTATATGATACAACCAAAGGGTTTTGTCGATCCTAAGGATTCTAACAAGGTGTGCAAGCTTCAGCGATCCATCTATGGATTGAAGCAAGCATCACGAAGTTGGAATCTCCGCTTTGATGAGGTGATCAAAGAGTTTGGATTTGTCCAAACTTATGGAGAAGCTTGTATTTACAAGAAAATGAGTGGGAGCAATGTGGCATTTCTGATATTATATGTGGATGACATATTATTGATCGGAAATGATATAGATCTTTTAAACAGTGTTAAAAGTTATCTAAACAGCAAATTTTCAATGAAGGACCTAGGTGAAGCGTCATACATATTAGGCATAAAGATCTATAGAGATAGATCTAGGCGCCTAATAGGGCTATCGCAAAGTACATACCTTGATAAGATTTTAAAGAAGTTTAAAATGGACGGAAGTAAGAAGGGGTTCTTACCTATGTTGCAAGGCAAGACATTGAGTAAGACTCAAAGTCCGGCTTCGGCGGAAGAAATAGAGATAATGGACAAAGTCCCCTATGCTTCAGCCATAGGCTCTATAATGTACGCCATGCTATGTACAAGACCGGATGTGGCACATGCTATTAGTTTGACTAGTAGGTACCAATCGGATCCAGGTTCGGAACACTGGATAGCGGTCAAGAATATCCTTAAGTACTTACGAAGAACTAAGGATATGTTTCTTGTATACGGAGGTGAAGAAGAGCTCGTCGCTAAGTGTTATGTCGACGCTAGCTTTGACACCGATCCGGATGACTCTAAGTCTCAATCCGGATACGTATTTCTCATGAATGGCGGAGCGGTTAGTTGGAGGAGCTCCAAATAACCTGTGGTAGCGGGATCAACAACGGAGGCCGAATATGTTGCTGCTTCAGAAGCGGCTCAGGAAGCAGTTTGGATGAAGGAGTTCATATCCGAACTAGGAGTGGTGGCAAACACGTTGGACCCAATGGTGATCTATTGTGACAACAATGGTGCCATTGCCAATGCCAAAGAGCCAAGGTCTCACAAGCATTCCAAGCATATTAAGCGCCGGTTTCACTCCATCCGCGAGCATGTCAAGGATGGAGATATAAAGATTTGTAAAGTACATACGGATCTCAATGTAGCAGATCCGTTGACTAAAACTCTCCCTAGAGCAAAACATGATCAACACCAGAACTCAATGGGTGTTATATTTATCACTATGTAACTAGATTATTGTCTCTAGTGCAAGTGGGAGACTGAAGGGAATATGCCCTGAGAGGCAATAATAAAGTGTTTATTATGTGTATTCCAAGTATATGATAGATGTTTATTTTGCATGCTATAATTGTATTAATACGGAAACGTTAATACATGTGTGTTTAATAAACAAACAGAAAGTTCCTAGTTATGCCTCTCTCATAAACTAGCTCGTTGATTAACAAGATGATCAAGGTTTCCTGATCATGGACATTGGATGTTGTTAATAACGGGATCACAACATTAGTGTAATGGTGTGATGAACATTCATCCGAAGTATATCATTACGATCAAAGTCATTGAGTTTATATTGCTATAACAACTTATGAAGTGATCCTAATCCTTAGACCATGAGATCATGTCAATCACTAACACCGGAAGAGTTTCTTGATAACATCAAACGTCACACCGTAACAGGGTGATTATAAAGATGGATTCAGAACTAATAAAGTGTTATGTTGAGGCTCATGGATCGAGAGTGGAATTTGTTCATCCCGATGACGGATAGATATACTCTGGGCCCTCTCGGTGATATCACATTGATTAGCTTGCAAGCAAGTGATTTGATCACTAGAATGTTATATCACAGGAACGAGAAAAGAGTGCATGTCAATAACGAGATCAAAATAGGTATGGAGATACCGATGATCGAATCTCGGACATGTAATATATCGTGAAACAAAGGGATTAAGATACTAGCGTAAAAGGTTCCGACGATCACAAGAAAGTCATCGTTGAATGTGTGGGAGTCAGTATGGGTCTCCAGATCCCGCTTCTGATTATTGATCCGAGAGGGGTCTCGATCATGTCCGCATTATTCACGAACCGTAGGGTGACACACTTAAGAGACACCGACATCCAATTGGAGCAAATGTTTCATGCCGAAAGAATGAACAAGCGCAGGAATTTATTTCACTAGATACCGAAACAGGTTTTCGGGTGAAATTGCATAAAGTGGTTATGCATGTGAAAAAGAATTCTAGCAAGGGGTTATTTGTGAATGTTTGTCATTAAAGTAATTGACAAAATTCTGAATAAAATAAAAGAGTTTTATTTAATGAGAGTTTGCATTAAATTTGGTGGAAATTTAATGGGAATTTGAGTGGACTTTTGAGTGGAGGGATTTTAAAGGGAATTTTGTGAGTGGAGTGTCCACCCACATGAATGAAGGAGGGGAGGGGGCAGCCCCCATGTCCGGCGGCCACCCCCTTGGGTGACCCCTCCTCCTATAAAAGGAGCCCCCTCCTCACTTGTCTCTCACACCTCCTCGTGAAGGATCTCTCTCCCCCTCTAGAATTTAACCCCCATGGTCTCGGACTAGCGAGATACATGTTCCCGGTGGCTATTCGGCAAGAAAGAGTTGTGCTTCCGCTGCATCGCTGGAGCGAGGAGGCGGAGGTTGCTCGGTGCCTCGAACGTGTGTGCGAGCACGGATGCACTGCTGATTTGCGGCGCTAGGACTTCCTCTCGATCTTGAGATCGGCAAGAGATCGTCTACATCAACCACGAGTTGAACTCGTTAAGCTTTGTCGGTCTTCAAGGGTATGTTCTCTACGGATATACATCCGCCCGTTGTTTGTATCTAGTAGATAGATCTTGGTATATAGTTCACATCGTAGGAATTTTTTTGTTTTCTATGCTGCGAACCCTACAGATGATGGTTCCTTCTAAGTTGTGTTTCCTTAGTCTTCAAGTCTTGAGTAATATTTCTTGTCTCACTTGTAGTCCTTAGTGATATCCAAAGTTGAAGTCCTTGGTGAGAATAAAGTTGAAGTATTTGGTCATGGTGGAGGCTTTATCCATCAAGTTGAAATAGACAAGATGTAGAATCAAAAACCAAAATGGTTGAGGAATGAGTTTACAAGATTGTTTGTAAATAAGTTTTGGAACAAATACAGCTCCTATTTTTCCTAGGGGTTTTGTCTAATCCTAGGGTTACAATCCTACAGGCAACACAATGCTCTGATACCATCTGTAAGATCCCTCCCTTTATAAAGGTAAGGATCCCTGTGTTTACAATGCTAGTCCCTGAATCAATAGCTAGCATCCACAGTTAAGATGTAATATCAAGAAACAAAGGTCATAATACAACTTTATAACCAGGAATAAAATAATTTATTACATCTTACCTAGCTCATTTGGCTATCTCATTACAATGCAGCAGAATTAAACAATAGCATGGGGTCCTTCATCTTCAAAGTGCCACATGCAGTCATGTTGGTTGTAGACTTGTAATCCTAATCAATAAAATTCACTAACATCAAACAAACCTGCAACATAATAAGTTACAGCCACAAGGGTCAATACATTTGAATTGTATTGGCAAGTGATACTATGGTAGTATAGTGGAGTCTATCATGTATATGAATTTGGCTAAGTGGATCTTAGGCTTGCATTGCTCAAAATAGATTTTCCTTATCATTTGAAATACACTAAGTTTTTGCTTGACAAAATCACCCAAGGCATCTCCCAATAGAAATTGGTGATCCTTCAACCCTTGTTCAACCACAAAGTTTTAACTTAGAAATTGGGATGAGGAGATTCTTGATAGCTTCCATGTCTTGATGCTCAAATTGTCCTTTACCAGGGACATGGCTAAGTACTTAGGTTTTACACTCTGCGCGCCCCAAGACGTCAGTCCTTTTTCTGCTTGCTGGCCAAGGTCCGTTTACTGAATCCGCAGAGGTAGTGCACTTTCCCCACAAGACTTGATTTCACCAAGACAAGATCTTTTAGAAGCCTTCCCTTAGACCAGAATGGACGCGTTCCAACCTATCATCCCCTACCACCAACTGTCCATTTGGCTAAGTTATTGCAACCTATATGATCCAGGCAGAGCCCATAACGCCAAGTGGCTGCACTTGAAGCTTCTCAACATTTGACATCTCAAATCTCTTTGTTCCTGGGTGGCCATCCACAAGTGAGATACACAAGGTAAACCATAGAAATGGGCCTTGTGTAACCACTCAACACAAACCATTCCTTCCATTCCACCCAGGTGATTCATTCACTGAGTTGTTTTATTAAACAAAACACAAGTCCTTGACTTAGAAATATTCCATAGTATGAATATATTCCACCCTTGTTTTCTACTAGCTAAGCTAAACATGATAGTAGTAGGAATCTTAACTTAGGAAGTTTCTACTAAGGTTTCATCTACTAGGATTTCCCATGGCATAGTTTATACTTAGCAAAATTCCATGCAAGTCCTACTTAGAAATATCACTAATGCATAGTGAAAATAATGGGAAAAAGTATGAAGTATCACTTTCATTTTTGGTAGAGAATATAAGTTCACTCCTTGATCTTGTAATGATCAAAATCTTCAAATCACTACAATTCAATCATGCAAGGCACAATTTCAATCTACCATTCAAGAAAACAAAGTAATGCATGCAAGCATGCTAAAGATTGTTTTATTTGGAGAAGTGATTTCTAATGGGTTATAAACATTCTAAAACACTTATTGGTCATTTTATAAAAGTGGCAAGACTATTTTCAAAAGATTTTATCTATAAACTCTTTTGAAATCAAAGCATTATTTTATCTGGTTGAAAATGCCTTTAGCAAAGCAATAAATTTTATAGGGTTCACAAAATATGTTTTCAAAACATAAATCTTTGTGTTTAGGGTCAGAGAGTTTAAATGAAAACATTTCCCAAGGATTTTCCTCCAAAAAGTATTTTTAACATATAAACAACATTTTTATTTGACTAGAAATGCTTTAATTCAAAGATTTATTCTTTTGCCTCACAAAATATGTTTTTGATACCACAAATTGATTTCTATGGTCAGTAGGTTCAAAACAAACCATTTGCCAAATATTTTATCACCAAAATAATTTTAGAAAGAATTTTATACTCAAAATATGCCTACACAAGTTTTTGCAAAAACAATCATTTTAACAGAAGCAATTTACTAAACAAAGTGCATGGTTGGAAAGTACTTGTCTTGCTGATTCCATTGATATAAAATTTGCAAAATTTGGACGTGTGGTTTGGAATTTATGAAATTTACAAGATTGAACATCTAATAGAACATAATTTCTGTTTTAAATTGACTCTAGCCACGTGGCGTGATTTCACTGGCCGATACCGTTTCGCTCGGATCGGTCGCTGTGAAGCGTTGGATTTAAATTGGATCAAGCGGCGCAGAGACACTCGTACCCCTTCGTTTATGTTCTATCGTGTGCATTGGAATTTAATCCTACGGCTGACGATCGAACAACCATTGAGTGGCGCGCTGGCGGCGGCGACTCGCGGCGCGGGCTCTGCTCGCGGTGGTTCTGGCGAAGCAGGAAGGAGAGGGGGAAGAGAAGGTTCTCACAGTGTTTGCAGCGTCGTGGTGATGCTCAAGGTGGCCACAGGATGGACAGGGGCGCACGGGGTTACTGGCGATTCCTCGCCGGAGTTTGTGGAACCGTCGGGTGCGGTCAGTCGTCGACGAAGGCAACTCTACGGTGCATGAGAGAGCAAGTAAACGGCGTGGTTAGATGCGCAGAAGAGTGGGGAGTATCGGCGCATCAAAGGGAAAAGGAGGCGCGGTCAGAGACTATCTGCAGGGTTCTCCGGAGTTGGAGCAGACGGTGGCGATGCTCGGTGGTCGACGTTGCCGACGCTGTGGAGCGTGCGGGGGCGAGTGGAAGGTACTGGGAGGTGCAGGAGATGCTGGCGAGCAAGCTCGTGTGGTCGGGGGGGCGCGGGGCGACGGCGGCTGGCCGGAATTCTCACCGGAAGACGTCGGAGGCAGCGGCGGTCTAAGCGGAAATCAAGGCAGCCTGGGGGCTCTCGAGGTGTGGCGTCTGGGGGGAGATGGAGAGTGGAGGGAGGTGTTTAACAGGGCGTGGTCACGGGGGAGATTTACTGATCCATTAATCGTGAATTCAATTGCGAAATCAACACAGAAAACGTTCGGGACGAACTAGTCGTGGGGAGGACGATGACTGCGTGGCAGTGGGGTCGCGTCGTCAGCGAAGGAGAGAGAGGGAAAGTGGGTCCAAGCCGTCAGCGACACTGTGGGTTCGTTCGCGGGTAAAAGAAAACGCTTCGGGGGAGGGGGTGAGTGTGGGCAGCTGGACTTAGTGGGCTTTGCTGGGCTGGACTGGTTAGTTCATTTTTTTTGTACTGATTGTTTTTCTTTTTCTATTTTCATTAATCTGTTTTGATTTTGTTTAATATTTTCAAACATCTATTTGAAATTAAAACTTCAAGCAGACTTTGTGTGTATTCAAATATTGATTAATAGTTAATTTTAGAGTCAAATTTAGAATAATTCATTTATTATTTTTAGGGTCTTTTAATTATTTAAAATAGGCTCTTGCATTTATTTAAATAAGATTTAATAATGTTTTCAAACTCCATTTGAATTCTAAATCTTTCCAAATCTTTTCAGTAGGTTTTATTTGTTTATTTGGGTGTCAAATAATTCACCTTGAATTATTTGGAAAGTTTTTAATATGATTTATTAATCATTTAAAATTGGATTTGTCTTTATTCCAATGAAATTAAATATAGTTTTAATTCCATAAATTTTATTTGGAAGATTTCTTTGATCTTATTTAAGTTAATTAAATAAATTTTATTCCACTTTGGTAAATTCCAAATACTATTTTCCCATGATTTTAATTAATCATTCTTATTAGAGATTTGTCTTTATTTAAATATGGATAGAATTTGGTTAATGCCATTTTATTTTATTTGGAAATTCTTTATCCTTTTATTTTATTTGGATTTGGATTATATTCATTCCATTTGCTTATGGTCTTGGCCAAGTTTTAATTTGGTCTTTAAATATTCCTCATTTAATATTTCTTTCTTTAGCTTATAAAATCCATATCTTTTTATTTAAAGATCCAAACTTGGTGATTCCAATTGGTAAAATCTTATTTAATATTTGTTTATCCTTTTAAATCTCTTTAGGATTATTTGCTCACCATTTGGTATGGATTTCTTGATAGGTGCTTTATTAGCTTTGGAAATTCAATTTCCTTATCTTATTAAATTCATAAGATTTTATCTTTGGTTCCAAATTGATTGAAATCAATTTCTATGGTTTTATAATATTTCTATTTGTCATTCTTGATCATTTACTAATGTTTGTTGACAAATTTTTATATGGAACATAATCCATAGGCTTAGAGAGATCTTTTGAAATGATTTTCTTCCAATAGGGATTTAGGATTTTGGTTTATTTTCCAAGTGTTTAAATTTCCAGATGCATTTATGAAGAATGCATTTCACTTGATTTGAATTTAGTTGGATTCAAACATTAACTAAGGTTTGTTCAAGATGGGATTTTTAAGTTTCCATTTAGAAACAAAAGTTTCTTTTCCCCCTAAAATTCAACAATTATTTATTTTGTTTATTTATTTTTGACATTACAAGATTTGGAAAATCTTGGGATGTGACAGTTGAAGACAATAAACCTCTTCAATTGTTGGCTCGGGCGGCAACTACTTCCGCTAATGAACCGACCCAGCTTGATGTATGAATACATCAGGCAATCTGACCCTTCCAGGGTGAGCTCAGAATAGTGGGTCGTGGAAGATTACACCGTGGTTCTAAAGAAGATCAAAGAGGCATCCTTCACCAGCCTCAACGATGGGCTTAGCCCATATAGGCTGAGCGAAACTCCGCCCCCATAGTAAGAAGCTTTATATATCTTCTTTCCCGGTCACATTTACCAATTTTCCTGGATGACTCGACTGTCGGCAGACGTTCCAGATTCTGGAGCATTGGCTACCTCCTTTGGACGAGGAGGTGCCAAATGAACTTCTTGACGACGATGAGGAAGAAGAAACGGCCGAGTAGGAATGCGAGCCTCCCTTGGCAAGCCACAAGACGCGTGGGCAAAAGCTTCGCGATGTCAAGGCCAGTCGCAGCCTCGACGATGGAGATAGAGATCCGGAGATCGTTGTGGAGGAGAGTTCCAAGCACGCCCCGACACCGTCCAAACTAGTGCTGAGCCAAGGGCTCCTCCAAAACAACAGAGTCAGATGAGCCTGCTAGAGATGGGCTTGTCGTGGCCTATCGGGCATGAGCTGGAGAAGCCCATGCATATCACCATCGGGCTTCGGGCTATCCTAAATGCCCAGTAACTTTTAACGCCCGTGTTCCTGTTTTGATCATGTGCTTCTTTTAGGGATATCGAGTCGTTGACTGTTGTATATTTGTTAGGGGCGGCCCCAAGAAGATCAAGCGTGCCTCTGCAGCGAAGGTCTCAACCAGGAACGCCGAGGTCGTGGGCAACCCTTCCAAGAAGAGGAAGGGGGACGCCGCCGAGGCACCCAACGCGGGAGTCCAAGAAGAAGAAAGTCGACTTCCCTGCCACGTGTATGATGACTGCAACCAAGGTCGATACCATGGCTCCCCCAAAGGGAAAAATTTCTTTACAAGGAGGAAGACATTATCGAGATCGAACCACCTGTAGGGGCGAGCTCGCTGACGACCGAGATGGCCACAGTAAAGTCCGCCAAGTTCCCACGATTTGTCACGAAGGCCGCCAGTGCTCAGTCGCCTGTGGTGCCCGAAATAATTGATAGCCAAGCCGATTCGGTCTCGCAGCGACCAAGTGGTGGCGTGTTCCCACTGCCCTCAGTGGAATCGATCGAGTTGCACCGTATTATGGGCAAAGCTCTCTAAGTAATCCCAGTCCCCTAGGGTCTAGTTGCTAAATTTTAGCAGCTGGAACTTGCTTCCCCAATCCCCAAGGGTCGAGTCGCTAAGAATTTTCGAGCCAAATCTTTACAAATTGTTGCTGATGCTACTTGTCCTACGTTTCTGCAGCGGGAAGCCTCCGATCGGCGAGCCGTGATGGAGCGGATGGAAAAGGACCTGGCGGTTGCGCAGCAGGCGGCCCGCCAACTAAAAGCTTCAGTGGGTAAGTTGTTATATTTAGTGTTTTTGTTGAGCCAATTTGGAGGCGATTGTTGAACTTGTGTTTGCTATTGTGTAGAGAATCACGCCACCACACTCGCGATGTCCCGCGAGGGATATGTACCAGTCGCCGAGCTAGAGACGATGAAATCTTTGGCAACCTCCGAGGAGAGTAAGGCCAAGGCGTTGGCTGTGGAGCTTGATTCGGCGAAAGCCACGATCTCCGTAGTAGAGGAGAAGGCCAAGGCTACAGGCGCAGTGGCGGAATCAGATCACAAGGCCTCCACCACCATCATTGTGGAGCTGCAAAAGAAGTTCTCCAATTTGGAGAAGTTCGTGAAGGACAGCTGCCATAAACTCCTTGGTGAGTTTACTTTCCAACTGGGTTTTTCTTCACTCGTAAAGTCCTCGAGCGGGTCCAGTCCCCGAGTGGGTCAGATCTCCATTGGACTCGTAGCTTCAATTTTGATGTGAGCTAACTTCTTGCAAATGTTGTATGTTGAGGGGATCCAGAGGTGCGGGGGTTCAGCGCCGAGCAGTGCGTGAACTTGGTGTTGAATGCCACTACAACATTGTCAACGTGCGTTTGGGCCATCCTCCAGGGCATCTCCCCCACCGAAGTGGTACCCGCGAGGTTCATGGAGGTATGGAGGTATCGTGAAGAGGCACCTGTGGTGGTAGAGTGGATGGCGCATTCCGCTTTCCTTCACGGGGCGACTGTGGCGCTGATCCTTTGGCTCGACCATTTCTTAGAGGACTTCGAGCTCGATGATGTCACCAGTGGGTATCCCTCGATGACATGAATGGTGGAGATCGCCGATGTCCTTGCGCTGAACGCGAAGGCTGCTCTGTATGCAGAGCGTGTGATGGCGATGAGCGACCTTCTTCCATATCAGGAAACACGGGTGGCGCCTAGCGACACCGAGCCGAAGTACCGCGACCTCCCATCGGAGCGACCATTCCAGTCGGCAATCGCGAAGCCGTTGTCGACATATCCGATCAATCCCTGGAAGCCCGTTGTGAGGGCCAAGGTTGCTGGTGGAGCTTCATCCTCAAGGCTTGCAGAATGAGAAGTGCTATTGGGAAGTAGGGTTAGTGTCGATTGGCCTTTTGTACAAACTTTATGCAAGTAACAATGAATCGGAAGTTTCTCGTGTGTGGTCTATGATTGGTTGTTTGTCATGTATTGTTTTTGGTGAATTGGGCGCATTAGGGGTAGCTAGTCCCCAAGCATTTTAGTTAGAGTTGCACGCGTGTGACTATTGGTAGTGACGTGTTGGGAAGCTGTTTGAGTAGCTTTTAGTAAACTTGCAGTGGCTGGTGGAGCCAGTTACGTGGCAACCCCTAAGGACCCATTGTACTTGGAATTTTCCTAGGGTGCTTACGGGTTCGTGTTTGACGGGACACCGAGCATGGTACTTAGCCGTTCGGGTCATTGACCCTAAGGTAGGAAGGACTTGTTTGCGCTGTGGTTGTGTAGCGCGTATTACCTCCCGGCTCGGGGAGACGGTCGCTTGGCGATTCCAGGGCGAGCTCTCATACTTGTTTTTTTCGACAGGCGCATGCGGGTTCATGCTGTGACAAGTCCCCGAGCATGGTACTTAATCGTTCAAGGCGCTGCGTCCGAGGATGAGGGATACATGGTGTTGTGAGAAGCACGGCCGGTTGTCTTGGCTCGACAAGCCAGTCGAGCGAGGCGATTCCGATGGTGGTTCTCAATTTGGCGTTTTACGTGGACAGTGCAAGGCTCAAGTTTCCTTGATTCCCTTGTTCTGCACTACTTGGCTATATTGAGTGGCTTCCTTAGGGTTGCATGCTTTATCGAATGGGTCGATGCCGTTTTGGCGGGGGACTCTATTGTCTTGGGTGAGCCTAGGCAAGTCGTGATCAGACGCCTACGAGGTCGGTGTAGTCGATACAGATCCTCCAGGTGAAGCACTAGGATTGGTTTTGTCGGCCAGTCAGAGTACTTGTTGGGGCCCTGCGGTGAGTAGCCACTGCACCTCTTCGGTGGTTGTTTGGCGACGCTCTTCATTGAGAGGTTGCAGCGATCACTTTGTAGGCCATATCTTTGGGTCGGCGTTTGATTTGTGCTCAGCGAGTTCTTCCATAACACCGGGCATGTTAGATTTTAGGGATTTTTATTTTCATGCCCCTGGTTCGTTAGTAGTACTCATTTTTCCCCAACCACTTAACTTTTCCTCACTTTTGCCCATCTCCTTCGCCAATTCATTAAAGAGCTCGAACGACAGCTACCGTCAGGTTGACCATTGGCTGACGTGTGGGGCCACGCGGTGTGGGATCACGTGGGGCTGGTTGGTCGGGAACGCGTTATGCTGACATGTGGCACCGTGCCATGTGGGGCCGTTTGGTTGGGAACGTGTTATGGGGAACATGGTGTGACACCATGTGGGGCACGTTTGGTGGTTATATGCGCCCTATCGCCTAAATTGGAAGTTTTCTTTTTTTGTTATTTTTATGATTGGCCTTTTTAAGAGCGCCTTTTCGCCCTCTCTCTCTCTCGCTAATAGTTGTGTTTTTTTGCCCAAAAAGGTAGCGAATCTAGAGAACCTTCTCTCTTCATTCATTGTTCCTTTTGGCCCTCGTTTTTTCCCAATCTGGTAGCAAGTCTAGAGAAGCAAATCTAACTAGCACCATAAATACATTCAGTAAATAGAGTAGATGTAGATAAAGTAGCTAATATAGGATATATAGTATGGTACTTAACAAGGTTTTACAATTAGGCTACTCAGCAGCACCGGACAAGTTCAACATAGACAATACAAAATAAGCTGCTTTACAGCAACAAGACAAGGATCAGTGGCCCCTCATGGCCTCCACCAGGAGGGCCTCCGCCTCCTTCCTCTGGCGCTTCCTCCACTTCTTGATGCCCTGTCCCTTGACCTTGGGCGCCTTGGGATTGATGGGGGGCATGCGACCCTCTTCGATGGCCACCTTCTAGAGGTTGTAGAGGTGAAAACTGAGCGCCTCATGCTTGTCTCTAAAGGCATGGAGTTTACGGTCTGGCCGCATGTCTTCACGTCCTCGGCATGCTTCACGAGGGAGTTGAAGTCAGTGGCGAGGAGACTCCTGGTGCAGAAGGGGCACTTGTAGATGTCGCCGACAAAGAAGTTGTCGTACTATCCGGACTTCAGCCTCCTCAGCACCCGACGATTCTTGGTGTCCTTGGACTCATTGTCGCTGTAGACGTCACTTCTATACACATATTGGAAAAAACAGTAGAGTGCCATAAGGATATGATTGAGATATCTTGATTATTGGGATTGATTATTTGCATAAATTGACCGATTGAGATCCCCTAATTATTCACATAAATGAACCGACTAGGTTAAATTCCCTAGTTCCCAAATTTCAAACAAAATCAAATACTAATCCCAACTACAGATCGGCGCTATTACTAACTAGGGAATCCATTAACTGCAACTCGGAGGACAAATAAAATAGGATTGAAAAACGAATAGGGGGATTCATTGAAATACAAGATCTAACATAAGAGGATTAGCTTCTATAAAAAGACCTAGCATCTAATGGGAATGAGGGAAGAATAAGGGAAGGGGAGAAAACCCTAGTTACCTCCGACCATGGGTCTATGATGCTATTGCCGTAGGGGTTCTCCGGCCTGATGTAGTCCTCCTCCTTGTAGGGGTCCTCCTTGTCGAGCGGGATCTGCCCGAGACCAGCGAGGGCTTCTTCGCCGGGACTATGGCTGAAGCAAGGACGGGGGCCTGGATCGGGACGACTGCCTTCGATGCCTTGACGGGGGCCTGTACAGGGGAAGGGACCTCCTCGCCAGCGATGCGCCGTTCTTCTCCATCACCGGCGCGGTTGGGATTTTCTTGGGGGTTTGCAGAAGGTGATGTGACAGTGGAAACGATTGCATGAGTGATCGAGCGAGTGAGGAGTGAGTGATGAGTGAAAGTGAGGAGGCCTCTATAAAGGCGAAGGGAAGGGACATTTCGTTGCACACCATGGACCGCGTAACCACGTACGCTACTGCACCGTGCACGGCCACACGCATCCCCTACTGCCCCGTGCACCGCGACATGCATACCGTGCGTCACGTTTTTCTCCCACGTGTGTAACACTGGAAGTTTGTTGTACTCAGATTTTCCCTCCAGTACTAACACCGCCATGTGCAATATACTCACTTTTACCCTCCGGTGGCTGGTTAATAGAGAGTCAATGAATGTGTCATTTTATGCACAATAAATTCAAAAAGATCAAAACATAGTGGCACCTACCTAGGAAGTCTTCTTATGTGACCTGCCACCATAAGAAATGTATAGAAATCAAGTTTTAAACTAAATCACCACTTCTCAAATCACCTGCCCAAAATAACCCTCCCCAAAACATAGTTTGTCTGAATGAGGCAACAATTGTCACACTCATGTGGATTTGAGTTGCAAATAGTTTGATGTATTCCAAGATTTATTTTATTGTATAAAAGATGCATTTTCCATTTTTAAATCTCTTTCTATTTTCTATTTCAATCCATTTTTCAGTTTTCCCTTTGTTTTTAAGTTCTACTCAGCTTTCCCCTCTCTCTTATTCACAAACTCTTACACCTGTGCTCATCTCCACGCTTTGATTGGTCGAGGCAGTTGTAACGCAGATCATTCCCAGAAACTGTTGATCCTCTATGATATAGCGGACATGATAACTCCTATATCTGTCGTGGGCACCCCTCTGTCCATGCAAAATAATGATTTCACCGCCAGTACTTTAACTCCATAAAAAATGATTTTGAATATAATTTGAAGTGAAGGTGTTCAAAGGTGTATAATTTTCGTATATGCAAGTTTATGCATTACATTCCACTCTATAAAAATGATAATCTCTCAAGATTATCTTAGCACAACATTATCACGTCCTAGGTGCGGTTTCAAAGTGTTCAAAGGTGTATAATTTTCATATATGCAAGTTTTTGCATTACATTCCACTCTATGAAAATGATAATCTCTCAAGATTTTCTTAGCACAACATTATCACGTCCTAGGTGTGGTTTCAAAGTGGTCAAAGGTGTATAATTTTTGTATATGCAAGTTTATGCATTATATTCCACTCTATGAAATTGATAATCTCTCAAAATTTTGTTAGCACAACATTATCATGTATTAAGTGCGATTTCAAAGAGTTCAAAGGTGTATAATTTTCGTACATGCAAGTTTATGCATTACATATCACTCTATGAAAATGATAATCCCTTAAGATTTTGTTAGCACATCATTATCATGTATTAAGTGTGATTTCACAGTGTTCAAAGGTGCATAATTTTCGTATATGCACGAGGCATAAAGATTTTAGTTTAGGGATCACTTTTCATGCTCTAAAATGGTAAACTCTCAAGATTTTCTTATGAAAACATTATCATGTCCAAATTGTATTTTGAAAGTGTTCAAGAGTTGTGTCAATTATAAACACTCTTTTTATTAAGAGTTGTATAATTTTTTAATTTGGAAGTGTTCAAGAGTTGTGCCATTTTGTTATTTCTTATACTTCCATCTCCCTAAATCTCAAAGTTTGACTTTCACCTCATAGATTCACTTGATTGCAACCGAGGCATTAACTCAATAAATAAATTAAATCATCGGAACGACTCCTCTCCACAGCAAGCGCGCTTCCAATTGAGCTCCCGAGTTGCGCCAATTGATTGCCCATAGCAAGTGCCCCTATCTAATCAGAACAATTTGGGGCGAGATCTAACCTTCCCCGCGCACAGTTGCCATTGTCATCCTTCATATAGGTCAGCAGGACGACACCATACTGCGGCCAGGACGAACGGGAGGCCAAAGTGAAGCTAGACAAAGGGTCACTGTCACCGGAGAAGGGCCGCCGTCGCCGGAGAAGAAGAAGAAAGGAGAGGCAACAGCTTGGGCACGGGCGTGGGCTGGCTCGGGGTCCCATCTTGCAACGTCAACCTGGGTAAGCCATGGGTACGGCGCTCATGTGGTAAGCTGTGGGTCCCACGCTAATCTGGATAAATGGAGAGAGGTGTCCACTATGGGAGCCAACAGAACGTGGCCCCACTTGTCAGCGCGTAATGGAATGGGTCTACTACGGGACCCGACTGAATGCGGACCCACTTGTTAGAACATAATGGCAAGGCTGACGGACAACGAGTTTCATACCATGTGAGAGTTTTGAAGAAGGAGATGGGCAAAAGTGAGGAAAAGTTAAGCGACAAGGGAAAAATGAGTACAACTAATGAACCAAGGGCACGGAAATAGATATCCCTAGATTTCATCCACGCCGGGACGTCGCGGTTCTCACATCGGAACCTGTAGAGCATGCTTCTATCAACACCCGGGTTTTTAATCCTAGGTGCCTATTATGCCATACATCACAATCCCAAAATTACCATTTTTGCGAGACATAACAGATTGGATATCATAGTACATCATCCATTACAAAGCATACATAAGGTCTTACAACAAATAAAGGATCTCATGATCCAGCCTTAATACAATCAAGCAGCGGAATAACGTAATAACGATAGCGTGGGCGAATCTCCATCTTCATGTCACAGGCAATGTTGACGATGGGAGATGATCCTAGTTGTCGTAGCCTTCCTGCGGTCCATCCTCCTGATAGTCCTCTTCATAGTCTGGCTACAGGAATAGCCAGGGACAAAGCCATGAGTACTCTTTAGTACTCGCAAACTAAGACTAACAAGTGAAGTGGTTTTGAGTAGGAATACTAAGCTCTAGGTTATTTTGCAAAAATCTAGATTTACCTTAACTGGATTCAGAAGAAAAGAAAGCTAGTTTAAAGTTTTATAACACATAAGTGGGAACTTGAGTTTTCATATCACAACCCTGTTATGGTCTAGTCAAAGTCATGATTCATTTCACAAGTCATTTTGAAAACATCTGACGACGGAACAGTATGGCCACTCCAATTGTCCATAACCGCGGACACGTCTATTCGAATAGTTTGACACTCTGCAGAGGTGGTGCACTTTCACCACAATATTCGATACATCCGTCAGGAACAATCCTGAATTCACCATACTCAGTATGCGGATAATCAATCCTAACCTTTCAATTACGCGCCCTAGTATAGGCACCTCTCCTATGAGTTTGGCCTCCCAACCATGACCATTTGTCATCTTGGGAACTACATAGGTGGACAATCTTCACAAGGTAGCCTTAGCTCAAACCTTGGCCGCAAGGGAAACCATACTAAGGTATATAAACTTCCAGTCAAGCCCCCCTACCCAAATTCGGGTATTGTGGTTGTACGGTAAAATTGGAATGGTATCGCATCCAGACAACCATCAGTTTTATAAAGGGCTAAGGCTCATGCCTCAACATTTTCATCATCAAAATCATCTGGTGTTCAAGAACACATGTCAAAACATTTCATTAGAATGACTCATCATTCTAAGGTTTTCATAACCATTTTCACCAAGTATTCCCATCTAAAGTGAGCAAGTTTTATGCTTAGCACTAGCCACTAAAGTTGGGGGTAAACACTAATGAGGGGTGGTAAACAAGTGTGACTTATCTAAGTTCAATCTCATGCCTCAGGATGATATCAAGATTTATCTAACTTAGGCCAAGTTTTATGCTCTTTATGCTACCTTTGATATCTTTCTAAATTAGACAAGTCACTAATAAACTCAAATAAAAAGCTTTGATAAAGCAATAAAATAAGTAAGCTTGTAAGTAGAACTGAGATTGGGTAACATAAGGTGGTATAATCACATATGCCTAAGGCATTTATTTGGCATAGTTATCTTGCAAGGGTTATCTTGCAAATTTAACTTGTATGGTGAAGCTTGCTCAGTTAGTAGCTTGCCTTGTGCAGAGCAGTGGTTGAAGTTCTCCTCTGCTTCTTCCTCGTAGTATCCTCCTTCCTCTTTGTATCCTTGGTCGGTACTAGCGTCTATAAATAAATACGAGGTACACAATCACCAAACAATACTTAACTAATTCTATTTATCACACCAGGGTCTTCACTAGATGATCTAGCATCATCACAAACATCACTAAGATTAAGGCACCAGTTGCATTTATTTTATTTTAGAAAAGTAATTTATACTCATTGAAAACTACTTAAGATTTAATATTCTCCAACTAAAACATGGGATCATGTTGACACATGTCATCACCACATATTTCAGTACCACGCCGCGACCTACATGGGATCCACGCCGCGACCTACATGGCGACTGGCGCCGACCCACCGGAGGATCCCTTATCCACCCCGATCCCTCCCAACACAACGGCAACAGAGGTCGAGGAACTCCGCCTGAAGCTGGCGGAAGCAGTCCGCAAGGAGCAAGCCGAGCGCGAAAAATTTCACCTCGAGCAGGTGACGGCGCAAGAGCTGTCGCGCTACCACCAGCAATGAATCAGGTCGCGCTTGAACCCCACCGTCCAGGGGCGCGTCCTGAACTTCGACGACGAGAACGACCCTGCCCGCGTGGCCGAGCGCGCGATCTGCGAGAACGCCGCACCAGGAGGAAGCGCCCGGCCCCCACCAGGGTCAACGGCGAATGGCGCACCACCTCCACCCAACCGCGCACCCCCCAGGGACCAGCCGCGGATCGTGGTCTCCTCACGAGAGCGAGACATAAACGGCCTACCACTGTTCTCCACCCCGATGGACAACCTCGTGGCGGGCCGAGCAGCGGCCAACAACATCACGGCCACCGGCGATGGCGCCCTACAGATCCAGTACGTCAAGGCCTTGCTCGCAAAGGCGGTCGAGCAACAAAACGCAGGCGTCGACTCACAGGGTCGGATGTACTCGCGTTCATCGGGTAGCATAGCGGCCTCAAGCGGCCGTCCATTGGCGGCAAACACCCTCAACTGCCCGCCACCCGAACCACTGCAGCTCCAACACCGACCCGCGAATGCGGCACTCTCCACCAACGACCCCAGGCCGGCGACCAACTTCGTCACCGCTAACGGTCAGCCCGTCGACGCCCGCACCCACATCATCAACAACCAGAGCCGGCGCGCACGCCAGCCCGACGACCTGCGACATACCCTAACCAACCGCCGCGACGGCGAGCCGATGGGGTCGCTAAGTCGACTCGAGTCCCGGTGCTTCGGACCAATGATCCGAGGAGAAAAATACCCGGCGAACTTCAAAGCACCGAAGGAAATAGAGAAGTACGACCCCACGTACGATCCCTCCGTGTGGCTGGACACTTACCTCATGGCAATGGGGATTGCCGGCCACACCGATCTACTCGCCGCCCGCTACGTCCCCCTGATGATGGAGGGGTGTGCAGGCAGTGGATCAACACTCTCCCCGCGGACAGCATCGACTACTAGGAAGAGATGCGCGACGCCTTCATCAGGCACTTCGAGGGTTCATACACCCGCGCCACCACCATCGAGGACCTGGAACGATGCGTCCAGGGACCTCACGAGTCGACCCGCAGCTGGGTCCAACGATGGCAAGAACTGTGGTACAACGCGGTCGGTATCCACCCAGACACCGCAATCCACTGCTTCAAGACCTCGTGCCGCTACGAGCCCCTGGTTGCCAAGCTCAAACGAGCATACCGCACACTCGACAACATACCGGACCTCCTTGAGATCGCCAAAAGATACGCGGAGGAAGACCCAAACCAAGAAACCGACGACGAGCCGGGAGGGCAACGCCGCACGAGCGGCAACAACAACGGACGACGATCCAATCTACGCTACAGCAACACTCGCCTCACCGGCAAGCGCCGCAGTGACGGGCGAGTCGACTTCGTCGCCTACGCTGGGCACGCGCAGCGCGAGCCCAAGAGCTTCCGCCACGACGGGGGGCAACGCCGCAACGGCGGCAACTACAAGGAGAAACCAAGGTTCGACCCCACGGCCCTCCTTAACCAACCTTGTGCATTTCACAGCAGGGAAGGGAAGCCTGCCACGCACACGACCGTCGACTGCCACTCTCTCAAGGAGATCGAGAAGACACGGCGAGCGCGGGAGGACCCCGACAACAACTCGCCAAACGGCGGAAAATTCGGCAGCGTGGCCGGCTCGCTCCACACCTTCACAGGCTTCAACACGAAGCGCGAGAAGAAGGTCATCGCCCGCACCGTCGCCGTCAACGCGGTGGCCCAGGTGGACGTTCCCCAGTTCCTCAACTGGTCGGAGCAACCCATCACCTGGAACCGCCAGGACCACTCGCCACGCATCGAGTACCCAGGCCGAGTCGCCCTGGTGGTCAAGCCCAAGGTGGGAGACTACTGGCTCTCCAAGACATTGATGGACGGCGGCAGCTCCATCAACATCCTGTACCTGGACACCTTCAGGCGACTGCGACTCCCGCAGTCAATGGTCAAGACGACCTACACCATGTTCCATGGCATCGTCCCCGGTCGGAAGGCGTACCTGGTCGGCAAGGTCACGCTGCCAGTCACCTTTGGCACACCAGCAAACTTCGGCACCGAGCGGATCGTCTTCGAGCTGGTGGCCTTCGACAGCCCCTACCACTGCATCCTGGGGCGCCAGGCGTTTGCCAAGTTCATGGCGGCGCCCCACTACGCGTACAATGCGATGAAGCTCCCCGGACCGCGTGGCGTCATCACCATACACGGCGACCCCGACATGGCCGTTGAGTGCGAGGCCAAAGGAGCCGAACTCGCCGACGCCGTCATCGCGGCTGAGGCCAACCACGCCGACGAACTCGCCAAGTACGCGAGCGGGGTCAACAACGACGACCCCACTATACTCAAGAAGCCCAACTCGGAGGGCGGAAACACCTCAGCCTTCGAGGCAACGGCGCATACCCGCACCGTCGAGCTGGTCCCAGGCGACTCCAGCTAGACGGTGACGATCGGGACAGGCATGAGCCCAGCATAGGAAGGCGCGCTCATCGAGTTCCTCCTTGAGAACAGGGACATCTTCGCATGGAAGCCCTCTGACATGCCTGGTGTCCCTAGGGAACTCGCTGAGCACAAACTCAACGCCGACCCCAAAGTGCGACCTATCAAGCAATCGCTGCGGCCCTTCAATGAAGAGCGCCGCCGAGCCATCGCCGAGGAGGTGCAGCGTCTACTCGCTGTAGGCTTCATCCGGCCAATCAAATACTCCAAGTGGCTGGCAAACCCAGTCCTGGTCGAGAAGAAAAATGGGACCTGGAGGATGTGTATCGACTACACAAACCTAAACAGCACCTGCCCGAAGGAACAATTCGTCCTCCCGCGGATCGACCAAATAATCGATTCCATCGCGGGCTCGGAGTCACTATGCTTCCTCGACGCCTACTCTGGATACAAACAGATCAAAATGGCCGTTGAGGACGAAGAGAAGACGGCGTTCATCACGCCATTCGGAGCCTTCCGCTACACCGCCATGACCTTCGGCCTCAAGAACGCCGGGGCGACCTACCAGTGGTGTATGCAGGAGTGCATTGCGAGCCAAATTGGCCGCAATATCCACGTCTACATCGACGACGTGGTAGTAATGTCCGCTCGCCAGGGCGACCTACTAGCCGACCTGGCGGAAACATTCGCCAACCTGCGGAAATATAAGATAAAGCTAAATCCAGGCAAATGCACCTTCGGTGTACCAGCAGGGCAGCTACTGGGATACGTCGTCTCCAAACGCGGGATCGAGGCCAATCCCACCAAGATCGACATGATCACTTGGCTCGGCAAACCCGAGTGCCTGCGCGACGTCCAGAAGCTGGCCGGGCGAGTCGCGGCTCTTAGTCGCTCCATCCCCCGATTGGGCGAAAAGGCGATGCCCCTATACCGCCTGATGCGCAAAAATCCCACCTTCCAGTGGGACAAGGAGGCGGACGATGCGCTTCGCGACCTCAAGAAGGTGCTACTCGCCGCCCCCGTCGACAAGGAACCCATGCTGGTCTAAGTCGCAGCTTCCGAGCGCGTCGTCAGCGCCGTCATGGTCGTCGAGCGACCAGAGGAAGGAAAGGAGCGCCTAGTGCAGCGACCAGTGTACTATATCAGCGAGGTCCTCACCGAGTCGCGCCAGCGGTACCCACAATACCAGAAACTGGTATACGCGGTCTTCAGAGCATAGCGGCGACTGCCGCATTACTTCCAGGAGCACCTGATCACGGTCGTCTCCTCCGCACCGCTGCAGGACATAATCCGCAACCGCGAGGCGACCGGGCGAGTCACCAAGTGGGCCGTTGAGATCGGCGTCCACAACATCAAGTATGAGCCGCGCAAAGCGATCAAGTCGTAGGCTCTCACGGACTTCATCGCCGACTGGGAAGAAGCCCATCAGCCGGAAAAGTTGCCGTACCTCCACTATTGGAGTCTGCACTTCAACGACTCCAAGAACGTAGATGGCGCAGGAGCAGGGATCGTGCTGACTTCCCCGAAGGGCGACAAGCTCCGCTATGTCCTCTGCCTCGATTTCACCCCCTGCACCAACAACATGGCTGAGTACGAGGCACTACTCCACGACATGCGAGCCGTCAAGGAGATGAATGTCAACCGCCTACGCTGCTACGGAGACTCCGACCTCGTCGACGGGCAAGTCGCCGGCACCTGCGACGCCGTCTCCCCCACCATGGCGGCATACCGCAAGCAGTGGACAAGCTGGGCTTACACTTCGCAGGCTATTCCGTCGAGTGGATCGATAGGCGGAAAAACGAGGAGGCCGACGCACTCTCTCGTATTGGCTCGGCTCGACTCGCACCACCAACCGATGTCTTCCTCGACACCATCACCAAGCCTTCTGTCTCTCCCCCAAGGGAGATCGACATCGGAGTCCCGCTGCAACCAGAGGCAGCCCTGGTCGCACTCATCGCCGAGCCAGAAGACTGGACTACGCCGTACATCGCTTACCTAGAGGGAGGCACCTTGCCAGCAGACGAAACAGACACCCGGATGATAGCGCGCCGCTGCAAATCCTTCGTCATCATCGACGGCGAGCTCCACAAGCGCAGCGTGACCGGCGTGTTCCAACGCTGCGTCCAACCCGCTGAAGGACGCAAAATCCTCCACGACATCCACTCTGGCGACTGCGGCCACCACGTCGGCGCCCGCTCTCTGGTCGCAAAGGCTATGCGACACAGTTTCTACTGGCCCACCGCACACGCAGACGCTGTTGACATTGTCCAGCGGTGCGCCGGGTGCCAGAAGTACGCCAACCAGACCCACGGGCCGAGCTCGACGCTCAAGACAATCCCCATCACATGGCCGTTCGCCGTGTGGGGTATGGACATGGTAGGCCCTTTCAAAAAGGCCCCCTCCGGCTTCACTCACCTCCTGGTCGCGGTCGACAAATTCACAAAGTGGGTGGAGGCCAAGCCAGTCTGGAAATGCGACGGGAAGACCGCCACCAAGTTCTTACGCAAGCTCATATATCGCTACGGGTTCCCAAACAGCATCATCACGGACAATGGCACCAACTTCGCCAAAGGAGCCATGGCCGAGTTCTGCGAAGAACACCACATCCGACTCGACCTTGCTTCAGTCGCCCACCCGGAGACCAACGGCCAGGCGGAACGGGCCAACCAGAGCATCCTCCATGGCCTGAAGCCACGGCTCCAAGTACCACTCGAGCGTACCGCCGGGTGCTGGGTCGAGGAGCTACCCTTCGTCATCTGGGCATCCGCACCTCTGTCAACAGGTCGACAGGGTTCACCCCCTTCTTCATGGTGTATGGCGCCGAGGCAGTCATGCCCACCGACCTAGAGAACGACTCGCCAAGGGTTGTCCACTACACGGAGGCTGCAAACGAACTCGCACGCCAGGATGGAGTCGATCAACTCGACGAGGCACGCGACCTAGCTCGCTCCCGCACTGCCATCTACCAGCAAGGACTCCGCCGCTACCATAGCCGACGAGTGAGGACTCGCACTTTCCAGGAAGGCGACCTGGTGCTACGCCTCATCCAGGACAAGAAGGGCATGCACAAGCTCTCCCCCCGTGGGAGGGGCCATTCGCCATCGGGCAAGTACTCGGCAACGACGCCTACTACCTCACTGACGTCCACGGAGACGGGAAACTCGACGTCAAGCGACCGTGGAATGTAAACCTCCTACGGAAGTTCTACTCCTAGAACTCTGTACATGTACCCCCCACTAGCTATGAAATAAAACATATTGGTTACCGCAAATTGCGCCTACTCTCTGTGTCTTGTGCCACTCGCACTCGTAATAACAGCGTCAAGCTAACTGCAGAAGTCAACCTTTGGTACAGCGACCGGCACGGCCAAGTAGTACATTACGAGGGCACAGGGTTACCCCAGGACTCGTAACGTCCACGAAAAACGCCTACCCGGAGCCCCAATGGAGTCGCCTAGCTCGACTGGCTTAACGAGCCAAGACAACTGCCTTCGCTCCTCACAGCGACCATGATCCTCCGCACCCTCGACACAGCGACTCGAACGGCCAAGTACCGCGCTCGGGGACTGACGACCAGTTAAGCACGAGCGACTAGGGAAAAACGCCAAGTATGAGAGCGTGCCCAGGACTCGCCATGCGACTGACCCGACGGGTCAGGCAGGAGTGATGCGCTCACTCTAACGCGCCCAGTCCTCACCCACCCTAGAGCCGCGACTAGAACCACCAAGTACCACGCTCGGGGACTCGGCTACCCGACCTCGTTCGCGCAAGGGAAAACGGTCAAGTAAAGAGAACTCATGCGAGTCGCCCTGCGACTAGCTTTCCAAGCTCGGGCGAGTCGACCTCAATAACAAAACAACTGACAAAACATTAAAAACCACAAACACATAACAAACGAGGTAAACCCCATAAAAAGGGCGGACGCGCTCGGGGACTCGTCCAATCAGCAATCAAAATCGCAAGACAATTCACAAAATAACGCGAAATTCCATTACAGCGGAACAAAGTCGTTACAAAGTACAAGTTGAGCCCAATGGCCAAATTGCTACTAACGCCCTAGGGCACAATGTTTTTATTCCGCAGGCTTCGACGTCGACTCGCCGCCACCCCTGCGGTTGCGAATAAAGGGAGTGTACGGGTTCGACGGGTACGTCGTCAACTCACCCCCATGGCCGCACGGAAGGGCTGCTCGACCTTGAAGTCCCGGTGCGGTGGCTCGGGATCGTTGGGCGCGACAGTCGTCTCCTGATAAGGGAGGAGGTCGCCCATCGCCCAGACACGATCGGAGTATACCGCGGCCCGGTCCGTCAGCTTTAGCACCTCGGCAATCTCCACCGAGCCCGTCGACGAGGGGTAGCCACTCGTCACGTCGTCAAGGTCGAAGTCCTCCGGGAAGTGGGCAAGCCCAAGGCTAAGCGCCGTTGCCGCCCCACGCCGGAATACCGACCGCGTCATGAACTCGACGACTGACGACGCCTTCTCCAGATACAGCCATACTTCGACGAGATCGCTGGGAATCACTTCCGTAGGCGACATCTCTTGAAGATACGCTCGAATGCAAGCTGCAGACAAAGTGGCCGAGTCGACCAGAGTGGCCACACACTGCCGCGCGTCATACGACTGTGCCTCCTACGAGCTGTCGATAATCCGACCTGCGGACAGGGGTGGGCAGTAAGTACAACGATGATTTTATAATGTAGCTACTACAGGCAGAGGTAGGAAAATTTACCAATCAAAGGACGGCAGAGGCCCGTGATGAAGCTTTGAAGAGAGGAGAAGTCGTCTTGTAGCCCAACAACGAGGGCGTTAGAGACCTTCCGCTCTTCAGCGGCAGCCGTAACAGCAGCTCTGGCTCGCCCATCCGCTGAACTTGCCTCCGCCTTCGCTTCCTTAAGCTCGCGCTCAAGATCAGCGATCCGCTGCTCAGCCATACTCAACGCAGACTGAGTCGCCGTCAGTTCATTCGCCGGGACAAGGCCCTGGCGAACCTCCTCTGCCTTGGCAGCAATCGCCTGGAGTTCCTTGTTCGTCTCTTGGATGGCAACAAGTTCCTTCTCCGCACGACACTTTGCAGCAAGCCGATCGGCTGACTCACGCTGCAAGCCCTGCGCACAAATCAAACAGTCAACAACAATTAAATCCTAAGTGCCCAACCGCTGAAACTCAGTGACTAGGCACTCGGGGACTGGAGATCAAAAATCCTAAGTGCCCACCCGCTGAAATTCAGCGACTAGGCACTCGGGTACTGGAGATCAAAAATCCTAAGTGCCCACCCGCTGAAATTCAGCGACTAGGCACTCGGGGAATGGAGATCAAAAATCTTAAGTGCCCACCCGCTAAAATTCAGCGACTAGGCACTCGGGGACTGGGTGCTACAAATAAAAACAAACACTATAAGAATCTGACCACTGAAATTCAGTGGCCCGATCCTCGGGGACTGGACATACCTGGATGGCTGCGCCCAGCATGCCGTGGAGCTGCAGCGCGTCCATAGATGCGAGAAGAGCCGGAGTGTGTCCGCGACGCTGCTCGACCTCCGTTTTGGCGACCCCAAGGGTGCGGCTCGATGGCGCTGTACCACTCGCTGTGGCCGCTTTGGCCATAAAGCGGGGGAAGGTCGCAGTGGACGCTCTAGCACCAAGAGGAGCCGGTTCGGCCATCCCAGGCGAGGAAACGTCCTCCTTGGCCTTCAAGGCCGCCTCCGTCGCAGTCGGAGGACCACTCGGAGCAACCGTCGTGTCGTCAGACACCGTGACGACATCGTCGCCCTTGGCCTTCTTGGCACTGTCTGCGGAGGCAGCGACCTCATCAGCTTTCCTCTTCCGTGAGGGGTCCTCCTCTGCGACGACTGGCGGCACCTTGGCCACAGACGGGTGGCCTATCTTTTTAACTCCAGTCCTGCGAATTGATTATATGAGCAAAATGATCTGATTACAACAAAAGGCAAGCAGATGAACAAAACTTACTTGGCGACCGGTATGAAATGCAGCCCCGTGCGGATGCTGGCCGGCTTCTCCAGTTCGGGGCCCAGTTTCCGACTGAGGCCCATCTCCAAAACATCATGTGCCCAAGACACGGAAGGCCTCTTCGACGACGAGGCCACGACAGGAGCCTCCGAAACGACTTCAGCAGGAGCTCTCCTGGGAGGCGAAGTTGCTGCGGCTGGAACATCCCCCAACCCAGAGACTAGGGCGAATAGGGGGGGAAGCGAGGCCAGAGGTACCTCATCCAGGGCGGCAGCGGCATCTGGTGCTGCTGTCGTCTGTGGCGCTTCATCCTTGGCCGATCTGGTGGCGTCCGAACTACTCGCCGAACGAGGCGGAGATGCCTGTTTTGCCGGCTTCGTCTTTCTCTTCGGTGGAGCCTTCGCTTCCTTCTTCGACGGTGTAGCCTCACGACGCGAGGTGTGCTCGGGAAGCTCGTCGCCGTCATCGTCATGACGTTCGAGGCTTCTACTCGCCTCGAGCTCGCGCTGATGTTGCCCACGAGTTTTGCGAACCGTCGGGGCGGCGTCTTCCCTGGGCTCGTCATCATCGTCGTCGTCATCACTCGCGTCGCTCCTGACGCCGCCCTTGGCAGGAGGTGACTCGCCCTCGTCCTGGACGGACGAGCTCGAGTTCTCTTCGTCCGCGGGTGGGAGCCACCCTTCCACCACTTGGAATAACTTCAGCAGGCACGAGACGATATCAGTATAACCGCGACAGCATCAACTGCGACTGTGAATGGTAGCGAAAATAGCGACTTACCGTCGGAGCCGGATGCTTCGCGGTGTAGGGGGCGACCCAAGCCTTCGCGTCCAGGTATGCTGCATGGGTGATCTTCTTCAGCGCCGAGACGTAGTCTTCGAGTTTCCACTCGGCGAGGCAGGATTTCGTCGAGTCCTCCCTGCCCACGTACTCGTACATGTAATGGTCGCGACGGGCCAGGGGAACGAGTCGCCGCTCGAGCCAACAGTTGTACAGTTTGATGGTTTGAAGGCCCTCCTTCTTCAGGCCGCGGATGGTTTGAAGCATCTCGTCCACGACCATCCGCTGGTCTAGTGGGAGCTTGCCGACCCGGAGTCGGCGCGGTTCGGGCCGGTCGGCGGAGTACCTTGGGATCGCTACCTCGCCGTCTGGAGTCGCCTCGGTGATGTAGAACCAGGACTTCTTCCACTCGCTTGCCGCCTTGGCAGGTAGCATCAGGTCTAAGAAGGAGGCCTTCGACTTCAACTGAAATGTCAGGCCACCCGCAGCCAGCATTGGGCCGCCTGATTCTTCACGACTGATCCTCCCGTGGAATAGATCTTGCCACAGGGGGAAGTAGGGCCTGCAGCCCAGGTAGCACTCGTAGAACGCCACGAAAATGGAGAGCTGCTCGATGCTGTGCGGGCCCAGGTCCGACGGCTGGATCCCGTAGAAGGCGCAGAAGGGCCGGAAGAAGAGAGATGTGGGAAACCCTAGCCCCCGCTCCAGGTGGCTGGTGAAGCAAATAAATTCTCCCTCGCTCGGGTCCGGAGTCACCTCTCCGGCCGCAGGGATGCGCCACCTGCCGGCGTGCAGGATCCCGGCCTCCTCGAAGGATGCCAGTAGCGCTCTGGTGCACTTGGACCTGCCCCATGGTTTGGTGGAGGGGGCCATTGGCTGAAAGGTTCGCGGAGGTCGAAGGTTTTTTGGATCGATTGGATCGCGACGCGGAGGAAAACGGAGAGGGGCGAAATCGGAGGAAAAGACGAAGGAGTGGTTCCGCGATCGCCTGCCATTTCCTTTATATAGAGGTTGCTACCCGCCAATTCCGGGAGCCGTTACTACACGTTGATTACGCCAAAGTTACCGTTGGATTACCCCAACAGCTAGTTTTGACTGCATCTGACGGTCCAACTTCATCCATTCGACTCGCCGACCCGATCACTACAATAGTGACTGAACATTTCGCCGACCTGTTCGCCGAGCTGCGACCCGACTGACCGCTGTCATTGTGACTAGAGTAACTGGTTTTTCCTTTATTCAGGAGTCCGCCGCCGATTCGACTGGGCGTCCCCATTGGACCCGTATACTCCGACTGCCAACGAACACCTGCGACCAATCAACGACGGTCTCGGGGACTACTGATGGGGATACGCCTACCGGGGTATACCCAGCAGGACGTTTCCGACCGGCCCAGGAACTGGCGAGTGGGCCTGCAGGACGGCGACTGGATCAAGGCCTGGCGTAGATTCAAGCGACTGGAAGCTGAAGGCCTCGGAGAGTAGATAGGCCCGGTCGGATTAGGTTAAATGATTGCTGAAACCTTAACTGATTCGGTTGAGATATGTAAACCCTAGGAGGGTGAGTCTATATAAACCTCCCTAGAGGGCGTGTAGAGGATACGTACCATCATCCACCCAAGCGACTCGCTGCCTAGCCGCCGAGCTCGCCCCATTTTACTTCATCATAATACGATCTAGAAGGAGTAGGTCTTTACCCTCCGGGGGGGCGAACCTGGGTAAAACCCTGCGTCTCTGCCCTCATCTCGCACCGCAGATGGCTGGCCGCCCTTGCCCCATGTTCTACTACTCGCTGCCGATTGCAGCATCTGCCGTGGTCATTCCCACGACACTAAATAAATCATATCGTGAGTTCACCTATTCTTCATAACCAATTATTACCATATAATCTATTTACATTAAACATGTTTGATCCTTAAAACTATACTTCATCTCTAAAGGATTTTGTCCTCAATCATGCCTAAGAAAAGACCCTTATAAGTTCTTAGAGATATAAAACACTTGAAAGTGCAAAGGATTCACCTAGAGGGGGGGGGGTGAATAGACTTTTAGAAATATTATGGTTTAGGCACTAATTAATACTAAATAAAACTAACATTTTAATTTATTGAGCACAAAACCTAACCACTAGGTTCAACTAAGTGAGCCAACAACCTATTCTAAGCAAGACAAGGAACAACGTGATAGCTAGATGAAATACTTCAAGCATGATGGCTACCACAATATAAAATGCATAAGTAAAGGGCTTGGTTGAGAGATAACCGATGGACGAGGAGACGATGCTTTTTATCTGAAGTTCACTTCCAAAGAATCCATGTCTCCGTTGGAGAGGTGAAATGGAGCAATGCTCTCCGAACGCCACAAGTGGATCACCTTGAGGTGTGGTGGCTCGATGCTTACCCAATGCCACAAAAGGCCTCACCCCAAGATGGGAAGGCACACAACTCACTAACGCTACAACAGGCTCACCCCATTCTCCCGTGAGCTCACCACAAAGGCCTACTCATGATACACTACGGGAAACTTGAGGGCGGACACAAAACCCGTACAAGGAAGGGGATATCTCCACAACCCAATTGGAGGCTCCCAACAACAAAGCCACAAAAGTCTACAAAGCCACAAAAGTCAACAAGTGTGAGGCCCCTCCACAATGGAGGCCTCAAGAAATCAACACACCAACCACACAACCATGTAGGGTTCCAAGAACCCAAGAGTCATAAGCCCACAAGCTTGTACTCGCCGAATCTCTAAGGAGAACTCAAACCTAAGCAACAAATGCAAGGGAAAGTCCTTCACTCTGTGTTGGGGGGATGACCCCATGTAGGGTAAAGCTAAGGTAAAAGGGCAAAGCCCACCGAGATATTGACCGGGTTAAGAAATGACCCGGCTGAGTTATACGATGGCCGGTCGAATAAGGGCGGGTTACTCGTAGGTGTGCAACTAAGGCTTGACTCGGGCGACATAAAAGGTATGTCGGCACAATGTTAAGTATGCTATCTATGTGCAGGTTAAGGCTTGGCCGAGTCAACTTGTACGAGGCCGATTCATGAAGAGGCTTGCTAGAGAAGGAGAGAGCGAGTCCCAAGGTCAACACAACGCTCTGTCTCTCCCTCAGGAATCTACATAGAGCCAAGAGATACAGACAAGGGACAGAGGGATATAGGAGCAAAAGTGTCATGGAGGTGACATTCCCAGAGTCCAACGTTCACATGTCGTGGGATCTGGGTTATTGCCGTTGATGAAGAGAGACATGGAAAGACTCCCACTGAGTTACCTCTTTGGGATGAGCATATTCGAGGAATATGTCGTCCACGTTAGCCGTAATGTAACCTGGCCACCCCTTTATAAGGTGAGCCGTGGCCTCCTAGTAGGGGGATCGATTCATTTTACACTTAGAGGATAGTAGAGAGTTTCTTCCTCCTCTCCCTCTGATACAACTCAAGAAGAAAGTGTAACCATTGTTGATGTAAGTAAAGTTTGTGAGTGAGTTCTTCGTGTGTAGAAACCACTACATCATCCCTCCCTGGATCCCACTAGCACACATTAGCCCCATCTTTAGCCTACCCATGGCATATGCCGTGCCACCACCACGACAGTTGGCGCCCACCATGGGGCATGCAGCGGTGCTAGCTGGAGTCAAGATCCGGACGGGAAACTTCATCGCTACCGGCGAGCGCATCTTCTCCGGGACCGTGCAGTGCTTCGACATGTGGGACTATGTTAGCGATAACGTGCTCCACTTCGCCAGGAACCCTCCTCCACGCAACGGGGTCTTCATCAACCTAGGTGTGCACAAGGTGTACGTAGGTGTCGATGTCTCCTGCGTCTATCCGCAGCAAGTCATCCTCGCGGGAGAACCTCCCCTCAGTGCTGCTAGCGGTCCGCGGATCACTAGCCCCACAGAAAGCGTCGAGGTGATGATGACCGCACCCGCACCATCAGCATGCGTAGGAGCCGGCCCAAGCAAGGACCCGGCAGCAGCAGATCCAACAACCGATGATCTGGAAGAGGCTCGCAGTGCAACTCCTAAGGGACCTCGTAACATAGGGCCACCTTTAGAAAGGCCGGAGAACATTTGCAGGAAGCGATATAAAATTTAACCACTCCTGTAGCTCCCATTGTAGACCCAGCTCAGGCACATGCAGATCTAGAGGAGACTCGGTTGAAAATGCTAGAAGAGTCTAGGAGAGTAGCAGCTCTATAGCCGTCACTTAACATTACACTGCGTGAGTATGCTAGGGCTAACAAACTTAGCACTAGCCTAACTCGCTTAGATAATGTGAGAATAAGGGGAAAGAATATCCTTAGTGGTATCAACAAGGAACATGTATCTAGGCAGGGTGACTCGGCTGACCTAGGGCTGCCGAGGTATAACACACATGTGAAGAACCTCAGGGCTGCAGATGCGACAGCTGCCAAGATAGATGGCCTGACCGGTGAAGCCCGATAGAGGTAACAAGAAAAAGTCATTGAGCTGGTGCATATAGAAAACCAGCAGAATGAGGAACTGATCAAGAACAACCTGGCAAGACCCGGAGGTTCTCGTGTCGTTTATTCGTCTAGAGTTGCCCCAGCAGTATCAGTTGCCGCAACATCTTCACCCGACAGAGGAACAGGAAATGATAAGGTAGTAACCTCGGGAAGAAGAGATCAATGGTGCCTTATGATCCGACAGTGGCTGGAAAGACAAATATGAACCAAGGCAATACAAGCCGAGGTAACAGTGGGAATAGAAAGGTCATGGCAATGCTGGCCAAGGAAATAACAGACGGGGTAACCCCGACCAACATCACTCAGCTGGGGGAGGGAAATAGCCTCCACAAGAGCGCAAGATGAGGTATGAACCTAGGAAAGAAAGGGATGCAGGACCAGTTCCGCATAACCTGGAACATAACAAATACAATGATGGCTATTCGGAGATGGATAATGCCGGATTTGCTAGACCTAATCACCATGTGATAGGAGAAAGGATGGGAAATAGAAACTTGCAGGCAAATGATGCAAGATTGAAATTGGATAGGATATACATATCCAAGTTATTGGAAGAGCAAGGTCCTCCGCGTCCAGCATGTTTTGGACCTCGAATCATGAAGGAGCCACCCGTGCCAAACTTCCAGTTACCAAGAGGAACAAAAACATAAATGGAAGCACAAAGCCAAAAATTGTTTGATTGATTATGCTACCACAGTGAAAATTGTAGAAGGCAACCTTAGATGGGAAGTAAGATATGTGCCGCAAATGTTGGAAGGGCCAGTAAGAGTTTGGTTGAACAACTTGCTAGCAGGAAGTATCAACTGCTAGTTAGATTTTGAGGAAATGTTTGTGAGCAACTTCATGAGCATGTACAAGAGGCCGAATAGACCTCAACAGTTCGCCATGTGCAAGAAGAGACTGAATGAGACTGACCGAGAATTTTTGACTCGATGGTGTAATCTAAGGAACTCATGTGAGGGGATGATTGAAGCACAAGCGTTTGCTTGGTTCACACAAGGGTGCAGATATGCAAGTGTCTTATGGCAGAGGCTATAGAGAGATATGCCAACTACATTGTCCGAGACAATTTGGATAGCCGACTCATACGCATGGGAGATCTGACTCAGCCAGAGCTTATGCCAGCAGATCAGAATGAGCAGGATGAGCATTACGCTCGTGATGGCGCCGGGTCATGCCGGAGGAATGAATTTCGAGGTAGAAGAAGAGATGATAGGCCGGATTATCGATACAATACGAGTCACGTTGCCTCTATAAGCCAAGATCAACCAAGTGCTAGGGGCAATCAGCGTCAGAAGAACAGTTCGCAACAATGGACACTGAGAAATGATGACAAAAAGCAGTGGACCCCTAAGCAAAAGAAGCAGTGGCAAGAGAGGCCGAAGTACACATACTAATCTATGTTGTATCAGCCTTGTAAGTTTCACACTCCCAACCTGGCTAAGCCGGCGAATCATACAACTAGGCAGTGTGCTTGGATGAAAATGGCCATGGACGGTGCAGAACCGAACCAACCGATAAACAGACCTCAGCTCACAGGAGGCAATGCACAACAATAGTTATCTCTACCTCCGCCACCGCCAAGGTATGAGAACCAACCACTTCCGAGGTATGAGAACCAATATAGAAGAGAAGCTGTACACCAAGTGGCGAATTAGAACCAAGAGAACCATGGAGACCCCGGTTAAGGAGGCAGTAATGAGTATAGAGAACATCATCATGCCTACTGTGTGTTGACTACAGAGCAGACATATAAGAAAACTATGCAAAGGAGGCATATGGAAGTGAATGCAGTCATGCCGGCTGTGCCGAGATACATGAACTAGTCAGATCAGGAAATCACATGGAGTATAAGGGATCACCCCAAAATCATGCCAAACCCCGGATCATTATCCTTGGTTCTTGATCCGACATTCATTGGGCTGAATATCAATGTAAAATTCTCTAAGGTGCTGATTGACAATGGCAACAACATAAACATACTGTACAAGGACACAATGCACAAGCTCGGTATGAACGAGAACATGTTGCAGGTGACTAAGACTACCTTCCATGGCATTATGCTGGGGTTGTCTTGTGAGCCAATTGGCAAGGTCCGGATCGATGTGTTATTCGGCACAAGGGAGAACTGTAGGACTAAGAATTTGGATTTCGCGGTTGTGGACTTGGAAAGCTATTACCATGCACTGCTGGGAAGGCTGACTTTGTCAAAATTGATGGCTTGTTCTCATATAAGTTACTTGAAAATGAAGATGCCAGGACCCAATGGGGTCATCACCATTGTTGGGGATTACAGAAGATCAATGGAGTGTGCCTCGGCCGGGTCAAACCTAGCCAAGTCATTGGTGATCTCAAGGGAAAAGAGGAGGATTCAGGAAGTGGCAGCTTTGGATCAGTCGGCACAGTTGAATATGCTGACACTCGCCAACCCACATGGGAGTGTCTCTTTTCAGCCGACTAAGGACACCAAGAAGATTCAAATTGATGAACAATTCCCAAAGTGCACCGTCACTATTGGTGACAGCCTAAATGCTAAATAGGAAAGCGAGCTCATCAGCTTCCTCCGTGAGAATCGGGATAGCTTTGCTTGGTCCACTCAGAATCTGCAAGGTGTACCGAGGGAGCTGGTAGAGCACTCTTTATATATGAGGCCAGATGCAAGGCCGATGAAGCAACCTCTCCTCCGATTCATTGAGGATAGGAGAATAATAATTGGAGATGAGATAGCTCGGCTCCTTGCAGCCGGGTTTATTAGGGAAGTACTTCATCCGGATGGGCTCTCTAATCCGGTGCTGGTAGAGAAGAAAAAAAGATGATCTAAATGTAGCTGCGGTGTGGCGTATGTGTAACGACTACACCAACCTGAACAAAGCATGTCCAAACGATCCATTTCCTTTGCCAAGGATAGAACAAGTTATTGATTCGACCGTGGGTTGTGAGTTACTATCATTTGTAGATGCGTACTCTGGTTTCCACCAGATACTGTTAAATCTGGCCGATCAAATAAAGAATGCATTCATTACCCCATACAGGGATTATTGCTATCGTACCATGCCATTTGGCTTACATAATGCAAGGGTGACATATCAAAGATGCATCCATAAATGCTTACATGATCAAATCGGCAAAAATTTCCAAGTATTTGTTGATGATGTGGTAATAAAAACCAAAGAAAGTCACACACTATTAGATGATATCCGACAGAAATTCGCGAATCTAAGATGATTCCGAATTAAGCTTAACCCAGAAAATGCACCTTTGGTGTATTGGCCGGAAAATTACTCAGTTTCTTCGTGTCAAGCCGAGGTATCGAAGCCAATTCGACAAATATTCAGGCGGTAGAACACATGGAGCTGCCGAAGTGTCTCAACAATGTCCAGAAGTTCACAGGTTACCTGGCATCGTTTAGTCGGTTCGTAAGTCGCCTTGGAGAAAAGGCATTGCCCTTATATCAACTAATGAAAAAGTCGGATAAATTCATGTGGACACCACAAGCTGATAATGCTTTTCATGAACTAGATAAAATTCTAGCCTCTGAACCCGTGTTAGCTTCACCATTATCAAAAGAGCCGATGTTGCTCTATATAGCATCGAGCAACCGAGTTGTGAGTGTTGTGGTATTAGTGGAGCATGACGAGGAAGGTAAGTCAGTGTAGAGGCCAGTATATTACCTAAGCGAGGTATTCTCAGCTTCCAAACAGAAGTACCCCATTATCAAAAAATGGCATACAAAGTATATATGTTGGCAAAAAAGCTAAAGCATTACTTTGAGGAACACCCTATAAAGGTGATATGTGCATCACCAATTGCTGAGATAATGAGAAACAAATATGCAAGTGGCCGAATAGCCAAATGGGAAATTGAGCTAGCCCTTTATGCCCCATAATTTGATAGAAGGGAAGCAATCAAATCTGAGGAATTGGCCGATTTTTTTGTAGATTGGGCTGAAATGCAATATGAGCCGCCCTTACCTGATATGAATTATTGGAGAATGCACTTTGATGGCTCAAAATTGAAAAATGGATTAGGTACTAACATAGTCCTCACCTCACCCAAGAAAGATCAGCTAAAATATGTGTTACAAATACACTTTGCTACATCGAATAACGTAGCCAAATATGGGGCACTAGTCCATGGCTTAAAAGTAGCAAAAGACATTGGCATACGTCAGATACAATGTTTTGGTGATTCAGACCTAGTGGTACAACAAGTATCAGGTCATTGTGATGCACATGATGCTAATATGGCATTATACTGGTTTCATGTGCAAAAGTTAAGAGGGTACTTCGACGGATGTGAGCTCCATCATGTACCCAGGGGAGAAAATGAGGCGGCCAACACATTGTAAAAATTTGGCTCATCCAGGTAGTCCATCCCACCCGGCATAGCCCTTGAACACCTCAGAAAACCATCAATTATACCATCACCAGAATCCAAATCAATTCGTATCCCGGCCAGCACAGCGTCCGAATTTGACCCAATGGACATAGATGTTGGAGATATGCCCAAGAGGCAATAATAAAAATGGTTATTATTATATCTTTGTGTTTATGATGAATGTTTGCATAACATGCTATAATTGTATTAACCGGAAACATTAAACCTTTTGTGTTTTGTAAACATAAAAGAGTCCCTAGTAAGCATCTTGTTAAACTAACTTGTTGATTAATAGATGATCATGGTTTCCAGACCATGGACATTAGATGTTATTAATAACAAGATCATGTCATTAGGAGAATTATGTGATGGACACACTCCTATAGTTAGCATAGCATAAGATCAAGTCATTTAGAGTTCGTTTGCTATAAGCTTTCAAATACATAGTAACCTAATCATTCTACCATGATATCATGTTAATCACCATCACCGGATGGATACTTTGATGACATCAAACACCACTTTCGTAACTAGGTGGTTATAAAGGTGGCATTATGTTGGAGATATGCCCTAGAGGCAATAATAAAAGTGGTTATTATTATATCTTTGTGTTTATGATAAATGTTTACATTCATGCTATAACAGTATTAACCGTAAACAATAGTACTTGTGTGATTTGTAAACTAAATTAGAGTCCCTAGTAAAGCCTCTTTGTAATACTAGCTTGTTGGTTAATAGATGATCGTGGTTTACCGATCATGAACATTGAGATGTTGTTAACAACGAGATCATATCATTAGGAGAATGGTACGATGGACATACTCCTATAGATAAGCGTAGCATAAAGATCAAGTCATTTCAATAGTTCATTTGCTATAAGCTTTCTAATACATAGTAACCTAATTCCTTCGACCATGAGATCATGCTAATCAGCATCACCGGAAGGATGCTTTGATGACATCAAACACCACACCATAACTGGGTGGCTATAAAGGTGGCATTGACTATTCGGAAAGTATGTGTTGAGGCACATGAATCAAGAGTGGGATTTGTCCATCCATATGATAGATAGATATACTCTAGGCCCTCTCGGTGGAATGTCATCCAATTGGCTTGCAAGCATGTGACTGGTTCACAAGGGATCACATATCACAGGAACAAGAAAAGAGTACTTATCGGTAATGAGGTTGAACTAGGTATGCAGAGATACCGACGATTAAAACCTCGGATAAGTAAACTATCGTGAGATAAAGGGAAATTGGTATCGTATGTAAGTGGTTCATTCGATCGCAAAGTAATCGTAGAAATATGTGGGAGCCGTATGAATTTCCAGATTCCTCTATTGGTTATTGATCAGATAAGTGTCTCGGTCATGTCCACATAATTCACGAACCGTAGGGAGACACACTTAAGGATTCAATGTTGTTTAGTAGATATGGAATGTTAGTAGGGATACCAAATGTTATTCGGAGTCTCGGACGGCACTACTAGAGAAAACCTTATGCAAGGCGCACCTAAAAGCATATGCGAGGCGCATATCGTATGCGCCTCTAGCTTTGAGCCTCGCGCATATCGATATGCGTCTCGCATATGTGAAGTATAGGAGGCGCATATCATATGCGCCTCGCATATGTTTCACAATGCGCCTCGTATATTTATAGTATATGCACCTCCTATAATGTCCTATATGCGCCTCCTATAATATTTCCGAAATTCAAGTTTTACAGATCACTATAAATAACAGTATACGGATATTCAAATATACAATATAGTCTAGAATACAGTATAAATAACACAGAATTTTTCAAAAACTTGCAATTGGCCAAACCATAATAGAACCAACATGAATACAATACATTACACATCAATCGCGACATACGAGTTCATACATCAAGTAGAATCAACAAGTGCCAAGTTTTCACACAACACCACGTGTTTGTCCCACAAGTTCACACCTCCGAGTACAAGTTCACAATCACATTATGCAAGTACAAGTTCACAATCACATTACAACTCCGACGACGGAGCTCTAGCTAGATGAAGTAGAGCACATAATCTACCATGAAGAGCAAAAAGGTGGTGATCACCAGGAAGTTCCTCCACTTCTTCCTTCCGTGCCTCCTCCACTTCTCAATATGGACAACATACAAGAAATCTGGACAACATACACCACATATATGGTTCATGTGCTCACCGAGGGTACTAATCGAGAACCTGTAGCGTAGGCTTGACGAAGTGGTCGCAGGTGTACGCGGCGGTGCTTGCCTCCTCCTTTTTGGCCAAAATCCTGAAAGAGAAATAGAGCTAATTAAGATATACATAAACAGGAATACGAAAACAATGTTTAAATTAAGCTACAGATTTTTAAATGTTGACAGCAGGAAACAATATGCTTTCCGAAAGATTAGTTCCAGGGGTTCTCCTTTTACTAAGACTAGGGAAGTAGGCGCGACGACACGTCACGCCCATGTCATTAACATAGTTTGTGTATGTTGCTCTGAAGTTACCTTAGAAAAATTACGGCTAAAATATTTCTGTTGAAGGGGCATGGAAGAAAAGCGAAAATATACTTTGTATCTGGTTACAAAGTGTATGACCTGTATATGGTTACAGGTAACTTTAATAATTGAAAGCAGCTGCATCCTTCATGAAGTTAGCTCTGGTTCTACCGTCTCTTAGCCGACGATGATCAAACATTCATAAATCAAAATACCAACCACCGGACCACAATTAGCTTCATTGCAAGCCAATAGATATCAAAACGAAGGCCTGGACTATCTGATCTCAACAGCATGAAAAACACCCTGAAAACAAAGGCATAAAGCATCATTAACTAACTGGATGATATCCTTAAAAATTAACTAACTGGATGCACAACATACATATACTGGAAGCATGGGCATGGCACTAAATATACATGAAACTATAGATTGCAATATATATCTCTACAGATGGTCGAGCGCCTATTTTTATACAATGTTTCTTGTAAGTATTTATTACAAATAAGCTCGATTCAGATCTTCACCGTTGAAGAAGACACCATCAACAACCGTGCAGGTACTAACCCTGGTTGACAAAGTAAACCAAAGGTACTTGTAGGCATAGGAAACAATATTCATGTAACTACCTCGGTGAATTACGCTCCTAGATACAAGCCTGGATGAACGGTAGTGGTTGAAATAGTACGGTGGGGCCCTAAAAGCCACTCACGGGTAGACCTTTCGGCCGTCCCAACCACTTCCAATCCATCGGGACCTGTACGGGCGACGTAATCGGCAGGCGAAGGGATTAACTACATACACAAATGGGTATGTATGCAAGCCACCATACAAGAGTACATCAGAGCCATACCATCTAGAAAGAAAGGAAATATAGCAACGCCATACGGCAAGATTCAAATGACCTAGATAGATATAATATTTTAGGATAATTCCTCATACATCACACATCAGAGTATCAAGCGGAAGCGGCAAAACATAGTCCGAGTACGGATAAGAAGCAAATCGGCATAAGATGCCATGGAAATAAGCACATCCCGCCCACAGATCTCACGGATCCCCGTTCCCGGAATCTCTACACCGAACGATCGTTGCCCACATCATCAGCCTCTTCCACCCAGTATCCGTCCTGCGAGGGTACCTGTTCATCTGAACCAAATAATTTATCGTGTGAGACCCTAAGGGTACTCAGCAAGACTTTATGCCTCTAAAGGGGACACAACCTGGGGTGACGCAATTGCAGCAAAAGATAAACCCTAGCGGTTCTATAGATAAACGCTAACCATCCGCCTAACCAATGATAGACGGATGTCCGTGAATTAATGACAACAGTTATAACAGTAATTTCATCAGATCCATCCTCCTCCTCGCTTACCAACGAGGAAGCGGACGAACAACCCCCCATCCGTTGGCAATTTTATTAACCATTCCATGAGTATTGCACTATTTACTAGTCATTTACTTAGTCAGATTAAATCGGTACTTTAGTTATGCTTGTCTATGATCGAGAAACTGTGCTCCAAGTCGTCCATAACCGCGGACACGGCTTTCAGAAAGTTTTACCCTGCAGGGGTGCACAAATAGCAACACACACTCGATCAACCTCGGAAAAACCAAATCAAAACCCAACGAGGCCTTCACGACAAAGCAATCACAGGATTCAGAAATATTTCAGGGGGCCACCCCATTGAGTAGACCCGCAACGAAGCTAACTGACTCCGAGACGGACTCAAGGTTTGCGCCAGAGGCTGTAAACGACTGGGAACCCGAAAGTGTGGCTGGGCTTGTCGATACCGCGAAAACACTCCGCTTACCTAAACAGTACAGTGTGCTCCTCGCACAATCGTAAATAAGCAGTAAAGCATGGCATAAGTACAGGATAGTAAATAAAACCTCAAACTAGTTTGTGGCCCCAAGAAATAAGACGGAATCAAGCTCTGGCTCAGGGGTGTCCCATATACCTCCCGGATGTGGATAACGCGATAAATCTTGGAACAGGAATCAAGTACTCGGAGTCTTACGGGACACAAGTGAGCAGGAAAAACCAAATAGCAGATATTGCTCACCGGTGCCACTTTCATTAGTTGTCCCATTACTACTCAGGTTAAGTTGTTTAGGTACCTCGTTATCCATCAGACACTCACAAACCCTACACATGCTGTTCTACGACTCGCATGGCGCAAACAACTCCTGTAGTAATGGCTCATGGGATGGAGGTACAGGCTTGGTGGGGTTTAAAAGTAAAGGCTATGCAATACTTGGGATTCAGTTTAATGCAATCGCGACTCAATGATGCAAGAATAAGGTAGGGGCAATAGGTACTGTATGTATGCAAGCATGTGGTAGTGCTTGCCTGGCAACTCAGTTGAAGCGAGAGACGGATCTGGGTAGTGCTCCTGGTTCTCTTGATATATCCCCTACTCAGCGTCTATTCGAAAGAAGAACCAAACAAGCAAGGGCCAACATAAATAGAGTGCACAAGCATAGGAATAAAATGCGACAAGCAAACAATCATGCCATGATGAATGATGCACAAGTTGCATGGCAATAAAGTAGCATGACATGGGTGAGGTGTAGTATACAAGAATAAGTCATTTTATTAAGGTTTGGCCACATTTTATTGTCATATTAGTTGCTGTATACTTTATATTTATATGATGCATGCTGCAATTGAAGTCATGGATAGCATAAACAGAAAGGTCTCGTCGAGCTGATCATTTTAGACATATCATTTGTTAAATTTGGAATTATAAATCAAAAGTTATTAATTATTTAAGTTCTAGTGGCATTTGTGGTAATTTAATTCAACTTGGAATTTTAAAGTGTTCAAATAATATTTTGAATGGCATATTTGAATTCCTCACATTTTCTGATTCAAAAACATATATTATTTGTATTATTTTAAATTATGAATTTGAATTCATTTTAAGTCATAATTAATTACTTAGGGTCAAAGTCAAAGGTTGACTAAATAAATTAATTCTGAAAATATTTGAATAAGGATTTGAATTATAATTCAAAAACTAAACATTTTTCATATAAGGTTTGAATTCAAATTCCAAACCAGGAATAAGTTATGAATTCAATTAAATTTGAACAGATTTGAATTTGAACTGATTTGAATTTATTGAAAATGTCTGAAATTTTGAATCAGCACACTATTGGTCTTTTGATACTCAGCAGAAATCTACACCAGAGGATGACAGGTGGGTCCCTTAGCTGACTGGGCAGACACACACACGCGCCAGACTTTTCTCACCCAGGCTCACTCTAGCCAGCGAGGCTGACAGGTGGGTCCAGGCACCAGCAGGCCCACTCGCGTGCGCAGCCGCCCGGTGGCGACACGTGGTCGATCCAGGGACCGCGGGTGGAAAACAAGGGAAGCAGCGGACCCTTTTTGCAAAAAGCCCGCAGGCGCTGGTAGGTGGGGTCGGTGGCTGCGGGTTTTAGGCGGGAAAAAGGGGGAGGGCTTATCTGCAAAACGTGCAGAGCTGCCGCTGTCTGTTGCTGAACGCGGCGCCGCGGCGGTGGATCTGGCCAGACTTCGAACGACGATGGCGAGCGAACCACAGCGTCTCCGGCCAAGCCGCAAAAACCAAAAACGAAGAGGGCGTTACGGGCTACAGTTTTCGTTCAGGGGGCTAGCTCGGAGGCGGGCTGCAGCGCGTGGTTTTCATCGAAGAACAGAGGCAGAGCGCACGCCACAGCTGCTGCTGGCGCACGCGCAGGCGGTGACCGTGGCGACGAGCGCGCACGCACGGTGTTCGACGGAGGCCGGCGGGGCTACGGCGAACTAGAGAGGACCAGGGGGTGTCTAGAGGCTGCAGGAGCTCACCGTGGTGTTGTCGGCGTAGCCGGGGGCGTTGAGGTGGCGAGGATCGGCGAGGGGGCAGCAGGTCGGGGCGTCCTGGCGGTCACGGGCACGGCGGCGGCGAGCTGCTCCGGCGGGGCTACGGCTGGTTCCTCGCGTCCTGGGCGTTGCAGGGGAAGCAGGCGAGACTCCTGGGGGCTCTGACCTGCCTTGGCGCGCTTGGGAACGAAGGAGAGCAGAGGCGGCCGCCGTTAGGGTTTAGATGGGCGAGGAACGATCATGGCTGTGCTTGGGAAGGGAGGAAGGAGGGAGGAGGGTTCCTGGGGTGGACAGGGAGTATCTGGGCGAGGCAGAGACGGAGGGGGGGTGGATAAGATCAGGAGGGGGCAGGTAGATGGCGTGGGGGAGGGAAGCACATGGCTACTTTATGCCAAAAGAGGGGTGGCTTGGGTGGCTAGGGTTTAGGAGGGAGAGAGGGGCCAGGGTTAGCACATGGGAGGGTGGTGGTCAGGTTGGGTCCGAGCTGGGTGGGTGAGAGGAGTAGGGCTAGGTTTTTGATGGGGGACTAGGGTTAGTTGGGAAGGTGGTGGCTCGGGTTAGATGGGTAGAGAAAGGGGGGTACGGTGAGAGAGGGATCTAGGTGGAGGGTTAGAGAGAGAGAAGGGTGAGAGCTAGAGATTTTTGAATCATGCATGCTCCATTCAAAGACCAAGCAAGATCAAAAAGAAAAGAGGTAGGGAGAAGGATGTGGGGGTTTAGGCTTGTGCACACCCACATGATCACATGTGCAGGCATGGATGTGGATGGTGATTAGGGTAGGGTTTAGATTAAGAGGAGGGTTTGGAGAAAAAGGAGAGCCACACAAAACAAAGAAAGCCAAAAGACATGCAAAAAAGGTGGCAATTGCATGGGCCATGCAAAAACATGAAATGCCATGGATCATACTTGTGTAAACAAAAATAATAAGCATGGCACTAGGTATTTGCATCCTCACAAGATGGAGTAGGCCCAAGCAAAAGAAAGAAGGAAAGATCCATGTGGAGTGAATGGGGAAACCCATGTTTGAATTAAAAGGGGACATGCTAGTGTGTATGTGCCACTAGATGCTCAATAGTCCCAACAATACCCCAACATGAGCATAACCCCAAAACAACACATATGGAAGCTAGGGAAAAAGGGGTCCCACTCACAAGGCATGCAAAGGTGGCCATGTGGCTCTCATGTATCAATAATGTGAAAACAACATGATGCCAAGATGAGAGCAGGTGGAAAGAATTGGACCCATCCCAACCCACATGAGCTAGAGGTAAAACCAATAAGTGCCAAGCTCATATTTAATTGGATGGTGGAATTATAAGGTGGTGAAAGAAAAAGGTGGTGGAGTTAATAAGAGATATGCCCCCAAATCAACTTGGGCATTTAACAATATATCAAGAACCAAATACAATATCAAGAGGCAAACTCAATTAATAATGCACATGAGATTAGAACCAAACAAGAAGGGACTTTATATGATGCTCAAATGCAAGGTGGCATGATGACATGAGCATGACATGATGATGGTGCAACAATTATATGTAGGAAGTGACCCTTTTTATTACTAGAACAAGTAGCATTACAGGTGTTAGACAACTGGGATGCTACAACTCTCCCCCACTAAACAGGAATCTCGCCCCAAGATTCTAGGAAGAAGAAGAAGACACAAAGAGAGAAGGATGGTTGGCACGGAGTTCATCTTCACGCTCCCAAGTGGCTTCATCAACAGAATGGTGTGACCACTGCACCTTGCAGAACTTGATGGACTTGTTGCGAGTCCTTCTTTCTGCGGTCTCAAGGATTTTGGTGGGGTGTTCTTGATAAGACAAGTCTTCTTGGAGATTGATTAGCTCATGATCCACGGTCCTGCCGGGATCTTTGAAGCACTTCTTGAGCTGAGAGATGTGGAAAACATCATGGACCTTGAGTTTTTCCAGGAGCTCCAGGGCATAAGCAACTTCTCCTCTTCTACCACGAATCTTGAAAGGACCGATGTACCTAGGAGCCAGCTTTCCTTTGATACCGAAGCGATGTGTGCCTTTCATGGGAGTGACATGAAGGTACACGAGATCACCAGGGGCATACACCATGTCCGTGTGCTTCCTGTCATAATTGCTCTTCTGGCGACTTTGAGCAATCTTCAGGTTCTCAAGAATGATATGCACCTTCTCCTCTGCCTGAGTTACAATATCAGGGCCAAACCATATCCTTTCTCCTGCACCTGACCAACCAATCGGAGTTCTGCACTTGCGACCATAGAGAGCCTCGAATGGTGCCATCTTCAGACTCTTCTGGGAGCTGTTGTTGTAGGAGAATTCAGCATAAGGAAGACATTCCTCCCACTTCATGCCAAAAGAGATGACGCAAGCACGAAGCATATCCTCCAGAATCTGATTGATCCTTTCCACTTGTCCTTGCGACTGAGGGTGGTAAGCAGTGCTGAAGTTCAACTTTGTTCCCAGAGCATTGTGAAAGCTTTCCCAGAACTTGGAAGTGAAGATGCTCCCACGGTCTGAACTGATCTCAAGCGGAACCCCATACAGAGAGACAATTCTGTTGATATAGAGCTCAGCCAACTGAATTCCAGAAATTGTTTCCTTGACGGGGAAGAAATGAGCCACTTTAGAAAGCCTATCGATGACAACAAAGATTGCATTGTTGCCCTTCTGCGACCTTGGAAAGCCAGTGATGAAATCCATCTCTACTTTCTCCCATTTCCATTCCGGAGGTTTCAATGGCTGTAGAAGACCAAAAGGTTTCTGATGGACAGCTTTCACTCTGCGGCAGACATCACACTCCGAGACATACTTTGCACAATATCGTTTCAGACCAGGCCACCAATATTGTGTTTTCAAGTCCATGTACATCTTTGTGCTGCCAGGGTGGATAGAAAGAACCGAATCGTGCGCCTCCTTGAGAACTTGCTCTCTCAAACCCGGGTAGTTTGGAACAAACATCCGATGGTCGAAGAAAAGCGTGCCTTGATCATCAACGTGGAAGGACTCATACTTCGGAAGCTCAAGTTCAGAGATGATGTTTCTGGTGTGCGGATCACCCATCTGACGAGAGCGAATCTTTTCTTCCAAGAGAGGAGTAGCCAGAAGGTTCAGGAGATGCCCTTGTTCCACAACTTCCAGGTTGAGCTGGCGGAATTCCTCGCACAAGAGGGGCTGCTGCTCTTCCATCATGAGGTTATTGACATAAGCTTTGCGGCTGAGAGCATCTGCCATGACATTAGCTTTGCCCGGTGTTTAGTTGATGGTCAAATCAAAGTCATTGATTGCTTCGATCCATCTCCTCTGCCGAAGGTTGAGATCAGGCTGAGTGAAGATATACTTCAAACTTTTGTGGTCAGAAAAGATCTCACAACGGTTGCCAAGCAAGTAGTGCCTCCATAGCTTCAAAGCAAAGACAACTGCTGCTAGCTCGAGGTCATGTGTGGGATAGTTGATCTCATGCGTCTTCAACTGTCGAGAGGCATAAGCAACAACTTGTTTTTCTTGCATAAGGACCGCACCCAATCCTTGCAAAGAGGCGTCGCAGAATATCTGGAACGGCTTGGATGTATCCGGAGGAACCAAGACTGGCGTGGAAGTGAGCTTCTCTTTGAGTGTCTCAAAACTTTCTTGACATGCAGGAGTCCACAGGTATTTCTTGCCTTTCTTGAGGAGATCGGTAAGAGGCTTCGCTATCTTCGAGAAGTTCTGAACGAAGCGACGGCAATAACTAGCCAAACCGAGGAAACTCCGCACTTCTTTGACATTAACAGGAGGAAGCCATTCAACAATTGTCTTCACAGTTTCCGGGTTGACTGCAATGCCCTTGGCAGAGATGACATGACCAAGATAGGTTACTTCAGGCAGCCAAAACTCACACTTTGAGAACTTTGCATACAAGCGGTTCTCGCGAAGCTTGTTTAGGACACAACGAAGGTGTTCTTCATGCTCTTCCTTCGACTTGGAATAGACCAGAATGTCATCCAGATAGACCACAACGAACTTATCTAGGTACTCCATGAAGACCGAGTTCATAAGCCTCGAGAAGGTAGCAGGAGCGTTGGTGAGACCGAAGGACATCACCGTGTACTCATACAGACCATAGCGGGTGGTGAAAGCTGTTTTAGGCACATCTTCCTTGCGAATCTTGATTTGGTGATAACCACTCCTCAAATCCAGCTTAGAGAACACCACAGCTCCAGCTAGCTGATCGAATAGATCATTAATCCGCGGAAGGGGATATTTGTTCTTGATGGTTTTAGCATTGAGAGCCCGGTAGTCCACACAAAGTCTATCAGTTCTGTCACGCTTCTTCACAAAGATTGTTGGGCTACCCAAGAAGAAGTACTGTGTTGAATGAAACCCAACTTATCTTGTTCATCAAGCTGTCGTTTGAGTTCAGCCAACTCAGCAGGACCCATTTTATATGGCCGCTTGGAGATAGGAGCCGTTCCAGGTTCAAGTTCAATTACAAACTCAACCTCACGATCCGGAGGCATACCCGACAACTCTTCAGGAAAAACATCCGGAAACTCACAGACCACTGGGACTCTCTGAATAGCTTCCATAGCATCATCATTCAGAGCCGCCAAAGAGAAAAGCTGGACAGCAGGAGTCAGACTTGGAGAAAAGACTATATGACCTTCAGGAATCTTCAGAGAAACCGAGCGTTCAGCACAATCAATCACAGCTGCATTTGCCGTCAACCAATCCATGCCCAAGATGACATCAATGTCAGAATTGCCCAGAACAATTAAAGAAGCCGAGAACGAAGAGCCACCAATCTCAACTTGGTTGCCATGGCTGATTTTGGAAGCTGCCATATTTGCTCCAGGAGAAAGGACCATTAACCGCTTGAGGAGAGGAACCAATGTTAACCCATTCTCATAAGCAAACTTGATGGAAACAAAAGAATGCGATGCACCAGAATCGAACAAAACTCGTGCAGGGACTGAGTTAACGGATAGCATACCCATCACCACTCCAGGTGCATGCTCAGCTTGAGCGGCGTTGACACAATTGGCACGAGAAACCGTAGACCCGGGCTTGGTGTTGATGTTGAGGGCCCGAGGTGGTGGTGCACGAACCATAGGAGAGCTTGCTGCAGATCTTGGCGGGGGTGGAGGGAGAGCTTTGTTCTTCAACGGACAGTTCCAGTTGGGATGTCCATGATCTCCACATGTGAAACAAGCACCATGTGGACGTGGAGCAACGTAGCCAGGGACTCCGCCAGGCGCTCCAGGGTAATGGTTGTTGTAGCCCCTGGGAGCAGCAGTGATGGAGTTTAGTGGCCTTGACGCGTAGCTTGCAGGTCTTGGTGAAGCCGGGAGCGACGGTGGGGTGTTAGGAACCCAGACACGCCGCTTAGAAGGAGCTGCCATAACCGAAGAGCTTGATGCATCCCTGTTGTGTTTCTTGGACTCCTCAAACACTTGCCTGCTTGCTTCCTCTTGCAAAGCTGTGTGCTGTAGTTCCAGAAAAGATGCCGGCCTTGCATGTGTGATTGCATACTTGATCGATGCATTGAGCCCTTGCCTGAACCTCTTCTGCTTCTTCTTGTCATCAGATACCTCATCGCCACCATAACGAGAAAGATTCATGAAGTTCCTGATGTAGGTGTTGACGTTATCATTTCCTTGCTTCAGGTTGAGAAAAGCTTCCTTCATCCTTTCCATGACAATATCTGAGAGAAACTGCTCTTTGAACGCTCCCGTGAACCTTTCCCAAGTTGGCTGGAAACCAGTGCAGCTTGCCTTCAAGTAATTCTCCCACCAGAGAGCTGCATCTCCCTTCAGAAGGTGAGTAGCACACTTGACCCACTCCTGCTCAGGAACATCAGCAGTCTCGAGAAGCCTTGACGTCTCACGCAGCCAATCATCCGCGTCCAGAGGTCGATCAGAAACATCAAACTGACGAGGGTTGAATTTCAGGAAGCTCTTGATGTCTCCTCGCTTGGGAGGTGGAGGGAGTGGAGCAAACTCATTTCTTCTGACACTTTCTTCCAAGCGCTGCTGGTTCTGCTGCATTTCTGCCAAGGCATTAGCTATGTTTGACAATGCGGCCCCCAACTCCGGTGGTATGTCCTCATCTGAACGGCGTGGTGGAGCCATCCTGAGATTGATGTAAAACACAAGTCAGCACTATAATGGAGAATAATAATAATCCAAAATAGTACCAAGATGGAATTAACCAAGATTAAAGGATACAAATTACTAAGATGATATTAAAATATCAACAAAGTTCAAAGCACCTAAAAGATATTAAGCATATCGCACACGACTGAAAAGGAGTGTGGTACACAAATATATCAAAGAAAAAATTTCCACAAATTTCGGCATTAAAATACCAATAGATGCGCAAAATTACTTAACGAATCAAGATTAGCGACTCTACCAATTCAATATACAAAAGCGAATGATAAGAGTAGTGGTATGGTCGCGACTCCATTCCGCACTCAAAGCATTACTCCGCACATGAATAAGTGGAACACATATCCTAACCCCTTCTACTCACGTTGAACCTAAGATTGGTAACTACGGAAACGAACAACCCAAACAAGATAACGTCGGTTAACAAAGAGTAAGACAGATCGCGTCGGTTTGCAAAAGCCTGTCGGTATGGAATGTACCAACAGTTGATAACCAAAAGGCTGATTAGACAACAACTTGGATGCGACAGATAGACAAAGGAATTACACACACACACACACACTCACACACACACAACCTATGGTACTACGGAAACCCAGAACACGTGAATCCTAGTTTGAATTTTTAATAAGAGGATTGAAAACGTTGCACTTCCTTACCAGAAAAGGGTGGGTGGGTGGTTAAGAAGAAAAGTGGAAGCAGTCGTACTCTCGCGTTTTTGTTTTTCCCTAGTATACATAACTACCAAAATATTTGCTAGACTGACAACGACCGTTTGGCTGAGACCCTGAAGGTCGGGATGGCTCTGATACCAATTGTAACTACCTCGGTGAATTACGCTCCTAGATACAAGCCTGGATGAACGGTAGTGGTTGAAATAGTACGGTGGGGCCCTAAAAGCCACTCACGGGTAGACCTTTCGGCCGTCCCAACCACTTCCAATCCATCGGGACCTGTACGGGCGGCGTAATCGGCAGGCGAAGGGATCAACTACATACACAAATGGGTATGTATGCAAGCCACCATACAAGAGTACATCAGAGCCATACCATCTAGAAAGAAAGGAAATATAGCAACGCCATACGGCAAGATTCAAATGACCTAGATAGATATAATATTTTAGGATAATTCCTCATACATCACACATCAGAGTATCAAGCGGAAGCGGCAAAACATAGTCCGAGTACGGATAAGAAGCAAATCGGCATAAGATGCCATGGAAATAAGCACATCCCGCCCACAGATCTCACGGATCCCCGTTCCCGGAATCTCTACACCGAACGATCGTTGCCCACATCATCAGCCTCTTCCACCCAGTATCCGTCCTGCGAGGGTACCTGTTCATCTGAACCAAATAATTTATCGTGTGAGACCCTAAGGGTACTCAGCAAGACTTTATGCCTCTAAAGGGGATACAACCTGGGGTGACGCAATTGCAGCAAAAGATAAACCCTAGCGGTTCTATAGATAAACGCTAACCATCCGCCTAACCAATGATAGACGGATGTCCGTGAATTAATGACAACAGTTATAACAGTAATTTCATCAGATCCATCCTCCTCCTCGCTTACCAACGAGGAAGCGGACGAACAACCCCCCATCCGTTGGCAATTTTATTAACCATTCCATGAGTATTGCACTATTTACTAGTCATTTACTTAGTCAGATTAAAACGGTACTTTAGTTATGCTTGTCTATGATCGAGAAACTGTGCTCCAAGTCGTCCATAACCGCGGACACAGCTTTCAGAAAGTTTTACCCTGCAGGGGTGCACAAATAGCAACACACACTCGATCAACCTCGGAAAAACCAAATCAAAACCCAACGAGGCCTTCACGACAAAGCAATCACAGGATTCAGAAATATTTCAGGGGGCCACCCCATTGAGTAGACCCGCAACGAAGCTAGCTGACTCCGAGACGGACTCAAGGTTTGCGCCAGAGGCTGTAAACGACTGGGAACCCGAAAGTGTGGCTGGGCTTGTCGATACCGCGAAAACACTCCGCTTACCTAAACAGTACAGTGTGCTCCTCGCACAATCGTAAATAAGCAGTAAAGCATGGCATAAGTACAGGATAGTAAATAAAACCTCAAACTAGTTTGTGGCCCCAAGAAATAAGACGGAATCAAGCTCTGGCTCAGGGGGGTCCCATATACCTCCCGGATGTGGATAGCGCGATAAATCTTGGAACAGGAATCAAGTACTCGGAGTCTTACGGGACACAAGTGAGCAGGAAAAACCAAATAGCAGATATTGCTCACCGGTGCCACTTTCATTAGTTGTCCCATTACTACTCAGGTTAAGTTGTTTAGGTACCTCGTTATCCATCAGACACTCACAAACCCTACACATGCTGTTCTACGACTCGCATGGCGCAGACAACTCCTGTAGTAATGGCTCATGGGATGGAGGTACAGGCTTGGTGGGGTTTAAAAGTAAAGGCTATGCAATACTTGGGATTCAGTTTAATGCAATCGCGACTCAATGATGCAAGAATAAGGTAGGGGCAATAGGTACTGTATGTATGCAAGCATGTGGTAGTGCTTGCCTGGCAACTCAGTTGAAGCGAGAGACGGATCTGGGTAGTGCTCCTGGTTCTCTTGATATATCCCCTGCTCAGCATCTATTCGAAAGAAGAACCAAACAAGCAAGGGCCAACATAAATAGAGTGCACAAGCATAGGAATAAAATGCGACAAGCAAACAATCATGCCATGATGAATGATGCACAAGTTGCATGGCAATAAAGTAGCATGACATGGGTGAGGTGTAGTATACAAGAATAAGTCATTTTATTAAGGTTTGGCCACATTTTATTGTCATATTAGTTGCTGTATACTTTATATTTATATGATGCATGCTGCAATTGAAGTCATGGATAGCATAAACAGAAAGGTCTCGTCGAGCTGATCATTTTAGACATATCATTTGTTAAATTTGGAATTATAAATCAAAAGTTATTAATTATTTAAGTTCTAGTGGCATTTGTGGTAATTTAATTCAACTTGGAATTTTAAAGTGTTCAAATAATATTTTGAATGGCATATTTGAATTCCTCACATTTTCTGATTCAAAAACATATATTATTTGTATTATTTGAAATTATGAATTTGAATTCATTTTAAGTCATAATTAATTACTTAGGGTCAAAGTCAAAGGTTGACTAAATAAATTAATTCTGAAAATATTTGAATAAGGATTTGAATTATAATTCAAAAACTAAACATTTTTCATATAAGGTTTGAATTCAAATTCCAAACCAGGAATAAGTTATGAATTCAATTAAATTTGAACAGATTTGAATTTGAACTGATTTGAATTTATTGAAAATGTCTGAAATTTTGAATCAGCACACTATTGGTCTTTTGATACTCAGCAGAAATCTACACCAGAGGATGACAGGTGGGTCCCTTAGCTGACTGGGCAGACACACACACGCGCCAGACTTTTCTCACCCAGGCTCACTCTAGCCAGCGAGGCTGACAGGTGGGTCCAGGCACCAGCAGGCCCACTCGCGTGCGCAGCCGCCCGGTGGCGACACGTGGTCGATCCAGGGACCGCGGGTGGAAAACAAGGGAAGCAGCGGACCCTTTTTGCAAAAAGCCCGCAGGCGCTGGTAGGTGGGGTCGGTGGCTGCGGGTTTTAGGCGGGAAAAAGGGGGAGGGCTTATCTGCAAAATGTGTAGAGCTGCCGCTGTCTGTTGCTGAACGCGGCGCCGCGGCGGTGGATCTGGCCGGACTTCGAACGACGATGGCGAGCGAACCACAGCGTCTCCGGCCAAGCCGCAAAAACCAAAAACGAAGAGGGCGTTACGGGCTACAGTTTTCGTTCAGGGGGCTAGCTCGGAGGCGGGCTGCAGCGCGTGGTTTTCATCGAAGAACAGAGGGAGAGCGCACGCCACAGCTGCTGCTGGCGCACGCGCAGGCGGTGACCGTGGCGACGAGCGCGCACGCACGGTGTTCGACGGAGGCCGGCGGGGCTACGGCGAACTAGAGAGGACCAGGGGGTGTCTAGAGGCTGCAGGAGCTCACCGTGGTGTTGTCGGCGTAGCCGGGGGCGTTGAGGTGGCGAGGATCGGCGAGGGGGCAGCAGGTCGGGGCGTCCTGGCGGTCACGGGCACGACGGCGGCGAGCTGCTCCGGCGGGGCTACGGCTGGTTCCTCGCGTCCTGGGCGTTGCAGGGGAAGCAGGCGAGACTCCTGGGGGCTCTGACCTGCCTTGGCGCGCTTGGGAACGAAGGAGAGCAGAGGCGGCCGCCGTTAGGGTTTAGATGGGCGAGGAACGATCATGGATGTGCTTGGGAAGGGAGGAAGGAGGGAGGAGGGTTCCTGGGGTGGACAGGGAGTATCTGGGCGAGGCAGAGACGGAGGGGGGGTGGATAAGATCAGGAGGGGGCAGGTAGATGGCGTGGGGGAGGGAAGCACATGGCTACTTTATGCCAAAAGAGGGGTGGCTTGGGTGGCTAGGGTTTAGGAGGGAGAGAGGGGCCAGGGTTAGCACATGGGAGGGTGGTGGTCAGGTTGGGTCCGAGCTGGGTGGGTGAGAGGAGTAGGGCTAGGTTTTTGATGGGGGACTAGGGTTAGTTGGGAAGGTGGTGGCTCGGGTTAGATGGGTAGAGAAAGGGGGGTACGGTGAGAGAGGGATCTAGGTGGAGGGTTAGAGAGAGAGAAGGGTGAGAGCTAGAGATTTTTGAATCATGCATGCTCCATTCAAAGACCAAGCAAGATCAAAAAGAAAAGAGGTAGGGAGAAGGATGTGGGGGTTTAGGCTTGTGCACACCCACATGATCACATGTGCATGCATGGATGTGGATGGTGATTAGGGTAGGGTTTAGATTAAGAGGAGGGTTTGGAGAAAAAGGAGAGCCACACAAAACAAAGAAAGCCAAAAGACATGCAAAAAAGGTGGCAATTGCATGGGCCATGCAAAAACATGAAATGCCATGGATCATACTTGTGTAAACAAAAATAATAAGCATGGCACTAGGTATTTGCATCCTCACAAGATGGAGTAGGCCCAAGCAAAAGAAAGAAGGAAAGATCCATGTGGAGTGAATGGGGAAACCCATGTTTGAATTAAAAGGGGACATGCTAGTGTGTATGTGCCACTAGATGCTCAATAGTCCCAACAATACCCCAACATGAGCATAACCCCAAAACAACACATATGGAAGCTAGGGAAAAAGGGGTCCCACTCACAAGGCATGCAAAGGTGGCCATGTGGCTCTCATGTATCAATAATGTGAAAACAACATGATGCCAAGATGAGAGCAGGTGGAAAGAATTGGACCCATCCCAACCCACATGAGCTAGAGGTAAAACCAATAAGTGTCAAGCTCATATTTAATTGGATGGTGGAATTATAAGGTGGTGAAAGAAAAAGGTGGTGGAGTTAATAAGAGATATGCCCCCAAATCAACTTGGACATTTAACAATATATCAAGAACCAAATACAATATCAAGAGGCAAACTCAATTAATAATGCACATGAGATAAGAACCAAACAAGAAGGGACTTTATATGATGCTCAAATGAAAGGTGGCATGATGACATGAGCATGACATGATGATGGTGCAACAATTATATGTAGGAAGTGACCCTTTTTATTACTAGAACAAGTAGCATTACAGGTGTTAGACAACTGGGATGCTACAATTCACTTCACCGAGATGCACATGCGTACTGTACAACACAAAGCAATACGTCAAAAATTATCCAAAGCACAGTCAAAAGACTACCTGGTTTATCTTATTTGCCTAATATTTTCAGAGTCTAAGAGGGACTGTGAGAGCAGTCATGTATGTTCGATGTCATTGCACTATCATCTGCTAATGGCACTGAGATAATCCATTGGGAGCAAATTGAAATAACTCGTCCTATTCAGCCTTAGCTCTTGACCAAAGCAATTTATAATGTAAATAAACTTTGCTGGAAAGGCAGAAATTCATGGCAGCAAGAAGTTCAGGAGTTGTCCTGAGCCGAGTTGAAAGAGTGGAACGAAAGCTAGCAAGGGGAGCATGCATAATCAAGAACACCAGTAGAACCAAGGTGGTACTCCCTCCGACCCATATTAATTGACTCATATTTTTGTAGATTCATATGTATCTAGTCTAGATACATCTGTATCTAGACAAAGTTGAGTCAACTAATATAGGTCAGAGGGAGTACTACAATAATAACAAAGGACAGTTAAACAAAGTATTAGCGCAAATAAATCATTAGATGCAGTGACTAACGGCTGTATCAAACCGCTGGAATAGTAATGCAATGACTAATTAATTACTCTGATCCATGGGTGTTTCAACACAATGGTACACTGAATAACTACATATCATGTGCGTTTGAGCAGGGACATAGGCCATAGCACTTAGCAGCATTGCAGAAACAAGCAGTGTGCTTCGTGTCAGGAGTTTAACTGGGAGGCTATTGTCAAGGACAAGTGCTCCACTCAGACGAGAGAACATTGGCAAACAAAAGACTGATGAGTAAATCGAAGCATATATGCCAGGAAAGTATGTGATCGGCAAAATAATAACAAATGAAACTTTAGATAAATATGGGTTCTCTCAGTTATAAGCGTGGGCATTGGCTTCTAAGCAAGCCATCTATTGTTCTAACCGTAGCGCAAACCGGAGCAAAACGGCCAAAAATTAGAGCATACGGATCAATCAGCACCGGAACCAGAAATTTGGGGACCGAATTCGAAATCCCCACAACTCCCCTCCCTCCTCCTTCTCCCCGCGTCGGGTTTCGCACCAGGCACCCGACAGCACGGATTTCGCTGACACATAAGATCGAGCAGGCGAGCGGCGGCGAAGGAAAATCTCGGCAGAGGCGCGCGAGTAAGGAAGCAGGGGAAGTTACTTACGTGTCGCGGTGCCTGTCAGACGTGAGCGGCGAGGTACAGGGCAGCAGCAGCAGAGTGGGGATTTGAATTTAAAACCTGGCAGCCGAACCCGAACTGGAGCAGCAGAAGTGAAAATGTCAGGGAGAGGGAAGTGGGGTAGGGGGAAGGGGGAAGGGGAGGGAGAGGCGAATGGGGTCGGGGCTCACCTATCGACGACGGTGGCCGGCGGGCTGCTGCGGGCGCGGACGGCCGGCGGCAGGAAGGGGATGACGGCTTCGATCTGTGCGTGAGATGTGTGCGCGAGAGAAAGGGGATGACGGCTGCGGGCGCGGCTTTAGCGCTATGCGTGTGAGGTACTACCAGATTGCGAGGCGTATCCGGCCAGAATACGCCTTGTATAATATGCAGGCCTAGTCAAATAGCCCGGTGCGCTGGTTATTATCAAGAAACACATATCAGCCCACTGGTTACATGCCTTACCCTATTTCAAACCCTATCCAGCCACGTTCGAATCCTGGTGGCAAAAGGTTTTTGGAATTTTTTTTAAAAGGCCATTTTTCATGTAAAAAACATTGTCCAAACATAATATGAACTATAAAATATACTGCAAATATTTAAATACTTAAATATTTCTAAAACAACAAAAGTGAGTATTCTCAAAGAATGTGTCTTGTCAATACATAATATTCTCAATGCAATATTATAACATACACAAAATGAAAATTAAGAATGTTGAGACAAGTGAGTGGGGTGGTAGTTGGCTCCATGTGCAAAAAGCTGAAAAAAGGTGGTGCCAGGTTATAGGAGGCGCATATTTCATAATATGTGCCTCCTATAATTCAAACTATAGGAGGCGCATATAGCAATATGCACCTCGCCTATCCGCCACCTACCTCCACCGGGCCCGCGGGAGTTACTTGAGGCACATATGATCGTATGAGCCTCGCATATTATCAAATATAGGAGGCGCATATGACTATATGTGTCTCGCATATTCGAGCACCTACCAACATCCGGGCCCACACAGATTATCCGAGGCGCATTCTGCCCATATGCGCCTTGCCTATCTGATATATAGGAGGCGCATATGACTAGAATGCGCCTCGCATAATCTGAGGCTGCTTGATTTCGTCCGTATAGGGATTATAGGAGGCGCATTCTTATGATATGCGCCTCGCCTATTTTTATACTAGAGGCGCACAGAGAAGGAGTGTGCCTCGCCTATTTTATAGGAGGCACATATGGTCTAAATGTGCCTCCTATAAGCATGTCTCCTATAGCCTTTTCTCTAGTAGTGTGGGATCCGGGATATCACGAGGAGATCCGAAATGGTCCGGAGAATAAGATTCATATAAGGAAACTCCGATTCCGGAGTTCGGGAAAGATTCTGATATTTTCATCGGAGAGGTTCTAGAAGGGTCTATAAGGTTCACCAGACCAGAAGGGGAATGGTCCATGAATGTGTCATGGGTAAGTGGAATGATTGGATCATATCTTAGGTCGCTTGGTGTGGACATTTGCAAGAGAGAATTAAAGCTCTAAATTGAAAGTCAAACGGGAAATTTGAAAAATCAAACTAGAACAATGGTTTCCTAGTGGAAGAAGGTGTTATCGCCATATTTTGGCCAAAGGAGGAGTTGGGCCGTGATCAAGATGGGCTTAGAAGATACGTATATGCAACGTGTTGTTGAATCGGCCTCGTGTGTTGATTTGGGCTAAATTGCCCGTGTATCTTATATTGTAATAGATTCCGTTTAGATTTAGGTAAGAGATAGAGTTGTAGAGTTATTCCAAAGACAGAAAGTCTCCGGACTATAAATATGTACCTAAGGTTATCGAGAAAAGGAGGACAATCACGTTCACAACAAACACAATCTCGGCGCATCGCCACCCCTTGTCTCTAGGGTTTTTCTCGGGTAAGTGCCATGCTGCCTAGATCGCATCTTGCGATCTAGGCAGTATCTACTTATGCGTTATCTGGTGTTACTCGTACTGAAGCCTTGTTGATGGCGAGTAACACTATTATCATAGATTTGTTCGGGTTAGCATCAGTACTTTCCGCTATGATTGTTTAGTTATGCTACCTCTAGCTATCTCGCCGCCGTTGCACCTTTTCCCGGGTGTAAGGGTGGCATTTTGCTTGATCTTTATTTAAGTCGATTTGGTCTGTTATAGTTGTGCCTTGTTCTCCAAGGTTTAGTTTGATATCCACATGATCAGGCCTTGCAAACGGGTTGAACGATCCAGTAGTATGTAAGATATGGTTTACCAATCCAAGAGGGGGTGTTCCGGGAATTGACGTTACGTTGGTTTTTAGGCCTTCTCTAGGATTGGTTTTCTATTATCTTTTGTATCTACCAGGCTCAATTACGTGTAGGATGTTCCAGTCATGTAGTGAAAACGTTAAACTGTCGTAGATCGATTTAACTTGTATTGATGAAGCAAAACCCCATGTTATAATAGATCTAATGCAGAACCATGGGATAATCGGCTCTGGGAGCCGATTCACAGGGAAACCTGGGAGCCGGTCACGGCTCGAATTTTACGTATACTTGTTTACCATGCAGGAAACCAATCGAAGCAATCCTTCACCTTCCTGACCAGGTATAGGTCAGGTGGCACGCCCTCGAACCAAGCCAGGACGTGTGCCGGAGTTTTGCGGGCCGTTGCCCGAGGGACCAGGGCCCACCAGCAGTTCTGGGAGCCTCCCGGCTCTTCGTGTTGCCCGTCGCTGCTCGCCAGTGGGTTTTGGTAGGCAACACATTCTGGCACGCCCGGTGGGACACTTAAACAACGTCTACATCAACATCCGATGCTGTGATGGACAACCGACCGGTCACGTACGATGAGCTGCCTGAGGAGCACAAGGCGAAGTATGATGACGTCAAAGCTCTCTTCGAAGCCGATCTCATCGGCTCTTTTGAGAGGACCCGTAAACATGGCATCAGATGGAAAGGGTTCTCACCTGAAGGTGCTCTTGACGAGGTGGATCTCTCTGTTCCTTCAGAGGAGCGCACCAGAGCTCTGCGACAGGAAGTCAACTACATGGTCGCTCATTCTCTTCACCGCTATTCTGAGAGCTTGGTAAACGCTTTCGAGCGGATCGCAGTTCGCGTAGTTTAGGAGATCATGAAACATCAGTACTCTCCGTCGGGGCCTACTCTGGGGACTCACCAGGGAGAAAGACCGCTCCAGGCCAGGCCACCGCTGCCATTCACACTTGCAGCTCCAGAGCCACCAGGGGCACCGGCGTACGTCGTCTACAAAGTCGGAGGCGACCCTGGCGATTGCCAATTCCTGTGTGAACCACCTAAAGAAATCCCACATGGATACGTGTGCACCTACGTGCCAGACTGCAACAGCTTGACGCGCACGAACCAGATTGCAACCGGAGGGATTGCTGGGGCAGGAGTTTCTGGAGCAGGGACTTCGGGAGCAGGTGTTTCTGGAGCAGGAATCTCTGGGATAGACGCCGACAAACAGGCGTGGCTAGCCAAGTATGCCACTGGAACGAGTCATGAGAATCTAGCCCCTGCAGCCCAAACAACGGAACAAATCCGTACCATCTTGAGAGACTAGTTCGGCTTCGTGCCGAAGAGAAGGACAATCGGCTATTCAAAGCCGTACCCCAACGAGTTTGACCTGATCCCGCTGCCACCCAAGTATCGGCTCCCTGAGTTCTCGAGATTTAGCGGGTCAGAAGGGTCGAGCTCGATCGAGCACGTGAGCCGATACCTGGCACAGTTAGGCATGATATCAGCATCAGATCAGTTGCGCGTAAGGTTCTTTGCGCAATCTTTGACAGGACCAGCTTTTGGGTGGTACACCTCGCTGCCACCTGATTCGATCCAGACCTGGAAGCAACTGGAAGAACAGTTCCACATTCAGTACCATTCAGAAGCTACCGAGGCTGGCATTGCAGACCTGGCACAGGTGCGGCAAAAGCGAGGAGAAACGGTAGCCGAGTACATCCAACGCTTCAGGACTATCAAGAACCGATGTTACTCAGCTCGGTTAACTGAGAAGGAAGCAGTCGAGCTGGCAGCGTTGGGTCTCGCAACACCCATCAAAGATCTGGCTTTCCAAGTAGAGTACAACTCGTTGGCGCACATGGCCCAGAAGCTGACGATGTATGAGCAGCGCCACCCTGAGTTGTACCAGGACAAGTTCAAACGTCCGATAGGCCTGGTCGATACAGAAGAAGAAGACCCCGCGCAAGACCAGGAGGTGGCCGTGGCTGAATGGGCTCGGGGGGCAGATCCCGTAACTTGCAAATGGGTAAAACAGCAAGGGCCTGCAAAAGGGTTCGACTTCGATGTGAGCAAAGCTGAGCAAATATTCGATTTACTGCTGAAAGAAAAGCAGCTGAAGTTACCCGAAGGCCACAAAATCCCTACGGCTCAAGAGATGAACGGAAGACCGTACTGCAAGTGGCATCACTTGTTCACCCACAGCACCAATGACTGCAAAGAGCTACGTCGCCAGATCCAAACGGCAATAGAGCAGGGCCGTCTCATCCTGGGGCAATTCGCCATGAAAGTGGACACCAACCCATTCCCCGGCGTCAACATGGTAGAACACAGCCACTCCACGAGGCGCCAGTTGGATTTCTCGTTCGATGTCAACATGGCAGGACCAGGGTACCACCATGACACGTACAGGGAGGAAGGCGGTCGCTCTCACGGCAGAGTAAGAGAGGAGGCTGGTCCACGCGACCGGCCCAACTACGACAACAGGCGGTACTTAACTGAGGAACAAGTGAAAAGGGTGCGATATCAGAAACCACATTCCACGCATCTCCTTAACAAGTATGAGCGTCAGTATGACCAACGTCGCAGGCGCGACGGAGAAGATGAAGGATATGAGCACCTCGCTAGGGGACTGTCAAAAGAAAAGGAAGGCGCAGACAAACATTGGGATTGTCCGTTCTTCAAGTATTGCTAGGACGCGGGAATGAGCCGATTGCCTACGATCGATAACTGCCCGGAATGCGGACAGCAGAAGGAGGACACGGAGCCAGTGTCAGTGTTTAAGCGCCTAGGGCCTCTCCCACCTCAGAGCCGACGCAGGGAGTCGTCTCGAGCACAAGGTCTCAAGGAGCCAATGGATGACAAAGAGAAAGACAGGTATCACCGTCCAAGGTGGTGTCCCGACGGACTCAGACACACCCAAAAGCGTAGAGTGCAGCGGCTGCGTAACTTGGAGGAAGCCGAAGCGCAGTATCTCCACGCTCTAAAGAAAGCACGGCCCGATCTGGCCGTTAAAATTAGGCAGACCTTGAAAACGGAAGATCACCCGAAAAAGAAAGAGTGGCGCCCCAAACCGGCAAAAGCCGATGCAAAGACATCGGCTGGCACAAACATGGTATTCATACTTCCGTCAGAGTTCTGCGCCCCAAAAACCAACGAGCTACCAGTGGCACAGTTCGACTGCGGCCCACGGCCAGTTATCTTTGAGAAGCCACGTGAGAAGGGTTACAAACATCTGAAAGCCCTGTACCTACGAGGTTACATCAATGGGCAACCTGTCAGCAAGATGTTAGTGGACACCGGAGCGGCAGTCAACATAATGCCATACTCCATGCTACGGCGTTTGGGACGCTCCACTGCAGATCTGATCAAAACCAACGTCACTTTAAGCGACTTCAACGGCCAGACTTCAGAAACGCAAGGCGTACTGAACGTGGACCTGACCGTGGGCAGAAAAACCATCCCTACGTCATTCTTCGTCGTGGACAGCAAAAGCACCTACGCTGTCTTGTTAGGGAGAGATTGGATTCATGCTAACTGCTGCATCCCATCCACGATGCACCAGTGCCTAATACAGTGGGATGGAGATGAGGTGGAGGTCATTCATGCAGACGATTCCGTCGAGGTCTCCATTGCTGGCATGAACGTCTGGGAAGCAGAAGACCAAGAGCCGATCTCTGGAATCAGTCTAGACGGCTGTGAACGCATTGAGGCTACAAAAAACGGGGTGAGGCTGGTCTTATCCACCGGCCTGACAGAGTAGCAAAATCCACGACGGTACGTGGTACGGCCGATCCCTGCGATCGGCCACAAAAAACAAAAAGCAGCAATCTTACGACGAGCAGATCATGCAGTCGTAGCAGGGAGATTCCCAGCCATTGTAAAACCATAAGGTGTAAACCGTCCTTGACTAATACAATCAAAAAGGGGGCCGATTCAGGCAATCGGCCCAAGTTATTTTTGTTAACCTCACCTACTGTTTGCCCTGTGCTTAGCATCGATTTGACAGGTGACGGAAAGCTAGGGTATGGATTTACATCTGCTGATGAACTAGAAGAGATTGACATCGGTCCTGGGGATAAGCCAAGACCAACATTTATCAGCAAGAAGTTAGATCCGAATCTGCGGGGTCCGATGATAGCTTTGTTGAAAGAATATCCAGATTGCTTTGCCTGGGATTATACAGAGATGCCCGGGCTAGACAGGAGCATCATCGAGCATCGACTCCCACTTAAAAAAGGTTTTCGGCCGTTCCAGCAGCGAGCACGACAGATGAAGGCCGAAATTTTGAAAGAAGTCAAGAAGGAGATCGAGAAAATGTTGGCAGCCGATTTAATCAGGCCATGCAGGTATGCTGAGTGGATTTCTAGCATCGTACCTGTAGAAAAAAGGATGGCCGCTGGCGTGTTGCCATAGATTTTCGGGATCTCAATAGAGCCACTCCGAAGGATGAATATCCGATGCCAGTAGCAGAGACGTTAATCAACGCAGCTGCTGGTCATACAATTTTGAGCTTCATGGATGGCAATGCCGGTTACAACCAAATTTTTATGGCTCCGGAAGATATACACAAGACTGCATTCAGAGTCCCAGGTTCGGTGGGGTTGTTTGAATATGTAGTCATGACGTTTGGACTAAAGAATGCCGGCGCCACATACCAAAGAGCAATGAATTACATCTTCCATGATCTGATCGGCAAGCTGGTGGAAATTTATATCGACGACGTGGTGGTCAAGTCAACTTCAGTACAAGGACACTTGGATGACCTGCGACACGTCCTGGACCGAACAAGGAGATTCGGGCTACGGATGAATCCAAAGAAGTGTGCCTTCGGTGTGACGGCCGGTCAGTTCTTGGGCTTCTTGGTCCATGAACGAGGAATCGAGATCGGCCTGAAAAGTCAGGAGGCAGTGCGAACAATGAAGCCACCTACCACGAAGAAAGAACTGCAGTCTCTCATCGGCAAGATCAACTTCGTCAGAAGATTCACCTCCAATCTGTCAGGAAGGATAGAGCCGTTCATGGGACTTGTAAGGATTAAATCTGATGAGGAGTTCAGCTGGGGGGCAGAACAACAACGAGCCTTCGACGAGATCAAAGAATATCTGACGAAGCCGCTAGTATTGGTTCCGCCCCAGCCGGATAGGCCATTCTACATTTACTTGTCAGTAGCGGACACGTCCATCGCCTCAGTGGTGGTGCAAGTTTATGACGAGCTGGAGCGAGTGGTATTTTACATCAGCAGAAGGATGCTGGATGCAGAGACAAGGTATTCTGAGATCGACAAGTTGTGCCTCTGCCTGTTTTTCACCTGCACCAAGCTGCGCCACATTTTGCTATCAGCAGAGATTGTCATCGTCTGCAAATCAGACGTTATAAAGCACATGCTGTCGGCTCCTATGTTGAAAGGCCGACTGGGCAAATGGATGTTTGCATTATCAGAGTTTGACATCCGGTATCAACCCGCGAAAGCAGTTAAGGGGCAGGCATTGGCCGACCTTATCGCTAAAAGGATCAACACCAATATAGCAGCACTGTCTATACGAGCGTGGGCTATGTTCTTCGACGGATCGGTTTGTGACGATGGGTGCGGCATCGGCATGCTACTCGTGTCACCCCGGGGGGCAACATTTTCCTTCTCTATCAGGTTATCAGCCCCTCGCACCAACAACGTCGCTGAGTATGAGGCGATACGCAAGGGAATGGAGTTGCTCATCGAAGCTGGAGCGGAAGCAGTGGAAATTTTTGGAGACTCCAAGCTGGTGATTTCTCAACTCACGGAGGAATACAAGTGTGAGAGCGAGTCGCTCTTCCCATTATGGATGCAATGCCGTGAGCTGATGGCACAGTTCCGATACATAAACTTCACCTGGATCCCACGATCGCAGAATACCGAGGCCAATGATCTTGCACAAATGGCTTCAGGCTACAAGGACGTGGCAGAGGGAGCCGATGTGCAGGTGCAATTCCTGGACGCAGACGACTGGAGAGCCGATATCTTCAATTACTTGAAGGATTCGGCTCGGGGGGCACCTAAACGGATAAGATACAAGGCCATGAAGTATGTGCTCATTGGGGACGACATGTTTTACAGGACTCTAGAGGGGTTATTGCTCAAATGTCTGGGGACAGCTTAGGCCAATCGGCTCCTACACGAGGTACACGAAGGCGCTTGTGGAACTCACCAATCGGCTCACAAGATGAAGTGGTTGATCAGGCGATCAGGGTTTTATTGGCCTACCATGCTCGAGGACTGTTTTAAGTACTACAAAGGGTGTCAAGCATGTCAGAGATTTGGAAAAATTCAGATGGTACCCGCGTCAGCAATGAACCCCATCATCAAGCCTTGGCCATTCCGAGGTTGGGGCATGGATATGATCGGCAAGATCAATCCTCCGTCAAGCAAAGGCCACATGTGGATTTTGGCCATCACGGATTATTTCACCAAGTGGGTGGAAGCCGTCCCTATGAAGTCAGTAAGTTCAAAGGATGTCGTCGATTTTGTGAAAGAACACGTCATTCATAGGTTTGGGATTCCCCAGACTATCACGACCGATGGAGGTTCGGTCTTCACTTCTCACGAGTTCAGAGAGTTCTGTGAGGACACAGGGATCAAGCTGATGCGATCATCTCCGTACTATGCTCAAGCAAATGGGCAAGCTGAAGCGTCCAACCAGAGCCTTATCAAGCTGATCAAGAGGAAAATCGATGAGCACCCTAGGCGTTGGCACGAGGTTTTGTCAGAGGCTTTATGGGCTTACCGCATGTCATGTCATGGAGCGATAAAAACCTCGCCGTACCACCTAGTCTATGGACAAGAAGCCGTATTGCCTTGGGAAATAACGGCTGGATCGAGACGTGTCACTTTTCAGAACGATCTAACGACTGAAGAATATGCAGCCTTGATGAGTGACAGCGTTGAAGATTTGACTGAGCTTAGGCTGTGGTCGCTTGAGAAAATCAAAGAGAACAAGGCCAAAGTAGCTCGTGCATACAACAAGAAGGTGAGGCCTAAGGAGTTCCACGTTGGCGATCTGGTATGGGAAGCGGTGTTGCCATTAGGGACTAAGGATGCAGCATATGGTAAATGGTCTCCAAATTGGCACGGGCCATACAGGGTCGATCAAGTTTTAAGAGGGAACGCGTACATGCTGGAGGAGCTGGATGGCGTGAAATTCCCAGTGGCTGTCAACGGTCAGCATCTCAAGAAATATTTCCCAAGCATGTGGGATGATGGACAGTGAGATATGGGAGCCGATACACGAAATCGGCCAATAAAAAAAAATTTATATATTTCCCAAGCACGTGGGATGATGGACAGTGAGATATGGGGGCCGATACATGAAATCGGCCAATAAAAGTATAGAGCCGATGCACAGTCATCGAATTTAGAGGTTCAAAACTGTTACAAACAGATGCCAGTTTACATAAACGAGCTACTGAAGAAATGCCTCGAAGGCTTGGAGGGCGTCAGCACGGACACGGTCCACCTCGGCGATCTCGGCTTCGTCATCTTCATCCTTGCCCGTCACTAACTGCTTGTTCAGGGCACGTATTTCTGCCAGATCGGTCTTCAGTTCGGCTTTGAGGCTTTCTGCCTCATCTTGAGAGCGGGCGATGGAGGCTTCCTTGTCACGAATGAGTTGTTTTGTCACCCGGACCTTTTCTTCAAGATCTTCCAGCTCCTTTTTCAAAGATGCGAGCTCGGTGGTACTGACAGAGGTGTCAGTTTTGGCATCAAGGGACGCCTTTTTCTCATTGAGCTGCTGACATCTGTCGGCAATATTCGCCTTCAGCGGGAGTTGGGCACGGCGCAGGTTGATCCTTTCACGAGCTAGCTTCACCCTTGACCCGAAGAAGGACAAAGTTACGACGGGCCAAAGCTTCACCTGCAATGCTACTGGGAGTTGGTCCTTGATTTCAGCAAGAACGCCCTTCACCTCTTCAGAACCCTCGATCAGCTCCTCGATCGGGGAAGACAGTAAGGCTCTAAGGCGTTGGAATTGAGGTAGAACAGCCCTGGCGTGTGGTTCATCGATGGCGACAGAGGGAGTTGGATCGATGGAGTCAGGATCAAAGGTCAGCAAGCCTGAAATGTCACAACCCTGGCAGCCCTAAAAGGCGTCAGTGTGCGTCCAACAGGGAAGAATAAAGCCGTCAGAAGTTAACATACCTCTCCTAAGATCGAGGGGATAACAGACGGCGAGGCGATCGGTTTGTGTGTGGTTGTTGGGGGCGTTGCCAAAGTGGTAGCCATTTCATCTGCATTTTCGGGGATTGCCAAGTCTGGTTTGGCTAAAGGCGTCGGCACGGCCCCTACCTTCCCACTAGAATCCTCAGTTGTCTGAATGAAAGGTGATTAACCGATGTAAATGATGATGAATCGGCAGACAAAGGGAGTAAGGGGCAAGAGCATAAAGGATGATGATTTTTCGGAACCTCTTGGCTCGATGAAGTAGCTTGTGGTCCTTTACGAGCTCTCTTGGGACCCACAGCTGGCCCGGCCTCGACTGGTGCTCGGGGGGCAGCAGGTTCAGGAACCGACCTTTTCCGGGAAGCCGATGGTGGCACATCTGGCTGGCTCGGGGTGATGGTCCTCTCAGAATCCGTTGGGCTCGATTCTCCCTCATTGGGTTGTGTGTCCTCGTGGGATGTTTCTTCGACGGAAGCCTGCAAAAGAAGGAAGGCTGTTAGACGCGAGCACGTCTACAAGAATGAAAGAATGAGAAGAATCGACCAAGACATGGGTCAGCCTACATGCGAGCTTTCTGGAGAAGGGCTCTGGTGTCTCAAGGTCTTCCTGGCAGCTACATTCCTCGTCATCGTTCTTATCTTAGTGGGAACTCGAGGGGCAACTGATGTTGAAGTTCCTTGCTTCTTAGAAGCCGATTGAGGTGTTATCGGCTGTTTCTGCATTATGACCTTTTTCAAAGGCGGCGAGTTTTTGCAGAAAAGAACCACAGGAGCTGGCGGAAAGAACTCAAAAGGGGAGCCATCACTGTGTGTAGGTTCAGGGCCATCTTGTTGCTGCGAAGGGAGAAATTGGGTTAGTAAAAGAGTCATTTATGAGCTACGTTAAGAAAATTTACAAGAGGTGGTACCTGTTCCACGGGGATGTCATAATCGGCATCAAGTTGTTTCCTTTCCTGAAAGCGTGGGTTTTCCACATCGACCACCAGTCCTCGAAACCATCAGTTAATGAAGCGAAGGAGAGGTCATTTGGAATGGGGATGGTCAGAGCATCAAAGAAGGAGTAACACCTCTGACTGGTGAGAGGATCAGGCAGGTCGGCTCTGCACTCCGTAAGATGATGGAGAAAGAGATGGGGAGGTACTTGCCCAAGGCCAAATTGCCGGGCCACTATGACCGGCTGGTATAATTCATACCCAGGCTTGATGATTCTGTTGGATGTACTCATACCAACTGGAAGGAAACAGGGACGGATCACAATGGAAAAGAGTTGCCGGGTGCTGGTGTCGTCGGCAAAGTTATCTAGCCTGAAGGAGAGTGGATTTTCGAAATGTTCAGATTCTTCCATGTAAGGGAAGAAGGTAGGATTGTCCAGACCTTGAAAGAAAGTGCTGAACCACTTGGCTGCTTCCTGAGGGGATAGTTTGCTGCCTGGCAGCCTGTACAAAGCTTGGCCATAACTAGTGCATCGGATCTGCTTCCCTTTGACATCGGGAAAGGTACAACTCGCCAAAAGGGGGAAGTTTGGGATGTGGTTCTGAAAGTACAGCTGAGCCCATAGTTGAATGAACCACCAAGGACCACCTGTTTTGACTGCTATGTCTGAGAATAGCTTGACAGACATCAACTGGAGATATCGATAGACCTCTCCAAGGAACAGTTTGCCGATGCCAAGTTGAGTACCTTTGGCCAGTTCGTGGGCTAGGGAGAGATAGTTCTTGGTTGGAGCAAGGGAAGGGCCACAAAATATGAAATGCTCCAGCCAGAAGTTGAGAAAGGCTGTATGTTCTTTCTCTGAGACAGGGCCCTTTGTTTTCATATGGCGTTGGAGGTAGGCACCCCAGTTTGTGCAGTCTGTTTTAGAAGACAGTTTGTAGGGGACTTTGGTCAGTTTAAAAGCAGAGGGGATGGGTGATGTGACATCCAGGCCAGTGATCATCACCACGTCTAACAGGGTTGGTGACATAGGGCCATGACCGAACATAAAGCAGTTCAGAGCGTCAGACCAGAAGTAGCCGATAGTTTTTAGAAGGTTCTCATGTTTCTCAAGAGGAGACAATGATAAATGCAAGGCATCGGATATTCCTGTGGTTTCCCATTGGGATTGGTAAGCTCTAGCTACTCTACTGAACCAAGAGACCCAGTGTTCAGGGGGATTAGGCCAGGCTCGCAGACAGTCGGCCCAAGAGTTCAGATCTAGGTCTTGGCTTACGAAGGGGATTCTATTGGCTTCGCAAGAAATCAGATGAGCAGGGCTAGATTGTGTGCGAGGGCCAAGACAGAGGGAGTTTGGGAGAGAAGGATGCGACAGCAGAATGTCTGAAACCTAGAAAATTTAATGGTGGAATAAGGCATTAATTCAGGTGTTCGCCATTAAGTCTAGCATCGTGTTCAGACTGCGAGGAGTAGGCGTACCTTCAGACCGGAGACCTCTGGGTTGGTGTTGGACGATTCCGCCATCTAGTTCGCCGCCGGAGATGGATCTGTGCAGTTGGGGATCGAGGGTTTTTGTCGCTGTGAGCTCGATCTGGTCAGTGGGCGATTGAAGATCTAGGTCGCCTTTTTGAAGAAGGTCGCAGGTTACCGTTTGAGACTGAAAAGCAGCCGCTTAGGTTTGCCTAAATATGCGACCAAGTTGACCTTGTCAGCATTTTTTGGGGAAGCCGATGTCCATCGGCTCTTTAAGTTTTGACTTAGTTAACGGAATGAGTACGGTAAAAGCCGATACAGCGTTATCGGCTTCTGGAGCATCGACCTATTTTGGCTATCGGCAAAATTGGGACGAAAAAAGCAATCTTCGAGAAACAGATTTTCATTCATTCATTCAAAAGTTGATTGCTTACAAAAGGGCTGATTGATTACAAAAGGGAGCTTACTACTACTACTACTGGTTCCTAATCTAGAGGCCGAGGTCGTCGTCGCTGTCGTCGCCGCCGTCCTGTTCGCTGTCCTCAGCACTGCTGCCGGCGTCGTCTTCGCTGCTGCTGATCCAGATGCCTGCGGGGGCCTCTTCGTCCTCGTCGTCGCCGTCGGTGTCCTCCCTGGACCCGGCGCGGAAGTACTTCACCGGCTGGTACTCCTCGGAGGAGGTGTCCTCCTCTTCCTCCTCCTCGTCGGAGGAGTCGACGCCGTCCCAGGACATGGCGTCGTCGGTGCTGTCCGCCTCCAGTTCCCCATCAGAGAGGAACTGCAGATCTTCCTCGCCGTCAGTCAAGGACGCGTCGTCCTCCGACCAAGCGGCGAAGTCCCAATCCCTCTCGTCCCACCATTGTGGGGCGAGAGTGTTGTACGCCGCCATCGGCGGGTGTTCTGGCGTCGGCTCTCGGTCGCTCATTGAGTTGGAGGCTTGGGAGGACAGGCCAGATGAAGCGGAGGAGGCCATGGCGGAGAAAGAGGGTTTTTTCGGCGGAGGAGGAAGAAGGGTTTTTTTGTGGCTACTAGAGGAAGATGGGGACTGCGAACTGTTTAGGTGAATTTAAATAAGGGGAATAGTATGAAGCGGTTCAATGCTATAGCGGTTTCCCAGAATGCACTGCCGAAATTGTCAGATCATGCACTGCGAAGAAGTTGAGAAGACAGGGCATCATGATGAAGGGGTGGCGTGACGATTCTGTTCTGCAACGCATTCTGACGACGCGTAACCCGATATAGAAAAAAAGAGGAGAAGGGAAAAAACGGAGTGGTTTTGGAATTATTATTACCAAAACCAGGGGGGCATGTGTTATCGCCATATTTTGGCCAAAGGAGGAGTTGGGCCGTGATCAAGATGGGCTTAGAAGATACGTATATGCAACGTGTTGTTGAATCGGCCTCGTGTGTTGATTTGGGCTAAATTGCCCGTGTATCTTATATTGTAATAGATTCCGTTTAGATTTAGGTAAGAGATAGAGTTGTAGAGTTATTCCAAAGACAGAAAGTCTCCGGACTATAAATATGTACCTAAGGTTATCGAGAAAAGGAGGACAATCACGTTCACAACAAACACAATCTCGGCGCATCGCCACCCCTTGTCTCTAGGGTTTTTCTCGGGTAAGTGCCATGCTGCCTAGATCGCATCTTGCGATCTAGGCAGTATCTACTTATGCGTTATCTGGTGTTACTCGTACTGAAACCTTGTTGATGGCGAGTAACACTATTATCATAGATTTGTTCGGGTTAGCATCAGTACTTTCCGCTATGATTGTTTAGTTATGCTACCTCTAGCTATCTCGCCGCCGTTGCACCTTTTCCCGGGTGTAAGGGTGGCATCTTGCTTGATCTTTATTTAAGTCGATTTGGTCTGTTATAGTTGTGCTTGTTCTCCAAGGTTTAGTTTGATATCCACATGATCAGGCCTTGCAAACGGGTTGAACGATCCAGTAGTATGTAAGATATGGTTTACCAATCCAAGAGGGGGTGTTCCGGGAATTGACGTTACGTTGGTTTTTAGGCCTTCTCTAGGATTGGTTTTCTATTATCTTTTGTATCTACCAGGCTCAATTACGTGCAGGATGTTCCAGTCATGTAGTGAAAACGTTAAACTGTCGTAGATCGATTTAACTTGTATTGATGAAGCAAAACCCCATGTTATAATAGATCTAATGCAGAACCATGGGATAATCGGCTCTGGGAGCCGATTCACAGGGAAACCTGGGAGCCGGTCACGGCTCGAATTTTACGTATACTTGTTTACCATGCAGGAAACCAATCGAAGCAATCCTTCACCTTCCTGACCAGGTATAGGTCAGGTGGCACGCCCTCGAACCAAGCCAGGACGTGTGCCGGAGTTTTGCGGGCCGTTGCCCGAGGGACCAGGGCCCACCAGCAGTTCTGGGAGCCTCCCGGCTCTTCGTGTTGCCCGTCGCTGCTCGCCAGTGGGTTTTGGTAGGCAACAGAAGGAAGGAGTCCTTCTCTCAATACAACTTGGGTTTGGGTTTGGATTCAAACCCACCCCTCCCAAGGCTGCCGCCTCTCATAAATAGAGGGGGAGGGCTGCCTCAAACACACAAGCCCTAGCCCTCCCACACCCAAGCCGCCGCCGCGCCTTGCCGCCACCACCAGCCGCCGCCCTAGCCGCCGCCGGCACCTCCTCCGGTCTTCTAAACCCTAGATCACCGGGAAACCCTAGATCCACCATAACTCGCACCGGCTTAGGCAAAGCCCTGCGGGATCTTTCCTCTACTTCCAACACCATGCTGTCGTGCTGCCGGATTGCGAGGGGAGAACTACAACCTCCGCTGCCTGCTGGATCAAGGGAGAGGAAGGTCTTCATCGAGTACCGAACGTGTGACCGACTGCAGAAGCGCTGCCGGAACGCAGCACCGGAAGGATCGTCTACGCGATCTTGAGATCCGCAAGTGTACGACTACATCACCCATGAGAATCTGCTCTCGTTAACCGCTTTGGAATCTTCGAGGGTGAGTGCTTCTATCGACTCGTTGCTACAATCTAGTAGATAGATCTTGGCTTGTTTGTGTGCATGCGGTAGAAATTTTTTGTTTTCCATGCTACGAACCCCTACAGTGGTATCAGAGACGTGTCTATATGTAGATCTGTTGCACAAGTAGAACACAATGGTCATTATTGGCGGTGGTGCTTTTATTATCAATTTCTTTTTGTGTACTTTGCATCTTGCGGTATGATGGGATGAAGCGGCCCGATCTAACCTTACATGACTGTTGGGAATATGCCCTAGAGGCAATCATGTATGATGATATTTCCCATTGTATTCATAAAGTTATTAAGTAGTCCTTGTATGAACATCTGATGTGTATCATTGAATATGTGATTCGGTTGTGGAACTATGCATTCATGTTGTTTATACTAAATATCCTTGGTCATTGAGGTTGTGCTGGACACACAACTTAGACCAATGTGAAAGTTGGCTTGATGACTCGGTTCCACTTGTCATGGGCATGGAGATGCTATTCCAACTTACACAGATTCGGCTAAAGAGTTTAGCGAGTCGGATTGAACCATATTGAGGTACAACGAACTAGTTGTCATTTGTATATCTCAATCAATGTAATCCTTAGACCTGAGGTTGTTGCATAGTCCGAGTTGAGGATCACCGACTTAGGTTCTGTCAAACGCTGATCCGTAACTGGGCAGTTATAAAGGCAGGGTTCGGGTCGACTGAGAATCAAGCTGCGTGATGTGGATAACCAAGATGGGATTTTGCCCCTCCACTCGGAGAGATATTCTCTGGGCCCTCTCGTGAGATATGATTCGGAAAGCATGGCCATGCACGACTTGGTTAAGTGTTAACCGAGGCGATCGGCTAAGAGTTAGTCGGGTGAATCACTTATCTCGGATCGAGAAGAGAGTCGGACTATTTAAGGGATGACATATATTCGCCTATAGTCTGACAAGGTATATCGTGAGGCAAAAGGGACTCAGACATAAGTCGCATTGGAAAGGCAAGTCATCATGACTCTTTGGTACTTGGGAATCGGCATGTTCTGCTAGGAGCCGATGCCGATTGATCGATTGTGAGTCGGACTCTAATCGTGTCCAAGTAACCATGAGCCTGCGGGGTCACACACTTAAGAGCGGGAGCAAGTTCGGATTGGATCCGAATCTGTAATCTGGTTGGGTTGGACCTAAACCAGATTAGGACTGAGTTAGTGAGTTAGACTCACAGTGAGTAGTGTTATATGGGCTTTAGTGAATGGGTCGCGTGAGCAGAGCCCACATTCACTCCCTATATATAGTGGAGCACCGTAACCCAAAAAGGTTAATCGTTGTTCGGTTAGGTCATTCCATGTGTTGGAAACCCTAGATCCACAGCAGTCCAGCCGCCGTAACGAACCTAGCAGTTCGCCGCCGGCGCTCCTCCTTGTACGTGTGGATACCTGCAGAGGTGCTGTGCGATCAGCACCAGGACGATCGGATCGTGAGGACTGCACTGCATCAGCCGACGCGCTTCATCAGTAATCCGCAACCGCGCGTCTAGTGGTAAACCTCGTGGCCTTCTACCTCAGCTAGATCTTGGGATCACCACGTTAGAGGAAAAAGTTTTGTTTTATCTCTGCGTGGCCCAACAATGACATCGTTCATGTGACTTGCTCTCCCATCATAAGTGGCTTTGCGGGTGTCTATCTCTCCCATCATAGTATAGATTCAATTTACAACGGGCACTTGATAGTTCAAACATCAACGTTGCGGTTCTTGTTCGTAAGTTAGAATGACACTTATTGAAAGCCCCAAACCACGTAAAATATGCAAAGAAAAATTAGAGGCTTCTAACTTTGTTTTGCATGGGTGTGCTGTGATGTGATATGGCCATGATTGTGATTATATATGATGTATGCAATGTTCCTTATTGTAAGTCGGCAACCGGCAGGAGCCATATGGTTGTCTTTTATTTCCGTTAAGACCTGCGTGTCTATTCAAAGTAGTTGTAATAGTTGATGCTGGTGGACGACAACCATGAAGCGTTGCCATTGACCTTGACGCCATACCGTTGGTGATGGAGATCATGTTCGGGCTTGAATATGGAGATCGGAAGCACAAGTAGAAAGTCCATATCATATCACATATTATGAATTGCATGTGATGTTAATCCTTTTATGCATCTTGTATTTCTTAGTTTGCGACGGTAGCATTATAAGATGATCCCTCAAGCACAAAAATTTCAAGTTATAAAGTGTTCATCCTTATTAAGCACCTTTGATAAATCTCGTTGTTTCGAGGCACCACGTGATGATCGGGTGTGTTAGATTCTACGAGTGTATACAACGTGAGCAAGCCAGATTTTCTCATAAGGAAGCTAAGGTTTGATCTTGACGAGCCTAGCATGTATAGACATGGTCTCGGAACACGGATCACCGAAAGCTAAAGCATGAGTCATATAGTAGATATGATGAACATGTTGAATGTTCGCCATTGAAGCTACATCAACTCTCGTGATGATCGGTTTTGATGTGGTGGATTTGGTTCGTGTGATCACTAAAGCAATGTGAGGGATATTGTTTTGAGTGGGAGTTCACCTAGATTAATTTAACTATTAATTAGAACTCGATTTGTCATAAACTTAGTCTAAACTATTGCAAATATGTTGTAGATCAATGGCGGCCCCTACCATCAATTTTAATGTGTTCCTAGAGAAAGAAACGTTGAAAAACAATGGAAGCAACTTCGCGGATTGATTCCGCAATTTGAGGATTGTCCTCAATGCTGGTAATTTGACCTATGTGCTGGATGCACCGCTGGGTGACCCGCCTGCAGTTGATGCTACCGACGAGGTAAAGAATGTTTTCCTCGCGCGGAAGAATCAGTACTCCACAGTTCAGTGTGCTATCTTGTATGGTTTGGAATCGGAGCTTCAGAAAAGGTTTGAGAACCATGACCCACATGATATTTTCCGTGAACTCAAAATGATATTTGAGGCTCACGCGGCAGTTGAGAGTTATGAGGCTTCTGAAAAGTTCTTTAACTGCAAGATGGAAGAGGGCAGCTCTGTCAGTGAGCACGTGCTTAAGATGTCTGGGCACGCAAGCAAGCTTCAAAGCTTAGGTATAGTGATTCCTAATTATTTGGGGATTCACCGTGTCCTCCAATCACTACCACCAAGTTACAAGAACTTTTTGATGAACTACAATATGCAAAACATGGACAAGTCGTGGCCCGAACTCTTCTCCATGTTAAAGTCTGCAGAAGTGGAGATCAAGAAAGAGCACCAAGTGTTTTTGGTCAATAAGACCACCAAATTCAAGAAGCAAGGCAAGTCTAAGAAAAAGGTAAACTTCAAGAAGGGCGGTAAGAAAGTTACCGCGCCGGCGAATAAGACCAAGGCTGGGCCTAAGCCTGATACTGAGTGCTTTTACTGCAACGGAGAAGGTCACTGGAAGCGGAATTGACCTAAGTACTTGGAGGATTTGAAGAACGGCAACATCAAGAAGAAAGGTATATCCTATATACATGTTATTGATGTGGATCTCACTAGTACTCGTAGTAGTGCCTGGGTATTTAATACTGGTTCGGTTGCTCATATTTGTAACTCGAAACAGGTGCTGCAGAATAAACGAAAGCTAGCGAAGAACGAGGTGACGATGCGTGTTGGAAATGGATCAAAGGTTGATGTGATTGCGGTCGGCACGCTACCTCTTCATCTACCATCGGGATTAGTTTTATACTTAAATAATTGTTATTTGGTGCCTACGTTGAGCATGAACATTATATTCGGATCATGTTTATTGCGAGACGGTTACTTGTTTAAGTCCGAGAATAATGGTTGTTCGATTTATATGAGTAATATGTTTTATGCACATGCACCTTTGATAGATGGTCTATTCTTATTGAATCTCGATTGTGGTAATACACACATTAATAACATTGAAGCTAAACGTTTGAAATTGAGTGATAACTCGACCTATATGTGGCACTGTCGTCTTGGTCATATTGACGTGAAGCATATGAAGAAACTCCATTCCGATGGACTTCTTGAGTCACTTGATTTTGAATCACTTGAAAGATGCGAAGCATGTATGATGGGTAAAATGACTAAGACTCCATTTTTGGTATGATGGAGCGAGCTACGGACTTATTAGAAATCATACATATCGATGTGTGTGGTCCAATGAGTGTAGCATCGCGCGGTGGTTATCGCTATGTTCTTACCTTCACGGATGACTTGAGTAGATATGGGTATATCTATTTCATGAAACATAAGTCCGAAACTTTCGAGAAGTTTAAGGAATTTCAAAGTGAGGTAGAGAATCAACCTAACAAGAAGATTAAATTTTTATGATCTGATCATGGAGGTGAATATCTAAGTTACGAGTTTGGAGAGCATTTGAAGAAATGCGGAATACTTTCACAATTGACACCGCCGGGAACACCACAACGTAATGGTGTGTCCGAATGTCGTAATCGAACTCTCTTAGATATGGTTCGTTCTATGATGTCACTTAGATATTTACCATTATCGTTTTGGGGTTATGCATTAGAAACAGCCGCATTCACTTTAAATAGGGCACCATTTAAATCCGTTGAAATGACACCGTATGAATTGTGGTTTGGGAAGAAACCTAAATTGTCGTTCCTTAAAGTTTGGGGTTGCGAAGCTTATGTAAAGAAGTTACAGCCTGACAAGCTTGAACCCAAAGCGGAAAAATGCGTCTTCATAGGATACCCGAAGGAAACTATTGGGTATACCTTCTTTCATAGATCCAAGGGCAAAATCTTCGTGTAACACCACGGTTCTGAAAAGACCGTGGCTTCTATGTGACATGCCAATCCCTGGATCGGTTCATTGGCCCACAATAGAATAAGATGAATAACATAGCAAAATATCCGTGCATCATAATTAAAGAAGATCCAGAGTACCATTATTACAATGAAAGCTTAGCTCAAGGATAGCTCAAATTATTCAGGTAACAACATAAATAAAGTAAATCCTCCATTCTTCAAATTGCCCACAAGTGAATAAGTGCCGAGTGGAGTACCGTGGCCTATATCGATTACTCAGCATCGGAATATCCTACAACATGAAACGTAGCAGCCCCGAAGGGTCAATACATGGAATGTATGGCAAGTAGAGCTAGTAAAGGAGACAATAGTGCTAACATCTACATGCATATTTGGCAATTGGAGCTGTGTCTGGCTTGCATTTGCAAATACATTTGTCCTACTTTCATAAACAGTTTTGATTTTCTTTGAAAAGATCCCAATTAAGTTAACCCAACAATATTAAGCAATTATGAAATTAGAATGAGCGAGAAACATGTCATGGAATCAATATCAAGCAACTCAGATGTCCATAACCAGGGGACACGGCTAATCGATTAGATTTTACACCCTGTAGGGGTTAGTACACTTTACCCATGTGACTTGGCCAGCCCATCTCGTACCATCACTCTCATTTTGGGTGATGATAGAGAGAAGTCCAAGAAGAGACTGTTCGGCAAGTAGCTCCCCAATCCCGACGCGCACCGGTCCAACCTACCAAAATTCTACGTCTCTGGATACACGGGTTCGAGTTACCACAACCTACTAAGTCCAACCAACCGCCCATTTCATTATTGGCACATGGTTGTACACGTAAGCTACAAAATATAGAAGCCAATCATTTTTTCTTGATACCTGGGTGCCTTTCCGCAATGAAACCACCAAAATTTATCAATCCCATCACACCCAGGAGATTCATTTATTAGGTTGTTTTAGTTTTCACAAACCAATACTTTTAGAAACAAGTTTCAGTGATGTAACCCAGCCCTCGTACATCATAGCATGGCTAAGCACATCTACCAACGGTGGTTCATCTACAAGGAAGGCCCTACCACATAATAGGACATAGCATAGCGATAGTATCATCCTACACATGCGTCTACAAAATACACGACAATGCATAGAAAATAGTAGGACAATATCATGAACAAAATAGCATCTACTTGCCTTGGTTGTAGCGGTCGGAAGAACAATCCACACACGAGCAAGCGTTGCACTCGTCACAATCTACACGATACAATTGCAATCATAAACAAACAATCCACAAGCATATGCAACAAAGATGATGCATGAATGCATGCACGTCAAGTGAATTGGTGCTACAACTGCACCACATAATCCTATTCATTAAAGCTACTGATTGCATGCATGGAAAATAGTTTTAGCGCTAGGAAAACTATTATGCAAAATATAATGCTCAAAACTAGGGCTAGAACCCAAATAATTCACTACCGGTAGTAAACTGTTTGTAAAATCTTGGGAAAGTACTACTGTATAGGCACTGCTATTTAGGAACAGTACCAATTGGAATTACTCAAAAAGGAATTATAAAACTCCCTGAATAATTAAAACACTGCAGAAAGCCACTAGGCAGTTTCTGCAGAAGTTTTTACTGTACTCCTACCTTTTTAATTCACGAGGAGATTCCCCTCATTCTACTGAATCCAGGGACATATTATACGCAATTTTTGGAGTTACAGATCTTTTTCTACGAATTAATTACTCCAAAAAAGGCCATTAACTCTTTTAAATAAACTGGACAAAACCTTGCTGCAAAAGTGTGAAACAATGGTACAGCAAGGTTTTACATGACTTACTGAATCTACACAAATTTTATTTGCAATTTTTGGCCTAGTAGATTAATTTCTACGCAATTTACAAGTTTCTACAAGATTCTGCAATTTCTAAAACGATTTAAATCAAAAGGGAATATTTCGGGAATATTCCCTGCTGACTCAGCGCGGGTTGACTGGCCGTTGACCAGTCAACCGCGCGGTCTCCGGTCGATCTAGGCCGCAGATCTTAGATCCGACGGCCGAGAAGAGGCGGCGGCGGCGCTCTGGCGGCTCGGGACAGCGGCGGTCGGCGGCGGGACGGCGGCGGGTCGGCGGGGTCCTGCGCGGAGAGGGAGAGACGGTCAGCGCGGGACGGCGGCGGGTCCGCGCGGCGGCGGCGCGTGCGGGCGGCGCGCGCGGGCGGCAGCGGCGCGTGCGGGCGGCGCGGTGGCGGCGGCGGCGGCGCGGGCGGCGGCTTACCTGGCGGCGGCGGCGCGGCTTCCGAGGCGGCGGCGGCGCGCGGATCGAGGCGGGAGGCGGTGGGGTTCGGGCGCGTGGGGGGAGAGAGGCAGGTGGGGTCCGCGTTTATGTGGGTCCCCCACGCGGAGTCCTAGACGGACTCGGCCCCACCTGTCGGTGGCAGCGGCGCTAGGGCGGCGGCGGATAATATCCGCCGCGCGGGCGGCGGCGGTGCTGGCTGGCTTGGCCGGCGCGGCCCAGCAGACTGGCGCCGATTTTTTTTTGATCCTTTCTTTTTCCCTTTTTCCATTTTAGTAAAACCTCCATAACTCCTTCATACGAACTCCGAATCGGGCGATTCTTGTTCCTAAATTTTTGTAAAATCAAGGGGAACAACCTAGGGTCAAGGGATGAGTGAAACCACTAGGCTACAAGAGTGGAAAACTCAAGTCCTAGTAAAACGTCCCGCAGGAGCATTGTAGTAAAATAGAGTAGGGTTTAGAAAATAGCGTTTTGCCGAATCTTTTCAATCGATGGTTTTGCATGGAAGAGTATGATGCAATGGTATGAATGATATGCAGAACCAAATCTAAAATTTGGGATGTGACAAGACTAACCCCCTTAAGATGAATCTCGTCCCCGAGATTCGGCGTGGCTAGCAAATAGGTGTGGGTAGTCCTCTCGGATGTCATCCTCACGCTCCCAAGTGGCTTCCTCCTCGGTGTGGTGGCTCCACTGCACCTTGCAAAACCTGATTGTCTTGGTACGGGTAATCCTCTCCGCTGTCTCCAGAATCTTGACCGGCTTCTCCTCATAGGTCAAGTCATTCTCAAGCTGAACCTCCTCTAGCGGTACAGTGTCTCTTAATGGTGTATCCACCATCTCCAGATGGCACCTCTTCAGTTGGGATACGTGGAACACATTGTGAACAGCGGACAGAGCCTCTGGCAACCCCAACTGATAAGCTACCTCTCCCTTGCGTGCTAAGACCCGATACGGTCCAATAAACCGAGGTGCCAGCTTACCCTTAATTCCAAATCTCTTGATTCCACGAAGTGGCGACACTCTGAGGTATGCTCTATCACCTATCTCATACACCACTTACTTGCGCTTGGCGTCCGCGTAGCTCTTCTGCCTTGATTGTGCTACCTTCAGCCTGTCCCTAATCAAGGTGACCTTCTCCTCAGCATCCTTGATCAAATCAGGCCCAAACAACTGACGTTCTCCTACTCCATCGCATATCAATGGTGTCCGGCACCGTTTCCCATACAGTACATCAAACGGTGACGTCTTGATGCTGGTTTGATAGCTGTTGTTGTAGGAAAACTCAGCATATGGCAAATTCACATCCCAACTAGAACCATGAGCCAAAGCGCAAGCTCTCAGCATGTCCTCCAAAATCTGATTCACCCTTTCGGTCTGTCCATCAGTCTGTGGGTGAAACGCTGTGCTAAACTCCAATCTAGTACCAAGTGACTCGTGCAGCTGGCGCCAGAAGTGGGAGGTAAATTGGGTGCCTCTATCTGATACAATACTCTTGGGAACCCCATGTAGGCACACAATCCTGTCCATGTAAATCTTGGCCAACTTTGCACTCGTATAGGTTGTCTTTACCGGTATAAAGTGGGCTACCTTGGTCAAATGGTCGACCACTACCCAAATGGAGTCATATCCTGACCTGGTCCTGGGCAATCCTGTGATAAAATCCATCCCCACTCTATCCCACTTCCATTCCGGCACGGGCAATGGCTGTAGCAGTACTGCTGGCTTCTGGTGTTCCGCTTTCACTCGGCTACATACATCACATAGGGCAATATGCTCCGCGATGTCTCCCTTCATGTTGTTCCACCAGAATCTGTCCTTTAGGTCCATATACATCTTCGTATTTCCCGGATGTATAGAGTACGACGAGTCATGAGCTTCCTGCAGAATCAACTTCCTTATCTCGGGATCGTTGGGAACGCACAAACGATCTCCATACCACAAGGTTCCTTGCTCATCCTCGCGGAATTCCCTCGCTCGATCCTCCTTCATCTTTTCCTTTACTTCATCTATCTCTTTGTCTCCCACTTGAGCCTTCCTGATTCTGTCCTGTAGCGTTGGTTGGACTTCCATTGTGCCAAGTATCCTTCAGGCACTACCTCCAGTCTAAGGTCCTTGAATTGCTTGCACAAATCCTCGGGCAATTCCCCAATTGTCAATCCATTGGCATAAACCTTCCGGCTCAGAGCATCTGCTACTACATTGGCCTTTCCTGGGTGGTATTGTAGATTCATATCATAGTCCTTGATAAGCTCCAACCATCTCCTTTGCCTCATGTTCAGTTCCTTCTGCGTGAATATGTACTTCAGGCTCTTGTGGTTGGTGTATACATCACAGTGCTTTCCCATTAAGTAATGCCTCCACACCTTGAGCGCATGAACCACTGACGCTAACTCCAAGTCGTGTGTGGGGTAATTCCGCTCATGGTGCTTGAGTTGTCGCGAGGCATATGCCACTACTCTCCCATCTTGCATCAGCACACTCCCAAGTCCCTGTCGAGAGGCATCACAGTACACCTGGAAGTCCTTCTGAAGGTCTGGTAAGCACAGAACAGGCGCGGTCACTAGTCGATGCTTTAGTTCCTGAAAGCTGGCTTCACATACGTCTAACCATTCAAACTTCCTCTCCTTCTTCATAAGTTCGGTCATCGGCTTAGCAATCTTGGAGAAGTTTTCAATGAACCTCCTGTAATATCCAGCAAGTCCCAAAAAGCTTCGTATCTCTCCTGCATTCTTGGGTGCTTCCCACTCAGTTACTGCAGTCACTTTGCTTGGATCAACAACGACTCCTTCTCCTGACACTACGTGTCCAAGAAAACCAACAGTGTTAAGCCAGAATTCACACTTGCTAAATTTGGAATACGGTTTGTGTTCCCTCAGCTTCTCCATAATCAGTCGCAGATGTTTCTCATGCTCAGCATCATCCTTGGAATATATCAGTATGTCATCGATGAACACCACCACGAACTTGTCCAAGTATTCCATAAATACCTTGTTCATCATAGTCATGAAGTATGCCGGGGCATTCGTTAGTCCAAAAGACATAACTGTATACTCATATAAACCATACCTAGTAGTGAAAGCGGTTTTAGGTATGTCCTCCTCCCGGATCTTCAATTGGAAGTAGCCCGATCGCAGATCAATCTTGCTAAACACCTTTGCTCCTTCCAGTTGATCAAACAATTCATTTATGTTCGGCAGGGGGTATTTGTTCTTGATAGTCACTTCATTCAGCGAGCGATAGTCCACCACTAATCTCTTGCTGCTGTCTTTCTTCTCCACAAACAGAACAGGTGCACCCCATGACGACGAACTAGGCTGAATGAATCCCTTGTCCAACTGCTCCTTCAGCTGCTTCTTCAATTCCTTCAACTCATCCACATCCATCTTGTATGGTCTCTTTGCAATAGGTCCTGTTCCCGGCATCAGGTCGATGAGAAACTCCACTTCCCTGTCAGGTGGCATCCCTGGCAGCTCTTCCGGAAACACGTCGGGGTAATCCCTAATCACGGGCACAGTGTCCATGCTAACCCCCTTAAGAGAATTCAGTTTACATCTTCCCAGTCGCGCAGCCGACTTGAATCTAATTCTCTTACCATCCGGGGTTTTGAGTGAAACAGCTCGCTGTGCACAATCTATGTGTCCCCCATGCATAGACATCCAATCCATACCCAGTATAACATCCAACCCTTGTGATTCCAACACTACTAGATGTGCAATGAAGTTGTGTGTTCCAATCCTCACGGTCAAGCCGCGGCATCCCGCGCTAGCTATCATATCTCCTCCAGGTGAACTCACTCTAATAGACCCTTTCATAGACTCAGTAGGTAACTTATACTTATCCACAAATGCCCTTGATATGAATGAATGAGATGCACCAGTATCAAAAAGTATGAAAGCTGGGTGAGTGTTGATTGGAAACTTACCAATCACAAGGTCAGGCTCATCTGGAATCTCCTCCACATTCATGTGGTTCACTGTGGCCTTCTCGTTGTTGGTTGGCTTCAGTCCTTTCCTCTCCGGACAGTTGTCAGCATAGTGTCCCTTCTGTTTACACTTGAAGCATGTCACCTCACTCAGATCCTTCTTCACAAAGCTGCGATCGCGGTTGCGGTCATGTCCACCGTGTCCTCCAGAGTGGTGAGAGTGTCCTCCCTTGTGGCTGTGGTGGTTGCTCTTGTGGTTGTCATGTCGATGTCCATCGCCCCCATGGTGGTGGCGATCATGGCTCCCATGGTCACTCCCTCCATGCTTGGAGTATCCATCATATGAAGTGCGAGACTTGTGGTGTGAACCAGAGTGGTGATTGTTACTCTTACTCTTGCGGTTCTCCACCTGCTTGTGCTTCCCTTCCAAGATCCTGGCCTTGTCCATAAGCTCCTGGAAAGTGGGGCAATAAACCACCAGTAGCTGCACTGAAATCTCATCACTGAGGCCATCCAGGAATCTCTCCCTCCTTTTTGCATCAGTGTCAACATCCTCAGGTGCATAACGGGACAGGTTGTTGAACTCCTCAATGTACTCAGCCACGGTGCGATTGGTTTGACGCAAGTTGCGGAACTCCTTCCTCTTCAGGCTCAGAACTCCTGAAGACACGTGGTTGGTCCTGAAACCTTCCTCAAACATTACCCAAGTCACAGTGTCCAGCGGGTGGGTGATCTGAAAAGTGTCCCACCAAGAAGCGGCTGGTCCCTCCAGTAGGTGAGCGGCAAACCTCACCTTCTCCGCATCAGTGCATCCAACAGTTACCAGATCCTTGTTGACTGAACGTAACCAGTCGAGAGCAACCATTGGTTCCGTTGTAGTAGAGAACTTAGCTGGCCTTAGCCTCAGAAATCTGGTGAGAGCATCTCCCTGAGGCTGATTGTTTCCATTTTTGTTGTTGTTCTGAGCTTCCATGAACTGGGTCATAACTTGGGTCAGCTGTGCCTGAGCTGCTCCAACTCAGTGGGTTGACGGCAAAGAGGCATTTGCGGTTCAGCACAGGTAAGCTTAGAAAGAATCAACTACGATAATAGGATTCCACCCATGCATTATGATCAAACAACAACAATCAATAGCAGACAATCTCAAGCAAGCAACACATCAACAAACAAGTGATCCAGCAACATCCCAGGGGTTATCCTAGCAGTATATACCTACTGAAATAGTTTTACAAGAGTTGGCAATGGTTAACCAAACAGTTGATCAACTAACCAACAAAAACAGCAATCTGCCAGAACAGTCTAGCAGCGTTCACGAATTTTTCTACCTGACTTAAACTCGTCATAAAAATCAGCTGATTTTTGCACATACAGTACAGAGAGTTTCGCACCAGCCCTATTTTTTCAGATTTTTCCCAGTTACCAGAAAAATATGAAAAATCGTACAGTACTGCTGTATCAGCAGAAAACTGCAGCGAAAATAACACAGATGTTAACCAAACTTGCCATAACTCTTTCATAAAATTCGCACAAATAATTCCTGGGATATTGGAGTACACAAATAAGCAACTAAACACTCTTAAACTAACCGTAATTAAGTTTCACATCGATCGAGACTAATCCTAACGGTTTTGCCTAACGAGGACTAATTGGTGGTCTTCTATCTACTTCTTGAAGAGGTTGTGGTAGGTCCTTGCACTCATGCATTGGCGCTTCGGTCCACGGTTCAACCATGGCGGCGGAGTGTACACTTCTCCTGAATCATCACTTGAGATATCAAACTCCACCTCTTCTGGATCCTCCTCTTCTTCTTCACTCTCAGCTGCAACTGCAACAGCTTCATCTCCTCCACCATCATCGTCTCCATCATCATCGTCTTCGTCCTCATCATCATCATCGTTCCCACTGTCATCATCATCCCCATTGTTGCCACCATCTCCATTGTCATCATCAGAGGGTGGATTCAGCTGTGCTTGGAGAGCGGCAATCTGGGCTGTCATAGCTTCAATAGTTTGATCCCTTTCCTGGACGGTCCCTTGCAACTGTTGTATGTTCTGGGTGTTCTCCTGCATAGTACCATGAAGATGAGCTATGGTTGCATCTCTGGCTATCAGGGCATTCTCCAGAACTCCCACAGCTTCATGCAGGGTGTCAATATCCTATCCTTGGACCACCATACCATTGCTAGCAAAGTCTGCAATCTCCTTTATCATCATCACTTTCTCAGCTAGAGCTCCATTCTCCCTTTCCATGTCCTCTATGTGCCTCCGACGGGGCGGCATGTTGTTCCTGTCGCCTGGGGTAACCATAATGTGCCCATCTTCATCACGCCTCCCATAGTCACGGTAGGGTGAATCTGCTGGCAGCAGGTGTCGGACATGATGGCACTGGCGAGACAGGGCTTTATGTATGGCCAAGTTAATTCCAAGTCCCCAGTTGCAGTATGGCTTGGTGTAGATCAGGTGCACAGGGTTTGGCAAGGCGGCATCCCTGAAGATGAAGGTGGTGATCTCCCATGCATCCTCACCATATCCATAGGTGTACAACCTTCTTCCCTTGAACATGGGCAATGGCAATCCCAATAACTGCGAGAGCTATGCTAACTGTCTTGCAAAGGGCCTTGGTGACTCCATGGTGGCATACTCAGTCCTGACTTCTCCCATCTATCAATTAAAAGAGGAAAGGGTGAGAATAGCATATGGTAAGAATTTTACGAGAGTGAAAGGCATAAGATGAAAGACAGAGTTAATATAAGCTTTAATAATTCTATCGTTCCCTAATCCAATCCTAGGTCACGATCCTACAGTCGACACACGGGGTCTGATACCATCTTGTAACACCACGGTTCTGAAAAGACCGTGGCTTCTATGTGACATGCCAATCCCTGGATCGATTCATTGGCCCACAATAGAATAAGATGAATAACATAGCAAAATATCCGTGCATCATAATTAACGAAGATCCAGAGTACCATTATTACAATGAAAGCTTAGCTCAAGGCTAGCTCAAATTATTCAGGTAACAACATAAATAAAGTAAATCCTCCATTCTTCAAATTGCCCACAAGTGAACAAGTGCCGAGTGGAGTACCGTGGCCTATATCGATTACTCAGAATCGAAATATCCTGCAACATGAAACGTAGCAGCCCCGAAGGGTCAATACATGGAATGTATGGCAAGTAGAGCTAGTAAAGGAGACAATAGTGCTAACATCTACATGCATATTTGGCAATTGGAGCTGTGTCTGGATTGCATTTGCAAATACATTTGTCCTACTTTCATAAACAGTTTTGATTTTCTTTGAAAAGATCCCAATTAAGTTAACCCAACAATATTAAGAAATTATGAAATTAGAATGAGCGAGAAACATGTCATGGAATCAATATCAAGCAACTCAGATGTCCATAACCGGGGACACGGCTAATCGATTAGATTTTACACCCTGTAGGGGTTAGTACACTTTACCCATGTGACTTGGCCAGCCCAGCTCGTACCATCACTCTCATTTTGGGTGATGATAGAGAGAAGTCCAAGAAGAGACTGTTCGGCAAGTAGCTCCCCAATCCCGACGCGCACCGGTCCAACCTACCAAAATTCTACGTCTCTGGATACGCGGGTTCGAGTTACCACAACCTACTAAGTCCAACCAACCGCCCATTTCATTATTGGCACATGGTTGTACACGTAACCTACAAAATATAGAAGCCAATCATTTTCTCTTGATACCTGGGTGCCTTTCCGCAATGAAACCACCAAAATTTATCAATCCCATCACACCCAGGAGATTCATTGATTAGGTTGTTTTAGTTTTCACAAACCAATACTTTTAGAAACAAGTCTCAGTGATGTAACCCAACCCTCGTACATCATATCATGGCTAAGCACATCTACCAACGGTGGTTCATCTACAAGGAAGGACCTACCACATAATAGGACATAACATAGCGATAGTATCATCCTACACATGCGTCTACAAAATACATGACAATGCATAGAAAATAGTAGGACAATATCATGAACAAAATAGCATCTACTTGCCTTGGTTGTAGCGGTCGGAAGAACAATCCACACACGAGCAAGCGTTGCACTCGTCACAATCTACACGATACAATTGCAATCATAAACAAACAATCCACAAGCATATGCAACAAAGATGATGCATGAATGCATGCACGACAAGTGAATTGGTGCTACAACTGCACCACATAATCCTATTCATTAAATCTACTGATTGCATGCATGGAAAATAGTTTTAGCGCTAGGAAAACTATTATGCAAAATATAATGCTCAAAACTAGGGCTAGAACCCAAATAATTCACTACCGGTAGTAAACTGTTTGTAAAATCTTGGGAAAGTACTACTGTATAGGCATTGCTATTTAGGAACAGTACCAATTGGAATTACTCAAAAAGGAATTATAAAACTCCCTGAATAATTAAAACACTGCAGAAATCCACTAGGCAGTTTCTGCAGAAGTTTTTACTGTACGCCTACCTTTTTAATTCTTGAGGAGATTCCCCTCGTTCTACTGAATCCAGGGACATATTATACGCAATTTTTGGAGTTACAGATCTTTTTCTACGAATTAATTACTCCAAAAAAGGCCATTAACTCTTTTAAATAAACTGGACAAAACCTTGCTGCAAAAGTGTGAAACAATGGTACAGCAAGGTTCTACACGACTTACTGAATCTACACAAATTTTATTTGCAATTTTTGGCTCAGTAGATTAATTTCTATGCAATTTACAAGTTTCTACAAGATTCTGCAATTTCTAAAACGATTTAAATCAAAAGGGAATATTCCGGGAATATTCCCTGCTGACTCAGCGCGGGTTGACTGGCCGTTGACCAGTCAACCGCGCGGTCTCCGGTCGATCTGGGCCGCAGATCTTAGATCCGATGGCCGAGAAGAGGCGGCGGCGGCTTACCGGCGGCGGGTCGGCGCAGGGCGGCGGCGGCGCGTGCGGGCGGCGCGGGGCGGCGGCGGGCGGCGCGGTGGCACGGTGGCGGCGAGCAGTGGCGGCTTACCTGGCGGCGGCAGCGCGGCTCCCGAGGCGGCGGCGCGCGGATCGAGGCTGGAGGCGGCTGGGTGCGGGCGCGTGGGGGGGAGAGAGGCAGGTGGGGTCCACTTTATCTGGGGCCCCCATGCGGAGTCCTAGACAGACTCGGCCCCACCTGTCGGTGGCAGCGGCTCTGGGGCGGCGGCGGTGCTGGCTGGCTGGGCCGGCGCGGCCCAGCAGACTGGCGCCGATTTTTTTTATCCTTTCTTTTTCCCTTTTTCCATTTTAGTAAAACCTCCGTAACTCCTTTATACGAACTCCGAATCGGGCGATTCTTGTTCCTAAATTTTTGTAAAATCAAGGGGAACAACCTAGGGTCAAGGGATGAGTGAAACCACTAGGCTACAAGAGTGGAAAACTCAAGTCCTAGTAAAACCTCCCGCAGGAGCATTGTAGTAAAATAGAGTAGGGTTTAGAAAATAGCGTTTTGCCGAATCTTTTCAATCGATGGTTTTGCATGGAAGAGTATGATGCAATGGTATGAATGATATGCAGAACCAAATCTAAAATTTGGGATGTGACACTTTGTTGCCAAGAATGGATCCTTTCTAGAGAAGGAATTTCTCTCGAAAGAAGTGTCTAGAAGGAAAGTAGAGCTCGACGAGGTTGTTGAACCTTCTCTCGAACTTGCGAGTAGCGCAGCACCGGAAGTAGTTCCTGTGGTACCTACACCAATAAGATAGGAAGCTAATGATGTTGATCATGAAACTTCGGTTGAAGTAACTACGAAACCTCGCAGGTCAACGAGAACTCGTACAACTCCTGATTGGTATGATCCTGTTATGAGTGTCATGTTGGTGGACAACACTAATGACCCTGCGACATATGAGGAAGCGATGATGAGCCCAGATTCCAATAAATGGCAAGAAGCCATGAAATTCGAGATTGGATCCATGTACGAAAACCAAGTATGGACTTTGGTGGACTTACCGGATGGCCGGAAGGCTGTCGAGAACAAATGGATTTTCAAGAAGAAAACATATGCTGATGGTAATGTTACTGTCTATAAAGCTCGACTGGTTGCAAAAGGGTTTCGACAAATTCAAGGAGTTGACTACGATGAGACTTTCTCACCAGTAGCGAAGCTAAAGTCTATGAGGATTATGTTAGCAATCTCTGCATATTATGATTATGAGATATGGCAGATGGATGTCAAAACAGCGTTCCTCAGTGGAGACATTGATGAAGAGTTGTATATGATGGAACCCAAAGGTTTTGTCGATCCTAAAGATGCTAAAAAGGTATGCAAACTTCAACGGTCCATTTATGGATTGGAGCAAGCATCCCGAAGTTGGAATCAACATTTTGATAAGGTAATCAAAAGCTTTGGTTTTATACAAACTTATAGAAAAGTTGTATTTACAAGAAAGTGAGTGGGAGCTCTGTAGCATTCTTAATACTATATGTAGATGACATATTGTTGATTGGGAATGATGTAGACCTTCTTAATAGTGTCAAGGATTATTTGAATAATAGTTTTTCAATGACAGATCTTGGAGAAGCAGCTTACATATTAGGCATAAAGATTTATAGAGATAGATCGAGACGCCTAATCTCATTGTCACAGAGTAAATATTTGGACAAAGTTCTAAAGAGGTTTGGAATGGAAGATAGCAAGAAAGGGTTCTTGCCCATGTTGCCCAATACGACCTTGAGTAAAACTCAAAGTCTAGCAACGGCAGAAGATAGAGAAAGGATGAGTAAGACTCCCTATGCCTCAGCCATAGGATATCTCATGTATGCCATGCTATGTACTAGACCCGACATTGCATATGATGTTAGTTTGACTGGCAGATATGAAAGTGATCCAGGAGTGGATCATTGGACAGCGGTCAAAAACATCCTTAAGTACTTGAGAAGAACTAAGGATATGGTTCTTTCTTATGGAGGTGAGGAATAGCTCGTTGTTAATGATTACACCGATGCTAGTTGGAACACCAATCCGGATGATTCTAAATCTCAATCTGGATACGTATTTACTTTGAATGGTGCAGCAGTTAGCTGGAGGAGTGCAAAGAAAAGCGTTGTGGCGAGATCTTCAACTGAATCGGAATACATAGCTGCTTCAGAGGCTTCACAAGAGGCGATATGGATGAAGGAGTTCATTACAGAGCTCGGTGTGGTTCCAAGTGCGCTGGACCCAATGTCTATCTACTATGATAACATGGGTGCCATAGCCAATGCGCAAGAACCAAGGTCACACAAGAAGCTGAAGCACATCAAGCTATGTTTTCACGCTATTCGAGAGCATGTCCAAGATGGTGACATAAATATTTGCAAAGTACACACAGATCTGAATGTGGTGGATCCGTTGACTAAACCTCTCCCGAGGGCAAAACATGACCAGCACCAAACCGCCATGGGTGTTCGGTATATTACCATGTAATCTAGATAAGTTGACTCTAGTGCAAGTGGGAGACTGTTGGAGATATGCCCTAGAGGCAATAATAAAAGTGGTTATTATTATATCTTTGTGTTTCTGATAAATGTTTACATTCATGCTATAACAGTATTAACCGGAAACATTAATACTTGTGTGACTTGTAAACTAAATTAGAGTCCCTAGTAAAGCCTCTTTGTAATACTAGCTTGTTGGTTAATAGATGATCGTGGTTTCCTGATCATGAACATTTAGATGTTGTTAACAACGAGATCATATCATTAGGAGAATGGTATGATGGACATACTCCTATAGATAAGCGTAGCATAAAGATCAAGTCATTTCAATAGTTCATTTGCTATAAGCTTTCTGATACATAGTAACCTAATTCCTTCGACCATGAGATCATGCTAATCACCATCACCAGAAGGATGCTTTGATGAGATCAAACACCACACCGTAACTGGGTGGCTATAAAGGTGGCATTGAGTGTTCGGAAAGTATGTCTTGAGGCACATGGATCAAGAGTGGGATTTGTCGATCCATTTGACGGATAGATATACTCTGGGCCCTCTCGGTGGAATGTCATCCAATTGGCTTGCAAGCATGTGACTAGTTCACAAGGGATCACATATCACGGGAACGAGAAAAGAGTACTTATCGGTAACGAGGTTGAACTAGGTATGCAGAGATACCGATGATCAAAACATCGGATAAGTAAACTATCGTGAGACAAAGGGAAATTGGTATCGTATGTAAGTGGTTCATTCGATCGCAAAGTAATCGTAGAAATATGTGGGAGCCGTATGTATTTCCAGATTCCTCTATTGGTTATTGACCGGAGAAGTGTCTCGGTCATGTCCGCATAATTCACGAACTGTAGGGAGACACACTTAAGGATTCGATGTTGTTTAGTAGATATGGAATGTTAGTAGGGATGCCGAATGTTATTCGGAATCTCGGATGGGATCCGGGATATCACGAGGAGATCCGAAATGGTCCGGAGAATAAGATTCATATAAGGAAAGTCTGATTCCAGAGTTCGGGAAAGATTCCGATGTTTTCATCGGAGAGGTTCTAGAAGGGTCTCGAAGGTTCACCGGACCAGAAGGGGAATGGTCCATGAATGTGTCATGGGTAAGTGGAATGATTGGATCATATCTTAGGTCGCTTGGTGTGGACATTTGCAAGAGAGAATTAAAGCTCTAAATTGAAAGTTAAACGGGAAGTTTGAAAAGTCAAACTGGAACAATGGTTTCCTAGTGGAAGAAGGAAGGAGTCCTTCTCTCAATACAACTTGGGTTTGGGTTTGGATTCAAATCCACCCCTCCCAAGGCTGCCCCCTCTCAAAAATAGAGGGGGGCTGCCTCAAACACACAAGCCCTAGCCCTCCCACACCCAAGCCGCCGCCGCCGCGCCTCGCCGCCGCTGCCGCCGATCCGTCGCCGCAGCCCTAGCCGCTGCTGACACCTCCTCCTCCTCTCGGTCTTCTAAACCCTAGATCACCGGGAAACCCTAGATCCTCTACTTCTGACACCACGCCATCGTGCTGCCGGAATCGCGAGGGGAGAACTACAACCTCCGCTGCCTACTGGAACAAGGGAGAGGAAGGTCTTCATCGAGTACCGAATGTGTGACCGACTGCGGAAGCGCTTCCGGAACGCAGCGCCGGAAGGATCGTCTACGTGACCTTGAGATCGGCAAGTGTACGACTACATCACCCACGAGAATCTGCTCTCGTTAACCGCTTTGGTATCTTCGAGGGTGAGTGCTTCTATCGACTCGTTGCTACAATCTAGTAGATAGATCTTCGCTTGTTTGTGTGCATGCGGTAGATTTTTTTTGTTTTCCATGCTATGAACCCCTACACATTAGGTATTCTGAAAGTATGTGTTGAAGCACATGGATCAAGAGTGGGATTTGTCCATCCATATGATGGATAGATATACTCTGGGCCCTCTTGGTGGAATGTCATTCAATTGGCTTGCAAGCATGTGACTAGGTCACAAGGGATGTCATATCACTGAATGAGTAAAGAGTACTTGTCAGTAATGAGGTTGAACTAGGTATAGAGATATCGACGATCAAACCTCGGATAAGTAAAGTATCACACGACAAAGGTAATTGGTATTGTATGTAAATGGTTCATTCGATCACGAAGTCATCATAGAAATATGTGGGAGCCATATGGATTTCCAGATCCCTATATTGGTTATTGATCGGAGAGGTGTCTCGATCATGTCTGCATAGTTCACGAACCATAGGGAGACACACTTATGGATTCAATGTTGTTTGAGTAGATATGGAATGTGAGTTAGAGAACGAATGTTGTTCAGAGTCTTGGATTTGATCCAGGACATCACGGGGAGATCCAGAATGGTCCGGAGAATAAGATTCATATAAGAAAAGTCAATTTAGGGGTTTAGAAATGTTTTTGGTGTTTTGACCAAAAACTTCTAGAATGTTCTGGAAGGTCCACCACCCTCGAGGGGGCACTTGGAATGCACCATGCCCAAAGGGGCTAGCCACACCAAACCCTAGGCCAACTCGACCAAGCACTAGAAAGGTAGGGTGAAACCCTAGTTTGAAAAGTCAAATCCTAGTTTGAAAAGTCAAATCCTAGTTCAGGAAGGAAAGGGAAAACTTGAAAGGCAAGTTTACAACTCCCCTTCTTCCTAGCCGAGTTGGGGAAGGAGTCTCCCCTTCCTAGCCGAGTTGGGGAGAAACTCGGCTAGGGCAAGGGGGGCCATGGATACCGCCCCTCTCCCATATAAGGTGGGGTAGAGCACCTCCTTGGCACCTTGTCCCTTGGCGCCTAGAACCCTAGCCGCCGCAACCCTCTCTCCTCCACCGCACTACTTCGGCTTAGGCGAAGCCCTACAGAAATATCTCCTCCTCCACCACCACCACCACACCATTGTGCTGTTGGGATTCCAAGGAGATCTAAAACCTCCGCTGCCCTTCTAGAACAAGGGAGAGGAAGGTGTTCATCGACTACCGTACGTGTGACCGACCGTGGAAGCGCTGCCGGAACATGGCGCCAGAAGGATCGTCTACGCGATATTGAGATCGGAAAGTGATCGACTACATCAACCACTAGATCCGAATCTTGTTAAACGCTTTGGATCTTCGAGGGTTAGTTCTCTACAAACTCGTTGCACCGATCTCGTAGATTAGATCTTGGTTTTGTGTGTTCCTGCGATGGAATTGTTTTTGTTTTCCATGATGCAAACCCTACAATAGATGGGAGGATTAATCTCAATAACCCGGGGACTAACTTGCCACACCCGGGGACTGCCTCGAAGAACTCGGGGTCTAGTCAGCTTAATCCGGCAGAGGTTATGTCGGTATATATGATGGAGATTGATGTAGCTACCCCGACACATGAAGTACCAGAATGGGCACAACCAATCTTCCGTTTCTAAAAGATGAAATTTTGTCAAATGATGAAGTCCTCGCTAGACAGATCCAAAGAAGGGCCAAGGCATATACAATAATGAACTACGAGCTATACACGAGGAGCGTAACCAATGTTCTGCAGAGGTGTGTTGATCCAGCAAAAGGCCGAGAAATCTTACTAGAAATACATCAAGGTGAATCTGGTCACCATGCTTCATCCAGATCCTTAGTCGCCAAAGCATTTCGGCATGGGTTTTACTGGCCCAGTGCTCTGCGAGAGGTAGAGGAACTAGTGAAAAAATGCAATGGCTGCCAAAGTTATGCAAGCAAATGTCATATGCCATCATTCGAGTTAAAAATCATACCAATCACTTTGCCATTTGTCGTGTGGTGCTTGGATATGGTCGGACCATTTAAGCCGGCTCGTGGTGGCATGAGCCATATTTTGGTCATGGTTGATAAATTCACAAAGTGGATTGAGATGAAACCAATAAGGAAATGTGATGGGCCCATAACAGTGATATTCCTCAAGGATATTATCTTGAGATATGGGTACCCACATAGCATCATAACAAATATTGGCACACATTTTGCTAAAGGAGCATTTGCTCGATTCTGTCGAGAAAATATGTTAAGACTCGATGCTGCATCAGTCTCACATCCCACATCAAACGGGCAAGTGGAAATATCCAACAGACTAGTATTGTCCGGGATAAAACCCTAGCTCATTGAGCCGCTTCAAAGATCGGTAGGATGTTGGATTGAGGAGCTCCTGGCCGTGTTATGGAGCCCGAGGACAACTCCGAATCGATCAACAGGCTATACGCCATTTTTTTATATATGGGGCAGAAGCTGTATTACCATCCGACATAGTGCATGAATCGCCTAGAGTCACCCAATACACAGAAGCAGAAGTAAATGAGATATCCTAGCAAAATGATGTTGATCTACTCGAAGAAGCTAGGGAATTGGCATTGTCCAGATCTGCCGTGTATCAACAAAAGCTAAGATACTATCATAGAAAGAAAGTGAAATCCCAAGTCTTTCGAGAGGGAGATCTGGTGCTTTGGCGCATGCAGCGCACGACCGGCATGCATAAACTATCACCTCCATGGGAGGGTCCATTTATCGTGAGCAAAGCACTGCACAATGATGCATATTATCTTATAGATGCTCAGGCATAGGAGAAGAATAAGGCAGACAAGTCAGGTGAAGAATCAAAGAGGCCATGGAATATAGCTTTACTTCGTCCATTTTACACCTAGCCGAAGTGAATTGTATCTCGAACTCTCGTATGTCGGATTATATGCTGACAATGAGATAATGAATGAAACCTCGGCACCTCGAGCTGTAACTCGGGGACTGCCTTAATAAAACTGTCTCTTATTCATTTATCTTTCATATGTCGGCTGGCTTAAATTTCCCTATTCAAAGGCCAAGTTAGTAATGTGTTGGTAACAAAGGCCAACTCTTAGGCAAGCAAGAGAAAAGCCAGAATTTGCTAAACACATGAAAAACGACTAAGGAGGGAAAAGTGCGCAAGCCGACTCATGTTTTGACTAACCCCTGTATTTAAATTCTTTAATTATCTTGTGAGATTGTTTTGAGATGATTCTCCAAATTTCTAAGTATTGTTAGTTTAGTTTGTTAATTCGGACCCGTAAGTCGAACGAAAAATTTGAGAGAACAAGAAATATGAAACTCGGGGTTCAATAATTACATACTTGATTGTTGCAAAATAACTTAAATTCTATCTTACATCTGACACCCGACATACCAGGAAATTAAAGAAATTTCGAGTTTGCAACACTCAAGGAGTAGCTGATGCCGGATCCTCGCTAGTCGGCGGAGGAGTAGCGGATGCCAGATCATCGGTAGTCAACGGAGGAGCAGCTGATGCCGAGTCGTCAATAGTCAACGGGGGAGCAGTAGAGGCCGAATCATCGACAGTTGGAGGTGGAGCACCAGATTCTAAGGCTGGGGTTTCCGAGGTGTGAACCTCGGACTCAACAGAAGGAGCCTCAGACTCACTAAGAGAAGTACCCTTGGAGACAGCCTCAACTTTGGCATCTTGCTCCGAAGTTCCTTCGTGCTCATCGGAGCTTCCCAACTCTTCCTCTGACTTATGATCCTTGTCATAGGCGTATTCCTCGGACTCCGAGTCATCTTCTGCCTCGGCATCACCTTCAGCCTCATCTAACAGAAAGCTCGACCCTTCATTCCAGCCATGAACATTGGCGTATTGAATGAGTTGATAGGCCCGAGTTTGCCTGCGTGCAATATGATCTAGGTCAATGGTCCAGCGTGAAGCCGTGCGAAGATTCTGCAAGGTGTCCAGGAAGATGCCTTCATACCAAGAGAGTACAAAGGACAACGCCGTATCAACACCAGATCGCGCCACCGACTCTCTCCAAAGGCAAAGCAGAGACTCACAATCCATCAATTTCGCGGCTAGTGCCTCCGCGTGCAGCAGCTTCTCGTCATTCGGCCAGAGGACACGCTGGACCGGGATAGCAACATCAAGGAGGTCTACGCCGAATGCCTTCATTGGTTTGGTGGCAGCTCCAAGACTAACAAGATAATATTCCATGGAATAAGCACGCTTCGAGTCATTGGTTTCGCCACGGCGAAGCTGAGTATTCACCATGCATTCAACACTCCGGGTTTTGCACTCTGAGAAATTATCTGAGAACAAGTAAAGGGCATGGTCAATAAGGCCCAAGATATGTTGGACAGGGAAAATGAGATGAGGAAAGAAGCTTATGATGGATAAAAGAAACTATTCGGCTAAGGTTGGCGATCCAGCCGGCTTGCTTCTTATCCAACCTCGCAAGCTCGTCCTTGCACGATTGGGTTGAAGCCTCTGCAACTTGAAGGAGCTCCTTGTATTTCTCCAGCTGGAGGGCCAGGCGGTTCTTCTCCTTAGAGAACTCTTGGTTGAGTTTTTCAAGTTCGGACTTCTGAGTTTTCTTCAGATCCTCAACCTCGGCACACAACCGAGCTATTTCATCGTCCTTCTCCTTGAGCTTGGCTGAGTGATCTCCTGCTTGTTCGAGAAAATGCAGCATCAGATCGGGCATAGAAGTGCAGACTTGATGGGATTCTGCAAAGTCTTTTAATTTGGCTGAGCCGAGATAAAATATCATGAGTAATTTCACAAACGGTAAAGATATGATATATGAAAGGCCGATTTAAAACAACCAAATTACCTTCTAGCTTGGCAACTTTCTCAGTAAGCGCCTTATTCTGGATATCTATGTTGGTTGCGCAAGAATGAATGAAAAATTAGCTCGGCTAGACGAACCAAAAGAGAGTGTTGGAAGTAAGGGGATAAACAACTTACTAGTCTTTTGCAGAATGGGCACTACTTTCTTGTACGTGGTCTGCAATTTCCTATGGGTGAAAATCGACTTTTGATACTCGGCGATGCGCCGGTTATGAGCAATCTGGAGAAATAAAAAAGATAGAGAAATTAGCAATGTGGATATTCGAAGCTAACTCAAGATCCAAGACAAGTAGAACTTGACTGCGGATCTAGGGGCTAGATATTCAAAGCAATATAAAGATCCAAACCAAGCAAAGCTTGATCCGGATCTAGGTGGCTAGATATTCAAAGTTAACTCAAGATCCAAGCCAAGTAGAACTTGACTCAGATCTAGGTGGCTGGATATTCAAAGCAATATAAAGATCCGAACCAAGAAGCTTGATCCGGATCTAGGTGGCTAGGTATTCGAAGCTAAATCAAGTTCCAAGCCAGATAGAATTTGACTCGGATCTAGGTGGCTGGATGTTCAAAGCAATATAAAGATCTGAACCAAGCAAAGCTTGATTCGGATCTAGGTGGCTGGATAATCGAAGCTAAAACCTAAAGATTCAAGCCAAGTCAAACTTGACTCGGATCTAGGTGGCTGGATATTTGAAGTTATGAAGAAACTACCTAAGATAAAATGATTCGACATAAACCCCCGGCTACACTAAAATACTAAGTAAGGAGATCATCTGGCCGAATGATAACTCATTCCCCCGAAGGCTCGGGGACGAATGGTTAAATGATACATTATGCGAAAGTATAGAGTGTAATCCGAGGTATTTACCTCATTCATCTTATCATCCTCAATAATAACCTTGCTGGCGAGCTAGAACCTGTTGCTGATGTCACCTATGCTAAAACTCTTCGATCCAGGATTGGCACCAGAGCTAACATCAATGTAGTCGGTAGCGTTCCAGTTTTTGGCATAATCGGCCAGAGAACCAAGGATCTCACCACTCAGCGTGCGCATCAGCACCTTGCCTTTATCCACCCGGGCTTTCTTAGCCACCACTTCTGCTGCCGGACTTTTATGGAGCACCATCTGCATACCCGTAGCCGAAGCGGAGGCAGATGCGCCCTTTTGGAGTATCTTAGCAATAGATGGCTGGGAAGCAGTATCCCCGGTCTTCTTCCTGATTGGCTTGGTGTTAGCTCCGCTTTTATGTTGTTTGGTGGCAGTGGGCTCATCCTCAGGTTGTGATTTGGTGGGCCGAGCTTCAGCTGCCGTGGAGGAAGGAGCCAGAGAAGGCGACTGAGACTTGGAGCGCGGGATCTTCCGCGTTGAATCCTATGTCCAAGTCTTGGAAGACCCGAAAGAGGTAACAGACACCTCGGCAGGATTTGGCTCGCTACCCTCAGCGATCTTGGTAGTGGCGGTGGCTTAGGATGGCTGATCCGGCATGGCGGTATCCGTGTCACCGACCATGCCGACATCTTCTCCCTCCCGCTGAGGTGGTCTATTAGTCGGCGCGGTAGAAGGCTCACCTCGGGGTGGGCTAGGAACCCGGACATCACCCCAAGCTGATGGTGATGGAGAGGCCATGCTAGGTCCGCTCCGAGGGATGTCCAGCGGGGCACTGCCGAAGTGAAACAGTTAGAAAATCTGAGACGGATAAAGAAAGAGAGAAACAATAAATAGAAGGTTAATTTGGATAATAAAACTTACGCGGTAACAACCGAAGGCACTTTAGGCCTGGGAGCCCTCTTGGCGGGCACTTTGATCCGTTTCTTGCAGGGCTCGGCTGGAGGATCTAAGGTGGCAGTGTGTTTCCGTATTGGTCCTTGGCCTCCCACAACAATGGGAGCCACATCATGAACCTGCCCAACCGGATTAGCTAGGGAAAAAGTAGCCAGATAGGCATATGTGAGGGGCACCGTGTTATGTACCTCGAGAAACTCGCATTCATACGATTCATTATCATTGTTTTGGTTGGAAGCCTTACCCCGAGTTTGGGTGGGGGCCGACTCAGGCTTTGGCATGAACTCCTACGAGTCAGGCTTGCCCTCGTCCGAGGTGTTGCGATCCTTGCTCCAAGGGAGGGCAGTATCTCGTCATCCTCTGTGGATTAATCAACAAATTTATAAGGAAAAGAACACAAATAGAAATCAAATACTTGGTAAAGCCAAGGTAAAACATAACTCGGATGAAATGATTCGGGGTTTAATTACCTTTGGTGGGGGATTGTCACGAGTGAAGGTCATCTCTGTCTTGAAGATAGCCCGGACACATCGCCGAGTTTGGTCGTCATCAAGCTCGACCATGGACACCCGGTTTGGGTCCAGATGGCCGCTCATGTAGAAGATTTTATGCGTGCACTTCTGGAGCGGGGAGACTCGACTGCTAATGAAGGCAACCATAAGGTCATCGCCACATAGCCCGGCCCGGGTCAGCTCCTTGAGTCGAAGCTCGAATGACTCGGCAAGAGCATTGGTCCTCTTCGGGTCGAGGTCCCAATTCTTCCTAGTGGGCCCACTGGTAGAGAAGGTCATCAGCCGGATCTTATGTTCTCACCGCTATTCTTCACGTAGAATAAAGACTTGTGTCATTTCTTGCACGACTCAAGACCGGTGACTCAGGGGAAGATGGACTTCTTCCGAGGTGTTACTGACGCAGCACCACACCGTGTAAGAGATTTCTCGGAGGGGGCAGACCCTTATTCGACACTACATTGGCTCGGACTTGGAAGAACTTTTCCCAACGCTCAATAGAAGGAAGAGGCCAAATTATCCTTCAGTAGCCAAGATAAAAGCGGATAAAGAGGCTATGGCATTAGCCAAAAGATGGTGGGGTTGAAGGACGAATGTTTCTAAGAATTTTACTGTGAAATCACTAAGAGGAAGGCCAAAACCCTGGGCGAAGTGAGAAACAAAGACAACAAACTCACCCAGCTTTGTGATGGGGGCAAGTTCATTGCCGGGTAAACGGAAGGAAACCACTAACAGGATTCTGCGCGTCCGAGTGAGCCAGTCGATCTCCCTCTAGATCACGTTGGACCCCTGCCATGAACCTCTCTCAAGCGTGGTGGAGGATCCTTCGTCCCCACCGGAGGCGATGCTTTGAGTTCTTGCCATGGGTTTCTCGGAGGAACCAAAGGAAGAAGAACATCTCGTGGCAGTGGGAAGAGGGCGATACTGACCCTTCGCTATAGCAGAAGAGTGCGGTCGCGAGTGGAGGTGCGCGGCCAGAGTGGAGGAAACGCATGGTGCGGGCACTCTGCATGGCGAGGGAGTGCAAAGAACGGGCGGCACGGTCACAGCAAGTATGCTCTGTGGCGGTGGCGGTGGGAAGAAGAGGAGAAGACTGGGAGCGGGGGAAATTGAACGAGTGTTTCACCCCGCTCCCCTATAAGCCTAGACCACAAGGGGTCATGGGATTGTGCAGGCACGGCAGTTTCCACGTACACACGTGTATTGCATGGAGGGAACCGCTAAGTGGAACCACACGGGCGGTTACACGGCGCAGGAGGGGATCCGCTCGCAGTAACCGTAGCGGTAATTGAAGAGCCACTACAAGATATGACCGTTCACAGGGATAACTGTCCCCGTGTCAGTAATTACTATAGCGGCTCAAAAAATGAGACTACTCACAATACTTATTGACACATAGGATGAAGAAACTTACGAGGGAAGGAAAAGGGATAATTCGGAAAGTATCAAAATGACTCGGCCGATGATACTGATCTCGGACAAAGCCAAAAAGAGTCGTATCAAGCGAATAATCAGGGATATCTCATCAAACAACAAAACAAAGATTAGCCGAATAAAAGATAAGTCTGCAATACAGGTAAGAAATCCGGATAAAGTGAACCTGCTGTGGCCTCTCCGGATAAAGCCGTTGAGACCGCACCAGCTTCGGGGACTAATGTTGGGGGGATGACCCCAGGTAGGGTCAAGATAAGGTAAAAGGGTAAATCCCGCCGTGATATTGGCCGGGTCAAGAAATGACCCGGCCGAGTTATACGAGGGCCGGCCGAATAAGGGTCGGTTTAGTCGGAGGTGTGCAGCTAAGGCTTGACTCGGCTGACATAAAAGGTATGTCGGCATGATGTTAAGTATGCTATCTATGTGAAGGTTAAGGCTTGGCCGAGACAACTTGTATGAGGCCGAGTCATGAAGAGGCTTGCTAGATAAGGAGAGAGTGAGTCCCAAGGTCAATACAACGCTCTATCTCTCCCTCAGGAATCTACACAGAGCCAAGAGCTACAGACAAGGGACATAGGGACAAAGGAGCAGAAGAAGCATCACAGAGGTGATAGTCCTAGAGTACAACATTCACATGACGTGGGCTCTGGGTTATTGCCGTCGATAGAAGGGAGACAGAGAAAGACTCTCACCGAGTTACCTCTTTGGGATGAACATATTCGAGGAATATGCTGTCCACGTCATCCCTAATGTAACCTGACCACCCCTTTATAAGGTTATCCATGGCCTCCTAGTAGGGGTATTGATTCATTTTACACTTAGAGGATAGTAGAGAGCTTCTTCCTCCTCTCCCTCTGATACAACTCAAGAAGCAAGTGTAACCATTGTTGATGTAAGTAGATTTTGTGAGTGAGTTCTTCGTGTGTATAAACCACTACATCATCCCTCCCTGGATCCCACTATCACACATTGGCCTCATATTTAGCCTACCCATGGCATATGCCGTTCCACCACCATGACACTCCCAAATTCCAACAAAGCTACAAAATCTGTTGGGGGAATAATGGAGGAAGAACACACGAGGAGAACACAAAACTCTCCAAGATCTAGATCCCAAGGATTCCTTGACAAAGAAGGAATTTGGTTTGGTGGGGTTATAGATCTAGATCTCCTCTCACAAATCCCTCAAAATGATGCAAGAATCGTAGGAGGGGAAAGGGAAAGGACAAGCTCTTCTAGGTCAATAATGGAGGATAAAGAGAGAAAAATGGACCAAAAGAACTCGTTCCCACGAGGGGGAAGAGGATCCCCTTTTAATGGGCTCCAAAAGCTAACCGTTTGGGAAAAACGCACCTAGACAGCAGTACCTACAAGCCACCGGAAGTTCCGGCCAGCCCTGGCTCCAACGGCTCGAAAGCAGTTAAAACGACCTAGTTGTGCATGCCAAAAGTTCCGCCCGACTCGGGCCGGAACTTTTGGCCGGTACTACCAGTCTACTACCAGACCAAGTACCTACAAATAAATGGGACCAAACAGAGACATTACCGAAGGGGGACAAAGGCTGAGCTGAAGTGAAACTGGAATTCAGCCGGTACTACCGTCGGGAATATGCCCGAGTGCTACTTGCGGTGCCTGGCCGATACTTTTGGCAGGGACGATACTACCACCTTAACTTCTGATCAAAGTTTCACCAAATAGTTCTCAAAAAATACAGAGGTTATTGAATCAAAACCAGGATGAGCAGAAGTTGCCCCAGTACTACCGACGGTAAACAATCCCTAGTGATACTATCGGTAGCTAGCCGAAACTTCTGCCCAGGGAAACTTCAGAAACCAAAACTGTAGTAACTTTCACGTCTGAACTCTAAACGAGATGAATCCATTTTTTTTTGGAAATATAACGATGAATAGAATCCAACAAAAAGGTATATGAGAAAATACCATGAAATATATGTGATATATCTCCCAGGGTGTGCAGCCATAAAACCCGCAAGATCAAAACCGCAATAATATATGGAAGGGAAATCCTTATTTGATGAACTAGAGCTTGTTATGACAATAAACATCAGCTCTATATCCTCACATGGACAAGATCCAAATAATAACCAAGAAATATGATGCAAGAATGCAAAGGTTTGATCTCTCTCTGAAAGATGCGATTGAGTCACTCGAGAGCCCCTCTTAGTACAACTATCTATCCTAAACACAATCTCCCAACTTACAACATGAAACCGGCAAAAGAGAAACCCTATCAAGATCATACCTTTGCCTTGAGAATTCCACTTGACCTTGATGTATACCATCTTGTCCTTATCAAGACGGAACACCTTTCTTGATTGATTTGCTTGATGAATACTTGCGAATTGCTCCCCCATACTCGATGGGGAAACCTCTTGTTTCAACTTGTCTTCATCAATCCATGATAAAAAAGGACGGCATGCTCCAAGCATGAGATCTTCTAGAGATGGTGCATCTTGAGCTTGCGCTTCTTCATTCAATCTTTAGTGTTGATTGATACCTTCGATCCGTATTATGGATGTAGTATAGCTATTTTCCCTAGTATACCTAGGTTTATCGAATCCTCGGGAAGTAGAAAGCAAAGTGAGATTACTTAAACGGACCTTCGAGAGTTTTAGAATTCCTATTGCATTTTCACCGGACCAAGAGTTTGCGATCTTTTTGTTGTTGTTGACGATGGAGAGAGAGAGGGCCTAGGGTATTCGGTTTTCACCAGTAGCTATGCAAAACAATTAAATGGGAATAATAGATAATAATAAAGTATACATGTAATTATTAGAGCATGATAATTATATGTGGGCAGTGCATCCATAATTGTTATCGCCTTCGCAACCGCTTATAGCAATAACCTACTAGTGTCATCCATAGAAGAAAGAGAACTAATGATATGCATAGTGATGTCAACGTTAATCCCAAGTAAATTCCTCACATACATCCGTACTACCCTTTCTGTCATTGGGGTTCCTATCCTACAGATCAGTCATTACTCACACTCCCTTTACCTAGATCAACCCTCGGGGTCTTGGGTACCTGAAAAATCCTTATATTGAGGCAAGAGAGGGTACTCCAATCATCATGTCATACAAACTAATACATGATACCATCTATGATAAATAACATGCACAAAAAGCTACATGGCTAGGCCGAAGCCCTTAGCCCAAGGAGAATTACTCACATAGAGATGAAATCGACAATCATAAACATTGTAATAGAGATCTTAAGGTTGATAGCAAACAGTCTTACAATGTCACCAATTGGAGAAGAGATCTACGATTACAAGTGGCGGAAGATGGCTATGATGGTGGAGAAGGGTTTAGAGGTTTAGATCTAGATCTATTCCTCCGGCGTGTAGGCTTCTGGTGGCAGGGAGAGTTGTGGTCAAAAGAGAGGCTATGTTTCCTGTCACCCGAAGCCTCTTTATATAGGGGTTCCTTCACAAAATTTGTTCTGTTTTACCTAATGAAGTTGATGCCAACTATACGGCCAAAACTATACAACCGAAATAAAATTCCCGCTGTATAGTTGGTCGTTAAAGCTTCAGTATAAACTTCATGGCTTCTGGTTTCTTTGATGTGTTGGAAACCTCATATCTTTGGAATTTATGTAGTGATTCCCATCATCATACGTCATAATCTGCGCAGGGAAAAATAGCTATAAAGGATTGCATACCCCTTTGATCATTAGGCATTAGTGGCAGACTTTAGAGAGATATTTCATCAAATATATGAATAATATATAGTTTAAATGCGGACATGGATGGATATATTTCACATCCATCAACCTTCCCAAGCTTAAAATTGATCGTCCTCAAGCAAGAAAACCAAAATCAAAAGGGAACTCAACATTTAAACTGAAATAACGAGATGATGATCTTACTCATGATTGATAGTCTCATGTTTCCTCCACTTTATTAATCTGAAAAACTTCAACATATATAGAGTAATGGCAAGCATATCATACGTGTTTCATGAATCCTTATAGCGCAGCAAAATTATTGTAAGCATGGTGATTCAAAAGAGTAAACTTTATTCCATGTCATGTAATCAACTTATAAGCTTGCCTTTGAACAATAAAGTGTAATCATGTAAAATTAAGAGTGTGAGAGTTCGTCATGAAGATCATATACACTAAAGTATCTCAATTATCCCACATCAATAAATCAAGACTTTTCAAGCACTACTTCTCTACTCATTGTCCCTCAAGAATTTCAGTTCTTAAGTAATTGAGAGCATGCCAAAAATATTCATTAGTTTATCGGGTTGTGATGGACACTCGTGGCATCACTAAGGTTTTTGTTCCTTTTGCATAATGATTACTCATATCAGCCAGAGGAGTGATTCGATCATGTTTATATCTACCTGGGAGTGCCAAGAATCTTACCCATTATAGCATTGATGCGACATATGTTTAATCAACTCATAGCCGAAATCTAGGAATTTCCTCCATGAAGATCGTTCGTAGGCTAGCGGAGATGTTGGCATCCCATGAAGTTTGACACACATAAAGCTATATCATTCTTATGATTTACAAGTCAAACTTTGGCATGCTCACAAAAACCGCTAACATTAATTCAATTGAACAAATCTTTTCAAAAAGAGCTATCAAGTCAATCATTATTTTCTGTGGTGTTGAGTATCTCTAGGAATAAACTTTCAAGACTAAACACTACAACACCCAAGTCTTCAATTTGTGAGACTTTTTCTTATTTCAATTGTTTAGCAAATTTTTAGGCAAGACTTGGTTAACTACAAGAGCTGGAACAAAATGTACCCAATTAAATACCCATGCAAACAAAATTTTACTATAATATAGAGACTCACTCCACCGATATAACATCTTAACATTACTACTAACTAGCATCGGTTTCTCAAACTTCAAAAGTGGGGAGTCATAAGGCATACCTCTCATGCTTGGTTCCACTTCTCTCTTCCCTTTTTATTTTTTTCTTGGAAACTCAAAGTCAACCAGTCTCCTGCAAATTCATGAGAACCTCGAGGAGAAAATAAAAATAAAGAGGGAACATAAAGATGAACGGAATTTTTTTTTGGTTTTTGAGAAGGGGAATTTAAGAATAGAAAATTGGTGGCAAAGCTCGGCTTGAAAATCTCAAAAAAATAAAATAACTAAGATAAAGTGTTGGGCAGACCAACACGAGTGCTTATAAACTCAAATAAAAGCATAACCTCGAAAATAAAGTAAAGCAAATGAAATCCAAAATATAGATAGAAAACCTCCCCAAGCTTAGGCTTTTGCAAGCCCTTCAAATAATTGTGGTGCTAGGGGGGGGGAGTTGTAACTCCAGTCCGCAAATTGAGTTGATAAGTTACTTGTTGTTTCTCGGAGGTCTAGGGTGAGATTATGCATCCCCTCCATAGTTCCTCCAAGTTCTTGGAAATCTTGATATGTAGCGAACTGGCTTGGTGGATGCTGCTCCTGATGAGGGACTTCTTGTTCATCCTCTTGGTCCTCATCCTATTCCGGAATCTCCTCCTGGGGTTGATGTTGCTCAACATGCAATTCATAAAGCACGCGTCCTTCCTCGATAGAGACAATACCATTAGGCAAAGGAGCAGGGTAGAGACGCCTAGCTCCAGCAATATGCAGATAATAAACACCACCTCTCCTAGTGAGCATTCTACAAGCCCTCAAAGTAGAGAAACCAACAAGTCGCTCACCTAGTACCGGTTGTAACTCACCTAGGTAGATGCCTAGGACATTACACCTCCACAAGTGATTGGTCCTTGGCTTTGGTGGGATTGGTACTCCAAGTAGCGCATAAGAATTGCGCCCAAGTAAAGTGACAAGTTGTCATAGTTGAAAGAAGCTTTTGTGAGGATTAAGATGTCCTCTTCATTGAGTCTTGTAAACTCATTACACGCCTGCAAGGTGTTAGCAATAACATAGAATAAATAGCGAATAACGGGATGTTCAATATTTTTCCCTTTGCTGACTCTAGAAGTAAAGCTCATTCTATTATAGCAGAGTTCAGGGGGAGGTTCTATGTCGGTAAAATATGCGTGCGGGGCATTAGGACCATTACTGGGTAAAACAAAACAATTTCACCATTCATTAAGTGATAATGAATAATTATTGTTCATGAGTCGGAAAGAAATTCTATCCTCCCCATGCCATGCTTTGATGGTGATTTTCAAAGAACCAATAAATTCAATGGTTAACCGACGATAGGTTGGTGCATCATGAAATACAAAGTTTTGCAGGCCTACTCTATTGCAAAGTAAATTAAAGTCATCAAAAATACCGAGTTGGTTCAATGTGACGTTGCAAGCCCACTTGGTTGCCTTGACTTCTCGGTTTTTGATCATGTCGAAACGATCACAATGGGACTCGTTCTTGAATCGAATCCCATGCGTTTCGGAGCTGTATCCCGGGAAGAATTAGCGGCGGCAAGAGCACGTGTCTGGCTCCTCGTGTTCATCTTTTAAAATAAATAAGAAAGACAAATTATAAAAACTTTTTGATCCAACAGTAATATTCATAGCATAATCATCATCATAGCACACTAAAGAATCTCCTCAATATAATAATCTAGGCAAGATAATCATGTCAACTAGTTCAAAATAAGTCTCACCCTAGATTGATAATGACAATAGATCAGAGATGAATTCGCGAAAAGTAATTGGAGTATCGGAGGAGAAACATACCGTAGATCACTTGTGTGCGAGGAGATCGAACGAAATTGAGAAGGGGTGAAGATCCCTTGAGGTTTTGAGAGAGTTTGGAGGTAGAAGAGAGAAAAAGGATTGATGCTTTGGTGTTTTGGGTACCTCCCCGTGCGTTTAAGTGGTCAGACGCAACTATATGGATGGAACACTTGTTCCCGCCGTATAGTTGGTCTAACGGAAAAATTTTAGGGTTTTTAGGGTTTCTTTCCTGGCGTCTATAACTATACGGCCGGAACTTTTGTTCCTGCCGTATAGTTTGTCGTTAAACCTTTTGTATCCTGCGATGAAAAATTGTCGATGCCTCAAATAACTATACGACCGGAGCTATATAGCGGGAATATTTATTCCTATTGTATAGTTGGTCGTTAAAGCTTCTGTACACATCAAAAAAATTCTATTTCTTCAAGAATTACTTTTTAGACTAAAACTTAGAAAAACACCTTGTTTTGACAGAAAAATGATAGACTAAAATGTCGACCAACTTTGGCATATATAAAACAGAATTTTAGTGCCGCTGAATCTCTCCTTCTCACTTGAGTTTTCTAGGACTCTTCATTCTATATAAAACTTAAAATAAAACTTAAAAACTTTACTCAAACCTTTATTTCACATGGGTTGCCTCCCATTTAGAGCTCTTTTATGGTCAATAGCTTGACCTTGATGTGTCTCACTTAGGCCATATGAGTGGAACAACCACTCCAAAATAGTTGGACTTCAAAGTGATGGCCTCCTTATCATCTTGCTTGGCTTTCTTTTTCCTGGGGAAATGAATAACAAAAGGATCCCACGAAGGCAAATGAAGCTTCACATTCCCTTCATGCAAATTAATCAAAGCCTTAATAGTTCTTAAGAAAGGACGACCTAGTATAATAGGGGCAGTAGCATCTTCAGGCATGTCAACAATAACGAAATCAATAAGAGCAGGACAGCCTTTAATGTACACTAAGGTATTCTCTTTAATGCATACTGCTTGTTTGTAGGTAGAATCTGCTAGATGTAATTTTAGTTCGGTGATTTCAAAAGAGCCAAGATTAAACTTGTTAAAAAGACTCTTTGGAATTGTTGAAACACTTGCACCTAGATCACAGAGTGCAGCTATCTCATTAGTCCTAAATTAATCTTAATAGTAGGCTCAAATATATCATCTATCTTAACAGGATTTTTTTAGCAATTTTCTTATATTCTTCCTCAAGCTCACATACCTTTATTGCTACCTGGTTAACGAAGTGTTGATACATGGCTTCCTCATTTCCTTCACTAACTGGAATCTTGACATTGATTCTTTTTACAAGATCTTCAACTGTGTAGTTCAGTGAAGGAGCATTGCTATAATCAAGTTCTTCGGGCTCCTCCCTTTGGATTCTTATCATCTTGAGGTCTTTTACTAGATTGGGCTCAACTTTACCTGCAAATTTAGTTAGAATGAGACTTTGAATCTCGGTTATCTTACCTAGCTATGCCTCAACAATCCTTGTTCTTTCTTGGAGGGCCTGCAAATCATTCCTCAAACTAACAACTTGGTTATATAACTTACCAAGCATATCATCATGATTCTCCGTAATTTTAACTAGAATGTTGTTTTGCTCATTTTGTGAATCCATAAAAGATTTAAGAGTTTCTTGGAGACTAGTATTACTTGATGCCATATTATTATTAGAGTTACCTGTAGGACTAGAATAATGTTTCTGAAAGTTTGGATTATAATTCTTCTTCCAAGCAGGGTTATAATCATTACGAGCTATGAAGTCTATTTCTTCAATAGTTGGTTTGGGTGTAGCTTTTACCTAGGTTTTCTTTACCTTTAACGTCTAATATGAGCTCATCCAACTTAGCATTGAGTCCTTCATTTTCTTGAGGTGTGACGAAGTTCACCTTCTTTGTGTTTGATTTTTCCACATGCCATTGCATGGTTGTCTTGCATATTGTCTAGCAGCTGCTTTGCTTCGGTAATTTGCTTACCCATAAATGTTCCTCCAGATGTAGTATCTAGCATAGACTTAGACACAGGGTTAAGAGCATTATAAAATAAATGGAGAATTAACCAATCTTCCATCCCATGGATGGGACAGTTTCTCATGCATTCTTTCGTTCTCTCCCATGCAAGCGCTAGTGGCTCACGCTCTTCCTGTCTAAAACCAGTAATATTAGATCTGAGTTGCATAGTCTTTGATGGTGGAAAGAATTTAGTCATAAATAAAGTACATTTGACCCATGATGCAATAGTATTTCTAGGCAAAGATAGCAACCATTCTTTTGCTCTTCCTCTAAGAGAAAAAGGAAATAAGCGCAACTTGACCGCATCGGGGTCAACATATTTAATGCGCATCATATCACATATTTCAGTGAAAGTATTTAAGTGCATACCTGCATCTTCTATAGCAGAGCCTCCAAATTGATTCTGTTGAACCAGACTTAAATAGTGGGGCTTAATTTCATAATCTTCAGTAGCAATTGCTGGCTAAGTAATAGGAGTACACAAATAATCATTGTTAGGAGTTGCAAACCCCCCAAGCTTCTTTTCAGCCATACTTCCTATGTTTTTGTATTTTCTTAAACAAGTACTAATGATGATAAAAGAAGAATTAAAAGACTAACTATTTTTTTTTGGTTTTTCAAATAAAGACTAAAAGCAAACTAACAAAATTAAAAACGAGAATTAAAACTAGCAAGGGTCCTACTAACCTCACCAGGGTAGCTATTGCTTCCTCGGCAACAACGCCATAAAAAGGGTTGATACCTTCGATCCGGATTACGGATGTAGTATAGATCTTTTTCCCTAGTAGACCTAGGTTTATTGAATCCTCGAAAAGTAGAAAGGAAAGTAAGATTACTTAAACGGACCTTCGAGAGTTTTAGAATTCCTATTGCATTTTCACAGGACCAAGAGTTTGCGATCTTTTTGTTGTTGTTGATGATGGAGAGAGAGAGGGCCTAGGGTATTCGGTTTTCAATAGTAGATATGCAAAAAATCTTATGGGAATAATAGATAATAATAATAAAGTATACATGTAATTGTCAGAGCATGATAATTATATGCGGGCAGTGCATCCATATTTGTTATCGCCTTCGCAACCGCTTATAGCAATAACCTACTAGAGTCATCCATAGAAGAAAGAGAAGTAATGATATGCATAGTGATGTCACCGTTAATCCCAAGTAAATTCCTCACATACAGTCACTGTTCAAAAAATAGGCCGAATCAGTGATTAATAGGCCGATTAATCGCTACTAGGGACCTGACCGTGTCGATTACCACTAATCCTTTGTGTTAATCATTTAGCCTGATTAATAGATCTGACACTCCGATTACTAGGTATGTTCCCGATTAACCACTACACTTGGTCTAAAAAGTTGCAAAATTATCAACACATATCGCCCATCCATCCGCTAGCCTGCCCAATGAAGTAGGTTTTGTGAAGCTCCCGCTCGATCTCTGCCTCCAGGAGCTCGATTTCCTCCATCACCAACCAGTTCCTTGTCGTTGTTGACCAGTTCATCGTAGTTGCCGACAAAATCTTAGATACAAGAGCTCGAGCACTTTAGGATCTCACCTAGGAGCTTAAGGCTGCATTTAATAGGGTAGATGGTTGAGGTGCAAGAAGATTCATACATGTTTTAGGTGTTATTTTTTGTAGGCTGCACCAATTAATAGCCGACCGATTAAATCAGTTAATCGTCTGAATTCCGATTAGTCACTACTCCCAAGCCAACCGAGCAGTTAACGATTACCGATTTCCTTACCATTGCATACAGTCGTACTACCCTTCTGTCATTGGGGTTCTATCCTATAGATCAGTCATTACTCACACTCCATTTACCTAGATCAATCCTCGGGGTCTTGGGTACCTGAAAAGTCCTTATATTGAGGCAAGAGAGGGTACTACAATCATCATGTCATACAAGCTAATACATGATACCATCTATGATAAATAACATTCACAAAAAGCTACATGGCTAGGCCAAACCCTTAGCCCAAGGATAATTACTCACACATAGAGATGAAATCGACAATCATAAACATTGTAATAGAGATCATAAGGTTGATAGCAAATAGTCTTACCATGTCACCAATTGGAGAAGGTATCTATGATTACAAGTGGCGGAAGATGGCTATGATGGTGGAGAAGGGTTTAGAGGTTTAGATCTAGATCTATTCCTCTGGTGTGGTAGCTTCTGGTGGCAGGGAGAGTTGTGGTCGAAAGAGAGGCTATGTTTCCCGTCGCCTGAAGCCTATTTATATAGGTGTGCCTTCATGAAAGTTGTTCTTTTTGACCTAATGAAGTCGATTCCAACTATACGGACAGAACTCTACGGCTGGAATAAAATTCCCGCTGTATAGTTGCTCGTTAAAGCTTCAGTATTAACTTCACGGCTCCTGGTTTCTTTGACGTGTTGGAAATCTCGTATATTTGGCATTTTTGTAGTGATTCCCATCATCATACGTCATTATATGCGTAGGGAACAATATCAAGAAAGGATTGCATACCCCTTCGATCATTAGACATTACTGGAAGGTTTTAGAGAGATATTTCATCAAATATATGAATAATATCTAGTTTAAATGAGGACGTGGATAGCTATATTTCACAGCCATCATTGAACCATCGAGATTCCACTCTTTGAAATTGTCTGGATCAACCTACAAGCCACTACAAGAATGTAGGATTCACAGCATGGAAAACAAAAAATTTCTATCGCGGGAACACACAAAACGAAGATCTATTCTAGGAGATCAGTGCAACGAGATTGTAGAGAACTAAACCTCGAAGATGCAAAGCGTTTAACGAGATTTGGATCTCGTGGTTGATGTAGTCGATCACCTACCGATATCAAGATCGCGTAGACGATCCTTCCGGCGCCAAGTTCCGGCCCGCAGTCGGTCAAACATACGGTAGTCGATGAAGACCTTCGTCTCCCTTGTTACAACAGGGCAGCAGAGGTTGTAGATCTCCTCAGAATCCCAACAACATGACGGTGTGGTGGTGGTGGAGGAGAATATATTACTGCAGGGCTTCTCCTAAGACGGAGCAGTGTATGGAGGACAGAGGGGAGGCGCCAGCGTCTAGGGTTTGGGCTGAGGGTCTATGGGGCACCTTCACCCCTCCTTATATGGGTGGGGGGCTACGGCCAGGGTTCCCACCCCTATCAGAGTCCTTTCCTAACTCCTCTAGGCTGGTGGCAAGGAAGGGGATAGGGAGGACACCCTCAAGATTTCCCTTTCCTTCCCTAACTAGGATTTTACTTTCCAAACTAGGATTTGACTTTTCAAACTAGAGTTTGTTTATCTCTTCCTAGTCCTTGGCTGATTTGGCCTAGGGTATGAGGCACCCATCCCATCAGGGTATGGTGCATTCCAGGTACCCCCTTCCGGGGTGGTGGACCTTGTAGAACATTCTAGAAGCTTCCGGTCAAAACAACGAAAACATTTCCGAACCCCAAAAATTGACTTTCCTTATATGAATCTTATTCTCCAAACCATTTCGGATCTCCTGGTGATGTCCTGGATCCAATCCAAGACTCCGAACAACATTCAGTCTCCAACTCACATTCCATATCTACTCAAACAACATCGGATCCTTAAGTGTGTCTCCCTACGGTTCATGAACTATGCAGAGATGATCGAGACACCTCTCCGATAAATAACCAATAGTGGGATCCGGAAATCCATAATGGCTCCCACATATTTCTATGAGGACTTCTTCATTGAATGAACCATTTACATACGATACCGATTCCCTTTGTCGCGCAATACTTTACTTATCCGAGGTTTGATCGTCGGTATCTCTATACCTAGTTCAACCTTGTTACCGATAAGTAATCATTACTCGTTCCGTGATATGACATTCCTTGTGACCTATTCACATGCTTGCAAGCCAATTGGATGACATTCCATTGAGAGGGCCTAGAGTATATCTATCTGTTATATGGATGGACAAATCCCACTCTTGATCCATGTGATTCAACACATACTTTTAGAATACCTAATGCCACCTTTATAACCACACAGTTATGAAGTGGTGTTTGATCCCATCAAAGCATCCATCCGGTGACTGTGATTAACATGATCTCATGGTCGAAGGATTAGGTTACTATGTATTTGAAAGCTTGTAGAAAAAAAACTCTAAATGACTATGATCTTACGCTATGCTAACTATAGGAGTGTGTCCATCCCATCATTCTCCTAATGACATGATCTTGTTATTAATAACATCTAATGTCTAATGTACATGATCAGGAAACCATGATCATCTATTAATCAACAAGCTAGTTCAACAAGAGGCTTACTAGGGACTATTTTATGTTTACAAAACACACAAGTATTAATGTTTCCGGTTAATACAATTATAGCATGCGATGTAAACATTTATCATAAACACAAAGATATAATAATAACCATTTTATTATTGCCTCTTGTGCATATATCCAACAGTGTCCCACTTGCACTAGAGTCAATAATCTAGATTACATTGTGATGTACCTAACACCCCTGGCGTTTTGGTGTTGGTCATGTTTTGCCCCAGGGAGAGGTTTAGTCAACGGACCTGTCACATTCAGATCTATGTGTACTTTGAAAATCTTTATGTCACAATCTTGGACATGCTCGCGAATATCATGGAAACGTAGCTTGATATGCTTCAGCTTCTTGTGTGACCTTGGCTCCTGTGCATTGGCTATGGCACCCATGTCATCACAGTAGATAGCCAACGGGTCCAACGCACTAGGAACCACACCAAGCTCCGTAATGAACTTCTTCGTCCATATCGCCTCTTGTGAAGCCTCCGAAGAAGCTATGTATTCTGATTCAGTTGAAGATCTCGCCAAAATGCTTTGCTTAGCACTCCTCCATCTCACTGTTGCACCATTCAAAGTAAATACGTATCCAGATTGTGACTTAGAGTCATCCGGATCGGTGTAACCATTTACAATGAGCTCTTCGTCACCTCCATAAGAAAGAACCATATCCTTAGTCCTTCTCAAGTACTTTAGGATTTTTTGACCGCTAACCAGTGATCTACGCCTAGGTTACTTTGATATGTGCTAGTCAAACTAACAGCATATGCAATATCTGGTCTTGTACATAGCATGGAATACATGATAGAACCTATGGCTGAGGCATAGGGAGTTTTGTTCATCCTCTCTCTATCTTCTGTCGTAGCTGGACTTTGAGTTTTACTCAAGGTCGTAGTGGGAAACATGGGAAAGAACCCTTTCTTGCTTTCTTCCATTCCAAACTTATTTAGAACCTTGTCCAAATATGTACTTTGTGAAAGCACTATTAAGCGTCTTGATCTATCTCTATAAATCTTGATGCCTAAAATGTATGCAGCTTCGTCAAGATCATTCATTGAAAAACTATTATTCAAATAGTATTTGACACTTTTAAGAAGTTCTATATCATTCCCAATCAACAATAAGTCATCTATATATAGTACTAGGAATTCTACAGAGCTCCCACTCACTTTCTTGTAAATACAAGCTTCTCCATAAGTTTGTATAAATCCAAAGCTTTTGATCACCTTATCAAAATGTTGATTCTAGCTCCAGGATGCTTGCTTCAATCCATAAATGGACCGTTGAATTTTGCATACCTTGTTAGCATATTTAGGATCGAAAAAACCTTTGGGTTATACCATATACAACTCTTCTTCAATATCACCATTGAGGAACATTGTTTTGACATCCATCTTCTATATCTCATAATCGTAATATGCAGCGATTGCTAATAAAATCCTCACATACTTTAGCTTCGCTACCGGTGAGAAAGTATCATCATAGTCAACTCCTTGAATTTGTCGGAACCCTTTCGCGATAAGTCGAGCTTTATAGACGGTTACATTACCATCAACATCTGTTTTCTTCTTGAAAATCCACTTGTTCTCGACAGCCTTGCGGCCATCTGGTAAGTCCACCAAAGTCCACACTTGGTTTTCGTACATGGATCCAATCTCAGATTTCATGGCTTCTTGCCATTTGTTGGAATCTAGGATCATCATTGCTTCCTCATATGTCGCAGGGTCGCCGGTGTTGTCCACCAACATGACACTCATAACAGGATCATACCAATCTGGAGTGGTACGGACCCTCGTCGACTTGCGAGGTTCCATTGTAACTTTGTTCGAAGTTTCATGATCATTATCATTAGCTTCCTATATTATTGGTACAGGAGGCACATGAACATCTTCCAGCGCTGCGCTACTCTCAAATCTGAGAGAAGGTTCAACAACCTCGTCGAGTTCTACTTTCCTTCCAGTCACTTCTTTTGAGAGAAACTCCTTCTCAAGAAAGGATCCATTCTTGGCAACAAAAACTTTTCCTTCGGATCTATGATAGAAGGTATACCCAATTTTTTCTTTAGGGTATCCTATGAATACGCATTTTTCCGCTTTGGGTTCAAGCTTGTCGAGCTGTAATTTTTTTACATAAGCTTCGCAACCCCAAATTTTAAGGAACGACAACTTAGGTTTCTTCCCAAACCACAATTCATACGGTTTCATTTCAACGGATTTAGATGGTTCCCTATTTAAAGTGAATGCGGCTGTTTCTAATGCATAACCCCAAATGATAATGTTAAATCTGTAAGAGACATCATAGAACGAACCATATCTAAGAGAGTTCGATTACAACGTTCAGACACACCATTACGCTATGGTGTTCCCGGTGGTGTCAATTGTGAAAATATTCCGCATTTCTTCAAATACATGCGAAACTCGTAACTTAGATACTCACCTCCACGATCAAATCGTAGAAAATTGATCTTCTTGTTACATTGATTTTCTACTTCACTTTGGAATTCCTTAAACTTCTCGAAAGTTTCAGACTTATGTTTCATAAAGTAGATATACCCATATCTACTAAAGTCATCCGTGAAATTAAGAACATAATGATATCCACCGCGTGATGCCACACTCATTGAACCGCACACATCGGTATGTATGATCTCCAATAAGTCCATAGCTCGCTCCAGTATTCTAGAGAATGGTGTCTTAGTCATTTTTCCCATTAGACATGCTTCGCATCTTTCAAGTGATTCAAGAAGTCCATCAGAATGGAGTTTCTTCATGCGCTTCACTCCAATGTGACCAAGACGGCAGTGCCACATATATGTGGAATTATCATTCAATTTCATTTGTTTAGCATCTATATTATGAACATGTGTATCACTACTATCGAGATTCAATAAGAATAGACCATCTATCAAAGGCGCATGACCATAAAAGATATTACTCATATAAATTGAACAACCATTATTCTTGGACTTAAACGAGTAATTGTATCGTAATAAACAAGATCTATATATAATGTTCATGCTTAACGCAGGCACCAAATAACAATTATTTAGACTTAAAACTAATCCCGACAGTAGATGAAGAGGGAGCATGCCGACAACGATCACATCAACCTTGGATCCATTTCCAACGTGCATCGTTACCTCGTCTCTCGCTAGTCTTCGCTTATTCTGCAGCACCTATTTCAAGTTACAAATATGACCAACCGAACCAGTATCAAATCCCCAGGCACTACTATGACTACTAGTAAGATACACATCAATAACATGTATATAAAATACAACTTTCTTCTTGATGTTGCCATTCTTCAGATCTGCTAGGTACTTGGGGAAATTCCGCTTCTAGTGACCTACTCCCTTGCAGTAAAAGCACTCAGTATCAGGCTTAGGACCAGCCTTGGGCTTCTTTGTAGGCCCAACAACTTTCTTGCCACCCTTCTTGAAGTTACCCTTCTTCTTAGGCTTTCCTTGATTCTTGAAATTGGTGGTCTTATTGTAACATCTCAAAAATATTATAATGAGAATATCAATTTCCAATCAACTAAAATTAGGATTAACAAAATCTCTTACTATTAAACACTATATAAATGCATGTGTGTTTATGAATGATGGTGAATGCTTGATATGCCATGATTTGTTTGTTGTAAATGATGAGGTTTGGTTTAAATACCAAAGCAATATCATCTAGTTCAAATCAAAACCAAATAAAATGAAAAGAAAATCAAATGGTGAAGCATATGACCTAATTGTCATTTTGCCAAAGTTAACACCTAGCCCACTTTGGGCATCTCTAGTAAATGATTTCAAATAGAAAAATTCTATTTATTTTCTCACCTTGCTAGACCAAGTGACAATGAACACAAGTGAGCTTTCAAAACTTACCAGAACAAATTCAAATTCATTTGAAGGACTTTTAAAATTTGAATCCATCATAGACATCAAGATATCCATTTTTTAGACACCATCCAAACTTTCTCCAATTGACCAATCCTTGCAACCAGAGACTCCCAAGCATATGACCAACACACACACCAAAAATAATTTTAAAATTCAATTTTTTTTTCTTGCGGCCATTTAATCAAACACTTAGCATGCACACTATAGATAATACCAACTATACACTATTTAGACCATTGTTGTGATCATCTTGGTACCTCACCGATCCTCCACAACTCGCCCACACTTGCACCAGTACTAGCCTGTGCAGCTGAGCCTCTCTCACTCGACCATTTGACTAGTGCTAGCCGTACCGGAGCTCGCCCATGCCACCCTGACATGGACTCACTGCTACACGTTGCCTCTCCCTCGCCCACGATGTCTAGAAGCTAGCCGTGACCTCACCGCACCCGTCTGTGTACGCCTCGACCAACGCCGACCCGTGGAAACGCCAGCGCGGTCGTGCCCATCTCTCTATCGACCATGCCGAGTTGCATGCCCGTGCGCCGAGCAATCCCGCGCGACCACGCCGCGCCTCTCTCTCCCCGTGCATCAATGCGTTCACCGCCTCGCCAGCGACCTCCCAGACATGCCTGTTTGACCCAGCGCAACGAGTACACACCGTATGCCATGACGAACACCTGCAGTACCCGCACGGAGCATGGACGTCCCCGTCCGATTAAGACCGTGCCTCGCCATGCCACTATGTGCATGACGATCACCAAGGAGCCCTGCGTCGGCCTACACCCTCCGCCATGCCCATAGCACCCTGTAACGACGTTGCTGACAAGCCCGCGCCATGCCGCAATGCTCACCTCGCCGGGGTATAAATAGACCCTGCCCCTTGCCTCAAAACGCACCCCACTCGACTCACCTCTCCCCCAGAAACCTTTCTGACCCATCTCCTGAGCAAGTCGAAGCAAGGAGCACTGGAATTTTACCGAAGCCTGCTGCCGCAGTGGTGGAAAGGAGCCATCTCTAGGATCTGCCCCAGGAGCTTCCGCGACCACTATCGAACCACTATCGTCGTCCAGTTCATCTTCCCGCCTCGCCATACCTAGCTAGAGCCCTGGTAAGCCCTGACGACCCCCGCCGTACAGCTAGGGTTGAATCCCACACGCGCCGTGCGAGGGAGATGATGATGTTGAGCCGTTGATCGTGCTCTAATCGTGCAGCTAGGATTAGTGCATAACACTTCGCGTTAGAACATCCGCTGACATGTGGGTCCAGCGCAAGGGCAGCCCGCTGCGCGTGAGCCATGTAGTTGGGCCGGCCTAGTATCGTTCCCGCGCGAGCCCATCAATTCAAAGGTAGATATTTCTTTTAATTCAAAACCCTATTCTGTAGGCAACTTTGAAATTGAATTCAAGAAGATTCACTGAACCAAATTGCATGATTCCAATTTTTTTAGAAAGGAAATGAAAATCTCTAAACACTCGCGTTGGATTTAAACAGTTTAAATTTATAGATCATCCACAGTAAAAATAGCAAGACAGTAACTTTTCAAAATTCAAACATTTTTCTAAAATTGACGATAAATTCTTTTGAGTTGATTCCAATTCTCAAAAAGCACATTTGCCATGATCTATCTGATTATGGAAAAACATTTGGTTTTACATGCAGTAATCATGAACTAGTATTAAAAGAATGCTATATAGTCATTTCTAATCACTTTAATATTATTAAATAGCAATATTAAACTTTTTAATATATGCCATACACTTTCAATCACATTCCCAAGTATTGGAATATGTGGTGATGACATGTGTCAACATGATCCCATATTTTAATTGGAGAATATTAATTATGTAACACCCTCGCCTGATAAGGCTGAGTTCATGTGTATAGTGCCAATCCCTGGATCGGTTTACTGGCACACACTGTACAAAATGATACCAAATATAACTGTGCATTATAAATACAACGAATATGATCCAGAATTTATATTATTTATTCAAGTACACAGCAGAAAACGAATACAAGATAGATCTCCATCCTTCAAATGTGCCACAGGCGAACAATTATTGAGTGGAGTCTCGCGACCTATGAACAATCACTCAGATACGATATAACCAGCAACATAAAACGTAGAAGCCCCGAAGGGTCAATACATGGAATGGAACGTAGGCTAAAGTGGTTAACAACAGATCTATCAACTACATGCTTATTTGGCTAAGTGGAGTTCAGGCTCATTTGCTTAAAGAAAAAGTTTTATCCTAACATTTGTAACGAAGTAGTTTTCCAATACAATAAATAGGACACTCTGGTTCACTCCCAGGTGCTCCTACCCAATTATGTTCACCCAACAAGTTTTAAGTAATTGAAAAATAAGGATGAGTGAGAAATATGCCATAGCATCAGAATCAGGTCGCTCAAATTGTCCATAACCGAGGACACAGCTAAGTACTTAGTTTAGACACCCTACAGGGGTTTGTACACTTTACCCATGTGACCTGGCCAACCCAGCTCAGACCACCACACTCGTATTGTGTGATGATAGGGAGAAGTCCAAGACGAGACAAGTCGGAAAGAGCTTCCCAAACCCATCCACGCACCGTACCAACCTACACTATTCTACATCTCTGGCTACATAGGGTTCGGGTCACCACAACCTACTAAGTACAGCCAACCGCCCATTTCAGTATTGGCACATGGTTGCACAAGAAAGCTACCAAACAAAGAAACAAATCCTTTCTAAGTGTCCTAGGCGGCATTCCCCACCATAATCCACACTCGATGACCCAATCAATGCCATTCCGCCCAGGTGGTTCATTAAAATCATGTTGGTTTCGTCATTTAACAAAATAAAATCCTTTTAAAACATATAACTTTTCATGGTGTGATTCCCTTCCTCGTCTAAATAGCATAGCTAAGCAATCTACCAATACGATGGCTCATAAACAAGGAATTCTAGGGAATAATATGGGACATAGCATAGCATATACACATCAATTCCTACATATGCAATTCTAGGAAAACATCTATAATGCATAGGAAAACAGTAGGACATTTATGACCAAGATAGCACCACTTGCCTTTGTTGTAGATGTAGTCGATTAGATAATCCTCACAATCCTCATAGATATAATGGTTGCACTCGTTATAACCACAATACTTGCAATCATAGTAGTTGCAATCACACACGTTGCACTCCTCGCAAACTATCGATCAAACAATTGCATACAACATAAACAATAGCACATAGAGATCAAACAAATACAACAAATGCATGCATGACAATTTTATAAGTCACAATGGTTGTTATTTTAGTTCTCTAAACAATACTGAAGTATATGATGCATGAAAGAGACCAATTAATGCAATGGAGTACTTGTTATTAATAATTACTTGTCAATATAGGGGTTTTAATAGTTCTGTTGTAACACCTGTTGTAACTGTTGAATTAAATTTGTTTCTTGGGTTCACTGGATAGAGGACATTAATACAAACCAGTAGGCGTTGGATTCAACCTAATCGGAGTTATAGATCTTTTTGAATGATTTAAATAGTGTTTAATGGGTTTTAAATGATTCATATAGTTTCTGTTGCCTACAAATCAAACTAAAATTATATCTGCAGTCTCCATGGAATTGTGATTCCAAGGACATATTAGTTGTAATTTTCTGAGCAGTATTCAAATTACTATGATTTTAATACTCTAAATAAGCGATTAAACTATTTATTTATTTGCTGTGAAACCTTACAGTATTTGCCTGAACCATTTGCATATTGATGATCTACATGGAACCAGCTTTCCATCGGTATATCATTTATATTTTTTTGGCAAGCAATTAATTTACTATGAATTTAATGATTTATAAAGCCTTTAAAACTAATTAAATTGCTACGGGGTAAATAGTCTGCAAAAGCTAGATCCAACCAGATATTATTAATCTACATTATAGTAACTTCAATTTGATATATTGTTCATATTTTTCAGAGTTACAGATAATTTCCTATGAATTTATTAACCTAAAAGACTATTAAAACTAATTAAGTTACTGCAGTAAACGCATACTGTAAAGGTTGAATCTAATGCCATATTAATATTCTACACGTTTTTCTAAATCCATTGATGTATTATTTGCTATTTTTTGATCTACGGATCTTTTTATATGATTTTTGCAAGTTTACACAATTTTCAGCAATTTAAATTCAATTTCAAATCTACAGGGAATATTTCCTGGGAATATTCTATACTGACTAGGACGCGGGGCTGACCTGACGTTGACATGTGGCGAGATCTGGTTGGCTCATACCCCTTTGTTGATAAGCTCTAATCTTGACCGTCGGGATGATATCCAGTGGCTAGGTGAGGAGATTGACCCGATTTTGGCTCAGAATAGACAAGAAATAGATCTGTGTTAGAGAGACAAATCCGTAGGTCAAATTGAAAAACTTACAACATGAAAGTTATGGGGAATCATTAGTCCTACCTTCTCACCAAAGTAATTTGGATTTGAAGAAACGAGCGCGAGTACATCTTGGATTTACACCGTCATATCTAAAATATTGCGGTGCGAAATTCTCCGGCTGTGGTGGATGAAAAGAGTTGAGGTTTGTTGGGATTGAAAGATTTCGACGAGATCTACAACTTTTGTTTTTTTGGCCGAAGGCAAACGACGAAGTCTAGATGCGTGAATAAACGAAATAAGATTCGGGCATGTGTAGATTCGGGATTTCGAGAAGGGAAACTTGTACATCTGTGGCTTCACGAGTTTATATGGAGATTTAGGATGGTGTAGAGATAGGTCTTAGAGTAGGGAACAAGTAGAAACAAACGGAAGTCGATTCGGAGTTGTAGATAAAAAGATATAAGAGTTTGAATAGAGATAGGTTTAACAAAAACTGATTTGCACAGAAATTAAAGCAAAGGAAGACATCGATCTGTGCCCGTGGTGGCTGCTCCGTTCTTGCTGGGCCGCCGGCCGGCTCGACCGGCCCAGTTAGTTTTTTTTATTTTTTTATTTGTTTCCCTCATATCTTTTGCATATGAACTCCAAATGACATAATTCTTGTTTCTAAAATTTTCTAAAATCGAATAGATCATTATAGGATCAAATTTGTAATCTTTTTACTAGTTTGGAAGTAGTGGATTTATAAATCTTTCTATGTTTCATTTTATTTATATCTTTATGTATTTATATTTATTTCATAACTTTTTCATAATAGCTCCAAATGAGCTCAATTTTGTTCCTAAAATTTTGTAATATCAATTGGATCTTTTTAGGCTATAATTATCAATAATCGATGCCTTAGCAACAATGAGTTTTTATAAATCCAATTTAATTCCCTTTAGGAACAAAGTGGCATATACTATTTAGGGTTTTAGTACTTTATTTATATTTAGAAATTTTTCTTGATGCAAATATGCAATGCAATGCTGGTGAATATCATGCAAATGCAATTTTTTTTTCTAGTCCCAATTTCTAAAATATTGGGATGTGACAGACTAACCCCCTTAAGATGAATCTCGTCCCGAGATTCGGAATGGCTAGCAAAGGTATGGGTGTTGATGTCGAGTCTAACCCCCTTAAGAAAATTAAACTTGCATCTCCAAGGATAGTTGATAAGCTATATCTTGTTCTTCCTTCCTCTAGGATTGTGAGTGTAGTATCAAGTTGTGCACCAACAATTCGAGCTTCTTATTTAACCATCCAGTCTATGTCTACTATTACTACTATGTCATGTGAATCCAATATAATCTAGCTAGTGGGAAATTTTTATGTGCTCCAATCTCTATGGTTTAAGCTCAACGCTGGCTCTTTGCTATGGTTGAAAGGCACTCGAGATTCGCAAAGCCAACAGTATAAGAGCGAATAACAAGAGTAGTAGGAATGGTGATCAATCCATCCTGCACCCAAATCATTACCATGTATGAGGATAGGTGAATCACGTTTTCTATCACTCGGGCATCCTCACTTGCCTTGAAGAATGTTTCCATGGGCACGAACTAATGCTCTATGTAGACTCTCATGTATTCAATCAACAAAGCTACTACTAAAACTAAACTATCGATACTTCAACTTTCAGGTTGCGTAATCTACTACATAACATCATTTCAACACTCCATACTCCCACATCTTTTTTTCCATTAGATTATCCTTCCTAAATGCATTGTGTTGTCAAACCTTCCACTTAACACATCATTATATCTCCAAGGGTTCAAGATAGGGAAGAATAGATTCTATAGGAAAGAAACGACTAAGAAAATAATCCTACCAATAACTATATGAAGCAATCAATGTAACAAACAAGGAAACAATCTTAGGCGATCAACACACAATCAAACACTTTTATAGTAACATTACAGGGGTCTAAATATAGCAGTATATAACCACAAAATAGTTTGAAAGCATTGGGAACAATACTAGAATAAAACATAGCAACATATAAGCAATAAACAAAATCTGTCAAAACGGTACAGCAGACTTCAGGAATTTTTCTGACCGACTTAAACTCGTCAGGAATTTTAGCCAATTTTTTTGAATATACTATAGGTAATTACGCTCCTGATCCTATTTTTTAAGGTTTGTCCGAGTTACCAATAAAATATGAAAAATCGCGCGGTACAACAGGTCAGGCAGAAAACTGCAGCAGTAATCTCACGAATTTCAATCAAATTACACCATTAAAATGATTTTAAAACCACACGACAACACCAGCAACTTTAGAATTTCAAAACAAAAGATCCTAAACAAGGCATCACACAATATGGTATAGTACAAACAAGCAAGCAACCTATATTGTCTTACCACATAAGTTAGTAAGAACAATATGCTAACACGATAGCGATGATCTCCTAAAGAGATAAAATATGGTGGTCCAGACCTAACCAAACTTGGTGAGATGTTATTTTATTTCATATTATTTATTGTCTTAATTATATTCTATTCTCATATAGGTATCATAAGAATGGACAACTACAAATTTTGAACAAGAAGAGGTTATAGAAAAGATAGACAAGAAATATAAGAACTCTAGTAAGTAGAAAATATGATAGTTCTCCTAATAGAGGTCTTCTATTACTAATCCATTTCTAAGGTCACGATCCTACAGTCAACGCACAGCTCTGATACCATCTTGTAACATCCTCGCCTGATAAGGCTGAGTTCATGTGTATAGTGCCAATCCCTGGATCGGTTCACTGGCACACACAGTACAAAATGATACCAAATATAACTGTGCATTATAAATACAACAAATATGATCCAGAATTTACATTATTTATTCAAGTACATAGCGGAAAACGAATACAAGGTAGATCTCCATCCTTCAAATGTGCCACAGGCGAACAATTGTTGAGTGGAGTCTCGCGACCTATGAACAATCACTCAGATACGATATAACCTGCAACATAAAACGTAGCAGCCCCGAAGGGTCAATACATGGAATGTATGGCAAGTAGGCTGAAGTGGTTAACAACAAATCTATCAACTACATGCTTATTTTGCTAAGTGAAGTTCGGGCTCATTTGCTTAAAGCAATAGTTTTATCCTAACATTTGTAACAAAGTAGTTTTCCAATACGATAAATAGGACACTCTGGTTCACTCCCAGGTGCTCCTACCCAATTATGTTCACCCAACAAGTTTTAAGTAATTGAAAAATAAGGATGAGTGAGAAATATGCCATAGCATCACAATCAGGTCGCTCAAATTGTCCATAACTGGGGACACGGCTAAGTACTTAGTTTAGACACCCTGCAGGGGTTTGTACACTTTACCCATGTGACCTGGCCAACCCAGCTCGGACCACCACACTCATATTGTGTCATGATAGGGAGAAGTCCAAGACGAGACAATTCGGAAAGAGCTTCCCAAACCCATCCACGCACCGTACCAACCTACACTATTCTACATCTCTGGCTACGTAGGATTCGGGTCGCCACAACCTACTAAGTCCAGCCAACCGCCCATTTCATTATTGGCACATGGTTGCACACGAAAGCTACCAAACAAAGAAACCAATCCTTTCTCAGTGTCCTAGGCGGCATTCCCCACCATAATCCACACTCGATGACCCAATCAATGCCATTCCGCCGAGGTGGTTCATTAAAATCATGTTGGTTTTGTCATTTAACAAAATAAAATCCTTTCAAAACATATAACTTTTCATGGTGTGATTCCCTTCCTCGTCTAAATAGCATAGCTAAGCAATCTACCAATACGATGGCTCATAAACAAGGAATTCTAGGGAATAATATGGGACATAGCATAGCATATACACATCAATTCCCACATATGCAATTCTACGAAAACATCTATAATGCATAGGAAAACAGTAGGACATTTATGACCAAGATAGCACCACTTGCCTTTGTTGTAGATGTAGTCGATTAGATAATCCTCACAATCCTCATAGATATAATGGTTGCACTCGTTATAACCACAATACTTGCAATCATAGTAGTTGCAATCATACACGTTGCACTCCTCGCAAACTATCGATCGAACAATTGCATACAACATAAACAATAGCAGATAGAGATCAAACAAATACAACAAATGCATGCATGACAATTTAATAAGTCACAATGGTTGTTATTTTAGTTCTCTAAACAATACTGAAGTATATCATGCATGAAAGAGACCAATTAATGCAATGGAGTACTTGTTATTAATAATTACTTGCCAATATAGGGGTTTTAATAGTTTTGTTGTAATGCCTATTCTATCTTTCGAATTAAATTTGTTTCTTGGTTCACTAGATAGAGGACGTTAATACGAACCAGTAGGCATTGGATTCATCCTAATCGAAGTTATAGATCTTTTTGTCTGATTTATATAGTGTTTAATGGGTTTTAAATGATTCATATAGTTTCTGTTGCTTACAAATCAAAATAAAATTATATCTATAGTCTCCATGGAATTTTGATTCCAGGGACATATTATTTGTAATTTTCTGAGCAGTATTCGACTAACTATGATTTTAATACTCTAAATAAGCCATTAATCTATTTATTTAATTGCTGCGAAACCTTACAGTATTTGCCTGAACCATTTGCATATTGATGATCTACATGGAACCAGCTTTCCATCGGTATATCATTTATATTTTTGTGGCAAGCAATTAATTTACTATGAATTTAATGATTTATAAAAGCATTAAAACTAATTAAATTTCTACGGGGTAAATATTCCGCAAAAGCTGGATCCAACCAGATATTATTAATCTACATTATAGTAGCTTCAATTTGATATATTGTTCATATTTTTCGAAGTTATAGATAATTTCCTATGAATTTACTAACGTAAAAGACCATTAGAACTAATTAAGTTATTGCAGTAAACGCATACTGTAAAGGTTGAATCTAATGCCATATTAATATTCTACACGTTTTATGAATCCATTGATATATTATTTGCTATTTTCTGATCTACATATCTTTTTATATGATTTTTGCAAGTTTACACAATTTTCTGCAATTTAAATTCAATTTCAAATCTACAGGGAATATTCCCTGGGAATATTCTATACTGACTGGGACGCTGGGCTGACCTGACATTGACACGTGGCAAGATCTGGTTGGCTCATACCCCTTTGTTGATAAGCTTTAATCTTGACCGTCGGGATGAGATCCAGTGGCTAGGAGAGGAGATTGACCCGATTTTGGCTCAGAATAGACAAGAAATAGATCTGTGTTAGAGAGACAAATCCGTAGGTCAAATTGAAAAACTTACAACATGAAAGTTATGGGGAATCAATATTCCTACCTTTTCACCAAAGGAATTTGGATTTGAAGAAACGAGCGCGAGTACATCTTGGATTTACACCGTCATATCTAAAATATTGCGGTGCAAAATTCTCCTGCTGTGATGGATGAAAAGAGGTGAGGTTTGTCGGGATCGAAATATTTTGACGAGATCTACAACTTTCGTTTGTTGGCCGAAGGCAAACGACGAAGTCTAGATGGGTGAATAAACGAAATAAGATTCGGGCATGTGTAGATTTGGGATTTCGAGAAGGAAAACTCGTACAGCTGTGGCTCCACGAGTTTATATGGAGATTTAGGATGGTGTAGAGATAGGTCTTGGAGTAGGGAACAAGTAGAAACAAACGGAAGTCGATTCGGATTTGTAGATAAAAAGATATAAGAGTTTGAATAGAGATAGGTTTAACAAAAACTGTTTTGCACGGAAATTAAAGCAAAGGAAGACATCGATCTGTGCCCGTGGTGGCTGCTCCATCCTTGCTGGTCCGCTGGCTCGGCCGGCCCAGTTAGTTTTTTTTTCTTTTTTTTCCTTTTTTATTTATTTGTTTCCCTCATATCTTTTGCATACGAACTCCAAATGACATGATTCTTGTTTTTAAAATTTTCTAAAATCGAATAGATCATTATAGGATCAAATTTGTAATATTTTTACTAGTTTGGAAGTAGTGGATTTATAAATCTTTGTATATTTCATTTTATTTATATCTTTATGTGTTTGTATTTATTTCATAACTTTCTCATAATAGCTCCAAATGAGCCTAATTTTGTTCCTAAAATTTTGTAATATTAATTGGATCTTTTAGGCTATAATTATCAATAATTGATGCCTTAGCAACAATGGGTTTTTATAAATCCAATTTAATTCCCTTTAGGAACAAAGTGGCATATACTATTTAGGGTTTTAGTACTTTATTTATATTTAGGGATTTTTCTTGATGCAAATATGCGATGCAATGCTGGTGAATATCATGCAAATGCAATTTTTTTCTAGTCTTTATTTCTAAAATCCTGGGATGTGACAAATTAGTATTTTTCAATGAGTAGAAATTGCATTTCTAAAATAAGATAAATTAGGCCATGTCAATATTTCATGTAGTGATTGAGATGATGCTAGATCATCTAGTGTGGATATTTGTGTGCTAAATAGAAGTAGTTAAGTATTGTTTGGTGATTGTGTACCTCGTATTTATTTATAGACGCTAGTATCAACCCGGGGTACAAGGAAGAGGAGTTCTACAACGAAGAAGAGGAGAAATTCGACAACTGCACCAACCAAGGCAAGCTAAAACTATGCAAGCTATTGTGCTGCAACCTTGATTATACCAATCGCAATTTTTACCTGCAAGATTTATCTTTCTTCCTTTTATCAAAGTTACTCAAATAGTTAATTAATTGGTGATTAGTGGAGAAACAGGAAAGATGCCATCAAGAGCATAGAACTAGGTGTAGGTAGTTACACTTGATTAGTACCCCTCAATAGTGACACCCTCATTGATAGATGCTAGTGCTAAACTAATCTTGATCACTTTAGATGGGAACACTTGGAGAAAATGATTATGAAAACCTTGGGATGGTGAGTCATTTTATTGAAATGTTTTGACATATTTTATTGAACACAATGAGTTGAAGATGATACTGAATGCCCTGACTTTGATAAACACTGATGGTTGGGTTCGGATGCGATACCATTCCAACTTTATCGTACAACCATAATACCTGGGTTGTTTATGGCTTAACTGGAAACTTATGTGTCTTAGTATGGGTTCCCTCGTGGAAAGAGGTTGAGCTGAGGCTACCTCGTGATTATGAATGTCCACCTATGCAGTACCCTGGATGGAGGATGGCCATGGCTGGGAGGCCAAACTCATAGGGTAGGTGCCTATACTAGGGTGTGTAATTGAAAGGGTTAGGATTGATTATCCGCATACCAAGTATGATGATTCAGGGTTATCCCTGATGGATGTATCGAATGTTGTGGTGAAAGTGTACCACCTCTGTAGAGTGTCAAACTGTAACATCCCTAAAATCATGTTTTCAAAGATTTCATATCATGCATGCATGCATATCATTTAGGGATCAAATTCAAACTCATTTGAAAGAAAACAGAACTTGAGAGCTATGATTTTATGTGATCAAACATTAAATCAAATGCTACTCTCCAATAAGTGATTATTTGTTCAAAACCAAACCTTGTTGCTCTCAGATTGTTTTGCTTGATTGCTAGTGCTTAAACCAAAATTTACAAAACAAATATAGATTTAAAACCATTTTCAAAACTTGTTCAAATCAAGTGCTATGTCACTGTTTATTTTGTTTGATCAATAGGACAAAGCTAATACAGAGAGACCACATGATTTTATGCCCAGAAATATGAGTGTTACACTCTACAAAAATCCAGAAAAGGTTTGAATTCAAATGGCTTTTGAAATCATTTGAAAATGTTTCCTGGAAATTCAAACAGAAAAAGAAAAGGAATAAAGAAATAAGAAAAGGCCGGCGCCACTAATCTAGCCCAACAGCGAAACCAGCCCACTAAGCCCACCCAGGGTTTTGCCCTCTCTCTCACGCGCACCCACTCGACCCCGCACTCACTGACCAGTGGTCCCATCGCCACGTCGTCATCGTCCTCCCAGAATCAGCGCGATGAACACGTCGCCGCCCGTTGCTTCCCCCGCCTCTTCCGCGTTTTTGAATCTCTTAATTGGCGATGAATGCGTGCGTGATCTCCGCCCCTGCTCCGGCTATAAGATCCCCTCCCCTCGCTGCCCATTTCCCCTCACTCAACACAGACACCACGCCACCAGGCTGCCCGTAATCGTGCCCACACCTCCGCAGCACCGACAACCTCCGGCGACCAATTCCGGTGAGCATCGTCCACCCCTCTGTCTCTGCTTCATGCGAGCATGATCTACATGTCCTTGCGCATCTTCTCATGCATTCCTTTTTCTCTGCCCATCCTAGAACGTCGCCACCGTCCACCACTGGAAACAACCGAAGCTCGGCGCAACTCCGGCAACCCCTCCTGGTAGTTCCCGACCACCCCTTTTCCCCTTTTCGATACTCACATGTTCGCCTGGCTTGTGCGCATCTAACAGCCTCGCTGGTTTGTCTTAGCACGCACCAGAACCTCGCGTCCGACGACGCCAAGGTTTGCCCGACGTCTGCCTCTACTCCGACGAGGAATCCTCGCCGTGTCCGCGCGCCCCTTGACAAGCCACTGCCACGTTGAGCTTCAGCACACCGCCGTAAGCCTTGTAAGCCTCTCCGACGACCCCAACCCTAGCCACCGTGCTACCGTAGATAGAGCGCGCCGCCGCTCACCATCGCCGCGCGCCGCCAGACTTTGGTAGGTTGATCAAGCACCATTGGATCTGGATCTAACGCGTAGGATAGATCACTTAACGAAGGGGTAAGTAGCGATCTGTGCCGCACGATCTAGTTAGATCTAACGGCGCGGAAGGGCGATCCAGCGCGAAGCGGTACCAGCCAGTTAGAAAGCGCCGCGTGGCACGAGATTTGTTTTAAAAAGTTTGAATTAGATCTATTAGATGTCAAACTTGTTTAAATCATAACTTTTGAATGCCACGTCCAAATTTGACAAATTTTATATCAATGGAATCAGGAGAGAAAATACTTTCCATCTATGCTATGTGTTTAATGTTTTGCCTCTGTTAAAATGGTTGTTTTACAGAAACATGTGTAGGCCTATTTTGTGTATAACAATTATTTGGGAAATGTTTTAATGTCCAAATATAGTTTGTTTGGAAAGTTTTGAACTTGTTTATGAATCAGTACTGTGCACTTGTCTTGTTTGGTGTAGAAAATCATCACATGGCATTATGCATGCATCCATATATTTTTGCTTGTATTTATTATGTATGTGATTTTGGTGTTATTATTTTATGTGTAGATTTTGGTGCAAATAGTGATTGTGATTATGAGGATTGTAGCTACTCTCCAAACTACCAAGGCAAGTGGTGCTTCATGAGTTTATTCCTATGTTTTTCAAATATGCATTAGAAATATTTTTCTAGTCTTGCATGGATATTTTGATCGATATGCTATGCTTGGGAAATCCTAGTAGTTTTAGAATTGCTAGAAATTTCTAAGTTAAGATGCTTATCTATGCCATGCTTAGCCTAGCTAGTAGCAACCAAGGGTGGTTATACATATATGCTATGATAATATATTTCTAAGTCTTTGGACTTGTGTTTTGCTTAATAAAACAACTAAGTGAATGAATCACTTGGGTGGAATGGAAGGAATGGTTTATGTTGAGTGGTTACACAAGGCCCATTTCCATTGTTACCTTGTGTATCTCACTTGTGGAAAGACACCCAGGAACAAAGGGATTTGAGAGGCCAAATGTTAAGAAGCTTCTAGTGCAGCCTCTTAGCAATATGGGCTCTGCCTGGATCATATAGGTTGCAATAACTTAGCCATTTGGACAGTTGGTGGTAGTGGGATGATAGGTTGGAGCGCGTCCATTTGGTCTAAGGGAAGGCTTCTGAAAGGTCCTGTCTTGGTGAAAATCAAGTCTTGTGGGGAAGTGCACAACCTCTGCAGATGGAAGAATCTAAGTACTTAGCCATGTCCCTGGTATTGGACAACTTGAGCATCAAGACATGGAAGCTATCAAGAATATCCTCATCCCAATTTCTAAGTAAAAACTTGTGGTTGAACAAGGGTGAAGGACCCCAATGTCTATTGGTGGTTCCTTGGGAAAGATTTTGACAAAGACAAACTTAGTGTTTTCAACTAATAGGCAAAACCTATTTTGAGCAAAGCAAGCCTAAGATACACTTAGCCAAAATGCATATAGTATATAGTCCACCAATATTCTACTAAGGTATCACTTGCCAATACTATTCCAATGTATTGACCCACTGTGGCTGTAACTTGTGATGTTGCAGGATATTCTTATGATGATTAGGAGTCATGAGTCTACACTCAACATGCTTGCCTGTGGCACATGAAGATGAAGACTTATTTATCTTATTATATATTTGAACTCTTGTATTAGGCCTGTGGCCATGGAGTTTTTAAAAGACTATGTTTGTCTCTGGAATGATATGTAATAATGACCTTTGTTTCTCTGTACTTCATCTTAAACTGTGGATGCTAGCATTGATCCAGGGACTAGCATTGCAATCACAGGGATCCTTTCCTTTACAAAGGAGGGATCTTACAAAAACTATTCGAATAGCCGCGTCCGCGGTCATGGACAGTTGGATGGACATACTGTTCTGTTGTCAGATATTTTCAAAATGACTTGTGACATGAAATATGACTTGGACTTGACCACACAGGGTTGTGGACATGAAACTAGGTTCCCTCTTGAGTAATCTAGATAACTAAAATAGGTCTTTACTACTAAGTACCTTTGAAATAAAACTGGCTTATTGCAAACAAACCTAGAGCTTAGGATCCCTATTAGAATTGTGTTACTTGCATTAGTGATAGTTTGCGAGTACTTTAAAAGGACTCATGGATTTGTCTCTAGCTATTCACATGGCTATACTATGAAGAGGAGTATTCGGAGGACGGACATCAGGACGTCTACGATAACTAGGATCATCTCCCATCGTCAGCATTGCCTGTGACAATGAAGATGGAGTTTCTACTACGTTATTTCCCGCTGCTTTGATGTGTATTAAGACTTGATCATGAGATCAACTATTTGTAAGACTATTATGGTTTGTAATGGATGATGTATTGTGCTATCAATTCTATTATATCTCGCAAAAATGGTAATCCTGGGATTGCGATGTATGGCATAACAAGCATCTAGACTTAAAAATTCGGGTATTCACAAGTTGGTATCAGAGCCATCCTGACCATAGGAGACCCTAGTTAGAATGGACGTATAAAAAACTTAGTTGCAAAACAAAGAAAGTGAGTATTTATGAAAACTTATTCTCACTCTTATCCTTGAGATTCTTTCCAAAAGAGAGTCATACGTTCCTCAAAGTTTTTGCAATCCTACATAAAATTTGACACACTTGATAACCTCACTAACTTACTCATCCTAATTTCTTATAGATGGAAGACAAGTACAGCAGGTTCTACCAGCTTGGAAATGGAGGGGAACTCATCTTTGAGAAGGACTGCTTGCACACGGAGTTCTTTGAAGCGCAGCTCAATGACCAGACAGGGGAGAACTGCAGTGGTTGATCGTTGTCGATCTAAGAGGCAAGATGGAGCCACCCACCTTGGAGAAGATACAGTTCAGCTTGAGGGAGAACAATTGGCTGGATGGACTAGCTAGAGCCATGCACGAGGCGCTTGTCCATCTGTGTGGGCAGAACATCAACCAGATCATTGGCACCTGCTTCGCTCACTATGCAAGACGTGACTCCATGGGACAGCCCTTGGCCATGCCAGGACATCCGGAGCTGAAGCATCATGTGGATCACCTCGCCTTCATGCTGCACAAGAACCAGAAGGAGTTGGACAACGCCCGTGCCTACACCAACCAAAAGCACCTTGTTGCAACCGAGAAGAACCAGACCCTCGCCATCCTATCTAAAGAGCGCAAGTCACTTCGTCGCTAGCGTAAAAAAAAGGACCGCATCATTGCTCACCTCCGCTAGAAGGTGGCAACCCTGGAAGAAACCATCCATGACCAGAAGATTCAGCTCAAGGAGAAGGAAGACGAAGGTGAAGATATTCGTTGGGATATCACTTCGTACCTCAGTGATGATGATGACTATTTCGAGGACATCAACATGGAGTTCCACACTGACGAGGAGGACGCTGATTTCCTGGATGACGAAGATCCCACCAGTTCCGATGATGAGTAGTATCACTAGATCACTGTCATAGGTGTGAGTTTGTATCCGGTCCCACTATATCGTAGAATGATAGAATGGTTCTTAAAACCATCTGCTGGGTAGTTATGATGTGTTGTTTGGAATGTGTGTTTGGAATGAATGAAAAAGAGTTGTTGGTTTTCAAACCTTAGCCATGCTCAAAGTTTAAAGCTTTTGAATCATACCCATAAGCCATAGAAATTTCCCCTTGTCTTATGAGCTACCTCAATCTTCAAATGACTCGCGGCAACCCCAGTGGAAGCAATTCATCCCAGGATCCGATGGTTTAGATTCTGCAAATGCTAGTGGAAGAATAAGAAGCCGGTAGAACCGAGCGTCAATCCAATCTCTCCACTCTTCAGCAGATCGCCCAAATGGCGCATGACAACCAAGGCCATGGAAATCAGGATCACCATGGATCTAAGCTCAAGAACTTCCAAAACACCAATCCTCCTATGTTTAGAAAATCTGAAGAGCCCTTAGATGCTGATGACTGGCTATAATCAATGGAGAACAATTTAGAAGTTGCAGGAGTAGATGCCGCGGAGAAAGTACTGTTTGTCACCCACTACCTGGCAGGTTATGCAAGATCATGGTGAAATAGCACTCGTACAATGAACGGAGGACAAATGATGACTTGGGAGGAATTCAAGATCAAGTTCAGCAGGACTCATGTGCCCCCAGGTTTGATCAAGAGGATGAGGGATGAATTCAAGGAGTTGAAGCAGGGAAGAATGACTATGGTGGAATACCGTGACAGATTTTTTTCTCTGTCTAGGTATGCCCCCGATGAAATTAACACCGAGGCAAATAATAAGGAAATATTCCATTGGCCGATCTAGAAGCTCTAGTGGATTATGCTATCCAGATGGAAGGAAAGATCAATCAAGCCAGTGAGAACCGTAAGCGTCGTATGATGCACCAGCCTGGACCACACCATACCCCAAAGTACCGCCCCAGATCATCTACATGATTTGCACCAAGGAACAACATGCCACCTATGTCCCTTTCGAACTTTCCCAATCGTGGCGGAGGAAACCCGAGGCCCGGAGGCCACAAAAACAACCCCGGTAACCCCCATAACTTCAACCGTGCACCGCCAAGGTCCACCACCAATAACCTGCTTTGAATGTGGGATCACGGGTCACTACTCCAATGAGTGCCCCAAGAAGCTTGCTGCAGCATCCAATGCCACTGCACCTGCCCAGCAACAGCGTTGTGTCTAGCCTGGAAATAGGTTTGCCCCAGACAATCCACACAACCGTACCGGTCGTCTGTTCCACATGAATGCGGAAGAAGCCTAGGAAGCGCCAGATGTCGTGCTGGGTATGTTTTCTGTTAACTCAGTACTTGCAAGAGTGTTGTTTGATTCTGGAGCATCACACTCGTTTGTTACAGAATAATTTGCATGCACTAGTAAGATTCAACCAACAAATTTGAAGCATGTTATGATAGTTCAAATAACTGGGTCAACTACCAAAGCTCGAAAAATTTGCAAGGCCGTACCTATCAGAATACATGGAATAGATTTTTATGCCAATTTAATAGTACTTGGAACAAAAGGTTTGGAAGTAGTACCAGGGATGGATTGGATGTCGAAACATCAAGGATTAATAGACTGTGCCAAGGAAGCCATAACCATGACCAGTAGAACCTGAGTATCAGTAGAGCATATGTCTGAGACGCTGCCCCGTCAATTCAAGTGCAACAAGAGTTTAGTCCAACCAACCCTAGACCAAGTCAGAGTAGTCTGTGAATACCCCAGTGTGTTCCTAGATGAATTACCTGGTATTCCCCTAGATCAGGATATCGAGTTTATCATTGAACTAATTCCTGGAACTGTACCTATAGTTCAGAGACTCTATAGTATGAACCCAGCCGAATTAGTGGAGCTCAAATACCAACTTTATATAGGATTGCAAAAACTTTGAGGAACGTATGACTCTCTTTTGGAAAGGATATCAAGGATAAGAGTGAGAATAAGTTTTCATAAATACTCACTTTCTTTGTTTTGAAACTAAGTTTTCCAGATGTCCATTCTAACTAGGGTATCCTATGGTCAGGATGGCTCTAATACCAACTTGTGAACACCCAGATTTTTAAGTCCCTGGCTATTCCACTTAGACTAAGTTTTTGCTAAATTGAGTTCATATTTAATTCTTAAATTAACTATGTGAACTCCCACTCAAAACAACATCCCTCACATTGTTTTAGTGATCACATGAACCAAATCTACTACACCAAGTCAGATCATCACGAGAGATGATGTATATTCAAAGGCGAACAATCAACATGTTCATCATATCAATCATATGACTCATGCTTTACCTTTCGGTATTCCGTGTTTCGAGACCATGTTTGTACATGCTAGGATTGTCAAGGTTAACCTTAGTATCCGCATGTGCAAATCTGGCTTGCACCCGTTGTATGCACAGTAGAATCTATCACACCCGATCATCACATGGTGCTTCGAAACGACGAGTCTTAGCAATGGTGCCTACTAAGGACGAACACTTTACTACTTGATATTTAGTGAGAGGGATAATCTTATAAAGCTACCGTCGCAATCTAAGCAATACAAGATGCATAAAAAGGATTAACATCACATGTAATTCATAATATGTGATATGCCTTTCTTCTTGTGCCTTTGATATCCATCTCCAAAGCACGAACATGATCTCCATCATCATCGGCGTGGTGTCAAGGTCAATGGTGCTGCTTCATGGTTGTCCTCCACCAACAACAAATTTTACAACTACTTTGATGAATAGACACGCAGGTCTTAAACAAAATTTAAAGACAACCATAAGGCTCTTGCCGGTTGCCAACTTACAATAAGGATCATTGCATACATCATATATAATCACAATCACATCATGGCCATATCACATCACAGCACAAGCCCCGCAAAAACAAGTTAGACACCTCTAATTTTCTTTGCAAGTTTTACGTGGCTGGGGCTTTCGAATAAGAACCGTTCTAACTTACGAACATGAAGCACAACGTTGATACAAGTATTGTCAAGTGCCCGTTATAAATTGAATCTTCACTATGGTGGGAGAGACAGACACCCGCAAAGCCACTTATACAATGCAAGTTGCACGTTGAGGGTGGAGCAAGTCTCATGTACGATGACATGTAAGGTTATCTTGGGCTGCTTCATCCCACCATTCCACAAGATGCAAAGTACACAAAAATAAAGCAACAAAAAAAACATCAACACCCACAAAAATATTGTGTTCTACTCGTGCAACAGATCTACGCATAGAGTCGGCTCTGATACCACTGTAGGGTTCACAACATGGAAAACAAAAAAATTCTATTACGGGAACACATAAAACCAATATCTATTCTACGAGATCGGTGCAACGAGATTGTATAGAACTAACCCTCGAAGATCCAAAGCATTTAACAAGATTCGGATCTCGTGGTTGATGTAGTCGATCACTTTCCAATCTCAATATCGCATAGATAATCCTTTCGGCGCTACGTTTCGGCAGCGCTTCCGCAGTCGGTCACACGTATGGTAGTCAATGAAGACCTTCCTCTCCTTTGTTCTAGCAGGGCAGCGGAGGTTGTAGGTCTCCTCGGAATCCGAACAGTAGGACAGTATGGTGGTGGTAGAGGAAAATAGATTACTGCAGGGCTTCGCCTAAGCCGGAGCAGTGTATGGAGGAGAGAGAGGAGGCGTCGGCGGCTAGGGTTTGGGGTGAGGGTCTATATGGGTGGGGGGCTGTGGACAGCGTTCCCATCCCTGGACGAGTCCTTCCCCAACTCCTCTAGGATGGCGGCAAGGAAGGGGAGAGGGAGAACTTGTCCCTCAAGGTTTCCCTTTCCTTCCCTAACTAGGATTTTACTTTTCAAACTAGGATATGACTTTTCAAACTAGAGTTTGTTTCTCTCTTCCTAGTCCTTAGCCGAGTTGGCCTAGGGTATGATGCGCCTAGCCCATCAGGGTATGGTGCATTCCAAGTACCCCCTCTCGGGGTGGTGGACGTTCCAGAACATTCTAGAAGCTTTTGGTCAAAACACTGAAAACATTTCTGAACCCTGAAAATTGACTTTCCTTATATGAATCTTATTCTCTAGACCATTTAGGATATCCTCGTGATGTCCTGGATCCAATCCAAGACTCCGAACAACATTCGGTTTCCAACTCACATTCCATATCTACTCAAACAACATCGAATCCTTATCTGTGTCTCCCTACGGTTTATGAACTATGCATACATGATCGAGACACCTCTCTGATCTATAACCAATAGTGGGATCTGGAAATCCATAATGGCTCCCACTTATTTATATGATGACTTCGTGATTTAATGAACCATTTACATACGATACTGATTCCCTTTGTCGCACGATACTTTACTTATCCAAAGTTTGATCGTTAGTATCTCTATACCTAGTTCAACCTAGTTACCGATATGTACTCTTTACTCGTTCCGTGATATGACATCCCTTGTTACCTAGTCACATGCTTGCAAGCCAATTGGATGACATTCCACCGATAGGGCCCAGAGTATATCTATCCTTCATATGGATGGACAAATCCCACTCTTAATCCATGTGCTTCAACACATACTTTCATAATACCTACTGCCACCTTTATAACCACCCAGTTACGAAGTGGTGTTTGATGTCATCAAAGCATCCATCTGGTGATGGTGATTAACATGATCTCATGGTCGAAGGATTAGGTTACTATTTATTTGAAAGCTTGTAGCAACCAAACTCTACATGACTTTGATCTTACGCTACGCTAACTATAGGAGTGTGTCCATCAAATCATTCTCTTAATGACATGATCTTGTTATTAATAACATCTAATGTCCATGATCAGGAAACCATGATCATCTATTAATCAACAAGCTATTTCAACAAGAGGCTTACTAGGGACTCTTTTATGTTTACAAAACACACAAGTATTAATGTTTCCGATTAATTAAATTATAGCATGGGATGTAAACATCTATCATAAACACAAAGATATAGTAAAAACCATTTTGCCTCTTGGGCATATCCCCAACAAAGAAAACCCGCCTTTTACAACAGTTCATTTTCATGGTTGAGAAACCTTCTATGACGGATGGCCTTCGTGGTAAAAGTTCTATCACAAAACAATCTACCACGGATTTTTTATCATGTCAGATCGCACCCTTCAGCCATGAAAACTTGTTACGTTGTAGATATGTTCGCTAGCCGTGTTTACTGCTGACGTCATGCAAACCTCTATGTGGCAAACGCCGTTAACTACCAGTTACCATTGTTAACTGTCATGGAAACAATTGTAGAAAGCCAGGCCCAGCCAAGGCCTGATAAATATTAAGTGGGTTGGCCCATTAAGAGATCCCAAAATGAAGACGGCATGTTACTGTTCCGACATGTACTATTTGAAATGGGTCCGTAAGTGTGGCCTGCTACTGTTTGTGCCTACATAAGGCCCACGGTAACCCACCATTGTGTGGCCACTTGTGTCCTACGCCACATCGGCCCGTTACTATTCTGGCATGCTGCCAATTAGGCCTTCCATTATTCCGTCCTTCTGTCAATCTGGCCTTTTACTATTCTGGCCTGATGTTAATCTGGTCTTCTACTGTTCAGGCCTGCTGTGAATCTGGCCTTCTACTGTTCGGGCCTGCTGACCATCTAGCCTTTTACTGTTTAGGCATATTAGTATTCAGGGCTGTTACTTATCCAACTCATCAGGATTTTGGCCATGGCATTGTTCAAGCTATTTATTATTTTGGCCTTTTGGTTCTTTAGGCCAGTTACTATTTTGTCCTTTCACTGTTTTGGCCTTTCACCATTTCAGCCATTTACTATTATAGCAGTTTACTATTACAACCCTTCTCTATTCTGGCATTTTACTGTTCTGGCCTTTTACTATTTGGCCCTTTAATGTTTTGGCCTCTTACTGTTCATTCTCATGTCAATGCTCACATTGTTTTATTGATCGTTCTGTTCTAGATTGTTACTGTTTTGGCCTTTTTTGGAAGAGTAGACTTATTTTGCAGAACAACACAAGAATGCCAAGACGCAAATTAATACACATGCGAAAATTTAAACTACTTATCACACAACAATAAAAGTTTATTACAAGAGATCATTAAACAAGATATGCATTCTAGAAGATTAAATAGTGTTGGCATCCTAAATAAGAGATCGGTACATGGTGATTTGCTTCAATGTATCATCTGTCCTCTTCTTCAACATTTCAGCTACAGATCTAAGAGCATCTACACCCTTTGTTACTGCATGCAACACAGCCTTCATATATCTATCACCTACAGGAGGTGTTCTAGGTGGACTGATAAGTAAGTTGTTTGCTTCAGAAATGCAATGGGAGGACGAATGAGAAGAGGGATCGCAACTTTCAGTCCTGACTTCCGAGGTCTCCTACTTTATTTTAACTATAGCCTGGTATAATATGGTGAAAGGGTTAAAACAAAGAACAAGGGGGAAAAGTAGTATTGTATAAATTATAGATCGTTTAAGAGCAAGCACAAGGTGAGCCTTACAAGACGCTGCTAAGAAATTTACTAGGCTCACATCTAAGAAAATAAAATCTACTCCACCATTTACACCAGATAGGAGACCCACTCATCCGAGTAGAAAGAAAAAATAAAGGCATGGGTCTTGTAGTAGACCTAGAGTCCACAAAAACTTGCTAGACTAACCCTCTCCAGTGAAAAATACTCTCTTAGACACCTCAAATTTCCAACGCTGCACATGATAGGAATCCACTATGTATGAATAAACCACACCATAAGCCAAAAAGTGCAACTTAAGAGCTATCTATATACTTAGTGGACCTACAGTAGCTTGTTCAGGTTGATAGTTGCTCCTTCTCAAGCGGGTGCGACTCCTGGTCAATCTGTATACTTAGTGGTATCGGAGTCGAGCAGCTGGAAATCTAGTCCTTGCACTCCATTGTCCTTTCTCTGCATTAAGGCATGGCATTTAAAACCGAGTTAGCTGGTTTGGAAGAATGAAAGCACATGAAAAACACCAAAGATATAACATTAAAAATGACTAGATGTATGACTCAAACTAGTTAGATGGTTTGGAAGGATGAAAGCAGTTGAAAAAACCCAAAAAGATAGCATTAAAATGACTAGATGGACATTTTCTGAATTAAGCATTCGCAAATATAAACACAAAAAAACATGAATGTATGTCATGGCAAGTTTTCAGGTAGAATGACTTATTAACTTAATATGCATAAAAGTAATATAACTTATTAACATGAAAAGAAACCATCCTGGGTAACACATAGAAACCTCACACTTCAGCCTTGCTTGGCGTCATATTGTCAGTATTGGATCCTTTATGACTTGTTCCCATGACCCATTCGAGCGCTCGGAAAGAAAAGCATCTACGAGTTAGTGTTGCAGGATTACACCAATAGTGTGAGAATGTAAGAAAGGAAATAATAGCGACAATCTTATGATGTGGATAAGATCTACCAGATGTGGGCGCAAACAAAATGGCAATAGCATCCAGGATATTGAGCAACATTCTAACGCTTTCGTATCTTACGAGTACCAAAAAAATAACAAATGGGCAAGAGAAATTACCGCTGTGCATCGGGGGTGGGTGGGACGGGCAAGAGGCGGCGGGGGCGGCGGATGTGCATTTCGAGGTGGATCCGGTGCATTGGGCGGTGAATATGCTCCCGAGTGGAAGAGAGCACTGGAGGGGAAGGAACTCCGGTGTGGAAGAGAGCGCCGGAGGTGAAGATGCTCCCGTGTAGAAGAGAGCACCGGTGGTGAAGGAGCTCCGTTGTGGAAGAGAGGGTTGTCGGGGAAACAGCTGGAGGAAGGTGGAGGTCGGAGGGGGGTGGGAGGCGAAGAGGTGATGGGGAGATATAGGTGGGATGACGCACATTTACCACCTATATCCCTCAATTATTACAGTGTTCCTCAAGTCTTGTTTCCACGCCAGGGATAGAAGAGGAATTTTGCATTCGTAAAAATCGGGGTGGGATTTTTGACTAGATGCGCGGGATCTTTCGACTTTGAGCGGAAATTTTGAGGTTGAAGCTTTCGACGTACACTACTCCGACGTGGCCACTCCTCACGTGATGGCCATGTCTAGACCCACACACCAGCGATATCATGCTTACTAGCATTATTGATCTCTAGGTCCCGCTAATGATTATTGATCGGAGATAGTCTTGATCATGTCCACATAGTTCTCGAACCCATAGGGGGACACACTTAATGGTAGTCAACGCATTTGATGTCACATCCCAAGATTTTCCAAATCTTGAAATGTGAAAATAAATGAATAAAATAAAACTTTGTTTAATTTTCAGAGACAGAAGAAACTTTTTGAATTTAAATGGAACCTCAAACCCATTTGAATCAAATAAAATCCTAAAAGGATTTATAAAGATAAACATTTATTAAAGGAAATTAAAATGTTTTAAAATTATTATTTTGAATCTTTGAATAAAAAGATTTGGTTTTCAAAAGAAAAGGTGGATTCATAAATAAGGAATATTTTACAAAGCCAAATTAAACCTTGGCCAAGCTTTGGAATTAAAACATTTTATTTTTAATAAAATTTGCAAAGGTTTATTTAAATAAATTAATAAGGATTTAATATCCTAGTTTTATTAAAGTAAAGACTTATTCCATTTTAAATAAAACACTAAAACCTATTTATTTATTTTAAAATAAGTTTTCCAAGTATTTATATTCTCAAATAAAACCTACTAAAAGTGTTTTGGCTTTATTTTAGGATTTCAAAATAAATATCTCAATAAAACAAATCCCATTGGATTTAATAATGAAAGTCTATTATATTAATTAATAATGGACTCTAAAATAAAATGTTATTTTGTTTTAAAACAAGTTTCCAAGTATTTAATATTTCCAAATAAAACCTATTGATTTGGTTTTGAAAATATTTAGGTTTCAAATAAAGATTTTATTTATAAAATCAAATTCTATTTTATAACTAAGTTCCATTCTTATTTAAATATTAATGGACCCTAAAGTAAAAGGATTATTTTTATTTTAAACAAGTTTTCCAAATAATCTTTATTTCCAAATAAAACCTACTGTTTGGGTTTTGAAAGCATTTTGGATTTTAAATGAAGATTTTATTAAATAAAACAAACCCTATTTTATTAAATAACTAATGATCCATTTATTTAATTAATAAATGGAACCTAAAAAGATGTAAAATAATATTTTATTTTAGAATGTGAATTATGATGTTAAGCAGAACCAAATTCATATTTGAAAAGCTTGATGATTGTTTGAATCATTTTGAATGTGTTTGGTTGTTTGAATTTCAAAACAGGAAAATAGAATTAGAAAAAGAAAAAGGAATCAGACAGAAAAAAAGAAAAAGAAAACAGACCCAACCCACTACCCCGGCCCAAGTAGCCCACCTAGCCCAACTTCCCTCCCCGAACCGTTTTCTTTTTCACTCAGAACCGCACCCACCCAGCAACCGACAAGTGGACCTCCCCTCGATTCTTTTCCCCACTGACCAGTGGACCCCTTTCCACTGTTCTCCTTCTCCACCCCGCGACTGCTTCTTCCTCCTCTCGTCGCCGTTGCCAGCATTGAATCGCGGCATCAATATGCCTTAACACAGCCACCATAACTCGCCGCGATCAAGCACCTTAAATCGCCAGTCACTCCTCTCCGTTTCCCCTCTGCCTCCTTCCCCAAGCACGCCCCCAGGCTGCCATAATTCGTCAGCCACTCCCTCTGCCTCCGACGACCCCTCTCGCCAATTCCGGCCAGCACACGCTCCCTTCCGCCTCCCTGAGCACACGAGCACGCTCACCATACACGGGCGCATCCTTCTGTGTCAATCACTCGACCGCGGGCGCCCCAGAGCTTGGGCTTGGACTAGCTCTGACAGCGCCGCCGCCTGTTTCATCTCCGACGACAACCCCAGGTAGAGACCGGCCGCCCCTTTGCTTCTCGATCATGCTAGCAGCTTCACCTTGGTCTTGCGCACCTAATCGTGCCCTCCGTTTGGCTTCTCATGATCGACAGCGTCACCCCGACCGCAACCAGCACCACCTGACACCGTTCGCAACTCCGGCGAGGAATTACTGCAACCCTAGTACGCCCCTTGTCAAGCCAGCAGCACCTTGAGCTTCGCCGTGTTCTCCTGAGCCTGGTGAGCATCTTCCCTTTCTCCCTCACCTCCTGTAGCATCGGCACCGTCGTCGACCGACAGCTCCGCCGCCGGTAGCCACCGCAGCGCCGCCCATCTGTGGCTGGTGTGCCTAGCACCGTTAGATCGTCATCGTAAGGCCACGATAGAATCATTTAACGCCGAAGAGGTATGCGCTCAGTACCGCACGATCGGACTTAATCCAACGCACCGCAATGCTGATCCGCGCGAAACGGTACCGTCCAGTAGGGTACTGCCGCGTGGCACTAGAATCTGTTTAAAAGAATGTTTGAATCAGATTTATTTGCAAACTTCAAACCCTTGTAACTTTCAAACCACACGTCCAAAAATTGCAAATTTTATGTCATTGGATTCAGGAGAACAAGCCCTAGCCAACCATGGCCTTAGTTTAGCAAATAGTATCTGTTAACTTGTTTGAAATTGCAGAAACTTTTGTATGCTTGTTTAGAGTATAAAAATTGTTTAAAATTGAATTTAGGGTTAAAACTTTTGCAAAATGGTTTGATGTGACCTTACTGACCCTAGGAACCAACCCTTGGTGTTGGAAATGTTTTTTGTAAGATTTAGGTTAGATTACTTGACTTAGTCATTTTCTAGCCAAATAAAAAGAATGGTTTTTGGTTATAAAAATGTTTATGGAAAGAGAACTTTAAGGAAATGTTTTTGACCAAACCTACTGACCCAAAAACACCAAGTTTTGCAATAGCAACTCATTTGGTGAACCCTATGGGCTAATGCCTTAGTAAAAATATTTCTACACCACATAAAATAACACTTTGTTTTGAAAATGGTTTTAAAGTGAAACCTTTTGCAAATGACTTGGCCACTTTAGGAAATGACCATTAGATGTACCCAAATGACTATGACCCACTAGGAACCACTTTTTCAAACAAAACAAAGCTTGGCATGCTTGCATGCATTTCTTTGACTTTGGTTTGGAATGTGAATTGAATTTGTGTTTGCTTGATTGATTTGTAGTGAAATGTGAGACTAGAAAGATCAACGAGTGAACCACCATTCCCTACCAAAAAGGCAAGTGATGCTTCATACTTTTGTCCCATTACTTTTTCTATGCATTAGTGATTTTGCTAAGTAAAACTTGCATGAATTTTTCTAAGTATAGGACTTGCTATAGGAAAACCTAGTAGATGAATCCTTAGTAGGATTTTTCCTAAGTTAAGTTTCCTATTACTACCAAGCTTAGCCTAGCTAATAGAAAACATGGGTGGAAATATATTCACACTATGGAAAAATATTCTAAGTCTGAGGACTTAAGTTTTGTTTAATAAAACAACTAAATTAATGAATCACCTGGGTGGAATGGGCTTGCTTGGTGGAGAATGGTTGAGTGGTTCACAATGCCATAGGCTTGGCTTGTGTATCTCACTTGTGGAATGCCACCCAGGAAACAAAGAGATTTGAGATGTCAAATGTTGAGAAGCTTCAAGTGCAACCACTTGGCAATATGGGCTCTGCCATGATCATATAGGTTGCAAGAACTTAGCCAAATGGACAGTGGGTGGTAGTGTTTGATAGGTTGGAACGCGTCCATTTTGGTCTAAGGGAAAGCTTCTGAAAGATCTTGTCTTGGGAAACCAAGTCTTGTGGGTAAAGTGCACCACCTCTGCAGAGTGTAAAATCTAAGTACTTAGCCATGTCCCTGGTAAAGGACAATTTGAGCATCAAGACATGGAAGCAATCAAGAATCTCATCATTCAAATTTCTAAATTAAAACTTGTGGTTTGAACAAGGGTTGTTTGAATTCTTCAATCATTGATGGAGAGATGGCTTGGTACAAGGATCTTGAAATCTTTGATTGAGGAAAATGATTTTATCAAACAAAAACTTAGTATTTTCAAAAGTTAAGGAAAAATCTATTTTGAGCAATGCAAACCTCAACTCCACTTAGCCAAATGCATATAGATGATAGACTCCACTATACAAATATAGTATCACTTGCCAATACAATTCAATTGTATTGACCCTTTGTGGCTGTAACTTGTATGTTGCAGGTTTGATTGATTTTAGTGAAGATTGATTGTTTAGGATTACAAAGTCTACAACCAACATCTGCCTGTGGCACTTTGAAGATGAAGGACCCATGACTATATTTATTCCGCTGCAATGTAATGTAATAGCCTAATGAGCTATGTTTGATGTAATAAAATTATGTTATTCCTGGTTATAAATTTATATTATGACCTTTGTATCTTGATATTACATCTTAACTGTGGATGCTAGGTATTGATCCAGGGACTAGCATTGTAAACACAGGAGGGATCAATCTTATCTAAGGTTGGGACCCCTAAAGATGGTATCAGAGCATTGTGTTGCCTGTAGGATTTGTAAACCTAGGATTGGACAAAAACCCTTAGAAAAGTAGGAGTTGTTTTGTTCCAAAACTTATTTACAAAACAAACTTGTATACTCTTTCCTCAACCATTTTGGTTTCAACTCTACACCTTTTCTACTTCAACTTGATGGAAAACCTACCCCATGACCCAAGACTACACCATGGGCAAAGGACTTCTTCAACTTCTTCAACTCTAATGACTTCAACTTCTTCAACCCTAATGACTTCAACATCTTCAGCATGTTCACCAAGGACTTCCAACTTGGAAACTACTAAGGACCACAAGTGAAACAAGGAAATCTTACTCAAGATTTAGAGACTGAGGGAATGCAAAATAAAAAGAAGCCATCAACAACTTTGAAGTATTGCAACCAAGAGTTATCCCAAGGAATCATGGTCTCAAGTAAGAAGAATCATGAAGGAAGAAAAGATCACAAGTGAACCATATAGATGGACCACCAAATTTTAGCTAAGACAAAACACCAACTTATGTGGTGTGACAAAAATATTTTGTTGCCTAAAAATGTGTTTGAAATTTGTTGTTTGAGTGGAGTGTTGCTTGTGATTGCATGCACATTGTTTGTGTGAATTGTGATGTGTGATTAGAAATGATTCCTTAGAAATATTTTGCCTATTCTAATCCCTACCCAACCCAAACAGATGACTACCTCAAAAGACTCCAAGGTTGATGACATCAACAATAACCAAGAGGACAACATGAGAGAACTTATAGCAACCCAAAACCAGTTGAGCCAAGAGACAACTCAGCTTTTAGCCAACAACAATGGACTAGACCCAACTATACAAAGGATTTTGAAACTTCAATCCCAATTGTTGCAAGGATTGGTTACTCAAATGATCAACATGGGAGAAAACTTTTCCCAAAGAGCTAATGACAACAAGGATGACAAAGATGTTATTCTAGAAGGAACCCAAGCTAGCAATGTTTTTAGAGACAAGGATCATGCATCCAAGGAACATGAAGATCAATACCCCAAGAAGAGAGAAAGATCTCCCACCTATGAAGTACATGAACTAGAAGAACTCCTAGCTTTGGAGAGACCCAAAAAGAAGAAAAAGGACATAAGCCAAGTGCAATGTTTCAATTGCAAAGAGATGGGACACTATGCCAATGAATGCTCAGAAAAGAAGAAGAACCAAAGAAACAAACAAAAGACAATGATACCAAAGGAAAAGAAAGATATCAGCCAAGTGATGTGTTTCAAATGCAAGGAACTAGGCCACTATGCAAGCAATTGTCCAGAAAAGATGAAGAACAAGTTAAACAAGTCTATGAAGGATCTCAACCTTGGCCCATGAAGTCAAGTATAGAAATAAAAGACACATGCAAATGTTGCTTAGAGAAGTTTTCCCAGGATCCCAAGAAGGCCAATATGTAATTTTTGTTTGAAAATTTTTAAGGGTGGTAGTACGCTAGTTGTTTTGAACTTGCTTGTAACCCTAGCCTCCCCAAATCTCGGGACGAGATTTATTTTAAGGGTGGTAGCCTGTCACATCCCAAGATTTTCCAAATCTTGAAATGTGAAAATAAATGAATAAAATAAAACTTTGTTTAATTTTCAGAGCCAGAAGAAACTTTTTGAATTTAAATGGAACCTCAAACCCATTTGAATCAAATAAAATCCTAAAAGGATTTATAAAGATAAACATTTATTAAAGGAAATTAAAATGTTTTAAAATTATTATTTTGAATCTTTGAATAAAAAGATTTGGTTTTCAAAAGAAAAGGTGGATTCATAAATAAGGAATATTTTACAAAGCCAAATTAAACCTTGGCCAAGCTTTGGAATTAAAACATTTTATTTTTAATAAAATTTGCAAAGGTTTATTTAAATAAATTAATAAGGATTTAATATCCTAGTTTTATTAAAGTAAAGACTTATTCCATTTTAAATAAAACACTAAAACCTATTTATTTATTTTAAAATAAGTTTTCCAAGTATTTATATTCTCAAATAAAACCTACTAAAAGTGTTTTGGCTTTATTTTAGGATTTCAAAATAAATATCTCAATAAAACAAATCCCATTGGATTTAATAATGAAAGTCTATTATATTAATTAATAATGGACTCTAAAATAAAATGTTATTTTGTTTTAAAACAAGTTTCCAAGTATTTAATATTTCCAAATAAAACCTATTGATTTGGTTTTGAAAATATTTAGGTTTCAAATAAAGATTTTATTTATAAAATCAAATTCTATTTTATAACTAAGTTCCATTCTTATTTAAATATTAATGGACCCTAAAGTAAAAGGATTATTTTTATTTTAAACAAGTTTTCCAAATAATCTTTATTTCCAAATAAAACCTACTGTTTGGGTTTTGAAAGCATTTTGGATTTTAAATGAAGATTTTATTAAATAAAACAAACCCTATTTTATTAAATAACTAATGATCCATTTATTTAATTAATAAATGGAACCTAAAAAGATGTAAAATAATATTTTATTTTAGAATGTGAATTATGATGTTAAGCAGAACCAAATTCATATTTGAAAAGCTTGATGATTGTTTGAATCATTTTGAATGTGTTTGGTTGTTTGAATTTCAAAACAGGAAAATAGAATTAGAAAAAGAAAAAGGAATCAGACAGAAAAAAAAAGAAAAACAGACCCAACCCACTACCCCGGCCCAAACAGCCCACCTAGCCCAACTTCCCTCCCCGAACCGTTTTCTTTTTCACTCAGAACCGCACCCACCCAGCAACCGACAAGTGGACCTCCCCTCGATTCTTTTCCCCACTGACCAGTGGACCCCTTTCCACTGTTCTCCTTCTCCACCCCGCGACTGCTTCTTCCTCCTCTCGTCGCCGTTGCCAGCATTGAATCGCGGCATCAATACGCCTTAACACAGCCACCATAACTCGCCGTGATCAAGCACCTTAAATTGCCAGTCACTCCTCTCCGTTTCCCCTCTGCCTCCTTCCCCAAGCACGCCCCCAGGCTACCATAATTCGTCAGCCACTCCCTCTGCCTCCGACGACCCCTCTCGCCAATTCCGGCCAGCACATGCTCCCTTCCGCCTCCCTGAGCACACGAGCACGCTCACCATACACGGGCGCATCCTTCTGTGTCAATCACTCGACCGCGGGCGCCCCAGAGCTTGGGCTTGGACTAGCTCTGACAGCGTCGCCGCCTGTTTCATCTCCGACGACAACCCCAGGTAGAGACCGGCCGCCCCTTTGCTTCTCGATCATGCTAGCAGCTTCACCTTGGTCTTGCGCACCTAATCGTGACCTCCGTTTGGCTTCTCATGATCGACAGCGTCGCCCCGACCGCAACCAGGACCACCTGACACCGTTCGCAACTCCGGCGAGGAATTACTGCAACCCTAGTACGCCCCTTGTCAAGCCAGCAGCACCTTGAGCTTCGCCGTGTTCTCCTGAGCCTGGTGAGCATCTTCCCTTTCTCCCTAACCTCCTGTAGCATCGGCACCGTCGTCGACCGACAGCTCCGCCGCCGGTAGCCACCGCAGCGCCACCCATCTGTGGCTGGTGTGCCTAGCACCGTTAGATCGTCATCGTAAGGCCACGATAGAATCATTTAACGCCGAAGAGGTATGCGCTCAGTACCGCACGATCGGACTTAATCCAACGCACCGCAATGCTGATCCACGCGAAACGGTACCGTCCAGTAGGGTACTGCCGCGTGGCACTAGAATCTGTTTAAAAGAATGTTTGAATCAGATTTATTTGCAAACTTCAAACCCTTGTAACTTTCAAACCACACGTCCAAAAATTGCAAATTTTATGTCATTGGATTCAGGAGAACAAGCCCTAGCCAACCATGGCCTTAGTTTAGCAAATAGTATCTGTTAACTTGTTTGAAATTGCAGAAACTTTTGTATGCTTGTTTAGAGTATAAAAATTGTTTAAAATTGAATTTAGGGTTAAAACTTTTTCAAAATGGTTTGATGTGACCTTACTGACCCTAGGAACCAACCCTTGGTGTTGGAAATGATTTTTGTAAGATTTAGGTTAGATTACTTGACTTAGTCATTTTCTAGCCAAATAAAAAGAATGGTTTTTGGTTATAAAAATGTTTATGGAAAGAGAACTTTAAGGAAATGTTTTTGACCAAACCTACTGACCCAAAAACACCAAGTTTTGCAATAGCAACTCATTTGGTGAACAACTTAAGAGTTTTGCCTTAATAAAAACATTTTTCACCACATGAAATGATAAATAGATTTAAAATAGTTTTTGGACAAAACCCTCTTGCTAATGACTTTGCCACTTTGGTAAATGACCAATTTGGATCTTACAAAGTTTAGAAACCCCATAGAGACCCCTTTGCAAAATAAAACTATCTTGTGCATGCTCCCATGCATGACTTGGATTCCATTACTTTGTGTGTGTGAAGAATTGTTTGTTTGACTTTGGTTTGGAATGTGAATTGAATTTGTGTTTGCTTGATTGATTTGTAGTGAAATGTGAGACTAGAAAGATCAAGGAGTGAACCACCATTCCCTACCAAAAAGGCAAGTGATGCTTCATACTTTTGTCCCATTACTTTTTCTATGCATTAGTGATTTTGCTAAGTAAAACTTGCATGAATTTTTCTAAGTATAGGACTTGCTATAGGAAAACCTAGTAGATGAATCCTTAGTAGGATTTTTCCTAAGTTAAGTTTCCTATTACTACCAAGCTTAGCCTAGCTAATAGAAAACATGGGTGGAAATATATTCACACTATGGAAAAATATTCTAAGTCTGAGGACTTAAGTTTTGTTTAATAAAACAACTAAATTAATGAATCACCTGGGTGGAATGGGCTTGCTTGGTGGAGAATGGTTGAGTGGTTCACAATGCCATAGGCTTGGCTTGTGTATCTCACTTGTGGAATGCCACCCAGGAAACAAAGAGATTTGAGATGTCAAATGTTGAGAAGCTTCAAGTGCAACCACTTGGCAATATGGGCTCTGCCATGATCATATAGGTTGCAAGAACTTAGCCAAATGGATAATGGGTGGTAGTGTTTGATAGGTTGGAACGCGTCCATTTTGGTCTAAGGGAAAGCTTCTGAAAGATCTTGTCTTGGGAAACCAAGTCTTGTGGGTAAAGTGCACCACCTCTGCAGAGTGTAAAATCTAAGTACTTAGCCATGTCCCTAGTAAAGGACAATTTGAGCATCAAGACATGGAAGCAATCAAGAATCTCATCATTCAAATTTCTAAATTAAAACTTGTGGTTTGAACAAGGGTTGTTTGAATTCTTCAATCATTGATGGAGAGATGGCTTGGTACAAGGATCTTGAAATCTTTGATTGAGGAAAATGATTTTGTCAAACAAAAACTTAGTATTTTCAAAAGTTAAGGAAAAATCTATTTTGAGCAATGCAAACCTCAACTCCACTTAGCCAAATGCATATAGATGATAGACTCCACTATACAAATATAGTATCACTTGCCAATACAATTCAATTGTATTGACCCTTTGTGGCTGTAACTTGTATGTTGCAGGTTTCATTGATTTTAGTGAAGATTGATTGTTTAGGATTACAAAGTCTACAACCAACATCTGCCTGTGGCACTTTGAAGATGAATGACCCATGACTATATTTATTCCGCTGCAATGTAATGTAATAGCCTAATGAGCTATGTTTGATGTAATAAAATTATGTTATTCCTGGTTATAAATTTATATTATGACCTTTGTATCTTGATATTACATCTTAACTGTGGATGCTAGCTATTGATCCAGGGACTAGCATTGTAAACACAGGAGGGATCAATCTTATCTAAGGTTGGGACCCCTACATTTGAGTGGATAGGTAACATAGGAGAAAATATTGGACATCGCAGAATCTGTTCTGACGAATCTGCCGGAATAGTTTCGGTGTATCAAATAATGCAAGGGAATGAATTGTTAATGTGTTCATTAAATAAAATGTTCATTAAATGAATTGTTTATTAAATGAGTGACATTAAATCAAGAGAATTAAAAGTGGTTTTAATGGACTGTCTCTTGATTTTTGAGTGGAGAATCAATGGGAGAAAGTGGAGATTGATTTTGTGCGAGTGGAGAATCCATTAGAAATCAAGAGGGGAGAGGTGGGGGCACACCAACCCATGCACCCAGCCCTTAGAGGCTTCCCCTTCCCCTATAAAAGTAGGTGGAGACCTCCCTCTCCCACACACAATTCACCACTCCTCTCATATGCCCTTTGGTTGGCATCTTCCTTCCCTTGCTAGATTGTCCATTTCTACGAGCGAGGTGCTTAGGAGAAGCCGTACTCAAGTTATTCTCCACCACCACTATGTCGTAGTGTTGCTGGAGTTCCCAATGATCCACTACTTCTGTTGCTCGGCTGGAGCGAGGGTTTGGAAGTTGTTGGCACACCGTATGTGTGACCGATTATGGAGGCGATGCCCTCTTGTGGCGCTGATCGTCTGCACATCCTTGAGGACGGTCATGTACACTCTACATCAACCACATTTGTTTGCGGGAACATTATCCCTCTTACGGTCTTCAAGGGTGAGTCCATCTGAATCCATTACAAGTATCGCCTAAATTGGATCTTGGCAGTTGCAACCGTAGGAATTTTTTTGTTTTCTATGCAATGAACCCCATCAGTGGTATCAGAGCTATGTATATGTAACATCCCAGCATTAGAGCTTAGAAATAAGCTGAACACAGGTGTGTGCATTGCATTCATGCATAGAAAATCTGAATAATTTTCGCGCTCTTAAATAAAAACTTATCAAAGTGATTGAAGCTTCTCTTAACTTGATGGAATTGATGTAGATCATCAAGTTGACCGCGATAAGTTTCAATATGACCTTTGCTAAAACCTTATTTTGGGTAAACATGATTTGATCTAAGGGAAGATCAAATGTAATAAGAGTTAAACCCTAATACATGACTTAATGATTTATAGTTGATCCTTAGGTGATCATATCATAGTATTCATTATAATCACTCATGAATACTAAATTATAAATATAACACAAATAATAAGAATGTAATAACTATATCTTAATCTCATCTACTTATACCATGAGTATGATGGAAATACCTAACTTTAACTCTCTAGTGAGATTGAGTAGGAAAGAAACCAAAGTTAAGATCATTCACCATATATCTTTCTTTCCAGATCAATCTTTATCATCTCTATTGAATCCTATCCTTATATTTGTTGTTCATCAATATTGAGAAATCAACTATTGATTCACCAATTCTTAACCTATCAATTCTTGACCTATCAACTCTTGTCCTGATTATAGCATTCACCTAAGGCTTATAAAGAAAGAAGTAAGAAGAGATAAATAGAGATGCTAGTTTTAGATTTCATCTATAGGATGGGAGTGATTGGAGGAAATCAAATCAATATGGTAACAAAGAATATTACAAGGATGAAGTCTAAAGATAGTTACTAGGAGTAGTCCTATTGGATCAAGTAGGTATAGTCAATGAATTATATCTCTTAATCAAATAGAGCTAAACAGAAGATAATTATAATACAACTGTAGTGTTGTATTGATCAAGCCTTGTTTAGCCAATTGGAAACCTGAATCATAAAGGATCAAAGGATTATAATGATCATGCCTTATTCACCAATATTGAATGCTTATACCATGTATAAGTGACATTGGTGGATAAAACATGATTGAACCATACTATAGATATATTATCCTAGATTAGACATTACAAGTCACATTAATATAATGTGAGGTTGGGATGTTAGATATTGGAGTCAAGTAGAGACAAGATCGTATGATTAAAATGATGTTGGAGCAACATCGGATTAAATAAGTAGTATTATCCTCTTTGGAAATACTAAGCACTTGAGGTGAAGTAGTATTTGATATATACATCTATTGAAGTGATATTAGTGAAGGATGATTAAGGAAGAGTATGATTGGAGTTAGAAGTAACCACTTGTTGGATTGGGGATTATCAGCAATAGAGTAGTTGATATAGCCAAGTATAGATATAAATGATTATGAAAGGCTTTAATGACAAGCTCATTGGATTTATAAATGGCTTTAGAAGCATAAAAGGTGGATAAGAATATTCTGTAAAGCAAAGATCATCATGTTAGCACATGATGATGGATATAGAGAAGTAATATATCTAGGAAAGGAATTCCTTAATTAGAAGTCCAGAATTGTGAAGTATGGAATATAGGAATCCTTGTTAAACACTAGACCCTAAATATTTACCTAACATATTATCCATTTCATCTGATTGATCTATCATCTTATTTACACAAAGCTTCATAAAAATATTTATGATATCAAATCACCTGAGCACATCTTTGTCATATTCAACCATCATTATCATAGGTGCTTATGGAACTATCTTTATTAATTGTTTCTCATAAGTTATCCTAGAAAACAATTCCACTATTTTACCTTAAATGGTGATATTATTAAAATCACAAACATAAAGACAATAGGTTTAGCCATTAACCTTTATTCACATTAACAAAAGAAAATAAGTATAGTAAGTACCTTAAACCCTAGGGTGAGTAATTACAATTCAGAACTCTAAACTTATTAATAAGTTTTCTCATCAACATATCATAAACCACTCATCCCATATGAGCATGGAATAAGTGGGGATCCAATATTATAAACCATTCTACCCTATACTATCTGATTAAATACATATAAATAAACCCTATGTATATTATCAAACATTTTGTAACACCACGGTTCTGAAAAGACCGTGGCTTCTATGTGACATGCCAATCCCTGGATTGGTTCATTGGCCCACAATAGAATAAGATGAATAACATAGCAAAATATCCGTGCATCATAAATAACGAAGATCCAGAGTACCATTATTACAATGAAAGCTTAGCTCAAGGCTAGCTCAAATTATTCAGGTAGCAACATAAATAAAGTAAATCCTCCATTCTTCAAATTGCCCACAAGTGAACAAAGTGCCGAGTGGAGTACCGTGGCCTATATCGATTACTCAGAATCGGAATATCCTGCAACATGAAACGTAGCAGCCTCGAAGGGTCAATACATGGAATGTATGGCAAGTAGAGCTAGTAAAGGAGACAATAGTGCTAACATCTACATGCATATTTGGCAATTGGAGCTGTGTCTGGCTTGCATTTGCAAATACATTTGTCCTACTTTCATAAACAGTTTTGATTTTCTTTGAAAAGATCTCAATTAAGTTAACCCAACAATATTAAGCAATTATGAAATTAGAATGAGCGAGAAACATGTCATGGAATCAATATCAAGCAACTCAGATGTCCATAACCGGGGACACGGCTAATCGATTAGATTTTACACCCTGCAGGGGTTAGTACACTTTACCCATGTGACTTGGCCAGCCCAGCTCGTACCATCACTCTCATTTTGGGTGATGATAGGGAGAAGTCCAAGAAGAGACTGTTCGGGAAGTAGCTCCCTAATCCCGACGCGCACCGGTCCAACCTACCAAAATTCTACATCTCTGGATACGCGGGTTCGAGTTACCACAACCTACTAAGTCCAACCAACCGCCCATTTCATTATTGGCACATGGTTGTACACGTAAGCTACAAAATATAGAAGCCAATCATTTTCGCTTGATACCTGGGTGCCTTTCCGCAATGAAACCACCAAAATTTATCAATCCCATCACACCCAGGAGATTCATTGATTAGGTTGTTTTAGTTTTCACAAACCAATACTTTTAGAAACAAGTCTCAGTGATGTAACCCAGCCCTCGTACATCATAGCATGGCTAAGCACATCTACCAACGGTGGTTCATCTACAAGGAAGGCCCTACCACATAATAGGACATAGCATAGCGATAGTATCATCCTACACATGCGTCTACAAAATACACGACAATGCATAGAAAATAGTAGGACAATATCATGAACAAAAAATAGCATCTACTTGCCTTGGTTGTAGCGGTCGGAAGAACAATCCACACACGAGCAAGCGTTGCACTCGTCACAATCTACACGATACAATTGCAATCATAAACAAACAATCCACAAGCATATGCAACAAAGATGATGCATGAATGCATGCATGACAAGTGAATTGGTGCTACAACTGCACCACATAATCCTATTCATTAAAGCTACTGATTGCATGCATGGAAAATAGTTTTAGCGCTAGGAAAACTATTATGCAAAATATAATGCTCAAAACTAGGGCTAGAACCCAAATAATTCACTACCGGTAGTAAACTGTTTGTAAAATCTTGGGAAAGTACTACTGTATAGGCATTGCTATTTAGGAACAGTACCAATTGGAATTACTCAAAAAGGAATTATAAAACTCCCTGAATAATTAAAACACTGCAGAAAGCCACTAGGCAGTTTCTGCAGAAGTTTTTACTGTACGCCTACCTTTTTAATTCACGCGGAGATTCCCCTCGTTCTACTGAATCCAGGGACATATTATACGCAATTTTTGGTGTTACAGATCTTTTTCTACGAATTAATTACTCCAAAAAAGGCCATTAACTCTTTTAAATAAACTGGAGAAAACCTTTCTGCAAAAGTGTGAAACAATGGTACAGCAAGGTTCTACACGACTTACTGAATCTACACAAATTTTATTTGCAATTTTTGGCCTAGTAGATTAATTTCTACGCAATTTACAAGTTTCTACAAGATTCTGCAATTTCTAAAACGATTTAAATCAAAAGGGAATATTCCGGGAATATTCCCTGCTGACTCAGCGCTGACTCAGCGCGGGTTGACTGGCCGTTGACCAGTCAACCGCGTGGTCTCCGGTCGATCTGGGCCGCAGATCTTAGATCCGACGGCCGAGAAGAGGCGGCGGCGGCTTACCGGCGGCTCAGGACGGCGGCGGTCGGCGGAGGGACGGCGGCGGGACGGCGGCGGGACGACGGGGTCCTACGCGGAGAGGGAGAGACGGTCAGCGCGGGACGGCGGCGGGTCGGCGCGGTGGCAACGCGTGCGGGCGGCGCGGTGGCGGCGAGCGGCGCGGGCGGCGAGCGGCGACGGCTTACCTGGCGGCGGCGGCGCGGCTCCCGAGGCGGCGACGGCGCGCAGATCGAGGCGGGAGGCGGCGGGGTGCGGGCGCGTGGGGGGGGGGAGAGGCAGGTGGGGTCCGCGTTTATGTGGGGCCCCCACGCGGAGTCCTAGACGGACTCGGCTCCACCTGTCGGTGGCAGCGGCGCTGGGGCGGCGGCGGATACTATCCGCCGCGCGGGCGGCGGCGGTGCTGGCTGGATGGACCGGCGCGGCCCAGCAGACTGGCGCCGATTTTTTTGATCCTTTCTTTTTCCCTTTTTCCGTTTTAGTAAAACCTCCATAACTCCTTCATACGAACTCCGAATCGGGCGATTCTTGTTCCTAAATTTTTGTAAAATCAAGGGGAACAACCTAGGGTCAAGGGATGAGTGAAACCACTAGGCTACAAGAGTGGAAAACTCAAGTCCTAGTAAAACCTCCCGCAGGAGCATTGTAGTAAAATAGAGTAGCGTTTAGAAAATAGCGTTTTGCCGAATCTTTTCAATCGATGGTTTTGCATGGAAGAGTATGATGCAATGGTATGAATGATATGCAGAACCAAATCTAAAATTTGGGATGTGGCACATTTTCAAACTTAATTACTCCAAATAAAAGTGAAAACAATGTTATAGAAAATAATATATATAAAGGAAATAAAGAAAATATCACAATACATAATAGAAGTTCACAAATGGATTCTTAATAACTTTATTGTTGCTGCAAGTATTCAGCAAATGAAATTTCAAAAGAAAAGTTCAAACCAAATAAAAAATACAAACCTGAAAACAAAATAGAAAATGAAAAAGGAATAAAACCAAGAAAAAAACAGAGGAAACACCCAATCTAGCCCACGACCCATTTTCTCTCCTTTCTATTCGTCGCCCGCAGGTCGCAGCCAAACCCCTCCGCTCACTCCGCTGCAGCCCACTCCGGCCCAACAGCAGCCCGCGTACCCTTTCTTCATTTTATTTTCTTCTTCCTCGCAACCGGCGACAAGCAGCTGCGTGGAGGTGCTCTTGTCGTCGATCTCCCGGCGCCGTGATGCTCGCCCCGGCCCTGGCCGCAGATAAGAACCCCGCGACGTGGTTCTCTCCTCGAAATCCCTCATCCTTATCCTCACTTTCTTCCTCTACTTTCCGTCGGCAACCGTAAACCTAGCCACAGTCATCGGAGCACACCGGCATGTGGAGTTCGTCCTGGAGTCCATGGAGTGGTCCAGGAGATGCGCCAACATGCGTAGATCGTCTGTGAGGAGCACCGCATAAGGAGAAGCTCGGAGGGAGGCGAATTTCTCGAATCCTTTTCCATAGTGGTCGTCGGAATCCGCAGAATTGTGCTCGCCTCCGGTCACCATCTACATCGCCGACCACACCATCACATCGGGGGTGAGTTTCCGCATCGAACAACCTTAACTGCGTTTCCTAGTATCATCTTTAACTCGAGTTTGCCGTCGGGCCGATGGACGCCGCCGCCGTAGGTCATCACCGAAGTAACTCCGGCGACTAAATCGTAGCGTAGACACCACCCCTAGGATCTCCTTGCCCTCACGGTTCCAACCCAACCGTTCACGGTCACTAGGGAGCTCCGGCTCGCCGCCGGTGACCATTTTCTGGTGGTGGTGGCCGTGCTGATGTCACAATGACATCATGCATGCGTCGAGATTGACGTGGTCAACTGTTGACTGGTCCTTGCCCCTGTGGTGTATGGCATGGCCCTGGTCCCACCTGTTATCGACTAGTAGTATGTATAGGAACGGTAACAAATGCCTTTACTGCTTTGGGTATGCCATGTGGCAACTGGCCCACGGGTCAGTCATCCTGGGTAAGTTTAGCTCAGGTGTAAAAAGTAATTTCTGTTTAGGAAATAGATAAAAACATATAAGATTAAATATGAATATTTCCTGAAATATAATATAATAATTAAATCTTGTTTTATAAATCAGAAAAATACATATAATATATGAAAATGTTTAGAAAAATAAAATCTACAATTTAAAACTATTCTCAAATATTATTATGATGATTATTTAAATAAATATTATATAATAAAAGTTTTATAAGTGATAAAACTTTGATAATTAATATTTTAATAATGGTAAATATTAAAAATATAAATAAATACAAAAAATCTTAGAAAAATAAGAATTATACTTTAAAATTATAATTATACATTAATATTTATTAAGTACTTATATAGTAATAAACCTTATTAAAATCATATCTTATTATTTATAAATCACAAAAATAAATGTAATATACCAAAATGGTCACAAAAATAATACCTACATGTTAAAAATGTGATATTCCACTTTTGAGTTAAATAAAAGATTAAACAACTTTAATAACTTAAATATAAACTTATTTCCTTAATAGGTAATTCATATAAGGTAAATAAAATTTGTTAATATTCCTAAAATTGCCAATTTAGATTTAATAAGTAATACCAGTCTTCAATATTGATAATTTGAAGTCAAAATGGTTCAACACATTTTAAATGCAATTTATTTAAATTATCCTTCAACCATAAGTGCAGATTATTTTATAAGAGAATCCTTATCCAATCTAAAATCTCCAAGATTAATTATAATAAAATAAGAAACATTTATTTAATTTAACCACAAGTTTATGGACAAATCAAAACACTATAAGTGAATCCATAGGTAGTAAATAATATTGTTTACTTATTCATAAACCTTAACCACATCTTTATAGGAAGGTAAATCCCTCTATACCATTATAATGTAAGGAAATCACTACTCCAATAGAAGTAATGCCATTCTTAAGTAACTCTAAGGAGACAATATAAAGTGAACAGGATACAAGTATCATAAGTAATACACCCTAAGTCTATCTACATCCTTAAAGTTACCTTTAGTTTGCAAAGCTTTAAGTATAATGCTAAAGACTTTATTATATGCTTTATAGTTAACTTTGGTCTGTTGTAATTAAGTTATAAAGCATCTTAATACCAAATCAACCCAGTTAAAAACCAAGATAGATAAGTCTCAAATACTACTAATTTCAGTATTCCAATAAAGGAAATTCTTTCTGACTTAAAGACTATAACTAGAAAGAACACCTCATAAGGTTAACTTAAGAGCTTAAATGCTACTGCTTAGTCAAGTAAGATTTTCTTCAAATGTTATTCGTTTTGCCACTTCAATCAACATATGACAATTAATAGTAAACACCTTACTTTATACTTTACTTGTATAATAAGATTGTTAATACTCAAATTCTTTATGAGTGACATTAGTTGTAAAGTAAAACTTGAAGATAAACAATTAAGATGTAAGCAACCTTGAGTAGCATTCCATACTGTGTATTTTGTTGTTGTATAAATACCTGTTGTTTTCCACACACTCACAAGCCTTAATAAGAAGCACATGTATGAAACTTAATCTCAAAGGGCAACACATTCCAAGGAAACCCTTTCCAGTATCCAAACCCTAGAACAACGTTATTCCCGGGATTCATGTTTATCAACTTGTGTTCACACTTGCTCATGTCCTTTGATTATTTTCTATAAAGTACTTTGCAAATACAGTGTTGTCATCACCTGCATTTGAAAAAGGACAGAAAACACTATTTTCATAATAATGTGATTATAGGTTATTTACCATGAGGTAATAACCTACTATAAGAGTTCCGGTGGTAACGAACATATTACCTAGGACTTAACAACCAATGTCGCCAGTGATTCTTGCGCCGCATATCACACATTGACCATGAGATTTGGAATGGGACGAAGAAGTCAGCTGTATCTTTTCCCTCTCGCATGGAGCTGGATGTGCGGGTCGTGGCTGTTATCACTCGTAGCGTGCATATTATATGGTAATTCGTAGAGGATATGCAGCATATGGGTGGGAGCCCTCAACGTCCCACGATAGTTCCGGCATCTGAACGGTCTGTACTGCCATTGCCGTAATTCAATAGGTGGGCTGACGTACACCAAGGAGACATGCGGGGTCGCGGAGAAGGCAATGATTGGCTTGGATCTTAGTCTGGGCCCCACACCAAGGAAGTGTGAACGAACCTGCAATTCAGATGTGCAACAAAGCTAAGATATCTCATGGGTAAAGTGACGCACCTCTGTAGAGTGTAAGAACTGTAACTTGTTACTCCCAGTTCCGGGAAGGAGCTGCGAACGCGGCGGGAAATGAACTCCATGAAAGTTCTGGTAAACCCGTGAAGGATTACGGACATAGCTTTTCAGAATAAAAGAAACCTTTGAAGAAATGTTTACGAAAACCTGCATTGCCTACGACCTATGGTCTGTGGATGTAGCTATAGTGCATCAAACACTCCTTTTCTAGTGAACTTGTTGAGTATGCTCGTACTCAAAGTATCTTCTTAACCCTTGCTAGGTTCTAAATCCGGTATAGACGACGTCTATATCAAGTTATGCTCCTGGAATCATCATCAAAAGCTAACGCTCTTCAATGAAGTCAAGAAAGTCAACATATACATCAACTCAAGTGAAGACGAAGTTGCTGATTAGATAAGAATAAAATTTCTAACCATAGAACCTACTTCTGTAGAGTATTGCAATAGCAACAATGCAAGCCAGTAGTTCAATTACTAGTTTTATAAGTATGGTAGCTATGAGTTATTTATTCATGTTTCTTCTTTATAAGAAGTTTCTTTCTCTCTTTTACCTAGAGTGTTCTCTGGATCTTGTGTAAAGAGTTGAGTTGTCACCTATAGTCATGTCTTGGACCTGCTATGTTTCTGTTGTACTACTCTGAGGGATGTAATACTAGTGAACAGTGTTTCATTGGTGTTATGTCAACGATTATAGTGTACTACATCATGCAGTGGTATGCTAGGTCACCACAGTATATGCGTAGATTCTTTATACGGTTAGAACACATGGAGATGTGGGTGTTGATGATCAAGTTATTGCAAACTTTTGTGTACTTTGGATATTGGCGACATAGTGGGATGAAGCGGCCCGGACAAACTTTACATGTCCTCACACATGAGACCTATTCCACGCTTGACATGCAACTAGTTTTGCATAAGTGGCTAGCGGGTGTCTGTATCTCCCACTATAGTTAATATCTGATTTATAACAGTTTGCTAATAACTTGGTTATCACCATTGTGGTTGAAGTTCGCAGGTAGATCGGTTCTTTCCTAGAAATCCCATAGCCACATAAAAATTCCAAAAGATAAATTAGAGGCATCTAGATTTATTTTTGTTGGGCGTGTGTCATGATATGGTAAATTTTATAATTTTAGTATGATAAGATACTCTTAGAAATTATAACAAATAAGTGGGAGCACCATAGACCTTGGCGTGATACAAATGGAATGATAGAGATCATGCCATGGTGCACAAGATAGTGATCAAGTGCAAGAACCATATCATGTCACTTTTACATATGATGTTTGTTTGCATCTTATTTATGCTTATGTCTAGCTTAGAACTTGGTGGTATCATTATATTATGATCCCTCCTACTGAATATCAAGATAATAATATGTTCTTCCTTAGTATGCACCGTTAAGAAAGTTCGTCGTTTCGAAGCACCACGTGATGATCGGGTGTGATAGACTCTAGGTTCGCATACAACGGGTATAAGATAGTTTTACACACGTGAATACTAAGGTCTTACTTGGAGAGCCTAGCATATACAGACATGGCCTTGGAACATGAACCGAAAGGTAAAACACAAGTCATATGGATGATATGATTGTTGGAGATATGCCCAAGAGGCAATAATAAAGTGGTTATTATCATATCTTCACACTTATGACAAATGTTTACATACCATGCTATAATTGTATTAACCGGAAACATTAATACTTGTGTGATTTGTAAACTAAAATAAGAGTCCCTAGTAAAGCCTCTTATTAAACTAGCTTGTTGGTTAATATATGATCATGGTTTCCTGATCATGAACATAGAGATGTTATTAACAACAGGATCATATCATTAGGAGAATGATGTGATGGACATACTCCTATAGATAAGCGTAGCATAAAGATCAAGTCATGTCAATAGTTCAATTGCTATATGCTTTCTGATACATAGTAACCTAATTCCTTCGACCATGAGATCATGCATATCACCTTTACCGGATGGATGCTTTGATGACATCAAACACCACACTGTAACTGGGTGGTTATAAAGGTGGCATTGAGTGTTCGGAAAGTATTGGTTGAGACACATGGATCAAGAGTGGGATTTGTCCATCCATATGATGGATAGATATACTCTGGGCCCTCTCGGTGAAATGTCATCCAATTAGCTTGCAAGCATGTGACTGGCTCACAAGGGATCACATATCACGGGAACGAGAAAAGAGTACTTATCAGTAACGAGGTTGAACTAGGTATGCAGAGATACCGACGATCATAACCTCGGATAAGTAACATATCATGAGACAAAGGGAAATTGGTATCGTATGTAAGTGGTTCATTCGATCGCAAAGTAATCGTAGAAATATGTGGGACCCATATGAATTTCCAGATTCCTCTATTGGTTATTGTTCGGAGAAGTGTCTCGATCATGTCCGCATAATTCACGAACCGTAGGGAGACACACTTAAGGATTCGACGTTGTTTGAGTAGTTATGGTATTATAAGAAAGAGACCGAATGTTGTTCGGAGTCTCGGATGGGATCCGGGATATCACGAGGTGATCCGGAATGGTCCGGAGAATAAGATTCATATAAGGAAAGTCCCGTTTCGGAGTTCGGGAATGATTCCGGTGTTTTCATCGGGTATGTTCTAGAAGGTTCCGGATTGTCCGGCACTCCGGGGGGGGGGGGGGGGGAGGGTACATGAATGTGTCATTGCATGATTGCATCATGTACTAAGTGTTCTTGCTGTTCCAAAAACATGAAAGTCAAATTGCCAGTTTGAAAGTCAAACGGCTAAAACAGGAAACTGTGGAAAACAGGAAACTGTGGGAAACAGGAAACTGTGGGAAACAAGCAAGAGGAGGTTGAAACCAACTTGGAGGAGGAGTTCCTCTCCTCCAAGCCGGCGCCCAGCCCTAGGCCGAGTTGGGGAGGGACTCCCTCCCTCCCTGGCGCGCCTAGCCCCTCCACCTATAAAAGGAGGGGCAGGGCTCCTCCTTGAGACACACAAGTTTCCACCTCTAATCTCAGGTTTAGAGCCGTTTGGTTTAGAGCTTCTAATTGCTTTAGCCTGCGGTTTAGAGCCTTCTAATTGGTGTGTCTAAACCCTAGACCACTAATAGCCCTCTCTCATAATCCATCATACTCGCTCCGGCTTAAGGCGAAGCCCTGCGGGATCTTCCCTCTACTTCCGGTACCACGCCGTTGTGCTGCCGGAATCACGAGGAGAGTGCTACAACCTCCGCTGCCTGCTGGAACAAGGGAGAGGAAGGTCTTCGTCGAGTACCGAACGTGTGACCGACTGCGGGAGCGCTGCCGGAACGCAGCGCCAGAAGGATCGTCTACACGATCTTGAGATCGGGAAGAGTACGACTACATCACCCACGAGAATCCACTCTCGTTAAACGCTTTGGAATCTTCGAGGGTAAGTTATTCCATCGACTCGTTGCTACAATCTAGTAGATAGATCTTGGCTTGTTTGTTTGTATGCGATAGAAATTTTTTGTTTTCCATGCTACGAACCCCTACAGTGGTATCAGAGCCGTGTCTATATGTAGATCTGTTCCACGAGTAGAACACAATGGTCATTGTGGGCGTTGATGCTTTTATTGTCGATTGCTTCTTGTGTACTTTGCATCTTGCGGTATGTTGGGATGAAGCGGCCCGGGCTAACCTTACATGACATCGTTCATGAGACTTGCTCCACGCTTGACATGCAACTTGTATTGCATAAGTGGCTTTGCGGGTGCCTGTTTCTCCTAGCATAGTTAAGATCCAATTTACAACGGGTGATCAACAATGATAGTATCAATGTTGTGGTTCTTGTTCGTAAGTTAGAACGACACTTATTGAAAGCCCCAAACCACGTAAAATATGCAAAGAAAGTAGAGGCGTCTAACTTTGTTTTGCAGGGGTGTGCAGTGATGTGATATGGCCATGATTGTGATTATATTTGATGTATGCAATGTTCCTTATTGTAAGTTGGCAACCGGCAGGAGCCATATGGTTGTCTTTAATTTATGTTAAGACCCGCGTGTCTATTCAAAGTAGTTGTAATAGTTGAAGCTGGTGGACGACAACCATGGAGAAGCGTCATTGACCTTGATGCAATGCCGGTGATGATGGAGATCATGTTCGTGCTTGAAGATGGAGATCAGAAGCACAAAGAAGAAAGGCCATATCATATCACATATTATGAATTGCATGTGATGTTAATCCTTTATGCATCTTGTATTGCTTAGTAGACGACGGTAGCATTATAAGATGATCCCTCATGCACATGAATTTCAAGTTCGAAAGTGTTCACCCTTAGTATGCACCGTTGCTAATGCTTGTTGTTTCGAAGCACCACGTGATGATCGGGTGTGTTAGATTCCGCAAATGTATACAACGTAAGCAAGCCAGATTTGCTTATGCGGTAGCTAAGGTTTGATCTTGACGAGCCTAGCATGTACATACATGGTCTCAGGAACACGGATCACCGAAAGGTAAAGCATGAATCATATAGTAGATATGATGAACATGACGATTGTTCGCCATTTAAACTATATCAACTCTCGTGATGATCGGTGTTGATATAGTGGATTTGGTTCGTGTGATCACTAAAACAATGCGAGGGATATTGTTTTGAGTGGGAGTTCACCTAGATTAATTTAATTATTAATTAGAACTCAATTTATCATAAACTAAATCAAAGTGAAATTGCATAGTTGTTGTAGTCATTGGCATCCGTTTACCACCTTGCGCTTAGTTATAATTGAGATGATAGAACTATAGAATTCTGGTTAGTTACTTTACGAACTGGTATCATATTGTTTTGAAGTGTTAATCTAAAGTTTAAAGTCCTATTGCAAACTTTCAGTAAGTTCCGGTTACTCCATGAAGTTTAATAATTAGTATTAAATCAAGAGTAACAATTCCAAGTGTTAGTATCATGTTTGTTTCCATGATTCTTGATATTCAAAAGGATTGTCTTAATATCAAGGTTATCTAGGATCTGAAAGAGTTGTTTCAGAAACCATGATGTGTGGAAGATATTGTGATATCTGAAACAAAGTTTTGGTTGCAACATGATAGAGTATAATATGGCTAAAGTCATGTTCTCATATTTGATGAGAATTTGCAAAAGGTTGGAGACACTTGTTGTCCTAATCCTCCAAAAGGTTTTGGATAGCAACATTATACTCATAAATTCATCGTTACAAGCTAACAGTAGCTTGATCATGGACAATTCCATGATAAGGGTGAATATTTGATGTAGGTAAAATGTTTACTACACCAAGAGATTACTAAAGAAAGGAATTTGAAAGAACACCAAATATTTGATGATGGTGATCTACTTCAAAGTGCAAGTCCAAAGACATTGGTATTTAATTATACACGCTTTGGACTATATGTCATATGTATGACTCCACTATTGATATTGATAGATTATTTCAAATAGAAAAGGAAATATTGAAAGAGAATCTCAAAAATATATGGCAGAAAAGAAAAGACTAGAATTGTTCAGCTTAAGTATATAGATGATATACATGTTATGGCTATATTCTTTGCTTATTAAACAATGTGGTTCTCAAGTATTTGATACTGAATTTGTTGGTGTGAATCGTCATACGAAACAACACAATTCATGAACTACAATGGCCTAAATAACTAGCAAAACAATATGTGATGATGTTCATCGAGAACAAATAAAGGGTTATTGTGTTGCTCGTTAAACATCAAAGCTTGCCTTCAAAGATTTGTTTTATCAGGTATTATGAGAACAAAAGGGTTGTTCAAATAATTGTCGTAATCCATAAAAGATGGATTCGCAAATCTCGTTGGAGACATCACATCCATAAAACTAGTGCTAAAAGATGTCGAAAGACAAATTGATTGAAAGATCACTTAGGAAGTGACATCGCCGTTTAAATTATATTGGAAAGAAAACATGAAGAAATTCCATGTGGATGGAATTTTGGAGTCTTTTGATTTTGATCACATGACGCTTGTGAAACTTTCCTAAGAGATAATTAAAACTTCGTTCATAGGCCAAAAGGGAACGATAGACTAGCTTATTGGAACTTGTACATATTGTTGTATGAAGTCCATTATGTATAGTCAAGAGCGATGGATTTCAACTTCATATGCTTTCTCCGAAAATTTGAGTGAATATATGAATATTTGCTTAATAAGGATGAAGTATGAAACATTTGAAAAGTTCAAAGACTTTCAAGATGAAGTGAAAAATCATTGTAACAAGAATATAAATAGTTTATGATAAGATCATAAAGGAAAATATTTAAGTTACAAGTTTAGCATAATACCTAAGATTTAAGGAATCGTTCCGTGGATTTGCATTTCCCGAAACACCATAAGGGTATGGAACGTTCGAGATATGTAATTAAACCTTGTTTGACATGGTTAGATCAAAGGTATAATTCATAAAACTGCCATTATATTTTAAAGATTAAAAGCTTTAGAGATTACCGTTTTTCCACTGAAAAGAGCTCCATCATAATCCGTTGAAATGACACCATATAAAGTTATGGTTTGGGATAAAACCCAAGTAGTCCTTTCTTAAACATTGGTATGCTATACATAAGAAAGATGTTTGCAACACAAAGTCGGATGAACCTGTCTTTGTATTACTGTTAAGTATTCCTCCATAAACACCAGAGAAAAAAGTGTTTGTCGCTTAGAACGTCAAGTTTCTTTGAGAAGGAATTTTTCGTGAAAAGTTAAGTGGGAGGGCAATAGAACTTTGATAAGGTTAAAAGAACCTTAGCTATATGTGCAAAGTTGCGCAGCGCCGAAAAGTGTTCCGGAGTTAGCAAACAATGCTCATGGCTCGCGTACTTCAAAGGTTGTGGTCACGGAGATCTAAGTTCCTATTGAAACAAGTAGATCGGGTAAACAATCAAATATCAAGATTTGAGGGTTGAATCATTATTTGAGAATAATGAACCGACTACATACAATGAAGCGATGATGGGCCCTGACTCCGTAAAATGGCTTGAAGCCATAAAATCCGTGATAGTTCCATACACGAGAAATCAAGTTTTGAACTTGAAGGACCCTCGAGAAAGGTGTAAGACCTTACAATTGTGTCTGGATCTATAAAGAAATAGACATGGATGTTTCACATCTATGAAATAGTCGACATGTTGGGAAAGAGTTCACAACAATGTTCAAAGGTTGACTATGACAAGATTTGATCTTTCATAGTGATATTTAGTCTAGACGGATTAATGTAGCAACCACTACATATAATTTGTTATATGGTAGTTGAATAAACAAAACAAGTTCTTCTAATAGAATCGTTACCTAGGACATGTGCATAACACGGTCCATAGGGTTTTGTTAATTCAAAGGATGCTAAAAGCATATGCAAACTTCAATGGTTAAAGTGAGCATCGCGGAGTTGGAATCTTCACTGTGATGAAACTGTTAAAGGAGTTTAAAAGTTCATTAGAGACGATGAAGATGCTTGCATTTGCAAGAAATTAAGTGGGAGCGCTAAGACATGTTTCTAATACATTATGTGGAAGACATATTGTTGATTGGAAATAATGTATCTTTTATTAACACATATTAAGAATTTCATCCCGATGAAAGACTTAGGCAAAACCCAAATATTTGGCATCAATAGACGCTAATATGGTTGTGCCAGAAGTACATAGACAAGATATTGAATGAGTTCAATATAGAAACTACAAGAGAGGTTCTTATCGCACAGAAAGGATTGAATGAGTTCAATGTTGATGATATATATTCAAGTGTATTGACATTTGGTAAAGTGAAACAAATAATCAAGTATAGATTGATACTTGATGTATGAAATCACAAAGAGTATTTATATCAATCATACTGTGATATGTACAAATCCAGATATGTCCTATGCTCTAAATGTTGTGAGCATATACCAGAATGATTCGTAAGATGATCATTGGACAATAGTAAGGATATTCTTATGATCTTTTGGAAGAGCTAAGAGTATATTATTTGTAGAAGTGACAAATAGATGGTTAGTTCATTGTAAAAGTACTACATTGATACTAGTTTTGTCACAAAGTACAAATTAAGTTTATCTCAATCTAAACTAAGGGTGGCACAATATAATGGAAAGTGAGTTCCATAATGGATTTGGATGAATTCCAAAGTTAAGACATTGTGACAGATACTACAACAAAAGGCTAAGTATATGACTGCTATTTTAGCAGCAAAAGAGGGCATTTGTGTCAAGTAGTTTGTTATCAAACTAGGTGTAGTTCACAGAGGGATAATACTATGAAGATATATTGTGCGACAATATTATCAACATGTTTTAACCCCAAAGAACTAAAGGTCACACCGAAAGACCAAATTTATACAAAGCCATCTTATTAGAGAATGAGTGATGCGTAGAGACGCAAAGACATGCAATTACACACGGACCTGGAAGTGTCAGATCCGGAGATCAGTTGACCACTAGCAATCGTGTACATACAACACCGGAAAGCCATAGGTGTTATATACACAAAGGTTTGAAACTAGATTATTGACTCTAGTGCAAGTGGGAGACTGTTGGAGATATGCCCAAGAGGCAATAATAAAGTGGTTATTATCATATCTTCACACTTATGATAAATGTTTACATACCATGCTATAATTGTATTAACCGGAAACATTAATACTTGTGTGATTTGTAAACTAAAATAAGAGTCCCTAGTAAAGCCTCTTATTAAACTAGCTTGTTGGTTAATATATGATCATGGTTTCCTGATCATGAACATAGAGATGTTATTAACAACAGGATCATATCATTAGGAGAATGATGTGATGGACATACTCCTATAGATAAGCGTAGCATAAAGATCAAGTCATGTCAATAGTTCAATTGCTATATGCTTTCTGATACATAGTAACCTAATTCCTTCGACCATGAGATCATGCATATCACCTTTACCGGATGGATGCTTTGATGACATCAAACACCACACCGTAACTGGGTGGTTATAAAGGTGGCATTGAGTGTTCGGAAAGTATTGGTTGAGACACATGGATCAAGAGTGGGATTTGTCCATCCATATGACGGATAGATATACTCTGGGCCCTCTCGGTGAAATGTCATCCAATTAGCTTGCAAGCATGTGACTGGCTCACAAGGGATCACATATCACGGGAACGAGAAAAGAGTACTTATCAGTAACGAGGTTGAACTAGGTATGCAGAGATACCGACGATCATAACCTCGGATAAGTAACATATCGTGAGACAAAGGGAAATTGGTATCGTATGTAAGTGGTTCATTCGATCGCAAAGTAATCGTAGAAATATGTGGGAGCCATATGAATTTCTAGATTCCTCTATTGGTTATTGTTCGGAGAAGTGTCTCGATCATGTCCGCATAATTCACGAACCGTAGGGAGACACACTTAAGGATTCGACGTTGTTTGAGTAGTTATGGTATTATAAGAAAGAGACCGAATGTTGTTCGGAGTCTCGGATGGGATCCGGGATATCACGAGGTGATCCAGAATGGTCTGGAGAATAAGATTCATATAAGGAAAGTCCCGTTTCAGAGTTCGGGAATGATTCCGGTGTTTTCATCGGGTATGTTCTAGAAGGTTCCGGATTGTCCGGCACTCCGGGGGGGGGGAGGGTACATGAATGTGTCATTGAATGATTGCATCATGTACTAAGTGTTCTTGCTGTTCCAAAAACATGAAAGTCAAATTGCCAGTTTGAAAGTCAAACGGCTAAAACAGAAACTGTGGAAAACAGGAAATTGTGGGAAACAGGAAACTGTGGGAAACAAGCAAGAGGAGGTTGAAACCAACTTGGAGGAGGAGTTCCTCTCCTCCAAGCCGGTGCCCAGCCCTAGGCCGAGTTGGGGAGGGACTCCCTCCCTCCCTGGCGCGCCTAGCCCCTCCACCTATAAAAGGAGGGGCAGGGCTCCTCCTTGAGACACACAAGTTTCCACCTCTAATCTCAGGTTTAGAGCCGTTTGGTTTAGAGCTTCTAATTGCTTTAGCCTGCGGTTTAGAGACTTCTAATTGGTGTGTCTAAACCCTAGACCACTAATAGCCCTCTCTCATAATCCACCATACTCGCTCCGGCTTAAGGCAAAGCCCTGCGAGATCTTCCCTCTACTTCCGGTACCACGCCGTTGTGCTGCCGGAATCACGAGGAGAGTGCTACAACCTCCGCTGCCTGCTGGAACAAGGGAGAGGAAGGTCTTCTTCGAGTACCGAACGTGTGACCGACTGCGGGAGCGCTGCCGGAACGCAGCGCCGGAAGGATCGTCTACACGATCTTGAGATCGGGAAGAGTACGACTACATCACCCACGAGAATCCGCTCTCGTTAAACGCTTTGGAATCTTCGAGGGTAAGTTATTCCATCGACTCGTTGCTATAATCTAGTAGATAGATCTTGGCTTGTTTGTTTGTATGCGATAGAAAATTTTTGTTTTCCATGCTACGAACCCCTACAATGATGCCCATACGATGCTCGCCATTGGAGCTGCGCCACCACTCGTCATGATCGGTCGTGGCGTAGTGAATTTGGTTCGTGTAATCATTAAAACTGACTAGAGGGATGTCATTTTTGAGTGGGAGTTCACATAGTAATATGATTAAAGTTGAACTCAATTTATCATAAACTGAATCAAAGTGACTTTGCATAGTTCGTTGTAGTCACTGGCATTCGTTTACTACCTTGTGTTTAGCTATATTTTAGATAATATAACTATAGGACTCTAGAATTTTTACTTTACGAACTGGTATCGTATTGTTTTATGAGTGTCAATGTAAATTTTAAAGTACTATTGCAAACTTTCAGCAAAACCTCCCTCGGTCCGTAAAATTCGATAAGTTGTATCGAATCAAGAGTAATAGTTACAATGTTAGTATCTAAATATCATGCTTGCCTCCATGATCTTTGATATTCGAAAGTTCTTTCGGTATCAATATTATCTAGGAGATAAAAGAATTGTTTCAGAAACCATCATGCGTGAAAGATATTGTGATATCTAAAATAGTGTTTGGTTGCAATATGATAGAATATAATTTTAGTAAGATACATGTTCTCGTATTGTATGAGAATTTGCAAAGGTTGGAGACGCTAGGCGTCCTAATCGCCCAAAAGGTTTTGGGAATTAACATTATATTCACGATTCGTCCTTATGAGCTATAGTAGCTTAATCATGAAAGTTGTCATGATAAGGATGGATAAAATATGTAGGTAAAATGTTTAGTACATTAAAAGGATTACTAAAAGGAATGAAACTTGAAAGAACGCCAAACATTTGATGATGTTGATCCACTTCAAAGTGCAAGTCCAAAGGTATTAGTATTTGACTATACACGTTTTGGACGATGTGTCATATGTATGGCACCACTATTGATGTTTATAGATTTGTTTAAAAAAGGAAAGGTAATGCTGAAAGAGAATCTGGTAAATATTTTGCAAAAAAAGACTGGAAATGTCCAACTTAGGTATATAGATGATATTCACGTTATGGGCATATTCTTTGCTTGTTAAACAATGTGGTTCTTGGATATTGGATACCGGTATTGGATACTGAAATTTGTTGTTATGACGTGTCATACAGGACAACACAATTCATAAAGTGCAATGGCCTAAGTAACTAGAAAATGAATATGTGATGATGTTCATTAAAAACAAATAAAGTGTTATTGTGTTTCTCGTTGACATCAAAGCTTTCCTTCAAGATTTGTATTAATAATTGTTATTTTGTTCCAGTATTATGAGAATAATGGTTATTCAAATAAATAATGTATTCCATAGAAGGTGGATGAACTTTTACAAATCTAGTTGTATAAATCAGGTCCATAAACACTGATGCTAAAAAGTCGCAAGAAAAATGATTGAAATACCACTTTTGAGTGGCATCGTCGTTTCCTGGAGGGTTGACCAGGAGAACTGCAAGTTTTTGGAGCCGAGATATTCATCCGAGTCGGCCACATGCATAGTAACCGGAAGAGCAACTGGTCTTTTCTCACTCTCCATGTAGTCAAGACGTAAAATTATATTGGAAAGAAAACAATAAGAAAACTCCATGTTAATGCATTTTGGGAGTCTTTTGATTTTTATCAATTGACGCTTGTGAAACTTTATTGCAGATAATTAATACCTCATTCATGGGCCAAAGAAGAATGATAGACTAACCTATTGGACATAGTGTATGTTGATGTATATTGTCCATTATGTGTAGTCGTGAGCGATGGATTCAAACTTCATATACTTTAACCAAAGATTTGAGTGAATATATGTATATTTACTTAATCAGGGAGAAGTATGAAACATTTGAAAATGTTCAAATGATTTCAAGATGAAGTGAAAATCAGTGTAACAAGAAAATAAAGAATTTATGATTTGAGTTACAAGTTAGCAAAACACTTATGATTTGAGGCGTTCCATGGACTTTTGTTTCTCGAAACACCATAGGAGTATGGAGTGTTCGTGAAATGTAATCAAACCTTGTTTGACATGGTAAGATCAACAGTGTTATTTATAAAATTTCCACTATATTTTAAAGATTAAGCTTTAGTGACTATCTCTTTTACACTAAAAAGAGCTCCATCATGATCCATTGAAATGACACCATATGACTTATGGTTTAGGATAAAACCCAAGTTTTCCTTTCTTAAATTTTGGTATGCTTGGTATAAGTAAAATATTTATAACCAAAGTTGGATGATCATGACTTTGTAGGTTATTCCAAATAACCGTTGGGTATTTCTCTATAACACCAAAGACAAAAGTGTTTGTTGCTTGGAAACGTCAAATTTCTTGAGAAGGATTTTTTCATGAAAAGTTAAGTGGGAGGACAATAGAAATTTTATAAGGTTATTGAACCTTAGCTATATGTGCTGAGTTGCACAGTACCAGAAAGTGTCTCGGAGGCCGCCACAATGCTCATGGTTCACATGCCTCAAAGGTTGTGGTCACGGAGATCTACGTTCCAATTGAACCGCGTAGGTCGGGTAAACTATCAAATACTAAGATTTGAGATTAAAATCATTATTGTTTGACAATGATGAACCAACTACATGCAAATAAGCGATGATGGGCCCTGACTCCGTCAAATGGCTTGAAGCCATAAAATCCTTGATAGTTCCATACATGAGAAACCAAGTTTCTAAATTTGGAAGACCCTCTGGAAAGCATAAAACCTATTGGTTGTATTTGGATCTATAAATAAACAGACATGGATGTTTCACATCTATGAAATAGTTGACATGTCAGTAAAGAGTTTATGACAATGTTCAAAGAGTTGAATACAACAAGATTCGATCTTTCGTAATGATATTTAGTCTGGATGGATTAGTATAGCAACCACTACTTATGTTAATTGTTGTATATGCTAGTTGAACAAAAAACAACATTCTTCTATTAGAATGGTTGTCTAGGACGTGTACGTGACACGGTGTGAAGTGTTTTGTTAAACCAAAGGATGCTAAAAGGGCATTCAAACTTCAATGGTTGAATTAAGCATAGCGGAGTTGGAATATTCACCGTGATGAAATTGTTAAAATGTTTAATTTCATCAGAAACGATGAAGATGTTTGCATTTGTAAGAAATTAAGTGGGAGCGCTAAGACATATTTCTAATACATTGTGTATAAGACATATTTTTTATTGGAAATGATGTATATTTTATTTGACATTGAAATTGGATTTGTATGAAAGACTTAAGCAAAACCCGAATATTAGGCATCAATGTCTATTTCGATAGATTGAGACGCTAATATGGTTATGCCAAATGTACATATATGAAATATTGAATGAGTTCAATATGGAAACGACGAGAAAGGTTCTTGCCACATGGAAAAGGTTGAATCAAGATTTAAATGTTTTGATACTTGGTGAGTAAAATCACATGGATATCTTAATAATCAAGATTCAAGTGTTTTGATACTTGGTGAGTAAAATCACATGGATATCTTGATAAACGAGATTCAAGTGTTTTAACACTCGGTGAGTGATATCACATGAATATCTCAATCAATCATTCTGTGATATGTGCATATCCAGATATGTCCTATGCTCTAAATGTTATGAGCTTATACCAGGATGATTAATAAGATGATCATTGGACGATAGTAAGGATATTCTTATGATCTTTGTAAGAACTAAGAATATATTTTGTCTATAGAAGTGACAGATAGTTCATTGTAAATTTTTACATTGGCACTATACAAATAGTTCATTGTAAAGAGTTACATTAGTACTAGTTTTGTAACAAGGTACAAACTAAGTTTATCACAATTTAGGCTATAGGTTAAGGTAGCACAATGTAATGGAAGAAAGTTCCATGATGGATTTGGATGAGTTCCAAAGTTATGGACATTGTGACGGACACTACAATGAAAGGCTAAGTATAAGACAACTATGGTAGAAGCAAAGGAACTAGGTGTGGTCCGATGGGCTAGTACTATGAAGATATATTGTATGAAAATTATATCAACATGTTTTAAACCCCAAGGAACTAAGGTCTCACCAAATTTATACAATGCCATCTCATTAGAGAATGAGTGATGCGTAGAGACACAAAGACATGCAAATACACATGGACCTGAAAGTATCAGATCTAGGAATTATGTTTACCACTAGCAAACGCATATATACAACACCAAAGTTCCATAGGTGTTGAATGCACAAGTTTTTGAAACTAGATTATTGACTCTAGTGCAAGTGGGAGACTGAAAGTAATATGCCCGAGAGGCAATTTATAAAGTGGTTATTAACTTATTCCATGTTTATGATAATTGTTTATTTCTCATGCTATAATTGTGTTAGTAGGAAACATTAATACATGTGTGATTTATAAATACAAAAGGTTCCTAGTAATGCCTCTCTTAATACTAGCTTGTTCATTAACAAATGATCAAAGGTTTCCTGATCATGAACATTGGATGTTATTAATAACAGGGTAATATCATTGGAGAATGATATGATGAACAGTCACTAAAGTAGATTTAGCAATACAATCCTGTCCTCAAGTGTATACTGCAATCACATTCGTAGTAACTCAATGTCCTTAGACCATGAGATCACGTCAATCACTTTCACCGGAAAGTGATGTCTACACACTTCTATTCTTGTAGACAGTTGTTGGGCCTCCAAGTGCAGAGGTTTGTAGAAGAGCAGCAAGTTTCCCTTAAGTGGATTACCCAAGGTTTATCGAACTCAGGGAGGAAGTGGTCAAAGGTATCCCTCTCAAGCAACCCATGCAATCAAGATACAAGAAGTCTCTTGTGTCCCGAACAGAACCAATATAGGTGCACTAGTTCAGCGAAAAGATAGTGAAATACAAGCGGTAACGGTGCCAGAAAATAGCTTGACGGTGAGGTAAAGACTAAAGCGAGCAAACATGCAACAGATCTAGATGCAAACGGTGTTTCAATGTTTAGAAACAAGGCCTAGGGATCATACTTTCACTAGTGAACACTCTCTCATATAAATATCCTCTCTTCATGATACTACTCTTAACTACTCTCCGGTTGGACACTCTAATCCACGGTAGGTCCTTCCCCAATCTAGATGACCCCACACTGTCACCTTAAGCGCTAGATGGTTCCAACAAACACCACAATTTCATAGAGACATCCAAATCCAAATATAACTCATAAAAAATATTCAATCTAGCCAAAGTGCCACACACGGTATGTACGCTATCACTTTCACACACGGGAAAAACATAGATCTATTAAAGCACAAAGAGTATTTATGTAGACTCAAGCCTAAGTGCCACCATGGTGTGCACGCTGTCACTTTCACACACATGGGGAGAGCAGAGATCTAATGAAGCACTTGAGTAGCAAGGTAGATCTACTTGATTACAAAGCTCACGACCACAAGATCATGCATAGAGAGAGATGAACACATAGCTACCGGTAGAGCCCTTAGCCCTGAGGAAGAACTACTCCCTCCTCATCATGGAAATCAACAACGGTGATGAAGATGGTGATGGAGATCGATGGAGATGCCTCCGGGGGGCACTTCCCCATCTCGGGTGCTGGAACAGAGAATTTCTATCCCCCGAATCTCCCTTTCGGTGGCGGTGGCACTACGGAGGTTTTTCTGGAAGTATGATGGATTCTTTAGGGTTTTCCCATCGGAGGCTTCTTATAGGCGCATAAATCAAGGTCGGTGGGGGTCCAGGGGGCCCACACCCCCTCCAGGCGCCTCCAGGGCTTGCCCACGCCTAGGGGGGGTTTGGCCACCCTGTGGCCCCCCTCCGACTCTGCTTCGTGGTTCCGTGTTGCTTTGGGAAAAATAATAACTTTGTCTTTTGTCCCATCCAATTCCGAGAATATTGATTTTTTGCCTTTCTGGAACCAAAAACAGAAGAAAATAGGCAACTGGCACTGTGGCAACTTGTTAATAGGTTAGTTCCAGAAAGATATAAAAATACCTCAAAGTGTAGACAAAGCATAAGACAAATGATACAAAACAAGCATGGAGCATGAAAAATTATAGATATGTTTCCTACGCATCAAGCATCCCCAAGCTTAACTGCTGCTCGTCCTCGAGTAGGTAAGTGATAAAAAGAATAATTTTTGAGGTGAATGCACCATCAAAACCAAGATCAAACCATTTGTAAGCATTGAAAGCTGGGAACAAAGAACTCTAAACATGTGAATGAAAGATGGAGTTCTAACAATAGGACATAGTAACTGTGCATGCGACATGAAAGGCTACAAACAAAGATCATGAATAACATTCATTGAAAAACGTTTATTTGTTTCACATACAGAAAACATAGCATAGTGGCAATCAGCTTGTCCCTCATAGAGTAGCAAATAGATGCATATGACACCTTCAAAGTTCAAAAGAACAAGTAATATCACAATATGCATCAATCAATAAGCTCTGGAACACTGCACACAGGATGACAACTATGCTCTCTTAATGGTGCCTAAAGGTAGAAGGTGGAGACTCAATAGTAGTGGAAGAAAAGCCTTTTATAAAGGAAGCAGGGATTTCAAGTTTAAAAAAGATCTTCCAAAAATTATGGTACTTGTTAGCTTTCAGTCCTCATTGCCCCTATCATAAGCATCTTGAAGTGATTAAGGTTAACGTGATCAAAGATGGAGTATATGCTTGACGAAGTATAAGTCGGCAATCTCAAGTCCCTTGAATACGAGGGACACACCTCATGCTACTCAACTTTAGTCACCTGTAAGTTCTTGGCATTGTAAGTATTTGCATATCATTGAGAACTGCCAATGGGGTACCCCTTGCACATGGTATAGGAGCTATCCCATAACCAAAATGACAAGGCAAGCAAACAATGAGCATCTCAGCAATCTTCTTATTTACCATGGGAATATGGTGCTTTTTTCTCTCTTTCCTCTTTTCTCAATGTGTCTCTTTTTTTATAAGAAGAATGCTTCATAGATGTCACTATGGTGATGCTGCAAGTTTCCACCATGATTAGGCATGGCTTAGGCTAGTGGCCCAGGCGTTTCTCTAACACATGATACAAACTCCATGGACTTAAAAGTTCCCTCTTTATTTCACACCGGTTACATCCATAGACAAAAGAGCATGATATCAACTAAGTACAAAGTACAAGTGCAATGTTGAAAACATTCCTCGTGACAACACGGTTCTGCTAATTCCAATGTATAAGGGCAAGCATATACAACATAGATGACACAATGGTTCAAGTTTACTAGGGGCAAAGAATATAAAGTGTGCCATCAAGTTCGTGAGGTCTTTAATCACTAAATTTTCACATAACAAAATAGTTTTTAATTGGAAGATTGCTGAAAACAAGAATATACTTGGAATGGTGTGACACACCATGCATAGGAGTTTCTAGTGGGCACTTTGGAATAACTTGGTTTCTTGGGAGTTGGAAGAATGAGTAGAACTTACTCATACAAGTGGAGGCTTGCAAAAGACTGGGAGCAACCAAATAAGAGAGCAATAATGGCCAAAATCGTGCAGTGCAACAAAGTATTACTAATCAAAGCAAAGAGTGGTACTACAAGTCAAGTACTAAATGATCATAGAGGCTATGGTGACTTGTTCATAGTCATAACATGGTGTGAGCATGTGCCAAGTCAACCCAAGCAAAGCATCAAAGGAAAATACCACAATACTATGCTTTTGCATGCTAAAACAACGAATGATTTATTCAAGGCACATTAAGCAATCCCAATTGTTTGGAAAAAGACATGCTACAGTAATAATCACTAAGCATAAGGTCAAAACAATGCCTAGCATGTCATGCTAAAGTCTAAGTCACAGTCAATGCAAGCTCCTCTTGCACTTTCAAGCAAGAACTTACTACTCCTTTCCAACACCAAACAACTTATTGAAACAACTCACAAATATAATAATCAATAAAGATCAGTGAGATTGTCTCACAAATCCACAAGGAAGAACTAAAAAGTTCTAAGCTGAAATCACAAGAAAACTAAGGCTAAACATAGTGCTAGTAAAAGTGAACACTCACAGAACAATAAGAATGAAAACTAGTGTGTTCTAGGCAATGAAAATAGAGTGTGTCTCTCTCCAAAAGAAATGTGGTGTAACCAACCAAATTACTCAAGAAAATTAAGCAAACGAAAACCAAAAACAAAAACTAAGCCGCTGCAAGAACAACACAACAATGCATGAAACAATAAAAACGAAGTGTCTAGAAAGACCTGAGATTTTTATTCATGAAGAAGGGGATGCCTTGGGCATCCCCAAGCTTTGACGCTTGTACCTATTGAATATTTCTTGGGGTGACACGGGGTGGCATCCCCAAGTTTGAGCTTTTGTCCATTCTTCATCTCATTACATCATTCTTCCTCTACACCTGCAAATTTTCCTTCATACAAAACATCACACAATCTTCATTAGCAACATTAGTGTATTCAAAAGATATTAGACCTCTGGCAAAGCATTGGAACAACAAAACTTTTCACTAAAAACACATGCTACTGTAGTAATTCCTTCAAAAAGCTCAATTTCCCAAAAGAACCCAAAAAGGAACAATAAGAAGCAAATGCAAATAATGGCAGAAATTTGTCAAAACAGACCAACAGGTAGAAACCGATTTTTTTCGAAGACCTTCTGTTGCTCAAATAAAAAAGTTTTGAACTAACTAAAGTTAGCTAACATACTGGGGGATTTATTTGTAAATTGTGAGCTCAATCCGAGTTACAGAGACTCCTCACGAATTTTATGGTGGAGGATAAAAATCTGTTTCGGGACAGCAACCCCCCAAATCTTACTTCCCTCTCATTAGATGTCATTCTTGTCTAAAAAAAGCAAACAAAAAGGATAAGGAGAGGTCATTACAGAAGTAATAACTTCCAAGACTCAATAAAACTCTTGGGTTATCTCCCAACAAGTATTTTTATTTACCGCCTTTAAGTTAGGCTTGATAGTTTGAGAAGATGCTCACATAAGAAATATGAATTGAATGAAAAGAGAGCATCAAGAACCAAATTCAAAACACATTTAAGTCTAACCCACTTTCTATGCATAGGAATCTTGTAAATAAACAAGTCATGAAAGCACAAAGCAACAAGCATAGGAAAGCAAAACAAGCGCAACTTAAAGATTTTCAACATAAAGAGGGGAAAATTAATATTATTAAAATACATAAAACCATGTTTCCCTTTCTCATAATAAATTTCAGTAGTATCATGAATAAAATTAACAATATAACTATCACATAAAACATTCTTATCATGAGCCACATGCATAAAATGATTTCTACTCTCCACATAAGCATAGTCATTCTTATTAATTGTATGGGAGCAAATTCAACAAAATAGCTATCATTACTATTCTCATCACCATAATCATCAAATACAGGAGGCATATTGTAATCACAATAAATTTCCTCCTCAACAATAGGTGGACTGAAAATATCATCCTCATCATTGTAATCATCATATATTGGAGGTAAAGTATCATCAAAGTAAACTTTCTACTCCATGCTTGGGGGACTAAAAATATCATGCTCATAAAAACTAGTTTCCCCAAGCATAGAATTTTCCATAGCATTAGCAACAATGGTGTCCAAAGAATTCATACTAATAACATTTTTATTAGCATGCAAATAAAGTTCCATAGGTTTTTTAATTTTCTCTTCAAACACTTCATGTCCTAACTCAAGATAAAAACTATAAAGCTCTTTAATTTTGTTGTTGTTTTCCATTAAGCCTAACTAGTGAAAACAAGAAACAAAAAGACAAAATTGCAGACTCTAAAGGAAATAACTTCGAGCACTCACACCGAAGGATGTGAGTACCTTTTACCTTACCTCCCCGGAAACGGCGCCAAAAAGAGCCTGATGTCTACGCACTTCTATTCTTGTAGACAGTTGTTGGGCCTCCAAGTGCAGAGGTTTGTATAAGATCAGCAAGTTTCCATTAAGTGGATTACCCAAGGTTTATCGAACTCAGGGAGGAAGTGGTCAAAGGTATACCTCTCAAGCAACCCTGCAATCAAGATACAAGAAGTCTCTTGTGTCCCCAACACACCCAATATAGGTGCACTAGTTCGGCGAAGAGATAGTGAAATACAAGCGGTAGCGGTGCAAGAAAATAGCTTGACGGTGAGGTAAAGACTAAAGCAAGCAAACATGCAACAAATCTAGATGCAAACGGTGTTTCAATGTTTAGAAACAAGGCCTAGGGATCATACTTTCACTAGTGAACACTCTCTCATATAAATATCCTCTCTTCATGATACTACTCTTAACTACTCTCCGGTTGGACACTCTAATCCATGGTAGGGCCTTCCCCAATCTAGATAACCCCACACTGTCACCTTGAGCGCTAGATGGTTCCAACAAACACCACAATTTCATAGAGACATCCAAATCCAAATATAACTCATAACAAATATTGAATCTAGCCAAAGTGCCACACACGGTATGTACGCTGTCACTTTCACACACGTGGGGAAAATCATAGATCTATTAAAGCACAAAGGGTATTTATTTAGACTCAAGCCTAAGTGCCACCATGGCATGCAGGCTATCACTTTCACACACATGGGGAGAGCAGAGATCTAATGAAGCACTTGAGTAGCAAGGTAGATCTACTTGATTACAAAGCTCATGACCACAAGATCATGCATAGAGAGAGATGAACACATAGATACCGGTAGAGCCCTCAGCCTTGAGGAAGAACTACTCCCTCCTCATCATGGGAATCATCAACGGTGATGAAGATGGTGATGGAGATCGATGGAGATGGCTTTGGGGGCACTTCCCCATCCCGGCAGGGTGCCGGAACAAAGAATTTCTGTCCCCCGAATCTCCTTTCGGTGGCGACGGCGCTACGGAGGTTTTTCTGGAAGTATGATGGATTCTTTAGGGTTTTCCCATCAGAGGCTTCTTATAGGCGCAGGAATCAAGGTCGGTGGGGGTCCAAGGGGCCCACACCCCGTCCAGGAACCTCCAGGGCTTGCCCGCGCCTAGGAGGGTTTGGCCACCCTGTGGCCCCCCTCCGGATCTTCTTCGTGGTTCCGTGTTGCTCCTGTAAAATAATAACTTTGGATTTTGTCCCGTCCAATTCCGAGAATATTGATTTTTTGCCTTTCTGGAACCAAAAACAGAAGAAAACATGCAACTGGCACTGTGGCAACTTGTTAATAGGTTATTTCCAGAAAAGATATAAAAATACCTCAAAGTGTAGACAAAACATAAGACAAATGATACAAAATAAGCATGGAGCATCAAAAATTATAGATACGTTTCTGACGTATCAGAAAGGTACTTTGATTCCATCAAATGTCACGTTGTAACGGGGTGATTATAAAGGTGTCGTCAGGTACTTGGAAAGTGTTAGTTGAGACTCGTGGATCAAGATTGGGATTTTTCCATCCAAATGACATAGAGATATACTTAGGGCCCTCTCGGTGATATCACATTGACATAGCTTGCAAGCAGGTGATTTGATCACTAGAATGTTATATCATAGGAACGAGAAAAAGAGTACTTGTAGGGAATGAGATTAAACAAGGTATGGATGATACCAAGTGATAGGATCTCAGACAAGTAAAATATCGTGGGACAAAAGGAATTTGATTACAGCAAAAAAGGTTCAAACGATCATTGGATTTTTGTAGAGCTAGTGGGAGTCATTATGGATCTCTAGGTCCCGCTAATGATTATTGATCAGAGATAGTATCGATCATGTCCACATTGTTCTCAAACCCATAGGGATACACACTTAAGGGTAGTCGAAGAATTTGAGTGGATAGAAAACGCATGAGAAAATACTAGACATCATAGAATCTGTTCTGACGAATCTGCCGGAATAGTTTCGGCTCGAAATAATGCAAGGGATTGAATTGTTAATGTGTTCATTAAATGAAGTGTTCATTAAATGAGTGGCATTAAATCAAGAGAATTCAAAGTGGTTCTAATGGAGTGTATCTTGATTTTTGAGTGGAGAATCAATGGGAGAAAGTGGAGATTGATTATGTCTGAGTGGAGACTCAACTAGCAATCAAGAGGGGAGAGGTGGGGGCACACCACCCCATGCGCCTAACCCCTTGGAGTCTGCCCCTCCCCCTATAAAAGGAGGTGGATACCTCCCTCTCTCACACACACAATTCGCCACTCCTCTCATATGCCGTTTGGTTGGCATCTTCCTTCCCTTGCTAGCTTGTCCATTGCCACGGGCAAGATTCTTAGGCGAAGCTCTTCTCAAGATCTTATCCACCACTACCACCACTATGTCGTAGTGTTGCTAGAGTTCCCAAGGATCCACTACTTCCTCTGCCCAGCCGGAGCGAGGGTTTGGAAGTCGTCGGCACACCGTATGTGTGACCGATTACGGAGGTGCTGCCCTCTTGTGGTGCTAATTGTTTGCACATCCTTGAGGATGGTAATGTACACTCTATACCAACCACGTTTGTTTGAAGAAACGTTATCCCGCTTATGGTCTTCAAGGGTGAGTCCATGTGAAACCATTAGAATTATCGCCTAGATTCGATCTTGGCAGTTGGAACTACATCATATGTTGTATGAGATATAATGTACTTTTTTTATGATATTAATATATTAGCTCTTCTGTTAAAAAAAATCCATGAGCCGAATCAGCTAGAGGCTGGGATCAATTTGGTTTGAAACAGGCCGATTTTCTCGGTCCTAGGAGAGGAACACGGGACACCAAGGGGAAAAGGGAGGAGGTTGGATATGGGCCCCACATAATTTATTATCCCCTGAAGCTATATGCCATGACATGTTGAAAAAATTGCAAATAACCCAAGAATATCTTCCCTCTTCCTCCACTCGCATTTGTCACTGTAGAAAAGTGAAGTACTATTGTCCCTACTATTAGTACTAGTACTACTCCCGCTGCCCATCCCTTTCTCCTCCGACTAGCAACCTCCAATCTCTAGCTCCCATCATCAGGCAAGCAAGAAAGTGTCACCTCGAAATTGGGATCTGTTCACCTAATCAGGGTATTTTCCTTCTCTCCTCTAATCGATTAGGCCAATGGGATGGGGTGGCGGTGGGGTTGGTGGGGGTGGGGGGTGGGGGTACTAATTTCATTTGGATTCGGTATCAGGGCATGGTCACTTCTGTTCTAATTGGGACATTTGGTCTGGTTCCAAGTCGGCGTTCTTCACTTTGTAACCTTTAATTTCTACTAATGTGCAATAGATTTTGCGTCATACTCTATATAGAGAACTATGGGTCAGTGGCGCGCACGACCACTACGGATAGGGATGGTCCCGTCAGTTCCCATAAAAGTTACCTAAAAAGGTACCGTAGAAGCATATTCATTGTGTTCTTCCATTCTTTCCCATGCTTAAAGTGGTTGGCCGCAACCTGGATGTATCCCTAAATGGATGTGTCATTCTAATCAGTATTAGACAGTAGCCAGAAAGGACACTACTAGCATCTAGCCTCGGATCAGCAAGCACAGAGAGCACTAGGGGAGAGGAATCAAACTCAGCGTAGGTCCTCGCTGAAGACTAGAAGAGGAAGCAGAGGGGCCGACGACCATGGCGTCACGAGGAGCACCCCAAAGGGGGCGCTTCAACCCGCACTGCGCCACGGCAGCGACCCTGATCACGCCTGGAGGTGCAGAGCATCACCTCGACACACGACGACCACGGCAACACCTAGATCCATGCCAACGCCCAAACCGTAGGGTTCGGGACGGCATCGATCCATGGCAGGAGAGCCCCAGGCGCGAATCCAATTGGATAGAACGAACAGGCGTCGTCGACAACCCCCTGTTGCACCACGACGACGATCAGAGTGGCCTACGACGGCAGGAATCGCCGGTGGCGGCATCGCCAGCCACAGGGTCAGGGTCAGAGGAGGAGAGGATGAGCTCGAGGGAGAGAGAGTGGCAGTGAGGAGTGGGCCGAGTTGGGCCAAACCCTTCGGGGTAGTTATTTTGTCTGTGACTAATGGGCCACTACGGTCCAATAAGATAAACCAGCCCAGAAATCCTCACAGGCCTGTTTTAATAAAAAGTAAATGACCAAAATACCATTGGACTTAACTAAATTCTAGAAAATAAAAGATAAGTCCAAAAATTATAAAAAAATAATTTTGGATTCACAATAATCCATACTATCCAAATAAAATAAAATATAAAATTTTAGACATTTAATTTTTTATAAGAATTTTGTAATTTATATATTCCTTCTGGAATTTTACAAAATTATTGAAACATGATAAAAATAAATAAAAATAACTTTCATATTATTAATATTATAGTATTTTGGAAAAATACTAAATAAATATTTAATAACAATTTTTAATGTATAATTGATAATTCCTAAGGGAATTATTAAATCAATAAAAGTCAACTAAAAAGGAAATAAAATAAAATAATTCAATATATGCTATAAATATTTAAACAAAATATTTACAAATGCTTTATTATTAAAAGGCACCTTATATAGGGAAAATTGCATATAGAATTAAATAATGCATTACATTACATGCATAATCATTTTGCTTCTTTAAATATTGTCCTTACCGGGCAATAATGATGTTTTTGTAGACAGAAGCTCAAGGTCCAGTGCAAGCATCAGACTTCACTAACTTGCCATCACAAGGCAAGTTCATCACTTTCTGATGTCCTTTGAAGAGTCTTTATCAAGGTATTTGCAAATTGTGTGTTATCATATATGCTATAAAAGAAGGAAAATATTATTTTCACAAATAAAGAAATCATAGATATCATCCTAAGTGATGATATAATGGAGCAATAGAACTTAGGGTTCTAGTTGCAAACAATGATGATCAAGTAGGGACTTAATAATCCCTGACATCAGTGATTCTAGCGCCGTATATTACGCGTTAGCCATGACATTTGGAATGGGACAGAGAAGTCAGCTGTATCTTCTTCCTCTCGCATGAAGCCGGATGTGCAGGTCGTGGCTGTTATCCTCGTAGTGTGTATATTAATTGGTGATTCGTAGAGGATATGCAGCATATGGGTGGGAACCCTCATCGTCCCACGATAGTTGTGGCATCTAACGGTTTGTACAAACCATTGCCGTAATTCATTATGTGGGCATGGTGTACACCAAGGAGGCATGCGGAGTCGCGAAGGCGGCAGTGATTGGCTTGGACCAACTACTGGGCCCCACAACATGGAATTGTGGACGGGAAAGTACTCCCGATTGTGCAACAAGGAGTTGATCTCTCATGGGTAAAGTAACGCACCTCTATAGAGTGTAAGAATTGTAACTTGTTACTCCCTATTCCGGGAAGTAGCTACGAACGCGGCAGGAAAGGAACTCCATGAAAGTTCGGGTTAACCTGTGAAGGCTGATGGTCATAGTTTTTCATAATAAAATCAATCTTTGAAGAATGATTTACAAAATTGCATAGTGCCAAGGATTTATAATCCGAGGTGGTAGTTAGAGCATCAAACTTCCCACCTTGCATATAATGGACTTGTTGGGTAATGCTGTTACTCATTCTTTCCTTTGATCCCTTGCTTAGACTCTGAGGATCCCGAAGACGTGCCAATGTATGCAGCCGAATGCCAAGAAGATGTGTTCTACGAGGAACCTGATCTATCCGGAGGTGCTGAAGGAGTGGATTACAAAATACGCTATGGTGTCGATGATAACGAGTCCAACTAAGTATTTCTAGTTAATAGTAACCAATGGAGCCGAGCAGCATGAAATCTATAGAATAAGCTGTTGAGCTCAACTCCTAGACGGAGTTGTTACTTTTAAATTCCGCTGAAACACTTTATATTTTGGTTTGTAAGTTGAATCTTTTGGAATTCTTGAACTTCCGGTATTGTAATCATAATTATATGTGTACTTATGTAATATGGACCCGCAATGTTTCTGTTGTACCACTCTTAGGGATGTGATATTTACGGAACGGTGTTCTGTGGATATCATGTCAACGACTATAGTGTACTACATATGAAGTGGTATGCTGGGTCACCGCAATTACGTACCATGGTGCAAACAGAGGTATATAATTACACAATAAGTCACGATGATTCTCATACTACATGATCAACAGAAGTTCGTACACTAATAATTACACATGACCAACAGAAGTTCTTGACAAGCTACCAGACATATACAGAAACATAACTAAAAGTAGTAAAATTTAATTCACTCCTCATCAGACCACTTTATGCGGTTTCCATCTTTCCTAGGAGATCAACGGCCATCATTCCATCTATCTCTTGTGTTATTGTCCTCCCACCACTGATGAGATAAAATTTCATCCCACCTGGAAGGGGCCTTGGCTTCCCTATCTTCAGCTGCAGTCTCTCTATTTGCGGCTTCAGTTGCAGCCTCTCTATTTTTGGCTTCAGCTGCAGCCTGTCTCTTCGCTGTTCTGCGTCACGCTCAGCTATTCTGCATTTTCGACAGAGTCCTCCCCTTTTCTTGTCTTTCCTCTTGCAACTGGGCAAAACATGAGGAAAGTTTGAAAGAAATGGATCTGAGCATACATCACGTAAGCATCTATGGCTGCATACTTCAGGTTTATATTAGACAACGACGTCTCCTCCCAAAAAACATGCCTATCTTCAGGGAAAACTTCCTTCATTTTTTTGTACGACGGATCGATGATTCTAGCCGCGAGAGTAGCCATTCCATCCCTCTTCCAGCCCCCTTTGATATTGACAATATCTTGAATAACGATCCACTTGTGCTCAGGAATTATGATTCCCGCAAGAGAAAACTTGACAAAATCATATCTTTTGTCGGCAGTGCAGAAAACAATTCCTTTATGCACAAGGAATTGGCGCAGCGCCAAACACTTCTTGTCAGTCCTAGAAGTATGTAGTTTGTCATCATAAAATGCATGGCCAAAACAATTACAAAATGAGTAACTAAAAATGTTGTCCATGCAAGATCATCATCTCAGAATATATTTTAAAGGTACAAAAGTTTAGTAAATGCAAAATCAAGAGTCTTAAGTATGGCTTGTCATAATTTTTTTGGTCCTAATAAAATTCAGTAGTTGCAACATGACCAAGTGGATAGATTCCATACGCAATAAAATTCACTAGTTGCAAAAATGCAGTACTTGCAAGATCCCCACTATAATAAAATTTGGGACTACGACTATTTAGACAATGCAATACCACATCCTGAATAAAAACTAAAACTACAAAAATTTAGTAAATCCAAGGTGAACACTCTAAAAGTTATATATTCATAATTCATTTGGTACTAACAAAATCAGTAAATGCAATATGAGCATTTGGAAATATTGCAGTATTTGCGAGAACAACATTTGAGCAAATTTAGGACTAGGACTGTTTAGTAAAGGCAATATCAACTGATTAAAATCATGCAAGTGACCATTAAAAGTAAGAAAACCCTGAAAGTGGTAAACTAAAGAGATCAGATCTACAAACCAGGAGTAGTGGTAGACAAGGTCGTGTTGCCTCATTACCAGTTGAACGACAGTGACCTGTTTTTCGTCATATTCCTCCTCCTTGGTGTACTCGAGGTCAAATCCGACAAACTTGTCCTTGTCCTTCTCAAGCCATTCCTCGTACATCCCTAGGACTCGCACAACTGTATCCTCCTTGTTGGTATAGACGACATGTATCTCTGTATTTCCATGGGTAGTGAAGTTTGTCTCACTAGTGTAACCTTCCATGGAGGCAAGGAGTAGACAGAAAGAACAACAGATGGGATGCAGAAGATAGAGGACATGAGTAAGAACAAGGCTTTCAGCAAAACAAAGGGAAGGCTGGAACCGTCGCTGCAATTCAAACGTCCTTGTGGAGAAGCGTGGTGGCGACAAAGAGAAGACAGAAAGAACAACAGATGGGAAGGAGAAGACAGAGGATAGGAGGAAGAGGAAGAGGGATTTTTCCGAAACAGGGGATATGCTGGAACCGTCGCTGCGATTCAGATGAACGTGTGGAGACGCGTGGCGGCAGCCATCCCATTTTCTGAGTAAACAAATATTTAAAAGGAGCCCTCACTAAAAAGAATAATAACGAGGATATATGCGTCTTGTGCTATCACGTCAATTGAAGCTATCGGTCGTTTAGTCCTGTCCATTCCGTCACCTATAGCTTAGGTGCTCTGCATCACTACTTATCACATGTCAAATCCTAGCATGCAATTTAATTGCCCATACACAGGTCTCGTCCGCGTGGAAGGGAAGGAAGGGGGGCGTAATTAGTGAGGGTGGGCACGGGACCGTCTAACGTGAGTACATTAGACTGCATGCAAGTGCGCAGAACCAATTCCATGCAAGGAAGTGAAAACATTAATCTTGAGGGGAACATGGGGACCCACCTGTCAGCGAGTGAATGCACACGCAAACGTGAGTACATTTGAATTAGATCGTGCATGGCGTACCTCAATTCCACTGCATGCAGGTGGCGCGGAACCAATTTCATCCAGCGCTCCTGCCTTTCTTTCCCGCTGCTTCCCGCGAGTTATCGGTGTTTCCCGCCGTGTCCAGGCATGGCCATAAAAGTGGGAGGTCCCCGAGCGATCTTCGACCATACCCACGCAACCCACAACACAAAAAACCACGATGCCTGGCCATCGGCGTCGGCATGACGAGCTCCGTGGCAACCCGATGCCAGGAGAGAAGAGGTGCCCGAGTGGCCACTGCCGTCGTGGTGGCCGAATCCACCGGAGTTGCCGGACGTGCTGCCTCCTCCGATTCTAGGGCGCCTATGGATTTATAGGATGGGCACACCACATGTTCGCCCTTTCTACAGCCGTCACGAGACCACCTGTGAGCCTTTCACGACGGCAGTGGCGGAATGCGTCTTTCTGCCAGAATACCGACGATTGGAGCAGCTCGGATTGGTGTGTGATGACCTCGATAAGTGGTGCGGTCCAATCCTGATGATGCTTCCCTGCGTGCCCACCTTGACCGAGCTAAAGAGGAGGTGCGGATGCAACGAGCACTCATCAATTCTCTCAATGACGAATGGTGTATCTGACTCGCCATAGCTGCCGCCCCCAACCTCGGCGGCCGCGGGTAGTCTTAGGTTGTAACGATGTTTTAGGCCGGAGTGAGTGTAATGATGTTTTAGGGCATGAATAAAGATTTTCATTTCAAATGGCCAATGCTTACATTCATACATCATACATGGCGTGCGCATAGCCTAGCCTACTCATCGGAGTCGGAGGAGGACTCGGAGTGCTAGCAGCGGGGGCACATGATGTGGTCGAAGACGCTGGCGCTAAACTTTCCTTCGCCATCGTACTTCAAGACGACGATGTTTCCCGCTTCGATCTGGTGTGAGCGGGCTAAGCGCTCCCAGCTGTTGTCGAGGTACATCTGGCCGAGGTGGTCGGACTGCAGGTCGACTGGGTACCTGCCTGTCTTGAAGCCGTTTGCCCGCAGCATGGCGAGTGGTGGCGGCTCATCGACGATCAGCTTCACGAACCTGCGGGGCAGGAGCAGCCTGTCACGCGGCATGCTGTGGTGGATGGCCACGACGAACTGGGTACCTGGGTCGAAATCTTTGGGCGACGACGGCGTTGAGGGAGAGCATGGTGGCCGCGTCCTCCACACCTCCCTCAGCGTCCACGGCCGCCATGACATCCCCTCGACCTAGCGCCGCCGGCCATGGCTAGCTGCAAGCCGTGGAGAAGGAAAAGGGGAAGTAGGAGAGGGATGGCCGTCCCTATACTCCTTGTCATAGCCCACCTCACTTGAATCATCCTGTAATGTGCAAAAAATGCAACAGAAGTGAGCAAAATAAATTTACTTACCGGTCATGCATAGATATTCGAACAACCATTTCAAGTTACATTGAAAACCACAACACAATTTTACAGGTTTATTACGGATGTCTCCACAGCTCCCTCCTAAATGTAGAATGTGGAGTAATTTAGAACATACTAAATCTCTACATGCAGCGGGTTGTATGGTGCATCTGATCATGATCGGTAGAATACAGATCACTTGAACAGATTCGGTACTAATACATCTACAGCCCGACCAGAAAACATGAACAGTAAACTAGAAGGATGGAGAAATAAAAGTACCTCTGGGTACACGATCGGAACATGCTCGTCGAACTCCTCGCCCTCATCGGGGGCTCCGAAGTCTTCTGCACCCGCGAGCACATAGTCCTCATAAGGGTCGAACTAGACGTCCTCCTCGCCCTGGGCTGCATGCACCTCCTCTAGATCTGCGGCGGGAGGCGCCGCATCGCCCGTGGCAGGTGCAAGTAGCCCAGCGACAACACCCGAAGACTCACCTACAGGCACTTACTTCATGGCGTCGGAAGGAAGAAGGTGGCTGTTCGGCCTCAAGCTGTACGGTGAGGTTTGTGGGTTTTGCTAGATCGGGGAGAATTGGTTAATGCGTGGGACGGAGATGATGCAGAGGAGTAGGTTTTAAAGACGGGGCATTGTTAAGTCTCCTCCTGGGGCCCTCCGCCTCGAGGCTCATCAGTTGGGTGCCCCGGTAGGGCTTCTGGCTGACACGTGGACAGTTCGTGCCATGGGCCCCAACTAAAAGTGAGATTGCAGGCGCAGTACTGTGAGGGCAGTTCCTGTTTGGGAATCAAGTAGTAGTAGGCTTTTCATAGGCGTGACATGACCACTCGATGGATTATTTAATCTACGCCTCGATCGATTGCTTCTCGTAGGAGGGTCGAAAGGAGGGACGCCTAAAAACACAACGGTTAAAGCATGGCTATCCAGACCCCGTGCGTTGTCACACTCTAATGTGAAGGGTACGACGCGTGTAGAGGATGCATCGTTCTACCCCCACTGACAAGACATTACAGTGCACCGTACTTGTGCCATGGTGGACGCGTTGCAACTGGCTGGACGAACGTGCCACCACATTTCCCCCTCGCTGCACTAGAAAATACAAACATTTTTTATATTTTTATATACCCTCGTGTATATAAATGCAAATAGTTTATAATTTTTAGAGAATAAAAGGAAATGCATAGACACGCATATACGAAAATTATACGCCTTTGTACACTTTCCTTCTAGATTATGGAAGTAAAGTATCGGTGGCAAACTCGTTATTTCGCGTGGATAGAGAGGTCCGGAGAGAGAGAGAGAGAGAGAGAGAGAGAGAGAGAGAGAGAGAGAGAGAGCTATCTTGCCCGTTAGATCACAGAGGATCAATGTTGGGTGGGCACAATCCGCGTGACAACATTCTCGACCAATCAGTGCGTACCAACCAAAGTGAGGACGAGTTATCATGAGAGTGGGAAAACTGAGTACAACCATTTTCATATCAACCCTAGACATAACACACACAAACACACAATGGGAAATTCATCAAAAATCAAGAAAAATACAAAACCAACTCGAGTAGCCCCTGCGTGTCACCCACTACCAACATAAAATCATAAGCAAGACAAACCGGGACTTTTGGCACATGGCGCACCCCTCGCATGGCTATCGAGTAGGAGTTAACATGGCTTTCAACCCTATACCTCCCCCTCACTTCCCAGAACATGGATCCACTGCGCGGATTGAGCCCACACCAGGCACCTAGATCCCTCTTGGCATTCTAAGCAACTTCTCCATCTAGAGATTCCAGGGTTCCATGGAGAAATCCAGAGTTTCCTTTTACTGACTCCAGAAAACCTGTGATTCTGCAAAGGAGGTGCGAGAATTGAGCGCACCCTGGGGCCCAGGGCAATGTACACGCATGCTACGTCATGGCAGACCGCCATCCCCGGGACGTTGGTGCTCATCTCGTGGTGCAAGCATATACCGTATTTTTTCCCGAGTCACACCTCGGCAATTGCGGTTTCTAACTGTAGGTACCCTAGAAATTGCCCTGTATTTTTCCGGAAAAAATGGTTTGGGGTGCCCCGTGGGGTACCTAGGCTGGGAAAGTGCCTAGGTTCAAGGTTGCAATGGACCTCGCGTGCCTGCGTGTGCCGGTGGGTTTGCCAATTTTTCCCACCCCCCGAACCCCGGCAATGGGAAATTCATCAAAAATCAAGAAAAATAGGAAACCAGCTCGAGTAGCCCCTGCGTGTCACCCACTACCAACATAAAATCATCAGCAGAACAAACCAGGACTTTTGGCAAACGGCGCACCCCCGGATGGCTATCGAGTAGGAGTTAACATGGCTTTCAACCCTAGAACTCCCTCTCACTTCCCAGAATGTGGATCCACTGCGTGGATTGAGCCCAAACCCGACACCTAGCTCCCTATAAGCATTCTAAGCAACTTCTCCATCTAGAGATTCCAGGGTTCCATGGAGAAATCTAGAGTTTCCTTTTACCGACTCTAGAAAACCGACGACTCTATCAAAGGAGGTGCGAGAATTAAGCGCGCCCTGGGGCCCGAGGAAATTTACACGCATGCTACGTCGTGGCGGACCGCCATCCCCGGGATGTTGGTGCTCATCTTGTGGTGCGAGCGTATACCATATTTTTTCCCGAGTAACGCCCCGATAATTGTGGTTTCTAACTGTAGGTACCCTAGAAATTGCCCTATATTTTCCGGAAAAAAATGGTTTGGGGTTCCCTGTGGGTTACCTTGGCTGGGAAAGTGCCTAGGTTCAAGGTTGCAATGGACCTCGCGTGCCTGCGCACGTCGGTGGGTTTGCCGATTTTGCCCACCCACGAACCCTAGTAATGGGAAATTCATCAAAAATCAAGAAAAACACGAAACCAGCTCGAGTAGCCCCTGCTTGTCACCCACTACCAATATAAATTGATAAGCAGGACAAACCGGGACTTTTGGCACACGGCGCACCCCCCAGATGGCTATCGAGTAGGAGTTAACATGGCTTTAAACCCTAGTCCTCCCCCTCACTGCCCAGAACGTGGATCCACTGCGCGGATTGAGACCAAACTCGGCACCTAGCTCCCTCTCGCATTCTAAGCAACTTCTCCATCTAGTGATTCCAGGGTTACATGGAGAAATCCAGAGTTTCCTTTTCCTGACTCCGGAAAACCAGTGACTCTATCAAAGGAGGTGCAAGAATTGAGCGCGCCCTGGGGCCCGAGGCAATTTACACGCATGCTATGTCGTGGCAGACCGCCATCCCAAGGACGTTGGTTCTCATCTCGTGGTGCAAGCGTATACCGTATTTTTCCCCGAGTCACGCTCCGGCAATTGCGGTTTCTAACTGTAGGTACCCTAGAAGTTGCCCTGTATTTTCTGGAAAAATGGTTTGGGCTGCCCCGTGGGGTACCAGGCTAGGAAAGTGCCTACTTTCAAGGTTGCAATGGACCTCGCGTGCCTGCGTGCGCCGGCGGGTTTGCCGATTTTCCCCACCCCCTAACCCCGGCAATGGGAAGTTCATCAAAAATCAAGAAAAATACGAAACCAGCTCTATTATCCCCTGCATGTCACCCACTACTAACATAAAATACTAAGCATGAAAACCGGGAGTTGTGGCACACCGCGCACCCACCGGATGGCTATCGAGTAGGAGTTAACATGGCTTTCAACCCTAAACCTCCCCCGCACTGCCCAGAACGTGGATCCACTGTGCGAATTGAGCCCAAACCCGGCACCTAGCTCCCTCTCGGCATTCTAAGAATCTTCTCCATATGGAGATTCCAGGATTCCATGGAGAAATCCAGAGTTTCCTTTTACCGACTCCAGAAAACCGACGACTCTATCAAAGGAGGTGCGAGAATTGAGCGCGCCCTGGGGCCCAAGGCAATTTACCCGCATGCTACGTCATGGCGGAGCACCATCCCCGAGACATTGGTGCTCATCTCGTGGTGCAAGCGTATACCGTATTTTTTCCCGAGTAACGCCCTGGCAATTGCGGTTTCTAACTATAGGTACCCTAGAAATTGCCCTGTATTTTCCAGAAAAAATAGTTTAGGGTGCCCCGTGGGGTACCTAGGCTGGTAAAGTGCCTAGGTTCAATGTTGCAATTGACCTCGCGTGCCTGCGCGCGCCGGCGGGTTTGCCGATTTTCCCCACCCCCCGAACCCCGGCAAGGGGAAATTCATCAAAAAACAAGAAAAATACGAAACCAGCTCGAGTAGCCCCTGCGTGTCACCCACTACCAACATAAAATCATAAGAAGGACAAACCAGGACTTTTGGCACACGGCGCACCCTCCGGATGCCTATTGAGTAGGAGTTAACATGGCTTTCAACCCTAGACCTCCCACTCACTTCCCAGAACATGGATCCACTGTGCGGATTGAGCCCAAACCCTGCACCTAGCTCCTTCTCGGCATTCTAAGCAACTTCTCCATCTAGAGATTTCAGGGATCCATGGAGAAATCCAGAGTTTCCTTTTACCAACTCCGGAAAACCGGCGACTCTATCAAAGGAGGTGCGAGAATTGAGCGTGCCCTGGGGCCCGAGGAAATTTACACGCATGCTATGTTATGGCGGACCGCAATCCCCGGGACGTTGGTGCTCATCTTGTGGTGCAAGCGTATACCGTATTTTTCCCCGAGTAACGCGCTGGCAATTGCGGTTTATCACTATAGCTACCCTAGAAATTGCCCTGTATTTTCTAGAAAAAATGGTTTGGGGTGCCCCGTGGGGTACCTAGGCTGGGAAATTTCCTAGGTTCAAGGTGGTGATGGACCTCACGTGCCTGCGCGCGCCAGCGGTCTTGCTGATTTTGCCCACCCCCCGAACCCCGGCAATGGTAAATTCGTCAAAAATCAAGAAAAATATGAAACCAGCTCGAGTAGCCCCTGTGTGTCACCCACTACCAACATAAAACCATAAGCAGGACAAACCGGGACTTTTGGCACACAGCGCACCCCCCGGATGGCTATCGAGTAGGAGTTAACATGGCTTTCAACCCTAGACCTCCCCCGCACTGCCTAGAACGTGGATCCACTTAGCGGATTGAGCCCAAACCCGGCACCTAGCTCCCTCTCGGAATTCTAAGAAACTTATCCATCTAGAGATTCCAGGATTCCATGGAGAAATCCAGAGTTTCCTTTTACCGACTCCGGAAAACCGGCAACTCTATCAAAGGAGGTGCGAGAATTGAGCGCGCCCTGGGGCCCGAGGCAATTTACACGCATGCTACGTCGTGGCGGACCGCGATCCCCTGGACGTTGGTGCTCATCTCATGGTTCAAGCGTATATCGTATTTTTTCCCGAGTAATGCCCTGGCAATTGCGGTTTCTAACTGTAGGTACCCTAGAAACTGCCCTGTATTTTCTGGAAAAAATGGTTTGGGGTGCCCCGTGGGGTACCTGGGCTGGGAAAGTGCCTAGGTTCAAGGTTGCAATTGACCTCGCGTGCCTGCGTGTGCCGGCAGGTTTGCCGCTTTTGCCCACCCCCCGAACCCAGGCAAGGGCAAATTCAACAAAAAACAAGAAAAATACGAAACCAGCTCGAGTAGCCCTTGCGTGTCACCCACTACCAACATAAAATCATAAGAAGGACAAACCGGGACTTTTGGCACACGGCACACCCCCCGGATGGCTATCGAGTAGGAGTTAACATGGATTTCAACCCTAGACCTCCCCCCTCACTGCCCAGAACATGGATCCACTGCGCGAATTAAGCCCAAACACCGCACCTAGCTCCCTCTCGGCATTCTAAGCAACTTCTGCATCTAGAGATTCCAGGGATCCATGGAGAAATCCAGAGTTTCCTTTTACCGACTCCCAAAAAACGGCGACTCTATCAAAGGAGGTGCGAGAATTGAGCGCGCCCTGGAGCCCGAGGCAATTTACACGCATGCTATGTCATGGCGGACCGCAATCCCCGGGACGTCGGTTCTCATCTTGTGGTGCAAGCGTATACCGTATTTTTTCCCGAGTCACGCGCCGACAACTGCGGATTCTAACTGTAGGTACCCTAGAAATTGCCCTGTATTTTCTGGAAAAAATGGTTTGGGGTGCCCCATGGGGTACCTAGGCTAGGAAATTGCCTAGGTTCAAGGTTGTGATGGACCTCACGTGCCTGCGCGCGCCGGCGGGTTTGCCGATTTTGCCCACCCCCCGAACCCCGGCAATGGGAAATTCATCAAAAATCAAGAAAAATATGAAACCAGCTCGAGTAGCCCCTGTGTTTCACCCACTACCAACATAAAATCATAAGTAGGACAAACCGGGACTTTTGGCACACGGCGCACCCCCGGGATGGCTATCGAGTAGGAGTTAACATGGCTTTCAACCCTAGACCTCCCCCGCACTGCCCAGAACGTGGATCCATTGTGCGGATTGAGCCCAAACCCGGAACCTAGCTCCCTCTCGGCATTCTAAGAAACCTCTCCATCTAGAGATTGCAGGATTCCATGGAGAAATCCAGAGTTTCCTTTTACCGACTCCGGAAAACCGGTGACTCTATTAAAGGAGGTGCGAGAATTGAGCGCGCCCTGGGGCCCGAGGCAATTTACACGCATGCTACATCGTGGCGGACCGCCATCCCCGAGACGTTGGTGCTCATCTCGTGCTACAAGCGTATACCGTATTTTTTCCCGAGTAACGCCCTGGCAATTACGGTTTCTAACTGTAGGTACCCTAGAAATTGCCCTGTATTTTCCGGAAAAAAATGGTTTGGGGTGCCCCGTGGGGTACCTAGGCTAGGAAAGTGCCTAGGATCAAGGTTGCAATTGACCTCGCGTGCCTACGCGCGCCGGCGGGTTTGCCAATTTTTCCCACCCCCAGAAGCTCGGCAAGGGGAAATTCATCAAAAAACAAGAAAAATACGAAACCAGCTCGAGTCGCCCCTGCGTGTCACCCACTACCAACATAAAATCATAAGAAGGACAAACCGAGACTTTTGGCACACGGCGCACCCCCGGATGGCTATTGAGCAGGAGTTAACATGGCTTTCAACCCTAGACCTCCCCCTCACTGCCCAGAACATGGATCCACTGCGCGGATTGAGCCCAAACCCCGCACCTAGCTCCCCCTCGGCATTCTATGTAACTTCTCCATCTAGAGATTCCAGGGATCCATGGAGAAATCCAGAGTTTCCTTTTACCGACTCCGGAAAACCGGCGACTCTATCAAAGGAGGTGCGAGAATTGAGCGCGCCCTGGGGCCCGAGGAAATTTACACACATGCTATGTCATGGCGGACCGCAATCCACGGGACGTTGGTGCTCATCTTGTGGTGCAAGCATATACCGTATTTTTCCCTGAGTAACGCGCTGGCAATTGCGGTTTCTAACTATAGCTACCCTAGAAATTGCCCTGTATTTTCCGGAAAAAATGGTTTGGGGTGCCCCGCGGGGTACGTATGCTGGGAAATTGCCTAGGTTAAAGGTGGTGATGGACCTCACGTGCCTGCGTGCGGCGGCAGGTTTGCTGATTTTTCCCACCCCCCGAACCCCGGCAATGGGAAATTCATCATAAATGAAGAAAAATATGAAACCAGATCGAGTAGCCCCTATGTGTCACCCACTACCAACATAAAACCATAAGCAGGACAAACCGGGACTTTTGCCACACAGCGCACCCACCGGATGGCTATCGAGTAGGAGTTAACATCGCTTTCAACCCTAGACCTCCCCCGCTATGCCCAGAACGTGGATCCACTATGCGGATTGAGCCCAAACCCGGCACCTAGCTCCCTCTCAGCATTCTAAGAAACTTCTCTATCTAGAGATTCTAGGATTCCATGGAGAAATCCAGAGTTTCCTTTTACCGACTCCGGAAAACCGGTGACTCTATCAAAGGAGGTGCGAGAATTGAGCGCGCCCTGGGGCCCGAGGCAATTTACATGCATGCTACGTCGTGGCGGACCGCCATCTCCGGGACGTTGGTGCTCATCTCGTGGTGCAAGTGTATACCGTATTTTTTCCCGAGTAACGCCCGGGCATTTGCGGTTTCTAACTGTAGGTACCCTAGAAATTGCACTGTATTTTCCGTAAAAATGGTTTGGGGTGCCCCGTGGGGTACCTAGGCTGGGAAAGTGCCTAGGTTCAAGGTTGCAATTGACCTCGCGTTCCTGCGCGCACCGGCGTGTTTGCCGATTTTGCCCACCCCCCGAACCCCTGCTAGGGGAAATTCACCGAAAAACAAGAGAAATACGAAACCAGATCGAGTAGCCCCTACGTGTTACCCAATACCAACATAAAATCATAAGAAGGCCAAACCGGGACTTTTGGCACATGGCGCACCCCCCGGATGGCTATCGAGTAGGAGTTAACATGGATTTCAACCCTAGACCTCCCCCTCACTGCCCAGAACATGGATCCACTGCGCGGATTGAGCCCAAACCCCGAACCTAGCTCCCTCTCGGCATTCTAAGCAACTTCTCCATCTAGAGATTCTAGGGATCGATGGAGAAATCCAGAGTTTCCTTTTATCGACTCCGGAAAACCGGTGACTCTATCAAAGGAGGTGCGAGAATTGAGCGCGCCCTAGGGCCCGAGACAATTTACACGCATGCTATGTCATGGCGGACCGCAATCCCCCGGATGTTGGAGCTCATCTTGTGGTGCAAGCGAATACCGTATTTTTCCCCGAGTAACGCGCTTGCAATTGCGGTTTCTAACTATAGCTACCCTAGAAATTGCCTTGTATTTTCCGGAAAAAATGGTTTGGGGCCCCCGTGGGGTACCTAGGCTGGGAAATTGCCTAGGTTCAAGGTTGTGATGGACCTCACGTGCCTGCGCGCGCCGGCGGGTTTGCCGATTTTGCCTACCCCCAAACCCCGACAATGGAAAATTCAACAAAAATCAAGAAAAATATGAAACCAGCTCGAGTAGCCCCTGTGTGTCACCCACTACCAACATAAAACCATAAGCAAGACAAACCGGGACTTTTGGCACACAGCGCACCCCCTAGATGGCTATCGAGTAGGAGTTAACATGGCTTTCAACCCTAGACCTCCCCCGCACTGCCTAGAATGTGGATCCACTGTGCGGATTGAGCCCAAACCCGGCACCTAGCTCCCTCTCGGCATTCTAAGAAACTTCTCCATCTAGAGATTCCAGTATGCCGTGGAGAAATCCAGAGTTTCCTTTTACCAACTCCGGAAAACCGACGACTCTATCAAAGGAGGTGCGAGAATTGAGCGCGCCCTGGGGCCCGAGGCAATTTACACGCATGCTACGTTGTGGCGGACCGCCATCCCCGGGGCGTTGGTGCTCATCTTGTGGTGCAAGCGTATATTGTATTTTTTCCCGAGTAATGCCCTGGCAATTGCGGTTTCTAACTGTAGGTACCCTAGAAATTGCCATGTATTTTCTGGAAAAAATGGTTTGGGGTACCTAGGCTGGGAAAGTGCCTAGGTTCAAGGTTGCAATTGACCTCGCGTGCCTGCGCGCGCCAGCGGGTTTGCCGATTTTGCCCACCCCCCGAACCCCGGCAAGGGGAAATTCATCGTAAAACAAGAAAAATACGAAACCAGCTCGAGTAGCCCCTGCGTGTCACCCACTACCAACATAAAATCATAAGAAGGACAAACCGGAACTTTTGGCACACGGCGCACCACCGGATGGCTATCGAGTAGGAGTTAACATGGCTTTCAACCCTAGACCTCCCCCTCACTGCCCAGAAGATGGATCCACTGCGTGGATTGAGCCCAAACCCGGCACCTAGCTCCCTCTCGGCATTCTAAGAAACTTCTCCATCTAGAGATTCCAGGGATGCATGGAGAAATCCAGAGGTTCCTTTTACCGACTCCAGAAAAACGGCGACTCTATCAAAGGAGGTGCGAGAATTGAGCGCGCCCTAGGGCCCGAGGGAATTTACACACATGCTATGTCATGGCGGACCGCAATCCCCGGGACGTTGGTGCTCATCTTGTGGTGCAAGCATATACCGTATTTTTTCCCGAGTAATGCTCAGGCAATTGTGGTTTCTAACTATAGCTACCCTAGAAATTTCCCTGTATTTTCTGGAAAAAATGGTTTGGGGTGCCCCGTGGGGTACCTAGGCTGGGAAATTGCCTAGGTTCAAGGTTGTGATGGACCTCACGTACCTGCGCGCGACGGCGGGTTTGCCGATTTTACCCACCCCTGAGCCCCAGCAATGGGAAATTCATCAAAAATAAAGAAAAATATGAAACCAACTCGAGTAGCCCCTGTGTGTCACCCACTACCAACGTAAAACCATAAGCAGGACAAACCGGGACTTTTGGCACACAGCGCACCCACCGGATGGCTATCGAGTAGGAGTTAATATGGCTTTCAACCCTAGACCTCCCTCGCACTGCCCAGAACGTGGATCCACTGTGTGGATTGAGCCCAAACCTAGCACCTAGGTCCCTCTCGACATTCTAAGAAACTTCTCCATCTAGAGATTCCAGGATTCCATACAGAAATCCATTGTTTCCGTTTACCGACTCCGGAAAACCGGCGACTCTATCAAAGGAGGTGCGAGAATTGAGCGTGCCCTGGGCCCCGAGGCAATTTACACGCATGCTACGTCGTGGCGGACCGCAATCCCCGGGACGTTGGTGCTCATCTCGTGGTGCAAGCGTATACCGTATTTTTTCCCGAGTAACGCCCTGGAAATTGCGGTTTCTAACTGTAGGTACCCTAGAAATTGCCCTGTATTTTCTGGAAAAAATGGTTTGGGGTGCCCCGTGGGGTGCCCCGTGGGGTACCTAGGCTGGGAAAGTGCCTAGGTTCAAGGTTGCAATTGACCTCGCGTGCCTGCGCGCGCTAGCGGGTTTGCCGATTTTTGCCCACCCGTCGAACCCCGGCAAGGGGAAATTCATCAAACAACAAGAAAAATAGGAAACCAGCTCGAGTAGCCCCTGCGTGTCACCAACTACCAACATAAAATCATAAGCAGGATCAAACTGGGACTTTTGGCACACGGCGCACCCCCGGATGGCTATCGAGTAGGAGTTAACATGGCTTTCATCCCTAGACCTCCCCTTCACTGTCTAGAACATGGATCCACTGCGCGGATTGAGCCCAAACCCGGCACCTAGATCCCTCTCGGCATTCTAAGCAACTTCTCCATCTAGAGTTTCCAGGGATCCATGGAGAAATCCAGAGTTTCCTTTTACCGACTCCGGAAGATCGGCGACTCTATCAAAGGAGGTGCGAGAATTGAGCGCGCCCTGGGGCCCGAGGCAATTTACACACATGTTATGTCATGGCGGACCGCAATCCCCGGGACGTTGGTGCTCATCTTGTGGTGCAAGCGTATACCGTATTTTTCCTCGAGTAACGCCCTGGCAATTGCGGTTTCTAACGATACCTACCTCAGAAATTGCCCTGTATTTTCCGGAAAAAATGTTTGGGGGTACCCCGTGGGGTACCTAGGCTGGGAAATTTCCCAGGTTCAAGGTTGTGATGGACCTCATGTGCCTGCGCGCGCCGGCGGGTTTGCCGGCTTTGCCCACCCCTCGAACCCCGGCAATGGGAAATTCATCAAATATCAAGAAAAATATGAAACCAGCTCGAGTAGCCCCTGTGTGTCACCCACTACCAACATAAAATCATAAGTAAGACAAACCGGGACTTTTGGCACACGGCGCACCCCCGGATGGCTATCGAGTAGGAGTTAACATGGCTTTCAACCCTAGACCTCCCCCGCACTGCCCAGATCGTGGATCCACTGTGCGGATTGAGCCCAAACCCGACACCTAGCTCCCTCTTGGCATTCTAAGCAACTTCTCCATCTAGAGATTCAAGGGTTCCATGGAGAAATCTAGAGTTTCCTTTTACCGAATCCAGAAAACCGACGACTCTATCAAAGGAGGTGCGAGAATTGAGCGCGCCCTACGGCCCGAGGCAATTTACACGCATGCTACATTGTGGCGGAACGCCATCCTCGGTACGTTGGTGCTCATCTCGTGGTGCAAGCGTATACCGTATTTTTCCGCGAGTAACGCCCCAACAATTGCGGTTTCTAACTATAGGTTCCCTAGAAATTGCCCTGTATTTTCCGGAAAAAATGGTTTGGGGTGCCCCGTGGGGTACCTAGGCTGGGAAAGTGCCTAGGTTCAAGGTTGCAATGGACCTCGCGTGCTTGTGCGCACCGGCGCGTTTGCAGATTTTGCCCACCCTCGAACCCCGGCAATGGGAAATTCATCAAAAATCAAGAAAAATACGAAACCAGGTCGAGTAGCCCCTAGGTGTCACCCACTATCTACATAAAATCATAAGCAGGATAAACCGGGACTTTTGGCACACGGCGCACCCACCGGATGGCTATCGAGTAGGAGTTAACATGGATTTCAACCCTAGACCTCCCCCTCACTTCCCAGAACATGGATCCACTACGCGGATTGAGCCCAAACCCGGCACCTAGCTCCCTCTCGGCATTCTAAGCAACTTCTCCATCTAGAGATTCCAGGGATCCATGGAGAAATCCAGAGTTTCCTTTTACCGACTCTGAAAAACCGGCAACTCTATCAAAGGAGGTGCGAGAATTGAGCGCGCCCTAGGGCCCGAGGCAATTTACACGCATGCTATGTCATGGCGGACCGCAATCCCCGGGACGTTGGTGCTCATCTTGTGGTGCAAGCGTATACCGTATTTTTCCCCGAGTAACGCCCTGGCAATTGCGGTTTCTAACGATAGCTACCCTAGAAATTGCCCTGTATTTTCCGGAAAAAATGTTTGGGGTGCCCCGTGGGGTACCTAGGCTGGGAAATTGCCCAGGTTCAAGGTTTTGATGGACCTCACGTGCCTGCGCGCGCCGGCGGGTTGCCGATTTTGCCCACCCCCGAACCCCGGCAATGGGAAATTCATAAAAAATCAAGAAAAATATGATTACCATGGTCAGTCACTAGACGATTAAGATCCTTCAGATTGCTTAGCAATTAAGCTCCTTGGATCATACTAATGCAATAAGCTCGGTGGTTCCTCGTTATCCTCAAGTAAAAATAGTTTCCCATTGATATCCCCATGTCACTCGAGGGTTGCCGGTTTGCTAGCAAACAAGATTCTATCTATGTAGAAAAAAGCATCATGTTATTTGGGCCCTTAATTGGACAACAGGCATTAAGCATCCCATAGATAGTCAAGCACACATAATACAGTAATTAGAATTAACCACAAACTTGATGGAAAATATATAGGCACATCACATCTCACCAATCCCCTATATCTCCCATGCCCAAGGTAACTTACTCGCATGTGAGAGAAGAAAGCATCATCGATATAATTAAATAAAGGGAGTTCTTATTGATATTACCATGGAGATCCACAATAAGAAATAGAAATAAATCCAACACAATTCAATATGGGAAGAACAATCTCAAACTCTAATCTTGCAAGGTGTGGAGATATCTGTTTCTCTCAAGTATAAGTGATGGCTTATGGAGGTGTGGTGGCTAGGAGATCGAAGATCGTGGAGCGAGATGAAGAACGTCTTCTCCTTCTTCTCCAGATCCATTCTTTCTCCCTTCTGGATGGTATGGCGGCTCGTGTGTTCTATTTTCGACCTTGGTCCCTTCATCAAAGTTGTCCCTTTTAATAAGACGAAGGAGATGGCAACTATATGGCAGGAACTATACGGCGGTGGCATGTATAGTTGGTTGTTAATCTTACAGTGAATTCCCCTCGATTTCTTCCAAAAAGGGACTTGCTTGCTTTCGCCTGAATATTGTGTTTTTGCTGTTAAATCCCTCTATTGATGTTCAGAACCTGAAACACACATTAAAAACCAAGTTTTATTCGCTACCGAAGTATTAGCGTTAGGTAAAGCTAGAAAACCATTAAATCCAAACAAAAACCATCAATAAAAACCATAAAAAATGTGTAGAATCTCATAGCTATCATCGAGTTTAAATCAGGGAGGTGCTACCAAAAAGTATGGTCCGCTAGAGACATTGACGTTTGGGACCCACACACCTAAAAATACTTTAGCGAGTCAACATCACGCGAGGAACTAGAAAATTTTCCGTTGCCACGTGCTGGCCGAGCTTCGTCCATGTTTTTAGCGGTTTCAGAGGGGCGCGAAACCGAAAAAAGTTTGACATCAGCCACGACCGAGACTATAATTTTGTCGTGAAAGACGTGCCTTCTACGACGACCATCGGGCCAAGTCGTCGCAGAAGGAAACATTTCTTATAGCGAGCTCCTTCTTTCTTGATGATTCCAATGAGCACAAAGCCCTTGGAAATTTATTCTTCTTCATTGTTCAACCTTCAGAACAACACATGGCCCATGCGATGCCAATGGAAAAACCTACAAGTGAAACTTGATTTGCATATTAGTCCATAGGGACTGTCATTATGTAACATCCCAGCATTATGTAACCAACGAAGGGTAGATTTAGGAATCTGTGCAATTGCATGCATTCGTCTGTAAAAAAATGTGGGTAAATTTTTCGCCAAATAAAAACTTAAAGTGAACAAAGTTTCTTTCACTCTTTAAGTTTAGGAATAGCCCTGGAGAATGATCGTTATAAACTTTGACATGATCTTTATGGATTAATGTGTTTTGGGGAAAGGATTTGAATTCAAACTTGAGATTTGGATTTATATTTTCAAAAAGATTAAGATTATGTGTGAGAGTATTACTTAATCAAGAAATAATATTTAGTAACTCAAACATTAAATAATATAACACAATCAAGTAAATGAATATTTATCTCATATATTTATTCAATGAATAAGTTACAAAATGTAACTTATGAAGATGATAAAGAAACAATACATAGTAACCAGAAACTCTACGTAGATTGACAATTAAATAAATGAATATTTCTTTCATCAATAAGTTACAAAAATGTAACTTATAAAATTAGTAAAGAATCTTTACAATAGTAAATTATAAGAGGAGGAATATTTACATATTAAGTAATATTACAATCTTTATTACAAAAGAATAAAATAAAGATTACAAAAGAATAAGATAAATATTACAAAGGAATTATTCTATAAAAAAGAAAACCTATTCTAATCTTGAATCTTCAAGTCTTATTCCTGTAAAACAAAGAACAAACCAAAAAGTAAGAAAATAAAGGTTAAGATATTTATTTTACTCTCAGTAGTGACAGTGAGATGCACTATTCCACTTTACATCATCGAGTAAATCTTTAGGGCCAAGTTTCACCAATATGACAAAATTAAACCTTTCATAATTAATAAGCCATAAGTCAAATGACTCCAATCAGTAAGAGGGGCAAGTTTCACCAGGCAGATAAGTGGTAAACAGATAAAAAGGTAACTTCCTTTCTAGAGCATATCCACAAGGGTGTAGCAGACATACAAGCAGCTTACACACCTAAATGCATGGTGTGTGCTGTCAACACAGCTACAGCAGTCCACACAAGCAAAACAACTCAACCCAGTCGTGGGCAAGCACCACAACACCATATCCTTGCTTATACACATCAAGCATCAGCAGCCTAGCCATAGCCAAACCAAATCAAACCCACAACACACATCAGATCAACCCAGTACTCACCAAGATGGTGACATAAGGAGGGGGTGGATACGGTGGATAGCAAGGTCAAGGCCAAGCTAATAGGAACCAGAATGTGGATATCAAGATCAAGGACAAGTTCTAAGAGCTGTAAGTAGCAGGAACAACATCAGGAGAAGGACCATATCAAGTTGTTTGTAGAGCACAATATAAATGCCAAGGCACCTTTGAAGTTCAATTAAAGACTAGAGATAAAGATATCAGAGATACAAGCATAAAAGTCATGACATAATTAACCACGTTTTGGGACAAACACAAGAATGACAACTATGCTCTCAAGAAGGTGCTCATAGAATAAGTGGTGACTCAAAAAAGTTGTGAAAACGGTTTTGAAAGGTTTTAAAGTCTTCCAAATGCTGAAAGGAAGGTACTCATTAGCTTTGAGCTCTCATTGCCCCTCTCATAGGCATCTTCATGTGGTTAAGGTGAAAGTGAGGTCCACTCTAAATCATATGCTTGACAGACCATAGACTGGAAATCCCAAGTCCGTTGAGTACGAGGGCCACTCCGCATGTTACTCAAATTTTGTCACCTAAAAGTTCTTGTCATTGTAAATACATGCATATCATAGAGAACCGCCAACGGGGTACCCCTTGCACATGGTACATGAGCTTTCCCATAACCAAAATGATAAGGCAAGCAGACAATGAGCATCTCAGAAATCTTTTTATTTACAATATGCATAGCTTTTTTATTGAGGGTGCTTCATAGATGCTCATTATTATGATGCTGCAAGTTTCCACCATGATTAGGCATGGCTTAGGCTAGCGGCCTAGGCCTTTCTCTAACACAATGTATAGACTCCATGAACTCACAAGCTACCCTTTTATTTCACATCGTAGACATCCGTAAACAAAAGAGCAAAGTATCAACTCGATAGGATATCCAAAAAGTATTGAACAAATTCCCCGTGACAGCACGGTTCTGCTGACTCCCAGCATATCATTAGAAAGCATATAACTTTCATGGACTAGTCACAATGGTTCATAATTATTAAGCGCAAGTAATAAAGTGTGCCATCAAGTTCGTGAGAGCTTTACTAACTAACTTTCTCAAAATAGACAAACATTTTATTTTGGAAGAAAACACGACATATAAAATATGCGCTGAAGTAGAAAATGATGCTAATAGGTAGGTATGGTGGACACAGCTGGCAATATTGGTTTTGGGGAGTTGGAAACACAGGTAGAGCACATACTCGGTGCAAGTGAAGGCTAGCAATAGAGAGGGAGCGACAAACGAGAGAGCAATAACTGTCATAATCATGCTTGCAACAAAACAAGACTAATTATGGCATGAAAGTGATACAAGAACTCTGAGGCAAAATAAATCATCGAGTCTTACTGACTATTGATTAGTCATATGCATGCATGAGCATGTGCCAAGTTGATTCACATGAAAAGTCATAGGAGGATACCACAATATCATACCAAAGTATGAATAAAACAATGCAAGAAAACATTCATATAACATGCTACAAACTATTAGCAAGATGGAGCTAATCATAGACAAGCAAAAACTACTAAGCATCCCTAATGACATACACCTTACACAAGCAGGCTAAGCATGCTCACAATGATGAGTATATGTACAAAAATAAAACAAATAGAGTTTGTTACCGGCCTCTTACCACACCTAAAGTTGTCTTAATCTTCATTATTGCCCTTCACTTGTGTGACTTGAATAATAACATGAAAGCAAATCTACTGAGGACGGCTTGTAACACCCCGGTTCTGAAAAGACTGTGGCTTCTATGTGACATGCCAATCCCTGGATCGGTTCATTGGCCCACAATAGAATAAGATGAATAACATAGCAAAATATCCGTGTATCATAAATAACGAAGATCCAGAGTACCATTATTACAATGAAAGCTTAGCACAAAGCTAGCTCAAATTATTCAGGTAGCAACATAAATAAAGTAAATCCTCCATTCTTCAAATTGCCCACAAGTGAACAAGTGCCGAGTGGAGTACCGTGGCCTATATCGATTACTCAGAATCGGAATAACCTGCAACATGAAACGTAGCAGCCCCGAAGGGTTAATACATGGAATGTATAGCAAGTAGAGCTAGTAAAGGAAACAATAGTACTAACATCTACATGCATATTTGGCAAGTGGAGTTGTGTCTGGCTTGCATTTGCAAATACATTTATCCTACTTTCATAAACAGTTTTTGATTTTCTTTGAAAAGATCCCAATTAAGTTAACCCAATAATATTAAAATAATTATGAAATTTGAATGAGCGAGAAACATGTCATGGAATCAATATCAAGCAACTCAGTTGTCCATAACCGGGGACACGGCTAATCGATTAGATTATACACCCTGCAGGGGTTAGTACACTTTACCCATGTGACTTGGCCAGCCCAGCTCGTACCATCACTCTCATTTTGAGTGATGATAGGGAGAAGTCCAAGAAGAGACTGTTCGGGAAGTAGCTCCTCAATCCTGACGCGCACCGGTCCAACCTACCAAAATTCTACATCACTGGATACGCGGGTTCGAGTTACCACAACCTACTAAGTCCAACCAACCGCCCATTCCATTATTGGCACATGGTTGTACACGTAATCTACAAAATAAAGAAGCCAATCATTCTCTCTTGATACCTGGGTGCCTTTCCGCAATGAAACCACCAAAAATTATCAATACCATCACACCCAGATGATTCTTTGATTAAGTTGTTTTAGTTTTCACAAACCAATACTTTTAGAAACAAAACTCAATGATGTAACCCAGCCCTCGTTCAACAAAGCATGGCTAAGCACATCTACCAACGGTGGTTCAGCTACAAGGAAGGCCCTACCACATAATAGGACATAGCATAGCGATAGTATCATCCTATACATGCATCTACAAAATACACGACAATGCATTGAAAATAGTAGGACGATATCATGAACAAAGTAGCATCTACTTGCCTTGGTTGTAGCGGTCGGAAGCACAATCCACACACGAGCAAGCGTTGCACTCGTCACAATCTGCACGATACAATTGCATTCATAAACAAACAATCCACAAGCATATGCAACAAATATGATGCATGAAGGTATGCAAGACAAGTGGATTGGTGATACAGCTGCACCACATAATCCTATTCAATAATACTACTGATTGCATGCATGGAAAATAGTTTTAGCGCTAGGAAAACTAATACGCAAAAAGTAATGCTCAAAACTAGAGCTAAAACTCAAATAAATCACTACCGGTAGTACACTGTTTGTAAAATCTTGGGAAAATTCTACAGTATAGGCATAGCTATTTAGGAATAGTACCAACTGGAATTACTCAAAAAGGAATTATAAAACTCCCCGAGTAATTAAAACACTGCAGAAAGCCACTAGACAGTTTCCGCACAAGTTTTTACTGTAAGCCTATCTTTTTAATTCACGATGAGATTCCCCTAGTTCCACTGAATCCAGGGACATATCATACGCGATTTTTGGAGCTACGGATCTTTTTCTACGAATTAATTACTCCGAAAAGTCCATTAACTAGATCGATTAAACTGTACTAAACCTTGTTGCAAAAGCTTGAACCAAGGTAGAGCAAGATTCTACACGACTCACTGAATCTACACATATTTTATTTGCAATTTTTGGCCACGCAGTTTAATTTCTACGCAATTTACATGTTTGTACCGAAATCTGTCAACTAAAAGGATTAACGAGATTAACCAGTCAACTGTGTCTGTTGACTGGTCAACGCGTCTGCTGACTGGGCGCTGACTGGGCTTCTGACTAGTCAACGCCCGAGTCTGACTGGTCAACGACTGATCTGAACCGCCGATCTGAGATCTGACGGTGGCTGCAGGCTTACTGGAAACAAACGGCGAAACGGGCTCCGGACGGTGCGGCGAGTTCCGGACGGCGCGACGATCGATTCCGGCGACGGTGTTACCTGCGCGGTAGGGGAACGGTCAGCGCATGGTTCGAGTCAGTTAGCGCGGCGCGCAAGACGTTGCGCGAGGCGTGCGTGCGCGCGTGCATGCGAAGGCGCGCGGCGGTAGGCGGCGCGGCGGTAGGCGGCGCGGCGCGGAGTGCGGGGCGCGGCCGAGGCGGGACGCGCGGCTGCAGGCGAGGCGGGTGGAGGCGACGCTGGGCGCGGTCTGCGAGGCGGCGGGATCGCGGGGCTGGCGGCGGACGGGGCGGCGTACCTGCGCGGCGGTGGGGAGCTGGCGGCCGGCGGCGGCGACTCGCGCCAGGGGGCGGCGCGCGGGGGCGATCCCGAGGTGGGGGAGATCGCGCGGGGAGGCGGGCGATCGGGGGCAGGCGGCGGCGGCCTCGGGACTCGTGCGGGGCGGGCGCGGTTATCAAGGGCAGGGAGGCGGCGGCTCGGCCCTTAAGTGGGTCCCGCGCGGGTCCTACTCCAATTCGGCGCAGAGATAGACGCGGACTCGGAAATCGGTCCGGAAATTCGGACCGTTTTCCGACGATTCACTAAAACGGCGACAACTTTTCCGTACGAGCTCCGAATCGAGCGATTCTTGCTCCTACGGTTTTGTAAAAACGAGGGGAACAATCTAGGCCCAAGGTTTGAGAGAAACCACTGGGCTACAAGGATGGACAACGCTAGTCCTACTAAAGCCTCCCGCAGGAGCCTCGTAGCAAAATAGAATAGGGATTTGAAAATAGCGTTTCGCCGAACCTTTTCACTCGACGGTTTTTGCATGGAAAAGCATGATGCAATGATATGAATGATATGCAAGACCAAATCTAAAATTTTGGGATGTGACAAGACTAACCCCCTTAAGATGAATCTTGTCCTCGAGATTCGGCGCGGCTAGCAAATAGGTGTGGGTAGTCCTCTCGGATGTCATCCTCACGCTCCCAAGTGGCTTCCTCTTCGGTGTGGTGGCTCCACTGCACCTTGCAAAACCTGATTGTCTTGGTACGGGTAGTCCTCTCTGCTGTTTCCAGAATCTTGGCCGGCTTCTCCTCATAGGTCAAGTCGTTCTCAAGCTGAACCTCCTCTAGCGGCACAGTGTCTCTCAATGGTGTATCTACCATCTCCGGATGGCACTTCTTAAGCTGGGATACGTGGAACACGTTGTGAACAGCGGACAGAGCCTCTGGCAACTCCAACTGATAAGCAACTTCTCCTTTGCGTGCTAAGACCCGATACGGTCCAATAAACCGAGGTGCCAGCTTACCCTTAATTCCAAATCTCTTGATTCCACGAAGTGGCGACACTCTGAGGTATGCTCTATCACCTATCTCATACACCACTTCCTTGCGCTTGGCGTCAGCGTAGCTCTTCTGCCTTGATTGTGCTACCTTCAGTCTGTCCCTAATCAAGGCGACCTTCTCCGCAGCATCCTTGATCAAATCAGGCCCAAACAATTGACGTTCTCCTACTCCATCCCATAGCAATGGTGTTCGGCACCGTTTGCCATATAGCACATCGAACGGTGACGTCTTAATACTGGTTTGATAGCTGTTGTTGTAGGAAAACTCCGCATACGGCAAATTCTCATCCCAACTAGAGCCATGAGCCAAGGCGCAAGCTCTCAGCATGTCTTCCAAAATCTGATTTACCCTCTCGGTCTGTCCATCGGTCTGTGGGTGAAACGCTGTGCTAAACTCCAATCTAGTACCAAGTGACTCGTGCAGCTGGCGCCAGAAGTGTGAGGTAAATTGGGTGCCTCTATCAGATACGATACTCTTGGGAACTCCGTGTAGGCACACAATCCTGTCCATGTAAATCTTGGCCAACTTTGCACTCGTATAGGTCGTCTTCACCGGTATAAAGTGGGCTACCTTGGTCAAATGGTCGACCACTACCCAAATAGAGTCATATCCTGACCTGGTCCTGGGCAATCCTGTGATAAAGTCCATTCCCACTCTATCCCACTTCCAATCCGGCATGGGCAATGGCTGTAGCAGTCCTGCTGGCTTCTGGTGTTCTACCTTCACTCGTCTACATACATCACATAGGGCAATATGTTTGGCGATATCTCCCTTCATGTTGTTCCACCAAAATCTGCTCTTCAAATCCATATACATCTTTGTGTTGCCCGGATGTATGGAGTATGGCGAGTTATGAGCCTCCTGAAGAATCAACTCCCTTATCTCCGGGTCGCTGGGTACACACAAACGATCTCCATACCACAAGGTACCATGCTCATCCTCGCGAATATCCTTTTCCCGATTCTCCTTCATCTTTTCCTTTATCTCCTCTATTTCCTTGTCTCCTATCTGAGCCTTCTTAATTATGTCCTGTAGCGTCGGTTGGACTTCCATTGTAGCCAAGTATCCTTCAGACACTAGTTCCAGTCTAAGGTCCTTGAATTTCTTGCACAAATCCTCAGGAAATTCACCAATTGTCAATCCATTGGCATAAACCTTCCGGCTCAGAGCATCTGCTACTACATTGGCCTTTCCTGGGTGGTATTGCAGATTCATATCATTGTCCTTGATAAGTTCCAACCATCTCCTTTGTCTCATATTCAGTTCCTTCTGTGTAAATATGTACTTCAGGCTCTTATGGTCGGTGTACACATCACAGTGTTTTCCCATTAAGTAATGCCTCCATACCTTGAGCGCATGAACCACTGATGCTAACTCCAAGTCGTGTGTGGGGTAATTCTGCTCATGGTGTTTGAGTTGTCGCGAGGCATATGATACCGCTCTCCCATCTTGCATCAGCACACTCCCAAGTCCCTGTCGAGAAGCATCACAGTACATTTGGAAATCCTTCTGAAGATCTGGTAAACATAGAACTGGGGCGGTCACTAGTCGACGCTTCAGTTCCTGAAAGCTGGCTTCACATACGTCTGACCATTCAAACTTCCTCTCCTTCTTGAGAAGTTCAGTCATCGGCTTAGCAATCTTGGAAAAGTTTTCAATGAACCTCCTGTAATATCCAGCAAGTCCCAAAAAGCTTCGAATCTCTCCCGCATTCTTGGGTGCTTCCCACTCAGTTACTGCAGTCACTTTGCTTGGATCAACAGCGACTCCTTCTCCTGACACTACGTGTCCAAGAAACCCAACGGTGTTAAGCCAGAATTCACACTTGCTGAATTTGGCATACAACTTGTGTTCCCTCAGCTTCTCCATAATCAGTCTCAGATGCTTCTCATGCTCAGCATCATCCTTGGAATATAGAAGTATTTCATCTATAAACACCACCATGAACTTGTCCAATTACTCCATAAATACCTTGTTCATCATGGTCATGAAATACGCCGGGGCATTCGTTAGTCCAAAAGACATAACTGTATACTCATATAAACCATACCTAGTGGTGAAGGCGGTTTTTGGTACGTCCTCCTCTCGGATCTTCAATTGGAAGTAGCCTGATCGCAGATCAATCTTGCTGAACACCTTCACTCCTTCCAGTTGATCAAACAAATCATTTATGTTCGGCAGAGGGTACTTGTTCTTGATGGTTACTTCATTCAGCGAGCGATAGTCCACTACTAATCTCTTGCTGCTGTCTTTCTTCTCCACAAACAGAACAGGTGCACCCCATGACGACGAACTAGGCTGAATGAATCCCTTTTCCAACTGCTCTTTCAACTGCTTCTTCAATTCCTTCAGCTCATCCACATCCATCTTATATGGTTTCTTTGCTATAGGTCCTGTTCCCGGCATCAGGTCGATAAGAAACTCTACTTCCCTGTTAGGTGGCATCCCTGGCAGCTCTTCCGGAAACACGTCGGAGTAATCCCTAATCACTGGCACAGTATCCATGCTAACCCCCTTAAGAGAATTCAACTTACACCTTCTCGGTCGTGCAGCCGACTTGAATCTAATCCTCTTGCCATCCGGGGTTTTGAGTGAAACAGCTCGCTGTGCACAATCTATGTGTCCCCCATGCATAGACATCCAATCCATACCCAGAATAACGTCTAATCCCTGTGAATCCAACACTACCAAATGTGCAATGAAGTTGTGTGTTCCAATCCTCACAGTTAAATCGTGGCATCCCGCGCTAGCTATCATATCTCCTCCAGGTGAACTCACTCTAATAGACCTTTTCATAGACTCAGTAGGTAACTTATACTTATCCACAAACGCCCTTGATATGAATGAATGAGATGCACCAGTATCGAAAAGTATGAAAGCTGGGTGAGTGTTGATTGGAAACTTACCAATCACAAGGTCAGGATCATCTGGAATCTCCTCCACATTCATGTGGTTCACTGTGGCCTTCTCGTTGTTGGTTGGCTTCAGTCCTTTCCTCTCCGGACAGTTGTCAGCATAGTGTCCCTTCTGTTTACACTTGAAGCATGTCACCTCACTCAGATCCTTCTTCACAAAGCTGCGATCGCGGTTGCGGTCATGTCCACCGATTGCATGAATTGAAAATAATTTTAGCGCTAGGAAAACTATTACGCAAAAAGTAATGCTCAAAACTAGAGCTAAAACTCAAATAAATCACTACCGGTAGTACATTGTTTGTAAAACTGGAATTACTCAAAAAGGAATTATAAAACTCCCCGAGTAATTAAAACACTGCAGAAAGCCACTAGACAGTTTCCGCAGAAGTTTTTACTGTAATCCTATCTTTTTAATTCACGATGAGATTCCCCTCGTTCCACTGAATCCAGTGACATATCATACGCGATTTTTGGAGCTACGGATCTTTTTCTACGAATTAATTACTCCGAAAAGGCCATTAACTAGATCGATTAAACTGTACTAAACCTTGCTGCAAAAGCCTAAACCAAAGGTACAGCGAGATTCTACACGACTCACTGAATCTACACATATTTTATTTGCAATTTTTGGCCAAGCGGTTTAATTTCTACGCAATTTACAAGTTTCTACCGAAATCTGTCGACTAAAAGGATTAACGAGATTAACCAGTCAACTGTGTCTGTTGACTGGTCAACGCGTCTGCTGACTGGGCGCCTAACTAGTCAACGCCCGAGTCTGACTGGTCAATGACTGATCTGAACCGCCGATCTGAGATCTGATGGTGGCTGCAGGCTTACCGGAAACAAACGGCGAAACGGGCTCCGGACGGTGCGGCGAGTTCCGGACGGCGCGACGATCGATTCCGGCGACGGTGTTACCTGCGCGGTAGGGGAACGGTCAGCGTGTGGTTCGAGTCAGTTAGCGCGGCGCGCAAGACGGCGCGCGAGGCGTGCGTGCGTGCGTGCATGCGAAGGCGCGCGGCGAGCAGCGCGCGTGCAGGGCAGCAGCTAGCGCGCAGCAGCGCATGCGGCAACGCAAGCGGCAGCGCATGTAGCGGCGCAGCAAGCGCGCAGCAGCGCGCGCGCAGCTGGCGGCGAGCGCGGGCAGCAGGCGCGCGCAGCGAGCGACTCGGCGGGGCAGGCGCGCAGGGCGGCGGCGATCGGCGGTAGGCGGCGCGGTGGTAGGCGGCGCGGCGCGGAGTGCGGGGCGCGGCCGAGGCGGGACGCGCGGCTGCAGGCGAGGCGGGTGGAGGCGGCGCTGGGCGCGGTCTGCGAGGCGGCGGGATCGCGGGGTTGGCGGCGGACGGGGCGGCGTACCTGCGCGGCGGCGGGGAGCTGGCGGCCGGCGGCGGCGACTCGCGCCAGGGGGCGGCGCGCGGGGGCGATCCCGAGGTGGGGGAGATCGCGCGGGGAGGCTGGCGATCGGGGGCAGGTGGCGGCGGCCTCGGGACTCGTGCGGGGCAGGCGCGGTTATCGAGGGCAGGGAGGCGGCGGCTCGGCCCTTAAGTGGGTCCCGCGTGGGTCCTACTCCAATTCGGCGCAGAGATAGACGCGGACTCGGAAATCGGTCCGGAAATTCGGACCGTTTTCCGACGATTCACTAAAACGGCGACAACTTTTCCGTATGAGCTCCGAATCGAGCGATTCTTGCTCCTACGGTTTTGTAAAAACGAGGGTAACAATCTAGGCCCAAGGTTTGAGAGAAACCACTAGGCTACAAGGGTGGACAACGCTAGTCCTACTAAAGCCACCCGCAGGAGCCTCGTAGCAAAATAGAATAGGGATTTGAAAACAGCGTTTCGCCGAACCTTTTCACTCGACGGTTTTTGCATGGAAAAGCATGATGCAATGATATGAATGATATGCAAGACCAAATCTAAAATTTTGGGATGTGACACGGCTGAACCCTGCAAAGAACTCGCAAAACCAAAGAAGAAGAACAAATGTTTTTGGTGTTTTTGATTTTTTAAAGAAAGCAAACAAAGCAAAACCAAACAAATAAAAAGGCAAACCAAACAAGAAGCAAACGAAGCAAAGCAAGCAACGCAAAATCTTTTTGGATTTTTCTTTTAAGGGAATCCAAAGTAATGAAACAAACCAAGAGAAACAACGAAAATATTTTTGGTATTTTTGTGTTTTTGAGAAAGAAGCAACAAGAACCAAAAAGAAAGAGAAACAATGGATATACAAAGAACCGACCAAACATGATATATAAATGAGTGTGATGTCGGTATACCTCCCCCCAAGCTAAGGCTTTTGGCCTAATTGGGGCTCAATCCCATGGTGTCCAAGAGGATGCACCTCTGTAGTATGACGAGGAGGCTCCCTCGTCCTAGTATGAGCTCGAGGACTCCCCCGTGTAGTGTACCGCAGGGTCATATGAGGGTGCTTCCTCCCGATAGAGCCCATGGAAGTTAAGAGAGTGCAACTTGTCATCCATCTCCGCCTTCGAGCGTGACCAAGGTCCTTGAGAAATAATGAACAAAGTGGTTTGGTTAGAGGGATCTCTCTCTCTTCCCCGTCAATAAACAGCATTCTATAAACCAAGTTCTCAAGAGTAGAGCCAGTGATGACAAAGTGGTGCGCCTTCATGGCAGCAAGATCAAGCCTCTGAGGAGCCAAAACTGTATCATGTGGATCAACAGTAATGTTCAAGGCAGCAGCAATACGATTAGCAATAATTCCCCCATAATTGGGTCCCTTAGCATCTAAACGACGAGCAATGAGAGAACCAAGATTATACTTATCTTCATTATTGAGCGCAGCAGCTAAGAAGGCCAATTGATAGTTGGAAATATTACTAGTGTTCTCCCTACCAAGAACACTGGTGGCAAGATAGTAGGCAAAGTACCTAATGGCTGGGAGTTGAATATTATTTATCTTCCCTCGCTGAGCTCTGCGGTCATCATCATTTGTTATTCCTCAGTAAAGCTCCAGCAAATCAGTGGGTAGAGCTGGAATCTTCTTTGATGACCCAGCTGTACCAAGTCCCAGGGCCTTGCAAAATTTCTTCAGAGTCATAGAATGAGCCCTGCCATAAATTTTAAAAGACACAACAAGCTTGAACACGCTGTTAGTAAAAGAAAAGCTCTCCACAAATGTTTTAGTGAGCAAAGCATATTGTGCACTCTCATCCTGCATGTAACTTGTTAGTCCAGCCTTCCGAACCAAAGTCATAAAATCATTAAGAATCCTAGCAGCCCGCAAGAAAGTTTGGCAAGGAAAGGTGGAGGGCTGTGCATCCTCTTCATCTCCCTCGTCACCAAATCGCGGAGTAATGAGATCCTCATTGTATGAGGGTATAGTACTAGTGTATGACCTTGGAAGCCTTGCCCTTCTAGGTGCATCACTCTCAAATATTTCACCGAATGTATGGTTGTCCATGACCTTTCTTTAATTCTGAAATTTTTAGACAAACATCAAACCAAGTGATTTCTAAGTTGATAAATGATGAGAAACTACTATAGGAACTTGCTGGAGGACTACACATGCATCAAAATGAAATTTCTAAGCATAGAACAAGCATGCAAGCTCAAACAACCTGATACCTGTAGCAGCAAAATACTCAAGATACAATCTACCAATCACAAATCTAATTGGACAATTGGAGGAGGCACATACCAAGGAGAAATCCCTCCAAAAATCAGCACTTGAGACGGGATGAACAAGGAGATCGAAAATCGCGAGCAAGAATAGCAAGAACTCGAGCTTGAGCAAGTTTTCCGGTGTTTTTTCGGGAGAGAGAAAGAAGGTGGCTTTGAGGAGGCGGCCTAGAGGGGCCCAGGTGGGCCAAACCCCCCTAGGCGCCACCCCCTGGTAGGCCGCGCCTACCATCGGTGTGGTGGCCCCCTGGGTCACTTCAGGTGTCTCTCTGCCCCTTTTTTCGAGGTAAAATTTATTTTGAATTTTCTAGGATTTTTCGGGAAACTTTATTTTTGGCTAATTTTTAGGGTATGAAAATTGATTTTCTCGCAGAAACAGTTTTTTCAGAAGAATAAAAAGCAAACCAAAATCCAAACTACAGGAGCTCTAAGACAAACTAAAAAGCAAACAACTAGCTAACAAGAGCAAAAGAAAAGACTAGGAAGGAGAAAAGTAAAAGAAAGCAAGAATAACCACAATGGAAACATTATTTTGTTCATTAAAATCCTTTTGTTAATAAGGTTGATCAAGTCTTGTTACCAAAACAATCTTATGAAACAAAACTTTGCATTACACAAGGTGATTATGTTACCTCATACTTGATAGCAATGGTCCGAATCATAATAGTTTCAAAATTTTCTTGTGGAATGGGAGAATATATTTCTCCAACCTTGACGCTCTCAATATTTTCAATGGAATTCAGGCAATAGCTCTTAACAACCTTCTTGGGGAAATACACAGTATGCTCTTTGTCATTAATATTGAATGTTACTTTTCCTTGATTGCAATTGATGACAGCACCTCAATAATTAAGAAAAGGTCTCCCAAGAATAATAGACATATTATCATCTTCAGGCATTTCAAGCACAACAAAATCAGTTAAAACCATGAAATTATGAGCAACTTGAATAGGAACATCCTCACATATACCAACAGGAATAGTAGTTGACTTATCAGCCATTTGCAAAGATATATTAGTTGGTATCAACTTTTCTAGCTGGAGCCTCTTATAGAGAGAAAAAGGCATAACACTAACTCCAGCTCCCAAATCACATAAAGCAGTTCTAACATAATTGTTCTTAATATAGCAAGGAAAAGTTGGTATACCTGGATCACCAAGTTTCTTTGGAACCTTACCATTGAAGGAGTAATTAGCAAGCAAAGTATAAATATCCTCATTAGGAATCTTCCTTTTATGAGAGACAATATCATTCATATACTTTGAATAAGGAGGCAACTTAATATCATCAGTCAAAGGAATTTGAAAAAATAAAGGTTTCATCCACTCACAAAACTTGTTGTAGTGTTCTTCCTCCTTTGACTTGTGTTTCTTACCTGGAAAAGGCATAGGTTTCTGCACCCAAGGTTCTCTCTCTTTACCATGTTTATTAGCAATAAAATCTTCCTTTGTGTACCTAGTGTTCTTAGTGTTCTTCTCAGGTTATTCCTCATCTTCCTCCTTATCAAGAGACTCATTTTTATCATTACCACTCTCAGTTTCAGCATCAGAGACAGATATACTATTAGGATCTACAGCAGGTTCAAGTGGTTCCTCAATTATCTTATGTTTCTTTTTATTTCTCTTACGAGGACTACCACTACTCTCACCTTGTTGGGAGTCCTGCTCAATTCTTTTAGGGTGACCTTCAGGATATAAAGGATCTTGAGTAGCTATACCACTCCTAGTTCTAATTCCATAAGCATGTTTATCTCCTAAAGCATTAACTAGCATATCCTTTTGTACCTTAGCAAGTTGATCAAGTTGCGTTTGAACCATTTGAAATTGTTTACAAAGCATTTTAATATCATTAAAAGTTCTTTCCACAATATCTTTCAACTCATGGATAGCTCTAGAGTTTTCCAATAAATGATTCTAAACTTGTTTATTAATAAATGTGTCAAGTTCCTCCAAACATTGATCAGGAGGCTTACCATAAGGAATATCACCTTCATCAAAGTGTTGGAGAGAGTGTACCTCAATAGTAGATGAGTGGGGAATTTTCTTACATAATTCTTCTATAGGAGGTAGATTCTTCACATCTTCAGCTCTAATACCTTTCTCCTTTAGACACTTCTTAGCTTCCTTCATCACTTCATCATTTAATGCAATAACTCTCCTATTTTTTGTTGTTGATGTTGGAACATCTGGTTTAGGCGTAATAGGCTCAACTGAAGTCCAATCATCATAATTCTTTCTTATCTTAGCCATTAATTCTTCAGCATCTGTAGGAGTTCTTTTCCTGAAAACACAATCAGCAAAGCTATCTAGGTATGTCCTAGAATCATCAGTTAGTACATTATAATAAATATCAAGAAGCTCATTCTTAGATAATGGACATCCAGGATGTGCATGAATCAAGGAATAGAACCTTGTCCATGACTCAAGCAGTTTCTCTTCTTCTCCCTGTTTAAAATCAAAAAGTCTCTGCAAAGCAGCATGTCTAGCACTGGGGGGAAAATATTTCTGGAAGAAAGAAGCAATCAAGCAATCAGGGCTATCAATGGAACCAGGAGGTAATCTATTAAACCAAGCCCTAGCTTCTCCTTTTAGTGAAAAAGGGAAGATCTTAGTAACAATGTACTTGCGCAGCTTAAAATCATTAGAGAATAAAGCAGTCATATTAGAAAGCTCATTCATATGAGCCACAACACTCTCATTTTTAGTCCCATAGAAAGTTTCTTTCTCAACAATATCTAAATAAGATAAATCAAGATAGAAATCGTAATCTTTATCTTTAATATCTATGGCAGAAGTGGCAAACTTAGGATAAGAGGACAACTTAGGCATAATAGTACGTCTAGCAAGGAGACTCTTAATAGCACTAGTACCAAGTGTGTTTTGGCACTCTTCAACAAAATCATCAGTGAACTCAATGTAACCATCATTAATATCATAACTTTCACTAGACTTAGGTGAGCTAACAGGTGTAACAAGAGTTTCGGTATTTCCTAGACTAGCCATAGTAGCAACTAGAAAAGGACCTAATGAACCACTTGCATCAAGCACAGTAGAAGTAACATCATGAGCATCAAAAGCAGTTTCAAACTCAGCAGTAGTTGCAGTGTGTGTAGCATGTGTATGTGGTGGTGGTGTGACAAGCTTACTTATAAAATACGGTGAATCAAGAGCAGGAGAGGTGTTTAGGACTATACCTCTTCTTGTAGTGGATGGTAAAATAGGGACATTTCCATCACAAGACTTCCCCATGATGAAAGGAGTAGCAGTGAACAATAATATATCCAAGTGAACTTACAAATAAAGCTATGCTCCCTGGCAACGGCGCCAGAAAATAATCTTGATGACTCACAAGTGTAGGGGATCGCAATAGTCTTCGTGGGTAGTATTACCCAATTTATTGATTTGACACAAGGGGGACAAAGAATACTTGCAAGCCTTAACAACTGAGTTGTCAATTCAGCTACACCTGGAAATAGTTCTTGCTCACAAATGTTTATCAGTAGCAACAACAAAGCAATAGCAGCAGTAAAACAGGAGCAATAGTAATAGTAACGGTAACAGTAGGATTCGAATGCGGTAGGAATAGGATGGATGGACGGGTGTTGCATGGACGAGTCTAAACATGTAACTTCGAGATCTAGGGCATTGCATATAAACAATAACAAGCATCCAAGTACTAAACAAACCTAGGCATGTGCTCCAAATATAGTCATACGTGCTCGCAATGAGAACTTGCACAACATCTTCTGTCCAGCCAGCCCGTGGCAGTGGGGCCTCTAGGGAACTACTGGCAATTAAGGTGCTCCTTTTAATAGAGCACCGGAGCAAAGCATTAACACTCCATGAACACATGTGATCCTCACACCACATCCATCCCCTCCGGTTGTCCCAATTATTGTCACTTTGGGGCATTTGGATCCGGACAATGATATGTGTACACAACTTGCAGATAAGATCACAAACAATACTATCATAATGATTCAATAATAAGTTCAGATCTGAGATCATGGCACTCGGGCCCTAGTAACAAGCATTAAGCACAACAAGTTGCAACAAAGTCAAATAGCACTAATAGAGATACTAGGCACTATGCCCTAGTTTCCAAGGGAAGTGACAGAAATCTCTTCGGTTGTAGAAGTGTTGTTGCCACTAGGGAGAAAACAATGGTCTCTTGTTCATGGAACATGTGGACTGTTTACCTTACACACTTTGCTTAAAGCAGTTTTCTTTTGCTTGCAACTTAATACTGGAGGGGGCTCGGATGATAACCTGAAGGTGGACCTCTAGTCATAGATGCAGTTGGATGGTGGTCTATGTATCTTGTTGTATTGCCCAATCGAATCTCATAGGATCTTTCTGACTAGTAATTGCATTGTTATGCCTTGCTCAGTTCCTGCCAATTGCCTTGCTGTAATTTGTTTACCCTTCATGCCATGTTGTTTATCTAAGGAGAGCACCTCTAGTGAACTATAGACCCCGGTCCAATCTTTACCATTGATACATCTTCCACTGTTACTTGTTTACTTGCTGCAAACCATTACCTTCCACACCATACATTTAATCCTTTGTTATAGCAAACTGGTGAGCTTGACAACCTCACTGATTCATTGGGGCAAAGTCTCGAGTTTGTGTTGTGCAGGTCTCCGTGTTGCTTGCAACACCTGTGTGACGTTTCCTTCCTCCTTCTGGTTCGATAACCTCGGTCTCTATTGAGGGAAGACTTGCTGCTTGCTGCTTCACACCTTGCTCTTGGAGTTTCCAACGAAGTGCTCCACGTCAGCACCATCAACAAGTTTTCTGGCGCCGTTGCCGGGGAGGCTAAGGACGTCTTCACAAGGGGATTCCTTCACTTCCTTTCTCTTTACTTTGTTTTTAGTTTTCTTTGTTTCTTTTGCTTGGTTTTGTTTGCCTCTTTCCAAAAGACCCAAAAAAATTAGTCTAGTTTGGTTTGCTTGCTTTATTCAAAAACACAAAAAAAAATAGTTCCTGCTCTAGCTGCTGCTGCTGTTTTTGGCTTGCCCACATTTGCCAAAATGAACTCTGCTGAGAACACCAAGTTGTGTGACTTCACTAGCACCAATAACAATGATTTCCTAAGCACTCCTATTGCTCCACCTGCTCCTGATGCTACCTTTTATAAAATTAAGCCTGCTTTGCTGAATCTTGTGATGAGAGAGCAATTTTCTGGTGCTGGTTCTGATGATCCTGCTGCCCATCTCAATAGCTTTGTTGATATTGTGAGATGCAAAATTATAAGGATGTAGATGGATATATTATTAAGCTCATGCTTTTTCCTTTCTCCTTGAGGGGAAAATCTAAAGAATGGTTGCTTTCTTTGCCTAAAAATAGTATTGATTCTTGGACTAAGTGCAAAGATGCTTTTATTGGAAAGTACTATCCTCCTGCTAAGATTATATCTATGAGAAGTGGTATTATGAAATTTAAACAAGTTGATAGTGAACATGTTGCTCCAGCTTGGGAAAGAATGAAATCTTTGGTTAAAAATATCCCTACTCATGGACTCACTGCTTGGATGATTATCCAGACTTTTTATGCAGGTTTGAACTTCTCCCCAAGAAATCTGTTGGATTCAGCTGCTGGAGGTACCTTTATGGGCCTCACTTTGGGTGCTGCAACAAGGCTCCTTAATAATATGATGGTTAACTATTCTTAATGGCATGTTGAGAGAGCTCCACATGGTAAGAAGGTAAATTATGTTGAGGAAACTTCCTCTTTGAGTGAAAAGATTGATGTTATTATGGCTATGCTTGTTAATGGGAAAGCTCCTTTAGATCCTAATAGTGTTCCCTTAGCCTCTTTGGTTGCTCAAGAAGAGCAAGTTGATGTGAACTTCATTAGAAACAACAATTTCAACAACAATGCCTATAGGAACAAATTTGGTAGCAACAACAATTATAGGCCTTATCCTCCTAATAATGGCAATTCCTATGGAAACTCTTACAATAATGCTAGAAGTGCCCCCTCTGAACTTGAAGTCATGCTCAAAGACTTTATTAGTAAACAAACCACTTTCAATAAGACTATAGAGGAAAAGCTTTTAACTGTTGAGAAAAATATATCCTCTTTGTCTGAAGCTTAGTCCTCTTTAATTAATAAAATGGCTGCTAAACCTGAAGCTATGGAAAATACCTTTGCTACTGCTTATGCCATACAAGTTACTATTGATGAAAATGTTAGGCTGTTAGCTCAACTTCATGCTAAGTGGGAAAGGGAAGCTGAAATTGATAGAAACAATAGTGTGTGCACCATCACCACTAAACCACAAGTAGTCCTTATTTCTCCTCCTACTATGCCTAAGCCTATTGAGCCTACTACTAGTGATGCTAAGTTTGACTTTGATATTGATGGTTGAAATAATTCTGAAGTGATTATGTTCTTGCAAAAGCTTGCTAGAAGTCCTGGTGCTAGTGATATGCATGTTGCTTTCACCAAACACATTACAGATGCTCTTGTTAAGATTAAGGAAGAGAAGCTAAAACACAAAGCTTCTATTCTTAGGAAAGTAGAAGATATTTGGGAACCCATTATTAATATGCAAGTGAATGGCTTTGATCTCAAAGCTTCATGTGATCTTGGTTCTAGTGTCTCTATTATGCCTAGGAAGATTTATGAAATGCTTTATTTGCCACCATTGGAAGATTGCTATCTAGATGTCCTACTCAATGATAATGCTAAGAATAAACTCATGGGGAGTATTAATGATGTGCTAATTATGGTTAATAATGCTTATGTCCCTGTTGATTTCTATTTTTTGGATGTTGAATACAATGCTTCTTGTCCTATTACTTTGGGAAGACCTTTTCTTAGAACAGTTGGTGCCATCATTGATATGAAAGAAGGCACCATTAAATATAATTTTCCATTCAAGAAAGGTATTTAACACTTCCCTATGAGGAGAGAGAAGTTTCTTTTTGCTCCTCCTTTGAAAGCAAGGTTTGATGTTAATGCTTCCTCATTTGAAAATACTAGATTCTTCTTGCTTCTTGTGCCTTACTTAAAGGGGTTAAAGAAAAGTACTTGTTGGGAGATAACCCAAGAGTTTACTTGAGTCTTGGAAGTTATTACTTATGTAATGACCTCTCCTTATCCTTTTTGTTTGCTTTTTGTGCCAAGAATGACCTCTAATGAGAGGGAAGTAAGATTTGGGGAGTTGCTATCCCGAAACACATTTCTGTCCTCCGCCAAAAAAAATTGTGAGGAGTCTCTGTAACTCGGATTGAGCTCACAATTTACAAATAAATCCCTCAGTATGTTAGCTAACTTTCATTATTTCAATACTTTTTGATTTTAGCAACAGAAGATGTTCGAAAAAAATCGGTTTCTACCTGCTGGTCTGTTTTGACAGATTTCTGCCATTATTTGCATTTGCTTCTTATTGATTCCTTTTGAGTTCTCTTTAGGTGAATTGAGATTTTTGAAGTTGTTAATACAATAGCTTGTGTTTTTAATGAAAAGCCTTGCTGTTTCAAAGCTTTGCCAGAGGTCTAATATCTTTTGAATACACTAATTTTGCTAATGAAGATTGTGTGAAGTTTTGTATGAAGGAAACATTTCAGGTGTAGAGAGAGAATGATGCAATGAGATGAAGAATGGACAAAAGCTCAAGCTTGGGGATGCCACCATGGTGTCACCCCAAGAAATGTCCAAGAGGTACAAGCGTCAAAGCTTAGGGATGCCCAAGGCATCCCCTTCTTCATCAATAAAAGCTCAGGTCTGTCTAGACACTTCGTTTTTATTGTTTCATGCACAATTGTGTTGTTCTTGGAGCGTCTTAGTTTTTGTTTGATTTGCTTAGGTTGTCTAGTTTGCTTGAATAAAGTAGTTTGGACCCCCGTTCTCGCTGTGTTGTTTTGCAAATAAGTTTTCTTGGTGTTTGGAAAGGAGTAGTAAGTTCTTGCTTGAAGCGCAAGAGGAGCTTGCATTGACTGTGACTTAGAGTTTAGCATGACATTGTAGGTGTTGTTTTAACATTATGCTTAGTGATTATTTCTGTAGCATGTCTTGTTCCAAACAATTGGGATTTCTTAGTGTGCCTTGAATAAATTATGCGTTGTTTTAGCATGCAAAAAGCTTAGTATTGTGGTATTATCCTTTGATGCTTTTCTTGGGTTGACTTGGCACATGCTCACACCATGTTATGACTATGAAAAGTCACCATTATCCTCTATGATCATTTATTCCTTGACTTGTAGTACCACTCTTTGCTTTGATTAGTATGATTTGTTGCACTGCATGATTATGGACATTATTGCTCTCTTAGTTGGTTGCTCCCAGTCTTTTGCTAGCCTCCACTTGTATGAGTAAATTCTACTCATGCCTCCAACTCCCAAAAACCAATTTATTCCAAAGTGTCCACTATAAACTCCTATGCATGGTGTGTTACACCATTCCAACTATATTCTTGTTTTCATCTATCTTCCAATTAAAAACTATTTTGTTGTGTGAAAACTTAGTGATTAAAGCCCTCACAAACTTGATGGCACACTTTATATTCTTTGCCCATAATAAACTTGAACCATTGTGACAACTTTGTTGTATATGCTTGCACTTATAAGTTGGAATTAGCAGAACTGTGCTGTCATGGGGAACGTTTTCAACATTGCACTTGTACTTTGTACTCATTTGATATCATGCTCTTTTGTCTATGGATGTCACCAGTGTGAAATAAAGAGGGAACTTGTAAGTCCATGGAGTTTGTATCCTGTGTTAGAGAAACTCCTGGGCCGCTAGCCTAAGACATGCCTAATCATGGTGGAAACTTGCAGCATCACCATAGTGAGCTATCTATGAAGCATTCTCAATAAAAATCTATGCATAGGGTAAATAAAAAGATTGCTGAGATGCTCATTGTCTGCTTGCCTTATCATTTTGGTTATGGGAAAGCTCTTGTACCATGTGCAAGGGGTACTCCGTTGGCAGTTCTCAATTATATGCAAATACTTACAATGACAAGAACTTACCTCGACCCAAAGTTGAGTATGCATGAGGTGTGACCCTCCTATTTAAGGGACTTGAGGTTGCCAACTTATACTTCGTCAAGCATATACTCCACTTCTTCCACTTTATCCTTAACAACTTCAAGATGCTTATGATAGGGGCAATGAGGGCTGAAAGCTAACAAATACCATAATTTTTGGAAGCTCTTTTTGAAACTTGTAATCCCTGCTTCCTTTACAAACGGCCTTTCTTTCACCATTATTTGAGTCTCCACCTTCTACCTTTAGGCACCATTAAGAGAGCATAGTTGTCATTCTGTGTGTAGTGTTCCAAAGCTTATTAATTGATGCATATTATGTTATTACTTGTTCTAGTGCTATTTGTTTCTAGTCACCCTTGTGAACTTTGAAGGTGTCCTATGCATCTATTTGCTACTCTATGAGGGACAAGCTGATTTCCACTATGCTATATTTTCTGTATGTGAAACAAACAAACGTTTTTCAATGCATGTTATTCATGATCTTTGTTTATAGCTTGTCATGTTGCATGCATAGTTACTATGTCCTATTGTTATAACTCCATCTTTGATGCACATGTTTAGAGTTCTTTGATCCCAGCTTTCAATGCTTACAAATGGTTGGATCTTTATTGTGAGGGTGCATGTCACCTCAAAAATTATTCTTTTTATCACTTACCTACTCAAGGACGAGCAGGAGTTAAGATTGGGGATGTTGATACGTTGGAAACGCATCTATAATTTTTGATGCTCCATGCTTGTTTAGTATCTACTTTGCTTTACTTGTCTACACTTTGAGGTGCTTTTTACATGTTTTCTTGTACTAACCTACTAACAAGTTGAAACAGTGCTAGATGCCTGTTTTCTGCTGTTTTTTGGTTTCAAAAAAGTTAGTAAAGAAATATTCTTGGAATTGGACAGGACAAACGTCAAAGTCAATTACTTTTCGTGGGGAACAAGAAGTCCAGAGGGGAGACGAGGAGGCGTGCCAGGGCAGCTAAACCCCCCTAGGCGCGGGTGGGCCCTACCCTGCGCTTGGGTAGGGTTTGCCCCCTCTGGCCGCCTCGGCCTCCCCCTTCGCCTATAAGAAGACCCCGATGCAGAAACACTAAGAACCCAATCAAATCTCCACGAAACCGTCTGTAGCCGCCGCCACCATCGTCCCTAGATTGGGGGGATCTGAAGTTCTTCCCGGCACCCTGCCGGAGGGGAGTTCATCCCGAAGGCCTTCTCTCCAGTATGATGCGTGAGTAGTTCCACCTTGGACTATGGGTCCATGTAGTAGCTATATGGTTGCATATCATCCTTTGTGCTTTCATGTATAGATCTTGTGAGCTCCGTTCATGATCAAGATCTAATCTATTTGTAATCATGCATGTTGTGTTTGCGGGGATCCGATGGATATTGAGATTATTATGTTGGTTTGATTAATGGTTTTTTATTTATGATTCTATCATGTCTGTGTTGTTTGTGATCTTGCATGCTCTTCGTTGTTAGTAGCTATCTTGGCCAAGTAGTTGCTAGTGACTCCAAGAGGGGGTATTTATGCTCGATAGTGTGTTCATGCCTCTAGTTTCCAAGGGAAGTGACAGAAATCTCTTCGGTTGTAGATGTGCTGTTGCCACTAGGGATAAAACAATGGTCTCTTGTTCATGGAACATGTGGACTGTTTACCTTACACACTTTGCTTAAAGCAGTTGTCTGTTGCTTGCAACTTAATACTGGAGGGGACTCGGATGATAACCTGAATGTGGACTTCTAGTCATAGATGTTGTTGGATGGCGGTCTATATATCTTGTTGTATTGCCCAATAGAATCTCATAGGATCTTTCTGACTAGTAATTGCATTCTTATGCCTTGCTCAGTTCCTGCCAATTGCCCTGCTGTAATTTGTTTACCCTTCATGCCATGTTGTTTATCTAAGGAGAGCACCTCTAGTGAACTATAGACCCCGGTCCAATCTTTACCATTGATACATCTTCCACTGTTACTTGTTTACTTGCTGCAAACCATTACCTTCCACACCATATTTTTAATCCTTTGTTACAGCAAACCGGCGAGCTTGACAACTTCACTGATTCGTTGGGGGCAAAGTCTTGAGTTTGTGTTGTGTAGGTCTCTGCGTTGCTTGCAACACCTGTGTGACGTTTCCTTCCTCCTTCTAGTTCGATAATGTAACATCCCAGCATTTAGGAACCAACGAAGGGTAGTTTTAGGAATCTGTGCAATTGCATGCATTCATCTGTAAAAAAATGTGGGTAAATTTTTTGCCAAATAAAAACTTAAAGTGATCAAAGTTTCTTTCACTCTTTAAGTTTAGGAATAGCACCGGAGAATGATCGTTATAAACTTTGACATGATCTTTATGGATTAATGTGTTTTGGGGAAATGAATTTGAATTCAAACTTGAGATTTGGATTTATATTTTCAAAAAGATTAAGATTATGTGTGAGAGTATTACTTAATTAAGAAATAATATTTAGTAACTCAAACATTAAATAATATAACACAATCAAGTAAATGAATATTTATCTCATATATTTATTCAATGAATAAGTTACAAAATGTAACTTATGAAGATGATAAAGAAACAATACAAAGTAACCAGAAACTCTATGTAGATTGACAATTAGATAAATGAATATTTCTTTCATCAATAAGTTACAAAAATGTAACTTATAAAATTAGTAAAGAATCTTTACAATAGTAAATTATAAGAGGAGGAATATTTACATATTAAGTAATATTACAATCTTTATTACAAAAGAATAAAATAAAGATTACAAAAGAATAAAATAAATATTACAAAGGAATTATTCTATAAAAAAGAAAACCTATTCTAATCTTGAATCTTCAAGTCTTGTTCCTGTAAAACACAGAACAAACCAAAAATAAAGAAAATAAAGGTTAAGATATTTATTTTACTCTCAGTAGTGACAGTGAGATGCACTGTTCCACTTTACATCATTGAGTAAATCTTTAGGGGCAAGTTTCACCAATATGACAGAATTAAACCTTTCATAATTAATAAGCCATAAGTCAAATGACTCCAATCAGAAAGAGGGGCAAGTTTCACCAGGCAGATAAGTGGTAAACAGATAAAAAGGTAACTTCCTTTCCAGAGCATATCAACAAGGGTGTAGCAGACATACAAGCAGCTTACACACCTAAATGCATGGTGTGTGCTGTCAACACAGCTACAGCAGTCCACACAAGCAAAACAGCTCAACCCAGCCGTGGGCAAGCACCACAACACCATATCCTTGCTTATACACATCAAGCATCAGCAGCCTAGCCACAGCCAAACCAAATCAAACCCACAACACGCATCAGATCAACCCAGTACTCACCAAGATGGTGACATAAGGAGGGGGTGGATCAGGTGGATAGCAAGGTCAAGGCCAAGGTAACAAGAACCAGAAGGTGGATATCAAGATCAAGGACAAGTTCCAGGAGCTGTTAGTAGCAGGAACATCATTAGGAGAAGGACCAGATCAAGCTAGTAAGATCAGGCCACAAGATCAACTAGTTACAACCTCAACAACTCAATTGTTGTGGTGAGTAGTATAAAACCATCACATGATCTATCTACTTAAGTTAGATAAGAATTCATGTGTTGCTTTATATTAAACTTCTTAGTTTCATCCAAGTGGGATGAATCCATCCTAGAAGATTTTGAATACTAAATTCATGGCCATAAGAAAACCATACAAGTAACACCAGGATCTCATACCAATATCACTGATCCTGGATATAAAAGCCAAATCTTATAATCTATTATAATCATAGTCAAGATTATGAATTCTGTGCACATCTATTAAAAGAGTAGCACCCTAGAATCCATAAATCTTATGGATCCATGCAAAACCAGTAGCCCACTAATCATTTTATCAAAGGGAGTCCATAGTAAGTATCTAGTATCACTACCAGAACATATCTATGAGGAACAACAAGATAGGAACCTAGTTCCTAAGCCTCAGACCAACATCATAGGCACTGTTGTTTAAAGAAGAAGTTTCCAATTTATCTTTGGTCTTAATTCAATCTTAAGCATTAACAGAAACAAGCCTAGTAGTAGAACCTAGAATTGTGTGCCATTTCAAGATGGTGTCACAAGAGCAGATTCTAAACCAAGCAGATTAAGTATCTAGCTTTCACAGATAAACTAACAAACAACTAATCATCATCTTCCTGGTACCAATCACCAGGAATCATTTCCAAGTATATATATACAAAACATCACTGTAAGAGACCAATTAATCTCAATCTGTATATGAATCCATAAGCCAACAATTACAGATAAAATGACTACATCACTCACAAATCACTATCAATAACCAAATAATGATAGTAGTGAACCTCCAAATCACTAGGATCTCCAAGTAGTGATTCTACATAACACTATCATTTGAACCATATCAAATTAACCAATGGAATTTATCTGGTAAGCCACTAGCACCATGAGAATTAACTATGGACAGTGATCAACATAATCACCATGTTCAAGGATCATCACTACTAGATCCAATTCATCATATATAATATCAACAGGGGGATGAACCCTAATCAGGACATGAACCTTAAATCAAGATATCAACCCTAATCTGGGGTAGCCCTAGAAACACACAAGATAGGGTGGCATAGCACAGAGGACACGACAGATGAGAAGAGGAAGCAGAAGGAGTCGATGAGCATGGCGGCATGGGGAGCACCCAAGGGGCGCTGCAACCCACACCGATCTGAGGCAGCGACCATAGCAATGCTCGAGGGCAAGCAGCACCACTACAGCACCACGGGTGCGGCGGTGGCAGCACCAGCACCACCCCAAACCCTAGGGTTCGGGACGGAGCCGGTATGGCCATAGGAAGGACCTAAGTACAAATCGAGATGGACTGGAAGGAGGAGTGCGGTCAACAACCACACCATGCATAACGGCGGCGACGGCCGGGGAGGACCACGGCGGCGTGAATCACCCGGTAGCGGCATCGGAGACCACAGGGTCGAGAGAGAAGAAGGAGAGAAGGGGACGAGAGAGATGGACAAGGGAGTGGGCTGAGAGGGCCAACCCTTCGGGGAGCCTTTTTGGTTCTTCCCACTTGGGCCAAAACGGCCCAATAAGCCCAACAAAGGCAGCCCAACCACCCAAAGAAAGTTTTAATAATTAAGAAAAGACCAAAATGCCCCTAAATTTAAATAAATTCTAGAAAATAAAATAAAAATCAAAAAATTATAAATAAATATTTTTTGAATCACAGTAATCCAATCTATCTAAATAAATTAAGAAATAAAATTTAAGGCATATAATTTTATCAAGAATTTTATAATATATATATTCCTTATGGAATTTTATTAAATTAAAGAAGGATGATAAAAATAAATTTATTATATATTAATATTGTAGTATTTTAGAAAAATACTAAATTAGTATTTAATATCATTATTGTATTTAGATGATAATTCTTAAAGGAATTATTAAATACATAAAATTCAAATAGAATGAAATGAAATAAAGAATATAATATTCAATAAATATTAATAATTAATATTTATAAATTCTTTACTACTAAAAAGAATTTTTGTAGTTAAACTAATGGGGAGAACACACATAAAAATAAATAATGCATTACATTACTTTGCGTAATCATTTTGTTTCTTTAAATATTGTCCTTACCGGGCAATAATGATGTTTTGTAGACATAGAAGCTCAACGTCCAGTGCAAGCATCCGACTTCACTACCTTGCAATCACAAGGTAAGTTCATCACTTGCTCATGTCCTTTGAAGAGTCTTTATGAAAGTATTTGCAAATTGTGTGTTATCATCTATATTCCAAAGAAAGAAAATATTATTTTCTCAAGATAAATAAAACTTAGGTATCATCCTAAGTGATAATATAATGGAGCAATAGAACTTAGGTTTCTATCTGCAGCAATGATGAGCAACTAGGGATTAATAATCCATGACATCACTGATTCTAGCGCCGTATATTACGCGTTAACCATGAGATTTGGAATGGGACGGAGAAGTCAGCCGTATCCTTTTCCTCTCGTATGGAGGCAAGACGACCTTAACATGACATTGTGATTCCTTGTGCGGATCCAACATATGGGTGGGCACCCTTACGCCCCACACTTTTGGTGTCTAGATTATCTATGAATGGTGTTTAGGGGTATAGTCCATTTAAAGGGTACTTGCCCGGGCATCACCAGTTCATAGAGTCTTCGGGAACTCATCAGGGTTTTAGCCTGCCCAAAAGGGGGCTTAACGGAGGTGAGCTGGCCCCGAAGAATCATGCAGACATATGAGGTCGTGGAGAGGGCAGTGATTGGCTTCGACCAACCACTGGGCCCCACATCAAGGAATTGTGGACGGGAAAGTACGCCCAGTTGTGCAACAAGGAAGTGGATCTCTCATGTGTAAAGTAACGCACCTTTGCAGAGTGTAAGAACTGTAACTTGTTACTCCATGTTCCGGGAAGGATCTACGAACGCGGCAGGAAAGGAACTTCATGAATGTTCTGGTCAACCTGTGAAGGATGATGGTCATAGATCTTCATAATAAAATCAATCTTTGAAGACAGATTTACAAAAACTGCATAGTGCCAAGGACTTATAGACCAAGGTGGTAGCCAAAGCATCAAACTTCCCACCTTCAATATAATGAACTTGCTGGGTAACGCTGTTACTCACCCTTTCCTTTGAATCCTTGCTTAGACTCTGAGGATCCCGAAGATACTCCAATGTATACAACTGAGAGCCAAGAGGAGGTCTTCTATGAAGAGCCCAATTTGTATGGAACCATAGAAGGGGAGGACTACGATATCGTCTACGGAGGAGAGTACCAAGAGTCTGAATAATTACTATAGTTCTAGGAGCCACTTGAGCCGAGCAACGTGAACAATATATAGCAATAAGTTGTTAAGCTCAATTTGGAGTTTAAGTTTTCACTTTGAAACTTCCGCTGAAACACTTATATTTTGGTTTATAAGTTGAATCTTTTGGAAGTCTTGAACTTCTGGTATTGTAATAATAATAATGTGTGTATGTTTGTAATATGGACCCGCAATGTTTCTGTTGTACCACTCTGAGGGATGTGATATTTACGGAACGGTGTTCTGTGGATGTCATGTCAACGACTATAGTGTAATACACATGAAGTGGTATGCTGGGTCACCGCAGTTGGTATCAGAGCAAATTGCTTTGACCTTAGGTTAGAAACCTAGTAAAGGGTTTTACCTGTAGGAGTGTGTGGTAACGATAATGAATTCTCTAAAAGGAATATAATGGGTATTCGAATGAGAATATTCCGTTATATGTTTTAGTGTGATAATTCTTTGTTATGATACAATATATTATTGCTTACTAATAAAAAATTATTTTTTTACATACAGAGTTATGGCACCAAAGTTTCCAAAATAGACTTTGGTAAGGAAAGAGGAGACTCTCGATGATTACGAAGGATCATTCACGGACCAACTTCGTCAACTCTTAAAGATTTTCAGTTGTCCACTAGAATTCCAGTGAACACCATAACCTATTATGATGGTCGAATGTTATCTAAGTATTGTGTGAGTATCCAACTCCCAGAGGAGCTTGGATTAGATCACGATCTGCCTATAGGTGAAGGTAGGAGTCACTTAGCAGCATACCATGTTGCTGTTGTGGAGGCAATAGCTAATATCCAGGAGCATAAAGCCAAGGAGTTAGAAGGTAGCACATTTTCTGTGATTACTCATGATTCTATAGACTCGGAGCCTATACCGGATCATCTTACTTTGGTTAAGAAGCATCCTAAGTTAGCTTCCAAGTTTATGGACAGATATCGAACACTTGTTGTGTCTTTTTATAAGACACATCAAGTTATTGTCGAAGATAAAAATGACATGTTAGAGGATCTAACTGATCCGGAAAGGAGGAAACAGTTAGCATTCCAGTTGGAGAAGGAAGAAAGTAGTGGTACAAAACCCGCCTTTAAGGATATACCAATAGATCCAGAATCTTTTACACCATATCCTTATTCACCAAGGCCTGAACCTATATATGATCCTACTTTAGATATGAGGTATGCAGTACCACAGGGTTCAGAGGACGGTTCTGATTCAGAACTTCCTATTGAGAATTCTGATGGTTGGAGAATGGGATCATCTGAAGGATTCCATGAACACCAAATGTCCATAGATAGTTTTGACAGAAATGTTGAACAGTCTAGCTGGATGGGTGCAAGAATTAACCCTAGTAACAACAGTAGAAATACCATATTCATAGATAATCAGGATGAAGAAGAAGATCCTGAGGAGAGAGTGTTTGAATCATCAACACCTTCTCAAAACCCAGGGAATATACATTATCTGGTGTTTAACTATCTTGCCCAACAGAGCACCTGGGGAGCAGCAGGATCTGCGTATTCTGTTGACGACCCAAGGAATGAAGCTCAGGAGATGCAAGTGGGTGATAATGTTGAACATGTTTCTGAAGACTTTTCAGCTGAGTTGGAGGGAATCAATGCACTCAGGCTGAGTAATGACTCAGGTCCTGACACTTCGGATACTGAGTATGTCCCTTCTGGAAGGCCATTTGTTCCACAAACTGTGTGACGAACGTCACGTCATCACGGTTGGACATCAGGCATGTATGATGAGTGTAGTAGTTACTAGAAGCAGGCGGCTATTAGAAAGTATCGGGTACTGTGTATTGTAATCCGAGAAAATAAGGTAGTTAGATAAATAAGGTAGTGTTGTGATTATATCTATATGGTATATGTTGTAATGGCTTTGTATTATTAAGATGTTGTAATGTATAATATGTGAAATGCATATTTGGATTTTCATTGTGTGACTAGTTCTGTGCGTAAAGTCGAGCTCAGAACACATGTGCATGATGTAATTATGAGTATTCGCTTTATGTTGCAGGACTAGGGGGTCATGGATACGAGTGTAGAGACCGAATCTGAACAGTAGCAGATGGAACATGAGGCCAAGGAGAAGGCCGATGCAGATGCAGGAAATCAGGTAACATTACCACCACCACCAATGAGGCCGTTAATGGAGCAGAAGTTTATACAGTGTATGCAAATGATGCAAGAAAACCAGAACAAGTTCATGGAAGAGCTCCTGGGACGAGCTGGGAATCAGAGAACACCTGAAGGTGGAGGAGTGAGTCTTTCTGACTTCTAGAATGCAAGACCGTTACCTTTTGCATCAGCCCCTGAACCAATGGATTCAGAAGATTGGCTAGCAGATACAGAAAGAAAGCTGAATACTGTAGGTTGTAATGATGAGGAGAAATTGAGGTATGCAACTCATCTTCTGACAGGACCTGCAACATCATGGTGGGAAAATCAGTTAGCCATGCAACAGCCAGGAAGCGAGTATACTTGGGAAGAGTTCAAACAGAGATTCCATGAATATCATGTTCCAGAGAGTGTTATGGAGTTGAAGTGGAGAGAATTTGAGGAGCTGCAGCAGGGATATACAAGTGTTATGAAGTATATTCGGGAGTTTAGTCAACTGTCTCGTTATGCGGAAGAAGAAGTTAATATGGAAGAAAAGAGGAAGAAGCGTTTCCTGCGAGGGTTAAATCCATTTGTAAGGATGTAGTTAAGGTTGGCTAATAAGCAAACTTATCAGTAGTTGTTGGATGCAGCTATAACATTTGAAGATGACTACAAGAATGTCCAAGAGGATAGAAGGAAGAGAGCTAATAAGGAAACCAAGAGGATACATGCAAGTAAACCCAAGCCCAATATGGAATTCAAACCAAGGAATAGACCATATAACAGCAACAATTCCAACTGGAGTGCAAATCCAAACGTAAAGAATATTATATGTCACAATTGCAAACTCCCAGGGCATATGAGCAGGGATTGCCCAAAACCAGTAATTGTGTGCCATGCTTGTGGTCAGAGAGGTCACATAAAGCCAAATTGTCCAAGCAAACCACAAGAAGGGTGGCCGGTTAGAGATGGAAGGCAAGCTAGTGGAGGCTATGGGCAGTCAAATAAAGGAGGAAATAATGTTAAGAACAACAATGGCAAGAGGAACAGACCTATCGGGAAGCTGAATTGCGCAACCCTAGAGGAGGTGGATAACTCGGATCATGCAGTGATAGGTATGCTCAATATCCTTACAAATCCCGGCAAAGTTCTATTTGATACTGGTGCAACTACTTCATTCATTTCTGAAGAATTCTGCGATAAATTCGGGATTAGAAGGGCAACGTTAGAAAACCCTATGACCATAGTTACGGCAGGGGAAATGTGATTATACGCCACATTAAACAAGATCAGGTTATTTCGATCTGTGGTTGTACATACTTTGCAGACCTTTATGTAATTCCTTTGAAGGGAATTGCAGTAGTGCTGGGAATGGACTGGATGACTGAACATGGGGCTCAGATAAATTGTGAGGAGAAAACTGTCTCAATCAAAACTCCAAGTGGAGCAAGAATAGTGTATCAAGAAGATAGGCGCAGTCATATCATGGTGGATCTTTAGTTGAACTCAATGAAGGAGGTCAAGTTGGAAGATATTCCTGTAGTAAATGAGTTTCAAGATGTTTTTCCAGCAGAGCTACCTGGAATGCCACCAGATTGGGAAATAGAGTTCACTATTGATCTAATTTCAGGTACAACACCAATAGCTCAAGCACCATACAAGATGGGACCAAAAGAATTAAAAGAACTCAAGGAGCAAATTGATGAGTTAGCCAGGAAAGGATTTATTCAGGAAAGTGTATCCCCATGGGGAACACCGGTGATCTTTGTGGATAAAAGGGATGGTGGAAGAAGGATGTGTGGGGACTACAAAAATCTGAACAATGTGACCATAAAGAATAAGTATCCCTTACCGAGAATTCAAGATCTATTTGATCAAGTGAAGGGAGCTGGAGTATTTTCTAAGATTGATCTAAGATCTGGATACCATCAGATAAAAAATTAAACCAGAGGATGTTCCAAAGACAACATTTGCCTCAAGATATGGACACCATGAGTATCTGGAAGTACCATTTGGTTTGACCAATTCACCAGCAATATTCATGAACCCGATGAACAAAATTTTTATGCCATATTTGGATAAGTTCGTCATAGTCTTCATTGATGATGTTCTGATATATTCTAAGGATAAGGAAGAGCATGCTGATAATTTGAGAATAGCATTGCAAACCCTAAGAGAACATAAACTTTATGCTAAGTTTAGTAAGTGTGAATTCTGGTTAGATGAGGTAGCTCGGTCATGTGATCAGTAAAGATGGAATTGCTGTAAATCCATCCAAAGTTCAATCAGTACTAGAATGGACTGCACCAACCAATGTGAAACAAATTCGAGGTTTCTTAGGTATGGCTGGTTATTATCGGAGATTCATTGAAGGTTTCTCTAAAATAGCTGGACCAATGAACAAATTGTTAAGAAAGAATACACCATTCAATTGGGATAAGAAGTGTGAAGCAAGTTTTCAGGAGTTGAAGACCAGGTTAACTACTGCTCCAATTCTAGCAGCTCCAGAAACAGGGAAAGACTTTATAGTATACTATGATGCATCTAAAGAAGGTTTAGGTTGTGTGTTAATGCAAGATCGGAAAGTGATTGCTTATGGATTAAGACAACTGAAACCACATGAAGTCAATTATCCAACTCATGATTTAGAGTTAGCAGCAGTAGTCTTTGCTCTGAAGGGATGGCGGCATTTTCGTTATGGAGCCAGATGTGAGTTATACACTGACCATAAAAGTCTCAAATATTTCTTTACCCAAAAGGAATTGAATATGAGACAAAAGCATTGGTTGGAACTAATGAAGGACTATGATTTAACAATCAACTATACCCCGGGAAAAGCAAATGTTGTAGCAGATGCCTTAAGTCGTAAAAGTGCAGATATTCAGCCTAGCAACCGGGAGCTACCAAAAGAGTTACAGATGGACTTGGAAAGATTAGAGCTTCAATTTATTAGAACAATGATTCTTGGAGGATTAGCTACTATGCAGGTAGTTGCAGAGCAGGACAGTGATCTTAAGCATGAAATTTTTAGACATCAAGCAGAAGATCCTTTCATTGCTGAAGAAATTCGGAGGATATCTCAAGGGCAAACATCATTTTTTCGCCTAGGAGATTATGAATCTTTATGGTTCCAGGATCGTCTTTGTGTTCCGGATGTCACTGAGATTCACAAAGTCATACTTAGAGAAGCACATGAAACACCATATTCTATACATCTAGGTAGGACTAAGATGTACATGGATCTGAAAGAACTATTCTAGTGGAATAACGTGAAAAGAGACATTGCTAAGTATGTATTAGAATGCCATACTTGCCAAAGGGTGAAGGCTGAACATCAAAGCCCAGCAGGACCATTGCAGCCTTTGGAAATTCCTGAATGGAAATGGGAGGAAATAGGTATGGACTTCATCACAGGATTGCCCATGCCACCTAAATGAAAGGATATGATATGGGTAATTGTTGATAGACTCACTAAAAGTGCACATTTTATTCCGATAAATCAGAAGGATAATGCCGAGAAGTTAGTGGAAGTTTACATCAAAGAAATAGGAAGTAAGCACGGAGTGCCCAAAAAGATTTTAACTAATAGGGGATCAGTGTTCACTTCGGCATTTTGGAAGCAATTACATGAAGCACTTGGTTCAAAGTTAGATTTTAGCACATCTTATCATCCAGAGACAGGGGGACAAACGGAAAGAACCAATCAAATACTGGAGGACATGTTAAAGGCTTGTGCGTTAGATTTTGGAGGTTCGTGGGAAGATAATCTACCATTGGCAGAATTTTCCTACAATAATAGATATCAGAGTAGTCTAAAGGCAGCTCCATATCAAGTATTGTATGGAAGGAAATGTAGATCACCAATATGTTGGTATGAGCCTGGAAGTAGCAAAGAATTTCTGCCAGACTATATCAAGGAAAAACAAGATATCATTGATAAAATCAAGGATAGATTGAAAATAGCTCAAAGTAGGCAGAAAAGTTATGCTGATCAAAGTCGAAGATCATGGCATCCTGAAGTAGGAGATATGGTATATCTGAAAGTAAGTCCAATGAAAGGAGTTAAAAGTTTCAGAGTTAAAGGAAAATTGAGTCCAAGATATATCGGGCCATTCAAGATACTGAGTAAGAATAGGACTATAGCTTATGCTTTAGAGTTACCCGCAAGATTGGCTCAATTTCATAATGTTTTCCATGTGTCACAACTCCGGAAATGTCTTAAAGTTCCTGATGATGCAATCACACATAAAGATATAGAATTACAAGCAGACTTGACCTATGTTGAAAAACCCTGTAAAATTTTGGAAGAAAACTGGAAAAGGCTGAGAAACAGGGCAATCAAGTACTGCAAAGTACAGTGGGAACATCACCCCGAAAGAGAAGCCACCTGGGAGAAAGAAGGTGATTTAAGAAAAGCCTATCCAGAACTGTTCAGGTACACTTCACCAAACTTCGGGATGAAGTTTAATTTATGGGGGGGAAGTCTGTAACATCCCAGCATTTAGGAACCAACGAAGGGTAGATTTAGGAATCTGTGCAATTGCATGCATTCGTCTGTAAAAAAATGTGGGTAAATGTTTTGCCAAATGAAAACTTAAAGTGATTAGAGTTTCTTTCACTCTTTAAGTTTAGGAATAGCCCTGGAGAATGATCGTTATAAACTTTGACATGATCTTTATCGATTAATGTGTTTTGGGGAAAGGAATTTGAATTCAAACTTGAGATTTGGATTTATATTTTTAAAAAGATTAAGATTATGTGTGAGAGTATTACTTAATCAAGAAATAATATTTAGTAACTCAAATTTTAAATAATATAACACAATCAAGTAAATGAATATTTATCTCATATATTTATTCAATGAATAGGTTACAAAATGTAACTTATGAAGATGATAAAGAAACAATACATAGTAACCAGAAAATCTATGTAGATTGACAATTAAATAAATGAATATTTCTTTCATCAATAAGTTACAAAAATGTAACTTATAAAATTAGTAAAGAATCTTTACAATAGTAAATTATAAGTGGAGGAATATTTACATATTAAGTAATATTACAATCTTTATTACAAAAGAATAAAATAAAGATTACAAAAGAATAAAATAAATATTACCAAGGAATTATTCTATAAAAAAGAAAACATATTCTAATCTTGAATCTTCAAGTCTTGTTCCTGTAAAACAAAGAACAAACCAAAAAGAAAGAAAATAAAGGTTAAGATATTTTTTTACTCTAAGTAGTGACAGTGAGATGCATTGTTCCACTTTACATCATTGAGTAAATCTTTAGGGGCAAGTTTCACCAATATGACAGAATTAAACCTTTCATAATTAATAAGCCATAAGTCAAATGACTCCAATCAGTAAGAGGGGCAAGTTTCACCAGGCAGATAAGTGGTAAACAAATAAAAAGGTAACTTCCTTTCCAGATCATATCCATAAGGCTGTAGCAGACATACAAGCAGCTGACATGTTGGGAATATGCCCTAGAGGCAATCATGTATGATGATATTTCCCATTGTATTCATAAAGTTATTAAGTTTTCCTTGTATAAACATCTGATGTGTATCATTGAATATATGATTCGGTTGTGGAACTATGCATTCATGTTGTTTGTACTAAATGTCCTTGGTCATCGAGGTTGTGCTGGACACACAACTTAGACCAATCTGAAAGTCGGCTTGATGACTCGGTTCCACTTGTCATGGGCATGGAGATGCTATTCCTACTTACACAGATTCGGCTACAGAATTTAGAGAGTCGGATTGACCCATATTGAGGTACAACGAACAAGTTGTCATTTGTATATCTCAATCAATGTAATCCTTAGACCTGAGGTTATTGCATAATCCGAGTTGAGGATCACCGACTTAGGTTCTGTCAAACGCTGATCCATAACTTGGTAGTTATAAAGGCAGAGTTCGGGTCGACTGAGAATCAAGTTGTGTGATGTGAATAACCAAAATGGGATTTTGACCCTCCACTCGGAGAGATATTCTCTAGGCCATCTCGGATGATATGATTCGGAAAGCATGGCCATGCATGACTCGGTTAAGTGTTAAACCAAGGTGATCGACTAAGAGTTAGTCGGGTGAATCACTTATCTCGGATCGAAAAGAGAGTCGGACTATTTAAGGGATGACAATTATTCGCCTATAGTCTAACAAGGTATATCGTGAGGCAAAAGGGACTCGGACGCAAGTAACATAGGAAAGGCAAGTCGTCATGACTCTTTGGTACTTGGGAGTCCGCATGTTCTGCTAGGAGCCGTTGCCGACTGATCGATTGTGAGTCGGACTCCAATCGTGTCCGAGTAGCCATGATCCTGCCGGGTCACACACTTAAGAGTGGGAGCAAGTTTGGATTGGATCTGAACCAGAAATCTAGTTGGGTCGGACCTAAGCCGGATCAGGACTGAGTAAGTGAGTCGGACTCACGATGACTAGTGTTATATGGGCTTTAGTGAATGGGCCACGAGAGTGGAGCCCACGTTCACTCCCTATATATAGTGGAGCACTATAACCCAGAAAGGTTAATCGTTGTTCAGTTAGGTCATTCCATGTGTTGGAAACCCTAGCTCCACAGCAGTCCTGCCGTCGTAACGAACCTAGCAGTTCGCCGCCGGTGCTCCTCCTTGCATGTGTGGATACCAGCAGAGGTGCTGTACGATCAGCACCAGGACGATCGGATCGCAAAGGACTGCACTACATCAACTGACGCACTTCATCAGTAATCCTCAACTGCACGTCTAGTGGTAAACCTCGTGGCCTTCTACCTTAGCTAGATCTTGGGATCACCACGTTAGAGGGAAAATTTTGTTTTATCTCTACGTGGCCCAACAGTGGTATCAGAGCGATAGCTTCTGGTTTTAGGCTCGAGATCTCGCATATGTGATATGCGGTTGGCTATAGATGAGATCTATGTGCTATTTTGGTGGTCGATCTATGAGATAGATCGGTTTTGTACGAGGTTGATTGGATCAACTGTACTCGGGGAATGGTAGATCTGATTTCCGTGATCATACTGCTGAGGTCGTGGAACGACATACCCCTACCGGTCGGCTTCCGCCATCAGGGACCGCCGGCTTCGCCCTGTCGTAGCGCCTTAGATGTCGTTGCGAGTTTCACAACGCCGGTAGATAGCGTATCTTTACATAACTTGTTTTTGCAGGAAGTTGTGAATGGTATGGTTTATATGCATGTGATGTATGTGTCTAATCTATACGTGATCTGCGAATCACGGTTTTTGTCAGTCGGCTGGAGCCTAGGTGCTGTCATTTTATTGTATAACGACCTGCGTGTCGGATTCTCTATGTAATTTAGTTTACTAAGCTAGTGTAGCTGTTTGGAGAACCCGGAAGGCATGCAACGCGTTGTACATGTCGGTGACATGTAGTAAGACGGCAAGTGACAAGAGTTGGCACGAGTCGGATTACAGGCTTTGTGGAGATGGAGATCGCCATGAAGAGAGCCATACCATTTCACATTATAATTGCTTTATTTTGTGTTTTTGATATGTCTCTATTTTACCTCTATTAGATAGTTGGTAAAATTTAATCCCTCAAAGAAGGTTTAGTCGGTTTTCCCGCCAGTGTTTGCACCATCGCAAGTCGGACATTTTTGGTAGTGGGCTCATAAAATTGAGGTGCTGCCAATTCTTTCCGACTAGGTGGGTTCGAGTCGGACTCTTACTGCAGAAACACTCGGTAAGCTAGACGGGTCTATCACAACGGTTGTGGGGCTCGGGGAAAAGTCAGATGGGAACCGGGGCATGTGATGCCACCCGTCCAACAGGAGTCGTATGGGATGCGATTGACAAGGAGTTGTCTACCTAGGTCACTTGGCGGCTAGCGGTGATGCTAAATCTCACTAGCCGACTTGCTTATTTAGGGTCCTGAATCACTAAGCAACCATCGGAGGGATGTTGGTTCTAGTGGGAGCATAAAATATTAAAATGTTTAATATGCTTGCTCTTTTATGAATACATGTCTTAAGTGTTTTGCATATTTTCTATTGTAGATCATGGCACCAAGTAGCAGTCACTCTCAGATATCCGGTTTTGTGTTGAGAACCATTCTTGAGAAAGATAAACTGAACGACACTAATTTTACCAACTGGTATCGAAATCTGAGAATTGTTCTCAAACAAGAAAAGAAGGACCATGTCCTAGACAACCCACTTCCAGATGAGCCGAATGAGAATGCGACTGTCGCTGCCACCAATGCCTACCGTCGGGCTAAGGATGAGTCCACGGATATTAGCTGTCTTATGCTTGCTCACATGGAACCGGACTTGAAAAAGCAGTTCGAGAATGTTGAGGCCTACGATATGATCGAAAGCCTCAAAAGTATGTTCCAGGCTTAGGCAAAGACCAAGAGGTATCAAGTATCTCAGGCTTTGCTGAGTTGCAAGCTTAAGGATGGTGATCCACTGAGTCCGCATGTGATCAAAATGGTTGGTTACGTGCAGTCTCTGGAGAGGCTTAGCTACCCCATTAACGAAGAGTTCGCTACGGATATAATTCTGAACTCTCTTCCTAGTGCATATGGGCAGTTCATTTCGAACTGCCACATGCATGGTATGGATAATAAGCTCACTGAATTGCATGGGATGCTCAAGCAGGCAGAGGCAGATCTCAAGAAGGGCGCCAGTCAAGTGTTGATGATGCAGAATAAGGCTAAGTTCAAGAAGAGTTCTTGGACTAAGAAGAAGGCTAAGTCAGGAGGAAAGCAGGCTCAGGACCCGGTCCCAAGCGCTTCCTCAGGGACTAAGACATCTCCTTCAGCCTGATCTACTTGCTTCTATTGCAAGGCGGATGGCCACTAGAAGAGGAACTGCAGCAAGTATTTGGCCGACAAAGCCAAGAGTGGAGGTATGACTTCTGACTCAGGTACACTTGTTTGCAATCTTATAGACATATATCTTGCTGATGCACCTAATAGTTCTTGGGTATATCATACTGGATCAGTTATTCACATCTGGAACTCGTTGCAGGGACTGGTAAGAACTAGGAGCATAGCAAGAGGCGAGGTTGATATTCGAGTCGGCAACAAAGCAAGAGTTGCTGCGTTGGAAGTCGGCACGATGCAGCTTCATTTACCTTCCGCATTCATTATGGAACTGAATAATTGTTATTATGTTCCAGTGCTCAGTCGAAACATTATTTCTGCTTCATGTTTGATGAGGAAAGGCTATGAGTCGAATATCAAGAATAATGGTTGTTCTTTGTATTTGAATGATATGTTTCACGGCTTTGCACCCGTCCAGGACGGGTTATTTATTTTGAATCTTGATGGTGAGTCGGTTTATAACATAAATGTTAAAAGGTTGAAACCAAATGATATGAATATGAATTACTTTTGGCATTGTCGGCTTGGTCACATAAGTTGGAAACGCATGAAGAAGCTCCATGATGATGGACTCCTAACTTCATTCGACTTGGAGTCGTTCGAGACATGCGAATCTTGCCTACTCGGCAAAATGACCAAGACACCTTTTGCAAAGAGTTGTGAAAGGGCGTCCAGCTTGTTCGGACTAGTATATAGTGATGTATGTGGACCAATGAGCATGACAGCCAGGGGTGGTTATGAGTACTTCATTACCTTCACTGATGATTTGAGTAGGTATGGATATATCTACTTGATGAAACATAAGTCGGAAGCCTTTGAAAAGTTCAAAGAATTCCATAATGAAGCACATAATCAACTCGTCAAGAAAATAAAGTTTCTTCGGTCGGACCGAGGAGGCGAGTACATGAGCCATGAGTTTGATGACCATCTGAAAAGTTGTGGAATAGTTCCTCAACTTACTCCGCCAGGAACGCCGCAAAGGAACGGTGTTTCAGAAAGACGGAATCGGACCTTTTTGGACATGGTACGATCAATGATGAGTCGGACAGATCTGCCTTTATCATTTTGGGGTTATTGTCTAGAAACAACGGCGTTCACACTAAACAGAGTACCATCAAAGTCGGTAGAGAAGACACCGCATGAGATGTGGACAGGCAAAAATCCGAGTTTGTCTTTTCTTAAGATTTGGGGTTGTGAAGCATTTGTCAAGCGACTTCAGTCGGACAAGGTCATGGCCAAGTCGGATAAGTGTATTTTCGTGGGGTATCCGAGGGAAACCTTGGGTTACTATTTCTACAACCGAGAAGAGGGCATAGTGTTTGTCGCTTGGAACGGTGTCTTCCTTCAGAAAGAGTTTCTCAGTCGGGGAGTAAGTGGGAGCACGGTGCAGTTCGAAGAAATTCGAGAGGAACCGGCTAGTAGAGAGTCGGCAAAAACCTTGGAGGTTGAGCCAGTCATGGTAGCTAAGCCGGCAGAAGCACCTGTACTACGAAGATCGGCGAGATTACGAAGTGTTCGTGATGTGTTACTGTTAGACAGTGATGAGCCGGCAAATTATTCGGAAGCGATGGTGGGATCTGATTCCGAGTCATGGCTTGGAGCCATGAGATCCAAGTTAAAGTCCATGGATGAAAATCAAGTTTGGAACTTGGTTGATCTTCTAGACGGTGCAAGACCCGTCGAGTGCAAATGGGTCTTTAAGAAGAAAACTGATATGGATGGAAATGTTTCCGTCTATAAAGCACGTCTTGTCGCGAAGGGGTTCCGAAAAGTTCAAGGAGTTGATTACGACGAGATTTTCTCGCCCGTAGCGATTCTTAAATCAGTTCGGATCATGTTAGCGATAACAGCCTATTTCGACTATGAGATATGGCAGATGGATGTCAAAACGGCTTTGCTTAACAGAAATTTAACCGAGGACGTGTATATGATATAGCCCGAGGGTTTTATCGATCCGGCTAATGCTGACAAGGTATGTAAACTTCAGAAATCCATTTATGGTTTGAAGCAAGCATCTCGGAGTTGGAATATTCGCTCTGATGAGGTAGTCAAATCGTTTGGCTTCATCAAAAGTGATCATGATTCTTGTTTATACAAGAAGTTTAGTGGGAGCAAAGTAAACTTTCTAATCTTATATGTGGATGACATATTTGATTGGAAATGATGTCCAGATGTTGCAAGAAACCAAGGAATCATTGGAAAGGAGTTTCTCAATGAAAGACTTGGGTGAGGCAACATACATCCTCGGAATCCGGATCTATAGAGATATATCAAGGAGGCTCATTGGATTGAGTCAGAGTACTTATTTGGACAAAGTGTTGAAGAATTTCAACATGGAATCATCTAAGAAGGTGTTCTTACCGATGTCCCATGGCGTAAAACTTAGCAAGACTCGGTGTCCTTCGACAACTGATGAGCGAAGTCGGATGAGTGCGATTTTGTATGCTTCTGCAGTCGGATCCATCATGTATGCCATGATTTGTACTAGGCCGGATGTTTCCTATGCTCTAAGTGTTGTGAGCAGATACCAGGCTTATCCTGGAGAAATCCACTTGACAGCGGATAAAAATATCCTAAAGTACTTGAGAAGGACTAAGGATATGTTTTTGGTTTATGGTGATGAAGATGAACTCAGTGTAAAGGGTTACACGGATGCGAGTTATCTTACCGACTCTGATGATTCTCGTTCGCAATCTGAATATGTGTTTATTATAAACGGAGGTGCTGTGAGCTGGAAGAGTTCCAAGCAAGAGACTGTGTCTGCATCTACAACAGAGGCTGAGTATATTGCCGCCTCAGAGGCAGCAAAGGAAGCTGTTTAGATGAGGAATTTCCTCATGGATCTTGGTGTGGTTCAGGGCTCGTCCAATCCGTTAGACATGTATTGTGACAACAATGGTGCTATTGCACAAGCCAAGGAACCTAGACAACACCAGAAGAACAAGCACATACTCATGCGGTACCACTGATTCGCCAGTTCGTGGATTAGGGTGATATCAAGTTATGCAAGGAACACACGGATGCAAATATTGCGGATCCGTTGACAAAACCGTTACCACAGCCGAAGCATAAGGCGCACCTGAGAGACATGGGCATTAGATGCCTAGACATGTGATGTCGGAAGATTGACTCTAGTGCAAGTGGGAGACTGTTGGGAATATGCCCTAGAGGCAATCATGTATGATGATATTTCCCATTGTATTCATAAAGTTATTAAGTTGTCCTTGTATAAACATCTGATGTGTATCATTGAATACGTGATTTGGTTGTGTAACTATGCATTCATGTTGTTTGTACTAAATGTCCTTGGTCATCGAGGTTGTGCTGGACACACAACTTAGACCAATGTGAAAGTCGGCTTGATGACTCGGTTCCACTTGTCATGGGCATGGAGATGCTATTCTGACTTACACAGATTTGACTAAAGAGTTTAGAGAGTAGGATTGACCCATATTGAGGTACAACGAACAAGTTGTCATTTATATATCTCAATCAATGTAATCCTTAGACCTGAGGTTATTGCATAATCCGAGTTGAGGATCACCGACTTAGGTTCTGTCAAACGCTGATCTGTAACTGAGTAGTTATAAAGGCAGAGTTCGGGTCGACTGAGAATCAAGCTGCGTGATGTGAATAACCAAGATGGGATTTTTCCCCTCCACTCGGAGAGATATTCTCTGGGCCCTCTCGGATGATATGATTCGGAAAGCATGGCCATGCACAACTCGGTTAAGTGTTAAACCGAGGCGATCGACTAAGAGTTAGTCGGGTGAATCACTTATCTCGGATCGAGAAAAGAGTCAGACTATTTAAGGGATGACAATTATTCGCCTATAGTCTGACAAGGTATATCGTGAGACAAAAGGGACATGGACGCAAGTCACATAGGAAAGGCAAGTCGTCATGACTCTTTGGTACTTGCGAGTCGGCATGTTCTGCTAGGAGCCACTGTCGACTGATCGATTGTGAGTCAGACTCCAATCGTGTCCGAGTAGCCATGAACCTGCCGGGTCACACACTTAAGAGTGGGAGCAAGTTTGGATTGGATCTAAACAGGAAATCTGGTTGGGTCGAACCCAAGCCGGATCAGGACTGAGTTAGTGAGTCGGACTCACGATGACTAGTGTTATATGGGCTTTAGTGAATGGGCCACGAGAGTAGAGCCCATGTTCACTCCCTATATATAGTGGAGCACCATAACCCAGAAAGGTTAATCGTTGTTCGGTTAGGTCATTCCATGTGTTGGAAACCCTAGATCCACAGTAGTCCTGCAGTCGTAACGAACCTAGCAGTTCGCGCCGGTGCTCCTCCTTGCACATGTGGATACCAGCAGAGGTGTTGTACGATCAGCACCAGGACGATCGGATCGCAAAGGACTGCACTGCATCAACTGACGCACTTCATCAGTAATCCGCAACTGCGCTTCTAGTGGTAAACCTCGTAGCCTTCTACCTTAGCTAGATCTTGGGATCACCACGTTAGAGAGAAAATTTTGTTTTATCTCTACGTGGCCCAACATTACACACCTAAATGCATGGTGTGTGCTATCAACACAGCTAGAGCAGTCCACACAAGCAAAACAACTCAACCCAGTCGTGGGCAAGCACCACAACACCATATCCTTGCTTATACACATCAAGCATCAGCAGCCTAGCCACAGCCAAACCAAATGAAACCCACATCACACATCAGATCAACCCAGTATTCACCAAGATGGTGAGATAAGGAGGGGGTGGATCAGGTGGATAGCAAGGTCAAGGCCAAGCTAACGGGAACCAGAAGGTGGATATCAAGATCAAGGACAAGTTCCAGGAGCTGTAAGTAGCAGGAACAACATCAGGAGAAGGACCAGATCAAGCCAGCAAGATCAGGGCACAAGATCAACTAGTTACAACCTCAACAACTCAATTGTTGTGGTGAGTACTACAAAACCATCACATGATCTATCTATCTAAGTTAGATAAGAATTCATGTGTTACTTTATATTAAACTTCTCAGTATTCATCCAAGTGAGATGAATCCATCCTAGAAGATTTTGAATACTAAAGTCACGGCCATAAGAAAACCATACAAGTAACACCAGGATCTCAGACCAACATCACTGATCCTGGATATAAAAGCCAAATCTTATAATCTATTATAATCATAGTCAAGATTATGAATTCTGGGCACATCTCTTAAAAGAGTAGCACCCCAGAATCCATAAATCTTATGGATCCATGCAAAACCAGTAGACCACCAATCATTTTATCAAAGGGATTCCATAGTAAGTATCTGATATCACTACCAGAACAGATCTATGAGGAACAACAAGATAGGAACCTAGTTCCTAAGCCTCAGACCAACATCATAGGCACTGTTGTTTAAAGAAGAAGTTTCCAATTTATCTTTGGTCTTAATTCAATCTTAAGCATTAACAGAATCAAGCCTAGTAGTAGAACCTAGATTTGTGTGCCATTTCAAGATGGTGTCACAAGAGCAGATTCTAAACCAAGCAGATTAAGTATCTAGCTTTCCCAGATAAACTAACAGACAACTAATCATCATTTCCTGGTACCAATCACCAGGAATCAATTCCAAGTATATATATAGAACATCACTGTAAGAGACCAATTAATCCCAATGTGTATATGAATCCATAAGCCAACAATTACAGATACAGTGACTACATCACTCATAAATCACTGTCAATAACCAAATAATTATAGTAGTGACCTTCAAATCAGTAGGATCTCCAAGTAGTGATTCTACATAACAGTATCATTTGAACCATATCAAATTAACCAATGCAATTAATCTGGTAACCCACTAGCACCATGAGAATTAACTATGGACAATGATCAACATAATCACCATGTTCAAGGATCATCACTACTAGATCCAATTCATCATATATAATATCAATAGAGGGATGAACCCTAATCAGGACATGAACCTTAAATCAAGATATGAACCCTAATATGGGGTAGCCTTAGAAACACACAAGACAGGGTGGCATAGCACAAAGGGCACGGAAGATGAGAACGAACAACTTACTGGAGGGTGTAGTTGTGGTCGATAAGAGGAAGCAGAAGGAGTCGATGATCATGGAGGCACGGGAGCACCCAAGGGGCGCTGCAACCCGCACCGAGCCGAGGCGGCGACCACAACAACGCTCGAGGGCGAGCACCACCACCACAGGCGGATGCGGGCTGGCAGCACCAGCACCACCCCAAACCCTCGGGTTCGGGACGGAGCTGGTCTGGCCACAAGAAGGCCCCAAGTCCAAATCGAGATAGACTAGAAGAAGGAGAGGGGTCAACAACCACACCATGCATCACAGCAGAGGTCGGGGAGGACCACGACGGCGTGAATCGCCCGGCAGCGGCATCTTTGACCACGGGGGTCGAGAGAGAGAGAGAGAGAGAGAGAGAGAGAGAGAGAGAGAGAGAGGAGAGAGAGAGAGAGAGAGAGAGAGAGAGAGAGAGAGAGAGAGAGAGAGAGAGAGAGAGAGAGAGAGAGAGAGAGAGAGAGAGAGAGAGAGAGAGAGAGAGAGAGAGAGAGAGAGAGAGAGAGAGAGAGAGAGAGAGAGAGAGAGAGGAGAGAGGAGAGAGAGAGGAAGAAGAAGAAGAAGAAGGAGAGAAGGGACAAGAGAGATGGACCATGGGAGTGGGCTGAGAGGGGCAACCCTTCGGGGAGCCTTTTTGGTTCTGCCCAGTTGGGCCAAAACGGCCCAATAGGCCCAACAAAGCCAGCCCAACCACCTAAAGAAAGTTTTAATAATTAAGAAAAAACCAAAATGCCCCTGAATTTAAATAAATTCTAGAAAATAAAATAAAAATCCAAAAATTATAAATAAAATATTTTTGGAATCACAATAATCCAATCTATCTAAATAAATTAAGAAATAAAATTTTAGGGATATAATTTTTATCAAGAATTTTATAATATATATATTCCTTATGGAATTTTATTAAATTAAAGAAGGATGATAAAAATAAAAAAAATCATTTTTATTATATATTAATATTGTAGTATTTTAGAAAAATACTAAATTAATATTTAATATCATTATTGTATTTAAATGATAATTCTTAAAGGAATTATTAAATACATAAAATTAAAATATAATGAAATGAAATAAAGAATATAATATTCAATAAGTATTAATAATTAATATTTATAAAGTCTTTACTACTAAAAAGAATTCTTGTATTTAAACTAATGGGGAGAACACACATAAAAATAAATAATGCATTACATTACTTTGCATAATCATTTTGTTTCTTTAAATATTGTCCTTACCGGGCAATAATGATGTTTTGTAGACATAGAAGCTCAAGGTCAAGTGCAAGCATCCGACTTCACTACATTGCAATCACAAGGCAAGTTCATCACTTGCTCATGTCCTTTGAAGAGTTTTTATCAAAGTATTTGCAAATTGTGTGTTATCATCTATATTCCAAAGAAAGAAAATATTATTTTCTCAAAATAAATAAAACTTAGGTATCCTCCTAAGTGATGATATAATGGAGCAATAGAACTTAGGTTAAAGCATAGAGTGCTACAAAGACTCAAATCACCATCGTTAACACGCACGATTTCCTAGGCATGAGGCTCCTCTGAGGTGCCCGTGGGGCGACCTCCGGCTCTCGCCGGCGCCTTGCCGGCGTAGGCTCTGCATGGATTCCTCTGGTGGTTGCTGGAAGGTCACCTACTCTGGTGTGACCACGGGTGGTAAGTTCCTGGAAGGCTCTCTCGTTGTCTCGGTTGATTCTTGGCTGGTTCTTCTCAATGCTAAAGGCTCTCCTCTTGAGGGACGATGTTTGGAAAATGGGGAGAAGATCTCTGTTGGATCCGTTTTGAGGTTCCCCTCTCATCTCTCTCGTGTTAATGATTCTTTGGATCCTTCATCTAGATTTCTTGGTAGATCCCCTACCATCACTGGATCGGATGAAGACACTGGTCTGAAATGGCATGCCCTTTGCTCCTCTTTGCCTGCTGATGATCTTGAGCCTTCCAAGGGTTTTCTCATGCTTTTTCCTAGTTCTAAAAGGCTTGTCCTCCTCAATCATAATGAGGTTGTGATTGATGCGAGATATTTAGTTCATGGTGAGGTGGTGGCTTCTGGTATCTCCATTGATCTCCAGGTGAAGAGGGTTGTGGTTGGTTCTCAAATTTTACCAAGCCCTTTGGTTAAAAAAATTTCCACCAATGTTGAGAGGTTGGTGCCTAGATCTCTGGATTTCTCGGAAAATCTTCCCTCAGGTTGTGCTTCCAAAGAGGTTGCTTCTAAAGATGTTGCTTCATGTCGACCTGCCCTGGATTTTTCTTTAGGGCGTGATTTTGAGAAGAGGATTTTTGATAAATTCAGGCATCAAGTTAATTTCATTGGTGGGTTCAGGAAGAGACCATTTTATCTGGTTTGTTCTTTTGGGAGGGCAAATTTTAAGTTGGACTTTCATACTGTTAGTCTTGCTCTTCAAACCTGTTTTGGTGGTAATGCTTCTAAATTCCAGGTGAAGCTTTTGCAAGATAGAACTTTTCGTTTCTCGATTGCTTCTCGGGCAGTGGGTTTTGAGATCTACAATATCTCCAAGTTTTCATGGCATTCTTTTGTGATCCATGTCAATCTTTGGGGTAATGGGGGTCCGAACTGGATTCATGAAGAAAGGGAATTTTACAAGGAATCTGCTAAGGAATGGAAAGTTGTCACGTACAAAAAAGAAAGTGCAAAAAAAAATCTCCTTCTTTAAAGCCTCCCGGTAAAGGTGGCTCAGTTTTTCAAAGACTCAAATTTCCTTCGTCACCTGAGGGTCCTTCGCCTGTGATTGAGCATCATATTAATGGGGAATTCAAATCAGGCCATCATGGCAGATCCTATGCTCAGGTGCTCACTGATGAGGGTTTTAAGTCGAAGGTAACGCCGGTCAGGTCTGGGGGGGCGCTATTCGCGCTGCTTTTAAATTGCCTGGGCTCCTTCCTTTTCTGAAATTTCCCTCTTTCCCTAATTGTACTTGGCCCGACAAATCGTATGAGGGATGGTTCAAGGCCCAGGTGGTTTCTCATTCCCGGCCCGTCATTCACGGCAGTTTTCACGAGTTCACTTCCTCGTTGCAAAAAACAACTACCACTTCCCCTGTCTCCTCAACTCCCCCGCCCGCTGAAACCCCATTCCCCTCCTGCTCGTCGCCGGCGAAGGGCGTCGCAATGGCGAACATCCCGATTGACCCTGCGCCTTTCCTGCCGAATGGCTTCCAGATTATGCAAGTGGGTGGGCGGAATCGTGTTAAAAGGGTGGTGGTGCCTCGGAGGTCACGAGCACATGAACAGTATGCTATTGCTAACATTTTTCCCCTCCCTCCTGGTCCGGTTCCATTCGTCAATATTCATGGTGTCTTGGTTGATTTCTTCAACAATGAGGTTGGAGTGCACTTCAGAGATATACAGGATTGTCCCTTTGGGTCTGCATATGTGTAGTTCCACCATGTCAGCGACCGTGATACACTCATTGCGGCGAGCCCGATCCCGTTTCAAGATGTGCATGTTTCTTTTGTCAAGCACAATGAGGGAGATAACTGGCGTAGGATTCAGTTTAATAATGAGTGCTGGGTGATGCTGGTTGGGCCTCCCCTTGACCACTGGCATACGGAGGATCTGAATGCTATCTTTGCGGACATTGGAAAAGTTCTCCTGTGGGAGAGGGACCCTGATCATAAGGGTAGGATCATTGCTAAAATTCGTGTGACTGATTTGGCTGACATCCCCAAGAGTGTGAGGTTTACCATAGGTGACCTGGTGGAGACAGAGTCATGGACTTTTTCTGTTGAAGTTCTTCAGAGTCACTTGCTTGGTGGGGGCCCACCTGAAGAGGACCCACTGCTAGATGACAATGTGTACCCACACCATGTTCCTGCTCATGGGCCAGTCTTTGGACCTCAGGTGCCACCTCTCCCCTCCCCCCTGCTCCTGGGGGTGATTGGGGTCAGTGGATGGCCCCTGTGCAGAACCCTGCTCCTGATGGTGGGAATGCTGAAGGATGGGGCCCCTGGGAGGCTGCTGCTGCTCCTGTTCAAGGCCCTGTCATTGCTCCTGGAGAAGACATGCCTATTGACAATCAGCATCTGCCACCTCAGGATGTGAACAGTGGAGTCACAGGTGTCATTGTTCAAGAGTGGGAGTCTGATGATGATGAATCTGTTAATGAGCCTGAGGCTGTGGAGGAGCTTGGTGTAGCAGTTGCACCTCAAGGGGTTGGCATTGGGGAAGGCCTGCAAAATATCTTTCAAAACTATCTGGCTGATGAGGAGGAGCCTAATGCTGATGCTGGGGAGGAGACTGGAAGTCCTATGGATTCAAGTGTTGTGGCCCCTGAGAATGATGATTGGATGCTGGAAGATCAGCACCTTCTTTCCCCAAATGAGGCTCACCTTCAGGTTGGGATGGTGAGAACATTTATTACCATTCCTGATGTGCATGTTGCCAAGCAGGGATTTTCCCAACAAGGCTTGGAGCTCTGGGAGAATTATTTTGCTCCCCATATCCAGAAGGAATCTTCTTCAAAGGGTTCTCTTAAATGTGATATTCCTGTAAGTTGGTTTAACTTCATTACTCTCATGCTTGATACTCCTGGGAAGTTTAATTGGGTCAAGGGATTTCTTACTTCTCCTTTATGGGAAATTATTAAAGAACCTATTGCTGAGGAAAGTTCAATATCTTTCATCATTCCTAATGAGAATTTTTCCCAGATGGCCCCTTCTTGCCTGGGTATTGAAGTTAATAAATCTTCAGGCTCTCCCTCTACCCCTGCTAGAAAGAGAAAGGGCAAGGAACCTCTTGTGGAATCTGAGGTGAGAAGAAGTCCTAGGATTGTTGAACTAAATGGGGGTTTTAAAAGTCACTTAAATTGTAAAATTATTGATTGCCTGGTTTGTAATGCTGCCCCTCCTTGCCTGAATGCCAAAGTGGTTAAAAATCTTGCTGCTTCATTCTTCAAGGTTAAAGATGGAGACCTGGAGAAGAGGTTACTCAAGAAAGGGAAGACCAATGATGTGGCTATCAAGGCTCCTACAAAAGGCAGCATTAAAGGAGGTCACTCTTCCAGCTTGGGGATTGGTGGCAAGAAGAAGCCTGGGGCTGCTGGTACCTGTGGACAGCAAGCCAAGAAGAAGACATCTTCTTAAGTGTGTTAATGTGTCAAGCTAAATCTTTTGCTGGAGTCTTGTTGACTCCCTGTTATGTGTTCTGTGATTGTGATATTGCAATGTGGAGGGTACTTGTTGTGGATCATCTATGTGGTACTTTAAATTGGTTGAGCTTTTGTCTCTGTATTTGCTGTTTTCTCTTCTGGGTGATTACATTATTTACATCACCCCACATCTATAATTGCTCCTGGTTTCTTAATGAATAACAACAGAACTTGGAAGATCCTGAATTGGAATATCAGGGGAATCAATTCTGATAAAAAATGGTTTGTTCTCAGAAGCAAAATTGAGGAGTCTGGCTGTGACATTATTTGTCTCCAAGAAACTAAGCGAGAGGGTTTTGATAGCTCCTTCATTAAAAAATTCTGCCCCTCCAAATTTACCAACTTTGAATTTCTTCCCTCCAGAGGTGCATCTGGAGGTTTGATCATCATTTGGAATGGCTCACTGTTCTCTGGACAACTTTCTTTCCTCAATGAGTTCTCTATCTCCATTACCTTGACATCTCTCTTGTCCAATAAATCATGGATCCTCTCCAACATTTATGGGCCATGTTTACCTGAAAAAAAGTCTGAATTTTTAGACTGGTTTGGCTGCATTGATATGCCTGATGATGTGGATTGGCTTATTGTGGGAGATTTTAACTTCTGTAGGCAGCCTTCTGATAGAAACAAATTGGGAGGGGATGTGAATGGTATGCTTCTCTTTAATGAAGCCATTAATAATTTGGGTCTCATTGAATTACCACTTAAGGGTAGAAAGTTCACTTGGAGTAACATGCAGAAGGATCCTCTATTGGAAAGATTGGATTGGTTTTTTACTTCTGCTGTCTGGACTCAGAGTTTTCCCTCCACTTTTGTTGCTCCTCTTGCTAAGCCTACTTCTGATCACCTTCCCTGTGTCATTACCATTGGCACAATGATTCCAAAAGCTCAGGTGTTCAGATTTGAAAACCATTGGTTACATCATAAGGAGTTTAAAGCTATTGTTCAAAATGCCTGGAACATTCCTGTGGGTTTCCTGGATTCTGCAAAAAAAAATGCTAAATTCAAAAATGTGAGAAGAGGGCTGAAGCTTTGGGCCAAACAGCTACCTTGTCTAAAGGCACAAATCTGTAATGTTAATGCCACCATTGACTTGCTTGATATCATGGAGGAAATGAGAACTCTTACTGTTCATGAGTGGAATCTTAGGGATATCCTGAAGGATCTTATTATTTCTCTTTTACAAAACCAGAATACTTATTGGAAACAGAGAGGAAAAATCAAATGGGTTAAACTGGGGGATGAGAACACCAAATTCTTTCACTCCAGAGCTACCATCAGTTTTAGACATAACTACATTTCCATGCTCAAAGATGATTCTGATCTTGAGATATATGATCATGATGGAAAAGCAAATCTTCTTTGGAATTCCTTTAAAGATAGAATGGGCACTTCTGATAAGCCTGAAATGCATTTCAATCTTAATGACTTGGCTGGTGATTGCTTAAGCCAGGAGGAAAAGGAAGCTTTGGAAAAGCCTTTCTCTGATGAGGAGATTGATGAAGTCATCAAAAATTTGCCTAATGATAAGTCTCCTGGCCCTGATGGTTTTAATAATGAATTCATGAAGCTTTGCTGGCCTATTATCAAGGATGATGTGAAGCATTTACTTATTGAGTTCTATGAAGGGAATGTCTCTTTGGAAAGCATTAATTCTTCTTTCATCACCCTCATTCCAAAAATTGCTGCTCCTTTGACTCCTGCTGATTTTAGGCCTATTTCCTTGCTAAATAGTGTCCTTAAGATTATCACCAAGATTCTGGCCAATAGACTGCAAAAAGTCATTCTTAAACTTGTTCACAAGAATCAATATGGTTTCCTCAAGCAAAGATCTATTCAAGACTGTTTAGGTTGGGCATTTGAATTTCTTGATCAGTGCCACAAGTCAAAGGAGGAAATTTTAATTCTCAAGTTGGATTTTGAGAAGGCTTTTGACAGAATTGAGCATTCTGCAATCATCAATATCCTTAAAGCCAAAGGTTTTGGAGTTAAATGGATTTCTTGGATTCAGATGATCTTTGGGTCTGCTTCTTCCTCTGTGCTTTTAAATGGTGTGCCTGGGAAATTTTTTTACTGTAGAAGGGGTGTCAGGCAAGGAGATCCTTTGTCTCCTCTATTGTTTGTGCCGGCTGCTGATCTCCTTCAAAGTATCCTCAATAAGGCAATGAACCTGGGTCTCCTTTCTTTGCCCACTGAGAATGTATTCTGTCCTGACTTCCCTGTGGTTCAGTATGCAGATGACACTTTAGTAATCCTTAAGGCTGATTCAGAGCAACTCTTGTGTCTTAAAGCAATCCTACATACTTTTGCTCTCTCCACTGGACTCAAAGTCAATTATTCCAAGTCCAGCTTGATGCCAATTAATATGGATTCTGAGAGGCTTGGGCATTTTGCTAATACCCTTTCTTGCCTCACTGGTTCCTTGCCTTTTACCTATCTTGGTCTGCCCCTGAGCTTGAATAAACCTGCTGTGGAACACTTCTTGCCTATTGTTCAGAGAATGGAAAGAAGGTTGTGTGGAATAGTTGACTTTCTGAATTATGGGGGGAAATTGCAGTTAGTTAAATCTGTATTATCTTCCCTTCCCATATATTACATGAGTTGTTTTGATCTCCCTGTCACCATCAAGGAGCAGTTGATTAAATATATGAGGCAATGCTTGTGGAGAAAGAAAACTTCGGATGTTCAAGCTAGAGGTACTGCTCTTGTCGCATGGAAGAAAGTTTGTAGACCCAAAAACCAGGGAGGATTGGGAGTTCTTGATCTTAATGTTCAAAATTCTGCTCTTCTTTTGAAGAATTTGGATAAGTTTTATAATCATAAGGATATTCCTTGGGTTCACTTGGTATGGAATACTTACTATTGTAATGATAAGCTACCTGGAAGAAGTGTTGAGGGATCCTTTTGGTGGAAAGCTCATCTAAAACTGATTGACATTTTTAAAGGACTTGCAAAGTGCTTGGTTGGAAATGGGAAATCTACTCTATTCTGGACTGATATGTGGAATGATAGTTGTCTCCAACATAAGCTTCCTCACCTACTTTCTTATGCAAAAAACCCTCACATTTCTGTCAGTGAGTTCCTGCATACTGCAAATACTCAGGATCTCTTTTATCTTCCTTTGTCCCAACAAGCGTATCAGGAATATCAAAGTCTTGAACAAATTCTCAATTCTGGCAGGGAAGGGGAATCTGATTGTTGGTCTTACATTTGGGGAAGTAATTTTTTCGGTCAAAAAGGCTTACTGCTCGTTAGTCGGTTACCAACCGGTTCAGCCACATTTCTCTTGGATTTGGAAATCTTCTTGTCAACAAAAGCACAAATTCTTCTTCTGGCTCCTTCTGCTTGATAGACTCAACACAAGAAATCTTCTGAAAAGGAAATGTTTTTCTCTGTCATCTTATGACTGTGTCTTCCAGGGCTGCCATAGTGAAGAAACTAGTTTACATTTGTTTTGGGAATGCCCATTTGCAAGAGCCTGCTAGGCTGAAATCTCACAGGTCAATATGGCTGATCAAAGCATCTTTGAAGTTCTAGCCAGTATTAAAAATGACCTCAAGGTCCCTTTTGCAATGGAAATTCTGATACTTGGAACTTGGAGCATCTGGATTTGCAGAAACAATGAAATTTTCAACAATCAGCATGCGTCGGTGGAGACCTGGAAGGCTATTATAGCCCAGGAATTAAGATGGGTCCTTTTTAGAATTAAGAAGTATTATCAGGGCCTTAAGGATTGGATTGAAACCAATTTAGTCAGGAGATAGCTGATTAGAATGTTATCCCTCTTTTTGAGGTGGAATATGTTTGTAAATATTCTTTTGTAACTCTACTTGATATATAAAAATTGCAGTGGGGTTTTTTGCCCTACTGTTTTACCCTAAAAAAAATAGAACTTAGGTTCTATCTGCAACAATGATGAGCAACTAGGGATTAATAACCCATGACATCAGTGATTCTAGCGCCATATATTACGCGTTAAGCATGAGATTTGGAATGGGACGGAGAAGTCAGTTGTATCCTTTTCCTCTCGTATGGAGGCAAGCCGACCTTAACGTGATGTTGTGATTCCTTGTGCGGATCCAACATATGGGTGGGAACCCTTACGCCCCACACTTTTGGTGTCTAGATTATCTATGAATGGTGTTTAGGGGTATAGTCCATTTAAAGGGTACTTGCCCGGGCATCACCAGGTCATAGAATCTTCGGGAACTCATCAGGGATTTAGCCTGCCTGAAAGGCGGCTTAACGGAGGTGAGCCAACCCCGAAGAATCATGCAAACATATAAGGTCGCGGAGAGGACAGCGATTGGCTTGGACAAACTACTGGGCCCCACATCATGGAATTGTGGACGGGAAAGTACGCCTGGTTGTGCAACAAGGAAGTTGATCTCTCATGGTTAAAGTAATGCACCTCTACAGAGTGTAAGAACTGTAACTTGTTACTCCCTATTTCGGGAAGGAGCTACGAACACGGCAGGAAAGGAACTCCATGAAAGTTCTGGTCAACCTGTGAAGGCTGATGGTCATAGATTTTCATAATAAAATCAATATTTGAAGAATGATTTAAAAAAACTGCATAGTGCCAAGGACTTATAGTCCAAGGTGGTAGACGGAGCATCAAACTTCCCACCTTGCATATAATGAACTTGCTGGGTAACGCTGTTACTCACCCTTTCCTTTGAATCCTTGCTTAGACTCCGAGGATCCCGAAGATACTCCAATGTATACAACTGAGAGCCAAGAGGAGGTCTTCTATGAAGAGCCCAATTTGTATGGAGTCGTAGAAGGGGAGGACTACGATATCGTCTACGGAGGAGAGTACCAAGAGTCTGAATAATTACTATAGTTTTAGGATACACTTGAGCCGAGCAACGTGAACAATATATAGCAATAAGTTGTTGATCTCAATTTGGAGTTTAAGTTTTCACTTTTAAACTTCCGCCGAAACACTTATATTTTGGTTTGTAAGTTGAATCTTTTGGAAGTCTTGAACTTCTGGTATTGTAATAATAATAATGTGTGTATGTTTGTAATATGGACCCGCAATGTTTCTGTTGTACCACTCTGAGGGATGTGATATTTACGGAACGGTGTTTTGTGGATGTCATGTCAACGACTATAGTGTACTACACATGCAATGGTATACTGGGTCACCGCACATTAATTATGAAAACCACACATGGGGTCAGACATGCCCTTTCAACATTGTGTTTTATATCTAACATTGATCTGTTTCAATTAAAATATAAGGCATCGTAAGTCAAAGTTTGCTGAGCTATGTAAATGCCATAAATCACATTTTTCTAACTTTAGAGGTTGCATAAATATTATAAAAGAAACCTTTTCTTCAAAAAATATTATTTTTGCCACTTCAAATCAATACACTATGTTATTTCTTTTAAGTCTTAACAACTTAAAACATGCACTATCATGAAAATTACATGGTACCAATCAACCTTAATCTTGTATTACGATTGTGCTTTACCTTTTATATCTTGTATGTTAGTCTTAAGTTCTTTAAAGATATAATTATTTGTGAACTAAACTTGAAGATTAACCAAATCTTAAAGAAACCATCTAAAGTTGAATTCATTTACAATAATGGGGAATTACTCCAAGGGTTTTACAAAATTCATAGCATTCCTTATGCAAAATAACATATTATTTGTTTAAACATTAGTCCTTACCAGACCAATAGTGTTGTTGTTCAGATATTGGATTTTATATCGTCTTGAAGACGGTTATTGCATAATCTTGTTATCACAATGGCAAGTTTCAACCTGCTCATGTCATATGTTTATTTTCTATCAAGTATTTTTAATCTATTATTGTTATCGATTGCATTTCAAAAAGGTCAAAAACTCTATTTTCATAATGACATGATTATGGGCTATTTACCAAGTGGTAATGACCTACTATGAAAGTTCCAGTGGTATAGGAACATAATACCTAGGACTTATCAAACAATGTCGCTAGTGATTCTTGCGCCATGTAATATGCGTTAACCATAAGATCTGGAATGTCACATAGAAGTTAGCTGGATCTTATTTCTTTCGCATGTCAAAGAATGCGCAGGCCATGGCTAAAATCCTTGTAATGTGGTTTAATTCGTAGAGCATTATACAGCAGATGGGTGGGATCCTTCAACGTCCCATGGTATTTCTAGCTTCTATAAAGGTCTGTATGCTTCATTGCAGTAATACGCAAGGTGGGCATGGCGTACACCAAGCGGGCATGCGGGATCATGGAGAATGGCAGTGATCGGTTTGGGGGTCTATACCAGGCCCCATACCAAGGAAGTATGGCAAGGTCATGACTTGGATGTGCAACATGAATAAGGTTCTCTTATGGGTAAAGCAACGCACCTCTGCAGAGTATATAAAAATGTGACGCGTTACTCCCTGTTTCGGAAAGGAGCTATGAACGTGGCAGGAAAGGAACTTCACAAAGTTCTGGTAAACCTTTGAAGGATAATGGACATAGATTTTCAAAATAAAACCAACATTTGAAGAAATGTTTACAAAAACCTGCATAACCTATGACCTTTGGTATGTGGTTGTAGATAGTGCATCAAACAGTATTTTAGTGAACTTGTTGAGTACGCTCATTCTCAACCATACCTTCTTAACCCTTTCTAGATTCTAAAGCTAATGAAGACATCGTCAACACTAACTTATGCTCAAAGGAATCATCACTGAAAGCTTCTTCAATGAATTCAGTGGAGTGAAGATTTACCTCAACTAAAGTGAAGGCAAAGTTCCTGATTATATAGGAGTTTAATCTCTAGCCATGGCGCCTACTTCTGTAGAATATTGCTATAGTAGAAATTGCAAGACATAGATATATATTATTAGTAGTATTTCTAGAATATATAGGCCCCGAATTGATATTTCTGCTTTTCTTCTGTGTAATGTTGTCCTCACTGTTTCGAGGAATGTTTTTGGATCTTTTGTAAAGAGTCGAGTTGTCATCTATAGGCATGTCCTGGACTCGTGATGTTTCAGTTGTACCACTATAAGGGAAGTAATTCTAATGGAATGTTGTTTCATTGGTGATATGTCAATGCCTATAGTATAATATATCATGAAGTGGTATGCTAGTTCACCGCAGTAGGATCATGCCCTATGGGGATAGGGTGAGGCCCAATTTCCCCTTGTATCGAGCCACCACACAACAATGCACCCCCAATGACATGTGGGTTGTCACGAGGGCCTAGGAGTAAGAGCACCGCCAGGCCGAGTGACAACTAGCACTTAGGTGCCACAAGGAGCATGAGGGGAAGTCGTTATTGGAGGCTCTTCATCGAGATCGACAGGTGATGACCGATTAGTATGCTTACTTTAGAGGCCAGTGAAATGACTAGGATGATGGATCCTCCGCCGAGCCACGGCAGCATGACCAGGAGGCTTCCCCCGCCGCACCCCAGGAAAACGACTAGTGGAATAACGAGTCTGGAGATAGCAACGACTCTAGAGGCAGCGACTTCATGGGGGCATTGACTGAAAGGCTCTTGTTATAGAGCCAGATGTTTAGTGTCTTAGTTAGTGTGCTCCTTATCATACTACTTATGATGATTCATCAGGATATTTAGTCTATTATCATGCTACTTATCATGCTAGACTTTATGTCGTCGGATTGTCGACAAGTACGCCATAGGGGGTCCTAGTGGCATTGGAAGGATGGGGTGTGAGACGTCGGATGTTCCAGGAGCATTAAGCACAAGTTTACCTAGGTTCAGATCCGACTGTGGTGATCGAATCCTACTCCTGCTAGCAACCCAGTAATATATCGGCGTAAGCCGGATGTGACAGCGGATTACAAGAGAGATTCGCTTGTGCGAGTTGATTGTGGTTGTTGTTGTGTTATGCCCTAAAGTCTCCCATAGCGCCGGTTTATATAGTCACCAGGACCTATGGTTACAAGAGAGACCTATCCGGCTACGTTACAGAGTCGGTAACTAGATACATCTTGGACTACAAGTAATACTATAGGCCTAAGTCGGTAACTCTTTTGGGCCTTGTCATAGCCGGAACTGGCTCCTCCTCTTTCTCTGACTAGGCCGCCCGTGAAGCAAAGCTCTAACCCGTTGGTGGGCCACCCTGGTCAGCGAGTCCTGTGGATATACCCGGAAAGTATATCCCCAACAGTAGCCCTCGGAAGTCTCCAAGATCCAAAGTCGGATAAATCGTCTAGCTTGATGGTTTCTTTGTCTTGAGAATCTTGAAGGGTTCCCAAAAACTTCATTCAGTAATGTAGGATTCTGAGTCAATTGAGTCAGATATGTTTTGTTCTGACTTTAGTCTTTTCCTTGCTCAGTTTGAAACATAAGCCGAATTTTCAGCGGTGTGCAGACTGACAACTTTTTAGACCAGGTCCTGTCACTAACAGGAGTCCTATCAGCACGACCATTGGTGGGTCTGCTCCTTACAGAACAGAACACTGTTTCAATGCCTACGCGAAATCGAGGGGGCGGAAGAGTCGCAAGGAATCTACCTCCCTATCTCCTATACGCGTGGCGCTAATCGCGCATGTGATGACACACAAGTGTAGGGGATCGCAACAGTCTTCGCGGGTAGTATTACCCAATTTGTTGATTCGACACAACGGGAGCCAAAGAATACTTGCAAGCCTTAACAACTGAGTTGTCAATTCAGCTGCACCTGGAAATAGTTCTTGCTCACAGAAGTTTATCAGTAGCAACAGTTTGTAGTAGCAACAACAAAGCAACAGCAGCAGTAAAATAGGAGCAATAGTAACAGTAATGGTAACAGTAGGATTCGAATGCGGTAGGCATAGGGATGGATGGACGGGCCTTGCATGGACGAGTCTAAACATGTAACTTTGAGATCTAGGACATTGCAGATAAATAATAACAAGCATACAAGTACTAAACAATCATAGGCATGTGCTCCAAATATAGTCATACGTGCTCGCAATGAGAACTTGCACAACATCTTCTGTCCAGCCAGCCCGTGGCAGCGGGGCCACTAGGGAACTACTGGCAATTAAGGTGCTCCTTTTAATAGAGAACCGGAGCAAAGCATTAACACTCCGTGAACACATGTGATCCTCACACCATAGCCATCCCCTCCGGTTGTCCCAATTATTGTCACTTTGGGGCCTTTGGATCCGGATAATGATATGTGTACACAACTTGCAGATAAGATCACAAACAATACTATCATAATGATTCAATAATAAGTTCAGATCTGAGATCATGGCACTCGGGACCTAGTGACAAGCATTAAGCACAACAAGTTGCAACAAAGTCAAATAGCACTAATAGAGATACTAGGCACTATGCCCTAATAAATCTTATTTGATTACACGATAGAACTCATCCAATCCCTACCATCCATAAGCCTACAGCGGGGGATTACTCACTCATGGATGAGGGAAACATCGATGGTTGATGGATGAGGCAAAGTGTTCGAGAAAGTAGATACGTTTTGAACGTATCAGTGTGTTAACGCACGAATCTTGACACAGAGACAAATAAAAGAAAGGAGAAAACCCTTTCTCTCATATTTACCTCTCTATCGATTCATTCATTTCCTCCTAGTTCTCCTAGAGCACTCCGCAGAAGTTCCCATCTTCACACCATGAGAAAAATCTCTCTCCCCCACCAGGCCTTTTCCTCCAAGATCCATGGCATTTGCCTCGACCTCAGGAGCAGCGGCGGGTTTGTCGGCGGCGGATGAGAAGAAGATGCGAGGTCTCTGAATCCCTAGCGCCATGGACAATTCTGAACTCCAAGTCATGGAGGACGAATGATTCATCGTCGTTGGTGCATGGCGGAGTGCCTCAGGGCACGCTGTTCCTGCCCCGCGCGACGGAGAGAGGGCGTTGTTCGGCATGCACGTCGACCTTAGCTTGCCACCATCGGACTTCCACATGACATAATCTTCCTCCCAACTCTCTACTTGTAACACCCTCAGAATCGGCCCTATGCAAGTTTTAGCGAAACCCGCCAAACCCGCATAGAAACGATTCAAAGGTGCCCACCAGGCACTTTCGTGCGGGTGGAAAATGAAGTAATATCATTACACAATAGTCCACGATGGAACCCACAGCACCGATATATACAACGGCGACTCAATGAGTCAAGAATACAGATATACAGTACAAAGATCCAAATCACCTTGAAAATGATACAACGTCCGAGTACGGACAAGATGCAAATTGAGCTAAGAGCCCTGAAGAATAACCAAAGGCGTCCATAACCCTGCCCAGGCCAAGCCGAAAGGGTAACCCTGCTAACGACGTCGATCTCGAAACCTGCTTACACAAAAGGGGTGCCGACAAAGGGCAAAGGGAAAAGAGAGCGGTCAGTACTAAGGCCAGTACACGGCGATACTAGAATTCGGCGGTCCTCGCCTACATAGGTATGGTGGACTGAGCGGCAGCGCGGCATGCACTAAACAACCTATAGAGACTCGAGATAACTGTCGACTATCAGAGAGGGATAAGAAAGACCTATTCGGAACCATCCTGATACTACCACCAAACATACCCATCCTGGTATTTCCCCCTCGAGACCAAACGAGGAAGTCAACCGAGGAACTCACACAGTTGGCAGTTTTATTCATTCCGTTATAGTGGCGGCAATTACTAGTCAAATATAGATAGCATGAGTCATCCTGATATAATAAGCAGTGGCCAGTTTTAGTTAACCATTCCGTTGTAGTTGCAACACTTACTAGTCAGATACACTTAGCATGAGATATCCCCAAACCCAGCAGTTGTTGGTACTTTTATTTAGCCATTCCGTTGCAGTGAAGCTGATTACTAGTCATATCGGATACAAGTCAAATTATAGCAGTAAACTTTAGTTATAGTTGTCTATGATCGAGAACTGTGCTCCAAGTCGTCCATAACCGCGGACACGGCTTCTCGAAAAGATTTAACCCTGCAGGGGTGCACCAAAGTATCAACACGCACTTCGACCCTTTTTGCCAGATCAGTTAACATACACCCAACGGTATGTCGGCGGGGCCTAAGTCATAACGTTTCCCAGACCCAAAGCAAGTACATGGGGGCCACCCCACTAAGCTACCCGCAACGAAGTCGGCCGGTCTCCGAGATGGACTCAGGGTTTGCGTCAATGGCTGTAAACGACTAGGAACCGGAAAGTGTGACTGGGCTTGTCGATACCGCGAAAACACTCCGCTTTCCTAAACAGTACAGGCGCTCCACGCGCAATCTTAAATAAAGCAGTAAAGCATGGCATAAGTACAGGATAGTAATAAAGCCCCAAACTACTTGTGGCCCCCGGTACAATACTTTGAAATCAGGTACTAATCGATGGGGGTGCCCACACACCCCACCTGTGGTTAGCGCGCTCTATCTCGGAACAGGTGTCAAGAACTCGGGGTCCTACGGGGCACCAGTGAGCGGTTAAAAACCAAAAATTGTCTATTACCCACCGGTGCCTCTGCATTTACCTACTTCAATTTTAGTTATTAAACAATAATTAAAGCCATGATCATCTACAACATTAGACATGCGGCAACACTCCAACAACTGAGGTACTTGACGACTCGCAACAGCACTTGAGCAAGCGACTACGACGCGCAAGTCCAACTATCTACCAATCAACAGGTAATAGGATGTGTCCAAGGCAATATAAGGCTGCAAGGGATAACACGGGTACGGAAACTAGAGCATCGCAACACAGATAGCAATAGATCAACAGGAGGGAATAAATACTATAAACGTAAGATAGGTAGAAAGGGGGAGATGCTCGCCTGAAAACATTGCCGAAGGTTCATCCGAAGATCGGGTCGACACTCGCATCAACTCATCGGCCTAATCCGTGAAGAAGCAAAGCACTAGAAGAAACACCGGATGGACTATTTAATACTATGGTAGAAAATCGGGCATGATGCATGTATGATGTATGACACGGCAAAGGTGCGATGCATTTAGGCCATATTAAACGGAACCAGGGTCCCGATAATTATTTACTAGGTTCATGTCGTTTAGATACCCCACATTTTAAATGTTGTCTTAACATGGCAAAAGATAGCACCGGTTCGCTACACAAATTTAAATGGGACCAATTTAAGACTAGATTTGCCTGCATATGGTCCCATATTTAATTTAGGTGAATCGACATACACCCACAAATATGTATGCAAACATGAACAAGTTGTATGCAACAATTCATATAGGTAGCAACTTATAAAATAGGGCTCGAGAGAAAGGGTCACACATTGGATCGAAGATCTTGGGGTTCGATGTGGTTCTGGTTCGGTCTCACCGGGGATCGGTCTTCGGGTCTAGGCATCGGGGTCCAAGAGGAGAACTTGCGTCTAGGGTCTCGGCGTGGTTCTCTCGGGTCCAAGCTCCGGTGGTTCCTGGGGTTCGTCCGGGTGGATGTCGAACTTATCATCCCCATCTTCTGTTGTGGCGGCAGACTTCGAGTTGAAGATAAGAACATGGTCACCTCTTGTTATTCCTCGATAGCCATCTGCGATCGTACAAAAAATATCACCACTACACCACATCCTCTTTGATACCACGAGAAGGGCAACAATAGGAGTTAATCCCTAGGACAATTCCATGAACATCAACGAACAGTAACACACCAGCACATCACATCCAACACCCTCACCTAGTGCTACTGCCGAACTTGAGTTGGATAACGGAGACCGACGGTATGCAGAACTTGTCCAAGAGGAACTCGAAGGAGGAAGGTCATGGGGTCCTAGATGCGTCCGACGCTGAGCAGGAGGGCTTGTGCCGAGCCCGAGGTCGGCGGAGCACACGCGGTTCGAGCGGATGGCGGACTTGGCGGCTCTGTCAGCGGCAGGTGGCTGCGGCCGGAGCAGTGAAGCCGGCGGAGAACATCGGGGGCGACCGCGCAAGGCGCGACGCGGCTGACTGCGGCTGTTACTGGTCCGAGCGGAGGCAGCGGGGCCCGAAGCGAACAGGGACGGGCTCGGGCGGCCGGCGGTCGACGAGGTCCAGGCGGCGGGAGGTCGAGGACGAACGGGAGCGGGGTCCTGGAGGAAGACGGCGGCTGGACTGGCTTGCGGACGGGGAAGCGACGCTGGCCAAAGAGGGGATGGCGGGGTCGATGCAGGTGGCCGCGGCGGCGGAGGAGAGAAGGGCGATGGCCGGCACAGATGACGGCGAGGGCTCCACCCTAGAACGTGAGGCGGCTCAGGGGAGGGAAGGCCGTGCTCGCGCCGGAGACGAGGAAGAGGCCGACACACGGGATCTCGTGGAGGAGGCAGGGAACAGCGATGGCAGGGTGGTGGGGGAGCTCGCGCGGCCGGTGGCGACACTTGGGCCCGGCGAGGGAGGCGGGGCTCGCGGCGATGACTGTGAGGGTCGGCGGCGGCTTGGGCACGGTGAGGAAGGCGGGGAAGACGCGGGGCCGGCTTGGTCGCTGACGGCCGGCGAAGGGACGGCCGCGCGATGGCGGGATCTGGCGGCGGGGGAGAAGACGCAGGGGAGAGGGCGAAGACGGCGGCGACGTGACGCCGGGCGGGCGCGGGGACGGCTGCGTCGGGGATCGGTGGGACGGGGACAAGCTGGGTCCGCGTGAGGGCTGGGCGACGTGGCCGGGTGTGAGTGGTCCAGTGGGGTGTGGTGGGTGCGGCTGGGTAAGGGAAGGGAGTAGGTGGTGGCTGGGGAGTGAGGTGGCAGGCGGCGATTGGTGGGGATTTGGGGTCAGGCTGATGTGGCGAGCTGTGGTTGGCCGGGGTGATGTGGAGGGGACTGGGTAGAATAGGATTGGGTAGTTTTAGGATTAGATATTTTTGACTAGGGTTTAGAGGTGGCCGGCCGGGTTTTCGGGTCTGGCGGGATGCCTCCCAAAATAATTTAAATGTTCTATTGTTTAAAACGGGGCTTTTGAAAACCGTTGGTAGACAAAGCAAAATAATCCGGAGACCCGGGTTTTTAATTTGAAATAAAGTTGGGGTCTTTAGAAAACAAAACCAGGCTTTTCGAAAATAGTTTTGAACAAACACATGCAAGATGACATGACGATGCTCAAATGCAAGGTGGCATGATGACATGAGCATGCGGTCATGATGATGCAATGCACAAAAACAACGCGATTTTCTAGTAGTGGTTTTTGCGGGGCGCCACAATTCGACACCACTAACAATGGATCTCGCCCTCGAGATCCGCCTCATGGTACCGGGAAGAAGGGCGGCGATCTGAATCTTCTCGCATCGTGTAGATCCTCGCGACACCACTAACAAGAGGTCGTTGTCCGTGATCGTCGAGAGAACACTCCGAGAACAAAAGGTCGAAGGTAGAGGTATCAACAAATAAAGCCACCTCTAGCTTCGATGGAAAGAGGGAACCGATGCATTCTCATCCACTTCAATGTACACAAGCGAATAGAGTGAGTAGTCGGCATGGGGGCCAATCCATCACGCACCCAAACTATTACTCTGCACAATCAGTAGAAAAGCGTGCAACCATTCTCGGAATCAGACTGAAGATCTCGACAATCGAGGTTCAGGAACAAAGGGGTGATGCAGACTCTGCATCGGATCTGGCGTAGATGATGTCGTCGCGTCAGAAAGCACCGGAAGGCACAAGAAGGAACAAAGAGAAGTCCACCAGACGAAGGATTCCTCGGATAGCATGAAGACCAGATGTAGCAACACCGTTACCAAAGGAGGAAGCGAAACCCTGAAGGTACGATGGAACCCAACCACGAGAAATCCTGGACTCGGAGAGAGAGAAGAGAGCGGATTCAAAACACGCAGAGGTGAGAGGAGAGCAGTAGAGGGGTAAGGAGTAAAATCAGACCTAATCAGAACTATCCAACCGATTTTGCAAAAATAGTTTTGACACTCTACTTCGGCCGTTAGCTAGGTTATCCCACAGGCTGGACTTGTGGGGTATCGCAACTGCTGAGCTCTGATACCACTCTGTAACACCCTCAGAATCGGCCCTATGCAAGTTTTAGCGAAACCCGCCAAACCCGCATAGTAACGATTCAAAGGTGCCCACCAGGCATTTTCGTGCGGGTGGAAAACGAAGTAATATCATTACACAATAGTCCACGATGGAACCCACAGCACCGATATATACAACGGCGACTCAATGAGTCAAGAATACAGATATACAGTACAAAGATCCAAATCACCTTGAAAACGATACAGCGTCCGAGTACGAACAAGATGCAAATTGAGCTAAGAGCCCTGAAGAATAACCAAAGGCGTCCATAACCCTGCCCAGGCCAAGCCGGAAGGGTAACCCTGCTAACGACGTCGATCTCGAAACCTGCTTACACAAAAGGGGTGCCGACAAAGGGCAAAGGGAAAAGAGAGCGGTCAGTACTGAGGCCAGTACACGGCGAGACTAGAATTCGGCGGTCCTCGCCTACATAGGTATGGTGGACTAAGCGGCAGCGTGGCATGCACTAAACAACCTATAGAGACTCGAGATAACTGTCGGCTATCAGAGAGGGATAAGAAAGACCTATTCGGAACCATCCTGATACTACCACCAAACATACCCATCCTGGTATTTCCCCCTCGAGACCAAACGAGGAAGTCAACCGAGGAACTCACACAGTTGGCAGATTTATTCATTACGTTATAGTGGCGGCAATTACTACTCAAATATAGATAGCATGAGTCATCCTGATATAATAAGCAGTGGCCAGTTTTAGTTAACCATTCCGTTGTAGTTGCAACACTTACTAGTCAGATACACTTAGCATGAGATATCCCCAAACCCAGCAGCTGTTGGTACTTTTATTTAGCCATTCCGTTGCAGTGAAGCTGATTACTAGTCATATCAGATACAAGTCAAATTATAGCAGTAAACTTTAGTTATAGTTGTCTATGATCAAGAACTGTGCTCCAAGTCATCCATAACCGCGGACACGGCTTCTCGAAAAGATTTAACCCTGCAGGGGTGCACCAAAGTATCCACACGCACTTCGACCCTTTTTGCCAGATCAGTTAACATACACCCATCGGTATGTCGGCGGGGCCTAAGTCATGACGTTTCCCAGACCCAAAGCAAGTACATGGGGGCCACCCCACTAAGCTACCTGCAACGAAGTCGTCCGGTCTCCGAGACGGACTCAGGGTTTGCGTCAATGGATGTAAACGACTGGGAATCGGAAAGTGTGACTGGGCTTGTCGATACCGCGAAAACACTCCACTTTCCTAAACAGTACAGGCGCTCCACGCGCAATCTTAAATAAAGCAGTAAAGCATGGCATAAGTACATGATAGTAATAAAGCCCCAAACTACTTGTGGCCCCCGGTACAATACTTTGAAATCAGGTACTAATCGATGGGGGTGCCCACACACCCCACCTGTGGTTAGCGCGCTCGATCTCAGAACAGGTGTCAAGAACTCGGGGTCCTACGGGGCACCAGTGAGCGGTTAAAAACCAAAAATTGTCTATTACCCACCGGTGCCTCTGCATTTACCTACTTCAATTTTAGTTATTAAACAATAATTAAAGCCATGATCATCTACAACATTAGACATGCGGCAACACTCCAACAACTGAGGTACTTGACGACTCGCAATAGCACTTGAGCAAGCGACTACGACGCGCAAGTCCAACTATCTACCAATCAACAGGTAATAGGATGTGTCCAAGGCAATATAAGGCTGCAAGGGATAACACAGGTACGGAAACTAGAGCATCGCAACACAGATAGCAATAGATCAACAGGAGGGAATAAATACTATAAACGTAAGATAGGTAGAAAGGGGGAGATGCTCGCCTGAAAACATTGCCGAAGGTTCATCCGAAGATCGGGTCGACACTCGCATCAACTCATCGGCCTAATCCGTGAAGAAGCAAAGCACTAGAAGAAACACCGGATGGACTATTTAATACTATGGTAGAAAATCGGGCATGATGCATGTATGATGTATGACACGGCAAAGGTGCGATGCATTTAGGCCATATTAAACGGAACCGGGGTCCCGATAATTATTTACTAGGTTCATGTCGTTTAGATACCCCACATTTTAAATGTTGTCTTAACATGGCAAAAGATAGCACCGGTTCGCTACACAAATTTAAATGGGACCAATTTAAGACTAGATTTGCCCGCATATGGTCCCATATTTAATTTAGGTGAATCGACATAAGGTTCCCAAACACCCACAAATATGTATGCAAACATGAACAAGTTGATATGCAACAATTCATATAGGTAGCAATTTATAAAATAGGGCTCGAGAGAAAGGGTCACACATTGGATCGAAGATCTTGGGGTTCGATGTGGTTCTGGTTCGGTCTCACCGGGGATCGGTCTTCGGGTCTAGGCATCGGGGTCCAAGAGGAGAACTTGCGTCTAGGGTCTCGGCGTGGTTCTCTCGGGTCCAAGCTCCGGTGGTTCCTGGGGTTCGTCCGGGTGGATGTCGAACTTATCATCCCCGTCTTCTGTTGTGGCGGTAGACTTCGAGTTGAAGATGAGAACATGGTCACCTCTTGTTATTCCTCGATAGCCGTCTGCGATCGTACAAAAAATATCACCACTACACCACATCCTCTTTGATACCACGAGAAGGGCAACAATAGGAGTTAATCCCTAGGAAAATTCCATGAACATCAACGAACAGTAACACACCAGCACATCACATCCAACACCCTCACCTAGAGCTACTGCCGAACTTGAGTTGGATAACAGAGACTGACGGTATGCAGAACTTGTCCAAGAGGAACTCGAAGGAGGAAGGTCATGGGGTCCTAGATGCGTCCGACGCTGAGCAGGAGGGCTTGTGCCGAGCCCGAGGTCGGCGGAGCACACGCGGTTCGAGCGGATGGCTGACTTGGCGGCTCTGTCAGCGGCAGGTGGCTGCGGCCGGAGCAGTGAAGCCGGCGGAGAACATCGGGGGCGACCGCGCGAGGCGCGACGCGGCTGACTGCGGCTGTTACTGGTCCGAGCGGAGGCAGCGGGGCCCGAAGCGAACAGGGACGGGCTCGGGCGGCCGGCGGTCGACGAGGTCCAGGCGGCGGGAGGTCGGGGACGAACGGGAGCGGGGTCCTGGAGGAAGACGGCGGCTGGACTGGCTCGCGGACGGGGAAGCGACGCTGGCCAAAGAGGGGATGGCGGGGTCGATGCAGGTGGCCGCGGCGGCGGAGGAGAGAAGGGCGATGGCCGGCACGGATGACGGCGAGGGCTCCACCCTAGAACGTGAGGCGGCTCGGGGGAGGGAAGGCCGTGCTCGCGCCGGAGACGAGGAAGAGGCCGACACGCGGGATCTCGTGGAGGAGGCAGGGAATAGCGATGGCAGGGTGGTGGGGGAGCTCGCGCGGCCGGTGGCGACACTTGGGCCCGGCGAGGGAGGCGGGGCTCGCGGCGATGACTGCGAGGGTTGGCGGCGGCTTGGGCACGGTGAGGAAGGCGGGGAAGACGCAGGGCCGGCTTGGTCGCTGACGGCCGGCGAAGGGACGGCCGCGCGACGGCGGGATCTGGCGGCGGGGGAGAAGACGTAGGGGAGAGGGCGAAGACGGCGGCGACGTGACACCGGGCGGGCGCGGGGACGGCTGCGTCGGGGATCGGTGGGACGGGGACAAGCTGGGTCCGCGTGAGGGCTGGGCGACGTGGCCGGGTGTGAGTGGTCCGGTGGGGTGTGGTGGGTGCGGCTGGGTAAGGGAAGGGAGTAGGTGGTGGCTGGGGAGTGAGGTGGCAGGCGGCGATTGGTGGGGATTTGGGGTCAGGCTGATGTGGCGAGCTGTGGTTGGCTGGGGTGATGTGGAGGGGACTGGGTAGAATAGGATTGGGTAGTTTTAGGATTAGATATTTTTGACTAGGGTTTAGAGGTGGCCGGCCGGGTTTTCGGGTCTGGCGGGATGCCTCCCAAAATAATTTAAATGTTCTATTGTTTAAAACGGGGCTTTTGAAAACCGTTGGTAGACAAAGCAAAATAATCCGGAGACCCGGGTTTTTAATTTGAAATAAAGTTGGGGTGTTTAGAAAACAAAACCAGGCTTTTCGAAAATAGTTTTGAACAAACACATGCAAGATGACATGACGATGCTCAAATGCAAGGTGGCATGATGACATGAGCATGCGGTCATGATGATGCAATGCACAAAAACAACGCGATTTTCTAGTAGTGGTTTTTGTGGGGCGCCACACTACTCGAGCTTAGTACTCATGCAACATTATGCGAGGGGTTTCTTGGCATTAGGCCAAGTCTCACCCTTTTCCGGTACTACTATGGTACTCGGAAGAACTCCCTCAGCGCCGGTGCGCCTTACATCACCGGCACCCTTAGCTTAGTCCTTAGGAGAAACCGAGTGTATCCTTGGATTAATGCTAGAGAATCCGTCAAACGCTGGGCCGGAACCTTCTTTTATCACAAGGATATTCCGGCTCCTGGAAAGGCGAAAGGTCTTCCGGTGTTCGCCGACGGCGCCGCTCCCCACCAGAATTCATGGGACACGGAGGCGCCGGAGCTGTCGGATATCTTGATCCTCGCCAAGAGGCGGATTGAGTTTCTAATGAAGCATGAGGGCCTCCGCGGATCCGACTTGATCCACTACTGGTTGGTGCGCCGGATTCAGCCTCTCCAGCACCATGGAGATCGTATCATGCACCAGATCACGAGCGATAAGAAGGACAAGATGCGGCTCAGTTCGAGCCGGATTCTGGCGAAGGACTACAGGACCTTGATGCAATATTTTATCAAGGAAAGAGTGGAAGGAAAGGTTCCAGAAGTCTCCATGAATATGTATACGACCAACCGTCCTCTGACTCCGGTAATAAATATTTCGACTCTGCTTTTGCGTTTCGTCGTTCTTTTATGTTCTTTTTCTGACTCTATTTTTATCGATGCACTTTGAATTTGTTAGCTCGATAAACTCTCCGAGTCTGAGTTAGCTCTTCTAGAGGGCTATCCTTTAGACGATCTGGAGGCGACGGAGGATGATGAGGTATAGGGAGTTGCCGCCCCTGCCTCTAAGAAGCGTAAGGCGAAGGAAGCTGTCATCACTGCTGGTAGCCAAGTGCTGCCAGTAGTTAAAAAGTAAGCACCCTATCTTTTACTCTCAGTACTTTTGTATCTTTATTTCTTTCCAGAGATCACCTGATATTTAGGAATTTTGTGTTCTAGAGCTAAATCAGCTTTGAAGAGTAAGAACAAACCGGACAACAAGCCGGGCAAGCAGATGCGTTAGCAAAAGATTTTTGTTTCCCCTGCCGTGCCGCCACCAACTCCATCCAGTACTCAATCAGCACTGGAAGCTTCTGCCTCTCTTGATGCTAGCAACATCTCGAAAGCCCTGGTCACCATTGATGAGCAGGCAACTAACAAGGGTGAACCCATCAAGGGTAATGATCCCATGGTAACATCTACAGGAACATTGGATAAAGTGGCCGGCTTCGCTGTCTCTGGCCTAAAGCGGAAAGAAAAGGAAGAGATCCTTAGGCTGGCTTTATCCAGCCTTGATAAGCAAACCCTGACCCTAGAGGCAGCGAGCCAGGAGGAGGAGGACGTCAAGATGGTCAGCCTCCTGGACCAAATTTTGGTCCGGGATGCTAAAGTCGAGTCTGGAGAACTCCCAGCGAAGGATGTTCCTTCCCTCACCCTTACCAAGAATGTGTTTCACAGAACCAAGCTCGGATTTGAAAAGTTGCACCTAGAAACATTGTAAGTTTCCAGTTATTATTTGCATTTATTATCATATCCTATAGCCCCCAAGCATAAATCCGGATAAACATCGTTGGATCCGAGTTGATGCTTTTAGGTTGCAAAAGAACGATGTAGTGTAGCCCCCAAGGCTCGGCTGTAATTTTACTTAGTTAAATTTGCAGCTAGAATCTTAGTATCCGTCTGACGGTATTCCATCTCTAAACTTACAGAAAATTGCATCTTCCAACCAGGAATTGCTTAAGAATATTTGAAATAAATGTAAAGAGATCAAAGCCTTGCGTCTTGAGAATTCGAAGTTGAAAATTGAGAAAGATGAGGCAGAAGGTAAACTTTTCCAACTTCCTCTTTGTTAGTTAAATTTTTTCATAGTCAAACTTGTTTTGTCCGACTGATATTTTTTCCTTTGCAGAAGTATTGTGCCAGTCCAGCAAGATGGTGGAGCAATCCGAGAACTTCAAGGTCCTAGAAATAGAGAATGCTGATCTCCGGGACAAGCTTGAGAAATTAACTTTAGAATCGGAGAAATCTGTAGCAGCTGTCCTGGAGTCAAGCAACCAGGAGACCGTGAGGCTCGAAAATCTAATAGCCCTCCGAGATAAAGAACTAGCTGATCTCAAGAAGGACTTCGATATTCAGAGGGATCTTTCCCAGGCCACAGCCAGTGAACTGAGTAGCCTCCGCAAGGATCATGCTCAATGGAATCACTCTGTCCTAGGTAAAATTTCTGAATCTTTCCTTTTGTTGATTTTTTTGAATTCCTTTTCAGTCGAATTTTGACTTTTTCGGTTATTTTCCAGCCTCCCTGAATCTTTCCGGCTCTCTTACCTCTGAACCTCGCCTCGAGCGCATCAAGCTTGTTGGAGATATCTTGTACGACTTCTGCCAAACTCTTGAAGAGGCTGGTGAGTTCGTCAAGCTTTCTGACTTGCATACAATGTCAGTGCACGAGGTGAGGGACAAGGTCAAGAAGATTCCGAAGCTTATTGAAGACTAGAAGATCTCCTACGCTCAGACTGCTGCGTAGACTGCTCTTACCATGGTGATGAGCCACCACAACGAGATGGAAATCTGGCATGTCACCAAGGGTATTGCCTAGGAGGAGGATGAGGGTAACCCACAGGACATCAAGGCCATCCAAGAGTCTTGTGCAGGTTATGCTTGTCGTGTGGCGGGGATGATCAATTATTCGACACCATTCTTCGAATCTGTCGCCGCGCCTCCCTCGCCCCAAGAGCCAGAAGGCAGCATTGCAGCTTCCGAGTCTGAGATCGAGGGCGAAAATACTGTTGACTCTAGTGCTCCACTTTCTTCATTACCACCGCCTGATTCTGCAGCATAAACAATTTCTATGCATTATTTTGAACTTCTCGCAATGTAATGATGGAAAATATGTTTTATTTGTGATGGTCCTGTAAAAACCGATGCTTTTACTATCGTAGCACTTATGCTTATATATATCTGATGCATGTGCTTGAAAATTTCTGAAGCACTTTTGTGTTTTTATGCCTATACTTGTCGTTTTATCTGGATATCTGCCTCGTCCCTTTCATGGAACGGCCAACCTTTAGCATGAAAACTTTGCCGAGCAACGGAGCGCAATTGCTAAACCAGTTTAAACTCGGAAACAAAGCCGGCTTCCAGTACTAACAACTCATTACTCGGAAAATACCCATGTCTAAGCAAGCAGATAAAAAATCAAAGTATAGACAATAAATTAAAATTTTGTACCCTAAGGTAACACTTTTTTAGATATTCAAAAATCGTAACTAGAACGAACATGAGCATAAAGTACTTTCAAGCATTCTGGGATTTTTGAAAAAATGACATGCTCTTTTGGAAATAAGATGGAAAAAACCTTCTCAAAGATAACATATGAGGAAACCAATACTTTATTTCACTTTGAACGTGTACATATATGATTACAAGGAAATATAACTAAGAATAGAAGGTACGTAGCTGTGCAATATTTCATAGACGTTCTATTTCATTCGGGTCTATGCTGCCACCAGCTCTCTTTCTCTTCCGAGTATCAGGTCTTTCCTTGACTGGTCTCATATCGATTAAATAATATGACCCATTATGCAGAACTCTGCTAATCATAAAAGGTCCTTTCCAAATCAGGAAAAGTTTGTGCTTTCTATTTTGCACAAGTCGGAGAACCAAATCGCCTTTTCTGAAAGAACGGTTTTACACTCTCTGACTATGATACTTCCGCAACTTCTACTGATACGTTGTAGATATCTGCTCAGCAACACCACGTACTTCTTCGATTATATCGAGATCATCTTGTCGATAAACTTCTGTATCTTCTTTGATATACGCTTTGACTCATGGAGACTGATGAATTAGATCACTTGGAAGAACTGCTTCTGCACCATGGACCAAGAAGAAAGGAGTATAGCCGGTTGATCTGTTAGGAGTTGTACGTAAACTCCATATCGCAGACGGTAATTCTTCCGGCCAAGCCCCCGTGGCCCGACGAAGAGGTGACTCAAGACGAGGTCGGATTCCTTGTAAAATAAAGCCATTAGTTCTTTAGACTTGTCCATTAGCTTGTCGATGCGCGACTGATGCAATATCGAGTCGAATCCCTTGTTCTTCGAAAAAATCGGCAAGTTCACCCATGGAAAAGTTGCTCCCATTGTCAGTAATTATGCTGTGCGGATATCCGAGTCAGATGATTACGTCTTTGACAAACTTTTTGGTTGTGGCTCCATTGCAACTTGTTATGGGTTTTTCCTCAATCCACTTTGTAAATTTATCCACCATTAATAGTAAGTGAGTAAATCCACATTTTTCCATGCGAAACAGCCCTACCATATCAAGCCCCCAGACCGCGAACAGCCATGTAGTAGGGATTGTTCGTAGTTGTTCAGCCGAACATGTGCCTAATGAGCGTACTTTTGGCAGCCTATACATGTTTTGACCAGTTTATCGGCATCTGCCTTAGCAGTAAGCCAAAAGAATCCGTGTCGAACAGCTTTTGCCACTAAGGATCTGGCTGCAGCGTGATGACCACACTCTCCTTCGTGGATTTCTCTTAAGATTTCCACTCCTTCTTCCGAAGAAATACATCGCTAAAACACGCCAGAGACACTCCGTTTATAGAGCTCACCATTTATTATAGTGTAAGCTTTTGCTCGTCGGACAATCTGCCGCCTCAAGACTTTGTCTTCGGTAAATTTATGTCTATCAGGAAATCCATATAGGGTTTTGTCCAGCTGGGAATTACAGCCAAAACTGCTATTAAAGGTGAGTCAGATTTCGTCGGATAGTCCTCATCAACTCCAACTATGGAGGGGACCCTTAAATGCTCTAATAAAGCGACATTCGGTACTTGTTTCCGTGCAGAGCCTATCCTTGATAGAGCGTCTGCTTCCTCATTTTCTGCTCGAGGGATGTGTTGAACCTCAAAACCCTCGAACGATTTAGATAGTTCATCCACAACAGCTTTGTATGCTGCCATGTGCTTGTTTTTGTTGCAGATATCAGATACTTTCTGAGCAACTAAATCCGAGTCTCCGTAACACATAAGTCTTGATATGCCAATGTTTTTGGCCATGCGTATTCCATGCAGCAATGCTTCATACTCGACAATAATGTTTGTTGCCGTGAAGTGTATTTGCAACACATAGAAAAGCTTATCTCCTTGGGGTGATTTGAGCACCACGTCAGCCCCCGAGCCTCCTCGTGCTTATGATCCGTCAAAGTGAAGTGTCCAAAATTCCGAGTCTGTAGGACCTGTGTTTTCTGCCGTATCTGCCCAATCAACAACAAAGTCGGCAAGTATTTAAGACTTAATTGTTGTACATGGTTTGTACTCAATGTCGAAAGCTGCAAGCTCTATTACCCACTTTGCAACACGTCCTATGGCGTCGCGGTTATTGATTATATCTCGCAGGGGAGCGGTGGTCACCACTGTGATCTTGTGCTCTTGAAAATAATGGCGTAACTTTCTGGATGCGAAGAACAATCCATAGGCTAGCTTTTGATGATGTGGATACCGTTGTTTTGATTCTGTCAGGACCTCACGCAGATAATAAGTTGGCCACTGCAACATATGCTCGTGGCCTTCTTCCTCGCGCTCGACTATTCTTACCACGCTTATGACATTGTTGGTCGCTACAATGTAGAGTAACATAGGTTCCTGAGGTTCTGGCGCTACGGGAACTGGTGGGTTTGAAAGTAGATCTTTCAAACTTTGCAGGGCAGTTTCGGCTTCCTGGGTCCAGACAAATTTGTCGGTTTTCTTCAAGAGTTTGTATAAAGGTGCGGCTCTTTTGCCGAGCCGGCTGACAAACCGACTCACCGCTGCAATGCAACCAGTGAGACGTTATACGTCCTTCAGGTGAGTCGGCCTGGTAATGTTTAGTATAGCCTTGATTTTGTCCCGGTTCACCTCTATGCCTCGCTCAGAGATGATGAAACCTAACAATTTTCCGGCTAGGATTCCAAAGAAACACTTCTTCGGATTTAACACCATGTTGAATTTTTGTAGACTAGCAAATGTTTCATCCAAGTCAGAAATTAAAGTTTCCTTCTTTTTGGACACAACTGCTATGTCGTCTACGTATATGTGGACGTTGTGTCCGATTTGGTTGTTGAGACAATGTTGCATAGTACATTGATATGTTGCCCCTGCATTCTTTAAGCCAAAAGGCATAGTTTTCTAGCAAAAGGTTCCAAAAGGAGTGACGAAAGACGTCCTAATTTGATCCGACTTTTTCATCGGTATTTGCTGATATCCGGAATATGCGTCGAGAAAACAGAGTAGTTCCGACCCTGCTATTGAGTCGATAACTTGATCGATTCTTGGCAAAGGAAACGGATATTTTGGGCATTGCCTTGTTCAAAGCGGTATAATCAACACATAGCCTTAAATCAATGGTGTCCTTTTTAGGGACGAGTACATGATTTTCCACCCAATCTGTATGGATGACCTCTATTATAAAATCCGCTAATTCTATTCGGGCTAATTCCTTGGCTATTGCTTTGCGCTTTTCATCACCAAATCATCGTAAGGACTGTTTGACGGGTTTAGCGTCAGGGTACACATTAAGAGAGTGCTCGGCAAGTTCCCTAGGAACTCCGGTCATGTCAGAAGGCTGCCATGCAAAGATATCACTATTAGCTTTGAGGAACTCGACGAGCACGCTTTCCTATGCGTTGTCTAAGCCCACCCCTATGTTCGTCGTCTTGGAGGGATCATCTTCCTTCAGTGACATTTTCTTTGTCTCTTCCGATGCCCTGAACTGCAAACTTGGCTTCAACACTTCGTTCTTCATAGCGGGCATCTCAGATGGATTGATTGTCTTCTTGATCTCCTGGTACTCCTGGGCGTGCAGCACGGCTTCGACGAAGGAAGCAGATCCTTCATTGCACTCTCGTGCCTTGCTCGGATTTTCCCGTACGGTGATCACACCCTTTGGACCTGGAGTTTGATCATGTTGTAGATGTAATAGGGACAATCCATGAACGCCCAGTAAGCCAGACGTCCGAAGATGGCGTGGTAAGCACTTTTGAACGGTACCACCTCAAAAGAGAGTGGCTCGGTCCGATAATTGTCTTGGGTTCCAAATGTCACGTCCAGAGTAATCTCACCTAGAGAATCAGCCTGTCTCCCTGGTACAATGCCATGGAAAGTTACACTGTTGTAACTCAACTGGCTCTCGTGTAGCTTCATGCGATGGAGCGTCTCGATGTAGAGGATGTTAATGCTGCTTCCATCGTCAATGAGTGTTTTAGAGAACTCATAGTCATCAATAAGAGGATTGACGACCAGAGGGTACTTTCCCCGACGATGTGTTTTCCTCGGGTGATCTGAGCGATCAAAGGTGATGGTTACCTATGGAACAGAAACTATGGAATAGCCGGAACCGTGGCATTGAGCTCACGAAGAATCACCTTCTTGTCTTTAGTAGGTTGGGATCCAAGGAAGCAGACGTATGCGTCTTTCTTAGTTGGAAAAGTTTTCTTTCCATCTGACTTGGGCTCTGTAGCAGCTTCCACTTCGTCCATGTCGGAATCTTCTTTGGGCTCCTTTCCTTTTTCGGAATTTTTCTTTCCTTTTCGTCGCTTGGCTCTGTAGCCAGCGGATTCGTATTTATTGATGTCGTCATTGAAAATACACTCGGCATTTGTGTGGGTAGATCCTCCGTTACTATCCAAGTGGTGGACACAGGCATTATTGGCAATGTCAACCCAGGTATAGGTTCTTCCAGGTTGCTTATCTCCTCTCCCATGGATTCAGGAAGTTCCACGGACTCCACCCCGACTGCCTCCGCACCCTCCTCGTCCTCCAGATCCGAACGTTGTGTTGATAGCTGCGTTGTCCGGAGCTGGCTTTTTGTCCAAAGTGTTCTTGTGCTTCTGAGCTTGTTTTGGCTGTTTGGCCGCATTGGGATTGGCCAAAATATTTAGCAGCCCTTCTGAATCATCATCGGCATCAGCATATTTGCTTGTCGTTTCTATCATTTCTCCCAGATCTGTGACGTGGTCACGCTTCAGTCTGTGACGTAAAAGTCCGACTAGAATTCCTGCAATAAAAGCTTCTATCGCAGTTTGCTCGTTTACTCCTTCGCAGGAGTTCTTCGTATCGATCCATCGTCCGAGGTAATCCCGGCAGGTTTCTCTGGGTCTTTGTGTGCAACGCTGCAAGTCTCTGACTATGCAGGGCCTCCTGTATGTTCCCTCGAAGTTTGAAAAGAACGCACTTTGCATATCATACCAGTTATGAATTGAATTCTCTAGCAGATCATTGAGCCATGATCGAGCCGTCTTCCTCAGCATGAGCGGGAGATATCCGACTGCAACCAGGCTATTTCCTCCTTTGGTGATGCAACAGGCCTAGAAATCCTGGAGCCAGGTATCTGGCCGAGCTGCGCCGTCATAGGGCTGAATGTGTTTGGCAATACCAAAGTCAACCGGAAATATGGTCTGACGTATGTGTGGTCCAAAACACTTGGGTCCCACATACACATCTTCTTCCTCATACCGCCGCGCTTCTACGTTTGATTCAATGCGATGGCGAGCGTCATTTGGCGTGAGAGATCTGCGCCTTGGAGGCTCACAGCTCCTGCGCGCCAGAGTCGGATTTCTGCTTCTCCTTTCACCATTGTCGCCTCCACCCCTGCGGCTTCCATGGATACGTCGGGATCCTTCATGGTCGTTGCTAGGGGGCGATGGTGGCCCTGGTGGATTGTTTCCGGCTGGGTTACGCAGTGGTGGCAGTGGAGCCTTATTATGCTGACTCCGATGCTTGTTTCTTCGGGCACCATCCCTACTTGATTTAGGATGATCCGGATCATCTCTTTGTCCAGCATTGCTAGCCGGACGGCTCAGTGGTGACATCCTTAGCTAATCTTGCTCCTCCCGCTGGCGGCGTGTTTTCGGGTCTTCTCTATAGCGGTTGTTTTGCCGATGATGGTCCTGATGAGGGACCATTGCCCTGATGGCGTCTTCAAACACAGCCAAAATAACTCTTGCCCAGTCACATGTCGGCCGGCAGGAGTGGCTGTTTGAGCCAGTTTTTGAATTATCTTCTTCTCCATAGGGACGATAGCGTTGATTCGTATCCCTGCGAAGCCTTATGTCAACGCTTTGGTTGGCGCCAGTGTGGAAAAACTCGTACTTTGAGGCCGTCTTGCCACTAAATGACACGGCCGTTTTCTGCTGCTTTAATCCTTTGTCCAGCAACGCGACGCATTGCTGGACCTGCTGCGGAGATGGATTGTTGGCGAGGATGGCTCAAGCTACGGCAGAGTTTTCCAACGGTGTGCTGTAGACTCTGATCTTCTCTCCATATTTTCCATCGAATAGATCTTTGTGGATATCCGGGTTCTTGTTATCAAGAAATGGACCTCCCCTTGTCTTGTTTGGATGTCGCTTGAAATCTGACTGATATTTGGCAGGATCAGTGTCTAACTGATGTCTCATCTAGACGATGCGCGCGGCCTCTTCGAGTAGAAACAGACGATGCTTTTCCAGGTCCTCATCCCTTTTCTCCAGCGCCTCTGGTGTAAGATCCGAAGCCATTGGGATTGGAATCGTGAGAGCATCTCCGTAAATTTCACGTGCACCCTTGGTGACGACGTGTCCATCCACAGGAGGGTCGATCGGGGTGATATTAATCGGATCTCCGTCCTGATTCTCCATCTCGATCTCTTCATCAACTTTTTCTTCGTTTGTTTCCTCGACGTCAAGCTCTGCCGGTGTCGGATTTTTGATGTTCTTCTTCTTCTTGATCGACCAGTAGCCTTAACGTGCGTACCAGTGGCAAAGACAACTTTTGGTCCGGTACCGAGGGATAAACTTCCATCGGTACTTTCTGTCATGGTTGGCTTGTGGACCTCGAAGGAATCTCCGGTATCCATATCATCCTGCGAGGTGTAGCTTTCATCCATGCTATCATATGGACTAGGGGAATTTTCTGGCTCACCTTGTGTTTGCTTGGAGACGTGCTCTTGTTCATACTCCTCCATCTCTTTGTAGAAGTCTCGAAGTTCCTGCGACGTGATTGAGTCCTGAGGGGATCTAGGTAAGTCGGCGTTTTCTTCGATTGCATCTAGGACCGAATCGCTACCAGCTCCAGCATCGATAGAGTCGGATCGAGAGCTTATGTGGTACACGAAACACTGCTTCTTCTTGTTCATGTTCTTGAAGTAGTGGAACAGCTTGGTTTCCGCCTCCTCCATCTCAAAGTTCTCCTTGTTCTCGGTGATTGCTTCGTAATCGATGTAGGGGCGTTTCATCATCTCCTTTATCCTGTGCTTCAAGGGTAGTTTTTCTGCTACGACGTCCGGGAGGACGGATCCATAGCGGATATATTCCTGGTCCGTGTATACAATCTCATCAAGGAGATCAGATCTGAAATCTTCTTCCACCTCTTCTTTGAAGGGAATATGCCCTGAGAGGCAATAATAAAGTGTTTATTATGTGTATTCCAAGTATATGATAGATGTTTATTTTGCATGCTATAATTGTATTAATACGGAAACATTAATACATGTGTGTTTAATAAACAAACAGAAAGTTCCTAGTTATGCCTCTCTCATAAACTAGCTCGTTGATTAACAAGATGATCAAGGTTTCCTGATCATGGACATTGGATGTTGTTAATAATGGGATCACAACATTAGTGTAATGGTGTGATGAACATTCATCCGAAGTATAGCATTACAATCAAAGTCATTGAGTTTATATTGCTATAACAACTTACGAAGTGATCCTAATCCTTAGACCATGAGATCATGTCAATCACTAACACCGAAAGAGTTTCTTGATAACATCAAACGTCACACCGTAACAGGGTGATTATAAAGATGGATTCAGAACTAATAAAGTGTTATGTTGAGGCTCATGGATCGAGAGTGGAATTTGTTCATCCCGATGATGGATAGATATACTCTAGGCCCTCTCGATGATATCACATTGATTAGCTTGCAAGCAAGTGATTTGATCACTAGAATGTTATATCACAGGAACGAGAAAAGAGTGCATGTCAGTAATGAGATCAAACTAGGTATGGAGATACCGATGATCGAATATCGGACATGTAATATATCGTAAAACAAAGGGATTAAGATACTAGCGTAAAAAGGTTCCGACGATCACAAGAAAGTCATCGTTGAATGTGTGGGAGTCAGTATGGGTCTCCAGATCCCGGTTCTGATTATTGATCCGAGAGGGGTCTCGATCATGTACGCATTATTCATGAACCGTAGGGTGACACACTTAAGAGACACCGACATCCAATTGGAGCAAAAGTTTCATGCCGAAAGAATGAACAAGCGCAGGAATTTATTTCACTAGATACCGAAACAGGTTTTCGGGTGAAATTGCATAAAGTGTTTATGCATGTGAAATAGAATTCTAGCAAGGGGTTATTTGTGAATGTTTGTCATTAAATTAATTGACAAAATTCTGAATAAAATAAAAGAGTTTTATTTAATGAGAGTTTGCATTAAATTTGGTGGAAATTTAATGGCATGTTTGAGTGGGATTTTGAGTGGAGGGATATGAATGGATTTTTGTGAGTGGAGTGTCCACCCACATGAATGAAGGAGGGGAGGGGGCAGCCCCCATGGCTGGCGGCCACCCCCTTGGGTGCCCCCCTCCTCCTATAAAAGGCACCCCTCTCCTCACTTCTCAGTCACACCTCCTCGTGAAGGATCTCTCTCCCCCTCTAGAATTTATCCCCCATGGTCTCGGACTAGTGAGATACATGTTCCCGGTGGCTATTCGGCAAGAAAGAGTTGTGCTTCCGCTGCATCGCTGGAGCGAGGAGGCGGAGGTTGCTCGGTGCCTCGAACGTGTGTGCGAGCACGGATGCGCTGCTGATTTGCGGCGCTAGGACTTCCTCTTGATCTTGAGATCGGCAAGATATCGTCTACATCAACCACAAGTTGAAATCGTTAAGCTTTGTCGGTCTTCAAGGGTATGTTCTCTACGGATATACATTTGCCTGTTGTTTGTATCTAATAGATAGATCTTGGTACATAGTTCACATCGTAGGAAAATTTTTGTTTTCTATGCTGCGAACCCTACAGTGGTATCAGAGCCGGATCTATGCGTAGATGCTTTACACGGGTAATACACATATGAGTATGTGGGCGATGATGATCATGTTGTTGCTCCTTAGTTGTAATTTTGGATATTGGTGGCATAGTGGGATGAAGCGGCCCGGACAAACTTTACATGTCCTCGCACATGAGACCTATTCCACGCTTGACATGCAACTAGTTTGCATAAGTGGCTAGCGGGTGTCTGTCTCTCCTACTATAGTCAATATCTATTTTGCAAAGAGTTGTCAACAATTTGGTTATCCTCATTGTGGTTCATGTTCGTAGGTAAGAACGGTTCTATCTTGAAGGCCCTAAGCCACGTAAAACTTGCAATGGATAAATTAGAGACGTCTAGTTTAGATTGTTGTTGGGCTAGTGTTATGATATGGTGATGTTGTAAGTAGAAGTATGAGATGATACTCTTACAACATACATAACGTGTAATCTCCATAGACCTTGGACTTACACATATAGGTATGATAGTGATCATACCACGATGCACATGATAGAGATCATATGCGGGAACCATATCATTTCACCAATAAACATGTGATGTTTGATAGCATCTTATATTGCTTGTTTAGCGCTTTGTTAGCATAATAAGATGATCCCTCATTTAAATATCAAGATAAGAATGTGTTCTTCCTTTAGTATGCATCGATTATGTTTTCGTCGCTCCAAGACATCACGTGATGATCGGGTGTTCTTGGATCCACGACCATATTTCGGGTGTAAAACAGTTACACACGCGAATACTAAGGTTCTAACTTGGCGAGCCTAGCATGTACAGACATGGCCTCGGAACACGGACCGAAAGGTTTAGCATGAGTCATATAGTAGATATGATGCCCATTTGATGCTCGCCTTTGAAGCTATACCGACTCACGTGATGATCGGACTTGGTATAGTGGATTTGGTTCATGTAATCACCAAAAAGGCACGAGGGATGTCGTTTTTGAGTGGGAGTTCATTCGTAATATGGATTAGTTGAACTCAATCTATCATACACTTAGTCTAAACTTTACAAATTCTGTTGTAGATGGCACCACCTGCTTTTAATTTCAATGTGTTCATGGAGAAAGAGAAACTAGCAACGAACGGTAGCAACTTTACCGAATGGGCCATGAATTTGAGGATTCTCCTCTCTGCTGCACAAAAGCAATATGTGCTAGAAGCGCCGTTAGGCCCCCCACCTTTTGATGATGCCCCTGACGAGGAGAAGAATGTCTATCAGACTCGTCAAGAGGACCACAACTTAGTTCATTGCGGCATATTGTATGGGCTAGAGCTGGAACTTCGAAAGCGTTTCGAAAACGGCAATGCATTTGATACAATGGGTGAGTTGAAAATGATTTTCGACACACATGCTGCTGTAGAGAGCTACAACGCTTCAGAAAAGTTCTTTAGCTGCATGATGGAAGAGCACAGCTCCGTTAGTGAGCATGTACTCAAGATGTCGGGTTACGCCGATAAGCTTGTGTCCTTGGGAATATCGATTCCCATTGACTTAGGCATCCATCGTGTTCTGCAGTCTCTGCCACCTAGCTATAAGAGCTTCGTGATGAACTATAATATGCAAGGCATGAAGAAGTCTCTCCCCGAGCTTCTGTCAATGCTTAAAACTGCAGAAGTGGAGATCAAAAAGGAACATCAAGTGTTGATGATCAATAGGAACACTGGTTTCAAGAAAGACAAGAAGGGAAAACGGAAGGGAAGTAAGGGCAGAAAGCCTGTTGCCGCGCCTGAAAAGAAACCCCGAGTTGGACCTAAGTCTGATTCCGAGTCCTAGTATTGTAAGGGGACTGGCCACTGGAAGCGCAACTGCCCCAAGTATCTGGCAGACAAGAAGGCCGGCAAGGCAAACAAAGGTATATATGATATACATGTTATTGATGTGTACTTGACTAGTGCTCGCAGTAGCACCTGGGTATTTGATACCGGTTCAGTTGCTAATATTTGTAACTCGAATCAGGGGTTGCGGAACAAGCGACCGCTAGCAAGGGGTAAGGTCAAGATGCGTGTCGGCAATGGATCAAGCGTTGATGTGATCGCCGTCGGAACGCTGCCTCTCCACTTGCCGTCGGGATTAGTTATAAACTTGAATAAATGTTATCTGGTGCCTGCACTGAGCATGAACATTGTATCTGGATCGTGTTTGATGCGAAGTGGTTATTCATTTAAATCCGAGAACAATGGTTGTTCCATTTATATGAATGAAATCTTTTATGGTCATGCACCGATGATGAATGGTTTATTTCTATTAGATCTCGATGATAATGTTACACATATTCATAATGTTGATGCTAAAAGGATTAAACTTAATGATGATATATCCGCATATATGTGGCACTGCCGTCTAGGTCATATTGGCGTTAAACGCATGAAGAAGCTCCATTCGGATGGACTTTTGGAATCACTTGATTATGAATCATTTGATACATGTGAGCCATGCCTTATGGGCAAGATGACTAGAACGCCGTTTTCCGGTTCAATGGAACGGGCGACAGATTTATTGGAAATCATACATTCTGATGTATGTGGTCCAATGAGTGTGTCGGCGCGAGGTGGATATCGTTATTTTGTTACTTTCACGGATGATTTGAGTAGATACGGTTATATCTACTTGATGAAACACAAGTCTGAAACCTTTGAAAAGTTCAAGGAATTTCAGAATGAAGTGGAAAATCATCGTAATAGAAAGATCAAATTTCTACGGTCCGACCGTGGAGGTGAGTATCTAATTTACGAGTTTAGCACTCACATGAAAGAGTGTGGAATTGTTTCACAACTCACACCTGCCGGAACACCACAGCGAAATGGTGTGTCGGAACGTCGTAATCGTACTTTATTAGATATGGTTTGATCTATGATGTCTCTAACGGACTTGCCGTTGTCATTTTGGGGTTATGCACTAGAAACTGCTGCATTCACTTTAAATCAGGCACCATCTAAATCCGTTGAAAAGACACCGTATGAATTGTGGTTTGGAAACAAACCTAAGCTGTCATTTCTTAAAGTTTAGGGATGCGATGTTTATATGAAGAAACTTCAACCGGATAAACTCGAACCCAAAGCGGAAAAATGCGTCTTCATAGGATACCCTAAAGAAACTATTGGGTATTCCTCCTATCACAGATCCGAGGGCAAGGTTTTTGTTGCCAAGAATGGATCCTTTCTAGAGAAAGAGTTTCTCGCGAAAGGTGTGAGTAGTCGGAAGGTAGAACTCGAAGAGGTTGTGGAACCTTCTCTTCAAAGTATGGCGAGTAGCGCAGCGCCGGAAGTTGTTCCGGAGTTGGCTCCACCTGTTGAAGAGGGAACTAATGATAATGATCATGAAACTCCGAAAGAGAGTACTACCGAACCTCGCAGGTCAAACAGGACGCGTGCAGCTCCCGAGCTGTACAGAAATCTTGTCATGAATTTCATGGTTGATGAAAATGATGACCCTGCGACGTATGAAGAAGCGATGATGAGCCCGGATTCCAACAAATGGTTAGAAGCCATGAAATCCGAGATGGAATCCATGTATGAAAATCAAGTTTGGAACTTGGTGGAATTACCTCACGACCGAAAGGCCGTGGAGAACAAATGGATTTTCAAAAGGAAAACTGATGCTGATGGTAATGTGACCGTCTATAAAGCTCGACTTGTCGCAAAGGGGTTTCGACAAATTCAAGGAGTTGACTACGATGAGACATTCTCTCCCGTAGCGATGCTAAAGTCAGTTAGGATTATGTTAGCAATTGCTACATATTTTGATTATGAGATATGGCAGATGGATGTCAAAACCGCGTTTCTCAATGGTAATATTGAAGAAGAGTTGTATATGATACAACCAAAGGGTTTTGTCGATCCTAAGGATGCTAACAAGGTGTGCAAGCTTCAACAATCCATCTATGGATTGAAGCAAGCATCACGAAGTTGGAATCTCCGCTTTGATGAGGTGATCAAAGAGTTTGGATTTGTCCAAACTTATGGAGAAGCTTGTATTTACAAGAAAGTGAGTGGGAGCAATGTGGCATTTCTGATATTATATGTGGATGACATATTATTGATCGGAAATGATATAGATCTTTTAAACAGTGTTAAAAGTTATCTAAACAGCAAATTTTCAATGAAGGACCTAGGTGAAGCGTCATACATATTAGGCATAAAGATCTATAGAGATAGATCTAGGCGCCTAATAGGGCTATCACAAAGTACATACCTTGATAAGATTTTAAAGAAGTTTAAAATGGACGGAAGTAAGAAGGGGTTCTTACCTATGTTGCAAGGCAAGACATTGAGTAAGACTCAAAGACCGGCTTCGGCGGAAGAAAGAGAGATAATGGACAAAGTCCCCTATGCTTCAGCCATAGGCTCTATAATGTACGCCATGCTATGTACAAGACCGGATGTGGCACATGCTATTAGTTTGACTAGTAGGTACCAATCGGATCCAGGTTCGGAACACTGGATAGCGGTCAAGAATATCCTTAAGTACTTATGAAGAACTAAGGATATGTTTCTTGTATACGGAGGTGAAGAAGAGCTCGTCGCTAAGTGTTATGTCGACGCTAGCTTTGACACCGATCCGGATGACTCTAAGTCTCAATCCGGATACGTATTTCTCATGAATGGCGGAGCGGTTAGTTGGAGGAGCTCCAAACAACCTATGGTAGTGGGATCAACAACGGAGGCCGAATATGTTGCTGCTTCAGAAGCGGCTCAGGAAGCAGTTTGGATGAAGGAGTTCATATCCGAACTAGGAGTGGTGGCAAACGCGTTGGACCCAATGGTGATCTATTGTGACAACAATTGTGCCATTGCCAATGCCAAAGAGCCAAGGTCTCACAAGCATTTCAAGCATATTAAGCGCCGGTTTCACTCCATCCGCGAGCATGTCAAGGATGGAGATATAAAGATTTGTAAAGTACATATGGATCTCAATGTAGCAGATCCGTTGACTAAAACTCTCCCTAGAGCAAAACAAGATCAACACCAGAACTCAATGGGTGTTAGATTTATCACTATGTAACTAGATTATTGTCTCTAGTGCAAGTGGGAGACTGAAGGGAATATGCCCTGAGAGGCAATAATAAAGTGTTTATTATGTGTATTCCAAGTATATGATAGATGTTTATTTTGCATGCTATAATTGTATTAATACGGAAACGTTAATACATGTGTGTTTAATAAACAAACAGAAAGTCCCTAGCTATGCCTCTCTCATAAACTAGCTCGTTGATTAACAAGATGATCAAGGTTTCCTGATCATGGACATTGGATGTTGTTAATAACGGGATCACAACATTAGTGTAATGGTGTGATGAACATTCATCCGAAGTATAGCATTACGATCAAAGTCATTGAGTTTATATTGCTATAACAACTTATGAAGTGATCCTAATCCTTAGACCATGAGATCATGTCAATCACTAACACCGGAAGAGTTTCTTGATAACATCAAACGTCACACCGTAACAGGGTGATTATAAAGATGGATTCAGAACTAATAAAGTGTTATGTTGAGGCTCATGGATCGAGAGTGGAATTTTTTCATCCCGATGACGGATAGATATACTCTGGGCCCTCTCGGTGATATCACATTAATTAGCTTGCAAGCAAGTGATTTGATCACTAGAATGTTATATCACAGGAACGAGAAAAGAGTGCATGTCGGTAAAGAGATCAAACTAGGTATGGAGATACCGATGATCGAATCTCGGACATGTAATATATCGTGAAACAAAGGGATTAAGATACTAGCGTAAAAGGTTCCGATGATCACAAGAAAGTCATCGTTGAATGTGTGGGAGTCAGTATGGGTCTCCAGATCCCGCTTCTGATTATTGATCCGAGAGGGGTCTCGATCATGTCCGCATTATTCACGAACCGTAGGGTGACACACTTAAGAGACACCGACATCCAATTGGAGCAAATGTTTCATGCCGAAAGAATGAACAAGCGCAGGAATTTATTTCACTATATACCGAAATAGGTTTTCGGGTGAAATTGCATAAAGTGGTTATGCATGTGAAATAGAATTCTAGCAAGGGGTTATTTGTGAATGTTTGTCATTAAAGTAATTGACAAAATTCTGAATAAAATAAAAGAGTTTTATTTAATGAGAGTTTGCATTAAATTTGGTGGAAATTTAATGGGAATTTGAGTGGACTTTGAGTGGAGGGAATTTAAAGGAGATTTGTGAGTGGAGTGTCCACCCACATGAAGAGGGGAGGGCAAGGGGGCAGCCCCATGCGCCAGCCACCCCCTTGGGGTTCCCCCCCATCCTCCTATAAAAGGAGCCCCCCTCCTCACTTGTCTCTCACACCTCCTCGTGAAGGATCTCTCTCCCCCTCTAGAATTTATCCCCCGTGGTCTCGGACTAGCGAGATACATGTTCCCGGTGGCTATTCGGCAAGAAAGAGTTGTTTTTCCGCTGCATCGCTAGAGCGAGGAGGCGGAGGTTGCTCGGTGCCTCGAACGTGTGTGCGAGCACGGATGCGCTGCTGATTTGCGGCGCTAGGACTTCCTCTCGATCTTGAGATCGGCAAGAGATCGTCTACATCAACCACGAGTTGAACTCGTTAAGCTTTGTCGGTCTTCAAGGGTATGTTCTCTACAGATATACATCCGCCCGTTGTTTATATCTAGTAGATAGATCTTGGTATATAGTTCACATCGTAGGAAATTTTTTGTTTTCTATGCTGCGAACCCTACACATCTATGGATTGAAGCAAGCATCACGAAGTTGGAATCTCCGCTTTGATGAGGTGATCAAATAGTTTGGATTTGTCCAAACTTATGGAGAATCTTTTATTTACAAGAAAGTGAGTGGGAGAAATGTGGCATTTCTGATATTATATGTGGATGACATATTATTGATCGGAAATGATATAGATCTTTTAAACAGTGTTAAAAGTTATCTAAACAGCAAATTTTCAATGAAGGACCTAGGTGAAGCGTCATACATATTAGGCATAAAGATCTATAGAGATAGATCTAGACGCCTAATAGGGCTATCGCAAAGTACATACCTTGATAAGATTTTAAAGAAGTTTAAAATGGACAGAAGTAAGAAGGGGTTCTTACCTATGTTGCAAGGCAAGACATTGAGTAAGACTCAAAGTCCGGCTTCGGCGGAATAAAGAGAGATAATGGACAAGGTCCCCTATGCTTCAGCCATAGGCTCTATAATGTACGCCATGCTATGTGGCACATGCTATTAGTTTGACTAGTAGGTACCAATCGGATCCAGGTTCGGAACACTGGATAGCAGTCAAGAATATCCTTAAGTACTTACGAAGAACTAAGGATATGTTTCTTGTATATGGAGGTGAAGAAGAGCTCGTTGCTAAGTGTTATGTTGACGCTAGCTTTGACACCGATCCGGACGACTCTAAGTCTCAATCCGGATACGTATTTCTCATGAATGGCGGAGCATTTAGTTGGAGGAGCTCCAAACAACCTGTGGTGGCGGGATCAACAACGGAGGCCGAATATGTTGCAGCTTCAGAAGCGGCTCAGGAAGCAGTTTGGATGAAGGGGTTCATATCCGAACTAGGAGTGGTTGCAAACGCGTTGGACCCAATGGTGATCTATTGTGACAACAATGGTGCCATTGCCAATGCCAAAGAGCCAAGGTCTCACAAGCATTTCAAGCATATTAAGCGCCGGTTTCACTCCATCCGCGAGCATGTCAAGGATGGAGATATAAAGATTTGTAAAGTACATATGGATCTCAATGTAGCAGATCCGTTGACTAAAACTCTCCCTAGAGCAAAACAAGATCAACACCAGAACTCAATGGGTGTTAGATTTATCACTATGTAACTAGATTATTGTCTCTAGTGCAAGTGGGAGACTGAAGGGAATATGCCCTGAGAGGCAATAATAAAGTGTTTATTATGTGTATTCCAAGTATATGATAGATGTTTATTTTGCATGCTATAATTGTATTAATACGGAAACGTTAATACATGTGTGTTTAATAAACAAACAGAAAGTCCCTAGCTATGCCTCTCTCATAAACTAGCTCGTTGATTAACAAGATGATCAAGGTTTCCTGATCATGGACATTGGATGTTGTTAATAACGGGATCACAACATTAGTGTAATGGTGTGATGAACATTCATCCGAAGTATAGCATTACGATCAAAGTCATTGAGTTTATATTGCTATAACAACTTATGAAGTGATCCTAATCCTTAGACCATGAGATCATGTCAATCACTAACACCGGAAGAGTTTCTTGATAACATCAAACGTCACACCGTAACAGGGTGATTATAAAGATGGATTCAGAACTAATAAAGTGTTATGTTGAGGCTCATGGATCGAGAGTGGAATTTTTTCATCCCGATGATGGATAGATATACTCTGGGCCCTCTCGGTGATATCACATTAATTAGCTTGCAAGCAAGTGATTTGATCACTAGAATGTTATATCACAGGAACGAGAAAAGAGTGCATGTCGGTAAAGAGATCAAACTAGGTATGGAGATACCGATGATCGAATCTCGGACATGTAATATATCGTGAAACAAAGGGATTAAGATACTAGCGTAAAAGGTTCCGATGATCACAAGAAAGTCATCGTTGAATGTGTGGGAGTCAGTATGGGTCTCCAGATCCCGCTTCTGATTATTGATCCGAGAGGGGTCTCGATCATGTCCGCATTATTCACGAACCGTAGGGTGACACACTTAAGATACACCGACATCCAATTGGAGCAAATGTTTCATGCCGAAAGAATGAACAAGCGCAGGAATTTATTTCACTATATACCGAAATAGGTTTTCGGGTGAAATTGCATAAAGTGGTTATGCATGAGAAATAGAATTCTAGCAAGGGGTTATTTGTGAATGTTTGTCATTAAAGTAATTGACAAAATTCTGAATAAAATAAAAGAGTTTTATTTAATGAGAGTTTGCATTAAATTTGGTGGAAATTTAATGGGAATTTGAGTGGACTTTGAGTGGAGGGAATTTAAAGGAGATTTGTGAGTGGAGTGTCCACCCACATGAAGAGGGGAGGGCAAGGGGGCAGCCCCATGCGCCAGCCACCCCCTTGGGGTTCCCCCCCATCCTCCTATAAAAGGAGCCCCCCTCCTCACTTGTCTCTCACACCTCCTCGTGAAGGATCTCTCTCCCCCTCTAGAATTTATCCCCCGTGGTCTCGGACTAGCGAGATACATGTTCCCGGTGGCTATTCGGCAAGAAAGAGTTGTTTTTACGCTGCATCGCTAGAGCGAGGAGGCGGAGGTTGCTCGGTGCCTCGAACGTGTGTGCGAGCACGGATGCGCTGCTGATTTGCGGCGCTAGGACTTCCTCTCGATCTTGAGATCGGCAAGAGATCGTCTACATCAACCACGAGTTGAACTCGTTAAGCTTTGTCGGTCTTCAAGGGTATGTTCTCTACAGATATACATCCGCCCGTTGTTTATATCTAGTAGATAGATCTTGGTATATAGTTCACATCGTAGGAAAATTTTTGTTTTCTATGCTGCGAACCCTACACATCTATGGATTGAAGCAAGCATCACGAAGTTGGAATCTCCGCTTTGATGAGGTGATCAAATAGTTTGGATTTGTCCAAACTTATGGAGAATCTTTTATTTACAAGAAAGTGAGTGGGAGAAATGTGGCATTTCTGATATTATATGTGGATGACATATTATTGATCGGAAATGATATAGATCTTTTAAACAGTGTTAAAAGTTATCTAAACAGCAAATTTTCAATGAAGGACCTAGGTGAAGCGTCATACATATTAGGCATAAAGATCTATAGAGATAGATCTAGACGCCTAATAGGGCTATCGCAAAGTACATACCTTGATAAGATTTTAAAGAAGTTTAAAATGGACAGAAGTAAGAAGGGGTTCTTACCTATGTTGCAAGGCAAGACATTGAGTAAGACTCAAAGTCCGGCTTCGGCGGAATAAAGAGAGATAATGGACAAGGTCCCCTATGCTTCAGCCATAGGCTCTATAATGTACGCCATGCTATGTGGCACATGCTATTAGTTTGACTAGTAGGTACCAATCGGATCCAGGTTCGGAACACTGGATAGCAGTCAAGAATATCCTTAAGTACTTACGAAGAACTAAGGATATGTTTCTTGTATATGGAGGTGAAGAAGAGCTCGTTGCTAAGTGTTATGTTGACGCTAGCTTTGACACCGATCCGGACGACTCTAAGTCTCAATCCGGATACGTATTTCTCATGAATGGCGGAGCATTTAGTTGGAGGAGCTCCAAACAACCTGTGGTGGCGGGATCAACAACGGAGGCCGAATATGTTGCAGCTTCAGAAGCGGCTCAGGAAGCAGTTTGGATGAAGGGGTTCATATCCGAACTAGGAGTGGTTGCAAACGCGTTGGACCCAATGGTGATCTATTGTGACAACAATGGTGCCATTGCCAATGCCAAAGAGCCAAGGTCTCACAAGCATTCCAAGCATATTAAGAGCCGGTTTCACTCCATCCGCGAGCATGTCAAGGATGGAGATATAAAGATTTGTAAAGTACATACGAATCTCAATGTAGCAGATCCGTTGACTAAAACTCTCCCTAGAGAAAAACATGATCAACACCAGAACTCGATGGGTGTCAGATTTATCACTATGTAACTAGATTATTGTATCTAGTGCAAGTGGGAGACTGAAAGGAATATGCCCTGAGAGGCAATTATAAAGTGTTTATTATGTGTATTCCAAGTATATGATAGATGTTTATTTTGCATGCTATAATTGTATTAATACGGAAACATTAATACATGTGTGTTTAATAAACAAACAGAAAGTTCCTAGTTATGCCTCTCTCATAAACTGGCTCGTTGATTAACAAGATGATCAAGGTTTCCTGATCATGGACATTGGATGTTGTTAATAACGGGATCACAACATTAGTGTAATGGTGTGATGAAAATTCATCCGAAGTATAGCATTACGATCAAAGTCATTGAGTTTATATTGCTATAACAACTTACGAAGTGATCCTAATCCTTAGACCATGAGATCATGTCAATCACTAACACCGGAAGAGTTTCTTGATAGCATCAAACGTCACACCGTAACAGGGTGATTATAAAGATGGATTCAGAACTAATAAAGTGTTATGTTGAGGCTCATGGATCGAGAGTGGAATTTGTTCATCCCGATGACGGATAGATATACTCTGGGCCCTCTCGGTGATATCACATTGATTAGCCTGCAAGCAAGTGATTTGATCACTAGAATGTTATATCACGGGAACGATAAAAGAGGGCATGTCAGTAACGAGATCAAAGTAGGTATGGAGATACCGATGATCGAATCTTGGACATGTAATATATCGTGAAACAAAGGGATTAAGATACTAGCATAAAAAGGTTCCGACGATCACAAGAAAGTCATCGTTGAATGTGTGGGAGTCAGTATGGGTCTCCAGATCCCGCTTCTGGTTATTGATTCGAGAGGGGTCTCGATCATGTCCGCATTATTCACGAACCATAGGGTGACACACTTAAGAGACACCGACATCCAATTGGAGCAAATGTTTCATGCCGAAAGAATGAACAAGCGCAGGAATTTATTTCACTAGATACCGAAACAGGTTTTCGGGTGAAATTGCATAAAGTGTTTATGCATGTGAAATAGAATTCTAGCAAGGGGTTATTTGTGAATGTTTGTCATTAAATTAATTGACAAAATTCTGAATAAAATAAAAGAGTTTTATTTAATGAGAGTTTGCATTAAATTTGGTGGAAATTTAATGTCATGTTTGAGTGGGATTTTGAGTGGAGGGATATGAATGGATTTTTGTGAGTGGAGTGTCCACCCACATGAATGAAGGAGGGGAGGGGCAGCCCCCATGGCCGGCGGCCACCCCCTTGGGTGCCCCCCTCCTCCTATAAAAGGCACCCCTCTCCTCACTTCTCACTCACACCTCCTCGTGAAGGATCTCTCTCCCCCTCTAGAATTTATCCCCCATGGTCTCGGACTAGCGAGATACATTTTCCCGGTGGATATTCGGCAAGAAAGAGTTGTGCTTCCGCTGCATCGCTGGAGCGAGGAGGAGGTTGCTCGGTGCCTCGAACGTGTGTGCGAGCACGGATGTGCTGCTGATTTGCGGCGCTAGGACTTCCTCTCGATCTTGAGATCGGCAAGAGATCGTCTACATCAACCACGAGTTGAACTCGTTAAGCTTTGTCGGTCTTCAAGGGTATGTTCTCTATGGATATACATCTGCCCGTTGTTTGTATCTAATAGATAGATCTTGGTACATAGTTCACATCGTAGGAAAATTTTTGTTTTCTATGCTGCGAACCCTACATTCTTCTACTGCAGGAGTGGGCTGGGTGGGTTTGATTTTCTCCGGGACCTTGAACTCTTCCGCTTCTGCGGACAAAGTAGATCCGGATTTTTCTTCTGTCATGGTCATCACCTCAAGGGTGGGTTGGGCAGGTTCAGCGAAACCGAGATAGATATTGATCTCGCCAATGGACATGATCGTGTAGGTCGTCACGGGTTTCGAAGCCGGAATCCAGGTCTCGTCGAGAAGGAAGAGAGGGACATCACTGGCGTAGACCACGTGACCCATGACGATAGTTTTGCCGATTCCTGCACGCGCAGATTCCGCCTGGAACGATGCTCCAAAGGTCACCTGCCCCACGGTGGGCGCCAACTGTCATCGGATTGTCGACAAGTACGCCATAGGGGGTCCTAGTGGCGTTGGAAGGATGGGGTTTGAGACATCGGATGTTCCAGGAGCGGTGAGCACAAGTTTACCCAGGTTCAGATCTGACTGTGGTGATCAGATCCTACTCCTACTAGCAACCCAGTAATATATCAGCGTAATCCGGATTTTATAGTGGATTACAAGAGAGGTTCGCCTGTGCGAGTTGATTGTGGTGGTTGTTGCGTTATGCCCTACAGGCTAGCATAGGACTGGTTTATATAGTCACCAGGACCTAGGGTTATAGGAGAGACCTATCCGGCTACGTTATAGAGTCGGTAACTAGTTACAGCTTGGACTACAAGTAATAATAAAGGCCTAAGTCGGTAACTCTTATGGGACTTGTCGTAGCCGGAACTGGATCCTCCTGTTTCTCTGACTGGGCCGCCCGTGAAGAAAAACTCTAACCCGTTGGTGGGCCACCCTGGTCATCGAGTCCTGTGGGTATACCCGGAAAGTATATCCCCAACACTTTATGTGTCATGTTTTGTAACATCCCAGTGTTTAGGAACCAACGAGGGGTAGAAATAAGAAAATGTACATACTGATGGCAACAATCGTGTCCACTTTTCTTTGGGAGTCCAAGTGCAGAGTGTTGTAGCAAGCTTCTTTTTCCCACAAGGGTGACTTGAGGGTTTAACTCGAACTCTCGGGGAATTGTCTTAGAAGTTATTCGTCTTCTCCTTGTCAAGTAAGATATAAAGAAAAATAATTTGTCTTGTGTCCCCAACTCCACGAAGTGGTTGTCAAGCAAAATGTTTCGTATTAGTAATATGAAATAAAATATAGTAAACTGAAATAAATAAAGTAAAGTAATACAAACTTGACGATATGGGAGATAGTAAAGTTGTTTTGGGGTTTTTATGAGTGATTGCAAGTAAGAAAAGTATTTTTGTATTTTCAAAATAATAAATTGTAGAAAACAAAAGTGATGATAATTTCAATGGAAAGGTGTTTCTTATCATTAAACTTGGACCGAGGATCATGGGTTCACTTCTATACTCTCTTTTTAAGTTGTGGTGATCATAAAACAATTCATCAATGATAAATTGTAACATCCCTAAAATCATAGTTTCCAAGTTTGCAAATCATTCATGCATGCATATAAATTGGAGAACAATTTCAAATTCATTTTAGAAAAACAGAAGCACAAAGTGCTATGATTTTATGTGAGCATATTTAAATCAAATGGCCATTCCCATTTGAGAAGTTTGATTGATGTTAAACCTAGCTTGTTTGTCTTTCTTATAGAAAGGATTGAGTGTGGTTTTGGACCAAGATTTACAAATTGGAAATGTTTCAAAAACCATTTCTCAAATTTTGCAAACCAAGTGCCAAGCCTCTGTTATTTTGTTCACCAAGCTTGACCAAACCTTTGCAAAGCAACCACATGATTTTGTGCCTATATTTGAGACTACTGCTCACTGCAAAAATCACAAGAAGTTTTGAATTCAAATGAAACTTGAATTCATTTGAAAATCAATTCAGAAATTGGAAACAGAAAAAGAAAAAAGAGAAAGAATTAGAAAAGGGCCGGCGCCAGGATTCCAGCCCAACAAAAGAACTGGCCCAGCTATACCACCCGGGGAATATCTTTCTCTCTCGCACGCGCCAGCGCACCCACACAGCCGCTGACAGCCAGACCCCACCTCCTCTTCGCGCGTTTCGCTGACGAGCGGGCCCTCTCCACGTCGCCCTCGTCTTCCCCAAATCGCGCCCGCGACCACGTCGTCGCTGCAGTGAAGCCGGTAATGGCGCGGCGTAATTGGCCTTAATGCCGCAGGCGTTTCCTGTCGCGCCTGGGCCTATTTAATCCCCTCTGCCCCGCGAGCAATTTCCCCCACTCTCCTCGCTCACTCCGCCACCAGGCTGCGCGCATTAGCTCTCGAAGCCCCGCTGTACCAACGACTCCGTCGATCGATTCCGGTGAGCCTTGACCGCCCCCCTCTCTCTGGTTCAAACGAGGATGCTCCGTGTGACCTTGTGCACCTGCTGACACCTTTCCTTTGCCTGCCCGTGACCAAGGTTGTCGTCTCCGTCCACGACCGAAACCACCTGCGCCGCCGCCTAACTCCGGCGACCAATTAAGGTAAAACCCGAGCGCCCCTTTCCCCCTCCTTCACGCGAGTTTGTTCGCCTACGTCTTGCGCAACTCCTGATGCCTCTGGTTCGTGCTAGGGCGACGCCAAACTTCGGCAACAACCACGACTGCAAGCGACAGACGCCGCCCGCAACTCCGACGAGCCCCTAAGACCGTGCTAGCGCGCCCCTTCGCAAACCAACGCCACCTTGAGCTTCAGCAGGCCACTGCAGTTCTGGTAAGCCACTTCCCCCTCTCGCGCGCAACCTGGAACGCTAGTGCCGCCGCTGACTGAGCGCTCCGCCGCTCGCTGACGCCGCGCGCCGCCAGGACATGGTCGCATGCTTGAGCGTCGTTGGATCTGGATCCAACGCTTACGATAGAATCACTAATCGAACCGTTATGCTAGATCTACACCGCGCGTTTTAATTAGATCCTACGGCTCACGAGCGTGATCCGGAGCGAATCGGTATCGGCCAATAGAAATAGGACGCGTGGCTAGGGTTTCAATTAAAACAAAATTTCAAATCAGATTTAGATCCAAATTTCAAATGGCTATAACTTTTGATTCCCACGTTAGATTTTTGCAAATTTTATACCGTTGGAATCAGTGAGACAAGCCCTTTCTGAATCTGCAATGTGTTTAACAAAAAGTTTCTGTTAAAATAACTTTTTATGCAGAAACATATTTAGGACCATTTTGAGTATAGATTTTGTTTAGTAAATTGTTTTAGTGCTAAATTAGTTTAGTTAGGAAGTTTTTGACTTGGTTATGTTTCTGTTTCATGCACTTGGTTGGTGGAGTTTTCAGAAATCATCACTTAGCAATTTCTTGCATGCATGCATTCATATTATTTTTGTTTGTATATGAATTGTCTGTAATTTTTGTGCTACAAATTTTGTATAGATTTTGCTAGTGACTGTGATTGTGAAGAGTGATGCTCTCCCCATTACTAAGGCAAGTGGTACTTCATGAATATTTCCATCCCTATATTTTTCAAGCATTAGAAATATTTTGCTAAGTCTTGCATGTGGTTACTATTTTGCCAAATGCTATGTTGGGAAATCCTAAGTAGTTGTAGAATAGTAGAATTGCTAGGAAATTTCCTAAGTTAAGATACTATGCCATGCTTAGCCTAGCTAGTAGCAAACAAGGGTTGGTAAAGTATATACATGCTATGAGGAAAATATTTCTAAGTCTTTTGGACTTATGTTTTTCTTAATAAAACAACTAAGTCAATGAACCTCCTGGGTGGAATGGGACTTGAATGGTGGTTTTTGGTTGAGTGGTTACACAAGGCCCATGGACATGGTTTACCTTGTGCATCACGCTTGTGGTATGCCACCCAGGCACAAAGGGATTTGGAGGCCAAGTGTTGAGAAGCTTATAGTGCAACCACTTGGCAATATGGGCTCTGCCTTGATCATATAGGTTGCTAGAACTTAGTCATTTGGATAGTTGGTGGTAGTGGGATGATAGGTTGGAACGCGTCCATTTGACTAAGGGAAGGCTTCTGAAAGGTCCTGTCTTGGGAAACCAAGTCTGGTGGGGAAAGTGCACAACCTCTGCAGATGGAAAATCTAAGTACTTAGCCAAGTCCATGGCAATGGACAACTTGAGCATCAAGACATGGAAGCTACAAGAATCTCATAACTCCAACTTCTAAGTAAAACTTGTGGGTGAACAAGGGCGAAGGACCCCAATGTCTATTGGTGGTTTCTTGGGAAAGTTTTGACAAAGAAAAACTTAGTGATTTCAACTAATAGGGAAAAACCTATTTTCAAGCAAAGCAAGCCAAGCTACACTTAGCCAAAATGCATATAGTAATTTAGTCCACTTAAAATTTACTAAGGTATCACTTGCCAATACTATTCCAAAGTATTGACCCACTGTGGCTGTAACTTGTGATGTTGCAGGTTACTCCGATGATGATTAGGAGTCATGAGTCTACACTCAACATGCTTGCCTGTGGCACATGAAGATGAAGACTTATGTTTATTTACTTATTCCAAAACTCTTGTATTAGGCCTGTGGCCATGAGTTGTAAAAAAATAACTATGTTTTATCTCTGGAATGGATGTAATAAATGACCTTTGTATCTGTGTACTTCATCTTAAACTGTGGATGCTAGCAATGATCCAGGGACTAGCATTGCAATCACATGGATCCTTTTCCTTTACAAAGGAGGGATCTTACAGATGGTATCAGAGCACTGTGTTTCCTGTAGGATTATGACCCTAGGATTGGAAAACCACTAAGGAAAAAATTTCAACTACTTCTACACTTGTCTATTCTTCTCGTATAACTTTTCTAATCTTCTCATTCTCATATCTATTTGTAGATGAACTCCATCAACGAAGCCGTGAAGAAAGGACCACTCATGACCATGACCTTGGAGTGTGAAACTGAGTTTCCCAAAATTCTCAAGGACCTCATGGTGGCAATGGAAGCACATGGTGCAGCTGTCTACAAAGGCTTTCCAGTGATGGATGAAGGAGTGGAGTACTGGTGGGTGCAACTTCACTTGTACAAAAACAAGGAAGACAACCACAAAGAAAGGGGATTCTGCATGTACACCAACACTGTGATGCACACCACATTCTTTGAGTCAGCAAGAGAAGCATCTTGGAGGACTATCAAAGAACTAAGTGCTAGAGTCAAGTGCAGAATGCTCAACCTCCAAAAAGACTTAGAGAAAGAGAAGGAGCTTACCCAAGAGTTGGAAGCCACCAACCAAACCTTAAGGGGAGATATTATAGACTTAGTGATGGAATCATGTGAACAAGATAGGCTGATTGCCTCTAGGAACATTGTGTTAGCCAACAGATCCAGTGAGATAGGATTGTAAACGCACTTCGTTAGTTGGACCACCACCTATCACCTTATTTTCCAAAATGATACCTTAAATAAGTTTGGACCTAGGTTGATGTAATGGATTCATGTATGCATGACTTGTGTGATTTTGAGTTCCAAGGATATGTATGAAATGTTTGTCTTGTTTTATCTTAAATTGTGTTGTTCTAACTTTTATATCTTATAAATAGATGCCTATTACCATCAGCACTGTTGAGGAGTTCCAGGTTACCCGCTTTGGTCCTCGTATCGTTGAGCTTACCACTTTGCTCGATCTCCCTCTTCCCACCATCATGGTGCATCCACTCACCAAGTTCGAGAGGAAGGACCTCTGGGGCTTCAAGGTGAACCAGCCCAGACGCTAGACAGAGCCTACTATGGAGGCCATCGTCTTCAAGATGATGCACGACGACATGGAGAGAGGCATGGAGGTAGTCATGCAGGACCTGATAGGACGTTTGCTAGGCCGTCACTCCCGACAGGTTAGGGGCACCCACTTCCATGTCTTCGGAAGACGTGATGATGATGGAGAGTCCATTGACTTCGAGGACGACTCGAGGGACGCAGCAGAGCCGATACGTCTCTATCTCCAGGACTTAGAGTCTCTCATCAGGCACGTGGACACGGACAGGACCAATGTCATGCTCAGTAATGACGAGCTCCAGGTGCAGCTTCGCGAGAAGGACAAGCTTTTCGCACAGCAGGACGAGATAGTCAAGGAAATGGAGGCGAAGTTCGATACCTAGGACCGGAAGTTCAAGAGTCAGGAGAAACGCATCCAGGATAGGAACAAGAAGATCCGGGACATGACTGAAGAACTGAAGTCCAAGGATTTCGAGCTAGAGCAGTAGCAGATGGTGATTGAGAGGCTTCGCTCCCAAAAGAGGGCTCTCAAGACCAAGATTGAGTCCTTGACCACTACTATTGAGGAGAACAAGACCGCGATGGAGAACGCAGGTCTTACCTTCGTCGAGGAGGAGATTGATGCTGATGAGTAGACTTGACTACTCGTTTATCTTTTATTATCATACTTGTTATTTGTGAACTTGTTATTGGACCATCCGACATGTGGATGGCTTGCCACTTGTGTGTTTTACTTCATGAACTTGTTATCTGGTTGTTGAACATTTATCCTTGTGTTGCATGCTATGAGTTTGCTTGTGATGTAATGTGCATAAAACATCTATGGGTATCTCACTCTTATCTCTATTTGAACAAACCACAGATGCCTCCCCGTCGCGCAAACCCCAACCCCAACAACATCACCCCGGAAATGCAGCAAATGATGAATGCTCAAACACAGCTTATGCAGATGATGACAACATTCATCCAAAACCAGAATAACAATAACAACAACAACAACCCCAATAACAACAACAATAACAACAATAACAACCCTTCGGGCTTTGATATGCTCACCAGATTTCTGCGTTTGAGGCCAGCTAAGTTCTCGGGGACAACTGATCCCATGGTGGCCAATGATTGGCTACGTTCTGTGAACAAGGACTTAGTGACCGTGGGCTGCACGGATGCTGAAAAGGTCAGGTTCGCAACACATCTGCTGGAAGGTCCAGCCGCCACTTGGTGGGACAACTTCCAAATCACCACTCCTATAAATGAGGTGACTTGGGCTATTTTTAAAGAAGGCTTTCGCACAGCTCATATCTCATCGGGAATAATGAGCCTGAAAAAGAAGGAGTTCCACAATCTGAAGCAGCGCCACCGCAGCGTGGCTGAATACATAGAAGAGTTCAACAATCTGGCGCGTTATGCACCGGATGAGGTTGACACAGATGCCAAAAGAAAGGAAAAATTTCTGGAAGGCTTGAATGATGAGCTGAATCTGCAACTGGCTGTAGCATATGTTCCCACTTATCAGTCGCTTTGTGACAAGGCTGCTATATTGGAGAACAAAATGAAACAAGTCGAGAGTAGGAAGAGGAAACACTCCGACAAGCACAGCTCGGGATCGTCTCACAAACGATCTCACTATGATGACAGTGGAAGCTCAGGATCCCATAAGCATGGGAAATTCAACAAGCACCACAACCGTCATGACAACAAGCATCACCGCAGTCATGACAATGACAAGTACAAGAACCACAAGAGTGGACATAAGAGCCACCACAGTGGAAATGGTAGTGGAAGTGGAAGTCAGCCTGCTAAGAGAGACATCAGTCAGGTTGAGTGCTTCAAATGCAAGAAGATGGGACACTATGCAAATGAGTGCCCCGAAAAGAAAGTTGAAGGACCTGTCAAGCCCAATCCTTTCCAGAAAGGTCAGGTGAACCACATTAATGTGGAGGAAGTCTATGAGGAACCTGACGCTGTTGCTGGTAAGTTCAGACTCAATTCCATTCCAGCATTTGTACTCTTTGATACTGGTGCATCTCATTCATTCATATCAAGAGCATTTGTTGAAAGAAATGAACTACCGGTAGAAACTATTGGGTGTCCTATAAAAGTAAGTTCTCCTGGTGGAGAAATGATAGTGAATTCAGGATGCCATGACCTAGTCATAGAATTTGGGAAGTATAAGTTTCCCGTTAACTTGATAATATTAAACTCCCAAGGTTTGGATGTCATTCTGGGAATGGACTGGATGACTAAGTACAAAGGAGTGATAGATTGTGCCAGCCATACTGTCTCACTCACAACTCCGCATAATAAAAGGATCAGATTCAAGACCAGCTTTGGAGCAAAGAGGAGTATGCTGAATTCTCTTAAGGGGGTTAGCATGGACAGTGTGCCAATCGTGTGTGAGTATCCGGATGTATTTCCGGAAGAATTACCAGGAATGCCACCAGATAGAGATGTGGAGTTTTTGATAGATTTGGTACCAGGTGCTGGACCAATAGCAAAGAGACCATACAAAATGTCAGTTGATGAACTGAAGGAGCTCAAGAAGCAACTAGGAGAACAGTTGCAGAAAGGATTCATTCAACCAAGTTCTTCGTCTTGGGGAGCCCCAGTTTTGTTCGTGGAGAAGAAGGATAGAAGTCAAAGGTTATGCATAGATTACCGTTCACTCAACGAGGTAACTATCAAGAACAAATATCCTTTGCCAAGAATCAATGACTTGTTTGATCATCTTGAAGGAGCCTGTGTTTTCTCGAAAATTGATCGCCGGTCAGGCTATTTTCAACTCAAGATAAGAGAGCAAGACATACCTAAAACAGCATTCACCACAAGGTATGGATTGTATGAGTATACCGTAATGCCATTTGGCTTAACCAATACTCCAGCATACTTCATGAATATGATGAACAAGGTGTTCATGGAATTTCTTGACAAGTTTGTTGTCGTATTCATCGATGACATCTTAGTCTACTCCAAGAGCAAAGAAGAGCATGAAGGACACTTGCGTTTGATACTCGAGAAGTTGAGAGAACATAAACTTTATGCCAAATTCAGCAAGTGTGAGTTCTGGTTGGAAGAAGTTGGTTTTCTTGGTCATGTAATGACGAAGGATGGTGTAACAGTTGACCCTGCTAAAGTTTCAGCTGTGACAGAATGGGAATCTCCCAAGAATGTGAAAGAAGTACGTAGTTTCCTTGGCTTAGCAGGTTACTACAGAAGGTTCATTGAAAATTTCTCAAAGGTTGCTAAGCCAATGACTGAATTGTTAAAGAAAGACAAGAAGTTTGCTTGGTCTGAAGGTTGTGAAGTCAGCTTTCAAGAATTGAAGAAGAGACTTGTAACATCACCAGTTCTATGTCTTCCAGATTTGGAAAAAGATTTCCAAGTATATTGTGATGCGTCTCATCAAGGTTTGGGAGCCGTACTTATGCAAGACGGTAAAGTTGTGGCCTATGCCTCGAGACAACTCAAAACTCATGAGGTAAACTATCCTACTCATGATTTAGAGTTAGCCTCTGTCGTCCATGCACTCAAAACATGGAGACATTACCTTTTGGGAAAGCGTTGTGAAGTGTTCACCGATCACAAGAGTTTGAAGTATATCTTCACCCAAAAGGAAATCAATATGAGACAAAGAAGATGGTTAGAGCTTATCAAGGATTACGACTTAAGTTTGCAATACCACCCCGGTAAAGCAAATGTTGTAGCAGATGCTCTAAGTCGTAAGGTATTTCTGAATGGCCTTACCAAAGGAGAATTGCCAGATGATTTGGGTAATCAATTCAAAGAACTCAGATTGGAGATTGTGCCAGAGGGACATCTCATGTCTTTAGATGTCCAACCCACTTTGTTGGACAAGATTCGAGAAGCTCAGAAGACCGATAAGGAAATTGAAAGGATTAAGGAAAATATTGGCCAAGGGAGAGCTAAAAATTTCCATGAAGACGAACAGGGTACATTATGGCATGGGAAACGTATATGTGTTCCACAAGATCCGGAGTTACGGAAACTGATTTTGCAGGAAGCACACAACTCTCCGTATTCTATTCACCTAGGTAACACCAAAATGTACATGGACATGAAAGAAAGATTTTGGTGGAATAATCTCAAGAGAGACATCGCCGAACATATTGCTTTGTGTGATGTGTGTAGTAGAGTAAAAGCGGAGCATCAGAAACCAGCAGGTTTGCTTCAACCACTACCTATTCCTGATTGGAAGTGGGACAAGATTGGTATGGATTTTATCACTGGATTACCAAGGACCAGATCAGGATATGATTCCATATGGGTAGTAGTGGATCGCCTAACTAAAGTGGCTCATTTTATACCCGTGAAGACAACCTATACAAGTGCCAAGTTAGCCAAAATCTATATGAGTAGAATTGTATGCCTTCACGGTGTGCCTAAGAGTATTGTGTCCGATAGGGGAACCCAATTCACTTCCCATTTTTGGAGACAGCTACATGAGTCATTGGGAACGAGGTTGGAATTCAGTACTGCTTTTCATCCTCAAACCGATGGACAAACAGAAAGGACTAATCAAATTCTGGAAGACATGTTGAGGGCATGTGCCCTAGATTATGGAGCAAGTTGGGACAAAAGTCTGCCCTACGCAGAATTTTCTTACAACAACAGCTATCAAGCTAGCATTGAGATGGCACCGTTTGAGTTTCTCTACGGAAGAAAGTGTACCACCCCATTGTTATGGAATGGTGTGGGAGAAAGAAGTTTATTCGGGCCAGAACTTATCAAAGAAGCCGAAGAGAAAGTCAAATTGGTTAAGGACAGATTGAAGATAGCACAGTCCCAACAGAAAAGCTACGCCGATCCTAAGCGTAGAGAAGTCACCTATGAAGTTGGTGATAGAGCCTATCTTAGAGTATCACCACTCTGTGGAGTGAAAAGATTCGGAGTCAAAGGAAAGTTGGCACCAAGATATGTTGGGCCATTCAAGATTCTGAGTCGCAAAGGAGAAGTTGTGATGAAATTGAACTGCCAGCATCTCTATCAGCAGTCCATAATGTGTTTCATGTGAGTCAGCTTAAGAAATGTCACCCAGAAATGGAAGAAACTCCTTTGAAGGATACCATACCTTTGGAAGAAGTTCAACTAGAAAGTGATCTCACTTATGAAGAAAAGCCTATCAAGATTCTTGAGACTGTAGAAAGGGTCACAAGGACAAAGACAATCAAGTTTTGCAAAGTGCAATGGAATCATCATTCCGAAGAGGAAGCAACATGGGAAAGAGAAGATGATCTTCGGAAAGACCACCCTCACCTATTTGCTAGCCAATCCGAATCTCGAGGGCGAGATTCACCTTAAGGGGGTTAGATTTGTAACATCCCTAAAATCATAATTTCAAAGTTTGCATATCATTCATGCATGCATATAAATTGGAGAACAATTTCAAATTCATTTTAGAAAAACAGAAGCACAAAGTGCTATGATTTTATGTGAGCAGATTTAAATCAAATGGCCATTCCCATTTGAGAAGTTTGATTGATGTTAAACCTAGCTTGTTTGTCTTTCTTATAGAAAGGATTGAGTGTGGTTTTGGACCAAGATTTACAAATTGGAAATGTTTCAAAAACCATTTCTCAAATTTTGCAAACCAAGTGCCAAGCCTCTGTTATTTTGTTCACCAAGCTTGACCAAACCTTTGCAAAGCAACCACATGATTTTGTGCCTATATTTGAGACTACTGCTCACAGCAAAAATCCCAAGAAGATTTGAATTCAAATGAAACTTGAATTCATTTGAAAATCAATTCAGAAATTGGAAACAGAAAAAGAAAAAGGAGAAAGAATTAGAAAAGGGCCGGCGCCTAGATTCCAGCCCAACAAAAGAACTGGCCCAGCTAGCCCACCCGGGGAATATCTTTCTCTCTCGCATGCACCAGCGCACCCACACAGCCGCTGACAGCCAGACCCCACCTCCTCTTCGCGCGTTTCGCTGACGAGCGGGCCCTCTCCACGTCGCCCTCGTATTCCCCAAATCGCGCCCGCGACCACATCGCCACTGCAGTGAAGCCGGTAATGGCGCGGCGTAATTGGCCTTAATGCCGTAGGCGTTTCCTGTCGCGCCTGGGCCTTTTTAATCCCCTCTGCCCCGCGAGCAATTTCCCCCACTCTCCTCGCTCACTCCGCCACCAGGCTGCGCGCATTAGCTCTCAAAGCCCAGCTGTACCAACGACTCCGGCGATCGATTTCGGTGAGCCTCGACCGCCCCCCTCTCTCTGGTTCAAACGAGGATGCTCAGCGTGACCTTGTGCACCTGCTGACACCTTTCCTTTGCCTGCCCGTGACCCAGGTTGTCGTCTTCGTCCACGACCGAAACCACCTGTGCCGCCGCCTAACTCCGGCGACCAATTAAGGTAAAACCCGAGCGCCCCTTGCCCCCTCCTTCACGCGAGTTTGTTCGTCTACGTCTTGCGCAACTCCAGATGCCTCTGGTTCGTGCTAGGGCGACGCCAAACTTCGGCAACAACCACGACTGCAAGCGACAGATGCCGCCCGCAACTCCGACGAGCCCCTAAGACCGTGCTAGCGCGCCCCTTCGCAAACCAACGCCACCTTGAGCTTCAGCACGCCACTGCGGTTCTGGTAAGCCACTTCCCCCTCTCGCGCGCGACCTGGAACGCTAGCGCCGCCGCTGACTGAGTTCTCCGCCGCTCGCTGACGCCGCGCACCGCCAGGACATGGTCGCATGCTTGAGCGCCGTTTGATCTGGATCCAACGCTTACGATAGAATCACTAATCGAACCGTTATGATAGATCTGGACCGCGCGTTTTAATTAGATCCTACGGCTCACGAGCGTGATCCGGAGCGAATCGGTATCGGCCAATAGAAATAGGACGCGTGGCTAGGGTTTGAATTAAAACAGAATTTCAAATCAGATTTAGATCCAAATTTCAAATGGCTAAAACTTTTGATTCCCACGTTAGATTTTTTGCAAATTTTATACCGTTGGAATCAGTGAGATAAGCCCTTTCTGAATCTGCAATGTGTTTAACAAAAAGTTTCTATTAAAATAACTTTTTATGCAGAAACATATTTAGGACCATTTTGAGTATAGATTTTGTTTAGTAAATTGTTTTAGTGCTAAATAAGTTTAGTTAGCAAGTTTTTGACTTGGTTATGTTTCTTTTTCATGCACTTTCTTGGTGGAGTTTTCAAAAATCATCACTTAGCATTTTCTTGCATGCATGCATTCATATTATTTTTGTTCGTATATGAATTGTGTGTAATTTTTGTGCTACAAATTTTGTGTAGATTTTGCTAGTGACTGTGATTGTGAAGAGTGCTGCTCTCCCCATTACCCAGGCAAGTGGTACTTCATGAATATTTCCATCCCTATATTTTTCAAGCATTAGAAATATTTTGCTAAGTCTTGCATGTGGTTACTATTTTGCCAAATGCTATGTTGGGAAATCCTAAGTAGTTGTAGAATAGTAGAATTGCTAGGAAATTTCCTAAGTTAAGATACTATGCCATGCTTAGCCTAGCTAGTAGCAAACAAGGGTTGGTAAAGTATATACATGCTATGAGGAAAATATTTCTAAGTCTTTTGGACTTATGTTTTTCTTAATAAAACAACTAAGTCAATGAACCTCCTGGGTGGAATGGGACATGAATGGTGGTTTTTGGTTGAGTGGTTACACAAGTCCCATGGACATGGTTTACCTTGTGCATCACACTTGTGGTATGCCACCCAGGCACAAAGGGATTTGGAGGCCAAGTGTTGAGAAGCTTATAGTGCAACCACTTGGCAATATGGGCTCTGCCTTGATCATATAGGTTGCTAGAACTTAGTCATTTGCACAGTTGGTGGTAGTGGGATGATAGGTTGGAACGCGTCCATTTGACTAAGGGAAGGCTTCTGAAAGGTCCTGTCTTGGGAAACCAAGTTTGGTGGGGAAAGTGCACACCTCTACAGATGGAAAATCTAAGTACTTAGCCAAGTCCATGGCAATGGACAACTTGAGCATCAAGACATGGAAGCTACAAGAATCTCATCACTCCAACTTCTAAGTAAAACTTGTGGGTGAACAAGGGCGAAGGACCCCAATGTCTATTGGTGGTTTCTTGGGAAAGTTTTGACAAAGAAAAACTTAGTGATTTCAACTAATAGGGAAAAACCTATTTTCAAGCAAAGCAAGCCAAGCTACACTTAGCCAAAATGCATATAGTAATTTAGTCCACTTAAAATTTACTAAGGTATCACTTGCCAATACTATTCCAAAGTATTGACCCACTGTGGCTGTAACTTGTGATGTTGCAGGTTACTCCGATGATGATTAGGAGTCATGAGTCTACACTCAACGTGCTTGCCTGTGGCACATGAAGATGAAGACTTATGTTTATTTACTTATTCCAAAACTCTTGTATTAGGCCTGTGGCCATGAGTTGTAAAAAAATAACTATGTTTTATCTCTGGAATGGATGTAATAAATGACCTTTGTATCTGTGTACTTCATCTTAAACTGTGGATGCTAGCAATGATCCAGGGACTAGCATTGCAATCACAGGGATCCTTTTCCTTTACAAAGGAGGGATCTTACATAAATATTCATGGAATTTCTATATATGTATGATAAGCATTCATATATAAGGATCCCCCGGGGAGACCTCGAGACAGAGCACACCAGAAACAAAAACACCACCAAACAGAGTCAGATCCAGCAAAGATTGGAGGGGGGACTCCGCCGAGGCCGCCTCCAGGGGGATTTCCACCCTCTCCAACATCTCCAACATCGTCACCATGATGAAGTGGGATTAGTCCACCTATGGACTATGGATTTGTGGTAGTAACTTGATCTATTTCTCTCTTGTTCTTCATAGATCTAGTACCATATGAGTTTCCCTACATGATTATGGTCATATATGTAATTCATATGTGGTGGATCTTTATTCTCTGATTTGATATATGATATTGGAACCTATTTTGTGTAATATGTATTGGTACATGCATATCATGTACCCCGTTGTCATATCCCAAATTTTAGATTTGGTTCTGCATATCATTCATATCACTGCATCATGCTTTTCGATACAAAACCGTCGATCGAAATGAATCGGCAAAACGCTATTTTCGAAACCCTATTCTATTTTGCTACGAGGCTCCTGCGGGAGGCTTTAGTAGGACTAGCGTTGTCCACCCTTGTAGCCTAGTGGTTTCATCCAACCCTTGACCCTAGTTTGTTTCCCTCGATTTTACAAAACCGTAGGAGCAAGAATCGCTCGATTCGGAGCTCGTACGGAAAAGTTATCGCCGTTTCATTAAAAGTTGGAAAAACGGTCCGATTTTCGGGCCGATTTCCGAGTCCTTTTCCAATTGCGCGCCGTATCCGCGTAGGACCCACGCAGGGGCCCCACATAAGAGGCAGCCGCCGCTGCCTCGTAAACCGCACCCACCTGCCCGCCTCGATCGCACCCCGCCGCCTCGATCGCCTCCTCCTTGAACCGCGTGCCCGCGCCGCCGCCAGGGCTCCGCGTCGCCGCCTCCTGGGCCTCGCCGCCGCCGCCTCTTCCCGCGACCGCCGCCGCCCAGGTACGCCGCCTCCGCCCGCCCGCCAGCCCCGCAGCACCGTCCGCCGCCTAGGGCCTCGCACCTCGCCGCCTCGAAGACCCCGCCGCCCTGCGCATTCACCCGCGCGCCCCGCGCGCTGAGCCGCGCCATCGCCGCCGCCTCGCTCGCCCGCCTCCGCAGCGCCGCGCCCGAGCCGCCCTGCAGCCGCCGCCTGCCGCGCTGCTGCTGCGCCGCAGTGCCGCGCGTCTGCCGCTGCTGCCGCTACGATAGCCGCCGCCGCTTGCTGCAGCGCCGCGCGCCGCGTGCGCCGCCCGCGCCTGCTGCCCTGTGCGCGCTGCTGCTGCAGCCGCTGCGCGCCTTCGCGCGCGCGCGCTTGCCCACGCACGCACGCGCGCCGTCTTGCGCCATCGCGTTGACTATCTCGACCCGTGCGCTGACCGTTTCTTTCCGTGCAGGAAAAACACCGCCGCCGCAATCGATCGCCACCGCCGTCCGGAACTCGCCGCCGTTCGTTTCGCCGTTCGTTCTCGGTAAGTCTGCAGCCACCATTAGATCTCAGATCAACGGTTCAGATCAGTCATTCACTGGTCAGCACTCAGGCGTTGACTAGTCAGACACCCAGTCAGCGCCCAGTCAGCCGACGCGTTGACCAGTCAACAGACACAGTTGACTGGTTATTTTCGTTAATCGTTTTAGTTGACAGATTTCAGTAGAAACTTGTAAATTGCATAGAAATTAAACTGCTTGGCCAAAATTGCAAATAAAATATGTGTAGATTCTGTGAGTCGTGTAGAATCTCGCTGTACCTTTGGTTCATACTTTTGCAGCAAGGTTTAGTACAGTTTAATCAAACTAGTTAGTGGCCTTTTCGGAGTAATAAATTCGTAGAAAAAGATCCGTAGCTCCAAAAATCGCGTGTGATATGTCCCTGGATTCAGTGGAACGAGGGGAATCTCATCGTGAATTAAAAAGATAGGCTTACAGTGAAAACTTCTGCAGAAACTGTCTAGTGGCTTTCTGAAGTGTTTTAATTACTCGCGGAGTTTTATAATTCCTTTTTGAGTAATTCCAGTTGGTACTGTTTCTAATTAGCAATACTTATGCGGTAGAAATTTCCCAAGATTTACAAACAGTATACTACCGGTAGTGAATTAATTGAGTTCTAGCTCTAGATTTGGGTTTTATATTTTGCATAATAGTTTTCCTTGCGCTAAAACTATTTACCATGCATGCAATCAGTAGTATTATTGTATAGGATTGTGTGGTGCAGCTGTAGCACCAATTCACTTGTCTTGCTTGCATTCATGCATCATATTTGTTGCATATGCGTGTGGATTTTTTTTATGATTGCAATTGTATCGTGTAGATTGTGACGAGTGCAACGCTTGCTCGTGTGTGGATTGTTCTTCCGACCGCTACAACCAAGGGAAGTAGATGCTACTTTGTTCATGATATCGTCCTACTATTTTCAATGCATTGTCGTGTATTTTGTAGATGCATGTGTGGGATGATACTATCGCTATGCTATGTCCTATTATGTGGTAGGGCCTTCCTTGTAGATGAACCACCGTTGGTAGATGTGCTTAGCCATGCTATGTTGAACAAGGGCTGGGTTACATCATTGAGACTTGTTTCTAAAAGTATTGGTTTGTGAAAACTAAAACAACTTAATCAATGAATCTCCTGGGTGTGATGGTATTGATAATTTTTGGTGGTTTCATTGCGGAAAGGCACCCAGGTATCAAGAGAGAATGATTGGCTTCTTTATTGTGTAGCTTACGTGTACAACCATGTGCCAATAATGGAATGGGCGGTTGGTTGGACTTAGTAGGTTGTGGTAACTCGAACCCGCGTATCCAGAGATGTAGAATTTTGGTAGGGTTGGACCGGTGCGCGTCGGGATTGGGGTGCTACTTCCCGAACAGTCTCTTCTTGGACTTCTCCCTATCATCACCCAAAATGAGAGTGATGGTACGAGCTGGGCTGGCCAAGTCACATGGGTAAAGTGTACTAACCCCTGCAGGGTGTATAATCTAATCGATTAGCCGTGTCCCCGGTTATGGACAACTGAGTTGCTTGATATTGATTCCATGACATGTTTCTCGCTCATTCTAATTTCATATTGTTTTAATATTGTTGGGTTAACTTAATTGGGATCTTTTCAAAGAAAATCAAAAACTGTTTATGAAAGTAGGACAAATGTATTTGCAAATGCAAGCCAGACACAGCTCCAATTGCCAAATATGCATGTAGATGTTAGTACTATTGTCTCCATTACTAGCTCTACTTGCCATACATTCCATGTATTGACCCTTCGGGACTGCTACGTTTCATGTTGCAGGTTATTCCGATTCTGAGTAATCGATATAGGCCACGGTACTCCACTCGGCACTTGTTCACTTGTGGGCAATTTGAAGAATGGAGGATTTACTTTATTTATGTTGCTACCTGAATAATTTGAGCTAGCCTTGGGCTAAGCTTTTATTGTAATAATGGTACTCTGGATCTCGTTATTCATGATACACGGATATTTTGCTATGTTATTCATCTTATTCTATTGTGGGCCAATGAACCGATCCAGGGATTGGCATGTCACATAGAAGCCTCGGTCTTTTCAGAACCGCGGTATTACAAGATGGTATCAGAGCCCGTGTGTCGACTGTAGGATCGTGACCTAGGATTGGATTAGGAAGCCAAAGAATTATTAAAGCCTATATTAACTCTGTCTTTCATCTTATGCCTTTCACCCTCGTAAATTCTTACCATATGCTATTCTCACACTTTCCTCTTTTACCTGATAGATGGGAGAAGTCAGGACTGAGTATGCCACCATGGAGTCACCAAGGCCCTTTGCAAGGCAGTTAGCACAGCTCTCGCAGTCATTGGGATTGCCACTGCCCATGTTCAAGGGAAGAAGGCTGTACACCTATGGATATGGAGAGGATGCATGGGAGATCACTACCTTCATATTCAGGGATGCCGCCTTGCCAAATCCAGAGCATCTGATCTACACCAAGACATACTGCAACTAGGGACTTGGAATTAACTTGGCCATACATGAAGCCCTGTCTCGCCAGTGCCATCATGTCCGACACCTACTGCCAGCAGATTCACCCTACCGTGACTATGGGAGGCGTGATGAATATGGGCACATTGTGGTTACCCCGGGCGACAGGAACAACATGCCGTCCCGTCGGAGGCACATAGAGGACATGGAAAGGGAGAATGGAGCTCTAGCTGAGAAAGTGATGATGATAAAGGAGATTGCAGATTTTGCTAGCAATGGTATGGTGGTCCAAGGACAGGAGATTGACACCCTGCATGAAGTTGTGGGAGTTCTGCAGAATGCCCTGATAGCCAGAGATGCAACCATAGCTCATCTTCATGGTACTGTGCAGGAGAACACCCAGAACATACAACAGTTGCAAGGGACCGTCCAGGAAAGGGATCAAACTATTGAAGCTATGACAGCCCAGATTGCCGCTCTCCAAGCACAGCTGAATTCACCCTCTGATGATGACAATGGAGATGATGGCAACAATGGGGATGATGATGACAGTGGAGACGATGATGATGATGAGGACGAGGATGATGATGATGGAGACGATGATGGTGGAGGAGATGAAGCTGTTGCAGTTGCAGCTGAGAGTGAAGAAGAAGAGGAGGATCCAGAAGAGGTGGAGTTTGAGATCTCAAGTGATGATTCAGGAGAAGTGTACACTCTGCCGCCATGGTTGAACCGTGGACCGAAGCGCCAACGCATGAGTGCAAGGACCTACCGCAACCTCTTCAAGAAGTAGATAGAAGTCCACCAATTAGTCCACGTTAGGCAAATTCGTTAGGATTAGTCTCGATCGTTGTGAAGCTTAGTTCGTATTAGTTTAAGAGTTATTAGTTGCTTATTTGTGTACTCCAATATCCCAGGAATTATTTGTGCGAATTTTATGAAAGAGTTATGGCAAGTTTGGTTAATATCTGTGTTATTTTCGCTGCAGTTTTCTGCTGATACAGCAGTACTGTACGATTTTTCATATTTTTCTGGTAACTGGGAAAAATCTGAAAAAACTTGGGCTGATGCGAAACTCTATGTACTATATGTGAAAAAATAAGCTAAATTTTCTGACGAGTTTAAGTCAGGCGGAAAAATTCGTGAACGCTGCTGGACTGTTCTGGCAGATTGCTGTTTTTGCTGTTTAGTTGATCAACTGTTTAGTTAACCATTGCCAACTCTTGTAAAACTATTTCAGTAGGTATACAGTGCTAGGATAACCCCTGGGATGTTGCTGGATCGCTTGTTTGTTGATGTGTTGCTTGCTTGTGATTGTCTGCTATTGTTTGTTGTTGTTTGGTCATATGCATGGGTAGAATCCTATTGCCGTAGTTGATTCTTTCTAAACTTACCTGTGCTGAACCGCAGATGCCTCCCCGCCGTCAACCCACTGAGTTGGAGCAGCTCATGGAAGCTCAGGCATAGCTGACCCAAGTGATGACTCAGTTCATGGCAAATCAGAACAACAACAATGGAAACAACCAGCCTCAGGGAGATGCTCTCACCAGATTTCTGAGGCTAAGGCCAGCTAAGTTCTCTACTGCAACGGAACCAATGGTTGCTCTCGACTGGTTGCGTTCAGTCAACAAGGATCTAGTAACTATCGGATGCACTGATGCCGAGAAGGTGAGGTTTGCCGCTCACCTACTGGAGGGACCAGCCGCTTCTTGGTGGGACACTTTTCAGATCACCCACCCGCTGGATACTGTGACTTGGGCAATGTTTGAGGAAGGTTTCAGAACCAACCACGTGTCTTCAGGAGTTCTGAGCCTGAAGAGGAAGGAGTTCCGCAACTTGCGCCAAACCAATCGCTCCGTGGCCGAGTACATTGAGGAGTTCAACAACCTGTCCCGTTATGCACCTGAGGATGTTGACACTGATGCGAAAAGGAGGGAGAGATTCCTGGATGGCCTTAGTGATGAGCTTTTAGTGCAGCTACTGGTGGTTTATTGCCCCACTTTCTAGGAGCTTATGGACAAGGTCAGGATCTTGGAAGGGAAGCACAAGCAGGTGGAAAGCCGCAAGAGAAAGAGTAACAATCACCACTCTGGTTCACATCACAAGTCTCGCGCTTCATATGATGGATACTCCAAGCATGGAGGGAGTGACCATGGGAGCCATGACCGCCACCACCATGGAGGCGATGGGCATCGTCATGACAACCATAGGAGCAGCCACCACAGCCACAAGGGAGGACACTCTCACCACTCTGGAGGACACGGTGGACATGACCGCAACCATGATCGCAGCTTTGTAAAGAAGGATCTGAGTGAGGTGACATGCTTCAAGTGTAAACAGAAGGGACACTATGCTGACAACTGTCCGGAGAGGAAAGGACTGAAGCCAACCAACAACGAGAAGGCCACAGTGAACCAAATGAATGTGGAGGAGATTCCAGATGAGCCTGACCTTGTGATTGGTAAGTTTCCAATCAACACTCACCCTGCACTTATACTTTTCGATACTGGTGCATCGCATTCATTCATATCAAGGGCATTTGTGGATAAGTATAAGCTACCTACTGAGTCTATGAAAGGGTCTATTAGAGTGAGTTCACCTGGAGGAGATATGATAGCTAGCGCGGGATGCCGCAATTTAACTGTGAGGATTGGAACACACAACTTCATTGCACATCTAGTAGTGTTGGAATCACAGGGATTAGACGTTATTATGGGTATGGATTGGATGTCTATGCATGGGGGACACATAGATTGTGCACAGCGAGCTGTTTCACTCAAAACCCCGGATGGTAAGAGGATTAGATTCAAGTCGGCTGCACGACCGGGAAGGTGTAAGTTGAATTCTCTTAAGGGGGTTAGCATGGATACAGTGCCAGTGATTAGGGATTACCCCGACGTGTTTCCGGAAGAGCTGCCAGGAATGCCACCTGACAGGGAAGTGGAGTTTCTTATCGACCTGATGCCGGGAACAGGACCTATTGCAAAGAAACCATATAAGATGGATGTGGATGAGCTGAAGGAATTGAAGAAGCAGTTGAAAGAGCAACTGGAAAAGGGATTCATTCAGCCTAGTTCGTCGTCATGGGGTGCACCTGTTCTGTTTGTGGAGAAGAAAGATAGCAGCAAGAGATTATTGGTGCACTATCGCTCGCTGAATGAAGTAACCATCAAGAACAAGTACCCTCTACCGAACATAAATGATTTGTTTGATCAACTGGAAGGAGCGAAGGTGTTCAGCAAGATTGATCTGCGATCAGGCTACATTCAACTGAAGATCCGAGAGGAGGACGTACCAAAACCGCCTTCACCACTAGGTATGGTTTATATGAGTATACAGTTATGTCTTTTGGACTAACGAATGCCCCGGCATACTTCATTACCATGATGAACAAGGTATTTATGGAGTACTTGGACAAGTTCGTGGTGGTGTTTATTGATGACATACTGATATATTCCAAGGATGATGTTGAGCATGAGAAGCATCTGCGACTGATTATGGAGAAACTGAGGGAGCATCAGCTGTATGCCAAATTCAGCAAGTGTGAATTCTGGCTTAACACCGTTGGTTTTCTTGGACACGTAGTGTCAGGAGAAGGAGTCGCTGTTGATCCAAGCAAAGTGACTGCAGTAACTGAGTGGGAAGCACCTAAGAATGCGGGAGAGATTCGAAGCTTTTTGGGACTTGTTGGATATTACCGGAGGTTCATTGAAAACTTTTCCAAGATTGCTAAGCCGATGACTGAACTTCTGAAGAAGGAGAGGAAATTTGAATGGTCAGACACATGTGAAGCCAGCTTTCAAGAACTGAAGTGTCGGCTAGTGACCGCGCCTGTTCTGTGTTTACCGGATCTTCAGAAGGATTTCCAGGTGTACTGTGATGCTTCTCGACAGGGACTTGGGAGTGTGCTGATGCAGGATGGGAGAGTCGTGTCTTACGCCTCGCGACAAGTCAAGCACCATGAGCGGAATTACCCCACACACGACTTGGAGTTAGCGTCAGTGGTTCATGCGCTCAAGGTATGGAGGCATTACTTAATGGGAAAACACTGTGATGTGTACACCGACCACAAGAGCCTGAAGTACATATTTACACAGAAGGAACTGAACATGAGGCAAAGGAGATGGTTGGAACTTATCAAGGACTATGATCTGAATTTGCAGTACCACCCAGGAAAGGCCAATGTAGTAGCCGATGCTCTGAGTCGGAAGGTTTATGCCAATGGATTGACAATTGGTGAATTGCCTGAGGATTTGTGCAAGCAATTCAAGGACCTTAGACTGGAGGTAGTATCTGAAGGGTACTTGGCAACAATGGAAGTCCAACCAACGCTACAGGACAGAATTAGGAAGGCTCAAGTGGGAGACAAAGAAATAGAGGAGATAAAGGAAAAGATGAAGGAGAATCGGGAAAAGGATATTCGCGAGGATGAGCAGGGTACCTTGTGGTATCGAGATCGTTTGTGTGTGCCCAGCAACCCGGAGATAAGGGGGTTGATTCTGCAGGAGGCTCATAACTCGCCATACTCCATACATCCGGGCAACACAAAGATGTATATGGATTTGAAGAGCAGATTTTGGTGGAACAACATGAAGGGAGATATCGCCAAGCATATTGCCCTATGTGATGTGTGCAGCCGAGTGAAAGCGGAACACCAGAAGCCAGCAGGACTGCTATAGCCATTGCCCGTGCCGGATTGGAAGTGGGATAGAGTGGGGATGGATTTTATCACAGGATTGCCCAGGACCAGGTCAGGATATGACTCCATTTGGGTAGTGGTCGACCATTTGACCAAGGTAGCCCACTTTATACCGGTAAAGACAACCTATACGAGTGCAAAGTTGGCCAAGATTTATATGGACAGAATTGTGTGCCTACATGGAGTTCCCAAGAGTATCGTATCTGATAGAGGCACCCAGTTTACCTCACACTTCTGGCACCAGCTGCACGAGTCACTTGGTACTAGATTGGAGTTTAGCACAGCGTTTCACCCACAGACTGATGGACAGACCGAGAGAGTGAATCAGATTTTGGAAGACATGCTGAGAGCTTGCGCCTTGGCTCATGCTTCTAGTTGGGATGAGAATTTGCCATATGCGGAGTTTTCCTACAACAACAGCTATCAAACCAGCATCAAGACATCACCGTTCGATGTGCTGTATGGGAAACGGTGCGGGACACCATTGCTATGGGATGGAGTAGGAGAACGTCAGTTGTTTGGACCTGATTTGATCAAGGATGCTGAGGAGAAGGTCGCCTTGATTAGGCACAGGCTGAAGGTAGCACAATCAAGGCAGAAGAGCTACGCTGACGCCAAACGCAAGGAAGTGGTGTATGAGATAGGTGATAGAGCATACCTCAGAGTGTCACCACTTCGTGGAATCAAGATATTTGGAATTAAGGGTAAGCTGGCACCTCGATTTATTGGACCGTATCGGGTCTTAGCACGCAAAGGAGAAGTTGCTTATCAGTTGGAGTTGCCAGAGGCTCTGTCCGCTGTTCACAATGTGTTCCACGTATCCCAGCTGAAGAAGTGCCATCCGGAGATGGTGGATACACCATTGAGAGACACTGTACCGCTAGAGGAGGTTCAGCTTGAGAATGATTTGACCTATGAGGAGAAACCGGTCAAGATTCTGGAGACAGCAGAGAGGATTACCCGTACCAAGACGATCAAGTTTTGCAAGGTGCAGTGGAGCCACCACACTGAAGAGGAAGCCACTTGGGAGCGTGAGGATGACATCCGAGAGGACTATCCACACCTATTTGCTAGCCGCGCCGAATCTCGAGGACGAGATTCATATTAAGGGGGTTAGTCTTGTCACATCCCAAATTTTAGATTTGGTTCTGCATATCATTCATATCATTGCATCATGCTTTTCGATACAAAACCGTCGATCGAAATGAATCGGCAAAACGCTATTTTCGAAACCCTATCCTATTTTGCTACGAGGCTCCTACGGGAGGCTTTAGTAGGACTAGCGTTGTCCACCCTTGTAGCCTAGTGGTTTCGTCCAACCCTTGACCCTAGTTTGTTTCCCTCGATTTTACAAAACCGTAGGAGCAAGAATCGCTCGATTCGGAGCTCGTACGGAAAAGTTATCGCCGTTTCATTAAAAGTTGGAAAAACGGTCCGATTTTCGGGCCGATTTCCGAGTCCTTTTCCAATTGCGCGCCGTATCCGCGTAGGACCCACGGAGGGGCCCCACATAAGAGGCAGCCGTCGCTGCCTCGTAAACCGCACCCACCTGCCCGCCTCGATCGCACCCTGCCACCTCGATCACCTCCTCCTCGAACCGCGTGCCCGCGCCGCCGCCACGGCTCCGCGTCGCCGCCTCCTGGGCCATGCCGCCGCCGCCTCTTCCCGCGACCTCCGCCGCGCCGCAGCCCAAGTACCCCGCCTCCGCCCGCCCGCCAGCCCCGCAGCGCCGTCCGTCGCCTAGGGCCTCGCACCTCGCCGCCTCGAAGACCCCGCCGCCCTGCGCCTTCACCCGCGCGCCCCGCGCGCTGAGCCGCGCCATCACCGCCGCCTCGCTCGCCCGCCTCCGCAGCGCCACGCCCGAGCCGCCCTACAGCCGCCGCCTGCCGCGCTGCTGCTGCGCCGCAGCGCCGCGCACCTGCCGCTGCTGCCGCTGCGATCGCCGCCGCCGCTTGCTGCAGCGCCGCGCGCCGCGTGCGCCGCCCGCGCCTGCTGCCCTGCACGCGCTGCTGCTGCAGCCGCTTGCTACTGCTGCCCTGCGCGCGCTGCTGCTGCAGCCGCTTGCTACTGCCGCGCTGCGCCGCTGCACGCGCTGCGCGCCTTCGCGCGCGCGCGCTTGCCCACGCACGCACGCGCGCCGCCTTGCGCCGTCGCGTTGACTATCTCGACCCGTGCGCTGACCGTTTCTTTCCGCGCAGGAAAAACACCGCCGCCGGAATCGATCGCCACCGCCGTCCGGAACTCACCGCCGTTCGTTTCGCCGTTCGTTCCCGGTAAGTCTGCAGCCACCGTTAGATCTTAGATCAGCGGTTCAGATCAGTCGTTGACTGGTCAGCACTCAGGCTTGACTAGTCAGACACCCAGTCAGCCGATGCGTTGACCAGTCAATAGACACAGTTGACTGGTTATTTTCGTTAATCGTTTTAGTTGACAGATTTCGGTAGAAACTTGTAAATTGCATAGAAATTAAACCGCTTGGCCAAAAATTGCAAATAAAATATGTGTAGATTCAGTGAGTCGTGTAGAATCTTGCTGTACCTTTGGTTCAGACTTTTGTAGCAAGGTTTAGTACAGTTTAATCAAACTAGTTAGTGGCCTTTTCGGAGTAATAAATTCGTAGAAAAAGATCCGTAGCTCCAAAAATCGCGTGTGATATGTCCCTGGATTCAGTGGAACGAGGGGAATCTCATCGCGAATTAAAAAGATAGGCTTATAGTGAAAACTTCTGCAGAAACTGTCTAGTGGCTTTCTGCAGTGTTTTAATTACTCGGGGAGTTTTATAATTCCTTTTTGAGTAATTACAGTTGGTACTGTTTCTAATTAGCAATACCTATGCGGTAGAAATTTCCCAAGATTTTACAAACAGTATACTACCGGTAGTGAATTAATTGATTTCTAGCTCTAGATTTGGGTTTTATATTTTGCATAATAGTTTTCCTTGCGCTAAAACTATTTACCATGCATGCAATCAGTAGTATTATTGTATAGGATTGTGTGGTGCAGCTGTAGAACCAATTCACTTGTCTTGCTTGCATTCATGCATCATCTTTGTTGCATATGCTTGTGGATTGTTTGTTTATGATTGCAATTGTATCGTGTAGATTGTGACGAGTGCAACGCTTGCTCGTGTGTGGATTGTTCTTCCGACCTCTACAACCAAGGAAGGTAGATGCTACTTTGTTCATGATATCGTCCTACTATTTTCAATGCATTGTCGTGTATTTTGTAGATGCATGTGTAGGATGATACTATCACTATGCTATGTCCTATTATGTGGTAGGGCCTTCCTTGTAGATGAACCACCGTTGGTAGATGTGCTTAGCCATGCTATGTTGAACAAGGGCTGGGTTACATCATTGAGACTTGTTTCTAAAAGTATTGGTTTGTGAAAACTAAAACAACTTAATCAATGAATCTCCTGGGTGTGATGGTATTGATAATTTTTGGTGGTTTCATTGCGGAAAGGCACCCAGGTATCAAGAGAGAATGATTGGCTTCTTTATTGTGTAGCTTACATGTACAACCATGTGCCAATAATGGAATGGGTGGTTGGTTGGACTTAGTAGGTTGTGGTAACTCGAACCCGCGTATCCAGAGATGTAGAATTTTGGTAGGGTTGGACCGGTGCGCGTCGGGATTGGGGTGCTACTTCCCGAACAGTCTCTTCTTGGACTTCTCCCTGTCATCACCCAAAATGAGAGTGATGGTACGAGCTGGGCTGGCCAAGTCACATGGGTAAAGTGTACTAACCCCTGCAGGGTGTATAATCTAATCGATTAGCCGTGTCCCCGGTTATGGACAACTGAGTTGCTTGATATTGATTCCATGACATGTTTCTCGCTCATTCTAATTTCATATTGTTTTAATATTGTTGGGTTAACTTAATTGGGATCTTTTCAAAGAAAATCAAAAACTGTTTATGAAAGTAGGACAAATGTCTTTGCAAATGCAAGCCAGACACAGCTCCAATTGCCAAATATGCATGTAGATGTTAGTACTATTGTCTCCATTACTAGCTCTACTTGCCATACATTCCATGTATTGACCCTTCGGGGCTGCTACGTTTCATGTTGCAGGTTATTCCGATTCTGAGTAATCGATATAGGCCACGGTACTCCACTCGGCACTTGTTCACTTGTGGGCAATTTGAAGAATGGAGGATTTACTTTATTTATGTTGCTACCTGAATAATTTGAGCTAGCCTTGGGCTAAGCTTTTATTGTAATAATGGTACTATGGATCTCGTTATTCATGATACACGGATATTTTGCTATGTTATTCATCTTATTCTATTGTGGGCCAATGAACCGATCCAGGGATTGGCATGTCACATAGAAGCCTCGGTCTTTTCAGAACCGCTGTATTACACCCGTTCTTAATTTCTTTCTTTTGATCCAACTTGTACTAAAGAACTTGTATGGCAAGAAGTGTTTATTAGATGGAGTATCATGGTGGTAGTGATTGAATTGTGACAACAATGTTCAAGATCTACTTTAGTTTTTACCTTTCTTTTGCTGCCTCACTAGGGATAAAGTGATATGATGTGCTATAATTATCCTGTGATAGTGAGATAATCTTGTTAGATCAAGGTAGCATATTTGTATTTCAAACATCATGTTCTATTACTTAAATCTATACTCTGATTTGTTCTTAATTCAAGATTGCATGGAGTTTCCCTCTCTTGAGGAGTATAAGAGAGATGTGTTTCATCTCTATGTTAGAACGTGATGCCCATATGAATGCTTATCATACACATATAGAAGTTCCATGTATATTTATCATTGATGAATTGTTTTATGATCACTACAACTTAAAAAGAGAGTAGACAAGTGAACCCATGAACCCCGGTCCAATTTTAATAATAAGAAACACCTTTACATTTCATTTACTACCTTTTTATATTTTCTGCAATTTATTATTTCGAAAATACAAAAATACTTTCCCTACTTGCAATCATCCATAAAAACCCAAAAACAACCCTATTATCTTCCTTATCATCTAGTTTGCATTACTTTACTTTATTTATTTCAGTTTACTCTATATTATATTTCATATTACTAATATGAAACCTTGTGCTTGACAACCACTTGGTCGAGTCGGGGACACAAGTCAAATTATTTTACTTACAGGTTGCTTGAAGAGGAGAAGACGAATAAAACTTCCACAACCAATTCCCTGAAAGTTCGATATAAACCATCGAGTCACCCTTGTGGGGAAAAGAAGGTTGCTACAACACTCTGCACTTGGAGTCCCAACGAAAAGTGGCCACGATTTTTGCCATCAACAAGTAATTTTCTATCGTCGTTGCCAGGGAGTTGGCGAAGTTACTTCACAAATGCATCTTTATCAAGTTTGAAGAGCAAGGTAGTTCGCACGACACTTGCAAGTATTTTCTGGCTTCGTCATCTTCATCAACTTGTGTAACAACTCAAGATTGGGGAGGTTGCACCACTATGAGCTTTTTATTTTCCTCTTAGCTTTTTAAAGTATTTTACTTTGTCTTTTTTTAGTCTTTTTAAGTTTTCCTTAAAACAAAAAAATACGTAAAAAAATTAGTAAAAACTCTAAATATGCATTCTAAAATATGCAGAAACTTGGAATCCACATACCTAAAGGTCATGTCAAAATGTTGGAAGCCTACTATGAAAATAGATCAACCAAAGAAGGAAATAGAATGGATGAATTGCTTACACATCTCAATCAACTTGCTATTGACTTTTGTGAATCACATGATATAACTTATTGCACTAAAAAAGACTATAAACACTCTCACTATCAATGTAAGCATAATAGTGATCCTATTATTGCTTCTTATCGAGAGTGTAAATTTTTATGCCATGATATAGAACAAGTTGAGAAATATATTGCCTATGTTGGATCCCATGACTTAGACTCTCTTATGAATGAAAAAGATGAAACTAGCCATGATGCTCGTGTGATGAAAGGACACATGTCTATTATCCTCCTAATTTGCATAAAAGACTTTAGTAATAATCCTTATGTTATCAAATATAAATAAAGAACTCTTGATGCCATGGAAAGTACTAATACTTTGCAATAAAAAGATGATGAAAACGTAAGCTTGGATGAGGAAATATGCGAAGAAGAAAATGAAGAATATATAATCCAACATAAGCTTGGAGAAGAGTGGGATCTTCCACCTTCACCATCAACAAGTGATAGCAACACTCAAACTAAAAACTCATTTGTCATTTATAAAAACGCATGCACTTATAATGAGGAAATTGAGAATTCACTGGTTATCCATGTGAACCCTTCCTATTATGATGAAACTGCTACTAATGTTATTACTAAAATTATTTTTGATAATGAGGAATTTTTTTAGACATGCTATATGATAATGCTTTAGATGATGGCCCTATGTATCTTAATAACCCTCCATGTATACTACATGAGGATGAAATTGATATAATTGTCGCCCATGATGATAGTCTTGTTAGTAAGAGTCCTATAATATTCTTGAACTCTCCTATATTAACCATAGAGGAGAAATATGCACTTGCTAAAAACTATATATGTGGTTTGCAATTACATTATGTTGAAAATCCTTATTGCAATCATGATAAAAGGTTTGAAAAGAGTACTTGCAACTATTATGAAAGAGGAGGTTGCCAATTCCCTCCTTATTTGATAATAATTATAAAACTCATTCACCTACTGATAACATGCATAGTTATACTCTTGTTTGTTGTACCTTATTCAAATATAAAAGCCCTATGCATAGGAAGAAAGTTAGATTTTGTTATTATCACTTTTATGTTTTGTGTTGCTCTATACCATGTTCCTATTTTATTATTTCTTTGATTGGCATAAGAACACCATGGGACCCTGGTATAATGCATGGAACACTTCCCAAGGAAGAAGGAGGTAGCAAAGAAACACAACCTACCACATGAATTCCGTATCACTTAAACCAAGTAAGTAAAGCCTAGCTATATGGATATAAAGAAAGCGCTTTGCGCGAGGCAACCCAGTTATTTTATTTTGTATTTTTGCTTTGAGATTTTGCTGTAGCAAGAGAGTTTTATTTTGGTTTTCTTTTCTGTAATTTTTAATAAAGTACCAAGTGGATCCCATTTTGGATGTTATAAAAGTTGTTAAACATATGGAGTAGCAAATTTCTACAGAACAATTTTTAGTGCAAGAATTTTCTAATTCTTTTTGTAACTCCAATTGTGCTCATATTTACACATCATTTACAACTATTCATCCTCTATATTAACAAAAATTGGCTAAAATTCCTGACATGTTTAAGTGGGCGAAACCCAGCAATTACACGGAACTTGGACCCCGCTTGCACTCGCACCGAAAGTCGGACCCCGCGAGTTGAAATCCCTCATATATGGGTGGTAAAACTGTTATAAACTTTTGCTACATTGGAGCTATGACAAGTACATACTGTTATGGTATATTTGTATCTATATGATGGTTCCCTGTATGACTAAGACCAACTATTATAACAATGATTGTGTTGCATATTAATATGTGAGGAGGAGGTATGCACACAAAAACGGACTTGATCATTAGTTTTTCTTGCTCCAATGATTTGAGTGTGTTTGGAAAAAAGGGAAAACTGATTGTGGGCATGGTTTTTAGAGCTGAAACAAGAACTGGTTCCCTTTGTACTGCTATTGAATTTTAGTCTCTGTATTGCTGAATTAGTTATTTTGAAATGCTACTGAATTGGTCAAGTGCTGCTGAATATGGACTAGGAATCTGTTGATATTTTATTTCTTATTCAGTACTACTGAATCATTCAAATGCCACTGAATTTGTGAAAATTTCTATCGCTGCTTGCACTAGAGATTTTGCCTATGTTTCATTGGAACCGTCGGTTGTGTTTTGGATAGTGATGAGAGGCAAAGATACAACGTTATTTCACCAAGTGAAGTCATTGGATATTAGTCCAGTTTTGGCGCACGCGGTGTGTGTCTCTAGTTCTTTAGATATTTTTACATGAATATATCTATCAGAAGAATTATCGATTTTTCCCCTCCGTCGTTGAGGTCTTTGTTCTAAATCCGGTGGAGCCATAGTAGAATGCAAATTTCACTAACAAGGAGATGAAACCTAATATCGTTTGATTTCTTTGTCGTAGTGACAACACACACGGTTTATGTGTGTGAAGTCTTGAGTTTGCACCCTCTGTGCTTGACATGTTTTTTATCGGTTTACATTATTTTGTTCAAGTAATATTTCTTTACAAAGAGGCTGACATGGACGACCTACCAGCCTGCAGCGTCCCTCTTAATTTTCTTCTACTAATATTGATTTATAGTGAGTCTGACATGGCATACCCATCAGCCTGCAGAGTCCCTTTTAATGCGCGAGTTTGAAAAACAGAAGTCAGGGAACTGCTGAGCACTACCTAGTGATATTTGAGAAAGGATCCCACGGACCATAGCCTATAGAGAATAGACCATATAGAGCAGCCCATGTAGAATAGGAGAACCCTTTTTAATTCAGCCTTTTGTACATTATTGCCCCCACCTCTCAGAATAAAATAAAAACCCTGCCTACCCATGTTTTTAAGAAACTACTCCATAAATGTGGCATTTTATAAATTACAATGGTAGGAGCGCCGCCCTTTTATATTTTAAAAGAGATAAATATGGAGACATTTTTTTGTAAGAAGACTAATACATAAGGCGTAGTAGTAATATAACGTTAATGATATCTTTTAAACAAATATCTTTGGTGTAGTAGTAACGCACTAAGTTTACGTCTATTTAATTTGAAGGTCTTTAGTTCGAATCATGTGTGCATACACACACAGATATATATATATATCTTGGGTTTATATTTTTTCTTCTAGCAATTCGCATTCCTAAGAGGCTAACATCGCGAACCTACCAGCATGCAACGTCCCTCGAATTTAATGGGCGGGTTTGAAAGAAAAATTAAATACTTGTACAGAGAGGCTGGCATCAGGGACCCACCAGCCAGAACATACAAGGATGCACCAGGGACCCACAAGTCAGAACATACCAGAGAGGCTGTCAATGGGGCCCTAGCAGTAGGCCCATACACGGATGCTGCATTGAGCAATGTTGCCAAGGTCAAAACAGCGGACGCAGCCAGAAAAAAGTCCATCGTACACACATTTCATTTATAGAGAGACTGACATGTGGGACCCACCACCGATACCTTATACAGGTGATGCATCGAGCAATGTTTCCAAGTTCAAAAAAGGGAGGTGCGAGCGAGAAAAAAGTTTAACGTGCACACGTTTCTTCTAATGAGAGACTGATATGGGGGACCCATCAGCTTGAAAAAACGTCTGTTGCAGCGAGAAACATTATCAAATTCGAAACACGGAGGCATGAGCAAAGAAGAAAAGTCAATCATACAACTGATTATTCTAATGAGAGTATGACATGTGGGACCCAAAGGCATGATCAAATGGCAGATTCGTCGAGCAACGCTATCAAGGTCAGAACAAGGAGGCGCGACCAAGGGCAAGAATTCCATCATACACATGTTTCTCCTAATGAGAGGGCGATGTGTAGGGCCCAGCTGCATGATTAAACGGTATATGCATCTAGCGGCACTATCAAGTTTAGAACAGGGTAACATGAGCAAAGGAAAAAATTCCATTATACACACGATTTTCTCTAATGAGAGTCTGACATGAGAGACCCAGCAGCGTGACTAAATGACCGATAGACCAAGCAACGTTATCAAGTTTAAATCAGGAAGGCACGAGCCAAGGAAAAAATCCATCATGCACACGTTTCTTCCAGTGTGAGGATACCACATGGGGCCCAACAGCCTGATTAAATGGCAAATGCCTTGAGCAACGCTATCAAATTCGAAACAGGGAAGGGAAAAATCCATCATATGCATAATTCTTTAATGAGAGGCAGACATGTGAGACCCAACAACATGACTAAACGGAAAAGGCATCGAACAATGTTATCGAGTGATGAATACATGTGCACAGATCGTTTGTAGCTAGTTTCGAAGTTCAGATATCGATCCCACAGGGACCCCAAAGGTAAGTGCTTATTGGTGAAGTCTCTGTCGCACCCAAAGTTGTCACAGGTCCTCGAGTGAATTGACTGCAAGTGTTGAGAATGAGAATAGAGTTTGGATTTAAACGGTAGTATTTAAATAAAACTAAAATGTAAAATTCAGAAATAAAAAGCATAAAAGTAAAGAACGACTTGTTTGTTGTTTTCCGCAGATGACAAAATAGGTGCGGGGAGTTTCAGTTCATGGTGATAGTGAATGTGCCGGGTGAATGAGTGATAAGTGTAACAATTATAATCTTATAAATATGTGTGTAGGCGAGCAACCCATAATTACCCGGAACTCTTCTTGATAGATTTCATCCCAACTTCAATAATCCTACTAGCATGTTTACCACACCATGGCCAGTCACTAGACGATTAAGATCCTTCAGGTTCCTTAGCAATTATGCTCTTTGGATCAGACTAATGCAATAAGCTCGGTGGTTCCTCGTTATCCTCAAGTCAAACTAGTTTCCCATTGATATCCCCGTGTCACTCGAGGGTTGTCGGTCTGCTAGCAAACAAGATTCTATCTATGTAGAACAAAGCATCATATTGTCTGGGCTCTTAAATGGACAACATGCATTAAGCATCCCACATATAGTCAAGCACACATAATATAGTAATTAGAATTAACCACAAACTTGATGGAAAATATATAGGGACATCACATCTCACCAATCCCCTACATCTCCCACGCCCAAGGGAACTTACTCGCACATGAGAGAAGAAAGCATCATAGATATAATTAAATAAAGGGAGTTCTTATTGATATTACCATGGAGATCCACAATAAGAAATAGAAATAAATCCAACACAATTCAAGATGGGAAGAACAATCTCAAACTCTAATCTTGCAAGGTGGAGATATCTCTTTGTCTCAAGTACAATTTATGGCTTATGGAGGTGTGGTGGCTAGGAGATCGAAGATCGTGGATCGAGATGAAGAACGTCTTATCCTTCTTCTCCGGATCCCTTCTTTCTCCCTTCTGGGTGGTATGGCGTCTCGTGTGTTCTATTTTTGACCTTGGTCCCTTCATGAAAGTTGTCCCTTTTAATAAGACGAAGGAGATGGCAACTATACGGCAGGAACTATATGGCGGTGGCCCGTATAGTTGGTCGTTAAGCTTGCAGTGAATTCCCCTCGATTGCTTCCAAAAAGGGACTTGCTTGTTTTCGCCTGAATATTGTGTTTTTGCTGTTAAATCCCTCTATTGATATTCAGAACCTGAAACACACATTAAAAACCAAGTTTTCTTCGCTACTAAAGTATTAGCGTTAGGTAAAGCTATAAAACCATTAAATCCAAACGAAACCCATCGATAGAAACCATAAAAAATGTGTAGAATCTCATAGCTATCATCGAGTTTAAATCAGGGAGGCGCTACCGAAAAGTATGGTCCGCTAGAGACATTGACGTCTGGGACCCACACACCTAAAAATACTTTAGTGAGTCAACATCACGTGAGGAACTATAAAGTTTTCTTCTGCCACGCGTCGGCCGAGCTTCGTCCATGTTTTTAGCGGTTTCAGAGGGGCGCGAAACCGAAAAAAGTTTGCCATCATCCACGATCGAGCCTTTAATTTTGTCGTGAAAGACGTGCCTTCTACGACGACCATCGGGCCAAGTCGTCGCAGAAGGAAACATTTCTTATAACGAGCTCCTTCTTTCTTGATGATTCCAATGGGCACAAAGCCCTTGAAAATTTATTTTTCTTCATCATTCAACCTTCAGAACAACACATGGCCCATACGATGCCAATGGACAAACCTACAAGTGAAACTTGATTTGCATATTAGTCCATAGGGACTGTCATTAATTACCAAAACCACACATAGGGGCATACATGCCCTTTCAACACTGTGTCTTAAATTCTTGTTATGTTTTATATCTAACTTTGGTCCGTTTCAATTAAAACATAAGGCATCTTAAGTCAAAGTTGTCCGAGCTATGTAAACGTCATAAATCACATTTTCTAACATTAGAGGTTGCCTAAATATTATCAAAGAAACCTTTTCTTCAAAAAATATTATTTTTGCCACTTCAAACAAATACACTATGTTATTTCTTTTAAGTCTTAACAACTTAAAACATGCATTATCATGAAAATTACATGGTACCAATCAACCTTAATCTTGTATTACAATTGTGCTTTAACTTTTATATTTTGTATGTTAGTCTTAAGTTCTTTAAAGATATACTTATTTGTGAACTAAACTTGAAGGTTAACCAAATCTTAAAGAAACCATCTAAATTTCAATTCATTTACAATAATGGGGAATTACTCCAAGGGTTTTACAAAATGCATAGCATTCCTTATGCATAATAACATATTATTTGTTTAAACATTAGTCCTTACCAGACCAATAGTGTTGTTTTTCAGATATTGGATTTTATATCGTCTTGAAGACCGTTATTGCATAATCTTGTTATCACAATGGCAAGTTTCAACTTGCTCATGTCATATGGTTATTTTCTATCAAGTATTTTTAATCTATTATTGTTATCGATTGCATTTCAAAAAGGTCAAAAACTCTATTTTCATAATGACTTGATTATGGGTTATTTACCAAGTGGTAATGACCTACTACGAAAGTTCTAGTGGTATAGGAACATAATACCTAGGACTTATCAAACAATGTCGCTAGTGATTCTTGTGCCATATAATATGCGTTAACCATAAGATATGGAATGTCACATAGAAGTTAGTTGGATCTTATTTCTTTCGCATGTCAAAGAATGCGCAGGTCGTGGCTAAAATCCTTGTAATGTGGTTTAATTTATAGAGCATTATACAGCAGATGGGTGGGATCCCTCAAAGTCCCATGGTAGTTCTGGCTTCTATAAAGGTATGTATGTTTCATTGCAGTAATACGCAAGATGGGCATGGCATACACCAAGCAGGCATGCGGGATCATGGAGAATGGCAGTGATCGGCTTGGGTTTCTATACCTGACCCCATACCAAGGAAGTATGGACAAGGTCATGACTTGGATGTGCAACATGAATAAGGTTCTCTTATGGGTAAAGCAACGCACCTCTGCAGAGTATATAAAAATGTGACATATTACTCCCTGTTCTGGAAAGGAGCTATGAACGTGGCAGGAAAGGAACTTCACAAAGTTCTGGTAAACCTTTGAAGGCTAACGGACATAGATTTTCAAAATAAAACTAACCTTTGAAGAAATGTTTACAAAAACCTGCATAACCTATGACCTTTGGTATGTGGTTGTAGATAGTGCATCAAACAGTATTTTAGTGAACTTGCTGAGTATGCTCGTGCTCAACCGTACCTTATTAACCCTTGATAGATTCTAAAGCTAATGAAGACATCGTCAACACCAACTTATGCTCAAAGGAATCTTCACTGAAAGCTTCTTCAATGAATTCAATGGAGTGAAGATTTACCTCAACTAAAGTGAAGGCAAAGTTCCTGATTATATATGAGTTTAATCTCTATCCATAGCACCTACTTCTGTAGAATATTGCTATAGTAGTAATTACAAGCCATAGATATATATTATTAGTAGTATTTCTAGAATATATAGGCCCCGAATTGATACTTCTGCTTTTCTTCTGTGTAATGTTGTCCTCACTGTTTCGAGGAATGTTTTCTGGATCTTTTGTAAAGAGTCGAGTTGTCATCTATAGTCATGTCCTGGACCCGTGATGTTTTGGTTGTACCACTATAAGGGATGTAATTCTAATGGAATGTTGTTTCATTGGTGTTATGTCAATGCCTATAGTATACTACATCATGAAGTGGTATGCTAGGTCACCACAGCAGGATCATGCCCTATGAGGATAGGGTGAGGCACAATTTCCCCTTGTATCGAGACACCGCACAACAATGCACCCCCAATGACATGCGGGTTGTCACGAGGGCCAACGAGTAAGAGCACCGCTAGGCCGAGCGATAGCCAGCACTTATGTGCCATAAGGAGCATGAGGGGAAGTCGTTGTTGGAGGCTCTTCATCGGGATCGACAGGTGATGATAGAGCAATATTCTTACTTCGGAGGCCAGTGAAATGACTAGGATGATGGCTCCTCCGCCGAGCCACGGCAGCACGACCAGGAGGCTTCCCCCGCCGCACCCCAGTAAGACGACTAGTGGACTAACGAGTCTGGAGATAGTAACGACTCTAGAGGCAGCGACTTCATGGGGGGCATTGACTGAAAGGCTCTTGCTGCAGAGCCAGATGTTTAGTGTCTTAGTTAGTGTGCTCCTTATCATACTACTTATGATGATTCATGAGGATATTTAGTGTATTATCATGCTACTTATGATGCTAGACTTTATGTGTCATGTTTTGTAACATCCCAGTATTTAGGAACCAATGAAGGGTAGAAATAAGAAAATGTACATATTGATGGCAACAGTCGTGGCCACTTTTCTTTGGGACTCCAAGTGTAGAGTGTTGTAGCAAGATTATTTTTCCCACAAGGGTGACTTGAGGGTTTAACTCGAACTCTCGGGGAATTGTCTTAGAAGTTATTCGCCTTCTCCTTGTCAAGCAACCTATAAAGAAAAATAATTTGTCCTGTGTCCCCAACTCCACCAAGTGGTTGTCAAGAAAAATGTTTCGTATTATTAATATGAAATAAAATATAGTAAACTGAAATAAATAAAGTAAAGTAATACAAACTAGATGATATGGGAGATAGTAAATTTGTTTTGGGGTTTTTATGAGTGGTTGCAAGTAAGAAAAGTATTTTTGTATTTTTGAAATAATAAATTGCAGAAAATAAAAGTGATGGTAATTTCAATGGAAAGGTGTTTATTATGATTAAACTTGGACCGGGGTTCATGGGTTCAGTTCTCTACTCTCTTTTTAAGTTGTGGTGATCATAAAACAACTCATCAATGATAAATATTCATGGAATTTGTATATATGTATGATAAGCATTCATATATAAGGATCCCCTAGGGATTCCTCAAGACAGAGCACACCAGAAACAAAAACACCACCAAACAGAGTCAGATCTACAAAAGATTCGTGGGGGAAACTCCGCCGGAGCCGCCTCCGGGGGATATCCACCCTCTCCAACATCTCCAGCATCGTCACCATGATAAAGAGGGAGTAGTCCACCTCCGGACTGGGTTTGTGGCATTAGCTTGATCTATTTCTCTCTTGTTTTTCATAGATATAATACCATATGAGCCACCCTACACGATTATGGTCATATATGTAATTCCTATGTGGTGGATCTTTATTCTATGATTTGATATATGAGATTGGAACCTATTTTGTGTAAGATGTATTGGTAGATGCATATCATGTACCCCATTCTTAATTGCTTATTTTGATCCAACTTGTATGCAATAACTTGTATGGGGAGAAGTGTGTATTAGATGGAGTAGCATGGTGGTAGTGATTGAATTGTGACACCAATGTTGAAGATCTACTTTGGTTTTTACCTTTCTTTTGCTGCCTCACTAGGGATAAAGCGAAATCATGTGCTATTATCATGTGATAGTGAAATAATCTTGTTAGATCAAGGTAGAATATTTTTATTTCAAACATCATGTTATATTACTTAAAGCTATATTTTGATTTGTTCTTAATTCAACATTGCATGGAGTTTCCCTTTCTTGAGAAGTATGAGAGAGGTGTTTCATCTCTATGTTAGAACGTGATGCCCATATGAATGCTTATCATACACATATAGAAGTTCCATGAATCTTTATAATTGATGAATTGTTTTGTGATCACTACAACTTAAAAAGAGAGTAGACAATTGAACCCATGAACCCCGGTCCAATTTTAATCATAAGATACACCTTTCCATTCCATTTACTACCTTTTATATTTTCTGCAATTTATTATTTCGAAAATACAAAAATACTTTCCCTACTTGCAATCATCCATAAAAAAAATCAACTCTATTATCTTACATATCGTCTAGTTTGCATTACTTTACTTTATTTATTTTAGTTTACTCTATATTATATTTCATATTACTAATACGAAACCTTGTGCTTGACAACCACTTGGTGGATTTGGGGACACAAGACAAATTATTTTACATTATAGGTTGATTCAAGATGAGAAGACGAATAAAATTTCACAACCAATTTCCCAAGAGTTTGATATAAACCCTCGAGTCACCCTTATAGGGAAAAGAAGCTTGCTATAACACTCTGTACTTGGAGTCCAAACGAAAAGTGGCCACGATTGTTGCCACCAACACTTGCTCCTTATGGTTGAACATAAATATATATGAGCAAAGTATACAAATTAATAGGCACAAACAAATCATACTTCATGTAAAGTATTTGAGCTTAGTAACTAAGCATAACATCAATTTCAGCCTTTTGCTTTTATTCCCCCTTTTCTTTTATTTCAAGGCATTCATATTCGATTTTAATCTCATCATGGAAAAGTTTATTTTCATTAGCTTAATCATAAACATGCATTATGATTCATGATGGTGGTCCTTTTATTGCAAACAGAAGTAAAATAAACAAATCAGATGCTCCAAGTTTCTACGATAGTCTTATGTTGCTCGAAAAACAAAGTTCAGAAGTTTGCAAACCGAGAGTTTAATAGGTCCGGTGGGATGACTTGGGAATCCCCAAGATTATGTTTTTCACCATTCTTGGATTTTTCTTGGTGTGGTGTTCCTCTATTCCCTGTCAAAAACTTCAACACAAAACTTTTCTCCCATGTCTTTTTTGAGTGGTGACATTAGTGGCACAAAAGCATAATAGTTGCTGCATATATATCAAAGACTAAATTCTTTATAAATGTTCTAGCAAGAATATAATGTTTATAAACATACCTAGCATATAATATAGCTCATATCAATCATTTTAGGACACTTGGGAATGGCTAAAACAAAACATGGCAAAATTTGTCCAGATTTTCAGCAGCAGCAAAACGAATATATTTCGCCTGCTTAAACATGTCAGGAGTGTTAGCCAATTTTTTTACATATAGAGGATGAAAAGTTGTAAATTATGTGAAAATATTAGGGCAAATGGAGTTACATAAAAAATCAGAGAATTTTTCTACTAAAAATTGTTCTACAGGAATTTGCTACTCCATATGTTTTACAACTTTTAATCATCCAAGATGAGTTCCATTTGGTACTTTATTACTACTCTACAACAAAGACACTAAAAAGGACTCTTTTAATAGCAATCAAACATAAAAATAAATGATTGGGTTGCCTCCTAAAAATCGCTTTCTTTATAGCCATATAGCTAGGCTTTACTTACTTGGTTTAAGTGATATGGAATTCATGTGGTAGCTTGTGTTTCTTTGCTACCTCCTTCCTCCATGGAAAGTGTTCCATACACTTCTTGTGGGGAAACTTAAACTTCATATTTCCTTCTTTTGCATCAATGATTGCACCTCTGGTTCTCAAGAAAGGTCTACCAAGTATTATAGGACTTGAGGTATTGCTCCTGATGTCCGTTACAATAAAATCAACAGGTACACACTTCTCCCCATACAAGTTCTTGCATACAAGTTGGATCAAAACAAGAAATTAAGAATGGGTTACATGATATGCATCTACCAATACATATTACACAAAATAGGTTCCAATCTCATATATCGAATCATGGAATAAACATCCACCACATAGGAATTACATATATGACCATAATCATGTTGGGCGGCTCATATGGTACTAGATCTATGAAGAACAAGAGAGAAATAGATCGAGCCGTAGGGGTTCGGAGCATGGAAAACAAAAATTTCTACCGCCTAAACACACACAAGCCAAGATCTATCTACTAGATTGTAGCAATGAGTCGATAAAGTACTAACCCTTGAAGATTCCAAAGCGGTTAACGAGATCGGATTCTCGTGGGTGATGTAGTCGTTCACTTGTCGATCTCAAGATCGCATAGATGATCCTTCCAGCGCCGCGTTCCGACAGTGCTCCCACAGTCGGTCACACGTTCGGTACTCGATGAAGACCTTCCTCTCCCTTGTTCTAGCAGGCAGCGGAGGTTGTAGATCTCTCCTCGCGATTCCGGCAGCACGACGGCGTGGTCTCGGAAGTAGAGGGGAAATCATGCAGGGCTTCTCCTAAGCCAGAGTGGGTATGGTGGAGTAGAAGAGGGCCTTGGCGATCTAGGGTTTAGAGGGCCGAGGGGAGGTGGTGGCCGGCGGCTAGGGGAGGGCTAGGCGCGGCTACTTTTAGAAGTCTCTAAATCGGCTGCAACTTTTAGAAGGCTACAACCAATCTAGGGTTTCTCGTGGGAGGGAAAGGGGGCTCCCCCTCCCCTCTATTTATGAGAGGGAGAGGCAGTTTGGGGGGAGGGGAGTCCTCCCCCAACTCCACATTGTGTCCGGCAGCAAGGGAGAGGGAGGAATCCTCCCTTAGGTAGGATTCCTTCTTCCCTCCACTAGGCAACCATGTTGGGATTTGACTTTTTCAAATTGGCGTTTGACTTTCAAACTAGAGTTTGATTTCTCTCTTCCCATTGCCCAGCCAAGTGAACTAGTACATGATGCAACCATTCCACTTTGTCATGACACATCCATGTACCCTTCTCACTTTGGATCGGTGAACCTTCTAGACCCTTCTAGAACATTCCAGTGAATACACCAAAACCATTCCCGAACTCCGAAATTGGACTTTCCATATATGAATCTTATTATCCGGACCATTATGTATCTCCTCGTGATATCCCGGATCCAATCCGAGACTTCGAACAACATTCAATCTCTTACTCACATTCCATATCTACTAAACAACATCGGATCCTTAAGTGTGTCTCCCTACGGTTCGTGAATTATGCAGACATGATCGAGACTTTTCTCTGATCAATAACCAATAAAGGGATCTGGAAATTCATATGGCTCCCACATATTTCTACTGTTACTTTGTGATCGAATGAACCATTTACATACAATACCAATTTCCCTTTGTCTTATTTGATATAATAATGGCTTGAGTATAATTTTACTTGCACCTGATGATAGAAATAGGAGTCTTCCACACCATTGGTATTAATGGAACATATAAAGATAATTTAGTCAATATGTTGTAAGTTGATGGTTTGATTTACAAAAAGAAGAATAATCTGATCAGTCAAATTGAGTAAGGGATCTTGAACAAAGGAAAATAAAAGTGCTATCAAATTAGAGTGAGAACAAGTCGAGGTAAAGTCTTCAAGCCGTAAAGATGCTTCATATACAATTGGAAATTGGTAATTGAGATCGTTAAACTTTGAATCCCTACATGAAGTGTATTGTATGGCTAGCTCCTTTGCATAGCACTTAAACAAAAGTGTGAGCATATATATATAAGAAAAACAGAAGAAGAGAAAGAAGAAAAAGAGCGAATGTGCAAAGAGCAAGTAGGCATATACCACTGTCTTGTGGTAAGACAAAGAGACGTTTGTGATTTTGAATCCCAAGTGAATATGTTAATCCTAAAACACTAAGAACTACCTCGCTAACTCATTCGGTCAAACCGAAACACTTTACATCATATTGAGATTCATCTTTTGTGATATTTTGATTACTAAGGTGTGGAAGCATGCTAATATTATTCGGATGGTACAATTAAGGTACTATTCATGAACTTATCCTATGTATTATATATGACAATCACATGCTGCAACTACCTCATTTATTTTATCGACTCAGCTTCATGAATATGAGGATCACATCCATTAAAGCTAAACTTGATCGATATGAGCAAGAGTCTAAGCTTGGAGAAGTTGATGAGTGCATATTTGCATCATGTTTTATATTATTATTTTGCATTGTAGTGATAGGATCTTGGTATTTTACGGTGTTTGCATGCACCTTTTATGTTTATTTTCACCAGGATCAAGACAGATGATGAATCCGATGTACACAATTCTTAGACCAATTATATTGGAGTGACAAGGAGACAAAAACAACGTAAATCGCTTATTTGGGAAATATCAAAAAAATACCAGAAGAAAACCCGAAGCGATTGGAGGACACAAAAAGTTTAACAGCCAACTATACGGCGGGAATATTTTTTCCTTCCGTATAGTTCCTTCTGTATAGTTGGAGCCGACATCGCTTCCTCAAATAGTTTCACCATGTGCTACTGGATCGGAGAGACGACATACATAACACCCAGAAATTGCCGAAAACCTCACCTCCGGAAGGGATCTGGAGGAGGAACTTGCCCTAGGGATCCATCTTCACCCTAAGCAGATCTGGGAGGCCAAGGCATCGATCTCCATCTTCATCAACCGCTGCATCACCATCATCATCAACTGCATCCATCCCATCTAGATCTTGTTGTAATTCTAGCACTTGCTGTGGATTTATACAAGAATTATTCATCTATAATTGTTTCCATCACCATTGCCATGATGCTGATTGCCTCCATGTCTGAGTAGATCTTTAGTTCTTGGGGAGATGGAGAAACCTTAGTATATGATTGAGATGAAATAGAGATTATTATGTTATACATTATTACGTGTATGTACTAATTGTCTTCATCCTGATGTTGGGAGTTGTGCACCTCCTTAATATTTTCTTCTTACGGGGACTTGATGAAGGAGATTACTTGTTGGTAGACGGAGGGATGATAGAACATACGGTGACTATAAAGTCGTTGTCATCCTTTACATACTAACTTGGGGAAGCAAGGAGAACTCACTAAGCCATGTCCATGCCGTGGGAGAAATCCTTTAATAGTGGTATAATACGATTGATGTCTTTTATCTGTCAACTGTGGTTATGAAGGATGATGTGAGCAGTGGTTGCTGCCTATTCATCCATATATGGAGCTCCTCCCACATACATACATGTCATAAAAATATTTGTTATAATAATCTTGATCACTCGGTCTGAATTGCTAGCGGTATATCCACCACTCCCCGAGAACGCATTTTCCCCATTTGCAGTTTCATGCTTTCTTACGCACGCGATTACTACTTTCTACATTAAGTTTTACTTTACTTATTTAATTGTTTCGTTCAACTAAAAACAATTCTACTTTTTTGCATCTTAAAATTATTCCTTAAGTACTTCGTTTAGTTTTAGTTAAAATCATTTTAGTCTTTCGCCTACTGCTCCCTATGGGATCGATATCTTTATTTGAAACTAGCTACAAACGATTTATGCACTTGCAGTTATCACATGTAGATGCCCTGTATAATTCTCAATAATTTTCTTTACTGAGTAAGAGTCAATACCGAGGGTTTAAATCATATCGCACAAGTCCTTCCATCTGCAAGAAAATCGTTAACACAAGCATATCCGGAAGAACTATTCATAATGTTCTCCTCATCTTTAAGATTTTTTGTTGTCTCCCTCATTTTCATTATTAATTTCCAGGCTTCATCATAGGTATAAGATAGAAAACTACCATTAGAAGTAGTATCTAGGCTCGTTCTATTTTTATTATTAAGCCTCCATAAAAAGTATGAGTAATTAACCAATCAGGTAAACGATGATGGGGGCAATTATCTAGATAACTTTTATACCTTAGATAGCCTTCATATAAACTCTCATTAGGACTATTTTTAAAACTGATAATAATACCTCTCATCCTGTGAGCTTTGCTTTCTGAGTAATAGTTCGATAGGAAATTGGTTGTCAATTTCGTCCAAGTCCTTGGTGCTTCTGCACAAAAATATCTATACCGGTTGCAAACGTTATTAGAGAGAGTTTGTCTAAACAACTGGATTTTTATCTTATCAAGGTCACAATCATCAAATATAAAGGAACCAAAAACATCATCAAAGAATTGTAAGTGTCCACATGGACTCTCTTCGTCGGTTCCTGCAAATTTCTTAGAGTTGAGTAATTCAAATAATAAGGGATGGATCTCAATACCATCGGGTTTTATGCTTTTATTGACAGTTATAAAAGCATCCATGGGCGAACCCATTTTCCTTACTGCTTCAAGCTATATTAAATGTTGAGTATTGTCCATTGTTATGGACCTGCAACACAAATCAAAAATTAGTACAACGAAAGTAAATAACTAAAAGTAAAGTGACTTATAACGCTAAGATCCCGGCAACGGCGCCAAAAAATAGCTTGATGACTACAAGTGCACAGATCGTTTGTAGATAGTTTTGAAATAAAGATATCGATCCCACAGGGAGCAGTAGGCAAAACACTAAAATGCTTTTAACTAAAACTAAACGAAGTACTCAAGAAATAATTATAAGATGCAAGAAAAAGTAGGATTTTTTGGGGGGTTTTGGTTGAGCGAGGCAATTAAAGTAAAGTAAAACTTAATATAGAAAATAGTAAACACGTGTGTAAGAAAGCTTGGAACTTCAATAGGGAAAAAGGCGTTCTCGGGGAGTGGTGGATACACCTCTAGCAATTTAGACTGAGTAATCAATATTATCATAACAAATATTCTTATCACATGTATGTATATGGGAGGAGCTCCATATATGGACGAATAGGCAGAAACCACTGCTCACATCATCCTTCATAACCGCAACTGACAGATAAACGACATCAATCATATTATCCTTCTATTAAGGGATTTCTCCCGCATCATGGACATGGCTTAGTGAGTTCTACTTGCTTCCCCAAGTTAGTACGTAAAGGATGACAATAACTTTATAGTCGCAGTAAGTTCTATCATCCCTCCGTCTACCAACAAGTAATCCCCTTCATCAAGTCCCGTAAGAGGAAAATATTAAGGAGGTGAACAACTACCAACATCAAGATGAAGACAATTAACACATACTCATAACGATGTATAACATAATAATCTCTATTTCATCTCAATCATATACTAGGGTTTATCCATCTCCCCAAGAACTAATAATCTACTCAGACATGGAGGAAAACAGCATCATGGAAATGCTAATGGAAATCATTATAGATGAATAGTTCTTGTATAAATCCAAAACAACTGCTAGAATTACAACAAGATCTAAATGGGATAGATGGAGAAGGTGGTGGTGATGCAGAGGTTGATGAAGATGAAGATCGATGTCTTAGCCTTCTAGATCTGCTTAGGGCGAAGATGGATCCCTAGGGAAAGTTCCCCCTCCATATCCCTTCCGGAGGTGAGGTTTTCTGCGATTTCTGGGTGTTATGTATGTCATCTCTCTGATCCAGTTGCACGGGGTGAAACTATTTGAGGGGGCGGTGGCGGCGCCAACTATACAACGGGAACTATATGGCCGGAAAAAGTATTCCCGCTGTATAGTTGGTCGTTAAACCTTCTATATCCTCCAATCGCTTTGGGTTTTGTTTTGGTGTTATTGATATTTCCCAAATAAGCGATTTACGTTGTTTTTGGCTCCTTTTCTCTCCAATATAACTGGTCCAAGAATTGTGTCCATCGGATCCATCATCTGTCCTCATCCTAGTGAAAATAGATATAAAAGGTGCGTGCGAACACCATAAAATACCAAGATCCTACCACTACAATGAAAAAATAATAATATAAAACAAGATGCAAATATGCACTCATCAACCATTCCGGATCTCCTCGTGATGTCCTGGATCCAATCCGAGACTCCGAACAACATTTGGTCTCAAACTCATATTCCATATCTACTTAAACAACATCAAACCTTAAGTGTGTCACCCTATAGTTCGCGAACTATGCAGACATGATCGATACACCTCTCCGATCAATAACCAATAGCAGGATCCGGAGATCCATAATGGCTCCCACATATTCAACGATGACTTCGTGATCGAATGAACCATTAACATACGATACTGATTCCCTTTGTCGCATGATATTTTACTTATCCGAGGTTCGATCGTCGGTATCTCCATACCTAGTTCAACCTCGTTACCAATAAGTACTCTTTACTTGTTCCATGATATGACATCCCTTGTGACATAGTCATATGCTTGTAAGCCAATTGGATGACATTCCACCGAGAGGGCCCATAGTGTATCTATTCGTCATTTGGATGGACAAATCCCACTCTTGATCCATGTGTTTCAACACATTCTTTCAGAATACCCAATGCCACCTTTATAACCACCCAGTTACGGAAGTGGCGTTTGATGTCATCAAAGAACTCATCCGGTGATGGTGATTGACATGATATCATGGTCTAAGGATTAGGTTACTATGTATTTGAAAGCTTGTAGCAAAACGAACGTAATGACTTGATCTTATGCTATGCTTACTGGTGTGTGTCCATCACATCATTCTCCTAATGATATGACCTTGTTATTAATAACATCCAATGTCCATGATTAGGAAACAATGATCATCTATTAATCAACAAGCTAGTTCACCAAGAGGCTTACTAGGGACTCTTTTATATTTACAAAACGCACAAGTATTAATGTTTCCTGTTAATACAATTATAGCATGGGATGTAAACATTTATCATAAACATAAAGATATAATAGTAACCACTTTATTATTGCCTCTTGGGCATATCTCCAACACATATGTCAACACAGTGAGGGACCCAAAGAGAGGCAGAGAGAGGAGAGGAAGGGGAACAACTTACCCATGGACTTCGCTTAAATTTAGAAGAGAAAGCATAGGGTTGGCCGGCGGTGAAGTCATGGCGACACCAGGAGCACCTAGGGGCGCTGCAACCCACGACAGGCCGCAACCTTGGTGACCAAAGAACTATCGTGCTAGGCACTACCACATCACCAGGTCACCAGCCTCACACCCGAGAGTCGCCGGAGCATAGCCTCGCAAGAGGAGACCATAAACCCTAGGCACTAGAGAGAGGCTGGCGCGACAAGAGGAGGGTTCGAGCCACAAATCAAAAAAGGGCCATATGGCGTAGCATCATTGGTGGCATCAGCAAGCCTGGCGGCCTTGGCCGGAGCGACCAAAGTCGGCCGCAATCTAATGCCAATGGCGGCGGTGAGACAAGTCGCCAGAGGAGAAATGAGAGCGAGGGGGAGAGAAGACGCGGTGGTCTGGGTCGATGACCGACCCAGGGTGATGCAGTGGGGTTTGTCCCAACCCACTAGGCCGAGTCAGGGCTGGCCGGCCCAACGGGCCAGGCCTAGGTTTAAGTAAAATGAAATCCATAATAAAATACCAAAAGACCAAAACACCCCTAAAAGTATTTAAGCTCTAAATAAATAAATATCCTAAAAATACAAATAATATATCTAAATGTTCATAAAAACATAAAATATCCAGTAAAAATACTAAGTTGTATTTTAGTATGATAAAACTAAAATTAATTATTTTAATGCAATAAATAATTTAAGGAATTTTCTAAAAATAAAGGTAATACTTAAAAATAAGAAAAATCATTTTTAAGGTTCTAGATAAATACTTTATGTAAGAAAAACATTAGTTTTTATTTTAAGCCAATAAAATTAAAATGTATATTTCTAAACACTTATTCCTTTATGGAATTTTAATAAAATAAGAGTAAGGTATAAAAATAAATAAAAATTTCTTTTAAGATCTTAATTTAATATATGTTACTAAAAAATATTAAATATAATATTTCAAAAGGTTTTAAAGTTTATAAAATATTAAATTCCTTTCTGTTTATTGTTTAAGTAAAAATACTTTAACCTTTAATAATGAGGGTAAAACACGCAAAGAAGAGTAATCCTAAAATAAAACAGTGCATGGCATTACTATGCATGTTCATTATTGCTTCTTTAAATATTATCCTTACCAGACAGTAATGGTGTTTTGTAGAAACAGGAGCTCAAGGTCGAGTGGAAGCATCCGACTTCACTACCTTGCAGTCACAAGGCAAGTTCATCACTTGCTCATGTCCTTTGATGTTTTTCCAACAGTATTTGCAACTTGTGTGTTATCACCTATGTTCTAAAAAGGATACACAAAAGAATATTTTCTCAAGAATATAACATGTTATTATCATCCTAAGTGATGGTAATTATTAAGATTGTCAATGGAATCTAGGATTCTAGATGCAGTTCTAGATATGAATTAATAACCCGTGACATCAGCGATTCTAGTGTCATATAATACGCGTTAACCATGAGATCTGGAATGGGACGGATAAGTCAATTGGATCTTCTTCCTTTCGCATATCAACGGATGACCGGGTCGTGGCTGTAACTCCTTAGTGAGGGTTGACAGCGTATGGGTGGGATCCCTCAATGTTGCACGACATCTGATATCTATAAGGGTTGTACGCCTTAGGCTGGCATTGGAAACAAGTTTTATCCTAGGCCTGACGTGCAATCCGATGGTATGCGGGGTCACGAAAAAGGGCAGTGATGGGCTTGGATCAATCTCTAGGCCCCACATCAAGGAAACATGGACGGGAAAGTATGCTCAGTTGTGCAACGAGGATTTGATTTCTTATGGGTAAAGAAACGCACCTATGTAGAGTATAAGGATTATGACATGTTACTCCTTGTTCCGGGAAGGATCTATGAACGCGGCAGGGAAGGAACTCCATGAAGTTCGGGTCAACATGTGAAGGCTGATGGGCATAGTTTTTATATTAAAATCAACCTTTCAAGAAATGTTACAAAAATTGCATGGTGCCAAAAAATTATAGTCTAAGGTGGTAGTTAGTGCTTCAAACTTTCCACCTTGCATATAATAAACTTGTTGGGTAATGATGTTACTCACTCTTTTCTTTGATCCCCTACTTAGACTCTAAAGAGCCAGAGGATACCCCAATGTATGTTACTGAAGGCCAGGACAACGTCTTCTATGAAGAACCGAATCTCTCTGGTGGAGTTGAAGAGATGGAGTATGAGATATGCTATGGAGTTGAAGGAAACAAGTTAGAGTAGCTTCCATATTAGTAATTAGTACTTAAGTTTAGCCGTGAAGCATAAAATTTACACAATAAGCTACTGAGCTCACCTTATGTATCTCGTTGGGATCTTTCGTTCTTGCGCTGAAACAAATTAAATAAGTTGTATATGGTTTGTAAGTTCGAATGACTTGGAGGTACCTATCTTTTGAAATTGTAATAATAATGTGTGTATGTTTATAATTTGGACCAGCAATATTTCTTTTGTACCACTCTAAGGGATGTTCATATTTGTGGAACGGTATTCCGGGAGTATTATATCAACGACTATAGTATACTACAACATGCAGGTATGCTGGGTCACCGCATGTTTACCCTATGTTCTACTTATCGTGCTATACTTCTTTATGTGTTGTGTTTACCTAATGTGCTACATATCTAAAAAATGGTTGTTTGGTCGCGAGCGGTGAGCTCGTTTTGTGGACCGAACATCTGCGCCAAGATTGGTGGTACGACATGGTGTTAGTCCCATATCTCTATTTTTCTAACATGGGAGCATGCGGTTTTGGTCCCAACTTTTGCACACACATTAAAATCAGCTCTATGGTGGAGTCGTGTTGGCATGTGACTGGTCGATGGACTATACCGGCTGAAAAATATCCTGTCCCATGAAACGAGCTCAGTTGAGCCCATGAGTAGAAACGCCCCTCTCTACTTATCATGATATATTGTATTCTTTTTCATTTTAATTACGTTCACATGATCATATACAGGTAGGATGGACATATTGTTTCCGCTGTGCGGTAATTGTGGTTACTCGAGGTGCATGGATAAGAAGTTTGCCATAGTGCTTCTTAATAACTGTGAAGTTACAATGGTATATGTTCTATGAAGTATATGAGCAATCTAACTTGTTTAAACTATATATGCAATAACAATGAAAACTAATTGGTATTTTATTATGATTTTTGTAAGAACATTCCTTGCATGTTTAGACGTGATTTTATGGTCGTGTTTCAATAGGGAGATTCATCAGTTGGGACAATTTGATGTCATTTTGGACCTACTGAAGCAACCCCAACAAGCGCTACACGTTTCAAGTCACGAATAAGGCGAACTAGACCTTTTTCAGTGGACCTAGGTGGACCAACTGATTGAAAACTATGTGATGAACATCGGGTAGAAGTGTGTCTTCTTTATCGATGAAGATGGCACCACCTACTTCCATTACAAGGACCCCGATAACTCAGACTCCTCTGGTGATGACTATTCAGACCATGACCTGTGAGAATATGAGATCCATGCAATCCATGCATACGTCGTTAGTGTGGTGGTGGAGGCCAATGAGCATATGCCAAACTAGTTAGTACAATGATGACGAGGATTCAAGCTAGCTTGAGCTAGTAGTATGTTGAGAACTTTAATAAGGCAGCTACTACCTAGTCGATGAACTTCAATAATATGTTATTGTTATGAATCTATTGCTTCTAGATACTAAGTATGATATTTTAGATTTGTGATATATATATAGAGAGAGAAACCCTATTCAGCATCCAGGATGCAGAATAGTTATTTTGCACTCCATATATTTTTATGTTCTCATATCAGAAATTTATGTTTTACATATAAATAATTATGTTCATATTCATTTGAAACACAAAAAAATCGACATAAAAATACAATTTATGAGTCAATATAGTGTAAAAACATAAAAAAATATGCATTTCACGTCATATTTTTATACGGCATGACGTGTCTAAATTTTCTCACGTTCTTCATTATTTTTAAAGTAAGAAAAAATTTGACGTAAAAATTACATACGGTTACAAAAGATAAAGGGTGGGTGTAAAATAACTATTCTACACCCTGGGATCAAATAGCGAGACTCATATATTTATATATATTGCTCCTAATTAAATAATACTAGAAAAAAGTTAATATACCAGTGGCGTGCTACCGCACACGTTACTGATAGTGTGCCCTCACACTACAAGCAATGTATATCTATAGCACACTAAAGGTAATTCTTACCAATGACCCCGTAGCTATAGTCTGTTGGGAAGGCCAAAGCCTCCCGCTACATGTAACCATTTTTCTAGTAATGTATGCAATGGTATTATTATTTAGGTATTTCTTGTGTAGAAATTTTTGCCACACTCCTTTCATTTTTTTCCCATCCAAATCAAGCTTGTTCTCGCTTATTGCCTTCTATATAATGGATCTTGCAATTTGGCCGGATGATAAAGGAAGATATGACGCCTGACGATAATGATAATGTGGGCCATGGTGTCATGTTACACAATTGTTATGCTTTAAAAAAAGAGACGGTAGTGGGCCGACGACATATGGGCGGTTAGAGGCAACACCAGAATCTGAAGAGAAAAAGAAGTAAAAAAGAAGTGAAACAAAAGATGTAAAGAGGTAAAGAAGTGATGAACTTATGTCATTTTGTTCTATCAACGACCCTAATTTTGGTGTATAATTTCAATTTGTAGTAGGTAACATCGTGATGAACTCTCATTTGCTAGTAGCTACACAATGACGTTAATTTGATGTTGCTTGTTAGTTTAATTTACTGACTATTAGTTTCATATTCGGTTTATAAAATGTGTAGTAGATCATCACATGCGAGAAATGTTGACCACAACACTAGCACACATGGAAGAAGAAAATTTTGAAGACCTTCAAGTTTTGCTTTCCTTTTGGACTAGATATTATAATCATTAAAGACAATTCGCGTATATCTACCATGTACTATTCACTACTATAAATATATTGTGGTATTGATTGTCAAAAAAGTGTTTTTATCTAACCAGCCATAATGCGCTTTGTTGCCAACCAAATAACTGGCCAAAATTGTTCCAAAACTAAATTTACGCAACCAGCCTAAACCAAATCTAGCAGCATGCAGCACATAAAGAACTATAAATAGCAAAAACAAAATATATTGAACCGAGAGAACAAAAACACGCCTAAGTTTTTTCTAAAATCACATATATTAGGCATGCAAGCCGCGTTATTAAAACCTTCCAGTCCCCTTAGGTACCCTGGTAAGAAAAAAGAGTGTGTCTGAAACTTGCAGCCCATCAAACAATCGTTTACATCGTTTATAAAGGTTTGCAGAATAAAATAGGGGGTTCATCGACCCAGTGACATGCAATTTTTAAATTTAAACACTCCCTAGCTATCTAATGTGCCACTGTGTTCATATCTCTCCCACAATTGTTGAACTCAACGTAAATAGCGGATGTGTTGTTCCAAACACGATTTTTGCGCGAACACAATTGAATAACCTCTGTCGAGTCTGATTTTGCTTCAACATTGTGGAGACCAAGGCTATTAGCAAGCGTGAGGCCATGCATGATAGATAAAGCTTCCTCCATTGCAACAGATGCCACATGTGGAAGGTACGTGAAAGAGCCAACTATAAACACTCCATGGTTATTCTGAATAATAGCAGCTGAAGCACCAGTCCATTCGCTTACCAGATATGCCGCATCAACATTCAGCTTGACGTAAGAGGCTCTCAGTTTTACACATGGTCTCTTCATTGGTCGTAGACTTGAATTCGTAGACTTTGTAGAATTTGCAGTAATCGCACGAATAGACACAACACAATGCTGAGTGGGTGGAATTCGTTCACCATGTATGCGGTAGCGCCTAAGCCACCAAATATACCAAGCCGCTACTGCAACCAAACTGTTCTTCGTCGGGCTGTTATCCGATAGAGTAGACAGTGGTAAATTTATTAGGTATTCCAGCGCTTGTGATCCTGACCTCTCTTCTGAAGTGGCTTTCGTAATTTTATGCTCCAGGCCAAGAGTTGTCCAGATCAAAGCCGCATCATGGCATTTGAATAACATGTGCTCCATATCCTCACTAGCCACGGTGCATAAGGGGAAAACGCCATTAGTTTCAGTGTGGGTTTTAAAAAGAATATCCTTAAACATAACAATATCATGAAAGACATGACAACAAAAAAATTCACTTTTGTCGGTACATTCAGGTTCCACAGGTTTTTCTAGGTTGGGTTATTTAAAGGGGTAGCTCTAATCAGCGATCTGCAAGTGATGAAGTTGAACTGATGTATCCATTCGACATGATATGTAGATCGAAGAGAGAAGAAGCCCTCCTTGTTCCATGCCACGCCAAAAATTCATCAAAGCCATTGATAGTAAGAGGAATTTTGCAAAATTCTAGCTACATAAATTGGGTGGAAAATAGTCATAACCAAATCTTGGTCCCAGCTTCCTCTAATGGGGTCAATAAGATCACAAACCTTTATTAGGAGACAATTACCACGTGGGGCGGTGATTTTCCGATCCGGACTACCAGGCAACCATGGATCCTTCCAAATTTCAATAAATTCACCATTTCCAACACGCCATATGCATCCCCTTTTAAAAGTTTGTATCTCATCTATAATGCTTTGCCAAGTAAAGGAAGACCCCGCCTTAGGTCCTGCTTTAAGAATATCTCCATATGGATAGTATTTTGCACGCAAGAACTGGACACATAAGGAATTTGGCTCATCAATTAATCTCCATACCTGCTTGGCTACCATGGCCAGGTTAAAAGATTGAAGGTCTCTAAACGCCATGTCTCCCTCCTTCTTTGGGAAACACAACTTCCAATATGCATACCAATGCATTTTATTTCCATGCTCATCATCTCCCCACCAGAATTGAGAGATCACATATGTTATCTTCTTGCAAATATTCTTAGGTAAAAGAAAAACTGACATAGCATAAACAGGTATTTCTTGAAGAATTGCTTTAATAAGGATCTCCTTACCACCAATGGATAGAAGCTTTTCCTTCCATCCTTTAATTCTTTGGAGCACCCTCTCCACAAAGTGTACAATGCAGTCAATTCTGTCCGCCCCAACTATTGCTAGTAGACCCAAGTACTTATCCGAAATAGCATCAGTATTAATATTTAGCGTCTTACATATCTCAATTTTAGTATCCACATGGGTATTGGGGCTAAAGAAAATACTAGATTTTGCCACACTCACCATTTGTCCCGAGCTTGCACAATAGGTATCCATCACATGTTGCAACGATATTGCATTATCCAAATCTTCCTTTAAGAGAATCAAATAATCATCAACAAATAATAAGTGTGAAATTGATGGTGCATTCATGCACACCTTGACCCCTTCAATGCCACCAATCTCCTCCACGTGCAATAGTAAACTAGAAAGGCCTTCTGCACATAACAGAAACAAGTATGGGGATAGTGGATCCCCCTATTGAATGCCCCTGGTAGGGATAAATTCCTCAGTCATTTTCGAATTAAACCTAACGAAGTAAGAAACTGAAGTAACACACTCCATCACAAAATCAATCCACCTTTTATCAAACCCAAGTTTGTCCATCATGTTGTGCAAAAAATTTCACTCTACCCTATCATATGCCTTGTGCATATCGAGTTTCACTGCACAGAGCCCTGACTTTCCCTTCCTCTTGTTCTTGATTTTGTGAACACATTCATATGCCACAAGCACAGTGTCTGTAATAAGAATTCCCAGAACAAACACTCTTTGGGTGGGGGAAATAATATCTGGGTGGATCAACTTTAGTCTTTCTGCAAGCATTTTTTAAATGATTTTATAGACTACATTGCAAAGAGAGATAGGACGGAATTGAGAGACCTCCTCCAGGTTATCCACCTTCAGAATTAACACCATAACTGTCTCATTCCACCACTTAGGAATGATCCTTTCATTTATAGCCTTTAAAACAGTAGCGGTAATATCATTACCGACTAAGTGCTAGAACCTTTTATAGAAGATTGCATGTAATCCGTCCGGTCTAGGGGATTTTAGATTGCAAATACTAAACACAGCCTTTTTAACATCTTCCGCCGAGAAGGGAGCAAGTAGACTGAAGTTCATCTCGGTAGTAATTCTAGGAGCAATTTTCTCTAGGAACTCCGGGTCGGTCTGGTTATTATCAGGGGAAAATAAACTTGTAAAATATTGAAGGATAACCGATTTAAAGCATCGTTACCTTCCACGAACTGACCCGATGGGTCCTTAATTTTCTTGATGAAATTCCTTTTCTTTCGAGCCGATGCAAAGTTGTGGAAATGAGTTGTGTTATTATCTCTGCTTTTTAGCCAATCCATACGCGCATGTTGGCTCCATTTAATTTCCTCCTTCTCTAGTAATTTCTCAATCAGTTTTGCTAGTTCATTTCTGCGTTGCTCATCAATATCCACCAGAGGGCCATGCATAATTGTTTTCAGTTCGCATTGGGCTTCTCGAAGTTGCTTCTTGGGCTGCATCAGGGTGCGCAGATCCCAAGCATGGAGCCTAGCATGCATGGTTTTTAGTCTGGTAAGAACGTCGATCATCGGCTGATCTGATGCCGCAACCGTCCACTGAGCTTCAATCTCCTCCATGAACTCTTCCTCTTTAAACCATCTTGCTTCAAATCTGGACTGTCTTCTTTGTGGATTTGATTCTGCCTGTGTATAGTACTCTGTATCTAGCATAAGTGGTCGATGGTCTGAACGGTTGTACTCTAGATGGATAATAGTCAATTGGTTATGCATAGCACTGTTTTAGCTATTCCTCTGCATAGTCTCTCCCTCATCTGACCTCTATGTCAGGTAAACTGATCTCCCACATAGCCAACATCCTCCAATCCGCAAGCATCCGTAGAATCATGAAAAGCTTTAGTGTATCTTTCCGGTCTAATTCTTCCTCCCTCCTTCTCGTGAGCATACAGAATTTCATTAAAGTCACCCATAATTAACCAGGGTAGGTTATTTTGTTGGTGAATCTCCCTCATTCTATCCCAAGTTTGATATTTCTCGGATCATTTAAATTCACCATACATCCCTGTAAATCTCCAGACTTTATTTGTATTCTCCCCTATACAAACATCAATATAGTTTGGACAAGCATACATTTGAGTAATCTTCACTTCCTTCTTCCAGAACATTAAAAGGCCACCTTTCCTCCCATCGGTGCATTGGATAATATTGAAGTCCATCCTTGGCCTCCTTCTAAGACACTCTGCCGGATATCGATCAAGGTGTGTCTCCGAAAAAACACGACCTCCAGGGTATTGCGCCTCAACACATCCAGAAGCGCTAGGACTGCTGAGGTATTACCTAGCCCGCGGCAGTTCCATACAATGATATTCATTGCAACCAGACGGATTCCCCTTGGGAACCCACCAGGGGATACTACTTTGTGGCCCAAAAGATCGCAGGCGAAGGCATCACGGGGTCTGAGTTGCGTGTAATCACCGCGATTCAAAAAGTTGGAGGGGTAAATACCGAGAGGGGCATTTTGAGTGAATGGTGGCCAAACCAAATATTTTCAAATCTTAGTCGTTATGTCAGGATATTCCGTTACATTAGTACTTGTCGTGTCCCTGTTGTGCATCTTCTAAGTCACCTTACACGTGTCGCACGGGCAAATCCATTTTTGTACTTTCCTAACCCCCAACACTGAATCCGGCAGTGGCGATCCTTTTTCTCCCCCTCCCCGTACATTGAATCTGGTTCGGCAGTAGCGACGGTCGTTTTTATCCCTGCCCCCTCCCCCTCCCCCCCCCCCCCACACACACACACTAAATCCGGCGGTGGCATGTCAAGCGAGGCCAAGGTGGTAGCTACGTCAATAACTGATTCGGCTTCGTCGGATCCAGCATCTCGGGCACAACGCCAGACAAGCGAAGCAGCGGCGGGGTCTGCATCCCATGTTAGCGAGGAGGTCATCCAGAAGTCTGCTAACGGGGTACCTACGAGCAGCGGGTTGAAGAGAAAGCTAGGCCGGCGGCGGAGTGTTCGGCTGCAGTGCGGGGTCATGCAACCCTGATCTCGAAGAAAACCGCCCAGGAGAAGAGCGGAGGTGAATTTTTCTTTTCTGTGCCATGTCTTGCAAGTAGATTAGTTAGTACAAAGTAGTGTCGAATGAACTAAAAGGTCCTCTTTTTAATCAAATTAGGAACAACTTCGATGCAGCGGACCTATATGAGTTCACGGTTCATGTCCGCCAGTACACTGCAAAACTAGATTTTGGTTGCGAGAGGGTTGTGTTAGGGCAGGATGTACGTCTGCTTGTCAACTACAAAGAGGTTGTGTCAGTTTCGCAGCTAATAGATATGCTTTATTATAGAATTCCTTGGGGATCCAGACAGAGGGGAAAATTGGTGTGGCGTAACATGAGTGATACCTATGTGCAAATTGAGCACTCCCATGAGCTTCAGATGCTTTGGGAGTGTTGTGCAGCTGATCATAAGGTGAAAGTTGAAGCGATGATTGATGATATGTATGCAGATACTGGAGATCTTGTTGCCAGAGCTTCTGCTGCTCGAGTTTACGGACCACCAGATGCTGATCAAGCTAAGTTCAATATACACCTAGAGGTGTATTCATACACAGCAAAACTTGATGGCGGAGTTAATAAGCTAATTTCTTCATGTACTCTGGAGATAGCCGTTGATTCCAAAAACATAACTTTTATTGAACTAAGAGAGATGATTGGTAAGGAAATCATTATTGGCCCTAAGCAGATGGCACGACTCCGGTGGTGGCATCATAAGAAGCAGGAGTTCATAGAGGTTTTGGATACCGATGATCTGATGCAGATTATGCGACGAAAGAAGCAAACTAGGAAGGTGTTCTTCCTGGATGCCATTTCTGATGTTGTTGGACAGGTTGTAGTGGATGCAGAGTTCCCTATTGTGGCTGAATAGAACGAGGCGGTAGACATTGATCAGATATGATGAGAGTTGCTACCCAGGGCTTGTCGGATAGACCGTAGGGCTCCCCTGCTTGTATTTGTAACAAAGATTTTTGTTGCTTTGGAACTGTGTTGATGTGGTCGTGTTTGTTCAAAGATTGCAATCCGATGTTCTATGAGCTGTTGAGATTTTCTGACATATCACTCGATAAAGGCATCATTGTTGTAATAAGACACAGGTACATTTTACTTCACATGATTGTGTTTGCTGAGATGATGTCATAAATTTGTTTTTGAGATTATGATTGTTGCGAGATTATAATATAATATGCTATGAGCTATTGGGATTTTGGGACATATCATTCATTGAAACCGTCACTGAACAAGGTGATATATAAGTACCTTGTAGTTGACATGATTATTATGTAATATAATGCTCTATGAGATCAGTAATTTGACTAATCGCTGGATAACTATCTGTTACTTAGAAGGAAGAACTATCATGGATGAATGAGCGTAGGGTTTAGAGAAAAAACTTACTAAGTAGGAGACAGTGATCTATGGGACGCACAGGTCTAGGATTTAGGAATAAGGGTTAAGGGGTTAGTACAATAAACAGTGCATTAGAGCCTAAACCATAAATCATAATCCTATATTGTTCGGTACATAAGATTTGGTATGTTGCTATAAGTCAAACAAATTGGGAAGGAGTAAGTACATGATTAATATTATAAATTAAAATGAAGGAAGAGAAAAACTATTAGATATGAGATAGTAATCCAGCCACGGGACATTCTATCAATTAAACTATTGTAGCATGCCAATTTAGTCAATGTTGCAATGTTGACGCACTTCACTTTCCCCACTCCTCCCTCCACTCACTACCATCCTCTCTCTCTCTCTCCTCACCATCGCCAACGCGTCGCCGCGTCCGCATTCGCCACCGCCCTGGAACGACGAGGACGACTAGTCGAGCAGCGACAGCTTTCTCTCCGACATCGAGTCTTCCCTCCCCGATGTGAGTTCCTCTGTTTTCTCGGCAATGGTTAGGCATTGGTAATTACCTTGACCCAAGACTTGAAATGTGCATGCAATCGTGTTTATTTCTAGATTTTCGTTCCCTTATAGGTACCACTCACGATCTACGGCCCTGATTGGGAGGGCCTAGATCTCGACTGGGAAGTACCATATGACCATGGGCTAAAACTGAGGAAATATGTTGCATTTGAAGACAGTAACACTGAAAGAAGGTTTTGGGTTGTACAAATCATGTTTGCTTTCGTTATGTACAATGGCGATATGAAGAAAATTGTGTAGTATTATGTTGATAATTAGATCCCGTGTTTTTTTAGGTTGGCCTGGTGTGTAAAGCAGTAGAGTGGGTGGATCTTGAGTGGCCAGACGCACTTAAGAAATGTTTTGCCCAGTTGTGGGATATGTATGAGCCCGAAAGGTCGGGGAGATTTACAGATGCTCGTGATTCAGCTGCAAAAAATTACAAGCTCTTGGTAGGAAATAAGGAGCTGGAACAGGAAACCAAGCATTTGCTGTCAGAACTAAATGACACAATCAATGGGAGCTTGGTGGTGGGAACTACACGGAAGATTCAAAAGGCAGAAAAGGAGAGGGATCATCTCATGCAAGAGAATAAGAAGCTAGAGTACTACATTGTAGAGTTGTTGAAGGATCTGAAAAAGGAGCGCGAGGTGAACAAGGACAAGCTACAGATGATCAAGGAAATTTTAGATGAATAATTTGTGTTGTGGCAATATCTAAAACTAGTTAACTATAAGACTTGCAATTGTGATATCTTGACTAATCCAAACTCAATCCTTGATCAAAATAACCTTTCATAAGAAAGCATAGTTTGCATAGAGAGAGGTCCACATTTACAAAATCACTACTACATGGATAAAACATGATTTGGTCCGTCAGAACACATAGTTTGCAATCTAATTTCAGAGGAACTTATAGTTTGCATTGAGCCTGGCGCGGAGATGGTCCTTTTTCCTTCCTGAGAAGCTCCAGTTCAAGGGTTCGTTCAATCAGGTCCGCTTTGGTTTTTACCTGCTCCCTTAGTACTTGGATGTGCGCCTCCTCCTGGTTCAAGCGCTCCGTCTAGGAAGCGGCAAGCTTATCAGTAAGCTTAAGATTATCAACCATGAGATCCTTGATGATGTCCTCTTTCATACATGTCGAAGCAATACTTTTATCATGAAGTTCCTTCCAGCTGGCGATGTCCACCTTTAGATTGTGGCACTTGTCATAAAGGATGGTGACTTCTTCTCTCAGGCAGTCATGGGACACTTTCTGAAAATCCTTTCTCCATTTGGATAGCCATCTTGTCCTTTAGCCAGGTCGGCAGTTCTGGGTTGAGCTTTCGCCTCTTCTGCTGCAACAAAAATATGTGGTTAGTTTCCATAATTTAAACAATTAACTAGTGTCAAAGTCATAATTTGAAGGATATAGCAATCAAGGATTGTTCAAAATTTAATAGAATCAACTAGTGGCATAGTCCTAATTCTAGAGATAATGTCAGAGCAATATAGGCTTTTTCCCAATTCAACTAGATAAAGTAGTGGCATATTTCTAATTTATATGATAGAGCAATATAGCCTTTTTCCCAATTCAATAGGATAAAGTAGTGGCATAGTCCTAATTTCAATTTCGGAGCAATATAGCCTTTTTTCCAATTCAACAGAATAAAGTAGTGGCATAGTCCTAATTTCAATTTCAAAGAAATATAGCCTTTTTTCCAATTCAACAGGATAAAGTAGTGGCATAGTCCTAATTTCAATTTCAGAGCAATATAGCATTTTTCCCAATGCAATGAGATAAAGTAGTGGCATAGTCCTAATTTCAATTTCAAAGCAACGTGGGACTATATCCAACTAAGGGTGATGTGGGTTTTTCCAATGTAACCAAATAGTAGTGGCATAGTCATAATCTAATTCCAAGCTCAGATACATAATGGAAAGAAAGGATGATGACCATTCATGAGAACACAAACCCATAATTCAGTTCATAGGTAAGTAAGATAAACAGATAAATAAGGAGTTGCTCCAAGATTCCTTAATTGCACGACATGAATAAATTACAAAAGCAGCGGAGCATGAACTGAGATTCCTGCCCCCCCCCCCTACTCAGAATCTGAATTGGGCATTGTCGTTAGCTCCCCGTTCTCCCCATTTGGACTCTTGGGCACGGTGATACCTCGGCCCATGTCCTCCTCCATCTGTCTCAATGAATCCAGGCAACAGTCCCTGTCATTGTAGGATTTTATGGCAGCCTTTGCTTCGATGATGCGTTCTCTGCGTGTCTCGGTGGCTTCGTCCAGCAGGAGGACGCATGTATTCTCGAGATTCTTCATGTCACACAAGAGCTTCGTAATTAAGTTGATGGCCAGGCCTTGTTTGGACAAGCTGTGTGCGATCAACTTTTGTAGCTCGTCGATCACCCTCTGCAGCTCGTCGCACTTTGCTTCGACCCTCTTGATGTTAAGTGAAAAATCAAGCGTGATCTCCTTCTGTAGAGACAAACGCCTACGAAGGCGATCATTACCCTGGGTTAGGTAGCATGCACCCTACAGTTGGTTGTCTATCTTGGCATTGATCGCGGTCACCTTGTCACGGCAATTGGCCTTCGCTTGCTGCATCGTTCATGTTATTTAAAATAGGTACTCTATAATTGTACTGCATGTTCCAGGGAAGCACAATATTCAAGTCACAAAAACCCCAAATATGTCTATGAAGATTGAGCGTGGTCCCTACTTGGAGGCTACTTGCGGGCAGACATGATAATATTTCCACATTTAGAATCTCAAAAATAAAACCAAATGCATGTTGGGATTTCCTACCTCGTTGTGCCGGGGAACAGGGCCGAACGGGTCCTGCGATGCCGCCGCCATCGTGCTGGTTTCAGGATCCATGACCGCCCTGGAATATGTAGCAGAGTAAGAAGAAGAAGAAGAAGAAGAAGAAGAAGAAGCAGGAGAAGTAGAAGAAGACTATACCGGGAGGAGCCCTGGCCTACTAGAACACTCAGCGCCGCCATCGCCATCGTGCTGCTTTCAGGGTCCACGGCCGCCCTGGAATATGTAGTAGAGAAACGGGAAGAATAAGAAGTAGACATAGAAGAATAATAAGAATAAGAAGAAGAAGAAGAAGAAGAAGAAGACTGTACCGGGAGGAGCCCTGGCCTGCTGGGACATTCAGCGCCGCTGCTGCCATCGTGATGCATTCAGGGTCCATGGCCGCCCTGGAATATGTAGCATAGTAATAAGAAAAAGAATAAGAAGTAGACATAGAAGAAGAAGAAGAAGAGTAAGAAGACTGTACCGGGAGGAGCCCTGGCCTACTGCAACATTCAGCGCCGCCGCCGCCATTGTGCTGATTTCAGGGTCCACGGCCGCCCTGGGATATATAGCATAGTAATAAGAAGAAGAATAAGAAGTAGACATAGAAGAAGAAGAAGAAAATAGAGAATAAGGAGAAGACTATACCGGGAGCAGGAGGTGCCCTAGCCTGCTAGAACATTCAGCGCCATTGCTAGGAGAGATTGGGTCTCTGTGCAAGGGGAAATGAGCAGCTGGTTGAGCAGGAAGTCCAAGGAGGTGAGTTGTCTCCATTATCTCCGCATGCATGGTTGATTTGCCTCTCCTCCGGGGAGCCATGGCTAATGCAGGTGGAGGAAGGTGGGGGAAGGAGGAAGAAGAAAGTGATGGGCGGGGGGAGAATGGTCAAAGAGTCCAGTCTGTGGTACAGTCTTATACAAAACCACCGTCTCCGGTGTTATCTCAACCTACATCCACCGTTCATTTGTTAATCGATGGCCTATGTTGCTTCCTTCTCAAAGAAGCATGACTGGCAGAACCAGGGAATAAAACCCCAAAGTCCACACGATGGGACTCAATTGGACAGGCTTTAATGAGATGGACGGTTCAGCAGGGGCTTCGGCGCGCGCCGCCTAGTATCCCGTGGATAAAGGGGTCGGGGTGGGACTACGAGGGAGGAAGTAATTACGGGCTGCACGTCCAGCGTGTGTGCATGCTCAAGGGGTTGTCATGACACACGCAACTGCTACATGGACAGAACATGCTGGAACGTTCAACTCCACGTTAAGAGGCACGCACTGGACATTTCCCGACGCTGCCACACGGCGCATTTTGTGGTTTGTTACATGACAACACTCCTAATACGTAGATATTTTACGATGTAGCACAATTTTTACGTGACTAGACTATGAGATGCTCATAGCGCCCCTAATAGGATCGGCACCCAACTCTGCGTACCCGCCATCGCGCATTTATGAACAACTTCCTCGCGCAGCATGGAACCATGCCATGGCAGTGGCAGATCCTTGCCGGTGGCTGACCGTCGCGACATTGTTCCTGCCTGACGGCAACCATCTGAGGCCCTACGACGTGTCCAACAACGCCTGGATCCGTCGACATCGGTGCTCAAGGACACCGCGACGTCGAAGCTTGTCGTACCCACCGCACCCGAGAAGCGCGTTGCACCGGCAGAGACGGAGGAGTGCCAAGCAGCAGCTAAGACGGAGAAGCGCCAGAGGAAAGCATGCGAGACCACCATGAAGAAGGGCAGGAGGAATACAAGATCCAGCGATGAGGACGACTCCGACTCGGGAAACGAGGAGGCGTTCATGGAGAAGTTGGAGGCAGAAGCGGAGGAGAGTGACGTCGACCGGTGGGACTACGAGGAGGAGGAGGACTCTGCCGAGGTGAGAGCGCGTATATATAAGGAGGGAGTTTCTGACAAGTCATCAGAGGACATCGCCACCGCCACCGACAACGACGAGGATGATGACGACGAGTAATGTTCTGTTGTTAGTATTGTTATTACATATTTAATTACCACATCTTGTAATGTAATTGTTGTAACTACCATGTCGTGTGTAATAATATTGGGATGTTGCTACTATAACAATTTTGTGTGGCCGTTAGATCAAATAGGATCAACGGTTGGCTGGCACGATCCGCGTGACAACTGTCAGACCAATCAGGATGTGTTGGTTTCTGCGTGAGCTGTAGTAAGGGCTTTTCTGAGTATTCGTGACTAGCATAGAGGGAAAATCTGAGTTAACATGGCTTCCAACCCTAGATTCCCCCCCATCGCTGCCCAGAACATGGAACCACTCCATGGATTGAGCCCAAACCCGGCACCTAGCTCCCTCTCGGCATCGCAAGCGACTTCTCCGACTAGAGATTTCATGGTGATTTGGAGAAATCTCGACTTTCCATTTTCTGAACCCGAAAACCCAGCGTTTTCCCAAAGGAGGTGAAAGATTAGAGTGCGCCCGAGGCAATTTCCACACATGCTACACCATGGTGCATGGCCATTCCCGGGAGGTGGGTATTTATCTCGTGGTGCAAGCATATACTCTATTTTTTTGAGTTATGCCCCGGTAAATGCAGTTTCTAACTGTATGTACCCTATAAAACTCTCAATTTTCAGGGAAAAATGGTTTGGGGTGCTCCATGGGGTACCTAGGCTGGATGCATGCCTGGGTCCAAGATTGCACCGACCGTCGCGTTGTCGCGGCCGCCGACGGATTTTGCTCTTTTTTTGGGCAGCACCAAACAAAATCTGAAAAAATAAAAAAAATGTGAAAACAGCTCCTTGAGCCCTTGCATGTGACCCACTGCCCTCATGAAATCATAGGCAAGGAATACCAGGTCCTTTGGCACCCAAGGCACCACCAGGATGTCTATCGAGTGTGAGTTAACATGGCTTCCAACCCTAGATTCCCCCCTCGCTACCCAGAACATGGAACCACTCCATGGATTGAGCCCAAACCCGGCACCTAGCTCTCTCTCGGCATCGCAAGCGACTTCTCCAACTAGAGATTTCATGGTGATTTGGAGAAATCTTGACTTTCCATTTTCTAAATCCGAAAAACCGGAGTTTTCCCAAAGGAGGTGTAAGATTAGGGCGCGCCCATGGGCCCGAGGCAATTTCCACCATGCTACACCATGGTACATGGACATTCCCGTGAGGTGGGTATTTATCTCGTGGTGCAAGCATATATTGTATGTTTTTTGAGTTACGGCCCGATAAATGCGGTTTCTAACTGTATGTACCATATAAGACACTCTCAATTTGTAGGGAAAATGGTTTGGGGTGCCAGATAGCTCAGATATGTAGAGCTCGTTAGGAACCCAAGAGGAAGGTATGATGAGCATAGCACCATGTGTTCCCTCAGTTATGAAACCAAGGTTATCGAACCAGTAGGAGTAAGAAAAAAACCGCAAGGTGTTGCTAACAACTTGGAACCTGCACAACACAAACGCAATACTTTGCCCCAACTTACACTGAGGTTGTCAATCTCACCGATTTGCTGAAAACAAAGGATTAAACTTATAGTGTGGAAGATACTAATTGCTTGTAGAAAGTAAACAGTAAACGGTAACAGTAGATGGTATATCAATGGTAAAGAATGGACCGGGGTCCACAGTTCACTAGAGGTGTTCTCCATAAGATAAATAGCATGTTGGGTGAACAAATTATAGCGGGTAAATTGATAGATTGAAAATGCATAACAATTCATATACTAGACATCTTGATTCCTACGAGATTTGTTTGGGCATTACAACATAATACATAGACTGTAATCCAACTACATCTATGACTAATAATCCACCTTTAGGTTATCATCCGAACCCCTTCCAGTATTAAGTTGCAAGCAACAGATAATTGCATTAAGCAAAGTGTGTAAAGTAAACAATACAATTATCCTTGGACAAAGGATTGTTGTTCTCTACCTAGTAGCAATAGCACATCTACAACCTTAGAAGTTTCTGTCACGCTCCCAGATTACTAGAGGCATGAACCTACTATCGAGCATAAATACTCCCTCTTAGAGTTACAAGCATCTACTTGGCCAAGATAGCTACTAGCAACGGAGAGCATGCAAGATCACAAATAACATAGACATGATAGAATCAATAATCATTCTGACATAGTACCTCAATATCCATCGGATCCCCGCAAACACAACATGTAGGATTACAAATAGGTGATCTTGATCATGAACGGAGCTCACAAGATATAAACATGATAGCACAAAGGAGGAGAATCAACCATCTAGCCACTGTATGGACCCATAGTCCAAGGGTGAATTACTCACGCATCACTCCGGAGACTGGCATGGTGATGAAGAAGACCTCCGGGATGATCTCTCCCCTCCGACAGGGTGCCGGGAAGAGCTTTGGATCCCCCCGATCTAGGGATGGAGATGGCGGCGTCTACAGACTCTTTCTTGGAGATTTGATCGGGTGCTTAGGGTTTCTACATCGGGGTGCTTATATAGGCGAAGAGGCAAGTTCGGTGGGCGCCCGAGGGGCCCACACCTAGGGCTGGGGCCCCCCCTTGGCTGCGCCACCACATGGTGTGGCCGCCTCGTGGCTTCACTTCGTCTCCCCTTCGGTCTCAATGTCGAGTCGGGTAAAATATTGACTTTGGCTTTTGTTCCGTCCAATTCCGAGAATATTTCTTTACTAGCTTTTTTAAAACCAAAAACAGCAGAAAATAGGCAACTGGCACTATGGCATCTTGTTAATAGGTTAGTTCCATAAAATGTATAAACATACCTCAAAGTGTAAACAAAACATAAGAAAGTTGATATAAAACAAGCATGGAGCATCAAAAATTATATATACGTTTACGACGTATCAAGCATCCCCAAGCTTAACTCCTGCTCGTCCTCGAGTAGGTAAGTTATAAAAAGAATAATTTTTGAGGTGACATGCACCATCACAATCATGATCAAAATATTTGTAAAGCATTGATAGCTGGGATCAAAGTACTCTAAACATGAAAGATGTAGCTCTAACAATAAGACATAGCAACTAAGTTGTAGCAAGGCACAAACAAAAGATCATGAATAACAATGCATTGAAAGACGTTTGTTTGTTTCACATATAGAAAACATAGCAAGAGTGGTATTCATCTTGTCCTTCATGGTATAGCAAAACATAAATGCATAGGACACCTTCAAAGTTCATAAGGGTGACTAGATAGAAATAATTTAAGAACAAGCAATATCAAAGTTATGAATCAATCAATAAGTTTTGGGACAATGCACATTAAACTAACAATGACAATTATGCTCTCTTAATTGGTGCATGAAGATAGAAGATGGAGAGTCAACATAAAGGTAAAAAGAAAGGCCCTTCACAGAGGGAAGCAGGGATTTCGAGTTTCATAAAGATCTTCCAAAAATTATGGTACTTTTTAGCTTTCATCTCTCATTGCCGCTATCATAAGCATCTTGAAGTGATTAAGGATAAAGTGAGGCAAATATGAGTTATATGCTTGACAGATCATAAGTTGAAATTCTCATGCCCCTTGAGTACAAGTACCAGACCTCATGCTACTCAACTTTGGTCACAAGTAAGTTCTTGTCATTGTAAGTGTATGTGTATCATAGAGAACCGCCAATGGGTTACCCCTTGCCCCATGACACAAGAGCTATCCCATATCAAAATGACAAGGCAACAGACAATGAGCATCTCATCAATCTTTTTATTTGCTATTTGCATAGGTTTTTATTGAGGATGCTTCACAGAATGTTGATTATGGTTATGCTGCAAGTTTCCACCATGATTAAGCATGGCTTAGGCTAGACGCCCAGGCGTTTCTATAAAACATATACATACTCCATGGACTTACAAGTTCTCATCTTATTTCACACCGACGACATCCATAAATAAAAGAACATGATATCAACTGAATAAATAAGTGCAATGTCGAAAGCGGACCCCATGAAAACATGGTTTTGATAACTCCCAACTTATAATTTGCAAGCACACAAGCATCATAAGATTTTCACAATGGTTCAAGTTTATTAAGTGCAAGAAATAAAGTGTGCCATCAAGTTTGTGAGAGCTTTAATCACTAATTTTCACATAACAAGTTTAATTTGGAAGATAGATAAACACATGAATATACTTGGAATGGTACAACACACCATGCATAGGAGTTTATAGTGGACTCTTTGGAATAACTTGGTTTCTTGGGAGTTGGATGCATGAGTAGAGCTTACTCATTACAAGTGGAGGCTAGCAAAAGACTGGGAGCGACCAACTAAGAGAGCAATAATGGCGATAATCATGCAGAGCGACAAAACATTATTAACTAAAGCATAAAGTGATATCACAAGTCAAAAATAAATGATCATATAGGCTAAGGTGACTGGTTCATAGTCTTAACATGGTGTAAGCATGTGCCAAGTCAACCGAAATAAAGCATCAAAGGAGAATACCATAATATTATGCTTTTGTATGCTAAAACAACACATGATTCTTTCAAGGCACACTAATCAATCTCAATTGTTTGGAACAAGTCATGCTATAGTAATAATAACTAAGCATATGGTCAAATAAACATCTAACATGACATGTTAAAGTCTAGGCCACAGTCAAAACAAGCTTACTTTAATACCACTATCAGCATGAAACTTTCTACTCTTTTACAACACCAATCAACATATTTGAAACAAAATAAGAATGCGGGGGTCCAACTAATTTATTCAGCAAACCAAACTAAAGAGAACTAAAAACAAAAAAAAAGACGCTCCAAGAACAACACAATAGTGCATGAAGCAATATAAAGTGTCTAGAAAGAGACCTGGGATTTTTATTGATGAAGAAGGGGATGCCTTGGGAATCACCAAGCTTTGACGCTTGTACCTCTTGAATATTTCTTGGGGTGACACGGGTGGCATCCCCAAACTTGAGATTTTGTCCATTCTTCATCTCATCACATTATTCTTCCCTTACACTTTAAAATTTCCTTCATAAAAAACTTCACACAATTCTTCATTAGCAACATTAGTGTATTCAAGATAATAAGTCCTTGGGTTCAGTTTCAACACAAGTAAAACATTCATTAAAACACAAGCTACTGTAAAAATTTCTTTAAAAAGCTCAAGTTATCAAAGAGAACTCAAAAAGAAACCGACTAAGAGGCAAATGCAAATAATGGCAGAAATCTGTCAAAACAGACCAACGGGTAAAAACCGATTTTCTAGAAGAACTTATGTTGCTCAAATCAAAAATTGCTAAAATAACGAAAGTTGGATAATAACCTGGGGCATATGCTCAGAAAATTACAGCTCAATCCGACGTACTAGAATTTTCACAATTTTTTACAGTGAAGCTTAAAAATCTGTTTCAGGACAGCAACTTCCCCAAATCTTACTTCTCTCTCATTAGAGGTTATTCTTGGCACAAAAACCACACAAAAGGGATAAGGAGAGGTTATTACAGAAGTAATAACTTCCAAGACTCAACAAAAGAAAAAGTTACTAAAATAAAAATAATTTGGGTTATCTCCCAATAGTACTTTTCTTTAACGCCTTTAAGTTTGGCATGGAAAGCAAGAATCAAGTATTTTCGAATGAAGAAGCATCAAGATCAATACCAGAAATTTCATCAACAAGGCATGGTATCTCAACCAAATAAGTTCTAGAGGATCCTCTCTCAATACTCTTGGGTTCACTATTTTCATCAAACGGGTTTTCAGGAACAATCCGATCAAAATTATTTTCTAGGGCTTCATGCATTCCTACAAGTTTAGAAGGTGTTGGTATTTTAATTTCCTCTCCATTTCTGGGTTTGGTTTTTTCCAGCTTTCCTAATGTACCCATAATATCTACACATGACCCTAGCATATTAAAACGATCAAAGACCTTTCTAGCATCTTTAGCAACATCATTGAATTCTTTAAGCAAAGTTTCTAGAATAAAATGTCCCTTTTCAGTATCCCCAATATCTTTAAGTTTAAGGAACATTACTTGCATCATGGGGTTAATGTTAACAAACCTAGCCTCCAACATGTGAACTAAAGAGACTGCAGCAATTTCATAATTTGGAGCAAGTTCTGCTAAGGATCTTTCCTCGATATCCTCATGCTTGCTAACATGATTAAATAATTTTTCAATATTATCTTTCCCAATTATAGAGCCACTACCTATTGAAAGGTATTTCAGGTTGAACTTAGGGATCAACATGGTGAGCTAAGAACGAGGTAACAACTAAAGAAAGAACTATTTTTGTGTTTTTAATAAAAAGAAACAAAGCAGTACAACTAATTGTTTGTATTTTTTGATAAAAAGAAACAAGCAAAACAAAGAAAAATAAACTAAGAAAAACAAAAACAAAGTAAAGAGATTGGTTGTGAGAGAATCCCCTTGCAAGAATCTTCTTTCTCCCTGAGAAGTGATTAACGAGGAGGAAGAGATTGAAGTTGTCCTTATCTCCCCAGCAACGGCACCAGAAAAGTGCTTGATGGCTCAGATATTTAGAGCTTGTTGGGAAACCCAAGAGGAAGGTATGATGAGCACAACAACAAGTTTCCTCAGTTATGAAACCAAGGTTATCAAACTGGTAGGAGTAAGGAAGCAACCCCAAGTTGTTGCTAACAACTTGGAACCTGCACGACACAAACTCAATACTTTGCCCCAACTTACAGTGAGGTTGTCAATCTCACCGGTTTGCTAAAAACAAAGGATTAAACGTATAGTGTGGAAGATAGTAATTGCTTGTAGAAAGTAAATAGTAAACGGTAACAGTAGATGGTATATCAATGGTAAAGAATGGACCGGGGTCCACCGTTCACTAGATGTGTTCTCCATAAAATAAATAGCATGTTGGGTGAATAAATTACAGCGGGGCAATTGATAGATTGAAAATGCATAACAATGCATATATTAGACATCTTGATTCCTACGATTTTTGTTTGGGCATTACAACATAATACATAGAACGTAATCCAACTGCATCTATGACTAATAATCCACCTTCAGGTTATCATCCGAACCCCTGATACGTTGAAAACGTATCTATAATTTTTGATGTTCCATGATTGTTTAGTGTCTACTTTGCTTTACTTTGTCTACACTTTGAGGCGTTTTATATGTTTTTCTGGACTAACCTATTAACAAGATTCCATAGTGCCAGTTGCCTGTTTTCTTCTGTTTTTGGTTCCGGAAAAGGCAGAAAATCAATATTCTTGAAATTGGACGGGACAAAAGCCAAAGTCAATATTTTACTGTGGGAACACAGAGCCAGAATACGAGACGGAGGGGAACCACTAGGGGGCCACACCCCCTGGCCGCGCGGCTAACCCTAGCTTGCACCTGGGGGGTGCGGCCGCCCTGGCTGCCCCATGCGCCTCTTCGCCTATAAAGACCCCCGATACCAAAACCCTAAGGACCCGATCAATATTCCACGAAACAGTCTGTAGCCGCCGCCACCATCGTCCCTAGATCGGGGGATCTGAAGCTCTTCCCGGCACCCTGTCAGAGGGAAGATCATCCCGGAGGTCTTCTTCTTCATCATGCCAGCCTCCGGTATGAAGCGTGAGTAGTTCCACCTTGGACTACGGGTCTATGTAGTAGCTAGATGGTTGCATCTCCACCTTTGTTCTACCATGTTTAGAGCTTGCAAGCTCCGTTCATGATCAATATCATCTATTTGTAATCATTCATGTTGTGTTTGTAGGGATCCGATGGATATTGAGATTACTATGTCATATTGATTAATGGTTTTGTCTTATTGATTCTATCATGTCTGTGTTGTTTGAGATCTTGCATGCTCTCCGTTTCTAGTAGCTATTTTGGCCAAGTAGATGATAGTGACTCCAAGAGGGGGTATTTATGCTCGATAGTGGGTTCATGCCTCTATTTAATCTAAGGGAAGTGACAGAAATCTCTAAGGTTGTAGATGTGATGTTGCTACTAGGGGAAAACAATGGTCTCTTGTTCATGGAACAAGTGGATTGTTTACCTTAAATACTTTTATTAAAGCAGTTATCTGTTGCTTGCAACTTAATACTGGAGGGGGTTCGGATGATAACCTGAAGGTGGATTACTAGTCATAGATGCAGTTGGATGCCGGTCTATGTATCTTGTTGTATTGCCCAATCGAATCTCATAGGATCATGAATGTCTAGTATTGCATTGTTATGCCTTGCTCAGTCCTGTCAATTGCCCTGCTGTAATTTGTTTACCCAGCATGCCTTGTTTGTTTATGTTAAGGAGAACACCTCTAGTGAACTATGGATCCCGGTCCAATCTTTACCATTTATACATCTTTCACTGTTACTATTTACTTTCTGCAAACCACCATTACCTTCCACACCATATAGTTAACCCTTTGTTTTCAGCAAACCGGTGAGATTGACAACCTCACTGTTCGTTGGGGCAAAGTCTTGAGTTTGTGTTGTGCAGGTTTCCAAGTTGCTAGCAGCACCTTTGAGTCGTTTCCTTCCTCCTACTGGTTCGATAACCTTGGTTTCTTACTGAGGGAAAACTTGTTGTTGTGCTCATCACACCTTCCTCTTGCGGTCTCCCAACGAAGCTCTACATTGATCTGAGCCACCATCAAAGATTTTCTAGCGCCGTTGTCGGGGAGGCTAAGAACGTCTTCACAAGGGGAGTCCTTCACAACGTTTCTCTTTACTTTGTTTTTGTTTTTCTTATTTTCTTTTCCTTGGTTTTGTTTGCCTCTTTTTATCAAAATTTCCAAAAAAATAGTTTAGTTTGGTTTGCTTTCTCTTATCAAAAACACAAAAAATAGTTCCTACTCTAGTTGTCACCTTTCTCTAGCTCACCATGTTGATCCCCAAGTTCACCCTGAAAGACCTTTTAATAGGTAGTGGCTCCATAATTGGGAAAGAAAATATTGAAGAATTATTTAATCATGTTAGCAAACATGAGGATATTGAGGATAGATCCTTAGCAGAACTTGCTCCTAATTATGAAATTGCTGCAGCTTCTTTAGTTCACATGTTGGAGGCTAGGTTTGTTAACCTTAACCCATGATGCAAATTTTGTTAATTAAACTAAAAGAAGAAGAGGATGCTGAAAAGAGAGATTTCATCCTAGAAACTTTGCTAAAAGAGTTCAATGATATTGCTAAGGAAGCCAAAAAGGTCTTTGAACATTTTAATATGTTAGGCTCTTGTGTAGATGTTATGGGTACTTCCAATAAAACCAAACCCGGAGAGGAAATTAAGATACCCATACCTTTTAAACTTGTAGGAATGCATGAAGCCTTAGAAAAGAATTTTGATTGGATTGTTCCTGAAAACCCATTTGATGAAAGTAGTGAGCCTAAGAGAGATGAGAAAGGATCCTCCAAAACTCATTTGGATGAGATACCTTTCCTAGTTGAAGAGATTTCGAGTATTGATCTTAATGCTTCTTCATTTGAAAATACTTGATTCTTGCTTCTTGTGCCTAACTTAAAGGCGTTAAAGAAAAGTACTTATTGGGAGATAACCCAAAACTTTTCTTAAGTCTTGGAAGTTATTACTACAGTAATGACCTCTCCTTATCCTTTTTATTTGCTTTTTGTGTCAAGAATAACCTCTAATGAGAGGGAAGTATGATTTGGGGAGTTGTTGTCATGAAACAGATTTTTTTACTCCACCATAAAAATTCGAGTAAAATCTCTGTAAGTCGGATTGAGCTGTAATTTACTGAATAAATCCCCCAGCTTGTTATCTAACTTTAGTTAGTTCAACACTTTTTTATTTGAGCAACAGAAGGTCTTTGAAAAAAAATCGGTTTCTATCTGCTGGTCTATTTTGACAGATCTGCCATTATTTGCATTTGCTTCTTATTGATTCCTTTTGGGGTTCTTTTTGGGAAATTGAGCTTTTTGAGGGAATTGATACAGTAGGTTGTGTTTTTAGTTAATGTTTTGCTGTTCTAAAACTAAACCCCAAGGGTCTATTATCTTTTTAATACACTAATGTTGCTAATGAAGATTGTGTGAAGTTTTGTATGAAGGAAAAATTTTAGGTGTAGATAAAGAATGATGTAATGAGATGAAGAATGGACAAAAGATCAAGCTTGGGTATGCCACCCTATGTCACCCCAAGAAATATTCAAGAGGTAGAAGCGTCAAAGCTTGGGGATGCCCAAGGGATACCCTTCTTCATCAATAAAAATCTCAGGTCTTTCTAGACACTTCGTTTTTATTATTTCATGCACTGTTGTGTTGTTCTTGGAGCATCTTAGTTTTCGTTTTTGGTTTTTGTTTGCTTAGTTTTCTTGAATAAATAAGATTGGACCCCCGTTCTCGCTGTGTTGTTTCAAATAAGTTTATTGGTGTTGGAGAGGAGTAGAAAGTTCTTACTTGAATAGTACAAGAGGAGATTGCTTTGACTATGACTTAGACTTTATCATGTCATGATAGATGTTGTTTTGACCTTATGCTTAGTGATTATTGTTGTAGCATGAATTGTTACAAACAATTAGGTTTGCTTAATGTGCCTTTAAGGAATCATGTGTTGTTTTAGCATACAAAAGCATAGTATTGTGGTATTCTCCTTTGATGCTTTGTTTGGGTTGACTTGGCACATGCTCACACCATGTTATTACTATGAACAAGTCACCATAGCCTCTATGATCATTTAGTCCTAGACTTGTAGTACCACTTTATGCTTTGATTAGTAATGTTTTGTCGCTCTGCATGATTATGGCCATTATTGCTCTCTTAGTTGGTCGCTCCCAGTCTTTTACTAGCCTCCACTTTTATGAGCATGCTCTCCGTTTCTAGTAGATATTTTGGCCAAGTAGATGCTAGTGACTCCAAGAGGGGGTATTTATGCTCGATAGTGGGTTCATACCTCTATTTAATCTAAGAGAAGTGATAGAAATCTCTAAGGTTGTAGACGTGATGTTGCTACTAGGGGAAAAGAACGGTCTCTTGTTAATGGAACAAGTGGATTGTTTACCTTACACACTTTGCTTAAAGCAGTTATCTGTTGCTTGCAACTTAATACTGGAGGGGGTTCGAATGATAACCTGAAGGTCGATTACTAGTCATAGATGCAGTTGGATGGCGGTCTATGTATCTTGTTGTATTTCCCAATCGAATCTCATAGGATCATGAATGTTTAGTATTGCATTGTTATGCCTTGCTCAGTCCTGTCAATTGCCCTGCTGTAATTTGTTTACCCAACATGCCATGTTTGTTTATCTTAAGGAGAACACCTCTAGTGAACTATGGACCCCGGTCCAATTTTTACCATTGATACATCTTCCACTGTTACTGTTTACTTTCTGCAAACCACTATTACCTTCCACACCATATAGTTAACCCTTTGTTTTCAGCAAACCGATGAGATTGACAACCTCATATTCGTTGGGGCAAAGTCTTGAGTTTGTGTTGTGCAGGTTTCCAAGTTGCTAGCAACACCTTTGAGTCGTTTCCTTCCTCCTACTGGTTCGGTAACCTTGGTTTCTTACTGAAGTAAAACTTGCTGATGTGCTCATCACACCTTCCTCTTGGGGTCTCCCAACGAATCTCTACATTGATCTAAGCCACCATCAACCCCTTCCAGTATTAAGTTGCAAGGAACAGATAGTTGCATTAAGAAAAGTGTGTAAAGTAAACAATACAATTGCCCTTGGACAAAGGATTATTGTTTTCTCCATAGTAGCAACAGCACATCTACAACCTTAGAAGTTTCTGTCACTCTCCCAGATTACTAAAGGCATGAACCTACTATCAAGCATAAATACTCCCTCTTGGAGTTACAAGCATCTACTTGGCTAAGATAGCTACTAACAACGGAGATCATGCAAGATCACAAATAACATCGACATAATCAATCTGACATAGTATCTCAATACCCATAGGAACCCCACAAAAAAAACATGTGGGATTACAAATAGATCATCTTGACCATGAATGGAGCTCACAAGATCTAAACATGATAGTACAAAGGAGGATAAACAACCATCTAGCTACTGTATGGACCCATAGTCCAAGGGTGAACTACTCACGCATCACTCCGGAGGCTGGCATGGTGATGAAGAAGGCCTCCGGTATGATCTCTCCCCTCCGGCAGGGTGCCAAGAAGAGCTTCGTACCCCCCCCCCCGATCTAGGGATGGAGATGGCGGCGGCTACGAACTCTTTCATGGAGATTTTATCGGGTGCTTAGGGTTTCTGCATTGGGGTGCTTATATAGGCGAAGAGGCAAGGTAGGTGAGCGCCCGAGGGGCCCACACCTAGGGCTGGCACGCCGCCCCTTGGCCGCGCCACCACATGTGTGGCCGCCTCGTGGCTCCACTTCGTCTCCCCTTCAGTCTCTATGTCGTGTCGGGTAAAATATTGACTTTGGCTTTTGTTCTGTCCAATTCCTAGAATGTTGCTTTACTAGCTTTTCTGAAACCAAAAATAGCAGAAAACAAGCAATTGGCACTGCGGCATCTTGTTAATAGGTTAGTTCCAGAAAATGTATAAAAATACCTCAAAGTGTAAACAAAACATAAGAAAGTTGATATAAAACAAGCATGGAGCATCAAAAATTATATATACGTTTACGACGTATCAGTGCCCCATGGGGTACCTAGGCTGGTGCATGCCTGGGTCCAAGATTGCACTAATCGTCGAGTTGCCGCGGCCGCCGGCGGGTTCCGTCATTTTTTGGGGCAGCACCAAACAAAATCTAAAAAAATAAAAATAAATGCGAAAACGGCTACTTGAGACCTTGCATGTGACCCACTACCCTTATAAAATCACAAGAAAGGCATACCAGGTCCTTTGGCACCCAAGGCACCACCAGGATGTCTATCGAGTGTGATTTAACATGGCTTCCAACCCTAGATCCCCCCTCGCTGCCCAGAACATGGAACCACTCCATGGATTGATCCCAAACCCGGCACCTAGCTCCCTCTCGGCATCGCAAGAGACTCCTCCAACTAGAGATTTCGTGGTGATTTGGAGAAATCTCGACTTTCCATTTTCTGAACCCGAAAAACTAGCGTTTTCCCAAAGAAGGTGGAAGATTAGGGCGTGCACATGGGCCCGAGGAAATTTCCACGCATGCTACACCTTGGTGCATGGCTATTCCCGGGAGGTGGGTATTTATCTCGTGGTGCAAGCATATACTATTTTTTTAGTTACGGCCCGATAAATGCGGTTTCTAACTGTATGTGCCCTATAAGGCACTCTCAATTTTTAGGTAAAAATGGTTTGGGGTTCCCCATAGGGTATCTAGGCTTGATGCATGCCTGGGTCCAATATTGCACCGACCGTCGCGTTGCCGCGGCCGCCGGCGGGTTTTGTCATTTTTTTGGGCAGCACCAAACAAAATTTAAAAAAAATAAAAAAATGTAAAAATGGCTCCTGGAGCCCTTGCATGTGAACAACTACTCTCATAAAATCGTAGGCAAGGCATACCAGGTCCTTTGGCACCCAAGGCACCACCAGGATGTCTATCGAGTGTGAGTTAACCTAGCTTCCAACCCTAGATTCCCCCCTCGCTGCCCAGAACATGAAACCACTCCATGGATTGAGCCCACACCCGGCACCTAGCTCCCTCTCGGCATCGGAAGAGACTTCTCCAACTAGAGATTTCGTGGTGATTTGGAGAAATCTCGACTTTCCATTTTCTGAACCCGAAAACCCGGCGTTTTCCCAAAGGAGGTGCAAGATTAGGGCGTGCCCATGGGCCCGAGGCAATTTCCATGCATGCTACACCATGGTGCATGTCCATTCCTTGGAGGTGGGTATTTATCTCGTGGTGCAAGCATATACTATATTTTTTGAGCTACGGCCCAGTAAATGCGGTTTCTAACTGTATATATCCTATAAGACACTCTCAATTTTTAGGGGAAAATAGTTTGGGGTGCCCCTTGGGGTACCTAGGCTGGATGCATGTCTGGGTCCAATATTGCACCGACCGTCGCGTTGCCGCGGCCGCCGGCGGGTTTCTCCGTTTTATTGGGCAGCACCAAACAAAATCTAAAAAATAAAAAAATGTGAAAATGGCTCCTGGAGCCCTGGCATGTGACCCATTGCCCTCATAAAATCATAGGCAATGCATACCAGGTCCTTTGGCACCCAAGGCACCACAAGGATGTCTATCGAGTGTGAGTTAACATGGCTTCCAACCCTAGATCCCCCCCTCGCTGCCCAGAACATGGAACCACTCCATGGATTGATCCCAAACGCGGCACCTAGCTCCCTCTCGGCATCGCAAGAGACTTCTCCAACTAGAGATTTCGTGGTGATTTGGAGAAATATCGACTTTCCATTTTCTAAACCCGAAAAACTGGCGTTTTCCCAAAGAAGGTGCAAGATTAGGGCATGCACATGGGCCCGAGGAAATTTCCACGCATGCTACACCATGGTGCATGGCTATTTCCGGGAGGTGGGTATTTATCTCGTGGTGCAAACATATACTATTTTTTTGAGTTACGGCCCGATAAATGCGGTTTCTAACTATATGTGCCCTATAAGACACTCTCAATTTTTAGGGAAAAATGGTTTGGGGTACCCATGGGGTATCTAGGCTTGATGCATTCACATGCTCTCTTTCTTGTACATTTTTTACCCAATATATAAAAATGACATAGTGGGGGCCTTCCCCACTGTATTTATGTCAAAAAAAGGCTTGATGCATGCCTGGGTCCAAGATTGCACCGACCGTCGCGTTGCTGCGACCGCCGGCGGGTTTTGCCGTTTTTTTGGGCAGCACCAAACAAAATTTAAAAAAATAAAAAATGTGAAAACAGCTCCTGAAGCCCTTGCATGTGACCAACTACCCTCATAAAATCGTAGGCAAGGCATACCAGGTTCTTTGGCACCCAAGGCACCACCAGGATGTCTATCGAATGTGAGTTAACCTGGCTTCCAACCCTAGATTCCCCCCTCGCTGCCCAGAACATGGAACCACTACATGGATTGATCCCACACCCGGCACCTAGCTCCCTCTCGGCATCGCATGCGACTTCTCCAACTAGATATTTCGTGGTGATTTGGAGAAATCTCGACTTTCCATTTTCTGAACCCGAAAACCCGGCGTTTTCCAAAAGGAGGTGCAAGATTAGGGCGTGCCCATGGGCCCGAGGCAATTTCCATGCATGATACACCATGGTGCATAGCCATTCCCAGGAGGTGGGTATTTATCTCGTGGTGCAAGCATATACTATATTTTTTTGAGTTACGGCCCGGTAAATGCGGTTTCTAACTGTATGTACCCTATAAGACACTCTTAATTTTTAGGGAAAATAGTTTGGGGTGCCCCATGGGGTACCTAGGCTGGATGCATGCCTGGGTCCAAGATTGCACCGATCGTCGCGTTGCCGCGGCCGCCGGCAGGTTTCGCCATTTTTTTGGGCAGCACCAAACAAAATTTAAAAAATAAAAAAATGGCTCCTGGAGCCCTTGCATGTGACCCATTGCTCTCATAAAATCATAGGCAAGGCATACCAGGTCCTTTGGCACCCAAGGCACCACCAGGATGTCTATCGAGTGTGAGTTAACATGGCTTCCAACCCTAGATACCCCCTCGCTGCCCAGAACATGGAACCACTCCATGGATTGAGCCCATACCCAGAACCTAGCTACCTCTCGGTATCTCAAGCGACTTATCCAACTAGAGATTTCGTGGTGATTTGGAGAAATCTCGACTTTCCATTTTCTGAACCCGAAAAACCGGCGTTTTCCCAAAGGAGGTGCAAGATTAGGGCGCGCCCATGGGCCCGAGGCAATTTCCACGCATGCTACACAATGGTGCATGTCCATTCCTGGGAGGTTGGTATTTATCTCGTGGTGCAAGCATATACTTTATTTTTTAGTTATGGCCCGGTAAATGCGGTTTCTAACTGTATGTACCCTATAAGATACTCTCAATTTTTAGGGAAAATGGTTTGGGGTGCCCCATGGGGTACCTAGGCTAGATGCATGCCTAGGTCCAATATTGTACCGACCGTCGCGTTGCCACGGCAGCCGGCGGGTTTCGCCGTTTTTTTGGACAGCACCAAACAAAATCTAAAAAAAGTAAAAAAAAAAGAGGTGAAAACGGCTCCTGGAGCCCTTGCATGTGACCCACTGCCCTCATAAAATCATAGGCAAGGCATACCAGGTCCTTTGGCACCCAAGACACCACCAGGATGTCTATCGAGTGTGAGTTAACATGGCTTCCAACCCTAGATGCCCCCCCTCGCTGCCCAGAACATGGAACCACTCCATGGATTGATCCCAAGCGCGGCACCTAGCTCCCTCTCGGCATCGCAAGAGACTTCTCCAACTAGAGATTTCGTGGTGATTTGGAGAAATATCGACTTTCCATTTTCTAAACCCGAAAAACTGGCGTTTTCCCAAAGAAGGTGCAAGATTAGGGCATGCACATGGGCCCGAGGAAATTTCCACGCATGCTACACCATGGTGCATGGATATTTCCGGGAGGTGGGTATTTATCTCGTGGTGCAAGCATATACTATTTTTTTTGAGTTACGGCCCGATAAATGCGGTTTCTAACTGTATGTGCCCTATAAGACACTCTCAATTTTTACTGAAAAATGGTTTGGGGTGCCCCATTGGGGTATCTAGGCTTGATGCATTCACATGCTCTCTTGCTTGTACATTTTTTTACCCAATATATAAAAATGAAATAGTGGGGGCCTTCCCCACTGTATTTGTGTCAAAAAAAGGCTTGATGCATGCCTGGGTCCAAGATTGCACCAACCGTCGCGTTGCTGCGGCCGCCGGCGGGTTTTGCTGTTTTTTTGGGTAGCACCAAACAAAATTTAAAAAAAATAAAAAAATGTGAAAACAGCTCCTGAAGCCCTTGCATGTGACCAACTACCCTCATAAAATCGTAGGCAAGGCATACCAGGTCCTTTGGCACCCAAGGCACCACCAGGATGTCTATCGAATGTGAGTTAACCTGGCTTCCAACCCTAGATTCCCCCCTCGCTGCCCAAAACATGGAACCCTCCATGGATTGAGCCCACACCCGGCACCTAGCTCCCTCTCGGCATCGCAAGCGACTTCTCAAACTAGAGATTTCGTGGTGATTTGGAGAAATCTCGACTTTCCATTTTCTGAACCCGAAAACCCGGCGTTTTCCCAAAGGAGGTGCAAGATTAGGGCGTGCCCATGGGCCCGAGGCAATTTCCATGCATGCTACACCATGGTGCATAGCCATTCCCAGGAGGTGGGTATTTATCTCGTGGTGCAAGCATATACTATATTTTTTTGAGTTACGGCCCGGTAAATGCGGTTTCTAACTGTATGTACCCTATAAGACACTCTTAATTTTTAGGGAAAAATAGTTTGGGGTGCCCCATGGGGTACCTAGGCTGGATGTATGCCTGGGTCCAAGATTGCACCGATCGTCGTGTTGTCGTGGCCGCCGGCGGGTTTCGCCGTTTTTTTGGGCAGCACCAAACAAAATCTAAAAAAATAAAAAAATGTGAAAATGGCTCCTAGAGCCCTTGCATGTGACCCATTGCTCCCATAAAAACATAGGCAAGGCATACCAGGTCCTTTGGCACCCAAGGCACCACCAGGATGTCTTTCGAGTGTGAGTTAACATGGCTTCCAACCCTAGATACCCTCTCGCTGCCCAGAACATGGAACCACTCCATGGATTGAGCCCAAACCTAGAACCTAGCTGCCTCTCGGTATCGCAAGCGACTTATCCAACTAGAGATTTCATGGTGATTTGGAGAAATCTCGACTTTCCATTTTCTGAACCCGAAAAACCGGCGTTTTCCCAAAGGAGGTGCAAGATTAGGGCGCGCCCATGGGCCCGAGGCAATTTCCACGCATGCTACACAATGGTGCATGTCCATTCCTGGGAGGTTGGTATTTATCTCGTGGTGCAAGCATATACTTTATTTTTTAGTTATGGCCCGGTAAATGCGGTTTCTAACTGTATGTACCCTATAAGATACTCTCAATTTTTAGGGAAAAATGGTTTGGGGTGCCCCATGGGGTACCTAGGCTAGATGCATGCCTAGGTCCAATATTGTACCGACCGTCGCGTTGCCACGGCAGCCGGCGGGTTTCGCCGTTTTTTTGGACAGCACCAAACAAAATCTAAAAAAAGTAAAAAAATGGTGAAAACGGCTCCTGGAGCCCTTGCATGTGACCCACTGCCCTCATAAAAACATAGGCAAGGCATACCAGGTCCTTTGGCACCCAAGACACCACCAGGATGTCTATCGAGTGTGAGTTAACATGGCTTCCAACCCTAGATCCCCCCCTCGCTGCCCAGAACATGGAACCACTCCATGGATTGATCCCAAGCGCGGCACCTAGCTCCCTCTCGGCATCCCAAGCGACTTCTCCAACTAGAGATTTTGTGGTGATTTGGAGAAATCTCGACTTTCCATTTTCTGAACCCGAAAAACTGGCGTTTTCCCAAAGAAGGTGCAAGATTAGGGCGTTCCCATGGGCCCGAGGCAATTTCCATGCATGCTACACCATGGTGCATAGCCATTCCCAGGAGGTAGGTATTTATCTCGTGGTGCAAGCATATACTATATTTTTTTGAGTTACGGCCCGGTAAATGCGGTTTCTAACTGTATGTACCCTATAAGACACTCTTAATTTTTAGGGAAAAATAGTTTGGGGTGCCCCATGGGGTACCTAGGCTAGATGCATGCCTGGGTCCAAGATTGCACCGATCGTCGTGTTGTCGCGGCCGCCGGCGGGTTTCGCCGTTTTTTTGGGCAGCACCAAACAAAATCTAAAAAAATAAAAAAATGTGAAAATGGCTCCTGGAGCCCTTGCATGTGACCCATTGCTCTCATAAAATCATAGGCAAGGCATACCAGGTCCTTTGGCACCCAAGGCACCCCCAGGATGTCTATCGAGTGTGAGTTAACATGGCTTCCAACCCTAGATACCCTCTCGCTGCCCAGAACATGGAACCACTCCATGGATTGAGCCCAAACCCAGAACCTAGCTGCCTCTCGGTATCGCAAGCGACTTATCCAACTAGAGATTTCATGGTGATTTGGAGAAATCTCGACTTTCCATTTTCTGAACCCGAAAAACCGGCGTTTTCCCAAAGGAGGTGCAAGATTAGGGCGCGCCCATGGGCCCGAGGCAATTTCCATGCATGCTACACAATGGTGCATGTCCATTCCTGGGAGGTTGGTATTTATCTCGTGGTGCAAGCATATACTTTATTTTTTAGTTATGGCCCGGTAAATGCGGTTTCTAACTGTATGTACCCTATAAGATACTCTCAATTTTTAGGGGAAAATGGTTTGGGGTGCCCCATGGGGTACCTAGGCTAGATGCATGCCTAGGTCCAATATTGTACGGACCGTCGCGTTGCCACGGCAGCCGGCGGGTTTCGCCGTTTTTTTGGACAGCACCAAACAAAATCTAAAAAAAGTAAAAAAAAGGTGAAAACGTCTCCTGGAGCCCTTGCATGTGACCCACTTCCCTCATAAAATCATAGGCAAGGCATACCAGGTCCTTTGGCACCCAAGACACCACCAGGATGTCTATCGAGTGTGAGTTAACATGGCTTCCAACCCTAGATCCCCCCCCTCGCTGCCCAGAACATGGAACCACTCCATGGATTGATCCCAAGCGCGGCACCTAGCTCCCTCTCGGCATCGCAAGAGACTTCTCCAACTAGAGATTTCGTGGTGATTTGGAGAAATATCGACTTTCCATTTTCTAAACCCGAAAAACTGGCGTTTTCCCAAAGAAGGTGCAAGATTAGGGCATGCACATGGGCCCGAGGAAATTTCCACGCATGCTACACCATGGTGCATGGCTATTTCCGGGAGGTGGGTATTTATCTCGTGGTGCAAGCATATACTATTTTTTTTGAGTTACGGCCCGATAAATGCGGTTTCTAACTGTATGTGCCCTATAAGACACTCTCAATTTTTAGGGAAAAATGGTTTGGGGTGCCCCATTGGGGTATCTAGGCTTGATGCATTCACATGCTCTCTTGCTTGTACATTTTTTACCCAATATATAAAAATGAAATAGTGGGGGCCTTCCCCACTGTATTTGTGTCAAAAAAAGGCTTGATGCATGCCTGGGTCCAAGATTGCACCGACCGTCGCGTTGCTGCGGCCGCCGGCGGGTTTTGCTGTTTTTTTGGGTAGCACCAAACAAAATTTAAAAAAAATAAAAAAATATGAAAACAGCTCCTGAAGCCCTTGCATGTGACCAACTACCCTCATAAAATCGTAGGCAAGGCATACCAGGTCCTTTGGCACCCAAGGCACCACCAGGATGTCTATCGAATGTGAGTTAACCTGGCTTCCAACCCTAGATTCCCCCCTCGCTGCCCAGAACATGGAACCACTCCATGGATTGAGCCCACACCCGGCACCTAGCTCCCTCTCGGCATCGCAAGCGACTTCTCCAACTAGAGATTTCGTGGTGATTTGGAGAAATCTCGACTTTCCATTTTCTGAACCCGAAAACCCGGCGTTTTCCCAAAGGAGGTGCAAGATTAGGGCGTGCCCTTGGGCCCGAGGCAATTTCCATGCATGCTACACCATGGTGCATAGCCATTCCTAGGAGGTGGGTATTTATCTCGTGGTGCAAGCATATACTATATTTTTTTGAGTTACGGCCCGGTAAATGCGGTTTCTAACTGTATGTACCCTATAAGACACTCTTAATTTTTAGGAAAAATAGTTTGGGGTGCCCCATGGGGTACCTAGGCTGGATGCATGCCTGGGTCCAAGATTGCACCGATCGTCGTGTTGTCGCGGCCGCCGGCGGGTTTCGCCGTTTTTTTGGGCAGCACCAAACAAAATCTAAAAAAATAAAAAAATGTGAAAATGGCTCCTGGAGCCCTTGCATGTGACCCATTGCTCTCATAAAATCATAGGCAAGGCATACCAGGTCCTTTGGCACCCAAGGCACCACCAGGATGTCTATCGAGTGTGAGTTAACATGGCTTCCAACCCTAGATACCCTCTCGCTGCCCAGAACATGGAACCACTCCATGGATTGAGCCCAAACCCAGAACCTAGCTGCCTCTCGGTATCGCAAGCGACTTATCCAACTAGAGATTTCATGGTGATTTGGAGAAATCTCGACTTTCCATTTTCTAAACCCGAAAAACCGGCGTTTTCCCAAAGGAGGTGCAAGATTAGGGCGCGCCCATGGGCCCGAGGCAATTTCCACGCATGCTACACAATGGTGCATGTCCATTCCTGGGAGGTTGGTATTTATCTCGTGGTGCAAGCATATACTTTATTTTTTAGTTATGGCCTGGTAAATGCGGTTTCTAACTGTATGTACCCTATAAGATACTCTCAATTTTTAGGGAAAAATGGTTTGGGGTGCCCCATTGGGTACCTAGGCTAGATGCATGCCTGGGTCCAATATTGTACCGACCGTCGCGTTGCCACGGCAGCCGGTGGGTTTCGCCTTTTTTTGGACAGCACCAAACAAAATCTAAAAAAAGTAAAAAAAGGTGAAAACGGCTCCTAGAGCCCTTGCATGTGACCCACTGCCCTCATAAAATCATAGGCAAGGCATACCAGGTCCTTTGGCACCCAAGACACCACCAGGTTGTCTATCGAGTGTGAGTTAACATGGCTTCCAACCCTAGATCCCCCCTCGCTGCCCAGAACATGGAAGCACTCCATGGATTGATCCCATGCGCGGCACCTAGCTCCCTCTCGGCATCGCAAGCGACTTCTCCAACTAGAGATTTCGTGGTGATTTGGAGAAATCTCGACTTTCCATTTTCTGAACCCGAAAAACCGACGTTTTCCCAAAGGAGGTGCAAGATTAGGGCGCGCCCATGGGCCTGAGGAAATTTCCATGCATGCTACACCATGGTGCATGGACATTCCCGGGAGGTGGGTATTTATCTCGTGGTGCAAGCATATACTATATTTTTTGAGTTACGGCCCGGTAAATGTGGTTTCTAACTTTATGAACCCTATAAGACACTCTCAATTTTTAGGGAAAATGGTTTGGGTTGCCCCATGGGGTACCTAGACTGGATGCATGCCTGGGTCCAAGATTGCACCGACCGTCGCGTTGCCCTGGTCGCCGGTGGATTTCGCCTTTTTTGGGCAGCACCAAACAAAATCTAAAAAAATGTGAAAACGGCTCCTGGAGCCCTTGCGTGTGACCCACTTCCCTCATAAAATCATAGGCAAGGCATACCAGGTCCTTTGGCACCCAAGGAACCACCAAGATTTCTATCGAGTGTGAGTAACATGGCTTCCAACCCTAGATCCCCCCCCTCGCTGCCCAGAACATGGAACCACTCCATAGATTGAGCCCAAACCTAGCACCTAGCTCTCTCTCGGCATCACAAGTGACTTCTCCAACTAGAGATTTCATGGTGATTTGGAGAAATCTCGACTTTCCATCTTCTGAACCCGAAAAACCGGCGTTTTCCCAAAGGAGGTGCAAGATTAGGGCCTTCTAGAATCCCCCCCCCCCCCCCACGGGGCCAGGTTGATTCTGCCTCCCTATTGTTAGGCACCGTTGGATTGGGGATAATGGACGATAAGGATCGTCCTTTGCAATAGCAATCCGCGAGTAGGCATTTATGCGTCCCTATTGGCCCTGGCAACCACTAGTGGGCCTACCTCCTTGACTTTATAAACGTGACCGTGTGGCCGAAACTCAAACCCCGTTCGTTCCCTGCAACTCACGTCAGCACAAGCATCGAATCCTACCTGAAGAAATGGCGCCTCGCCATGGAGAGGCCCCGTCTCAGCTTTCACAAGGTCGAGTTATTCACCCACTACGACATACTCGCACCGCTGCTAGCGAGGCCACCAGCCGGCTACGAGCTCAGCTACGCCGGGGTGCCCATGGCGCCACTCTTGTGTGGCATCACACTGTCGAGGCAGATCGAGGAGCGCCGGAGAGTAAGAGGGCAATGGACCGATACACGCGCACCAGCGCATACTAGCCAAGGTGCTTCAAGAAGGAGCGGGAGGCGTTGCTTTGGCTTTGTAGAGCTCACCGTCCGGAGATCCACCCGGATCTGCGCAACCCCGAAGGGAGGCAGCACTTCTGGGCAGTGCCTGGGCATACGCCCTCCACCATTATCGATGTTGCATGTCGTGCAGCACTCATGAAGAGGAACACCTCCGGGCTTGTCCTCATCGATTCAGACTCGGAAGAGGCGTACGGCGATGCGGAGGACGTCGTGCACGACGAAGACAGCGGGAGCAGCATAGTTGATTAGGGTCACTTGAGCCTAAACATAATCGATGTACGGTAGCTTTAATGACCTCTTCGGATAGAATGGCCAAGTTGTAAGAGCGTGTACAGCGTTGTTTGAGTCTACCAAAAAACTTAGAAACAAGTCTAACAGAGGGAAATATGCTACAGCGTTTAGACACACTAATTGGCCCCACTGTTAGAATAAATTACCTATTTAAAAGGGCTTTTTTCCTATTCTTTTCTTCTTGTCAAAGCTCTTTTCTTGTATAGCGTCGGTTGAGTCTAAAGAAAATCTTAGACACGAGTCTAGCAAAGCCAAGTCTGCTCCAGCGTTTAGACACACCGGTAGGCCCCTCTACTTGAATAAAAAACCTATTTATGAAGACTCTTTTCTTATCCTTTTTTTCTTGCCAAAGCTTTTTTCCTCTTAGAGCATCGATGCCCCTGACATAGCCGATGCGACGTTGCTGACAAAGACAAGGCGAGGCTGATGGGACGGTACGATGTCTCTGCTCCCAGCACTTGATGGCACAGTCATAATTTTGGAGTGCGTCAAAGGAGGAGGAGACGCGCGTATCCGCAAAAAATCGCAGGGCACTAACCTGTTACCCTGGCCCCAATTGTGGCACTAATAAATGTAATTTAATCGAGAAATATGGGTTCAGAGCCTTTCCTGAAACATAATAAAACTTATTTATGATATTATTTATAGATAGTCCATGTGATGAGACAATACAATACTGAACCAGGATGTGCCCGCTTTCTAGTCAAGTCGGCGTCCTCGATACATCTGCGCACTGTAGAAGACCGACGAGGCAACACGCAAACACCCCTCGATCAAAGAGCCTCCCATCTTCTCCATCTAGTGTGCACTTCATTCTCGCCCGCAGAATCGGTTCTTGGAGGCCGCCATCACTCTCCTCCAAGAAACCCCAACAATAATATTTGAATCCGTCCTCGCCCCAGTTCATCCAGACTCAATGGCGGATTCGATGCACATGATTCAGTATGGTGGCTCGAGCAAGTTCAGGGACGACACCTTCAGAGAAATCTCTATGCGTATGGACACTACCAGCACCGTCAGGCTGGCCGCATGCTCCAAGGAGTTACGCCGCCAAGTCGCTGGCGGAAAAGGTAGCAGATGCCCTAACAACGGTTGCGAGACATTGTTCTCCTTCCACGACTTCCTCAACCACAATATGCCATGCTCGCACGGCCCATTCTACTGCCCTGAGCCTGGCTATGAGTTCGCCGCCCCGCCCACAGTGCTCCTCGCCCACCTCGAAAAATCCCACTCGATGGAAGTGCACAGTTTCCACTACGGTGTGGAACACAGGTACATCTCTCGGCCTTTGCTGGCACCTGGCTCATGGAGAGTAGAGACCGTCATATCCGGGGATGATGGTACAATGTTCTCGTGCGATTTAACATGCTCCACTCTGGCCTCGCCATATCCGTCCAGTTCGTCAGGTCGGCATCATACAAGTTTCTATGGTACATGGTGGAGTTACACTTATATAAACCTTCAATGATGGGAGGGGACCTGGAGGAGTTCGCCGAATATAGCATGTTTTTCGAGCCGAAGAGCAACGCGCCGCCGGCAGCCGCTAGGATGACTAAAGATTTTTTGAATTTTCTGATTAATAAACATGATAGGTCCATCCTGGATTACTCATTCTGCATCCACAAGGTGGTAGATGACATATATGACTGTCTTGATTCTGATGATCTGCCGTTCAAATTTGGGATTAGGTATTGATGTTGATTCTAGTCGACCAAGGTTTTAAGAGTTGAAACAAGAAATGGTTCTCTTTGTACTACTATTGTGTTTCTTATAATGAGAGGATGACATGTGGGTCCAGCAATAGCCTCACCAACTCCATGGCACGGCCATAATTTTGGTCGTTGAACTGTTACAAATCCATGATTATTGTTTATGGATAATCAGTTTAAAAATTAATGTACTATCTAAACAACCTCGAATTAGGTCGACACCATACATAACATACCCGTTACAAGTACCAGATATAAATAAATTTCAATGAAAATACAAGAAACGACGTTATTGTGACACCTTCTCTCTACTCCTCTTATTACTGTTCAATCCCACGCTGCAATAAACAACAGTTGATGAGGACTGAAACAAAAATGATCAAAATGCCAAGTAAAACTAGTTTCAAGTTTATCTTTTGTCCGGAGAATCGTACAGAGACGAAATTGACAGGGATTTATTGTTTCTCCTACAGTTAGCCGAAATATCCTCAAGAACATCCTCAATCACCCCAGCAACTTCTTCATATTCAAACTCAACTCCATTATTATTGTTTCCCTTCCACTCCCGCTTACCCTTTTGTTTCTTTTCGCCCCCTATCCCTGTCGGCACATCCACGTCCTCAACCAATTGCTTCTTATCAACGTTTCCCTCCACATGCGCATCACCGTTTTCCTTCACATGCAGCACTTCCTCCATGTCATCTCGCTGTGCTTCCTCCACTTCTGCCTGAGAAGCCTCATCTTGTGCCTCCGTGATGTGAACGGGGACAAGGTCAGCATCTCTGAAATCACCTGGAACTGGGTTTTTGCATAGCCACTTGATATGGCCCAACCCTCCACACCATTTGCACTTCCGCTTCCTTGCTCCTAGTCTCGAACCTTTTGCGGTGAAGGCTTCGGTCCTTTCCTTTCTAGGCCTCCCAGGTGGCCTCCTAAGAACTGGTGGTTCGGGTTTGAACACTGGATCGACTATCTCCCAATCATTTTCATCAGCAATAGGTGGTACGTTTTCTGCATAATTTGCAACAAACTTGTCCACGGAGAAATAGTTATGAACATAGTTCTCTATTTCAGTACCTCTACCTCTCAGCTTTAAGATGAAGTGCAGTGCGGTGCATGGTGGCATGGCAGACCAGTAACCTGCCACTTCCTGCATGAACAAGTCTTGTTACCAATGTCTGCAGTAAACCTCCGTTCAGTTATGTGCTTGTCTTGTGCATAAACCTCAGCCAATGTATTGGAACTTCTAACCATCCTTGTCTTTATCGTTCTCATTGCCCTAGTTCTTGCATTCAGTAATAAAACCACCTTTGGAATTATTTTATGGCCTAAAAATTTTCTTGCACAAATTCTCTACCTAAAATCTATCTTCACCATTATACATTGTCTTATTGCATCTAACAAAATAACAATTGCAAGTGACTTAATGCTCCTAATCTTAGAATTGAACCTTTCTGTGAGATTATTGCAAACAAAATCCACTTTTCTTAACTCACCAAACTTGCTTCTGGCCCATAACTTTTTATGATGTTCTTCAAGGTATTCTTTCAGCTTCGGCACGGTATACAAGTTCTGCATGTAAGTAGCATGCGTTCTTGGGGTGTACGTGTATGCTGATCACCACAAGTTGTCTTCAAAGGTCTTTCCTTTAAACTTCTTCGTGAAGCTAGTATCGAGGTGCCGCATGCATTCCCTATGCTTAACCCTAGGAAACACAGCATCAACAGCATTCTGAAGCCCACTAGTGTGTATCACCAAGCCTTTAGGGTGACTAATTACTGCATGTAGTCTCTGTATGAACCATGTCCAGCTTTCAATCGATTAACCCTCAAGAACAGCATAGGCTACGGGAAAAAGGCAATTATGTGTGTCAATAGCACAAGCGGTAGCAAGCTGCCCCCTGAACTTCCCTGTTAAAGAAGTTGCATTTGTTGCCAAGTATGGCCTGCAGCCGTCTAGGAACCCCTTCCAGCATGCCTTCAGGCAGACAAAACATCTCCTGAAGCATTTCTTATCTGCCTATTTATACTTGACCCCCTTGAGACCTTCTCTATTCCTTTCACAACCTCGTAATCAATGTCAACAACACTACTAGGTGATGTCTTCTCTACCTCAGCTTTGAAACTATACAAGATGTGAAAACTATCAGTCCACTTGCCCTAAATGAAGTCTAGAGCCATCTCCTTCCCATCAAAGACTCTATGGTAAGGAATCAAAACGTTAAACTTTTCGCTAAGCTTAGTTCTGAGTTTAGCAGGTCCAATGCTACGATCCTACCTCACCCAGTCAAGTACCTTAGCAGCAATCCACTTGGTTGTCGTCGGTCTAACGTTATCACTTAAAGAAGTATTAGGGCAGTTGTGTTTATTTGTGTTCACCTTGATCTGCATTCAATGGGAATAAAAATAAATCAGAGGAATCATTAGCAGAACAAATATGAGAAAGAACAAAACTAAATGTAGCTATTGCAACCTGAAATGGGTGTCCACCCTGCAATGGAGATGCATGCAATCTCCATTTACACACCTTACTTTCCCTACAATGCACCCTAAATCTTTTTTGGGTGCTCTATTCAACGATAAATTCGAACCCAACTCTTATTGCATAGGTAGCAATGGCATATCTGCATTCCTCCACAGTATCAAAGACAGTCCCCTCATAAATTGTAGGGTTGTCCCTGTCAAAGTGTATCACTGGCATGTCCTCGTCTTCGTCATCGTATCTGCATCCCATTTCTCCATCCTCACATTCCTCTTCCTCATCAGTCTCATACTCAGGCTCATAGTTCAAATCAACCAAATATTCCCTACTCTCCATCCTATCAGGGTCAGCAGCCACATCTGGATATGCTTTCTCATCATCATCATCTTCGATCACAAAATCACCTGACCGCCACACATTTCGATCTCTTCATGCTCAATAAAAGGCTGGTCGACCGCGCTCGGTATCGAAAACAGAGCCTGCTCTGTTCGCGTTCCACACGGCTCTGTATCATTTAGGACAGTCTCTTCCCCAGTATCTTTGTTAATAATGTGCACAAACATCAGCACAGTCCTTGTGCCGAGGTGTTTACTCCACATCATGGCCAGAGCCTCCTCAGTTCTAACGTTGCTGAAAGTCTGCGAATTTGTGTCGTAGTACCTGATTACGAATTCATCATGCTGGCCAATGGGAAACTTGACAAATTGCATGTGCAAGTCATTGAGAGTTATGTCCTCCGCGTCTACTGTCAGCCGATAATCAAATCCACTGGTAACTACGATTCTACTGTTAGACAAGGTTTCAGTCTGGCACTCATGTCGAATCTTCAAAAGAAATCTGGATGAAGCAGACGTCCTACGGTCACCAACACAGATCCTCTCCATCAACACGGGATTAGAAATGCTAATTGGAAGATGCAGAGATGGAATTGCAGTTCTTACCCTTCAGGGAGGATGTATGACACATTCAATGGGCTCCAGAGCGCCAAAGCTTTGCACCCCGCATCCTCTTCCCCTGTTTTGTGCTCCTCCATGTTCTCCAGCCTTGAAGGGTCCATCTCCTCGCTCTCCGTCCGGGAAGGACCCATCTCCGTGTTCTCTGGCCATGCAGGATCCATTTCTATGCGGGATCCAGATCAAAGCCACCGTCGTTGCGCGAGAACCTAGCGCCCACCAAACGATTTTCGTTCCCAGACGCGCATGGGCGGCGACAAAGGCAAGGAGACAGGGAAAGGGAGCAAGGCATGGTGGGTAGGGCGGGTAGGGGATGACGGGAGGACGATAGTCCAGGGGGGAACAAGAGTGTTGCCGGAGGGGACAGAGTGGCGACGTGCAAGACCAGAGCAGTGGAGCGGATCGAAGCTGCGAGCGAGCGACGGAATATGGAATATCACAGAATAATGGGGAGCACTAATCCTCGAACCTGGGATGCGCGCCGTCGACGGTCGAGGTTGCGGGGCCAACCAGTCAGTAAAAGGCCACGTCCTCTTCCCCTGTTTCTGATGGTGTTGCTACAATTCTACGATCATAGTGGCACAGGCAAAATTTCTGGACACAACTAAGGACACACTCGTAAATATACTTAAAATGGAACCCTGACCTGGTATATTGCCCGATCCGGTTACTAGCCACGAATTGTACTTTTAATATCTTAGCACTCTTATGCTGAGAAGGGAAATAAAGATTCAGCAGTTAGTCGAACTAGTTTCGAATAAATAAGATACACTCTTAGGAAGCTTAGCTATGGCCCCACCTAAGAAGAAGCCGCCGCCGCGGCGGCCGCCGCCGAAGCTTGGCTATTTGGCCCCTCCGAGGCAGACCATGCGACTGTACTACTCTAACATACCACCTTTTTGTGTAATATTAAATAAGATATGTTTGAGAATTGCATGCATGCATAACACTTGCATTTTGGTTTAATCAAGAAAGAACCAACAAAACCCTAAACCCTAACTCCCCTCTCTATTTGAAACATTCATCTAGTTTTGAAAAATATTTGGAAAGAAACACAAAATGCATGGAACCCAATCAGTACCAAGGGCCCCTTCGGGTTTCAGTTATATCACAAAAGTTTCTGTGATTTTAAATTATCCAAAACAGATTTAAAATTCAAAATATAAAAGGAAATCAGAAAAACAGAAAAGAAAAAGGTTTACTGGAAATAAAACAGGTTTCTAACCTATCTGGCCCCAGCCCACCTCTTCCCTCTCTCTTTCTGCCGCCCACCGCAGCTAGCAGCCAGCCACCCGGGGCCCAAGCCGGCCGAGCCTAGCCCGATACCCCTCCGGCCTCCTTCCCTGTGTTCTTTCCCGTCGCCGGCAAGCAGCTGCCTGGCAGCGCACCCGCCGTCGATCTCCTGCACGTCATGATGCCCGCCGTCGCCCCTGGAGCCACGGATAAGACCGGCCGTCTCCTCCTCTCCTCCCCCATACCAATTTCGCTTCCTCTCTCCCTCCCTCGCCGATTTCCCCCTCTGGCCAAACCCTAGTCCGGCCAGAGCTTCGTGCCGCCGCCGATTGAAGCCTCCTCGAGCCCCGACGAGGCATCCTGGAGAACCGCCATGCTCCCCTCGTCCTCCTCCTCGAAGCACGCGAGCCGGGACGACCTCCCCTGGTAGGAATCGAGCAAGAAGCGCCGCCAGTCGCCGCTATTGTCACCATCAATTCATCATCGTCCGACCTCACCTCGACTTTCCGTCACCACCGACTCGTTCGTGGTGAGCTTGCGGTCCCCCTAGACCTTCCCATCGTCTCCCTCCCTCTCTGGTTCGAGCTACCGCCATGCGTCTGCAGTCGCCGCCGTTGTTTGTCGTCGCCGGCCACACTCTGGTGGTTAATCCACAGCGGCGCCACCACTTTCTGGTCGCCTGCGTCGCCCTCACTCGAACACGCCCGTTCTCGCTCGCCCGCGCGTTCCCAATCGCCAGCTCCCTCGTCGATCTACAAGCAAAGCCATTGATGATGTCAGCATGACATCATCATGATGTCATATTTTCTTTTTATTTATTTTAATGTTTTTTGTAATTGTTTTATTAAATGGAAAATGTATGACAGGTGGGCCCTGCCTGTCAGGGTTTTAATTATTTCTGTAAATTTTTTCTGAAATTAATAAAAGTCCGACATGTGGGCCCAAGTTTGGAAATTATTTCAAATATTCCAAAAATGATTTAAAATGAATTAAAATCTAGGAAATTCATAACTAATTCATTTTAAATCATAAAAATACAAATAATATACCAAAATGGTCAGAAAAATGAAACCTATCTAACTAAGATATAATCATACATTGTTAATCAACTTTGATAGCAAGTTTAATTAGAAGAACTAATTGAACCCCACATGTGATTCCGGAGATCCCCCTGTTCTAGGGTTTGGACCTTTCGGATCCCGTTCAAAATGATCAAGCATGTTATAGGGTTTATTTCAACACTATTTAACTTGTCATATCATCCATATTGTATGAGCATTGCACATGCCATGTGTTGAGTGTTGCTTTCTCTTTTCCGATGATCGGTTCTCGCGAATAGGAACCGAACCCGAAGCTGAAGTCAATGCCACCGAAGAGCAGTATCAGTCCAACAACAGACAAGGCAAGCGAAGCCCCACTCTTACATATGAATCCTATGATTACAAAGTATTTCATTCTCGTCATATGCATTCGGTTCAACAATCTTTTATCAGTAGACAGAGTAATCCTATCTGATGCATGTTTTCCTTTGTGAAGTATATTACCTGATCCACCGCTCCTAGCATAACTAGGGTTTGGCTTACGAGCAGTGCCATAGTTCAGTCAAGCTTAGCCATGCTTAGTGGTCCGATGTTGATCACTCAGGTGAAGCATTAAAGATGAGAATGAACCTAATATGGTAGGATGTAGTGACGTGATCAGAGATGGATGATAAACATGCTAAGGCTTGTATGGGAGGCCACGTGGGTTGTGGTTTTTTTAGTCCCATACTTGCCACCCCTAGGACCCGATGTTCCTGCCTCTTGAACCAAGACGAGCGTACAACCACACGGGGGCATGGAAACCCCCTCGACTCACTAACTTGCCTAGTAGATTCCATGAGTCACATAGTTCGGGCTTTCCATTCGACATTCGCATCTTGGTTGTTCTTGAATGAAGGTGAAGGAGGTGCATTCATAACAGGTAGGTAAGCGTGGCCGGGAACAAGAGATGCCCGGCATCCGTAATCTTGAACCCTGCGCACATCATTAGGGACCGGCTTCGAGACTTTACCCGTTATGGTGGCATCTCCCTAGTGCGTGACTCATGGTCTCGGCGAAAGCAAGGTAAAGGTCTTGGTCAACCACTCTTTGTCGGCCTTCCAAGGAAGAGGGCTAATAATTTGGCATTAAGAATCGGTTGGTACATGTGGGTAAAGTTGTGCACCCCTGCAGGGTTATTAATCTTTTCGAAAAGCCGTGTCCACGGTTATGGACGACTTAGGAACAGACGTGAAGATCATAGAGAACTATAACCGAATGTTAAAACTTGTCAACTAAAGTGAGATCCAGAATACTTCCTCGGGGTTGTTGAGGGGGTAGTCCGGGAAGAGAGGTTCTATTGATGATGGTTCTTGGTGGATATCAAAGATGATTTTAAGAACTAGAGTTGTAGTCTTCTTATCCCCTTTTGAAAATGATCTGACTAGACGAGTTTCTTCTCCATCTTGTTTTGAAAACAAAAGATGGCTTTATGCAAAATAACTCCACTAGCCATAAGTCTTGCAGAGTACACCCTGTACTCAGCCTTGCTTCGTTGATGTTTTCCACATATGATGCTACTCCAACTGAAGGTGGTTTCTACGTCAAAGTCGACGAGTAGTCGGGGTTCTTGGGCAGTAGCCTAGGATCTATGGAAGGGTCGCCACTTCTGTTTAGGGCCTCTTAGGCCCTTTGCTAAGTTTGTTGTTTAGAACAACTTGTTTGCTTCCGTTGTTTGATGTAATGATGGGTCTGTTACCCCTGGCTTGTATGACTGGTTTGTTAACTCTCTTAAGAGTTTACCTTATTAATGTATGGTTTGTATGTTTTGTAATGTTACCGATCTTTCCCTGCGTGTTTTGGAATTTAGGTTAGGCTTATATCAGATAAGGATCTGGTGTTTGTCTAGCCCTGATCCCGGGTCGTGACAGATTTTGGTATCAGAGCAGGACTGCCTGTAGGAAACCCTTCTAGCTGGTCGATGTTGAGTCTAGAATTTGAGAAAACTATTCTAAAGCTAAAAACTATTTGCAAAACTCTAAATAGGACTCTTTTTACTCCTTATCCAAGGTTGTTCTATTGTTGAGTTATCCTACCTTGTTTGCTTTGCAAGGTTTTCACTTCTCGTCTATCATTTCAAACTCTTAGGATATACGGGTTTGGATTGTTTTTCCCTAAGTACTCCGTACTTGGTTGCAAGGCTCAGAGTTTCCAAGATATATTTGTGCAACTGAAGCATTGTTTTTCAACTTTGCTAAGGATGCCTCTAATCCCGCTCTCAACTCTTTTGTGACTTGTTGGTACCATATCATGCTTGTATTCCATTGTTATGGTTTGTATCTAAGTTGGTAGCGTATACGTTTTGTATGCTTGTTCTACTGCCATACTTAATGCATTGATATAATTTTCATCCACATGTTCACCTCTACCATGATCTTTTGATATGGTTTTGCCATCCTTTGTTGTACCCTTTTTGGTGAATCCATTCTCATGGTTTCTGTTTTCTCCTCAGGATGCCGGCCGGTACTCGTGGTTCTGTTGGCCGTCGAGGAAACAACAATGCTGATCAGGAACTCCTGCCACCTCCCACAATGGCCGAGGTTCTCAACAACATTGAGACCAACCGTCTGAGGAATTAACGCCTTCTGGAGCGTGTGGCGCAGAACACTGAACGTCGTCCTAACGACTGTGTCACACTTGGAGATTTCATCCACTCTTTTCCTCCAATCTTCACCCACTCCAAGGAGCCCCTTGAAGCTGATGATTGGCTCCGCACCATAGAGCGCAAGTTTAGTGCTCTCCGTGTTCGTCCCGCTGACCGTGTCAACTTCGCCACCTATCAACTGGAAGGTGAGGCTGGTGTTTGGTGGGAAGGTTTTCAGAATCTGCAAGTTCAGGGACATGTTGTTACCTTGGAGGAGTTTGTTGCAGCATTTTGTGCCTCTTATATCCCTAAGCCCATCATGGATCTCAAAAGGAGGGAGTTTCTGGTTCTGACTCAGGGGCGCAAGGATATTGAAACCTATGGGCATGAGTTTACTCGCCTGGATCGTTATGCAACTAGGGATGTGACCAATGATGAAGATAAGCAAGAGTTGTTCTGTAAAGGACTTAACCCTGCACTTTGTTATGAGTTGCTGCCCTTCAAGTTCTAGTCTTTCCAGGACTTGCACAATCAGGCTCTTACTCTAGAGCATGGAAGGAAGGACATGGAAGTCTCTCAGAAGCGTGAAGAAGGAAATTCTCGTGCTTCTTACTCTAGTAACAACAAGTGTCGTGTCTTTATTTCATACAGTGTTGTGACTCGTGCTCCTTACGCACCCAAGTCTTCTGGCAATAAATCCCGTCAGCCACAGTCAAATACTGGTGGATCAAACTATCATCCTCCTGCTGGCTCTCACACTAGGGTTACCTGTTACTCCTGTGGTCAGCCTGGTCACTACTCAAGGGAGTGTTCTCAAAGGGTTGCCGGACGCAATGATCAGTAGGCAAAGAAGAATGATAAGGCTCAACGTGATGGACGTGGTCGTCTGACCCATGTCACTGTGGAGGAAGCTCAGGAAGATCCACGCGTCATTCTGGGTACGCTCCGTGTCAATTCAATTCTCGCAATAGTCTTGTTTGATTCTGGAGCATCGCATACATTCATATCACAAGAGTTTGCACGGGAGCATGGTATACCTTTTGAAGCAATGTCTTCCCCTATAGAGATTAGTACTCCTGGGTCTCGTTGGTAGACCATCTGGGTTACTCATGGGGTTGAGATAGATATAGCATACCAGAAGTTTCCCACTTCCCTCATTGCACTCAAGTAAACTGACATAGATGTCATTCTGGGCATGGACTGGTTAACCAAGTATCAAGCCGTCATTGACTATGCACTTAGAACAGTTTCTATGACCTCTCCTACTGGCATAACTATCAAGTATTGGACTGATGGTTCAAAGTCTCCGTCAGCAGTCCTTAAACCTTTCTCGGAGTTGTATGCCATGGATGTTCTACCCACTCTCGAGGTCCAAGATGTCCTTGTAGTTTGTGATTTCCCGGATGTCTTTCCTAAAGAGTTTCCTGGCATGCCACCTGATCGAAGTGTGGAGTTTGTCATTGAGCTAGTTCCTGGAACTGCTCCTATGTCCAAAAGACCTTATCGCATGCCTCATCATGAGTTGGTTGAGTTGAAAAAGCAACTTGAAGAGTTAGAGGGTCTAGGATACATCCAACCTAGCACATCCTCTTGGGGTTGCCCTACCATCTTTGTCAAGAAGCAGTATACAAATATTCCAAGATTGGTGGTTGATTACAGACCACTCAACGCGCTGACAATCAAGAATAAGTACCCACTTCCCCGGATAAATGAACTCTTTGATCAATTAAGTGGTGCCACTGTCTTCTCCAAAATGTACTTAAGATTAGGGTATCATCAAATCAAGATCAGAAAGGAGGATATCCCAAAGACAGCATTCACAACTCGTTATGGTCTTTACGAGTACACAGTGATGTCCTTCGGTTTGACCAATGCCCCTGCCACATTCATGAGGCTCATGAACTCCGTCTTCATGGAGTATCTCGACAAGTTCGTCGTGGTATACATTGATGACATTCTAATCTACTCCAAGACCGAAGAAGAGCATGCCGAACATCTACGTTTGGTATTGACTAAACTTCGTGAACATCGTCTCTATGCCAAGTTTTCCAAATGTGAGTTCTGGTTACAAGAGCTCATCTTTCTTGGTCATGTTGTGTCTACAAGTGGTGTTGTTGTCATACCGGATAAGGTTCAGACCATTCTGGAATGGAAGTCACCTACTTCAGTCAAGGAAGTCTAAAGTTTTCTTGGAATGGCAGGATATTACCGTCGATTCATCGAGAACTTCTCCAAGATATCCAAGCCTATGACCAGTCTTATTAAGAAAGATAAGAAGTTTGAATGGTAAGAAAAGGCAGAAGAAAGCTTCCAAGCTTTGAAAACTAAGCTAACCACCGCCCCTGTGCTCGTCCTTCCGGACACAAGCAAGGACTTCGTCATCTACTGTGACGCTTCTCTCCAAGGGCTCGGTTGTGTATTGATGCAAGATGGTCATGTAGTGGCCTATGCTTCTCGGCAGTTGAAGCCACATGAGAACAATTATCCAACCCATGCTCTCGAGCTCGCTTCTGTTGTTCATGCTCTCAAGCAATGGCGACATTACCTCATCGGTAACCGTTGCGAACTTTATTCGGATCATCAAAGTCTTAAGTATCTCTTTACCCAGCCAGATCTGAATCTCAGGCAAAGACGATGGTTGGAACTCATCAAAGATTATGATTTGGGTCTCAACTATCAACCCGGCAAAGCCAATGTCATAGCTGATGCGCTAAGTCGGAAGTCTTATTGCAACAATCTGATGATTTCACAAGCCCAACCTGCTCTCTATGAGGAAATCAAGCATCTTAACCTTGAAGTAGTTCCTTGTGAATTCCTAGCTAACCTTGAAATAAAATCTTCTCTCGAGGACCAAATCAAGGAAGCTCAAAATCAAGATGATGAAGTTACCAAGATCAAAGAACGTGTTGCAAGCAGTGAAGCTAAATGTTTTTCCATCAATGATCAAGCTATTCTATACTTCAGTAACCGGCTAGTGGTTCCAAACAGCCGGAAAATCAAAGATCTAATCCTACTAGAAGCTCATGAATCCCCTTTGTCTATCCATCCTGGTGGTACCAAGATGTACCGACATCTCCGTCAAAGATTCTGGTGGAGTGGAATGAAACCAGAAATCGCTCGCTTTGTTGCAGAGTGCGACGTTTGCCGTCGTGTAAAGGCTGAACACCAAAGGCCTGCTGGACTTCTGCAACCGTTGAAAATTCCTGAGTGGAAATGGGATGAAATTGGTATAGATTTTATCACTGGACTCCCAAGAACACAAGCAGGAAATGATGCCATATGGGTAATAGTTGATCGGTTATCCAAAGTTGCTCATTTCCTTCCGGTTCGAGAAACTAACCGTGCTAGTCAAATGGTTGATCTATACATCTCTCGGATCATCGTTCTCCATGGTGTTCCCAAGAAGATCATCTCTAATCGTGGAAGTTTGTTTACTTCCAAATTCTGGCAAAGTTTCCAAGAAGCAATGGGAACTCATGTCTCCTCCAGCACAACTTATCATCCTAAAACCGGTGGTCAAACTGAAAGAGTGAATCAAATTCTTGAAGACATGCTCAGAGCGTGTGTCATATCCTTTGGAAAGAACTAGGAGAAATGTCTTCTTTTTGCGGAGTTCTCCTATAACAATAGTTTTCAATCCAGTTTGGGCATGGCACCTTTCCAATTCCTGTATGGGAGAACCTGTCGAACACTGCTGAACTAGACCGAAACCGGTGAAAGACAATTCTTTGGTCCGGACATGATCCAAGCAGCAGAAGATCAAGTTCACATAATTCGAGAGCGTCTGAAGGCCGCTCAATCCCGTCAGAAGACCGACTACGATCGTCATCATCTTGATGTTCATTATGAAGTTGGTGATCAAGTCTATCTCCGGGTCACTCCTCTGAAGGGTGTCCATCGATTCGGTATCAAAGGAAAATTGGATCCTCGCTATGTTGGTCCCTTTCGCATTCTCTCCAAACGGGGTGAGCTTGCCTACAAATTGGATCTACCTTCATCTTTTCCAAAGGTACATGATGTTTTCCATGTGTCTCAAATCAAGCGTTGTTTCAAAGATACCATTCGTGGTGTGGACCATGAAACTTTGGATCTCCAAGATGATCTAACCTACCGAGAATACCCTGTTCGTATTCTTGATGAAACCGAGCGCAAGACTCGTCGTCAAACCATCAAGTTCCTGAAAGTTCAATGGTCTCATCACTCTGAGTCAGAAGCAACCTGGGAACGCGAAGATCGTCTTCGATCTGAGTACCATGCTTTCTTTTCTAAAACCTAGGAATCTCGGGTCGAGATTCTTGTAAGTGGGGTAGAGCTGTAACATACCACCCTTTTGTGTAATATTAAATAAGATATGTTTGAGCATTGCATGCATAACACTTGCATTTTGGTTTTATCAAGAAAGAACCAACAAAACCCTAAACCCTAACTCCCCTCTCTATTTGAAACATTCATCTGGTTTTGAAAAATATTTGGAAAGAAACACAAAATGCATGGAACCCAATCAGTACCAAGGGCCCCTTAGTGTTTCAATTATATCACAAAAGTTTCTGTGATTTGAAATTATCCAAAACAGATTTAAAATTCAAAATATAAAAGGAAATCAGAAAAACAGAAAAGAAAAAGGTTTACTGGAAATAAAACAGGTTTCTAACCTATCTGGGCCCCAGCCCACCTCTTCCCTCTCTCTTTCTGCCGCCCACCGCAGCTAGCAGCCAGCTACCCGGGGGCCAAGCCGGCCTAGCCTGGCTCGATACCCCTTCCGCCTCCTTCCCCGTCTTCTTTCCCGTGCCGGCAAGCAGCAGCGCGCCTGCTGTTGATCTCCTGCGCATTACGATGCCCGCCGCCGCCGCTGGAGCCGCGGATAAGACCGGTTGTCTCCTCCTCTCCTCCCCCATACCAATTCCGCTTCCTCTCTCCCTCCCTCGCCGATTTCCCCCTCTGGCCAAACCCTAGTCCGGCCAGAGCTACGTGCTACCTCCGATTGAAGCCTCCCCGAGCCTCGACGAGATGTCCTCTAGAACTATCGTGCTCCCCCTCGTCCTCCTCCTCAAAGCACGCAAGCCGGGACGACCTCCCCTGGCCGGAATCGAGCAAGAAGCGCCGCCAGTCGCCGCCGTTGTCACCATCGATTCATCACCGTCCGACCTCGCCTCACCTTTTCATCACCACCGACGCGTTCGTGGTGAGCTTGCGGTCCCCCTAGACCTTCCTATCGTCTCCCTCCCTCTCTGGTTCGAGCTGCCGCCATGCGTCTGCAGTCGCCGCCGTTGTTTGTCGTCGCTGGCCACACTCTGGTGGTCAATCCACAGTGGATCCGCCACTTTCTGGTCGCCTTCATCGCCCTCTCTCGAACGCGCCCGCTCTCGCTCGCCCGCGCGTTCCCAATCGCCAGCTCCATCGTCGATCTGCAAGGAAAGCCATTGATGATTTCAGCATGACATCATCATGATGTCATATTTTCTTTTTATTTCTTTTAATGTTTTTTGTAATTCTTTTATTAAATGGAAAATATATGACAGGTGGGCCCTGCCTGTCAGGGTTTTAATTGTTTCTGTATGTTTTCTGAAATTAATAAAAGTCTGACATGTGGGCCCAAGTTTGGAAATTATTTCAAATATTCCAAAAATGATTTAAAATGAATTAAAATCTGGGAAATTCATAACTAATTCATTTTAAATCAGAAAAATACAAATAATATACCAAAATGATCAGAAAAATGAAACCTATCTAACTAAGCTATAATCATACATTGTTAATTAACTTTGATTGCAAGTTTAGTTAGAAGAACTAATTGAACCCCACAGGTGATTCCGAAGATCCCCCTGTTCTAGGGTTTGGACCTTTCGGACCCCGTTTAAAATGATCAAGCATGTTATAGGGTTTATTTCAACACTATTTAACTTGTCATATCATCCATATTGTATGAGCATTGCACATGCCATGTGTTGAGTGTTACTTTCTCTTTTCCGGTGATTGGTTCTCGCGAATAGGAACCGAACCTGAAGCTGAAGTCAACGCCACCGAAGAGCAGTATCAGTCCAACAACGGACAAGGCAAGTGAAGCCCCACTCATACATATGAATCCTATGATTACAAAGTATTTCATTCTCGTCATATGCATTCGGTTCAACAGTCTTTTATCAGTAGACAGAGTAATCCTATCTGATGCATGTTTTCCTTTGTGAACTATATTACCTGATCAACCTCTCCTAGCATAACTAGGGTTTGGCTTACGAGCATCGCTAGTGCCACAGTTCAGTCAAGCTTAGCCATGCTTAGTGGTCCGATGCTGCTCACTCAGGTGAAGCATTAAAGATGCGAATGAATCTAATATGGTAGGATGTGGTGATGTGATCAGAGATGGATGATAAATATGCTAAGGCTTGTATGGGAGGCCACGTGGGTTGTGGTTTTTGTAGTCCCATACTTGCCACCCCTAGGACCCGATGTTCTTGCCTCTTGAACCAAGACGAGCATACAACCACACGGGGGCCTGGAAACCCCCTCGACTCACTAACTTGCCTAGTAGATTCCATGAGTCACATAGTTCGGCTTTCCATTCAACATATGCATCTTGGTTGTTCTTGAATGGAGGTGAAGGGGGTGCATTCATAACAGGTAGGTAAGCGTGGCCGGGAACAAGAGATGCCCGGCATCCGTAATCTTGAACCCTGCACACATCATTAGGGACCGGCTTCGGGACTTGACCCGTTATGGCAGCATGTCCCTAATGTGTGACTCATGGTCTCGGTGAAAGCAAGGTAAAGGTCGTGGTCAACCACTCTCTGCCGGCCTTCCAAGGAAGAGGGCTAATAATTTGGCATTAAGAATCGGTTGGTACGTGTGGGTAAAGTTGTGCACCCCTGCAGGGTTATTAATCTTTTCGAAAAGCCGTGTCCACGGTTATGGACGACTTGGGAACGGACGTGAAGATCATAGAGAACTATAATCGAATGTTAAAACTTGTCAACTAAAGTGAGATCCGGAATTCTTCCTCGGGGTTGTTGAGGGGGTAGTCCGAGAAGAGAGGTTCTGGTGATGATGGTTCTTGGTGGATATCAAAGATGATTTTAAGAGCTAGAGTTGTAGTCTTCTTATCCCCTTTTGAAAATGATCTGACTAGACGAGTTTCTTCTCCCTCTTGTTTTGAAAACAAAAGATGGCTTTATGCAAAATAACTCCACTAGCCATAAGTCTTGCGGAGTACACCCTGTACTCAGCCTTGCTTGGTTGATGTTTTCCACAGATGATGCTACTCCAACTGAAGGTGGTTTCTACGTCGAAGTCGACGAGTAGTCGGGGTTCCCGGGCAGCAGCCTAGGATCTATGGAAGAGTCAGCACTTCTGTTTAGGGCCTCTTAGGCCCTTCGCTAAGTTTGTTGTTTAGAACGACTTGTTTGCTTCCGTTGTTTGATGTAATGATGGGTCTGTGACCCCTGGCTTGTATGACTGGTTTTTAACTCTCTTAAGATTTTACCTTATTAATGTATGGTTTGTATGTTCTGTAATGTTACCGATATTTCCCTGCGCATTTCGGAATTTAGGTTAGGCTTATATCAGATAAGGATCTGGTATTTGTCTAGCCCTGATCCCGGATCGTGACAACTACAAGGCCGGTCTTCCATTGCCATCTGAGAAGGTTTATTTTGCAGAATGTGCTGCATCTGCGGTGGTGGCGGTGGCAACGGCGAAGGCCGCTGCGGCATCGAGAAGGGCCAAGCGAGCGTCGTGGAGAATGCGCGCGGCGACATTTTCGTGTGCTATGCGCACGAGAAAGAAGGTATGTTCCAAAGCTTTCCTGCGAACTTGCCGCCGAGGAAACAAACCCCCGAACAGGGCGGTGCCAAGGTTAACAAACTCTCGCCTCCATGCCTCGGCGCGGGCGACCTTACCGTGGGGCAATCTGGGCGCACACTGTCAGCGACAAAGACGATCCATCCTATGAACCATCGGCGGCCACACCGCGGTGGCGTGCATCCATCTACACTCGGCATGTTGGAGTGTTCGACAGCTAGATCCGACGATGGGAAACAGCTCAGCGTTAGAATTCCGGTTCAGATTCACAGGGACCTACGATCCCTTCCACGAGAAGTCGGAGTTCACCTTCGAAGAAATCGTTGCGGCGGCATGGTTGTTCGTACTGAACCGGGACTAGTTCAAGCGCATCAACTAGTGCATGAACATTGCAGATCTCATGGCTGTTCGTACTGAACCGGGACTGGTTCAAGCGCGTCAACTAGTGCTTGAACATTGCAGATCTCATGAAATTTGGCAGGAAGGAAAAAAGATCAGTTGCGGTTGAACGATCCCTGAACTTACGTCCTCTCTAGGCAATTGGCTAGCCAACTTTTATGGTGGAGATCTGCAATTTCTTTAGTGTAGAACAATTAATTTCAGAGACTAACTCTGTAGAATGCCTTTTGTAGAGGCAATAGCCCCCTTTTGCGCAGATATCCTATACTGTAGTATGGAATTAGTTCGTAAGTAACCAAATACTATCAAGATGTTTCTATTTAGTCAATTACTACCGGCGGTTGAATTCAGTTTACTGTCATACTTATCCGAGGCAGACAAGATTCAGACAACATTTTATGAACTAATCTTGGGTGGTTTATTCATGCAAGTTCCATATAGAATCACGCACCAGCTCGAACAAATATATATATATATAAATTGTTTGAGGCATATAAGCCAGCAGCATTTCGTGCCTTTTGGATCGCTCACCAGCAGCATTTTCCCGGCAATGGTGACATTGATCATTGCTAGCCCACTGTGACACCCCCGTAATCAGGGCTAAACAAATCCTAGACCTCTGTCTGACATAATCTTAACCTTGAGCTCGAGGATATCCAGTGAAGAATCAATAACACAGTAGTAACCCTACGGCACAAAAATTTATTATAGCAAGCTCATAACTGAGCAAACTACCAAATTATTACAAGCAAAGGTCACTGACCAAAAAACATCAAACCGTGGAAGGAAAATTATGCTATTAAGTATAGCAAACTTAACAAATGACCTAAGAGGCCTGAAGCATAACGATGACATCCTAGCCCATAGATTACAGGCTATCAGCCGGGAACCCAAGCTACTCGTCGATGTCGATTTAGTACTGAACTCGTCTTTAGGGGAACACTTATTCTACCAAAAGTATCAACAAAGCAAGGGTGAGTATAGGGTGTACTCCGCAAGATTTATGGCTGGTGGAGTTGTTTTTCATAAAGCCACTTTTGTTTATAAAACAAGAGGAAGAAGAAGCTCGTCTAGTCAGAGTATTTTAAAAGGGGATAAGAGAGCGTCATCTCTGATATATTGATCACCATCTTTTGATATCCACCAATTCATCTTCATCACCTGAACTAGGATCACCCCCTCGTACCATGAGGAATCATCCTTAAGCACACATTGATCTGCCAAGTTTTACGATTAGGTTCAAGTTCTCTATGATCATCACGTACGTTCCCAAGTCGTCCATAACCGTGGACATGGCTTTCCGAAAGATTATTACCCTGTAGGGGTGTACAACTTTACCCACACGTACTAACCTTCTCCTAATGACAAAATCATTAGCCCTCTTCCTTGGAAGGCCGGCAGAGGGTGGTTAGACATGACCTTTACCTTGCTTTCTCCGAGACCATGAGTCACGCAATAAGGATGGTTCCGTCGTAATGGGTAAAATCCCAAAGATGGTCCTTAAAGATGTGAGGCGAGGTTGGTTTACCAGGGCGCCATCAACCCCAAGCAACCCGGTCCAGCTTCCCTACCTGTTATGGATGCACCTCCTTCACCTCCTCTTTCGAAAACGTTTTCAATGTGTATGTCGAATGGAATGCCCGAACTATGTGACTCATGGAATCTACTAAGAAAGTTAGTCAATCATGGGGTCCCCATAAACCCCATGTGGTTGTACGCTCGTCTTAGTTCAAGAGGCAAGAACTCGAGTCCTAGTGGTGGCGAGCATGGGACTAGAAAAACCACATCCCCACAGTGGCCTCCCATACAAGCCTTAGAATGTTTAATCTCATATCACCAATCTCATCTCATCACTTTCTCCTTTCATACTAGATTCTCTGCATCTGATACATCATCTGTATGGACCAGACTCAACAGCTATGCATGGCTAAGCAGGACACAGATAAAAGCTTTAGCAGTGCACACAAGCCAAACCTAGTTATGCTAGGAGCAGTGGATCAGGTAATATAAGCTCAAACCTAGTTATGTATTTGAGAGGGGTTGGTTATTTCTTCTAATTAAACTTGTCATTTAAGTTTCTTAACAATGCATGATTATAGCTTATATAGTTAGATACGGGATGTTTCGGGGCGGATCCTGGCGAGCTGGTGTTCGATGGTGGACATTTCGTACGGGTCGCGTTTGGTACACGAAGGTTGGCACGTTCTCGTGGGTCCAGCGTTGGTGGTACAGGGGGCAGTTCCTCGCGGTGTCGCCGGTGCGTCGCCCTATGCGCGTACGTGCCAGGTGATACGGCTCGGCGGTTCCAGGAGAGGTGCGGGCGCTGACGGTGGGGCGTCGGTGGAGGAGGGCCACCTGCCAGGTGAGGTGAGGGGTACTAGTACGCCGGAGCACGATCTCCAGTCAGTTTTCTCTCCACATTCCATTTTCTCTAACCCTATATCGGGAGCCGTTTCTCCTCTCGCAAACTCCAGATCTCGTGGTGTGTGTAGAGTGGTTTTTGTCCTGGAGCCTCCAATTCTCCATCCTTCGTCGCCGCGTGCTGTTTCTCCGGTGAGGTGGAGTGGGGTTGTTTCGGGAGATAATAGATCTTTCGCTCAGGTTGTGGCTGCGGATTCTGCCATGGATCGGCGGTTTCGTGGTGGGCGTGGTTCCCCGTCTCGTCCTCCAGTCCGATCTGGTCCCTATTCGAGCAGATTCGGACCTAGGTATGGACAAGGTCGTTTCCCTGTTGATCGAAGGGGGCTGGAAGAGGATCACAGGGAAAGTGGTTGGATCCGCGATCAGGAACGGCGTCGCGACGAAGCGCGGCATCGAGATGCGAGGCACAGGGATGAGTTGCGGCAGGCGGAAAATGAGGCCAGATTGGAGGATCAGCACAGAGAAGCCATGGCACGGGAGAGGGCTCTGTCTGAGGCTCGCCGTCGTGAAGCAGAACAGGCTCGCAATCGGGGCCGTTGGAGTCACCGTCCGGAGATGCAGCAAGGATCAGGGTCGGATGCTACTGCTTCGTCGTTCCCAGGTAGATCAGGTAATTCTGATATGAACCCTAGGAGAGGAGAGCCGGTTTTTGCTCGTACGGTGGAGCAGGCTGCTATACCTAGGGTTGTGATGAACACATCTGTTCCTGTGACTCATTTTGTTTCTGGCTTGAACACCTCTGCGTCAACTTCTGTTAATGTGCCTGCTGGGGGGAATCGCCCTGTGAATTTGTCTCCGATCCTGTCAATTAATCAATCTGATGTTGTTTCCACTACTCTAGTGGGGTCCTCTGTACCACCACCAGTAGTAAGTGTGCCGAGAGATGGTAATGTGGCTGGTGCTTCTGGAGATCTTCAGTTGTTGGATGTGATTCAGGAGGAAGTGGTGTGTGAGAACTGTGGGAAGGATCATAGCATTTTGGTCTGTCAAGAGAGGAAACCTTGGGAATATGTTCCTCTTTTCTTTGGCAGTACTAATTTTGAGCAAGGCTTTCATTCTATTCCTGTTGTTGAATCTAATGTTCAGTCTATGGAGCAGCTTCATTATGCTCATATAAGTGTGGTCAGAGGTGATGTTACTGGAAAAGATTTGGAGAAGGAATTTCAAGTGTGGGCTGATGCTTTGGGGTCTGGGTGGAGATTTAATGCTAGGCCTATTAATGATGTGGAATTTTTGATGAGATTTCCTTCTGCCAGATCCATTGATGATTTCCACTTTGGGAAGGTGTTTATGAAAACAATTCCTGATGGTTTTATTCAATTGTCTAAGTGGAATGGGGACCTGGAACCTGTTGAATGGTTGGAGGAGGCCTGGTTTAGGATTGTTGGTATTCCTATGAAATACAGGGAGAAATCAACTGTTTTCTATGTTGCTTCTTTGGTGGGCAAGCCTTTGGCCCTGGACAGGAACAGTTTGAGGAATTTGGCTTATGTGAGGGTGAAGATTGCTTGTCTGGATGTATCTCTGGTTCCTAATACCAGAAGGGGCGAGATGCAGGGAGGAATTTATGAATTAAAATACACTAGGGAGATTTTTGCTCCTGATGCTGTGCCCACCTTGCCTTCTTCTATGGGTATTGATGGACAGGATGGTGATAATGTGATGGATAAGAGGACTGAGGAGGAAGCTGAGCATAGGAGGCCTGATGTAAATAGTGGGCAAAGGACTGGACCTGGTGCAGGTAGTGGTGGGGTTGCTGGTGGTCGCCAACATGGTGGTGGTGATGCTAGTGGGGCTGGGCTGGACAAGGGTAAACATGTTGTGGTGGAGCAGGAGGATTCTGGGGGGGATTTCTTTTGGGACCAAAATGGCTAACATTTGGGCTAGCTCTGGAGGTGATGGTCGTTCAAGAGGGATAGTTATCAGAGAGAATGTGAAAGGTGACAATGGTGGTGGGACAGTTACTCAAACTAGAACAACTGATGTGGGACTGCAAGCTGGTACTCAAGAGGCTGTGTCAGATAGTGGTGGGTTGGGTGATGTTCACATGGAAGTCATCTAAAATTTATCAGATACTTTGGTTAAAGAACCCAGTATTGAGGTTGTTGCTGGTCCTCAGAGGTTTGATGACTTTATCAGGGGTTTGTTGAAGGATAGGAGCAGTGACAAATATTATGAGCTCAGGAAGCAATATGGTCATTTGTTGGAAGATGAAGAAGAACAGGATGAGGGTGCCCAAATAAAGGATGACAATGTGTCTACTGATGAATCCTTTGGCTCTTCTTCTGATAGTGGAAAAAAAGGGATTGATGGGGGATCTGTGATGGAGGGAGCTCAAGATATGGAGGTTGTCAATCAAGACCAGGAAGTGGTGGCTGTTGACATGTCTCAACCTGATGGTTCTACTCAGGAAAGTGTGGGTTCTCAGTCTGAGCATGTGGCTGGTGTAGAAGAACAAGTTATAAGGATGAGTTCAAGGGTGGCTGATCAAGGTGGGGCTAGAAACATGGCTGAAAGGCATTTGGCTCAACAACCTCCTAGAGATTTATCAGGTACAAATTTAACTTTACATAATTCTTTTGTTGCCTTGGATGATGATATCATTATGCATAGAGCTTTAGAGATGGGGATAGATGCTACTTCTATATCTTTGGATCATATTAATTCTCTGAAAGAGTTAGAAATTGCTAGGCATAGTTTGCAGGATAGGAGACAGGTAGAGAATGAGGTTGAGGTTGATTTGAATGAGAGGATCTTGTTTCTGGACTGGAAGGGTGATAGTAATGATGAGGAGGATTTTACTCCTGTGGTTTCTAGGAAAAAAAAGAAAAAGTTGAGAGCTGGTTCTGGTATGAAGGAGAGAAAGTTAAAAGCTGCTGTTGTGAAGGTTCACAACTATCACCCTATGAGTGGTGTTGTGACTGGAACTAGAGAGAGAAAATATGTATTATGATAGGTGTTATTTTGAATATTAGAGGTGTGGGGAAGAAGGGTGTGAGTGCTTATTTGAATAATTTGCTGAGACAGGAGAGAGTGGATTTTATTGGTTTGCAAGAAACTATTAAGAAGGATTATTCTCATGATTTTTTTAGGAGAATTGATCCTATGAATCAATTCTCTTGGAGTTGGCTGCCTTCTGTGGGAAGATCTGGGGGCATTTTGGGGGGCCTACGTTCCTCTAAATTGACTCAGCTTGACGTGTATGTGGGCAGATTCCATGTTAAGATGAAGGTGTTTGATGTTGTGAAGCAAATTCAGTGGCATTTGGTGGTAGTTTATGGGGCTTCTCAAGAGGAGAATAAAGAAGAGTTTTTAGTAGAGTTAGCTGATGTTTGTCAGGATCAATCTATTCCTTTGTTGGTGGGTGGTGATTTTAATGTGATCAGGTGTGCTTCTGAGAAAAATAAGGGTCATTCTTTGAATAGGTGGGGGCACATGTTTAACTCGATTATTAATGCATATGGTTTAAGGGAGATTCTCATGTCTGGAGGGCAGTTTACATGGTCCAACAACCAGAAAAATCCTACTATGGAGAAGTTGGATAGAATATTAGTTTGTAAGGAATGGGAGAAGCTGTTTCCTCTTACTACAGTGCACAAGTTGTCTAGGGAAGTTTCTGATCATAGTCCTTTGATTCTGGATACTATGGAAGGGCAGGAAAAGGGTGGCAGGGAATTCAGATTTGAAAAAAGCTGGTTGCAGTGTGATGATTTTTTGATCAGGGTGGAGAAAGTTTGGAAAAAACATGTGAATGGTAAAAACAGTCTTGATAGGCTGTAGAAGAAACTTAAGAATGTCAGAAATGATCTGAAAGGATGGGGTGCTCATATAAGGGGTGAGGATAAAAAAAGAAGAGATTGGTGGAGGAGCTTCAGGAATTGGAAAGAATTGAGGAGCTGATTTTGCTTACGGCTGAACAACTTAAACGAAAAGCAGTTATTCAGAAGGAATTGTTAGAGGTGTATGAGAATGAGGAGAGATTTTGGCAGCAGAGATCGAGGGATAATTGGTTGCTAAAAGGTGATAATAACACTGAGTATTTTCACAGGATTGCTAATGGGGTGAGGAGAAAGAAAATGATATTTTCTATGAAAGATGGGGAGAATGAGATTCAGGGGACTCATGATCTCCTGCAGCATGCCACTAATTATTATAAAACTTTGTTTGGTCCTGCTGGTGGGTTCTCTATTAGGCTTGCAGATGACAATTGGCAAGATTGGGAGAAGCTTAATGATGAGGATAGGGAAAAAATGGGGGGTACCATTTACTGAGAAAGAGGATAAGGAGGTTATTGATCAGATGGAGAAAAATAAAGCTGCTGGCCCTGATGGGATTCCTTATGAATTCTATCAACATTGTTGGATGATTATAAAAACAGATGTTATGGCTGTTTTTGAAGATTTTTTTGCTCATAAGATTGATTTTAGGAGCATTAACTATGGGGTGATTACTCTATTGCCCAAAGGTGATGATGCTGATAGAATCCAGAAATATAGGCCTATTTGTCTGCTCCAAGTGTTGTTTAAGATCTTTACTAAGACTCTGACAGTTAGAACCGAGCCTGTAATGGGGAAATTAATTGACACATGTTAGACTGCTTTTATTAAAGGGAGGTTTATTGCAGATGGGGTGACTTTGTTACATGAGATCTTGAAAGAATCGAAAAGCCAGAAGCAGCAGGGTGTGGTGTTGAAAATTGACTTTGAGAAAGCTTATGACAAGGTCAATTGGGATTTTTAGTTTTACTGTTGTAGGCAGAAAGGTTTCAGTGAGGATTGGATGATTTGGTTAAAAAGTGCTGTGACTCAGGGTACTCTCAGTGTTAAAGTGAATGGGGAAACTGGCCCTTACTTTGGCAGTTATAAAGGGGTCAGACAAGGAGATCCTTTTTATCCATTCTTATTCAATTTGGCTGGGGAATGTTTGGCTAAGATGGTGCTTAATGCACAGGCTGGTGGGTTGTTTACAGGGTTGGTTGATAATCTGTTTGATAAAGGGATTGCTATTTTGCAATATGCTGATGATACCATCCTTTTTATTAAAGATGATCCTGAGGGGGCTAGAAACTTGAAGTTGCTGTTATATTTATTTGAATCCATGTCTGGTCTCAAGATTAACTTTGAGAAGAGTGAGGTGATGATGGTGTTGGATGATGAGGAGAAACTTTCCAATTATGATGAAATGTTCAACTGTCAGAAAGGTAGTTGGCCAATTAAATATTTGGGGTTACCGGTTTGTAGCAGGAGATGCACAGTGGCTGAGATGAGTTTTATTGGAGACAGGTTGAAGAAAAAGTTAGATGGATGGATGGGGGGGTGCTTTATCTCTGGGAGGGAGGCATGTTAAGATCACTGCTTGTGTTTCCAGTGTGGCTGTTTATCCCATGACTATGTTTCTTCTGCATAAATCAAATGTGGAAGAAATTGAGAAACAAACTAGAGCCTTCTTTTGGTATGGGAAGGTGGGAAAAAGAAAATATCATCTGGTTAAATGGAAATATATGTGTAGACCCAGGAAAAAAGGAGGACTGGGGATTAAAAACATTAGACTTTTTAACATTTGTTTGCTTTGTAAGTGGTGGTGGTGCCTTGAAGCTAAGGAAGGTCCATGGCAAGTTTTTGTGAGAAAAAAGTATTTGAAGAGAGGTAGGATCAGTGCTGTGAAACACAGGCAGAATGATTCCCCATGTTGGAATGATTTGATTAAGATTAGGGATCTTTATTTGGCTGGTAGGAAAATGAAAATTGGTAATGGGGAGTTGACTGATTTCTGGCATGATGCTTGGTGTCTAGATATGCCTTTGAAGGATAAGTTCCCTGACTTGTTTGATATTTGCCAGAATCAAACGATCATTGTGGCTGATATGGCAAGAAAAAGGTGGAGATGCTCTTTTAGAAGGTGGTTGGATGTTGATGGGTTGAGTCATCAGGAACAATTGAAAAATCTGTTGTCCGGGGTGAGTTTGAATCAGGAAAAAGACAAGCCAGTGTGGATGTGGAATAAATATGGCAAGTTTTCTGTTAAGTCGATGTACACTCATTTGTCGAATGTAGGGATTGACAGAAGTTTCAAACATCCGTGGAAAGCTAAAATTCCCCTGAAGATTAAAATTTGGTTGTGGCTTATCTGGCACAATGCTATTCTCACCAAAGATAACATGAGGAGGAAGAATTGGGTAGGAGATTTTACTTGTAGGTTTTGTAGTGAGGATGAAAACATTGGGCATTTGTTCTTCTCTTGTGTGGCATCCAGATACGTTTGGGGGGTGGTTGCCAGAGCTATTGGTGCTGCGAATAGGCCTGGGTCCTTTTCTCGGTACTTTTGGTGGGCTTCACAGTGTGTGGGCGTTAGCAGGAATGTGCAGATTACGGTGGTGGCGGCAATTTGTTGGGATATTTGGAAGCTCAGGAACAGGGCTTGTTTTGAAAAAAAACTTATTAATTCGCCTATTGATTTGGTTATATATGCCTGTGTGTTCATTTGTTATTGGGCAGGGCTGCATGGGGAGGAAGACCGGGAGATGTTGCAAGCTGGAGCTGATACTCTGCAACAGAATGCGCTGGCAGTTATGGATGTGGCTCCTGTTACTTTTCTGGGACTACCAGCAATCCCTGAAGATCGTACTCATGATGCTCCGGAACTGGAAAGGGGGCGGGAGAAAAGAAGGAGAACCTGAAGAGCTGGTTTGTGAGAAGATTGTGTTGGCGTCTCACGTGGCTTTCTTCACTTGGTCTGATAGCTCCTCGTTGTGTTTGATAATACTGTTCCCCACTAGCCTGAGGGCGGTGTTCTTGTGTCTCCAGCCTTTCTCCCTTTTTGTCTGTTTAGTTTGCTTGGTTTGTAATATGGATTCCTTAAGTCGTTTTGACCCCCTAGGTGGGTCAGTACTACATTTATGTGTTTGTGGTTGTTGTTCTGTTGTCTGATGATAATGGAACCCGATCCCTCTTCCTGGGGGATTGTATGGAAAAAAAAAGCTTATATAGTTAGATCTCATTTTTCTGAACATTTTGATATATTATTTGTATTTTTATGACTTATAGATAATTAGTTATTGAATTTACAAGATTTATCCTTTTTCTGAAATTATTTAACCATATAATGCGTCAGGCTGACGTTAGCTCAACCCTAACCCTAACTTTTCTCACCAAAGCAGAAGCTAGCAGTAGTGGCTGACGAGTGGGCCCTGGCCCACGTCGGCAAACCACGCAGGCGCCACGCGGGCTCACCGACGAACACTACAGACGGCGGCGGCTGAAGACGCTAGGGCGTGAGCGGGGACGCGCGGTTGCTTGTGTTCGAACCAGCGCTTCACGCTGGACCGAATAGGGGCGGCTCCACCTCTAAATGGTCGCCGGAGCGACGGCTGTTATGATGACTGGCGGTGGCAGAGAGCAGCGCATGAAGAGGAAGCGAACCAGAGCGAGAGGGGAGAAACGGAGGGGTCTAGGAGGACCAGAGGCTCACCCTAGACGCGATGCGGCTGCTAGACGGGCCGGAGGGGGTCGAGGTCGACGACGTGGTCGCGGCGGAGGATGGTCGGCCGCGGGAAGGATGAAGTCGATGCGACGATTGAAGGAACGCGACATCGATTCCTTCAACAGGGTTACTCAGCACGGCGAGGCGGAGCTTCCTGCAGGCTCAAAACGTCGAGGGGAGGCCGAAGACGATGGCGAAAGGCGAAGCCCGGCGGCTAGGGTTTCGGTCCTACAGCGGGAGAGGAAGAGAGAGGTATGGGGAGAGAGGGGGAGTGGATGAGGATGAGCAGGGCGACATCATGGCGACATTATCCTTCCCTAGGGCGCGATGGACGGCGGGGAGAAGGCGGCGGGATCGTCGGCGCCGGCGACGACAGACAGCTCCTTGTCTGTCTAGAGGAAGACGACGACGGGCAGGGGCGAAGGGTTACGGGCCGGTAGCGGGCCATGTATGGGTCGTGCTGGGCCGCTGGCTTGCACGCTGAGCGGCGGGGAGGGAAGAGAGGAAGAGTTGGGCCGGTCTGTTTAGCTTAGGATCCATTTTTTAGCATAAATTCTTTTTCCTTTTTCTGTTTTGTATTTGCCTTTGTAGTTATCATTTGAAATCTATTTTGTATATATCAAAAATACCAGAAGGTTTTATAAAACTAGTAAAGTATTGTGGGGCCCTCTTAGTCCATTTGGGATCCATAATTTTGGCACTTTTCAAAATACGAAACCTTTTTGAGTGCATTTCAAAAAGAGAGGGGAGGATTAGGGTTTTAATTTGTTTCTTATTGCATGCATTTTTAAGAGATGATGCTTATGATGCAAAACAAACCCTAATATAAGTTTAACTAAAAACTGGGGTGTTACACACACCCTCTTTTTAGGAGGCTAACCTTGGTTATTCACACAAATTCATTAGCCACACATACTACAAACTCATTAGCCACACAAACTAAAAATCATTAGTCACACTTACTATGAATTTAGTAGCCACACAAACTACAAATCCTTAGCCACACATACTATGAATTCAGTAGCCACACATTACAAATTCAGTAGCCACATATACTACAACCGTTCAAACTATTACATAAGGCGTACTACGTGCTCGACTCTCAAGTCAGCAATCTTTCAGATTCACTAAACCTCTGTCTTCACTCGAGGGAAATCAGAACCACCAGCATGTCCACGCCCGGTCCCCCCACTGAAACCGTGTTTTACGTCGTGGAACGGTGGTGGTCCTGTGCCATCGATCCTTCCAGGCCAACACTGCAGGTGACGAGGACGCTTTCTGGTCGCCTCGTCGGGGTCCTGAATGCCATGTACCGGATCCAGAACCTCCTGCAGGTGGATGATCATCGGGTGCTTCCAGCAAAGCTGTCCTCCTGCCCTGCTTGGAATCTCCACATTGTACACCTTAGGAACGGTGTATGGATCTTTCAGCCACGCCTTTACCTCGATGATCCATCTATCGCTCGGTGGCACAATCTCCACTAGCTTGCCGCCAAGGCTACCTTCCACCTGCTTGAGGGCCTCCGGTTCCCAAGAATGCAAAGTGAGGCCATCAAAGCCGAGTTTAGAGAAGAAACAAAGCTGCCCCAAGCGATCGTCCCGTCCACAAGCGCGATGCCAACGCAGGAAGATCATTTTCTCCCACAGCACTCGAAAGAACAGGAAGAATGTAGAACGCGCTCACTGTCTGAGCTGTGGGCGAACCAGACAAAGAAATCGACTGGCGGCACGCATACCTCAATATTGACCACTTTTCGTCTGATCCCAAAACGAGACCTGAAAGCCGACAACAAGTCTGCCAGCGACACGACGGGACGCGTGCCCATCACGGTGGCCATGAGAGCGTTGTCGTTGAACTCCTCTTCCAGGGTTACCATGCATGGGGTGCGTGACAACACGCAAACTCCCGAGGCCAATCGCCGTTCCGGATTGCCCGGCCGGACGCGCTCCGTGTTGCAAGAAGGTCTAGGCAGCGGCGAGAGGCTAGGGTGGGGACGCGAAGCCACGCCGACTAGGAAAAACAAGGCGAGGGCGACGACGGCGAGCTTCAATTAAGGGCGTGGGAGGTTGATCGGCCATGGCAGGGACGCAAGGAGAGCAACGGAGAGCTCCGATCTGGAGAAAAGTAGCTGGAGCTAAGAAAGGTAATGTCGAGGGGAATAATAGGGGAGAAGAGCAGAGCAGATAAGAAGATCTAGTCCTCGCAGGGGTAAACCAGTCCACAACCGTAAAGGATAACAGGAAATACTGACAGGACGGGTCAAGAAGAGTTGACCTAACAGCGGGATTTTAGTTCAATCGTTTTTGACTGGTTCAAACGATCGTTTGGCCGTTAGATTTGTATTTACCCCCATTTGGCCCCTCTTGACAATTTGCAAAGCTACTACAGCCCTTCCGCGAGATTACACGCAACTTGGTGTAGCATCCCAATTGTCTAACAATTGTAATGCTACTTGGTCTAGTAATATAATGCTACTTCCTATATATAATTGTTGCATCATAATTATATCATGCTCATGTCATCATACCACCTTGCACTTGAGCATCATATAAAACCCTTTTGTTTTGGTTCTTCTCTCATATTCATCATTAATTGTATTTGCCTCTTGATATTGTATTTGGTTATAGATATAATGTGTAATGCCCAAGTTGAGTTGGGGGCATATCTTTTATATCTTTTATTCTACTCCACCACCCTTTCTTTTCACCACTTTATAATTCCACCATCCCATTATCCATGAGCTTGTATTTTATTTTATTTTGGTATTTTAATCTAGCTCATGGGAGATAGGATGGATCTACTTCTATAAATTCTTTTGCTTGGCTTTAATCCACTTTTAGAAATGCATCAGAATAATGCCATGTTACTATTATTGTTTTCACAAGAATACACATGGCATTAATTATTTTGCATGGGCCATGCAAGTACCACCACATTCAAGTCTTTTGGATTTTATTTGAATTTTTGAGTGAACCATCCATCTCCCTCTCTACCACTCCTTTGGCTTGATCTAATTGGTCTTGCTAAAAAGCCACCACCATTACCCTCTCTCTCTAATCCTTTCTCCAAAACCTAAACCTAATCTAAACCCTACATCTCCCCCCCCTCTTCATGCTTGATCTTGCTTGATGCATGCAAGCATCTAAAACCCTACACCCATCTCCATCCATTCCATCACCCCATTATCTCACCCATATCTTTTCTTTTAAATAAAACTCTTATGCTTGATCATATGAGGCTTATTCTTTTCTTCTCTCTTTCTCTCCTAGCCTAGTTCTTCTAAACCCTAATCTCTCTTACCCCCTCTCACTTATCCTCTCCCCTAAACCCTAGCCTCTCTCTAACCCTAACCCAAGCTCTAAACCTAGTTACACCCTACCCCATCTCCACCTCTCTCACCTTACCCTCCCCTTGGTCTCTCCATGCCGAGTCCCCTTACTGACCCACCTGGCTACCCCCTCTCCCTGGTCCCACACCCCATCTACCCCAACCCTAAAACCAACCCTAACCCGAGGCTACCCCGACCCTATCTCCATGCCACTCCCCTCCCTCTCTCTAGCTCCCTCTCTGCCACAGCAGCCCCACCCGAGCAAACCCCTCCTTGAACGCTCCCTGGCCCCACCTGGACGCCCCACCCGTGTCTGCCTCCCCTCCAGCTCGAGCACATGGGGGTAGAGGAGAAAAAGGTGGCCGAAGCCACCTTTATCATCACCACCTCCCCACGGCACCCCCTCTCCTCTCCCGTCCTTATCTACCCCTCTCTCTCGCCTACTGCCTCCCCCAGATCTACCCAGGGCACCTGCCGCTCCTCCCCTCCTTCTCCACCAACGCCCACCCTCTCTCGCCGATCACCGCCAGCACCGCGTCGCCTCGACGATCCGGCCGTCAAGCTCGACGTGGAGGTGGTCTGGGAGAACAAGGAGGACCCGCTGCGTCGCCCCGTACATGCCAGCGAGGAGGAGAAGCCCCAGGAGCCCCAGAACCAGCACCGCCCCGACGAAACCCTAGCTTCGCTCGGCCCCTGCCTCGTCGACGATCGCCGGCGCCTCTGCCCGAACCACCACCGTCAACAGCCTCGCGGTGAGCCTCTCGTACCCCCTGACATGGTCCGCCTCGCAGTCGTCGCCTATGCTCGTCGTTCGTTTCGTCGAACGCCCACCGTGCGCCGCCGCTCGCTGCTGTCTGTGCGCTCCCCCGTCGCGTAAGCCCTATCTAGGCCCCGTCCACCCTCCTAACACCAACCCCGTCCTAGCCCAGCGGTAGCCGCCTCCGCGCGCACGCCCAGGTCGCGTGTTCGAGCCCTGGTCGCCCCTGTTTTTCCTCTGCAGAGCGGCGCCGTCAGTTTCGTCAGAAACAGAGGAAGAGAAACAGTAGCCCGTGTGCACTTTGCAAATAACCCCCAACCTTTTTATCCCGTCAACCCGCGCTCCCCTCCGACCCCACCTGTCTGCCTCTGTGCGGTTTTATAAAAAGGCACCGCTACTTTGCGGTACTCAACCCGCAGTCCCTGGGTCCGCCGCGTGTCACAGATGCGGCCAACCACTGGCGCGTGGGTCCGCTCGCGCGTCGGGCCTACTGGTCAGCTGCTGCGGCTAGATCAACTCGCGGTGAGGAAAGCTTTTGCGCGCTGCTTACGCCCAGTCAGCAGCGGTCCCACCCGTCAGCGTCTGTGGCTAAGTTTGCCTGAGTAGAAAAATCCCTGTTCTTTTCTGTTTTAAATCAAACTTTTCAAATTAATTTAAATTCAAAATTCAAATCAGTATTTAAATAACTTTTAAAATATGAATTCAAATAATACAAATAATATATGTTTTGAAATCAGAAAAAATGTGAGGATTTCAAATATGCCATCCAAAATACATTTTGAACACTTAAAATTTCAAGTTAATTTAAATTACAACAAAATGCCCCTTTTCTTAATTATTTAATAACTTTTACTTTATAACTCCAAATTTGACAAATGATATGTCTAAAATGATCAGCTCGACGAGACCTTTCTGTTTATGCATTCCATGTTCTGAATTGCAGCATGCATCATATAAATATAAAGATTACAGCAACTTAATTGAGTATAAAATATGACCAAAACTCAATAAAAGGCTTTATTCTTGTATTCCACACCTCACCCATGCCATGCTACATTATTGCCATGCAAATTGTGCATCATTCATCATGGCATGATTGTTTGCTTGTCGCATTTTATTCCTATGCTTGAGCACTTTATTTATGTTGGCCCTTGTTTGTTTGGTTCTTCTTCGAATAGACGCTGAGCAGGGAATATATCAAGAAACCCAGGAGCACTACCCAGATCCTTTTCTCGCTTCAACTGAGCTGCCAGGCAAGCACTACCACATGCTTGCATACATATAGTACCTATTGCCTCTATATTATTCTTGCATCATTGAGTCGCGATTGCATCAATCTGAATCCCAAGTATTGCATAGCCTTTACTTTTAAACTCCACCGAAGCTTGTTCCTCCATCCCATGAGCCATTACTACAGGAGTTGTTTGAGCCATGCGAGTCGTAGAACTGCATGTGTAGGGTATGTGAGTGTCTGATGGATAACGAGGTACCTAAGCAACTTAACCTGAGTAGTATGGGATAACTAATGAAAGTGGCACCGGTGAGAAATATCTGCTATTTGGTTTTTCATGCTCACTTGTGTCCCGTAGGACCCCGAGTACTTGATTCCTGTTCCTTGAATATTCGCGCTATCCACATCCGGGAGGAATATGGGCCCCCCCTGAGCCAGAGCTTGATTCATTCTTATTTCTTGGGGCCACAAACTAGTTTGAGGTTTTATTTACTATCATGTACTTATGCCATGCTTTACTGTTTTATTTAAATTGTGCGAGGTACTGCACCTGTACTGTTTAGGGAAGCAGAGTGTTTTCGCGGTATCGACAAGCCCAGTCACATTTTCGGGTTCCCAGTCGTTTACAGCCATTGACGCAAACCTTGAGTCCGTCTCGAAGTCGGCTAACTTCGTTGCGGGTAGCTTAATGGGGTGGCCCCCTGAAATATTTCTGAATCCTGTGATTGCTTTGTCGTGAATGCCTCGTTGGGTTTTGATTTGGTTTTTCCGAGGTTGATCGAGTGTGTGTTGCTATTTGTGCACCCCTGCAGGGTAAAACTTTCTGAAAGCCGTGTCCGCGGTTATGGACGACTTGGAGCACAGTTTCTCGATCATAGACAAGCATAACTAAAGTACCATTTTAATTTGACTAAGTAACTGACTAGTAAATAGTGCAACACTCATGGAATGGATAATAAAACTGCCAACGGATGGGGGGTTGTTCGTCCGCTTCCTCGTTGGTAAGCGAGGAGGAGGATGGATCTGTTGATATTACTATTATAACTGTTGTCATTAATTCACGGACATCCGTCTATCTTTGGTTAGGCGGATGGTTAGCGAGTATCTATAGAATTGCTAGGTATTATCTTTTGCTGCAATTGCGTCACCCCAGGTTGTGTCCCCTTTAGAGGCATAAAGACTTGCTGAGTACCCCTAGGGTCTCACACGATAAATTATTTGATTCAGATGAACAGGTACACTCACAAGATGGATACTGGGTGGAGGAGACGGACGATGTGGACATCGATCATTCGGTGTAGAGATTCCGGGAACGGGGATCCGTGAGATCTGTGGGCGGGATGTGTTTATTTATGGGGCATCTTATGCCGATTTGCTTCTTATCCGTACTCGGATCTTGTTTGCCGCTTCCGCCTGATACTCTGATGTTTGATGTATGAGGAGATATCCTAAACTATTATATCTATCTAGGATATTTGGATCTTGCCGTATGGCGTTGCAATATTTCTATTTCTTTTAGATGGAATGGCTCTGATGTACTGTTGTATGGTGGCTTGCATACATACTCATTTGTGTATGTAGTTGATCCCTTCGCCTGCCGATTACGCCGCCCGTTCTTGTCCCGATGTTTGGAAGTGGTTGGGACGGCCGAAAGGTCTACCTGTGAGTGGCATTTGGGCCCCACCGTACTATTTCAACCATTTCCGCTCATCCAGGCTTGTAACTAGGAGCGTAATTCACCGAGGTAGTTACAATTGGTATCAGAGCCATCCCGCCCTTCAGGGTCTCAGCCAAATGGCCGTTGTCAGTCTAGCAAATATTTTGGTAGCTATGTATACTAGGGAAAAACAAAACGCGAGAGTAGGACTGCTTCCATTTTTCTTCTTAACCACCCACCCACCCTTTTCTTGTAAGGAAGTGTAACATTTTCAATCCTCTTCTTAAAATTCAAACTAGGATTCACGTGTTCTGGGTTTCCGTAGTACCATAGGTTGTGTGTGTGTGTGTGTGTAATTCCTTGTCTATCTGTTGTATCCAACATGTTATCTTTATCTGCCTTTGGTTATCAACTGTTGGTACATTCCATACTGACAGGCTTTTGAATACCGGCGCGATCTATCTGACTCCTTGTTAACCGGTGTCATCTTCTTAAGGGTGTCCTTCCTTCTAGCAACTCCACATTCTGTGAAACCAGCAGTTGCTAATCGCTACCTGATAAGTGTTTTTGCGCATCTATTGGTATTTTAATGCCGAAAAATGCGGAAAAATTTTCTTTCATACATATGTGCTTCCACACTCATTTTCAGTCGTGTGTGAAACATTATCTATCTCCCTTTTATCAGCATGTCCATGCTAACTCATTCTTTTGTCACCGGCGCTTAATCCTAGAGTTTCATTTCATCTCCAATTCTCTTGGGCTAATTACATAACATGTGTCGATCCGATACTGGTGATTGTAATTTGGTTCTCGACATAGCTATGTTCCTTTCATGATAAGTGTCATATCGGTCTGGATGATGGAGTGGAATATGGAAAATGCAATCACCACTATCCTCCAAATGGTGACGGTTATCTCCTGTGATTTTGAGTACACTGTGATCATATCTATGCATATTCAAGCATCTTTGGCAATCCGGAGTTTCTCAAAGCACTACGGCGGTCTATCATCTGTCAATCATGCTGCACATCCTTTTGAACCCCATATCTGCACAATTCTCCTCGATACGAGGGAATTGCATCTTTTCGTCTCTGATAGCTTTGCTTAAGGTATGAGTTATCATCGGTTCTTGTCCAAGATCTCTTTATATTTGTAACCGGTGATCCGATCGACAATGTGAACCAGGTGACATCTCTTTTCCTTCCGAAGGACCAGTTAACCTATTCTGTCAGCGCATCTTCTTCAACAGGAATCCTTACTCGTAACGTTGATCTTTCAAAGAGCGTTGAGCTCAGAAAGTGTTTCGAGCATTTGTTCGTTCTCCCGCCTCTTGAACTTGGTATTCTGGGAATATCTTGTTAATCCATGGTGGTATATGTTGATAATATGCTTGCCTATTCGATATCTATGGAAGGACATGGAAGATCATCTGTGTCTCTTTCTCTCGAGCTTCGTGAGCATTGTCTGTGTGCAAAGTCTCAAAGTAAGAATTCTGACTTTTTGAAGTCACATATCTCGACCACTTCCTTCTGCTAAATACATTACTTCAACTCTGGAATCAGCAAGTCCATTGTTAATTCCATCCTCCATCTTCAACCAATCCGGAGTTGTTCCTTGTTGGCAAGTTATCATCGTCGTTCCGCTGAAGATTTCCTCAAGGCTGCTAAATCTCTCTCAATCATTTCAAGAAGAACATGGAGTCCTTTCACCTCAATCTCGTTAAGTAATCTCTTGAAACCCTCTCGCTCTATCGTCTATGCTCAATCCACCGGAGGCCATGAAGACCTTCTAGATCTTGTATCCCTTCTGTTCAAGTGGTGCTATCTTTTTCTATATCTGTGAAATTTTGCATTTGTCTCCGTGATCTTCCTTTATATCTTTCCGGTGGCTTGGTACTTCCGACATGACGACAACATCATCATATTTATCTATCTATGAATCCGGCGAATCGTTTGCATCTATCCTTGTTTTCTAACAGAGTTTATGAGTTTTTGCCAACACCTTCAGTCTGTTTCGGTAGTTGGGTTGCATGATTTTCTTATTCATGTGCGGAGTAATGCTTTGAGTGCGGGATGGAGTAGCTACCATACCACTACTCTTATCATTCGCTCTTGTACATTGAATTGGTGAATTAATGTGATTTTACTCATTCCACGGAAGTTAGAAGTGGCCTTTATCCCTTGATACTTTTACTTCCGTCCTTGTTTTTCCGGAGTGCTCTTTCGAAGAAAGTAATCAATAATCTCTTGTTGGTGATCTCACCCTTTCTACACGGAGCAAAATCCTCAATTATCTGGTGGAAACAAACGCAAACCTTTTTCTATCCTCGTCTTTCTACCGATGCTCGATATCCCCAAACAAGATTAAAGGAAACTATCTCTCTCTTTGTTTCATCAATTCTTTTTCTGTGGTAAAGCCAATTATGGTTGATGCCATCAGCCGCAAATCTATTGCGTTAGCCTCAAGGCTAAAGAAAGCAATAAGTATCTCTACAATAAACTCCAGATCCTCCATATTCTTTGCTTCTCGGGATTCCACCATGATCTGGCTTCACATCCATCTCTGGAAGTTATATCTGCGCACCTCAATTGCGTGATCCTTGGTTCTTACCGGCGCAACAAGAATCTAATCCGACGATGTCTAACTAAATCTTTCTGTTGTTATCAAGGGACTCTATTGTTTGAAGGCAATATTGTTTCCGAACTTCTTTTCTCAAATCCGAGAGAAGATACGATGCTATTGTAATAGTGGTACAAAACCTCTCCAATCTAGCTCCTTTCTTCCGGCGAGATAAAGGTTCATCCTCTATAGTATCGGTAAATCTTTAATCTTAACGGTGTGTCTTTCTTTATCCATGATGCATCATCTTGTCCTTTCTTTCACCAGTGGATCTTTTTCTTTTATCATGTTTCTTGAGAAAACCGGAGCTATGCCCATCCTATCCTTCTTGTCTCACGACAATCCTTCAACTCTTCTAACCCGTTGTTTCTCAAGCAAAACGCAAGACTCGCAACAAGTCTAGCAAGTTTTGCAAGGTGTAGTGGTCGCACCATTCCGTTGTTCATCAACTTGGGAACGTGAGGGTCACCTTCGTTCGAACACCCGCCTCTCCTTGTGTTGTTTTCTTTTTCCTAGGAATCTCGGGGCGAGATTCTTGTTTAGTGGGGGAGAGTTGTAGCATCCCAATTGTCTAACAATTGTAATGCTACTTGGTCTAGTAATATAATGCTACTTCCTATATATAATTGTTGCATCATAATTATATCATGCTCATGTCATCATGCCACATTGCACTTGAGCATCATATAAAACCCTTTTGTTTTGGTTCTTCTCTCATATGCATCATTAATTGTATTTGCCTCTTTATATTGTATTTGGTTATTGATATAATGTGTAATGCCCAAGTTGAGTTGGGGGCATATCTTTTATATCTTTTATTCTACTCCACCACCCTTTCTTTTCACCACTTTATAATTCCACCATCCCATTATCCATGAGCTTGTATTTTATTTTCTTTTGGTATTTTAATCTAGCTCATGGGAGATAGGATGGATCTACTTCTATAAATTCTTTTGCTTGGCTTTAATCCACTTTTGGAAATGCATCAGAATAATGCCATGTTACTATTATTGTTTTCACAAGAATACACATGGCATTAATTATTTTGCATGGGCCATGCAAGTACCACCACATTCTAGTCTTTTGGATTTTATTTGAATTTTTGAGTGAACCATCCATCTCCCTCTCTACCACTCCTTTGGCTTGATCTAATTGGTCTTGCTAAAAAGCCACCACCATTACCCTCTCTCTCTAATCCTTTCTCCAAAACCTAAACCTAATCTAAACCCTACATCTCTCCCCGCCCCTCTTCATGCTTGATCTTGCTTGATGCATGCAAGCATCTAAAACCCTACACCCATCTCCATCCATTCCATCACCCCATTATCTCACCCATATCTTTTCTTTTAAATAAAACTCTTATGCTTGATCATATGAGGCTTATTCTTTTCTTCTCTCTTTCTCTCCTAGCCTAGTTCTTCTAAACCCTAATCTCTCTTACCCCCTCTCACTTATCCTCTCCCCTAAACCCTAGCCTCTCTCTAACCCTAACCCAAGCTCTAAACCTAGTTACACCCTACCCCATATCCACCTCTCTCACCTTACCCTCCGCTTGGTCTCTCCATGCCGAGTCCCCTTGCTGCCCCACCTGGCTACCCCCTCTCCCTGGTCCCACACCCCATCTACCCCAACCCTAAAACCAACCCTAACCCGAGGCTACCCCGACCCTAGCTCCATGCCACTCCCCTCCCTCTCTCTAGCTCCCTCTCTGCCACAGCAGCCCCACCCGAGCAAAACCCTCCTTGAACGCTCCCTAGCCCCACCTGGACGCCCCACCCGTGCCTGCCTCCCCTCCAGCTCGAGCACATGGGGGTAGAGGAGAAAAAGGTGGCCGAAGCCACCTTTATCATCACCACCTCCCCACGGCACCCCCTCTCCTCTCCCGTCCTTATCTACCCCTCTCTCTCGCCTACTGCCTCCCCCAGATCTACCCAGGGCGCCTGCCGCTCCTCCCCTCCTTCTCCACCAACGCCCACCCTCTCTCGCCGATCACCGCCAGCACCGCGTCGCCTCGACGATCCGGCCGTCAAGCTCGACGTGGAGGTGGTCTGGGAGAACGAGGAGGACCCGCTGCGTCGCCCCGTACACGCCAGCGAGGAGGAGAAGCCCCAGGAGCCCCAGAACCAGCACCGCCCCGACGAAACCCTAGCTTCGCTCGGCCCCTGCCTCGTCGACGATCGCCGGCGCCTCTGCCCGAACCACCACCGTCAACAGCCTCGCGGTGAGCCTCCCGTACCCCCTGACATGGTCCGCCTCGCGGTCGTCGCCTGTGCTCGTCGTTCGTTTCGTCGAACGCCCACCGTGCGCCGCCGCTCGCTGCTGTCTGTGCGCTCCCCCGTCGTGTAAGCCCTATCTAGGCCCCGTCCACCCTCCTAACACCAACCCCGTCCTAGCCCAGCGGTAGCCGCCTCCGCGCGCACGCCCAGGTCGCGTGTTCGAGCCCTGGTCGCCCCTGTTTTTCCTCTGCAGAGCGGCGCCGTCAGTTTCGTCAGAAACAGAGGAAGAGAAACAGTAGCCCGTGTGCACTTTGCAAATAACCCCCAACCTTTTTATCCCGTCAACCCGCGCTCCCCTCCGACCCCACCTGTCTGCCTCTGTGCGGTTTTATAAAAAGGCACCGCTACTTTGCGGTACTCAACCCGCAGTCCCTGGGTCCGCCGCGTGTCACAGATGCGGCCAACCACTGGCGCGTGGGTCCGCTCGCGCGTCGGGCCTACTGGTCAGCTGCTGCGGCTAGATCAACTCGCGGTGAGGAAAGCTTTTGCGCGTTGCTTACGCCCAGTCAGCAGCGGTCCCACCCGTCAGCGTCTGTGGCTAAGTTTGCCTGAGTAGAAAAAATCCCTGTTCTTTTCTGTTTTAAATCAAACTTTTCAAATTAATTTAAATTCAAAATTCAAATCAGTATTTAAATAACTTTTAAAATATGAATTCAGATAATACAAATAATATATGTTTTGAAATCAGAAAAACGTGAGGATTTCAAATATGCCATCCAAAATACATTTTGAACACTTAAAATTTCAAGTTAATTTAAATTACAACAAAATGCCCCTTTTCTTAATTATTTAATAACTTTTGCTTTATAACTCCAAATTTGACAAATGATATGTCTAAAATGATCAGCTCGACGAGACCTTTATGTTTATGCATTCCATGTTCTGAATTGCAGCATGAATCATATAAATATAAAGATTACAACAACTTAATTGAGTATAGAATATGACCAAAACTCAATAAAAGGCTTTATTCTTGTATTCCACACCTCACCCATGCCATGCTATATTATTGCCATGCAAATTGTGCATCATTCATCATGGCATGATTATTTGCTTGTCGCATTTTATTCCTATGCTTGAGCACTTTATTTATGTTGGCCCTTGTTTGTTTGGTTCTTCTTCGAATAGACGCTGAGCAGGGGATATATCAAGAAACCCAGGAGCACTACCCAGATCCTTCTCTCGCTTCAACTGAGCTGCCAGGCAAGCACTACCACATGCTTGCATACATATAGTACCTATTGCCTCTATCTTATTCTTGCATCATTGAGTCGCGATTGCATCAATCTGAATCCCAAGTATTGCATAGCCTTTACTTTTAAACTCCACCGAAGCTTGTTCCTCCATCCCATGAGCCATTACTACAGGAGTTGTTTGAGCCATGCGAGTCGTAGAACAGCATGTGTAGGGTATGTGAGTGTTTGATGGATAACGAGGTACCTAAGCAACTTAACCTGAGTAGTATGGGATAACTAATGAAAGTGGCACCGGTGAGCAATATCTGCTATTTGGTTTTTCATGCTCACTTGTGTCCCGTAGGACCCCGAGTACTTGATTCCTGTTCCTTGAATATTCGCGCTATCCACATCCGGGAGGATTATGGGACCCCCCTGAGCCAGAGCTTGATTCATTCTTATTTCTTGGGGCCACAAACTAGTTTGAGGTTTTATTTACTATCCTGTACTTATGCCATGCTTTACTGTTTTATTTAAATTGTGCGAGGTACTGCACCTGTACTGTTTAGGGAAGCGGAGTGTTTTCGCGGTATCGACAAGCCCAGTCACATTTTCGGGTTCCCAGTCATTTACAGCCATTAACGCAAACCTTGAGTCTGTCTCGAAGTCGGCTAACTTCGTTGCGGGTAGCTTAATGGGGTGGCCCCCTGAAATATTTCTGAATCATGTGATTGCTTTGTCGTGAATGCCTCGTTGGGTTTTGATTTGGTTTTTCCGAGGTTGATCGAGTGTGTGTTGCTATTTGTGCACCCCTGCAGGGTAAAACTTTCTGAAAGCCGTGTCCGCGGTTATGGACGACTTGGAGCACAGTTTCTCGATCATAGACAAGCATAACTAAAGTACCATTTTAATTTGACTAAGTAACTGACTAGTAAATAGTGCAACACTCATGGAATGGATAATAAAACTGCCAACGGATGGGGGGTTGTTCGTCCGCTTCCTCGTTGGTAAGCGAGGAGGAGGATGGATCTGTTGATATTACTATTATAACTGTTGTCATTAATTCACGGACATCCGTCTATCTTTGGTTAGGCGGATGGTTAGCGAGTATCTATAGAATTGCTAGGTATTATCTTTTGCTGCAATTGCGTCACCCCAGGTTGTGTCCCCTTTAGAGGCATAAAGACTTGCTGAGTACCCCTAGGGTCTCACACGATAAATTATTTGATTCAGATGAACAGGTACACTCACAAGATGGATACTAGGTGGAGGAGACGGACGATGTGGACATCGATCATTCGGTGTAGAGATTCCGGGAACGGGGATCCGTGAGATCTGTGGGCGGGATGTGTTTATTTATGGGGCATCTTATGCCTATTTGCTTCTTATCCGTACTCGGATCTTGTTTGCCTCTTCCGCCTGATACTCTGATGTTTGATGTATGAGGAGATATCCTAAACTATTATATCTATCTAGGATATTTGGATCTTGCCGTATGGCGTTGCAATATTTCTATTTCTTTTAGATGGAATGGCTCTGATGTACTGTTGTATGGTGGCTTGCATACATACTCATTTGTGTATGTAGTTGATCCCTTCGCCTGCCGATTACGCCGCCCGTTCTTGTCCCGATGTTTGGAAGTGGTTGGGACGGCCGAAAGGTCTACCTGTGAGTGGCATTTGGGCCCCACCGTACTATTTCAACCATTTCCGCTCATCCAGGCTTGTAACTAGGAGCGTAATTCACCGAGGTAGTTACAATTGGTATCAGAGCCATCCCGCCCTTCAGGGTCTCAGCCAAATGGTCGTTGTCAGTCTATCAAATATTTTGGCAGCTATGTATACTAGGGAAAAACAAAACGCGAGAGTAGGACTGCTTCCATTTTTCTTCTTAACCACCCACCCACCCTTTTTTGGTAAGGAAGTGTAACGTTTTCAATCCTCTTCTTAAAATTCAAACTAGGATTCACGTGTTCTGGGTTTCCGTAGTACCATAGGTTGTGTGTGTGTGTGTGTGTGTAATTCCTTGTCTATCTGTTGTATCCAACATGTTATCTTTATCTGCCTTTGGTTATCAACTGTTGGTACATTCCATACTGACAGGCTTTTGAATACCGGCGCGATCTATCTGACTCCTTGTTAACCGGTGCCATCTTCTTAAGGGTGTCCTTCCTTCTAGCAACTCCACATTCTGTGAAACCAGCAGTTGCTAATCGCTACCTGATAAGTGTTTTTGCGCATCTATTGGTATTTTAATGCCGAAAAATGCGGAAAAATTTTCTTTCATACATTTGTGCTTCCACACTCCTTTTCAGTCGTGTGTGAAACATTATCTATCTCCCTTTTATCAGCATGTCCATGCTAACTCATTCTTTTGTCACCGGCGCTTAATCCTAGAGATTCATTTCATCTCCAATTCTCTTGGGCTAATTACATAACATGTGTCGATCCGATACTGGTGACTGTAATTTGGTTCTCGGCATAGCTATCTTCCACTCATGATAAGTGTCATATCGGTCTGGATGATGGAGTGGAATATGGAAAATGCAATCACCACTATCCTCCAAATGGTGACGGTTATCTCCTGTGATTTTGAGTACACCGCGATCATATCTATGCATATTCAAGCATCTTTGGCAATCCGGAGTTTCTCAAAGCACTACGGCGGTCTATCATCTGTCCATCATGATGCACATCCTTTTGAACCCCATATCTGCACAATTCTCCTGGATACGAGGGAATTGCATCTTTTCGTCTCTGATAGCTTTGCTTAAGGTATGAGCTATCATCGGTTCTTGTCCAAGATCTCTTTATCTTTGTAACCGGTGATCCGATCGACAATGTGAACCAGGTGACATCTCTTTTCCTTCCGAAGGACCAGTTAACCTATTCTGTCAGCGCATCTTCTTCAACAGGAATCCTTACTCGTAACGTTGATCTTTCAAAGAGCGTTGAGCTCAGAAAGTGTTTAGAGCATTTGTTCGTTCTCCCGCCTCTTGAACTTGGTATTCTGGGAATATCTTGTTAATCCATGGTGGTATATGTTGATAATATGCTTGCCTATTCGATATCTATGGAAGGACATGGAAGATCATCTGTGTCTCTTTCTCTCGAGCTTCATGAGCATTGTCTGTGTGCAAAGTCTCAAAGTAAGAATTCTGACTTTTTGAAGTCACATATCTCGACCACGTCCTTCTGCTAAATACATTACTTCAACTCTGGAATCAGCAAGTCCATTGTTAATTCCATCCTCCATCTTCAACCAATCCGGAGTTATTCCTTGTTGGCAAGTTATCATCGTCGTTCCGCTGAAGATTTCCTCAAGGCTGCTAAATCTCTCTCAATCATTTCAAGAAGAACATGGAGTCCTTTCACCTCAATCTCGTTAAGTAATCTCTTGAAACCCTCTCGCTCTATCGTCTATGCTCAATCCACCGGAGGCCATGAAGACCTTCTAGATCTTGTATCCCTTCTGTTCAAGTGGTGCTATCTTTTTCTATATCTGTGAAATTTTGCATTTGTCTCCGTGATCTTCCTTTATATCTTTTCGGTGGCTTGGTACTTCCGACATGACGGCAACATCATCATCTTTATCTATCTATGAATCCGGCGAATCGTTTGCATCTATCCTTGTTTTCTAACGGAGTTCTATGAGTTTTTGCCAACACCTTCAGTCTGTTTCGGTAGTTGGGTTGCATGATTTTCTTATTCATGTGCGGAGTAATGCTTTGAGTGCGGGATGGAGTAGCTACCATACCACTACTCTTATCATTCGCTCTTGTACATTGAATTGGTGAATTAATGTGATTTTACTCATTCCACGGAAGTTAGAAGTGGCCTTTATCCCTTGATACTTTTACTTCCGTCCTTGTTTTTCCGGAGTGCTCTTTCGAAGAAAGTAATCAATAATCTCTTGTTGGTGATCTCACCCTTTCTACACGGAGCAAAATCCTCAATTATCTGGTGGAAACAAACGCAAACCTTTTTCTATCCTCGTCTTTCTACCGATGCTCGATATCCCCAAACAAGATTAAAGGAAACTATCTCTCTCTTTGTTTCATCAATTCTTTTTCTGTGGTAAAGCCAATTATGGTTGATGCCATCAGCCGCAAATCTATTGCGTTAGCCTCAAGGCTAAAGAAAGCAATAAGTATCTCTACAATAAACTCCAGATCCTCCATATTCTTTGCTTCTCGGGATTCCACCATGATCTGGCTTCACATCCATCTCTGGAAGTTATATCTGCGCACCTCAATTGCGTGATCCTTGGTTCTTATCAGCGCAACAAGAATCTAATCCGACGATGTCTAACTAAATCTTTCTGTTGTTATCAAGGGACTCTATTGTTTGAAGGCAATATTGTTTCCGAACTTCTTTTCTCAAATCCGAGAGAAGATACGATGCTATTGTAATAGTGGTACAAAACCTCTCCAATCTAGCTCCTTTCTTCCAGCGAGATAAAGGTTCATCCTCTATAGTATCGGTAAATCTTTAATCTTAACGGTGTGTCTTTCTTTATCCATGATGCATCATCTTGTCCTTTCTTTCACCAGTGGATCTTTTTCTTTTATCATGTTTCTTGAGAAAACCGGAGCTATGCCCATCCTATCCTTCTTGTCTCATGACAATCCTTCAACTCTTCTAACCCGTTGTTTCTCAAGCAAAACGCAGGACTCGCAACAAGTCTAGCAAGTTTTGCAAGGTGTAGTGGTCGCACCATTCCGTTGTTCATCAACTTGGGAACGTGAGGGTCACCTTCGTTCGAACACCCGCCTCTCCTTGTGTTGTTTTCTTTTTCCTAGGAATCTCGGGGCGAGATTCTTGTTTAGTGGGGGAGAGTTGTAGCATCCCAATTGTCTAACAATTGTAATGCTACTTGGTCTAGTAATATAATGCTACTTCCTATATATAATTGTTGCATCATAATTATATCATGCTCATGTCATCATGCCACATTGCACTTGAGCTTCATATAAAACCCTTTTGTTTTGGTTCTTCTCTCATATGCATCATTAATTGTATTTGCCTCTTGATATTGTATTTGGTTATTGATATAATGTGTAATGCCCAAGTTGAGTTGGGGGCATATCTTTTATATCTTTTATTCTACTCCACCACCCTTTCTTTTCACCACTTTATAATTCCACCATCCCATTATCCATGAGCTTGTATTTTATTTTCTTTTGGTATTTTAATCTAGCTCATGGGAGATAGGATGGATCTACTTCTATAAATTCTTTTGCTTGGCTTTAATCCACTTTTGGAAATGCATCAGAATAATGCCATGTTACTATTATTGTTTTCACAAGAATACACATGGCATTAATTATTTTGCATGGGCCATGCAAGTACCACCACATTCTAGTCTTTTGGATTTTATTTGAATTTTTGAGTGAACCATCCATCTCCCTCTCTACCACTCCTTTGGCTTGATCTAATTGGTCTTGCTAAAAAGCCACCACCATTACCCTCTCTCTCTAATCCTTTCTCCAAAACCTAAACCTTATCTAAACCCTACATCTCTCCCCGCCCCTCTTCATGCTTGATCTTGCTTGATGCATGCAAGCATCTAAAACCCTACACCCATCTCCATCCATTCCATCACCCCATTATCTCACCCATATCTTTTCTTTTAAATAAAACTCTTATGCTTGATCATATGAGGCTTATTCTTTTATTCTCTCTTTCTCTCCAAGCCTAGTTCTTCTAAACCCTAATCTCTCTTACCCCCTCTCACTTATCCTCTCCCCTAAACCCTAGCCTCTCTCTAACCCTAACCCAAGATCTAAACCTAGTTACACCCTACCCCATCTCCACCTCTCTCACCTTACCCTCCCCTTGGTCTCTCCATGCCGAGTCCCCTTGCTGCCCCACCTGGCTACCCCCTCTCCCTGGTCCCACACCCCATCTACCCCAACCCTAAAACCAACCCTAACCCGAGGCTACCCCGACCCTAGCTCCATGCCACTCCCCTCCCTCTCTCTAGCTCCCTCTCTACCACAGCAGCCCCACCTGAGCAAACCCCTCCTTGAACGCTCCCTGGCCCCACCTGGACGCCCCACCCGTGCCTGCCTCCCCTCCAGCTCGAGCACATGGGGGTAGAGGAGAAAAAGGTGGCCGAAGCCACCTTTATCATCACCACCTCCCCACGGCACCCCCTCTCCTCTCCCGTCCTTATCTACCCCTCTCTCTCGCCTACTGCCTCCCCCAGATCTACCCAGGGCGCCTGCCGCTCCTCCCCTCCTTCTCCACCAACGCCCACCCTCTCTCGCCGATCACCGCCAGCACCGCGTCGCCTCGACGATCCGGCCGTCAAGCTCGACGTGGAGGTGGTCTAGGAGAACGAGGAGGACCCGCTGCGTCGCCCTGTACACGCCAGCGAGGAGGAGAAGCCCCAGGAGCCCCAGAACCAGCACCGCCCCGACGAAACCCTAGCTTCGCTCGGCCCCTGCCTCGTCGACGATCGCCGGCGCCTCTGCCCGAACCACCACCGTCAACAGCCTCGCGGTGAGCCTCCCGTACCCCCTGACATGGTCCGCCTTGTGGTCGTCGCCTGTGCTCGTCGTTCGTTTCGTCGAACGCCCACCGTGCGCTGCCGCTCGCTGCTGTCTGTGCGCTCCCCCGTCGCGTAAGCCCTATCTAGGCCCCGTCCACCCTCCTAACACCAACCCCGTCCTAGCCCAGCGGTAGCCGCCTCCGCGCGCACGACCAGGTCGCGTGTTCGAGCCCTGGTCGCCCCTGTTTTTCCTCTGCAGAGCGGCGCCGTCAGTTTCGTCAGAAACAGAGGAAGAGAAACAGTAGCCCGTGTGCACTTTGCAAATAACCCCCAACCTTTTTATCCCGTCAACCCGCGCTCCCCTCCGACCCCACCTGTCTGCCTCTGTGCGGTTTTATAAAAAGGCACCACTACTTTGCGGTACTCAACCCGCAGTCCCTGGGTCCGCTGCATGTCACAGATGCGGCCAACCACTGGCGCGTGGGTCCGCTCGCGCGTCGGGCCTACTGGTCAGCTGCTGCGGCTAGATCAACTCGCGGTGAGGAAAGCTTTTGCGCGTTGCTTATGCCTAGTCAGCAGCGGTCCCACCCGTCAGCGTCTGTGGCTAAGTTTGCCTGAGTAGAAAAAATCCCTGTTCTTTTCTGTTTTAAATCAAACTTTTCAAATTAATTTAAATTCAAATCAGTATTTAAATAACTTTTAAAATATGAATTCAAATAATACAAATAATATATGTTTTGAAATCAGAAAAACGTGAGGATTTCAAATATGCCATCCAAAATACATTTTGAACACTTAAAATTTCAAGTTAATTTAAATTACAACAAAATGCCCCTTTTCTTAATTATTTAATAACTTTTGCTTTATAACTCCAAATTTGACAAATGATATGTCTAAAATGATCAGCTCGACGAGACCTTTCTGTTTATGCATTCCATGTTCTGAATTGCAGCATGAATCATATAAATATAAAGATTACAACAACTTAATTGAGTATAAAATATGACCAAAACTCAATAAAAGGCTTTATTCTTGTATTCCACACCTCACCCATGCCATGCTACATTATTGCCATGCAAATTGTGCATCATTCATCATGGCATGATTATTTGCTTGTCGCATTTTATTCCTATGCTTGAGCACTTTATTTATGTTGGCCCTTGTTTGTTTGGTTCTTCTTCGAATAGACGCTGAGCAGGGGATATATCAAGAAACCCAGGAGCACTACCCAGATCCTTCTCTCGCTTCAACTGAGCTGCCAGGCAAGCACTACCACATGCTTGCATACATATAGTACCTATTGCCTCTATCTTATTCTTGCATCATTGAGTCGCGATTGCATCAATCTGAATCCCAAGTATTGCATAGCCTTTACTTTTAAACTCCACCGAAGCTTGTTCCTCCATCCCATGAGCCATTACTACAGGAGTTGTTTGAGCCATGCGAGTCGTAGAACAGCATGTGTAGGGTATGTGAGTGTCTGATGGATAACGAGGTACCTAAGCAACTTAACCTGAGTAGTATGGGATAACTAATGAAAGTGGCACCGGTGAGCAATATCTGCTATTTGGTTTTTCATGCTCACTTGTGTCCCGTAGGACCCCGAGTACTTGATTCCTGTTCCTTGAATATTCGCGCTATCCACATCCGGGAGGATTATGGGACCCCCCTGAGCCAGAGCTTGATTCATTCTTATTTCTTGGGGCCACAAACTAGTTTGAGGTTTTATTTACTATCCTGTACTTATGCCATGCTTTACTGTTTTATTTAAATTGTGCGAGGTACTGCACCTGTACTGTTTAGGGAAGCGGAGTGTTTTCGCGGTATCGACAAGCCCAGTCACATTTTCGGGTTCCCAGTCGTTTATAGCCATTGACGCAAACCTTGAGTCCGTCTCGAAGTCGGCTAACTTCGTTGCGGGTAGCTTAATGGGGTGGCCCCCTGAAATATTTCTGAATCATGTGATTGCTTTGTCGTGAATGCCTCGTTGGGTTTTGATTTGGTTTTTCCGAGGTTGATCGAGTGTGTGTTGCTATTTGTGCACCCCTGCAGGGTAAAACTTTCTGAAAGCCGTGTCCGCGGTTATGGACGACTTAGAGCACAGTTTCTCGATCATAGACAAGCATAACTAAAGTACCATTTTAATTTGACTAAGTAACTGACTAGTAAATAGTGCAACACTCATGGAATGGATAATAAAACTGCCAACGGATGGGGGGTTGTTCGTCCGCTTCCTCGTTGGTAAGCGAGGAGGAGGATGGATCTGTTGATATTACTATTATAACTGTTGTCATTAATTCACGGACATCCGTCTATCTTTGGTTAGGCGGATGGTTAGCGAGTATCTATAGAATTGCTAGGTATTATCTTTTGCTGCAATTGCGTCACCCCAGGTTGTGTCCCCTTTAGAGGCATAAAGACTTGCTGAGTACCCCTAGGGTCTCACACGATACATTATTTGATTCAGATGAACAGGTACACTCACAAGATGGATACTGGGTGGAGGAGACGGACGATGTGGACATCGATCATTCGGTGTAGAGATTCCGGGAACGGGGATCCGTGAGATCTGTGGGCGGGATGTGTTTATTTATGGGGCATCTTATGCCGATTTGCTGCTTATCCGTACTCGGATCTTGTTTGCCGCTTCCGCCTGATACTCTGATGTTTGATGTATGAGGAGATATCCTAAACTATTATATCTATCTAGGATATTTGGATCTTGCCGTATGGCGTTGCAATATTTCTATTTCTTTTAGATGGAATGGCTCTGATGTACTGTTGTATGGTGGCTTGCATACATACTCATTTGTGTATGTAGTTGATCCCTTCGCCTGCCGATTACGCCGCCCGTTCTTGTCCCAATGTTTGGAAGTGGTTGGGACGGCCGAAAGGTCTACCTGTGAGTGGCATTTAGGCCCCACCGTACTATTTCAACCATTTCCGCTCATCCAGGCTTGTAACTAGGAGCGTAATTCACCGAGGTAGTTACAATTGGTATCAGAGCCATCCCGCCCTTCAGGGTCTCAGCCAAATGGTCGTTGTCAGTCTATCAAATATTTTGGTAGCTATGTATACTAGGGAAAAACAAAACGCGAGAGTAGGACTGCTTCCATTTTTCTTCTTAACCACCCACCCACCCTTTTTTGGTAAGGAAGTGTAACGTTTTCAATCCTCTTCTTAAAATTCAAACTAGGATTCACGTGTTCTGGGTTTCCGTAGTACCATAGGTTGTGTGTGTGTGTGTGTAATTCCTTGTCTATCTGTTGTATCCAACATGTTATCTTTATCTGCCTTTGGTTATCAACTGTTGGTACATTCCATACTGACAGGCTTTTGAATACCGGCGCGATCTATCTGACTCCTTGTTAACCGGTGCCATCTTCTTAAGGGTGTCCTTCCTTCTAGCAACTCCACATTCTGTGAAACCAGCAGTTGCTAATCGCTACCTTATAAGTGTTTTTGCGCATCTATTGGTATTTTAGTGCCGAAAAATGCGGAAAAATTTTCTTTCATACATCTGTGCTTCCACACTCATTTTCAGTCGTGTGTGAAACATTATCTATCTCCCTTTTATCAGCATGTCCATGCTAACTCATTCTTTTGTCACCGGCGCTTAATCCTAGAGTTTCATTTCATCTCCAATTCTCTTGGGCTAATTACATAACATGTGTCGATCCGATACTGGTGATTGTAATTTGGTTCTCGGCATAGCTATGTTCCACTCATGATAAGTGTCATATCGGTCTGGATGATGGAGTGGAATATGGAAAATGCAATCACCACTATCCTCCAAATGGTGACGGTTATCTCCTGTGATTTTGAGTACACCGCGATCATATCTATGCATATTCAAGCATCTTTGGCAATCCGGAGTTTCTCAAAGCACTACGGCGGTCTATCATCTGTCCATCATGCTGCACATCCTTTTGAACCCCATATCTGCACAATTCTCCTGGATACGAGGGAATTGCATCTTTTCGTCTCTGATAGCTTTGCTTAAGGTATGAGCTATCATCGGTTCTTGTCCAAGATCTCTTTATCTTTGTAACCGGTGATCCGATCGACAATGTGAACCAGGTGATATCTCTTTTCCTTCCGAAGGACCAGTTAACCTATTCTGTCAGCGCATCTTCTTCAACAGGAATCCTTACTCGTAACGTTGATCTTTCAAAGAGCGTTGAGCTCAGAAAGTGTTTCGAGCATTTGTTCGTTCTCCCGCCTCTTGAACTTGGTATTCTGGGAATATCTTGTTAATCCATGGTGGTATATGTTGATAATATGCTTGCCTATTCGATATCTATGGAAGGACATGGAAGATCATCTGTGTCTCTTTCTCTCGAGCTTCGTGAGCACTGCCTGTGTGCAAAGTCTCAAAGTAAGAATTCTGACTTTTTGAAGTCACATATCTCGACCACGTCCTTCTGCTAAATACATTACTTCAACTCTGGAATCAGCAAGTCCATTGTTAATTCCATCCTCCATCTTCAACCAATCCGGAGTTGTTCCTTGTTGGCAAGTTATCATCGTCGTTCCGCTGAAGATTTCCTCAAGGCTGCTAAATCTCTCTCAATCATTTCAAGAAGAACATGGAGTCCTTTCACCTCAATCTCGTTAAGTAATCTCTTGAAACCCTCTCGCTCTATCGTCTATGCTCAATCCACCGGAGGCCATGAAGACCTTCTAGATCTTGTATCCCTTCTGTTCAAGTGGTGCTATCTTTTTCTATATCTATGAAATTTTGCATTTGTCTCCGTGATCTTCCTTTATATCTTTCCGGTGGCTTGGTACTTCCGACATGACGACAACATCATCATCTTTATCTATCTATGAATCCGGCGAATCGTTTGCATCTATCCTTGTTTTCTAACGGAGTTCTATGAGTTTTTGCCAACACCTTCAGTCTGTTTCGGTAGTTGGGTTGCATGATTTTCTTATTCATGTGTGGAGTAATGCTTTGAGTGCGGGATGGAGTAGCTACCATACCACTACTCTTATCATTCGCTCTTGTACATTGAATTGGTGAATTAATGTGATTTTACTCATTCCACGGAAGTTAGAAGTGGCCTTTATCCCTTGATACTTTTACTTCCGTCCTTGTTTTTCCGGAGTGCTCTTTCGAAGAAAGTAATCAATAATCTCTTGTTGGTGATCTCACCCTTTCTACACGGAGCAAAATCCTCAATTATCTGGTGGAAACAAACGCAAACCTTTTTCTATCCTCGTCTTTCTACCGATGCTCGATATCCCCAAACAAGATTAAAGGAAACTATCTCTCTCTTTGTTTCATCAATTCTTTTTCTGTGGTAAAGCCAATTATGGTTGATGCCATCAGCCGCAAATCTATTGCGTTAGCCTCAAGGCTAAAGAAAGCAATAAGTATCTCTACAATAAACTCCAGATCCTCCATATTCTTTGCTTCTCGGGATTCCACCATGATCTGGCTTCACATCCATCTCTGGAAGTTATATCTGCGCACCTCAATTGCGTGATCCTTGGTTCTTACCGGCGCAACAAGAATCTAATCCGACGATGTCTAACTAAATCTTTCTTTTGTTATCAAGGGACTCTATTGTTTGAAGGCAATATTGTTTCCGAACTTCTTTTCTCAAATCTGAGAGAAGATACGATGCTATTGTAATAGTGGTTCAAAACCTCTCCAATCTAGCTCCTTTCTTCCGGCGAGATAAAGGTTCATCCTCTATAGTATCGGTAAATCTTTAATCTTAACGGTGTGTCTTTCTTTATCCATGATGCATCATCTTGTCCTTTCTTTCACCAGTGGATCTTTTTCTTTTATCATGTTTCTTGAGAAAACCGGAGCTATGCCCATCCTATCCTTCTTGTCTCACGACAATCCTTCAACTCTTCTAACCCGTTGTTTCTCAAGCAAAACGCAAGACTCGCAACAAGTCTAGCAAGTTTTGCAAGGTGTAGTGGTCGCACCATTCCGTTGTTCATCAACTTGGGAACGTGAGGGTCACCTTCGTTCGAACACCCGCCTCTCCTTGTGTTGTTTTCTTTTTCCTAGGAATCTCGGGGCGAGATTCTTGTTTAGTGGGAGAGAGTTGTAGCATCCCAATTGTCTAACAATTGTAATGCTACTTGGTCTAGTAATATAATGCTACTTCCTATATATAATTGTTGCATCATAATTATATCATGCTCATGTCATCATACCACCTTGCACTTGAGCATCATATAAAACCCTTTTGTTTTGGTTCTTCTCTCATATTCATCATTAATTGTATTTGCCTCTTGATATTGTATTTGGTTATAGATATAATGTGTAATGCCCAAGTTGAGTTGGGGGCATATCTTTTATATCTTTTATTCTACTCCACCACCCTTTCTTTTCACCACTTTATAATTCCACCATCCCATTATCCATGAGCTTGTATTTTATTTTATTTTGGTATTTTAATCTAGCTCATGGGAGATAGGATGGATCTACTTCTATAAATTCTTTTGCTTGGCTTTAATCCACTTTTAGAAATGCATCAGAATAATGCCATGTTACTATTATTGTTTTCACAAGAATACACATGGCATTAATTATTTTGCACGGGCCATGCAAGTACCACCACATTCAAGTCTTTTGGATTTTATTTGAATTTTTGAGTGAACCATCCATCTCCCTCTCTACCACTCCTTTGGCTTGATCTAATTGGTCTTGCTAAAAAGCCACCACCATTACCCTCTCTCTCTAATCCTTTCTCCAAAACCTAAACCTAATCTAAACCCTACATCTCTCCCCCCCCCCTCTTCATGCTTGATCTTGCTTGATGCATGCAAGCATCTAAAACCCTACACCCATCTCCATCCATTCCATCACCCCATTATCTCACCCATATCTTTTCTTTTAAATAAAACTCTTATGCTTGATCATATGAGGCTTATTATTTTCTTCTCTCTTTCTCTCCTAGCCTAGTTCTTCTAAACCCTAATCTCTCTTACCCCCTCTCACTTATCCTCTCCCCTAAACCCTAGCCTCTCTCTAACCCTAACCCAAGCTCTAAACCTAGTTACACCCTACCCCATCTCCACCTCTCTCACCTTACCCTCCCCTTGGTCTCTCCATGCCGAGTCCCCTTACTGACCCACCTGGCTACCCCCTCTCCCTGGTCCCACACCCCATCTACCCCAACCCTAAAACCAACCCTAACCCGAGGCTACCCCGACCCTATCTCCATGCCACTCCCTTCCCTCTCTCTAGCTCCCTCTCTGCCACAGCAGCCCCACCCGAGCAAACCCCTCCTTGAACGCTCCCTGGCCCCACCTGGACGCCCCACCCGTGTCTGCCTCCCCTCCAGCTCGAGCACATGGGGGTAGACGAGAAAAAGGTGGCCGAAGCCACGTTTATCATCACCACCTCCCCACGGCACCCCCTCTCCTCTCCCGTCCTTATCTACCCCTCTCTCTCGCCTACTGCCTCCCCCAGATCTACCCAGGGCACCTGCCGCTCCTCCCCTCCTTCTCCACCAACGCCCACCCTCTCTCGCCGATCACCGCCAGCACCGCGTCGCCTCGACGATCCGGCCGTCAAGCTCGACGTGGAGGTGGTCTGGGAGAACGAGGAGGACCCGCTGCGTCGCCCCGTACATGCCAGCGAGGAGGAGAAGCCCCAGGAGCCCCAGAACCAGCACCGCCCCGACGAAACCCTAGCTTCGCTCGGCCCCTGCCACGTCGACGATCGCCGGCGCCTCTGCCCGAACCACCACCGTCAACAGCCTCGCGGTGAGCCTCCCGTACCCCCTGACATGGTCCGCCTCGCAGTCGTCGCCTATGCTCGTCGTTCGTTTCGTCGAACGCCCACCGTGCGTCGCCGCTCGCTGCTGTCTGTGCGCTCCCCCGTCGCGTAAGCCCTATCTAGGCCCCGTCCACCCTCCTAACACCAACCCCGTCCTAGCCCAGCGGTAGCCGCCTCCGCGCGCACGCCCAGGTCGCGTGTTCGAGCCCTGGTCGCCCCTGTTTTTCCTCTGCAGAGCGGCACCGTCAGTTTCGTCAGAAACAGAGGAAGAGAAACAGTAGCCCGTGTGCACTTTGCAAATAACCCCCAACCTTTTTATCCCGTCAACCCGCGCTCCCCTCCGACCCCACCTGTCTGCCTCTGTGCGGTTTTATAAAAAGGCACCGCTACTTTGCGGTACTCAACCCGCAGTCCCTGGGTCCGCCGCGTGTCACAGATGCGGCCAACCACTGGCGCGTGGGTCCGCTCGCGCGTCGGGCCTACTGGTCAGCTGCTGCGGCTAGATCAACTCGCGGTGAGGAAAGCATTTGCGCGCTGCTTACGCCCAGTCAGCAGCGGTCCCACCCGTCAGCGTCTGTGGCTAAGTTTGCCTGAGTAGAAAAAATCCCTGTTCTTTTCTGTTTTAAATCAAACTTTTCAAATTAATTTAAATTCAAAATTCAAATCAGTATTTAAATAACTTTTAAAATATGAATTCAAATAATACAAATAATATATGTTTTGAAATCAGAAAAACGTGAGGATTTCAAATATGCCATCCAAAATACATTTTGAACACTTAAAATTTCAAGTTAATTTAAATTACAACAAAATGCCCCTTTTCTTAATTATTTAATAACTTTTGCTTTATAACTCCAAATTTGACAAATGATATGTCTAAAATGATCAGCTCGACGAGACCTTTCTGTTTATGCATTCCATGTTCTGAATTGCAGCATGCATCATATAAATATAAAGATTACAGCAACTTAATTGAGTATAAAATATGACCAAAACTCAATAAAAGGCTTTATTCTTGTATTCCACACCTCACCCATGCCATGCTACATTATTGCCATGCAAATTGTGCATCATTCATCATGGCATGATTGTTTGCTTGTCGCATTTTATTCCTATGCTTGAGCACTTTATTTATGTTGGCCCTTGTTTGTTTGGTTCTTCTTCGAATAGACGCTGAGCAGGGAATATATCAAGAAACCCAGGAGCACTACCCAGATCCTTTTCTCGCTTCAACTGAGCTGCCAGGCAAGCACTACCACATGCTTGCATACATATAGTACCTATTGCCTCTATATTATTCTTGCATCATTGAGTCGCGATTGCATCAATCTGAATCCCAAGTATTGCATAGCCTTTACTTTTAAACTCCACCGAAGCTTGTTCCTCCATCCCATGAGCCATTACTACAGGAGTTGTTTGAGCCATGCGAGTCGTAGAACTGCATGTGTAGGGTATGTGAGTGTCTGATGGATAACGAGGTACCTAAGCAACTTAACCTGAGTAGTATGGGATAACTAATGAAAGTGGCACCGGTGAGCAATATCTGCTATTTGGTTTTTCATGCTCACTTGTGTCCCGTAGGACCCCGAGTACTTGATTCTTGTTCCTTGAATATTCGCGCTATCCACATCCGGGAGGATTATGGGACCCCCCTGAGCGAGAGCTTGATTCATTCTTATTTCTTGGGGCCACAAACTAGTTTGAGGTTTTATTTACTATCCTGTACTTATGCCATGCTTTACTGTTTTATTTAAATTGTGCGAGGTACTACACCTGTACTGTTTAGGGAAGCGGAGTGTTTTCGCGGTATCGACAAGCCCAGTCACATTTTCGGGTTCCCAGTCGTTTACAGCCATTGACGCAAACCTTGAGTCCGTCTCGAAGTCGGCTAACTTCGTTGCGGGTAGCTTAATGGGGTGGCCCCCTGAAATATTTCTGAATCATGTGATTGCTTTGTCGTGAATGCCTCATTGGGTTTTGATTTGGTTTTTCCGAGGTTGATCGAGTGTGTGTTGCTATTTGTGCACCCCTGCAGGGTAAAACTTTCTGAAAGCCGTGTCCGCGGTTATGGACGACTTGGAGCACAGTTTCTCGATCATAGACAAGCATAACTAAAGTACCATTTTAATTTGACTAAGTAACTGACTAGTAAATAGTGCAACACTCATGGAATGGATAATAAAACTGCCAACGGATGGGGGGTTGTTCGTCCGCTTCCTCGTTGGTAAGCGAGGAGGAGGATGGATCTGTTGATATTACTATTATAATTGTTGTCATTAATTCACGGACATCCGTCTATCTTTGGTTAGGCGGATGGTTAGCGAGTATCTATAGAATTGCTAGGTATTATCTTTTGCTGCAATTGCGTCACCCCAGGTTGTGTCCCCTTTAGAGGCATAAAGACTTGCTGAGTACCCCTAGGGTCTAACACGATAAATTATTTGATTCAGATGAACAGGTACACTCACAAGATGGATACTGGGTGGAGGAGACGGACGATGTGGACATCGATCATTCGGTGTAGAGATTCCGGGAACGGGGATCCGTGAGATCTGTGGGCGGGATGTGTTTATTTATGGGGCATCTTATGCCGATTTGCTTCTTATCCGTACTCGGATCTTGTTTGCCGCTTCCGCCTGATACTCTGATGTTTGATGTATGAGGAGATATCCTAAACTATTATATCTATCTAGGATATTTGGATCTTGCCGTATGGCGTTGCAATATTTCTATTTCTTTTAGATGGAATGGCTCTGATGTACTGTTGTATGGTGGCTTGCATACATACTCATTTGTGTATGTAGTTGATCCCTTCGCCTGCCGATTACGCCGCCCGTTCTTGTCCCGATGTTTGGAAGTGGTTGGGACGACCGAAAGGTCTACCTGTGAGTGGCATTTGGGCCCCACCGTACTATTTCAACCATTTCCGCTCATCCAGGCTTGTAACTAGGAGCGTAATTCACCGAGGTAGTTACAATTGGTATCAGAGCCATCCCGCCCTTCAGGGTCTCAGCCAAATGGTCGTTGTCAGTCTATCAAATATTTTGGTAGCTATGTATACTAGGGAAAAACAAAACGCGAGAGTAGGACTGCTTCCATTTTTCTTCTTAACCACCCACCCACCCTTTTTTGGTAAGGAAGTGTAACGTTTTCAATCCTCTTCTTAAAATTCAAACTAGGATTCACGTGTTCTGGGTTTCCGTAGTACCATAGGTTGTGTGTGTGTGTGTGTGTGTGTGTGTAATTCCTTGTCTATCTGTTGTATCCAACATGTTATCTTTATCTGCCTTTGGTTATCAACTGTTGGTACATTCCATACTGACAGGCTTTTGAATACCGGCGCGATCTATCTGACTCCTTGTTAACCGGTGCCATCTTCTTAAGGGTGTCCTTCCTTCTAGCAACTCCACATTCTGTGAAACCAGCAGTTGCTAATGGCTACCTGATAAGTGTTTTTGCGCATCTATTGGTATTTTAATGCCGAAAAATGCGGAAAAAATTTCTTTCATACATCTGTGCTTCCACACTCCTTTTCAGTCGTCTGTGAAACATTATCTATCTCCCTTTTATCAGCATGTCCATGCTAACTCATTCTTTTGTCACCGGCGCTTAATCCTAGAGTTTCATTTCATCTCCAATTCTCTTGGGCTAATTACATAACATGTGTCGATCCAATACTGGTGATTGTAATTTGGTTCTCGGCATAGCTATATTCCACTCATGATAAGTGTCATATCGGTCTGGATGATGGAGTGGAATATGGAAAATGCAATCACCACTATCCTCCAAATGGTGACGGTTATCTCCTATGATTTTGAGTACACCGCGATCATATCTATGCATATTCAAGCATCTTTGGCAATCCGGAGTTTCTCAAAGCACTACGGCGGTCTATCATCTGTCCATCATGCTGCACATCCTTTTGAACCCCATATCTGCACAATTCTCCTGGATACGAGGGAATTGCATCTTTTCGTCTCTGATAGCTTTGCTTAAGGTATGAGCTATCATCGGTTCTTGTCCAAGATCTCTTTATCTTTGTAACCGGTGATCCGATCGACAATGTGAACCAGGTGACATCTCTTTTCCTTCCGAAGGACCAGTTAACCTATTCTGTCAGCGCATCTTCTTCAACAGGAATCCTTACTCGTAACGTTGATCTTTCAAAGAGCGTTGAGCTCAGAACGTGTTTCGAGCATTTGTTCGTTCTCCCGCCTCTTGAACTTGGTATTCTGGGAATATCTTGTTAATCCATGGTGGTATATGTTGATAATATGCTTGCCTATTCGATATCTATGGAAGGACATGGAAGATCATCTGTGTCTCTTTCTCTCGAGCTTCGTGAGCACTGCCTGTGTGCAAAGTCTCAAAGTAAGAATTCTGACTTTTTGAAGTCACATATCTCGACCACGTCCTTCTGCTAAATACATTACTTCAACTCTGGAATCAGCAAGTCCATTGTTAATTCCATCCTCCATCTTCAACCAATCCGGAGTTGTTCCTTGTTGGCAAGTTATCATCGTCGTTCCGCTGAAGATTTCCTCAAGGATGCTAAATCTCTCTCAATCATTTCAAGAAGAACATGGAGTCCTTTCACCTCAATCTCGTTAAGTAATCTCTTGAAACCCTCTCGCTCTATCGTCTATGCTCAATCCACCGGAGGCCATGAAGACCTTCTAGATCTTGTATCCCTTCTGTTCAAGTGGTGCTATCTTTTTCTATATCTGTGAAATTTTGCATTTGTCTCCGTGATCTTCCTTTATATCTTTCCGGTGGCTTGGTACTTCCGACATGACGACAACATCATCATCTTTATCTATCTATGAATCCGGCGAATCGTTTGCATCTATCCTTGTTTTCTAACGGAGTTCTATGAGTTTTTGCCAACACCTTCAGTCTGTTTCGGTAGTTGGGTTGCATGATTTTCTTATTCATGTGTGGAGTAATGCTTTGAGTGCGGGATGGAGTAGCTACCATACCACTACTCTTATCATTCGCTCTTGTACATTGAATTGGTGAATTAATGTGATTTTACTCATTCCACGGAAGTTAGAAGTGGCCTTTATCCCTTGATACTTTTACTTCCGTCCTTGTTTTTCCGGAGTGCTCTTTCGAAGAAAGTAATCAATAATCTCTTGTTGGTGATCTCACCCTTTCTACACGGAGCAAAATCCTCAATTATCTAGTGGAAACAAACGCAAACCTTTTTCTATCCTCGTCTTTCTACCGATGCTCGATATCCCCAAACAAGATTAAAGGAAACTATCTCTCTCTTTGTTTCATCAATTCTTTTTCTGTGGTAAAGCCAACTATGGTTGATGCCATCAGCCGCAAATCTATTGCGTTAGCCTCAAGGCTAAAGAAAGCAATAAGTATCTCTACAATAAACTCCAGATCCTCCATATTCTTTGCTTCTCGGGATTCCACCATGATCTGGCTTCACATCCATCTCTGGAAGTTATATCTGCGCACCTCAATTGCGTGATCCTTGGTTCTTACCGGCGCAACAAGAATCTAATCCGACGATGTCTAACTAAATCTTTCTTTTGTTATCAAGGGACTCTATTGTTTGAAGGCAATATTGTTTCCGAACTTCTTTTCTCAAATCCGAGAGAAGATACGATGCTATTGTAATAGTGGTTCAAAACCTCTCCAATCTAGCTCCTTTCTTCCGGCGAGATAAAGGTTCATCCTCTATAGTATCGGTAAATCTTTAATCTTAACGGTGTGTCTTTCTTTATCCATGATGCATCATCTTGTCCTTTCTTTCACCAGTGGATCTTTTTCTTTTATCATGTTTCTTGAGAAAACCGGAGCTATGCCCATCCTATCCTTCTTGTCTCACGACAATCCTTCAACTCTTCTAACCCGTTGTTTCTCAAGCAAAACGCAAGACTCGCAACAAGTCTAGCAAGTTTTGCAAGGTGTAGTGGTCGCACCATTCCGTTGTTCATCAACTTGGGAACGTGAGGGTCACCTTCGTTCGAACACCCGCCTCTCCTTGTGTTGTTTTCTTTTTCCTAGGAATCTCGGGGCGAGATTCTTGTTTAGTGGGAGAGAGTTGTAGCATCCCAATTGTCTAACAATTGTAATGCTACTTGGTCTAGTAATATAATGCTACTTCCTATATATAATTGTTGCATCATAATTATATCATGCTCATGTCATCATGCCACATTGCACTTGAGCATCATATAAAACCCTTTTGTTTTGGTTCTTCTCTCATATGCATCATTAATTGTATTTGCCTCTTGATATTGTATTTGGTTATTGATATAATGTGTAATGCCCAAGTTGAGTTGGGGGCATATCTTTTATATCTTTTATTCTACTCCACCACCCTTTCTTTTCACCACTTTATAATTCCACCATCCCATTATCCATGAGCTTGTATTTTATTTTCTTTTGGTATTTTAATCTAGCTCATGGGAGATAGGATGGATCTACTTCTATAAATTCTTTTGCTTGGCTTTAATCCACTTTTGGAAATGCATCAGAATAATGCCATGTTACTATTATTGTTTTCACAAGAATACACATGGCATTAATTATTTTGCATGGGCCATGCAAGTACCACCACATTCTAGTCTTTTGGATTTTATTTGAATTTTTGAGTGAACCATCCATCTCCCTCTCTACCACTCCTTTGGCTTGATCTAATTGGTCTTGCTAAAAAGCCACCACCATTACCCTCTCTCTCTAATCCTTTCTCCAAAACCTAAACCTAATCTAAACCCTACATCTCTCCCCGCCCCTCTTCATGCTTGATCTTGCTTGATGCATGCAAGCATCTAAAACCCTACACCCATCTCCATCCATTCCATCACCCCATTATCTCACCCATATCTTTTCTTTTAAATAAAACTCTTATGCTTGATCATATGAGGCTTATTCTTTTATTCTCTCTTTCTCTCCTAGCCTAGTTCTTCTAAACCCTAATCTCTCTTACCCCCTCTCACTTATCCTCTCCCCTAAAAACTAGCCTCTCTCTAACCCTAACCCAAGCTCTAAACCTAGTTACACCCTACCCCATCTCCACCTCTCTCACCTTACCCTCCGCTTGGTCTCTCCATGCCGAGTCCCCTTGCTGCCCCACCTGGCTACCCCCTCTCCCTGGTCCCACACCCCATCTACCCCAACCCTAAAACCAACCCTAACCCGAGGCTACCCCGACCCTAGCTCCATGCCACTCCCCTCCCTCTCTCTAGCTCCCTCTCTGCCACAGCAGCCCCACCTGAGCAAACCCCTCCTTGAACGCTCCCTGGCCCCACCTGGACGCCCCACCCGTGCCTGCCTCCCCTCCAGCTCGAGCACATGGGGGTAGAGGAGAAAAAGGTGGCCGAAGCCACCTTTATCATCACCACCTCCCCACGGCACCCCCTCTCCTCTCCCGTCCTTATATACCCCTCTCTCTCGCCTACTGCCTCCCCTAGATCTACCCAGGGCGCCTGCCGCTCCTCCCCTCCTTCTCCACCAACGCCCACCCTCTCTCGCCGATCACCGCCAGCACCGCGTCGCCTCGACGATCTGGCCGTCAAGCTCGACGTGTAGGTGGTCTGGGAGAACGAGGAGGACCTGCTGCGTCGCCCCGTACACGCCAGCGAGGAGGAGAAGCCCCAGGAGCCCCAGAACCAGCACCGCCCCGACGAAACCCTAGCTTCGCTCGGCCCTTGCCTCGTCGACGATCGCCGGCGCCTCTGCCCGAACCACCACCGTCAACAGCCTCGCGGTGAGCCTCCCGTACCCCCTGACATGGTCCGCCTCGCGGTCGTCGCCTGTGCTCGTCGTTCGTTTCGTCGAACGCCCACCGTGCGCCGCCGCTCGCTGCTGTCTGTGCGCTCCCCCGTCGCGTAAGCCCTATCTAGGCCCCGTCCACCCTCCTAACACCAACCCCGTCCTAGCCCAGCGGTAGCCGCCTCCGCGCGCACGCCCAGGTCGCGTGTTCGAGCCCTGGTCGCCCCTGTTTTTCCTCTGCAGAGCGGCGCCGTCAGTTTCGTCAGAAACAGAGGAAGAGAAACAGTAGCCCGTGTGCACTTTGCAAATAACCCCCAACCTTTTTATCCCGTCAACCCGCGCTCCCCTCCGACCCCACCTGTCTGCCTCTGTGCGGTTTAATAAAAAGGCACCACTACTTTGCGGTACTCAACCCGCAGTCCCTGGGTCCGCCGCGTGTCACAGATGCGGCCAACCACTGGCGCGTGGGTCCGCTCGCGCGTCGGGCCTACTGGTCAGCTGCTGCGGCTAGATCAACTCGCGGTGAGGAAAGCTTTTGCGCGTTGCTTACGCCCAGTCAGCAGCGGTCCCACCCGTCAGCGTCTGTGGCTAAGTTTGCCTGAGTAGAAAAAATCCCTGTTCTTTTCTGTTTTAAATCAAACTTTTCAAATTAATTTAAATAAAAAATTCAAATCAGTATTTAAATAACTTTTAAAATATGAATTCAAATAATACAAATAATATATGTTTTGAAATCATAAAAACGTGAGGATTTCAAATATGTCATCCAAAATACATTTTGAACACTTAAAATTTTAAGTTAATTTAAATTACAACAAAATGCCCCTTTTCTTAATTATTTAATAACTTTTGCTTTATAACTCCAAATTTGACAAATGATATGTCTAAAATGATCAGCTCGACGAGACCTTTCTGTTTATGCATTCCATGTTCTGAATTGCAGCATGAATCATATAAATATAAAGATTACAACAACTTAATTGAGTATAAAATATGACCAAAACTCAATAAAAGGCTTTATTCTTGTATTCCACACCTCACCCATGCCATGCTACATTATTGCCATGCAAATTGTGCATCATTCATCATGGCATGATTATTTGCTTGTCGCATTTTATTCCTATGCTTGAGCACTTTATTTATGTTGGCCCTTGTTTGTTTGGTTCTTCTTCGAATAGACGCTGAGCAGGGGATATATCAAGAAACCCAGGAGCACTACCCAGATCCTTCTCTCGCTTCAACTGAGCTGCCAGGCAAGCACTACCACATGCTTGCATACATATAGTACCTATTGCCTCTATCTTATTCTTGCATCATTGAGTCGCGATTGCATCAATCTGAATCCCAAGTATTGCATAGCCTTTACTTTTAAACTCCACCGAAGCTTGTTCCTCCATCCCATGAGCCATTACTACAGGAGTTGTTTGAGCCATGCGAGTCGTAGAACAGCATGTGTAGGGTATGTGAGTGTCTGATGGATAACGAGGTACCTAAGCAACTTAACCTGAGTAGTATGGGATAACTAATGAAAGTGGCACCGGTGAGCAATATCTGCTATTTCGTTTTTCATGCTCACTTGTGTCCCGTAGGACCCCGAGTACTTGATTCCTGTTCCTTGAATATTCGCGCTATCCACATCCGGGAGGATTATGGGACCCCCCTGAGCCAGAGCTTGATTCATTCTTATTTCTTGGGGCCACAAACTAGTTTGAGGTTTTATTTACTATCCTGTACTTATGCCATGCTTTACTGTTTTATTTAAATTATGCGAGGTACTGCACCTGTACTGTTTAGGGAAGCGGAGTGTTTTCGCGGTATCGACAAGCCCAGTCACATTTTCGGGTTCCCAGTCGTTTACAGCCATTGACGCAAACCTTGAGTCCGTCTCGAAGTCGGCTAACTTCGTTGCGGGTAGCTTAATGGGGTGGCCCCCTGAAATATTTCTGAATCCTGTGATTGCTTTGTCGTGAATGCCTCGTTGGGTTTTGATTTGGTTTTTCCGAGGTTGATCGAGTGTATGTTGCTATTTGTGCACCCCTGCAGGGTAAAACTTTCTGAAAGCCGTGTCCGCGGTTATGGACGACTTGGAGCACAGTTTCTCGATCATAGACAAGCATAACTAAAGTACCGTTTTAATTTGACTAAGTAACTGACTAGTAAATAGTGCAACACTCATGAAATGGATAATAAAACTGCCAACGGATGGGGGGTTGTTCGTCCGCTTCCTCGTTGGTAAGCGAGGAGGAGGATGGATCTGTTGATATTACTGTTATAACTGTTGTCATTAATTCACGGACATCCGTCTATCTTTGGTTAGGCGGATGGTTAGCGAGTATCTATAGAATTGTAGGTATTATTTTTTGCTGCAATTGCGTCACCCCAGGTTGTGTCCCCTTTAGAGGCATAAAGACTTGCTGAGTACCCCTAGGGTCTCACACGATAAATTATTTGATTCAGATGAACAGGTACACTCACAAGATGGATACTGGGTGGAGGAGACGGACGATGTGGACATCGATCATTCGGTGTAGAGATTCCGGGAACGGGGATCCGTGAGATCTGTGGGCGGGATGTGTTTATTTATGGGGCATCTTATGCCGATTTGCTTCTTATCCGTACTCGGATCTTATTTGCCGCTTCCGCCTGATACTCTGATGTTTGATGTATGAGGAGATATCCTAAACTATTATATCTATCTAGGATATTTGGATCTTGCCGTATGGCGTTGCAATATTTCTATTTCTTTTAGATGGAATGGCTCTGATGTACTGTTGTATGGTGGCTTGCATACATACTCATTTGTGTATGTAGTTAATCCCTTCGCCTGCCGATTACGCCGCCCGTTCTTGTCCCGATGTTTGGAAGTGGTTGGGACGGCCGAAAGGTCTACATGTGAGTGGCATTTGGGCCCCACCGTACTATTTCAACCATTTCCGCTCATCCAGGCTTGCAACTAGGAGCGTAATTCACCGAGGTAGTTACACTTGGACCCCGCGTTGCCTTGGCGTCTGAACTTTCGGGCCGCATATTAAAATTCTCAACCCACCGATCCTAGTGAAGAGGAGATAGCTCCGTCTTTCTTTGTGCGTTTCTTCCGGTCCTTCTCTTTCTCAACATCCGCCCCTTGTGTTAAGAACTCACCATCTGTAATCATATTTGTGGGGCTAATATCAGTGCCCTTCGGGGTAGCTTCTCCCATAGTACCCATGTCAATCCTCCTCTTAGCACTAGGGTCAGCCGCATTTCTGTCATCAGTTTCCATATCCACCCTCTTTAAAGGGCTTGTTGTTGTATCCTCCATCTCCTCATTTATCTTTCCTTCCTCATTAACCACAAGAACATTATCATTGTGACGCCAAGGCGTATGATTCTCAAAAGGTTCCCCTCCTCTACCGAGGCCTCTAGGATCTCTTCCACGACCACCGCGAAAGCCACGACCACCGCCTCTTCCTCCACCACGACCAGAACCCCGCGTCCATGCCAGGTTTCCCAATCAGCCTTGAGGAAATCCCCCCATTTGAGATTCCCCTCTTCATGCTCTCCCGATCCACATTCAAGATGAGTATGACCGAAGTGACCACAAGCTCCACAAAACCTAGTTATATTTTCATACTTAATATGATAAAAGTCCCTTTGACCAGCACGCGAGATCGTAACCACACGAGCAAGGGTTTTTATGACATCCAGCTTCACTCGAACTCGAACAAAATTCCCAGCACCATTAACATCTGTTTCCACCTTAACGACTTTACCCACCTTCTTCTCTGTCAAGTTCTTTATAAGTGTATCATTACGATACCCCACAGGCAGTTTGTGGATTTGTACCCATGTCGCAAAGAAGTTTAGATCAACCGACTCAGGGGCACCCAGTCCATCATACTCTTCAATGCAAACATTGTTTTGACGAAAAAGCCATGGTCCTCCCTCAATTACCTTGATCCAATCTCCCAAGCAGAAGCACTGTATTGTGAACATATTTCCTTCCAGATGCACCATCTCAATCCGCCTCGCAGGACTCCAGGCATTCGTCATATGTTGCTCGTATGTACCATAACTAGCGCCATCCACTTGATACCAGCTTTGGGTGCCGCTTCTTTATCCTCAAAGACAAGATCATCCAGCTCGTCTTCCTCAATACCCATCCTTGAAAGCATGGCGTCTATCCCCTCTACCTTCTGCCTTGATCCCCCCGCCTGGTTTGACGAGTTTTCAATGCTATCCATGTTGCCGAGTCCGCAAAACTCTGAGAAGCAGGAGAACTCGGTGAGAATCACAAACAAAGAGATCCCACATCAACCGTAACCCGGACTGCCACCACCCGAGAGGGAATGGGGAAGGTAGCTAGGAAGAACTCCAATCCAGGAAAGTACCAGCGAAGTCAGAAACCCTAAGCGCCTGACAAAAGGCAGACGTTAGGTACAACTTTAGCTACAAGGTTGCTTCACCTGGGGAGAGACAAATAACCGACAACACACGCCTAAGTTAAGTTGCAAGGGCACGCAACGCAACGGTGGTTCGTTTCTAGCCGCGGTCGGTGACTACGCGGTAGGCCCGACGGGTCAGCGAGAAGTAGCGAAAACAACAATATAGCGGAAGGGTTTTGGTCGCTAGTCGCTAGTCGCAGCCGCCGCCGTGGTCGCATCGCACACAAACTTTCGAGTCTCGACGGCGACGGCGAGAGCGAGAGTATCCGAGCAAGAGGGCAGGGAGCATGGGCGCTGGTGAAGGAGAGGCAGCCGGGAGCAAGGACAAGAGCGGCGGCGTCGCCCGGACGTCCCTCGACGGCCTGCGGGACAAGAACGTGATGCAACTCAAGAAGCTCAACACGGCGCTCTTCCCCGTCCGCTACAACGACAAGTATTACCAGGACGCCATCGCCTCCAAGGACTTCTCCAAGCTCGGTGAGCACCCCCCCCCCCCCCCCCCCCCCCCCCCCCCCCCCCCCCCCCGGCCCCCCCAAATCCGTCTCTTCCAATCTTGTTGTAATCCCCTACGCCACCAAGATCAGTTCGCGACCTCATCCGATCGTTTCTTGTACTGGGATTGTATCTAGCTCACTTATTGGATCTGCGGACAGAAGGCAGGAAACGATTTATTGCTGCAAGATTGGGGAGGAATAACCTTTTCGATTTAGATTTTGGAATGGGGACGGGCAAGTGCGAATGCGGATTTAACAATTTGTTTGGACATAGAAGATCTCTTAGGTTATGGGTACCCGTGGTGTTATGCTCGTGTGTGCCCCCTTATCTTAGTTGTATCTATGCATATATGATGCTGGTATATTGATTTGTCTGCTGGGTTTGGCTGATTTCATGTATGAAAAACATGTTGCTGCTGCTGTTTTCTGATTGTCCTTTTTTTCATGTCTGTTTGTAGCTTACTACAGTGATATATGTGTTGGGGCAATTGCTTGTCGCCTGGAGAAGAAGGAAGGAGGGGCGGTCTGTGTTTATATCATGACTCTGGGTGTATTGGCGCCCTACCGTGGTCTTGGTCTTGGTGAGAATTTCCCTACCTAAATTTATTTTTGGTTATACAAAGAGATCACCTGTTGGGCATGAGATCTAGAACCTTACAAGAGAACAAGTGTGCTTATTTTCCTGATTGCAGACATTATGAATCAGATAGCAATTGTTGAATAGTTGCATGGCTACTGCATTGCATCATCTGCATTTTATTTTGTAACCTAATGTTAGCTCTAGCAACAAATGATGATGATCATGCTTCTGTCACCATCTTCAGTTGAAATCATGTTAGATGTGTCTAGGATTGTAGATAGTGACTATCTGCCATATGTGCTTATGAAATTAAGGTTTAATACTCTTTATCACGTTATATCCTGTAGGACATGGTATGAGCTTTAGTTATGTGTAGATGGGTAAACTTATATTGTTATAAAAACCTTTGGAAAAGGATTTTATTTAAGGCAAAAAAGGATTTAAACATGTACCAGCATTATTCTATATGCCTGTTTATATGTAATCACTGCAGCTATTTATCTCATGCAAGTTCTAAAAGAACAATTTACATGTACCAGCATAGGAAGAATAAGTTAAAAATAATGGGCTGACAATGATGTTATTCATTCTGACTAATGTCAACACATTTGTAATAAATACCTCGTGAATTCAACTACAGTATAAGAATAAAGATCATCGTACAATAAAAAATCATGGGCCGTCATGCTATTTTTCTTCTATCAACTGCTGCCTGTCGGTTATCTTACCCTACGATCGTATGCAAAATGCACACACACTGCTCCCGATGATTCGGTAGCACATGGGGTTAGCCTTGCTTAGCTAGTATTTGCGTAAAATCAGTTATTTATACTTTGTTGTTTGTTGATAAGTTTTATAGTCCTGTAAGTGCTAAGGGTCTGTGTTTGGTTGATGCCTACCCAAGGCACACTTTGTATGCCAAATGTGTGGCACACTACAACTTTCATGGTGAGCAAATTGTTGGCCACACTTGTAGCAAGAGTGCAAGACTGGCAAGAAATCCTCTGTATGAGATGGGTAGGGTGCTAATTGTGGCACACTGCAAGTGAGGCGAAGAACCAAACACTAGTCTAAGAGAGTGTGGCATGCCTAACATGTGGCATGGCAAGGTGTGTCTTCAATCCAAACAAGCCCTAATACTGCACTGTTGGCTGCTAACATGAGAATTTTAGAGCTTACACCATCTAACTTCAAAGAAACTCTGGCCTTGTTTTGCAACTCATGCTGTCAAGAATGTTGAGTTTGTTCTCAAGGAAGAATCCATATGATTTATCTTTGAACTGTTTAGGAGATGATGCATTGAACCAAACACTGCAGATATTTTTGTTTGTTACTGCTTGCCCATACTGCAACACTCCCTCAAAAGATGAATGCTAATTGAAAGAATTTGGATATCAACTTGCTGTAACTTTCCCATGCTTGAAAATAAACCTACGATGCTTCTTGCTCTTTTGAATTATTTTTCACTATATATATTCCCTCCGTCCCAAATTAACCTATTCAGCTTTGTCTAGGTACAGATGTATAATATGGGATGGAGGGAGTACAAAAAATGGACAGTTGCCAAATGAACAGTTGCTTTTGGCAACTGTGAACTGTCGAGCTGCTTTTAAGAGTAGCAGATACAATCGTGTTGCCTTATAATTGATTTGTTTTACTTTGTGACAGGAACGAAGCTGCTGAACCACGTCTTTGATCTCTGCGTGAAGCAGAATATCTCGGAGATATACTTGCATGTTCAGACAAACAACGACGATGCCATTGCTTTCTACAAGAAGTTTGGGTTCGAAATAACAGAGACGATATATCAGTACTATAAGAACATCACTCCACCGGATTGCTACGTTCTTACCAAATTTATTGGCCAGTCTGCTACAAAGAAATGAGCAGCCACCACTACTGCTCTTGTGACAGCTGTGATCTAGTGGCATTACATTTTTCATTTTTGTCTGAGTTCTAACATTACTTTGTAAACATGAGTACCCTGGCTGCATCACTGAGACATTTTTTTTTACATTGACTGTTCTCTGTCCCACCCCGCTCCAGGAACATGAGTGTCTGCCTTAGGTACTATATAAGCTGTGCTTGGTTGCTAATTTGACTTTACATAAACTAGTTGAATGCCCATGCGATGCTATGGTTTTTTATTTACTTTTTGGCACACATATAACCGTAATACACGGTCAGTTCACATGTCAGCAGGCTAGTTATCCATCGGGCTTTCATTGTGCTAGTGTTTTTCAGATTGGCAAAGTAAATCCCCGTCAGGCTTGTGGCCATTTGCACTGCAGAAACTTGATATCGACGACCAACTACAAGGCCATCTCAGCTTCGATAATTTACAGATTCTTGGTGATTTTTCAGTGTAGGAGATGATAATAATTGGATTGAGGTGCTGTCCACTGGAAGTAGTGTTGTGGATTTTAGTTCTAGCTGAGTCGTGCTCCATATCTAGGACTAATTATGTCTGGTGAGAGGCAACATCCACTGAGTGTGGTCCAGAGATGATAGTTGCCACAGTCCAGGGAGTATAGATTATCGATTGAGTGCTTTCATCTATTGCACTGAATATCCTTTTTTTTTAGAGCAACCATGTATTTTATTGATAGAAAATCAAGTTATACGAGTAAACAAATGTGGAAACTAACATACAGACCAGGGAAAACAAATATCCTGAAAACTTTGCAAAGAACTATCCCTAGGGTTTTCTGCATTTGCCAAAGCCAACGGCCTCGCCAAACACCAACGCCGCCTAAACGTGCGCTGGAATAGATGTCGAGCCTCCAACATTGCCGGATACAAGGGAGCACCATTGCCAATGAGACTTTGTGAGTCGGTGAACAGGCCGCTGCAAGCAACAAGGCACATGTCGTTGTCGACCGGGGGAGGGGGGGGGGCGTCCCCGTGCTACCTTGAACCAAGATCCGCCGCATACCATCGATGAAGTCGAGGAATAACGGCAAATCCACCACCTCCGGGCCAGCATCCTTGCTCTAGAGAGTCCACCTCGCCCCGGCCCCCAACATCGCCATGGATAACGACGAACGCCAGCGATACATCGAGATACAGATCTCGCCAGATCTGAAGATCCGCGAGAATACCAAGCCGCCGATCTAAAGGATCGACAAGCACATTGCAAGGGCATGTATGCCCCCATTTATGATTTTGGTAATTAATGACAATATCTATGGACTAATGTGTAAATTGAGTTTCACTTGTAGGTTTGTCCATTGGCTTCGCTTGGGCCATGTGTTGGTCTCGAAGTTGAAAGATGAAGATTGTTTGGAGGTTGATCAAGACAAGTGCAAAGAGTTGCATCAAGATGGATCAACCTCAAGAAGAAATGAAGAAGGTAAGCTCAAGATGCGCCATCTCTAGAAGATCTGATGCTTGAAGCTTCCCATCCTCGGTGTTCATGGAGTGATGAAGACAAGTTCAAAAAAGAGGTTTTCCCATGGAGTATGGGGGAGCAATTTGCAGGTCTTCATCAAGCAAGAGCGAGCAAGAGAAATCAAAAAGGTGTTCTATCTTGAGAAGGACAAGACGTTCTACATCAAGCTCAAGTGGAATGCTCAAGGCAAAGGTATGGTCTTGATAGGGTTTCTCTTTTTTCGGTCTCGTGTTGTTAGTTGGGAGACCGGGTTTAGGATAGATAGTCGTACTATCAAGAGGGGTTCTCAAGCGGGTGACTCGATCGCATCTTTCGAAAAGAGCTCAAACCTTTGCATACATAGCATCATCTTTCTTGGTTGTTATTTGGATCTTGTCCATGAGAGGATCTAGAGCTTGTGATCATCATCATAACAGGCTCTAGTTCATCAAATAAGGATTTCCCTTGCATACCTTATTAATGTTCTTGACCGTGCGGGTTTTTCAGTCTCCGCATCTTGGGAGATATATCACATATATATACTTGATATTTTCTCCCTTGGTGGTTGATGGTGCTTGACGTGGAGCACTTCGTTGGAAACCCCAAGAGCAACGTGTGATGAGCACAACAGCAAGTCTTCCCTCAGTAGAGACCGAGGTTATAGAACTAGAAGGAGGAAGAAAACGTCACACAGGTGTTGCAAGCAACGCGGAGACCTACACAACACAAACTCAAGACTTTGCCCCAACGAACAGTGAGATTGTCAAGCTCACCGGTTTGCTGTAACAAAGGATTAAACGTATGGTGTGGAAGGTAATGGTGGTTTGCAGCAATTAAACAAGTAACAGTGGAAGATGTATCAATGGTAAAGATTGGACCGGGGTCCATAGTTCACTAGAGGTGCTCTCCTTAGATAAACAACATGGCATGAAGGGTAAACAAATTACAGTAGGGCAATTGACAGGAATTGAGCAAGCCATATCAATGCAACTACTAGTCAGAAAGATACTATGTGATTCGATTGGGCAATATAACAAGATACATAGACCGCCATCCAACTGCATCTATGACTAGAATTCCACCTTCAGGTTATCATCCGAACCCCCTCCAGTATTAAGTTGCAAGCAACAGACAACTGCTTTAAGCAAAGTGTGTAAGGTAAACAGTCCACATGTTCCATGAACAAGAGACCGTTATTTTCTCCCTAGTAGCAACAACACATCTACAACCGAAGAGATTATTGTCACTTCCCTTGGAAACTAGAGGCATGAACCCAGTATCAAGCATAAATACCCCCTCTTGGAGTCACTAGCAACTACTTGGCCAAGATAGCTACTAACAACGGAGAGCATGCAAGATCACAAACAACTCAGATATGATAGAATCATAAAGACAAAAACATTAATCAAACCAACATAATAATCTCAATATCCATCGGATCCCCGCAAACACAACATGCATGATTACAAATAGATTAGATCTTGATCATGAACGGAGCTCACAAGATCTATACATGAAAGCACAAGGAGGAGATACAACCATATAGCTACTACATGGACCTATAGTCCAAGGTGGAACTACTCATGCGTCAGACCGGAGAGAAGTCCTCTGGGAGGATCTCCCCTCCGGCAGGGTGCCGGGAAGAAGTTCAGATCCCCCCGATCTAGGGACGATGGTGGCGGCGGCTATAGAAGGTTTCATGGAATATTGATCGGGTACTTAGGGTTTCTGCATCGGGGTCTTCTTATAGGCGAAGGGGGAGGCCAAGGCGGTGGCCAGGGGCCCCACACCCTGCCTAGGCGCGTGGCAGGCCCCACCCGCGCCTAGGGGGGGTCTGGGCGCCATGGCCCGCCTCTCCGGCTCCCCTCTGGACTTCTTGTTCCCCACGGAAAGTTATTGACTTTGACGTTTGTCCCGTCCAATTCCGAGAATATTTCCTTACTAGATTTTCTTGAACCAAAAACAGCAGAAAATAGGCAACTGGCACTGTGGCAACTTGTTAATAGGTTAGTACTAGAAAACATGTAAAAAGCACCTCAAAGTGTAGACAAAGCAAAGCAAAGTAGATACTAAACAAGCATGGAACATCAAAAATTATAGATACGTTTCCGACGTATCAAGCATCCCCAAGCTTAACTCCTGCTCGTCCTCGAGTAGGTAAGTGATAAAAAGAATAATTTTTGAGGTGGCATGCACCCTCACAATAAAGATCTAACCATTTGCAAGCATTGAAAGCTGGGATCAAAGAACTCTAAACATGTGCATGAAAGATGGAGTTCTAACAATAGGACATAGTAACTATGCATGCAACATGAAAGGCTACAAACAAATATCATGAAAAACATGCATTGAAAAATGTTTGTTTGTTTCACATACAGAAAACATAGTATAGTGGTAATCAGCTTATCCCTTGTAGAGTACCAAATAGATGCATAGGACACCTTCAAAGTTCACAAGGGTGACTAGAAACAAATAGCACAAGAACAAGTAATATCACAATATGCATCAATCAATAAGCTTTGAAACACTACACACAGAATGACAACTATGCTCGCTTAATGGTGCCTAAAGGTAGAAGGTGGAGACTCAATAATGGTGGAAAAAAGGCCTTTTATAAAGGAAGCATGGATTTCAAGTTTCAACATGAGCTTCCAAAAATTATGGTACTTGTTAGCTTTCAGCCCTCATTGCCCCTATCATAAGCATCTTGAAGTGATTAAGGTTAAAGTGAACAAAGATGGAGTATATGCTTGACGAAGTATAAGTTGGCAATCTCAAGTCCCTTGAATACGAGGGCCACACCTCATGCTACTCAACTTTAGTCACCTGTAAGTTCTTGTCATTGTAAGTATTTGCATATCATTGAGAACCGCTAACGGGGTACCCCTTGCACATGGTACATGAGCTTTCCCATAACCAAAATGACAAGACAAGCAGACAATGAGCATCTCAGCAATATTTTTATTTACCATATGCATAGCTTTTTATTGAGGATGCTTCATAGATATCTCACTATGGTGATGCTGCAAGTTTCCACCATGATTAGGCATGGCTTAGGCTAGCGGCCCAGGCATTTCTCTAACACAGAATACAAACTCCATGGACTTACAAGTTCCCTCTTTATTTCACACCGGTGACATCCATAGACAAAAGAGCATGATATCAACTGAGTACAAAGTACAAGTGCAATATTGAAAACGTTCCCTGTGGCAGCACGGTTCTGCTAATTCCAACGTATAAGTGCAAGCATATACAACATAGATGACACAATGGTTCAAGTTTATTAGGGGCAAAGAATATAAAATGTGCCATCAAGTTTGTGAGGGCTTTAATCACTAAGTTTTCACATAACAAAATAGTTTTTAATTGGAAGATAGCTGAAAACAAGAATATACTTGGAATGGTGTAACACACCATGCATAGGAGTTTATAGTGGACACTTTGGAATAACTTGGTTTCTTGGGAGTTGGAAGCATGAGTAGAACTTACTCATACAAGCGGAGGCTAGCAAAAGACTGGGAGCAACCAACTAAGAGAGCAATAATGGCCATAATCTTGCAGTGCAACAAAGCATTACTAATAAAAGCATAGAGTGGTACTACAAGTCAAGGACTAAATGATCATAGAGGCTATGGTGACTTGTCGTAGTCATAACATGGTGTGATCATGTGCCAATTCTACCCAAGCAAAGCATCAAAGGATAATACCACGATACTATGCTTTTGCATGCTAAAACAACGCATAATTTCTTCAAGGCACACTAAGCAATCCCAATTGTTTGGAACAATACATGCTATAACAATAATCACTAAGAATAAGGTCAAAACAAGACCTAGCATGTCATGCTAAAGTCTAAGTCACAGTCAATGCAAGCTCCTCTTGCACTTTCAAGCAAGAACTTACTACTCCTTTCCAACACCAAGCAACTTATTTGCAAAACAACACAGCGAGAACGGGGGTCCAAACTACTTTATTCAAGCAAACTAAACAAACTAAGCAAAGCAAATGAAAACTAAGACGCTCCAAGAACAACACAACTGTGCATGAAACAATAAAAATGAAGTGTCTAGACATACCTGAGCTTTTTATTAATGAAGAAGGGGATGCCTTGGGCATCCCCAAGCTTTGACGCTTGTACCTCTTGGATATTTCTTGGGGTGACACCATGGTGGCATCCCCAAGCTTGAGCTTTTGTCCATTCTTCATATCATTACATTATTCTCTCTCTACACCTGAATTTTTTTCCTTCATACAAAACTTCACACAATCTTCATTAGCAACATTAGTTTATTCAAAAGATATTAGACCTCTGGCAAAGCTTTTATTAGACCTCTGGCAAAGCTTTGGAAAAGCAAGTCTTTTCACTAAAAACACAAGATACTGTAGTAACTCCTTCAAAAAGCTCAATTCACCTAAAGAGAACTCAAAAAGGAATCAATAAGAAGCAAATGCAAATAATGGGAGAAATCTTTCAAAATAGACCAGCAGGTAGAAACCGATTTTTTCGAACATCTTCTGTTGCTCAAATAAAAAAGTGTTGAACTAAAGAAAGTTAGATAACATACTGGGGGATTTATTCATAAATTTTGAGCTCAATCTGAGTTACAGAGACTCCTCACGAATGTTTATGATGGAGGATAGAAATCCGAGTTACAGAGACAACTTCTTGTATTTTGTCTTTTGGAAGTTTTACCGGTTCATCGCTTCTAGAGAGGTCATACCTTTATCCATTTGGGTTTATCCTTCCATATTGGAATATGATGTTTCTTTGCATAATCTTGTAGAGATTGTCTTTCTCTTCAAAGCGATCCCAAGATCATAAAAACGGAGTCCAGAATCAAAAGTTATTGTAGTTTTCGTGCAATGTTGTCCAACGTTTTTGTTTGAGCGGAAGTTCCGGCCCGAATTCCGACCCAAGTTCCAGTCAGGTTCAGTAACTTGTGTTTCGATTTACCGGAAGTTCCGGTGGTGCACGGAACTGACCCAAACGGATAGATTTCTCTTGCCCTATTTAAGGGACCCCTCTTCCCTAATGCTTCCCCAACTTTGAGGCTATTTTTGCTAGCTCTTCCACTCTCTCTCCTCCATTGTTGACCTTCAAAAGCTTTCCCTCTCCCCTTCTCCTTCCCATGATTTTTGCATCTCTTTGAGGTATTTGAGAGAGGAGATCTAGATATACAACCCTACCTAACCAAATCCCTTCTTTGTGAAGGGATCCTTGGGATCTAGATCTTAGAGAGTTTTTTGTTCTCCTCTTGTGTTCTTACTCCCTTATTCCCCAAATAGCTTTTGTAGATTTGGTGGAATTTGAGAGTGAAGGACTTGCCTCTTGCATTTGGTGCATAGGTTTGAGTTCTCCTCGTAGATTCGACGAGTACAAGCTTGTGGGCTTGTTACTCTTGGGTTCTTGGAACCCTAGACGGTTGTGTGGTTGGTGTGTTGACTTCTTGAGGCCTCCAATTGAGTTATGGAGTGGCCTCAAGCTTGTGGCCTTTTGTGGTTTTGTAGCCTTTTGTGGCTTTGTTCTTGGGAGCCTCCAATTGAGTTGTGGAGCTAGCCCCAAGCTTGTACGGGTTCGGTGACCGCCCTCAAGTGAACCATAGTGGATCGGGTGCCCGCCTTTTGTGGTGCGCACTCAAGAGAATAGGGTGAGCATGTTGTGGCGTCGGTGAGTTGTGTGCCTTCGCATCCGAGGTGAGGCCTTGTGTGACGTTGGGTGAGCATCAAGCCACCTGTAGGGTTCGCAGCATAGAAAACAAAAAATTTCCTATGATGGGAACAACTATGTACCAAGATTTATCTACTAGATACAAGCAACGGGTGGATATACATCCATAGAATACATACCCTGGAAGACCGAATAGCGTTAACGAGGTTGTACTCGTGGATGATGTAGACGAACGCTTGCTGATCTCAAGATCGTGATGAAGTCCATCTGGTCCAGCCGGTCCAACACCATCAAGTCCAGCACCGCAAAGCAGTGGTGCATCCGTGATCGCACACACGTATGGGTACCCCGACAACTTCCGCGCCCTCGCTCCAGCGAAGCAGCGGAAGCAACAAATCCTTCTATAAAAAGCCACCGAGAATATGTATCTCGTTGATCCGAGACCATGGGGAAATTCTAAAGGAGGGAGAGAGATCCTTCGCGAGGAGGTGTGCTTTGAGAGAATGAGAGGGGGGGGGGGGGGTTATAGGGGAGACGGGGGCACCCAAGGGGCATGTCACCCAGCCATGGGGCTGCCCCCACCTCTCCCACATTCATGTGGGTGGAGCTCCCACTCAAAATGAAAAGCCTCCACTCCCATAAAATAGCCTCCACTCAAAAATCCACTCACATGCATTAAATTTCCACCAAATTTAATGCAAGCTCTCATTTAAATAAAAATCTTTTATTTATATATTCAGAATTTTGTTAATTACTTTAATTAAAAAACATTCACATAAAACCCCTTGCTAGTATTCAATTTCACATGCAGAACCAGTTTTAGCAATTTCAACCGAAACAGTTCCAGTGTCTAGTGAAATAAATTCCTGCGCTTTCCTTTTCTTTTTCTGACATATCATTTGCTCCGAATGGTGTCGGTATACCTTAAGTGTGTCACCCTACGGTTCGCGAATAATGCAGACATGATCGAGACCCCTCTCCGATCAATAATCAGCAGCGGGACCTGGAGATCCGTACTGACTCCCACACATTCAACGATGACTTCTTTGATCGTGTGAACCTTTTACGCTAGTATCTTAATCCCTTTGTTTCATGATATATTACATGTCCGAGATTCAATCATCGGTATCTCCATACCTAGTTTGATCTCGTTACCGAAATGCACTCTTTTCTCGTTCCCGTGATATAACATTCTAGTGATCAAATCACTTGCTTGCAAGCTAATCAATGTGATATCACCGAGAGGGCCCAGAGCATATCTATCCGTCATCGGGATGAACAAATTCCACTCTCGATCCATGAACCTCAACATAACACTTTAGTAGTTCTGAAGCCATCTTTATAATCACCCAGTTACGGTGTGACGTTTGATGTCATCGAGAAACTCTTCCGGTGTTAGTGATTGACATGATCTCATGGTCTAAGGATTAGGATCACTTCGTAAGTTGTTATAGAAATATAAACCCAATGACTTCGATCGTAATGCTATACTTTGGATGAATGTTCATCACATCATTACACTAATGTTGTGACCTTGTTATTAACAACATCCAATGTCCATGATCAGGAAACTTTGATCATCTTGTTAATCAACGAGCTAGTTTATAATAGGCATAACTAGGAACTTCCTTTTTGTTTATTAAACACACATGTATTAATGTTTCCGTATTAATACAATTATAGCATGCAAAATAAACATTTATCATAAATAAGGAATACAATAATAACTACTTTATTATTGCCTCTCGGGCATATTCCCTTCAGTCTCCCACTTGCACTAGAGACAATAATCTAGTTTGAAAGCTTTGCGTATTGAACACATATGGCTTTCTGGTGTTCCATATACGCAATTGCAAGTGGTTAACATAATCTACGGATCTGACGCTTCAGGTCCGTGTGTATTTGCATGTCTTTGCGTCTTCACGCATCACTCATTCTCTAATGAGATGGCATTGTATAAATTTGGTCTTTTGGTGAGACCTTTAGTTCCTTGGAGTTAAATCATGTCGATACTATTGTCGTACAATATATCTTTAGTGTTAGCCCATTGCGAACCACACCTTAGTTTGATGACAAACTACTTGACAGAAATTCCCTCCTTTGCTGCTACTATAGCAGTCATATACTTAGCCCTTTTGTTGTAGTATCCGTCACAATGTCTTAACTTTGGAATTCATCCAAATCCGTCATGGAATCTCCTTTCAATTACATTGTGCCACCCATAGTTTAAATTGAGATAAACTTAATTTTGTATCTTCTGACAAAACTAGTATCAATGTAACGCTTTACAATGAACTATTTGTAAATATTTGTCACTTATACACAAATATATTCTTAATTCTTCCAAAATATCATAAGAATATCCTTACTATGGTCCAATGATCATTTTATGATTCATTCTGGTATATGCTCATAACACTTAGAGCATAGGACATATCTGAATGTGTACATATCATGGTATGATTGATCAAAACATTATCGTGATTTCACTCACCAAGTGTCAAAGCACTTGAAGCTTGTTTCACTTATCAAGTGTCGATACACTTGAATCTTGATTCAATTCCTTTTCATGCGACAAGAACCTTTTCTTGTCGTTTATATATTGAACTCCTTCAATATCTCATATATGTACGTTTGACACAACCATATTAGCGTCACAGTCTATCCACTATAGACATTCATGCTAAATATTCGGGTTTTGCCTAAGTCTTTCATCGAAATAAAATTCTTAACCTTTGTCAATAAAAATTACATCATTTCTAATCAACAAGATGTCCTCCACATATGTATTAGAAATATGTCTCAGCGCTCCCACTTAATTTCTTGCAAATGCAAGCATCTTCATCGTCTCGTGATGAAAACTCCTTTTCATCACGGTGAAGATTCCAACTCCGAGATGCTTACTTCAACCATTGAAGTTTGCATGCCCTTTTTAGCATCCTTTGAATTAACAAAACCCTTTGGACCGTGTCTTGTACATGTCCTAGGTAACTAGTCTATTAGAAGAACTTTGTTTTGTTTATTCATCTACATATACCAAATTATATGTAGTGATTGCTACTTTAATCCGTCCAGACTAAATATCGCTATGAAAGATCAAATCTTGTCATAGTCAACTCCTTGAACATTGTCGTAAAATACTTTATGACATGTCGACTATTTCATAGATGTGAAACATCCATGTCTGTTTCTTTATAGATCCAAATACGACCGATAGGTTTTTTACACCTTTCCGGAGGGTCTTCCAAGTTCAAAACTTGATTTCTCGTGTATGGAACTATCACGGATTTTATGGCTTCAATCCATTTGACGGAGTCAGGGCCCATCATCGCTTCTTTGCATGTATTCGGTTCATCATTGTCAAACAATAATGATTTACTCTCAAATCCTAGTATTTGATTGTTTAACCGACCTATTTGGTTCAATAGGAACTTAGATCTCCGTGACCATAACCTTTGAGGCACATAAGCTATGAGCATTATGGCAGCCTCCGGAACAATTTCCGGTGCTGCGCAACTCAGCACATTTAGCTAAGGTTCGTTAACCTTATCAAAGTTCTATTGTCCTCCCACTTAACTTTTGCGAAAAATTCCTTTTTCAAGAAACTTCACATTTCAAGCGACAAACCCTTTTGTCCTTGGTGTTATGGAGGAATACCCAATTGTTATTCGAAATAACCTACAAAGACATGCTCATCTGACTTCGGTTGTAAACATCTTACTTATGTTTAGCATACCAAAATTTAAGAAATGACAACTTGGGTTTTACCCCAAACCATAACTCATATGGTGTCATTTAAACGGATCAAGATGAAGCTCTTTTCAGTGTAAAAGCAGTAGTCTCTAAAGCTTTAATCTTTTAAAACATAATGGCAGTTTTATAAATAACACTTTTGATCCAACCATGTCACACAAGGTTTCATTACAAATCTCAAATACTCCATATTCCTATGGTGTTTCGGGAGATGCAAATCTAGGTGTTTTTGCTAAACTTATAACTCAAATAAATCCCTTTTATGATAAAATCATAAATCATTTAGTTTCTTGTTACACTTGTAACTCAAATAAATCCCTTATGATAAAATCATAAACCATTTATTTTCTTGTTACAATGATTTTTCACTTCATCTTGAAAGTCTTTGAAACATTTTAAAATATTTCATACTTCTTCCTCATTAAGTGAATATTCACTCAAATTTCCGGAGAAAGTATATGAAGTTGAAACCCATCGCTTACGACTACACATAATGGACTACATACATCGATATGTATAAATTCCAATATTTTAGTCGTTCGTTCTTCTTTGGTCTTTGAACGAAGTTTTAATTATCCCTAGGAAAGTCTCACAAGCGCCACTTGATAAAATCAAAGACTCCAAAAATCCATGAAAATGGAGTTTCTTCATGTTTTATTCCCAATATAATTTAAATGGCGATGTCACTTCATAAGTGATCTTTCAATCATTTGTCTTGCGACATTTTAGCATTAGGTTTTATGGATGTGATTTCTCCAACTAGATTTGTAAATCATCCATCTTATATGTAATACGGTAATTATTTGAACAACCTTTGTTCTCATAATACCTGATTTAAATAACAATTATTAAATCAAATCTTGAAGTCAAGCTTTGATGTCAACGAGAAATACAAACAATGGTTTGTTTGTTTTCGATGAACATCATCACATATTCTCTTGCTAGTTACTTAGGCCATTGTGGTTCATGAATTGCGTCGTTCTGTATGAAATTTCATACCTCATACCAACCAATTCGATATCCAATACCCAAGAACCACATTGTTTAATAAGCCAAGAATACAACCATAACATGTATATCATCCATATACCTAAATTGGATATTTCCAATATTTTCTTTTCTGCCAAATATATTTTATAGATTCTCTTTCAGTATTTCCTTTTCCTTTTAAAATAATCTATCAACATCAATAGTGGCACTATATACATGACACATAGTCCAAAGCATGTATATTCAAATAATAATACCTTTGGACCTGCACTTTGAAGTAGATCACCATCATCAAAATGATCGGCATTCTTTCAAAATTCATTCTTTAGTAATCTTTTAGTGTAGTAAGCACTTTACATACATCTTCTATTCATCCTTATCATGACGACTTTCATGACCAAGCTAATGTAGCTTATAAAGACGAATCATGAGTATAACGTTGCTTTCCAAAACCCTTTTGGATGATTAGGATGTCTAGCATCTCTAACTTTCACAAATTCTCATCCAATATGAGAACATATATTATACTCTATCATATTGCAACCAAAACATTGTTTCAGATATCGTTATATCTGCCACACGTGATGGTTTCTAAAACAATTCTTTCAGCTCCTAGATAATCTTGATATTTAAATCAAGAATCATGGAGGCAAAAATGATACTTAAGATACTAACACTGGAATTGTTACTCTCGATTTAATACCAATTATTAAATTTCATGGAGTAAACAGAGTTTGCTAAAAGTTTGCAATAAGACTTTAAACTTTAGATTGACACTCAACACAATACGATACCAGTTCGTAAAGTAAATATCCAGAATTCTATAGTTCTATTATCTCAATTACAACTATGCATAAGGTGGTGAACGAATGCCAATGACCACAACAAATTATGCAAATTCACTTTGATTTAATTTATGATAAATTGAGTTCTTCTAATCCAAATTAGAAATGAACTCCCACTCAAAAACGACATCCCTCGTGTCTTTTTGGTGATTACATGAACCAAATCCACTACACCAAGTCCGATCATCACGTGAGTCGGTGTAGCTTCAAAGGCGAGCATCCATATGGTCATCATATCAAAACATATGACTCATGCTTAACCTTTCGGTCCGTGTTCCGAAGCCATGTCTGTACATGCTAGGATCGCCAAGTAAGAACGTTAGTATTTGCGTGTGTAACTTTCTTATACCCGAGATATGCTTGTGGATTCAAGTACACCCGATCATCACGTGATGTCTTGAAGCGAAGAAACATTGTCGGTGTATACTTAAGGAAGAACACATTTTTATCTTGATATCTAAATGAGGGATCATCTTATTATGCTAATAAAATGCAAAACAAGCAATATAAGATGCAATCAAACATCACATGTTAATAAGTGAAATGATATGGTTCTTGCATATGATCTCCATCATGTGCACCTTGGTATGATCAATATCATACCTCTATGTGTAAGGCCAAGGTCTATGGAACTTACACGTTATGTGTGTTGTAAGAGTATCATCTCATACTTATACTTACAACATCACCATATCATAACACTAGCCCAGCAACAATCTAAACTAGACGCCTCTAATTTATCCATTGCAAGTTTTACATGGCTTAGGGCTTTCGAAGATAGAACCGTTCTTACCTATGAACATGAACCACAACGAGGATAACCAAATTGTTGACAACTTGTTGCAAATTAGATATTGACTATAGTAGGAGAGACAGACACCCGCTAGCCACTTATGCAAAACTAGTTGCATGTCAAGCGTGGAACAAGTCTTATGTGCGAGGACATGTAAAGTTTGTCCGGGCCGCTTCATCCCACTATGCCACCAATATCCAAAGTACAACTAAGAAACAATAAAATGATCATCATCGCCCACATACTCATATGTGTACTACCCGTGCAAAGCATCTATGCATAGATCCGGCTCTGATACAACTGTAGGGTTCGCAGCATAGAAAACAAAAAAATTTCTACGATGGGAACAACTATGTACCAAGATCTATCTACTAGATACAAGCAACGGGTGGATATACATCCATAGAATACATACCCTCGAAGACCGAATAGCGTTAACGAGGTTGTACTCGTGAATGATGTAGACGAACGCTTGGCGATCTCAAGATCGTGATGAAGTCCATCTGGTCCAGCCGGTCCAGCACCATCAAGTCCAGCACCGCAAAGCAATGGTGCATCTGTGATCGCACACACGTACGGGTACCCCGACAACCTCCGCGCCCTCGCTCCAGCGAAGCAGCGGAAGCAACAAATTCTTCCAGAAAAAGCCACCGGGAACATGTATCTCGCTGATCCGAGACCATGGGGAAATTCTAAAGGGGGGAGAGAGATTCTTCGCGAGGAGGTATGCTTTGAGAGGATGAGAGGGGGGGGGGGGGGGCTTTTATAGGGGAGAGGGGGGCACCCAAGGGTCATGGCTCCCAGCCATGGGGCTTCCCCCACCTCTCCCACATTCATGTGGGTGGAGCTCCCACTCAAAATGAAAAGCCTCCACTCCCATAAATGAGCCTCCACTCAAAAATCCACTCACATGCATTAAATTTCCACCAAATTCAATGCAATCTCTCATTTAAATAAAACTCTTTATTTATTTATTCAGAATTTTTTTAATTACTTTAATTAAAAAACATTCACATAAAACCCCTTGCTAGTATTCAATTTCACATGCAGAACCAGTTTCAGCAATTTCAACCGAAACAGTTCCGGTGTCTAGTGAAATAAATTCCTACGTTTTCCTTTTCTTTTTCTGACATATCATTTGCTCCGAATGGTGTCGGTATCCCTTAAGTGTGTCACCCTACGGTTCGCGAATAATGCAAACATGATCGATACCCCTCTCCGATCAATAATCAGCAGCGGGACTTGGGGATCCGTACTGACTCCCACACATTCAACGATGACTTTTGTGATCGTGTGAACCTTTTATGCTAGTATCTTAATCCCTTTGTTTCATGATATATTACATGTCCGAGATTCGATCATAGGTATCTCCATACCTAGTTTGATCTCGTTACCGACATGCACTCTTTTCTCATTCCCGTGATATAACATTCTAGTGATCAAATCACTTGCTTGCAAGCTAATCAATATGATATCACCGAGAGGGCCCAGAGCATATCTATCTGTCATCGGGATGAACAAATTCCACTCTCGATCCATGAACTTCAAATAACACTTTAGTAGTTCTGAAGCCATCTTTATAATCACCCAGTTACGGTGTGACGTTTGATGTCATCGAGAAACTCTTCCGGTGTTAGTGATTGACATGATCTCATGGTCTAAGGATTAGGATCACTTCGTAAGTTGTTATAGCAATATAAACTCAATGACTTTGATCGTAGTGCTATACTGTGAATGAATGTTCATCACATCATTACACTAATGTTGTGACCTCGTTATTAACAACATCCAATGTCCATGACCAGGAAACTTTGATCATCTTGTTAATCAACGAGCTAGTTTATAAGAGAGGCATAACTAGGAACTTCCTTTTTGTTTATTAAACACACATGTATTAAAGTTTCCGTATTAATACAATTATATCATGCAAAATAAACATTTATCATAAATAAGGAATACGATAATAACTACTTTAGTATTGCCTCTCGGGCATATTCCCTTCACCACCACACCTCGAGGTGAACCACTTGTGGCGTTCGGAGAGCATTGCGCCATTGCACTTCTCCAACAGAGATGTAGCTTCTTTGGAAGTGAACTTTGGGATGAAAATATTCGTCTCGCGTCCATCGATTATCTCTCAACCGAGCCCTTTACTTACGCATTTTAAATTGTGTTAGCCATCATGCTTGAAGTATTTCATCTTGCTATCACCTTGTTGCTTGTTTTTCTTAGCATAGGTTGTTGGTGCACTTAGGTGAACCTAGTGGTTAGGTTTTGTGCTCAATAAATTAAATGTTTGTTATATTCCATATTTATTTGAGCCACCTTAATATTTTTAAAAGCCTATTCACCCCTTTTAGGCGACGTCCATTGCACTTTCAGTTGGTATCACAGCGAGGTCTCTTGCTTCTTAGGATTCACCGCCTCAAGGTTAAAGATGTCTCCTAGGGGTTTAGTGCACTCTCACACATTTACATTTGATGGCACAAATTATGATGTTTGGCGTATTTGCATGCGCAGTTATTTCTAGGTCATTGACCCAAATATTGAGTGAATTCTAGATATGGGCTTGTCTCCTCCTAAGTATCCCCAAAATCTATCTTTGGAGGAGGATACAAACTCTTATCTCAAAGCTCAAGCATCTAATATGCTTGTTAATGTTGTGAGCTTTGTAGTTCTTTCCTCAATCATGCCTTTCCGGAATGCTCATGATATTTGGACCAAGATTTAAGAAAAATATGATGTGTCCAAGCTTAATAAGGATGATTGTGTTCTCTCCACCTCTAGCCGTGATGAGTTCTCATCTTCTTCCACTACACTAGCATGTGAGTTATCACAAGGTAATGATATGGTGAGTGGTGATAGAACTTGCAATGTGGATAGTGAGCTTTCCATTCATGATCCTTCGTATCTATCTCATTGCAATGTTTTATCTTTGGACATGAACACTTGTAGCACTATTAATGATTTACATGCTTGTGTTGATTGTCCTTGCATATCATGTATAAATGCTTTGAATATATCTCATGATGACATGCTTGTGTTGCCTTATTTCCATGATACATATGCATATATTTCCTCTAGTACTTGTGTTTCTAACCATGTAAAGGAAATCGAAGAATGCGTGGGCCAAGGCAAGGTTGCGATTGGAGCTTCATGTGTTCCCCCATCATCACCTTCTCCCAATGTTCACCTATGCCTCATGGCTAAGGGTTCAAAAGTAACCTCTCCTTTGGATCCCAATATATCTCAGGACGATGAGAATGTTGATCATGATGAAGTATATGATGATGTTTCTTCTTTGAAAGAGAAGTGGGGATAGTCCTTCCTGCTCTTCATCCAATAAAAATGCTTGCTCTACTTTCATTGAAATCTTGACCTTTGCTATTGAAAGTAAGCAACTAATTTATAAGCATGAGGACACAATTGATAAAATGGGTAGTCTTGAGCGTGAGTATGCTAATGATAATGCAAATCTAAATGAAGCTCTTGAAGAGGAACACACCATTAAGGAATCTCTTGAGGATACCTTTGCTCTAGAGCTATCTAGAGTGAAGAAATCTCATGATAGAGATCTTGAGGTGGCTAGTGCCCTTGAAATTAAAAATGATGAAATTGAAGTTGCTTATACTAAACTCCTTGAGGATTTTGAGCACCTCAACAATGGCTATAGGTTCATCAAGGGTGAGCTCATCAAACTCACCGAGTCACATGAGCAACTTAAAGCTTCATACTCTAAAGAGATTTCCAAGTTGCCCTCACCTCTTGCATTAATTGATGATGCTTGTTCTACTAACTCTATTTCTTATGAAGCATCTATCTTGAAGTAGAATGTCGAGCTAAAGGATCAACTTGCTTTGCTAACTAGCAACTATGGGAAATTAGAAGAAATTCATGTTAAGCTCCCAAGCTCACGTGAGGATCTTCTAGTCTCCCATGGCAGGCTAAAGTTAGCTCATGAGGCCATTGTGTCAAAGGTAACATCTAGCAAGACTCATGTGGACATTAGTACTACATCTACTCCAAATGTGATATTTCCATGTTCTATTTCTTGTGATTCATCCTCTCATAACCATGCTATATCTAGTGATGAATTGCATTCCTTTCCTTGTTTCTATAACAATGAAGCATCTACTTCCTCTAGTATTGTTGTTGATACTAACCATGTAGAGGAGATCAAAGAGCTCAGGGCTCAAGTCACTTCTTTGAAGAATGACTTGAAAAAGTGTCATGAAGGGAAGACCACACTCAAGAACATTTTGAATGTGAGAATACTCCCAAGTGACAAGAGTGGGCTTGGTTCAACTCCAACATCAAGAACAAGCCCACTAATGAGTTGAAGCACAAGGGAAACAAGAAGAAGGTCCAAGAATAAGTGAAGAATTCGGCAAAGATTGTGTGCTTCAAGTGCAAGGAAGAAGGGCATCATGTGAGAGATTGCCCATTGAATAAGAAGCCTCTTATTGAGAAGCAACAAGGGAAGAGGCCTCAAGCTCTACCTCAATCTCATGTTGGGACACTTCCCAAGAAGTCTCAAGATCTTCCTCATGGTGTGCATCTCCAAAGAAGAAGGTTAGCAAGAGAAGAACTTGCTACATATTCCATGAGAAGGGCACCTTTCTTACTCATGCACCATGGGTAACTCCTCATCTCATCCTATCTTGATTGATGGTGCTTATTTTATTCGTAAGGATGAGATGGGCAATGTGTTTGCCAAGTTTGTTGGTGCCTAAAGTGGTTTCAAGAAAAGAACCATTTGGGTGGCCAAACCTATTGTGACTAACTTCTTAGGGCCCAACTTGGTTGGGGACCAACAAGATAATGTTGGGAATATGCCCTAGAGGCTATCATGTATGATGATATTTCCCATTGTATTCATAAAGATATCAAGTTGTACTTGTATAAACATCTAATGTGTATCATTGAATATGTGATTCAGTTGTGGAACTATACATTCATGTTGTTTGTACTAAATATCCTTGGTCATTGAGGTTGTGTTGGACATACAACTTAGACCAATGTGAAAGTCGGGTGATGACTCGGTTCCACTTGTCATGGGCATGGTGATGCTATTCCGACTTACACAGATTCGTCTAAAGAGTTTAGCGAGTCGGATTGACCCATATTGAGATAGAACGAACAAGTCATCATTTGTATATCTCAATCAATGTAATCCTTAGACCTGAGGTCGTTGCATAGTCCAAGTTGAGGATCACCGACTTAGGTTCTATCAAATGATGATCCGTAAATGGGCAGTTATAAAGGCAGAGTTTGGGTCGACTGAGAATCAAGTTGCGTGATGTGAATAACCAAGATGGGATTTTCCCCCTCCAGTTGGAGAGATATTCTCTAGGCCCTCTTAGATGATATGATTCACAAAGCATGGCCATGCATGATTCTGGTAAGTGTTAACCGAGGCGATCGACTAAGAGTTAGTCGGATGAATCACTTATCTCAGATCGAGAAGGGAGTCGGACTATTTAAGGGATGACGAATATTCGCCTATAGTCTGACAAGGTATATCATGAGGCAAAAGGGACTCGAACACAAGTAGCATTGGAAAGGCACGTCATCATGACTCTTTGGTACTTGGGAGTCGGCACATTCTGCTAGGATCCGCTACCGACTAATCGATTGGGAGTCGGACTCCAATCGTGTCCAAGTTGCCATGAGCCTGCGGGGTCACACACTTAAGAGTGGGAGCAAGTTTGGATTGGATCTGAACCGGAAATCTAGTTGGTTTGGACCCGAGCCAGATTTTGGACCGAGTCAGTGAGCCGGACTCATAGTGACTAATATTATATGGGCTTTAGTGGATGGGGAACGAGTGAGTGGAGCCCACTTTCACTACCTATATATAGTGGGGCGCAGAAACCCAGGAGGGTTAACGGTTAGGTCATTCCATGCGTTGGAAACGCTAGATCCACAGCAGTCCTACCATCGTAACGAACCTAGCAGTTCACCGCCGACGCTCCTCCTTGTACGTGTGGATACCAGCAGCGGTGCTATACGATTAGCACCACGACGATCGGGATCGTATCATATTGTGAGGACTGCACTGCATCAACTGATGCGCTTCATCAGTAATCCACAACCGCGCGTCTAGTGGTAATCCTCGTGGCCTTCTACCTCAGCTAGATCTTGGGATGACCACGTTAGAGGAAAAAGTTTTGTTTTATCTCTACGTGGCCCAATAGCTAAATAGGTGCTTTTGGAGGGCATTGGAGACTTGGCTACTTCATGAATATTTGAGGAATCTTCATGTATTACTTTTTATCAAAGTCAAGTCATTTGGATTATCTTGCTTCTATCATATATCCAATGTTCCTCCTTGCGGTAACTTGTGCTTAACTCCTTTACCTTGATAGTTACTTGCTCCCTTGTGCATGTGTAGTTTTTGTACCTTGCATGTGTTTTTACTTCTTACTTATCTTAAGTTGTCGAGTATATTTGTGTATGTTGGTTGGCACACCATGTATTTGTGTTTCTTGGTTTGGAGCCTTTATTGATTCTAGTTTGTATCTTATTTGTCCCTTATGAAGGATTCATGGACTATTCAATTTTGGGGGAGTGTCATGCTTGGGCATTCCACAATCCTAAAATGTATGTACATGAGAAAACCACTTAGTATTTATATTGCATGTTTATCTAGTCTCTATGTGGTATGTCTTTCTCATGAGAAACTCAAGTTCCATAATGTTCATTAATCATCTCTAGTTTGATCTTTTGCCTCTTGTTGAGATTTATTGGTTTATCACATTATGGGGGAGTCATATGCTTTGTGCATATTACTGTAAGATCCCAGCATTAGAGCTTAGAAATAAGCCGAACTCTAACGTGTGCATTGCATGCATAGAAAATCCGAATATTTTTCGCGCTTTTGATTAAAAACTTGTAAAAGTGATTGAAGCTTCTCTTAACTTGATGGAATTGAAGTAGATCATCAAGTTGACAACGATAAGTTTCAATATGACCTTTGCTAAAACCTTATTTTGGGTAAAGATGATTTGATCTAGGGTAGACCAAATGTAATAAACTAAAACACTATACATTGCTTAATGATTAATATCTGATCCTTAAGAGATCATATCATAGTATTCATTACAACATCTCATGAATACCAAGTTAAGTATATAACTCAAGTAACAAGAATTCAATAACTAAATCTTTCTCTAATTTATTCTTATCTATTTATACCATGAGGAGCATGGTAATACTTAACCCTAACTCTTTAGTTATATTGAGTAGGAAGGAAATCAAGTCAAGACCATTCACCACATATCTTTCTTTCCATGCCAAGCCTTATCATCTCTTTTGAACCAGGTCCTAATATCTGTTGTTCATCAATGTTGAGTAATTAACTATTGATTCATCAACTCTTAGTCTATCAATTCTTAACCTTCTTGATCTATCAAATCTTGTTATTATCATAGTGTAGGGTTCCCAACCTTTAATAAGGTAGAGTCCCCTATGTTTACAATGCTAGTCCCTGGATCAATAGCTAGCATCCACAGTTCTGATGTAATATCAAGAAACAAAGGTCATAATACAATGTTTATAACCAGGAATAACATAATTTTATTACATCTTACATAGCTCATTTGGCTATTACATTACATTGTAGCAGAATATCTATAAGCATGGGGTCCTTCATCTTCAAAGTGCCACAGGCAGACATGTTGGTTGTAGACTTGTAATCCTAATCATTTAAACTTCACTAATATCAAACAAACCTGCAACATAACAAGTTACAGCCACAAAGGGTCAATACATTTGAATTGTATTGGCAAGTGATACTATGGTAGTATAGTGGAGTCTATCATCTATATGCATTTGGCTAAGTGGAGCTTAGGCTTGCATTGCTCAAAATAGATTTTCCTTATCATTTGAAAACACTAAGTTTTTGCTTGACAAAATAATCTTTCCCAAGGCATCTCCCAATCAAAGATTGAAGATCCTTTAACCCTTGTTCAACCCACAAGTTTTTAACTTAGAAATTTGGATGATGAGATTCTTGATAGCTTCCATGTCTTGATGCTCAAATTGTCCTTTACCAGGGACATGGCTAAGTACTTAGATTTTACACTCTGCAGAGGTGGTTCACTTTCCCCACAAGACTTGGTTTCACCAAGACAAGATCTTTTAGAATCCTTCCCTTAGACCAAAATGGACGCGCTCCAACCTATCAAACCCTACCACCAACTGTCCATATGGCTAAGTTCTTGCAACCTATATGATCCAGGCAGAGCCCATAATGCCAAGTGGTTGCATTTGAAGCTTCTCAACATTTGACATCTCAAATCTCTTTGTTCCTGGGTGGCCATCCACAAGTGAGATACACAAGGTAAACCATAAACATGGGCCTTGTGAACCACTCAACACAAACATTCCTTCCATTCCACCCAGGTGATTCATTCACTTAGTTGTTTTATTAAACAAACACAAGTCCTCAGACTTAGAAATTTTTCCATAGTGTGAATATGTATCCACCCTTGTTTTCTATTAGCTAAGCTAAGCATGATAGTAGTAGGTATCTTAACTTAGGAAATTTCAACTAAAGTTTCATCTACTAGGATTTCCCATAGCATGATTTATACTTAGCAAAAATTCCATGCAAGTTTTACTTCGAAAAATCACTAATACATAGTGAAAGTAATGAGACAAAAGTATGGAGCATCACTTGCCTTTTTGGTAGAGGGTATAAGTTCACTCCTTGATCTTTGCAATGTTCACACACTTCAATTCACTACAATTCAATCAAGCAAACAACATTTCAATCTACCATTCAAGCAATTCATCACATAAAATAACAATAACAAAACAATGCATGCAAGCATGCAAAAGGGTTGTTTTATTTGTAAAAGTGGTTTCTAATGGGTCATAAACATTTGAAAACACTTAATGGTCATTTTATAAAGTGGCAAAGTCATTTGCAAAATATTTCACTTTATAAACCATTTTCTAAACCAAGTCATTATTTTATGTGGTTTGAAAATGTCTTTAGTAAAGTAGTAGTTCTATAGGGTTCACCAAATACATTTTCAAATCATAAAACTTGGTGTTTGGGGTCAGAGAGTTTAAAACAAAACATTTCCCAAATGGTTTTCTTCCAAAACCATTTTTAATAAATAAACCATATTTTTATTTGACTAGAATTGGTTTTAAATCCAAGATTCATTGTTTTGCATCACCAAATACATTTTTGAAACCACAATTTGTTTCCTATGGTCAGTAGGTTCAAAACACACCATTTGCCAAAGATTTTATCCTCAAAATCATTTTAGAATAATTTTTATAACCTAAACAAGCATACATAAGTTTCTGCAAAAACAAACATTTTACCGAAGCTTTTTACTAAACAAAGTGCATGGTTGGCTAGGGCTTGCTTTTCTGAATCCATTGGTATAAAATTTGCAAATTTTGGACGTGTGGAACTAAAGTTATGCAATTTACAAAATTGGAAAACTAATAGATCAAATTCTGTTTAAATCAAACAGGCTGGGACACGCGTCCTATTCCTATTCGCCGAAAACGTTTCGCGTGGATCAAGCGACGCAGGCCGTTGGATTTAAGTTATATCGCGTTGCGCAGATCGATCGATACCCCTTCGGCTGAGATTCTATCGTGACGCTCGGATCTGGATCCAGTGGCTCAAAGCAGCTCGACCTCAGATGGGCGGCGCTGGCACGGCGGCGAGCGGCGGCGTGCTCAGACGAGGGTGGCGCTGGTGATGCAGGAAGCAAAAGAGACAGGGAAGGGGCTCACCGAGATCGTCGTGCTTCTCTGGTGCTCAATGTGGCAGTATCTCGTCGAGGGGCGCACGGGGGTGAGGACAATGGCTCGCCGAAGTTGCTCCTGGCGACGGGTATGCTCGGGCGTCGTCGACGGTGATGCTACAGCGCGTACTAGGACAAACGGAAGACAGGGTCAGATGTTCACGGTCCTGGTGAAGATGCGTGTGTGAAGGGGAATGAAAGGCGCGGTCAGGTTCTTACCAGAAGCTCCGCCGGAGAGGAAGCAGATGGAGGCGACGGTGGTCGTCGTCGTTGCCGAGCCTACAGAGCACGCGCGAGTGAGCCGAGAAGGCAGAGAGATGCGCTAAGATCTGGAGGTCATGTCCGTGTGCTCGAGGAGGCAAGGGGTGGCGCGGGGCTGCCGAAATTCGGTTGCGAGCTCGTCGGAGCAGGGCGGGGTCTAGGCGCTAATTGGAGCGGCCTAGGGGCGTAAAGGTTCTGGCGACAGAGGGGAAATGGGGAGGAGAGGGAGGCGTTTAAGGTGGCGTGGTCTTTGGGAGGAATCAAAGCCTCCATCAACGCGTAATCAACGCCGGAGTAACTGGCTGCAACGGCAGGGCGACGGGGTCGTGCTTGAAGACGATGAATAGGAGGGTGGGGCATGCTTGTTAGTGAGGAAGAGAGATAGGGAGAGGGGGTCCACGAGTCAGTGACTTAGTGGGTTTCTTTCGCGGTGCGAAGCGTTTTTCTGCGGGGTGAGAGGAACTGGACTGTTGGGCTTAGTGGGCTGGGCTGGTTGGGTCGAGTCCATTTCATATTTTTTTCTTTCTGATTGCTTTTTCCTTTTTCTGTTTGAATTTCCTGTTTTGAATTTCAAACAACAAATCAAACATCCAAAACAATTCAAACCTCCTCCAAACTTGTATTGAGTTTTGGTTCTGTTTAATCAACACAAATCCAAAGACCAAAAATAAAATAATATTTTTATTCTTTTTAGGATCTATTCAATAATTAAATAAAATAGACTTTATTTATTAATTCAAATAGGTTTTGATTTATTTATTTAAAATCTCCATTTGAAATCTAAATATTATCAAAACCAAATCAGTAGGTTTTATTTGAAAATATAAAAATACTTGGAAAACTTGTTTAAAATAAAATAACATGTTTTGATGTTTAATTAAAATGGTAAAACCTTTATTTTTAATAAACTTGGATATTAAATCCTTATCATTTTATTTAAATAAACCTTTACTATTTTTATCAAATAGAAACATTTTATTTCAAAGGCTTGGCCAAGTTTTAATTTGGCTTATAAAATAATCTTTATTTATAAATCTACCTTTTCTTTTGAAAACCAAATCTTTTAATAAAAGATCCAAAAATAGTAATTTTAAATATTTTTAAGTTTATTATTTATTTATCTCTTTAAATCCCTTTAGGATTTTATTTGATCCAAATAGGTTTTGAAAGTTTCCAATTGGATTCAAAAAGTTTCTTCTCACCCTGAAAATCAACAAAGTTTTATTTTATTCATTTATTTTTCACATAACAAGATTTGGAAAATCTTGGGATGTGACACATAGCATTCACTCTAAAGCCTTTAGAGAAAGAAGTAAGAAGAGGTAAGTGGTAATGCTAGTTTTAGATATCATCTATATGATGGGAGTGTTTTAAGGGAATCAAATCAATATGATAATTGGTGGAGTTAAATCACTCGTGAAGGGATAGAAGAGTTATCTGAAATGAAGATTTATGTGGTAACAAAGAAGATTATAAGGATGAATTTTGAAGATAGTTACCAAGGAGTAATCCTATTGGATCAAGTAGGTATAGTCAATGAATAATATCTCCTAGCCAGTTAGATATATGAGAAGATAATTATAATACAATTGTAATGTTGTATTGAAGAAAGCCTTGATTAGCCAATTGGAAACCTAAGTCATAAATGATCAAAGGATTATAATGATCATGCTTAAGTCACTAAGAGTGATTGGTACTATGATGTATAAGTGACATTGGTGGATAGAACATGATTAAACCCTAGTATAGGTATGTTATCCTAGGTGAGTCATGACAAGTCACATCAATATAATGTGAAGTTAGAGTATGAGTTACTGAGGTAACTGAAGATAAGATAGTATGACTAAGCTAATGCTAGAACAACCTTAACATACAGAAGTAGTATTATTCCACTTAAAGGATAGTAAGCATTGAGGAAAGAAGGATCTGATATATACATCCATTGGAGGAATATTAGTGATGGATGATAAAGTAAGAGTATGAATGAATTTAGAAAGAACTATTTAATGGATTGGAGGTTATTAATAGTAAAGTAGTTTGATTTAACTAAGTATAGATATGGGAAGATTATGAAAAGCTTCGGTGACAAGATTCTGAGATTTATAAGTAAGATTATAAAGTAATTCATTAAGAAAGACAATAATTACTTAAGTGAAACTGAATTCATTAGAAGCATTCTAGAGATAAGAATTATCTCTATGTGGAGATCATATAGAGCTTTAGTGTCAAGCTCATTGGATTTACAAATGGATTTAGAAGGAGGAATTATTGATAAGAATATACTTGTGAAGAAGTAGTATATCTAGGAAAGGAATTCCTTAATTAAAAATCAAGACTTATGAAGTATGGAAGATAGGAATTCTTGGTCAACATTCAACCTTAATTCTATAACCAAACTTAATATCCATCTCATATGTTTGATCCATCATCCTATTCCCCAATGGCTTGTAAGAATACTTCTCTATAGCAAATCACTTAAGCACATCTTTGACACTTTAAAACATTAAAATCATATGTGCTTATAAACTATGTTTATCAACTCTTTCTCACAAGACAGCCTAAATAATAACCCTACTATTTTGTTTGAGATGATGATAGCATTCATGAAAACAAGTATGAAGACAATATGTCTTAACCCTTAATCTTTATCCACATCTATAAAATAATATATGTATATTAAATCTCCTAAAAACTCATGGTAAACAGTTATAATTCTAAACCCTAACTTCTATGCATGATATAACAAAACATATACCTTGATATCACCTAAGCTCATGTGATTAATATTAACCATATTAATTCCTTAGAATTTTATGTATCCTATAATAATGAAGGATCACCATATAAAAGTTTCCTTAAAAACTATAAGTGAATGAGAACCAGGTTTTATGAATAAATAGTAATATATCCTTTAATAAGTTCAGTGTATGTTATGCAAAGAAATTTCATAACAAAGGTTCCTACAAAATATTTAAAGGAAAAGTACGCATATAAAGAAAATTAGTAATAGGATTCACTTATTATTGGATTTTGAATAATAGAATTTACCATTTTAAGAACCTTAATAATTAAATCATCTTATATACTGATTGTTATATAATAATAAATATGGATATATTTTATGCATATCCTAAGGTATCTTAAACCATTACCATTACATTCATTAAGAGGACACAAAGACATCATTTTTAAGATCTTATTATAAAAAGTAAATCTCTAAAACCCTAAGTGATAAATTGTTGCAATCAATAAAATGCTTTCCAAATAATTTTAATTTTTGAAAATAATAAACAAATATAGGAACAATTAGTTTCATAAGTTCCTGCAGTATTTAATGTATTTCATGATTATTCTGGATATTTAAAATCTTAAGAAGATTCATATTTGAAAAGGTTTAGTGGAAACAGAATATATAAAAATATAAGAAAAAGGAAAAAAACAGAAGAAGCCCAGGTTTGGCAGCAGCCCATTTTCCATTTTACCTATCTAACGCCCGCAAGCACCAGCAGCCACAGACCCCTTGCTCACTTTCTTGCAGCCCAACATTATCCCACTTCGGCCCAACACCGGCCTATACCCGTTCGTGAATCTGTTTGTCGTCTTCCTCGCATCGTCATCGACCTACCGATCGGACAAGCACCTCGCTGTCGACTATGCCACCTTTCGGCCATGCCAAGATTTGCGCCACCGCCCTGGTCATCTACAAGAAGCCTGGATGCCGCCGAGAAACCCTAGCAAGCCACTCTGCTTCTCTTTCTTCCTCTTTAGCTCTGGCCAGCAAACCCTAGCCACAAGTGTCTAAGCTTCTCGCCATCTTCGACCTCCCCTTGAGCCGCGGAGGTGACCATTAAATGCGCCATGATCTTCTTAGTCATTTGCCCCTACTCGCTAAAGCCGGGGAGCCCTCTGTCGAGCCAATCGACATATCATTTCCACCGTCAGTCACAGCCGTTCATCGTCAATTGCTACCACCACAGACCTCCTCCGACCTTGCCATCGCCACCAATCGCACTAGGGTGAGTCCACAGTCCTCTTAGACCGTCTCCCTTGCTCTCTCTTGTTCTTCTTGCTTCCTGCCGCGCTAGCTTGCAAGCTTCGCCGTTGGCCTCCGTCGCAACCACTGTTCCGGTGACCAAATGCGGGCGGCGCTACCACCAATAGAATTGCCTCGGTCTCCTCTTTCCGATAAGCCCAAGCACCAACCCGCGCAACTAGCAAATCCATGGAATCAAAAGCATCTGTGAGAATCCCCATTGATGACGTCACTATGATGTCATGGTGATGCCATATTTAGTTTTTCTTTATTATCATTTATTTCTTTTCGGCAATATTTCTATAATAGATAAATCCCTAATATGTGGGTCCACTTTGTAAGTGTTATGTGTATATTCAAAAATATGTTCTGTTTAATAAAAGTACATTATATTTCCCAAATATAATTTTTACATACTATTCCAAAATGAATTAAAATAGGAAAAAATCATAAGTAATTCATTTTAAATCAGAAAAATATAAATTTCATATAAAATGTTTAGAAAAATAAAATGTACAATTTAACTTTATTATCATACATTATGGTGTCACATATTTAAATAATTATTATTTAATAAATATTTTATAAGTAATAATACTTTGAAAATTCATATTTTAATATTGGTAAATAAGAAAAATATAAATAATATACTAAAATTCTTAGAAAAATAAGAACTAAAATGTAAAACTATAAACATAAAAGATTATAACACTTAATTAAATGTTTATTATTTATTAAGTGTTTATAAAAGTAATAAATATTATAAAAATCATATCTTAATATTTAAAATTCATAAAAATACATATAATATACCAAAATGATCACAAAAATAATATCTACATGTTCAAAATGTAACATTCCACTTTGAGGTAAATAAACAAATTAATACACTAATAACTTGACTTTAAACTTAATTCCTTAATTTGAAATTCATATAAGGATAAATAAAAAAAATTGCTAATTGTTTTAAAAATTATACATCTAAGGGCTAATAATAGTATGTCTTAAATATTGATTATATGAAATTCATATAATTCAAAACATCTTAATTACAATTTTTAGTGAATTATCATTCATCTATAAATGTAAATTATTTTCTAAAAAGGTTCTTCTGAAATTATAAAATCTTCAAGAATGATATTTTTAACCAAATAAAACCTTTAACCATTACTTCAACCACAAGTTTATAAACATACCAAAAAAATCCAAAAGTGATTCAAGAGTAGTTAAATAATATAGTTCCCTTGTTTACAAACCATAACCACTCATTTATAAGAAGATAAATGATTCTATTCAATCATAAAGTTAAGAAACCACTACTCAAATAGAAGTAATACCACTCTTAATTGACCTTAAAGAAAAAATATGAATTGAACAAATTATATGTAACTACCTCGGTGAATTACGCTCCTAGTTACAATCCTGGATGAGCGGAAATGGTTGAAATAGTACGGTGGGGCCCAAATGCCACTCACAGGTAGACCTTTCGGCCGTCCCGACCATTTCCAAACATCAGGACAAGAACGGGCGGCGTAATCGGCAGGCGAAGGGATCAACTACATACACAAATGAGTATGTATGCAAGCCACCATACAACAGTACATCAGAGCCATTCCATCTAAAAAGAAAGGAAATATAGCAACGCCATACGGCAAGATTCAAATGTCCTAGATAGATATAATAGTTTAGGATATCTCCTCATACATCAAACATCAGAGTATCAGGCGGAAGCGGCAAACAAGATCCAAGTATGGATAAGAAGCAAATCGGCATAAGATGCCCCATAAATAAACACATCGCGCCCACAGATCTCACGGATCCCTGTTCCCGGAATCTCTACACCGAACGATCATTGCCCACATCGTCCGCCTCCTCCACCCAGTATCCATCTTGTGAGTGTACCTGTCCATCTGAATCAAACAATTTATCGTGTGAGACCCTAGGGGTACTCAGCAAGTCTTTATGCCTCTAAAGGGGACACAACCTGGGGTGACGCAATTATAGCAAAATATAAACCCTAACAATTCTATAGATACTCGCTAACCATCCGCCTAACCAAAGATAGACGGATGTCCATGAATTAATGACAACAGTTATAACAGTAATATCAACAGATCCATCCTCCTCCTCGCTTACCAACAAGGAAGCGGACGAACAACCCCCCCATCCGTTGGCAGTTTTATTATCCATTCCATGAGTGTTGCACTATTTACTAGTCAGTTATTTAGTCAAGTTAAAAGCGGTACTTTAGTTATGCTTGTCTATGATCGAGAAACTGAGCTCCAAGTCGTCCATAACCGCGGACACGGCTTTCATAAAGTTTTACCCTGCAGGGGTGCACAAATAGCAACACACACTCGATCAACCTCGGAAAAACCAAATCAAAACCCAACAAGGCTTTCACGACAAAGCAATCACAGGATTCAGAAATATTTCAGGGGGCCACCCCATTAAGCTACCCGCAACGAAGTTAGCTGACTCCGAAACGGACTCAAGGTTTGGGTGGACGGCTGTAAACGACTGGGAACCCGAAAGTGTGACTGGGCTTGTCGATAACGCGAAATCATGTCCCGATCCTAAACAGTACAGGTGCAGTACATCGCACAATTTAATTAAAGCAGTAAAACATGGCATAAGTACAGGATAGTAAATAAAACCTCAAACTAGTTTGTGGCCCCAAGAAATAAGAATGAATCAAGCTCTGGCTCAGGGGGGTCCCATAAGCCTCCCGGATGTGGATAGCGCGAATATGCAAGGAACAGGAATCAAGTACTCGGGGTCCTACGGGACACAAGTGAGCAGGAAAAACCAAATAGCAGATATTGCTCACCGGTGCCACTTTGATTAGTTATCCCTTACTACTCAGGTTAAGTTTTTTAGGTACCTCGTTATCCATCAGACACTCACATACCCTACACATGCTGTTCTACGACTCGCATGGCTCAAACAACTCCTGTAGTAATGGCTCATGGGATGGAGGAACAAGCTTCGGTGGGTTTTAAAAGTAAAGGCTATGCAGTACTTGGGATTCAGTTTAATGCAATCGCGACTCGATGATGCAAGAATAAGATAGAGGCAATAGGTACTGTATGTATGCAAGCATGTGGTAGTGCTTGCCTGGCAGCTCAGTTGAAGCGAGAGATGGATCTGGGTAGTGCTCCTGGGTTTCTTGATATATCCCCTGCTCGGCGTCTATTCGAGGAAGAACCAAACAAACAAGGGCCAACATAAATAAAGTGCACAAGCATAAGATTAAAATGCGACAAGCAAACAATCATGCCATGATGAATGATGCACAATTTGCATGGCAATAAAGTAGCATGGCATGGATGAGGTGTGGAATACAAGAATAAAGCATTTTATTGAGTTTTAGTCACATTTTATACTCAAATAAGTTGCTGTACTCTTTATATTTATATGATGCATGCTGCAAAACAGAACATGGAATGCATAAACAGAAAGGTCTCGTCGAGCTAATCATTTTAGACATATCATTTGTTAAATTTGGAGTTATACAACAAAAGTTATTAATTAATTAAGGAAAAAGGCATTTTAATGTAATTTAAATCAACTTGAAATTTTAAGTGTTCAAAATATATTTTGAAGGGCATATTTGAAATCCTCATATTTTTCTGATTTGAAAACATATATCATTTTTTAGTTTGGATTTATAATTTAAAAGTTATTTGAAAACAGATTTGAAATTTGAATTTAAATTGAATTTGAAAGGATTTAAATTAAAACAGAAATAAACAGAACTTTTTGTACTCAGGCAGATACAGACCCATCCGCTGACGGGTGGGCCAGCTGCTGACTGGGCAACCTACGCGCAGGAAAAGGGTTTCCGCACCTCGAGCTAAACTAGCCCCAGAGAATGACAGGTGGGGCCGACGGCCACGCGGACCCACACACGGGCGCGCCAGCGGGGACGCGACACGTGGGGCATCCGTGGGAGTGCGGGTTGAGACTTTAAAAGGCTAGGGGGTGTTCTGTAAAATGTCCAGAGAGGCTGACGGTGGGCTCGGCAGGAGCGCGGGTTGAGGAAACAAAAAGGTGGGGGTTTTCTGTAAAACGGCGCCGCGGAACTGTGGATCTTCTCCACCGTCTGGCGCGCGCGATGCGCGGCGCAGTGAGGCGGGGATCGAACGCGCGACCTGTGGGGTGCGCGACGAGGGCGGGAACCAGTGCGGCTGGTGAGGGGAGGTTGCTAGGAGGGGGATGGGCGGCTAGTTGAGGCACTACGCGGCGCGGGAGCGAGCAGATCGCAGCGAGCGGCGGTGCACCGAGGGCGCTCGACGGAAGGGCCGACGGATCTAGGGCGGCACGGCGAGGCGGATCATGTCAGGGGGGGGAGAGGGTCGTACCGCGGAGAGATCGGTGCGGTCGGATCGGGCTGGGAGGCAGTGGAGCGGCGAGGACGCAGGCGCTCCCCGGAGCTAGGGTTTTCGTCGGAGCGACGTCGGCCTGGGGCCCCTGGTCCTCCTCCTCCTCGTTGCCGTGTGCAGGGCGACGCAGTGGGACGCGCCAGTCTTCCTCGACAACCCAACAACACGCTGCCGGCTTTCAACGGGTAGGTGGGGTAGAGGCCGACGGTGAGGTCGTCGGGGTGGATGTGTGGTAGAAGGGGGAGGAGGAGGGGGTAGGGCACGGCTCTGGGGGATCTGGGAAATGCAGGAGAGGCCGTGGGGAGTAGATAAGGACGGGAGAGAGGGGTAGATGGCGTGGGGGCTCGGGGTGGAAAAGGTGGTAGGGTGGCCACCTTTTTCTTCTCCACGAGCACGTGATCGAGCTGGAGCTCGGGCAGGAGCAGGGCAGGCAGGTGGCTTCCAGGTGGGGACGGGCGAGGCCAAGGAGGTGGTTCGGTGTGGGGCATGCAGGCAGGGAGAGAGGAGAAAGGAGGAGAGGGGAGGCTCGGGCTAGGTTGGAGGAGCCTCGGGTAGGGTTTGTTTAGGGTTGGGTAGAGAGAGAGAGGGGTAGACAGGTGGGCCTTCTAGGTGAGCGAGGAGAGGCCGAGAGGGAGGAGTGGCATGGTTTAGGGTTTGAAAGAGGGGAAGCTAGGTTTAGGGTTTCATGTAGGATTTTTTTTAGGTTTTAACACATGCTTAAAGAAGGAGCCAAGATGAAGGGGTGAGGGAGGAGTAGACTAAAGGATGCATGGTCATGACTAGATCAAGTGTGGAGGAAAGATGGAGATGGAAAGGATTTTTCATGAACATGCATGGCATACACATGTGAGAAAAGAAACTTGATGAGCACTAAGCAAAAAAGAAATAAACCAAACAAGGTGAAAGATTAGGGAGAGAAGGGAGATCTCCAAGAGATATACACCACTCAGAAATTCATATAAAATCCCAAAGGACTAGAATGTGGCGGTGCTTGCATGGCCCATGCAAAGGTATTAAATGCCATGTCTTAATCTTGTGAAAACAAAATAATAAACATGGCATTATTCTTATGCATTTCCAAAATGTGGAATAAAGGCCAAGCAAAAGGAATTAGAATTAGATCCATCCTATCTCCCATGAGCTAGATTAAATACCAAAAGAAAATAGAATGCAAGCTCATGGATAATGGAATGGTGGAATTATAAGGTGGTGAAAGAAAGGTGGTGGAGTGGAATAAAAGATATGCCCCCAACTCAACTTGGGCATTTAAACAATATATCAATATCCAAATACAATATCAAGAGACAAATACAATTGATAATGCATATGAGAGAAGAACCAACACAAAAAGGGTTTTATATGATGCTCAAATGCAAGGTGGCATGATGACATGAGCATGATATAATGAAGATGCAACAATTATATATATATAAAGTAGCCATTATATTACTAGACCAAGTAGCATTACAATTGTTAGACAAATGGGATGCTACAACTCTCCCCCACTAAACAGGAATCTCGCCCCGAGATTCTAGGAAGAAGAAGAAGACTCAAAGAGGGTAGGATAGTTGGCACGGAGCTCATCTTCACGCTCCCAAGTGGCTTCATCAACAGAATGGTGCGACCACTGCACCTTGCAGAACTTGATGGACTTGTTGCGAGTCCTTCTTTCTGCGATCTCAAGGATTTTTGTGGGGTGTTCTTGATAAGACAGGTCTTCTTGGAGATTGATTAGATCATGATCCACGGTCCTGCTGGGATCCTTGAAGCACTTCTTGAGTTGAGAGATGTGGAAAACATCATGGACCTTGAGTTTTTCCGGGAGCTCAAGAGCATAAGCAACTTCTCCTCTTCTTCCACGAATTTTGAATGGACCGATGTATCTAGGAGCCAGCTTTCCTTTGATACCAAAACGGTGCGTGCCTTTCATGGGAGTGACACGAAGGTAAACAAGATCACCAGGGACATACACCATGTCCGTGTGCTTTCTGTCATAATTGCTCTTCTGGCGACTTTGAGCAATCTTCAGATTTTCAAGAATGATGTGCACCTTCTCCTCCGCTTGAGTTACAATGTCAGGGCCAAACCATATTCTTTCTCCTGCACCCGACCAACCAATCGGAGTTCTGCATTTGCGGCCATAGAGAGCCTCAAATGGTGCCATCTTTAGACTTTTCTGGAAGCTGTTGTTGTAAGAGAATTCAGCATAAGGAAGACATTCTTCCCACTTCATGCCAAAAGAGATGACGCAAGCACGAAGCATATCCTCCAGAATCTGATTGATCCTTTCAACTTGTCCTTGCGACTGAGGGTGGTAAGCTGTGCTGAAGTTCAATTTTGTTCCCAAAGCATTTTGGAAACTTTCCCAGAACTTGGAAGTGAAGATTCTCCCACGGTCTGAACTGATCTCAAGCGGAACCCCATACAGTGAGACAATTCTGTTGATATAGAGCTCAGGCAACTGAATTCCAGAAATTGTTTCCTTGACGGGGAAGAAGTGAGCCACTTTAGAAAGCCTGTCAATGACAACAAAGATTGCATTTTTGCCCTTCTGCGACCTTGGAAAACCAGTGATGAAGTCCATCTCTACTTTCTCCCATTTCCATTCCGGGGGTTTCAATGGCTGTAGAAGACCGTAAGGTTTCTGATGGACAGCTTTCACTCTGCGGCAGACATCACACTCCGAGACATACTTGGCACAATATCGTTTCAATCCCGGCCACCAATATTGTGTTTTCAAGTCCATGTACATCTTTGTGCTGCCAGGGTGGATAGAAAGAACAGATTCATGCGCCTCCTTGAGAACTTGCTCTCTCAAACCCGGGTAGTTCGGAACAAACATCCGGTGTTCAAAGAAAAGCGTGCCTTGATCATCGACGTGGAAGGACTCATACTTCGGAAGCTGAAGTTTTGAGATGATCTTTTTGGTGTGCGGATCACCACGCTGAAAGGAGCGAACCTTTTCTTCCAAGAGAGGAGTAGCCAGAAGGTTCAGGAGATACCCTTGTTCCACAATTTCAAGGTTGAGCTGACGGAATTCCTCGCACAAGAGAGGCTGTTGTTCTTCCATCATGAGGTTATTGACATAAGCTTTGCGGCTGAGAGCATCGGCCATGACATTAGCTTTGCCCGGAGTGTACTTGATGGTCAAATCAAAATCATTGATTGCTTCAATCCACCTCCTTTGCCGAAGGTTGAGATCAGGCTGAGTGAAGATATACTTCAGACTCTTGTGATCAGAAAAGATTTCACAACGGTTGCCCAGCAAGTAGTGCCTCCATAGTTTCAAAGCAAAGACAACTGCTGCGAGCTCGAGGTCATGTGTAGGATAGTTGATCTCATGCGTCTTCAACTGTCGAGAGGCATAAGCAACAACTTGTTTTTCTTGCATAAGGACCGCACCCAATCCTTGCAAAGAGGCATCACAGAATATCTGGAAAGGCTTAGATGTGTCCGGAGGAACCAAGACTAGTGCGGAAGTGAGCTTCTCTTTGAGTGTCTCAAAGCTTGCTTGACATGCCGGAGTCCAAAGGTATCTCTTGCCTTTCTTGAGGAGATCGGTAAGAGGCTTCGCTATCTTCGAAAAGTTCTGAACGAAGCGACGGCAATAACTAGCCAAACCAAGGAAACTCCGCACTTCTTTGACATTAACAGGAGGAAGCCATTCAACAATTGTCTTTACCGTTTCCGGGTTGACTGCAATGCCCTTAGCAGAGATGACGTGACCAAGATAGGTTACTTGAGGCAGCCAAAACTCACACTTTGATAACTTTGCATACGAGCGGTTCTCACGAAGCTTGTTTAGGACACAACGAAGGTGTTCTTCATGTTCTTCCTTTGACTTAGAATAGACTAGGATGTCATCCAGATAGACCACAACGAACTTATCAAGATACTCCATGAAAACCGAGTTCATGAGCCTCGAGAAGGTGGCAGGTGCGTTGGTGAGACCGAAAGACATGACCGTGTACTCATACAAGCCATAGCGGGTGGTGAAAGCTGTTTTAGGAACATCTTCCTTGCGAATCTTGATTTGGTGATAACCACTTCTCAAGTCAAGCTTAGAGAACACCACAGCTCCAGCTAGCTGATCGAAGAGATCATTAATCCGCGGAAGGGGATATTTATTCTTGATGGTTTTAGCATTGAGAGCCCGATAGTCAACACAAAGTCTATCAGTCCTGTCTCGCTTCTTCACAAAGATTGTTGGGCTACCCCAAGAAGAAGTACTGTGTTGAATGAAACCCAACTTCTCTTGTTCATCAAGCTGTCGTTTGAGTTCAGCCAACTCAACAGGACCCATTTTATAAGGCCGCTTGGAGATAGGAGCCGTTCCAGGTTCAAGCTCAATTACAAACTCAACCTCACGATCCGGAGGCATACCTGGCAACTCTTCAGGAAAGACATCTGGGAACTCACAGACCACCGGAACACTCTGAATAGCTTCCATAGCATCATCATTCAGAGCCGCCAAAGAGAAAAGCTGGATAGCAGGAGTCAGACTTGGAGAAAAGACTATATGGCCTTCAGGAATCTTCAGAGAAACCGAGCGTTCAGCACAATCAATCACAGCTGCATTTGCTGTCAACCAATCCATGCCCAAGATGACATCAATGTCAGAATTTCCCAGAACAATTAAGGATGCCGAGAACGAAGAGCCACCAATCTCAATTTGATTGCCATGGCTGATATGAGCAGCCCTCATGTTTGCTCTAGGATAAAGGACCATTAACCGCTTGAGGAGAGGATACAACGCTAACTCATTCTCATTTGCAAACTTGTGAGAAACAAAAGAATGCGATGCACCAGAATCAAACAAAACTCGTGCAGGGACTGAGTTAACGGGAAGCATACCCATCACAACTCCAGGTGCATGCTCAGCTTGAGCGGCGTTGACACAGTTGGCACGAGCAACAGTAGACCCGGGCTTGGTGTTGATGTTGAGAGCCTGAGGTGGTGGTGCACGAACCAAAGGAGAACTTGCCGCAGATCTTGGAGGTGGTGGAGGAAGAGCTTTGTTTTTCATTGGACAGTTCCAGTTTAGATGTCCAGTGTCTCCACACGTGTAACAAGCACCAGGTGGACGTGGAGGAACGTAGCCAGGGACTCCGCCAGGCGCTCCAGGGTAGTGGTGGTTGTAGCCCCTGGGAGCAGCAGTGAGGATGTTTGGTGGCCTTGTCGCGTAGCTTGCAGGTCTTGGTGGAGCCGGGAGCGACGGTGGGGTGTTAGGAACCCAGACACGACGCTTAGAAGGAGTTGACATAGCTGAAGAGCTTACTGCCTCGCGGTTGTGTTTCTTTGACTCCTCAAACACTTGCTTACTTGCTTCTTCCTGCAGAGCTGTATGCTGAAGTTCCAGAAAAGACGCCGGCCTTGCATATGTGATTGCATATTTAATCGATGCATTGAGCCCTTGCCGGAACCTCTTTTGCTTCTTCTTGTCATCAGAGATCTCATCGCCACCATAACGAGAAAGGTTCATGAAGTTCCTGATGTAGGTATTGACATTTTCATTTCCCTGCTTGAGGTTGAGAAACACTTCCTTCATCCTTTCCATGACAATTTCTGACAGATACTGCTCTTTGAACGCCCCAGTGAACTGTTCCCAAGTAGGCTGAAAACCAATGCAGTTTGCCTTCAGGTAATTCTCCCACCAGAGAGCTGCATCTCCCTTCAGAAGGTGAGTAGCACATTTTACCCATTCTTGCTCAGGAACATCAGCAGTCTCCAGTAGCCTTGACATCTCACGCAACCAATCATCAGCATCAAGTGGTTGATCGGACACATCAAATTGGCGTGGGTTGAACTTCAGGAAGCTTTTGATGTCTCCTCGCTTGGGAGGTGGAGGTAGCGGAGCAAACTCATTCCTCCGAACACTCTCTTCAAAACGCTGCTGGTTCTGCTGCATTGCTGCCAAGGCATTGGCGATGTTCGACAACGCGGACCCCAGTTCAGGTGGTATGTCCTCATCAGAACGGCGTGGTGGTGCCATCCTGTGATTGATATAAAACACAAGTCAGTACTATAGTGGAGAATAATAATAATCCAAAATAGTACCAAGATGGAATTAACCAAGATTAAAGGATACAATTTACTAAGATGATATTAAAATATCAACAAAGTTCAAAGCACCTAGAAGATATTAAGCATATCGCACACGACTGAAAAGGAGTGTGGTACACAGATATATCAAAGAAAAATTTTCCGCAATTTTCGGCATTAAAATACCAGTAGATGCGCAAAATCACTTAACGAATCAAGATTAGTGACTCTACCAAATCAATATACAAGAGCGAATGACAAGATTAGTGGTATGGTCGCGACTCCATCCCGCACTCAAATCATTACTCCGCACATGAATAAGTGGAACACATATCCTAACCCCTTCTTCTCACGATGAACCTAAAGATTGGTAACTACGGAAACGAACACCCCAAACAAGATAACGTCGGATAACAAAGAGTAAGACAGATCGCGGCGGTATACAACGAATCAGATAGATCGCGTCGGTTTGCAAACGCCTGTCGGTATGGAATGTACCAACAGTTGATAACCAAAAGGCCGATAAAGATAACATGTTGGATGCAACAGATAGACAAGGAATTACACACACACACACACAACCTATGGTACTGCGGAAACCCAGAACACGTGAATCCTAGTTTGAACTTTTAAGGAGAGGATTGAAAATGTTACACTTCCTTACCAGAAAAGGGTGGGTGGGTGGGTAAGAAGAAAAGTGGAAGCAGTACTACTCTTGCGTTTTGTTTTTCCCTAGTATACATAGCTACCAAAAATATTTGCTAGACTGACAACAACCATTTGGCTGAGACCCTGAAGGGCGGGATGGCTCCGATACCAATTGTAACTACCTCGGTGAATTACGCTCCTAGTTACAAGCCTGGATGAGGGGAAATGGTTGAAATAGTACGGTGGGGCCCAAATACCACTCACAGGTAGACCTTTCGGCCGTCCCAACCATTTCCAAACATCGGGACAAGAACGGGCGGCGTAATCGGCAGGCGAAGGGATCAACTACATACACAAATGAGTATGTATGAAAGCCACCATACAACAGTACATCAGAGCCATTCCATCTAAAAAGAAAGGAAATATAGCAACGCCATACGGCAAGATTCAAATGTCCTAGATAGATATAATAGTTTAGGATATCTCCTCATACATCAAACATCAGAGTATCAGGCGGAAGCGGCAAACAAGATCCGAGTACGGATAAGAAGCAAATCGGCATAAGATGCCCCATAAATAAACACATCCCGCCCACAGATCTCACGGATCCCCGTTCCCGGAATCTCTACACCGAACGATCGTTGCCCACATCGTCCGCCTCCTACACCCAGTATCCATCTTGTGAGTGTACCTGTCCATCTGAATCAAACAATTTATCGTGTGAGACCCTAGGCGTACTCAGCAAGTCTTTATGCCTCTAAAGGGGACACAACCTGGGGTGACGCAATTGCAGCAAAAGATAAACCCTAACAATTCTATAGATACTCGCTAACCATCCGCCTAACCAAAGATAGACGGATGTCCGTGAATTAATGACAACAGTTATAACAGTAATATCAACAGATCCATCCTCCTCCTCGCTTACCAACGAGGAAGCGGACGAACAACCCCCCCATCCGTTGGCAGTTTTATTATCCATTCCATGAGTGTTGCACTATTTACTAGTCAGTTATTTAGTCAAGTTAAAAGCGGTACTTTAGTTATGCTTGTCTATGATCGAGAAACTGTGCTCCAAGTTGTCCATAACCACGGACACGGCTTTCAGAAAGTTTTACCCTGCAGGGGTGCACAAATAGCAACACACACTCGATCAACCTCGGAAAAACCAAATCAAAACCCAACGAGGATTTCACGACAAAGCAATCACATGATTCAGAAATATTTTAGGGGGCCACCCCATTAAGCTACCCGCAACGAAGTTAGCTGACTCCGAAACGGACTCAAGGTTTGGGTGGACGGCTGTAAACGACTGGGAACCCGAAAGTGTGACTGGGCTTGTCGATACCGCGAAATCGTGTCCCGATCCTAAACAGTACAGGTGCAGTACATCGCACAATTTAATTAAAGCAGTAAAACATGGCATAAGTACAGGATAGTAAATAAAACCTCAAACTAGTTTGTGGCCCCAAGAAATAAGAATGAATCAAGCTCTGGCTCAGGGGGGTCCCATAAGCCTCCCGGATGTGGATAGCGCGAATATTCAAGGAACAGGAATCAAGTACTCGGGGTCCTACGGGACACAAGTGAGCAGGAAAAACCAAATAGCAGATATTGCTCACCGGTGCCACTTTCATTAGTTATCCCTTACTACTCAGGTTAAGTTGTTTAGGTACCTCGTTATCCATCAGACACTCACATACCCTACACATGCTGTTCTACGACTCGCATGGCTCAAACAACTCCTGTAGTAATGGCTCATGGGATGGAGGAACAAGCTTCGGTGGGGTTTAAAAGTAAAGGCTATGCAGTACTTGGGATTCAGTTTAATGCAATCGTGACTCGATGATGCAAGAATAAGATAGAGGCAATAGGTACTGTATGTATGCAAGCATGTGGTAGTCCTTGCCTGGCAGCTCAGTTGAAGCGAGAGATGGATCTGGGTAGTGCTCCTGGGTTTCTTGATATATCCCCTGCTCGGCGTCTATTCGAGGAAGAACCAAACAAACAAGGGCCAACATAAATAAAGTGCACAAGCATAAGATTAAAATGCGACAAGCAAACAATCATGCCATGATGAATGATGCACAATTTGCATGGCAATAAAGTAGCATGGCATGGGTGAGGTGTGGAATACAAGAATAAAGCATTTTATTGAGTTTTAGTCACATTTTATACTCAAATAAGTTGCTGTACTCTTTATATTTATATGATGCATGCTGCAAAACAGAACATGGAATGCATAAATAGAAAGGTCTCGTCGATCTAATCATTTTAGACATACCATTTGTTAAATTTGGAGTTATACAACAAAAGTTATTAATTAATTAAGGAAAAGGGCATTTTAATGTAATTTAAATCAACTTGAAATTTTAAGTGTTCAAAATATATTTTGAAGGGCATATTTGAAATCCTCATATTTTTCTGATTTGAAAACATATATCATTTGTTTAGTTTGGATTTATAATTTAAAAGTTATTTGAAAACAGATTTGAAATTTGAATTTAAATTGAATTTGAAAGGATTTAAATTAAAACAGAAATAAACAGAACTTTTTGTACTCAGGCAGATACAGACCCAGCCGCTGACGGGTGGGCCAGCTGCTGACTGGGCAACCTACGCGCAGGAAAAGGGTTTCCGCACCTCGAGCTAAACTAGCCTCAGAGAATGACAGGTGGGGCCGACGGCCACGCGGACCCACACACGGGCGTGCCAGCGGGGACGCGACACGTGGGGCATCCGTGGGAGTGCGGGTTGAGACTTTAAAAGGCTAGGGGGTGTTCTATAAAATGTGCAGAGAGGCTGACGGTGGGCTCGGCAGGAGCGCGGGTTGAGGAAACAAAAAGGTGGGGGGTTTTCTGTAAAACGGCGCCGCGGAACTGTGGATCTTCTCCACCGTCTGGCGCGCGCGGTGCGCGGCGCAGCGAGGCGGAGATCGAACGCGCGACCTGCGGGGTGCGCGATGAGGGCGGGAACCAGTGCGGCTGGTGAGGGGAGGTTGCTAGGAGGGGATGGGCGGCTAGTTGAGGCACTACGCGGCGCGGGAGCGAGCAGATCGCAGCGAGCGGCGGTGCACCGAGGGCGCTCGACGGAAGGGCCGGCGGATCTAGGGCGGCACAGCGAGGCGGATCATGTCAGGGGGGGAGAGGGTCGTACCGCGGAGAGATCGGTGCGGTCGGATCGGGCTGGGAGGCACTGGAGCGGCGAGGACGCAGGCGCTCCCCGGAGCTAGGGTTTTCGTCGGAGCGGCGTCGGCCTGGGGCCCCTGGTCCTCCTCCTCCTTGTTGCCGTGTGCAGGGCGACGCAGTGGGACGCGCCGGTCTTCCTCGACAACCCAACAACACGCCGCCGGCTTGCAACGGGTAGGTGGGGTAGAGGCCGACGGTGAGGTCGTCGGGGTGGATGTGTGGTAGAAGGGGGAGGAGGAGGGGGTAGGGCACGGCTCTGGGGGATCTGGGAGATGCAGAAGAGGCCGTGGGGAGTAGATAAGGACGGGAGAGAGGGGTAGATGGCGTGGGGGCTCGGGGTGGAAAAGGTGGTAGGGTGGCCACCTTTTTCTTCTCCACAAGCACGTGATCGAGCTGGAGCTCGGGCAGGAGCAGGGCAGGCAGGTGGCTTCCAGGTGGGGACGGGCGAGGCCAAGGAGGTGGTTCGGTGTGGGGCATGCAGGCAGGGAGAGAGGAGAAAGGAGGAGAGGGGAGGCTCGGGCTAGGTTGGAGGAGCCTCGGGTAGGGTTTGTTTAGGGTTGGGTAGAGAGAGAGAGGGGTAGACAGGTGGGCCTTCTAGGTGAGCGAGGAGAGGCCAAGAGGGAGGGGTGGCATGGTAGATAGGTTTAGGGTTTGAAAGAGGGGAAGCTAGGTTTAGGGTTTCATGTAGGATTTTTTTTTAGGTTTTAACACATGCTTAAAGAAGGAGCCAAGATGAAGGGGTGAGGGAGGAGTAGACTAAAGGATGCATGGTCATGACTAGATCAAGTGTGGAGGAAAGATGGAGATGGAAAGGATTTTTCATGAACATGCATGGCATACACATGTGAGAAAAGAAACTTGATGAGCACTAAGCAAAAAAGAAATAAACCAAACAAGGTGAAAGATTAGGGAGAGAAGGGAGAGCTCCAAGAGATATACACCACTCAGAAATTCATATAAAATCCCAAAGGACTAGAATGTGGTGGTGCTTGCATGGCCCATGCAAAGGTATTAAATGCCATGTCTTAATCTTGTGAAAACAAAATAATAAACATGGCATTATTCTTATGCATTCCCAAAATGTGGAATAAAGGCCAAGCAAAAGGAATTAGAATTAGATCCATCCTATCTCCCATGAGCTAGATTAAATACCAAAAGAAAATAGAATGCAAGCTCATGGATAATGGAATGGTGGAATTATAAGGTGGTGAAAGAAAGGTGGTGGAGTGGAATAAAAGATATGCCCCCAACTCAACTTGGGCATTTAAACAATATATCAATATCCAAATACAATATCAAGAGACAAATACAATTGATAATGCATATGAGAGAAGAACCAACACAAAAAGGGTTTTATATGATGCTCAAATGCAAGGTGGCATGATGACATGAGCATGATATAATGATGATGCAACAATTATATATATAAAGTAGCCATTATATTACTAGACCAAGTAGCATTACAATTGTTAGACAAATGGGATGCTACATTATAATACCATCTAATGATCAAGATAGATAAGTCTCAACTACTAGTGTGGTCATTATTCAAATGAAGTAATTATTTCTTTCTTGAGAACTATAGTTAGTAAGAAATCTAAAAATGTTAACTTAAAGTTTAAGTAATTTTTGGTTAGTTAAGTAAAATTTTCTTCAAAATTTATTCTTTTTAGATACATTATAAAGCAATACATAAGCATTCCGATGAAAGCTTTAAATAATAAAAAACCTTAAATACACAGTCTTTGGATACATTCCACTCTTGAGTATTCTATTTTTGTGTGTACTCTATTATACTTGCATGTTCTTTCACACACACTCACAAGCCTTAATAAGAAGAATAAGAGTGAAACTTATGTAAAAGAGCAACACATTCCAAAGAAACCAATTCCAGTTTCCAAACCCTAGATCAACGCTTATTCCAAGGATTCGAGTTTATCAAACTGCATTACATTACTTATACATAATAGCATCTTGCTTCTTTAAACATTAGTCCTTACCGGACCAACGATGTTGTTTTCAGATATTGGATCTTCTATTGTTGCGAAGACCGTGAGTGCATAATCTTGCAATCACAAAAGGCAAGTTCACACTTGCTCATGTCCTTTGATTATTTTTTGTAAAGTAATTTTGAAAATCCAGTGTTGTCATCACCTGCATTTGAAAAAGGTCAAAAAACACGATTTTCATAATAATACGATTATAGGTTATTTACCAAGAGGTAATAACCTACTATGAAAGTTCCGGTGGTAAAGGAACATATTATCTAGGACTTAACAACCAATATCGCTAGTGATTCTTGCGCCCTATATTATGTGTTAACCATGAGATTTGGAATGGGACGGAGAAGTCAGCTCTACCTTCTTCCTTTCTCATGTAGGCAAGACGACCTTAACGTAACATTGTGATTCCTTGTGAGGATCCAACATATGGGTGGGCACCCTTACGCCCCACGATTTTGGTGTTTTGATTATCTATGAGTGGCTGCCGGAGGTATAGCCGGACATACGTGGTACTTTCCAGGGCATCACCAGCTCATAGAGTCTTCAGGAACTCATCAGGGATATAGCTTGCCCGAAAGGGGGCTTAACGGAGGTGTAGTCAGCCCCGAAGGATCGTGCAGCCATGCGGGGTCGCAAAGAGGGCAGTGATTGGATTGTATCTTAGTCCGGGCTTCACACCAAGGAAGTGTGAACGAGCCTGCAACTCGAATGTGCAACAAAGCTAAGATCTCTCATGGTAAAAGTAACGCACCTCTGTAGAGTGTAAGAACTGTAACTTGCTACTCCCTGTTCTGGGAAGGAGCTACAAACGCGACAGGAAAGGAACTCCATGAAAGTTCTGGTAAACTTGTGAAGGCTTACGGATGTAGATTTTCAGAATAAAAGCAACCTTTGAAGAAATGTTTACGAAAACTTGCATTGCCTACGACTTTTGGTCTGTGGCTGTAGTTAGTGCATCAAACACTAATTTTTAGTGAACTTGCTGAGTACGCTCGCACTCAACGTATCTTCTTAACCCTTGCTAGATTCTGAAGCCAATACAGACAACGTCTACATCAACTTATGCTCAAGGAATCATCATCAGAAGGTAAAGCTCTTCAATGAAGTCAAGGAAGTCAATATATACAACAACTAAAGTGAATATGAAGTTGATGATTAGATAGGAATATAATCTCTAGACATAGAACCTATTTCTGTAGAGTATTGCAATAGCAGCAATGCAAGCCCAATAGTTTAAATACTAGTCTAGTATTATGATAGTTATAAGTTGATTATTTCTGGTTTTTATTTGTAAGAAGTTTCTTTCTCTCTCTTTAACATAGAGTGTTCTATGGATCTTTTGTAAAGAGTTGATTTGTAAGTCTTGTCTTGGACCTGCCGTGTTTCTGTTGTACCACTCTGAGGGATGTAATACTAGTGAACGGTGTTTCATTGGTGTTATGTCAACGACTATAGTGTACTACATCATGAAGTGGTATGTTGGGTCACCGCAGCTGGTATTAGAGCATATGCTTTGACCTTAGGAATAAAACCCTTTTAGGAGATCTGTAGGTTGGATAGTAACTATAGGTAGCCATCTTATCTAAACCAAATGTTCTTATGATTTTTGATGAGTATCCACTTGAGGATAAGTTTGTCACCAGATGCATAAATCATTTTTAGGAGTAGTTATCCATATTTTCTCGGTATATTACCAATTCTAAGAAGGTAGAACACCATTAAGATGTCATAAGTAAGCTAAAACATCAAATTAGATTATGACTAAATGTAACATCCCAAAAATATTGAACAAAGATTATCAAATTCCAATCACTCAAAATTTGGGTTAACAAAAACTTTTGTTAAATCAACATCATATGAATGCATTTGTGTATGTGATGATTGTATGAATGCATGAATGGACTTGTGTGATTGTTCTAAATAGCAAGGAATGGTTTAAAGATGAAAACAACATCATCTAAAACATTTCCAAGCAGAAACAAATCAAGAGAAAATCAAAAACAAACAAAACAAGCAAATGGTCATTTTTGCCAATCTTGCTCACTAGGCCACTTTGAGTGTTTCTAATCCAAGATTTCAAACAGAAACAATTCCATTTCTTTTCACCCCTTGCTAGACCAAGTAAAAGTGAACCCAAGCCCACCTTTCAAACACACAGAAACAATTGGCAACTTGATTCAAATGATAATTCAAAATTGAATCTTTAACATATGTAAAGATCACCAATTCTCAAAAACCAACCAAATCAATTCACCTTGACCATTCCAACTAACTAGAGACTACCTAGTATGTGACTAGTGCACCCACCAAGTTTTAACCAAAAAATCAAATTCAAATCTCTTTCGGCCATTTCATCAAACACCTTGCAAACAGAAAACAAACAAACAACAAACACTATTGAGAGAAGTGATTTGGCCTACCTTGTTCCCTCTATAGCTCACAACAGACATTTAGTAGATCATCTAGCTTAGTTAGCAAGCTCTAGCACCACTGTGAGCTTGCCATTGCCATCAATAGTGACCAGGCCAAGTCTCACCTTGCCACCCCACTATCGACAGCAAGCTAGGAGCAGCACCAAGCCTAGCAACCTTGTCTGGGACATTGACCACCGTCCATCGCCACCCCCTGTCCAACGACAACGATCAGCAAGCCACTAGACCACTCTAGAAAACGCCGCGCCCTATGCCTCTGCGCCATGCCGAGAGCGCGTCAGAGCACCGCACTCGACACGCGCCCATAGACCGCGCGTTGCCATCGTGCGTGCAAGCGTGATCACCACCGTCCCAGGAGACCGCCAGACAACCCCGTTTGCTTCCGCGCGACCCGTAGCCACGGTGCGCCATAAAACTTCCTGTCCGACCCGCCCAGAGCACCGCAGCGTTCCGACCGTCTCGCACCGCCCCACGCCGCGTAACGATGCCGTTGAGCTTCGCCAGGGAGCATAGCACCGCCCTATCGTCGGCCATGCCGTTAGCCCACTATGACAACGACCACGACGAGCTTCACCCGCGCCCTTTGGTCCCCTTCTGGCACTATAAATAGAGGCCACCCCCGCTTGATTTCTTCACACCAACACACTCCCCTCTCTCTCAGAACCACCCCCACTCATCCCCAGAGCAAGGCGAGCAGCAGGTTGCCAGAATTTGGCCGGAGTCTGCCGCGGATGAGGAAGAAAGGAGCCAGCGATTGGAGCCGCCCAGGAGAAGCCTCCGGTACTAGGAGGTTCGCCGTCATCGACTTTGTCGTTCGCCCCCATCGCCGACCCTCGCTTGAGCCCCGGTGAGCCCCCGTAGACCCCCACTGGCCGTGCTAGGGTTCTGTCTCGCCAGCGTTGCCTGATGGATATGATAGGTCATAGCCGTTCGATTATAAGTTGATTAAACGGTCTAGATCACCCCATACCACTTCGCACCCCCTGTCTCGCTGACTGGTGGGGTCATCCACTTAAACTCACCCGCGCGCACTGAGCGTTGTGGGCCGGCCCATTTACATTCCCGCGTGACCCAGTAGTTTGAATTTAGGTTTATTCTTTTAGTTTCAAACTCAGTTCTGTACCTAGATTCAAAAATCAACCTAGGTCGATTCACATAACCAAAATGCATGAAACCAATTTTGTTAGAAAGGTACTGGAATTCTTAATCCACGCCCGTTGGATTGAAACCATTTGGAATTGTAGATCACCTATAGTAAAAATAACAAGGCAGAAGCTTTTCTGCATTCAAACACTTTTCAAAATTCAACCACACAAGCTGTTGAGTTGATTCCAACTCTCAAAAATCACATTTAACTAGACCTTTCTGAATATATAAAAATTATCTAGGTTTACTTGCAGAAATAATGAACAAGTAATAAAAGAATGCCCCATAGGCATTTCTAGTCACTTTAATTAACTAAAATAAAAAGGTTAAACCTTGTTAAATTGTGACACCACTTTAAATCACATTCCCATGTACTGAAATATGTGGTGATGACATGTGTCAACATGATCCCATGTTTTAGTTGGAGAATATTAAATCTTAAGTAGTTTTCAATGAGTAGAAATTACTTTTCCAAAATAAAATTAATAAGACAAGTGCTTTGAGGATTGTAATGTTTGTGATGATCCTAGATCATCTAGTGAAAACCTTGGTGTGATAAATAGAAGTAAAAGTATTGTTTGGTGATTGTATACCTCATATTTATTTATAGACGCTAGTACCTACCAAGGATACGAGGAGGAGGGAGAATACTACGAGGAACAAGCCGAGGAGAACTTCAACCACTGCTCTGCATAAGGCAAGCTAACACTTGCAACTAGGAAAGCTATATGATCTATGCAATGCATTAGGCATGCCTTGGTTATACCCCTTGATGACACATAATCCTAGTTTTACTTGCAAGCTTAGTATTTTATTTCTTTATCAAAGCTTTCTAGTTAAGGTTACTTAGTGACTTGTAGATTCTAGAAAGATATTTAAAGGTAGCATAAAGAGCATAAAACTTGGCCTAAGTTAGATAATCTTGATGTCATACTAAGGCATGAGATTGAACTTAGATCATTCACACTTGATTACCACCCCTTCTTAGTATTTACCCTCAATTGTAGATGCTAGTGCTAAGCATAAAACTTGATCACTTTAGATGGGAATACCTGGTGAAAATGGTTATGAAAACCTTAGAATGATGAGTCATTCTACTTAAATTTTTGGACATGTGTTCTTGAACACTAGATGATTTTGATGATGAAAATGTTAAGGCATGAGCCTTAGCCCTTTATAAAACTGATGGTTGTCTGGATGCGATACCATTCCAATTTTACCGTACAACCACAATACCCGAAATTTGGGCAGGGCTTGACTGGAAGATTATATACCTTAGTATGGGTTCCCTTGCGGCCAAGGTTTGAGCTGAGGCTACCTTGTGAAGATTGTCCACCTGTGCAGTTCCCAAGATGACAATTGGTCATGGTTGGGAGGCCAAACTCACAGGAGAGGTGCCTATACTAGGGCGTGTAATTGAAAGGTTAGGATCGATTATCCGCATACTAAGTATGGTGAATTCAGGGTTGTTCCTGACAGATGTATCGAATGTTTTGGTGAAAGTGTACCACCTCTGTAGAGTGTCAAACTATTCTAATATCCGGGTCTGCGGTTATGGACAGTTGGAGTGGCCATACTGCTCCGTCGTTAGATGTTTTCAAAATGACTTGTGAAATGAATCATGACTTTGACTAGACCACAACAGGGTTGTGATATGAAATTCAATTTCCCACTTAGGAGTTATAAAACTTGCAACTAGCTTTCTTTGCTTCTGAACTCAGTAGAGATAAATCCGGCTTTTTGCAAAACAACATAGAGCCTAGTACTTCCTACTCAAAACCACTTCACTTGTTAGTATTAGTTTGCGAGTACTTAAAGAGTACTCATGGCTTTGTCCCTGGCTATTCCCGTGGCCAAACTATGAAGAGGACTATCAGGAGGACGGACAACAGGAAGGTTACGACAACTAGGATCATCTCCCTCATCCACATTGCCTGTGACCATGAAGATGGAGTCTCGCCTACGCTATAGTTATTATTACGTTATTCCGCTGCTTGATTTGTATTAAGACTGGATCATGACATCCTTTATTTGTTGTAAGATCTTATGTATGGTTTGTAATGGATGATGTACTGTGATATCCAATCTATTATGTCTCACAAAAATAGTAATCCTGGGACTGCGATGTATGGCATAATGGGCATCTGGGATTAAAAATTCGGGTGTTGACAAGTTGGTATCAGAGCCATCCTGACCATAGGAGACCCTAGTTTAGAATGGACGTTTGAATCAAAAACTTAGTTTCAAAACCAAGGAAGTGAGTATTTATGAAAACTTGTTCTCATTCTTATCACTTAGACTCTTCCATGAAAATTCATGTTCCTCAAAAATTCTTGCAAACTTACATTTAATTTGGTACACTTGATCACTCTACTAACTTACTCATCCTATATTCTTATAGATGGACGTGAAGTATAGCAAGTTCTATCAGTTGGGGAATGGAGGAGACCTCATCTTTGAGCGTGACTTGGACCAGCTGTCGGAAATGCTGGAGCGTCCGCACCCCGATTTCTTCGGAGCTCAGCTCAACGATCAGGAAGGGGAGGAATTGCAATGGCTAGTTGTTGCAAGTCTCCGAGGAAAGATCAAATCCCACACCTTAGAGGGAATTCAGTTCACCTTGAGAGAGAACAATTGGCTCGATGGACTTACCAGGGCCATGTAGGAAGCTCTTGCCCGTCTGTGTGGGCAGAGTATCAATCAGATCAAGGGTACCCGCTTTGAGTTCTATCCGAGGCGTGATGTTATGGGACAGCCACTGGAGGCCCCTATCACCATGAGCTTAAGACTCAGTTGGACCACGTCAGCTTCATGATGTATGACCGGCAGAAGGAGTTAGACAATGCCCGCTCCTATGCCAACCACAAGGATGCCATCGCTGCCAAGAAGGATCAGACCATCGCCATGCTAGTGAAGGATTGCCATTCTCGTCGCCGTCATCTCGACAAGAAGGAGCGCATCATTGCCCGTCTCTGCCACATGATCACAGAGCTGGAGGAGACTGTCCATGAGAGGGACATGCAGCTTGAGGAGAGGGAGAATGCAGGGGAAGACCTTCGTGGAGACCCTTACTCCTACCTCAGTGATGATGATGACTTTCTGGAGGATGAGGCCATGGACTTCTTCACCGATGATGATGACTTCGCCTTCATTGATGATGATGATGAGGACACCGACTCCGAGGAGTAGTATCACCTGAGCACTAGCTTTAGTGAGTTGTATATGGTCCCATTGTATCGGAGTTCCCCAGAATGGTTCTTAAAACCATCTGTTTTCCTTTGTTTTGGTGTGTGTTTGTATCGTGTGCTATGAATGAATGGAAAGCAAGTTGCTAGAAAACCTGAGTCAAACTTTGAAAACTTTTCAAACACAAAACCCCGAACCTTAGAAATTTCCCTCTTTTCTCATGATCTACCTCAATCTTCAGATGCCTCGCGGAGGAAGCACTTCATCCCCGGACCCGCTGTTGCAAATCTTGCAAATGTTGGTTTCTGACGACGAAGCTGAAAGAGCCGAACGTCAAGCCAACTTAGCCACCCTTCAGCACATCGCTCAGATGGCCAACAACAATCAAGGCCACGGAAATCAGGACAACCATGGATCCAAGCTCAAGAACTTCCAGAACACCAATCCACCCATTTTCACTAAGTCTGAAGAGCCCCTAGATGCAGATGATTGGCTGCAAACCATGGAGAAGTACTTAGAAGTTGCAGGAGTGGAATCTAACGAGAAGGTACTGTTCGCCACCCACTACCTGGCCGGAGATGCAAGATCATGGTGGAACAGCGTTCACGCCATGAATGGAGGACACATGATGACTTGGGAGGAATTCAAAGTCAAGTTTAGCAGAACCCATGTGCCACCGGGTTTGATCAAGAGGATGAGAGATGAATTCAGAGAACTGAAGCAAGGAAAGATAACAGTAGTTGAATACCGTGACAAATTTGTCATTGGCTAGGTATGCACCTGATGAGATAGATACCGAGGCCAAGAAGAAGGAGAGATTCCAGAATGGTCTGCATGATGAGATGTAGATAGTGTTAGTCAATATCCCATTTGCTGATATTGAAGCCTTAGAGGATTACGCCATTCAGATGGAAGGAAAGATCAACCAAGATAATGAGAACCGTATGCGTCACATGATGCATCAACCAGGAACCCATCATACCCCAAAGTATCGCCCCAACCCATCTCCAGGATTTAACCCAAGAAACAACAGACCCCCCGATGAACCGTCCAACCTATCCCAACCGTGGAGGAGGAAACACAAGGCCCGGAAGAAATCACAACAACCCCGGCAACTCCAGCAATTTCAACCGTGCACCACCCAAGTTCAACAACAACAATGTCGCCACCAACATCGACACTGTGAAGGGAATATGCCCTGAGAGGCAATAATAAAGTGTTTATTATGTGTATTCCAAGTATATGATAGATGTTTATTTTGCATGCTATAATTGTATTAATACGGAAACGTTAATACATGTGTGTTTAATAAACAAACAAAAAGTTCCTAGTTATGCCTCTTTCATAAACTAGCTCGTTGATTAACAAGATGATCACATTTTCCTGATCATAGACATTGGATGTTGTTAATAACGAGATCACAACATTAGTGTAATGATGTGATGAACATTCATCCGAAGTATAGCATTACGATCAAATTCATTGAGTTTATATTTCTATAACAACTTACGAAGTGATCCTAATCCTTAGACCATGAGATCATGTCAATCACTAACACCTAAAGAGTTTCTTGATGACATCAAACATCACACCGTAACTGGTGATTATAAAGATGGCTTCAGAACTACTAAAGTGTTATGTTGAGGCTCATGGATCAAGAGTGGAATTTGTTCATCCCGATGACGGATAGATATACTCTGGGCCCTCTCGGTGATATCACATTGGTTAGCTTGCAAGCAAGTGATTTGATCACTAGAATGTTATATCACGGGAACGAGAAAAGAGTGCATGTCGGTAACGAGATCAAACTAGGTATGGAGATACCGATGATCGAATCTCGGACATGTAATATATCATGAAACAAAGGATTAAGATACTAGCATAAAAGGTTCCGACGATCACAGGAAAGTCATCGTTGAATGTGTGGGAGTCAGTATGGATCTCCAGGTTCCGCTTTTGATTATTGATTAGAGAAGGGCCTCGATCATGTCCACATTATTCGCGAACCATAGGGTGACACACTTAAGGGACACTGACATCCAATTGGAGAAAAAAGTTTCATGCCGGAAAGAATAACAAGCGCATGAATTTATTTCACTAGATACCGAAACAGGTTTTTGGGTGAAATTGCAGAAAGTGTTTTTGCATGTGAAATGGAATTCTAGCAAGGGGTTATATGTGAATGTTTGTCATTAAAGTAATTGACAAAATTCTGAATAAATAAATGGAGTTTTATTTAATGAGAGTTTGCATTAAATTTGGTGGAAATTTAATAGCAATTTTGAGTGGAAGGAATTGAAGAGATTTTTTCGAGTGGAGTGTCCACCCACATGAATGAAGGAGGGGAGGGGGCAGACCCCATGGCCGGAGGCCACCCCCTTGGGTGCCCCCCTCCTCCTATAAAGGCACCCCCTCTCCTCTCTCTCACTTAAACCTCCTCGTGAAGGATCTCTCTCCCCCTCTAGAATTTATCCCCCATGGTCTCGGACTAGCGAGATACATGTTCCTGGTGGCTATTCGGCAAGAACGTGTTGTGATTCCGCTGCATCGCTGGAGTGAGGAGGCGGAGGTTGCTCGGTGTCTCATACGTGTGGGCGAGCATGGATGCGCTGCTTCTTTGCGGCGCCAGGACTTCCTCTCGATCTTGAGATCGGCAAGAGATCTTCTACATCAACCATGAGTTCAACTCATTAAGCTTTGTCGGTCTTCAAGGGTATGTTCTCTATGGATATACATCCACCCGTTGTTTTTATCTAGTAGATAGATCTTGGTACTTAGTTCCCATCATAGGAATTTTTTTGTTTTCTATGCTGCGAACCCTACACACTTCCCCAAGGACTGGAAGCAATGCTGTGCCTGTTGCAGCAAAGGACAAGTCTCAGGTGACTTGTTGTGAATGTGTAACCAAGGGTCACTATTCCAATGAGTGCCCCAAGAAGATTGCCGCAGCCCCCAATGCAAATTCCCCAACTCAGCAGCAGCGTCGTGTTCAGCCTGGAAGAAGGTTTGCCCTAGGGAATTCACTCAACCGCAACGGCCGTCTCTTTCTCATGCATGCTGAAGAAGCCCAAGAAGCGCCAGATGTCATGCTGGGTATGTTTTCTGTTAACTCAGTACTTGCCAGAGAGTTGTTTGATTCTAGAGCATCACACTCATTTGTTACCGAAGAATTTGCATGCTCTAGTAAGATTCAACCCACCAAATTGAAGCATGTTATGATAGTTCAAATACTTGGTTCAACCACCAAAGCTAGACAAATTTGCAAGGCCATACCTATCTGAATCCATGACATAGATTTTTATTCTAATCTAATAGTACTCAGAACTAAAGGTCTGGAAGTAGTACTAGGAATGGATTGGATGTCGAAACATAAAGGATTAATCGACTATGCCAAGAAAGCCATAACCATGACCAGTATAGACGGAATATCAGTAGAGCATGTATCTGAAACCTTGCCCCGTCAATTCAAGTGCAACAAGAGTCTAGCCCAACCCAGCATTGACCAAGTCAGAATAGTCTGTGAATACCCCGATGTATTTCCAGATGTTTTGCCCGGTATGCCCCCAGATTGGGATATCGAGTTTATCATTGAACTAATCCCTAGAACTGGACCCATAGCCCAGAGGCCATATAGTATGAACCCGTCGGAATTAGTGGAGCTGAAGAAGAAACTGGATGTTGTGCTGGAGATAGGATGCCCTAGAGATCACCTTTGTTGTTCGTGGACAAGAAAGATGGAGCTAACCATTTGTGTATGGATTATCAGAAGTTTAATGATGTCACCATCAAGAACAAGTACCCACTGCCAAAGATAGAAGACCTGTTTGACCAGTTGACTGGTGCCAAAGTGTTTTTCTAAGATTGATCTTAGAACTGGTTATCATCAACTCAAGATTCGCGCAGAGGATATTCCAAACTGCCTTTACCACCCGATATGGACTGTATGAGTACGCTGTCATGTATTTTGGATTAACCAATGCCCCTGCTTATTTCGTGAACCTCATGAATAAGATTTTTTATGGACTTCCTGGATAAGTTTTTCGTTGTGTTCATCGATGACATTCTGATCTATTCCAAATCAGAAGAAAAACATGAGGTACACCTAAGGACCATCCTTGGAACCCTTAGGGAGCATCCGTTGTATGCCAAGTTTAGTAAATGTGAATTCTGGTTACAGGAGGTAGGATTCCTCGGACGTATTGTATCAGCCAGAGGAATTGCCGTTGACCCTGCAAAGTTGAAGGATGTTGAAGATTGGCAAGCCCCAACCACTCGAACCCAAGTTCATGCATTTCTCGGATTGGCGGGATATTACCGAAAGTTCGCAGAAGGATTTTCGAGTATCGCAAGACCCATGACCCAATTGTTGAAGAAATAAAAGAAGTTCGAATGGACGAACAAATGTGAAGCGAGTTTTGAAGAACTCAAGAGGAGATTGATTTCAGCCCCAATCTTGATCATGCCGGATATGACGAAGCCTTTTGATGTGTATTGTGACGCATCCAAAACTGGTCTCGGATGTGTGTTGATGCAAGAAGGCAAAGTAATATCTTATCTATCCGGACAACTAAAGCAGCATGAACAGAATTATCCTACCCATGACCTTGAACTAGCAGCCGTAGTTCTAGCCCTGAAGACATGGAGGCATTACCTTATGGGAAACTGTTGTGAGATTTATTCGGATCACAAGAGCCTGAAGGATATATTCACTCAAAAGGAGCTAAATATGAGGCAGAGAAGATGGATAGAGCTAATCAAGGACTATGATCTAGACATCCACTATCACCCCGGTAAAGCCAATGTGGTAGAAGATGCCCTTAGCAGATTGCCGTGCCGCTTGAACTCCATGATTCTGTAGGAGCAACCAAGTTTGCACAAGGAGATGGAAGATTTCAGAATGGAATTAGTAAGTGAAGGATTTTTGGCTAGCATAGAACTTCAACCCACTTTGACCAGTTAGATCAAGGAGGCGCAGAAAGGAAATGCTAGTATCGACGAAATCAAACTTCACATCGGTACATGCAAAGTACCAGGATTCACCGAGGACGAAGAAGGAGTTTTGTGGTACAAAGGACGTCTCTATGTACCAGTAGATTCAGAGTTGAAGGAAGCTATTTTGAAAGAAGCCCATGATACTCTTTATTCTATCCACCCCGGAGGAACGAAGATGTATGAGGATTTAAAAGAGAAATTTTGGTGCCATAAGATGAAGAGAGAAATTGGAAGCTACATCGCCAAGTGTGATATTTGTCAGAGAGTCAAGGAGGGACATCAGAGACCCACAGGACTGTTGCAACCCCTACAGATTCCAGAATGGAAATGGGATTCAGTTGGAATGGACTTTATCATCGGATTGCCTACATCTAGTAGGGGAAATGACTCTATTTGGGTCATAGTGGATAGATTGTCCAAAGTAGCCCATTTCTTACTAGTCAAGACCACCTACCAGAGTTTGAAACTAGAAGAGTTGTATATTGCTAGAATCGTTAGTTTGCACGGAGTCCCCAAGAACATTGTATTAGATCGAGGAAGTCAGTATACCTCGAGATTCTGGAAGAAAGTCCAAGAAGGATTGGGAACCCGACTGGATTTTAGCACAGCGTATCACCCTCAGACAAATGGACAAACGGAGCGAGTAAATCAAATACTCGAAGATATGTTGAGATCCTGTGTATTAGAGTATGGATCTAAATGGGAAGACTATCTTCCTTTCGCACAATTTTCTTACAACAACAGTTATCAAGCCAGTTTGCAAATGTCCCCATTTGAATTCATGTATGGAAGGAAGTGTCGTACCCCTTTGAATTGGTCGGAAGTAGGAGAGAGTCAGATTTTCGAACCCGACATCCTACGGGAAGTAGAAGAGAAAGTTCACAAGATCCGTGAGCACCTCAAGACCGCCCAGTCCAGACAGAAGAGTTATGCCGACAAAAGACGTCGAGACCTCGCTTTCAATATTGGAGATTTTGTGTATCTCAAAGTGTCGCCTTTGAAGGGAATGCAACATTTCCAGCTCAAGGGAAAGTTAGCCCCCAGATATATCTGACCCTTCAAGATTCTGAATCGTCGAGGAGAAGTATTGTATCAACTGGAACTGCCATAGGAGATGTCAGCAGTGCATAATGTGTTCCATATATCGTTACTTCACAAATGCCTAGAAGTCCCAGAGAAGACTAAAGTTTTCAAGAACATTGATCACCGCACCATAGAGATCATCGATGACCTGACATACCCCGAAGTGCCCATCCGTATATTGGAGGAAGCTTTCCGAACCACCAGGACCCGAAGCATCAAGTTTCTCAAGATTAAGTGGAGTAACCACACTAAAGAAGAAGCTACCTGGGAATGAGAAGACTACATCAAGACGGATTTTCCCGATCTTTTTAAATCCTAGTATTCTTCTTTCTTCTTTCTCAAATCTAGGGACGAGATTTTTTTTAAGGAGGTTTGTAACATCCCAAAAATATTGAACAAATATTATCAAATTCCAATCACTCAAAATTTGGGTTAACAATTTTTTTGTTAAATCAACATCATGTGAATGCATGTGTGTATGTGATGATTGTATGAATGCATGGATGGACTTGTGTGATTGTTCTGAATAGAAAGGAATGGTTTAAATATGAAAACAACATCATCTAAAAAAATTCCAAGCAGAAACAAATCAAGAGAAAATAAAAAACAAACAAAACAAGCAAATGGTCATTTTTGCCAATCTTGCTCACTAGGCCACTTTGAGTGTTTCTAGTCCAAGATTTCAAACAGAAACAATTCTTTTCACCCCTTGCTAGACCAAGTAAAAGTGACCCAAGCCCACATTTCAAACTCACAGAAACAATTGGCAACTTGATTCAAATGACAATTCAAAATTGAATCTTTAACATATGTGAAGATCACCAATCCTCAAAAACTAACAAAATCAATTCAACTTGACCTTTCCAACTAACCAGAGACTACCTAGTATGTGACTAGTGCACCCACCAAGTTTGAACCAAAAATTCAAATTCAAATATCTTTCGGCCATTTCATCAAACACCTTGCAAACAGAAAACAAACAAACAACAAACACTATTGAGAGCAGTGATTTGGCCAACCTTGTTCCTCTATAGCTCATAGCAGAAATTTAGTAGATAATCTAGCTTAGTTAGCAAGCTCTAGAACCACTGTGAGCTTGTGATTGCCATCAATGGTGACCAGGCCGAGTCACACCTTGCCACACCACTGTCGACAGCAAGCTAGGAGCAGCACCTGACGAGGTTTCGACTCGTCAATGCCCATTGTTATGAGCTTGTGTTTTGGAGAAGGTGGATGTGCTAGAGATAGCAGAACAATTAACATACAAGAAACCAGGTGACACGAGATTTACCCAGGTTCAGGCCCCCGTAGGGAAAACCCTACTCTTGCTTGTTTGCTCTTGATTACGGCGAAACCGAAAAGTACAGGGGTGCGCAGATGCAATCTGGCATGGAGGTGTGTATACGGTGAGAAGTTGTCCTCCTCGTCGTGCCCTCCTAGAATTTATATAGAGATAGGCAGGTCCAGGCACAAATCAAGTCGGTTACAAGTTAGGGTTTGCGCCTTTGAATATTCTATCTATTCTAGTCTTTCTCTCCAAGGATCCGAAGACACCATGGGCTTGGGCCACCCAAAAATCTCCACAGGCCGCGTATATTCTTGTGGGCCTTCCTTGGACTGGACCAGGTATGATAATGTCGTGTACCCGTAGGGTATAACCATGTCAGTAGCCCTCGAGTGTTCAGTCGAATCGTAGATTCGGTTGAGGACTCTTCAATCTTTCGGGTGCAGCTGTTTTTGTTTATAAGAGAAAGAAATGACTTTAGTTCATAGGGATTGTTGATGCGTGTGCCTGACTCTTCTGACGGATCAGGGCCAGTTAACTGTCTTAGGACAAAACAACACGATCTTCTTCAGATTCGAGTCCCTAGACTCAAATCTGGAACGGATGGTGGCGTAATTCGACTCAGGCCGCTGAGGTCTTACAGGAGTCGAATCATAGTAGTTTTCGAGTGATATACCCAACGCGTCCGTTTGGATTTTTATCGTGTCTGTTGACACGGTATTTTACTGGCAGAGCGCAGTTAGGTGTATTACCAGGCCATTAGATGATATATGCAGGTCTTATCTTTGTGTCGTAGACAAATGCATTTTTTGATCCGAAGGATCGCAGTCAAAGAATTCATAGGGTGCGCGACCAGCGCTCCCTATGGGAGTAGCCCCCGAGTGTCTGTTTGAGTCGTAGACTCGAGCAGAGAATTTAATTCAAGTAATTGAGCTTCAGGTCCGTAGGACACAATTTTTTGGATTCTTGATCAATCTTCCCTATGGGAGTAGCCCCCAAGTCCTTAGTGGAGTCGTAGACTCGATGTATGACTCGAAGAATCAATAGTGGTGTAGTACCGTAATCATGCCTCAGGTGCGCGGCCAGCGCTCCTGATAGGAGTAGCCCCCGAGTAGTTGCTCGAATCGTAGATTCGAGTGAGTACTTTAATCATCCGAAGATTTCTAACCGTTGCTAGCGTGGTTTTGATGATGTCAGTGCTGACGATCGGTGCCCTCAACCGTTTTGGCGCCAGAGGTGATGTGACTGGACGAACGTGGGTCCCACTTTTTAACTTGAAGTTGACTGGTCATGCGCGACGTGTCGAGAATTACGGCGTCTCCTCGGTTTCCGTGCGTAGTGGACGGCGTGCGGGCGACGGTTCGTTGCTGTGTTGACACGTGGACAGTTGGATCTGTCCCTAGCGTTAGGGCTTATGGATGAACGGTTCCTGTTCGTCGTTTTCATCCTTATAACTGTGGGGAAAGTAGTAGTTTGTTTTCACCCCTCGCCATTTGCTTTCACTGCTTCCATTTTCACGAGCTTTCTCTTCGCGCGCTGGACGTTCTCCGGTCCTTTCCTTCCTCTTTCCTGCGTGCACACCACCGCCGTTGATGTTCCACAATGGTGAAGTCGAAGAAGGCCTCCGCCGGAGCGGGCTCGAGTGCTACCGCTGGCAGCAAGAAGGCTGCCGCCCCTGCGCACAACACTGATGGCAAGTGGAGGCGCTCTGACGTGCGCGACACCGACCTGCGCAAGCTGCACGACGCAGGGTTAATCCCGCAAAACAAGGAGAACATAAAGATTCCCGGCGATGAGGTAATCCCTCGCCTACCCGTGGGTTTTTGGGTGATCTTTGTTGCCTTTATTCTTCGTGGTTTATCTCATCCTACCCACGAATTCCTTCGTGGCCTCCTTTTACTCTATGGGATTTAGATTCATCATCTGTCTCCCAATTCCCTTCTTAACATTGCATGTTTCATCACGCTTTGCAAGTACTGGCTCGGCATCGAGCCGCACTTTGGTCTCTTCCGGAAACTCTATTCCATGAAGAGGCAATCTGGCTCCGACGGAGTCTATCCGATCAGTGGCCGCATCATTTCTCTTTGTCCCTTTTTCCAGTTTTTCTCCCTCTCTGTTTGCGAGTCTGTTCAGTATTGGCATCGCAAGTGGTTTTACATCCGCGATGTCAAGCTAGACGGGCAGCAATTTGGTCTTTCCCCCTTTGACTCCGAGCAGAATATCGTCCGTAAAATATCGTGGAAGAACCACATCTTGGAGGGCGAGGTGGTGGAGGTGGAGATGCTCTACCAGCGGGTGGAGGCTCTCCAACTGGTGCCAGGCAAGGAGGTCAACGGGGTTGACATCATCCGCACCTTCCTCAAGCGTCGGGTGCAGCCGCTCCAAGCCAGGGCACACCCGATGTTTCTCTACGCCGGCCCTAGCGATCCCACCAGAGTGTCATCCAAAGAATTATCTTCGGGTCACCTTGATAGGGCCCTCCGTCCTCTACTGAAGTATAGGGCTGGCGAGGACCTGCCGAGGGAATCGCTGACCTCCCGCCAGTAAAGGGGCCTCGAAGGTTAAGATTGCTCGTGCGCGTTGCGCTTTGCTGTATGTTTTTCTTGTTGTAGTTTTTGACATATGTTTATTATCGTTGTTTGCAGCGCCTCAAGGTTATGGGGTCCATGCCCCCTCTGCTTGAGAAATATGGGGAGGCGCCAGACAATGAGGAGGCAGAATCCGAGTCTAAGCTGCCGCCGACGCAGTCGCCCACTCACGAAGCCCCCGAGGCTAGCGAGGGGCAGACCCGAAAGCAAGCACGGAGCTCGAGCGAGTCTTCGGATGCCTCGACTCCGCCGATGCCTAGGGACCCCTCTTTCCTCGTGCGCCATGGCGAGGATGACGGTGCTTCTTCCGTGCCGTTCCCGGCTGTGGCTCTACACGCAGTGGCGCCGCAGCCGCCGGTGAAGAAGAAGAAGGAAGATAAGAAAGAGAAGAGGGCGCTGCCCGTCTTTTATTTGAGCGACATCTACTCATAAGTACCTTCGGATGCTTTTCGTTCTTGTTTTCTTGTCTTCTTGTATTCTTTGTCTTTGATGGATGTTTTTCTTTGTAGCCACTCCTTAGAGGGTTCTCTTAGTGAGAGTTCCTAGGAGAACATAGGGGAGTCGAAGGCAACGGCTCCTCATTCTCAGATAGTGGCCACCTCTGGGGGCGATGCTCTGAACCCCTCTCCGCAGGAGGCTCGAGTGATTGCCTCCCAGAAGACTGCACCTGGACCTTCGGAGTCTCCGTCTAAGCATGTAAGTTGTTTTCCTCCTGCCCTGGGGGGAGCCCCTGAGCCCTATTTTTGGATGACCTGCTGGTATTGTTTTCCTTCTTGTGTGGCGTAGCCCCCGAGCCTTTTTTCTGGTGCTTTCTTGATTGTTAGCTTTTGCTTCTTCTCGCAGCCTTTTGTGCGCAATGCCAATCTTCTTGTTCAACAGCATCTGGCACTGGAGGCCAGCATGGAGCAACTTCGAGGTACGTGTCATACTTGTTCTTGTCTCTTTCGTCCGCTCACCTGAATGTAGCTTGTATGGCTTATATCTGTTCTTGATGCTTTTGCAGATGAAAATAACGCTGCCCTTCATCCACTGGACGCTCTGCAAAAGAGTCTTGGCCGTGCGGAGAAACAGGCTGCTGACGCCTTGGAGGCGAAGGAGCGCCTGCAACAGGAGTTGGATGATGCTGCCGAGGCCAAGGAGCGCCTTCAACGGGAGGCTTCGGATCACGAGGAGCAGCTCACAACTGTTGCGGCTACGCGTGAGAAGGAGTTTGCTGAGAAACTGATGGCTGCTGCTAAGGCCATTTCCGGTAAGTGCTTTGTATGCATACTGGTTTTTCGACTGCTCTGTCTTCATGCCCGAATTCAATTCCTAGCTTGTCTTCTTTGCTCCAGATGCTTCGGGCATTGCATTTGATCGTAGTGCTTTGGAGCATGGGAGCGCTCTGGACGATGCCACCACGACGGTCGAAGACCGCTGCTGGCTCCCTTGCTAAGGCCAAGGAGGTCCTTCTGCGTTTCTACAGGGAGATCGTTCCCAAGGGCGCTGCCCTTGAGGATGTTGATTCTCTGGCGGATGCGCTGTCAAAGGATGCCCCTGCGGCTTACAAGCGCAAGAAGAAGGGCATTGGTGCTTCCGTGGGGCTGGCCATGGCCATGGCGTCCGGAGCGGAGTTGGATCTGCACCACGTCACCTCTCGGATGCCAAAAACACCAGACGACTCGAGTTAGATTTTGCTCTCTTCGCCTCTTGATGTAAGCGTTACGGTCCGAAGCTTATCGATCTGCTGGCGGACTATGCTACGAAGCAGCAGGGGGAGGCCAAGAGCAGGCACTCTGGCTCCAAGGCCACTCCGGATGCAGGTGCTTAGTCTTCTTTGTTGTAGCTCTAGAGTAGTGTATCCTCTTTTGTAATGTATGTTTTTGGTGATGAACAATTTCTCCTTGTGCCACGCAGTGGCTTTTGATGTATATAAATGATGCTTCGAGCTGTTGCCCAAGACATGTGTTGTTCATATTCTTGCTTGCTTTCCTCTAGGGATCTGCGGGTGAGGCTTCTGTGGATATTCCGACTGTCTCTCAGCCGCGACCATCTTTGGATGATGCGTCGCATCTTGCCTTTCTTCGCGACCACGTCCGTACCTTGGAGAAGGAGATCCTTAGCGTTCGGGGCCACGCGGACATTTGGAAGTCGAAGACTGAGCGAGCTGTCGCCGGGAAGGAGTATCTGATGGGGAAGCTGCGACAATTGAGCGAGCAACTGCAGTGTGAGTTTTCTTGGGCTGCTGCACGTCTTCAGATGCGCCTTGTTTGCGTGTCATCTTACTCTGTATTTTCTGCAGGTGCCAACCTTGTTCTGAGAGAGGAGAAGGAACGCGTTGCAGTTCGGATCGATTGCCTGAACCAACAGGATATGGAAGCCGGTGGCTTTTTCTGGATGGACCGCGACCGGGCCACCGTCCTTGCGATGGTGCGGGATCGTGTTTATCAGGTGTAGCGGGTGCTGAGGCAGGTGAAAACTACCCTTGCATCTATTACATATGTCATGTTTCCTCTGGATGAGGCGCCATCCACCCTATTGTGTTTGCTGTCAAAGTTTCGGGACGTGAATTGCGTGCGAGAGTTGGTGCGACAACAGCTGGTAGCGGGGGTGAAGGCCGCCCTTTCTCTTGTTCGGCTGCATCGCCGAGATGTTGATCTTGCGGCTGTGGCAGCTGGGCCTCCCCCTCGACAAGATGGTGGCCTATGGGACATGCGCCCACATTACGCGGCTGTTAGGCAGTATGCCGAAGAGATTGTAGACCTTTTTGAGCATCGGGCACACATTATCCTTCAGAATAGGTAGGTCCTGTAAAAAGATAGATGTAAAACTTGTATATATTTCGAGTGGGCTTGTTGTGCCCTTTGTTGTAAAGATTATTTGTATTAGCACGTGGTTCTTTGTTGTATGCATGCCTTTTCGTTAGCCTGACATGGTCAGCTACTTAGGTTTACATGTGTTATTCTCAGTCGACGAAGTCGTGAGGTGAGGCGGAGCCCCCGAGTGTGTTGTAACAGAAGGTAATGTAAGGAAAAAAGAATTTTGGACTGGGGACTTAGCTTTTCTTCATATCATATCGAGGAGGTACATTGTTCGGCTGAGTAGTCTTGGCTGAGTAGCCTTATTGAAAGTAAAGTGGGATAGCTAGGGGTAGAAGCGTCGCAATTGTGCGACGTTCCATGGGTTGGAGTATGTGACTCCTGACTTGATGTCCTTGAGGCGGTAGGCGCCACCTGGGATGACTTCGATGACAATGTAGGTTCCTTCCCAGGGTGACTCGAGCTTCTTCGACCGCTCTTGCTTGAGTCGTAGGACGAGGTCTCCTTCAATGAAGGACCTTGGACGCAGCCGATGGCTGTGATAGTTGCGGAGGCTCTACTGGTAGACCGTCGAGCGAGCCGCTGCGATGTCGCGTGCCTCGTCGAGTGTGTCGACGGCGTCTTCGAGTGCGACCGTTGATTCGGCTTCGCTGTAGGCGATGATCCATGGGGCCTTATGGCGTACTACTGCAGGTAACACGGCTTCGGCTCCGTGTACCATGAAGAAGGGCATGTAGCCAGTCGAGCTGTTTGGCATTGTGCGCAAGCTCCAGAGGACGGAGGGTAGCTCTTCTGCCCAGGCTCCCGCAAGCCGTTCGAGTAGGCTGAGTAGGCGTTTCTTGATGCTGCCACCTACGAGACCGTTGGCCTTTTCGACCTGCCCGTTGGTTTGTGGGTGCGCCATGGAGGCGTATGATATGTTGATGCCAAGGCCTTCGCAGAAGTCCTGGAATTCTTTGGAGATGAGGTTCGACCCGTTGTCCATGATGATGTTGTGCGGCACGCCAAACCTGTAGACTATGGACTCGAAGAACTTGACGGCCATTTTTCCCTTTTGGTTGGTGACTGGCATGGCCTCGATCCACTTGGTGAACTTGTCGACTGCAACCAGGAGGTAGATGTGGCCTCCTTTCGAAGATTTGGGCAGTTTGCCGATCATATCGAGGCCCCATTGGGCGAAGGGCCAGGCCAAGGGTATGGGCCTGATCTCCGACCCTAGTGCGTGTGGCTTGTTCGCAAACCTCTGGCAGCCGTTGCACCTCTGGACGATGTCCTTGGCATCGGTCATGGCCGTTGTCCAGTAGAATCCAGCTCGTAAAGCTTTGGCGACGAGGGCGCGGCTGCCAGCGTGATGGCTGCAGATGCCCTCGTGGATGTCTTGGAGGATGGTTTTGCCGTCACTGATGGTGACGCACCGTTGTAGTACACCCGAAATGCTGCACTTGTACAGCTCGCCATTAATGATGGTGAAGGCCTTGGACCGGCGAGATAGGCGCCGGGCATCTGTCGGGTCATCAGGCAGTTCTGTGTTTATCAGGTACCGAAGGTATGGCTGCGTCCATGTTTCTTCGATTGCCATGACCTGCATCAGGTTGACCAACGCGACCTCCGTGTCGAGCTTTTCGGGTCCTTCCTGTCCTTCGGGTAGCGCAGCCCCCGAGTGCTCTGCTTCTTTGGGTGATCCCTTGGGGAATTTCCTTTTGATGGAAGGTACACAGATTTGTTCGAGAAACACACCTGGTGGCACCCATGCGCAGGTCAAGCCAATGTTGGCTAGTCTATCGGCTTCCTCGTTGCTTTCCCTTCCAATGTGCCGAAGATCGCAACCGTCAAAGTCTCCTTCTAGCGAGTTGTAGAGCGCGCGGTACACAATCATGTTAGCGGCGTGTGCATCACACTCGTTCATCGTATGCTGGACGACGAGGTTCGAGTCACCGTAGATGACTAGGCGTGTTGCGCCATAGATCTTGGCCATCCGCATGCCGTGGATGAGGGCCTCATATTCAGCTTCGTTATTGGAGGCGCGAAATTTCATCCGAAGGACATATTTCATCTTATCGCCTTGCGGGGACGTCAGTATGACGTCAGCTCCTGCTCCAGCCTCGCGCTTGGATCCGTAAAAGTGCATCGTCCATGACTGCGTCATATCCGGGATGTCCGGCAGGTGGAGCTCCATCCAATGGACGAGGAAATTAGGGAGGACCTGAGATTTTATCGCATGGTGCTTCTCGTAGACTATGTATATAGGGGATAGCTCGATGCCCTACACGGCTACGCGTCCTGTAGCTTCGGGGTTGTTTGGGATGTTGGATAGTGGCGCCTCGTTTACGACCATCACCTGATGCTCCTGGAAGTAGTCGCTCAACCGACGAGCCGTCATGAACACGCCGTAGGCGAGCTTCTGATAGTGAGGGTATCTCTATTTTGTTGGCATCAATACCTCACTGAGGTAGTAGATTGGGCGTTGGACCCCATGGGTTTTGCCTTCTTCGGGTCATTTGACCACAAGTACGGTGCTTACCACCTGATGCGTGGCTGCTGTGTATAGCAGCAGAGGCTCGTGTTCCTTTGGCGTGACCAGGACGGGCGAGGTGGAGATCAGCCGCTTCAGATCTTCGAATGCATCGTCTGCTTCAGGTGTCCACTTGAATTTGTCTACTTTGCGTAGCAGCTGGTAAAAAGGCAGGGCCTTCTCCCCCATGCGGCTGATGAATCCGCTCAGTGCTGCGATGCGCCCAGCTAGCTGCTGGACACCTTTGAGGTTCTTCGGCTTCTCCATGGCCAGTATGACCCAGATTTTCTTCGGGTTCGCCTCGATCCCTCACTGGGAGATGAAGTAGCCAAGTAGTAGGCAGATGGGACGCCGAAGGCGCACTTTTCTGGGTTCAACTTGATCCTGTAGTGATCGAGGTTGTCGAATGTCTCGCGGAGATCGTCGATCAATGTATTGGCCTCCCTTGTCTTGACGACTATGTTGTCGACATAGACCTGTATGTTGCGGCCGATCTGGCTCTTCAGGCACACTTGCATGCACCGCTGGTACGTGGCACCTGCGTTCTTCAGCCCGAAGGGCATTGTGTTGTAGCAGAATACTCCGAACGGCATGATGAATGCCGTTTTCTCCTGATCTTTGACCTTCAGTCGAATCTGATTGTAGCCTGAGTAGGCATCAAGGAAGGAGAGTTTCTCGCATCCTGCAGTCAAATCGATTATCTGATCAATCCGAGGGAGAGGGAAGTGGTCCTTTGGGAAGTGCTTGTTGAGCGACGTGAATTCCACGCACATCCACATGATGTCCGTGTATTTTTTAGGGACCAGCACAGTGTTGGCTAGCCACTCGCTCTCCTTTATCTCCCGGATGAAGTCGGCATCGAGCAGATTGTTGACTTCGACTCTGATGCTTCGGCCCGTGGCTCGGACAATCGTCAGATGGACTGTTTGACGGGCTTAGCGTCTAGAAACACATTGAGTGCATGCTCGGTGAATTCCCTGGGAACTCCTGGCATGTCCGCAGGACACCAGGCGAAGATTTCCCAGCGCTCATAGAGGAATTTGACGAGCACGCTTTCCTATGCGGGGCTGAGGTCATTGGCTATCAGCGCCGTCTTGGAGGCGCCTGTCGGGTGGACCTGCACCTTTTTCGTGTTGACTGTTGAATCGAATGACATGTCAGGTGCGTTTTGCCTGGAGACTAGAGGTGCCCTATTGTCGGTTACCTCTTGAAGCCTCATGAGCTCCTCCTGCATGCCAACGACTGAGAGATTCTGTTGAAGTCTCTGTCGTAGTGGTCGTATCGGGTGAAGCTGCCCTGGACCATGATGATGCCTCTAGGCCCTGGCATCTTGAGTAGCAGGTACGCATAGTGAGGTACTGCTAGGAACCTTGCGAATGCCACGTGCCCGAGGATGGCATGGTATTGTCATGGCCAGTCCACCACTTAGAACTCGAGCCGCTCACACCGAAAGTTTTCGGGTTTGCCGAAGATGACGTCAAGCCATATCTTTCACAAGGGAAATATGCCCTCCCCTGGGACTATGCCGTGGAAAATTGTGTCGGATTGTTCCAGGCTGCACAGCGGGTATCCACATTGCTGCTAGGGTGCTAGCGAACATCAGGTTGATGCCGCTGCTGCTGTCCATGAAGACGCTGCTCATCTCGAACCCTCCGGTCTGTGCCTCAAGCACCATGGAAACATGACCTGGGTGAGGGATCTGGCGGGGGTGATCCGAACGACTGAATGTGATGCAGGACTCCGAGCCGCTGAGGTACTCAGGGATGGCGGGTGGAGCGGTCACATCTAGGCTGACTTGGCGGGTGATCTTCTTTTGCACCTTGTTTGTTGGGCGCCCATTTTGGATCATCAGGGACCCTTTTGGCGCGGGTTACCCGTTTACGCTGTTGTTTTGCACGGGTGCGATTGCTTGATTCGAAGGTCCCACGGGTGGTGGTGGAGGAGCTATGTGGGCGATGTCACCTGGTGCAGGTGCGGGCCCGAACCCGGGGTTCAGGATCTGACGTGCCATCTGGGTGAGAACCTCGCTGAGTTTTTGGAACTCGCGGCGATCCTTCAGCATGTGGCTGGCCTTCTTTTTGCCATCCTGCTTGTCGATGTAGAAGTGGATGGTGCAAGGGACCTACAACTTGTCATATGCCAAGGGCTCGTCGTCGCGGTTGCGATGTTGCCACGTCTGTGCGGGGTGTCCTCCGTCGCGGAAGTTTCTTCCACGGTATCCTCCGCTGCTGCGGTTGCTTTCATTGCAGCGTTCGGTGTAGCAAGCCACAACCATGTCGGGTCCATCAAGATCATCATAGACGCACGATCTTCACTTGCTACGGCGCTCGCGTCTGCAGCCGTATTCATCCTCCTGATCCGAATGCACTTGGTGGAGGGAATCTTCGCCATCTGCCCACCTGTTGGCGATGTCCATTAGGTGGTCGAGTGTCTTGGGCTTGACGCGCCCAAGTTCCTCCTTGAAGTTAGGGCTCTTCACACCATCCTTGAAGGCGTCGATCGTTCTCTCCTCGAAGAAGTGCGCCGTGAAGTTCTTGATGTTGGACCAGCGCAAGATGTATGAGCGAATGGATTCGCCCGTTTGTTGGGTGCAGGCTCGTAGCTCCTCGATCAAGGCTGGCCTTTTGCTGGTGCCCTTGAAGTTTCGGATGAAACTGTATGCCAGCTCCTCCCAGTTTCGGATTGAGCCTGAAGACATGCTGCTAAGACAGATTCGAGCTGCGCCTGTCAGCTGCAGCTGAACGCATTGTAGGGCGGTGTTTTTGTTACCGCCGTGCAGCTTGATGGACGACAGGTGGTCGCTGAGCCAGGATTTCAGGTCCTGTGTCCCGTCGAACTTCGGAGTGTCTGAAGGAAGCTTGAAATTTCTCGGCATCCGCGTTCGCCAAACAGATCTGCTGAAGCATCGAGCTCTGCAGAGTTCTCCGTCGTCATCCTCTTTGGATTCGGATGAGCACGCGCGTTTGGCGCGTGCTTTGTCGACCTTGCACTAAGCGAGGTCGCTTCGAGCGTCGTAGTCGCGGCTGCGACGTCTTAGACTCTTGTGTCGTCGAGGTAGATCATGCTCGTCTTCCTCCTCGTCGGATGAGGGCATGGGGCTACGGTTGAATCTGACCGCAACTTTCTTTTTCGGCTCCGCGGGAGCCTCATTGTGGAGCGTAGCTCCGATGAGTCCGAGTTCAGCTAGTGCGGACTTGTTCATAGTTCTTTTCGGGTCCCCCACCGGAGGTGGATGGGACGCGATATATGTGTTGCCTGCCATGATCACAGCTTGCGGCGTCTTTGGTATGACGTTGCCGTTGACGTCCATCTCCATGAAGGACGTGTTGAGGGTTCGGGTGACCTCGCGACGTGCAGCGGGGTCCATGTTATCCATGCGAGAGCAATGCTTGTTGGCTTGATTGCCGTGCGAGCTAGAGCCACCAGCGGCGGAGAGCGCAGCTCGCCGTGCGCTAGACTCCGAGGCTGCTTGCTTGCGTTTGTTGAGCTCCTCCTGCAGCTACACCTGCCTGTTATGCTAGCCGATGAGGAGGAGATGGTACTCCATCAGAAGGTCACGTGAAGAATTCACGGGTAGGATCTTGTTGCCCGCCACGGCTTCGCGTGCCTGACGCCAGCCGTCCTTGTTGAGGTTGATCCAATTGTAGGCGGCAGCGTCGCCCTAGTTGGGCGGGAGGGATGGTTGTCTCCCGTTTCCTCCATTTTCACCCTCTGGGTTGGGTGGTGGTACATGGGCACCCGAACCTGGTCGCTGTTGTTCCACGTCCCTTTGGATGACCACGGCGCACTGGTAGCGCCTATGGATTGGATCATTGCTACCGCAGCTTTCGGATCCAGAACCGTAGGTTCCCTCATCCAACGGGGGGCCGCACAGATCTGAGTTGCAGCCGCTGCTGTCGTATGACTCGTCTGTCAGCGTTGACGTGCATAGCACGATGGGATGCGGGGCCCATGAGGCGGGCCTGATTGATGGCAGTGGCACCCGCTCTGGGAGGCGGAGAGTGCCAGTTTGTCCCAACTGGAAGCAGAAACTCCCGAACAGAATCTCGAGCCCGTCGCCTACGGGCTCGAAATCCTTCATGGTGGCTGGCGAGTGGGCGGTGAAGTCGAAAGCTCTGAAGAGAAGATGGCTCTCCGTCGTCGAGGAATTGTAGATCGCTTTGGTTGGGGTCATCACGATCGCACAATTAGCGTCTCCGTTTCCCACAGACGGCGCCAATTGACGAGGTCTCGACTCGTCAATGACCATTGTTATGAGCTTGGGTTTTGGAGAAGGTGGAGGTGCTGGAGATAGCAGAACAGTTAACATACAAGCAACCAGGGGACACGAGATTTACCCAGGTTCAGGCCCCCGGAGGGAAAACCCTACTCCTGCTTGTCTGCTGTTGATTACGACGAAACCAAAAAGTACAGGGGTGCGCAGATGCAATCTGGCGTGGAGGTGCCCTCGTCGTGCCCTCCTTGTCGTCGTATACTTCTAACAGTATACGGTGAGAAGTTGTCCTCCTCGTCGTGCCCTCCTAGACTTTATATAGAGATAGGCAGGTCCAGGCACAAATCGAGTCAGTTACAAGTTAGGGTTTGCCCCTTTGAATATTCTATCTATTCTAGTCTTGCTCTCCAAGGATCCAAAGACACCATGGGATTGGGCCACCCGAAAATCTCCACAGGCCGCATATATTCTTGTGGGCCTTCCTTGGACTGGACCAGGTATGCTAATGTCGTGTACCCGTAGGGTATAACCATGTCAGTAGCCCCCGAGTGTTCATTCGAATCATAGATTCGGCTGAGGACTCTTCAATATTTCGGGTGTAGCTGTTTTTGTTTATAAGAGAAAGAAATGACTTTAGTTCATAGGGATTGTTGATGCGTGTGGCTGACTCTCCTGACGGATCAGGGACAGTTAAATGTCTTAGGACAAAACAACACGATCTTCTTCAGATTCGAGTCCCTAGACTCGAATCTGGAATGGATGCTGGTGTAATTAGACTCAGGCTGCTAAGGTCTTACAGAAGTCGAATCCTAGTAGTTTTTGAGTGATATACCCAACGCGTCCGTCAGGATTTTTCATCGTCTCTATTGACACGATATTTACTGGCAGAGCGTAGTCAGGTGCGTTACCAGACCATTAGATAATATCTGCAGGTCTTATCTTTGTGTCGTAGACACAGTATCCGAAGTGTTATCACCGCAGAGGTGTTTCGGGTGGCCAAGGAGGATGATTATCACTTAGCGTTGGTTGAAGCAAAGTTGCCAGAAAGTTTTTTGCAGTTTTTGATCCGAAGGATCGCAGCCGAAGAATTCATAGGGTGCGCGGCCAGCGCTCCCTATGGGAGTAGCCCCCGAGTGTCTGTTTGAGTCGTAGACTCGAGCAGAGACTTTAATTCAAGTAATTGAGCTTCAGGTCCATAGGACACAATTTTTCGGATGCTTGATCAATCTTCCCTATGGGAGTAGCCCCCGAGTCCTTAGTGGACTCGTAGACTCGACGTAGGACTCGAAGAATCAACAGTGGTGTAGTACCTTAATCATGCCTCAGGTGCACGGCCAAGCCCATGGGCCGGCCCATTTACATTCCCGCGTGTCCCACTAGTTTGAATTTAGGTTTATTCTTTTAGTTTCAAACTCAGTTCTGTACCTAGATTCAAAAATCAACCCAGGTCGATTCACTAAACCAAAATGCATGAAACAATTTTTTTTAGAAAGGTACTGGAATTCTTAATCCAAGCCCATTAGATTGAAACCATTTGGAATTATAGATCACCTATAGAAAAAATAACTAGGCAGAAGTTTTTCTGCATTCAAACACTTTTCAAAATTCAACCACACAAGTTGTTGAGTTGATTCCAACTCTCAAAAATCACTTTTAACTAGACCTTTCTGAATATATAAAATATCTAGGTTTTCTTATAGAAATAATGAACAAGTAATAAAATAATGCCCCATAGGCATTTCTAGTCACTTTAATTAACTAAAATAAAAGGTTAAACCTTGTTAAATTGTGACACCACTTTAAATCACATTCCTATGTACTAAAATATGTGGTGATGACATGTGTCAACATGATCCCATGTTTTAGTTGGAGAATATTAAATCTTAAGTAGTTTTCAATGAGTAGAAATTACTTTTCCAAAGTAAAATAAATAAGACAAGTGCTTTGAGTATTGTAATGTTTGTGATGATCCTAGATCATCTAGTGAAAACCTTGGTGTGATAAATAGAAGTAATTAAGTATTTTTTGGTGATTGTGTACCTCGTATTTATTTATAGACGCTAGTACCGACCAAGGATACGAGGAGGAAGGAGAATACTACAAGGAAGAAGCCGGGGAGAACTTCAACCATTGCTCTGCACAAGGCAAGCTAACACTTGCAACTGTGAAAGCTATATGATCTATGCAATGCATTAGGCATGCCTTGGTTATACCCCTTGATGACACATAATCCTAGTTTTACTTGCAAGCTTAGTATTTTATTTCTTTATCAAAGCTTTCTAGTTAAGGTTACTTAGTGACTTGTAGATTCTAGAAAGATATTTAAAGGTAGCATAAAGAGCATAAAAATTGGCCTAAGTTAGATAATCTTGATATCATACTAAGGCATGAGATTGAACTTAGATCATTCACACTTGATTACCACCCCTTCTTAGTATTTACCCTCAATTGTAGATGCTAGTGCTAAGCATAAAACTTGATCACTTTAGATGGGAATACCTGGTGAAAATGGTTATGAAAACCTTAGAATGATGAGTCATTCTACTGAAATGTTTTGACATGTGTTCTTAAACACCGGATGATTTTGATGATGAAAATGTTAAGGCATGAGCCTTAGACCTTTATAAAACTGATGGTTGTCTGGATGCGATACCATTCCAATTTTACCGTACAACCAGAATACCCGAAATTTGGGTAGGGCTTGACTGGAAGTTTATATACCTTAGTATGGGTTCCCTTGCGGCCAAGGTTTGAGCTGAGGCTACCTTGTGAAGATTGTCCACCTGTGCAGTTCCCAAGATGACAGTTGGTCATGGATGGGAGGCAAAACTCACAGGAGAGGTGCCTATATTAGGGCATGTAATTGAAAGGTTCAGATCGATTATCCGCATACTGAGTATGGTGAATTCAGGATTATTCCTGACGGATGTATTGAATGTTTTGGTGAAAGTGTACCACCTCTGTAGAGTGTCAAACTATTCTAATATCCGGGTCCGCGGTTATGGACAGTTGGAGTGGCCATACTGTTCCGTCGTTAGATGTTTTCAAAATGACTTGTGAAATGAATCATGACTTTGACTAGACCACAATAGGGTTGTGATATGAAATTCAATTTCCCACTTAGGAGTTATAAAAATTTCAACTAGATTTCTTTGCTTCTGAACTCAGTACAGATAAATCTGGCTTTTTGCAAAACAACCTAGAGCCTAGTGCTTCCTACTTAAAACCACTTCACTTGTTAGTATTAGTTTGCGAGTACTTAAAGAGTACTCATGGCTTTGTCCCTGGCTATTCCCATGGCTAGACTATGAAGAGGACTATCAGGAGGACGGACAACAGGAAGGTTACGACAACTAGGATCATCTCCCATCGTTATCATTGCCTGTGACCATGAAGATGGAGTCTCTCCTATGCTATCGTTATTATTACGTTATTCCGCTACTTGATTTGTTTTAAGACTGGATCATGAGATCCTTTATTTGTTGTAAGAACTTATGTATGGTTTGTAATGGATGATGTACTGTGATATCCAATCTTCTATGTCTCGCAAAAATGGTACTCCTGAGAATGCGATGTATGGCATAACAGGCATCTGGGATTAAAAATCCGAGTGTTGACTCTAAATTTAGGATATCATATGTTGTAGTTTAATTGGTGTAGCCTAACCATATAACTCATGTAATACAGTAAAATCTTATTGATTAATTGATAACCATAGACAACATAATAAATACCATTAGAGCATGAATAAATGTCGTGGGTAGTAAATCATGTAGATTCACTTGAAAATTCTCCATGATGGAGTGTATTATGTTAAAAATCAGTGATAGCATAATAAGAAGTAGAGTCATCATGGTGATATTAGCTCCAAAACCATGATATAAGTGTAAATATGATAAGTAATTAGTGAATTATTTTGAAATAAAGTAAGAAAAATAACAGGGTAGAACTATGATAGAAGTCATAGGTGTCATAAAATTTTGATAATAATTAATTTTAGGTGATCAATAGAAACTCATTAGTCGTTTGGAGTGATCATGTGAAGATATTTTATAAAAGAATAAAAGGTTGGTTAAAGTTAATCATTCCAAAAATGAGACAAAAAAATTCAAAACCAAATTGAGACCACTTTGCTTAAAATTATCTTGTTGTAGTGGAGCAATTTGGGTAAATTATGAGGCAAAGAATAGTATGACCCTAAGTGCTAAGTATCATGTTATAAAGCTATATGAGGAGGTGTCATATACAACACAACTAAGCCTGAATTCTAGAGATGCTATACTCAACTACTATATTCCGGGCTTAGAATATTGTGTGTTATATGTACCACATTTGCATTTCTTGTTTTTTCTTGGATGTTTTTGATTGACTAGATTTGTACATGAATTTTGACTTGGTGTGCAAATGCATGTTGCAACATCGAGTTACTAATTGATGTTATAGACCTAGATAGAAAAGAGAATTTGTGTAAGGGAGTGACGAGTTCCAAAGACCAAGATGAAGACTTACATGAAGAGTGAAGCAAAGTATAAGGAGTATCAACGCAATTTGAAGGATGGATAAAGTTCAGATCATTATTAGTCAGCAATAATAAGTAAGGTTAGTGTAGAAAATGTATGGAGCAACAATAAGTGATGAACTTTAGTTCACACAAAGTTGGTGATGTTGCTAAGGAATTGATAAAGTAGTCATACCACGTTCCAGGAAGTATCCTGAATAGATGCAAATAAGTAAACTCTAGAAAAAAATGGTATTCAAGCTCTGACAATTCAGAGAGAATTCCAGTAGTATGTTGAAAAACCTTAGGGTAATTCATACACCCTAGGATGGTCCGCAGCGGTTAACCAGATCATCTTAATATGACATAAAGATCGTTAAATTGGCCTAAGTTAAGAAAGACATAAAGGAGTATGAAATTAAAGTGACCGTCTTTAGAGACGCTTCACGAAATCAGGCCTACCAAAGAGAGAATGTCCAAACAGTAAATAAGACAAATAATCTTGGAAGATCTATTTTGGAGATCCACAATTATGTGGGTATGCCGTAAGTTCTTTCATGAGACCTTAAACAGGTAAAGTATAATCAAGAAAATTACTAACATCCTAGTTATAAAGTCAATGGTTACTATATAGTCAGTTTAGAGACTATTAGAAATCCCCAAGGGGGAGAGTGAACAATAAATGGAAGTGTTGTTATCTGACTTTCCGAGTAAAGTTTGGAGAAGGAGTACTAAACTATGACAATAATAAGCCTTATTTTCATAAGGGTAAAAGAAGACATCAATATAAAAGTACTTTCAGAAGCATTTCTGGATGAAAGATCGAAGATTACTTCATGGTAGTAGTACTCAAACCTAAGCTAATTAATAAAAGGAAATTGAAGAAGTACTTAAGGGGATAACAAAAGTTTTTATAGAGATTGATAAGGTAAAATCTTGAAGGATATAGAATAGATTAATCCTAACAGACTAATTCTAGAGAAAGCAACTCTTAAGTGATCCTTAAGAGGTAATAGAGCACATCCAACTGAACATGTGTAGGGGAACAAGAAATTCTGATGGGTATGAACTAAATGTGTTCAAAACCAATCTTCAAAAGGACTACCAGTATAAACCATACAATGACAATCCAAAAATTAGTCTTTTGGCCACAAAAATTGTCTAACAAAATTTAAAACCCCATTTTAGTGAGACTTCCTACACCTTACATAGTATAGTAAGGAAGCTCGCTGATCAAGTAAAGGAGTTGGATTAGGATACCTAATCAGGGAAATGAAGTAAAGAAGAGACTCCAATTTAAGAATTTCATAATAAGGACATATCCCTAAGGGACTATAGTAAAAGGAAATTTGGGGTATTGAAGACAACAAGGTGGAGATTGTCAGGTATGATGAGAATTCAAGGAACATATCTTGATATGGGATACTACAATTATTCCCATTTGAGGTTACCATGGAGTTGAGAAATTTCATAACCAATACAAGTCAATTCCTCATTCCAAAACGCAAGAGAGTATGAACTTCGAGGATGAAGTTTAGTTTAAGGGGGAGAGTCTGTAACATCCCAGCATTAGAGCTTAGAAATAAGCTTAACTCAGATGTGTACATTGCATTCATGAATAGAAAATCCGAATAATTTTCTCACTTTTGATTAAAAACTTGTCAAAGTGATTGAAGCTTCTCTTAACTTGATGGAATTGAAGTAGATCATCAAGTTGACTGCGATAAGTTTCAATATGACCTTTGCTAAAACCTTATTTTGGGTAAAGATGATTTGATCTAAGGGTAGTAATGAACTAAAACATCAAACATTGCTTAATGATTAATATCTGATCCTTAAGAGATCATATCATAGTATTCATTACAACAACTCATGAATACCAAGTTAAGTATATAACTCAAGTAACAAGAATTCAATAACTAGATCTTGCTCTAATTTATTCTTATCTATTTATACCATGAGGATCATGGTAATACTTAACCCTAACTCTTTAGTTATATTGAGTAGGAAGGAAATCAAGTCAATACCATTCACCACATATCTTTCTTTCCATGCCAAGCCTTATAATCTCTTTTGAACCAGGTCCCAATATCTGTTGTTCATCAAGGTTGAGTAATCAACTATTGATTTATCAACTCTTAGTCCATCAATTCGTGATCTATCTATTCTTAAACTATCAATTCTTGATCTATAAACTCTTGTTATTATCATAGAATTCACTCTAAAGCCTTTAGAGAAAGAAGTAAGAAGAGTTAAGTGGTAATGCTAGTTTTAGATATCATCTATATGGTGGGAGTGTTTGAAGGGAATTAAATCAATATGATCATTGGTGGAGTTAACTCACTCCTGAAGGGATAGAAGAGTTATGTGAAATGAAGATTTATGTGGTAACAAAGAAGATTATAAGGATGAATTTTGAAGATAGTTACCAAGGAGTAATCCTATTGGATCAAGTAGGTATAGTCAATGAATAATATCTCCTAGCCAGTTAGAGATATGAGAAGATAATTATAATACAATTGTAATGTTGTATTGAAGAAAGCCTTGATTAGTCAATTGGAAACCTAAGCCATAAATGATCAAAGGATTATAATGATTATGCTTAAGTCACTAAGAGTGATTGATACTATGATGTATAAGTGAAATTGATGGATAGAACATGATTAAACCCTATTATAGGTATGTTATCCTAGGTGAGTCATGACAAGTCACATCAATATAATGTGAAGTTAGAGTATGAGATATTGAGGTAACTAAACATAAGATAATATGACTAAGATAATTCTAGAACAAACTTGAGATACAGAAGTAGTATTATTCCTCTTAAAGGATAGTAAGCATTTGAGGAAAGAAGGATCTGATATATACATCCATTGGAGGAATATTAGTGATGGATGATAAAGTAAGAGTATGAATGAAGTTAGAAAGAACTACTTAATGGTTTTGAGGTTATTAATAGTAAAGTAGTTTGATTTAACCAAGTGTAGATATGAGCAGATTATGAAAATCTTCAGTGACAAGCTTCTGAGATTTATAAGTAAGACTATAAAGTAATTCATTAAGAAAGACAGTAAATACTTAAGTGAAACTGAATTCATTAGAAGAATTCTAGAGATGAGAATTATCTCTATGTGGAGATCATATAGAGCTTTAGTGTCAAGCTCATTTGATTTACAAATTTTTTTAGAAGGAGGAAGTATTGATAAGGATATACTTGTGAAGAAGTAGTATATCTAGGAAAGGAATTCCTGAATTAAAAATCAAGAATTATGAAGTATGGAAGATAGGAATTCTTGGTCAACATTCAACCTTAATTCTATAACCAAGCTTAATATCCATCTCATATGTTTGATCCATCATCCTATTCCTCAATGGCTTGTAAGAATACTTCTCTATAGAAAATCACTTGAGCACATCTTTGACACTTCAAAACATTAAAATCATATGTGCTTATAAACTATATCTATAAACTCTTTCTCATAAGCCAGCCTAAATAACAACCCTACTATTTTGTTTGAGATGATGATATCTTTCATGAAAACAATTATGAGGACAATATTTATTCACCCTTAATATTTATCCACATCTATAATATAATATATGTATATTAAATCTCCTAAAAACTCATGGTAAACATTTATAATTCTAAACCCTAACTTCTGTGAGTGATATAACAAAACATATAACTTGATATCACCTAAGCTCATGTGATTAATATTAACCATATTAATTCCTTAGAATTTTATGTATCATATAATAATGAAGGATCACCATATAAAAGTTTCCTTAAAAAATATAAGTGAATGAGAACCAAGTTTTATGAATAAATAGTAATATATACTTTAATAATTCATGGTATGTTATGTAAAGAAATTTCATAACAAAGGTTCCTACAAAATATTAAAAGTAAAAGTACGTATATAAAGAAAATTATTAATAGGATTCATCTATTATTGGATTTTGAATAATAGAATTTACCATTTTAAGAACCTTAATAATTAAATCATCTTATATAATGATTATTATATAATAATAAATGTGGATATATTCTATGCATATCCTTAGCTATCTTAAACCATTACCATTACATTCATTAAAGAGGAAATAAAAATCATTTCTTAAGATCTTATTATAAAAAGTAAATCTCTAAAACCCTAAGTGATAAATTGTTGCAATCAATAAAATGCTTTCCAAATAATTTAAATTTATTAAAATAATAAAAATATAGGAACAATTAGTTTAATAAGTTCCTGCAGTATTTAATGTGTTCCATGAAAATTCTGGATATTTAAAATCTTAAGAAGATTCATATTTGAAAAGGTTTAGTGGAAACAGAATATATAAAAAGATAAGAAAAAGGAAAAAAACAGAAGAGGCCCAGGTTTGGCGGCAGCCCATTTTCCCTTTTACCTATCTAACACCCGCAAGCACCAGCAGCCAGACCCATTTCTCACTTTCGTGCAGCCCAACATTAGCCCACTTAGGCCCAACACCGGCCCGTACCCGTTCGTGAATCTGTTTATCGTCTTCCTGGCATCGTCGTCGACCTCCCTATCGGACAAGCACCTCGCTGTCGACTATGCCGCCATCCGGCCGCGCCAAGATTCGCGCCACCGCCCCTAGTCGTCTACAAGAAACCTGGACACTGCTGAGAAACCCTAGCATGCCACTCTGCTTCTCTTTTTTCCTCTTTAGCTCCGACCAGCAAACCCTATCCACAGGTGTCTAAGCTTATCTCCATCTCCGACCTCCCCTTGAGCTGCGGAGGTGACCATCAAATGCTCCATGATCTTCTTAGTTGTTTGCCCCTACTCGCTGAAGCTGGGGAGCCCTCTGTCGAGCCAATCTACATATCATTTCCACCATCAATGTCAACACCCGGATTTTTAATCCCAGATGCCTGTTATGCCATACATCGCAATCCCAGGATTACCATTTTTGTGAGACATAACAGAATTGGATACCACAGTACATCATCCATTACAAACCATTCATAATGTCTTACACAAATAGAGATCTCATTGATACAGTTCTTAATACAACTTCAAGCAGCGGAATACATAATAATAACGGTAGCGTAGGCGGAGCTCCATCTTCGGGGTCACAGGCAATGCTGACGATGGGACATGATCCTAGTTGTCGTAACCTTCCTGGGGTCCATCCTCCAGGTACTCCTCTTTATAGTCTGGCCACGGGAATAGCCAGGGACAAAGCCATGAGTACTCTTTAAGTACTCGCAAACTAATACTAACAAGTGAAAGGGGTTTTTGGTAATAGGACACTAGGCTCTAGGGTTATTTTGCAAAAGCCAGATTTATCTCTACTAAATTTAGAAGCAACGAATTCTAGTGAAATTTTATAACACCTAAGTGGGAACTTGTATTTCATATCACAACCCTGTTGTGGTCAAGTCAAAGTCTCAATTCATTTCACAAGTCTTTTGAAAACATCTGACGGGGGAACAGTATGGCCACTCCAACTGTCCATAACCGCGGAAGCGGCTATTCGAATAGTTTGACACTCTGCAGAGATTGTACACTTTCACCACAACATTCGATACATTCGTCAGGAACAAATCCTGAATTTACCATACTCAGTATGCGGATAATCAATCCTAACCTTTCAATTACACGCCCTAGTATAAGCACCTCTCCTGTGAGTTTGGCCTCCCAACCATGACCAACTGTCATCTTGGGTACTGCACAGGTGGACAATCTTCACAAGGTAGCCTCAGCTCAGACCTTGGCTGTGAGGGAACTAATACTAAGGTATATAAGTTTCCAGTCAAGCCCTACCCAATTCTCGGGTATTGTGGTTGTACGATAAAATTGGAATGGTATCGCATCCAGAAAGGAATTAGTTTTATAAAGGGCTAAGGCTCATGCCTCAACATTTTCATCACCAAAATCATTAGGTGTTCGGAAACACATGTCCAAAACATTTCAATAGAATGATCCGTCATTCCAAGGTTTTCATAACCATTTTTCCACCAATTATTCCCATCTAAAGTTGATCAAGTTTTATGCTTATCACTAGCATCTACAAGTGGGGGTAAGCACTAATGAGGGGTGGTAAACTAGTGGAGTTTAACTAAGTTTAATCTCATGCCTTAGGATGACATCAAGATTATCTAGCTTAGACCAAATTTTATGCTATTTATGCAACCTTTAGTTATCCTTCTAGTATCTACAATTCACTTAGGTAAACTCTAAGTAAGACCTTTGATAAAGAAATAAAGTAAGAAGCTTGCAAGTAAAAACTAGGATTGGTTTATCAAGTGGGTATGATCACATATGCTTAAGGCATATAGTGGTCATGGTAACAAGCAAGTATTAGCTTGCATAAGTATCAGTATAAGCTTGCTAAATTGCAAGTGTTAGCTTGCATATTCAACTAGTAGCATTAGGCTTGCTAAAGTAGAGTATCTTGCATATCCACAGTTAAGATGTAATATCAAGAAACAAAGGTCATAATTAACTTTATAACCAGGAATAACATAATTTTATTACATCTTACATAGCTCATTTGGCTATTACATTACATTGCAGCATAAATCTATAAGCATGGGGTCCTTCATCTTCAAAGTGCCACACGCAGACATGTTGGTTGTAGACTTTGTAATCCTAATCAATCAACTTCACTAAATCAATCAAACCTGCAACATACAAGTTACAGCCACAAGGGTCAATACATTTGAATTGTATTGGCAAGTGATACTATGGTAGTATGGTGGAATCTATCATATATATGCATTTGGCTAAGTGGAGTTGAGGCTTGCATTGCTCAAAATAGATTTTTCCTTAACATTTGAAAACACTAAGTTTTTGCTTGACAAAATAATTTTTCTCAATCAAAGTTTGAAGATCTTTTAACCCTTGTTCAAGCCACAAGTTTTAACTTAGAAATTTGAATGATGAGATTCTTGATTGCTTCCATGTCTTGATGCTCAAATTGTCCTTTACCAGGGACATGGCTAAGTACTTAGATTTTACACTCTGCAGAGGTGGTGCACTTTCCCCACAAGACTTGGTTTCCCAAGACAAGATCTTTCAGAAGCCTTCCCTTAGACCAAAATGGACGCGTTCCAACCTATCAAACTCTACCACCCACTGTCCATATGGCTAAGTTCTTGCAACCTATCTGATCATGGCAGAGCCCATATTGCCAAGTGGTTGCACTTGAAGCTTCTCAACATTTGACATCTCAAATCTCTTTGTTCCTGGGTGGCCATCCACAAGTGAGATACACAAGGTCAACCATAGACATGGGCCTTGTGAACCACTCAACCAAAATCCACCAAGCAAGTCCCATTCCACCCAGGTGACTCATTAACTTAGTTGTTTTATTAAGCAAAACACAAGTCCTCAGACTTAGGATATTTTTCCATAGTGTGAATATATATTCCACCCATGTTTTCTATTAGCTAGGCTAAGCTTGATAGTAATAGGAATCTTAACTTAGGAAGATTTCCACTAAGGTTTCATCTACTAGGTTTTACTATAGCAAGGTTTATACTTAGCAAAATCCATGCAAGTGTTACTTAGAGAAAATCACTAATGCATAGTGAAAGTAATGGGACAAAAAGTATGAAGCATCACTTGCCTTTTTGGTAGAGTATGGGTTCACTCCTTGTCCTTGCAACAATCACACTCTTCAAGTCACTACAATCCAATCAAACAAGGCACAAACTCAATCTACCAATCAAGCAAAACAACACATAAAATGACAAAGTCAAAGTAATGCATGCAAGCATGCCAAGCTTTGTTTTGTTTGAAAAGTGGTTCCTAATGGGTCATAAACATTGGAAAACACCTAATGGTCATTTTGTCAAGTGTCAAAGTCATTTTCAAAAGGTTTCACTTCTAAAACCATTTTCAAAACAAAGTATCATTTTATGTGGTGTAGAAATATTTTTACTAAGGCATTAATTTATAGGGTTCACCAAATATGTTTTCAAACCATAAAACTTGGTGTTTGGGGTCTGAGAGTTTAAAACAAAAATTTTTCCAAAGGTTTTCTTCCAAAACCATTTTTAATAAATAATCCACATTTCTATTTGACTAGAAATGGTTTTAAATCAAAGATTCATTATTTTGTTTCACCAAATACATTTTTGAATCCACAAAGTGTTTCCTATGGTCAGTAGGTTCAAATCACACCATTTGCCAAAGATTTTAACCCCAAAAAACATTTTTAAACAATTTTCACATCCTTAACAAGCATACAAATGTTTCTGCAAAAACAATCATTTTAACAGAAGCTTTTTGCTAAACAAAAGGCATGGTTGGCTAGGGCTTGCTCTACTGATTCCAATGATATAAAGTTTGCAAAATTTGGACGTGTGGTTTAAAAGTTGTGCAATTTACAAAATTGGAAATCTAATAGATCAAAATCTGTCTTTTAAATCAACTACAGGCCACGTGTCTGTCTCTGATTGGACGAAAACGGTTCGCACGGATCGGTTACGGGGTGCGTTGGATCTAACTGAAGACGTGCGGCACAGATGGTCGCGTACCCTTTCGATTGGATCTAATCCTAGCCAGATGATTCACATCCTACGGGAACAACGCGTTTGCCAGGGACTGGCGGCGCTGACGGTGGCTGTGCGGCGGCGCAGCTCTGTCGATGACGCTGCCGACGAAATAGGACGAGCGGGGAAGAGTGAGGTTGCTCACCAGGTTCGCAATGAAGCACTGATTCTTGTTGTTTCTTTGGTTGGCCAAGGGGAGCACGGAGGTGACGACAATTGCTCGCCGGAGTCCCTGTTTCTGTCAGGCACGCTCGGCCGTTGTCGGGAACGGGGCTACAAGGCATGCCGGTGTAAAACAGAGGGAGCGTTAGACACGTGCAAGGAAGGAGAGTGTGCTAGTGTCAACTAGAGAGGAGGGGGCGGTCAGGGTTTACCAGAGAGGTTTCGCCGGAGTAGTCGCGACGTCGGTGGTGCTCAGAAGTTGACGAAGCCGAGCGTCTGGTGTGGCCGCGGACAAGCAGTTGATGCTGGGAGGTACGCCAGGCGATGTAGAACATGCTTGCGTGCAGAGGGAGTTGAGGGGCGGCGAGGTGTGGCCAGAATATGCCGCGGAGCTCGCCGGAGTCAGAGGTGATGTGGCTCCGAATTGGAACAGCTCTGAGGCATAGAGGGTCGGGCGAGAGAGGGGAAAGAGAGAGGGAACGCAGGCGAGTTATTGAGCGTGATTGATGACAAACATTATTCGCTGCATTGACGAGAATTACTCCCGCGAGATCAATGCAGAAACGGGGGAAGGAAGTGGTCGCAGGGTGGAGACGATGAACAGTGTGTGGGTCCTGGTTGTCGGCGAGAGAGAGAGAGCGTGAGTGTGGGGTCCAGTCGTCATTCTCTGTGCGGGTAAGTTCCTGAGTGTGAAATGAACGGTTCGCTGGGGAGAGAGGTGGGCTGTTGCTGGGTTAGTTGGGCCGGCTGGGTTGGGTCGACCTTGTGCAATTTTTTTTTATTCAGAAAGATTTTCTCTTTTTCCAAATCAATTTCTGTTTTGAATTTCAATCAACTATTCAAACATTCAAACAATTCAAACAATCACCACACTTGTAATGAGTTTTTGGTTCTGTTTATCAACATAAACCAAATCCCAAAATAAAATAATATTTTTAATCTTTTTAGGATCCATCCATTAATTAAATAAAATGGACCTTTAGTTATTTAATCAAATAGGGTTTGATTTATTTAATAAAATCTCCATTTGAAATCCAAATATTTTTAAAACCAAATCAGTAGGTTTTATTTGGTAATGAAAAACTTGTTTTAAAATAAAATAACATTTTATTTTAGGGTCCAATAACAATTAAATGAATAAACCTTATTCATTTAACTCAAATAGGATTTGTTTTATTAAAAATCTTTATTTTGAAATCTAAAATAAAACCAAAACACTTCAGTAGGTTTTATTTGAGAATATAAAATACTTGGAAAACTTATTTAAAATAAATAAATAAGTTTTAGTGTTTCTTTAAAATGGGAAAAGCCTTTACTTAAATAAAATTGGATATTAAATCCTTATTATTTTATTTAAATAAACCTTTACTATTTTTACTCAAAACAAAATGTTTTATTTCCAAAAGTTTGGCCAAGGTTTAATTTGGCTTTATAAAATAATCTCTATTTATAAATCCACCTTTTCTTTTGAAAACCAAATCCTTTTATTAAAAGATCCAAAATAGAAATTTTAAATATTCAAAATATTTTCTTTATTAATTGTTTAACTTTTCAAATCCCTTTAGGATTTTTTTGATCAAAAAGGTTTGAAAGTTCCCAAATGGATTCAAAAAGTTTCTTCTCACCCTGAAAATCAACAGGGTTTTATTTTATTCATTTATTTTTCACATTACCAGATTTGGAAAATCTTGGGATGTGACAGGCTACCACCCTTAAAATAAATCTCGTCCCGAGATTTGGGAAGGCTAGGGGTTACAAGTAGGCTCAAAACAACTAGGGTACTACCACCCTTAAAATTTTTCAAACTAAATTACATCTTGGCTTGCTTGGGATCCTGGGGAAACTTCTCTGGGCAACCTTCTGCATAGTGTCCTTTGTTTCCACACTTGACTCATGGGCCAAGGTTGAGATCCTTCACACACTTGTTTAACTTGTTCTTCATCTTTTCTAGACAATTGTTTACATAGTGGCCTAGTTCCTTGCATTTGAAACACATCACTTGGCTGATATCTTTCTTTTCCTTTGGTATCATTGTCTCTTGTTTGTTTCCTTGGTTCTTCTTCTTTTCTGGGCATTCATTGGCATAATGTCCCATCTCTTCGCAATTGTAACATTGCACTTGAGTAATATCCTCCTTGTTAGGGTTGGGGCATTTCTTCTTCTTCTTCTTCTTCTTCTTCTTTTTGGGTCTCTCCAAAGCTAGGAGTTCTTCTAGTTCATGTTCTTCATAGGTGGGAGATCTTTCTCTCTTCTTGGGGCATTGATCTTTATGCTCCTTGGATGCATGATGCTTGTATCCACAAGTATTGCTAGCTTGGGTTCCCTCTAGATTAGCATCTTTGTCATCCTTGTTGTCATTAGCTCTTTGGGAAAAGTTTTCTCCCATGTTGATCATTTGAGTAACCAATCCTTGCAACAATTGGGTTTGAAGTTTCAAGATCCTTTGTATGGCTGGGTCTAGTCCATTGTTGTTGGTTAAAAGCTGAGTTGTCTCTTGGTTCAACTGGGTTTGGGTTACTATAGGTTCTCTCATGTTGTCCTCTTGGTTGTTGTTGGTGTCATCAACCTTAATGTTGGAGTCTCTTGGAGAAGTCATCTGTTTGGGTTGAGTTGGGATTAGAATAGGCAAGATATTTCTAAGGATTCAATTCTAATCACACACATCACAATTCACTCAAGCAATGTGCAAGCATTCACAAACAACTTTTCACTCAAACAACAAAGTTCAAGCACACACTTAGGCAACAAAATATTTTTGTTACACCTCATAAGTTGGTGTGTTTAACTTAACTATATATGGTGGTCCATCTATATGGTTTACTTGCATTCTTTCCATCTTTCTTGGTTGATTCTTCTTGTATGAGATCATGGCTTCCTTGAGAAAAACTCTTGGTTACAATGCTTCAAGTGAAGTGAACTTCTAATTTTGCATTTCCTTAGTCTCCATATCTTGAGCAATATTTCCTTGACTCACTTGTAGTCCTTAGTGGTATCCAAGGTTGAGGTCCTTGGTGGATATGCTGAAGATGTTGAAGTCATTAGAGTTGAAGAAGTTGAAGTCATTAGAGTTGAAGAAGTTGAAGTCATTAGAGTTGAAGAAGTCCTTAGCACATGGTGAAGTCTTTGGCCATGGGGTAGGTTTTTCCATCAAGTTGAAGTAGAAGAGATGTAGAGTGGAAACCAAAATGGTTGAGGAAAGAGTTTACAAGTGTTTTGTAAATAAGTTTTTGGAACAAGTACAACTCCTATTTTTCTAAGGGTTTTTGTCCAATCCTAGGTTTACAAATCCTACAGGCAACACAATGCTCTGATACCATCTGTAGAGGGAGTGTCCCAACCTTTAAACAATATAAGGTGGAGTCCCCTGTGTTTACAATGCTAGTCCCTGGATCAATAGCTAGCATCCACAGTTAAGATGTAATATCAAGAAACAAAGGTCATAATTAACTTTATAACCAGGAATAACATAATTTTATTACATCTTACATAGCTCATTTGTCTATTACATTACATTGCAGCAGAAATCTATAAGCATGGGGTCCTTCATCTTCAAAGTGCCACACGCAGACATGTTGGTTGTAGACTTTGTAATCCTAATCAATCAACTTCACTAAATCAATCAAACCTGCAACATACAAGTTACAGCCACAAGGGTCAATACATTTGAATTGTATTGGCAAGTGATACTATGGTAGTATGGTGGAGTCTATCATCTATATGCATTTGGCTAAGTGGAGTTGAGGCTTGCATTGCTCAAAATAGATTTTTCCTTAACATTTGAAAACACTAAGTTTTTGCTTGACAAAATAATTTTTCTCAATCAAAGTTTGAAGATCTTTTAACCCTTGTTCAAGCCACAAGTTTTAACTTAGAAATTTGAATGATGAGATTCTTGATTGCTTCCATGTCTTGATGCTCAAATTGTCCTTTACCAGGGACATGGCTAAGTACTTAGATTTTACACTCTGCAGAGGTGGTGCACTTTCCCCACAAGACTTGGTTTCCCAAGACAAGATCTTTCAGAAGCCTTCCCTTAGACCAAAATGGACGCGTTCCAACCTATCAAACTCTACCACCCACTGTCCATATGGCTAAGTTCTTGCAACCTATCTGATCATGGCAGAGCCCATATTGCCAAGTGGTTGCACTTGAAGCTTCTCAACATTTGACATCTCAAATCTCTTTGTTCCTGGGTGGCCATCCACAAGTGAGATACACAAGGTCAACCATAGACATGGGCCTTGTGAACCACTCAACCAAAATCCACCGAGCAAGTCCCATTCCACCCAGGTGACTCATTAACTTAGTTGTTTTATTAAGCAAAACACAAGTCCTCAGACTTAGGATATTTTTCCATAGTGTGAATATATATTCCACCCATGTTTTCTATTAGCTAGGCTAAGCTTGATAGTAATAGGAATCTTAACTTAGGAAGATTTCCACTAAGGTTTCATCTACTAGGTTTTACTATAGCAAGGTTTATACTTAGCAAAATCCATGCAAGTTTTACTTAGAGAAAATCACTAATGCATAGTGAAAGTAATGGGACAAAAAGTATGAAGCATCACTTGCCTTTTTGGTAGAGTATGGGTTCACTCCTTGTCCTTGCAACAATCACACTCTTCAAGTCACTACAATCCAATCAAACAAGGCACAAACTCAATCTACCAATCAAGCAAAACAACACATAAAATGACAAAGTCAAAGTAATGCATGCAAGCATGCCAAGCTTTGTTTTGTTTGAAAAGTGGTTCCTAATGGGTCATAAACATTGGAAAACACCTAATGGTCATTTTGTCAAGTGGCAAAGTCATTTTCAAAAGGTTTCACTTCTAAAACCATTTTCAAAACAAAGTATCATTTTATGTGGTGTAGAAATATTTTTACTAAGGAATTAATTTATAGGGTTCACCAAATATGTTTTCAAACCATAAAACTTGGTGTTTGGGGTCAGAGAGTTTAAAACAAAACATTTTCCAAAGGTTTTCTTCCAAAACCATTTTTAATAAATAATCCACATTTCTATTTGACTAGAAATGGTTTTAAATCAAAGATTCATTATTTTGTTTCACCAAATACATTTTTGAATCCACAAAGTGTTTCCTATGGTCAGTAGGTTCAAATCACACCATTTGCCAAAGATTTTAACCCCAAAAAACATTTTTAAACAATTTTCACATCCTTAACAAGCATACAAATGTTTCTGCAAAAACAATCATTTTAACAGAAGCTTTTTGCTAAACAAAAGGCATGGTTGGCTATGGCTTGCTCTACTGATTCCAATGATATAAAGTTTGCAAAATTTGGACGTGTGGTTTAAAAGTTGTGCAATTTACAAAATTGGAAATCTAATAGATCAAAATCTGTCTTTTAAATCAACTACAGGCCACGTGTCTGTCTCTGATTGGACGAAAACGGTTCGCACGGATCGGTTACGGGGTGCGTTGGATCTAACTGAAGACGTGCGGCACAGATGGTCGCGTACCCTTTCGATTGGATCTAATCCTAGCCAGATGATTCGCATCCTACGGCAACAACGCGTTTGCCAGGGACTGGCGGCGCTGACGGTGGCTGTGCGGCGGCGCGGCTCTGTCGGTGACGCTGCCGACGAAATAGGACGAGCGGGGAAGAGTGAGGTTGCTCACCAGGTTCGCAATGAATCACTGATTCTCGTTGTTGCTTTGGTTGGCCAAGGGGAGCACGGAGGTGACGACAATTGCTCACCGGAGTCCCTGTTTCTGTCAGGCACGCTCGGCCGTTGTCGGGAACGAGGCTACAAGGCATGCCGGTGTAAAACAGAGGGAGCGTTAGACACGTGCGAGGAAGGAGAGTGTGCTAGTGTCAACTAGAGAGGAGGGGGCGGTCAGGGTTTACCAGAGAGGTTTCGCCGGAGTAGTCGCGACGTCGGTGGTGCTCAGAAGTTGACGAAGCCGAGCGTCTGGTGTGGCCGCGGACAAGCAGTTGATGCTGGGAGGTACGCCAGGCGATGTAGAACATGCTTGCATGCAGAGGGAGTTGAGGGGCGGCGAGGTGTGGCCAGAATTTCCCGCGGAGCTCGCCGGAGTCAGAGGTGATGTGGCTCCGAATTGGAACAGCTCTGAGGCATAGAGGGTCGGGCGAGAGAGGGGAAAGAGAGAGGGAACGCAGACGAGTTATTGAGCGTGATTGATGATAGACATTATTCGCTGCATTGACGAGAATTACTCCCGCGAGATCAATGCAGAAACGGGGGAAGGAAGTGGTCGCAGGGTGGAGACGATGAACAGTGTGTGGGTCCTGGTTGTCGGCGAGAGAGAGAGCGTGAGTGTGGGGTCCAGTCGTCATTCTCTGTGCAGGTAAGTTCCTGAGTGAGAAATGAACGGTTCGCTGGGGAGAGAGGTGGGCTGTTGCTGGGTTAGTTGGGCCGGCTGGGTTGGGTCGACCTTGTGCAATTTTTTTTTATTCAGAAAGATTTTCTCTTTTTCCAAATCAATTTCTGTTTTGAATTTCAATCAACTATTCAAACATTCAAACAATTCAAACAATCACCACACTTGTAATGAGTTTTTGGTTCTGTTTATCAACATAAACCAAATCCCAAAATAAAATAATATTTTTAATCTTTTTAGGATCCATCCATTAATTAAATAAAATGGACCTTTAGTTATTTAATCAAATAGGGTTTGATTTATTTAATAAAATCTCCATTTTAAATCCAAATATTTTCAAAACCAAATCAGTAGGTTTTATTTGGTAATGAAAAACTTGTTTTAAAATAAAATAACATTTTATTTTAGGGTCCAATAACAATTAAATGAATAAACCTTATTCATTTAACTCAAATAGGATTTGTTTTATTAAAAATCTTTATTTTGAAATCTAAAATAAAACCAAAACACTTCAGTAGGTTTTATTTGAGAATATAAAATACTTGGAAAACTTATTTAAAATAAATAAATAAGTTTTAGTGTTTGTTTAAAAAGGGAAAAGCCTTTACTTAAATAAAATTGGATATTAAATCCTTATTATTTTATTTAAATAAACCTTTACTATTTTTACTCAAAACAAAATGTTTTATTTCCAAAAGTTTGGCCAAGGTTTAATTTGGCTTTATAAAATAATCTCTATTTATAAATCCACCTTTTCTTTTGAAAACCAAATCCTTTTATTAAAAGATCCAAAATAGAAATTTTAAATATTCAAAATATTTTCTTTATTAATTGTTTAAATTTTCAAATCCCTTTAGGATTTTTTTGATCAAAAAGGTTTGAAAGTTCCCAAATGGATTCAAAAAGTTTCTTCTCACCCTGAAAATCAACAGGGTTTTATTTTATTCATTTATTTTTCACATTACCAGATTTGGAAAATCTTGGGATGTGACAGGCTACCACCCTTAAAATAAATCTCGTCCCGATATTTGGGAAGGCTAGGGGTTACAAGTAGGCTCAAAACAACTAGGGTACTACCACCCTTAAAATTTTTCAAACTAAATTACATCTTGGCTTGCTTGGGATCCTGGGGAAACTTCTCTGGGCAACCTTCTGCATAGTGTCCTTTGTTTCCACACTTGACTCATGGGCCAAGGTTGAGATCCTTCACACACTTGTTTAACTTGTTCTTCATCTTTTCTAGACAATTGTTTACATAGTGGCCTAGTTCCTTGCATTTGAAACACATCACTTGGCTGATATCTTTCTTTTCCTTTGGTATCATTGTCTCTTGTTTGTTTCCTTGGTTCTTCTTCTTTTCTGGGCATTCATTGGCATAATGTCCCATCTCTTTGCAATTGTAACATTGCACTTGAGTAATATCCTCCTTGTTAGGGTTGGGGCATTTCTTCTTCTTCTTCTTCTTTTTGGGTCTCTCCAAAGCTAGGAGTTCTTCTAGTTCATGTTCTTCATAGGTGGGAGATCTTTCTCTCTTCTTGGGGCATTGATCTTTATGCTCCTTGGATGCATGATGCTTGTATCCACAAGTATTGCTAGCTTGGGTTCCTTCTAGATTAGCATCTTTGTCATCCTTGTTGTCATTAGCTCTTTGGGAAAAGTTTTCTCCCATGTTGATCATTTGAGTAACCAATCCTTGCAACAATTGGGTTTGAAGTTTCAAGATCCTTTGTATGGCTGGGTCTAGTCCATTGTTGTTGCTTAAAAGCTGAGTTGTCTCTTGGTTCAACTGGGTTTGGGTTACTATAGGTTCTCTCATGTTGTCCTCTTGGTTGTTGTTGGTGTCATCAACCTTGATGTTGGAGTCTCTTGGAGAAGTCATCTGTTTGGGTTGAGTTGGGATTAGAATAGGCAAGATATTTCTAAGGATTCAATTCTAATCACACACATCACAATTCACTCAAGCAATGTGCAAGCATTCACAAACAACTTTTCACTCAAACAACAAAGTTCAAGCACACACTTAGGCAACAAAATATTTTTTGTTACACCTCATAAGTTGGTGTGTTTAACTTAACTATATATGGTGGTCCATCTATATGGTTTACTTGCATTCTTTCCATCTTTCTTGGTTGATTCTTCTTGTATGAGATCATGGCTTCCTTGAGAAAAACTCTTGGTTACAATGCTTCAAGTGAAGTGAACTCCTTCTAATTTTGCATTTCCTTAGTCTCCATATCTTGAGCAAGATTTCCTTGACTCACTTGTAGTCCTTAGTGGTATCCAAGGTTGAGGTCCTTGGTGGATATGCTGAAGATGTTGAAGTCATTAGAGTTGAAGAAGTTGAAGTCATTAGAGTTGAAGAAGTTGAAGTCATTAGAGTTGAAGAAGTCCTTAGCACATGGTGAAGTCTTTGGCCATGGGGTAGGTTTTTCCATCAAGTTGAAGTAGAAGAGATGTAGAGTTGAAACCAAAATGGTTGAGGAAAGAGTTTACAAGTGTTTTGTAAATAAGTTTTTGGAACAAGTACAACTCCTATTTTTCTAAGGGTTTTTGTCCAATCCTAGGTTTACAAATCCTACAGGCAACACAATGCTCTGATACCATCTGTAGAGGGAGTGTCCCAACCTTTAAACAATATAAGGTGGAGTCCCCTGTGTTTACAATGCTAGTCCCTGGATCAATAGCTAGCATCCACAGTTAAGATGTAATATCAAGAAACAAAGGTCATAATTAACTTTATAACCAGGAATAACATAATTTTATTACATCTTACATAGCTCATTTGGCTATTACATTACATTGCAGCATAAATCTATAAGCATGGGGTCCTTCATCTTCAAAGTGCCACACGCAGACATGTTGGTTGTAGACTTTGTAATCCTAATCAATCAACTTCACTAAATCAATCAAACCTGCAACATACAAGTTACAGCCACAAGGGTCAATACATTTGAATTGTATTGGCAAGTGATACTATGGTAGTATGGTGGAGTCTATCATATTTATGCATTTGGCTAAGTGGAGTTGAGGCTTGCATTGCTCAAAATAGATTTTTCCTTAACATTTGAAAACACTAAGTTTTTGCTTGACAAAATAATTTTTCTCAATCAAAGTTTGAAGATCTTTTAACCCTTGTTCAAGCCACAAGTTTTAACTTAGAAATTTGAATGATGAGATTCTTGATTGCTTCCATGTCTTGATGCTCAAATTGTCCTTTACCAGGGACATGGCTAAGTACTTAGATTTTACACTCTGCAGAGGTGGTGCACTTTCCCCACAAGACTTGGTTTCCCAAGACAAGATCTTTCAGAAGCCTTCCCTTAGACCAAAATGGACGCGTTCCAACCTATCAAACTCTACCACCCACTGTCCATATGGCTAAGTTCTTGCAACCTATCTGATCATGGCAGAGCCCATATTGCCAAGTGGTTGCACTTGAAGCTTCTCAACATTTGACATCTCAAATCTCTTTGTTCCTGGGTGGCCATCCACAAGTGAGATACACAAGGTCAACCATAGACATGGGCCTTGTGAACCACTCAACCAAAATCCACCAAGCAAGTCCCGTTCCACCCAGGTGATTCATTAACTTAGTTGTTTTATTAAACAAAACACAAGTCCTCAGACTTAGGATATTTTTCCATAGTGTGAATATATATTCCACCCATGTTTTATATTAGCTAGGCTAAGCTTGATAGTAATAGGAATCTTAACTTAGGAAGATTTCCACTAAGGTTTCATCTACTAGGTTTTACTATAGCAAGGTTTATACTTAGCAAAATCCATGCAAGTTTTACTTAGAGAAAATCACTAATGCATAGTGAAAGTAATGGGACAAAAAGTATGAAGCATCACTTGCCTTTTTGGTAGAGTATGGGTTCACTCCTTGTCCTTGCAACAATCACACTCTTCAAGTCACTACAATCCAATCAAACAAGGCACAAACTCAATCTACCAATCAAGCAAAACAACACATAAAATGACAAAGTCAAAGTAATGCATGCAAGCATGCCAAGCTTTGTTTTGTTTGAAAAGTGGTTCCTAATGGGTCATAAACATTGGAAAACACCTAATGGTCATTTTGTCAAGTGGCAAAGTCATTTGCAAAAGGTTTCACTTCTAAAACCATTTTCAAAACAAAGTATCATTTTATGTGGTGTAGAAATATTTTTACTAAGGCATTAATTTATAGGGTTCACCAAATATGTTTTCAAACCATAAAACTTGGTGTTTGGGGTCAGAGAGTTTAAAACAAAACATTTTCCAAAGGTTTTCTTCCAAAAACATTTTTAATAAATAATCCACATTTCTATTTGACTAGAAATGGTTTTAAATCAAAGATTCATTATTTTGTTTCACCAAATACATTTTTGAATCCACAAAGTGTTTCCTATGGTCAGTAGGTTCAAATCACACCATTTGCCAAAGATTTTAACCCCAAAAACATTTTTAAACAATTTTCACATCCTTAACAAGCATACAAATGTTTCTGCAAAAACAATCATTTTAACAGAAGCTTTTTGCTAAACAAAAGGCATGGTTGGCTAGGTCTTGCTCTACTGGTTCCAACGATATAATGTTTGCAAAATTTGGACGTGTGGTTTAAAAGTTGTGCAATTTACAAAATTGGAAATCTAATAGATCAAAATCTGTCTTTTAAATCAACTACAGGCCACGTGTCTGTCTCTGATTGGACGAAAACGGTTCGCACGGATCGGTTACGGGGTGCGTTGGATCTAACTGAAAACGTGCGGCACAAATGGTCGCGTACCCTTTCGATTGGATCTAATCCTAGCCAGATGATTCGCATCCTACGGCTACAACGCGTTTGCCAGGGACTGGCGGCGCTGATGGTGGCTGTGCGGCGGCGCGGCTCTGTCGATGACGCTGCCGACGAAATAGGACGAGCGGGGAAGAGTGAGGTTGCTCACCAGGTTCACAATGAAGCACTGATTCTTGTTGTTGCTTTGGTTGGCCAAGGGGAGCACGGAGGTGACGACAATTGCTCGCCGGAGTCCCTGTTTCCGTCAGGCACGCTCGGCCGTTGTCGGGAACGAGGCTACAAGGCATGCCGGTGTAAAACAGAGGGAGCGTTAGACACGTGCGAGGAAGGAGAGTGTGCTAGTGTCAACTAGAGAGGAGGGGGCGGTCAGGGTTTACCAGAGAGGTTTCGCCGGAGTAGTCGCGACGTCGGTGGTGCTCAGAAGTTGACGAAGCCGAGCGTCTGGTGTGGCCGCGGCCAAGCAGTTGATGCTGGGAGGTACGCCAGGCGATGTAGAACACGCTTGCGTGCAGAGGGAGTTGAGGGACGGCGAGGTGTGGCCAGAATTTCCCGCGGAGCTCGCCGGAGTCAGAGGTGATGTGGCTCCGAATTGGAACAGCTCTGAGGCATAGAGGGTCGGGTGAGAGAGGGGAAAGAGAGAGGGAACGCAGGCGAGTTATTGAGCGTGATTGATGACAGATATTATTCGCTGCATTGACGAGAATTACTCCCGCGAGATCAATGCAGAAACGGGGGAAGGAAGTGGTCGCAGGGTGGAGACGATGAACAGTGTGTGGGTCCTGGTTGTCGGCCAGAGAGAGAGCGTGAGTGTGGGGTCCAGTCATCATTCTCTGTGCGGGAAAGTTCCTGAGTGAGAAATGAACGGTTCGCTGGGGAGAGAGGTGGGCTGTTGCTGGGTTAGTTGGGTCGGCTAGGCTGGGTCGACCTTGTGCAATTTTTTTTATTCAGAAAGATTTTCTCTTTTTCCAAATCAATTTCTGTTTTGAATTTCAATCAACTATTCAAACAATTCAAACAATCACCACACTTGTAATGAGTTTTTGGTTCTGTTTATCAACATAAACCAAATCCCAAAATAAAATAATATTTTTAATCTTTTTAGGATCCATCCATTAATTAAATAAAATGGACCTTTAGTTATTTAATCAAATAGGGTTTGATTTATTTAATAAAATCTCCATTTGAAATCCAAATATTTTCAAAACCAAATCAGTAGGTTTTATTTGGTAATGAAAAACTTGTTTTAAAATAAAATAACATTTTATTTTAGGGTCCAATAACAATTAAATGAATAGACCTTATTCATTTAACTCAAATAGGATTTGTTTTATTAAAAATCTTTATTTTGAAATCTAAAATAAAACCAAAACACTTCAGTAGGTTTTATTTGAGAATATAAAATACTTGGAAAACTTATTTAAAATAAATAAATAAGTTTTAGTGTTTGTTTAAAATGGGATAAGCCTTTACTTAAATAAAATTGGATATAAATCCTTATTATTTTATTTAAATAAACCTTTACTATTTTTACTCAAAACAAAATGTTTTATTTCCAAAAGTTTGGCCAAGGTTTAATTTCGCTTTATAAAATAATCTCTATTTATAAATCCACCTTTTCTTTTGAAAACCAAACCCTTTTATTAAAAGATCCAAAATAGAAATTTTAAATATTCAAAATATTTTCTCTATTAATTGTTTAACTTTTCAAATCCCTTTAGGATTTGTTTGATCAAAAAGGTTTGAAAGTTCCCAAATGGATTCAAAAAGTTTCTTCTCACCCTGAAAATCAACAGGGTTTTATTTTATTCATTTATTTTTCACATTACCAGATTTGGAAAATCTTGGGATGTGACAGTTAGCTTGCACATTCAACTAGTAGCATTAGGCTTGCTAAAGTAGAGTATCTTGCAAGTTTTAGCTTGCCTTGTGCAGAGTAGTGGTTGAAGTTCTCCTCGACTTCTTCTTCGTAGAATCCTCCTTCCTCCTTGTATCCTTGGTCGGTACTAGCGTCTATGAATAAATACGATGTACACAATGACCAAACAATACTTAACTACTTGCAATCATCACACAAAAAGGGTCCTATAGATGATCTAACATCATCTCTAACATTACAAGATTAAGGCTTGGTTTAATTCCTTTTATTTTTAGAAAAGTAATTTCTACTCATTGAAAAACTACTTAAGATTTAATATTCTCCAAACAAAACATGGGATCATGTAGACACATGTCATCACTACATATTTTAGTCCATGGGAATATGATTTAAAGTGGTGTCACAATTTAATAAGGTTTTACCCTTTTATTTTAATTAAATAAAGTGACTAGAAATGCCTATGGGGCAATCTTTTATTACTTGAACATTATTTCTATAAGTAAAACTACATATTTTTATATATTCTGAAAAGGTATGGTTAAATGTGATTTTTGAGAGTTGGAATCAACTCAAAAGCTATTATGGTTTAAATTTGAAAAATGTTTGAATGCAGAAAAGCTTCTGCCTTGTTATTTTTACCATGGATGATCTACAGATCCAAATGACTTGAATCCAATGGGCTTGGATTCAGCATTCCCAGACCTTTCTAACAAAATTAGTTTCATTCGATTTGGTGCACTGAATCGACCTGGGTTGATTTTTGAATCTAGGTGCAGAAGTGTGTTTGAAATAAAATGGAAAAGTTTAATTTCAAATGACTGGCTGCGCGGGAAGCGATACTGGGCCGGCCTGCTAAGCACACCTCTTACGCGGGCTGGTTAAGTTGCTGTCCCCACGCATCAGTGAGACGAGGGGGTGCGAAGCGGTATGGGGCGATGTGGTGCGTTCGATCTGGTTCTAATCCAAAGGCTGAGAGTCATCGTCGACGTTGGGCAACGCCGACGAGACAAAAACCTAGCGGCCAGTGGGGGTCGTTGGGGGCTCACCGGGGTTCAGGAGAGGGTCGGTGAGGCGGGCGAACAACAAAGTCGACGACGATGAACCTCCTGGTACTGGCAGTTTCTCTTGGGGCGGCTCCAATCGCTGGCTCCCTTCTTCTCCAGTAGCGGCGGGCTTCGGTGAAATTCCCGCGAAGTGCTGCTCGCCTTGCTCCGGGAACGGGGTGGCACGATCAGTGAGGAGAGGGGAGTGAGATGGTGTGCTCAATTCGGCTGGGGGTGGCCTCTATTTATAGTGGAGCGAGGGGACCAACGGGGCGCAAGGTGAGCTCGTCGTGGTCGACGGTACAGACGACTATCGGCGTGGGCGACGGTAGGGGGCGGTGCGGTGCTCCCTGGCGATGCTCAACGACACGGTGGCGAGACGTGGGGCGGTGTGGTTTGGTCAGAACACGACGATGCTCTGCGCGTGCCCGACGAAAGATTTAATGGCGCACAACGCGCGTGGTCCGCGCGGCGGCGAACGAGCATGTCTGCGGGGTTATTGGGACGGTGGTGATCACGTATGAACGCGGCGAGGGCGGCGCGCGGTCTGTGGGCGTCGGTCAAGCGTGGCGCACGGGGCGTGCTCTCGACATGGTTGCTGGCGAGGTTGGCATGGTTCGTGCGTGTGGTCCAGTGGCTGGCAGGGTTCGAGCGGTGGACAGGGAGTGGCGGTGGACGGTGGGCTGCCTCCCAGACATGTTGGCTAGGTTTTTTTCTCCTCCTAGCTTGCTGTCGACATGGGGGTGACAAGTGTGCACTCGGCCTGCTCACTATTGATGGCATTGCCAAGCTTACAGTGATGCTAGGGGTGTGCCATTGAGCTAGATGATCTACTAAAACCTAGTTGTAACCAGAGAGGGAACAAGTTAGGCTTCAATCGCTGCTCACAATAGTGTTTGGATTTTGTTTGATTTGTATCTGCAAGGTGTTTGATGAAATGGCCGCAAGAATTCAAGTTTTGAATTTTGAAAAGAGTTTTGGTGGGTGTGCTAGGTTGGTGCTGGTGAGCCTGCAGATGCTTGGGTTTTGAAAGTTGAGCTTGTTTGAGTGGATTGTGAAAAAGTGGGATCTTCTCATATGATAAAGATTCAATTTTGAACTGTCATTTAAACTATGCATTTAAATGTTTTTGGATGATCACAAAGTGGGCCTTGATACTTTGTTATGAGTACAATTAAGGGGTGCAAAGATCCAGAAAAGTTTCTGTTAGGTTCTGAAAGTTTGAGACAGCCAAAGTAGGCATGGGAGTTAAATTGGTCAAAATGACCATTCCCTTATTTAGGAATTGTCTAGATGATGTTTATTTCACCTAAGCATCCATTTACAAGCAAAGGAACACACAAACAAGTTGGTTCAAAAGAATTCCAAATGAAATGCATACACCATGCATGATTTCATATTTTTATTTTAGAAAAGTTTTTGTTAACCCTAATTTTGATAATTAGAGTTTGATGATCCAAGTTTAGTATTATTGGGATGTTACAAACCTTCCCCCCTTAAACAAAATCTCATCCCGAGATTTGAAAAAGGACGAAAAAGATTACCTAGGATTTGAAGAGATCGAAAATCTCTGTCCTGATGTGATCTTCGCGCTCCCAGGTAGCTTCCTCTTCTGTGTGGTTGCTCCACTGAATCTTCAGAAACTTGATGCTTCGGGTTCGGGTAGTTTGAAAAGCTTCTTCCAAAATACGTATGGGTACTTCGGGCTAGGTCAGGTCATCGTTGATCTCTATGGTCTGGTGATCGATGTTTTTGAACACTTCGGTCTTCTCTGGAACTTCGAGACACTTGCGAAGTAATGAGATATGGAACACATTGTGCACGGTTGACATATCTTCAGGTAGTTCCAATTGATACGACACTTCTCCTCGACGGTACAGAATCTTGAAAGGTCCGATATATCTGGGAGCTAGCTTTCCTTTGAGTTGGAAACGCTGCATTCCCTTCAATGGTGACACCTTCAGATAATCAAAATCTCCTATGTTGAAGGCGAGGTCTCTACGTCTCTTGTCGGCGTAACTCTTTTGTCTGGACTGGGCGGTCTTGAGGTGCTCACGAATCTTGTGAACCTTCTCTTCTGCTTCTCGTAGGATGTCTGGTCCGAAAATCTGACTCTCTCCTACTTCCGACCAGTTCAAAGGGGTGCGACACTTTCTTCCGTACATAAATTCAAATGGGGCCATTTGCAAACTAGCTTGATAACAGTTGTTGTATGAAAATTCTGCAAACGGCAGACAGTCTTCCCACTTGGATCCATATTCTAACACACATGCTCTCAGCATATCTTCGAGTATTTGGTTTACTCGCTCCGTTTGTCCATCGGTCTGAGGGTGATACGCGGTACTGAAATCTAGGCGGGTTCCTAAACCTTCTTGGACTTTCTTCCAGAATCTCGAGGTAAACTGAGTTCCTCAATCCGATACAATGTTCTTGGGGACTCCATGCAAACTAAATATTCTAGCGATGTACAACTCCGCTAGCTTCGAACTCTGATATGTGGTCTTGACGGGTAAGAAATGGGCGACTTTGGACAATCGGTCCACTATGACCCAGATAGAGTCATTTCCCCTACTAGAAGTAGGCAATCCAGTGATAAAGTCCATTCCAACGGAATCCCATTTCCATTCCGGAATCTGCAAGGGTTGCAACAATCCAGCGGGTCTTTGATGTCCGGCCTTGACTCGCTGACATATATCACACTTGGCGATATAGCTTCCAATTTCTCTCTTCATCTTATGCCACCAAAATTGCTCCTTTAAATCTTGATACATCTTAGTTCCTCCGGGATGGATAGAATAAAGAGTATCATGAGCCTCCTTCAGAATAACTTCTTTCAACTCAGAATCTTCTGGTACACAAAGGCGTCCTTTGTACCACATAACTCCTTCTTTGTCTTCGGTGAATCCAGGTACGTTGCCTGTACCGATACGACGCTTGATTCCGTCGATACTAGCATTTCCTTTCTGCGCCTCTTTGATCTGGCTGATCAAAGTGGGCTGGAGTTCTATGGTAGCAGGCAACACAATGCTCTGATACCATCTGTAAGGTTCCCAACCTTTAATAAGGTAGAGTCCCCTGTGTTTACAATGCTAGTCCCTGGATCAATAGCTAGCATCCACAGTTAAGATGTAATATCAAGAAACAAAGGTCATAATACCACTTTATAACCAGGAATAACATAATTTTATTACATCTTACATAGCTCATTTGGCTATTACATTACATTGCAGCAAAATATCTATAAGCATGGGGTCCTTCATCTTCAAAGTGCCACAGGCATACATGTTGATTGTAGACTTGTAATCCTAATCATCTAAACTTCACTAATGTCAATCAAACCTGCAACATAACAAGTTACATCCACAAGGGTCAATACATTTGAATTGTATTGGCAAGTGATACTATGGTAGTATAGTGGAGTCTATCATCTATATGCATTTGGCTAAGTGGAGCTTAGGCTTGCTTTTCTCAAAATAGATTTTCCTTATCATTTGAAAACACTAAGTTTTTGTTTGACAAAATCATTCCCAAGGCATCTCCCAATCAAAGATTGAAGATCCTTTAACCCTTGTTCAACCACAAGTTTTTAACTTAGAAGTTTGGATGATAAGATTATTGATAGCTTCCATGTCTTGATGCTCAAATTGTCCTTTACCAGGGACATGGCGAAGTACTTAGATTTTACGCTCTGCAGAGGTGGTGCACTTTCCCCACAAGACTTGGTTTCACCAAGACAAGATCTTTCATAAGCCTTTCCTTAGACCAAATGGATGCGTTCCAACCTATCATTCCCACTACCACCAACTGTCCAAATGGCTAAGTTCTAGCAACCTATGTGATCCAGGCAGAGCCCATATTGCCAAGTGGTTGCACTTGAAGCTTCTCAACATTTGACATCTCAAATCTCTTTGTTCCTGGGTGGCAATCCACAAGTGTGATACACAAGGTAAACCATAGCCGTGGGCCTTGTGTAACCACTCAACCAAAAACCACCAATCAATTACCATTCCACCCAGGTGATTCAATAACTTAGTTGTTTTATTAAACAAAAACACAAGTCCTCAGACTTAGAAATTTTTCCATAGTATGAATATATATTCCACCCTTGTTTTCTATTAGCTAAGCTAAGCATGATAGTAGTAGGAATCTTGACTTAGGAAATTTTCTACTAAGGTTTCATCTACTAGGATTTCCCATAGCATGGTTTATACTTAGCAAAAATTCCATGCAAGTTTTACTTAGAAAAATCACTAATGCATAGTGAAAGTAATGGGACAAAAGTATGAAGCATCACTTGCCTTTTGGGTAGAGGGTATAAGTTCACTCCTTGTCCTTGCAACAATCACACTCTTCAAATCACTACAATTCAATCAAGCAAGGCACAAACTTAATCTACCAATCAAGCAAAACATCACATAAAATCATAGAACTAAGATAATGCATGCAAGCATGCCAAGGATTGTTTTATTTGGAAAAGTGGTTCCTAATGGGTCATAAACATTTGAAATCACCTAATGGTCATTTTTATAAAGTGGCAAAGTCATTTGCAAAAGATTTCACTTCATAAACCATTTTCAAAACATGGTATCATTTTATGTGGTGTAAAAATGTTTTAGTAAGGCATTAATCTATAGGATTCACAAAATATGTTTTCAAACCATAAAACTTTGTGTTTAGGGTCAGAGAGTTTGAAACAAAACATTTCCCAAATGTTTTCTTCCAAAACCATTTTTAATAAATAAACCATATTTTTATTTGACTAGAATTGGTTTTAAATCAAAGAATCATTCTTTTTCTTCACCAAATACATTTTTGAAACCACAATTTGATTCCTAGGGTCAGTAGGTTCAAAACACACCATTTGCAAAAGATTTTATCCCCAAAATCAATTTTGAACAATTTTTACATTCTAAACAAGCATACAAATGTTTCTGCAAAAACAAACAATTTAACAGAAACTTTTTACTAAACAAATGGCACGGTTGGCTAGGGCTTGTTCCACTGATTCCATTGATATAAAATTTTCAAAATTTGGTCGTGTAGAACTAAAGTTATGCAATTTACAAATTTGATCATCTAATAGATCAAATTCTGTTTTTAAAACAAACACTGGGACACGCGTCTTAATTCTATTCGTCCATACCGTTTCGCCTGGATCAGCTGCTCTGGCGCGTTGGATTAAAGTGCAATCGTGCGGCTCAGGTGGATACATACCCCTTCGGGTTAAATATATTCTCACGCGTCTGATCAAGATCTAACGGTTGTAAAGTGTGCGACCAGGGAGGGGTGGTGCTGGCGCGGCGGCGAGCTCAGACGAGGGTGGCGCTGGTGATGCAGGAAGCAAAAGAGACAGGGGAGGGTATCACCGAGATCGCCGTGCTCCGCTGATGCTCAACGTGGCAGTATCTAGTCGAGGGGCGCACGGTGGTGACGCGGATTGCTCACCGGAGTTCTGCCTGGCGTCGGGTTCGTCTGCTTGATGACGGAGGCGACGACAGAGGGCGTGCTAAGACAAATGGAGAGCAGCGTTAGATACGTGTGAGATAGGAGAGTGTGATAGTATCCATTAGAGGGTCCGGGGTGGTCTGGGCTCACCAGGAGATGTCGCCGGAGTTGCGGGGTTCTTCGGTGGCGCTCAGACGAAGACGGAGGCGAGGTTGCAGGTCACTCGCGGGCGAGCTGAGGCCACAGAGCGGTGCGCCAGAGTCTGGTGAACTTGCCTGCATGCTCGGGGAGGCAAGGGGCGGTGTCTACTGGCCGGAATCGGAGCAGAGGCTCGCCGGAGTAGGGCGGGGTCTAGGCGCTAATTGGAGCGGCCTGGGGGCGTATAGGTTCTGGCGTCTGGGGAAAGAGAGAGAAGATGCTGGCGTTTAACACTGCATGGTCACGGCGAGGGATTAACGCGATATTAAGGCGTAATCAAGCGAAGAATTAAGCGGCAGGAACGGCAGCGGCGTCTGGGGAAGAACAGGTCGCGGGGTTGAAGACGGTGAGCTGGCGGTGGGGCCGTCTGGCAGCGAGAGAGGGGAAAGGAAAATGGGGTTCATCTACCAGCGTCTGTGTGGGTCGTTTCGCGAGTGAGAAAATGTTTCGGGGAGGGGGAAATAGGTGGGCTTGATGGGCCTAGCTGGGCTGGCCGGCTGGGCTGGCTCCTTTCATATTTTTTTTCTTTTCTGAATCTTTTTTATTTTTCCAATTCAATTTCTGTTTTGAAATTCAAACAATCAATTCAAACAACCAAATCCAAAACAACTTCCACCAAACTTTGTATTGAGTTTTGGTCCTGTTTAACAACACAAACCCAAGTCCCAAAATAAAATAATTTTATTCTTTTTAGGATCCATTTATTAATTAAATAAAGTGGACCTTAGTTATTAAATCAAATAGGGTTTGATTTATTTAAAATCTCCATTTGAAATCTAAAAATTAACAAAACCAAATCAGTAGGTTTTATTTGAAAATAAAAAATACTTGGAAACTTGTTTAAAATAAAATAACATTTTTATTTTAGGGTCCATTAATAATTAAATAAAATGGACCTTAGTTATTAAATCAAATAGGATTTGTTTTATTAAAATCTTTATTTTGAAATCTAAAATAAAACCAAAAACACTTTAGTAGGTTTTAATTGAGAATATAAAATACTTGGAAAGCTTATTTAAAATAAAATAATAAGTTTTAATGTTTTATTTAAAAGGGAAAGTCTTTACTTTAACAAAATTGGGTAATAATAAATCCCTATTATTTTCTTTAAATAAATCTTTATTCTTTTGATCAAAACAAAATGTTTTATTTCAAAAGCTTGGCCAAGGTTTAATTTGGCTCACAAAATAATCCTTATTTATAAATCTACCTTTTCTTTTGAAAACCAAATCTTTTTATTAAAAGATCCAAAAATAGTAATTTTAAATATTTTTAAGTTTATTGTTTATTTATCTTTTTAAATCCCTTTAGGATTTTATTTGATCCAAATAGGTTTTGAAAGTTTCCAATTGAATTCAAAAAGTTTCTTCTCACCCTGAAAATCAACAAAGTTTTATTTTATTCATTTATTTTTCACATTACAAGATTTGGAAAATCTTGGGATGTGACAGGCCACCACCCTTAAAATAAATCTCGTCCCGAGATTTGGGAAGGCTAGGGTTACAAGTTGGTTCAAAACAACTAGGGTACTACCACCCTTAAAAAGTTTCCAACTAAATTACATATTGGCCTTCTTGGGATCTTGATGTAACTTTCCTGGACAGAAGTTTGCATAGTGGCCTAGCTCTTTGCATTTGAAACATGTGATAAGACTGAGGTCTTGAGGTGGCTTCTCTGGACAATATGATGCATAATGTCCTAACTCTTTGCAGTGGTTGCACATCACTTGGCTAAAATCCTTCCTCATCTTGGGTTTCACTAGCTTTTGTTTGTCTTCTTGGCTCTTCTTCTTTTCTGGGCATTCACTGGCATAGTGTCCCATCTCTTTGCAATTGTAACATTGTACTTGAGTAATATCCTTATTGTTAGGGTTGGGGCATTTCTTCTTCTTCTTGGGTCTCTCCAAAGCTAGGAGTTCTTCTAGTTCATGCTCTTCATATCTCACTTCAAAGGTGGGAAATCTTTCTCTCTTCTTGGGGTAGTTACTAGAGATATGACTTTCTTCTTTACAATTAGGGCATTGATCTTCATGCTCCTTGGATGTATGATCCTTGTCTCCACAAATATTGCAAGCTTTGGTTCCTTCTAAAATAACATCTTTGTCATCCTTGTTGTCATTAGCTCTTTGGGAAAAGTTTTCTCTCATGTTGATCATTTGATTAACCAATCCTTGCAACAATTGGGATTGAAGTTTCAAAATCCTTTGTATGGCTGGGTCTAGTCCATTGTTGTTGGCTAAAAGCTGAGTTGTCTCTTTTCTCAACTAGTTTTGGGTTGCTATAAGTTCTCTCATGTTGTCCTCTTGGTTGTTGTTGTTGTCATCAACCTTGATGTTGGAGTTTCTTGGAGAAGTCATCTGTTTGGATTGGATTGGGATTAGAATAGGCAAAAGATTTCTAAGGGAATAATTCTAATCACACACATCACAATTCACACAAGCAATGTGCAAGCAATCTCAAACAAACATTCCACTCAAACAACAAGTTTCAAGCATATTTTTAGGCATCCAAAAATATTTTTGTTACACCACATAAGTTGGTGGGCTTGACTTAAACTAAATATGGTGGTCCATATATATGGTTCACTTGTGATCTTTCCATTCTTCTTGGTTGATTCCTTCTGTCATGTGATCATGGTTTCCTTGGAAAATCTCTTGGTCACAAAACATCAAGTGATGTGGGCTCCTTCTAACTTGTGTTTCCTTAGTCTCCAATTCTTGAGCAAGATTTCTTGTCTCACTTGTCCTTAGTGACATCCAAGGTTGAAGTCCTTGGTGAATATGCTGAAGATGTTGAAGTCATTAGAGTTGAAGATGTTGAAGTCATTAGAGTTGAAGAAGTTGAAGTCCTTAGCTCATGGTGAAGTCTTTAGCCATGGGGTAGGTTTTTCCATCAAGTTGAAATAGATGAGATGTAGAATCAAAACCAAAATGGTTGAGGAAAGAGTTTACAAAATTGTTTGTAAATAAGTTTTGGAACAAATACAACTCCTATTTTCTAAGGGGTTTTGTCCAATCCTAGGTTTACAAATCCTACAGGCAACACAATGCTCTCATACCATCTGTAAGGTTCCCAACCTTTAATAAGGTAGAGTCCCCTGTGTTTACAATGCTAGTCCCTGGATCAATAGCTAGCATCCACAGTTAAGATGTAATATCAAGAAACAAAGGTCATAATACCACTTTATAACCAGGAATAACATAATTTTATTACATCTTACATAGCTCATTTGGCTATTACATTACATTGCAGCAGAATATCTATAAGCATGGGGTCCTTCATCTTCAAAGTGCCAAGGCAGACATGTTGATTGTAGACTTGTAATCCTAATCATCTAAACTTCACTAATGTCAATCAAACCTGCAACATAACAAGTTACAGCCACAAGGGTCAATACATTTGAATTGTATTGGCAAGTGATACTATGGTAGTATAGTGGAGTCTATCATCTATATGCATTTGGCTAAGTGGAGCTTAGGCTTGCTTTGCTCAAAATATATTTTCCTTATCATTTGAAAACACTAAGTTTTTGTTTGACAAAATCTTTCCCAAGGCATCTCCCAATCAAAGATTGAAGATCCTTTAACCCTTGTTCAACCACAAGTTTTTAACTTAGAAGTTTGGATGATGAGATTCTTGATAGCTTCCATGTCTTGATGCTCAAATTGTCCTTTACCAGGGACATGGCTAAGTACTTAGATTTTACACTCTGCAGAGGTGGTGCACTTTCCCCACAAGACTTGGTTTCACCAAGACAAGATCTTTCATAAGCCTTTCCTTAGACCAAATGGACGCGTTCCAACCTATCATTCCCACTACCACCAACTGTCCAAATGGCTAAGTTCTAGCAACCTATGTGATCCAGGCAGAGCCCATATTGCCAAGTGGTTGCACTTGAAGCTTCTCAACATTTGACATCTCAAATCTCTTTGTTCCTGGGTGGCAATCCACAAGTGTGATACACAAGGTAAACCATAGACGTGGGCCTTGTGTAACCACTCAACCAAAAACCACCAAGCAATTAGCATTCCACCCAGGTGATTCATTAACTTAGTTGTTTTATTAAACAAAAACACAAGTCCTCAGACTTAGAAAATTTTCCATAGTATGAATATATATTCCACCCTTGTTTTCTATTAGCTAAGCTAAGCATGATAGTAGTAGGAATCTTGACTTAGGAAATTTTCTACTAAGGTTTCATCTACTAGGATTTCCCATAGCATGGTTTATACTTAGCAAAAATTCCATGCAAGTTTTACTTAGAAAAATCACTAATGCATAGTGAAAGTAATGGGACAAAAGTATGAAGCATCACTTGCCTTTTTGGTAGAGGGTATAAGTTCACTCCTTGTCCTTGCAACAATCACACTCTTCAAGTCACTACAATTCAATCAAGCAAGGCACAAACTTAATCTACCAATCAAGCAAAACATCACATAAAATCATAGAACTAAGATAATGCATGCAAGCATGCCAAGGATTGTTTTATTTGGAAAAGTGGTTCCTAATGGGTCATAAACATTTGAAATCACCTAATGGTCATTTTTATAAAGTGGCAAAGTCATTTGCAAAAGATTTCACTTCATAAACCATTTTCAAAACATGGTATCATTTTATGTGGTGTAAAAATGTTTTAGTAAGGCATTAATCTATAGGATTCACAAAATATGTTTTCAAACCATAAAACTTTGTGTTTAGGGTCAGAGAGTTTGAAACAAAACATTTCCCAAATCTTTTCTTCCAAAACCATTTTTAATAAATAAACCATATTTTTATTTGACTAGAATTGGTTTTAAATCAAAGAATCATTCTTTTTCTTCACCAAATACATTTTTGAAACCACAATTTGATTCCTAGGGTCAGTAGGTTCAAAACACACCATTTGCAAAAGATTTTATCCCCAAAATCAATTTTGAACAATTTTTACATTCTAAACAAGCATACTAATGTTTCTGCAAAAACAAACAATTTAACAGAAACTTTTTACTAAACAAATGGCATGGTTGGCTAGGGCTTGCTCCACTGATTCCATTGATATAAAATTTGCAAAATTTGGTCGTGTAGAACTAAAGTTATGCAATTTACAAATTTGATCATCTAATAGATCAAATTCTGTTTTTAAAACAAACACTGGGACACGCGTCTTAATTCTATTCGTCCATACCGTTTCGCCTGGATCAGCTGCTCTGGCGCGTTGGATTAAAGTGCAATCGTGCGGCTCAGGTGGATACATACCCCTTCGGGTTAAATATATTCTCACACGTCTGATCAAGATCTAACGGTTGTAAAGTGTGCGACCAGGGAGGGGCGGCGCTGGCGCGGCGGCGAGCTCAGACGAGGGTGGCGCTGGTGATGCAGGAAGCAAAAGAGACAGGGGAGGGTATCACCGAGATCGCCGTGCTCCGCTGATGCTCAACGTGGCAGTATCTAGTCGAGGGGCGCACGGTGGTGACGCGGATTGCTCACCGGAGTTCTGCCTGGCGTCGGGTTCGTCTGCTTGATGACGGAGGCGACGACAGAGGGCGTGCTAAGACAAATGGAGAGCAGCGTTAGATACGTGTGAGAGAGGAGAGTGTGAGAGTATCCATTAGAGGGTCCGGGGTGGTCTGGGCTCACCAGGAGATGTCGCCGGAGTTGCGGGGTTCTTCGGTGGCGCTCAGACGAAGACGGAGGCGAGGTTGCAGGTCACTCGCGGGCGAGCTGAGGCCACAGAGCGGTGCGCCAGAGTCTGGTGAACTTGCCTGCATGCTCGGGGAGGCAAGGGGCGGTGTCTACTGGCCGGAATCGGAGCAGAGGCTCGCCGGAGTAGGGCGGGTCTAGGCGCTAATTGGAGCGGCCTGGGGGCGTATAGGTTCTGGCGTCTGGGGAAAGAGAGAGAAGATGCTGGCGTTTAACACTGCATGGTCACGGTGAGGGATTAACGCGATATTAAGGCGTAATCAAGCGAAGAATTAAGCGGCAGGAACGGCAGCGGCGTCTGGGGGAAGAACAGGTCGTGGGGTTGAAGACGGTGAGCTGGCGGTGGGGCCGTCTTGCAGCGAGAGAGGGGAAAGGAAAATGGGGTCCATCTGCCAGCGTCTGTGTGGGTCGTTTCGCGAGTGAGAAAATGTTTCGGGGAGGGGGAAATAGGTGGGCTTGATGGGCCTAGCTGGGCTGGCCGGCTGGGCTGGCTCCTTTCATATTTTTTTTTCTGTTCTGAATCTTTTTTCTTTTTCCAATTCAATTTCTGTTTTGAAATTCAAACAATCAATTCAAACAACCAAATCCAAAACAACTTGCACCAAACTTTGTATTGAGTTTTGGTCCTGTTTAACAACACAAACCCAAGTCCCAAAATAAAATAATTTTATTCTTTTTAGGATCCATTTATTAATGAAATAAAGTGGAACTTAGTTATTAAATCAAATAGGGTTTGATTTATTTAAAATCTCCATTTGAAATCTAAAAATTAACAAAACCAAATCAGTAGGTTTTATTTGAAAATAAAAAATACTTGGAAAACTTGTTTAAAATAAACAACATTTTTATTTTAGGGTCCATTAGTAATTAAATAAAATGGACCTTAGTTATTAAATCAAATAGGATTTGTTTTATTAAAATCTTTATTTTGAAATCTAAAATAAAACCAAAAACACTTTAGTAGGTTTTAATTGAGAATATAAAATACTTGGAAAGCTTATTTAAAATAAAATAATAAGTTTTAATGTTTTATTTAAAAGGGAAAGTCTTTACTTTAACAAAATTGGGTAATAATAAATCCCTATTATTTTCTTTAAATAAATCTTTATTCTTTTGATCAAAACAAAATGTTTTATTTCAAAAGCTTGGCCAAGGTTTAATTTGGCTCACAAAATAATCCTTATTTATAAATCTACCTTTTGTTTTGAAAACCAAATCTTTTTATTTAAAGATCCGAAAATAGTAATTTTAAATATTTTTAAGTTTATTGTTTATTATCTTTTTAAATCCCTTTAGGATTTTATTTGATCCAAATAGGTTTTGAAAGTTTCCAATTGAATTCAAAAAGTTTCTTCTCACCCTGAAAATCAACAAAGTTTTATTTTATTCATTTATTTTTCACATTACAAGATTTGGAAAATCTTGGGATGTGACACATGGTGACGCACTTGGTTGAATCAATCCTATTTCTAGCATGGCATCCAGTTGCTTCTTCAGTTCTGCTAGCTCTGATGGTTCATACTATATGGTCTCTGGGCTATGGGTCCAGTTCCGGGGATTAGTTCAATGATAAACTCGATATCCCGATCTGGGGGCATACCAGGCAAAACATCTGGAAATACATCGGGGTATTCACAGACTATCCGGACTTGTTCAATGGTAGGTTGGGCTATACTCTTGTTGCATTTGAATTGACGAGGTAAGGTTTCAGATATATGCTCGACTGATATTCCGGCTGTACTGGTCATGGTTATGGCTTTCTTGGCACAGTCAATCAATCCTTTATGTTTGGACATCCAATCCATTCCTAGTACTACTTCCAAACCTTTAGTTCCGAGTACTATCAGATTACCATAAAAATCTATGCCATGGATTCGGATAGGGACGGCTTTGCAATTGTGCCTAGCCTTGGTGGTTGATCCGGGAATTTGAACAATCATAACATGCTTCAGTTTGGTTGGTTGAATTTTACTAGTGCATGCAAATTCTTTGGTGACAAATGAGTGTGATGCACCAGAATCAAACAACACTCGTGCAAGTACTGAATTAACAGAAAACATACCCAGCACGACGTCTGGCGCTTCCTGAGCTTCTTCAGCATGCATGAGGAAAAGACGGCCGTTGCGGTTGAGCGAATTCCCTGGGGCAAATCTCCTTCCTGGCTGAACACCACACTGTTGCTGAGCTGGGGCATTGGCATTGGGTGCTGCGGAATTCTTCTTGTTGGGGCACTCGTTGGAGTAGTGACCCTTATTTCCACAGTCATAACAAGTCACTTGCGACTTGTCCTTTGCTGCTACAGGAACAACATTGCTTCCAGTTCTCGGGGCAGTGTTGGTGTTAGCGGTAGCATTGTTGTTGTTGAACTTGGGTGGGGCACGGTTGAAATTGCTAGCGTTGCCGGGGTTGTTGTGATGTCCTCCGGGCCTAGGGTTTCCATGGTTGGGATAGGTCGGACGGTTCATCGGGGGTCTGTTGGTTCTTGGGGCAAATCCGGGAGATGGGTTAGGGCGATACTTTGGGGTCTGATGGGTTCCTGGTTGATGCATCATGCGACTCTTGCGGTTCTCATTGGCTTGGTTGATCTTTCCTTCCATCTGGATAGCAGAGTCGACAAGGGCTTCAATATCAGCAAAGGGGATATTGACTAATACCGTCTGCATCTCATCGTGCAGACCATTCAGGAATCTTTCTTTCTTCTTGGCTTCGGTGTCGATCTCATCCGGGGCATACCTAGCTAATGACAAAAATTTGTCACGGTATTCCACTATGGTCATTCTCCCTTGCTTCAGTTCTCTGAACTCATCTCTCATTCTCTTGATCAAACCCCAGGGCACATGGGTTCTGCTAAACTTGACCTTGAATTCCTCCCAGGTCATCATCTGGCCTCCGGTCATTGCGCGAACACTGTTCCACCATGCCCTGGCATCTCCGGCTAGATAGTGGGTGGTGAACAGAACTTTCTCGTTGGCTTCCACTCCGGCGACTTCTAGGTTATTTTCCATGGTTTGCAGCCAATCATCGGCGTCTAGGGGTTCTTATGTCTTAGTGAAAACAGGTGGCTTGGTATTCTGGAAATTCTTGAGCTTAGATCCATGGTTGTCATGATTTCCGTGGCCTTGGTTGTTGTGGGAAAGCTAGGCTATCTGTTGCAGGGTGGCTAGGTTGGCTTGACGTTCCGCTCTTTCAGCTTCGCGGTCAAAAGTCAACATTTACAGAATCTGCAACATCGGGTCCGAGGATGAACCACTTCCTCCACGTGGCATCTGAAGATTGAGATAGATCATGAGAAAAGAGGAAAATTTCTAAGGTTTTGGAATTTTGAAAAGTTTTTAAAGTTTGACTCAGATTTTTCTAGCAACTCGCTTTTCATTCATTCCTTCATTCATAGCACACGATACAACACACACCACAACAAAGAAAAACATATGGTTTTAAGAACCATTCTGGAAACTATGATACAGTGGGACCGAATACTACTCACTACGCTAGTGCTCAAGTGCTACTACTCCTCGGAATCTTTGGCTTCATCATCCTCATCATCATCATCGATGAAGGCGAAATCATCCTCATCGGTGAAGAAATCCATGGCCTGATCCTCCAGAAAATCATCATCATCGCTGAGATAGGAGTAGGGGTCTCCATGAAGATCCTCTCCGGCATTCTCCCTTTCCTCCAACTGCATGTCTCTCTCGTGGATGGTCTCCTCCAAAGATGAGATACAATGGTGAAGACGGGCAATAATGCGCTCCTTCTTGTCGAGCTGACGGCGGCGAGACTTGCGATCCTTTGCTAGCATGGCGATGGTTTGGTCCTTCGTCTTGATGATGGCAGACTTTTGGTTGGAGTAGTCACGGCAGTTATCCAACTCCTGCTGACGATCGTACATCATGAAGCTAAGGTGGTCCAATTGGGTCTTCAGCTCGGGGTGATATGGGGCTTCCAGTGGTTGTCCATTAGCATCACGCCTTGGGCAAAACTCAAAGCGAGTACTCTTGATCTGATTGATACTCTGCCCACAGATACGGGAAAGAGCTTCCTGCATGGCCCTGGCAAGTCCATCGAGCCAGTTGTTCTCTCTTAAGGTAAACTGAATTCCCTCAGCAGTGGGAGGTTCAATCTTTCCTCGGAGACTTGCAACAATTAGCCACTGCAGATCTTCTCCTCCTTGATCATTGAGCTGAGCTCCGAAGAACTCGGGGTGCGGACGCTCCAGAAGTTCCAAAAGCTGGTCCAAATCCCTCTCAAAGATAAGGTCTCCTCCATTCCCCAACTGATAAAACTTGCTGTACTTCACGTCCATCTATAAGAATATAGGATGAGTAAGTTAGTAGAGTGATTAAGTGTGTCATTTTATGTATTTTTCAAGAGTTTTTGAGGAACATGAATTTTCATGAAAGAATCAAAGGGATAAGAATGAGAATAAGTTTTTGTAAATATTTGTTTTCTTTGGTTTTGAAACTAAGTTTTTGATTCAAACGTCCAGTCTAACTAGGGTATCCTATGGTCAGGATGGCTCTGATACCAACTTGTCAACACCCGGATTTTTAATCCCAGATGCCTATTATGCCATACATCGCAATCCCAGGATTACCATTTTTGCGAGACATAACATAATTGGATACCACAGTACATCATCCATTACAAACCATTCATAATGTCTTACACAAATAGGGATCTCATTGATCCAGTTCTTAATACAACTTCAAGCAGCGGAATACATAATAATAACGGTAGCGTAGGCGGAGCTCCATCTTCGGGGTCACAGGCAATGCCGATGATGGGAGATGATCCTAGTTGTCGTAACCTTCCAGGGGTCCATTCTCCAGGTACTCCTCTTCATATTCTGGCCACGGGAATAGCTAGGGACAAAGCCATGAGTACTCTTTAAGTACTCGCAAACTAATACTAACAAGTGAAAGGGGTTTTTGGTAATAGGACACTAGGCTCTAGGGTTATTTTGCAAAAGCCAGATTTATCTCTACTAAATTTAGAAGCAACGAATGCTAGTCAAATTTTATAACACCTAAGTGGGAACTTGTATTTCATATCACAACCCTGTTGTGGTCAAGTCAAAGTCTCAATTCATTTCACAAGTCTTTTGAAAACATCTGATGGGGGAACAGTATGGCCACTCCAATTGTCCATAACCGCGGACGCGGCTATTCGAATAGTTTGACACTCTGCAGAGATTGTACACTTTCAGCACAACATTCGATACATCCGTCAGGAACAAATCATGAATTCACCATACTCTGTATGCGGATAATCAATCCTAACCTTTCAATTACATGCCCTAGTATAAGCACCTCTCCTATGAGTTTGGCCTCCCAACCATGACCAACTGTCATCTTGGGTACTGCACAGGTGGACAATCTTCACAAGGTAGCCTCAGCTCAGACCTTGGCTGTGAGGGAACTAATACTAAGGTATATAAGTTTCCAGTCAAGCCCTACCCAATTCTCGGGTATTGTGGTTGTACGATAAAATTGGAATGGTATCGCATCCAGAAAACCATCAGTTTTATAAAGGGCTAAGGCTCATGCCTCAACATTTTCATCACCAAAATCATTAGGTGTTCGGAAACACATGTCATAAACATTTCAATAGAATGATCCATCATTCCAAGGTTTTCATAACCATTTTTCCACCAAGTATTCGCATCTAAAGTTGATCAAGTTTTATGCTGAGCACTAGCATCTACAAGTGGGGGTAAGCACTAATGAGGGGTGGTAAACTAGTGGAGTTTGACTAAGTTTAATCTCATGCCTTAGGATGACATCAAGATTATCTAGCTTAGGACAAATTTTATGCTCTTTATGCAACCTTTAGTTATCCTTCTAGTATCTACAATTCACTTAGGTAAACTCTAAGTAAGACCTTTGATAAAGAAATAAAGTAAGAAGCTTGCAAGTAAAAACTAGGATTGGTTTATCAAGTGGGTATGATCACATATGCTTAAGGCATATAGTGGTCATGGTAACAAGCAAGTATTAGCTTGCATAAGTATCAGTATAAGCTTGCTAAATTGCAAGTGTTAGCTTGCATATTCAACTAGTAGCATTAGGCTTGCTAAAGTAGAGTATCTTGCAAGTTTTAGCTTGCCTTGTGCAGAGCAGTGGTTGAAGTTCTCCTCGGCTTTTTCTTCGTAGAATCCTCCTTCCTCCTCGTATCCTTGGTCGGTACTAGCGTCTATGAATAAATACGATGTACACAATCACCAAACAATACTTAACTACTTGCAATCATCACACAAAAAGGGTCCTATAGATGATCTAACATCATCTCTAACATTACAAGATTAAGGCTTGGTTTAATTCCTTTTATTTTTAGAAAAGTAATTTCTACTCATTGAAAAACTACTTAAGATTTAATATTCTCCAAACCAAACATGGGATCATGTTGACACATGTCATCACTAAATATTTTAGTCCATGGGAATATGATTTAAAGTGGTGTCACAATTTAATAAGGTTTTACCCTTTTATTTTAATTAAATAAAGTGACTAGAAATGCCTATGGGGCAACCTTTTATTACTTGAACATTATTTCTGTAAGTAAACCTACATATTTTTATATATTCTGAAAAGGTATGGTTAAATGTGATTTTTGAGAGTTGGAATCAACTCAAAAGCTATTATGGTTTAAATTTGAAAAATGTTTGAATGCAGAAAAGCTTCTGCCTTGTTATTTTTACCATGGATGATCTACAGATCCAAATGACTTGAATCCAACGGGTTTGGATTCAGCATTCCCAGACCTTCCTAACAAAATTAGTTTCATTCGATTTGGTGCACTGAAACGACCTGGGTTGATTTTTGAATCTAGGTGCAGAAGTGTGTTTGAAATAAAATGGAAAAGTTTAATTTCAAATGACTGGCTGCGCGCGAAGCGATACTGGGCCGGCCTGCTAAGCACACCTCTTACGCGGGCTGGTTAAGTTGCTGTCCCCACGCATCAGTGAGACGAGGGGGTGCGAAGCGGTATGGGGCGATGTGGTGCGTTCGATCTGGTTCTAATCCAAAGGCTGAGAGTCATCGTCGACGTTGGGCAACGCCGGCGAGACAAAAACCTAGCGGCCAGTGGGGGTCGTTGGGGGCTCACCGGGGTTCAGGAGAGGGTCGGCGAGGCGGGCGAACAACAAAGTCGACGACGATGAACCTCCTGGTACTGGCAGTTTCTCTTGGGGCGGCTCCAATCGCTGGCTCCCTTCTTCTCCAGTAGCGGCGGGCTTCGGTGAAATTCCCGCGAAGTGCTGCTCGCCTTGCTCCGGGAACGGGGTGGCACGATCAGTGAGGAGAGGGGAGTGAGATGGTGTGCTCAATTCGGCTAGGGGTGGCCTCTATTTATAGTGGAGCGAGGGGACCGACGGGGCGCAAGGTGAGCTCGTCGTGGTCGATGGTACAGACGACTATCGGCATGGGCGACGGTAGGGGGCGGTGCGGTGCTCCCTGGTGATGCTCAACGACATGGTGGTGAGACGTGGGGCGGTGTGGTTTGGTCGGAACGCGACGATGCTCTGCGCGTGCCCGACGAAAGATTTAATGGCGCACAGCGCGCGTGGTCCGCGCGGCGGCGAACGAGCGTGTCTGCGGGGTTATTGGGACGGTGGTGATCACGTATGAACGCGGCGAGGGCGGCGCACGGTCTGTGGGCGTCGGTCGAGCGTGGCGCACGGGGCGTGCTCTCGGCATGGTTTCTGGCGAGGTTGGCATGGTTCGTGCGTGTGGTCCAGTGGCTGGCAGGGTTCGAGCGGTGGACAGGGAGTGGCGGTGGATGGTGGGCTGCCTCCCAGACATGTTGGCTAGGCTTGTTTCTCCTCCTAGCTTGCTGTCGACATGGGGGTGACAAGTGTGCATTCGACCTGCTCACCATTGATGGCATTGCCAAGCTTACAGTGATGCTAGGGGTGTGCAATTGAGCTAGATGATCTACTAAAACCTAGTTGTAACCAGAGAGGGAACAAGTTAGGCTTCAATCACTGCTCACAATAGTGTTTGGATTTTGTTTGTTTGTATCTGCAAGGTGTTTGATGAAATGGCCGCAAGAATTCAAGTTTTGAATTTTGAAAAGAGTTTTGGTGGGTGTGCTAGGTTGGTGCTGGTGAGTCTGCAGATGCTTGGGTTTTGAAAGTTGAGCTTGTTTGAGTGGATTGTGAAAAAGTGGGATCTTCTCATATGATAAAGATTCAATTTTGAACTGTCATTTAAACTATGCATTTAAATGTTTTTGGATGATCACAAAGTGGGCCTTGATACTTTGTTATGAGTACAATTAAGGGGTGCAAAGATCCAGAAAAGTTTCTGTTAGGTTCTGAAAGTTTGAGACAGCCAAAGTAGGCATGGGAGTTAAATTGGTCAAAATGACCATTCCCTTATTTAGCTTTGTTTTTATTTATTTGTCTTTGAGAAAAGTTTAGGAATTGTCTAGATGATGTTTATTTCACCTAAGCATCCATTTACAAGCAAAGGAACACACAAACAAGTTATTTCAAAAGAATTCCAAATGAAATGCATACACCATGCATGCTTTCATATTTTTATTTTAGAAAAGTTTCTGTTAACCCTAATTTTGATGATTAGAGTTTGATGATCCAAGTTTAGTATTTTTGGGATGTTACAATCAATCACCGCCGTTCATCGTCAATTGCAGCCACCACAGACCACCTCTAACCTCGCCGTCGCCACCAATCACACCGGGGTGAGTTTGTAGTTCTGTATACCGTCTCCCTTGCTCTCTCTTGCTCTACTTGCTTCCTGCGTGCTAGCTTGCAAGCTCCGGCGTCGGCCTCCGTCGCAACCACTATTCCGGCGACCAAATGCGGGCGGCGCTACCACCACTAGAATCGCCTCGGTCTCCTCTTTCCGAGAATCCCAAGCACCAACCCGTGCAACTAGAAAATAAGAGTACATTATATTTCCCAAATATAACTTTTACATAATATTCCAAAATGAATTAAAATAGGAAAAAACATAAGTAATTCATTTTAAATTAGAAAAATATAAATTTCATATCAAAATGTTTAGAAAAATAAAATGTACAATTTAACTTTATTATCATACATTATTGTGTTACATATTTAAATAATTACTATTTAATAAAGATTTTATAAGTAATAATACTTTGAAAATTCATATTTTAATATTGGTAAATAAGAAAAATATAAATAATATACTAAAACTCTTAGAAAAATAAGAACTAAAATGTAAAACTATAAACATAAAATATTATATCACTTAATTAAGTGTTTATAAAAGTAATAAATCTTATAAAAATTGTATATTAATATTTAAAATTCATCAAAATATATATAATATACCAAAATGATCACTAAAATAATATCTACATGTTAAAAATGTAACATTATAGTTTTAGGTAAATAAACAAATTAATACTCTAATAACTAGACTTTAAACTTATTTCCTTAATTGAAAATTCATATAAGGATAAATAAAAAATTGTTAATAGTTTTAAAAATTATACATCTAAGGCATAATAATAGTATTTGTCTTAAATATTGATTGTATGGATTTTACATAATTCAAAACATCTTAATTATAATTTTTAATGAATTATCATTCATCTATAAATGTAAATTATTTTCTAAAAAGGTTCTTATGAAATTTTAAAATATTCAAGAATGATATTTTTAACCAAATAAAACCTTTAACCATTACTTCAACCACAAGTTTATAAACATACCAAAAAAATCCAAAATTGATTCATGAGTAGTTAAATAATATAGTTCCCTTATTTACTAACCATAACCACTCATTTATAAGGAGATAAATGATTCTATTCAATCATAAAGTTAAGAAACCACTACTCAAATATAAATAATACCACTCTTAATTAACCTTAAAGAAACATTATGAATTGAAAAAATTATAATACCATCTAATGACCAAGATAGATAAGTCTCAACTACTAGTGTGTTCATTATTCAAATGAAGTAATTCTTTATTTCTTGAGAACTATAGTTAGTAAGAAATCTAAAAATGTTAACTTAAAGTTTAAGTACTTTTGGTTAGTTAAGTAAAATTTTCTTCAAGAGTTATTATTTTTAGATACATTATAAAGCAAGACATAAGCATTCCGATGAAAGCTCTAAATAATAAACAACCTTAAATACAAAGTCTTTGGATACATTCCACTCTTGAGTATTATATTTTTGTGTGTACTCTATTATACTTTCAAGTTGTTTCACACACACTGACAAGCCTTAATAAGAAGCACAAGAGGGAAACTTATCTAAAAGAGCAACACATTCCAAATAAACCAATTCCAGTTTCAAACCCTAGATCAACGCTTATTCCAGGGATTCGAGTTTATCAAACTACATTACATTACTTATGCATAATAACATCTTGCTTCTTTAAACATTAGTCCTTACCGGACCAATGATGTTGTTTTCAGATATTAGATCTATTGTCTCGAAGACAGTGAGTACATAATCTTGCAATCACAAAAGGCAAGTTCACACTTGCTCATGAGTAAAATTTGAAAATCCAGTGTTGTCATCACCTGCATTTCAAAAAGGTCAGAAAACACTATTTTCGTAATAATATGATTATAGGTTATTTACCAAGAGGTAATAACCTACTATGAAAGTTCCGATGGTAAAGGAACATATTATCTAGGACTTAACAACCAATGTCGCCAGTGATTCTTGCACCGTATATTACGTGTTAACCATGAGATTTGGAATGGGACAGAGAAGTCAGCTGTATCTTCTTGCTTTCGCATGTAGGCTAGACGACCTTAACGTGACGTTGTGATTCCTTGTGCGGATCCAACATATGGGTGAGCATCCTTACGCCCCATGATTTTAGTTTTTTGATTATCTATGTAAACACCCGGATTTTTAATCCCAGATGCTTGTTATGCCATACATCGCAATCCCATGATTACCATTTTTGCGAGACATAACAGATTGGATATCACAGTACATCATCCATTACAAACCATACATAAGGTCTTACACAAACAAAGGATCTCATGATCCAATCTTAATACAAATCAAGCAGCGGAATAATGTAATAATGACGATAGCATGGGCGAAGCTCCATCTTCATGGTCACAGGAAATGCTGACGATGGGAGATCTAAGTTCAATCTCATGCCTCAGGATGACATCAAGATTTATCTAACTTACGCCAAGTTTTATTCTGTTTATGCTACCTTTAAATATCTTTCTAAAATCTACAAGTCACTAAGTAAACTTCAATAGAAAGCTTTGATAAAGAAATAAAATAACTAATCTTGCAAGTAAAACAAGGATTATGTGTCATCAAGGGGTATAACCAAGGCATGCCTAATGCATTGCATAGATCATATAGTTTTCAAAGTTGAATGTGTTAGCTTTCCTTGTGCAGAGCAGTGGTTGAAGTTCTCCTCGGCTTCTTCCTCGTAGTATTCTCCTTCCTCCTCGTATCCTTGGTCGGTACTAGCGTTTATAAATAAATACGAGGTACACAATCACCAAACAATACTTAACTACTTATATTTATCACACAAAGGTTTTCACTAGATGATCTAGGATCATCACAAACATCACAAAGATTAAGGCAATAGTTTTATTTTCTTTTATTTTAGAAAAGTAATTACTACTCATTGAAAAAAAACTTAAGATTTAATATTCTCCAACTAAAACATGGGATCATGTTGACACATGTCATAACCACATATTTCAGTACATGGGAATGTGCTTTAAAGTGGTGTCACAATTTAATAAGGTTTAACCTTTTTTATTTTAATTAAATAAAGTGATTAGAATTGCCTATGAGGCATTCTTTTATTACTTGTTCATTATTTCTGCAAGTAAACTTAGATATTTTTATATATTCAGAAAGGTTTAGTTAAATGTGATTTTTGAGAGTTGGAATCAACTCAAAAGCTGTTGTGGTTGAATTTTGAAAAATGTTTGAATGCAGAAAAGCTTCTGCCTTGTAATTTTTACTATAGGTGATCTTCAATTCCAAATGAATTGAATTAAACGGGCTTGGATTAAGAATTCCAGTACCTTTCTAACAAACTTGGTTTCATGCATTTTGGTTTAGTGAATCGACCTAGGTTGATTTTTGAATCTAGGTACAGAACTGAGTTTGAAACTAAAAGAATAAATCTAAATTCAAACTACCTGGTCACGCGGGAATGTAAATGGGCCGGCCCACAGCGCACAACGCGCGCAGGTGAGTTTAAGTGGATGACCTCACCAGTCAGTAAGACAGGGGGTGCGAAGCGGTACAGGGTGATCTAGACCGCACGATCCACATCTAATCTAATGGCTGGGACTTATCGTCTCCGTCGGGTAATGCCGGAGAGACAGAACCCTAGCGCGGCTTGTGGGGGTCTATGGGGGCTCACCGGGGCTCAGACGAAGGTCGGGGATGGGGCGAACGATGAATTCGACGACGACGAACCTCCTGGTACCAGCGGCTTCTCCTGGGGCGGCTCCAATCATTGGCTCCTTTCTTCCTCCTCCGCGGCAGACTCCGGCCAAATTCCGGCAACCTGCTGCTCGCCTTGCTCCGGGGGTTAGGTGCGGTGGTTCTTAGATAGAGGGGAGTCTGTTGGTGTGAAGAAATCGAGCGGGGGTGGCCTCTATTTATAGTGCCAAAAGGGGACCGAAGGGCACGGGTGAAGCTCATCGCGGTCATCGGCACATCGAGCTACTGGCATGGGCGATGGTAGGGGTGGTGTTGTGCTCCCTGGCGAAGCTTAACGACATGGTCTCGAGGCGTGGGGCGGTGCGAGACGGTCGGAATGTTGCTGTGCTCTGGGCGGGTCCGACGGGCATTTTAATGGCGCACCACGGCTATGGGTCACGCGGCGGTGAACGGGGTTGTCTAGCGGTCTCCTGGGACGGTGGTGATCACGCTTGCACGCGGCGAGGGCGATGCATGGTTTGTGGGCGCGTGTCGATTGCGGCGCTCTGGCACGCTCTCGACATGGATCGGAGGCATAGGGCGCGACGGTTCTAGAGTGGTCGAGAGGCTGGCCGGGTGTTGGCGTTGGACAGGGGGTGGCGATGGACGGTGGTCAATGTCCTAGACATGGTGGCTAGGCTTGGTGCTGCTCCTAGCTTGCTGTCGACCAAGGGATGGCAAGGTGAGGCTCGACATGCTCACCATTGATGGAGATGACAAGCTCACAGTGGTGCTAGAGCTTGTTAATTGAGCTAGATGATCTACTAATAGCCTGTTTTGAGCTATAGAGGGAACAATGTTGGCCAAATCACTGCTCACTATAGTGTTTGTTGTTTGTTTGTTTAGTGTTTGCAAGGTGTTTGATGAAATGGCCGAAAGAGATTTGAATTTGAATTTTTGGTTCAAACTTGGTGGGTGTACTAGTTACATACTAGGCAGTCTCTGGTTAGTTGGAAAGGTCAAGGTGAATTGGTTTGGTTGGTTTTTGAAAATGGGTGATCTTCACATATGTTAAAGATTCAATTTTGAATTCTCATTTGAATCAAGTTGTCAAATGTTTTTGTAAGTTTGAAAGGTGTCTTGGGTTCACTTTCACTTGGTCTAACAAGGGGTGAAAAGAAATGTAATTGTTTCTGTTTGAAATCTTGGACTAGAAACACTCAAAGTGTCCTAGTGAGCAAGATTGGCAAAAATGACCATTTGCTTGTTTTTTTTGTTTTTGATTTTGTTTCTCTTGATTTGTTTCTGCTTGGAAAAGTTTTAGATGATGTTTTTTTCATCTTTAAACCATTCCTTGCTATTTAGAACAATCACACAAGTCCATTCATGCATTCATACAATCATCACATACACACATGCATTCATATGATTTTAATTAACAAAGTTTTTGTTAACCCTAATTTTGGTGATTAGAAATTGATAATCATTGATCAATATTTTTGGGATGTTACAAACCTTCCCTCCTTAAACAAAATCTCGTCCCAAGATTTGAGAAATAAGAAAGAAGAAAAGTAGGATTTAAAAAGATCGGGAAACTCCGTCTTGATGTAGTCTTCTCGTTCCCAGGTAGCTTCTTCTTCCGTGTGGTTACTCCACTGAATCTTGAGAAACTTGATGCTTCGGGTCCTGGTGTTTCTTAAAGCTTCCTCCAAAATACGGATGGGTACTTCGGGATACGTCAGGTCATCGTTGATCTCTATGGTTCGGTGATCAATGTTCTTGAAAACTTCAGTCTTCTTCGGGACTTCTAGGCATTTGCGAAGTAATGATATATGGAACACATTATGAACTGCTGACATCTCCTCTGGCAGTTCCAGTTGGTATGATACTTCTCCTCGATGATTCAGAATCTTGAAAGATCCGATAAATCTGGGGGCTAACTTTCCTTTGAGCTGGAAACGTTGCATTCCCATCAAAGGCGACACTTTGAGATACACAAAATCTCCGATATTCAAAGCGAGGTCTCGACGTCTCTTAGTGGCATAACTCTTCTGTCTTGACTGGGCGGTCTTTAGGTGCTCATGAATCTTGTGAACTTTCTCTTCTGCTACTCGTAGGATGTCGGGGCCAAAAATCTGACTCTCTCCTACTTCCGACCAATTCAAAGGGGTACGACACTTTCTTCCATACATGAATTCAAATGGGTCCATCTGCAAACTAGCTTGATAACTGTTGTTGTATGAAAATTCTGCGAAAGGCAGTCAGTCTTCCCATTTAGATTCATACTCTAGTACACAGGCTCTCAACATATCTTCGAATATTTTATTTACTCGCTCCGTTTGTCGATCTGTCTGGGGGTGATAAGACGTGCTGAAATCCAGTCGGGTTCCTAATCCTTCTTGGACTTTCTTCCAAAATCTCGAGGTAAACTGAGTTCCTCTATCTGACACAATGTTATTGGGTACTCCGTGCAAACTGACGATTCTAGCGATGTACAACTCCGCTAGCTTAGAACTCTGGTAGGTGTTCTTGACTGGTAAGAAATGGGCGACCTTGGACAGTCTATCAACTATGACCCAAATAGAGTCATTTCCCCTACTAGAAGTAGGCAATCTGGTGATAAAGTCAATTCCAATTGAATCCCATTTCCATTCTGGAATCTGGAATGGTTGCAACAGTCCTGCGGGTCTCTGATGTCCCGCCTTGACTCTCTAGCAAATATCACACTTGGCGATGTAGCTTCCAATTTCTCTCTTCATCTTATGCCACCAAAATTGATCCTTCAGATCCTGATACATCTTCGTTCCTCCGGGGTGGATAGAATAAAGGGCATCATGGGCCACTTTCAAAATAGCTTCCTTCAACTCCAAATCTGCTGGTACACAGAGACGTCCTTTGTACCACAGAACACCTTCGTCTTCGTTGAATTCGGGTACTTTGCCTGTACCGATGCGATGTTTGATTCCGTCGATACTAGAATTTACTTTCTGCGCCTCCTTGATTTGACTGATTAAAGTGGGTTGAAGTTCTATGCTATCCAAAAATCCTTCACATACTAATTCCATTCTAAAATCTTCCACCTCTTTGTGCAAACTTGGTTGCTCCTTCAGAATCATGGAGTTCAAGCGGCACGACAATCTGCTAAGGGCATCGGCTACCACATTGGCTTTACCGGGGTGATAGTGAATGTCCGGATCATAGTCCTTGATTAACTCTATCCATCTTCTCTGCCTCATATTCAATTCCTTCTGAGTGAATATGTACTCAAGGCTCTTGTGATCCGAATAAATCTCACAATGGTTTCCCATCAGGTAATGCCTCCATGTCTTCAGGGCTAGAACTACGGCTGCTAGTTCAAGGTCATGAGTAGGATAATTCTATTCATGCTGCTTCAGTTGTCAGGATAGATAAGATATAACTTTGCCTTCTTGCATTAGCACACATCCAAGACCGATCATGGATGCGTCACAATACACATCAAACGACTTTGTAATATCCGGCATGATCAAGATTGGGGCTGAAATCAATCTCCTCTTGAGTTCTTGAAAACCCGCTTCACATTTGTCTGCCCGTTCAAACTTCTTATCCTTCTTTAGTAATTGGGTCATGGGTCTTGCGATACTTGAGAATCCTTCTACAAACTCGTGGTAATATCCCGCCAATCCGAGAAATGCATGAACTTGGGTTTGAGTGGTTGGGGATTGCCAATCTTCAACATCCTTCACCTTTGTAGGGTCAACGGCAATTCCTCCGGCTGATATGAGATGTCTGAGGAATCCTACCTCCTGTAAACAGAATTCACATTTGCTAAATTTGGCATACAACTGATGCTCCCTAAGGGTTCCAAGGATGGTCCTTAGGTGTATCTCATGTTCTTCTTCTAATTTGGAATAGATCAGAATGTCATCAATGAAAACAACGACAAACTTATCCAGGAAGTCCATAAAAATCTTATTCGTGAGACTCATGAAATAAGCGGGGGCATTGGTTAATCCAAAAGACATGACAGTGTACTCGTATAATCCATATCTGGTGGTAAAGGCAGTCATTGGAATATCCTCTGCACGAATCTTTAGTTGATGATAACCAGTTCTAAGATCAATCTTAGAAAATACTTTGGCACCAGTCAAATGATCAAACAGGTCTTCTATCTTTGGTAGTGGGTACTTGTTCTTGATGGTGACATCATTCAACTTCTGATAATCCATACACGAACGGTTACCTCCATCTTTCTTGTCCACAAACAAGACATGTGATCTCCATGGCGATGCACTTGGTTGGATCAATCCTATCTCCAGCATAGCATCCAGTTCCTTCTTCAGCTCCACTAATTCAGATGGTTTCATACTATATGGTCTCTGGGTCCGGTTCCAGGGATTAGTTCAATTATAAACTCGATATCCTGATCTAGGGGCATACCGGGCAAAACATCTGGAAATACATTGGGGTATTCACAGACTATTCTGATTTGGTCAATGGTTGGCTGGGCTATACTCTTGTTGCGCTTGAATTTACGGGGCAAGGTTTCAGATACATGCTCTACTGATATTCCGGCTATACTGGTCATGGTTATGGCTTTCTTCGCACAGTCGATTAATCCTTTATGTTTCTACATCCAATCCATTCCTAGTACTACTTCCAAACCTTTAGTTCTGAGTACTATTAGATTAGCATAAAAATCTATGCCATGGATTCTGATAGGTATGGCCTTGCAAATTTGTCTAGCTTTGGTGGTTGAACCAGGTATTTGAACTATCATAACATGCTTCAGTTTGGTTGGTTGAATCTTACTAGTGCATGCAAATTCTTCGGTAACAAACAAGTGCGATGCTCTAGAATCAAACAACACTCTTGCAAGTACTGAGTTAACAGAAAACATACCCAGCACGACATCTGGCGCTTCTTGTGCTTCTTCAGCATGCATGAGAAAGAGACGGCCATCGCGGTTGAGCGAATTCCCTGGGGCAAACCTTCTTCCAGGCTGAACACGACGCTGCTGCTGAGCTGGGGCATTTGCATTGGGGGCTGCGGCAATCTTATTGGGGCACTCATTGGAATAGTGACCCTTGGTTCCACATTCATAACAAGTCACATGAGACCTGTCCTTTGCTGCAACAAGCACAACATTCCTTCCAGTCCTTAGGGCAGTGTTGGTGTTGGTGGCGACATTGTTGTTGTTGAACTTAGGCGGTGCACGGTTGAAATTGCTGGGGTTGCTGGAGTTGTTGTGATTTCCTCCAGGCGTTGGGTTTCCGCCTCCACGGTTGGGATAAGTTAGACGGTTCATCGGGGGTCTTTTGGTTCTTGGAGCAAATCCTGGAGATGGGTTGGGGCGATACTTTGGGGTATGGTGGGTTCCTGGTTGATGCATCATTCTACGCTTGCGGTTCTCATTGCCTTGGTTGATCTTGCCTTCCATCTGAATGGCAGAATCCACTAAGTCTTCAATATCAGCAAATGGGATATTGACTAACACCGTCTGCATCTCATCATGCATACCATTCAAGAATCTCTCCTTCTTCTTGGATTCGGTATCTATCTCATCCAGTGCATACCTAGCCAATGACAAACATTTGTGATGATACTCAACTACGGTCATCCTTCCTTGCTTCAGTTCCCTGAATTCATCTCTCATCCTCTTGATCAAACCCGGTGGAACATGGGTTCTGCTGAACTTGATTTTGAATTCCTCCCAAGTCATCATCTGTCCTGCATTCATGGCGCGAACGCTATTCCACCATGCTCTTGCATCTCCGGCCAGATAGTGGTTGGCGAACAGTACCTTCTCATTGGCTTCTACTCCTGTAACTTCTAAGTTGTTCTCCATGGTTTGCAGCCAATCATCAGCATCTAGGGGATCTTCAGACTTAGTGAAAATGGGTGGATTGGTGTTCTGGAAATTCTTGAGCTTGGATCCATGGTTGTCTTGATTTCCATGGCCTTGATTGTTGTTGGCCATCTGAGCGATGTCCTGAAGGGTGGCTAAGTTGGCTTGACATTCGGCTTTTTCAGCTTCGCGGTTAGAAACCAACATTTGCAAGATTTGCAACATCGGGTCCAGGGATGAACTTCTTCCTCCACGAGGCATCTGAAGATTGAGGTAGATCATGAGAAAATAGGGAAATTTCTAAGGTTCGGGGTTTTGTTTTTTAAAAGATTTCAAAGTTTGACTCTGGTTTTTCTAGCAACTTGCTTTTCATTCATTCATTTATAGCACACGATACAAACACACACCACAACAAAGGAAAATAGATGGTTTTAATAACTATTCTGGGAAACTAAGATACAGTGGGACCAGATACAACTCACTAATGCTAGTGCTCAAGTGCTACTACTCCTTGGAGTCGGTGTCCTCATCATCATCATCATCATCATCATCAATGAAGGTGAAGTCATCCTCATCGGTGAAGAAGTCCATGGCCTGAACCTCCAGAAAGTCATCATCATCACTGAGATAGGAGTAGGGGTCTCCACGGATGTCCTACCCTGCATTCTCCCTCTCCTCAAGCTGCATATCCCTCTCGTGGACAGTCTCCTCCAGCTCTGTGATCCTATGGCAGAGACGAGCAATGATGCGCTCCTTCTTGTCGAGCTGATGGCGACGAGACTGGCGATCCTTCACTAGCATGGCAATAATCTGATCCGTCTGGGCGTCAATGGCATACTTGTGGTTGGCGTAGGAGCGGGCATTGTCTAACTACTTATAACAGTCAAACATCATGAAGCTGAGGTGATCCAATTAAGTCTTTAGGTCATGGTGATATGGGGCCTCCAGTGGCTGTCCCATAACATCATGCCTTGGATAGAACTCAAAGCAGGTACCCTTGATCTGCTTGATACTCTGCCCACATAGAAAGGAGAGAGCTTCTTGCATGGCCCTGACAAGTCCATCGAGCCAGTTGTTCTCTCTGATGGTGAACTGAATTCCCTATGAGGTGGGGGCTTCGATCTTACCTCGGAGACTTGCAACAATCAGCCATTGTAGTTCCTCTCCTTCTTGATCATTGAGCTGAGCTCTGAAGAACTCGGGGTGCGGACGCTCCAGCATTTCCGACAGCTGTTCCAAGTCACGCTCAAAGATGAGGTCTCCTCCATTCCCCAACTGATAAAACTTGCTATACTTCACATCCATCTATAATAATATAGGATGAGTAAGTTAGTAGAGTGATCAAGTGTGTCAAATTTTATGTAAGTGTGCAAAAGTTTTTAGGAACATGAATTTTCATGAAAGAATCTAAGTGGTAAGAATGAGAATAGGTTTTTATAAATACTCACTTCCTTGGTTTTGAAACTAAGTTTTTGATTCAAACCTCCATTCTAAACTAGGGTCTCCTATGGTCAGGATGGCTCTGATACCAACTTGTCAACACCTGGCATTTTAATCCCAGATGCCTGTTATGCCATACATCGCAATCCCATGATTACCATTTTTGCGAGACATAACAGATTGGATATCACAGTACATCATCCATTACAATCCATACATAAGGTCTTACACAAATAAAGGATCTCATGATCCAGTCTTAATACAAATCAAGCAGCGGAATAATGTAATAATGACGGTAGCGTGGGCGAAGGTCCATATTCATGGTCACAGGAAATGCTGACGATGGGAGATGATCCTAGTTCTCGTAACCTTCCCGCGGTCCATCCTCCTGATAGTCCTCTTCATAGTCTGGCCACGAGAATAGCCAGGGACAAAGCCATGAGTACTCTTTAAGTACTCGCAAACTAATACTAACAAGTGAAGTGGTTTTGAGTAGGAAATACTAAGCTCTAGGTTGTTTTGCAAAAAGCCAGATTTACCTCTACTAAGTTCAGAAGCAAAGAAAGCTAGTTGAAAGTTTTAGAACACCTAAGTGGGAACTTGAATTTCATATCACAATCCTGTTGTGGTCAAGTCAAAGTCATGAATCATTTCACAAGTCATTTTGAAAATATCTGACGAAGGAACAGTATGGCCACTCCAACTGTCCATAACCGCGGACGCGGCTATTCGAATAGTTTGACACTCTGTAGAGGTGGTACACTTTCACCACAATATTCGATACATCCGTCAGGAAAAATCCTGAATTCACCATACTCAGTATGCGAATAACCAATCCTAACCTTTCAATTACACACCCTAGTATAGGCACCTCTCCTGTGAGTTTGGCCTCCCAACCATGACCAACTGTCATCTTGGGAACTGCACAGGTGGAAAATCTTCACAAGGTAGCCTCAGCTCAAACATTGGCCGCAAGGGAACCCATACTAAGGTATATAAATTTCCAGTCAAGCCCTACCCAAATTTTTGGGTATTGTGGTTTTACGGTAAAATTGGAATGGTATCGCATCTAGACAACCATCAGTTTTATAAAGGGCTAAGGCTCATGCCTTAACATTTTAATCATCAAAATCATCTGGTGTTCAAGAACACATGTCAAAACATTTCAGTAGAATGATTCATCATTCCAAGGTTTTCATAATCATTTTCACCAACTATTCCCATCTAAAGTGATCAAGTTTTATGCTTAGCACTAGCAACTAAGGTAGGGGTAAACACTAATGAGGGGTGGTAAACAAGTGTATCTTATCTAAGTTCAATCTCATGCCTCAGGATGACATCAAGATTCATCTAACTTAGGCCAAGTTTTATGCTCTTTATGCTACCTTTAAATATCTTTCTAAAATCTACAAGTCACTAAGTAAACTTCAATAGAAAGCTTTGATAAAGAAATAAAATAATTAAGCTTGCAATTAAAACTAGGATTATGTGTCATCAAGGGATATAACCAAGGCATGCCTAATGCATTGCATAGATCATATAGTTTTCACAGTTGCATGTGTTAGCTTGCCTTGTGCAGATCAGTGGTTGAAGTTCTCCTCGGCTTCTTCCTCGTAGTATTATCCTTCCTCCTCGTATCCTTGGTCGGTACTAGCGTCTATAAATAAATACGAGGTACGCAATCACCAAATAATACTTAACTATTTTTGTTTATCACACCAAGGTTTTGACTAGATGATCTAGGATCATCACAAACATCACAAAGATTAAGGCAATAGTTTTATTTCTTTTATTTTAGAAAAGTAATTTCTACTCATTGAAAAACTACTTAAGATTTAATATTCTCCAACTAAAACATGGGATCATGTTGACACATGTCATCACCACATATTTCAGTACATGGGAATGTGATTTAAAATGGTGTCATAATTTAATAAGGTTTAACATTTTTATTTTAATTAAATAAAGTGATTAGAATTTCCAATGAGGCCTTCTTTTATTACTTGTTCATTATTTCTGCAAGTAAACCTAGATATTTTTATATATTCAGAAACGTTTATTTAAATGTGATTTTTGAGAGTTGGAATTAACTCAAAAGCTTTTGTGGTTGAATTTTAAAAATGTTTGAATGCAGAAAAGCGTCTGCCTTGTCATTTTTTTATAGGTGATCTACAGTTCCAAATGAATTGAATCAAATGGGCTTGGATTACGAATTCCATTACCTTTCTAACAAACTTGGTTTCATGCATTTTGGTTCAGTGAATCGACCTGGGTTGATTTTTGAATCTAGGTACGGAACTGAGTTTGAAACAAAAAAAATAAACCTAAGTTCAAACTACTGGATCACACGGAAATGTACATGGGCTGGCCCATGGCGCACAGCGTGCGCAGGTGAGTTTAAGTGGATGACCCCACCAGTTAGCGAGACAGGGGGTGCGAAGCGGTACATGGTGATCTAGACTGCACGATCCACATCTAATCTAACGGCTGTGACTTATCGTCTTCGTCAGGCAACGCTGGCGAGACAGAACCCTAGCGTGACCAGTGGGGGTCTACAGGGGCTCACCGGGGCCCAGGTGAAGGTCGGCGATGGGGGCGAACGATGAAGTCGACGGCAGCGAACCTCCTGGTACCGGCGGCTTCTCCTCGGGCGGCTCCAATTGCTGGCTCCTTTCTTCCTCCTCCGCGGTAGACTCCGGCCAAATTCCGGCGACCTGGTGCTCACCTTGCTCCGGGGGTGAGGTGGGGTGGTTCTGAGAGAGAGGGGGTGTGTTGGTGTGAAGAAATTTTGCGGGGGTGGCCTCTATTTATAGTGCCAGAAGGGGACCAAAGGGCGCGAGTGAAGCTTGTCGTGGTCGTCGGCACATCGAGCTACTGGCAAGGGCGACGGTAGGGAGCGATGTTGTGCTCCCTAGCAAAGCTCAATGGCATGGTCTCGAGGCGTGGGGCGGTGCGAGACAGTCGGAACGCTGCGGTGCTCTGGGCGGGTCCTATGGGCATTTTAATGGCGCACCGCGGCTATGGGTCGCGCGCGGCGAATTGGGTTGTCTAGCGGTCTCCTGGGACGGTGGTGATCACGCTTACACGCGGCGAGGGCGGCGCACGGTCTGTGGGAGCGTGTCAAGTGAGGTGCTCTGGCGCGCTCTCGGCATGGCGTAGAGGCATAGGGCGCGGCGGTTCTAGAGTGGTCCAGAGGCTGGCAGGGCGTTGGCATTGGACAGGGGGTGGCGATGGACGGTGGTCAATGTCCCAGACATGGTGGCTAGGCTTGGTGCTGCTCCTAGCTTGTTGTCGACCATGGGATGGCAAGGTGAGGCTCGGCATGCTCACAATTGATGGAAATGGCAAGCTCACAGTGGTGCTAGAGCTTGTTAATTGATCTAGATGATCTACTAATAGCCTGTTGTCAGCTAGAGAGGGAACAAGGTTGGCCAAATTACTGCTCACTATAGTGTTTGTTGTTTGTTTGTTTGGTGTTTGCAAGGTGTTTGATGAAATGTCCGAAAGAGATTTGAATTTGAATTTTTGGTTCAAACTTGGTGGTTGTACTAGTTACATACTAGGTAGTCTATGGTTAGTTGGAAAGGTCAAGGTGAATTGGTTTGGTTGGTTCTTGAAAATGGGTGATCTTCACATATGTTAAAGATTCAATTTTGAATTCTCATTTTAATCAAGTTGTCAAATGTTTCTGTAAGTTTGAAAGGTGGGCTTGGTCTAACAAGGGGTGAAAGAATTGGAATTGTTTCTGTTTGAAATCTTGGACTAGAAACACTCAAAGTGGCCTAGTGAGCAAGATTGGCAAAAATGACCATTTGCTTGTTTTGTTTGTTTTTGATTTTTTTCTCTTGATTTTTTCTTCTTGGAAAAGTTTTAGATGATGTTGTTTTCATCTTTAAACCATTCCTTGCTATTTAGAACAATCACACAAGTCCATTTATGCATTCATACAATCATCACATACACACATTCATTCATATGATTTTAATTAACAAAGTTTTTGTTAACCCTAATTTTGGTGATTGGAAATTGATAATCATTGATCAATATTTTTGGGATGTTACAATCTATGAGTGGTTGACAGAGGTATAGCTGGACATATATGGTACTTGCCAGGGCATCACCAACTCATAGAGTCTTCAGGAACTCATCAGGGTTATAGCTTGCCCGAAAGGGGGCTTAATAGAGGTGTAGTCAGCCCCGAAGGATCATGCAGCCATGCGGGGCCGCGAAGAGGGCAGTGACTGGCTTGGATCTTAGTCTGGGTCTCACACCAAGGAAGTGTGAACGAGCCTGAAACTCGGATGTGCAACAAAGCTAAGATCTCTCATGGAAAAAGTAACGCACCTCTGCAGAGTGTAAGAACTGTAGCTTGTTACTCCTTGTTCCAGGAAGGAGCGACGAACGCAGCAGGAAAGGAACTCCATGAAAGTTCTGGTAAACCTATGAAGGCTGACAGACATAGCTTTAAATAATAAAAGCAACCTTTTAAGAAATGTTTACGAAAACCTGCATTTCCTATGACTTTTGGTCTGTGGCTATAGTTAGTGCATCACACTTATTTTTAGTGAACTTGCTAAGTACGCTTGTACTCAACGTATCTTCTTAACACTTTCTAGATTCTGAAGCCAATACAGACGACGTCTACATCAACTTATGCTCAAGGAATCATCATCATAAGCTAAAGCTCTTCAATGAAGTCAAGGAAGTCAATATATACAACAACTAAACAGAAGATGAAGTTGCTGATTAGATAGGAATATAATCTCTAGCCATAGAACCTATTTCTGTAGAGTACTGGAATAGCAGCAATGCAAGCCCAATAGTTTAAATACTATTCTAGTATTATGATAGTTATAAGTTGATTATTTCTGGTTCTTCTTTGTAAGAAGTTTCTTTCTCTCTCTTTAACCTAGAGTGTTCTTTGGATATTTTGTAAAGAGTTGAGTTGTAACCTATAGTATTTTCTTGGACCTATTGTGTTTCTGTTGTACCACTCTGAGGGATGTAATACATTGAACAGTGTTTCATTGGTGTTATGTCAATAACTATAGTGTGAATTTGCTTGGTTGTTTTATTGTTCATCTTTTGGATACTGAGAATTATCTAGATCCTATGTGGCACTTTAGCTCATACAAGTTCCAATTTGCTTGGTTTGTTTATTGTTCATCTTTTGGATCTTGTGTGTGAGAGTGTTTTTTGGTATGTGTTTCCTCATATTTGGATCTCTATATCCTCATGGAAACCATTAGCTTCAAGTTACTCTAATCACTAGTGATTGTGTGACAATTGGAAGCTACCAAGAATCTCTTTCAAAGCATGAAGCTTAATTCTTATACTTTGTAATATGCTTCTTAGTGTGAATATGATCTTGGATATCCTTGTGAACTACCTCAGGAATATTATTCCCAATACTTCTTGTTCTTGTACAATTAGTACTTGATTTATGGTAGAATTTATTGATCATATTGACTTTGGCCTTTGCTTATTTTTGTTCTATCTCTTGCCAATAAAATGTTTTGTGTTGTCTCCCAAGCTTTCCTTTCCTCTTATGGATCTTATTATTTTATTGGTATCCTCTTGTGTTTTATTTAATGTAGGTAGTAGTGATGATCTCATTTGTGTGCATTTTTCATTCAAAATAAAAATTCTATATGACGCACTACTTATGGGCGAGCTCTCCTATATTGTCTAGAACACTCCTTTTTATGCTTCATCGTTTGATCCATATCGTGTTTTATGTGCTTGGAAGTTTGATATTTTCGTTTTGGTACTTTGTGTGCCATCATGAAAATGTGAAGAGTTTTTTTTGGTTGTTGGAACCTTTCTCTCTTTAGGAGTTGGTTTTGTCTCATTCTTTGTTACATGTTTTGACCTTTTAGAATAAAATAAATCCTTGAGCATTTATGTTTTTCTCTATCTTTTGCTCTTTTGCCTTTGCCTAGTTCATTTGTTGAACATGTGATCTTTCATGTGTTTATTTGGTTCTTTGATACAATTTGGACACCTTGTGTCAAGTCACACTTTTATGTGTGTGCCTTGTTGGTTTACTTGGTGTTTTTGTTCAAATTATATCTCCTTTTGGTTCTTGAAAGTCTTGTACATGCATATTTACTACATGTATATATTATGGCATGATTGCTTACTTTGATCCAATATATAAGGGAAACTCCACCAAATCCTAATGGGCTAAGATGTGCATTAAATTCAATTTCATATAATATGCACATATTTTTGTGGAGGCTCTCCTATATATTGTAGTTGCACTAAATACTTTGGACCCAATATGTATGGGGACCATTTTGTACTTAATGTTGTGTTAGGTACATTAGAGATATTTTGGATGCTTGTCTCATCAATTAGTAAGAAGTGGTTTCTACATAGAGGAGGCAAGCTAGGATGATCAACTAATTCATGTCCTCTTCATCCTACCAATTATATCTCGGTAACAAGTATCTCTCTCTTATGCATACATATCTTGTTCCCAACCTCTAGTGGGTTGCTTGTTGGCATGAATTAGTGTATTTGCATATGTTGGGGTTCTTGCTTTGGCTTTTAAGGGCTCTCTCTATTGTAAATGTGTTTATGTTGAGATGAGTGCATACTATGGGGACTATATAAAATCATGCTCATGATTCACCAATCCCCAATATGTCAATCTAGCAATCTTATTGCCTATCTTTTCCTCAATTACTCTCATGTGCAATAGTGAGTATTTTTGCAAAGTTGATTTCTAATTGTGATACTTGTTTCTTTTCTCCATATATTCCAACTATCCCTTTTCTCTTGGTAATAGTTGTAATGTATGTAGTGTGTTGGTGTTTGAAGATCATCGATGTACAATAAGATATATTTGAGCCTATGGACATGCTTTCAAGCAAACATCTTGTTGGTATATTCTATGACTTCCTTTTGATTTTCATGTGCTTTCTTGAGTATCTATCTTGTGTGTGTTAAATGTTTGTGGGGGAGCGGGAATTCCATATTTGTGCATATTGTATTCATATACAAGTACTAAATTTTTCACAAAGTTGGGGAGCTTCTCTATCTTTATTTAAACACTCATTTGCTCGTATCACATATCTTGTTGCTTCCATTTGGTATCTTTTGTTGTATTAAATTGGTTCTTTTTGGATATTTTGATTGCTCACTTCATTTGTTGAAGTTTCTTTCCTTTTCTTTTCTTTTTGGAATCTTTGGGTCCTCAATATAGTTTTACTTCCTCTCAAGTATTCATCATTTCACATGTGCATATGCACACCTTTGGAGGAATTCTCACTATATTGTCGTCTAGAACTTTTCACTCATTTTGGCAATCGATGCCAATGGGGAAGAAGTTTTGAAGGGTTTAAGGGAAGTTGGCCTTTGCTCTAAGTGTGTTCTTAAGCATTTGCCTCTCATGCTATTGCATCTTTGTGGTTGCTTTGGATGTTGAATATATATAGGAAACTCAACCAACGGTAATGGTTGGCAATCTATGCAATGAAATTCAAGTTCATCACACGTCCATAGATTGTGGGGAGTTTGCTCTATATATTGTGGTTGTACCAACATCACATACTTGTGTAGTATTTGATGTTGGGGCAACCGCCTTGTTTGTTAAATTCCATATTTAAACCCTCTCAAAGGGATTGTCATCAGTTACCAAAATGCGGGAGATTGAAAGGGCATGTATGCCCCAAGTGTGGTTTTGGTAATTAATGACAATCTCTATGGACTAATGTGTAAATTGAGTTTCACTTGTAGGTTTGTCCATTGGCATCGCTTGGGACATGTGTTGGTCTCGAAGTTGAAAGATGGAGATGTTTGGAGGTTGATCAAGACAAGTGCAAAGAGTTGCATCAAGATGGATCAACCTCAAGAACAAATGAAGAAGGGAAAGCTCAAGATGCACCATCTCTAGAAGATCTGATGCTTGAAGCTTTCCATCCTCGATGTTCATGGAGTGATGAATACAAGTTCAAATAAGAGGTCTCCCCATGGAGTATGGGGGAGCAATTTGCAAGTCTTCATCAAACAAGAGCGATAAAGAGCAATCAAGAAAGGTGTTATATCTTGAGAAGGATAAGACGGTCTACATCAAGATCAAGTGGAATGCTCCAGGCAAAGGTATGGTCTTGATATGGTTTCTCTTTTGCCAGTCTCGTGTTGTTTGTTGGGAGACCGGGTTTAGGATAGATAGATGTACTATCAAGAGGGGTTCTCAAGCGGGTGACTCGATCGCATCTTTCGAAGAGAGATCAAACCTTTGCATACATAGCATCATCTTTCTTGGTTGTTATTTGTATCTTGCCCATGAGAGGATCTAGATCCTGTGGTCATCATCATAACAAGCTCTAGTTCATCAAATAAGGATTTACCTTGCATACCTTATTACGGTTCTTGATCGTGCGGGTTTTTATGGCTCCACACCTTGGGAGATATCTCACATATATATACTTGATATTTTCTCCCTTGGTGGTATCCAATATTTAACATTTTGTTGGATTCTACTTGGTTTTATCTTTCCAACAAAATTGGTTTCATCCCAATCGGAGTTTCCAAGCCCAACCTCTTGTATTTTAGGTTTTGGAGGTTTTACTAGTTCATCGGTTCTAGAGAGGTTATACCTTTATCCATTTGGTTTTATCCTTCCATGTTGGACTATGATGTTTCTTTGCATAATCTTGTAGAGTTTGTAGTTTTCTTCAAAACGAGCCCAAGATCATCAAAAAGGAGTCCAAAATCAAGAGTTACTGAAGTTTTCGTGCAATGTTGTCAAACATTTTTGTTTGAACGGAAGTTCCGGCCCAAATTCCAACCCAAGTTACGGTCAGATTCAGTAACTTGTGTTTTGATTTACCGGAAGTTCCGGTGGTGCGCGGAACTGACCCAAACATGTAGATTTCTCTTGCCCTATTTAAGGGACCCCTCTTCCCTAATGTTTCTCCAACTTTTGAGGCCATGTTTGCTAGCTCTTCACTCTCTCTCCTACATTGTTGACCTTCAAAAGATTTCCCTCTCCCCTTCTCCTTCCATGATTCTTGCATCTCTTTGAGGGATTTGAGAGAGGATATCTAGATCTACAACCCCATCTATCCAAATCCCTTGTTCGTGAAGGAATCTTTGAGATCTAGATCTTGGAGAGTTTTTTATTCTCCTATTGTGTTCCTCCTCCCTTATTCCCCCAATATATTTTGTAGCTTTGGTGGAATTTGAGAGTGAAGGACTTGCCTATTTTATTTGGTGCATAGGTTTGAGTTCTCCTCGGACATTCGGCGAGTACAAGCTTGTGGGCTTGTTACTCTTGGGTTCTTGGAATCCTAGAGGGTTGTGTGGTTGGTGTGTTGACTTCTTGAGGCCTCCAATTGAGTTGTGGAGTGTCCTCAAGCTTGTGGCCTTTTGTGGATTTGTAGCCTTTTGTGGATTTGTTCTTGGGAGCCTCCAATTGAGTTATGGAGCTAGCCCCAAGCTTTTGTGGTGACCGCCCTCAAGTGTCCCATAGTGGAGTGAGTGCCCTCCTTTTGTGGTGCGCACTCGGGAGAATAGGGTGAGCCTATTGTGGCGTCGATGAGTTGCATGCCTTCACATCTGGAGTAAGGCCTTGTGTGGCATTGGGTGAGCATCAAGCCATCACACCTCGAGGTGAGCCACTTATGGCGTTCGGAGAGCATTATGCCATAGCACCTCTCCAATGAAGGCGTAGATTATTTGTAGGCAAACTTCGGGATAAATTTTTTTGTCTCCGCGTACATCGATTATCTCTCAACTAAGCCCTTTACTTATGAATTTTACATTTGAAACGAATATGCCCGAGAGGCAATAATAAAGTGGTTATTATGCTATTATAGGTTTATAATAGATGTTTATTTATCATGCTAGAATTATATTAATAGGAAAAAATAATACATGTGTGATTTATAAACAAATAAGGTTCCTAGTAAAGCCTCTCTATACTAGCCTGTTGATTAATGGATGATCAAAGGTTTCCTGGTCATAATATTGGATGTTGTTAATAACAGGGTTTTATCATTGGAGAATGATATAACGAACAGTCACCCGCAGTAGATGTAGCAATACGATCATGTCATCAAGTTTAAATATCTATGACATTCGTAGTAACTCAATGTCCTTAGACCATGCGATCACATCAATCAATTTCACCGGAAGAATACTTTGATTACATCAAACGTCACACTATAACATGCTGATTATAAAGGTGTCATCGGGTATTTGGAAAGTGTTAGTTGAGGCTCGTGGATCAAGAATGTGATTTGTCCATCCGGATGATGGAGATATACTCAGGGCGCTCTCGGTGCTATCACATTGACATAGCTTGCAACAAGCAAGTGATTTGATCACTAGAATGTCATATCACAGGAACGAGAAAAAGATTACTTGTCAGGAACGATATTAAACAAGGTATGGTTGATACCAAGTGATCGGATCTCTTACAAGTAACATATTGAGAGACAAAAGGAATTTGATTACAACGAAAGAGGTTCAGACGATCATGAGATCTTTGAGGAACTAGCAGGAGTCATTATGGATCTCCAGTTCCCACTAATGATTACTGATCAGAAAAAGTCTTGATCATGTATATATAGTTTCCGAATCCATAGGGATACAGAATTAAGGTAAACCAACGCATTTGAGCAGATAGAGAACACAGGAGAAGTTCAATGGACACCACAGAAAATTGTTCTGCTGCATAAAATTATTTTGCCAAATCTGCCAAAATAGTTTCGAGATATCGAAACAAAGCAAGGGATCAAAATGTTAATGTGTTCATTAAATCAAGTTTTCACTAAATGTAATACTAAATAAATGAAGTGTTCATTAAATTGATTTGCATTAAAACAAGAGAATTAAAGTGCTTTAATGGAAAGACCTTTGATTTTTTAGTGGAGAATAAATGGAAGAAAGTGGAGATGGGCATTATGTGAGTGGAGAGAGAACTCACATGAATGAAAGGAGGAGAGGAGAACCCCCTTGGCTCCGGCCAAGGGAGGGGGCTGCCCCCTCTCCCCTATAAAAGGAGGTGGCCTCCTCCCCCTCTCTCACGCACTCTCCCATAGCCTCTCTCATATGCGCTTTGGTTGGCATCTTCTCTCGTTGCTTGCCTTGTCCATTGCCACTAGAAAATGTGTTTGGCGAAGCCGTGATCTAGTCCTTCCCCTCAACCACCACTACCATGGCATAGCGCTATTTGAGTTCCCAAGGATCTGCTACTTCTGTTGCTCGGCTGGAGCGAGGGTTCGGGAGTTGTTGGAGCATCGTATGTGTGACCGATTGCAAAGGCGCTGCCCGTTTGTGGAGCTGATCGTCTGGAAGTCCTTGAGGATGGTCCAACCATGTTTGTTTGCAGGAATGTTTTCCCGCTTATGATCTACGAGGGTGAGTCCATCTGTAACCATTACAAGTATCGCCTAGATATGATCTTGGCAGTTGCAACCGTAGGAATTTTTGTTTTCTATGCAACGAACCCCATCAGTGGTATCAGAGCTATGTATATACGTAGATGCTTTGTACGGTTAGAGCACATGGAGATGTGGGCGTTGATAGTCTTGTTATTGAAAATCTTTTGTACTTCGGATATTGGTGGCATAGTGGGATGATGCGGCCCAGACAAACTTTACATGTCCTCGCACAAGAGAAATGTTCCATGCTTGACATGCAAATCATTTTGAATAAGTTGCTAGCGGTGTGTGTCTCTCCCACTATAGTTTATATCTAATTTGCAACAATGTTCTTAATAAGTTGGTTATCACCGTTGCGGCTGAAGTTTGTAGGTAGAATGGTTCTATCCTAGAAATCCCATAACCGCGTAAAATATGCAAAAATAAATTAGAGGCATCTAACTTGTTTTTGCAGGGAATGTGATGTGATATGGTCGATGATACAAATGTTTTTGTATTCAATGTGTTTTATTGTAAAACAACCGGCATGAGACATATGGTTATTATTTTAATTTTATGGACTGCGTGCCGGAAATTGGAAATCCATGTAATTAGATTAGTGGAGAACAAACTTGATGGTGGCGCCATGGACCTAGGTGACACACCGGTGGAATGATGGAGATCACGCCATGACGCACACGATGGAGATCGAATGCGAGAAGGACCATATCATATCACATTATATATGCATGTGATGTTTATCCTTTGATGCATCTTATTTTGCGTTGATTTGATTGCCTTGGTAGTTTTTGATTGCCTTGGTAGCGTTATAGGTTGATCCCTCCCACTAAATATCAAGATAATAATATGTTCTTCCTTAGTATGCACTATTAAGAAAGTTCATCGTCTCGAAGCACCACATGATGAGCGGGTGTGATAGATTCTATGTTCGCATACAACGGGTGTAAGACAGTTTTGCACACGGGAATACTAAGGTTCTTTCTTGATGATCCTAGCATGTATAAACATGGCCTCGGAACATGAACCGAAAGGTAAAGCACGAGTCATATGGAGATATGATGAACCATGCTGTAACATCCCAATTTCAGCCACTTTGATTTCTTGTCAAAAAGGCAAAAATCAGGGGGAACAAAAACTTTTTCTTGCTAACTGTTGCAATGTATGTTATCTGTTTGCTTGTGCTCATGCAAATGTTTGAGTATTAGATGCTATACTCCTTACCTCAACACTGGTTGACAAAAACTAATTTAAAAAAGAGATGTCTTGGCTCACCTTTCATATTCTCAAATGTTCTGACATTTCAAACTTTAGCCAAGATGATTTTGATACAACAAAAAGTTTTATTAGTTTCTCTTTAACAAAACTATGGAGACCTACATATAATCTCCTTATGCTTTCAAGACAAATCATTCAACTACTCTTACCTCTAAGTTTTCCAAAACCTTATTATAAAGCTTTTGAAATCTACTCTTGATAGAGATACCAAGGGATCTCACCTTATTCAAACTCCATCCTTTCAACATACCCACCCTTACCTCAAGCTAGACTTAATGGTAGCCTTAGTAGTAGTTGATAAGTTCGGAATAGATGATTTGCCTTGATCTGCTGATTGGCTTGTGTGCTTAGGAACTAGAGTGATCTAATATAGTAGCTCATCCTTTAGGACTAGATCAATGTTGAGATCCCCAAATCTTGAACCAAACATCCTAATTTACATCACAGATCATTTCTGAGCTACTCTTTTATATTAGCATCCAACTCATCAAGGACCTACTACAATCATGAATCCACTCTACACAATGTATACTTCAACATCATCCCCTTGATGATAAGAATAAACCCTTGTATTCTTCTGTCACATCCCAAAAATTTCCAAATTTTGAAATGTGAAAAATAAATAAACAAAATAAATAATTGTTGAAATTTAGGGTGAAAAGAAACTTTTGTTTCTAAATGGAAACTTAAAAACCCATCTTGAACAAACTTTGAATAAAGTTTGAATCCAACTAAATTCAAATCAAGTGAAATGCATTCTTCATAAATGCATCTTGAAATTTAAACACTTGGAAAATAAACCAAAACTCTAAAACCCTAATGGAAGAAAAACATTTCCAAGATCTCTCTAAGACAATAGGTTTGATACATATAATTTTTTTAGCATCAAGCATTTATGAATGATCAAGAATGACAAATAGAAATATTATAAAACCATAGAAATTGGTTTCACTTAATTTGGAGCCATAGATAAAATCTTATGAATTTAATAAGATAAGGAAATTGAATTCCCAAAACTAATAAAGCTCCTATCTAAAATCCATACCAAATGGTGAACAAATAATCCTAAAGAGATATAAAAGGATAAACAAATATTAAATTAGATTTTACAAATTAGAATCACCAAGTTTGGATTTTCAAATAAAAAGATATGGATTTTATAAGATAAAGAAAGAAATAATAAATAAGGACTATTTTAAAGAGCCAAATTAAAACTTGGCCAAGCAAATAAAATAAAATATTTTTGTTTAGTAAAAAGCGTAAAGGATTATTTAAATAAAATCATAAGGATTTATTAATATCCATTTTTATTTAAGTAAAGACTTTTCCCAATTTAAATGAACATTAAAACTTATTAAAGTATTTAAATTATAATTCAAAATGAATCATTTAACACCCTTTTAAATAAATAAAACCTACTGAAAATGTCACACCCCAAGATTTTCCAAATCTTGTAATGTGAAAAATAAATGAATAAAATAAAAACTTTGTTGATTTTCAGGGGCCAGAAGAAACTTTTTGAATTTAAATGGAACCTCAAACCCATTTGAATCAAATAAAATCCTAAAGGGATTAAAAAAAGAAGATAAACATTTTAAATAAAGGAAAACAAAATATTTTGGATCATTAAAATAAAAGGATTTGGTTTTAAATTGAAATAAAAGATTTATAAATAAAGATTATTTTATAAAGCCAAATTAAAACATTGGCCAAGCTTTGGATTTAAAACATTTTGTTTTCAATAAAGAATAACAAAAGTTGATTCAAATAAAATAATAAAGAATTAATGTCCAAGTTTTATTTAAGTAAAAGGTTTTACCATTTTAATTAAAACCTCAAAACTTATTAATTTATCTTAAATAAGTTTTCCAAGTATTTTATATTTTCAAATAAAACCTACTGATTTTGTTTTGTAAATATTTGGATTTCAAATGGAGATTTTATTAAAATAAATCAAACCCAATTTGATTAAATAACTTTGGTCTATTTTATTTAATTATTAAATAAGATCCTAAAAAGAATAAAACATATTTTATTTTTGGAATTTAGGTTTATGCTGATAAACAGAGCCAAATTCAAAGTACAAAGTTGAGTGGTTGTTTGAATCAAATTGAGTTTTTGTTTGAAATTCAAAACAGAAATTAAATTCAGAAAAAGAAAAAGATTACAGGAAGAAAAAATAGAGTCGGACCTGACCCAACTGGCCAAGCCCAACTAAGCCCAGCATCCCAGCTCCCCTCTCCCCGAAAGAAAATAATTTATACCCAGATTCAGACCCACAGAACCAATGACCAGTGGACCCTCCCCCTTGTTTCTTTTCCCACTGACCAACCGACCCCACCTGAGCGAACCGTTTTCTTTACCGCGGAAAGAACCCACTCAGTCACAGACAACCTGGACCCACTTCTCCTTCCCCTCTTTCACTGACGAGACAACCCCACGCAACCAGCTCATCGTCTTCAACCCCGCGATGACCACGCCCTCTCCTCGCTGCTGTTGCTGTCTTCAATCCCCGCGATCAATTCGCAGTAATTCCGTGCCTTAAACCTCGCAGCGATCACGCCCATTTAAGCGCCTGCGTCTCCTCCTCCTTTTTCCCCAGACCACTCCTCCTCTCTGCCCCTAGGCTGTCGCCAATCCCTTCTGCACGCCGCCATCTCCGACGAGGTTCGGTGTCGATTCCGGCCAAGCCACACCACCCCGAGCCTCCCTGAGCACGCTGACAGCTTCCCCACTCCCAGACGCTTCTCCCCGTGCCCTTCATTCAACCGCGGGCGCCCCGGAGCGTCGGCTTTGACAAGCTCCGACAGCGCCGCCGTCTGCTTCTTCTCCGACAAGCCCCACAGGTAGATTCCGACCACCCCGCACCCTCTCGTTCACGCACACAGCTCTGCCTTGATCTTACGCTTCTAATCGTGCCCTCGTTTTGCTTCGGGGTGAACCACAGAGTCGACTTCGACCACGACCACGCGCAACCGACGCCAGCAGGAACTCCGGCGAGCAATTAGTTCCACCCCAGCGCGCCCCTCGCCTCCTCGCAACCATGTCGAGCTTTCCCACGACCCTGCGATCACGGTGAGCCTTCTCCTTCTCTTCCTTGCGTCCAGTATCACCGGCGACCACCTCGCCTGAGCGCTGCCGCCAGAGCGCCGCCGATTAATAGTCAGAGTAGTTAGGACCGTTAGATTTGGATCTGACGTTTAGGAAAGAAAGTGAGCGAAGGGGTATCGAGAAACCAGTGCCGTGCGATCCCACTTAGATCCAACGATCCAGAGAGATCAATCCGACCGAACCGGTATTGTCCAGTAAGAACTTGACGCGTGGCACTAGATCTGTTTAAAAGAAATTTGAATCAGATTTAATTGCAAACTTCAAACCTCTGTAACTTTCAAACCACACGCCCAAAAATTACAAATTTTATGTCGTTGGATTAAGGAGAGCAAGCCCTAGCCAACTGTGGAATTAGTTCAGTAAATACTATCTGTTAACTTGTTTGAATTTGCAGATTCTTTTGTGAGCTTGTTTAGAGTATAAAAATTGTTTAAAATTGATTTTAAGGTTAAAACTTTTCCAAAATGGTTTGATGTGACCTTACTGACCCGAGGAGCCAACCTTTGGTGTTGAAAATGATTTTAGAAAAGTTTAGGTTAAATTATTTGACTTAGCCATTTTTTAGCCAAATAAAAAGAATGGTTTTTGTTATAAAAATATTTATGGAAAGAAAACTTTAAGAAAATGGTTTGATCAAACCTACTGACCCAAAACACCAAGTTTTGCAATAGCAAACTCATTTAGTGGAAACATAAAGTTTTGCTTGGATAAAAACATTTTTCACCACATAAAAATGATGAATGGATTTTAAAATGGTTTATGGACTAAAACCCTTTTGCAAATGACTTTGCCACTTTGGAAAATGACCAAATTGGAACTTACAAAGTTTAGAATCCTAGTGGAGACCACCTTTACAATTAGGACCATCTCTTGCATGATTGCATGCATGATTTAAAACCCATAGATTTATGTGTGTATGAAATGTGTTTGTTGATTATTTGGAATGCTAGTTGATTGGTGTTTTGCTTGATTGACTTGTAGTGAATTTAGCAAAGTGTGAGACTAGCAAGATCAAGGAAAGAACCACCATTCCCTACCAAAAAGGCAAGTTACACTATCATACAAAAGTCCTACTACTTTCATTATACTTAGTGGATTTTGAAAACATGTATGAAAAGATATTTCAATACTTATGCTATGCTAAATCCTAATAGGATTCCCTATACAATCCTTAGTGAAAATATTGTAGTTGATACATGCTTAGCCCTGCTAAATTTTGAAAAGAGACACATGTTGAGATTTTACAAAGGATGAAAAAAGGACTTGTGTTTTACATAATAAAACAAGGACTCAATGAACCACCTAGGTGGTGGACACTTTAAGTTTTGGAGAAGGTGGCAACAAAAGGAACCATGTCTATGAGATTCACTTTGTGTTGTGCTCCAAAAGGAAAACCACCTAGGAAACTTAGAGATTGAACATGTTTCTCCAATTGTGGCTTTCGGGTGCAACCACATGCTATTATGGCTCTGGCTTAGTCAACTACATTAGGAAGACCCATACATTGTCTTTAGTTACCGGACATGGGGATCTGGAATGCTTCATGGGGGCTGAAGACAAGCTAGCAATGATGTATGGGAGGACCTTTTGGAAAGACTTCGTCACATTCTCAATCTGCCAGTACTCCATCTTGGTGAGCACTAATCCAGTAGGCCACTGGTGGCAACAAGATGAGATTGTGACATGTGGGTAAAGTGTACTCCTTCTGCAGAAGATAATAAAATCTAAGTACTTAGCCGTGTCCCCGGTTATGGACAATACTGAGCAACTAAAGTTTGAACTATGGGAGATCTCGACATTCCAACTTCTAAAATAAAAACTTGATGCACTTGGGGGTACCAAGGAATTCAAAGAGATTTTGTTAAGCTTGATGCACTTGGGGTTACCAAGGTGCTCAAGAGCATGATGTACTTGGGGTTACCAAGGAACTCATGAGATTTTGATAAAACTTGATGCACTTGGGGTTACCAAGTAGCACAAGAGATTTTGACAAGGACTTGAACACTTGAGTTTCTACCAAGGAGTTCAAGGAATTTGGAAAAGGAGATTTGATAAAGGACCAAAACCATTTTGAAAAGATAGGATAAATTTTGCTTTATGCAAATAAGCCTTAAAATCTACTTAGCCAAATATGCATGTATTGATAAGATCCACTCATAATATACAAAGTAGTGAAACTTGCCAATACAATTCAAATGTATTGACCTTTGTGGCTGTAACTTGTAATGTTGCAGGTTTGATTGATTTTAGTGAAGATTGTGTGATTAGGATTACAAAGTCTACAACCAACATCTGCCTGTGGCACTTTGAAGATGAAGGACCCCATGATTATAGTTATTCCGCTGTAATGTAATATAATAGCCAAATGAGCTATGTGAGATGTAATAAAATTATGTTATTCCTGGTTATAAAGTTATAATATGACCTTTGTATCTTGATATTACATCTTAACTGTGAATGCTAGCTATCGATCCAGGGACTAGCATTGTAAAACACAGGAGGGATCAATCTTAATAAAGGTTGGGACCTCTACAGATGGTATCAGAGCATTGTGTTGCCTGTAAGATTTGTGAACCCTAGGATTGGACAAAAACCCTTAGAAGAATAAGAGTTATGTTTTAATCCAAAACTTATTTACAAAACACGTGTAAACTCTTTCCTCAACCATTTTGGTTTCAACTCTACTTCTCTTCTATTACAACTTGATGGGAAAACCTACCCCATGGCCCAAGACTACACCATGTGCAAAGGACTACTTCAACATCTTCAACTCTAATGACTACAACTTCTTCAACTCTAATGACTTCAACATCTTCAGCATATTCTCCAAGGACTTCCAGCTTGGAAACTACTAAGGACCACAAGTGAGACAAGGAAATCTTGCTCAAGAGTTAGAGACTGAGGGAATGCAAAATAAGAAGGAGCCCTCAACATCACTTGAAGTTTTGCCACCAAGAGTTCTTCTCAAGGAAACCATGATCTGATACAAGAAGAATCAAGAAGGAAGGAAAGATCTCAAGTGAACCATATAGATGGACCACCATATTTTAACTAAGTCAAAACACACCAACTTATGTGGTGTAACGAAAATATTTTGTTGACTAAGTATGTGCCTGAACCTTGTTTGAGTGAAATGTTTGGTTTGTGTTTGCATGCACATTGTTTGTGTGAATTGTGATGTGTGTGAGTAGAAATATTTCCTTAAGAATATCTTGCCTATTCTAATCTCCCTTCAACCCAAACAGATGACTACTTCAAAAGATTCCAAGGTTGATGACACCAACACCAACCAAGCTGACAGCATGAAAGAGCTCATAGCAACCCAACACCAGTTGAACCAACTGACAGCTCAGTTCATAACCAACAATAGTGATAAAGATCCAGCACTGCAAAAGTTTTTGGAAGAGCAATCCCAACTGATGCTTAAGGTGACTAATCAAATGATCAGCATGGAAGAAAGCTATCCCAAGAGAGTTTATGATAACAAGGATGACAAGAATGTTATTCTAGATGGAGCCCCAGCTTGTGTTATTTGTGGAGACAAGGATCATACTTCCAAGGAGCATGAAGGACAATGCCCCAATTGTGAAGAAGAACATCCTATTGGACAATGCCCTACCTCTCAAGCTACTTGCTACCTGTGTGAAGGAAGTGATCATACTCCTAATCAATGCCCTATCTACTTCATGGTGGAACAAAGGAAACAAGAAGGATCCAAGTCTACCAAAGGAAAAGGACCACTTATACCTCCAAACAAGACAACCCAATTCAAAGGACTAAAGAAACTTAAGAAACAAAAGCAAGACATGAGCCTTGCACAATGTCGTAAATGTAAGGAAATGGGGCACTACTCCAGTGGATGCCCAGAGGACAAGAATAATAAAGAGATTGACCAAGTGTGGTGCAACAACTGCAAAGAGTTAGGCCACTATGTAGAAACTTGTCCACAAGAGCCACGTAAAGAACTCAAGGACATTCATTGTTTCAACTGCAAGAACCCAGGACACTATGCAAGCAACTGTCCAAAAAAGATGAAGAACAAGTTGAACAAGCCTATGGAGAAACTCAACCTTGGCCCATGAGCTTCATGAGTAAAGAATGGAAACTAAGGACACCCTGCAAATGTTTGCTTAGTGAAATTTTCCCCAGGATCCCAAGAAGGACAAGATGTAATTTTTGTTTGGAAATTTTTAAGGGTGATAGTACCCTAGTTGTTTTGAACTTGCTTGTAACCCTAACCTCCCCAAATCTCGGGACGACATTTATTTTAAGGGTGGTAGCCTATCACACCCCAAGATTTTCCAAATCTTGTAATGTGACAAATAAATGAATAAAATAAAAACTTTGTTGATTTTCAGGGGCCAGAAGAAACTTTTTGAATTTAAATGGAACCTCAAACCCATTTGAATCAAATAAAATCCTAAAGGGATTAAAAAAAAGATAAACATTTTAAATAAAGGAAAACAAAATATTTTGGATCATTAAAATAAAAGGATTTGGTTTTAAATTGAAATAAAAGATTTATAAATAAAGATTATTTTATAAAGCCAAATTAAATCATTGGCCAAGCTTTGGATTTAAAACATTTTGTTTTGAATAAAGAATAACAAAAGTTGATTTAAATAAAATAATAAAGAATTAATGTCCAAGTTTTATTTAAATAAAAGGTTTTACCATTTTAATTAAAACCTCAAAACTTATTAATTTATCTTAAATAAGTTTTCCAAGTATTTTATATTTTCAAATAAAACCTACTGATTTTGTTTTGTAAATATTTGGATTTCAAATGGAGATTTTATTAAAATAAATCAAACCCAATTTGATTAAATAACTTTGGTCTATTTTATTTAATTATTAAATAAGATCCTAAAAAGAATAAAATATATTTTATTTTTGGAATTTAGGTTTATGCTGATAAACAGAGCCAAATTCAAAGTACAAAGTTGAGTGGTTGTTTGAATCAAATTGAGTTTTTGTTTGAAATTGAAAACAGAAATTAAATTCAGAAAAAGAAAAAGATTACAGGAAGAAAAAATAGAGTCGGACCTGACCCAACTGGCCAAGCCCAACTAAGCCCAGCAGCCCAGCTCCCCTCTCCCCGAAAGAAAATAATTTGCACCCAGATTCAGACCCACAGAACCAATGACCAGTGGACCCTCCCCCTTGTTTCTTTTCCCACTGACCAACCGACCCCACCTGAGCGAACCATTTTCTTTACCGCGGAAAGAACCCACTCAGTCACAGACAACCTGGACCCACTTCTCCTTCCCATCTTTCACTGACGAGACGACCCCACGCAACCAGCTCATCGTCTTCAACCCCGCGATGACCACGCCCTCTCCTCGCTGCCGTTGCTGTCTTCAATCCCCGCGATCAATTCGCAGTAATTCCGTGCCTTAAACCTCGCAGCGATCACGCCCATTTAAGCGCCTGCGTCTCCTCCTCCTTTTTCCCTAGACCACTCCTCCTCTCTGCCCCTAGGCTGTCGCCAATCCCTTCTGCACGCCGCCATCTCCGACGAGGTTCGGTGTCGATTCCGGCCAAGCCACACCACCCCGAGCCTCCCTGAGCACGCTGACAGCTTCCCCACTCCCAGACGCTTCTCCCCGTACCCTTCATTCAACCGCGGGCACCTCGGAGCGTCGGCTTTGACAAGCTCCGACAGCGCCGCCGTCTGCTTCTTCTCCGACAAGCCCCACAGGTAGATTCCGACCGCCCCGCACCCTCTCGTTCACGCACACAGCTCTGCCTTGATCTTACGCTTCTAACCGTGCCCTTGTTTTGCTTCGGGGTGAACCACAGAGTCGACTTCGACCACGACCACGCGCAACCGACGCCAGCAGGAACTCCGGCGAGCAATTAGTTCCACCCCAGCGCGCCCCTCGCCTCCTCGCAACCACGTTGAGCTTTCCCACGACCCTGCGATCACAGTGAGACTTCTCCTTCTCTTCCTTGCGTCCAGTATCACCGGCGACCACCTCGCCAGAGCGCTGCCGCCAGAGCGCCGCCGATTAATAGTCAGAGTAGTTAGGACCGTTAGATTTGGATCTGACGTTTAGGAAAGAAAGTGAGCGAAGGGGTATCGAGCAACCAGTGCCGTGCGATCCCACTTAGATCCAACGATCCAGAGAGATCAATCCGACCGAACCGGTATTGTCCAGTAAGAACTTGACGCGTGGCACTAGATCTGTTTAAAAGAAATTTGAATAAGATTTAATTGCAAACTTCAAACCTCTGTAACTTTCAAACCACACGCCCAAAAATTACAAATTTTATGTCGTTGGATTCAGGAGAGCAAGCCCTAGCCAACTGTGGAATTAGTTCAGTAAATAGTATCTGTTAACTTGTTTGAATTTGCAGATTCTTTTGTGAGCTTGTTTAGAGTATAAAAATTGTTTAAAATTGATTTTAAGGTTAAAACTTTTGCAAAATGGTTTGACGTGACCTTACTGACCCTAGGAACCAACCTTTGGTGTTGAAAATGATTTTAGAAAAGTTTAGGTTAAATTATTTGACTTAGCCATTTTTTAGCCAAATAAAAAGAATGGTTTTTGTTATAAAAATATTTATGGAAAGAAAACTTTAAGAAAATGGTTTGATCAAACCTACTGACCCAAAACACCAAGTTTTGCAATAGCAAACTCATTTAGTGGAAACATAAAGTTTTGCTTGGATAAAACATTTTTCACCACATAAAAATGATGAATGGATTTTAAAATGGTTTATGGACTAAAACCCTTTTGCAAATGACTTTGCCACTTTGGAAAATGACCAAATTGGAACTTACAAAGTTTAGAAGCCTAGTGGAGACCACCTTTACAATTAGGACTATCTCTTGCATGCTTGCATGCATGATTTAAAACCCATAGATTTATCTGTGTATGAAATGTGTTTGTTGATTATTTGGAATGCTAGTTGATTGGTGTTTTGCTTGATTGACTTGTAGTGAATTTATCAAAGTGTGAGACTAGCAAGATCAAGGAAAGAACCACCATTCCCTACCAAAAAGTCAAGTTACACTATCATACAAAAGTCCTACTACTTTCATTATACTTAGTGGATTTTGAAAACATGCATGAAAAGATATTTCAATACTTATGCTATGCTAAATCCTAATAGGATTCCCTATACACTCCTTAGTGAAAATATTGTAGTTGATACATGCTTAGCCCTGCTAAATTTTGAAAAGAGACACATGTTGAGATTTTACAAAGGATGAGAAAAGGACTTGTGTTTTACATAATAAAACAAGGACTCAATGAACCACCTAGGTGGTGGACACTTTAAGTTTTGGAGAAGGTGGCAACAAAAGGAACCATGTCTATGAGATTCACTTTGTGTTGTGCTCCAAAAATAAAACCACCTAGGAAACTTAGAGATTGAACATGTTTCTCCAATTGTGGCTTTCGGGTGCAACCACATGCTATTATGGCTCTGGCTTAGTCAACTACATTAGGAAGACCCATACATTGTCTTTAGTTACTGGACATGGGGATCTGGAATGCTTCATGGGGGCTGAAGACAAGCTAGCAATGATGTATGGGAGGACCTTTTGGAAAGACTTCGTCACATTCTCAATCTGCCAGTACTCCATCTTGGTGAGCACTAATCCAGTAGGCCACTGGTGGCAACAAGATGAGATTGTGACATGTGGGTAAAGTGTACTCCTTCTGCAGAAGATAATAAAATCTAAGTACTTAGCCGTGTCCCCGGTTATGGACAATACTGAGCAACTAAAGTTTGAACTATGGGAGATCTCGACATTCCAACTTCTAAAATAAAAACTTGATGCACTTGGGGGTACCAAGGAATTCAAAGAGATTTTGTTAAGCTTGATGCACTTGGGGTTACCAAGGTGCTCAAGAGCATGATGTACTTGGGGTTACCAAGGAACTCATGAGATTTTGATAAAACTTGATGCACTTGGGGTTACCAAGTAGCACAAGAGATTTTGACAAGGACTTGAACACTTGAGTTTCTACCAAGGAGTTCAAGGAACTTGGAAAAGGAGATTTGATAAAGGACCAAAACCATTTTGAAAAGATAGGATAAATTTTGCTTTATGCAAATAAGCCTTAAACTCTACTTAGCCAAATATGCATGTATTGATAAGATCCACTCATAATATACAAAGTAGTGAAACTTGCCAATACAATTCAAATGTATTGACCTTTGTGGCTGTAACTTGTAATGTTGCAGGTTTGATTGATTTTAGTGAAGATTGTGTGATTAGGATTACAAAGTCTACAACCAACATCTGCCTGTGGCACTTTGAAGATGAAGGACCCCATGATTATAGTTATTCCGCTGCAATGTAATATAATAGCCAAATGAGCTATGTGAGATGTAATAAAATTATGTTATTCCTGGTTATAAAGTTATAATATGACCTTTGTATCTTGATATTACATCTTAACTGTGAATGCTAGCTATCGATCCAGGGACTAGCATTGTAAAACACAGGAGGGATCAATCTTAATAAAGGTTGGGACCTCTACAGAAAAGGTTTGGTGAAATTTTGATTTCAAATAAGGGTTTGAAAATTTTAATTAAATCTTATTTGATTAATGACAAATGCTTATTTTAATAAAGAATAAAACCATAAGAAGAATAAAAGAATTATTCCTAAAATGGTATTTAAAATACATGTTTAGACGGTATGGAAATATACTGAACATTTGAAAAGGGTTTGAATTCAAACAAGGTTTGAAATTATTTGAATAAAATCAAAACAGAAAATCAATTGGGAAAAAGAAAAAGAAACAAGAAAAGAAAAAAAATAAAAGAACCTAGCCCAGCCCAACTAACCTATCTGGCCCAGCAACCAGCCCACTCCCTCTCCCGCAGGAAAACGGTTCGCACCCAGACTCCCACCCACGCAGACTCTGACCGCTGGACCCCACTCCCTCTTTCTCTCTCATGCTGACAGAGCAGCCCCACTTTCCAGATTATCTTCCCCACCCGCGACCACTTATCCCCAAACCTCGTCGCCGTTACATACTTGATTCTGCGGGCTTAATTCCCCTTAAAGCCGCGACGATTACTCACAGGAATCACGCCATTTAATCGCACCACCCTCCTCTCTCTTTTCCCCCAGGCTCCCCGCACACATTGCCCAGGGGCTGCTCGGAATTCTCGCAGTAGCACCTCTGTATCCGACGAGCATCCGCGGCGATTCCGGCCAGCCCACGCCCCCTTGCTCCCATGGCGCATACGAGCATACTCCCTAGCCTCTGGCGCATCTCCCAGTGTCGCTCGTTCAGCCGCGCGTGCTCTGCATCGTCGTCAACATCAATGCTAAGCACCACCGTCGTCTGTTTCCACTCCGACGAGTTCCCCAGGTAGCGTTTAACCACCCCTCTCCTCCTCTTTCACACACTCGTACTCGCCACGACTTCACGCATCAAACCGTACTCTCCTCGTGTCTTTACAAGCCCCGTAGCGTCGCCTCCGTCAACGTCTGAGAGCACCCGACGTCTTTGCGAACTCCGGCGAGCGATTCACATCAACTCCGTGCGCCCCTTCGCCAACCAAGCATGCCTTGAGCTTCACCACACCCCTGTGACCAATGTGAGCTCTCTCTCTCTCTCTCTCTCTCTCTCTCTCTCTCTCTCGCTTCCTATACTGCCGGTGACTCCACCGTCTAACCGCGCCGCCGCCACTCGCCGCTGCCAGCGCCGCCAACTTTTGGTCAATCGCGTGAGAGACGTAGGATCTTGATCTAATGGTTGCAATAGAAACTTAAATGAAGAGGTACGCAGTGATCTGAGCCGCTTAGATCTAATTAGATCCAACGCTCCACAGAGCTCAATCCTCGTGAACTGTTTTTGACCAATCAAAACACAACACGTGGCTCAGGTTTTGTTTTAAAAACAGAATAGAATCTATTAGATGTTTGATTTTGTAAATTGCATAACTTTTGGTCCACACGTCCAAGTTTTGCAAATTTTATATCAATAGAATCAGCAAAACAAGTACTATCCAGCCATGCACTTTGTTGAATGAATTGCTTCTATTAAATTGGTTGTTTTTACAGAAACTTGTGTAGGCGTAATTTGAACATAAAAATTATTCTAGAAATGTTTTTAGGATAAAATCTTTGGCAAATGGATTGTTTTGAACCTACTGACCATAGAAACCAACTTATGGATTTAAAAATGTATTTTATGATGTTAAAGAATGAATCTTTGAATTAAAGCATTTCTAGTTAAATAAAAATAATGTTTATGTTTTAAAAATGCTTTTTGAGTAAAACCTTTGGAAAATGATTTGATTTAAACTCTCTGACCCTAAACACCAAGTTTTAAGATTTAAAAATATATTTTGATGAACCCTATAAATTTTTTACTTTGCTAAAAGGCATTTCCAACAACATAAAATATTGTTTTGGTATAAAAATGGTTTATAGGTGAAACCTTTTACAAATGGTTTTAATATTAAACACTTGACCATAAAACACTAACATTGTGTTTAAAAATGTGTTTTTCAAACACTAGAAAATATTACTTTGATTTGAACCATTTCTAGCAAAACAAAAATGACTTAAAAGTGGCCATTTTCACTAACTTAATATCAAATGGTTTTACCACATTTATAAATGACCAATAGGTGTTTTAAAATGATTATAACCTACTATAAACCACTTTTCCAAATAAAATAATCTTTGTCATGCTTGCATGCATTGCTTTGTTTTTATTATTCTATGTAATGATTGCTTGAATGGTAGATTGAATATTTGCTTGCTTGATTGAATTGTAGTGAAATTTGAAGAGTGTGACTATTGCAAGATCAAGGAGTGAACTTATATTATCTACCAAAAAGGCAAGTGATGCTTCATACTTTTGTCCCATTATTTTCAGTATGCATTAGTGATATTTTTAAGCAGGACTTGCATGGAATTTTTGCTAAGTATAAACTATGCCATGGGAAATCCTAGTAGATGAAACCTTAGTAGAATTTTCCTAAGTTAAGATTCCTACTACTATCATGCTTAGCTTAGCTAGTAGAAAACAAGGGTGGATTATATTCATGCTATGGAATATTTCTAAGTCAAGGACTTGTGTTTTGATTAATAAAACAACTAAGTGAATGAATCACCTGGGTGGAATGGAAAGAAAGGTTTGTGTTGAGTGGTTACGCAAGTCCAGTATACTGGGGAAAACTTGGGCATCAACAAGTCCAATATACTGGGGAAACTTGGTATCTCACTTGTGGAATGCCACCCAGGAAGAAAGAGATTTGAGATGTCAAATGTTGAGAAGCTTCAAGTGCAGCCACTTGGCATTATGGGCTCTGCCTGGATCATATAGGTTGCAATAACTTAGCCAAATGGACAGTTGGTGGTAGGGGATGATAGGTTGGAACGCGTCCATTCTGGTCTAAGGGAAGGCTTCTGAAAGGTCTTGTCTTGGTGAAACCAAGTCTTGTGGGGAAAGTGCACCACCTCTGCAGATGGAAGAAACTAAGTACTTAGCCGTGTCCCTGGTAATGGACAACTTGAGCATCAAGACATGGAAGCTATCAAGAATCTCCTCGTCCCAATTTTCTAAGTTAAAACTTGTGGTTGAACAAGGGTGAAGGTTCACCAATTTCTATTGGTGGTTCCTTGGGAAAGTTTTTGCCAAACAAAAACTTAGTGTTTTCAAATGATAAGGAAAATCTATTTTGAGCAAAGCAAGCCTAAGATCCACCTATCGAAATGCATATAGATGATAGACTCCACTATACTACCATAGTATCACTTGCCAATACAATTCAAATGTATTAACCTTTGTGGCTGTAACTTATTATGTTGCAGGTTTGTTTGATGTTAGTGAAGTGTGTTGATTAGGATTACAAGTCTACAACCAACATGATTGCCTGTGGCACTTTGAAGATGAAGGACTCCATGCTATAGTTATTTCTGCTGCATTGTAATGAGATAGCCAATTGAGTTATGTAAGATGTAATGAATTATTTTATTCCTGGTTATAAAGTTGTATTATGACCTTTGTTTCTTGATATTACATCTTAACTGTGGATGCTAGCTATTGATCCAGGGACTAGCATTGTAAACACAGGGATCTCTACCTTATTAAAGGTTGGGACCTCTACATCTTCCCTCTTTCATAAATGTCCAAATCCACAAATCTCCCAAATATGGCCAAGTCCGAAATCCTTATCTGGATTCAATCTTTGGGACTCCACCCATTCTAATCAATGTACAATTTTTGAGAATGTACCTAAACCATCTTGATGTACATAATGAGTAATAACAAGGCCCACTCTTGACCTTGGCTAATCCATTCTTGTACCCACTCATCCATGATGGTTTTTGTAGTCAAGATAATAATCTTTTCTGCAAATATTATCTTGCCTACTTTGGCAGAAGCTCACATCCATGTGCTACCTCCCCTTGAACAACTCTCTGCATGGTTATGCTCGACTAACCATGGTCTATAAATCCATCCTTCACTTGTTTCCATTGGAGCCTTGTGCTTCTCAAACCCACATGGTTTACGAGGCATCATGACATATCTGTTATGGCAGCCTTATTTTCAACAAAGTTTGTCATCACTCCTAGATCACCTCAAATACAACCTAAGACAAACCTTTGCTGCCTTTATCATCTATAAAAATTGGTCTAACCATCCACCTATCACATGTACCAAGGTGAACTCTAATCTCCCAAATCCAACTAAGTTTAGGTGGTATAAAAATATCAAAACCCTAGATCATCCCCATCTAGTTTACTTCCTTTTTTAATGTGGAATTCCAAAACTCAAGGTTGGTTATGATAGATACTTCATATTGATATCATGCACTTGGGATAGAAATTTTTTCCAAATAATTCCCCTAATTATTTGGAACCCAAAAACTATTTAAATTCCATTCTTGGCAAAACCCTAAACACCTTGCCCATAAAGGCAACTTTGTTTTTCTCCAAATTACCTTGCCAACTCAAGGCATAGTATCATATCCTAACCTCCAAACCAAAAAATAAATATTCTTGAGATTCTTTATTATTTATTTTTTCCCTTTTTCTTAAATGGCAGAAACAAGAAATAATAGCTCAAAATAATTTTCATCTCAAATAAATTCCCCAATGTGTTGACATGGCATTTAGAACCATTTCACACCAAAAACCTATCTTTTATAATGTAAAAATAACACATTAGCTTCTATAAACCATTTCTGCACTTTTTGAATAAAGGCTTTTAAATGGACTTATAATCTTTAGAAAATCCCAGATAAATCTTGGAGAGATATTTCGACCTCATCTACATACCAGTACCATTTTCTTCACAAGTCTCAATTTTTTCAATCTCTACAAGGTCAATTAAACCCTAATCTAAAACCCACCCAAACCATCACAAAGCTTGGTCCAGTAAACTTACATAACACACCTCACCCTCTCCAGGTCATACAATGTAGCAAAGCTACTGTACCACCCCCTCACTTTGCACTTTATGATTGGAAGAGTAAGAGGACACCATTTGAAAAACAACTCTTGTCCCCCTCTTAATATCTCGGCTGCCATGTAACATCCCTAAATTCATATTCCAAAACTCATTCATATCATCCTTGCATTCATCATCATTTAGGGTTTTCTCACAATCATTTCAAAAACAGGAGCATTTGTGGCTCATTATTTTTATGTATGAAAACCCTAGCCTTTGTGCTACATGCTTTTGGGAAAGATGCTGTTATTTATTCAGAATGTTTTGAATTCAAACTTAAGTGGTCTCAAAATCTTGAACAAAATATCAAAAGCAAAATATGAATTAAAACAAATCCTATGCCTATTATCACCTCTCATAAAGGCATAGTTTAATTTATTTGCAAAAGGACCCAAGTGTTCTGAAATGTTTAGATGTGTTTGACACTCATTTAAGAGCAAGTTTTATTTTACAAAAGTCCTGTAAAGTTTTGGATTCAAAAAGATTTGAATAAGTTTTGGATTCAAAAAGATTTGAATTTAGGTTTAAAAACCATTTCTGGAAATTCAATCTGAAAAAGAAAAAGAATTAAGAAGGAAAAAAATAGCCAACCAGCCAATCTGGCCGACCCAGCCCAACACGGCCCAGACTAGCCCAGCAGTGCACACCCCGCGAATCGTTTTCTTTACCCACTCTCGCACCCACCAGCCCACTGACAGAAGGGACCCGCTTCCACTCCCCTCTCTCGCTGACAACCACGGCCCACCCGAGCATCGTCGTCTCCACCCCCACGACCTGTTCGTCCCCAAATTGACGCGGCCGTTTCCTGTTGATTACGCAGCTTAAATTCGCGTTAAGGCACGAGTGATTCTCGCTCGCGAGCAGGCTACATAAACCCCCTCTGCCCCCTCTCTCTTCTCCCCCAAACCCCAAGCACAGAACGCCCCCAGGCTGCGCACATTGCTCTCTGCAACCCCGCCGTCTCCGACGACTGCGCCGGCGAATTCCGGTGAGTCTCGTGTTCCCCTCTGCCTCTCATTCATGCTGTCTTGTCCAGTGAGTCTCGGCGCATCTACTGACACACCCCACTTACCTTCGCATGACCTGTAGCTCCAGCAACGTCGACGACTGGCCGCCACCGTCTTCGGCATCAACTCCGACGACCTCCGGTGGTAAGACCAGACCGCCCCAAGCCTTGTCTTTCACACGCGCGTATTCCCCGTGATCTTCTGCACCTGACTACACTCTCCGTTTGCCTCCTAGAGATCGGCAACGTCGCCTTCGACCTCGAGCAGAACCACCTGTCGCCAGACTCAACTCCGACGAGGAATCGTCACCGCGCCAGCACGCCCCTTGACAAACCAGAGCCACCTCGAGCTTTAGCACGCCACCGCGGTCCTGGTAAGCGCTTTCTTGCTTCCCCGGACGACCTAGAGCACCGGCGCGACCGTAGTCAGACGCGCCGCCGCCGGACAACGCCGCTAGCACCGCCAGTTTGTGGCTTGATGATTTGGTCCGTTGGATCTGCATCGTAGGGCTAGGATAGATCTTAATCGAAGAGGTACGCGCGCGTATGAGCCGCCAGATCTAAGTTAGATCCTACGGCCTGCGACTGCCGATCCGCGCGAAGCGGTACGCGCCAGTGAGGCTGCGACACGTGGCTAGGGATAATTCAAAAACAGAAATTTGAATCAGATTTAGATCCAAACTTTAAACTGCTATAACTTTTGAATGCCACGTTAGAATTTTACAAACTTTATACCGTTGGATTCAGTGAAACAAGACCTTTCTGAATATCCAATTTGTTTAACAAATAGTAACAGTTAAAATGACTTTATTTGTAGAACATGTTTAAGGTTGTTTTAAGTATAGATTTATTTTGGTAAATTGTATTGGTGCCAAATAAGTTTAGTTGGCAAACTTGTGACTTGTTAAGTTTCTGTAAACATGTGCATGCTTGATATAATTCTCAAAATCACCACTTGGTAAATTCTTGCATGCATGCATTCATATTATTTTTGATTGAATATAATTGTGTGTAATTGTATGCTATAATTTTTGTGAAGATTTTGCTAGTGATTGTGATTGTGAAGAGTGCTACTCTCCCCACTACCAAGGCAAGTGATATTTTCATGAATATTTCTATCCTATGTTTTGTACTAGCATTAGATATTTTGCTAAGTCTTGCATGTTATTTTTGCCTAATGCTAAGTTGGGAAATCCTAAGTAGTGTAGAATTGTAGAATTGCTAGGGAATTTTCCTAAGTTAAGTTATCTTACCATGCTTAGCCTAGCTATTTAGCAAACGAGGGTTGGTGAAAATCTATACATACTATGATGAAAATATTTCTAAGTCATGAGACTTATGCTTTCCTAATAAAACAACTAAGTCAAATGAACCTCCTGGGTGGAATGGAAGGATTGGGTTATGTTGAGTGGTTACACAAGGCCATGGACTTGGGTTGTGTATCTCACTTGTGGTATGCCACCCAGGCACAAATGGATTTGGAGGCCAAGTGTTGAGAAAGATTACAGTGCAACCACTTGGCAATATGGGCTCTGCCTTGATCATATAGGTTGCTAGAACTTAGTCACTTGGACAGTTGGTGGTAGTTGGGATGATAGGTTGGAACGCGTCCATTTGACTAAGGAAAGGCTTCTGAAAGGTCCTGTCTTGGGAAACCAAGTCTGGTGGGGAAAGTGCACAACCTCTGCAGATGGAAAACCTAAGTACTTAGCCTAGTCCAAGGCAATGGACAATTTGAGCATCAAGACATGGAAGCTACAATAATCTCATCACTCCAACTTCTAAGTAAAAATTGGTGGGTGAACAAGGGTGAAGGACCCCAATGTCTATTGGTGGTTTCTTGGGAATGTTTTGACAAAGAAAAACTTAGTGATTTCAACTAATAGGTAAAACTTATTTTCAAGCAAAGCAAGCCAAACTACACTTAGCCAAAATGCATATAGTAATATAGTCCACTTAAAATAAACTAAGGTATCACTTGCCAATACTATTCCAAAGTATTGACCCTCTGTGGCTGTAACTTGTGATGTTGCAGGTTACTCCGATGATCAATAGGAGTCATGAGTCTACACTCAACATGCTTGCCTGTGGCACATGAAGATGAAAACTTATGTTTATTTACTTATTCCTTAAACTCTTGTATTAGGCCTATGGCCCTGAGTTGTAAAAGACTATGTTTTAACTCTGGAATGAATGTAATAAACGACCTTTGTATCTGTGTACTTCATCTTAAACTGTGGATGCTAGCAATGATCCAGGGACTAGCATTGCAATCACAGGGATCCTTTCCTTTATAAAGGAGGGGTCTAACAGATGGTATCAGAGCACTGTGTTGCCTGTAGGATTATGACCCTAGGATTGGAAAACCACTAAGGAAAAGTTTTCAACTACATCTACACTTGTCTATTCTTCTCGTAAAACTTTTCTAACCTTTTCATTCTCAACTCCATTTGTAGATGAACTCCATCAACGAAGCCGTGAAGAAAGGACCACTCATGACCATGACCTTGGAGTGTGAAACTGAGTTTCCCAATATTCTCAAAGACCTCATGGTGGCAATGGAAGCACATGGTGCAGCTGTGTACAAGGGCTTTCCAGTAATGGATGAAGGAGTGGAGTATTGGTGGGTGCAACTTCACTTGTACAAAAACAAGGAAGACAACCACAAAGAAAGGGGATTCTGCATGTACACCAACACTATAATGCACACCACATTCTTTGAGTCAGCCAGAGATGCAGCTTGGAGAACTATCAAAGAACTAAGTGCTAGAGTCAAGTGCAGAATGCTCAACCTCCAAAAAGACTTAGAGAAAGAGAAGGAACTTACCCAAGAGTTGGAAGCCACCAACCAAGAGTTAAGGGGAGATGTTATAGACATAGTAATGGAATCAAGAGAACAGGATTGGTGGATTGCCTCTAGGAACATTGTGTTTGCTAATAGATCCAATGAGATAGGATTGTAAGGGCACTTCGTTAGTTGGACCACCACTTATCACCTTATTTTCCAAAAATGATACCTTAAATAAGTATGGACCTTGATTGATGTAATGGACTTATGTATGCATGACTTGTGTGATGTTTGTGTTCCATGGATATGTATGAATGTTTGTCTTGATTTACCTTGAATTGTGTTGTTCTAACTTTTTCAATCTTATAAATAGATGCCTATCACCATCAGCACCGTTGAGGAGCTCCAGGTTACCCGTTTTGGTCCCCGTATCATTGAGCTTACCACTTTGCTCGATCTCCCTCTTCCCACCATCACGGTGTACCCACTCACCAAGTTCGAGAGGAAGGACCTCTGGGGCTTCAAGGTGAACCAGCCCGGACGCCAGACAGAGCCCACTACAGAGGCCGTCGTCTTCAAGCTGATGCACGACGACAGGGAGAGAGGCATGGAGGTAGTCATGCAGGACCTGATAGGACGTCTGTTAGGCCGTCACTCCCGACAGGTTAGGGGCACCCACTTTCACGTCTTCGGAAGACGTGATGTTGATGGAGAGTCCATCGACTTTGAGGATGACTCGAGGGACGCGGCAGAGCCGATACGTCTCTATCTCCAGGACTTAGAGACTCTCCTTAGGCACGTGGACACGGACAGGACGAACGTCATGCTCAGCAATGACGAGCTCCAGGTGCAGCTTCGCGAGAAGGACAAGCTTTTCGCACAGCAGGATGAGATGATCAAGGAAATGGAGACGAAGTTCGAGGCTCAGGATCGCAAGTTCAAGAGTCAGGAGAAACGCGTCCAGGATAGGAACAAGAAAATCCGGGACATGACCGAGGAACTGAAGTCCAAGGATTTCGAGCTAGAGCAGCAGCAGATGGTTATTGAGAGGCTTCGCTCCCAGAAGAGGGCTCTCAAGGCCAAGGTCGATTCCTTGACCACTACGATTGAGGAGAACAAGACCGCGATGGAGAACGCAGGTCTTACCTTCGTCGAGGAGGAGATTGATGCTGATGAGTAGACTTGACTACTCGTTTATCTTTTATATTCGTACTCGTTATTTGTGAACTCGTTATTGGACCATCCGACATGTGGATGGCTTGCCACTTGTGTGTTTTATTTCATGAACTTATCATCTGGTTGTTGAACTTTTATTCTTATGTTGCATGTTATGTGATTGCTTGTGATGTATTGTGCATAAAACATCTATGGGTATCTCATTCTTATCTATTTGAACAAACCACAGATGCCTCCCCGTCGCGCAAACCCCAACCCCAACAACATCACCCCGGAAATGCAACAAATGATGAACACGCAAACACAGCTTATGCAAATGATGACGACATTCATTCAAAACCAGAATAACAACAACAACAACCCCAATAACAACAACAATAACAACAACAACCCTCCGGGTTTTGATATGCTCACCAGATTTCTGCGATTGAGGCCAGCAAAGTTTTCGGGGACAACTGATCCCATGGTGGCCAATGATTGGCTACGTTCCGTGAACAAGGACTTAGTGACCGTGGGCTGCACGGATGCTGAAAAAGTCAGGTTCGCAGCACATCCGTTGGAAGGACCAGCCGCCACATGGTGGGACAACTTCCAAATCACCACTCCTATTGGTGAGGTGACTTGGGCTATCTTTGAAGATGGCTTTCGCACTGCTCACATCTCATCAGGAATGATGAGCCTGAAAAAGAAAGAGTTTCACAACTTAAAGCAGCGCCACCGCAGCGTGGCTGAATACATAGAAGAGTTCAACAATCTGGCATGCTATGCACCGGATGAAGTTGACATAGATGCGAAAAGAAAGGAAAAGTTTCTGGAGGGCTTGAATGATGAGCTGAATCTGCAGTTGTCTGTGGCATATGTTCCAACTTATCAGTCTTTGTGTGACAAGGCTGCTATTTTGGAGAGTAAAATGAAGAAAGTCGAGAGTAGGAAGAGGAAACACTCCGACAAGCATAGCTCGGGATCGTCTCACAAACGATCTCACTATGATGACAGTGGCAGCTCAGGATCCCATAAGCATGGGAAATTCAGCAAGCACCACAACCACAACCGTCATGACAACAAGCATCACCGCAGTCATGACAATGACAAGTACAAGAACCACAAGGGTGGACATAAGAGCCACTATAGTGGAAATGGTAGTGGAAGTGGAAGCCAGCCTCCTAAAAAGGACATCAGTCAGGTTGAGTGCTTCAAATGCAAGAAACTGGGGCATTATGCTAATGAGTGCCCTGAGAAGAAAGTTGAAGGACCTAACAAGCCAAATCCTTTTCAGAAGGGACAGGTTAACCACATTAATGTGGAGGAGGTCTATGAGGATCCTGATGCCGTTGCTGGTAAGTCCAGACTCAATTCAATTTCAGCATTTGTACTCTTTGATACCGGTGCATCTCATTCATTCATATCAAAAGCATTTGTTGAAAGAAATGAACTACCGGTAGAAACCATTGGGTGTCCTATAAGAGTAAGTTCTCCGTGTGGAGAAATGATAGTAAACTCAGGATGTCATGACTTAGTCATAGAGTTTGGAAAACATAAGTTTCCAGTGAACCTAATAATCCTGAATTCCCAAGGATTGGATGTGATTTTGGGAATGGATTGGATGACTAAGTATGAGGGAGTACTATATTGTGCCAATCGTACAGTTACACTCACAACCCCAGAAGGAAAAAGAATAAAATTCAAGTCAAACTTTGAATCCAAGGGAAGTAAGCTGAATTCTCTTAAGGGGGTTAGCATGGACAGTGTGCCAATTGTGTGTGAGTATCCGGATGTATTTTCGGAAGAGTTGCCAGGAATGCCACCAGATAGAGATGTGGAGTTTTTGATAGATTTGGTACCAGGTTCTGGACCTATAGCAAAAAGACCGTACAAAATGTCAGTTGATGAACTGAAAGAGCTCAAGAAGCAACTAGGGGAACAGTTGCAGAAAGGGTTTATTCAACCAAGTTCTTCATCTTGGGGAGCCCCAGTATTGTTCGTGGAGAAGAAGGATAGAACACAAAGATTATGTATTGACTACCGTTCTCTCAACGAGGTAACCATCAAGAACAAATATCCTTTGCCAAGAATCAATGACTTGTTTGATCAGCTAGAAGGAGCATGTGTGTTCTCGAAGATTGATCTCCGGTCAGGTTATTTTCAACTCAATATAAGAGAGCAAGACATACCTAAAACAGCATTCACCACAAGGTATGGATTGTATGAGTACACTGTGATGCCTTTTGGTTTAACCAACTCTCCAGCATACTTCATGAATATGATGAACAAGGTGTTCATGGAATTTCTCGACAAGTTTGTTGTCGTTTTCATCGATGACATCTTAGTCTACTCCAAGAGTAAAGAAGAACACGAAAGACACTTACGCTTGATACTGGAAAAGTTAAGAGAACATAAACTCTATGCTAAATTCAGCAAGTGTGAGTTCTGGTTAGAGGAAGTTGGTTTTCTTGGTCATGTTATGACAAAGGATGGTGTGGCAGTTGATCCTGCCAAAGTTTCAGCTGTGACAGAATGGGAATCACCCAAGAATGTGAAAGAAGTTCGTAGTTTCCTCGGCTTAGCAGGTTACTACAGAAGGTTCATTGAAAATTTCTCGAAGGTTGCTAAGCCAATGACGGAATTGTTAAAAAAGGACAAGAAATTTGCTTGGTCTGAAGGTTGTGAAGTTAGCTTCCAAGAATTGAAGAAGAGACTTGTAACAGCACCAGTTCTATGTCTGCCAGATTTGGAAAAGGATTTCCAAGTATATTGTGATGCTTCTCATCAAGGTTTGGGTGCCGTACTTATGCAAGACGGTGAAGTCGTAGCCTATGCTTCGAGACAACTCAAAACTCATGAAGTAAACTATCCTACTCATGACTTGGAGTTGGCCTCTGTCGTCCATGCACTCAAAACATGGAGACATTACCTTTTGGGAAAGCGATGTGAAGTGTTCACCGATCATAAGAGTTTGAAGTATATCTTCACCCAGAAGGAAATCAATATGAGACAAAGGAGATGGCTAGAACTTATCAAAGATTACGACTTAAGTTTGCAATACCACCCCGGTAAAGCGAATGTAGTAGCAGATGCTCTAAGTCGTAAGACGTTTGCAAATAGCCTTACCAAAGGAGAATTGCCGGATGACTTGTGTAAGCAATTCAAAGAACTCAGATTAGAAATTGTGCCTGGGGGACATCTCATGTCTTTGGATGTTCAACCCACTTTGTTGGACAAGATCCGAGAAGCTCAGAAGACTGATAAGGAAATTGAAAAGATTAAGGAAAATATTAGTCTAGGGAAAGCTAAGAGTTTCCATATAGACGAACAAGGTACTTTATGGCACGGGAAACGTATATGTGTTCCACAAGACCCGGAGTTGTGGAAACTGATCTTACAAGAAGGTCACAACTCTCCGTATTCTATTCACCCAGGAAACACCAAGATGTACATGGATATGAAAGAAAGATTTTGGTGGAACAATCTAAAAAGGGACATCGCCGAGCATATTGCTTTGTGTGATGTGTGTAGCAGAGTAAAAGCGGAGCATCAGAAACCAGAGGGTTTACTTCAACCACTGCCTATTCCTGAATGGAAGTGGGAAAATATCGGTATGGATTTCATTACCGGATTACCAAGGACAAAGTCAGGGTATGATTCCATATGGGTAGTAGTGGATCGCCTAACTAAAGTGGCTCATTTTATACCCGTGAAGACAACTTATACAAGTGCCAAGTTAGCAAAGATCTACATGAGCAGAATTATATGCCTTCACGGTGTGCCTAAGAGTATTGTGTCAGATAGAGGAACTCAGTTCACTTCTCACTTTTGGAGACAACTTCATGAATCCTTAGGAACGAGGTTGGAATTCAGCACTGCTTTTCATCCTCAAACTGATGGACAAACAGAAAGGACTAATCAGATTCTTGAAGACATGTTGAGGGCATGTGCCCTAGACTATGGAGCAAGTTGGGATGAAAGTTTGCCTTACGCAGAGTTCTCTTACAACAACAGTCATCAATCTAGTATTGGAATGGCACCATTTGAGTTACTCTACGGAAGGAAGTGTACCACCCCGTTGTTATGGAATGGTGTGGGAGAAAGAAGCTTATTTGGACCTGATCTTATCAAAGACGCCGAAGAGAAAGTCAAATTGGTTAAGGACAGATTGAAGATAGCACAGTCCCGACAGAAAAGCTACGCGGATTCTAAGCGTAGAGAAGTCACCTACGAAGTTGGGGATATAGCTTATCTTAGAGTATCACCACTTCGTGGAGTGAAAAGATTTGGAGTCAAAGGAAAGTTGGCACCAAGATATGTTGGGCCATTCAAGATTCTAAGTCGCAAGGGAGAAGTTGCATATGAAGTTGAATTGCCAGAGTCTCTGTCAGCTGTCCATAATGTGTTTCATGTGAGTCAGCTTAAGAAATGTCACCCAGAAATGGAAGAATCATCTTTGAAGGATACCATACCCTTGGAAGAAGTTCAACTAGAAAGTGACCTCACCTATGAAGAAAAGCCTGTCAAGATTCTTGAGACCACAGAAAGAGTCACAAGGACAAAAACTATCAAGTTTTGCAAGGTGCAATGGAACCATCACTCTGAAGAGGAAGCAACATGGGAAAGATAAGATGATCTTCGGAAAGACCACCCACACCTATTTGCTAGCCAATCCGAATCTCGAGGGCGAGATTCATCTTAAGGGGATTAGATTTGTAACATCCCTAAATTCATATTCCAAAACTCATTCATATCATCCTTGCATTCATCATCATTTAGGGTTTTCTCAAAATCATTTCAAAAACAGGAGCATTTGTGGCTCATTATTTTTATGTATGAAAACCCTAGCCTTTGTGCTACATGCTTTTGGGAAAGATGCTGTTATTCATTCAGAATGTTTTGAATTCAAACTTAAGTGGTCTCAAAAGCTTGAACAAAATATCAAAAGCAAAATATGAATTAAAACAAATCCTATGCCTATTATCACCTCTCATAAAGGCATAGTTTAATTTATTTGCAAAAGGACCCAAGTGTTCTGAAATGTTTAGATGTGTTTGACACTCATTTAAGAGCAAGTTTTATTTTACAAAAGTCCTGTAAAGTTTTGGATTCAAACAGATTTGAATTTAGGTTTAAAAAGCATTTCTGGAAATTCAATCTGAAAAAGAAAAAGAATTAAGAAGGAAAAAAATTGCCAACCAGCCAATCTGGCCGACCCAGCCCAACACGGCCCAGACTAGCCCAGCAGTGCACACCCCGCGAATCGTTTTCTTTACCCACTCTCGCACCCACCAGCCCACTGACAGAAGGGACCCGCTTCCACTCCCCTCTCTCGCTGACAACCACGGCCCACCCGAGCATCGTCGTCTCCACCCCCACGACCTGTTCGTCCCCAAATTGACGCGTCCGTTTCCTGTTGATTACGCAGCTTAAATTCGCGTTAAGGCACGAGTGATTCTCGCTCGCGAGCAGGCTACATAAACCCCCTCTGCCCCCTCTCTCTTCTCCCCCAAACCCCAAGCACAGAACGCCCCCAGGCTGCGCACAATGCTCTCTGCAACCCCGCCGTCTCCGACGACTGCGTCGGCGAATTCCGGTGAGTCTCGTGTTCCCCTCTGCCTCTCATTCATGCTGTCTTGTCCAGTGAGTCTCGGCGCATCTACTGACACACCCCACTTACCTTCGCATGACCTGTAGCTCCAGCAACGTCGACGACTGGCCGCCACCGTCTTCGGCATCAACTCCGACGACCTCCGGTGGTAAGACCAGACCGCCCCAAGCCTTGTCTTTCACACGCGCGTATTCCCCGTGATCTTCTGCACCTGACTACACTCTCCGTTTGCCTCCTAGAGATCGGCAACGTCGCCTTCGACCTCGAGCAGAACCACCTGTCGCCAGACTCAACTCCGACGAGGAATCGTCACCGCGCCAGCACGCCCCTTGACAAACCAGAGCCACCTCGAGCTTTAGCACGCCACCGCGGTCCTGGTAAGCGCTTTCTTGCTTCCCCGGATGACCTAGAGCACCGGCGCCACCGTAGTCATACGCGCCGCCGCCGGACAACGCCGCTAGCACCGCCAGTTTGTGGCTTGATGATTTGGTCCGTTGGATCTGCATCGTAGGGCTAGGATAGATCTTAATCGAAGAGGTACGCGCGCGTCTGAGCCGCCAGATCTAAGTTAGATCCTACGGCCTGCGACTACCGATCCGCGCGAAGCGGTACGCGCCAGTGAGGCTGCGACACGTAGCTAGGGATAATTCAAAAACAGAAATTTGAATCAGATTTAGATCCAAACTTTAAACTGCTATAACTTTTGAATGCCACGTTAGAATTTTACAAACTTTATACCGTTGGATTCAGTGAAACAAGACCTTTCTGAATATCCAATTTGTTTAACAAATAGTAACAGTTAAAATGACTTTATTTGTAGAACATGTTTAAGGCTATTTTAAGTATAGATTTATTTTGGTAAATTGTATTGGTGCCAAATAAGTTTAGTTGGCAAACTTGTGACTTGTTAAGTTTCTGTAAACATGTGCATGCTTGATAGAATTCTCAAAATCACCACTTGGTAAATTCTTGCATGCATGCATTCATATTATTTTTGATTGAATATAATTGTGTGTAATTGTATGCTATAATTTTTGTGTAGATTTTGCTAGTGATTGTGATTGTGAAGAGTGCTACTCTCCCCACTACCAAGGCAAGTGATATTTTCATGAATATTTCTATCCTATGTTTTGTACTAGCATTAGATATTTTGCTAAGTCTTGCATGTTATTTTTGCCTAATGCTAAGTTGGGAAATCCTAAGTAGTGTAGAATTGTAGAATTGCTAGGTAATTTTCCTAAGTTAAGTTATCTTACCATGCTTAGCCTAGCTATTTAGCAAACAAGGGTTGGTGAAAATCTATACATACTATGATGAAAATATTTCTAAGTCATGAGACTTATGCTTTCCTAATAAAACAACTAAGTCAAATGAACCTCCTGGGTGAAATGGAAGGATTGGGTTATGTTGAGTGGTTACACAAGGCCATGGACTTGGGTTGTGTATCTCACTTGTGGTATGCCACCCAGGCACAAAGGGATTTGGAGGCCAAGTGTTGAGAAAGCTTACAGTGCAACCACTTGGCAATATGGGCTCTGCCTTGATCATATAGGTTGCTAGAACTTAGTCACTTGGACAGTTGGTGGTAGTTGGGATGATAGGTTGGAACGCGTCCATTTGACTTAGGAAAGGCTTCTGAAAGGTCCTGTCTTGGGAAACCAAGTCTGGTGGGGAAAGTGCACAACCTCTGCAGATGGAAAACCTAAGTACTTAGCCTAGTCCAAGGCAATGGACAATTTGAGCATCAAGACATGGAAGCTACAAGAATCTCATCACTCCAACTTCTAAGTAAAAATTGGTGGGTGAACAAGGGTGAAGGACCCCAATGTCTATTGGTGGTTTCTTGGGAATGTTTTGACAAAGAAAAACTTAGTGATTTCAACTAATAGGTAAAACTTATTTTCAAGCAAAGCAAGCCAAACTACACTTAGCCAAAATGCATATAGTAATATAGTCCACTTAAAATAAACTAAGGTATCACTTGCCAATACTATTCCAAAGTATTGACCCTCTGTGGCTGTAACTTGTGATGTTGCAGGTTACTCCGATGATCAATAGGAGTCATGAGTCTACACTCAACATGCTTGCCTGTGGCACATGAAGATGAAGACTTATGTTTATTTACTTATTCCTTAAACTCTTGTATTAGGCCTATGGCCCTGAGTTGTAAAAGACTATGTTTTAACTCTGGAATGAATGTAATAAACGACCTTTGTATCTGTGTACTTCATCTTAAACATCTGGATGCTAGCAATGATCCAGGGACTAGCATTGCAATCACAGGGATCCTTTCCTTTATAAAGGAGGGGTCTAACATGCCACCACCCCCATCTCTACCCCAGCTCGACCAGAAGCCATAATACCACACCCCCCACCGTGCACAGCAACGCCCCATGGTTTCACCTCTCCCCCAAACTCTCAAATGCACCATGTCCACCATCGACCCTCCTCTCTTGGTTTATAAGGCCAGAGGCCACACCTGGCCCCAACTACTCCCTCACTTCAGTCTTTGGACACCACACCACCCCACAAGTCCCCACCTGCTCTCTGGCTCCCCTCACCATTGAGGAGAAGAAACTCTCCTCTCAGTCTCCTTCGCAAGGTGGAGTAAATGGACCACCCCGACTCTCCCCAGCCTCTTTTGTCCTCCCTGCTTGACTTCCATTCCTCTGAGCTACCCTACCTTGACCTTTGTTTGCTGCAGGACCCCAGGAAACCGCCGCAACCTTCCCGAGCCCGAGAGGAACCATCTCCTCTGCATGCACCCCTATGAGCCTCTCCAGCCCGGCCAAGCCCACAGAGCAACCACCGCGACCTTCCCCGGGCACAGCATGGCCCCTCCGTCAACATGCATGCATCCCTGGGCCGCTCTGGCAAACTCCCGAGCACGGCTGTGCAAGCGCCGCCGCGCAGATCCTCTCCTGGTGTCAAGCACTGCTCTCTCGCCCATCTGTGAGGCCGCCAAGGAGCTCCCCGTCCTCCCTTAGCCTCACCTCCACCTCCTGGTACCCAGGCGGGCCTCCCCATCGCGCCCTGCATGCACTAGGGTTTCCAGCGATGTCGGACGCTTTTGCCGGGGACGACGACGGGAAACCGTCTGATCCCACTAGATCGGACGGCCCCGAAGATCTCATACCACTTCACCACCCGCTCCCTCCCTAGCGATGCGAAGGGCTGGCCTAGCCGGTTGGCCGCCGCGCGGCCTAGCTCTGCCTTAGGTTTTGGCCCACTTTGCCCCTTTCTCCTTTTCTTATTCCTTTTATTCAGATTCTAAAATTTACAGCTTAGTTTAAATAGTGTCAAAAATGAAAAATACATCCAAATGTCTAGATCTAAATTTTTTCTTATACTCAGGTGTTTTCACTAACTGGTAGTACCTTTGGTTGACCCAAATAATATACATATTAATTACAGTAAATCATTTACCCAGATGTATACTTTTCACCTATAAATTCTTTCAGATAGGTTGGTAACTCCAAATGGAGTAAATCCACTTGGTACTGTTAAGTGCCTAAGATACCTTGCAAGTCCCCCTGGCCCATCCCAAATGGCTTCTTATTTTGTCCCTGGTAAAAATAACAAAAAACTCCCTAGTTGGCACTTAAGAATTTCGCTAGGTTAACTCATATAGGTAGTGACCTAATTACAAGTCCTGTTATATATTCTTACCAATATCTATCAAATCCCAGGAGCCCATAATTTTCTAAGCGCCTTTTGATTTATAGTGAATTAATCATTTCTATGCATAACTAATTTACTAATAAATTCACCACATTAGTTACGTAGCTCCAAATAGGGTGATTCCAATTTATGAGGAAATTTATTCTAAATTCCTAATACGTGTCTTTGGAATCACATCAAAATCACTTGTAGATTTAATTCGGTTAAAAAGACAAAAACCATCCAGTACTTCCTTTTGGAATTTCTTGAGGGAATTCTCTTAAATATTTTGAGATGATTCCAACTCTCAGTGAACAAGTCCACCAAATACTACTCAACTATACAAGTAAATAATTTTTGGAACTCAAGAACATTTCTGGTGAATTATTTCATAAAACTAGGGTTTTATTCACTAGAAAATTCCTTATAAATCAATGGTAATTGATAAAATAGTAAAACCACTTTTGTTGGTTTCATTTTATCAATACCTTTCTGATGTTATCATTTTTGTATTTTGACATCATACAGAAATGGGACTTGGTCTAACATCCCTATTCTACCTAGTTCCTAGACTATAAAACCCATATGCATTTCCTTCAAATGTTCCAAGGCATCCCCCAATCTTTCTAATTCCATTATTAGCAAACCCTAATAAAGTGTTATCTGTGTTGCTTGTTTGTTTTCTGTAGGCAATGATGCTTGTATGCCTTGTGTTGATTTTTGCCCTTGTTTGCTTGCATGTGTGATCCTCGACAACGCTAGTTGCGATTGAGTTGACGACGAGAAGAAGGGATCATCCTATTATTATTGAATATGGTGGTATTCCAGTATTCCAAAGAAGTCCAGGGACATCATGCTGGTCACAGGCAAGCCACCATTCCCGAACTCCTTCATTTCACTACTCCTTTTATCAATGGTTTTGTATCTCGTTTATGAACTTCATGGTTACATGCATGGTTTGTTTCAAATAAAATACGTGAGTAACTTGGCTCCTCCAAGTTATGATGGAGTGTCCATTAGGACACTTACCATTATTGACACCCACATTTACCCCTTTAGATCGAGACTAAGATACTTAGCATCTTCCCTCTTTGGAAACTATGGTTTTTCGATGATAAAAATATTTTGGGCTTTACCCCAGTACAAAGTTTTCAAACTAAAACCCTTGGAAAGAGGCATCACTTCCGAGTGTATTTTTTACTAAAGAAAAATATGAAGAGGAGAAAGATGAAGATTTTGAGCAAAGGAAAGAGAAGGGATATTCTACGCCTTTACCGGAACAATTTATTTGTGCAACCACACTACCCTAGGAGCAAGGGCTTAGCTCTTAGTATATGGTCTTTAGCCAGGGCAGCTTGTACTTGCTAATTAGGAGAAATTCCTTGAATTCTGAGTGGGCTCTACAACAGATCTACGGATCTGGGGCCTATAGCCTGCTATGGCAGGAGTGTCGGTCCAACAATTGGGTCTCCCGCAGACGGTATGCTTAAGGAGTGGAGAAGGAAGTGGATTCAAACTACTATTCTCCAAGCTAATGTTTGGGTATAGGCTTGTATGGGAGGGAGGACTATGGCACTAGGCCACATACTCGTTGTCAGGGAGAACAAACCCAAAAGTAAAAGCCACCTTTGCTAGGGATGGACAAATGAAAAGTTAGGTTTGATTATCCGAACCCCCGTCTACCGTGTGTAGCGGGCCGTGGTTGTATCCCGGTGGATGTATTGATTCTTGTGGGTAAAATGCACAAAATCTGCAGAGTATAATCTATTCGAATAGCCGTGTCCATGGTCAAGGACGGTTGGAAAGGTGATTTCTAGGAGTACCCTTGGGATGAGTTTGAGGAATGGACTAAAGAAAGAAGCTAAGGTTTAGTTTTGACCAACAAGGGTCCAAGAGTTTTAAAAAGGGTTTTGCTATGAAAATGTTTTATAGATGTTTTATAAAAGGGATATGACGATATCTATATTTCCAAAAGGAGACATGTTTCCAAAACTCTTCTTCAACAAACATATAGATATGCCATTTTAGGCTTTTCAAAAACAACTATAGTGTAGAGCTACTTCGCCATAGCCAAATGTGCATTATCCTTATTTACCTTATCTAGCTGGTTTGCGAGTACATTCAATGTACTCACCGGCTTTGTCCCTGGCTATTTATTTGGCCAGACTTTCAGAAGATCGAGGAACAAAGAGGATGCTGACATCTATGCGAGCTACGTCGTCTTCCCAGTCAGTCGCATGTAGGTTAAGGCATGGCATTGGATCTACGCTTGAAGACTTTCGCTATATGTGTTGTAATCGCCATAATGGCTACCTTGTAAGCTTTGTATCTGTAAATTTATAGATGATGTAATGATACTAGTCGGTTATGATCACAGCTCACTAATCATGGGAACGTGAATTGCAGGCATATCGGGGATTCTCGGACCGTAAATCCGGGGTCCCACACATGTGATGCTCGCCATTGGAGATGTGCCACCAATCGTGTTGATCGGTCGTGGCATAGTGAATTTGGTTCATGTAGTCACTAAAATGGCTAGAGGGATGTCATTTTGAGTGGGAGTTCACATAAGTAATTTTGAATTAGCTTGAACTCTATTTGTTATAAACCTAGTCTAAATAGTCTTCGAAAATACATTGTAGATCATGGCACCCCCTACATTCAATTTCAATGCATTCCTTGATAAAGAAAAGATGCTAGAAAATGGGTCTAACTTCACCAACTGGCACTGCAACTTGAGGATTATTCTCGCGGGCATGAAAAGGTCCTATGTACTTGACGGTCTGGGAGGTGACGCCCCTGCAGATGATGCTCCTCAGGAGCAGCATACCGTGTCTGACACAAATTTTTATGACTACACTCTTGTGCGGTGCGCGATAGTCCAATCAATGGAGCCCAAACTCTAGAACACTTTGAACTTACTGATGCTAATGTCATGGTGGAGGAACTCAAAACTATGTTTGGGGACCAAATCTGTGCTGAGAGATATGAGATCTCCGAAAAGTTCTTTAGTGATAAAATGGAGGAGCATATCTCTATGAACGATCACATCATAAATATGACGGGCTACGCTCAACGTCTTGAGACACTGGGATGTAAGATTCCAATTGATCTCATGATGGACAGGGTTTTGCAATCGCTGCCACCAATTTACAAAGGGTTTGTAATTAACTACAAGATTAACGGTACCGATAAGTCCCTCACCGAACTTGAAGCTATGCTTAAGACTACCAAGGTATACATCAAAAAGGAACATCAAGTGTTGATGGTCAATAAAACCACCAGTTTCAAGAAAAGAGGCCGAAAGGGAAATCCCAAGGGTAACTTCAAGAAGGACATCAAGTCTGTTTCCGCGGAAGGGGGCCGTGGAATGTAAATCTCCTAAGGAAGTTCTATACGTAGAACTCCGACCTGTATTCCCCCTCCATGCAATAAAATACATTCGACTAGCACAAATTGTTCTTACTATCCAATTCTTGTGTCAATCGCACTCGTAACTATAGCATAATGCTACTCACGGAAGTCAACCCTTGGTCGCGCGACTGGCACGGCTAAGTAGTGCAGTGCAAGGGCACCGAAGGAATTCAGTCCTTGCGTCATCCACAAAAATGCCAATCCGGAGCCCCCATCGGAGTCGCCCCGCTCGACTGGCCCGCTAGGCCAAGACAACCGTAAACGCTTCACACAGCGACCGGTCCTCCACATCCTCGGTGCAGCGACTCGAAGGGTTAAGTACCACGCTCGGGGACTCGCTTTAGTCTAAAAACCACGCGGCTCGGGAACACACCAAGTATGAGAGCGTGCCCTGGACTCGCCACGCGACTGGCTCCCCGAGCTAGGTGGAGTGACGCGCCACATACAACACGCTTCGTCCTCACCTACCTTAGGCATGCGATTAGAACAGCTAAGTACCACGCTAGGGGACTCTCCCAACCGACCATGTTCACGCCAGAGAAAATGGCTAATTATAGAGCACCCCTCCGGTCGCCAAGCAACTGGCTTTCCAAGCCACGGCGAGTCAACCCTAACTAACTAACAGTTGAAAACAAACAAACATACAGAAACGTGAGGTAAACCCCATCAAAGGGCGGACGCGCTCGGGGACTCGCTCAACAAATAGATCAAAGTCGAAATCAAACTGACTTAACACATTTTCATTCCCTTAAGAAGCAAAATATATTGTTCGCAGACAAGGATTTTTTATAGATCTACCTATACTAATACAAAAGCCACTCGGCATGACTCTATTCCACAGGGTTCGAGGTCGACGCGCTGTCTTTCCCATGGACCCGAATGAAGGGTATCCATGGATTCGCCGGATACGTCGCCAGGCTATTCTCCATCGCTGACCGGAACGACTGCTCCGTCTTAAGGTCACGGTGCGTCGGCTTGGGGTCGTTTGGCGCCACATCCGTCTCCTGGTACGGCAATAAATTTCACATCGCCAGCACCCGCTCGGAGTACGTGGCCGCCTTCACGGGCAGCTTCAGAACCTTGGAGATTTCCACCGACCTGGTCGCGGACGGGTACCCGCTAGTGACGTCGTCGAGGTCGAAGTCGTCGGGGAAATGCGCGAGCCTAAGGCTAAGCGCAGTCGCGGCTCCGCGGCAGAACGCCGACCGTGACATATACTCAACCACCGCCGACGCCTTCTCCAGGTAATGCCATACCTCCGTCAGCTCGCTGGGGATCACCTAAGTGGGCGAGATCTCTTGGAGGACGACACAAATGCATGTCGCCAAAAGGGCGGCTGAGTCCACTAGTGCAGTCACGCACTGCTTGGCGTCATACGACTGCACTTCAGGGTCCTCCACACATACACTCCCTGCAAACAACGCCAAGTCAGAATCAGAAGGACGCGCAACTTCATCCTCACCCAGTCAGGGACTCGTCGGCACAGGGACTCGCCTGCTTTGGGACTCGCTGACATAGCGACCGGATTAAAAACTCACCAAGGAGTGGACGACAAAGCCCCGTGGTGAAGTTCTGAATACCTGACAGATCATCCTGCAACCCGGCGACAAGAGCGTCGGAGACCTTCCGCTCGTCCGCTGCTATAGCGACAGCGGCCTTGGCCCTTTCCTCCGACGAGCTCGCTTCAGCCTTCGCAGCTTTAAGCTCCATCTGCAGCTCGGCAACCCGCCTCTCCGTGATGGTCAACAAAGATTTGGCAGCCTCCAACTCGACGGCTAGGACAAGACCCTCACGGGCCTTGGCAACGTCGGCAGAGTGCTCCTCTGCAAACAAAAAAAAGTGAGATTCCAAACAACAAAAGCAACAGAATTGACAAGGCACTAGAAACACCCACCTGTAGTCCCCTGAATCTGCTGGTTCACCTCATGCACGGATCATAGGTCGCGTTCCAAGCGCTCCTTCACGGATAGTCGCTCTGCTGACTCATGCTGAAGACCCTGTGAAGACGAAACAAACGTAAGAGGACATAAAAAATTCCTAAGTGCCTAGCCACTGAAATTCAGCGACTATCCACTCGGGTACTAGACATCAAAATTTCCTAAGTGCCTAGCCGTTGAAATTCAGCGACTAGCCACTCGGGGACTGGACAACAGAAATAAAATAAGAATCTACCCGCTGAAATTCAGCGAGAAGATCCTCGAGGACTGGACATACCTGGATAGCTGCGCCCAGCATGTTGTGCCACTCGGCGGCGTCCACTGACGGCAGCACAAAGGGCGTCCGACCGTGATGCTTCCCAACGTTCGCATCAAAAACCTCAGGCATCTGAGGCGACTGCGTTATAGCTCCCGTGGCAGAAGCCTCGCCATGAAGCGAGGAAACATTGCCTCCACTGCCCATGAAGCGCTAGTCGCGGGCTCCGATGCCCCGACCAGCGGTACTGGCTCGATCAGGTGCGACCCCGCGACCACGTTGGCCCTCGCGGCCACGTCAACTTCAATCGGCGCTCTGCTCGGCGCATCGGCTGGCTCGTCCAAGATTATGACGGAGTCATCGCCCTTCTTCTTTGTAACATCCCAGCATTTAGGAACCAACGAAGGATAGATTTAGGAACCTGTGCAATTGCATGCATTCGTCTATAAAATAATGTGGGTAAATTTTTCGCCAAATAAAAACCTAAAGTGATCAAAGTTTATTTTACTCTTTAAGTTTAGGAATAGCCTTGGAGAATGATCGTTATAAACTTTGACATGATCTTTATGGATTAATGTTTTTTGGGGAAAAGAATTTGAATTCAAAATTGAGATTTGGATTTATATTTTCAAAAAGATTAAGATTATGTGCGAGAGTATTACTTAATCAAGAAATAATATTTAGTAACTCAAACTTTAAATACACAATCAAGTAAATGAATATTTATCTCATATATTTATTCAATGAATAAGTTACAAAATGTAACTTATGAAGATGATAAAGAAACAATACATAGTAACCAGAAACTCTATGTAGATTGACAATTAAATAAATGAATATTTGTTTCATCAATAAGTTACAAAAATGGAACTTATAAAATTAGTAAAGAATCTTTACAATAGTAAATTATAAGAGGAGGAATATTTACATATTAAGTAATATTACAATCTTTATTACAAAAGAATAAGATAAAGATTACAAAAGAATAAAATAAATATTACAAAGGAATTATTCTATAAAAAAGAAAACCTATTCTAATCTTGAATCTTCAAGTCTTGTTCCTGTAAAACAAAGAACAAACCAAAAAGAAAGAAAATAAAGGTTAAGGTATTTCATTTACTCTCAGTAGTGACAATGAGATGCACTGTTCCACTTTACATCATTGAGTAAATCTTTAGGGGCAAGTTTCACCAATATGACAGAATTAAACCTTTCATAATTAATAAGCCATAAGTCAAATGACTCCAATCAGTAAGAGGGGCAAGTTTCACCAGGCAGATAAGTGGTAAACAGATAAAAAGGTAACTTCCTTTCCAGAGCATATCCACAAGGGTGTAGCAGACATACAAGCAGCTTACACACCTAAATGCATGGTGTGTGCTGTCAACACAGCTACAACAGTCCACATAAGCAAAACAAATCAACCCAGCCGTGGGAAAGCACCACAACACCATATCCTTGCTTATACACATCAAGCATCAGCAGCCTAGCCATAGCCAAACCAAATCAAACCCACAACACACATCAGATCAACTCAGTACTCGCCAAGATGGTGACATAAGGAGGGGGTGGATCAGGTGGATAGCAAGGTCAAGGCCAAGCTAATAGGAACCAGAAGGTGGATATCAAGATCAAGGACAAGTTCCAGGAGCTGTAAGTAGCAGGAACAACATCAGGAGAAGGACTAGATCAAGCCAGCAAGATCAGGCCAAAACATCAACTAGTTACAACCTCAACAACTCAATTATTGTGGGGAGTAGTATAAAACCATCACATGATCTATCTATTTAAGTTAGATAAGAATTCATGTGTTCCTTTATATTAAACTTCTCAGTATTCATCAAAGTGAGATGAATCCATCCTAGAAGATTTTGAATACTAAAGTCATGGCCATAATAAAACCATACAAGTAACACCAGGATCTCAGACCAACATCACTGATCCTGGATATAAAAGCCAAATCTTATAATCTATTATAATCATAGTCAATATTATGAATTCTGGGCACATCTCTTAAAATAGTAGCACCTCAGAATCCATAAATCTTATGGATCCATGCAAAACTAGTAGCCCACCAATCATTTTATCAAAGGGAGTCCATAGTAAGTATCTGGTATCACTACCAGGAAAGATCTATGAGAAACAACAAGATAGGAACCTAGTTCCTAAGCCTCAGACCAACATCATAGGCACTGTTGTTTAAACAAGAAGTTTCCAATTTATCTTTGGTCCTAATTCAATCTTAAGCATTAACAGAATCAAGCCTAGTAGTAGAACCTAGATTTGTGTGCCATTTCAAGATGGTGTCACAAGAGCATATTCTAAACCAAGCAGATTAAGTATCTAGGTTTCACAGATAAACTAACAGACAACTAATCATCATTTTCCTGGTACCAATCACCAGGAATCATTTTCAAGTATATATATACAGAACATCACTGTAAGAGACCAATTAATATCAATCTGTATATGAATCCATAAGCCAACAATTATAGATACAGTGACTACATCACTCACAAATCACTGTCAATAACCAAATAATGACAGTAGTGAACCTTCAAATCACTAGGATCTCCAAGTAGTGATTCTACATAACACTATCATTTGAACCATATCAAATTAACCAATGGAATTAATCTGGTAAGCCACTAGCACCATGAGAATTAACTATGGACAGTGATCAACATAATCACCATGTTCAAGGATCATCACTACTAGATCCAATTCATCATATATAATATCAACAGAGGGATGAACCCTAATCAGGACATGAACCTTAAATCAAGATATGAACCCTAATCTGGGGTAGCCCTAGAAACACACATGACAGGGTGGCATAGTAGAGGGCACGACAGATGAGAACGAACAACTTACTGGAGGGTGCAGCTGTGGTCGAGAAGAGGAAGCAGAAGGAGTCGATGAGCATGGCGGCACGGGGAGAACCCAAGGGGCGCTGCAACCCGCACCGAGCCCAGGTGGCGACCACAGCAACGCTCGAGCGTGAGTAGCACCACCACAACACCACGGGCGGCGGCGACAGCACCACCCCAAACCCTAGGGTTTGGGACAGAGCCGGTCTGGCCACAGGAAGGCCCCAAGTCCAAATCGAGATGGACTGTAAGGAGGAGTGGGGTCAACAACCACACCATGCATCACGGTGGCGACCGGGGAGGACCACGGCAGCGTGAATCGCCCGGCAGCGGCATCGGCGACCACGGGGTCGAGAGAGAAGGAGAGAAGGGGACGAGAGAGATGGACAGGGGAGTGGGCTGAGAGGGCCAAACCTTCGGGGAGCCTTTTTTGGTTCTGCCCACTTGGGCCAAAACGGCCCAATAAGCTCAACAAAGCCAGCCTAACCACCCAAAGAAAGTTTTAATATTTAAGAAAAGACCAAAATGCCCTTGAATTTAAATAAATTTGAGAAAATAAAATAAAAATTCAAAAATTATAAATAAAATATTTTTGGAATCACAATAATCCAATCTATCTAAATAAATTAAGAAATAATTAGGCATATAATTTTTATCAAGAATTTTATAATATATATTCCTTATGGAATTTTATAAAATTAAAGAAGGATGATAAAAATAAATAAAATCATTTTTATTATATACTAATATTGTAGTATTTTAGAAAAATACTAAATTAATATTTAATATCATTATTGTATTTAAATGATAATTCTTAAAGGAATTATTAAATACATAAAATTCAAATAGAATGAAATGAAATAAAGAATATAATATTCAATAAATATTAATAAATAATATTTATAAATTCTTCACTACTAAAAATAATTTTTGTAGTTAAACTAATGGGGAGAACACACATAAAAATAAATAATGCATTACATTACTTTGCATAATCATTTTGTTTCTTTAAATATTGTCCTTACCGGGCAATAATGATGTTTTGTATACATAGAAGCTCAAGGTCCAGTGCAAGCATCCGACTTCACTACCTTGCAATCACAAGGCAAGTTCATCACTTGTTCATGTCCTTTGAAGAGTCTTTATCAAAGTATTTGCAAATTGTGTGTTATCATCTATATTCCAAAGAAATAAAATAGTATTTTCTCAAAATAAATAAAACTTAGGTATCATCCTAAGTGATGATATAATGGAGCAATAGAACTTAGGTTTCATCTGCAACAATAATGAGCAACTAGGGATTAATAACCCATGACATCAGTGATTCTAGCACCGTATATTACGCGTTAACCATGAGATTTGGAATGGGACGGAGAAGTCAGTTGTATCCTTTTCCTCTTGTATGGAGGCAAGAAAACCTTAACGTGACGTTGTGATTCCTTGTGCAGATCCAACATATGGGTGGGCACCCTTACGCCCCACACTTTTGGTGTCTAGATTATCTTTGAATGGTGTTTAGGGGTATAGTCCATTTAAAGGGTACTTACCCAGGCATCACCAGGTCATAGAGTCTTCGGGACTCATCAGGGTTTTAGCCTGCCCGAAAGGGGGCTTAACGAAGGTGAGCCGGCCCCGAAGGATCGTGCAGACATATGAGGTCACGGAGAGGGCAGTGATTGGCTTGGACCAACTACTAGGCCCCACATCATGGAATTGTGGACGGGAAAGTACGCCCGGTTGTGCAACAAGGAAGTTGATCTCTCATGGGTAAAGTAACGCACCTCTACAGAGTGTAAGAACTGTAACTTGTTACTCCCTGTTCCGGTAAGGAGCAAGGAACGCGGCAGGAAAGGAACTCCATGAAAGTTCTGGTCAACTTGTGAAGGCTGATGGTCATAGATTTTCATAATAAAATCAATCTTTGAAGAAAGATTTACAAAAACTGCATAGTGCCAAGGACTTATAGTCCAAGGTGGTAGACAGAGCATCAAACTTCCCACCTTGCATATAATGAACTTGCTGGGTAACGTTGTTACTCACCTTTTCCTTTGAATCCTTTCTTAGACTCTGAGGATCCCGAAGATACTCCAATGTATACAACTAAGGCCAAGAGGAGGTCTTCTATGAAGAGCCCAATTTTTATGGAGCCGTAGACGGGGAGGACTACGATATCGTCTATGGAGGAGAGTACCAAGAGTCCGAATAATTACTATAGTTATAGGAGCCACTTGAGCCGAGCAACGTGAACAATATATAGCAATAAGTTGTTGAGCTCAATTTGGAGTTTAAGTTTTCACTTCGAAACTTCCGCTGAAACACTTATATTTTGGGTTGTAAGTTGAATCTTTTGGAAGTCTTGAACTTCTGGTATTGTAATAATAATAATGTGTGTATGTTTGTAATATGGACCCACAATGTTTCTGTTATACCACTCTAAGGGATGTGATATTTACGGAACGGTGTTCTGTGGATGTCATGTCAACGACTGTAGTGTACTACACATGAAGTGGTATGCTGGGTCACCGCATTCTTCTTCTTCGTGCCCTCAGTGGGCGCCTCGGCTTTGTCATGGGAATGGCCACGGTAGATGTTGCGATTGGTAGCGAGTAGTAGAATGAGGGCAAGGGCGGCCAGCCATTTGCGGTGCGACATGAGGGCAAAGACATAGGGTTTTACCGAGGTTCGGCCCCCCGGAGGGTAAAGACCTACTCCTGCTAGATTGTATTGATGAGAGAGTACAATGGGCGAGCTCGATGGCTAGGAGGAGAGTCGAAGGGGTGTATGATGGATCGTAAGTTCTGCGCGTGCCCTAGGGAGGTTTATATAGAGTCACCTCGCTAGGGTTTATAGATCTACAACCGAGTTGGATAAGGACTCGGAGGGTTTTGACCTAATCCGACTGGGCCTACCTACACTTATGGGCCTCCAGCTTCCAGTTGCCTAGCTTCCTCTTGGGTCGTGATCCAGTCGCCGTCCTGCAGGCCCACTCGCTGGCAGTACGAGCCATTAGGAAACGTCCTGCTGGGTATACCCCACTTGGCATATCCCCATCAGTAGTCCCCGAGGCCGTCGTTGATTCATCACAGGTGTTTGTTGGTAGTCGGTGTACACGGGTCCAATTTGGACGCCCAGTCGAATCGGCGGTGGACTCCTTCAATTAAAGAAATAATCTTCAGCATGCTTTATCAGTCGCAATAACGGCGATCAGTCGAATCGCCAATTTAACGAGTAGTCGAGTCGCAGCTATGGTGAATGGGTCAGCGAGTAGTCCAGTCGCAGCTATGGCGAATGGGTCGGCGAGTCGAGTAGACGAAGTTGGACCGTCAGCCTAGTCAAACTAGCCGTTGGGTAATCCAACGGTAATATCGGCGTAATCACCGCGCGGTAACGGCTACCCAAAAATGGCGGGTACCAACTGCTATATAAGGAGAGTGATGGGTGAAAATCGAGCATTCCCCACATTTCCTCCGACTCCGCGCGTCTCCCAATCTTCCATTCCTTCTAGAGCGATCTTGCGATTCCACAGCGATCTTGCGATGCTAGATCCTCGGATCGATGGCGCCCCCAAAAGAATTGTGGGGGATATCCAAGTGTACCAAGGTTCTGCTGAAGTCCTTCGAGGACGCGGGGGTTCTCCGCATCGGGAAATGGCGGATCCCCTTGGCCAGAGAGGTGGAGCCAAATCCGTGCGCCGGAGAGTTCATATGCTTCACTAGCCACCTCGAGAGGGGGCTTGGCTTCCCCACCTCGATCTTATTTCGCCGATTCTGCGCATACTACGGCATCCAACCATCAGATCTAGGGCCGCATAGCATCGAGGAGCTCGCCATTTTCGTGGTGTTCTGCGAGTGTTATCTAGGTTGTCGCCCATACTTCCCCCTATGGCAGGAGCTGTTCCACGGGCGGGTCAGACGCGAAGGGGCAGGCGGTCCGATGCTGACAGTGGGCGGCCTCACCTTCCAACTGAAGTCCAAGGCTTCCTTCCTCGACCTCATGCTGCCAAAGAAGGCGGCAAACAAGTGGAAGAAGCACTGGTTCTACGTCAGCAAGTCGACTCTGGACGACGAGGTGGCGCTCCTGATGTATTCCGCCGACCGGCCCGAGCCACGCCGGCTTCAAGTCGCCAAGCTTCCGCTTGACCAACGGATGGTGGTCGACGAGAAGTTGATGCTGATTCGTCAACTAAAGAAAGGCGGCCTCCAAACAATCAATATGTACAACTGCTGGCTCGGGCGGCGGCTGGTGCCCCTGGCTAGCCGTGCTCACTGGATGTATGAGTACACCGGCAAGGACGACGAAACCAAGGCCTGCACCGCCGATTGGAATGCCGATGATTACGCCCTCGCACTAAAGAAGATTACTGACGCGAAATACCTCGACCCGAAGGCCGGGATTCCTCCATACACCATGAAGCGCAAGGCACCACCGGTAAGTATGCCTTTCCTTGTCTATTTCACAGTTGCAGAAATGCAGTCGTGGCTTACTTACCATGTATAGTTTGTGCAGTTTTTCCAAGTAGTGGAAGGTTGGATTCCTCCCGCCGACGACGAAATATCGAACGAGTCCGCCGAGGACGAGAGCTAGTCCTCCTCCAACAAGGAGAATATCGGAGGCGATGATGACGATGATGATGATGACGATGACGCCGTGGAGGTCACCGCACCCGCGGCTCGGAAAACTCCCGGGCAACGGCAGCGCAAGCTCGAGGCCAGCAAGAGCCTCGAGGCTCACGATAGGGGCGAAGACGAAGCCCTCAAACACACTTCATGGCGTATGGCAACGCCGTCAAAGAATAAATCATCGAAGAAGAAGAAGAAGGGGGCGCCCAAGACAGTGTCGCCGCCTCAATCTATGACTAACTCCGAGGCGACTAGCGTGGCTGATGAGGCCGGGGTCGAGGCAACATCGAAGGAGGCTGAGGTGGCCGGTGCGGCCATGGTGGAAGACGAGGTACCATTGGCGTCGCTTCCGCCGCCATTCTCAGCACTCACCGGGCTTGGGGCTGCTCCACCCACGGGGGTGTCACCATCGAGGGAGGCACCCGCGTCAACCGGAGGGGAGCTTCCTGCCGCGGCCTCGTCCTCGAAGAAGGCCTCCGTGGCGGGGGATCCGACCCTTCTTGAGACGGGCATCCATCGGAAGCTAGGCCCAGAATTGGAGAAGCCGACGCATATCCGCACCGGCCTGCGCTTCATCCCAGTCGCTAGGTAAATTTCTTGGTGTATTCTCTTGAGCCACTGGTTCGTATTTGTCAGGAAAGCTCGCTAATGACTTCTTTTTGCAGGACTGGCGTGAAAAAGATCGGTCACCCTCGATGGCCAAAGTTCCAGTAGACACCGCAGGGGCGGAAGCTGATCCCTCAAAAAAGAGGAAGGGCGACGACGCCAAGGCGCCTGCTGAAAGCGCGAAGAAGATGAAGGGCGACGAGGTCATCACGATCTCGGACGAGCCAGTCGATTCCCCCAGTAGGGCTCCGACTAGAGCGGATGCGACCGTGAAAGCCGTCGTGGACGCGGGGTCGCAGCAAATAGAGCCTGCGGCACTGGTCAGGGCGTCGGGCCCTTCGACGAGTGTTGCGGGAGTGGTGGTGGCGACCTTCCCTCGCTTTATGGCGAGGGCCTCCACCGCGAGTGTGTCGGCGCAATCGGCCCAAGCTCCCAAAGTTTTGGGCTCGGAAGTAGAGCAGCATCGCGGGCGCATGATGACCCACAAGTATAGGGGATCGCAACAGTCTTCGAGGGTAGTATTACCCATTTTATTGATTCGACACAAGAGGAGCCAAAGAATACTTGCAAGCCTTAACAACTGAGTTGTCAATTTAGTTGCACCTGGAAATAGTTCTTGCTCACAGAAGTTTATCAGTAACAACAGTTTTGTAGTAGCAATAGCAAAGTAACAGCAGCAGTAAAACAGGAGAAATAGTAACAATAGTAGCAAACAGTAGGATATGAGCATAGGGATGGATGGACGGGCATTGCATGGACGACTCTAAACATGTAACTTCAAGATCTAGGGCAATTGCAGATAAATAAGAATAAGCATCCAAGTACTAAACAATCATAGGCATGTGCTCCACATATAGTCATGCGTGCTCACAATGAGAACTTGCACAACATCTTTTGTCCTGCCAGCCCGTTGCAGCGGGGCCTCTAGGGAACTACTGGCAATTAAGGTGCTACTTTGAATAGAGCACCGGAGCAAAGCATTAACACTCCATGAACACATGTGATCCTCACTGTTGGGGATATGCTATATGGGTATCCTCATAGCATGTCTCTTATCCGACTAACCCGGGTGGCCCATTTTCGGTAGCATGGCCTGTGGCCTGCTGGGCGGCCCAGTTAGGTGGATCCAGAAGGGAGGCCCATGCCGGATAAAGGAAGGCTACGGTGGAGTGAACAGCGTACCCGGAGCCTTAGAGTGCAAGATACACAAGACTAGTGATAGACGGTGTAGGAATCTGTAACCTGTCCGGCTAGGACTTTTCCCTGTAACCCTAGGTCCTGGCGACTATATAAGTCGGGCCTATGGGAGACTTTAGGGCACAATCTCAGACGATAACTTAGACTCTCTAGTCACCTCGCACAGCGAACCTATCTCTGTAACTCGGCGTATTGCCATTATAGTGATTTATAGCAGGAGTAGGATTCCGCCACCGTTGTGGGATCTGAACCTGGGTAAGCTGTGTTACCTCGTACCCGTCAACCGTCCGCCTTACCCCACGTCTCTAAAACACGCACTGTGAGGACCCCTCCATGGCGTACTCGTCGGCAATACCACGACAGTTGGCGCCCACCGTGGGGCAAGAGGCGCTTTAGGCTCTTCAGCGGGCGAGGACCAAGATCTTCGCGGGAATCGGCGAAACCGTAGCCATCGGTCGCGTTCTCTTCTCCGGCAACGTTCCGATCGTCCCCCCTGACGAGTTTTGGATCCCGGCGAAGACGAACCCTACGCGGTGTTCGATCGTTCCAATCGGAGATATCCACCTCTTCATCGGCGAAACCGACTCGGGCACTAGTTCCCTGGGAGTCGGAGGAGCATCAAGACCCGCACGGACCGCCTACGGGCAGGATACGTTCGCGGAAGGATCAATATCGTGTAGGGGTTCGTAGCTTGGAAAACAAAAAATTTCTACCGCATGCAAACAAACAAGCCAAGATCTATCTACTAGATTGTAGCAACGAGTCGATAGAGGAACTCACCCTCAAAGATTCCAAAGTGGTTAACGAGAGCAGATTCTCGTGGGTGATGTAGTCGTACACTTGCCGATCTCAAGATCGCGTAGACGATCCTTCCGGCGCTGCGTTCTGGCAGCGCTTCCGCAGTCGGTCACACGTTCGGTACTCGATGAAGACCTTCCTCTCCCTTGTTCCAGCAGGCAGCGGAGGTTGTAGCACTCTCCTCGCGATTCCGGCAGCACGACGGCGTGGTACCGGAAGTAGAGGGGAGATCTCGCAGGGCTTCGCCTTAAGCCGGAGCGAGTATGGTGGACTATGAGAGAGCCTTGGTGATCTAGGGTTTAGACACACCAATTAGAAGGGGCTAAACCGGCGGCTAGGGCAATTAGAAGCTCTAACTCGGCGGCTTGGGAGAAATCCCTAGGCTGTGGCTAGGGTTTAGGTTTAGAGGGAGGCAACTTGTGTCAAGGAGGGGAGCCCTGCCCCTCCTCTTATAGGTGGAGGGAGGCGCGCCTGGGGAGGGGAGTCCCTCCCCAACTCGGACCCAAGGTGGGCCGGCGGTGGGAGGAGGAACTCCTCCCCCAAGTCGGTTTCAAACCTCCTTCTCCTCTTTCCCAAAACTAGCCGTTTGACTTTCAAACTAGCCGTTTGACTTTTCAAACTAGGATTTGAGTAAACCCTCTATTTGGTACAGCGATGACACCAAGTACATAATGCAATCATACCAACTTGATATAACACATTCATGTACCCTTCCCCTCCGGAGTGCCGGACATTCCGGAACATTCTAGAACATTCCCGATGAAAACACCGGAATCATTCTCCAACCCCGAAACAGGACTTTCCTTATATGAATCTTATTCTCCGGACCATTCCGGATCTCCTCGTGATATCCCGGATCCCATCCGAGACTCCGAACAACATTCGGTCTCTTACTCATCATTCCATAACTACTCAAACCACGTCGAATCCTTAAGTGTGTCTCCCTACGGTTCGTGAATTATGCGGACATGATCGAGACACTTCTCCGAACAATAACCAATAGAGGAATCTGGAAATTCATATGGCTCCCACATATTTCTACGATTACTTTGTGATCGAATGAACCACTTACATATGATACCAATTTCCCTTTGTCTCACGATAGTTTACTTATCCGAGGTTATGATCGTCGGTATCTCTGCATACCTAGTTCAACCTCGTTACCGATAAGTACTCTTTTCTCATTCCTGTGATATGTGATCCCTTGTGAGCCAGTCACATGCTTGCAAGCTAATTGGATGACATTCCACCGAGAGGGCCCAGAGTATATCTATTCGTCATATGGATGGATAAATCCCACTCTTGATCCATGTGTCTCAACCCATACTTTCCGAACACTCAATGCCACCTTTATAGCCACCCAGTTATGGTGTGGTGTTTGATGTCATCAAAGCATCCTTCCGGTGATGGTGATAAGCATGATCTCACGGTCGAAGGAATTAGGTTACTATGTATCAGAAAGCTTATAGCAAATGAACTATATTAAATGACTTGATCTTTATGCTACGCTTAACTATAGGAGTATGTCCATCATATCATTCTCCCAATGATATGACCCTGTTGTTAATAACATCCCTATGTTCATGATCAGGAAACCATGATCATATATTAACCAACAAGCTAGTTTAACAAGAGGCTTTACTAGGGACTCTTTTATGTTTACAAATCACACAAGTATTAATGTTTCCTGTTAATACAATTATAGCATGGTATGTAAACATTTATCATAAGTATGAAGATATGATAATAACCACTTTATTATTGCCTCTTGGGCATATCTCCAACAGTCTCCCACTTGCACTAGAGTCAATAATCTAGTTTCAAACCTTTGTGTATTCAACACCTATGGCTTTCTGGTGTTGTATGTACACGATTGCTAGTGATCAACTGTTCTCCGGATCTGACACTTCTAGGTCCGTGTGTAATTGCATGTCTTTGCGTCTCTACGCATCACTCATTCTCTAATGAGATGGCTTTGTATAAATTTGGTCCTTTGGTGAGACCTTTTAGTTCTTTGGGGTTAAAACATGTTGATAATATTGTCGTACAATATATCTTCATAGTATTATCCCGCTGTGAACTACACCTAGTTTGGTAACAAACTACTTGACACAAATGCCCTCTTTACCTGCTATTATAGCAGTCATATACTTTAGCCTTTTGTTGTAGTATCTGTCACAATGTCTTAATTTTGGAACTCATCCAAATCCATTATGGAACTTACTTTCCATTATATTGCGCCACCCTTAGTTTAGATTGAGATAAACTCAATTTGTACTTTGTGACAAAATTAGTATCAATGTAGTACTTTTACAATGAACTAACCATCTATTTGTCATTACTACAAATAATATACTCTTAGTTCTTCCAAAAGATCATAAGAATATCCTTACTATTGTCCAATGATCATCTTATGAATCATTCTGGTATATGCTCATAACATTTAGAGTGTAGGACATATCTGGATTTGTACATATCACAGTATGATTGATATAAATACTCTTTGTGATTTCATACATCAAGTATCAATCTATACTTGAATCTTTGTTTCACTTACCAAATGTCAATACACTGGAATATATCATCAATATTGAACTCATTCAATCCTTTCTATGCGACAAGAACCTTTCTTGTAGTTTCTATATTGAACTCATTCAATATCTCGTCTATGTACTTCTGGCACAACCATATTAGCGTCTATCGAAGCCAAATATTTGGGTTTTGCCTAAGTCTTTCATCGGGATGAAATTCTTAATATGTGTTAATAAAAGATACATCATTTCCAATCAACAATATGTCTTCCACATAATTTATTAGAAATATGTCTTAGCGCTCCCACTTAATTTCTTGCAAATGCAAGTATCTTTATCATCTCTGATGAACTTAAACTCTTTTAATAGTTTCATCATAGTGAAGATTCCAACTCCGCGATGCTTACTTCAACCATTGAAGTTTACATATGCTTTTAGCATCCTTTGAATTAACAAAAACCCTTTGGACCATGTTATGCACATGTCCTAGGTAACAATTCTATTAGAAGAACTTGTTTTGTTTATTCAATTACCACATAACAAAATTATATGTAGTGGTTGCTACATTAATCCGTCTAGACTAAATATCGCTATGAAAGATCAAATCTTATCATAGTCAATCCTTGAACATTGTTGTGAACTCTTTCCCAACATGTCGACAATTTCATAGATGTGAAACATCCATGTCTATTTCTTTATAGATCCAAACATGACTGTAAGGTCTTACACCTTTCTCGAGGGTCCTTTAAGTTCAAAACTTGATTTCTCGTGTATGGAACTATCACGGATTTTATGGCTTCAAGCCATTTGACGGAGTCAGGGCCCATCATCGCTTCTTTGCATGTAGTACGTTCATTATTCTCAAATAATGATTCAACCCTCAAATCTTGGTATTTGATTGTTTACTCGACCTACTTGGTTCAATAGAAAAACTTTGACCTTCGTAACCACAACCTTTGAGGCACGTGAGCCATGAGCATTGTTACTGCCTCTGGAACACTTTTCGGCGCTGCGCAACTCTGCACATATAGCTAAGGTTCTTTTAACCTTATCAAAGTTCTATTGTCCTCCCATTTAACTTTTCACGAAAAATTCCTTCTCAAAGAAACTTGACGTTCTAAGTGACAAACACTTTTGTCTCCGATGTTATGGAGGATTACTTAACAGTTATTCGAAATAACATACAAAGACAGGTTCATCCGACTTTGATTGCAAACATCTTTATTATGCATAGCATACCAATGTTTAAGAAAGGACAACTTGGGTTTTATCCCAAACCATAAATTTATATGGTGTCATTTCAACGGATTATGATGGAGCTCTTTTCAGTGGAAAAACGGTAGTCACTATAGCTTTTAATCTTTAAAATATAATGGCAGTTTTATGAATTACACCTTTGATCTTTACCATGTCAAACAAGGTTTTAATTACATATCTCGAACGCTCCATACTCTTATGGTGTTTCCGGAAATGCAAATCCACGGAACGATTTCTTAAATCTTAGGTATTATGCTAAACTTGTAACTCAAATATCTTCCTTTATGATCTTATCATAAACTATTTATATTCTTGTTACAATGATTTTGCACTTCATCTTGAAAGTCTTTGAACTTTTCAAATGTTTCATACTTCATCCTTATTAAGTAAATATTCATATATTCACTCAAATTTTCGGAGAAAGTATATGAAGTTGAAATCCATCGCTCTTGACTACACATAATAGACTTCGTACAACAATATGTACAAGTTCCAATAAGCTAGTCATTCGTTCCCTTTTGGCCTATGAACGAAGTTTTAATTATCTCTAGGAGAGTTTCACAAGCGTCATGTGATCAAAAATCAAAAGACTCCAAAATTCCATCCACATGGAGTTTCTTCATGTTTTCTTTCCAATATAATTTAAACGGCGATGTCACTTCCTAAGTGATCTTTCAATCAATTTGTCTTTCGACATTTTAGCACTAGTTTTATGGATGTGTTTTCTCCAACGAGATTTGTGAATCATCCATCTTTTATGGATTACGGCAATTATTTGAACAACCCTTTTGTTCTCATAATACCTGATAAAACAAATCTTGAAGGCAAGCTTTGATGTTTAAGGAGCAACACAATAACACTTTATTTGTTCTTGATGAACATCATCACATATTCTTTTGCTAGTTACTTAGGCCATTGTAGTTCATGAATTGTGTTGTTTCGTATGACAATTCACACCAAAAATTTCAGTATCAAATACTTAAGAACCACATTGTTTAATAAGCAAAGAATATAGCCATAACATGTATATCATCTATATACTTAAACTGAACAATTATAGTCTTTTCTTTTCTGCCATATATTTATGAGATTCTCTTTCAGTATTTCCTTTTTCTATTTGAAAGAATCTATCAACATCAATAGTGGAGTCACACATATGACACATAGTCCAAAGCGTGTATAATTAAATACCAATGTCTTTGGACTTGTACTTTCAAGTAGATCACCATCATCAAATGTTTGGTGTGCTTTCAAATTCCATTCTTTAGTAATCTCTTGGTGTGGTAAATATTTTACCTACATCAAATATTCACCCTTATCATGGAATTATTCATGATCAAGCTACTTTTAGCTTGTAAAGATGAATCGCGAGTATAATGTTACTCTCCAAAACCTTTTGGTGGTTTAGGACAACTAGTGTCTCCAACCTTTTGCAACTTCTCATCAAATATGAGAATATGTCTTTTGCCATATTATACTCTATCATGTTGCAACCAATACTTCGTTTCAGATATCACAATATCTTCCACACATCATGGTTTCTGAAACAACTCTTTCAGATCCTAGATAACCTTGATATTAAGACAATTCTTTGAATATCAAGAATCATGGAGACAAACATGATACTCATACACTAACTCTTGGAATTGTCACTCTTGATTTAATACCAATTATTAAACTTCATGGAGTAACCGAAACTTACTGAAAGTTTGCAATAGGACTTTTAAACTTTATATTAACACTTCAAAACAATACGATACCAGTTCGTAAAGTAAGTAACCAGAATTCTATAGTTCTATCATCTCAATTATAACTAAGCGTAAGGTGGTAAACGGATGCCAATGACTACAACAACTATGCAAATTCACTTTGATTTAATTTATGATAAATAGTGTTCAACTTTTAATTACATTGTCGTTGAACTCCCACTCAAAACAATATCCCTCACATTGTTTTAGTGATCACACGAACCAAATCCACCACATCAAAACCGATCATCACGAGAGTTGATGTAGCTTCAATGGCGAACAATCAACATGTTCATCATATCTACTATATGACTCATGCTTTACCTTTCGGTGATCCGTGTTCCGAGACCATGTCTGTACATGCTAGGCTCGTCAAGATGAAACCTTAGCTTCCGCATGAGCAAATCTGGCTTGCTCACGTTGTATACACTCGCAGAATCTAACACACCCGATCATCACGTGGTGCTTCGAAACAACGAGCTTTAGCAACGGTGCTTACTAAGGATGAACACTCTAAACTTGAAATTGTGTGCTTGAGGGATCATCTTATAATGCTACCGTCGTAAACTAAGCAATACAAGATGCATAAAAGGATTAACATCACATGCAATTCATAATATGTGATATGATATGGCCTTTCTTCTTGTGCTTCTGATCTCCATCTTCAAGCACGAACATGATCTCCATCATCACCGGCATTGCATCAAGGTCAATGACGCCGCTCCATGGTTGTCGTCCACCAGCTTCAACTATTACAACTACTTTGAATAGACACGCGGGTCTTAACAGAATTTAAAGACAACCATATGGCTCCTGCCAGTTGCCAACTTACAATAAGGAACATTGCATACATCAAATATAATCACAATCATGGCCATATCACATCACAGCACACCCCTGCAAAACAAAGTTAGACGCCTCTAATTTTCTTTGCATATTTTACGTGGTTTGGGGCTTTCAATAAGTGTCATTCTAACTTACGAACAAGAACCACAACATTGATACTAGTATTGTCAATCACCCGTTGTAAATTGAATCTTAACTATGTTGGGAGAAACAGGCACCCGCAAAGCCACTTATGCAATACAAGTTGCATGTCAAGCGTGGAGCAAGTCTCATGAACGATGTCATGTAAGGTTAGCCCGGGCCGCTTCATCCCACCATCCCGCAAGATGCAAAGTACACAAGAAGCAATCGACAACAAAAGCATCAACGCCCACAATGACCATTGTGTTCTACTCGTGCAACAGATCTACATATAGACCTGGCTCTGATACCACTGTAGGGGTTCGTAGCATGGAAAACAAAAAATTTCTACCGCATGCAAACAAACAAGCCAAGATCTATCTACTAGATTGTAGCAACGAGTCAATAGAGGAACTCACCCTCGAAGATTCCAAAGTGGTTAACGAGAGCAGATTCTCGTGGGTGATGTAGTCGTACACTTGCCGATCTCAAGATCGCGTAGACGATCCTTCCGGCGCTGCGTTCCGGCAGCGCTTCCGCAGTCGTTCACACGTTCGGTACTCGATGAAGACCTTCCTCTCCCTTGTTCTAGCAGGCAGCGGAGGTTGTAGCACTCTCCTCGCGATTCCGGCAGCACGATGGCGTGGTATCGGAAGTAGAGGGGAGATCTCGCAGGGCTTCGCCTTAAGCCGGAGCGAGTATGGTGGACTATGAGAGAGCCTTGGTGATCTAGGGTTTAGACACACCAATTAGAAGGGGCTAAACCGGCGGCTAGGGCAATTAGAAGCTCTAACTCGGCGGCTTGGGAGAAATCCCTAGGCTGTGGCTAGGGTTTAGGTTTAGAGGGAGGCAACTTGTGTCAAGGAGGGGAGCCCTGCCCCTCCTCTTATAGGTGGAGGGAGGCGCGCCTGGGGAGGGGAGTCCCTCCCCAACTCGGACCCAAGGTGGGCCGGCGGTGGGAGGAGGAACTCCTCCCCCAAGTCGGTTTCAAACCTCCTTCTCCTCTTTCCCAAAACTAGCCGTTTGACTTTCAAACTAGCCGTTTGACTTTTCAAACTAGGATTTGAATAAACCCTCTATTTGGTACAGCGATGACACCAAGTACATAATGCAATCATACCAACTTGATATAAAACATTCATGTACCCTTCCCCTCCGGAGTGCCGGACATTCCGGAACCTTCTAGAACATTCCCGATGAAAACACCGGAATCATTCTCCAACCCCGAAACAGGACTTTCCTTATATGAATCTTATTCTCCGGACCATTCCGGATCTCCTCGTGATATCCCGGATCCCATCCGAGACTCCGAACAACATTCGGTCTCTTACTCATCATTCCATAACTACTCAAACAACGTCGAATCCTTAAGTGTGTCTCCCTACGGTTCGTGAATTATGCGGACATGATCGAGACACTTCTCCGAACAATAACCAATAGAGGAATCTGGAAATTCATATGGCTCCCACATATTTCTACGATTACTTTGCGATTGAATGAACCACTTACATACGATACCAATTTCCCTTTGTCTCACGATAGTTTACTTATCCGAGGTTATGATCGTCGGTATCTCTGCATACCTAGTTCAACCTCGTTACCGGTAAGTACTCTTTTCTCGTTCCTGTGATATGTGATCCCTTGTGAGCCAGTCACATGCTTGCAAGCTAATTGGATGACATTCCACCGAGAGGGCCCAGAGTATATCTATCTGTCATATGGATGGACAAATCCCACTCTTGATCCATGTGTCTCAACCCATACTTTCCGAACACTCAATGCCACCTTTATAGCCACCCAGTTACGGTGTGGTGTTTGATGTCATCAAAGCATCCTTCCGGTGATGGTGATAAGCATGATCTCACGGTCGAAGGAATTAGGTTACTATGTATCAGAAAGCTTATAGCAAATGAACTATATTAAATGACTTGATCTTTATGCTACGCTTAACTATAGGAGTATGTCCATCATATCATTCTCCCAATGATATGACCCTGTTGTTAATAACATCCCTATGTTCATGATCAGGAAACCATGATCATATATTAACCAACAAGCTAGTTTAACAAGAGGCTTTACTAGGGACTCTTTTATGTTTACAAATCACACAAGTATTAATGTTTCCTGTTAATACAATTATAGCATGGTATGTAAACATTTATCATAAGTATGAAGATATGATAATAACCACTTTATTATTGCCTCTTGGGCATATCTCCAACATGTGGGACCTCTCTTAGGAGTTTGCCGGCAAAGATCGCAAAGCATCAAGACCCGCACGGACCGCCTACGGGCAGGATACGCTCACGGAAGGATCAATGTCGGATCTCTCCTCGGAGTTCACCGGCAAAGATCGGGAAAATTCAAGACCCACCCAAACCGCCCCCTGTGCAGGATATAAAGGTGGAAGATCACCGCAAATCCGCTGGCTTCATCCGTGCGTCTGGACAGCAAAGATCCAAGTTCGTCGGCGTGGTTACCATCTTCGATCTGGCGCGCTGCGTTCAGAGAGAGGGCGAAAACCCCCGCGATTACCTGGCCAGGTGGCTCCGTATACGAGCCGATCTGGCCCACTACCCCAATGATGATGCTATCTATCACTTTGTGGAAGGACTGGACCATGGCACGCTCCTCCGACATTCTCTAAGACGGCAACAGGCGTCAGGACGCCTTACCTTCAAAGGCATGGTGAACACCGTCAACAACTACGCGGAGGCTGAAGCGGCAGCTCAAACAGCGCTTGCGCTCATTGACGGAGCCCCTCCAATTCAGCCACCACCACCACTGCCTCCAGTCGCCATCGTCGTAGCAGCACCACCACCTCCAGTCATCGTCGAGCCCGTTGCACCTCCACTGCCCATCATCGAGGAAGTCCTGGCACCCTCCGACTCTGTCATCGACGCACTTTATGCTGATATGCAACTGGATGGATATGCAAGAAGCATTCACCAAGAACTTTTAGGGTACATACAAGCGTCCCTGCACTGTGGGCGATCTACAGCGGTGCGTGCAAGAGAAAGACGAGACATCTCGCTCCTACCTCTCCTGCTGGCTAGATATGAAAAATTCCTGCGCAGGAGTGCACGCTTAGACCACAATGGCCGCCTTCATCGACGGGTTGGAAAGGGGCACGTTGTTCCGACATAAGCTGAAGCGCTTGCAGGATAATCACCAGCTTGACTTGAACCAGATGATTCAAGTGGCTAGTGAGTTCGCAGCTGCCGACGATGATGCTCGCATCTCCTTGCCGGCAATGGACATTCCAACTCAAGCTCGGAGGAATAGCAGTACAAAGCGGAAGACCTCTCCAGAAGTAAAGCAATCTACCGACATGGTCGCAATGACTTTTGCAGGACGAGGAGAAGGCGGACAACATGGCCGAGGAAGGGGAGCTGGTCGTGGGCAGCAACGAGGAAGTGAAACCACCTCGGTGCCGCTCCGCGTTCCCCAAACCTACGAGGAGTACCGCGATATGCCATGCCTCGTACACCTCGACGTCAACGGCAAAGCCACCCATACCAATCGACACTGCAAGTTCGTCAACGACCTCAAGGAAGACCCGGAGTCCGGCTACAAGCAAAGTCGGAAGAACAGACCGCGAGGCAAGGGCAAGGGGAAGAACAAGGAGGAGGAGACCAAGGATTCAAGTGACATGGACGAGGACGTCGACCCCAAGCACGCCGCCAAGAGCGAAGACAAGGGCAAGAACCCCTTCGCAAAGAAGGCCCCAGTCTACCACACTTTCCTTGGCACCCCCACCGTCCGACAACAGAAGACCTCTCTAAGGATCCTGATGGCCACTCTCCCCCAGTTCCCCAATACCTGCGCTGGTCGGAGGTTCCAATCACTTGGGACAGGACGGACCACCCAGACCTTGTGCCCACGGAGAACCAGTACGCCATGGTCATCAACCCATTGATTGAAGGCATGGAGTTCACCAAGTGCATGGTGGATAGTGGAAGCAGCATCAACATCATGTACCTGGATACACTGCAGAAGATGAACTTGACGGAGGCAAACCTAAGGCGGACCAACACCATGTTCCATGGCGTAGTTCCTGGCCGGGAAGCTCGGTCCCTTGGGTGCATCACACTTCAGGTAGCCTTTGGCGATGTCAATAATTACCGCCAAGAGCACATGACCTTTGAGGTGGTCCCCTTCAAAAGCGTGTACCACGTCATATTCGGCCGCGACATATTCCACACGTTCATGGCCAAGCCATGCTTTGTCTACAACAAACTCAAGATACCTGGACCAAACGGTGTCATCACCGTATCCGGAAGCTTTACCAAGGCAAGGGATTGCGAGATCAACGAAGCAGCCGTTGCAGAAGCTGTCCTCTACAGCGAAGAATTCAAGGAGATCCAGAGCAAGTTCAATGACTCAGAGATGCCCGCGTTGATAAGCAGATCTCCGACTCCGCTCATGCGTTCAAGGCCGCCATCGAAACCAAGCCGGTGGAACTTGTGGTAGGCGATGCCTCCAAGACCGTCGCCATTGGGACGAACCTGGATCCAAATAGGAAAGTGCGCTCGTCGAGTTCCTCCGTGAGAATAGGGACATCTTTGCCTGGCAACCTGCCGACATGAAAGGTGTACCTAGGGAACTTGCCGAGCACAGCTTAAACATAGATCCAAAATGTAAACCAGTGAAATAACCTCTACGACGCTTCGGAGATGAGAAGAGACGCGCCATTGGCAAAGAGATAGCTAGGTTACTTAAGGCTGGGTTTATCCGGGAAGTCCTTCACACCCGATGGGTGGCCAATCCTGTACTTGTCCCCAAAAAGGGAACCAATGAATTAAGAATGTGCGTTGATTACACTGGCTTGAACAAAGCATGTCCCAAAGATCCGTTTGCTTTGCCTCGCATTGACCAAGTCATTGACTCGACGACTGGCTCGGAACTTGTGTGTTTTCTCGATGCATACTCAGGATACCACCAGATCAAGATGAGGAAGTCGGACCAATTGGCCACTTCGTTCACTACCCCATACGACACGTTTTGCTATGTCACCATGCCCTTTGGGCTGAAAAACGCAGGTGCTACCTACCAGCGGACAATGCAACATTGCCTTCACGACCAAATTGGTCGGAACGTTCACGCCTATGAGGATGATATCGCGGTGATGTCTAAAAAGTCAAATGACTTAATCTCCGACTTAAAATAAACCTTTGGTAATCTCCGGAAATACAACATGATGCTCAACCCTAAGAAGTGCGTCTACGGGGTTCCAGCCGGCAAACTGTTGGGCTTCATCGTTTCCCAGCGCGGAATCGAGGTCAACCCGGAAAAAATCAAGGCCATCTTAAACATAAACCGTTCGACATGCCTAAAGTACATCCAGCGACTAACAGGTTGCGTTGCAGCAGTTAGTCGGTTCGTCAGCCGACTTGGAGAGAAGGCCCTGCTGCTGTACAAGTTGCTGAAGAAGGCGGACAAATTCACATGGACAGACGAAGCAGACGCAACATTGAAGCAGCTCAAGGAGACTCTTTCCTCGGCGCCTATCCTTGCAGCACCCGAGCCTGGGGAGCCCCTGTTAATTTACATGGCGGCAACCAACCGGGTTATTAGCATCGTCGTCGTGGTAGAGCGGAAGGAACCAGGCTACAAGCACGGAGTTCAACAACCAGTTTACTATGTAAGCGAGGTCTTGACGGAGTTCAACGACCGGTTTACTATGTAAGCGAGGTCTTGACGGAGTCCAAGCAGCGTTACCCGCACTACCAAAAGATAGCTTATGGAGTATTCCTTGCTTCTCGGAAGCTGAGGCATTACTTTCAGGAGCACCCAATCACAGTAGTGAGCAAGACTCCACTGTCCGACATTATCAACAACAGCGACGCTATAGGAAGGGTCGCGAAGTGGGGTATTGAACTTGCCGCCTTCGAGATCACCTACAAGAGACGCGACAGTATCAAGTCACAAGCTTTGGCGGATTTTCTTGCAGATTGGACGGAGATGCCAGACGCTACTCCACTGCCAGAACCAGAGTACTGGGTGATGCACTTTGACAGATCAAAGTTGCTCAACGGCTCGGGGGCTGGTGTACTACTACAGTCATCAAAAGGAGATAAGCTGCACTACATTCTGCAGATCCACTTTGAGGCTACAAACAACATGGCGGAGTACGAAGCACTCATTCACGGACTACGTGTAGCCAAGGATATTGGCATCAAGCGCATAGTTTGCTGTGGAGATTCCGACTTGGTTGCCCAGCAGGTGGCTGTCACCTGGAATGCGCGGAACCCTATGATGGCGGCATGTCGCGACGAAGTGGACGAGATAGCCAAGAGCTTCTTGGGCTACGAAGTCAAGTATGTGCCTAGGGAGCACAACGAGGCGGCTGATCTACTGTCTAAACTTGGGTCAGGGCGCAAGCAAATTCCGCCAGGAGTTTTCCTAGAGCATCTATGCACACCATCCGTGAAGGGCGCCGACATCGACAACCCGGATAGAGCTGACTCTTTCGTCAACATGGTGACAAATATCCCTCCGGCTTGGACAAAACCGTTCATGGAATATCTCGAACACGGAACTTTGCCCGACGATGAAGTCGAACGACGGCAAATAGTACGACGAGCAAAGGGTTATACCATAATCAATGGGAAACTCTACAAGAGAAGCACTACTGGTGTATACCTAAAGTGTGTTTCCCAGCTAGAAGGTATGGAAATCCTACGCGAAATCCATCTCGGAGATTGCGGGCATCACGCTGCTCCTCGATCGTTGGTCGCGAAAGCCTTCCGGCAAGGATTCTACTGGCTGACCGCGAAGGCGGACGCCGACAAGCTGGTGGAGACATGCACAGGATGCCAGTATTATGCCCGACAACCACATGTTCCTGCTGAAGAATTGTGAACAATACCAATAACTTGGCCGTTTGCAGTCTGGGGTTAGACATGGTGGGACCGTTACAAACGGCACCATGTGGATTTACACATCTGCTTGTAGCAGTTGACAAAGTCACCAAATGGATAGAAGCTAAACCCATTAGAAAGCTTGATGGGGCAACTGCCCTCAGGTTTGTCCGGGATCTAGTGGTGAGATTTGGTCTCCCACATAGCATCATCACCGACAACGGAAGCAACTTGTCACTCGGAGAAGTGGAGGCCTATTGCTGGGACAAGGGCATCCGACTTGACCTTGCATATGTGGCACACCCGCAATCCAATGGTCAAGTTGAGCGAGCCAATGGATTAATTCTGCAGGGAATCAAGCCACGTCTTGAGGCACCGATACATAGAGCAGCTGGAGCCTGGGCGGAAGAATTGCCATCTGTGCTATGGAGTTTACGAACTACACCCAACAGATCCACCGGCTACACCCCTTATTTCATGGTATATGGAGCAGAAGCCATCCTACTTTCCGACATCCTCCACGATGCACCAAGAGTTGCCGCCTACAACGAAGATGATGCTGAAGAATCCATACGCCTAGATGTGGACCTTCTCGAGGAGGAGCGCGTTTTGGCATGCCAAAGATCCGCCATCTACCAGCAGAAGCTACGCAGCTACCATAGTCGCCGCGTTCAGCATTGCTCGTTTAAAAAGGGGGACTTAGTGCTCCGACTTAAGCAGAAGAAGTCACACAAACTATCCCCGCCATGGGAAGGACCGTTCATCATAAGCAAGGCGCTGCTCAATGGGTCTTACTACCTTGTCGACAATCATGAACTCAAGGATAGACCCAACGAGGATCATAAGCGTAAGCGATGTGACCCGGATGATGACTACCCGGAGCTTGATCGGCCATGGAACATAGCACAGCTACGTCCTTTCTACACTTAGCACTTTTTATCTAATCGTGTACCTCTTATATGATCAATGAAATAAAGCTCTTTGGTTCACTCATATTGCTGAGTCTTTTACCTCCTTTAGTGTTCATTTTTGGATCATATAAACCTTTATGCACAAGCCTTGCGATTGCACTTGTGAAAATTCCGCCTACGGGCGTTAGCTTAAGTTTTCTGGTCTACACATTCTTTGTTGTTTTTATGTGGATTCTGGAGTAGTGACTTTCGGCACTTATTGTCGGGGATTTTGTGCTCAGGTTATTGACGGTGCCATTGGGCATCATCACCTAAGCGCATGGTTCCGACAACGAGTCTTCCGACTCACGAAAAGTCAAGCATAAGAACTAGAGTAATGGATAAGCCAGCACTTGCTTAAAAAATATACATGCTGGGACTTAATTCTTAAGTAGCAGGATACGACAACCATTGTTTTCCGCCTTAAGATTACATTAACAAGTTTTTCCCGTGCACACTCCAGAGGTGAAACAGAAATTACAAAGTGTTTTTTATTCTTTGGGCGCAGGAGACTTGGAGGCCGCATCATCGCCAGCCAGAGAATCACCCTCAACGTCGGCACTGTGATGAGACTCGGAGGAGTCCTGGGTGACGTTGTCGATGAAGTTCCTGGGCACGAAGACGTCAACTTCCACCAACTCGGCAACCCTGGTGTCATAACAGGCGAGTGATGACAGGATGGCTTCGTCATCGATCGCCTTGCCGTCATCATCCACGTCGGGGATACCAGATGTCACCTTGTCGATGTCGGCATCTTCATAGTGTGCCTTCACCATAGACAACGCCATCCTTGCGCCAGCCCGTGCACATGAAGCTTTCCAGCTTGCGAAACGCTCGGGGGCTCGGCGGAGAATCTCCGAGTACTTCGTCATGGAGTCCGAGGCCTTGATATAAATCTGGAGGGGCTTGGCAATCTCCTTGGCTTGGGCGATGGCGGTATTGATGAATTTGCCGACAAGAACCATGCATTCCTTGTCCGAAGGAGGCGAGCGGGTTAAACCCATGGGCGCTGAAAGTTCCGACAAGGATTGCATGAGTTCAATAAATTCTAAGTATCCAGACTACAGAACTACAAGGCGGAGGACACTTACTGAAGATGCTGGCCTTAGCCTGCCAGATGGTGTCCGCCAAGGATTCCTTCTCTTGTTGGAGGAGCTTAAACGCTTCGTTATGACGAAGGTTTTGCTCATCAGCAGCTTGCTTCTGATCCTTTAGAATTGCAAGCTCCTCCTTCAAGATATTGACCTCCGCGGAGGCGGAGTCCTGCAGGGCCTTCATGGAATCCTCGTGCATCTTCAGCATTTCTTCCCTCTCCTTCTTAAGGATCTTGTTTTCGCTGTCCAAGTGCTGGATGTGCTTGGACAGCTTGACAATATCCTTGGCCTTGGCAACATGCTCTGCAAGTCGGAGAAAAACAAAGTACAAATTGAGTACTTAGAGATTATGGGCACAAAAGTAAGACGGAAATGCGCAAAAAGAAAACAGACTCTTGTTTTTGATGATATGTTCCTTCAAGATGGCAGTTTTACCCTTTTCGGCTTCAAGATCTACGCGCATCTTCTAATACTTGTCGTTGGCCATGCCCCTCCGAGCATTATCATTCTGTGAAAACGAATACAAAGTTAGATCGTTGTTTGGTCTGCTTGGAGCCCCTAGTCGGAGATTCTCCATCTAGGTGCTCGGGGGCTACAGCGAGAGTTTTTAACTTATCAAAATGCTTAGCTTTTCTTTAAGCATCTAGTCGGAACTAAATCAATTACAACTAGACGCTTGGGGGTTACAGCACTGAAAAATATAAACACTGTGTATGCTACTCTTAAAGCATCTAGTCGAAATAATTTCTTCAATCTAAATGCTTGGGGGCTACAGTGAGAGTTCTTTCTAACTTAGTCACTCTTAGAGCATATAGATGCAAAACCTATGGTTTTACGTCTACATCCTCGGGGGCTACAGTGGGATACTCGTACAAAATGCAAAAGGTAAAGTAAAACTTACAAGTGCGATGATCTTGAGGTTTGTAGCGCTCTCGGCCAGCAGCTTGTCAAAGGAAATGCTATTTCCTCGCAAGATGTCGGCTTGTCGGAGTAGCTCCTCAAGACCGCACATCGGAGATGACGGCACTCCTCCAGGAACCATAGTTGTGTTACTCGGCATAAGCACCGGGTAAACAATCTTTGGGAACTCGAAGGGTTTCTGGGGAGCGGAGGCACCGCCTTCGGCAGAAGTACCAGCTCCCACCACTGCCTTGCCGCTACCGATGGCATCCTTAGCCGGAGCTTCAGCCATTTGAAGAGAAGCGCTCTCTTGCGTTGCCTGCTCGCCGACAACAGCTAGTTCGGTAGAAGCGCCAGAGTCCACTTCCATGGCGGAAGGGCCTGGTGCCTCCTAGACGGTGGAGCTTGTCGGAGCAGAGGAGGGCTTGACGGCAGGAGTAGCAGGGGCGATGGCGGGGGAGGAGTCGCGATGCAGCATATCTTTGATATTTCTAGAAGCCCCAAGAGTCTTAGAGGACTTCTTGAGGCTGGTTGTGGCTTTCTTCCTGAAATGTGCAAAATGCATAAGTATAGGAATAAGACAGATAAATGAGACGATGTCGGAAAATGAGAGGCTTACACTAGGGGGGCGCTTTGGCAAACATCCCCGTGGCTTTCTTCTTTTCCGCCTCCAGGGCGGCAGTACTCTTCTTGGAGGCTCCACCCTCCGTCTTCTTCTTCTTGCCTCCGTCGGCAGCGTCAGAGGTGGAGCTCTTCCGCTTTCGCGCCAATGGGGCATCGTCGTCGGACACAACCGTGACTTCCTTCATCTTGGGATCATAGATTTGGGAAGCCAGGTTGCCCTCCTCTAGATCGCTAAGCTGTTAAGTGAGAAATCATCGTGTTAGACAAGATGGTATTGGCAAGACGGAAAAATGGGAGCAATGTCATACACGGAAAATACATATCTACCTTTGGGCACTTGCCGTCTACGAACATGTCGTAGGTGAGGGTGAAGCCACGCTTCTTATCCTTCACCTTGACGATGTCCTTAAGGCGGAACTTGACGGAGTCGCTCGAGAAGTTGTTCTCGGAGATCCGGAGGGTATCCCTTCGGTCGCCGGTGTACTCGTGCATAAACTTCGTGCGGTGCTGCAGGGGTTGGAGCCGCCTGATGAACCAGCACATGGATAGGTCCAAGCCGGTTAGACCCGTCTCTAAGAACCACTCGATCCGCCTTATTGCGCGAGAAGCGTTGAGGTCGGAGGGAAGGGAGGCATGGGACCGCCATGTGGAGACTTCAGCGGCGGCTCCATCCACTTAGCCCGGGTACGATACTTCTTGGCCCGCCAAAGGAATGTCGGGGCCATAGAAGTACGTCCGCTGCCAGTTTTTACATGACTCGTGGACGACGATGTCGGGGAACCGCCGGCCAGGACGGATCTTGAAGCTTATGGTGCCGCAGTTCCTAAGCTCCTCCCTACTGTGTTCGGCTTCACGTTTGACGGTGAAGGAGTATACAAACAAGTCTAACCTAGGCCTAATCCCTAGGTAACCCTCACAAAGTGCCGCGAAGTTGCTAAGCACTAAGATACTATTGGGGGAGAGGTTATGGGGTTGGACCTTGAAGTGATTCAAGACGGACAGAAAGAAGTGAGAGATGGGCAGGAAACGCCGCGTACCAATTGCGCCTTGAGGTACACTTTCTCTCCGGCTTGGGGAGAAGGGGTTACCTCGCCGGCCGGCGCCGCCCACCAGGCGAGCCCCTCCGTTGCGGGGAGATAACCCTCAGCGACCATCTCTTGGATGTCGCGGCCGGTGATGTCCGAGCCGCGCCAGTCGCCTTTGTGCGAGTCTAGCTCCTCTTCCAGGGGCTCCAGCGCCGCCAGATTGTGGTCGCCGCCGGTGGTTTCAATCACCACCGACACGGGGATGACCAGGCCCTCTGGGGGCACGACGCCGGAGCTCGCCGGCTTCGCCGTGGCTTCTCTCGACGCCGCCATCGACGGGGAGGAGCTGCTGCTAGCCATGGAAGGATTGGGAGAACGCGACTGGTGCAGAGAAAGAGGCTAGGGTTTCTCGAGGTTTTCCGCGGAGAGCTCGAGGTGGCGTGCGGCTGGAGGAAGAAGACGATGACGCGAGAGAATGGGGTGAAAAAGTGGCAAGTGTCTCACGATTACTATTTATCTTACTCTACGTCAAGATTCGTGCAGCTAATCGGACGGTTGCCACGTAGACGACGTGTTCGTGAACGTGCGCGGTAATTTCGCCACGTCTTCAACCTCCGCCGCCAACGGTTCGTATCGCTCGCACGGGAAAATCGGATATTACGTTCTCTGCATGTGTGAGTTATGAGGCGTCGCTGACCTACAGCCTACGTCGCCATAACTGACATGGTAGATGAGCCGTCCCATCGAAGATTCTGGCATAGACGGATTTAATCCTACAATGGGAGCGTACGATGGAAGATTCAGCATTTCTCCGACTTACTAATAGAAGACGGAGAGAAACTTTGTAGGTTCTTTGGGAGGACTACAAGATGTTGCTTGACGATTTGCCGACATCCATCTAGACGGAGCATTCCGCGGGAAGAGGCAAGACGGCGCAAGATCTCGGAGTTCTCCGGGGGCTACTGTTGGGGATATGCTATATGGGTATCCTCATAGCATGTCTCTTATCCGACTAACCTGGGTGGCCCATAGTCGGTAGCATGGCCTGTGGCCTGCTGGGCGGCCCAGTTAGGTGGATCCAGAAGGGAGGCCCATGCCGGATAAAGGAAGGCTACGGTGGAGTCACCAGCGTACCCGGAGCCTTGGAGTGCAAGATACACAAGACTAGTGATAGGCGGTGTAGGACTCTGTAACCTGTCCGGCTAGGACTTTTCCCTGTAACCCTAGGTCCTGGTGAATATATAAGTCGGGCCTATGGGAGCCTTTAGGGCACAATCTCAGACGATAACTTAGACTCTCTAGTCACCTCGCACAGCGAACCTATCTCTGTAACTCGGCGTAGTGCCATTATAGTGATTTATAGCAGGAGTAGGATTCCGCCACCGTTGTGGGATCTGAACCTGGGTAAGCTATGTTACCTCGTACCCGTCAACCGTCCGCCTTACCCCACGTCTCTAAAACACGCACTATGAGTACCCCTCCATGGCGTACTCGTCGGCAATACCACGACACTCACATCACAGCCATCCCCTCCGGTTGTCCCAATTTCCGTCACTTCGGGGACTTTGGATCCGAACAATGATATGTGTACACAACTTGCAGATAAGATCACAAACAATACTATCATACTGATTCAATAATAAGTTCAAATCTGAGATCATGGCACTCGGTCCCTAGTGACAAGCATTAAGGACAACAAGTTGCAACAAAGTCAAATAGCACTAATAGAGATACTAGGCACCATGCCCTAACAATCTTATTCGATTACATGATAGAACTCATCTAATACCTACCATCCCCATAGCCTACAGCAGGGGATTACTCACTCATGGATGAGGGAAACATGGATGGTTGATGGAGAGGCGTTGGTGATGACGATGGCGATGCTCCTCTCCAAATTCCCTGTCCCGGCAGGGTGCCAGAATGGAGTTTCTGATTCTGAATCGTGGTTTCTGGTGGTGGCGGCGCAGCGGAACTCTTTCTGAAAAAACATCAAACTCCCCTGAGGTTTTAGGTCAAGAGGCATCTTATAGGTGAAGAGGGAGGCCGAGGGGGTGCGTGGGGTGGCCACACCCCCTCTAGGCGTGGCCAAGCCTGGCCCACGCGACTGGGGGTGTGGGACCCCCAGGGCCCCACTCCGTCTCGTACTCTAGCACCGTGAGTCTTCTGGTGAAATAGGATTTTTGGCATATTTTCCGGGATTTTTCCTGACAGTTAACTTTCTGCATAAAAACTAGACACCAAGGTAATTCTGCTGAAAACAGCGTCAGTCCGTGTTAGTTGTATCAAAATCACACAAGTTTACAGGAGAAACAATAGCAAAAGTGTTCGGGAAAGTAGATACGTTTTAGACGTATCAGCGCACACATTTTGTGCTTCCGTCGGTGGATGCAGTCAAGATGCACAGCATGCTGGGCACGGCTATTCAGGTATCTCCAGTCCCCGAGTACCTGGTCGCTGAATTTCAGCGAGTAGATTCTTATTGTTTTTCTTTGATGTCCAGTCCCCGAGTGGCTAGTCGCTAAATTTCGGCGGCTAGGCACATAGGAATTTTTTTCAATGTCCAGTCCCCGAGTGGCTAGTCGCTGAATTTCAGCGGCTAGGCACTTAGGAATTTCTTTGATGTTTGCTGATGTTTGGTCGTGTCTGTGCAGGGCCTCCAGCGCGAGTCGACGGAGCGACTGGCCACCAAGTAATGTCTGGATAAAGACCTCCGCTCCATGCAGGAAGTGAACAAATAGCTACAAGCGACTGCTGGTAGGTTTTCGAGGTACCCTTCTCCATAACTGTCTTGTTTCTGATTTTGATCTCACGCTTACGGTGCTGCAGAGGGATATTCGGCCGCGGTAGCGAAGGCTCGCGAGGGTTTGGTCCCTACTAGCGAGTTGATGGCTGCCCAGTCGTTGTTGACCGTTGCTGAGAAGTGAGTGGCCGAACTGAAGCGAGAGCTCAAGGCCGCAAAGGCGGAGGCGAGCTCGGCAGAGGAGAGGGCTATGGAGGTTGTCGCTGCCGCAGCTGAAGAGCGGAAAGTATCGGGCGCTCTCATCGCGGGGCTCAAGACTAATTTGTCGGGTCTTCAAGACTTCATTACGGGGCGCTGCCGTCCCTTAATTGGTGAGTTCCTTCATCTTGTGTTTGATTGGTTTAGCGAGTCCCCGAGCATGCGGGTCGCCTATTGTCATTGTGTCCCGAGGGGGTGGGTTTGAATATTGCATCCTTCTGACACTGAGTTACTTGTGCTTCTCCAGGGAAAATTCTTGAGGATGAGCCCGAGGCGCAGTCGTACGACGCGAGGCAGTGCGTCACGATGCTGGTGGATTTTGTCGCCCTTTCGGTGACCTGCATTCGCGCGTACCTCCAGGAGATATCACCGACGGAGCTGATCCCCAGCGAACTCATGGAGGTATGGCGATACCTGGAGAGAGCTCCAGCGGTTGTGGAGTACATGTCGCGGTCAGCCTTCCGCCGCGGAGCTGCGACTGCCCTGAGCCTTGGGCTCGCCCACTTCCCTGACAATTTTGACCTCGAAGACGTCACCAGCGGGTATCCCTCGTCGACTGGCTCGGTCGAGATCTCCATCGTGCTAAAGTTGACCGAGCGAGCCGCGGTCTACTCTGAGCGGGTGCTGGCGATGGGCGATCTTCTACCGTATCAGGAGATAATTGTCGCTCCGAACAACCCCGAGCCGGTGCAACGAGACTTCAAGGTGGAGCAGTCGTTCCGATCGGTGATGGCGGGCATCTTGACGATGTACCCATCAAACCCGTGGGTCCCCTTCATCCGCGTTCGCGGTAGTGGTGGTGTGTCGTCCTCGAAACCGGAAGAGTAGATGACTTTGTCGATTGGCGTTAGTTGTAAGAAATGTATGCCTGCCCTTGTAAGCGAACAGAATTTGTTGCCATAAGGAATGCATATATGCTTTTGTCAGCTTTGAGTTGTGTTTGGATTATTTTGTTGTGCGAGTCCCCGAGCGCGTCCGCCCTTTCATGGGGTTTACCTCGTGTTTGTGTATGTATGTTTGCTTTTATACTGTTAGTTAGTTTAAGTCGACTCGCCATGGCTTGGGAAGCCAGTCGATTGACGACCCCAAGGGGTGCTCTGTACTTAGTCGTTTTCCCGGACGCGAACGGTGTCGGTTGGACGAGTCCCCGAGCGTGGTACTTGGCCGTTCTAGTCACATGCCCAAGGTAGGTGAGGACGAAGCGCGTTGTATTTGGCGCGTCGCTCCACCTGACTCAGAGAGCCAATCGCATGGCGAGTCCAAGGCGCGCTCTCATACTTGGTATTTTCCCCAGCAGCGTGGGTTTGGACTGGCGTCAGTCCCCGAGCATGGTACTTGACCGTTCAAGTCGTTGCGTCAAGGATGTGGAGGACTGGGTCGCTGTGAGAAGCGAATGCGGTTGTCTTGACCCGGCGGGCCAGTCGAGCGAGGCGACTCTAATGGGGCTGCGGGTTGGCGTTTTTGTGGATGACACAAGGCCTGGATTTTATCGATGCCCTTGTATCGCACTACTTAGCCATGCCGGTAACGCGACCAAGGGTTGACTTCCGTGATTAGCATAACGTTGTTTTTACGAGTGCGAGTGGCACAAGAATTGGAGAGTAGACACAATTTGTGTGAATCGATCATCTTTCTTTCATAGCGGGGGGAGTACATGTCGGAGTTCTAGGTGTAGAACTTCCTTAGGAGGTTTACATTCCACGGCCGCTTGACATCGAATTGTCCATCACCTTGGACGTTGATGAGGTAGTAGGAATCGTTGCCCAGGACTCTCCCAATGGCGAATGGTCCCTCCCACGGGGGAGAGAGAGCTTGTGCATGCCCTTCTTGTCCTGGACCAATCGCAGGACCAGGTCTCCTTCCTGGAAGGTGCGAGTCCAAACTCGGCGGCTGTGGTAGCGGCGGAGTCCTTACAGGTAGATGACGGTGTGGGAGCGAGATAGGTCGCGTGCTTCATCAATCTGGTCGACCCCGTCTTGGCGTGCGAGCTCGTTGTCAGCCTCCGCATAGTTGATGACCCGAGGCGAGTCGTGCTCGAGGTCAGTCGGCATCACGGCTTCAGCGCCATACACCATAAAGAAGGGAGTGAACCCAGTCGACCTATTGACGGAGGTGCGGATGCCCCAGATGACGGAGGGGAGCTCCTCGACCCAGCACCCCGGAGTCCGCTCGAGAGGAACTTGGAGTCGCGGTTTTAGGCCGTGGAGGATGCTCTAGTTGGCACGTTCCACCTGGCCATTAGACTCCGGGTGGGCGACTGAGGCGAGGTCGAGTTGTATGTTGTGATCCTCGCGGAACTCGGCCATGGCTCCCTTGGCGAAGTTGGTGCCGTTGTCCGTGATGATGCTGTGCGGAAATCCATAGCGGTAGATGAGCTCGCATAGGAACTTCGTGGCGGTCTTCCCGTCGCACTTGCGGACTGGCTTGGCCTCCACCCACTTGGTGAATTTGTCGACTGCAACCAGGAGGTGGGTGTAGCCGGCGGGGGCCTTCTTGAAGGGACCCACCATGTCCGTGCCCCACACGGCAAATGGCCAGATGATGGGGATGGTCTTGAGCGTCGAGCTTGGTACGTGCGTTTGATTGGCGTACTTCTGACATCCAACACAGCGCTGGACGATGTCGACCGCGTCGGCGTGTGCGGTGAGCCAGTAAAAGCCATGTCGCATGGCCTTGGCGACCAGGGACCGGGCACCAGCGTGGTGGCCGCAGTCACCGGCATGGATGTCTTGGAGTATCTTGCGACCTTCCGTAGGCTGTACGCAGCTTTGGAACACATCGGTCATGCTGCGCTTGTGGAGCTCGCCATTGATGATGACGAAGGACTTGTAGCGGCGTACGATCATGCAAGCCTCCATTTCATCTGCTGATAGGGTCCCTCCCTCGAGGTAGGAAACGTATGGCGTGGTCCAGTCGCTTGGCTCCGCGATCATGGCGACCAGGGATGGTTCTGGTTGCAGCGGTATCCTGAGGTCGATCTCCCTCGGGGGAGAGACAGAAGGCTTGGTGATGGTGTCGAGGAAGACGCCGGCGGGTGGCACGTGGCGAGCTGATATGATGCGAGAGAGGGCGTCGGCTTCTTCGTTCTTGCGCCGGTCGATCCACTCGACGGAGTACCCGGCGAAGTGGCCTCCCAGCTGATCCACTACTTTGCGGTATGCCGCCATGGTGGGGGAGACGGTGTCGCAGGTGTCGGCGACTTGTGTGGCGACGAGGTCGGAGTCGCCGTAGCACCATAGGTGGTTGATGTTCATCTCCTTGGTGGCTCGCTTGCCGTGAAGGAGGGCCTCATACTCGGCCATGTTGTTGGTGCAGGGGTGAAGTCAAGGTACAGTACGTAGCGCAGTTTGTCGCCCTTGGGGGAGGTGAGCACGATCCCTTCCCATGCACCATCTGCGTTCTTGGACCCGTCAAAGTGGAGCGACCAGTAATGGAGGTACGGCAGCTTCTCCGTCTGCTGCGCCTCCTCCCATTTGGCGAGGAAGTCTGCCAGGGCCTGCGACTTGATTGCCTTGTGCGGCTCATATTTGATGTTGTGGACGCCGATCTCTACAGCCCACTTGGCAACTCGCCCAGTCGCTTCGCGGTTGCGGATGATGTCCTGCAATGGCGCTGAGGAGACGACCGTGATTGGGTGCTCCTGGAAGTAGTACGGCAGTTGTCACTGGGCTCAGAAGACCGCATATACCAGTTTCTGGTACTGCTGGTAGTGTTGTCGCGACTCGGTGAGGACTTCGCTGATGTAGTAGACGGGCCGCTGCACGGGGCACTCCTTGCCCTCTTATGGCCGTCGACGACCATGATGGCGCTGACAACTCGCTCGGATGCCGCGACATAGACGAGCATTGGCTCCTTGTCGGTGGGGGCGGTGATTAGCGGGGCCGCGAGTAGCAGTTCTTTGAGCGTGTGGAGCACGTCATCCACCTCCTTGTCCCACGGAACGTGGGGTTCTTGCGCATTAGGTGGTAGAAAGGCATTGCCTTCTCGCCTAGCCCGGGGATGAAGCGACTGAGAGCTGCGACTCGCCTAGCCAACTTCTGAACGTCGTGGAGGCACTCGGGTTTGCCGAGCTGGGCGATCGTATTGATCTTGGTAGGGTTCGCCTCGATTCCTCCCTTGGAGACTACATACCCCAGTAGTTGTCCAGTAGGTACACCGAAGGTGCACTTTCCTGGGTTGAGTTTGATCTTGTACCTCCGTAGTTTTGTGAAGGTTTCGGCCAGGTCGGCGAGTAGATCGTCCTGGAGAGTGGACTTCACCACCACGTCATTGATGTAGAAGTGGATGTTGAGGCCAATTTGGCTCGCAAGGCACTCCTGCATGCACCTCTGGTAGGTCGCTCCGGCGTTCTTGAGGCCGAACGTCATGGAGGTGTAGCAGAAGGCACCGAATGGTGTGATGAACGTCGTCTTCTCCTCGTCCTCGACTTCCATTTTGATCTGGTTGTAACTAGAGTAGGAGTCAAGGAAACACAGCGACTCCGAGCCCGCGGTCGAGTCGATGATTTGATCGATTCGCGGGAGGACGAACTGCTCCTTTGGGCAGGAGCTGTTGAGGTTTGTGTAGTCGATACACATTCTCTAGGTCCCATTCTTCTTTTCGACCAGGACTGGGTTTGCCAGCCACTTGGAGCATTTGATGGGCTGTATGAAGCTTGCAGCGAGTAGACGTTGCACCTCCTCGGCGATTGCTCGGCGGCGCTCTTCATTGAAGGGCCATAGCGACTGCTTGACAGGTCGCGCTTTGGGGCCGGCATTGAGTTTGTGCTCAGCGAGTTCCCTCGGGACACCTGGCATGTTAGACGGCTTCCATGCAAAGATGTCGTGATTCTCACATAGGAACTCGATGAGCGTGCTTTCCTATGCGGGGCTCATGCATGTCCCGATCGTCACCGGCTGGCTGGAGTCACCTGGGACTAGCTCGACGGAGCATGTGTGCATGGTGGGCGGTCGAGCCACCATTCTCCGAGTTGGGCTTCTTTAGTATTGTGGGGTCATCATTGTCTACCCCGATCGTGTATATGGCGAGCTCCTCCACGTGGTTGGCCTCCGCGGCGATGACGGCGTCTGCGATCTCGGCGCCCTTTGCTTCACACTCAGCGGCCATGTCGGAGTCGCCGTGGACGGTCATGATGCCGCACAGCCTTGGGAACTTCATCGTGTTGTACGCGTAGTGTGGCGCCGCCATGAACTTGGCGAACTCTTGTTGCCGCAAGATGCAATGGTAGGGGCTATTGAAGGGCACCAGCTCAAAGATGATCCGCTCAGTGTGGAAATTTGTTGGTGCGCCGAAGGTGACTGGCAGCGTCACCTTCTCGATCGGGTACGCCTTCCGACCGGGGACGATGTCGTGGAAGGTGGTGTAGGTTGTCTCGATCATCGGCTACGGGAGCCGCAGCCGCCTGAACGTATCCAGGTAGAGTATGTTGATGGAACTCCCGCCGTCCATCAACGTCTTGGGGAACCAGTAGTCACCCACTTTGTGCTTGACCACTAGGGCGAATCGCCCCGGATATTCGATCTGTGGTGAGTGGTCCTCGCGGCTCCAGGTGATGCGCTGTTTGGAATAGTTGAGGAAGCAGGGGACATCGATTTGGGACACCGCATTGACGGTGATAGCGCGGGTGATGACCTTCTTCTCGCGCTTGGTGCTGAACCCGGTGAAGGTATGGTGCGACCCAACGTCGTTGCCGAATGCCCCGTCGTTTGGCGGGTGGTTGTTGGGGTCCTCCCGTGCGTGTCGTGCCTTCTTGATCTCCTTCAGGAATTGACAGTCGGCGATCGTGTGTGTGGCGGGCTTCCCCTCCCTGCTATGGAACACACGGGGCTAGTTAAGGAGAGCCGCGGGGTCAAATTTCGGCCTTGCCTTGTAGTTTCCGCTGTCGCGGTGTTGGCCTCCATCGCGGCGGAAGCTCTTGGGGTCGCGTGGAGCGTAGCCAGCTTTGGCGACAAAATCGACTCGCCCGTCACCGTGGCGCTTGCCGGTGAGGCGAGTGTTGATGTAGCGTAGCTCGGGTCGCCTCCCGTTGTCGTGGCCACTTGGGCGGCGATTTCCACCCAACTCGTCACCGGTTTCTTGGTTCGGGTCCTCCTCCGTGTATCGCTTGGTGATCTCGAGGAGGTCTGGGATGTTGTCGAGTGTTTTGTACACCCGCTTGAGTTTGGTGACCAGTGGTTCGTAGCAGCATGATGTCTTGAAGCAGTGGAACGCCTTCTCCGGGTGATACCGGCCGCGTTGAACCACAGGTCTTTCCACCTTTGGAGCCAGTTGCGGGTCGACTCGTGGGGCCCCTGGACGCATTTCTCCAAGTCCTCGATGCTGGTGGCGCGGGTGTAGGAACCCTCGAAGTGCCTAACAAAGGCGTCGTGCATGTCCTCCCAAGAATCGATGCTATCCGCTGGGTGAGTGTTTATCCATTGCCGAGTCGCTCCCTCCATCATCAGGGGGAGGTAGCGAGCGGCGAGTAGGTCGGTGTGGCCGGCGATTCCCATTGCCATGAGGTAGGTGTCCAGCCACACGGACGGGTCGTACGAGGGATCATACTTTTCGATCTCCTTTGGCGCTTTGAAGTTCGCCGGATATTTTTCGCCTTGGATCATTGGTCTGAAGCACTAGGGACCGACTCGGCTAAGCGAGCACCTTGTCTCGCCGTCGCGGCGGTTGGTGAGGGTGTACCTCAGGTCATCGGGCTGGTGTGCGAGCCAGCTTTGGTTGTTGATGATGTGGGTCCACGTGTCGACTGGCTGCCTATTGGCGGCGACCATGTTGTCCGTCGGTCGCGGGTCGTTGGTGGAGAGTGTCGCGTGCGTGGTTCGTGGTTGGAGCTGCAGGGGCTCAGGTGGTGGGAAATTGAGAGTGTTTTCCATCATTGGGCGGCCGCTCGAGGCCGCCCTGCTTCCTGAGGAGCGGTAGTACATGCGCCCCCGCGAGTCAGCTCCTGCAGTTTGCTGCTCGACGGCCTTGGCGAGTAGGGCCTTGGCATACTGGATCTATAGCGCGCCTTCTCCCGTTACGTTGAGGTTGGCGACCGCGGCTCGACTCGCGATGACATTGTCCATCGGGGTGGAGAACAGTGGGAGGTCATTTGCGTACCGCTCTTGCAGGGAGATCATGATCATTGGCTGGTCTGGAGGGGGCGTGCGACCGGGCGGTGGTGGGGGAGCACCGTTCGCTGTTGCACCTAGTGGTGGCCGGGCACTTCCTCCTAGTGGCGCGTTCTCGCAGACCGCGTGGTCGTCCATGTGGGCCGGGTCATTCTCGTCGTCGAAGTTCGGGGTGCGGCCCTGAACGGTGGGGTTCAGGCATGGCCTGATGCGGCGCTGATGGTAGAGCGAGAGCTCCTGTGTCGTTGCCTGCTCGAGGCGAAAATTTTCGCACTCAGCTTGTTCCTTCTGAACCGCCTCCTCCAGGCACAGGCAGAGTTCCTCAACATCAGTCGCCGTCGCGGTCGGCGGGATTGGCATAGAGAAGGGATCTGGTGAGGCGCTCATGCCACTCGCCATGTAGGTCGCGATGAAGCGACCGGATCCAGCGTACAGGTCGCCGGAGTTCTCCGATCCGGAATCGGAGTCGAAGATCTCGAGGATGGAAGGATCCTCGAAGTCCCCCATGTAGGAGACTTGGGTGATGGAGCCCGCAGGTGACGCGGTGACAATGGATCCGTCGATTGACGCTGGGGTCGCCGAGTCGGCGTCGTCTTTGAGAGCCGCGTCGTCCGCGGCCATACTGGTCTCGGCCACATTGTTGTTGGCCGAACCGTAATCGGAGGCGAGGCGATGGATGGTGCGGACCTGTCTCTCAGAGAGCCGATCGCGTAGTGGCGAATCGCGAATGTGAGCCGAGTCCTCCGGTACGATGATGTCGGTGAAGACGACAAAGAGGCTGATCGTACCGACCGGCATGATCACGTTGTGCGTGACCGGGCACGCCGCCGGGACGTAGCTGCTCGGAAAGATCTGGAGGATCTCGCTGATGGCGATCATGCGGCCGGTGGCGATCATCTGGTTGATTGGCAAGTAGGGTGTCACCGCAGAACACAGGCCTGGCCGGCCAGGCCCCACGGTGGGCGCCACTGTCGTGGGAATGACCACGGCAGATGCTGCGATTGGCAACGGGTAGTAGAACGAGGGGAAGGGCGGCCAGCCATATGCGGTGTGAGATGAGGGAAAAGACACAGGGTTTTACCCAGGTTTGGCCCCCTGGAGGGTAAAGACCTACTCCTGATATATTGCATTGATGAGAGAGTACAATGGGCGAGCTCGACGGGGAGTCAAAGGGATGTATGATGGAACGTAAGTTCTACACGTGCCCTAGGGAGGTTTATATAGAGTCACCTTGCTAGGGTTTACAGATCGACAACCGAGTTGGATAAGGACTCAGAGGGTTTTGACCTAATCCGACTAGTCCTAGATATGCTTTGGGCCTCCAGCTTCCAGTCGCATGGCTTCCTCTTGGGCCGTGATCCAGCCGCCGTCCTGCAGGCCCACTCTCTGGCAGTATGAGCCAGTAGGAAATGTCCTGCTTGGTATACCCCACTCGGCATATCCCCATCAGGCTTCGTCTCTCTTCCTCTTCTTTGGGGGATCAACCTCGCCTCCTATGGCGACTGGTGGTACCTTGGCCACCGAAGGGTGACCAATCTTCTTCATACCAGTCCTGCAAAAAGGCACAATTAGCAACTCAGACAACAACTACAAAACGCTGCTCCGAATCAACTCAACAAAGACGTACCTGGCGACTGGGATAAAACGCAGACCGGTGCGGATGTGTGCCGGCTTCTCCAATTCGAGGCCCAGCTTGCGACTAATGCTCGTCTCGAACACGGCCGGGGCCCACGACATCGTATACTTCTTCATAGACGAGGCCGCCGCCGCAGGAAGCTCTGCTCGACGCTGGCGCCTCCTTCGACGGGGAGGCCTCCGTGGTCGAAGCATCTCCAAGCCCCGAGACTGCCGACAATGATGGGGGAATCGCTGCAAGAGGCACCTCGTTCTCCACCACGTCCTCGGCTCTCGGGTTCGTCGCCTCCGGAGCTTTCGTCAAAGCCTCGGCCTCTGTGTCATCGGCTTCACTGCCTGACTTGGAGCTGGTCGCAGACCGGGGCGGAGATGCCACTTTAGGCGCCTTCTTCTTCGCGGGCGACTTTTTCTTCGACGGCGTCGCCACACACCGCGAACTGTGTTCTTGGACGTCGCCCTTGCCCCCATCATGTCCCCCGAGGCTCCGGCTAGCCTCGAGTTCGCGCTACCACGACCCGCGGGTCTTCTAAGCCGCGGGCGCGGGTGCGGCGACTTCCACCGCCTCTTCATCGTCATCAGAGGATTATCTTACATCCTCCTCGACCTCCTCAGAGCTCTCGTTGTTGGCGGAAGGGAGCCAATCCTCCAGGACTTTGAACTCATGAAAGGGACAAGCACGTGTTAGCCAGACCGCGACTGCATTTCTGCGACTGCGAAGGTATAAAGGATAAAGAAATTCACCATCGGTGCCTGGCGCTTCGTGGTATATGGGTGATCCCGGCCTTCGGATCGACATGCTCTGCGTCGATGATATTTCTTAGCGTGGCGGCGTAGTCGTCGTCCTTCCAGTCGGCGGTGCAGGCCTTGGTCCCATCGTCCCTACCGGTGTACTCATACATCCAGTGGGAGCGACTGGCCAGCAGCACCAATCGCCGCCCGAGCCAACAATTATACAAATTTATGGTCTTGAGCCCATCCTTCTTGATCTAGCGGATCGTCATCAGCATCTCGTCCATGACTGTCCTTTGATCGTGGGGGAGCTTGGCCACCTCCAGCCGGCGCTCCTCGCTCATGTCGAGGGTGCAGGCCTGGAGCGGCACCTCGCCGTCCGGGGTCGACTCGCTAATGTAAAACCAGTACTTCTTCCACTCGATGGCCGCCTTCTTCCAAAGCATGAGGTCGAGGAAGAGGGCCTTGTTCTTCAATTGGAAGGTGAGGCCGCCCGCTGCAAGCATTGGGCCGCCGGCTCCTTCACGACCAACACGCCCGTGGAACAGTTCTTGCCACAGCGGGAAGTAGGGGCGGCACCCCAAGTAGCACTCGCAGAACGCCACGAAAATAGCGAGCTGCTCGATGCTATGAGGCCCCAGATCTGAGGGCTTGATGGCGTAGTAGGCGCAGAATCGCCGGAAGAAGATCAAAGTGGGGAATCCCAGCCCCCTCTCCAGATGGCTGGTGAAGCAGAAGAATTCACCGGCGCGGGGATCCGGCTCCAATTCTCCAGCCGAGGGAATTCGCCATCTTCCCTCCCAGAGGATCCCCGCGTCTTGAAAGGATTTCAATGACGCCCTAGTGCACTTGGACTTGCCCCACAGTTCCTTCGGGGGTGCCATCAGAACGGAGATCTGGATCCACTCGCTCGCTCTGGAAATTCTGGATCGGGTGGAAATGGGAGACTCAAGGGTCCGCAGGATCGGAGGAAATGTGAGGAAGACTCGCAACTCACCCGTCACTCTCCTTATATAGCGGTTGCTTCCCGCCAGTTCCGAAGGAGCTGTTACCACGCGGTGATTACGCCGATATTACCGTTGGATTACCCAACGGATAGTTTGACCAAAAATGATGGTCTAACTTCATCTACTCCACTCTCCGACCCATTCTCCAAAGCTGTGACTCAACTGCTTGCCAAATTGGAGATTCGACTGGTCGCTGGTATCGCGACTGGGAAAATATACTGAGGATTCCTTCCTTCATTGAGGGAGTCAACCGCCGATTCGACTGGGCGTCCAAATTGGACCCGTGTACACCGACTGCCAACAAACACCTGCGACGAATCAACGACGGTCTTGGGGACTACTGATGGGGATATGCCGAGTGGGGTATATCCAGCAAGACGTTCCCTACTGGATCTAACTCCCAACAAGTGGGCCTGCAGGACGGCGATTGGATCGTGACCCAAGAAGGAGCCAGGCGACTGGAAGCTAAAGGCCCAGAAGCGTAGCTAGGCCTAGTCGGACTAGGTCAAAACCCTCCGAGTCCTTACCTAACTCGGTTATAGATCTGTAAACCCTAGCGAGGTACCCCTATATAAGCCTCCCTAGGGTACGCATAGCACTTATGTTCCATCAGATACCCCATCGACTTGCCGTCTAGTTGCCGAGCTCGCTACCTGTGATCTCTCGATAATACAATCTAGCAGGAGTAGGTCTTTACCCTCCAGGCTGCCGAACCTGGGTAAAACCTTGTGTCTCCGTCCTCATCTTACACCGTAGATGGTTGGCCTCCCTTGCCCTTCGTTCTACTACTCGCTGCCAATCGCAGCATCTGCCATGGTCATTCCCACGAAAAGAACGGAGGAATGTGGTCCCCTCTCCCTCCTGCCGGTACTCACACTATGGCCGGTGGAGATTGGGGGAGTTTTTGGCCGCCGCCGCCTCTCATACGGGAGGAGGAGGAAGAATATGTAGAGGTACCTTGCAGTGAATATCTTGCGTAGCGTTAGCGATAGAATGCCGGCAATGCCAAAGACACCGTAGGACCACATTGCAACCAAAAGGCAATTCATCCATGAGTGGATTTATCACCCGTGTGAAGATGTCATGGTGCATGGTATGGAAGAGAAAAATACCATTTATTTTTTTTGGACAAAAATAAATACCATTTCCATTTATGCACACAAAGTGGGAGCTAAGGTTGACATCAAATGAACATTGGATCCCATGTAATGAACAACCAAACTTGACGGTTAATACATACAAAATTGACATGTACCAGAAGTAGTGTTCACAAACCTAGGCAACAAGAAGACAACTACAAGTGTTAACCAGAACTTACATCAAGTCTGTCATTTTTTACCCTGAATCAGTAGACGAAAACAACCAAGAAATACATACCAAAAGAGTGATTCCTAAGCATTTCTCTGTCGAGGAGGATGTTCGTCCATTTCCAAGCCCGTGGTATTCTTCCTGCATCAGAGATCACAGATGTACCACAGAGAGAAGTTCTAGCTTCTTTACCATAAGTTTAATCATTCCCATCATCGCAATCAACTAATTGAATAGACATGAAACTGTATCTCATTTGGCTACTTTACATACTAACGACTATGTAATAGTAACAATACTAACATGTCTTCACATAAAAAAAATACTAACATGTCTTTTAACATTAATATAAGTACATGTTAGACTGAACAGATAAAAGATAGAAGCCATAAGGTATAACTTGTCATTATTCTTGAGAGACCAGTAATTTACATCTCCACTCCTTGCATCAGATTCAGCCAAGTGCATGTATAAGCAGAGAAAGCTAGCACATTAGACCTATTTTGTTACTGGGGTACCACAAATGAACGGTTGTAACTGTAGGCCAAACAAAAGCAGGCATGTGTGGAGAATTTTTCAGAAACAAAGTCCATCGTCGACTCGCACAGAGAGGACCAGGGCAGTGTGGAACTCCACGACGTGGGAGATGTCGTTGTCTGTGCCCATCTTGTCTATTTCACCGGATGCTTCTTTTGAACTCTACACAATCCAAATTGATCAGGAGCAAGAGGAGGTGGCTCTCGCGTCGCCTGAAGTAGGAAAGATGCAGGACAGAGCACAGTGGAGCAGCTCTCTCGGTTGCGAGCATGTCGTGAAATAGGTGGTGCCTGAGGTCCTTGCTGGGTTTGATAGGGATGTTCTATGATATAGATGATTCTTTCTTACATAAGATTGCTGATTTTATTGTTAGATGCAGAAATCTTGTTTTTATAAGAACTCCGATATAATGATATTATTATCAATAGTTCTCTACCAAGCCGACGACATGTTAGTGGCTAGTAGGGCTACAACTGTTTCTCTGTATCGTCTAAATACTACATTTCATAAGTGTCGAGCGAATAATACGCCTAATTAAGATAGTTTCCTAAAAAAACTGGACAAGGCACCACATGAGAGGTTGCTCCCTCCCTAGGGGCGACACGGGCGGCACCTCCAACACCGGCCACCAACCTCCCTGCTCCACCTCCTGCCCCTTGTCGTCGCCAGTTGCCTCCACGGGGCAAAGCCCACGTGGAGCCGGCGGCGACGGGGTCTGGTTCTCTCTGTGGGTTCTCTAGAGTTGGGGAGCTTGCCGAGGCAGTTGTGGCTAGCGGAGTAGCGATGAGCAACTTTGTCTGGCAGATGGCTAAACACGGACGGTGGTGGGGACGGCGGATTGACGAGGCAACGAGATGCAGCGGAGCGGGCGTCCCGCGCAGGCCTTGGTAGCACATATGGAAATATGCCCTAAAGACAAATAATAATATAGATTATTGACATATTTCATTAAGTTTATAATAGGTTTTATAACATGCTATAATTGTATTGATACGAACGTCAATACATGTGTAATATATAAACCACCATAGTCCCTAGTGATCCTCTAGACACTAGTTCATTGGTCACTCGATGATCGATGTTTCCTGATCATGTGGTATTTCACGCCAGTTGACAATAGGGTTATTTCATTAGGTGAATGAAAGTAATGGACATACCCAACACAAGAATTGTAACACGGTCAAGTCACGAAGTTCACGGTTACAATGACTGGGAAACGTAGTAACCAATTTCTTAGACCATGATACCATATTTAATCACTGTCACCCGAGAGTGCCTTGAGAGCATCTAACATCACTCGGTGGAATGGTGATCATAAGGGTATGATTGAGTACTTCAAAGGGGCAGGTTGAGGAGTATGTGTCAAGAGCGGAATATGTTCTTCCGCGTGACGGAGAGATACTCTGAGCCCACTCGAAGACATGACATCCATAAAGCTGCAGCGTGTGACTAGGTCACGGGGATGGCATAGCTACGAACATGTGAAGTTGTACTTGTCAGTAACGAGATTGAGCCCGACAGGACGATGTCGTTGATCAAGTCTCGGACAAGTCAAGTATCAAAGTAACAAAGGGAATAGGACTCTATGCTTAATGGTTCAACGACGAAGATTCTCGTGAAATGCACACGGTCATTATGGGCATCCAGGTCCCGCTGATGATCATTGGTCCGAGAGAAGTCTTGACCATGTCTATGTGTTCTCGAACCGTAGGGTCGCACACTTAAGGGTTCGACAATGCGTGGAGATTGTTTTGGTATCATAGGAATCACCAGAGAAAATTGGAGAAACCAGAAGGGTTCTAGGAATGTTCGGCGGGTGTCCGGAGTTCTCCGAAAGGAGTCCCAATGCAAAGGGAATTAAATAATATGTAAATATATGTTAATTATTGAATTATACATTATTTATATTTACTTAATAATTTAATGGGCAGTCCATGCCTAATGGGCCAATTCCTTGGGGAAAAGGCCCAAGAGGGAGGGCCTCTCCCTAGGAAGGGCCAAAGGAGGGTCGGCAGCCCTAGTGGGCTTGTTCCCCACATGGGACAATGGTGGGGCTGGACGCCGGGGCATCCTCCCACCTCCTTTGATTAGTCCCACCCCGGGACTTTAAGGGAGGTTGTGCCCTGCCCTCTCCCTATATAAAGAAGGGCATGTGAAGGGATTTAACAAACCAATTAATCCCAAGCTTTGAGGCTTCCCCCTTCAAGTGTTCTCCTCTCTCCCTCTCTTTCTTGTGACGACGGCCCCATTTCAAGGGCTATGCGAACTAAAGAGTTTTTCATAGTGGAGAGGCGTCGTGTTGCGGGAATTCCGGATCCAGAAGATCTACTTCTGCAACTTCTGCTAGATCAGGGTCAGGGGTCGTGTCAATTACCGTATGTGTACGACACCCTACGAGGCGCCGCACTTGTATCACTCGAGTCTTTTGAGCCATCATAGTCATTGGAGTTAGTGGAGCCGTTCATTGTGACCTTAAGGTCGGCGTCGGTACGACTACATCACCCATGTTCCCGCGGAAAGTTAACTGCATTCGGTCTTCAACGGTATGAACACTGAATCCCCTTTCGTTACCGCATTAATCCTTGATAGATCCTGGAAGTTGGTGATTCGCATAGAAAAATTATTGTTTTCTAGCGCTAAACCCCAACAATGGTATCAGAGCTGATCTATGCGTAGTTATGTTGGTACAGGTAGAACACATGTTGATTGTGTGGGCGTTGGTCATATAATTGTTACCCCTCTCACGTGTAATTGCGTATACTGTAGCACTGCTAGATCGAAGCGGCCCCAACCAACATTACGCGTTCATTCGCGAGACTATTACATGCTTGACATACAGCTTGCACCGTATAAGTGGCTTTGGGAGTGTCAGTTTCTCTCGCAGTAGTTGGTAAACCATTTACAACGAAGGAAGCCGAAAGGGGTGTAATAGAGACAATATTTAATCAACGTCGTGGTTCATGTTCATATGTAAGAAACAGTTCTTGTGTGAAAGCCCTAGAAGCCACGTAAAATATGCAAAAGATAAAGTAGAGACGTCTAACTTTATTTTGCAGGGGATTGTGATATGATATGGTCAAAGTAAAAGGTAAAGTAGTTTAATTTCCAGTTGCTAAGTTGTAGTAATAGGATGGTGGCATCAAGGGCTTGGCGCCATACACCAGAGCGCACGATGGAGATCATGGCGCAACGATCTACGACCATGTCATGTCACACTTACTTACATTTGATGTTTATTGTGTGCATCTTGTTTGTGCTAGTATTAGATACTCGACGGTAGCATTAATAGGATGATGCCTTAACATAATTCCAATGATTGTGTTCCCCTTATGTGTGCACCACAAAGAAAGTTTTCCGTTATGATGCACGCCGTGATGATCGGGTGTCAGACATATGTATGTTCATGCACGATGAGTATAAGCCATGTTGCACTACAATACACACAAGTTAGAGTTGGCGATTCTAGCATGTACATATATGGCCTCGGAACACAAGAGCGAAAGGTCAAGCATGAGTCACATGAATGATGTGATTGGTATTGGAGAATGTTTACCTTTGCAGCTATGTTGCCGGTCGTGGATCGGGGGTGACATAGTGAATTAGGATCGTGTAATCACTAAAACTTCTTTAAGGATGTTTGTTTTAGTGGGATCTCATCTAATTGTTGGAGATATGCCCAAGAGGCAATAATAAAGAGGTTATTATTATATATTTGTGTTTATGATAACTTTTTACATCCCATGCTATAATTGTATTAACAGAAAACATTAATACCTATGTGTTTTGTAAACATAAAAGAGTCCCTAGTAAGCCTCTTGTTAAGCTAGCTTGTTGATTAATAGATGATCATGGTTTCCTGATCATGGACATTGGATGTTATTAATAACAAGGTCATATCATTAGGAGAATGATGTGATGGACACACTCCTATAGTTAGCATAGCATAAGATCAAGTCATTTAGAGTTCACTTGCTACAAGCTTTCAGATACATAGTAACCTAGTCCTTCGACCATGATATCATGTTAATCACCATCACCGGATGAGTACTTTGATGACATCAAACACCACTTCCGTAACTGGGTGGTTATAAAGGTGGCATTGGATATTCTTAAAGTATGTGTTGAAGCACATGGATCAAGAGTGGGATTTGTCCATCCATATGACGGACAGATATACTTTGGGCCCTCTCGGTGGAATGTTATCCAAATGGCTTGCAAGCATGTAACTAGGTCACAAGGGATGTCATATAACGGAACAAGTAAAGAGTACTTATCAGTAATGAGGTCGAACTAGGTATGGGGATACTGATGATCAAACCTCAGATAAGTAAAGTATCGTGCGACAAAGGGAATCGGTATCGTTTGTAAATGGTTCATTCGATCACGAATTCATCATAGAAATATGTGGGATCCATATGGATTTCCAGATCCCTCTATTGGTTATTGATCGGAGAGGTGTCTCGATCATGTCTGCATAGTTCACGAACCATAGGGAGACACACTTAAGGATTCGATGTTGTTTAAGTAGATATGGAATATGAGTTGGAGACCAAATGTTGTTTGGAGTCTTGGATTGCATCCAGGACATCACAAGGAGATCCAAAATGGTCTAGAGAATAACATTCATATAAGGAAAGTGGTTTTCCAGGGTTTAGAAAAGTTTTGGTGTTTTGATCGGATACTTCTAGAATATTCTAGAGGGACCACCAGTGGTTCCATCACCCTGGGAGGGGGTCACTTGGACAGTGGCATGCCCTAGGGGCCAGCCGCACCAAACCCTAAAGGGCAAATTCGGCTAAGACTAGTAAAAGGGTCAAACCCTAGTTTGAATAGTCAAATCCTAGTTTGAAAAGTCAAACTCTAGTTTTGGTAAGAAGGAAGACTTGGTGGAAAAGGTTTCAAGCTCTACCCTTGGTGGCCAAGTTGGGGGGGACACGGCCTGGACTGGGAACCCTTGGCCGGCTGCCCCCCACCTATATAATGAGGGGTGGGAGCGCACCCCTCCCCCACACACACACCACTTGTCCTTAGTGCCACCTTGCCCCTTTAAACCCTAGGCTCCACCTAAACCCTAGGCGCCTCCCTCCTCTCTCTTCCATCCCCCTGATCTGGCTTAGGCAAAGCCCTGCAGAGGTTTCTCCTCCACCACCACCACACCGTCGTGCTGTTGGGATTCCGAGGAGATCTACAACCTCCGCTACCCTGCTGGAACAAGGGTTAGGAAGGTCTTCATCGACTACCGTACGTGTGACCGACTGCGGAAGCGCTACTGGAATGCGGCGCCGGAAGGATCGTCTACATGATCTTGAGATCAGCAAGTGATCGACTACATCAACCACGAGAATACGATCTCGTTAAACGCTTTGGATCTACGAGGGTTAGTTCTCTACAATCTCATTACACCGATCTCGTAGACTAGATCTTGGATTTGCCATAGATTAGATCTTGGTTTTGTGTGTTCACGCGATAGAAATTTTTTGTTTTCCATGCAACAAACCCTACACTAATATAATGTGATTATAATTTGAACTCATATTATGAACTTAGTCTAAATTTCTTTGCAAAACTTCTATAGATCATGTCAAAAGCTAAGTCTATGTTTAGTTTTGAGGGATTTATGGGGAGCGAGAAACTCAAAGTATATAGTTCCAACTTCATGGACTTGTACCAATGCCTAAGGAACCTCCTCATCTTCCATGATCCGTTCTATGTGCTGCTAGAAGATTTTCCCATGGGCTTCACCGGATTGCCTGATGACCATGATTATCGTGCCTGAAATGACGCCTGAAATGACAGTAAAATACAATATGGTTCATGTCATGGATCCTGTTTTGAGAGCACTGTTCCATGAGATTCAGGCCTTCAGCCTGGTTGAAGGACTTAAGATGTTCTTTCCATCTCAAGTTATAATCATGACGTTTGAATACATGGGAGAATTCCTCTCAACCAAGATGAGGGAAGACACCAACCTAGAGGATCACCTAGACATCATGAAAAAGATTCATAAGTACCTTGTGGACATCATGGACTACTGGGTGACCGATAAATTTGTGATAGATGTGGTGTTGTGCTCACTACCCCACAGCTACAAAGAGGTCGCCTTTAAATACCTCGTGGAAGGGAAAGAGTTTACCTTCCTTGAGTTCATGTCTCATAAGAGAACCTAGAAAGTAGTGCCTGCTCCAGGATTGTCATCAATAGGAAGGTATATTTGATATACAAAGTTATAAATGTTTAATTTTCAAACACTTATAGAAGTTTACGAAGTATTTGATACTTGTACTGTTTTATAAAAATAGGACCAGCTACTTGAGAAGTGAATGGTGGAGTGGGCGCGACAATGCGTATTGATGGCAAACAAGATGCCAACAACGCGCTCCTTTTGAAGTTATCATTTGGATTAGAATATTTGAATAAATTTGTAATCATTGAGAGTGAACTACATTAGTATGTGTCTTGCATTTGTAATACAGTTATTCATATGAGTTTGAGACAAATCAGTTGTTTTATTCCTATGAGTAATATCTTATGTTCATGATTTTGATTATGAATGGGTTATTCATATTTTGATCTTGATGATAGAAATTTAAATGTTTATAATATTTTGAAAATGACAAAGCAAACTTAATAATGACATTATTTTGAATGACACTATTGTGTTAAGTCATAATGGTACATATGAAAGGATTCATAAGTGATGAAACCAAGGTCTTAAATGTAACATCCCAATTTCAGCAACCTAATTTGTTGTCAAAAGGCAAAATTTAGGGGGGAACAAAAACTTTTTCTTGTTAAGTGTTGCAATGTTTGTTATATTGTTTGCTTGTGTTCATGCAACTGTTTGACTATTAGATGATATACTCCTTATCTCAACATCAGTTGACAAAAACTATTTTACAAAAGAAAGGTCTTGGCTCATCTTTCATATTCTCAAATGTTCTGACATTTCAAACTTGAGCCAAGATGATTTTGCCACAACAAAATGTTTTACTAGTTTCTATTTCCAAAACTATGGAGACCTATATATAATCTCCTTATGTTTTCAAGACAAAACATTCAACTACTATTATCTCCAGGTTTTTCCAAAACCTTTACCTAAACCGTTTCATTCCAATCTTGGTGGAAATACCAAGAGGACCTTATCTTACTTCAAATCAAAACCTCTTCCAAACAGCCATGCTTACGTCAAACCTTAATTGTTATTTGAACAAAAATATCACAATAAACTTTTGGTAAAAGTTCTGTCTTGATGGTAACCTTAGTAGTAGTTGGATAAGTTGGCAAGATGAATTGCTTTGTTCTGCTGATTGCTTTGTTTACTTAGGAGCTAGAGTTAGCTAATCTGGTAGCTCATCACTTAGGATCAAACCAATGGTTAAGATCCCCAGATCATAAACCAAGCCTCCTAAGATGGAACTATCCTAAGCCCCTCAAGTGACCACCTAATCTACTCAACCAGATCAATCCTTAGCTAATCCTATGTATTAGCATCCAACTCATAAAAGACCAAATACAAGCATGAACCTCCTCTACACAAGTTATCCTTCAACGTAAACCACTTGATGATAATAGTAGACCCTTGCATCTTCTCCAAATGTTTCCCTTTTACATACTAGCCCAAATCCACAAGTCTGCCAAATTTGGCTAAGTCTGGAATCTTTAACTAGATTCAATCTTTGGAACTCCACCTACTCCAACCTGTGTGCCTTCTTGAAAATGTACTTGAACCATATTGTAGTACATCCTTAGTAATACCAAATCCCACTCTTGTCCTTGGCTAAACCATTCTGGTACCCACTCATCCATGATGGTTTTAAAGTCAAGAAAATAATCTTTTCTGCAAATCTTATCATCTTGCCTACTTTGGCAGAAGTTCACATCCATATGCCACCTCCCCTTGACCAAATCTTTGCATGTTTATGATCTACTAACCATGGCCTATCAATCCCCTTCACTTTTTCCATTGGAGCTTTCTGCTTCTTAAACCCACATGGTTTATGAGGCATCATGATGCATCTCTTATGGCAGCCTTAATTTCAACAAAGTTTGTCACCACTTCTATATCACCTCAAATACAACCAAGCTAAACTTTTTATGCCATTATAATCTATATAACTTGGTCTAACCATCCACCTATCACATGTACCAAGGTGAACTCTAAGCTCCCTAATCCAACTAAGTCTAGGTGGTATAAAAATATCAAAACCCTAGATCATCCCCATGTAGTTTCCTTCCCTTTTTAATGTGGAATTCCAAAACTCAGGGTTGGTTATGATTGATACTTCATGTTGACATCATCCACCCTGGATATAAGCATTTTCCAAATAATTCTAATGATTATTTGGAACCTAAAACTATTTACATTCCATTTCTGACAAAATCCTAAAAACCTTCTTTATAAGGACAAGTTTGTTTTTCTCCAAACTACTTTGCCAAATAAAGGCACACTTGGTGCCTATATATCATATCCTATCTTCCCAGCTGAAAAATGAGATCCTTTATTATTTATTTTTGCCTTTTTTCTTAAATGGCAGAAATAAGAAATAATTCCTTAAAAATATTTTTTCTTCCAAATAAATTCCAAGAAAATTCTCCAATGTGACATGGTATTTAGAACAATTTCACACAAAAAAATCACCTTTCCCAATATAAAAATATCAAAATAGTTTTTAAAAACCATTGATGCACTTTTTGAATAAATGGTTTTAAGCAGACTTAAACTCCTTTGAAAAATCTCAAATAAACCCAGGAGTGTTTCCTTGACCCTATCTTCTAACCAGTATCTTTGGTTCATTCTGCCTAGTGCAAAAATCAAGGTTTGCTTCATAAACCCATATTTGGCCATTATTTGAAATATTTCAAACCCACATCTTTAAACCCCACTAAACCTTTGCCAATCTGGTCAATCCAACTTGTACAGCAACCACACCCCTCCTGGTCAAGCTACAATGTAGATTGGCACTGTTCACACTTGTCCTCTAGATTTTGGAGAGAAGAGAGAGAGGGAGTGGCCACAAAAACTTGTCTAACAAATATCTCCACCCAAGCACTACAGCCACCCCTCTGCCACTCCAGGACCCACTCACATCTCTCTCCACCACCCTTGGTACCCAATAGTCAAGCCATGGACCTTCCCAAACTAGTGCATGGAATAGATTCACCATAGACCATAGTCCTTTGGTTTATAAGGCCAGTAGCCAGTACAACCCTCTCTTACCCTCCCATTTAAATCACTCGCCCTAACCTACCTTACCCCGAGCTCCAGATCTCGCCCCTCATCTCTCCATCACCATGGAGAGGAAAGATTTCTCCTCTCGGCCTCCTTCGAGAAATGGATTGCATGGTCGATCTCGACCTTCCCCAGCACATTAGTTACCCTCCTCATCCCTCCTATAGCTCCCCCGCCCCTCCCCACCAAGCTCCTACCCCTGCATGTCACTGGAGAGGAAGGGCTCGCCCTCTCGACCATCTCTAAAAATCGAGCTAGGTTCTTGCTCCCTTTCTCTTCTCCATCTGCTTCTCATCTTCCTAGACTCACCTGCGTCCGGGCTACCTAACTCTTGCTTCTTTCCTGACCCAGGAGCACCTCCAGACGTGTTTTCCGTGGAGCTCCGGTGAAGATCCATCGACCGTACCTACGTGAAATCCCTCCTGGCGCGGAACCCAGCCCTTCCGCCCATCGACGCCACCGCTGTGGACCGCCGTGTCGCCCTGACCCACCCTTGGCTCCTCTCCGACCGCAGGTATGCCTGTCGAGCTCGCCAACCCCCAGCTAGGGTTTTGCCTTGCTTGTTCGAGTCTAGAGGAAGAATATGAAGCTTCTTCGTCGATCTTCTCTTACGTGGGCGGATGGGATTCACCGATACCCCTTCGCCCCCCTTCCCTATGACTGTTGGGCCCCTCCCAGCAGGATTCAAACCCAGCTCCCACCCGTTGAACCTCCCCGGGTGGGCCAAATCTTCCAATCGAGGCCCATCTCGGTCTGAATCCGGCTTAAATGCAAAACCCCCTTCATTTTAATCATTTATTTCTAGATCTAGACATATAGACTATTACTTTAAATCATTTTAAAAATGAAAAACCCATCTATAAGTCTAGATCTAAATTTTCACATGACCTAATATGTTTTCCCTATCATGTAGTAGCATTAGTTGGCCAAAATATTACCCAGTTTTATTTATAGAAAATCATCTACCAAAGGTATACTTTTCACTAATAAATTTCTCACTAGAGTTTTACTTAACCAAATGGCCTAAAACCTTTTTGTAGTAAAAGGTATCTTGTATACCTTGCAGGTCACACTGATCCCATCCCATTTAGCTTCCTATTTTTCCCTAGGCAGTAATAACAAAAAAAGCCCAAATCTATCTTTAGAAAATTCCCTAGGCCAAACCATAAGTGGTATAGACCTAATTCAAACTCCAAGAAGACATGCATACCATATTCTTCAAACCCGAGGAGATCATAATTTATTAAGCCCTTATTGAATTTTTGTGAATCAAATTGTTCTATGCATGGTTTATTCACCAATAAAATGACTATAGTAGTTTTGTAAATCCAAAAAGAGTGATTCCAATTTCTACAGAAATTTATTTAAAATACCTAACATGTGTCTTTTGAATCACCTCAAAAGCTCCTATTGTTTAATTCTAGTGAAAAGGACAAAAACCTTCCAGAACTGCCTTTGGGAAATTCCCGAGGGCATTCTGGTAAATATTTTGACATGATTTCAACTCTTAGTGAATCAGTACATAAAAAAATACTTAACCATCCAAGTTAATAATTTTTAGAACTCCATAACTTTTCTGGTGAATTATTTCCTAAAACTAGAGTTTTATTCACTAGAAAATACATTATAAATCAATGGTAATTGATAAAATAGTGAAACCACTTTTGTTGGTTTCATTTTATCAATGTCTACCTAATGGTATAATTTTTATACCATGGTATCATCCAAAACATGTCCTTCGTCCAAAATCCCTCTCTTAGGTAGTTTCTATACTATAAATCCTAAGTGGTATTCTTCCAATGACTCCAAGTACCAAACCAATGATCAAGCACCCTATTATTGTATATCCTATGATTATCTTTTGCTTGTTGTATTCCTTTGATGCATGTATGCTTTGTATTTATTGATGCATTGTTGCTTGCATGTATGCTCGATAACGGCGATAGTTGCAAATTGTGTGACGTCGCGAAGAAAGAAGCTTTGGGTATTATTATCCTTATTGGTATTCTGGTTTTCTAAATAAGTTAGGGAAATCTCGCTGGTCACAGGCAAGTTACCATTCCCGAACTCCTATATTGACCTACTCTTTTTATCACTTGTTTTGTATCTCGTTTATAAATTGCACAGTTACTTGCATGGTTTGTTTTAAATAAAACCACGATAGTAACTTGGCTCCTCCAAGTTATGATGCAGTGTCCACTAGGATATGTACCCTTGTTGGCACCCATATTTACCCTTTAGATTGAGGCTAGGATGCTTAGCATCTTCCCTCTTTGGAAACTACGGTTTTTGATGAAAAAACTATTTTGGGTTTTACCCTACTACAAAGTTTTCAAAACAAAACCCTTGGAAAGAGGCATCGTTTCCAAGTGGATGCTTTATCAAAGAAAAGAATGAAGAAGAGAAGGAGAAACTCGAGCAAGAGAAAGAGAAGGGATGTTCTACACCTTTACCGAAACAATTTATTCATGCAACCACACTACCCTAGGAGCTGGGGCTTAGCTCGTAGTTTGTGGTCTTTAGCCGGGACAGCTTGTACTTGCTAATTGGGAGAAATCTCTTGAACTCTGAGTGGGGTCTACAACAGATCTACGGATCTGGGGCCTATAGCCTGCTACGGCAGGAGTGTCGGTGCAACAATTGGGTCTCCCGCTGACGATATGCTTAAGGAGTGGAGAAGGAAGTGGAGTCAAATTACTATACGCCGAGCTACGGTTTGGGTATAGGCTTGTACGGGAGGAAGGACTATGGCGCTGGGCCACATACTCGTTGCCAGGGAGAACAAAACCAAAAGTAAAAGCCGCCTTTGCTAGGGATGGACAAATGAAAAGTTAGGTTTGATTATTCGAACCCTCGTTTACCGTGTGTAGTGGGTTGTGGTTGTGTCCCAGCGGATGTATTGATTCTTATGGGTAAAGTGCACAAAATCTGCAGAGTATAATCTATTCGAATAGCCGTGTCCATGGTCAAGGACAGTTGGAAAGGTGATTGCTAGGAGTACCCTTGGGATGGTTTTCAGGACTAAAAAGATGTGACTTGGTCACAGCGAAGTATGGGAAAATGCTATGTTTTGACCAGAGATGGTAAAAGGTGTTTTAAAAGGGGGTTTTACTCTAAAAATGATTTTCCAAAGGTTTTTACCAAGGATGTGGAGATATCCAGAATTTCTAAAAGGGGCATGTTTTTAAAAACTCTTTTTAACAAAGATATAGAGATACCAGTTTAGGCTCTTCAAAAACAATCATAGTGTAGAGCTACCTCGCCACGGTTTAACTTATATTGGTGGTTTTGCGAGTATATTCAATATACTGGCTTTGTCCCTGGCTATTTACTTGGTCAAATTCTCAGAAGAACGAGGAACGATGAAGAAGCTGACGTCTATGCGAGCTAGATCGTTTTTCCAGTCAGTCGTCAGTAGGTTAAGGCATGACATGGGCTCTGCTCTTGAAGACTTTCGCTATTAATGTTGTAATCGCCATAATGGAAATAATGTAAGTATTGTACTCGCTACTTATGGTTGATGTAATGATATTAGTCGGTTATGCTCACGGCTCACTGATCATGGGAACATGAATTGTAGGCATAACAGGGATTTTCGGACCGTAAATCCGGGGTCCCACATTATAGATACTTGATCTTTTGACACATACAAACCATGCCCCTATTATGCAAAATGACTAAAACTCCACATTCTGGTAAAAGGGAGTATGTGTTGAATAATATCATACGTGATGATATATTGTATTGTTCAACAAATGGTGGATATCATTATTTCATAAAACTTCATTGTGAATCTAAGCAAATAAATGTATTCGCTGAATGAGACACAAGTCTGAAACTATTTTTTAGGAACAAAGAATTTCAGAGTGAAGAAGAATATTGAATTAACAATAATACGAGTCTTTGTGATTAAATCAAAACGATAATATTTGAGTTGTGATTTAGGCATATAAGACTTGTGAAAACTGTTCCATAAATTACAATGCTAAGAATATTTCAATGTGTTGACATGTATGAAGAATTGTAATCATACCATATTTGATATCGTATGGTCTAAAGTAATCTCTTATCGTGTTAACGTTAGTATTTAGAGAAGATAAATTAGAATAGAAAATACTTACTTATTGCATAAATAATCATCAAAGATTCGTGGAAATAACACCATAAGTGTATGGCACAATGTGGTTTCCAGAAATTCTAAAGTTATGTGATAATTCAGAATTAGAACGAATAAAACTTTGTAGTGCATTTATAGGAAACTAATAATGCGTATTCCACAACTATAATCAAAGGGGCAAATTAGTATTACTCAAAGTGGTGATCTATCGATAAGAGTTTCTCAATAAAAGAGTTGATGGATAAAAGTGAAAGCTCAACTATGGTTGAGAACCTTGCCTCCAAATGTCAGAGTGGCACAACGGAATTGATTCCAGAACAAAACTCTACAAATAGAGGAGAAACTAATGATAATGATCAAAAGTTTCAATGGGAGCTTTTACTAAAACAAAGTAGGATTCATGAATTAGTTCTGCCTCGTTGCAGAATTGAATTCATGATTCACTTATCATGTTAATGGAATAATGGCATACCTATGAACTACAAAGAAGCGATGGTGAACACAAATACGATAAATTACTTAGAGTCATTAAGTTAGATTTAAGATGGTGAAGTAAATCGTTACTTGATCTTATCAAAGTAAAGATGATACTTGATCTTCCCAAAGGGACTGCTAGAGTAAATGATCATGGGGCAAGGTCGAAATGTTTGTACCACCGTTCCCAAGTTCATTGACTCTCTGGGTAAATCTCAAGGAAGAAATGAAACTTAAAATAAGACGTAAAGATAATGTCTTGAACAAATTCAATTGATTGACTGCAATATGTAGCGATGCTTAAGTCGGACAAATAGAATCTCGTAGATGAAATTCTCTGTTTGATGAATGATCAGAGAATTTTGGGATTGTACCCAGAATATTTAGTAGACCTACATTTACAATAAGCTTAGTGAGAGCTAAAAGAGTTCCATACTCTTATATGTAACTGACATATGAGTGGGAGCTTAATGAAACATTCTCATATGTGATTACCATATTGTGAATGGTATTGTTGGTATTAGTAATTATTAGAGAATATTAAGTAGTTGAAGTTGAATGAATGTTGAACATTAAAATCTATCAATATTGATATGTTGAATAGCATTAAGTCATAATGTTTTCCTAGACTAGATTCTGAAGAAGTTTAAAATGGAACAAGTTAAGAAGGTAGATCTTACTTGTCTAACTGGGTGAAGCATTGAGATTGTCTCGGTATGATGATGGTTAAAATAAGGAAAAGATGTGTAACATCTATTATGCCTCAGTCATAGGTTCCATCTTATAAAACCATGTTGTATACTCGACAAAATATGACCCAAGTTCTTAATTAGAAGGACAGGTTCCGAAGTGATATCTATATGAATCACTGAACAAGGAATTAAGTATTTTCTTCAGTGTCTAGAGAGAACTGGAGGTATACATCTGATTTATAGAGGATGGTGAACTTGATCGTAAAAGGGTTATGCTTGTAAGTTCCACCCAACCTATATGATTGGAATTCTCACAACATTGAGTGCCTTAGAATAAGAGGGTCTCGCCCTAGGAAGGGACAAATGAGGGCCGGCAGCCCTAGTGGGTTTGTTGCCCATGTGGGGACCATGGTAGGGTTGGCTCCTCCCACCTCCTCCTTTGATTAGTCCCACCCCGGGACTTTGAGCGAGGTGGTGCCCTTCCCTCCCCCCTATATAAAGGAGGGCATATGGAGGGATTTAAAACACCAATTAATCCCAAGATTTAAGGCTTCCCCTTCAAGTGCCCTCCTCTCTCCCTCTCTCTCTTGTGACCGCGGCCCCATTGTATGGGTTGTACAAACTAGAGAGTTCTTCACCGTGGAGCACCTTCGCACTGCGGGGATTCCGGATCCAGGAGATCTACTTCCACAACCTTTGCTGGATCAGGGTATAGGAGTCGTGTCAAACACCGTATGTGTATGACCCCCTACGAGGCGCCGCACTTGTAGCGCTCGAGTCGTTCGATCCATTGGATTCATTGGATCTAGTGGAGCCATTCATCATGACCTTAAGGTCGGCGCCGGCACAACTATATCACCCACGTTGCCCGCGGAACGTTAACCGCGTTCGGTCTTCATAGGTATGAACACCAAATACCCTCACGTTTGCGCATTACTCCTGGATAGATCCTGGCAGTCAGTGGTTTGCGTAGAAAAATTATTGTTTTCTGGCGCTAAATCCCAATAGTTACATCTGGTCGGCTATCGACCTCTGGCGGTAGAGGTAGTTCCCTCCCGTGTGTCACTGTACCGCTGACCCCTGCTAAAGTTGCTTCTTTTCGGTCATACCAGCCTCACATCATGGGTCACGGTGAGATGATAGCCGTGACTGCAAGACCGTGGTGGCATGTGCTAGTGGGTGGCGAGATTAGTGGAGAAATTTGAAGCGTCCGGGAGGGTGGTTTTTTGAGAGGTCGAGAGAAATCCTTATCATCTAGACACTAACATGGCAATGCCTAGGTGTCGCTGTCATTCCTGAAGGGCGCCTATTGTATCTCTTCCCCACCTCCTGTAGCGTATTGGGGGAAACCCTAGGACCAGTCCAGGCAGCAGCGTCGTTGTCGTCACTTTCCTTCTTGGAGGTGTTTCTTCGTACACGATGCTTCAGAGTGCTAGGAGCGTGGTGGAAATTCTCCGGACGGTGTAGTGGTTGCGGGTCATTCTCGTTTTCGTTGAGCCACTGTTATCGGCTTTGTTTTCTCTTCTCTTCTTGATTTTCTTTGTTGTTTCTTTTAGGCTTTGTGTTGTATGACCTAGCAGCGGTAAACAGTTGTTATATTAATATAGCTGGGTGAAAGCCTGTTTCGAGGAGGCACCACATGATAGATTAGCTCCAAGCCTCCTAATTGGACACAAATTTAGAGATTGAGCATATCTGCACAATCCAGGACCAGCCTTCTAACTAATCACTATGATTGTGATGGGACAAGTGAATTTGGAGGAACATAGAAGCTCGGTTCCATTATTTCTTCCACAAATAAATGGACTCCTCCAACACGGTGTTAGCATAGAATGCATCGAAATGCTAATCTTATAGGAGTAAATCCCATGTCAGCTGCAAACCAACCTATGGTTGGATGGTTAGGTGGATGGTTGTACCCCCATCCCACCAGAGTTCAAACCTCAGGTTAACACTGTGTGTTGCATAAAATGCGGAATATTCTTTCAGTGGGAGGCGACGTTCCCGTCGACAGCGAGGCACCTGTGGTGACTTCTTCAATCTCAAGACCCGATCCGCCGGCTCAGTTTCTCGGAGGTGCTCATAGGGGTAGGGTGTGCGTGTGTGCGTTCATAGGGGTGGGTGCATGTACGTGTTGTGAGTGTCTTCGATTGTACCATGTTTCTCAAAAAAAATCCCATGTCATCTAAGCAACACGCCCATACAAGAGTACATCATCGTAACAGAGAGGAGGGAATGTCAGCTATACCTGCAAATCCTCGGGTGGCAGGAAGACCCGGCCCTTGCTAGCTTGGGCAGTCTCCTAGACTGCTACTACTCCTTGGCCTTGGGGTGACCGCCGGGCTTGCCGCAGCGCTCCCGCTCTAGGGACGGGAGTAGGCGGATGCAGAGGTAAACCTTGAGCTGCTCCTTCAGCGGCTGTAACAAGGACGAGAGCGCGGTGGGGACGGCGGGAGGCAGTGGATGCTACTACTTTATCGAGCTGGCATGGGAGGGGAATGGGTTTGGCCTTGGCTGACAAGAAGGAAGGGATACCAATTGGGGAGTGCTACGCATACCCCTAGGGATATTTCCCCCGGATCCCCCGTCTCCCCCTGCTGACATGTGTCCCCTTAAAAGTTTTCAAATACCACTTTTGCTACAAACAATCGTGTTTTTGCTATAAATAGTTCCGCTTTTGTTACATATAGCAGGAAACGGTTCGGTCCTGAAAAAGAACAAGCATACTAGATCTCGCCGGAGAGTTCGCAGTAGACCATGTAGCGAAAAATTGAACTAATGTAGCAAAATCGACTTAGCCGGAGAATCGCCGGAGACTTTCGCCGGGAGATCTCGCCGGAAACCTTGTAGCAAAAACTTTGCGCTATAGTAGCAAAACCACTTAACGGTTGTAGCAAAAAAAATCCTATTATAGCAAATCCAAGTTCGTCGGAGACCTTGCCGGATATCTCGTCGGAGTCCGTCACCTGAAGCTGGTAGCACCACTATTGCCTATGGTAGCACCCCCTCATTCCTAGGGTAGCAAAAACCCGAGTTCGACGGCATGGTAGCATCTGTGTAGATCCGTTCTGCAGAACCGTCCCTAAAATTGATAGCTTAACCATATCCCTATGATAGCATCGTCGTATACCTAGGGTAGCAAAATTACAAAACGCGTGTAGCAAAAACATTATGGCATTGTAGCATTGTACCTAAAATCATCCGGCCAGAGACTATGATGCAAATTTTTAGAACAATTGTAGCAAATAAATCCTTCCTGTGGCGCAAAGCCGTGAAACGACGGTAGCAGAATAATTATGAGTGAGTAGCAAAATCAAAAAAATCACAATGAGAACAACACCATAGTAGTAGAATAGCAGTGTCCTTGTCCATGGTCGACGCCATGGGAGGGAGAGGAGCAGGCGGGCGTCGAGCAGCAAGGGCGGCGACGTCCAGTGGCGAGCGGCGCCCACCTCACTCTCCACCTCACTCTCCCCTGGCTACTGCTCTGATGCGGAGCTCCCAGGACGCAAGTTCGAGTCCCATGGCGAGGACGGGGCACACAGGTGACGCTGCGAGGTGGCAAGACGACTTCCTGGTGAGAGAAAGGCAGCAGGGACGCGGCCGAGGCTCCAGACCGACGGCAGCTCGAAATCAGAGGATGGGGCAGACGTGGGGCAGGGGCGACGGCTGGGGCTCCGGTCTGGCGGTGGCTCAAAATCAGAGGATGGGGCGGACGCTGGGAAGGGGCGGTGGCGGGGATCCGGTCCGGCGGCGGGGCGTGCGGGTGCTTGCCTCGGGCGGGAGTAGTGTCGCAACAGCGGCATAGGTATTTTTTTTGTCGCAGGTAGAAGACGAGAGCCAGCCTCCGCCTCACGCTTAGCGACCCGGGGGATCTTTTGGTTTGATCCCCCGGGTGATATGTATCGTTTCCCATACCAATTGTCATGCCAGGCTATGAATCAATGGGGATGAACTAGATGAAGAGTAAGATCAATCATACAATTGGGGAATTGGACAAGGGAAAAGTGTAGAGCCGATCAAGGGTTTGTATTTCTCAAAGTAATATGTGAATTATATATTTTGTGGTCATTGACCTTACAATCATAATGGCATAGCCCGCGCAGGGGAATGAGCTGAGCTTATAAAGCCAGCTAGTAAACAATAATAGTTGAAACGGTAAAAACTACCGCAACAATAGTAAAAGTAAATAACACCAGGCTGTCAGCTTCAGGGCGACGTGGATCCTTCATTGTTTAATTGAATCTCCTCTTGACAGTCATCAGTGCTGAAAGGTCGGTGGCGGCAGGGATAGGAGAAGCTCCGGGAGACAAGAGACGTGAGACGAAGGTGGGGGCTCGCGAAGGTAAGGAAGAGCTCGGGAGAAGCTCCGGGAGACGTGAGGTGGTCGATGGGAGGACCATCAAGACCTCGGATTAGAGATCAGGGCACCGCCCCACAGCATCTCCGACACGAGCACAGACAAGCAGGAGTCTCCCGAGGTGCGGCGGCGGCGTCTGGCAAGCGTGCGGTGGCCTAGAGGTGAGATTAAGACTAGCCACAATGGAAAATATCATATAGTACTATCACACATATGTGATACTATCTTCACAATGCATAGTATCATGTAGTAGTACAATAGTCTTAGTGTATTTATTGTTTTATAGAATCTCAATGTAAATTTGTGTAAACAAATTATTTGGGGTTAGTTTTTCTAGTTTCATGTGCTATGATGTCGTATCTAACTATGATACTAATGCAATCTCTTTCATCATTAATTGTAGCGACATATAAGCATTTTGCATACATGTGGTGTATGATACTACCTATGATACCCCTATTGGGGGTAGTCTAAGAGAAAGGAACAGGGGAACAGGAGAGCGAGAGGATGGGGCAGATGTGTTGGGCCACGCAGAGATAAAACAAAACTTTTCCTCTAACGTGGTGATCCCAAGATCTAGCTGAGGTAGAAGGCCACGAGGTTTACCACTAGACGCGCAGTTGCGGATTACTGATGAAGCGCGTCAGTTGATGCAGTGCAGTCCTCACGATTCAATCGTCCTGGTGCTGATCTCACAACACCTTTGCTGGTATCCACACGTACAAGGAGGAGCGCAGACGGCGAACTGCTAGGTTCGTGACGACGGCTGGACTGTTGTGGAGCTAGGGTTTCCAACACATGGAATGACCTAACCGAACAACGATTAACCTTTCTGGGTTACGGTGCTCCACTATATATATAGGGAGTGAACGTGGGCTCTGCTCGCGTGACCCATTCACTAAAGCCCATATAACACTAGTCACCGTGAGTCCAACTCACTAACTCAGTCCTAATCCGGTTCAGGTCCAACCCAACCAGATTACAGGTTCAGATCCAATCCGAACATGCTCCCGCTCTTAAGTGTGTGACCCCGCAGGCTCATGGCTACTTGGACACGATTGGAGTCCGACTCTCAATCGATCAGTCGGTAGCGGCTCCTAGCAGAACGTGCCGACTCCCAAGTACCAAAGAGTCATGACGACTTGCCTTTCCAATGCGACTTACGTCCGAGTCCCTTTTGCCTCACGATATACCTTGTCAGACTATAGGCGAATAATTGTCATCCCTTAAATAGTCCGACTCTCTTCTCGATCCGAGATAAGTGATTCACCCGACTAACTCTTAGTTGATCGCCTCGGTTAACACTTAACCGAGTCGTGCATGGCCATGCTTTCCGAATCATATCTCACGAGAGGGCCCAGAGCAAATATCTCCAAATGGAGGGGCAAAATCCCATCTTGGTTATTCACATCACACAGCTTGATTCTCAGTCGACCCGAACTCTGCCTTTATAACTGCCCAGTTACGGATCAGCGTTTGACAGAACCTAAGTCGGTGATCCTCAACTCGGACTATGCAATAACCTCAGGTCTAAGGATTACATTGATTGAGATATACAAATGATAACTTGTTCGTTGTACCTCAATATGGGTCAATCCGACTCGCTAAACTCTTTACCCGAATCTGTGTAAGTTGGAACAGCATCTCCATGCCCATGACAAGTGGAACCGAGTCATCAAGCCAACTTTCACATTGGTCTAAGTTGTGTGTCCAGCACAACCTCAATGACCAAGGATATTTAGTACAAACAACATGAATGCATAGTTCCACAACCGAATCACATATTCAATAATACACATCAGATGTTTATACAAGGACTACTTAATATCTTTATGAATACAATGGGAAATCTCATCATACATGATTTCCTCTAGGGCATATTCCCAACAGTCTCCCACTTGCACTACAGTCAATCTTCTGACATCACATGTCTAAGAATCTAATTCCCATGGCTCTCATGTGCGGCTCATGCTTTGGCTGTGGTAACGGCTTTGTCAGCGGATCCGCAATATTTGCATCTGTGTGTACCTTGCATAACTTGATATCACCATGATCCACGAACTGGTGAATCAGGTGGTACCGCATGAGTATGTGCTTGTTCTTCTGGTGCTGTCTAGGTTCCTTGGCTTGTGCAATAGCACCATTGTTGTCACAATACACGTCTAACAGATTGGACGAGCCCTGAACCACACCAAGATACATGAGGAAATTCCTCATCCAAACAGCTTCCTTTGCTGCCTCCGAGGCGGCAATATACTCAGCCTCTGTTGTAGACGCAGACACAGTCTCTTGCTTGGAACTCTTCCAGCTCACAGCACCTCCGTTTAAAATAAACACGTATCCGGATTGTGAACGAGAATCATCAGAGTCGGTAAGATAACTCGTATCCGTGTAACCCTTTACACTAAGTTCATCTTCACCACCATAAACCAAGAACATATCCTTAGTCCTTCTCAAGTACTTCAGGATATTTTTAGCCGCTATCCAGTGGATCTCTCCAGAATCAGCCTGGTATCTACTCACAACACTTAGATCATAGGAAACATCCGGCCTAGTACAAATCATGGCATACATGATGGATCCGACTGCAGAAGCATATGGAATCGCACTCATCCGACTTCGCTCATCAGTTGTCGAAGGACACTGAGTCTTGCTAAGTTTTACACCATGGGACATCGGTAAGAACCCCTTCTTAGACGATTCTATATTGAACTTCTTCAACACTTTGTCCAAATAAGTACTCTGACTCAATCCAATGAGCCTCCTTGATCTATCTCTATAGATCTGGATTCCGAGGATGTATGTCGCCTCACCCAAGTCTTTCACTGAGAAACTCCTTTCCAATGATTCCTTGGTTTCTTGCAACATCTGGACATCATTTCCAATCAGTAATATGTCATCCACATATAAGATTAGAAAATTTACTTTGTTCCCACTAAACTTCTTGTACAAACAAGAATCATGATCACTCTTGATGAAGCCAAACGATTTGACTACCTCATCAAAGCGAATATTCCAACTCCGAGATGCTTGCTTCAACCCATAAATGGATTTCTGAAGTTTACATACTTTGTCAGCATTAGCCGGATCGACAAAACCCTCGGGCTATATCATATACACGTCCTCGGTTAAATTACCGTTAAGGAAAGCCGTTTTGACATCCATCTGCCATATCTCATAGTCGAAATAGGCCGCTATAGCTAACATGATCCGAACTGATTTAAGCATCGCTACGGGCGAGGAAGTCTCGTCGTAATCAACTCCTTGAATTTGTCGGAACCCTTTCGCGACAAGGCGTGCTTTATAGATTGAAACATTTCCATCCATATCAGTTTTCTTCTTAAAGACCCATTTGCACTCGACGGGTCTTGCACCGTCTGGCAGATCAACCAAGTTCCAAACTTGATTTCCATCCATGGACTTTATCTCGGATCTCATGGCTCCAAGCCATGACTCGGAATCAGATCCCACCATCGCTTCCGAATAATTTGTCGGCTCATCACTGTCTAACAGTAACACATCACGAACACTTCGTAATCTTGCCGATCTTCGTAGTACAGGTGTTGCTGCCGGCTCAGCTGCCACGATCGGCTCCAAGGTTTTTGCCGACTCGCTACTAGCCGGTTCCTCTCGAATTTCTTCGAGTTGCACCGTTCTCCCACTTACTCCCCGACTGAGAAACTCTTTCTCAAGGAAGACACCGTTCCGAGCGACAAACACTTTGCCCTCTTCTCGGTTGTAGAAGTAGTAACCCAAGGTTTCCCTTGGATACCCCACGAAAATACATTTATCCGACTTGGCCGTAAGCTTGTCCGACTGAAGTCGCTTGACAAATGCTTCACAACCCCAAATCTTAAGAAAAGACAAACTCGGTTTTTTGCCTGTCCACATCTCATGCGGTGTCTTCTCTACCGATTTTGATGGTACTCTGTTTAGTGTGAACGCCGTTGTTTCTAGACAATAACCCCAAAATGATAAAGGCAGATCTGTCCGACTCATCATTGACCGTACCATGTCCAACAAGGTCCGGTTCCGCCTTTCCGAAACACCGTTCCTTTGCGGCGTTCCTGGCGGAGTAAGTTGAGGAACTATTCCACAACTTTTCAGATGGTCATCAAACTCATGGCTCATGTACTCGCCTCCTCGGTCCGACCGAAGGAACTTTATTTTCTTGCCGAGTTGATTCTGTGCTTCATTCTGGAATTCTTTGAACTTTTCAAAGGCTTCCAACTTATGTTTCATCAACTAGATATATCCATACCTACTCAAATCATCAGTGAATGTAATGAAGTACTCATAACCACCCCTGGCTGTCGTGCTCATTGGTCCACATACATCACTATGTACTAGTCCCAACAAGTCGGATGCCCTTTCGCAACTCTTTGCAAAAGGTGTCTTGGTCATTTTGCTGAGTAGGCCAGATTCGCATGTCTCGAATGACTCCAAGTCGAATGAAGTTAGGAGTCCATCATCATGGAGCTTCTTCATGCGTTTACGACTTATATGACCAAGCCGACAGTGCCAAAAGTAAGTCATATTCAGATCATTTGGTTTCAACCTTTTAACATTTATGTTATAAACCGACTCACCATCAAGATTCAAAATAAATAACCCGTCCTGGACGGGTGCAAAGCCGTGAAACATATCATTCAAATACAAAAAAACAACCATTATTCTTGATATTCGACTCATAGCCTTGCCTCATCAAACATGAAGCAGAAATAATGTTTCGACTGAGCACTGGAACATAGTAACAATTATTCAGTTCCATAATGAATCCGGAAGGTAAATGAAGTTGCATCGTGCCGACTTCCAACGCAGCAACTCTTGCTTTGTTGCCGACTCGAATATCAACCTCGCCTCTTGCTACGCTCCTAGTTCTTACCAGTCCCTGCAACGAGTTGCATATGTGAATAACTGATCCGGTATCATATACCCAAGAACTATTAGGTGCATCAGCAAGATATATGTATATAACATTGCAAACAAGTGTACCTGAGTCGTAAGTCATACCTCCACTCTTGGCTTTGTCGGCCAAGTACTTGCTGCAGTTCCTCTTCCAGTGGCCATCCGCCTTGCAATAGAAGCAAGTGGATCCGGCTGAAGGAGATGGCTTAGTCCCCGAGGAAGTGCTTGGGACCGGGTCCTGAGCCTGCTTTCCTCCTAACTTAGCCTTCTTCTTAGTCCAAGAACTCTTCTTGAACTTAGCCTTATTCTGCACCATCAACACTTGACTGGCGCCCTTCTTGAGATCCGCCTGTGCCTGCTTGAGCATCCCATGTAATTCAGTGAGCTTCTTATCCATACCATGCATGTGGTAGTTCGAAATTAACTTCCCATATGCACTAGGAAGAGAGTTCAGAATTATATCCGTAGCGAACTCTTCGCTAATGGGATAGCCAAGCCTCTCAGAGATTGCACATAACCAACCATTTTGATCACATGCGGACTCAATGGATCACCATCCTTAAGCTTGCAACTCAGCAAAGCCTGAGAGACTTTATACCTCTCAGTCTTCGCCTGAGCCTGGAACATACTTTTGAGGCTTTCGATCATATCGTAGGCCTCAACATGCTCGAACTGCTTTTGCAAGTCCGGTTCCATGTGAGCAAGCATAAGACAGCTAATATCCGTGGACTCATCCTTAGCCCGATGGTAGGCATTGGTGGCAGCGACAGTCGCATTCTCATTTGGCTCATCTGGAAGTGGGTTGTCTAGGACATGGTCCTTCTTTTCTTGTTTGAGAACAATTCTCAGATTTCGATACCAGTTGGTAAAATTATTGTCGTTCAGTTTATCTTTCTCAAGAATGGTTCTCAATGCAAAACCGGATATCTGAGAGTGACTGCTACTTGGTGCCATGATCTACAACAGAAAATATGCAAAACACTTAAGACATGTATTCATAAAAGAGCAAGCATATTAAACATTTTAATATTTTATGCTCCCACTAGAACCAACACCCCTCCGATGGTTGCTTAGTGATTCAGGATCCTAAATAAGCAAGTTGGCTAGTGAGCTTTAGCATCACCGCTAGCCACCAAGTGATCTAGGTAGACAACTCCTTGTCAATCGCATCTCATGTGACTCCTGTTGGACGGGTGGCATCACATGCCCCGGCTCCTATCCGACTTTTCCCCGAGCCCCACAACCTTTGTGATAGACCCGTCTAGCTTACCGAGTGTTTCCGCAGTAAGAGTCCGACTCGAACCCACCTAGTCGGAAAGAATTGGTAGCACCTCAATTTTATGATCCCACTACCAAAAATGTCCGACTTGTGATGGTGCAAACACTGGCGGGAAAACCGACTAGACCTTCTTTGAGGGATTAAATTTTACCGACTATCTAATAGAGGTAAAACAGAGACATAACAATAACACAAAATAAAGGAATTATAATATGAAATGGTATGGCTCTCTTCATGGCGATCTCTATCTCCACAAAGCCTGTAATCCGGCTCGTGCCAACTCTTGTCACTTGCCGTCTTACTCCATGTCGCCGACATGTACAACGCCTTGCATGCCTTCCGGGTTCTCCAAATAGCTGCACTGGCTTAGTAAAGTAAATTACATAGAGAATCCGACACGCAGGTCGTTATACAATAAAATGACAGCACCTAGGCTCCAGCCGGCTGACAAAAACCGTGATTCGCAGATCACGTATGGATTACACACATACATCACATGCCACATGAACCATACCATTCACAACTTCCTGCAAAAACAAGTTATGCATAATACAATATCTACCGGCGTTGTGAAACTCGCAACGACATCTAAGGCGCTATGCACATGAACCATACCATTCACAACTTCCTGCAAAAACTGACCGCCCTCATCTGCCCCATCCTCTCGCTCTCCTGACCGCCCTCATCTTGTTGGGAAAACGTAGATCTCATCTACGATCTGGACATGGTTTCTGACCATTGTTCCGATTCGATCAAACTTTTTGATCTTCGATCACCGCCTCTGGACTTATGTGTCACCGTCTACCCCGATGGCGGAAGCCGACTGGTAGGGGTATGTCGTTCCACGACCTCAGCCGTATGATCACGGAAATCAGATCTGCCATTCCCCGAGTATAGTTGATCCAATCAACCTTGTACAAAACCAATCTATCTCATACATCGACCACCAAAACAACATATAGATCTCATCTACATCCTACCGCATATCACATATGCGAGATCTCGAGCCTAAAACCAGAAGCTATCGCTCTGATACCACTGTTGGGCCACGCAGAGATAAAACAAAACTTTTCCTCTAACGTGGTGATCCCAAGATCTAGCTGAGGTAGAAGGCCACGAGGTTTACCACTAGACGCGCAGTTGCGGATTACTGATGAAGTGCGTCAGTTGATGCAGTGCAGTCCTCACGATCCGATCGTCCTAGTGCTGATCGTACAGCACCTCTGCTAGTATCCACACGTACAAGGAGGAGCACCGGCGGCGAACTGCTAGGTTCGTGACGACGGCTGGACTGCTATGGAGCTAGGGTTTCCAACACATGGAATGACCTAACCAAACAACGATTAACCTTTCTGGGTTACGGTGCTCCACTATATATAGGGAGTGAACGTGGGCTCTGCTCGCGTGACCCATTCACTAAAGCCCATATAACACTAGTCACCGTGAGTCCAACTCACTAACTCAGTCCTAATCCAGTTCAGGTCCAACCCAACCAGATTATAGGTTCAGATCCAATCCAAACATGCTCCCGCTCTTAAGTTTGTGACCCCGCAGGCTTATGGCTACTTGGACACGATTGGAGTCCGACTCTCAATCGATCAGTCGGTAGCGGCTCCTAGCAGAACGTGCCGACTCCCAAGTACCAAAGAGTCATGACGACTTGCCTTTCCAATGCGACTTACGTCCGAGTCCCTTTTGCCTCACGATATACCTTGTCAGACTATAGGCGAATAATTGTCATCCCTTAAATAGTCTGACTCTCTTCTCGATCCGAGATAAGTGATTCACCCGACTAACTCTTAGTCGATCGCCTCGGTTAACACTTAACCGAGTCGTGCATGGCAATGCTTTCTGAATCATATCTCACGATAGGGCCCAGAGAAAATATCTCCAAATGGAGGGGCAAAATCCCATCTTGGTTATTCACATCACACAGCTTGATTCTCAGTCGACCCGAACTCTGCCTTTATAACTGCCCAGTTACGGATCAGCGTTTGACAGAACCTAAGTCGGTGATCCTCAACTCGGACTATGCAATAACCTCAGGTCTAAGGATTACATTGATTGAGATATACAAATGACAACTTGTTCGTTGTACCTCAATATGGGTCAATCCGACTCGCTAAACTCTTTAGCCGAATCTGTGTAAGTTGGAACAGCATCTCCATGCCCATGACAAGTGGAACCGAGTCATCAAGCCAACTTTCACATTGGTCTAAGTTGTGTGTCCAGCACAACCTCAATGACCAAGGATATTTAGTACAAACAACATGAATGCATAGTTCCACAACCGAATCACATATTCAATAATACACATCAGATGTTTATACAAGGACTACTTAATATCTTTATGAATACAATGGGAAATCTCATCATACATGATTGCCTCTAGGGCATATTCTCAACAAGATGAGGGCGGTCAGGAGAGCGAGAGGATGGGGCAGATGAGGGCGGTCAGTTTTTTTACTTCGTGGTGGCACTTCCACATAATATCCCCAAACAGTAAGGGGCAAAACTGAAAAAAAATAGGATGGAAAATTGGGGTGCGAACGAACCTACTCCAGAGAAATTATAGTATAATAATGATATATAGATAGATGTGTAGTTTTTTTCAGAAATAGTTTGTAGTTTGTGATGATTCTGTTTTTCGTTTGTGCATATTTGAGTTATGTTTAGATATGTTGATTATGTGACGTTTTGGTGCAGAGATCCTTAAACCAAGAGTGAGAGAGGGTGTTAGGGTCCAAATGCTCAAATCCACTCACTCAACAACATATATACAAGGATGCCCTAACTAAATGGAACAACAAGCATGGAGGAGACCGGGAATTCAGAGCCGAAGAGAAAGGGTCGCCGTCGTTCTGTGATCCTTCTGGATAGCCTGGGCGTTCTCTCCTTCCACCCATATGTACCTGAGGGTCGACACCGGACATGGCCCATGTGGCGGCCCAGGCAGCCTAGGTACAAGTAGCAGTAGAATAGGTTCCTAACATCCCTCCCTCCTTGAAATTCGGCTTGTCCCCAAGCCGAAGCTTCGGATGAAAGCAAAAGAATGACTTGACGGGATCCCATGGCATGTGAATTTTCTTGGTCCGATCGAAGTTGCCTTGATAGTCTTCATGGTAGTAGATGATGTCGTTGCAGATTGTGTCACAGCAGTAGTCGTAGCCGATGGTAATCTGGTTGACAAATGCGTCGTAGTAGTCATGGCTAGTTTGAACATAGTCCGAGAAGGCGACTCGGATGGCATTCCTCCCTCCTTCAAAAGCTCCTTGTCTGCCATATGTGGAGAACACCAGATCATCCACATCACATGCTACCAACTCAGGCTGCAAGTGGGGCAGGACATCCCGCAGTGCCGCCACGCCGCCCCGCAAAAAAGGTCCGTGCAATACCGTTGGGCCGACCGAGTCGTTCCTTGCGGGCCGAAGCGGTCAGCCGGTCACGCCGCACTACCCGCCAGCCATCCCGCATGTATGCATAGCCCGCAAGTTCGCAAGGCCTGTATCCTTGCAGCGTGCTCTCCTCTCATCGAGAATGCGCAGTTCCACATTTCCGCGACTACCTTCGCTCGGTACTCCTCTCTGTGACATGTTCTGCTAACGCTGTACGTCGATGGCGCCGTCGATCTCGGCCTGCCTTCAAGGGACTGCAAGCGGAGCGGGTTGCGGCTGGCCGCTACAGACCCATGAGCGTTGCGGGCTCTTGAAATTCTCGATATGGGAGCTAAAGCACATGTATGACATAGGGATTGTCGAAGGCCTTCTCCATATGACCAGCTAGGAATGAAAGCAACAGTCTCCAGTGTATATCCCATCGCTCCAATTGCTGACTATGGAGTTGGTGTGTTGTCATTTGTCATATTATCACCGAAAAACTTTTCACTTACCTCGAATTCCTCTTTCCTCAAAAACTGTGAATGCACTGATGTATTCATATGTTCCATTGTCCCTTGTATTTCTGCATTTCCCTTCCTGATATATTCCAAGACACAGAGTAGCACGTATGTTCCCATAATCACATTCAAACAAGAATTATTAGCCTTTGAGTAAATTCTTGTTATCACTGTTGATCCTTTGCACGTCGACAATGTTTTTTCGAAATGGGGTTGTGCACCTCGACAATGTAGTGTGTTCAACAAGACAGAGCCCCCGATGCTTGAAAATAGCACTTGATTGACTGAATGTCAAATTTCTGATTTTTTTTACTTCAGCACATAAGAGCGTGTATACCGTACCGATCGAGCTAAGGAAAAAACTGGTGTTGAGTCTAACAAAACCAATTTACTCCACGGTTTAGACTCGACGCTGTGGGACCCGGTATACACATCCGGCACCACTTTTTCCACCGAACTATGCCTCTCCTCTCGCGAACTGTTGGAAAGAAACAATATTGTAATCGGTTAGTAGCAACTTGGTGGTGTGTCTAGAGCCGGTATAGGGAATCTTTTGCTTAGACTCAGCTAGTCGAGCATTTAGACGCATGTCTAAGACTCCTTAGACTCGGTAAATTTGCAATGCTGCACACGCTCTAAGATTGTATGGCAAACTGTAGTCTTTATGAAGTGGACAACAATATAGAGGCCATGCACTGACAGGATTTTTGGAGTTTCATGGCAGTAGGACATGTCACGGACCATGCAATTTTTAAATGAAAATCTGCACGAAGAACTCTTATAGAAAATTCCCTTTCCATTCATTTCTCTTTCTGCATGTACACGTGACACTCCTATGCTACTAGAATTCCATCTTGGTTGATGTCTCCACTATCCATGGAATCTGTTGCAAGTAAAGTGGATGCAGAACCACTAAGAGCGTGTGCAGTGTGAGAAAAAAGTTGTGTTTAAGCAGGGCACTTTTCATCTCCTAGAGGTATGTCTAAACGGTGGAGACTCTGAGTCTAGCAAAAAAAATTGTAACCTGTGTCTAGTACTAGACACAAGGCTAAGAGAATCTAACTGCAAAATGGTCCACTTGTCATTCGAGAGCAGCCTTCTTTTATTATTATTTCTATTCTTGACTTGTGGGACCCATGTTGATGCTAAACACTAGAGAATACACCAATTCCTTAGACTCTAGTTTGCTTTTTTCCTTAGATATGTATCTAAACCCTACACATGCCCTAAGAAACGGTTGCCAAGTTGAACAAGCATCACTAACTTGCATCATTCTGACCCCCATCACTTGGGTTCGAGGAGCTTGAAGAGTACATGCTGTTGGAAATATAAGCAATAATACAAACGGTACTAAAACCAATTATGCAGATCAACAAAGTAGACGCACAGATTACGTGTTGTTGGAAATATAAGCAATAATCCATATGATTTAATCCGAATAATAAGCTAATAAAGAATGATTATATAAACGGTACTAAAACCAATTATGCAGATCAACAAAGTAGACACACAGATTACATTTATAGGAGATAAACCTATCACATCTACATCAAACGCTAGAATAAAAAACTCTAGCATAATCTGAAAAAGACAGTTGAGGATCACATACAGTGTAGGCTGAATAGCAGCCGCAGCGGTCGCAGCAGCATGGTCGCCCATGTTGAGGTTGTCGAAGAGGTCGCTGACGTCCGGGAAGAAGTCGTCGTTCGGGAACTCGTCGTCGGACGACATCGTGGTTGCCAGTAGTCGCGCTTATGCATTTCCCAAAAACCTGATCACCCCTCACACGTACAGGTTCACGAGAGGCGGGGTTCCGGAGGCCTACTGTCCCGATCTGCAGTGCACGCCGCAAGCCGAGGTGGGGAAGACGAAAGCGGCGGCGCAAGGTTCTGGAGGATAGGCGCGTGTGTGGATTGATTCACCGATTAGGTTTAGCGCAGACGCTTATATAGTGCAGGTTAGGAAGATCGTGGGGCTCAGCCCACGTCCGAGTCGGTAACAGCCCACATCTATAAAAACTAGAAACGCCTGTAATTAACGCGTCCGTTAATGACTCATAAATAATTTTTCCAACCAGCAAAATAAAGCTCGGCTCGGCGAGATTCCCTCAACCCGCAAACCCGCGGCGCGCGTGCACATCGTGACGAGGCGAGGCGATGCGAGGCGGTTGGCGTCGGAGAAGGAGTGCGGAGGGCTTCTCTCCTTGTCACACCTTAGTGAGTGGTGCAACACTCTACTATATAAGGTGGTCCAACTCCCCTTTAACTAGCGATGTGGGACTAAACTTTAGCACCACTAGTACAGCCATATGCTGTCATGCACAAGTGGGCCAAAGAGAATTTCAGAATTTTTCTAATGGGCCAGCAGCGCAAAACTCACCAAATTCCAACACATGCTCATATCAACAAGGCATGCGAACAGAGTGATTCTAGCGTGCATGTCTAGTCCTTGGCCACAAGTCGTGCCTTGTACTTTTGAATAGTACCATCAGGTCTAAGCTTTTTTTTAGAACACCCACTTACATCCTACAGGTTTGCACCCATAAGGACGATCAGTGACTTCCCAAGTACCATTAGCTAAGATGGAGTCCATCTCGCTTCGGACAGCTTCTTTCCAGTAATCAGCATCTTGAGATGCATAGGCTTCTGAAATATAAGTGGGAGTAACATCCACAAGGTACACAATGAAATCATCACCAAATGACTTTGCAGTCCTTTGTCTCTTGCTCCTTTTGGGAGCTTCATTGTAATCCTCCACTGGATCATCAGAGTGTTCTATCGGCATAGTGGGTTTAGGAATTATAGAAAATTCCTGACTAGATGAACTAGTCATCTCCTGATTTGATGAGCTAGACATATCTTTCATAGGAAAGATGTCCTCAAAGAAAGTCGCATCATTCGACTCCATAATTGTACCAACATGCATGTCAGATACCTCAGATTTTACTATCAAAAATCTATAACCAATGCTATGAAAAGCATATCCCAGAAAAACACAATCAACGGTTTTTGGTCCAAGATTTCGCTTCTTGGGTATTGGAATATTGACTTTCGCCAAACAACCCCAAGTTCGTAAGTAAGAGAGTTTAAGCCTTTTCTTTTCCCATTCCTCAAATGGAGTCATGGTTTTATCCTTTACAGGCACACGGTTAGGACATGACACGCAGTCATTAGCGCCTCCCCCCACCATTCCTTGGAAAGACCCGATGTATCTAACATGACGTTAACCAAATCAGTTAGAGTGCGGTTCTTCCTTTCGGCCACCCCATTTGACTGAGGTAAGTAGGGAGGCGTCCTCTCATGTATAATACCATGTTCCATACAGAATAAATCAAATTCGTTTGAAAAGTACTCTCCACCACGATCCAACCTTAGCCGCTTGATTTTAAGATCAAGTTGGTTTTCTGCCTCGGCTTTATAGATTTTGAAGTGGTTCAAAGCTTCATCTTTAGATTTCAGAAGATAAACGTAGCAGTATATAGTGGAGTCATCAATCAACGTCATAAAGTATCTTTTTCCACCTTTTGTCAACACATCATTTATCTCACCAAGATCTGAATGTATAAGTTCTAGTGGTGCTAAGTTTCTCGGTTCCGCAGCCGTATGATACTTGCGGGGTTGCTTTGCTTGCACACAAACTTGGCACTTAGAACCTTTGACAGTGATAAATTTCAGAATTAAACTCATATTGGCTAGCCGCGTCATGCAACCAAAGTTAATATGACAGAGTCGTGAATGCCAAACATTGGACTCATTATCATTGCAAACATGATTAATAACTTTAGTACATGAGTCTGACAGAGACAAGCGGAACAGACCTCTGCACTCAATACCCTTTCCAACAAATTGTACATACTTAGAAATTATAACTTTATTGGACTCAAAAACCAACTTAAAGCCATCTCGACATAAAAACGATCCGCTGACGAGATTCTTATTGATGGAGGAAACATGCTGCACATTCTTCAGCTGTACGGTCTTCCCCGAAGTAAACTTCAGATTTACCGTACCAACACCATGAACAAAAGCATGTGAGTCGTTTCCCATCAGCACGGAAGAAGTCCTTGAGACATGATAAGAGGAAAACATGGAAATATCATAACATACATGTGTATTAGCACTCGTGTCTATCCACCAATCAGGAGAATGACATACTGAAAGGATAGTAGGTAAAATACCGTACCCAGCATCCTTCATCTCAGTATCGCTAATAACAACATTAGCGGCCTTGCCGCTGTTCCCATGTTAACGCTTGTCAAAGCGATTAGGGCAGCTAGGAGCCCAATGATCAGGATCACCACAAACGTGGCAAGAGCCTTTCCTCTTATCATTTTTCTTCTTGAAGTTGGTTGAGTGTGTGGCCTTGTTCTTGCCATCAAACTTTCCCTTTCATTTAGTTTTGTTCTTATTCTTGAACTTGTGGGATTGGAAGTTTTTTCTCTGCACCAAGTTGGCAGTAGAACCTCCCTCAAATCATCGAGCAGTTTTGTCCTTTGCTCTCGCCTTCTCTTCCACATGAAGAGACCCAATGAGATTCGTAACGGAAAACTCTTGTCTCTTATGTTTCAGAGAAGTAGCAAAGTTCCTCCATGAGGGAGGAATCTTGGCAATAATACCACCGACCACAAATTTGTCCGGTAAGGAACACTTGAACTGCTCAAGTTCTTTGGCAAGTGATTGTATCTCATGAGCTTTCTCAACGACGAAGCGCTCATCAACCATCTTGTAGTCATAGAATTGCTCCATAACATACAACTCAGTGCCAGCGTCCGAGACCCTAAACTTGGCCTCGAGCGCTTCTCACGCGTCATTGCCATTATCAAACGAAATATACGGGTCAACAATGTTGTCCCCAAGAACACTGAACAAAGCCGCCATAAACATGGTATCGACTTTCTTAAAGGTCGCTTCCTTCTCAGCAGAAAGATCTCCTTCAGGCTTGCCAAGAGTGACGCTATAGCAGTTTATGTTTTTAAACCAGAGGACTGCTCTCTTGCGCCATCTCTTATAGTGCATACCATCAAAGGGAGGCGGCCTAGTAGCCGCGGCTACACTAGTGGAATTCAGTTGCCTATAATCAGGTTTTTGGATTGTTGGAAATATAAGCAATAATCCATATGATTTAATCCGAATAATAAACTAATAAAGAATGATCATACAAACGGTACTAAAACTAATTATGCAGATCAACAAAGTAGACACACAAATTACATCTATAGGAGATAAACCTATCACATCTACACCAAACGCTAGAACAAAGAACTCTAGCATAATCTAAAAAAGACAGTTGAGGATCACATACAGTGTAGGCTGAATAGCAGCCGCAGCGATCGCAGCAGCATGGTCGCCCATGTTGAGGTTGTCGAAGAGGTCGCTGACGCCCGGGAAGAAGTCGTCGTTCGGGAACTCGTCGTCGGACGACGTTGTGGTTGCCAGTAGTCGTGCTTGAGCGCTCCCCAAAACCTGATCTCCCCTCACCCATACAGGTTCACGAGAGGCGGGGTTCCGAAGGCCTACTGTCCCGATCTGCGGTGCAGGCCGCAAGCCGAGATGGAGAAGACGAAAGCGGTGGCGCAAGGTTCTGGAGGATAGGTGTGTGTGTGGATTGATTCACCGATTAGGTTTAGCGCATACGCTTATATAATGCAGGTTAGGGAGATCGTGGGGCTCAGCCCACGTCCGAGTCGGTAGCAGCCCACGTCCATAAAAATTGGAAACAGTTGTAATTTACGCGCCAGTTAATGACTCATAAATTATTTTTTTAACCAGCAAAATAAAGCTCGACTCGGCAAGATTCTCGCAACTCACGGCGCGCGCATCATGACGAGGCAAGGCGGGCGGCGTCGAAGGAGTGCGCGAGGGCTTCTCCCCTTGTCACACCTTAGTGAATAGTGCAACACTCTACTATATAAGATGGTCCAACTCCCCTTCAACTAGCAATGTGGGACTAAACTTTAGCACCACTAGCACAGCCATATGCTGCCATGTACAAGTGGGCCAAGAGAATTTCAGAATTTGTCTAATGGGCCAGCAGCCCAAAACTCACCAAATTCCAACACATGCTCATATCAACAAGGAATGCGAACAGAGTGATTCTAGCGTGCATGTCTAGTCCGTCCAGTTTTGCTTTGTATCATGCTTTAAGAGCATCTCCACTCGGCATTCAGGATGTCGATCCGGACGTCGAATTTAGGTCCGGACGCTAAAAATCGGCCAAGTCACGTACCCAGGAACCTGTTTTCGTCCGGATTTGGTCCAACTTTGGTCCGGACTCCTTAGGCCATTCCAGGATCCCGGGTACGCCCTGGGAACGCCGAACGAAGCGAACTCAGCGAAAAAATGAAGCGGCGTGTCGACCCGCTGAGCCAGCGACGGAAGCCGAGTCGTCGTCATCCTCAGAACCACGCGGTGACCGCCGGACAATAACTGTGTGTCGCTTCGTCCACCGCCACCGCCTCGGCTCCCGCGACGGACCGGCGGGCACTAACTTCCTGTTGTTTCCCCTTTTCCCGCCCTCCCCGCTACACCCCTCCCACCCTCGCCGCCCATCTCGGCCTATAAAAGTCGTACCCCTCGCCAAAGTTCCTCACACTCTCTCATAGCTCCCCGGCCCACAACTCCGGCGAACACACATCTCTCCTTCCCCACTTAGCCATGGTTGAGCGCTTTTTTGGTGACGGTGCGGCGGTGAACGGCTTCGGTCGGCGCACGCTCCAGCCTTGGGAGGCGCGCATGCTCTACGAAGCCTGCTACATGGTGTCGCCGAACACGCGGAACCCTCCGGAGTGGAAGCTTAGCGCCGGCGGCATCCCTATCCCGCTGGCGCCGACGCCGGACGAACTGCCCGACGAGATCCAGGCCTTCATTATGGCCATGGACGATCCCTCCGACGCCGAGAGCCCCGACAACCTCCTCTACTAGGAGACGTTCTTCGCCGACCGCCGCGCCCAGGAGCTCGCCCGCCACGAGGGGCCGCCAGACGACGCGCCGAAGTGCAACAACGTGACGGGTCGCCAGCGTTTTTGGAGCACGTCAGGCCGGATGCTCGCGGCGGTGCTACAACACATCCACGCCGAGAATACGTCGCGTCTCGGCTTCCCGCGCACATCCACGTCGGCGGCCAGGTCGGGGCGGCGTCCTCCGGCGAACTGGTTGCCGAGGAGGATGGCTAGCCTCAGCTCCTTCTCCTCTGTCTCGGCCTCCCTCTCATCGGGATCCACGCCGCTTCGTACACCGACGCGCCCTTCGTCGGTGCTGCGCCCAGTCAAGCGCGAGGCGGTCTCGCCGGTCCGCTCGCAGCCGCGGACATGTTCGCGGGGCATCGTGATCAACGAGGCCTGCGTGCCGGTGTTGTTGCTGCCCACTGGCCGCCTTTAGCACAAGCATGTTTTTTTTTAGTTCGTGGGTCATCGTGATCAACGAGGCCCGCGTGCCGGCCCTGTCGCCAGAGTTCATTTGGTTTCATAACTTTGAATCCATTTTCTGCAAGGCATGCGCGCATTGACTCATACCATTTTAACTGGCCAAGATTCAAGTTGACGATAACTCTGTTAAGAGCAGCACTTTCTATTCCATTCCTAGCCGGCTGTAGCACAAGCATTGTCATTGGACGAAATTGGGCGGAGATACACTTGGAAACAAGTGCCGAGTAGAACATTCAGCAGTAGCTTGCATCTGACTACCAAATGGAGTCCTTGTCTTCAGATGGTGAGAATGACTTTCGCTGCTCTAGTTGGATGTCACAAGCAAGGGATGGCCATGACCTTGTCAGTGGTTCTCTTGCACAATTTTGGTCACTGGTTGTGTCTAGTTCAGGTGGTCATCTTGGTGCACTAGTGGAAACGAGGCCTTTTGTTGATCCAGAAAAAGGGCTTTAACACCGGTTCTTCTACGAACCGGTGTTAAAGGGGGGGGGGCGTACCAGCATGGCCCCTGCGGCAAAAAAAGGACCCCCCCCTTTAACACCGGTTCGTGCGACACTGCAACATTGGCCCGTGCAGCCCCCCCCCCTTTAACACCGGTTCGTGGCGGGGCTATATATAAGACACCACCGCAGCCCACACACACACACCCCACTCTTCCATTCTTTCACTATCTCATTTTGGAGCCTAGCAAGAGGGTGTGAAGAGTGCTAGTTTTTTTTTTCATATGCACAAGAGGTGTTCGGTGAAATGCCCGAGAGCTCAAAATAAGTTTTCTCGTTGCTCTTTCCGTCTCGGTCGAGGTCGGCAACTATCCTTTCATGTGTCATTGATGTACTATATATATAAATGGTCATCTCCCTATTATTTTTTGATATATACTACATATTAATGCAGATGAACCGGCAATGGATGTACGGTGACCGCCGCACTTCCGAGTACATTACGGGCCTCCAAAATTTCATCGTTGTGGCTAATGCAAACCGTGGTCACAATGGTTTTATGTGTTGTCCGTGTGTTCACTGTCAGAACAAGAAAGACTACTCAAATACCAGAACCATTCATGCCCACCTGCTTCGATCCGGTTTCATGCCCAGTTATAATTGTTGGACCAAGCATGGAGAAAAAGGGGTTGTGATGGAAGACAACGAAGAAGAAGAGGATGATGACAACTATCATAATATGTATCCTGAATATGATGATACTGCAACGGGGGTAGATAATGAAGATCAAGAGGGAGCAGATGGGCCCGCTGATGACGATCTTGGTCGGGCCATTACTGATGCAAAGGAAGAATGTGAAACTGAAAAGGAGAAGGAGAAGCTGGAGCAGATGTTAAAGGATCACAAAACATTGTTGTATCCAACTTGCGAAGATGGCCACAAAAAGCTAGGTACCACACTGGATTTGCTGCAATGGAAGGCAGAGAATGGTGTGACTGACAGCGCATTTTCAAAGTTGTTGGTAAAAATGAAGAATCTTCTTCCAAGAAATAATGAGTTGCCCGAAAGTACATACCAAGAAAAGAAGGTTGTCTGCCCTCTAGGATTAGACGTGCAGAAGATACATGCCTGCATTAATGACTGCATCCTCTACCGCGGTGAGAAGTACGAGAATTTGGATGCATGCCCGGTATGCACTGCACTGCGGTATAAGATCAGACGAGACGATCCTGGCGATGTTGAGGGCGAGACCCCTAGGAAGAAGGTTCCCGCCAAGGTTATGTGGTATGCTCCTATAATACCACGGTTAAAACGTCTCTTCAGAAATAAAGAGCATGCCAAGTTGTTGTGATGGTACATGGAAGACCGTAAGAAAGACGCAATGTTGAGACACCCCGTTGATGGGTCACAGTGGAGAAAAGTCGAGCGAGAGTACCCGGACTTTGCACGTGACGCAAGGAACTTAAGGTTTGGTCTAAGTACAGACGGCATGAATCCTTTTGGTGAGCAGAGCTGCAGTCACAGCACCTGGCCTGTGACCCTATGTATCTATAACCTTCCTCCTTGGTTGTGTATGAAGAGGAAGTTCATTATGATGTCAATGCTCATCCAAGGCCCGAGGCAACCCGGCAACGACATTGATGTGTACCTAAGGCCATTAGTTGAAGAAATTTTACAGCTGTGGGCCAAACTAGGTGTACGTATGTGGGATGAGCACAAAGGGGAGCCATTTGACCTACGAGCATTGCTTTTCGTAAACATCAATGATTGGCCTGCTCTTAGTAACATTTCAGGGCAGACAAACAAGGGATACAATGCATGCACACACTGTTTAGATGAGACTGAAAGTGTATATTTGGATAAATGTAAGAAGGTTGTGTACCTAGGGTATCGCCGATTTCTTCCGAACCTGCATCCAGTAAGAAACAAAGGCAAGCATTTCAAACGTCTGGCAGAACCCCGGAGGAAGCCTGTCCTCCGTACCGGTGAGGAGGTATTTGGTATGGTCAAGGACCTAGAAGTAATCTTTGGAAAAGGTCCTGGCAGTCTATCTGTTCCGAATGACGATGCCGGACACGCGCCCATGTGGAAGAAGCAATCTATATTTTGGGACCTACCCTATTGGAAAGTCTTAGAGGTCCGCTCTTCAATCGACGTGATGCACGTGACGAAGAATGTTTGCGTGAACCTTCTAGGCTTTCTAGGAGTGTATGGGAAGACAAAAGATACACCAGAAGCACGGCAGGACCAGCAACGTCTGAAAGCCCCTGAAGAGCCTATGCATCCTGAGAACGAGAAGGGTAAACGATGCCACTTAACTCCTGCCAGCTACGCTCTTACCAAAGCAGAGAAGGAAATCTTTTTTGAATGTCTGAGCAGTATCAAGGTCTCGTCTGGCTTCTCGTTGAATATAAAGGGAATAATAAATATGGCAGAGAAAAAATTCCAAAACCTGAAGTCTCATGACTGCCACGTGATTATGACACAATTGCTTCCGATTGCATTGAGGGGGCTTCTACTTGAAAATGTTCGAGTACCCATTGTGAAACTATGTGCATTCCTCAATGCAATATCTCAGAAGTTAATCGATCCAGAAAGCCTACCAGGGTTACAAACAGATGTGGCCCAATGTCTTGTCAGCTTTGAGTTGGTGTTCCCACCATCCTTCTTCAATATTATGACGCATCTCCTGGTTCACCTAGTAGAAGAGATTGCCATTCTCGGTCCTGTATTTCTACACAATATGTTCCCCTTTGAGAGGTACATGGGAGTCTTAAAGAAATATGTTCATAATCGTGCTAGGCCAGAAGGAAGCATCTCCAAGGGCTATGTAACAGACGAGGCCATTGAGTTCTGTGTTGATTTTATTCCTGACCTTAAGGCGATTGGTGTTCCAGAATCACGACATGAGGGGAGACTGCATGGAAAAGGCACCCTAGGATGTAAAGCAATGATATGTAGGGATGGGCATTCTCTCAATCAAGCACACTACACGGTTTTACAAAGATCTATCTTGGTTGCCCCGTATATCAATGAACACAAGAATTTAATACGCCTCAAACACCCGGGGCAGTCTGATGAATGGATTATAAGTGAACACATGGCGAGTTTTGGCGGCTGGCTGCAAAGACTTCTCACAAATAACACCACTATTGGGGATCAGCTGTACTTGTTGGTCAGGACACCATCTTCGACTGTATGTACTTTCCAAGGGTACGAGGTAAATGGGAATACATTTTACACGATAGGCCAAGATAAAAAGAGCACCAACCAAAATAGTGGTGTCCGCTTCGATGCAGCAGAAGACAATGGGCAGAAGACCACGTATTATGGGTTCATAGAGGAGATATGGGAACTTGACTATGGACCTAATTTTAAGGTCCCCTTGTTTCGATGCAAATGGGTCAAGCTAACAGGAGGAGGGGTTGAGGTAGACAAGAAGTACGGAATGACAACGGTGGATCTCAACAATCTTATGAAGGTAGACAAGAACTTAGACGAACCATTCGTCCTAGCCAATGATGTGGCTCAGGTTTTCTATGTGAAGGACATGTCCTCCAGACCAAAAAAAAAAAGAAAAAATATGCAAACGAATACATCATATGATGAGCCAAAGCGTCACATAGTTCTTTCAGGGAAAAGAAACATCGTGGGAATCGAGGACAAGACAGACATGTCAGAAGATTATAATAAGTTTGATGAAATTCTGCCCTTCACAGTGAAAACTGACCCAAGCATTCCGTTAAGTAAAGAAGATGCTCCATGGTTACGTCTAAAGCGATCATAAGGAAGGACATATGCCAAGAAGTTTATGCTCATATTATGTAACTCTAGTTCATGTTTCTAATATTAATACATGTCTTGAGTGTTAGTCTTGTTTTGTGGATGGACCGGGACTATGAGAAGAAGTTGTCCCGATTCGTACTTACCATTAAGATCTGATCTCCAAACGCGCGCGGTCACATATTAGGGAGTGCCTCTATGACCAGTTTCTTGGAGATGCCGGAGGACTAGGCTCCGTCGGCATCTCCCTGAAACTGGCCGTAGTGGTGTCCCTGCTCTCGAAAACCATCTTGCAGCTTTGTAACTTCTCTAACTAGATCAATACACCTGGGAGCTAACTAATTTAACATATTAGGGAGCGCCTCTATGACCAGTTTCTCGGAGATGCCGGAGGACTGGGCTACGTCGGCATCTCCCTGAAACTGGCCGTAGTGGTGTCCCTGCTCTCGAAAACCATCTTGGAGTGTCAACACCCGGATTTTTCAATCCTAGATGCCTGTTATGTCATACATCGCAATCCCAGGATTACCATTTTTGTGAGACATAACAGAATTGGATACCATAGTACTTCATCCATTACAAATGATACATAAGTTCTTACACAAATAGGGATCTCATGATCCAGTTCTTAATACAACATCAAGCAGCGGAATACGTAATAATAACGGTAGCGTAGGCGAAGCTCCATCTTCGGGGTCACAGGCAATGCTGACGATGGGAGATGATCCTAGTTGTCGTAACCTTCCGGGGGTCCATCTTCCAGGTACTCCTCTTCATAGTCTGGCCATGGGAATAGCCAGGGACAAAGCCATGAGTACTCTTTAAGTAATCGCAAACTAATACTAACAAGTAAAGGGGTTTTTTTGGATAATAGGACACTAGGCTCTAGGGTTGTTTTGCAAAAGCCAGATTTATCTCTACTAAGTTCCAAAGCTGGTCAAAATTTTATAACTCCTGAGTAGGAACTTGTAATTCAGGTCACGACTCTGTTGTGGTCAAGTCAAAGTATCAATTCATTTCTCAAGTCATTTTGAAAAGTCTGACGGGGGAACAGTATGGCCACTCCAACTGTCCATAACCGCGGACGCGGCTATTCGAATAGTTTGACACTCTGCAGAGATTGTACACTTTCACCACAACATTCGATACATCCGTCAGGAACAAATCTTGAATTCACCATACTCAGTATGCGGATAATCAATCCTAACCTTTCAATTACACGCCCTAGTATAAGCACCTCTCCTGTGAGTTTGGCCTCCCAACCATGACCACTGTCATCTTGGGTACTGCACAGGTGGACAATCTTCACAAGGTAGCCTCAGCTCAGACCTTGGCCGGGAGGGACTAATACTAAGGTATATAAGTTTCCAGTCAAGCCCTACCCAATATTCGGGTATTGTGGTTGTACGCTAAAATTGGAATGGTATCGCATCCAGACAACCATCAGTTTTATAAAGGGCTAAGGCTCATGCCTCAACATTTTCATCACCAAAAATCATCAAGTGTTTGGAAACACATGTCCAAAACATTTCAATAGAATGATCCATCATTCCAAGGTTTTCATAACCATTTTTCCACCAAGTATTCCCATCTAAAAGTTGATCCAGTTTTAAGCTTAGCACTAGCATCTACAAGTGGGGGTAGTACTAATGAGGGGTGGTAAATAGTGGAGTTTCACTAAGTCCAACCTTATATCTAGGCTGATATCAAGGTTTCTAGCTTAGGCCAAATTTTATGCTCTTTATGCAACCTTCAGCACAACTGTCTGGTATCTACCAAACTCTTAGGTAAACTCTAAGTAAGCTTGGATAAAGAAATAACGTAAAAAGCTTGCCATAAAACTAGGATTGGTTTAACAAGTAGGTAGGATCACAAGTATGGGTTGGTGGCATCAGTAGGGTATCTTGCAAGGGTGAGCTTGCACAATATCAGTATAAGCTTGCATAGGTATAGTATCTTTCAAGTGTTAGCTTGCCTTGTGCAGAGCAGTGGTTGAAGTTCTCCTCGGCTTCCTCTTCGTAGTATCCTCCTTCCTCCTCGTAGTATCCTTGGTCGGTACTAGCGTCTACGAATAAATACGAGGTACACAATCACCAAACAATACTTAACTACTTGCAATCATCACACACAAGGGTCCTATAGATGATCTAGCATCATCTCTAACATTACAAGGTTAAGGCTTGGTTTAAATCCTTTTTATTTTTAGAAAAGTAATTTCTACTCATTGAAAAATTACTTAAGATTTAATATTCTCCAAACTAAACATGGGATCATGTTGACACATGTCATCACCACATATTGTAGTTCATGGGAATGTGATTTAAAGTGGTGTCACAATTTAATAAGGTTTTACCCTTTTATTTTAATTAATTAAAGTGGCTAGAAATGCTTATGAAGCATTCTTTTATTCCTTGAACAATATTTCTGCAAGTAAACCTATATATTTTTATATATTCTGAAAGGTATGGTTAAATTTGATTTTTGAAAGTTGGAATTAACTCAAAAGCTTTTATGGTTTAAATTTGAAAAAATTTTGAATGCAGAAAAGCTTCTGCCTTGTTATTTTTACTATGGGTGATCTACAGATCCCAATGACTTGAATCCAACGGGCTTCGATTAAGCATTCATAGACCTTTCCAACAAAATTGGTTTCATTCAATTTGGTGTACTGAATCGATCTGGGTTGATTTTTGAAGTTGGGTACAGAAGTGTGTTTGAATTTAAAAAGAAAAAGGTTTAATTTGAATTGCTGGGCTGCGCGGGAAATTCTAACGGGCCGGCCTGCTAAGCGCAGTGCTCCCGCGGGCTGCTTAAGTGGGTGTCCCCACTCGTCAGTGACACGGGGCTGGGCGAAGCGGTATGGGGCGACGTGGATCGTTCGATCTAGTTCTAATCCAACGGCTGAGGGTCATCGTCGACGCGAGACAGCTCCGGCAAGAACGAAACCTAGCGCGGCCAGTGAGGGGTGCTGGGGGCTCACCGGGGTACGGGAAAGGGTCGGCGAGGCGGGTGAACGACGAAGTCGACGACGGCGAACCTCCTGGTACCGGTGGCTTCTCCTGGGGCGGCTCCAATCGCTGGCTCCCTTCTTCTCCGGCAGCGGCAGGCTCCAGTGAAATTCCGGCGAGGTGGTGCTCGGCTTGCTCTAAGAATGGTGTGGCACGGTCAGTGAGGAGAGGGGAGTGAGATGGTGTGAAGAAATCATGCGGGGGTGGCCTCTATTTATAGTCGAGCGAGGGGACCGTCGGGGCGCACGGTGAGCTCGTCGGCAGCGATGTTACAGGCGGCTAATGGCATGGGCAAGGGTAGGGGACGGTGCTGTGTCTCCTGGCGATGCTCAACGACATGGTCGCGAGGCATGGGGCTGTGTGGTTTGGTCTGGAACGGGCGGTGCTCTGCGCGGCAGAGGCGGCGTCTTCGACGGCGGGCGGTGGCTGTGCGGCACGGGGCGGCAAACGGGGATGTCTGGCGGTCTCCTGGGTCGGTGGTGATCGTGTGTGCACGCGGTGAGGGCGGCGCACGGTCTGTGGGTGATGGTCGAGGGTGGCGCTCTGGCGCACGCTCGGCATGGTCTGGGCGTGTCTTGTGCGCGTGGTCCAGGGCTTGGCAACGCTCGCGGCTGGGACAGGCAGTGGCGGTGGACGGTGGGCTGCCTCCCAGACAAGGTTGGCATGGCTAGTTCTTCCTCTAGCCTGCTGTCCACAATGGGGTGGCATTGAGGTGCTCGGCTGTTCACCATTAATGGCAATGGCAAGCTCACAGGGGTGCTAGTGTTGGGCTAATCTTTCTAGATGATCTACTGAGGTGTGTGTGAGCTAACTAGGGAACAAGTTAGGCAAGAATCACTGCACACTATAGTGTTTGATGTTTTGTTTGATTTGTGTCTGCAACCTGTTTGATGAAATGGCCGCATGAAATCAAGTTTTGAATTTTGAAATGATTTTTGGTGGGTTTGCTAGATTGGTTCCGGTGAGTCTGCAGATGCTTGGGTTTTGAAAGTTGAGCTTGTTTGAGTGGGTTTTGGAAAAGTGGGATCTTCCCATATGAAGAAGATTTAATTTTGAATTGTCATTTAAACTATGCATTTGAAAGTTTCTGGATGATCACTAAGGTGGGCCTTGATACTTTGTTATGAGTACATTCAAGGGGTGCAAAGATCCAGAAAAGTTTCTGTTAGGTTTTGAAAGTTTGAGACAGCCAAAGTAGGCATGGGAGTTAAATTGGTCAAAATGACCATTCACTTAATATATTTGTTTTGATTTACTTGTCTTTAGGAAAAGTGTGGGAAATGTTTTAGATGATGTTCATTTCACCTAAGAAACATTTTACAAGCAATGGATCACACAAACAAGGTGGTTTTTAAAGAAATTCAAAATCCATGCATACACATATACATGCATTCATGGGTTTACTTAGAAAAGTTTTTGTTAACCCTAATCTTGATGATTAATGTTTTGATGATCTAAGTTTGATATTTTTGGGATGTTACATGGAGATGCCTCAAATTGGCTGGAGGACTGGACTCACAATGATGCCTATTTATAGTACAAGCAGCTCGACATAGTGTCGACACTTACGAAATAATGTCGACACTCACCCCTATTATTAGTGCTGACTCGTGTTTTGTCCCGGTCGGTGTCTCCAACCGGGACTAAAGGTTCATCTTTAGTCCCGGTTGGTGTCTCCAACCGGGACTAAAGGTTCATATTTAGTCCCGGTTGGTGACACCATCCGGGACAAGGTACACGCCGCACGACATAATGTCGACACTCACCCCTATTATTAGTGCTGACTCGTGTTTTGTCCCGGTTGGTGTCTCCAACCGGGACTAAAGGTTCATCCCGCCATTTTTTCCCGCCATTTTTCTTCCCGCCATTTTTCTTCCCGCCAGTTCTTCTTCCCGCCATTTTTCTTCCCGCCAGTTCTTCCCGCTAGTTCACTATATATATATGTAGGGTTGGCCTCCATTGTCATTGCACATCTCTAGACTCATATCTGCAACCTCATCACTCTTTCCCATGGCTTCCACCGTAGCACTAACCCCCAGGGAGGCGGAGGCGCTTTGCGCCTCGAACTACCCCTGCCCGCCGGGCTACGGTGTCCCCGTCGGCTGGATGCTGAGCGTCGGAGGCGTGCCGGTTCCTCCTGTCCCTCTAGGTGTGGCGCGCCGGATGGCCATCACGAACCACTACTACTTCGATCTCACGCCGGAGCAGCGGAGGAATCCCAGATGGCATCCCGACTATTTCCCTACTTGGGAAGCCTTCTTCGTGGATCGGCGTGAGAGGGCGCTCGCCAGGCACGAGGAGGACGGCCCACCTCCTCCTAACTTCAACGAGGCCGGCCGTCGGCTATGGTGGCGCGGTCGGACTCTCCAGAGCATCATGGCCTATGACACTGCCGCCGACTCTAACCCCCGTCTGCGCTACCCTCAAGTCCAGCCCACGCGCTACCTCAAGTCCAGCCCACGCGTACTCTCCAGAGGTTCAATTACGGCAACCCCGACGATGACAGCGATGACGATGGCGGCGAGTACGACGACTACAGTGGCGAGTATTACAGGTGTAGGCAGGAGCATGACTGAATCACTCCAACATTCCGAAACAAGTTCGGCCGATTGTTACTTAATCTGGCCATGTATCTTAATTTTCAGTTCTTTTATGTATCTTAATTTTCAGTTCCAGTTCGGCTTTATGTAACTTACTATTAGTTGCATTCTCATTCGAGGTTTGTGATAATATGGCCATATTGTGCATACATGTGCATCATGGCATGGCAAACAATGTTGCAAGAGGAAGTTTTCCTTTTTATCGCACCAAAAAGGCATTTTCCATTTTCCGAGCATAAAAAACGGACGGTTTTGTGAAGCAACCACCAAATGGCTAATTCAAAAAACCACCAACACATTTTACAAAAATACTAGACCACCTTATATGCACAATGTACCAACAGGGGGATCTGAAACCTTTCCGTCCACCTCTAGTGAAAAAGACAAATTCCTGCCGAATCGGCAGGAAGTGGGTCAGATATGAACTACAGGTACATGATACGATGCTCATGATTTTTTACAAAAATCATTTTTAGGTTCACAATATGCTATTTTATCAAAAAAACAATGCAAGTTGAGCGAGGCTTGGTGAGATTCAAGTGTATACAAAAGATGCGACATTTAAATATCCAATCAATTCAAAAATGTTAATACAAAAGATGCGGCATTAAAATATGATTTGCTCGAATAAAATAGGGTTAGATTCCTTTTTAGATGCTTAATATTTCTTATGTTCAAAGTTTTAGGATTTAACAATTTATTTTTGTTTGAATTGAATAATCAAAATTTATATGTAAGTGTTTTAATCATTTTGAAAAATTTCATGTAAAGTAAATATAAAATGATTTACATGAATGGATAGATATTATTTTTCTGAAAATTATGATATATTATTCATATTTTTCTGAGTTGAAATGAAAAAGATATGAATTTTCTAAATTCATATCCTATTTTTTGAATAAAAAATGCCCCTTTAATGCATGAAATAAATGCCCCCCCCCCTTTAACACCGAACCGGTGTTAAAGGGGGGGCGCATTTATTTCGTTTCGCGCGCGCACCCCCCCCCCCTTTAACACTGGTTCCAGCCCCGAACCGGTGTTAAAGGGGGGGTATTAAATTCGCCTTCCCCTTCCTTTCTTCCCCCCAGAGCCAGATCGAACCGCCACCGCCACCGCGCGCGCGCCATCGGAGCAGAGAGAAGCGCCGCCACCGCCACCGCCCATCGGAGCAGAGAGAAGCCACCGCCGGCCGCCACCGCCCTCGGAGAGTGAGGGAGGAATCGGCTGTGGGTGCCCTGAATCGTCGGCCCTGTCACCTCCACCTCTGTCCGCCGCTCGCCATCGACACTGCCGGCAACCCCGACCTTCCCCGGCCTCGTCGACCCCACCATCGGCTTCCTGGTGAGCCTCTGGTGCTCAGGCACATCTTCTCTTCCTCCCTCACGCTCTATATCGCCTCCGCATCGTGTAACCGCCGCCGACCGGCGCAGTTCCTCCTCGTTCTCTGTTCTCCGGCGACCAAAAAGGGGAGGCGCCGCCACTACTAGGTCCGCCTCGACCTCCTCTTTCCAACCAGCCCAACCACAAGTCCCCGCGTGTAGCAGATCGACGGGAGCAAGATCGACCTGAGAGGATCTCCATTGCTGACGTCAGCGTGATGCAATAATCGTTTTCTTTTTCTTTTATTATTTCTGTAATTCTTTTTCTGTAATTATTTCAGTGAAGAAAATACCTGACATGTGGGCCCTATCTGTAAGCGATAAAAACATTTCCATAAATGTTTTCTAATTAATAAAATTGTTTAACTAAATCCCAAAATTGCAAATTATTTTATAATATTCCAAAAAATAATTTAAAATGCAAATTATTTTATAATGCATCCGCGCGCAGAGAGCAGAGAGCATCCGCGCCGGCGCCGTGTCCATCCCTCGCCGTCAGAGCCGCCGCCCTCGCCCTCGCCGTCGGAGCCGCCGTCCACGCCTCTGCGTCCGGCAGTCGGCGGCGGCACAATGTGAACAATGTGTCAAAGCTGGCGGCACAATGTGAACAATGTGAACAATGTGTCAATGCGGCAGCCGTCCACGCCTCTGCGTCCGGCAGTCGTCCTCTGTGAACAATGTGGGGAATATGTGTGATGTATAAAAGATGTAGTCGTGTATTCATATTTGAGTAAAGTTTCTGATGTTGTAACATCGATAATATTGTTTACTTAGTGTTGGTGGTGAACTTGATGGTCAAAATCGGAAAACTCGAAACTAAGATGGCATGTAATTATGGAGGGAGTAGTAGTATAGATAGGGTGTCAAGCGGGGCGGGTTCGCGGGCAACATAGTTTCACCGGCTAATATAAATTGTACTACATGCATAGATTAAAACTTGTATACAAATTGGACTGCGTGTAGGTGTAGCTGTCTGAGACTATATAATTGTTCGCAAACCCGCCCCACTTGTATACAAACTTGCATCCTGCCAACGTTACCCTCTTGGGGGTGTCTTTGTGGAGCTCTGACTCATCCTGCTTAGGGTTTGGACCCCTCAGAACTCGTTTAAAATGATCAAGCATCCTTAGGGTTTTAATTTCATTTGTGTATTTATTTGTGTATTTTTGTATGAATAATATGTATATTTGTGTATGAATCCAAGTCCACTTGAATGTTTACACTCTTACTCTAGATAATATTATTGTTTTAGAAACTATGGATCCACTTAGTAGAAACCTTGAAGAAGAAGAAATAATGGAGAACATTATTGATGAGGACACCTCACAATATCTGAACTTGGAGGGACATGATGACAGCTCAAGTAGTCATGGAGAAGATGAAGACTCCGGTGAACATAATTTAGTGATTACAAAGTACGGCGAGGTATATGCATTGATTAAGCCTCTGCTGACTTCCACCAACAATCTTCTTCTAGATGTATTAATTAACGCTTCTTTCTTCTTTTAGCCCTCTGGATCGACCAGCCAGCAACCATCTTCTTCTACGAAAAAGAGCAAGCGAGGCGCGAGCCATCGGTTGAAATATCGTGCAAAGTTCACGATCGAAGCAGTCCGTGTTGATGGCAGGCCGATGGAGCCCAAGAAGGTCGCAGACAAATTTGTACGTCAGGCTGGAGTTCTTGTTAGGGACCAAATCCCAATCATAATTGAAAATTGGAATAAGCCAAAGAAGGGCGACGGTACCTTTGTCGATGAAAGATCCAAAGAAACGCTTTGAAATTCGTTGTTGGTAAATTTCACCCTTCCGCCAGAGGAGGATGAAAACAACCCAGTTATAAAGGAAAAGGTCAAAGAGTGGACTCTAAAGAAGATGGCTGACGCTTTCCGCAACTGGAAGACAAAATTGAACAAATTTGTCAAATCTGGCGAGACTCCAGATTTCGAAGACGCATATTATGCGAAGATAAGACCTCACTGGCCCGAATTTGTGACATATAAAAAAAGTGCTATAGCTAAAAAGAGGTCAGAAACCAATACGCTTAATGCCCAGAAGAAGGAATATCACCAGAGGACGGGGTCAGGTGGCTACATATCTCAGAGGCCTAAGTGGGAGGAAGTTGAGAAGGCCCTACGCGCTAGAGGGATCACACCCCAGACAGATGGGTGGGACCTACGTGCAAAGACTTGGTTCTACGGAATCGGGGCAAGGTTGGACCCAGAAACAGGATTGTGTATCTTCCCAACCCTCCTTGCCAAACCCGTCACTGAACTCATCACGGCATACGAGGAAACATCCGCCAGGACCTTCCATCCCGACAGAGAGAATGACCAGCTCACACGCGCCATCGGTAAAAAAGAACACCCTGGACATGCACGAGGCACAGGGGGTATGACGTGGAAGGATGGGTTTGCCGAGTGGAGCGACTCTTACAGATGGCGCGGCAGAAAAGAAAAAGAGCGTACAGAGCGGATGACACAGATAGAACATGCACTTGCGGCGCTGCAGGCGCAAGTGAATGCACAACAGAGCCATCAAGCTACCGGCCCATCTCAGCGGCACGAAGAGCCTGCATTGGAAGCTGTCGGCGGCCCAGACTCTGCGCGGAAAAGCAGCGTGGCTTCCACGGAGAACGTGCAGCCCACGCTTGAAATGGCGGGTCCTCGATACCCCGTGGATGAGATCATGGAGAGCGAAAACGCTGAGCTGCATGTGAGATTAATGGGCTTATCCATTAAGGTGGCTGTCGGCTATGCCTTACCTCCTGTAGCTAGTGGAACTTACCACTGCCGACCGATTCCAGATGGCTATGCTATTGTCGGGGTGGGTGAGGTTGTGAAGGAATATGAGGAAGCACAACTTGACCATGCTACAGGTGAAGGGGAAACTCAACTCAAATTTGCAGTGAAAATAACCATTCTTTGGAAGAAGGAACACATCGTGCTTCCAAATTGGAGGCCACTGGAACCCCCGCCGTCTCCGCAGCGTCAGCAGTCTGAGCCGCTTCAGCTATCTCCTGCGTGGCAGCCATCTCCTGCGCGGCAGCCATCTCCGGCGCTTCAGCCATCTCCTGCGCGGCAGCCATCTCCGGCGCTTCAGCCATCTCCGGCGCGCCAGCTATCTCCGGCCCGTCAGCAATCTCCGGTGCTTCAGCCATCTCCTCAGCGTAAGCGGAAGAGCACTTCCACAAAGAGCATCACTAGCACTGCCACAAAGAAATCCGCAGGAAACCGTACGCCAAAGAGTTCAAAAAACTACGTCCCGCAGCCTTCCGCCAAGCCATTGCCGGTTTTACCGTGGAATCGCAGCGACGAGGAGACTAATAGGATCTCGGAAGAAGAGGTCAAGAAATTCTTTGCACCTAGACGGGCCGAGCCAAAGGAGAAAATAGATCCGGCGGTGGTGGAGAAGTTTTACAAAAATCTTTTGAAACCTGAAACCCCACTTGTGTCGGACTACGAGCACCAGATTTTGAAGGCGGATGCAAGGCGCCGTAGGGAGACTGAAAGTAGCAGTCGTGAGGCACCCCAGAAAACAGTTCCCATGCTCGGAGAGCAGGAAAACCAATCATGCGCCCCGCTCCAAGTGTTTGACATACGGGACGCTCCTCCCGTAAATGATTACAAGGCAGAGCTACAAAGAAAGGCCAATGATATGGGGATGAGTTACATTGCATACTTGAACATCATGGGAGACAACTTGCCCAAATGCGATGCCAACCCCATACAGCCATGGAAGTATGGGAAGAATCTCGTCAAGAAAGAGGAGCTCAAGAATCTACCAACAAAGATGCGAAAATTGCACAAGTGGTACCTTGATTTCTGCAAGACGAGAAAGGAAGAATGGATCACGGCGCATATAAGAGATGAGATTTTCTTCTGCGGAGGCGACGGGATCGACTCCAACATTCAAGACTTGCATTTTCTATTCAATCAGAAGGAACTCGACAAAGCTGCCATCAGCCTTTATTGTGTGTAAGTACTATTTCTGTAATTTATATCTCATCTCATTCACTTCATTAATTGCATGTATATATATATGCTCACCATATATGTATATACTATTATGCAGGAAAAAGGTTATGGAATGCAGAAAAGGAGGCCCTTTTGACATTGGGTTCGTTGACCCAAATAGAGTTCATGAAGAAGTGGTAAGAACCAAACCCGGGCAAACAGAAGATTACTTGCTAAGGTCTTTACTGAGACAACAAACCAAAAGGGAAATACTATTGCCTTACAACTTCTCGTGAGTACTGTTACCCTCTCTCTTGTACACATTCTATTTTAGCTTACTCGATGTTAAGTGTAACTGATGATGAGTTATGCGTGCGTAGGTTCTACTTTATTCTGCTAGTCATTCAACCCGACTCAGAAAAAGTCCTTGTCATGGACTCGTTACGAAAAGAAAAGGAGATATGGGCAGACTTTAGAGAGATGCTCCAGAGGTAATTTCAATCATATTATCGCACTAGATCGGCAACTTTCGTGACAACAAGTAATTAATTACTCCTTTATCCATTTTCTTTGTCGGACAGGGTTTGGAAAAGGTTCACGGGCAGGGCCGTGGGTGAATGGTCAGAAGAACTAAAATTTGTAGACCAAAATGTAAGTAATACTAGCTAGCCTCCAATTCCATTATATCATGCTTTATTGATTATTATTTTGATTGAACTCTCTATTCTCGTAAAGTGCGCGTATCAGGGACACGGCAATAACTTATGTGGGTACTATGTTTGCGAGTTCATTCGCAACACGATATGTGCGACGGGCCAAGCCACACTAGAACAACTTAAAGTAAGTAAACAAAGTTCACAACATTATTTTATTACCATCAATTGTGTTGAGTTTTATTCTTATATATATATTAGGAAACATGCCCGTGCGTTGCAACGGAAGCGAAAAATCTATATCATTTCTCAATGTACTTTGCACTCAATTATGGGATTCCTTCATAGCGGAAGAAAAGGTTTAAGGCTTTGTGCCATAAGAAAATTTAAATGGCAAATATCTTTGGTTATGAAGACCAAATATTTATTCACCAGCATAATATTATGGACGAATCCTCATGCAAATTGAATAAGGGTCTTGAATCTATTCTTGCCAAGGATGCCTGTTTAAAATAAAATATACCCCCTTTTGGATCGTTCAAAATGGATGGTTTTAGTTTCTTTTGACGTAGCAACAACCTCTACTTAGCACCCTTTTGACAGTCAGATCTTGACTTAATTAACATGGCTAGTCTCTAACCTTCTAGTGCTAGCTCTCATCCTCTAGTACCTTAGAAAAAATATACAGAGTAAAAGAGAAGTATACATGATGAGGCGTTTTTGGCTCCCAGTTTTTGAATTGAAATTTCAACGCAGGTTTAAAAAAAATCCAACAAAAAACTTGGTGCGTACATCTTAACATTCTATATGCTCACAAAGTCGTTTCACGAAATGATATGTTTTATATCGTGTGTAAAAAAGACAATATTGAGGATATCGTTTATCGTTAACTTCTCGGCCAGCCCAAAATTAATGATTTTTGGGTGTATCGGCCGATTTATCGGGCGATAAATTGATTAATCGGCTTATCGGTCACCGGGGGATAAGCGATAAATCGTCCGATAAATCGGCATATCGGACAATTTTTTAAACAGTGAAAAAAGATAAAATTTTGCACTTAAAAAAATTCAGCTAGCATGTGATCAAAAGTGGATTTCCAATAACATTCATGAGTTAGCAAGGTTGGTCGGATTCATCTATGGCGCCGATCACAAGTCTCAAAGTCCATATTATGCATGTTGCTCGTCTCCAACTGCCATCTTTGCTATGCTAGATAGGCCCGCCGTCTCATTTAATTATGCACCATGCCTATGCAAGGCAGCCCCATATCAGTTCCTCACCTTTAAATTAGGCCCACACACACTCTGGTTATCTCACCATCTATTCCATCATCATATCCCTCTCTTTTATTAAGCCTCCAATCTGTTCATTCACTTTAGGCAGTGTGGTTGTTCATCGTTTCTTGGGTCAGCTTGCTGATATCCAAGATAATTTCCATCCTATATAACTTGGTGATGTTCGGTCTAGGGGGGCAGGGTGGGACTAAAGTTGATAAGCCCTCTCTCTCTTTTTCCTTTTGTTTATTTTTCTTGGGCCTTTACTTCCACTCGCCTAATTTCATGTCCTTGGGCCCATCCGGCTGCTAACCAAGGCCACAAGCTCGAGCGTTGTCCTCCGTAGGCCAGCTGCTAACGATCCAAATGAGCAAATTCGAGCAAATTCAGTACGTGTTAAAACACCTTTTTTCTCTTACTGGTGGCAGTGGGTATTTTCTATATTGGCCGGAGGGCAAATCAGTCCAAAAAAGTGTTGGACCGGGAAAAACACTTCGTGCTTTATTATTAGGTATAGATTGACGGCCCATTCTTCATATATATTCAGATCGAACGGATGCGGGACCAACTCCTACCATTTGAACGCATACGAGCCATTCAAGAGGAATTGGCGGGGTTCATACTTGATGAGGTCGTCACGCCTGGCGGAGAACTCTTTAGATATCCACCAAAATGAACGATGACGATGTATGTGCCGATGACGATGTTTGTGTATAATAATAGTTGCTTAATTATTCATATATGACGATGTATGTGTATACCGCTCCCGATCGATTCGCCCTCCCCCCTCCCGCAGAAATACGTCCAGAACGGGGCAGAGGCAAAACTCTGCCGTGGCAGAGATTTAGGCCGTTTTCCTGCCGCGGCAGGAAAACGGCCTAAATCTCTGCCGCGACAGAAGAACCTTTAACACCGGTTCCAGCCCCGAACCGGTGTTAAAGGGGGGGCTGAGGCCTGCGGCAGCCCCACGTGCGCCACCCTTTAACACCGGTTCGTATAAGAACCGGTGTTAAAGGGGCCCCCCTCTAACACCGAACCCTCAACAGCGGTTGAAGAACCGCTGTTAGAGGGCCCTCCCAACCGGATTTAAGGGGGGGGGGGGGGGGTCTGCACTAGTGGTGGCCTTGAAGTTGAAGCAACTGCATCCATTGATTGGCTTGCCATAGATGTCCCGTTGTGTCCCATGTGGTAGGCGTGGTGTCCAGGCCATACTCGGGCAGAGCCAGTGGAGAGGATGAAGGGTCTCGGGGTAGGCAAAGCGTAGAACAAGTGGCGGACGTCGATGCAATGCCACTGATGGCTTGGCTGCCAAGGGTTTCATCAGTCGCTGCAGTTGCAGCCAGCTGGAGTGAAAACATGCGCCTTCTCAGTGGTGTTGCGGCTTGGGCATTCATTCGAATAGAACACAGGCGCCACCGTGCTAGTGCCGCTGGAAACAGCCATAGCGATCCCTGCTGACTCATCGACGATGGGGACCGTAGCCGGGGGCTCAAACGGTGCTACCGACGCGACGGCAACCTCGGTAGTGTCAGAGCTCGGGGTCACTGGGCCAATGACGCCGCCGCCGATGGTGACAGCGGAAGTGGTGTCGAAGCCGCACTGGAGCTGTGCCAGTCGTTCATTGATTCGGTCAAAATGCTCAAATCCACTCGCTCATCAATAGATACACAAGGATTCCCTAACTAAACAGAAGAACAAGCATGAAGGGTACTGGGAATTCAGAGCCGAGATGGAAGAGAAAGGGTCGCTGCTGTTCCGTGCCATGATCCTTCTAGATAGCCTGGGCGTTCTCTCCTTCCACCCATATGTAGTGTAGTACCTGAGGGTCGACGCCGGACCTGGCCCATGTGGCGGCCCAGGCAGCCTAGGTACAAGTAGCAGTAGAATAGGTTCCTAACAAAGGGGGTGGGGGGTGTCTGTAGTTTTGTGTGGGTCTTCAGATTTACAGAGTGGTGGGCATTTGTGCCGTTGACGAGCATTTTGGAAACTTTCAAATGAAATGTCATGACGAGTTCTCTCAAAAGATACGAGGGCAGCCAATGACAAGCTCAGAGGGATCTGCGGATAAGCCGAAGCTGCTGGTGTAATGTCAACGAGGTAGGGCACACAGGCGAGAGGGAAGAGAAGGAAACCAATTCGATTGAATTTATAGATGCGAAAATTAATATTTACCCAATGATTTTGTAAATAATGGGGACAGATGGGAAGCTAATTCCGATATGCTACCATGATCTAATAAGAGTACTGTCAGCCTAGTGTTTCCCTCTTAGTTAGAGTTTACCCCTGACGCATCACTGTTCTTTGCAACTAATGGAACAGCAGCTGCTGTGGTAATAGCATGACTGGTGCAGCTGATACCTGCGGCAAATGCAAAACATAGCTATTTATGATTTATTATTAACCTCAAGTAAAGCAACACAAAGTAAACCATAAGGACATTCCAGCCACGGCAACAAGCTCTTTAACCTCATAACAACCAAAGGACATTTTGCCATTTCTTCTACTATGATTTCAGAGGCTAACAAAGTGGTGTATGTTCGTTCCAGAGTATCACATGTAAGGTGGGATGTATACCTGGAAAATTACATCAATGAATTGACTCGACATGGAAAAATGCATTGTCATTTCTGACTAATACAAGAAGAAACACCATTTCCCTATACAGTTATCGTGAAGAGGTAAAGTTTCAGCAAGACCGCCAATCCCAACTGCAACAAGAATATCCCTGCAACGATCAGAAACCACCGCTCCCCAGAGTTTAAGATGTGGGCACGGAGATTGACAGCAACGAAGGTAGCAGACATAAAACCGGCGACACCAGCAATAACCCATCTGAATATTTCTATTGGCACAATGGACAGAAGCTGTGACACAGAAGGATAAGAAAAAAAATATGTTAGTAAGGTCCCTCCTTTTACTTAGTCTATGGCACAGAAGTGCAGGCAGGAGTAAGCCAAGATCATTTACGAATTATTAGTTTGCCTGGTAAAGAAGACATGACATTGACAATGCTAAATAACAGACTAATTCCTCGACAGAACCATATGAGATCAGTGAATAGCAGATAGATAACTTATGTACTGCAAACTGAAACTGTTTCACAAATTCAAATAGAAACCTAACTCAAAACGATGAACCCATAGCAGAGCAGCTATCAATATTCTAAACATTATTCAAAGTATATCCGCATTTTGGGATATCACTTACCGATGCTGGAATGAAGATGAACAAAGAGTATCCATACAGGCACCACAATTGCACGAGTCCAGCAGGTGCTGAGAAGTACTTCAGAATGACATATAACCCAAGGGGCACAAATGTCACATAGCCATAGAACAACCCAGCAGACCATGTAACCAGGTTAATATCATAGGTCCAATCTTTCTTGTGCCATTTGTGGGACAGGTAGGTGACAAACGTGGCAATGGATGCAGCAACAAAAATCAGGGTGGTGCAAGTCCAGAATGGCCCATACCTATTAAAAACAAGTTATATAATGCATAAAATCAACATCTACAGTTCCAGAGTAACTTGATTAGAATTTTGAATCCACAACACTTAATGATTTATTGGTCTGTAAGAATATACCATTCACTGAAAATGAATCATTAATTTACTTATTTGTATAGCTAAATATCTTGCACATAATTGACATGTTAGCTAAAATGAAAACACAGTGAACTGCAAACTGTAAACAGCACACATGGCCCCTATTATCATTGTGAAAGGCAGGCATAAGCAATAAAATAGGCGGCACAAATATAACTGGAAGTGTCGCAAAGGATACGTTGCACATATGGCATGCTATTTATGATCATATCCGACTGTTGGTTATCCACACCTAATATTTATGATCATGTACTGTCTTAAGTTGCTGTGACTAGGGCTTGTACTGTTCTTAGCAGGAGGAAGAATCAAGGCAGACACATTAACATCTGCTTTAGCTATATACCATGTGTAAGAGTACACTTTTAATCACAATCCAGGTGTATCCTGCAGACCATCTTGTCAACTATGCCACAATAACTAATGAGATGAAACAGTCCAGCTAATTTAATGGAACATAGTTATGCCACGAAAAGCTGAGATGAAACCTCAAACTAAGCATTTGAATATTTCAAGGTGTAGATAAATTGTATTTTCATATTACAATTTTTTGTGAACCTAGGACTAAGGGAAAAGAGTGCTACGAGATACGGTGTCATCGAACAATTGACTTTCCTTTAGGCTACCAAATGAAAATATTGAGTATTCCACTTAAACGAGAAATGTCAATAGCAAGGAATGCCTTGCCATGTGCTGCTGAAAATAAATCCTGCTCCCGCTTATAAACCAAGGGTTGTTCAAGAGCAATACATCCCAGTATACCAGAATACAGAGCTTATGGATCGGTCAGCCACATAAGCAACTGATTCCTGAAACTAAAACCCTATTGTTAATTACTTGATAAACAACACACTCGTATTGCCCAATTGAAGAAATCGCATCAAGAACCATGCACATCTCAGAATCTCTAAAGCATTATGTCATTTCACTACCCTTGCTCCATTGGCTCCTAAAGCATATACGGACAAAAGGAACGAAGCCAAAATAACGAGTAGAGAACGATCGAAGCATACAGGTCGGGTTTCTCGGAAGTCTTCTCGGTGAAGTTGCCGCGGAAGGGGAAGACTGACTCCCAGATCCTCTCCACGACGTCGGAGGTGTCAACGTCGAAATAGGGCTTGTAGGCAGCCACGGAGAACATCCGGAACCAGCCGCCCTGCGCGGCATCGTCCGACCCCCCACCGCCACCTCCTCCGCCTCCTCCAGACTTGGACGAGAAGGTGTCTGCATAGCCGCTAGAACCAGGTCAGATCCGCGCGGGAGACTCAATGTCAGAGATGAGAGAAGAAGAGGGGGAGATCTGATCTCACCGTCGGCGTCGGTGGGCGGGCGGTAGGCGCCGGAGATCTTGCCCTTGGTGTCGGAAGGCGGGAAGGTCTGGAGGTTGGAGTCAGTGAACTTGATGGTCTGCGGATCTGGCCCCGTCGCCGCCTGCCCGAGACGCGAGGAGGTGGTGAGGCGCGAGAAGAGATGGATGAGAGGAGCGGGGGTTTCATGGCGGGTATGACACTTACCGGGACGGATCCGGAGGCCTTGGGGTCGTCGAGGGCGGAGTAGCCACCGCCGGACATCATATTGGCCGGCGACGGAGGAGAGGGGAGGGGGGAAGCTTCGGGGCGGAGCAAAGCGTCCCGCAGCGGAAGCGGCAAGGTGGGAGTTAGGCCGGCCGCGTGAAGTGAAACGAGAGATGTTTTTACTCGGATCTCGTTGCGGCTGTTATAAACCCGCGCCAATGTTAACGAGTAGAACACGCCGTGCAGTAGGCTAGTAGCATGCAGTACTGATTTTCCAGGATTCCCGTCTTTCCTGCTGACAACGTGTTCTTTAAATCCCGTTTTTATTATAAAATTTGTATTTTTTATAAAACATTCTGTTTTTCTATGTTATAATAAAACATGGTTTGGTTAGAAAATAGAAAAAAGGATGTCTTTGTCGGAAACTTCGCCGGAGACCTTGTAACAAAAACCTTATGTTAATGTAGTAAACTCGATCCCGCCGAAGACTCGCTGTAGATTTTTCTAGAAGACCTTGCCGGAGATCTTGTAGCAAAACTTTGCGTATTGTAGCAAAATCTAAGAACAATTGTAGCGAAAAACTTACTCCCTTCGACCCATATTACTTGACTCAATTTTGATACGGGTGAATCTAGACTGATACTTAACTAGATACATATAAAGTTTGAAAAAGTTGAGTTAACTAGTATGGGTTGGAGGGAGTATATCAATGTAGCAAAAATCAACATCGCCGGAGAAATCGCCATGAACTCGCCGGAATTCATAACCCAAAATGTGTACCAAAAATATTGTATCATTTGGATAACATCAATATAGCAAAAATGAAATGAGTACCGAGCAAAAAATAAACAAGTATGTAGCAAAATTAGTCCTCGTGTTAGCAAAGCCTCGCGTCGCAGATAGCAACATGGTATACACAATGTAGCAAAGTCGTCCGCTATCAGTAACATCTTTGGCATGCCCTTGCAGCAGCAGCCTAGATCGGTAGCGAGACATTGCATCCGTAGGGGAGAAGTTTGGGGCGGAGCACGCTGACGATTCTGGCAAAGTCATCCTCGACTGGACCTGCCTCGCGCGTGATGGAGCAGCAGAGGGGCTGCGCAGGGCCACGGTAAAAACGGCGGCGGCGCACGGCGGCGGTGGCGCGCCGCAAGGGCAGGAGGCCGGCGGAGCACCAGCGGAGTAGCCTTCCATGGCGGCGGCGGTGGCGTGCGGAAAGGGCGGGAGGCCGGCGGAGAACCTTCGGGGTAGCCTTCCTTGGCGGTGGCGTGCGGCAAGGCCGAGAGGCCGGCAGAGCACCCGCGGGAAGCTTTCCTTGGCGGCGCTGAAAGAAAAACAAAGGTACGTGGGGCCACCAACTCAACGGGTGTGTGTCGCCCGACCACCCGGAGGATGCAAACGCACGATCCCCCGGGGCCAGGGTATCATTTTCCAGTTTTTTTAGTCCGTCCGCACAACCGCATCTAAAAAATGTAAGTAAATAACAAAACTACCACATATAGGGCAGGTTAATCACATAACTATCATTTTTGCATGAATTAACACATAAACACCACTTTTAGGGCATGTGTCCGATTGATGGCAACAACTTCGTATATACCAACTCGTTGGGACTTCAAATACAGAGTTGTAGCAAACGTGTTTTTCTCATAAGGATAACTCGAGGGTTTATATTGAATTCTCGGGGAATTGGCTTAGAGGTTGTTCTTCTCCTCTTCGAGCAACCTATAAAGTAAAGTTTTTGTCTTGTGTCTCCAACTCCGTCGTGTGGTTGTCAAGCACAAGGTTTTGTATTAGTAATATGAAATATAAATATAAATAAAGTAAAACTAGGCAAGCAAGATAAAATCAATAAACGATAGTTCTTTTTGGGTTTTGTGTGTGTTTGCAAGTGAACAAAGTATTTTTTGTATTTTTTAAATAATAAACTGCATAAATTGTAAAGTGTGATAATTGTGTTAGAAATGTGTTTCTTATGGTTTAAAATGGAACAGGGTTCATGGGTTCACTTGTCTACTCTTTTTTTGGATTATAATGGACACAAACAATTTATCAAAGACATAATATTGGTGAAACTTTAATATGTGTTTGATAAGCATTCATATGAGCATCACGTCCTAACATAGAGATGATGTAACACATCTCTCTTATACTCCTCAAGAAATGAAAAACTCCAAGAAATCTTGAATTAAGAATCAACAGAGTATAGGCTTAAATAATTTGACATGATGTTTGAATCATAAATATGCTACCTTGACCAAATAAGATTATCAAGTTGTGTAGCACTCCGAGTAAAACCACTACTAGAAAATAGCTTGTTGTTTTTATTTTATGCATCATCGTGATCGCATGCTCATGTCATCGTGCCACATTGCATTTGTGCATCATCATGTCATTATGCATATTTAAACTTAAAACTATTTTCTAAAACCTACCTTTGTTTTCTAGAGATCCCTTTCTTCAATTCAAATCAAAAGCATTGGTCTGCCCAGATCTTTTATTTGTTTAAAACTATTTAAAAAAGTTTATTCTTAAACAAAATAAATAAAAACATTTTTGTCTGAGGGAGGCCGCCACCGGCCAGCCCAAAGGGCCTAGCTGGCAGCTGCCTACCACCCCGGCGAAACCCTATCTAGTCAAAACCCTAGCCCTAGACCACCCCAAACCATAAATCCTACCCTAAACCTAATCCCCTACCCAACTTCCACCCATCGGCCGCCACACTACACGCACGCACGCTAACCCAATCAACCCATACACCCTGCCCCTGTCACAACAACACACCTGGCCACGCACGCCAATGCCACACAACCCCCACCCTCGTTGCACCATCCCACCGACGCGCACCCAACCCACTCCTCATGTTTCCCTGAGCCCACCTCGTACTTTCTCACACACCACCCACTCTTTCTCTTTCTCTCTCTCCCAACGTGACCGCCACCTATCGCCTATGCCTCTTCCTTCATGAGCCCATCGCTAGGAGCACCCACTGTCGCCTCTCCCCAGCATCTCCTCCGGTGCCGCCCGCTCCCCTAGCCTCGCCCAGTTCTCTAGCCACCACACGAGCCAGGTTGCCACTGCATCGCCGAGCCGCTTCGCCTGCCTCCTCTCTTCCCCGAGCCGATCGCTGCCTTGCCTACCCCGGCGCCTCCTCGCTGGTCCTGTTCTCCCCGCCTCCCGAGCCTCCTCCTCCTCGTCCCGCGGGAGCCCCTCGCAGCGTCGCGTCCTCCATGATGCCCGATTGTGCTCGCCGTCGGTCGGGCTCACGAGCCACTCCTCCGCCCGGCCTCAGCCGCCTGCCTGCCCGCCTCGGTAGGGCGCCGCCCTGGACTTCCTTCGTCGACCCTAGCATCATCGCCCTCTGCTTCCACCTCCTCTGGCCCCCATCTCCGCCAGGTGCTGCCGCACCGAAGCGTGACACCGCGCCTCAAGGATCGCCCTCCATGAGCCTGAGAGTCCCATGTCGGCCTTGGCTTCCTTCGCGCTGCCCATCTCGAGTCGTCGTCCAATCGCACATCCTCGTCTCTCATGCCACCGCATACCCTGGCATGTTCGTCCCCACCACCGTCGACATGAACTGCTCCACCTTAGCCCTTCCGCTCGACTCCATGTCCTCCATCTACAGGGATGCCTCCTCTTGTTGTGGCCAAGGGGACCAGGATCTCGTCGCCCTGCGCTTCCCATGTGGATGCTTGGCCCAAGTCCCCGGCGACAAGGTGTTTGAATCAAGGCCCGCACACGGATGTGAACCTAAAGACCTGCGTTTAAGTCGATGTTCATATACTAGCTCGAGGAACCATAGGCGACGACACCCAAGATCTACGTCTCAGGAACCGACATGGAACGTCAAGAACTCCTACCTGGACCCGGAGACGCCGGAACCTCAAGATCTTCCTTATGGACCCGAAGACGTTGAGACCCCGATCTCGAGGATCCGAAGCCCCGAACCCCGTTGACCCCCGCCCCCCTCGGCAAACCCCAAGATTATCGATACCCTATGTGTGACCCTAAGCCCCTATATTTTTACAACATGATATTTAATTTGTGCATATTGAATTTTCATGGTCGCATAGATGTCTATTTTGGGGGGGGGGGGGTATGATATTGATTCACCTCATAATTAAATATGGAGTCCATATGCGGGCTATTCTTGTCTTATATTAGATCCATTTAAATTTGTGTAGAGAACCCCCATGATTTTCCTTGTTAAGCCAACATTTAAATTGCGGGGTATCTAAATAATATGAACCATCTTATTAATTATCGGGACCTTAGTTCCGCTTAATATTCCCTAGTCGCATCGCACCTTTTCCATGTCATACATCATACATGCATCATGCCCGACCTTTTTCTGTTGTATTAAATAGTGCATCCAATATTTCTTCTAGTTCTTTGCTTCTTTACGGATTAGGCCAATGAGTTGATGCGAGTGTCGACCCGATCTCCGGATGTATCTTTGGCAGTGTTTCCCAAGCGAGCATTCTCCCTCTTTCTACCTATTTTACATTTCTAGTCTTTACTTCCTCATGTTGATCTATTGTTATCTGTGTTGTGATGCTTTATATTTCATACCACTTTATAATCCCTGCAACCCCTATATTTCCTTGGACACCTCCTATTGCTGGTTGTTGGGTAGACAATTGGGCTCGTGAGTCGTAGTTGCTTGCTTAGGTGTTGTTTCGAGTTGTTGGCAGGTTTCTACAGGCTTAATGGTGGAGATGATCATGGCATAAAATTACAACTTGATAATTAAAATGTTGGAAATAGATATAACTAATGCAGAGGCACCGGTGGGCAATGGATGTTATTTGGTTTTTAACCGCTCACTGGTGTCCTGTAGGCCCCGAGTACTTGATGTTTGTTTCTTGACTATCGCACTATCCGCATGTGGGACCATGAATCCCCTTAGCCTGGGCTTGATTCACATCTTATTTTTGGGGGCCACAAACTAGTTTGGGTCTTTATTACTATTATGTACTTATGCCATGATTTACTGCTTTCTTTACTATTGTTTCTTGAGGAACGTTTACTACTATACTGTTTAGGACCGCGGAGTGTTTTCGTGGTATCGACAAGCCTAGTGACACTTTCGGGTTCCCAGTCATTTACAGACATTGATGCAAACCCAGGTTCTGTCTCAAAGCTGGCCAACTTCATTGTGGATAGCTTAGTGGGGTGGACCCCTGAAATAATTTTTGAATTATGTGAATGCTTTGTCGAGAGGCCTCGTTGCTTTTTATTTGGTTCTTCCTGAGGTTGATCGTGCGTGTGTTGCTATTTGTGCACCCGTGCAGGGTAAATCTTTTCGAAAAGTCGTGTTCGCGGTTATGGACTACTTGGAGCACAGTGTCTCGATCATAGACAACTATAACTAAAGTAGTGTTATAAATTGGACTTTGGTATGACTAGTAATCAGCTTCACTGCAACAGAATGGATAAATAAAAGTGCCAACAACTAATCGAATTGGGATGTCTCATACTATCTATATCTGACTACTAAGTATTGCAACTATAATGGAATGGTTAACTAAAACTGCCCATAGCTTACGACATCGGAATGACTCATGCTCTTTATATCTGACTAGTAAGTGTTACAACTACAATGGAATGAATAAAACTGCCAACTGTTTAAGTTTCCTCGGAATGACTTCCTCATTGGTCTCGAGGGGGAATACCAGGATGGGTATGTTTGGTGGTAGTATCAGTTGGATCCGAATAGGTATTTCTTATCCTTCTCTGATAGCCGATAGTTGAATCAAGTCTCGATAGGTTGTTTAGTGCATGTTGCGTTGCCTCTTTAGTCCACCATACGTATGTAGGCGAGAGCCGCCAAATTCTAAGTCTCACTGTGTACCGGCCTCAGTACTAACCGCTCTCTTTTTCCTTTGCCCTTTATCGACGCCCCTTTTGTTTAGCAGGTTTGAGATCGACGTCATTAGCAGGGTTACCCTTCCGGATTGGCATGTGTAGGATTATGGACGACATTGGTTATTCTTTAGGGCTCTTAGCCCCACTTGCTTCTTATTCGTACTCGAATATTGTACCAGTTTAAAGGTGATTTGGATCTTTGTACTATATATCTGTATCCTTGACTCATAGAGTCGTTGTATATATTTGTTCTATGGGTTCCATCATGGACTATTGTGTAATGATATTACTTAGTTTTCCACCCGTACGCAAGTGCCTGGTGGGTATCTTTGAATCATTTCTATGCGGGTTTGGTGGGAATCGCCGAAACTTTCATAGGGCCGATTCGAGGGTGTTACAAGCTGTAACAAGATAATTATAGCACATGAATTCACTTTATCCATAGTGAGGGAGAAAAAGAGAGATAAATACCATAGTAGATCTTGAATTTGTTGTCACTATTCAATCACTACAACCATGTTACTCCATCTAATACACACTTCTCCCCCACACATGCTCTTTCATACAAGTTGGATCATAAACAAGTACTTAAGAACATGGTACATTATATGCATCTATCAATACATATTACACACAATAGGTTCCAATCTCATATATCAAATCATAGAATAAAGATCAACTACATAGGAATTACATATATGACCATAATCATGTCAGGCAACTCATATGGTACTAGATCTATGAAGAACAAGAGAGAAGTAGATTAAGCTACTACCAAAAACCCTTAGTCCAGAGGTGGACTACTCCCTCTTCATCATGGTTATGATGGTGGAGACGTTGGAGAAGGTAGAGATCCCTCCGATGGTGGCTCCGACAGAGTTTCCCCCTCCAATCTTTGCTGGTTCTAGCTCTGTTTTGGTGTTTTGGTGTTTCTGTGGCGCCTCCCCCTAGGAACTCCCGAGGGACCCTTTATATAGTAGTTTTTAGGTCATATGGAGGTGGTGGGTGAAAGATCGAAGTGAATCCATGGTCGAGGAGGAAAAGAGACCAGGTGGCGCGCCTCCTGGTCCATTTGGTGAGGTCTAAGTGCTCCACGTGCTTCTCTTGATGAAATATTAATGCTCCCGAAATCCTAGCTCCATTTGACTTTGTTTAGGTCCCTGAAAGGTAAAAATACACAAAACAGGGTTTTCATGTCATGCACAGTTATAACCAAAATAAAGGGGATCATTGGTAAATCCCCATAAATCAATGTAAAACATGGATACAACATCATATATGTTGCAATTATGTGGGAATTCATATCAACAAACTATAAAGTTTATGTATGCATTTTAACCTATGCTCGTCCTCGAGCATGAAGGTGATAAAACTAACATGATCTTTGGAGTTTGGTGCTTCTTTTCACTAGCAAGTAACACAAAAAGTTAAACCATTCATTTGTTTATAGAGTAACAACAACAAAGCATAGCATAAAGTGACACTTCTTATAATAGCATACTTGAAAACACATTGCTTATATTGACTAACACAAATGCATATAATACTAAGAGGCAATAGTGCATTCTTCGCATAGAGAAAAGTATAAATATAGTGGCGGTCCTATGGTCAGAATATTTGGTAAAGGAGGTTTAAAAGAGTATATGGCTGGCAAGTAGGGAATATCATATGTGAGAGGCAAGCTATCTTCCAAACACTATCCATTAAGTTTATGGTTGAATCATAGTTCATAATTAGTGTTTGGTTCCATTGCCCATCATTACCTTATTCTAGCATTCTTGTTTTGGAACTTTTTGCTTCTTTCCTCTCTTTTGTTTCTTGATATTTCTATGTCACCTTTTGCTTGTTTTGATTTCTGGGAAGACCAAGCCTCTACATACTCACTCTTCTCACCTTTTGATATCATATAAATATTTGGAGGGTTTTTCCCTCATCTTAGTGGTGGTACCCCTTCAATGCCCAATGAGTCCGTGGTCACCCCATGACTGACTTCTCCATGTCACTCATACCCATAATAATAGTATTTGGAAGCTAAATAATGACTCACACGTGATAATATACTTTAGGATATAGCTTGAGATATTTGGGTAGGTGTTTCCTTTATTTCTTTTGCTAAAGGAGGTTGTTTCAATATGGTGGGCTAGCAATGATAACCATTTGATCTTCTACAAGAATGCAAAGTTCTCATAGTAAGTCATTTATAGATGACAATATAAGCATTGAGCACCATTTATGTTGAGTATAAGAACTATCACAATGTAACACGCTCGGATCGGCCCTATATAAGTTTTAGCGATTCCAGCCAAACCCGCATAGAAACGATTCAAAGGTGCCCACCAGACACTTTTGTGCGGGTGGAAAACGAAGTAATACCATTACACATTAGTCCATGATGGAACCCATAGAACAGTTATGTACAACACAACTCCAAGAGTCAAGAATACAGATATACAATACAAAGATCCAAATCACCTTCAAAACGATACATCATCCGAGTACGACAAGATGCAAATTGAGCCAAGAGCCCTGAAAAATAACCAATGGCATCCATAGCCCTGCCCAGGCCAAGCCGGAAGGGTAACCCAACTAATAACGTCGATCTCAAAACCTGCTAAAACAAAAGGGGTGCCGCCAAAGGGCAAAGGAAAAAGAGAGTGGTTTGTACTAAGGCCAGTACACGACGAGTCTTAGAATTTGGTGGTCCTCGCCTACATAGGTATCGTAGACTGAAGCGGCAGCGCAACATGCACTAAACAACCTATAGACACTCAATATAAATGTCGGCTATTAGAGAGAGATGAGGAAGACCTATTCGCATCGAACCTGATACTACCACCAAACATACCCATCCTAATATTTCCCCCTCGAGACCAAACGAGGAAGTCAAGCCGAGGAAACTCACACGGTGGCAGTTTTATTCATTCTATTCATGGTGGTTATCCAACTTACTAGTCATATCAGATACAAGTCAAATTTATAACAGTAAACTTTAGGTATAGTTGTCTATGATCGAGATATTATGCTCCAAGTCGTCCATAACCGTGGACATGACTTTTCGAAAAGATTTAACCCTCCAAGGGTGCACCAAAGTTTCCACGCGCACTTCGACCCTTGTTGCCAGATTAATTAATATACTTCCATCGGTATGTGGGCGGGGCCTAGGACACGACGCTTTCCCTGACCCAAAGCAAATACATGGGGGGCACCCGAAAGAGCTACCCGTATGAGGTATAGCTAATCCTCCTTTTATGGACCCTAAGGTTGCGTGGACTTGCATGGGAGCAGAGGTCATAGACAAAATATTCCCGTGACAGAGTGCGGCACATACGCAATAGTAATAAACTCTAATCAAGCAACATGTAATAAACATGGCATAACATGGCATGAAAACTTCAAACTAGTTTGTGCCCCCCATAACAGTACTTTGGAATCAGGTACTAAGCCGATAGGGGTGTATAGACCCCACATGTGGTTAGCGCGCTCAGTATCGGAACAAGTGTCAAGAACTCGGGTCCTAGGTGGACACAAGTGGGCAAATCTCAACTATTACCCACCAGTGCCTCTTCATTAATTATATCCATTATAATATTTAATTAACCAGCTGTAATTAAAAACACGATCATCTCCAACTTTATGAATATGCAAACCCCCAACATCAGTGGAACATCAACGACGCAAAGTAGCACCTGAGCAAGCGACTACGACTCGCAAATCCAACTGTCTACCCAAACAACAGGCAATATGAGGTGTCCAAGGCAATTTAATGGCTACAGGGATATATATAAGGGTACAGAATCTAGAGCATCATAACACATATAGCAATATATCAACATGAGTAAGTAAAGACTATAAAATATAGAATTCTCGCCTCGGAAACACTGTGGAAGATTCATCCGGAGATCAGGTCGACACTTGTATCAACTCATCGTCCTAATCCGTGAAGAAGCAATGCACTAAAAGAAACACCAGATGCAGTATTTAATACTATGGCAGAAGATCGGGCATGATGCATGTATGATGTATGAAATGGCAAAGATGTGATGCAATTAGGTAATATTAAGCGGAATCGGGGTCCCGACATTTATTTAGGTGGTTTATGTTATTTATATACCCCACATTTTAAATGTTGTCTTAACAAGGCAAAACATGGCGGTTCGCTACACAAATTTAAATGGAACCAATATAAGACTAGATTCGCCAGCATATGGTCTCCATATTTAATTATTAGATGAGTCGACTATTCAACCCAAAGCCACACGATAATAAGAATGCAAGCATGTATGATCCAGAGCAACAAGTTTTATATATAGAATTTATGCAATTAGGGCATAGAAAAAGGGTCACACTTTGGTTTCGGAGATCTTGGTTACAAAGGGGCTTCGGACTCCGGGGACGGGGCTGCATATCCGGGGTCTTGATGCTTCGGTCCGGTGTCGATCTCCGGGTAACATGGTTTCTCAGCGTGGTTCCTTTGGGTGTCATTGGGGTTCGACATCAACGGCCTTCGGATTTGCACACACCACCTCACATCATATGTATCACACAACCACATACCATCGTCGTATCATTTGTGCTCTACCTCCTCACAACCAAACATCAACAATGCGGAATCAACATAGCACTTTACACCACTGAATCCACACAGGAACCGAAGGAGAGATACACAACATGAGGTGCCCACCAACATGGTTACCCTCTGAAGAAAACAAGCTCTCGAGCAGAGTCAAGCCTGGTGACATGGAGGTGTTGGACGCGGGATCGATGCCGAGCTAGAGGTTGTGGGCACCGTCAATGTGGGCAAGCTCCACGAGGAGGGGCGGCCAGCAAGCAGGGCGCAGGCTGGCGGTGGCAGAGGTACCAGGGCCAGAGGCGGCAGTGTCTTGCAGCGCCAGAGTCACGCGCGACGGCAGGCCGGAGGACGGTGGCGACTGAGAACAAGGGAGGAGGCCACTAGGCCGACGAGGTTGCGACGCCCGTGTGCTACAAAGAGGGAGGAGGCGCCCGGGTATGCGAGAAAGGAAGGTCAGAGGCGGAGCCGAGGAAGGAAGAGGATGGCCTGGGGAGGACGAAGCTGTGACGATGGCCTACGGGGCCGGCAGACGGCGGTTGGTTGGCGAGGAGGCGCCGGTCGATGGAGTTCCTGAGGCAGCGACCGTAGACAGAGGAGGCGGGCGGACACGGACGAGACCGATGGCGAGGAGGAGGAAGGTGCAACGCGCAGAGAGGAGACTTCTGGGAACGCGGGGTGGAGGACAGCAAGTGGTGGAGGTGTCATGTGATGGGGAGGAAGGTATCGAGGGAGCGGGCCGTGCGGGGAGGGATGGGTCGCACGAGGCGGGGTAGTTGCGGCCTGGGACATGCGATGACCGGGGTGGGATCGAGTGGGGTCGGTGGAAGACGCGTGATAAGGGGAGTGGGGCTCGCAGGAGAACAGGGAGGGGCGACGTGGTGAGTGTGGAGGTTAGGGACAGGGAAAAAACGGGGTGGGGTGGATGGCCATGGTTGGGGGTGTGATACGTTGCAAACGTATCTATAATTTTTGATGCTCCATGCTTTTTTTGCACCATTTATATTATTTTTGTCCACACTTTGTGGCATTTTTATGCATTTTCTGTAACTAACCTATTAACAAGATGCCACAGTGCCAGTTCCTGTTTTATGCTATTTTTGGTTTCAGAAAAACTAGTAAAGAAATATTCTCGGAATTGGACGAAACAAAAGACAAAGTTCCTATTTTCCCGACATGACACAGAGCCCAAAGGAGAGACGAAGAGGCGCCGCGAAGCAGACACACCAGGGGGCCGTGCGAGCCCACCCTGGGCCGCGCCTGGCCATGGTGTGGTCCCCTCGGTCGTCCATCGACATTGCCCCTTCGCCTATATAAACCCCCCGAGGCAAAAACCCTAAGTACCCGCCGCCACCGTCATCCCTAGACCGGGAGGGATCTAAAGCTCTTCCCGGCACCCTGCCGGAGAGGGGAGATCATCTCGGAGGCCTTCTTCATCACCATGCCTACCTCCGGAGTGATGTGTGAGTAGTTAATCCTTGGACTATGGGTCCATAGCAGTAGCTAGATGGTTGTTTATCCTATTTGTGCCACCATGTTTAGATATTGTGAGCTGCCTATCATGATCAAGATCATCTTATTGTAATGCTACATGTTGTGTTTGCAGGGATCTAATGGATATTGAGTATTATGTTAGACTGATTATTGTTCTATCATGTCTATGTAATTTGTGATCTTGCATGCTCTCCGTTGCTAGTAGTTACTCTGGCCAAGTATTTTCTTGTGACTCCAAGAGGGAGTATTTATGCTCGATAGTAGGTTCATGCCTCTAGTAATCTGGGAGAGTGACAGAAACTTCTAAGATTGTAGATGTGTTGTTGCTACTAGGGATAAAACAACAATCCTTTGTCCAAGGGCAATTGTATTGTTTACATTACACACTTTGCTTAATACAATTATCTGTTGCTTGCAACTTAATATCCGAGGGTTGTTTGGATGATATCCCGGAGGTGGATTATTAGTCATAGATGCAGTTGGATTACGGTCTATGTATCATGTTGTAATGCCCAAGTGAATCTCATAGAGATCATCATATCATGTACATGCATTGTTATGCATTCTCTATTTGTCAATTGCTCCGCTGTAATTTGTTCACCCAACATGTTATTTATCTTATGAAGAAAACATCTCTAGTGAATTGTGGACCCCGGTCCATTCCTTCCCATTGATATTCTATCTACTATTTACTTTTTACTTTCTGCAATTACCACAAGAAATTACTTTCTTCCACACTGTACGTTTAATCCTTTGTTTTTAGGAAAACCAGTGAGCTTGACAACCTCATTGATAAGTTGGGGCAAAGTATTTTGGTGGTATTGTGTGAAAGTTCCACGTTGCTAGCAACACCTTCGGAAGTGTTTTTTCTCTCCTACTGGTTCGATAACCTTGGTTCTATAAGTGAGGGAAACTTGCTGCTGTGCTCATCATACCTTCCTCTTGGGGTTCCCAACAGGCTCTACATCAATTGAGCCAACGTCAAGCCTTTTTCTGGCGCCGTTGCCAGGGAGAAAGAAGATTTCGGCAAGGGGAGTCTCTCACTACCAATCTCTTTACTTTTTTTTGTTTTGCTTAGTTTCTGTTGCTTTGTTTGGTTTGCTTATTTTTATCAAAAAACACAAAAAAAATTAGTTCCTTGTTTAGTTGTTATTTTGTTACCTTGTTCTTAGCTCATTATATTGATCCCTAAGTTCACCCTAAAATACCTATGAATAGGTAGTGGTTCTATAATTGGGAAAGATAATATTGAAGAATTCTTTAATCATGTTAGTAAGCATAAAGATATTAAGGATAGATCCTTAGCAGAACATGCTCCAAATTATGAAACCGCTGCGGCTTATTTAGTTCACATGTTGGAGGCTAGGTTTGTTAACCTTAACCCCATGATGCAGCTAATGTTTCTTAAAATTCATGATATTGAGGACACTGAAAAGAGAGATTTTATCCTGGAAACTTTCCTTAAAGAATTTAATGATGTTGCTATAGAAGCTAGAAAGGTCTTTGATCATTTTAATATTCTAGGCTCATGTGTAGATGTTATTGGTACACTAGAAAAGTTGGACAAAACCAAACCCAAAAACGAGGAGGGAATTAAAATACCAATACCTTTTAAACTTGTAGGAGTGCATGAAGCCTTGGAAAAGAATTTTGATTGGATTATTCCTGAAAACCCATTTGATGAAAGTAGTGAACCCAATAGTATTGAGAGAGGATCCTCTAGAACTTATTTGGATACGATACCTTTCCTTGTTGAAGATATTTCTGGTATTGATCTTAATTATTCTTCATTCGAAAATACTTGATTCTTGCTTTCTGTGCCTAGCTGAAAGGCGTTAAAGAAAAGCACTCTTGGGAGATAAATCAATTTTTATTTCAGTAAGTTTTTCTTTTGTTGAGTCTTTGAAGTTATTTCCTCTGTAATAACCTCTACTTATCCTTTTTGTTTGGTTTTTTGCCAAGAATAACCTCTAATGAGAGGGAAGTATGATTTGGGGAAGTTGCTGTCCTGAAATAGATTTCTGTGATTCGTTGTAAAACATCGTGAAAAATCTAAGAACATCGTATTGATCTGCAATTTTTCGTGTGCATGACCCTGTTATTTACCCAACTTTCGTTAGTTTTGCACTTTTCGATTGGATCAACATAATTTTTTTTAAAATATCGGTCTTTACCTGTAGGTCTGTTTTGACAGATTTCTGCCATTATTCGTATTTGCCTCTTAAATCGATTTCTTTTGAGTTCTTTTGATCACCTGAGATTTTAAAAGGAATCGCTATAGTAGATTATGTTTTAATGGATAATTTACTTAAGTTGAAACTGAACCCAAAGGTTTATTATGCTGAATACACTAATGCTGCTAATGAAGATTGTGTGAAGTTTTGTATAAAGGAAGTTTTCAAGTGAGGGAGAGAATGATGTGATGAGATGAAGTATGGACAAAAGCTCAAGCTTGGGGATGCCACCCATGTCACCCCAAGAAATATTCAAGAGGTACAAGCGTCAAAGCTTGGGGATGTTCAAGGCATCCCCTTCTTCATCAACAAAAATATCTGGTCTTCTTTCAAGACACTATTTTTTGCTTCATATACTATCTATTGTTCTAGGAGCGTCTTTGTTTTTGTCTTTAGTTTTCTTTTCTTTTGTTTGTTGTAATAAGTTGGTCGGACCCCATCACACTTCTTTTGAAGAAGTAACTACCCGTTTTCATTGTAACATCCCAAAAATCATGATTTCAAAGTTTGCATATCATTCATGCATTCATAATCATTTTAGGATAATTTCTTCAAAAACAGAAACTTTGTGATCTATTATTTTATGTAAGCAAGGCAATAGCCTTAATGCTACTCTCTAATATGAGAATATTTGTTTTGACCAGAAAAGAATTGATCATATGATTGATTGATATTTTCCAAAGCTTGGACAAAGTTTTTCAAAACAAAATATGAATTTAAAACCATTCATATGTCTATATTAAATAAATGTTAAAGGCATTGTTTATTTTAAATTCCAATGGGCGAATATAAATTTGAGTGAACAACAATGTTTAATACTCAAGTAAGTGCATGATTCATCCTATAAAGATTCAGAGAAAATTTGAATTCAAATTCATTTGAAAAACATTTGAAAATGAATCCAGAAAATCAAAACAGAAAAGAAAAGAATAAAAGAAATGGAAACAGGCCGGCGCCAGCATTTGAGCCCAACAGCAGAGACATCCCATTAGCCAGCCCACCCGGGTTTCCCCCCTCTCTCTGTTTCTCACCGCGGCCGCGCACACCCCCCTCGCTGACCACTGGGACCCACCTGCCCCATCATCATCGTCCCCAATCACCGTGCGTCTGACTCGCTCCGCCGTTACCTCGCCGCAGTGACGCCGCGAATTGACTCGGCTGAATTCCCATTGATCCTCCGCGTGAATGCCGCCCCTGCTCCGGCTACAAAACCCCCTCCCCACCCCGCACATTTCCCCTCACTCCACTCGCTCGCTCCGCCACCAGGCTGTCCATATTTCGAAGAACCCCGCCGCAGTACCGACGACCTCCGGCGGTGAATTCCGGTGAGCTCTCCCCGCCCCTTGCCTTCTAATCTTGCCAGTATGGTCACTACAACCTTGCGCATCTTCTAACACATCTGGTGCATGCTAGGACCATCCAGAGCCTCGTCAACGTCGACGACTGCGCGTGTTTGATGAAACCATCAACTCCGGCGAGGAATCCCTGATGTCTCTGAGCGCCCCTCCGCCAACGAAGACCACCTTGAGCATCAGCGTCGTCACGCGAACTCGGTGAGCTACCCCACTACCCTTCTCGCTTCCTGTATCGCCGTCAGCATCACCGTCTGACCACGCCGCTGCTAGCCACCGTTGCAGCACCGCTAGCTTTTGGCTCGTTTGATTTAGGCCGTTAGATCTAGATCTGATGCGTAGGAATAGATCACTTAAGCGAAGAGGTTTGTAAGCTTATTTTGTGTATAAAAATTATATGGAAAATGTTTTAAAGGCCAAATAAAGTTTATTTAGTGTATAATTGTTTTTTTATGATTCAGTACTATTCCACTTGTCTTGTTTGATTTATAAAAATCATCACATGGCATTTGGATGCATTCATATATTTTTGCTTGTTTATTTTGATATGTGAATTTGGTGCTATCATTTTATGTGTAGATTTTGGTGCTAGTGGTGATTGTGATTGTGAGGATTGTTGATACTCCCCCACCTACCAAGGCAAGTGGTGCTTCATATTTTTGTCCTAATATTTTGACTATGCATTAGAAATATTTTGTACAGGGCTTGCATGAATATTTTGCTAAGTATCTATATGCTATGCTTGGGAAATCCTAGTAGTTGTAGAATTGTTAGAATTTTATCTAAGTTAAGATACTTGCTATTGCCATGCTTAGCCTAGCTAGTAGCAACCAAGGGTGGAATATATACATGCTATGGAAAATTATTGCTAAGTCTTTGACTTATGTTTTTGCTTAATAAAACAACTAAGTGAATGAAACACCTAGGTGGAATGGTAATTGCTTGGTGGTTTTTGGTTGAGTGGTTACACAAGGCCCATTTCTATGGTTTACCTTGTGTATCTCACTTGTGGATTGCCACCCAGGAACAAAGGGGTTTGAGATGCCAAATGTTAAGAAGCTTCTAGTGCAGCCACATGGCATTATGGGCTCTGCCTAGATCATATAGGTTGCAATAACTTAGCCATTTGGACAGTTGGTGGTAGTGGGATGATAGGTTGGAACGCGTCCATTTGGTCTAAGGGAAGGCTTCTAAAAGGTCCTGTCTTGGTGAAAATCAAGTCTTGTGGGGAAAGTGCACCACCTCCGTAGAAGGAAGAAACTAAGTACTTAGCCGTGTCCCCGGTAATGGACAACTTGAGCATCAAGACATGGAAGCTATCAAGAATCTCCTCATCCCAATTTTCTAAGTTAAAACTTGTGGTTGAACAAGGGTGAAGGTTCACCAATTTCTATTGGTGGTTCCTTGGGTTTTTTTGCCAAACAAAAATTTAGTGTTTTCAACTGATAGGTAAAACCTATTTTGAGCAAAGCAAGCCTAAGCTACACTTAGCCAAATTCATGTAGTAACTAGATGTTAATATTCTACCAAGGTATCACTTGCCAATACTATTCAAATGTATTGACCCATTGTGGCTGTAACTTGTGATGTTGCAGGTTACTCTGATGATGATTAGGGGTTATGAGTCTGCACTCAACATGCTTTCCTGTGGCACATGAAGATGAAGACTTTTATTTATATTGTTATGATAAACTCTTGTACTAGCCTATGGCTATGGAGTTGTAAAAGACTATGTTATCTCTGGAATGACGATGTAATAATGACCTTTGTTTCTGTGTACTTCATCTTAAACCGTGGATGCTAGCAATTGATCCAGGGACTAGAATTGCAATCACAGGGATCTTTACCTTTATAAAGGTGGGATCTTACAGATGGTATCATAGCACCGTGTTGGCTGTAGGATTATGACCCTAGGATTGGATTAGAAACCACTAAGGAAAAAATTTCCACACTTGTCTTTTTCTTCTCGTAAACTTTTCTAATCTTCTTTCTCATCTCTATTTGTAGATGAACTCCATCAACGAAGCCGTGAGTAAGGGACCACTCATGACCCTGACTTTGGAGTGTGAGACTGAATTTCCCAAGGCCCTCAAGAACCTTATGGTTACCATGGGGATACATGGTGCAGCTGTGTACAAAGGATTCCCCGTGATGGATGAAGGAGAATAGTACTGGTGGGTGCAACTTCACTTGTACAAAAACAAGGAATACAACCACAAGGAGTCAGGATTTTGCATGGTCACCAACTCAGAAATGCACACAACATTCTTTGACTCTACAAGAAATGCAGCTTGGAATGCTATCAAGGATCTTGGTGATAGATTCAAGTGCAGAATGCTCAACACCCAAAATGACCTTAGGGAAGAGAAGAAGCATACCTAAGAGTTAGAGGCTACTAACCATCGTTTAAGGGAAGACATCATAGACTTAGCAATGGAGTCATGTGATCAAGATCGACAGATTGCCTCTAGGGATGCCCTGATAGCCAACTTGGCAAGTGAGTGGGGATTGTAACATACTTCGTTAGTTGGACCACCACACTTATCGTGTTATTTCCAAAAATTTGTCTAAGTTATGTTGAACCTTTGATGCTTGTAATGGATTTGTGTATGCCATGACTTGTGTGATTGTTGCAAAAGATATGCTTGTGATATTTTGTCTTGTGATTTTTCTCTATTGATGTTGATTCTAACATTTCCCTATCTTATAAAAATAGATGCCTAATGTTGTTATCAGCACGACCGAGGAGTTCAAGGGAACTCGTTTTGGGCACTCGTCTCATTGAGCTCACTAGTGTGCTCAACCTCCCGCTTCCTAGCATCATGACACTTCCACTCACCAAGTTTGAGAGGAAGGACCTTTGGGGCTTCAGAGTCACTCAGCCCGGACGCCAGACAGAGCCAACCACGGAGACCATCACTTTCAAGCTGATGCATGACGACAAGGAGAAAGGCTTAGATGTAGTCATGCAAGAGTTACTCGGGCGCCTGGTCGGGAGACACTCCACAGAGCTTAGAGGTCTTTACTTTCACCCCTTCAGGAGACACAACGAGGAGGGTGAGGCTATTGAGTACGAGGATCCTGCTAGAGAGACGATGGAACTGATTCGTCTGTACCTTCAGGACCTAGAGGGTCTTATTAGGCACCTAGATACTGATAGGACCAACGTCATGCTTAGCAATGTCGATCTCTAGGTTCAGCTCCGAGAGAAGGACAAGCTCTTCGCGGAGCAAGATGAGATAGTCAAGGAAATGGAGGCCAAGTTTGAAATCCAGGACAAGAAATTCAAGATCCAGGAGAAGAGAGTCCAAGACAGGACAAGAAGATCCGGGAGATGAAGGAAGAGTTGGAGGCCAAGGACTTTGAGCTTGAGCATCAGCAGGGAGTGATTGAGAGGCTTCGCTCATAGAAGAGGGCTCTTAGGGCCAAGATAGAGGCCTTGACTACTAATGTTGAGGAGTACAAGACCGCTATGGAGAACGCAGGTCTTACCCTTGTTGATGTGGAGATTGATGCAGAGGATTAGTGTTGACTGCTCATTTATCTTTCATCTACCGTACTCTTGATTTATGAGTCGCAATGACCATCGAACATGTGGGTGGCTTGCTATGATGTGTTTTGCATTTCCAAAATTGTTGTTTATGTCGTTTAAACTCTATTTTATTTTGATGCTTGGTTATTGTGATTGTCTATGTGATGTACTGTGCATGTTTAGCATCTATGGGTATCTCATTCTTATCCTTATGAAAACCACAGATGCCTCCTCGACGTGCCAACCCCAACCCAAACAACAACAATGTCACTCCCGAGATGCAACAGTTGATGACAGCACAGGCACAACTGATGCAGATGATGACCACTTTTATGCAGAACCAAAATCAGAATAACAGCAACAACAACAATAACAACAACAACAACCCGAACAATCCACTAGGATTTGACATGCTCACCAGATTCCTAAGACTAAGGCCTGCAAAGTTCTCAGGAACCACTGATCCAATGGTGGCCAATGATTGGCTACGTTCGGTGAACAAGGATTTAGTAACTATCGGCTGTACCGACGAGGAGAAGGTCAAATTTGCAGCACATCTGTTGGAAGGACCAGCAGCAACTTGGTGGGATAACTTTCAAATCACCACTCCCATTAAGGAGGTAACTTGGGCTATCTTTGAGGATGGATTCCATACAGCTCACATCTCATCCGGGGTGATGAATTTGAAGGAGTTCCATAATCTAAAGCAGCGTCACCGCAGTGTGGCTGAATACATTGAGGAATTCAACAATCTGGCGCGTTATGCACCGGATGAAATTGACACCGATGCCAAGAGGAAGGAGAAATTCCTCAAAGGACTGAATGATGAACTGAATCTGCAGCTGTCTATTGCCTATGTCCCAACCTACCAATCACTTTGTGACAAGGCTACCATCTTGGAGAACAAGATGAAAAATGTTGAAAGCAGAAAGAGGAAGCATATCTTTGACAAGCACATCTCGGGATCGTCTCACAAGCATTCCCATCATGATGATAGTGGGAGTTCTGGATCCCACAAACATGGAAAGTACAACAACCACCACAGCCACAACTGCCATCATGACAACAAGCATCACCGTAGTCATGATAATGACAAGTACAAGAACCACAAGAGTGGACACAAGAGTCACCACAGTGGAGGTGGAAGTGGAAGTGGTAGTCAGCTTGCAAAGAGAGATATTAGTCAGGTTGAATGTTTCAAGTGTAAGAAGATGGGGCATTATGCAAATGAGTGCCCAGAGAAGAAATTTGAAGGAACCACCAAGCCTAACCCTTTCCAGAAGGGACAAGTAAACCACATCAATGTGGAAGAGATTTATGAGGAACCTGATGCTGTGGCTGGTAAGTTCAAACTCAATTCTGTTCCAGCACTTGTTCTTTTTGATACTGGCACATCGCATTCATTCATATCAAGAGCATTTGTTGATAGAAATGAACTTCCAGTTGAAACTATTGGGTGTCCTATAAAAGTAAGTTCTCCTGGTGGAGAAATGATAGTGAACTCAGGATGTCATGACCTAGTCATAGAATTTGGGAAGTATAAGTTTCCCGTTAACTTGATAATCCTAAATTCCCAAGGATTGGATGTCATTTTGGGAATGGATTGGATGATAAAGTACAAGGGAGTGCTAGATTGTGCCAATCATACCGTCACACTCACAACCCCGGATAATAAAAGGATTAGATTCAAGACTAACTTTGAATCAAAGGGAGTAAGCTAAATTCTCTTAAGGGGGTTAGCATAGATAGTGTGCTAATTGTGAGAGAATATACAAATGTGTTTCTGGAAGAATTACCGGAAATGCCACCAGATAGAGATGTGGAGTTTCTGATTGACTTGCTGCCAGGATCAGGACCAATAGCAAAGAGACCTTATAAGATGTCGGTTGATGAGTTGAAAGAACTCAAGAAACAACTTGGAGAATAGTTGCAGAAAGGATTTATTCAACCAAGTTCTTCATCTTGGGGAGCACCAGTCTTGTTTGTGGAAAAGAAAGATAGAAGTCAAAGGTTATGCATCGATTATCGTTCACTCAATGAGGTGACTATCAAGAACAAATACCCTTTGCCCAGAATCAATGATTTGTTTGATCAGCTAGAAGGAGCCCGTGTGTTCTCAAAGATTGATCTTTGGTCAGGCTATTTTCAGCTTAAGATAAGGGAACAAGACATATCTAAGACATCTTCACCACTAGGTATGGATTGTATGAGTACACCGTGATGCCATTTGGTTTGACCAATGCACCAACTTACTTCATGAATATGATGAACAAGGTGTTCATGGAGTTTCTTGACAAGTTTGTTGTCGTTTTCATCGATGACATTTTGATCTAATCCAAGAGCAAAGAAGAGCATGAGGGACATTTGCGTTTGATACTTGAGAAGCTTAGAGAGCATAAGCTGTATGCCAAATTCAGCAAGTGTGAATTCTGGTTGAATGAAGTTGGATTTCTTGGACACATCATGTAAGGAGATGGTGTAGCAGTTGGTCCCGCAAAAGTGTCAGTTGTAACGGAATGGGAATCTCTTAAGTCAGTGAAAGAAGTTCGTAGTTTCCTTGGCTTGGCAGGATACTATAGAATATTCATTGAGAACTTCTCCAAGGTAGCTAAGCCAATGATGGAGTTACTAAAGAAAGACAAGAAATTTGCATGGACTGAAGGGTGTGAACTCAGTTTTCAAGAATTGAAGAAGAGACTAGTGACAACACCAGTCCTATGTCTGCCAGATTTGGAGAAGGATTTCCAAGTTTATTGTGATGCATCTCATCATGGATTAGGTGCAGTTCTGATGCAAGAAGGGAAAGTTTTGGCTTATGCCTCGAGACAAATCAAAACTCATGAGGTGAATTATCCTACTCATGATTTAGAGTTAGCCTCCGTTGTCCATGCACTCAAACATGGAGACATTATCTTTTGGGAAAGCGATGTGAAGTGTTCACAGATCACAAAAGTTTGAAGTATATCTTCACTCAGAAAGAAATCAACATGAGACAAAGAAGATGGCTAGAACTCATCAAGGACTATGACTTGAGTTTGCAATACCACCCCGGTAAAGCAAATGTTGTAGCGGATGCACTAAGCCGTAAGGTGTATGTGAATGGCCTTACTAAGGGAGAGTTGCTAGATGATCTGTGTGCCCAATTTAGAGACCTCAGATTGGAGATTGTGCCTGAGGGACATCTCATGTCATTGGATGTTCAACCCACCTTGTTGGACAAAATCAAGGAAGCCAAAAAGACGGACAAGGAAATTGAAGAGATTAAGGAAAAGATTGGTAAAGGAAAAGCCAAAGGATTCCATGAAGACGAACAAGGTACTTTATGGTATGGAAATGGTATCTGCGTTCCGCAAGATCCGGAGCTTCAGAAACTGATTTTGCAAGAAGAACACAACTCACCGTATTCCATTCATCCAGGTAACACCAAAATGTACATGGATGTGAAGGAAAGATTTTGGTGGAATAATCTCAAGAAGGACATCGCCGAACATATTGCTTTGTGTGATGTATGTAGTAGAGTGAAAGCGGAACATCAGAAACCAACAGGTTTGTTACAACCACTACCTATTCCTGATTGGAAGTGGGGCAAGATTGGCAGGGATTTCATCACCGGATTGCCAAGGACCAGATCAGGATATGATTCTATTTGGGTAGCAGTGGATAGCCTAACTAAAGTGGCTCATTTCATACCCGTGAAGACAACCTATACGAGTGCTAAGTTGGCCAAGATCTATATGAATAGGATTGTGTGTCTGCATGGAGTACCCAAGAGTATTGTGTCTGATAGGGGAACTCAATTCACTTCTCATTTTTCGAAGCAACTGCATGAGTCATTGGGAACAAGATTGGAATTCAGTACTGCTTTTCATCCCCAGACTGATGGACAGGCAGAAAGGACCAACCAGATTTTAGAGGATATGTTGAGGGCATGTGCCCTAGACTATGGAGCTAGTTGGGATGAAATTCTGCCTTACGCAGAATTCTCTTACAACAACAGCTATCAAGCCAGTATTGAGATGGCACCGTTTGAGTTAATCTACGGGAGAAAGTGTACTACACCATTGCTATGGAATGGTGTTGGAGAAAGGAACTTGTTCGGGCCAGAATTAATCAAGGAAGCTGAAGAGAAAGTCAAGTTGGTAAAGGACAGATTGAAGATCACACAGTCCTGACAGAAGAGCTATGCAGATCCAAAGCGTAGAGAAGTCACCTATGAGGTGGGTGATATAGCATATCTTAGAGTATCACCACTTCGTGGGGTGAATAGATTTGGAGTCAAAGGAAAGTTGGCCCCAAGTTATGTTGGACCATTCAAGATTCTGAGTCGCAAAGGAGAAGTAGCATATGAGATTGAATTGCCTGAATCATTGCCTGCCGTTCACAATGTGTTCCATGTGAGTTAGCTAAATAAATGCCACCCGGAGATGGAAGACACCCCTTTGAAGGATACTATACCTTTAGAGGAGGTCCAATTGGAAAGTGATCTCACTTATGAGGAAAAACCTATCAAGATTCTTGAGATTGCAGAAAGAGTTACTCGGACAAAGACTATCAAATTCTGCAAAGTTCAGTGGAACCATCATTCCGAAGAAGAAGCAACATGGGAAAGAGAAGATGACCTTCGGAAAGACCACCCTCACCTATTTGCTAGCCAATCTGAATCTCGAGGGCGAGATTCACCTTAAAGGGGTTAGATTTGTAACATCCCAAAAATCATGATTTCAAAGTTTGCATATCATTCATGCTTTCATAATCATTTTAGGACCATTTCTTCAAAAATAGAAACTTTGTGATCTATTATTTTATGTAAGCAAGGCAATAGCCTTAATGCTACTCTCTAATATGAGAATATTTGTTTTGACCAGAAAAGAATTGATCATATGATTGATTGATATTTTCCAAAGCTTGGACAAAGTTTTTCAAAACAAAATATGAATTTAAAACCATTCATATGTCTATATTAAATAAATGTTAAAGGCATTGTTTATTTTAAATTCCAATGGGCCAATATAAATTTGAGTGAACAACAATGTTTAATACTCAAGTAAGTGCATGATTCATCCTATAAAGATTCAGAGAAAATTTGAATTCAAATTCATTTGAAAAACATTTGAAAATGAATCCAGAAAATCAAAACAGAAAAAGAAAAGAATAGAAGAAATGGAAACAGGCCGGCGCCAGCATTTGAGCCCAACAGCAGAGACAGCCCATTAGCTAGCCCACCCGGGTTTCCCCTCTCTCTCTGTTTCTCACCACGGCCACGCACCCCCCCCTCGCTGACCACTGGGACCCACCTGCCCCGTCATCATCGTCCCCAATCACCGTGCGTCTGACTCGCTCCGCCGTTACCTCGCCGCAGTGACACCGCGAATTGACTCGGCTGAATTCCCATTGATCCTCCGCGTAAATGCCGCGCCTGCTCGGCTACAAAACCCCCTCCCCACCCCGCACATTTCCCCTCAATCCAACCATGCACTTTGTTTAATAAATTATATCTGTAAAATTGGTTGTTTTTGCAGAGACATTTGTGAGCTTATTTTGTGTATAAAAATTATATGGAAAATGTTTTAAAGGCCAAATATAGTTTATTTAGTGTATAATTGTTTTGTTTATGATTCAGTTGACATGGTTATACCCTACGGGTACGTAACTTCAGCATACCTGGTCCAACCAAGGAAGGCCCACGGTAGATATACACTGGCCCATGAAGATTTTCGGGTGGCCAAGGCCCATACGTCTTCGGATCCTTGGAGAGCAAGACTAGAGGAGATAGGAAATTCAAAGGGGTAAAACCCTAGAACTTGTAACCGACTAGGACTATGCCCGAGACCTGCCTAAGTCTATATAAAGGCCAGGAGGGCACGTCCTAGGGCAACTCGACTCATACTTTCGCACACGCATCCACGCCAGATCGAATCTGCGCACCCTGTAACCTTCGGTTCCGCCGTAATCAAAGAGCAGACAAGCAGGAGTAGGGTTTTCCCTCCGGGGGCCTGAACCTGGGTAAATCTCGTGTCCCCTGGTTGCTTGTCTGTTAACCGTGCCACGATCTCCAGCATCCCCATATTCTCCAAAACCCAAGTCCATAACAATGGGCATTGACGAGATTAAACCTCGTCAATTGGCACCGTCTGTGGGAATCGGGGCTGCTGATTGTGCGGTCGTGACGGTTCCGACCCGATCGATCTAAAACTCCGCGGCGATGGAGAATCACCTCCTCTTCGGCGCTTTCGACTTCACCGCCCACTCGCCGGATACCATGAAGGATTTCGAGCCCGTAGGCGACGAACTCAAAATCTTGTTCGGGAGCTTCTGCTTCCAGGTGGGACAAACTGGCACCCTCCGCCTCCCTGAGCGGGTGCCCGTGCCGTCAATCAGGCCCGCTTCATGGGCTCCACACCCCGTGCTACGCACGTCACCATCAACAGATGAGTTCTACAGCAGCAGCAGCTGCAACTCCGATCTGTGCGATCCACCTTCGGATGAAGGGACCTACGGTTCCGGATCCGAAAGCTACGGCAGCAGCCAACCAATCTGCAGGCGCTATCTATGCGCCGTAGTCATCCAAACCGACGAGGAAACGCCTAACCCGCCGCCCAACCCCAACCCGCAGGACAGAAACGGCGAAAACGGTGGAAACGGCGAAAACGGGGAAAACAGTGGCCACCTCATCCAACTTAGCAAAGAAGGATGGGTCGAAGCACACCGCGCCGTCGCAGGCGAAATAGTCCTACCTCTGGACTCCCCACGTGATCTACTGAGGGCATACCACTACCTCCTCATCGAGGAGCACAAGAAACAAGTCAAGATGCAGGAGACGCTCGACAAACGCAAGCAAGCAGCCTCTGAGTCCAGTGCGCGACGAGCTGCGCTCTCCGCCATGGGACCCGGCTCTAGCACAAACGGAAATCAGGGAAACAAACACCGCTCTCGGGTGGAAAACATGGACCCCAAGGAGCGGCGTGACGTAACCCGAACTCTCCATACATCGTTCATGGATATGGACGCTGACGGCAACATCATCCCGAAGATGCCACAAGCTGCGATCATGGCAGCCACTGCGTATCTCGCGGCTCACCCACCTCCGGAGGGGGACCCGAAAAGGGCCATGCATAGGTCCGCACTCACCGGACTAGGACTAATTGGAGCTGCGCTCCACGAAGACGCTCCTGCGGAACCGAAGAAGAAAGCTCCGGCCAGGCGCGACCGGAGTCCCACCCCCTCATCCGAAGAGGAAGAGGAGCACGATCTTCCTTGAAGGAAGAAGAGCTCGCACCGCCATAAAAGCGACTACGACGCCAGAGACAAGCTTACACAACGCAAGATCGATAAAGCACGCGCTAAACGCGCATGCTCGTCTGAATCTGAGATGGATGAAGACGAAGGAGAACTCTGCGGGGCTCGATGCTTCAGCAGATCCGTCCGGCGAACACAGATGCCACGCAACTTCAAGCTTCCTTCGGATACTCCGAAGTTCAACGGCACGCAAGATCCAAATTCCTGGCTCAGTGACCATCTGTCATCCGTCAAGCTTCACGGAGGCAACAAAGAAACCGCCATGCAATGCCTTCAGCTGCAGCTGACAGGCGCAGCGCGGGTCTGGCTTAGCAGCCTATCATCAGGATCCATCCGAAGCTGGGAGGAGCTCGCTTACAGCTTCATCTGAAACATCATAGGCACCAGCAAGAGGCCCGCCTCAATCGAATAATTGCGAGCCTGCACTCAGAGAACGGGTGAATCTATTCGCTCGTACATACTACGCTGGTCTACAACCAAGAACTCCGCAACACACATCTCCGAAGAGCGGGCCATCGACACCTTCAGGGACGGCGTCAAACGCCCAGACTTTAAGGAGAAACTTGGACGTGTAAAGCCCAAGACACTCGACCAGCTCATGGAAATAGCCAACAGTTGGGCAGACGGCGAAGATTGCATCCAGCGGGCGCAATCAGATGAAGAGGACGACTACGGCCAAAGACGCGAACGCCGTAGCAAGAGGAGATCGCGCGTCTACGAGGACCACGACGGACCCGACATGGTCGCAGCCGGCTACGCCGACCGCCGTAACAACAACAGCCGCAACAGCGGAGGATACCGCAGCGGAAACTTCCGCGACAACGGACGACCAACGCAGTCGTGGCAACGCCGCGACCGCGACAACGGACCCTCAGCATTCGACAAACTTTCGGGTCCATGCACCATCCACTTCTACATCGACAAACAGGATGGCAAAAAGAAAGCCAGCCACATGCTCAAGGACTGCCGCGAGTTCCAGAAACTCAGCTAAGCATGGTGCAGCTGAGGCAACAAGCTCCAATTCCTGCGTTCGGAAACGCACCTGCGCCAGGTGACATAGCACACGGAGCTCCTCCACCGCCGCCTATTGGAGGCCCAAATCAACCAGTCGCACCAGCGCAAAACAACGCCGGGGTCCCATACCCCCCACCAAAAGGAGCACTCAATATGATACAGAAGGGACGCCCCACAAATAGGGTGCAGAAGAAAATCACCCGACAAATCAACTTGGCCGTGGCAACTCCGCCTGCAATCGCTGAGTACCTCAGCGGATCGGAGTCCTGCATCACATTCACTCGCGCGGATCACCCTTGCCAGATCCCTCGCCCAGGTCATGCTGCCCTGGTGCTTGAGGCGCAGATCGGAGGCTTCGAGATGAGTCGCGTCTTCATGGACGGCGGCAGCGGCATCAACCTAATGTTCGCAAGCACTCTAGCAGCTATGCGGACCCCGCAATGCAGCCTGGAACAATCAGACACAACGTTCCACAACATTGTCCCAGGGAAGGGCATCTTCCCCCTGGGCAAAATAGGGCTCGACGTCATCTTCGGGAAGCCGGACAACTTTCGGCAGGAGCGCCTAGAATTCGAAGTGGTGGACTGGCCGTCGCAATACCATGTCATCCTGGGACGTGTAGCATTCGCAAGGTTCCTGGCCGTCCCACACTACGCATACCTACTACTCAAGATGCCAGGACCAAGGGGCGTCATCACAGTCCACGGGAGCTTCACCCGATCGGACCAATGCGACAGGGATTTCAACAAAATCTCCCAGTCCTTCGGCATGCAAGACGAGCTTGTAAGGCTCCGCGAGGTGACGGACAATGGGCTACCCCCAGTCACAAGGCAGAACGCACCTGACATGTCCTTCGACTCCACCGTCAACACCAAGAAAGTGCAGGTCCATCCGACAGACGCCTCCAAGACGGCGCTGATCGCTAACGACCTCAGCACCGCATAGGAAGGCGCGCTCGTCGAATTCCTCCGTGAGCGCTGGGAAATCTTCGCCTGGTGTCCTGCGGACATGCCAGGAGTTCCCAGGGAATTCGCCGAGCACGCACTCAATGTCTTCCCAGACACCAAACCAGTCAAGCAGTCCATCCGAAGACTGTCGGAGCCACGAGCCGAAGATATCGGCAAGGAGATCACCAGATTACTCGCAGCAGACTTCATCCGGGAAATCAAGGAAAGCGAGTGGCTGGAAAATACGGTGATGGTCCCGAAGAAGGACACGGACATCCTGCGGATGTGCGTGGACTTCACGTCACTAAATAAACACTGCCCAAAGGACCATTTCCCTCTACCTCGGATCGACCAGATCATCGATTCGACTGCAGGATGTGAGAAGCTCTCCTTCCTCGACGCCTACTCAGGCTATAACCAGATTCGACTCAAGGTCGAAGATCAAGAGAAAACGGCGTTCATCACACCGTTCGGAGTATTCTGCTACAACACAATGCCCTTCGGGCTAAAGAACGCGGGTGCCACGTACCAGCGATGCATGCAGGCCTGCCTCAAGGACCAGATCGGTCGCAACGTCCAAGTCTATGTCGACGACATAGTAATAAAAACCAAGGAGGCAAGAACACTTATCGACGATCTCCGCGAGACGTTCGATAACCTTGATCGCTACAGGATCAAGCTCAATCCAGAAAAGTGCGCCTTCGGCGTCCCCTCGGGTCAGCTGCTCGGGTACTTCATCTCTCAGCGAGGGATCAAAGCGAACCCGAAGAAAATCAAAGCTATCATGACAATGGAGAAGCCGAAAAACCTCAAGGGCGTTCAGCAGCTCGCAGGGCGAGTAGCGGCACTAAGCAGGTTCATCAGCCGCATGGGCGAGAAGGCCCTACCATTCTACCAGCTGCTGCGCAAGGCAGACAAGTTCGAATGGACACCAGAAGCCAACGACGCATTCGAAAGCCTCAAGCGGCTCCTCTCCACCTCGCCCGTTTTGGTCACGCCAAAGGAGCGCGAGCCCCTGCTGCTGTACATATCAGCCACATACCAGGTGGTCAGCACCGTACTCGTGGTCGAACGACCCAAAGAAGGCAAGACCCACGGGGTCCAGCGCCCAATTTACTACCTCAGCGAGGTACTCACTCCAACAAAACAGCGGTACCCGCACTACCAGAAGCTAGCCTACGGCGTGTTCATGACGGCTCGACGACTGAGCCACTACTTCCAGGAGCATCAGGTGATGGTCGTCAATGAGGCACCCCTGAACAGCATCCTGAATAACCCAGAGGCCACAGGACGTGTGGCCCTGTGGGGCAGTGAACTATCACCCTTGGACATCGTCTACGAGAAGCGACACGCAATCAAATCTCAAGTCCTTCCGGACTTCCTGGTACACTGGATGGAGCTGCAGCTGCCTGACACCCCAGACATGTCGCAGTCCTGGACAATGCATTTCAACGGCTCCAAGCGTGAAGCCGGAGCAGGGGCAGGAGTCATACTGACCTCCCCACAAGGTGACAAGATGAAGTACGTTCTTCGGATGAAATTCAGAGCCTCCAACAACGAGGCCGAATACGAAGCCCTCATCCATGGCATGAAGATGGCAAAAATATGCGGCGCAACGCGCCTGGTCAACTACGGTGACTCCAACCTTGTCGTACAGCAGACGATGAATGAGTGTGACGCACACGCCGAAAACATGATCGCATACCGCGCACTATACAACGCACTCGAAGGAGAATTCGACGGCTGCGAACTTCGGCATGTTGGAAGAGAGAGCAACGAGGAGGCCGATAGACTCGCCAACATCGGCTCCACTTGTGCAAAGGTACCACCAGGTGTGTTCCTCGAACAGATCTGCGTGCCATCCATCAAGCGGAAATTCCCCAAGGGATCACCCGAAGAAGCAGAACACTCGGGGGCTACGCTACCCAAAGGTCATGAAGGACCCGAAAAGTTGGATACCGAAGTTGCCATGGTCAACCTGATGCAGGTCATGGCAGTCGAAGAAACTTGGACACGTCCATACCTCCAGTTCCTGATAAACGGAGAATTGCCAGACAGCCCGACAGATGCCCGGCGCGTATCTCGTCGGTCAAAAGCCTTCACCATCATCAACGGCGAACTGTATAAACGCAGCATTACGGGTGTACTACACCGGTGCGTCACCATCAACGACGGCAAGGCCATACTCCAAGATATCCACGAGGGCATCTGCGGCCACCACGCAGGTAGCCGCTCCCTCGTCGCCAAAGCTCTGCGAGCAGGATTCTACTGGCCAACGGCCATGAGCGACGCGAAGGACATCGTCCGAAGATGCAACGGGTGCCAACGGTTCGCCGACAAACCGCACGCACCTGGGTCCGAACTTAGACCCATAGCCATAGCTTGGCCTTTTGCCCAATGGGGCCTCGACATGATCGGCAAACTGCCAAAATCTTCGAAAGGAGGACACGTCTTCCTCCTTGTCGCAGTCGACAAATTCACCAAGTGGATCGAGGCCATGCCAGTCACCAACCAGAAGGGCAAAACCGCCGTCAAGTTCTTCGAATCCATTGTCTACAGGTTTGGCGTACCGCACAACATCATCACCGACAACGGATCAAACTTCATCTCCGAAGAATTCCAGACTTCTGCGAAGGCCTCAGAATCAATATCACGTATGCCTCAGTGGCGCACCCGCAAACAAACGGGCAAGTGGAAAAGGCCAACGGCCTAATCAGCGCTGGCATCAAGAAGCGCCTCATGAGCTCACTCGAGCACAAAGCTGGAAACTGGACGAAAGAGCTACCGTCTGTCCTGTGGAGCTTACGTACTATGCCAAACAGCTCCACCGGCTACACACCGTTCTTCATGGTGCACGGAGCTGAGGCCGTGCTACCAGCCGAAGTACGCCACCAGGCTCCACGAGTCGTCGCTTACAGCGAAGCCGAGTCCACAGCTGCACTCGAAGAAGCCGTCGACACACTCGACGAAGCACGGGATATAGCAGAAGCTCGATCAGCGGTGTACCAGCAGAGTCTCCGCAACTATCACAACCGCCGACTGCGCCCAAGGTCCTTCGTCGAAGGAGACCTCGTCTTGCGACTCAAGCAAAAGCGACCGAACAAACTCGATTCACCATGGGAAGGACCCTATGTCATCACCGAAGTCATCCCAGGTGGCGCCTATCGCCTCAAGCACGTGGAGTCTGGAGTTGCATACTCCGACCCGTGGAACGTCTCGCACCTGCGACGATTCTACCCGTAGCAACCTACCCCCTTTTTACTTGCAATAAGGCTTTCAGCCAAGGCTACCCAGCCGAACCATGTACCTCCTCCATTACGATATAAATACAGCTAAGTGTCTCGCCCCCAACCTTCGGTTGACCATTTTCTGCAACTTTACTACATGCTACATACGCACTCGGGGGCTCCCCCCACCTCACGATTTCATCGACTGAGGACAAAACGTGTACACCTGAGTAGCTGACCACGTCAGGCAAAAGAAAAGGGCACGTACTAAATCAAAGCACTGCGCGCTCGCAAACAAGCAAACCTTTACAACAAAGGGCACATACACGCCCAGCCGCAATATACAAATTTTACATCTATCTGTTTATTTTCAGGTCCTACCTATTCTGAAGAATAACCTGAGCACGCTGCTCAAACAAATCTACAATTTGTTCGGCATACTGCCTTATAGCCACGTAATGCGGACGCATGTTCCACTCGCCACCATCTGGTCGAGGAGGTGGCCCAGTCGCCACAACAGCCAAATCTACGTCAGGGCGGTGCACCCTCACAAGAGACAAGGCAGCCTTCACCCCTGCGACGAGCTGCTGCCGCACCAGCTCCTTGACATTGCTGGCACTCCGAAACTTCGTCAGAAGACCTGCAAGGGTCGTTGGCACGGCATCCAACGGAAACATGACGTGCAGCACCGAGGAAAGTGATGTCTGCACCTGGCGGAGTACCCGCGAAACCTGGTAGACACGATCCTGCACCGTCGCCAGAACCATGGCGCGATCACGATCCATCCAGAAGAAGCCTCCGGCCTCCATGTCCTGTTGAGTCAAGCAATTGACTCGAACAGCGATACGCTCCTTTTATTCCCTCGGAGCAAGATTGGCACCTGCGACAACCGCACAAAACAAGAATAAGGCCAGCAGGCTCACCCGAAGAACTGAGCTACAGCCCGAAAGAAGGATCAACTTACATTGCAGCTGCTCGGACAGCTGACCCAGCTCCGCCATCAAATACTCCTCTCTGGCTACACCACGGTCTGCTTTGGATTTCCAAACGTCAGCGCGACCGCGTAACCCAAGAAAATCTCTCTCCAAGCTGCGCACGCGATCTCGAAGAAAAGCGAGCTGCGAGGAATCATCCAATGATGCTCGCAAGGGCCTTTTGGATGAAGTGTCAACTGGGTCAGCACCCGAAGGAACCTATAGCAGCAGAAAAAAGAAGGCACACAGACATTCAGCCAAGGATAGAGCACAACTCGGAGGAATTCATTAAAATATATAAGGCCACTACATGACATAAGGATGGTACTACAAAATATATTTACAACAAAAGTAGACTACAAACTACCCTACGTCTACTATGCCTAAGGCGGAGGACACTGAGTCGCCTCAGAACCAGACTGCATAGCTTTGGCCTCGCCCTGCTGCTGCAATGCATACTCAGACAGCAAGTCAATGAGCTTGGGCCCATATCGTCTGCAGCGAGCGGAGTAGGCGGCGAAGGCTACCTCGGATCCATCCGCAGCCGTTGGCATCCGAGAAGTAATCTGGGGCAGGTCCAGCTCCGCCCCAGCCGCCATGGCCATCGCCAGCCCGACGGACGCCCCGATGCCCTTCTGCTTGCGCTTGTACGCTGCAGGCGCTTCGGCTGACAGAGCCTCTGCCAGGGAATCCACATCTTCAAGGGGTGCACCCTTCGGGAAGAGCTCCTGGTAGAAGCGACCAAGGACCTCTTTCGCCTTGGCAAGGGAGTTGACGACGGTGCTGCAGCGGTCTTCGACCACCACAGTGGCATCATCTAGAGCACTCCCGTGCTCCAGAGCACCGCGGTCGAACTCGATGCCTGCGGCATCTGAGACAAAAACGAAGAAAAATATGAAGAAAGGCAGCATAGAAGAAGATCCGTAGAAAAAGAAGCAAGTACAAAAGCTAACGCTCACCCGAAATAGCCTTGGCAGCAGCCATGAGCTTCTCCGCCACCCCTTTTTCACGAGCAGCCGTAACGGTGGCCAGCTGCTCCTCACGATCTGCGGCCTCCTGCTGCAGACGCTCTTTCGCTTCGGCTGCCTTCGTCAGCTCCAGCTCAAGGTGCTCTCTCGCACCAGCGGCAGCTTCGGCCTTCTGCTCCGATTGGCCAAGGCTCTTCTTCAGAGCATCGACCTCACGGAGAGAGTCATTATGCTCCTCTGCATTTACAACAAGCAAGTGTCAAAGAACAGGACCAGGATAAGCAAGAGAAGTACTACAAGGCAGACGAATACCTTGAAGCTGCCGCAGTTTCGCCTCCAGCGTCAGGCGTTCCTCCACCAGCCGCTTGGCCTCTTGGACAAAAGGCTGCAGCAACAGGCAATAGTAGTAAGAGCAGGAATTGGGGGCTACGCCCAACACAAAAAAGCATAAACAACATCAGCATAGGAAGACACTCGGGGGCTCCCCCCGTAACATCAAGCAGAAAAACTTACGTGCTCCGAAGGCGAACCAGCAGGCCCGCCTGCGAAATTTTGGGGCGCAACCACCAGCCTCTCCTGCACAGGCGGAACTGGCGCAGCGTCACCAGAAGTCGCCACCGTCTGAGGAGGAGGCGACGCAATGTTCGACTCCCCCATCATCTCGCACGCACCATCACTAGAGCCGTCAGAGGATTGCCTGCATACGAACCAATCAACGCAGGTGCAAAAATAACAAGGGAACAAAGGACAACAGTGGCAACAAGAAAACTTACGAGCCCAACGCGCTCAGGTCGAAGATAGGAGAAGCCCTTCAGGCCCTCTTCTCCTCCTTCTTTTCTTCCTTCTTCTCCTCCTTCTTTTCTTCCTTCTTCCGCTTTGCTGGCGGGTGCGGAGCAACAGCCCGCACAGGAATGGCAGGAAGGGGAGAGGAAGAACCCCCATGAACATCATCATGACGCTCAAGGCCAGAGGATTTCTGGGAGTCGGAGGAGTCGAGGCATCCGAAGACTCGCTGGAGCTCCGTGATCGCTTGCGCGAATGGTCCTCACTCGACTCGTCGGCATCCTCCGCTGGAGATCGCGCTGACGGTAGCTCGGACACGGAGTCCACCACTTCATTATCCGGGGCATTCGGATACCTTTCGGGCAACGGTGGTACCATGCCCGGCACTTTGAAGCTCTGCAAGATGAGAAGGAACTTTGTCAGCAAACAAAGGAAACAAGTACACAGCTGACAAAAACAAAAAGGGAGCACTACGTGCGCAAATCTACACCTTCGGTACGACCAACGTCGAAGAAAAGGGAGGAGTCAGCGACTTCCCCGGGATTTCTTCGTCGGCCTTGAACTTCAACAGCGCGCGAAGAGCCTTGTCAAGTTCCACCTCGGAGATTTTCTCACTCGAAACCCTCGTCGGATCATGGCGCCCAGAGTAAAGAAACATCGGATGCGCCCTCGCTTGGAGAGGCTGCACCTGACGCTCAAGAAACGTCTGGATGATGTCGACACCGTTCACCTCCTTCCCAGGAATCAGTTGGAGATCCTCCACCCGACGGTACAGGGCCTCTATCTCCGCCACCTCACCGTCTAAGATTTGGTTTTTCCAGGATCTTTTCTTCTCAATCAATTGGGAGGGGTCAAAAGGAACAAGACCAAAATCTTGCCCAGGCAGTACGGAGTCACGGATGTAAAACCATTTCCTCCGCCAGTACTGGACAGATTCGGACATGGAAAAGGAAAAGAATTGCACATTGGGACTGGGGGAGATGATGCAACCCCCAATGGGATACACACCATCCGAACCAGACTGCCTCTTCACAGAATAAAGCTTCCGGAAGAGGCCAAAGTGCGGCTCAATGCCCAGCCAGCACTCGCAAAGGGTGATAAAACAAGCAATGTGGAGAAGAGAATTGGGAGACAGATGATGCAACTGAACCCCATAGAAGAAGAGAAGTCCACGAAGGAAGTCATGGACTGGATACGAAAACCCACGCAAGACGAAGGCAAGAAACATAACCCGGTACCCAGATGGGGGACGGGGGATTACCTCATTGCCGGGGAGTTTGACGGCCGTTGTATCCTGCGGGATCAGGCCCCGCTCACGCAGTTTGCGGAGATCGCTCTCCCGCGTTTCTGATCGCCGCCAGCCACCATCGGTGACACGAGCAGCGGCGGTGCCCTTCTTGCCTCCGGCGGCGCTGGTCCCAACCGCAGATGAGGATTTCTTTGTCTTCCCCATGATGCTACAGCGGTGGTGGCGTTGGCAACGACGAAGGACAAAGAAAATGTGGAGGAAACTCTCAGCGCGCAGCAAGAATAGCTCAAGAACGAAGAGGCAGTGAATAGATGAACTGCTGCGGTGAAAAACAAACCACGATTTCACCAGAGATTATAACAGTGAAGACGACGCACGCTGGCCGTCCATCGAGAAGACCTAACGCCAACGGTAGATCTGGCCGTACACGTGTCAGCACCAAAACGAACCGTCGTTACCACGCCGTCCACTACGCGCGGAAATCGAGGAGACACTGTAATCATCTCCACGCCGCGCGTGACCGGTCAATTCAAAGTCAGCAAGTGGTACCCACGCTTCGTCCAGTCAAGTCATCTCTGGCGTAGCAGACGCTTGAGGTCATCGATCGTAAGCACTGACGTCATCAAAAGCTATACTAGCACTACTTCGGCTCCACAGCTAAGAGTACTCACTCGAATCTACGATTCGACTAAATACTCGGGGGCTACTCCTATCAGGAGCGCTGGCCGCGCACCCGACAGACAAAAAAGGACAAAATTACTTCTCTGAGTCCTACGTCGAGTCTACGACTCCACTACGGACTCGGGGGCTACTCCCATAGGGAGGATGGATTTAAGCATCCAAAATTTTTTGAGTCCTGCGGACCTAATGATTGAAACAATGCTTGAACTAAAAGTCTCCGCTCGAGTCTACGACTCGAACAGACACTTGGGGGCTACTCCCATAGGGAGCGCTGGTCGCGCACCCTATGAAATCTTCGACTGCGATCTTCCGGATTCGCATGCAAAAACTTTTTTGGCAACTCTGCCCCAACAAAACGCTAAGTGAGTAACAATCTCCTTGGCCACCCGAAGCATCTCCGAGGTGATAAATGTTCGGATGCTGCGTTTGCGACGCAAAGATAAGACCTACAGATATCATCTGATGGCCTGGCAACGCACCTGACTGCGCTCTGCTAGTATGAATCCGTACCAGCAGGTACGATGAAAAATCCCGACGGACGCGTTGGGTACACCAATTAAAATCACTGGAATTCCACTCCTATAAGTCCTCCGCGGCCTGAGTTGAATTACGCCAGCATATGTTCCAGGCCCGGGTTAAGGGACCCGAACCTGAAGAAGATCGTGTTGTTTCATCCTAAGACAGTTAACTGACCCTGATCCGTCGGGTGAGTCAGGCACACGCATCAACAATCCCTACACACACATATACCATTAACATATAGTTGCTTCCGAAGGATGGAAGAGTCCTCAGCCGAATCTACGATTCGACTGATCACTCGGGGGCTACTGACATCGTTATACCCTACGGGTACGTAACTTCAGCATACCTGGTCCAACCAAGGAAGGCCCACGGTAGATATACACTGGCCCATGAAGATTTTCGGGTGGCCAAGGCCCATACGTCTTCGGATCCTTGGAGAGCAAGACTAGAGGAGATAGGAAATTCAAAGGGGTAAAACCCTAGAACTTGTAACCGACTAGGACTATGCCCGGGACCTGCCTAAGTCTATATAAAGGCCAGGAGGGCACGTCCTAGGGCAACTCGACTCATACTTTCGCACACGCATCCACGCCAGATCGAATCTGCGCACCCTGTAACCTTCGGTTCCGCCGTAATCAAAGAGCAGACAAGCAGGAGTAGGGTTTTCCCTCCGGGGGCCTGAACCTGGGTAAATCTCGTGTCCCCTGGTTGCTTGTCTGTTAACCGTGCCACGATCTCCAGCATCCCCATCTTCTCCAGGGCATTGACGAGATTAAACCTCGTCATCAATACTGTTCCACTTGTCTTGTTTGATTTATAAAAATCATCACATGGCATTTGCATGCATTCATATATTTTTGCTTGTTTATTTTGATATGTGAATTTGGTGCTATCATTTTATGTGTAGATTTTTGTGCTAGTGGTGATTGTGATTGTGAGGATTGTTGCTACTCCCCCACCTACCAAGGCAAGTGGTGCTTCATATTTTTGTCCCAATATTTTGACTATGCATTAGAAATATTTTGTATAGGGCTTGCATGAATATTTTGCTAAGTATCTATATGCTATGCTTGGGAAATCCTAGTAGTTGTAGAATTGTTAGAATTTTCTCTAAGTTAAGATACTTGCTATTGCCATGCTTAGCCTAGCTAGTAGCAACCAAGGGTGGAATATATACATGCTATGGAAAATTTTTGCTAAGTCTTTGACTTATGTTTTTGCTTAATAAAACAACTAAGTGAATGAAACACCTGGGTGGAATGGTAAGTGCTTGGTGGTTTTTGGTTGAGTGGTTACACAAGGCCCATTTCTATGGTTTACCTTGTGTATCTCACTTGTGGATTGCCACCCAGGAACAAAGGGGTTTGAGATGCCAAATGTTAAGAAGCTTCTAGTGCAGCCACATGGCATTATGGGCTCTGCCTAGATCATATAGGTTGCAATAACTTAGCCATTTGGACAGTTGGTGGTAGTGGGATGATAGGTTGGAACGCGTCCATTTTGTCTAAGGGAAGGCTTCTGAAAGGTCCTGTCTTGGTGAAAATCAAGTCTTGTGGGGAAAGTGCACCACCTCTGCAGAAGGAAGAAACTAAGTACTTAGCCGTGTCCCCGGTAATGGACAACTTGAGCATCAAGACATGGAAGCTATCAAGAATCTCCTCATCCCAATTTTCTAAGTTAAAACTTGTGGTTGAACAAGGGTGAAGGTTCACCAATTTCTATTGGTGGTTCCTTGGGAGTTTTTGCCAAACAAAAACTTAGTGTTTTCAACTGATAGGTAAAACCTATTTTGAGCAAAGCAAGCCTAAGCTACACTTAGCCAAATTCATGTAGTAACTAGATGTTAATATTCTACCAAGGTATCACTTGTCAATACTATTCCAATGTATTGACCCACTGTGGCTATAACTTATGATGTTGCAGGTTACTCTGATGATGATTAGGGCTTATGAGTCTACACTCAACATGCTTGCCTGTGGCACATGAAGGTGAAGACTTTTATTTATATTGTTATGATAAACTCTTGTACTAGCCTATGGCTATGGAGTTGTAAAAGACTAAGTTATCTCTAGAATGACGATGTAATAATGACCTTTGTTTCTGTGTACTTCATCTTAAACTGTGGATGCTAGCAATTGATCTAGGGGCTAGCATTGCAATCGCAGGGATCTTTACCTTTATAAAGGTGGGATCTTATATTCATTGCCTAGAACACGCTAGTTTTCACTCTTATTGTTCTGTGAGTGTTCTCTTTTGCTAGCATTGCGTTTAGCTTTAGTTTTCTTCTTCTTTTTTTCTTAGAACTTTTTAGTTCTTCTTTGTAGTTAGGTGAGACAAGATCTCTGATCTTTATTGATTATTATCTTTGTGAGTTGTTTCAGATAAGTCGATTGGTGTTGGATAAGAGTAGAATATTTCATGCTTTTGGTGGTACAAAAAGAAGCTTGTTTTGACTATGACTTAGACTTTATCATGTCATGTTAGATGTTGCTTTGAAAATATGCTTAGTGATTATTGTTGTAGCATGTAACATCCCAAAACCATTGATCATGATCATCAAACTATAATCACTAAAATTAGGGTTAACAAAAACTTTGATTAAATAAAAACCAAATGAATGCATGTGTGTATGTGATGATTTGATGAATGCATGAATGGACTTGTGTGATTAACATAAATATCAAGGAATGGTTTAAGGATAAAATAACACCATCTAAAACATTTCCAAGCAGAAACAAATCAAGAGAAAATCAAAAACAAATCAAATAAGGCAAATGGTCATTTTTGCCAATCTTGCTCACTAGGTCACTTTGAGTGTTTCTAGTCCAAGATTTCAAACAGAAACTTTTCCAATTCTTTTCACACCTTGCAAGAACAAGTAAAAGTGAATCAAAGCCACCTTTCAAACTTACAGAAACATTTGGCAACCCCATTCAAATGACAATTCAAAATTGAATCTTTAACATATGTGAAGATCACACCTTTTCAAAACCCAACCAAACCAGTGCCCCTTGACCAATACAACTAACCCAATACTCCCTAGTATGTGCCTAGCAAACCCACCAAGTTTGAATCCCAAATTCAAATTTGGATTTCTTTCGGCCATTCCATCAAACACCTTGTGATCAGCAAACAACAAAACATTAAACACTATTTGCAGCAGTGAATTTGGCCAACCTTGTTCCCTCTCTGTTTGCAACAAGCTCTTTAACAATCCTTAGGACCACTGTGAGCAAGCCTTGCCATCAATGGTGACCATGCCTACAGCAAACTTGCCACCCCCATGTCACCAGCGAGCTAGAGGAAGCACTAGCCTCGCCAACATTGTTTGCAGCACGGACCACCGTCCAACGCCACCCTCTGTCCCAGCCCCGAGCATTGCCAGCCCCTGGACCACATGGCAAGGTCATGCCAAGCTTCTCTGCGTTCGAGCCGAGAGCGCGCTAGTGCGCTGCACGCGACACCAGCCCACAGACCGCGTGCCGCCCTCGCTGCTAGCATACGTGATCACCAGCACCCCAGCAACACCGTAGACATGCCCGTTCACCGCCGCGCAGATCATAGACTCTGTGCGCCATTAAACTTGCCGTTGGACCCGCCCAAAGCGCCACGACTTTCCGACCGTTCAGCAACGCCCCACGCCGCATGACCATGCCGTTGAGCTTCGCCAGGGAGCACAACACTGCCCCTTCCTTTGCCCATGCCATTCGCATGCTGTGCCGATGACACCGACGAGCTCCACCCGCGCCATTCGGTCCCCTCGTCGCACTATAAAAGGAGGCCACCCCCGTTCGATTTGAGCAAACCATCTCACTCCCCACCTCTCACTGATCACACCCACTCACCCCCGGAGCAAGGCGAGCACTAGGTGGCCGGAATTTCACCGAGGTTCGCCACTGTAGAGGAGGAGAGGCGCCGTTGATTGGAGCCGCCCCAGGAGGAGCTGCCAGTACCAGGAGGATCGCCATCGTCGACTTCGTCGTTCGCCCCCATCGCCGGCCATCGCCGGAGCCCCGGTGAGCTTCCCACGACCCCCAATGGCCGCTCTAGGGTTCTGTCTTGCCCGACATGGACGATGAATCGTAGCCATTGGATTAGAGTTAGACCGTGCGGCCCTAATCGCCTCGTACCCCTTCGCCACTCGCTGTCTCACTGGCGAGTGGGGTCGCTCACTTAACCAGCCCCCGCGCGCGCTGTGCGTAGTGGGCCTGCCCAGTTAAACATCCCGCGCGACCCAACAATTCAAACTTAGGTTTATTCTTTTAATTTCAAACTCAGTTCTGTACCTAGATTCAAAAATCAACCCAGCTCGATTCGCTAAACCAAAATGCATGAAACCAATTTTGTTAGAAAGGTACTAGAGTGCTTAATCCAAGCCTATTGGATTCAAACCATTTATATTTGTAGATCACCCATGGTAAAAATAACAAGGCAGCAACTTTTCTGCATTCAAACATTTTTCAAAATTCAACCATAAAAGCTTTTGAGTTGATTCCAACTCTCAAAAATCACATTTAACCATACCTTTCAGAATATATAAAAATATATAGGGTTACTTGCAGAAATAATGATCAAGAAATAAAAGAATGCCTCATAGGCCATTCTAGGAATTTTATTTAATTAAAATAAAAAGGTTAAACCTTATTAAAATGTGACACCACTTTAAATCACATTCCCATGTACTGAAATGTGTGGTGATGACATGTGTCAACATGATCCCATGTTTGAGTTGGAGAATATTAAATCTTGAGTAGTTTTTCAATGAGTAGAAATTACTTTTCTAAAATAAAATAAATAAGATAGGTGCTTTAATCTTTGTGATAATAGTGATGATGCTAGACCATCTAGTGCGAACCTTTGTGTGATAAATAGAAGTAATTAAGTATTATGTGGTGATTGTGTACCTAGTATTTATTTATAGACGCTAGTATCGACCAAGGATACAAGGAGGAAGGAGGATACTACGAGGAAGAAGTCGAGGATAATTTCAACCACTACTCTGCACAAGGCAAGCCTAATACTACTAGTTGAATTAGCAAGCTATTAACTTAGCAAACTTATACTACTATATTAGCAAGCTAAACCATGCAAGTTTTACTTGCAAGCTTACACCACTTGATACTAAATCCCAGTTTTACTTGCAAGCTTAATTCTTTTAGTTCGTTATCAAAGCTTTCTATCAAAAGTTTATTTAGTGACTTGTAGATATTAGAAAGATAGTTGAAGGTAGCATAAAGATCATAAAACTTGGCCTAAGTTAGATAAATCTTGATGTCATCCTGAGGCATGAGATTGAACTTAGCTAATTCCCACTTGTTTATTACCCATCATTAGTATTTACCCCCACCTGTAGATGCTAGTGCTAAGCATACAACTTGATCAACTTTAGATGGGAACACTTGATGAAAATGGTTATGAAAACCTTAGAATGATGAGTCATTCTACTGAATTTTTTTGACATGTGTTCTCGAACACCAGATGATTTTGATGATGAAAATGATAAGGCATGAGCCTTAGCCCTTTACAAAATTGATGGTTGTCTAGATGCGATACCATTCCAATTTTACCGTACAACCACAATACCCGAAATTTGGGTAGGGCTTGACTGGAAATATATATACCTTAGTATGGGTTCCCTTGCGGCCAAGGTCTGAGCTGAGGCTACCTTGTGAAGATTGTCCACCTATGCAGTACCCAAGATGACAGTTGGTCATGGTTGGGAGGCCAAACTCACAGGAGTGGTGCCTATACTAGGGCATGTAATGGAAAAAGGTTAGGATTGATTATCCGCATACTGAGTATGGTGAATTCAGGATTTGTTCCTGACAGATGTATCAAATGTTGTGGTGAAAGTGTACAATATCTGCAGAGTGTCAAACTATTCGAATAGCTGCGTCCGCGGTTATGGACAGTTGGAGTGGCCATACTATTTCGTTGTTAGATGTTTTCAAATGAATTATGAAATGACTTGTGACTTTGACTTGACCACAACAGAGTTGTGACATGAAATTCAAGTTCCCACTTAGGTGTTATAAAACTATCAACTAGCTTTCTTTGCTTCAGAACTTAGTAGAGATAAATCTGGCTTTTTGCAAAAAAACCTAGATCTTAGTACTTCCTATTCCAAAACCGATTCACTTGTTAGTATTAGTTTGCGAGTACTTAAAGAGTACTCATGGCTTTGTCCCTGGACATTACCGTGGCCAGACTATGAAGAGGAGTATCCGGAGGATGGACAGCAGGAAGGTTACGACAACTAGGATCATCTCTCATCGTCAGCATTGCCTGTGACCATGAAGATGGAGCTTCGCCCATGCTATCGTTATCTTTACGTTATTCCGCTGCTTGAATTGTATGAAGAACTGGATCATGAGATCCTTATTTGTGTAAGACCTTATGTATGGTTTGTAATGGATGATGTATTGTGATATCCAATCTATTATGTCTCGCAAAAATGGTAATCCTGGGATTGTGATGTATGGCATAACAGGCATCTGGGTTTAAAAATCTGGGTGTTGACAAGTTGGTATCAGAGCCATCCTGACCATAGGAGACCCTAGTTTAGAATGGACGTTTGAATCAAAAACTTAGTTTCAAAACCCAAGGAAGTGAGTATTTATGAAAATTTATTCTCATTCTTATCACTTAGACTCTTTCATGAAAATTCATGTTCCTCAAAAATTCTTGCAAACTTACATAAAATTTGACACACTTGATCACTCTACTAACTTACTCATCCTATATTCTTATAGATGGACGTGAAGTACAATAAGTTTTATCAGTTGGGGAATGGAGGAGACCTCATCTTTGAGCGTGACTTGGACCAGCTGGCAGAAATGCTAGAGCGTCCGCACCCCGAGTTCTTCGGAGCTCAGCTCAATGATCAAGAAGGAGAGGATTTGTAGTGGTTAGTTATTGCAAGTCTTTGAGGAAAGATTGAACCCCCCACCGCAGATGGAATTCAATTCACCTTAAGAGAGAACAACTGGCTCGATGGACTTGCCAGGGCCATGCAGGAAGTTCTTGCCCGTCTGTGTGGGCAGAGTATCAATCCGATCAAGGGTACCCACTTTGAGTTCTACCCAAGGCGTGATGCTATGGGACAGCCACTGGAGGCCCCATATCACCACGAGCTGAAGACTCAATTGGACCACCTCGGCTTCATGATGTATGACCGTCAGAAGGAGTTGGATAATGCCCACTCTTACGCCAACCACAAATACGCCATCGCCGCCAAGAAGGACCAGACCATCGCCATGCTAGTGAAGGATCGCCAGTCTCATCAACATCAGCTCGACAAGAAGGAGCGCATCATTGCCCGTCTTCGCCACAGGATCACGGATTTGGAGGAGACCATCCACGAGAGAGATATGTTGTTGGAGGAGAGGGAGAATGTAGGGGAAGACCTTCGTGGAGACCCCTACTCCTATCTCAGCGATGATGATGACTTTCTGGAGGATCAGGCCATGGACTTCTTCACCGATGAGGATGACTTCGCCTTCATCGATGATGATGATGAGGATGATGAGGACACTGACTCCGAGGAGTAGTAGCACTTGAGCACTAGCATTAGTGAGTTGTATTCGGTCCCACTGTATCGTAGTTTCACAGAATGGTTCTTAAAACCATCTGTTTTCCTTTGTTGTGGTGTGTGTTTGTATCGTGTTCTATGAATGAATGAAAAGCATGTTGCTAAAAAAACCTGGGTCAAACTTTAAAAACTTTCCAAAAACCCTGAACCTTAGAAATTTCCCTCTTTTCTCATGATCTACCTCAATCTTCAGATGCCTCGCGGAGGAAGCAGTTCATTCCCGGACCCGATGTTGTATATCTTGCAAATGTTGGTTTCTGACCACGAAGCTGAAAGAGCCGAATGTCAAGCCAACTTAGCCAGCCTTCAACACATCGCTCAGATCGCCAACAATAATCAAGGCCATGGAAATCAGGACAACCATGGATCTAAACTCAGGAATTTCTAGAACACCAATCCACCTGTTTTCACTAAGTCAGAAGAGCCCCTAGATGCAGATGATTGGTTGCAAACCATGGAGAACAATCTAGAAGTTGCAGGAGTGGAAGCTAACAAGAAAGTGTTGTTTGCCACCCACTATCTGGCCGGAGATGCAAGAGCATGGTGGAAAAACGTTCGTGCCATGACTGCAGGACAGATGCTGACTTGGGAAGAGTTCAAAGTCAAGTTCAGTAGAACCCATGTGCCACCGGATTTGATCAAGAGGATGAGAGATGAATTCAGGGAACTGAAGCAAGGAAGGATGACCGTAGTGGAATACCGTGACAAATTCTTGTCATTGGCTAGGTATGCCCCAGATGAGATAGATACTAAAGCCAAGAAGAAAGAGAGATTCCTGAATGGTCTGCATGATGAGATGCAGACAGTGTTAGTCAATATCCCCTTTGCTGATATTGAAGCCTTAGTTGACTCTGCCATTCAGATGGAAGGAAAGATCAACCAAGCCAATGAGAACCGCAAACATCGCATGATGCATCAACTAGGAACCCACCATACACCAAAGTATAGCCCCAACCCATCTCCAGGATTTGCCCCAAGAAACAACAGACCCCCGATGAACCGTCCGACCTATCCCAACCGTTGAAACCCAAGGCCCGGAGGAAACCACAACAACCCCGGCAACCCCAACAATTTCAACCGTGCACCGCCTAAGTTCAACAACAACAATGCCGCCACCAACATCAATACTGCCCCAAGGACTGGAAGCAATGTTGTGCCTGTGGCAGCAAAGGACAAGTCTCAGGTGACTTGTTATGAATGTGGAACCAAAGGTCACTATTCCAATGAGTGCCCCAAGAATATTGCCGCAACCCCCAATGCAAATGCCCCAACTCAGCAGCAGCGTTGGGTTCAGCCTGGAAGAAGGTTTGCCCCGGGGAATTCACTCAACCGCAATGGCCGTCTCTTTTTCATGCATGCTGAAGAAGCCCAAGAAGCGCCAGACGTCGTGCTGGGTATGTTTTCTGTTAACTCAGTACTTGCAAGAGTGTTGTTTGATTCTGGAGCATCACACTCATTTGTTACTGAAGAATTTTCATGCACTAGTAAGATTCAACCCACCAAATTGAAGCATGTTATGATTGTTCAAATACCTGGTTCAACCACCAAAGCTAGACAGATTTGCAAAGCCGTCCCTATCCGAATCCATGGAATATATTTTTATGCTAATCTAATAGTACTTGGAACTAAAGGTTTGGAAGTAGTACTAGGAATGGATTGGATGCCCAAACATAAAGGATTAATTGACTGTGCCAAGAAAGCCATAACCATGACCAGTACAGCCGGAATATGAGTCGAGCATGTATCGGAAACCTTGCCCCGTCAATTCAAGTGCAACAAGAGTATAGCCCAACCAACCATTGACCAAGTTCGGATAGTCTGTGAATACCCCGATGTATTTCCAGATGTTTTGCCCGGTATGCCCCCAGATCGGGATATCGAGTTTATCATTGAACTAATCCCTGGAAGGACCCATATCCCAGAGACCATATAGTATGAATCCGTCGGAACTAGTGGAACTGAAGAAGCAACTGGATGCTATGTTGGAAATTGGATTGATTCAACCAAGTGCGTCGCCATGGATATCACTTGTCTTGTTTGTGAACAAGAAGGATGGAGGTAACCGTTTGTGTACGGATTATCAGAAGTTGAATGATGTCACCATCAAGAACAAGTACCCGCTGCCAAAGATAGAAGATCTGTTTGACCAGTTGACTGGTGCCAAAGTGTTCTCTAAGATTGATCTTAGAACTGGCTATCATCAACTCAAGATTCGCGTAGAGGATATTCCAAAGACTGCCTATACCACCAGATATGGATTATACGAGTATACTGTCATGTCTTTTGGATTAACCAATGCCCCCGCTTATTTCTGTAGGGTTCACAGCATAGAAAACAAAAAATTTCCTACGATGGTAACTATGTACCAAGATCTATCTACTAGATACAAACAACAGGCGGATGTATATCCGTAGAGAACATACCCTTGAAGACCGACAAAGCTTAACGAGTTAAACTCGTGGTTGATGTATACGATCTCTTACTGATCTCAACATCGAGAGGAAGTCCTAGCGCCACAAATCAGCAGCGCATCCGTGCTCGCACACATGTACAAGAGACCGAGCAACCTTCGCCTACTCGATCCAGCGATGCAGCGGAAGCACAACTCTTTCTTGCCGAATATACACCGGGAACATGTATCTCGCTAGTCCGAGACCATGGGGGATAAATTCTAGAGGGGGAGAGAGATCCTTCATGAGGTGTGAGTGAGAAGTGAGGAGGGGGTGCCTTTTATAGGAGATGGGGGGGACCCCAAGGGGATGTCCGGCGCATGGGGGCTGCCCCCTTGCCCTCCCCTCATTCATGTGGGTGGGCACTCCACTCACAAAAATCCTTTCAATTCCCTCCACTCAAAATCCCACTCAAATTCCCATTAAATTTCAACTAAAATTAATGCAAACTCTCATTAAATAAAACTCCTTTTATTTATTCAGAATTTTGTCAATTACTTTAATTGAAAACACTCACATATAACCCCTTTCTAGTATTTCATTTCACATGCAAAAACACTTTCTGTAATTTCACCCGAAAACCTGTTTCGGTATCTAGTGAAATAAATTCCTGCGCTTGTTATTCTTTCCGGCATAAAACTTTTGATTCAATTGGATGTCGGTGTCTCTTAAGTGTTCCACCCTACGGTTTGCGAATAATGCGGACATGATCGAGACCCTTCTCCGATCAATAATCAGAAGCAGGATCTGCTACATTGAGATCCATGGAGTTCTGGTTTTGATCATGTTTTGCTCTAGGGAGAGTTTTAGTCAACGGATCTGCTACATTGAGATCCGTATGTACTTTAAAAATCTTTATATCTCCATCCTTGACATGTTCACGGATGGAGTGAAACCGGCGCTTAATATGCTTGGAATACTTGTGAGACCTTGGTTCTTTGGCACTGGCAATGGCACCATTGTTGTCACAATAGATCACCATTGGGTCCAACGCGCTTGCAACCACACCTAGTTCGGATATCCTTCATCCAAACTGCTTCCTGAGCCGTGACAACACCCGGATTTTTAATCCCAGATGCCTGTTATGCCGTACATCGCATTCCCAGGATTACATTTTTGTGAGACATAATAGATTTGTATATCACAGTACATCATCCATTACAAACCAAACATAAGGTCTTACACAAATAAGGATCTCATGATCCAGTTCTTAATACAATTCAAGCAACGGAATAACGTAATAGTAATGATAGCGTAGGCGAAGCTCCATCTTTAGGGTCACAGGCAATGCTGATGATGGGAGATGATCCTAGTTGTCGTAACCTTCCTGCAGTCCATCATCCTGGTACTCCTCTTCATATTCTGGCCACAGGAATAGCCAGGGACAAATCCATGAGTACTCTTTAAGTACTCGCAAACTAATACTAATAAGTGAAGGGTTTTTTTGTAGTAGGATACTAATCCCTAGGGTTGTTTTGCAAAAAGCCAGATTTACCTCTACTAAGTTCAGAAGCAAAGAAAACAAGTTGAAAGTTTTATAACACCTAAGTGGGAACTTGAATTCATATCACAACTCTGTTGTGGTCAAGTCAAAGTCACAATTCATTTCACAAGTTATTTTGACATCTAACGGGGGAACAGTATGGCCACTCCAACTGTCCATAACCGCGGACGCGACTATTCAAATAGTTTGACACTCTGCAGAGATTGTACACTTTCACCACAACATTCGATATATCCGTCAGGAAAAATCCTGAATTCACCATACTCAGTATGCGGATAATCAATCCTAACCTTTAAATTACATGCCCTAGTATAGGCACCTCTCCTGTGAGTTTGGCCTCCCAACCATGACCAACTGTCATCTTGGGAACTGCACATGTGGAAAATCTTCACAAGGTAGCCTCAGCTTAGACCTTGGCCGCAAGGGAACCCATACTAAGGTATATGAATTTCCAGTCAAGCCCTACCCAAATTTTGGGTATTGTGGTTGTATGGTAAAATTGGAATGGTATCGCATCCATACAACCATCAGTTTTATAAAGGGTTAAGGCTCATGCCTCAACATTTTCATCATAAAAATCATCTGGTGTTCAAGAACACATGTCAAAACATTTCAGTAGAATGACTCATCATTCTAAGGTTTTCATAACCATTTTCACCAAGTATTCCCATCTAAAGTTGATCAAGTTTTATGCTTATCACTAGCATCTACAAGTGGGGGTAAATACTAATGGCGGGTAATAAACCAGTGGGGATTTACTAAGTTCAATCTCATGCCTTAGGATGACAACAAGATTATCTAACTTAGGCCAAGTTTTATGCTCTTTATGCTACCTTCAGTTATCTTTCTAGAATCTACAAGTCACTAAGTAAACTCCAAGAGAAAGCTTTGATAAAGAAAACAAAGTATTAAGCTTGCAAGTAAAACTGGGATTTGGTATCAAGTGGTGTAAGCTTGCAAGTAAAACTTGCATGGTTTAGCTTGCTAAGATAGTAGTATAAGCTTGCTAAGTTGCAAGTGTTAGCTTGCTCAGTTAATAGCTTGCAAGTATTGGCTTGCCTTGTGCAGAGCAGTGGTTGAAGTTCTCCGCGGCTTCTTCCTCGTAGTATCCTCCTTCCTCCTCGTATCCTTGGTCGGTACTAGCGTCTATAAATAAATACGAGGTACACAATCACCAAACAATACTTAACTATTGCTAATCATCACACAAAGGTTCACACTAGATGCTCTATCATCATCACTAACATTACAAGATTAAAGCACTTGTCTTATTTATTTTATTTTTAGAAAAGTAATTTCTACTTATTGGAAAACTACTTAAGATTTAATATTCTCCACTCAAACATGGGATCATGTTGACACATGTCATCACCACATATTTCAGTACATGGGAATGTGATTTAAAGTGGTGTCACAATTTAATAAGGTTTAACCTTTTTTATTTTATTTAATTAAAGTGACTAGAAGTGCCTATGTGTCATTCTTTTATTACTTGATCATTATTTCTGTAAGTAAACCCATATATTTTTATATATTCTGAAAAGTATAGTTAAATGTGATTTTTGAGAGTTGGAATCAACTCAAAAGCTTTTGTGGTTGAATTTTAAAAAATGTTTGAATGCAGAAAAGCTTCTGCCTTGTTATTTTTTACCATGGGTGATCTACAAATCTAAATGGTTTGAATTGAATGGGATTGGATTAAGCATTCTAGTACCTTTCTAACAAAATTGGTTTCATGCATTTTGGTTCAGTGAATCGAGCTAGGTTGATTTTTGAATCTAGGTAGAGAACTAGGTTTGAAATTAAATGAATAAACTTAAGTTTGAATTGTTGGGTCGCGCGGGATGTTTATCTGGGATTGCCCACTACGCACAGCGCACGCGCGGGCTTGTTAAGTGGCTGTCCCCACGCGTCAGTGAGACAGTGAGAGGCGAAGCGGTATGGGGCGATGTGGACCGTGGGATCTAATTCTAATTGAACGGCTCGATTTCATCGTCCATGCCTGAACAGGACGCGACGAGCACGAACCCTAGCGCGGTCAGTGGGGGTCGTGGGAGGATCACCGGGGCTCAGGCGGTGGTCGGCGACGGGGGCGAATGACGAAGTCGACGACGACGATCCTCCTAGTACTGGCAGCTTCTCCTGGGGCGGCTCCAATCGACGGCTACCTTCTTCTCCAGCAGCGGTGGGCTCCAGCCAAATTCCGGCGATGCGCTGCTCTCCTTGCTCCGGGAGTGAGGTGGGGTGGTTCTGAGGGAGAGGGGGGTGAACTGGTGTAAAGAAAACGAGTGGTGGAGGCCTTTATTTATAGTGGCTGAAGGGGACCGACGGGCGCGGGAGCTTGTCGTGGTCGACGGCACAGAGTGCTACTGGCATGGGCGAAGGTAGGGGCGGTGCTGTGCTCCCTGGCGAAGCTCAACGGCGTGGTGGCTAGGCGTGGGGCGGTGCTGATCGGTCGGAACGCATTGATGCTCTGGGCGGGTCCAACGGTGATTTTGATGGCGCACAGCGTGCGTGGTCCGCGCGGCGGCGAACGGGCATGTCGGTGGGGTTGCTGGGGTGGTGGTGATCACGCACGCGGCGAGAGAGGCGCGCGGTCTGTGGGTGCTGGTTGAGGGTGGTGCACTGGCGCGCTCTCGGCTCGCACGCAGAGAGGTTTGGCATGGTCTTGTCGTGTGGTCCAGGGGCTGGCAGTGCTCAGGGCTGGGACATGGAGTGGCGGTGGACGGTGGAGTGCTTGCTAGACATACTTGCTAGGCTTGGTGCTGCTCCTAGCTTGCTGTCGACAATGGGGTGGCAAGGTGAGGCTCGGCATGCTTGCCATTAATGGCATGGTCTGGTTTACAGTGAGCTAGAGGGGTTAAACAAGTTAGATGATCTACTGAGGGTGTAGAGTGAGCTAGATAGGGAACAAGTTAGGCCAAAATTACTGCACACTATAGTGTTTGATGTTTGTTTGATTTGTATCTGCAAGGTGTTTGATAAAATGGCCGCAAGAACTTTGAATTCGAATTTTGGATTCAAACTTGGTGGGTTTGCTAGGCACACACTAGGGAGTGTCTAGTTAGTTGGATTAGTCAAGGGGCACTGGTTTGGTTGGGTTTTGAAAATGGGTGATCTTCACATATGATAAAGATTCAATTTTGAATTGTGATTTGAATGAAGTTGCCAAATGTTTCTGTAAGTTTGAAAGGTGGGCTTTGATTCACTTTTACTTGTTCTAGCAAGGGCTGAAAAGAATTGGGAAAGTTTTTGTTTGAAATATTGGACTAGAAACACTCAAAGTGACCTAGTGAGCAAGATTGGCAAAAATGACCATTTGCTTTATTTGATTTGTTTTTGATTTTCTCTTGATTTGTTTCTACATGGAAATGTTTTATATGATGTTATTTTCCTCTTTAAACCATTTCTTGCTATTTAGGTTAATCACACAAGTTCATTCATGCATTTATCAAATCATCTCATTCACACATGCATTTAGATGATTTTAATTAATCAAAGTTATTGTTAACCCTAATTTTAGTGATTAGAGTTTGATGATCATTGTTTTATATTTTTGGTATGTTACAAACCTTCCCCCCTTAAACAAAATCTCGTCCAGAGATTTGAAAAAGGAAGAAAAAGATTACCTAGGATTTAAAGAGATCGGGAAACTCCGTCCTGATGTGATCTTCGCGCTCCCAGGTAGCTTATTCTTCAGTGTGGTTTCTCCACTGAATCTTGAGAAACTTGATGCTTCGGGTCCTGGTAGTTCTGAAAGCTTCTTCCAAAATATGGATGGGTACTTCGGGATAGGTTAGGTCATCATTGATCTCTATGGTCCGATGATCAATGTTCTTGAAAACTTCAGTCTTCTCCGAAACTTCAAGGCATTTGCGAAGTAATGATATATGGAACACCTTGTGCACTGCTGTCATTTCCTCTGGCAGCTCCAATTGATATGATACTTACCCCCGACGATTCAGAATCTTGAAGGGTCCGATATATATGGGGGATAACTTTCCTTTGAGCAAGAAACGCTGCATTCCCTTCAAAGGCGACACTTTAAGATACACGAAATCTCCGATATTGAAAGCGAGGACTCGATGTCTCTTGTCGGCGTAACTCTTTTGTCTTGACTGGGTGGTCTTGAGGTGCTCACGAATCTTTTGAACTTTCTCTTCTGCCTCTCGTAGGATGTCGGGTCTGAAAATCTGACTCTCTCCTACTTCCTACCAATTTAAAGGGGTGCGACACTTCCTTCCATACATGAATTCAAATGGGGCCATTTGCAAACTAGCTTGGTAATTGTTATTGTATGAAAATTTTGTGAAAGGCAGACAGTCTTCCCACTTAGATCCATACTCTAGCACACATGATCTCAACATATCTTCAAGTATTTGATTTACTCGCTCCATTTGTCCATCGGTCTGAGGGTGATACGCGGTGCTGAAATCTAGTCGGGTTTCTAAACCTTCTTGGACTTTCTTCTAGAATCTCGAGGTAAACCGGGTTCCTCGATCTGATACAATGTTCTTGGGGACTCCGTGCAAACTGACGATTCTAGCGATGTATAACTCCGCTAGCTTCGAACTCTGGTATGTGGTCTTGACTGGTAAGAAATGGGCGACTTTGGACAATCTGTCAACTATGACCCAGATAGAGTCATTTCCCCTACTAGAAGTAGGCAATCCGGTGATAAAGTCCATTCCAACGGAATCCCATTTCCATTCCGGAATCTGTAGAGGTTGCAACAGTCCTGCGGGTCTTTGATGTCCCGCCTTGACTCTCTGACAGATATCACACTTGGCGATATAGCTTCCGATTTCTCTCTTCATCTTATGCCACCAAAATTGTTCCTTCAATTCCTGATACATCTTTGTTCCTCCGGGGTGGATAGAATAAAGAATATCATGGGCCTCTTTCAAAATCACTTCTTTCAATTATGAATCTGCTAGTACACAAAGGCGTCCTTTGTACCACAGAAATCCTTCTTTGTCTTATGTGAATCCGGGTACTTTGCCTGTACCGATGCGCCGTTTGATTCCGTCGATACTAGCTTTTCCTTTCTGCGCCTCCTTGATTTGACTTATAAAAGTGGGTTGAAGTTCTATGCTAGCCAAAAATCCTTCACTCACTAATTCCATTTGGAAATCTTCCATCTCTTTGTGCAGACTTGGTTGCTCCTTCAAAATCATGGATTTCAAGCGGCACGACAATCTGCTAAGGGCATCTGCTACCACATTGGCTTTACCGGGGTGATAGTGAATGTCCAGATCATAATCCTTGATCAGCTCAATCCATCTTCTTTGTCTCATATTCAGCTCCTTCTGAGTGAATATATACTTGAAGCTCTTGTGATCCGAATAAATCTCACAACGGTGTCCCATCAGGTAATGCCTCCATGTCTTCAGGGCTAGAACTACGACTTCTAGTTCAAGGTCATGGGTTGGATAATTCTGTTCATGCTGTTTTAGTTGTCGGGATAGATAAGATATAATTTTGCCTTCTTGCATTAGCACACATCCGAGACCGATCTTGGATGCATCACAATACACATCAAAGGGCTTCGTGATATCCGTCATGATCAAGATTGGGGCTCAAACTAATCTCCTCTTGAGTTCCTGAAAACTCGCTTCACATTTGTTAGTCCATTCAAACTTCTTGTCCTTCTTCAGCAATTGGGTCATGGGTCTGGCAATACTCGAGAATCCTTCTACAAACTTGCGATAGTATCCCGCTAATCCGAGAAATGCACGAACTTGGGTTTGAGTGGTTGGGGCTTGCCAATCTTCGACATCCTTCACCTTCGCAGGGTCAATAGAAATTCCTCCGGCTGATACAATGTGTCCGAGGAATCCTACCTCTTGTAACCAGAATTCACATTTGCTAAACTTGGCATATAGTTGATGCTCTCTAAGGGTTCCAAGAATGGTCCTTAGGTGTAGCTCATGTTCTTCTTCTGACTTGAAATAAACCAGAATGTCATCGATGAAAACAACGACAAACTTATCCAGGAAGTCCAGAAAAATCTTATTCATGAGATTCATGAAATAAGCGGGTGCATTGGTTAATCCAAAAGACATGACAATATACTTGTATAATCCATATCTGGTGGTAAAGGCAGTCTTTGGAATATCCTCTGCGCGAATCTTGAGTTGATGATAGCCAGTTCTAAGATCAATCTTAGAAAAAACTTTGGCACCAGTCAACTGGTCAAACAAATCTTCTATGTTCGGCAATGTAGAGGTCCCAACCTTTAATAAGGTAGAGATTCCTGTGTTTACAATGCTAGTCCCTCGATCAATAGCTAGAATCCACAGTTAATATGTAATAGCAAGAAACAAAGGTCATAATTACAACTTTATATCCAGGAATAAAATAATTCATTACATCTTACATAGCTCATTTGGCTATCTCATTACAATGCAGCAGAAATAACTATAGCATGGATTCCTTCATCTTCAAAGTGCCACATGCAATCATGTTGGTTGTAGACTTGTAATCCTAATCAACACACTTCACTAACATCAAACAAACCTGCAACATAATAAGTTACAGCCACAATGGTCAATACATTTGAATTGTATTGGCAAGTGATACTATGGTAGTATAGTGGAGTCTATCATCTATATGCATTTGGCTAAGTGGAGCTTAGGCTTGCTTTGCTCAAAATATATTTTCCTTATCATCTGAAACCACTAAGTTTTTGTTTGTCAAAATCACCCAAGGCATCTACCAATAGAAATTGATGATCCTTTAACCCTTGTTCAACCACAAGTTTTTTTAACTTAGAAAATTGGGATGAGGAGATTCTTGATAGCTTCCATGTGTTGATGCTCAAATTGTCCTTTGCCAGGGACATGGCTAAGTACATAGATTTTTACACTCTGCAGAGGTGGTGCACTTTCCCCACAAGACTTGATTTTCACCAAGACAAGATCTTTCAGAAGCCTTCCCTTAGACCAGAATGGACACGCTCCAACCTATCATCCCCTACCACCAACTGTCCATTTGGCTAAGTTATTGCAACCTATATGATCCAGACAGAGCCCATAATGCCAAGTGGCCGCACTTGAAGCTTCTCAACATTTGACATCTCAAATCTCTTTGTTCCTGGGTGGCATTCCACAAGTGAGATACACAAGGTAAACCATAGAAATGGGCCTTGTGTAACCACTCAACAAAAAACCACCAAGCAAGTCCCTTTCCACCCAGGTGATTCATTCACTTAGTTGTTTTATTATACAAAACACAAGTCCTTGAAGCATGAATATAATCCACCCTTGTTTTCTACTAGCTAAGCTAAGCATGATAGTATTAGTAATCTTAACTTAGGAAAATTCTACTAAGGTTTCATCAACTAGGATTTCCCATGGCATAGTTTATACTTAGCAAAAATTCCATGCAAGTCTTACTTAGAAATATCACTAATGCATAGTGAAAATAATAGGACAAAAGTATGAAGCACCACTTGCCTTTTTGGTAGAGATTATAAGTTCACCCCTTTATCTTGCAACAGTCACACTCTTCAAATGTCACTACAATTCAATCAAGCAAGGCACAAATTCAATCTACCAATTCAAGCAACCAACACATAATAATAAAAACAAAGCAATGCATGCAAGCATGCTAAAGTTTGTTTTATTTGGAAAAGTGGTTTCTAATAGGTTATAAACATTTTAAAACATATATTGGTCATTTATAAAAGTGGCAAAACCATTGGATATCAAGTTGGTGAAAATGGCCATTTAAGTCGTTTTTGTTTTGCTAGAAATGGTTCAAACCAAAGTAATATTTTCTAGTGTTTGACAAATACATTTTAAACACAAATGTTAGTGTTTTATGGTCAAGTGTTTTTTGTTAAAACCATTTGCAAAAGGTTTTACTTATAAACCATTTTTATACCAAAGCAATGTTTTATTTGTTAGAAATGCCTTTAAACAAAGTAATAATTTTTATAGGGTTCGCCAAATATATTTTAAATCATAAAAATTGGTGTTTAGGGTTAGAGAGTTTTAAATCTAATCATTTTCCAAAGTTTTTACTCAAGAAGCATTTTTAACACATAAACAATATTTTTATTTGACTAGAAATGTTCTAATTCAAAGATTTATTCTTTGGCTTCACCAATTATATTTTTCAATCCAAAAGTTGGTTTATAAGGTCAGTAAGTTCAAAGCAATCCATTTACCAAAGATTTTACCTTAAAAATATTTTTATAATAAATTTTATACTCAAATTATGCCTACACAAGTTTCTGCAAATACAACCAATTTTCCAGAAGCAATTCACTAAACAAAGAACAAGTTTGGAAAGTACTTGTTTTGATGATTCCATTGATATAAAATTTGCAAAATTTGGACGTGTAGATTAAAAGTTATGAATTTTACAAAATCTAATCACTAATAGATCAAATTTCTGTTTAAAAACCAGAGTCTGGCTACGTGTCATGTTCTTATTGGTCAATACCGGTTCGCGTGGATCGCGTGATGTGGATCGTTGGATCTAATTATATCTGAGCGGCTCAGATCACTGCGTACCTCTTCATTTAGTGATTCTATCATGTGCATCCGATTGAAATCCAACGGCCTAAAATGACTAACCTAAAACGGGCGGCGCTAGCGGCGGCGACTGGCGGAGGCTCGGTCAGATGGTGGTGTTCCCGGCGATTTAGGAAGCAAGAGAGAGAGAGAGAGAGAGAGGGCTCACCGAGTTCGCAGGGCGATGCTGATGCTCAACGTTGTCGTCGTAGGGCAGGTGACACACGAGGTTGACAATAATCGCTCGCCGGAGTTGTCCCTGGAGTCGGGCTTCCCTGTTCGTCATGGCTGGTGAAGCTACGGTGCACGCTAGAGGAAGAGGGAGGTGCCGTTAGATGCGCGGGAGAGTGGTGAGTACACGCGTGTGAAGGAGGAGGAGAGGGGCGGTCAGACGCTACCTGGGGAACTCGCCGGAGTGGAAACAGACGACGACGGTGCTTAGTGTTAACGTTGACGACAATGCAGAGCACGCGCGGGCGAGACGGCGCTATGGAGAGGTTCGCCAGTAGATGGGGAACATGCTTGCGTGGTCGAGGGGGCAAGGTGCGACGGTGGCTGGCCGGAATCGAAGGAAATGCTCGCCGGAGCAGTGGGCGTTCTCGTGCAAAATCTGAGCGGCCTGGTGGCAGAGGGTGGGTGGCTTCTAGGGGGAAATGGAGAGGGGGAGCAGGCGTCTAATCGAGCATGGTCGCGTAGAGGTTTTAGTACGACATTTAAGCGAATTAATAATCGGCATCAATGGCAGGAAACGGCCGGCGAGGTTAGCGCGCATGTGAGGAAGATGACTGGGAGGTGGGGTCGCTTCGTCGGCGAGAGAGAGAGGGGGATGGTGGGGTCTGGGTGTCAGCGACTGCGTGGGTAGGTTCACTGGTGTGAAGCGTTTTCTCGCGGGAAGAGAGGGAGTGGGCTGGTGCTGGGCTGGACTGGGCTTGCTGGTCCTGGTCTGGCTGGCACTACTAGGAAAATGGCTATAGGTAATCAGCACATCCGTGGCTCACATGGTTGAAGTGGCCCACGGCTAAAACAGGCATGGCTCACCTATGGGCAGTGCCTTACTAGTAACTAGAACAACCGTGGCGCACATGACCATAGTGCGCCACAGATATGTGTGGGCCAGGGCCCTGTTGGCCGCACGCCAAACATCTGTAGCGCACATTGGGTAGGTGCGCTACGGTTGTTTGTGTCAACCGTGGCGCACATGGAGGGGGTGCGCTATGCCTAAGCGCATGCCCCCCTCTGCTGTGAAACGGCCAGACACATCTGTGGCGCACTATGGCATGTGCGCCACAGATGTTACTCCTCCCTGTGGCGCACTAGGGCAGAGGGCGCCACGGATGTGTCGATTTTTTTTGACAGCACTTTATATGCACATGTGTGACCACATCCACCACCCCACACTTCACTTTCCCCTTCTTCTTCCTCCTTAGATCAAGTCGGGATTTTCTCCTTCCCACCTCAATTTCTCCACCCATTCACCATTTTTAGCATGTAGAACTTGCCTTGGATGTTACATAAGTAATAGAGGAAGGTCTCCGGTCTCTCATCTCCTTCTCCAGTCTCGCGCGCGCACCTCTCCTTTCCATCTTTCTCGCGATCGGTCTCTCATCTCGGTAAGTTGTCCATGTAAGGATGTTTTCATGTGTATATGGATGATATGCTCATATGTATGTAGATGATCGATGCTCATGATGTGTGTATGGAGAGGATCGATGGTCATATGTGTGTGTATATGGAGAGTATCGATGATGCTCATGCATGTGTGTATGGAGAGGATAATGATATGTTCATGTGTGTATGGATCGCTCTCTCTCTCTCTCTCTCTCTTGTGTTTGTATGTGAACAAGTTGCCATTTGTTTTGCCAAAATGTTGATTCATTTCCATTTTGGCAAGACTTTGGCATTTCGCAAAGGTCCTAATTTTAGGATAGGTCATGCCGAAATTTTCTATCGACCATTGCATGCATGCATTCATTATGTGGTTCTAATAGACTTCTAATTGTACCGTGTACACCGTGCAGGCAAAAATGGTCCGCATAATGAGCGAAGGCATTGTGACTAGATTTTTGAAATGTGCGATGGCCGACATGATACGAAATAACAAGACGGATACAAGATGTCCGTGCAGAAGATGCAAACTCAACTGGGTGATCGACCCAGATTCCGGGAATCTGCAGGCGCACCTTCTCCGCCATGGTTTCATGGATGGATACACTCGTTGGATAAGCGATGACGAAGACGATGGAGACGGTGAAGGTGGCCAACATGACGATGATCATCATCACGGCGAGAACGGGCGAGATGATGAAGAGTCTCCTGGAGATGGTGAAGGTGCGGAAGCAGACCGGGATGATGATGATCTAGATGCCGGAGGAGCAGACGACGATGGAACAATGTCAGGCTGGGTGCGGGACCCTTATGTGCAAGAGCTGCTTCTCAAGCAGACGAGTAACGCCAAGGCTGCCGCTAGAGAGAAAGCCAAGCTTGCGCAACTTGAGAAAGACGCGGTTACTCCATTGTATGAAGGATGCAGGCCCGATGATACCCGGTTGAATGTAACTCTCAAGGCTATGGAGATGAAGGCAAAACACAAATTGAGCGACGCAAGCTTCGACGATATGATGGCATTCTGGCACGATCGTCTCCCGGAGGGGAACACATGTCCAACTAGTATCGAGGACGCCAAGAATCGTCTGTCCTCTCGATCTACCGCACGTTAGATATCATGTATGCATCAACGATTGCATCATTTATCGGGGCGAGGACGCGGAGAAAACCACATGTCCGGTGTGCGGCGTGAGTCGACACAAGAAAGGGAAGAAAGCACCTCAAAAAGTGGTATGGTACTTTCCTATCACTCCTCGTCTGCAGCGCTATTTCGTGGACCCTAAGGAAGCAAAGCTCATGCGATGGCATGCGGAAAGGAAGAAGCCAGGAGATGATGATGACCCCGAAAAGGATGAGTTGCTGACGCACCCTTCAGATGCTAGCCAGTGGAAAGCATTGGACCTCGAATTCCCAGAATTCGGTGGAGATTCGAGGAACATCAGGCTTGGTGCGAGCACCGATGGACTCAATCCGTTCGGTAGCCAGAGCAGCACGCACAGCACTTGGCCCATGTTTGTATGGATTTACATCCTCCCTCCATGGTTGTGCATGAAGAAGAAGTACATACAAATGAGTATGCTAATTCAAGGGCCGAAACAACCTGGTACCGACATCAATCTGTATCTCGGGCTGTTGAAAGAGGAGCTAGCCACGTTATGGGAATCTAGAGCCAATACTTACGACGCCGTCGCACAAGATTATTTCACTATGAGAGCCGCGTTGGTCACTACGGTGCAAGACTATCCAGGTTGCGGGTATATCTCGGGGCAGGTTATCCAAGGATTCTGCGCATGCGTTAGGTGCATGGATAACACAAGCTATCTCCAACTAGAGAAAGATCCAGGGTCATCGAAAACCGTGTTCATGGCGCACTGGAGGTGGCTCGGCAAGAATGATCCATGGAGAAAACGTGGAGACCTGTTCGATGGCAAATCCTAGACCCGAGGAATCCCAGAGCCTAGGAGCAGCGAAGAAGTGGAAGAGTTGCTGAAAAACTGGAAAGATTGTCCTAAGCCTGGAAAGAAGCGAAAGAGGCAGCAATAAGACAAGCCGCTGATGAAGGTATGGAAAACAAGGTCTGTTTTCTGGGAGTTGCCATACTGGAAGTTTCTCCGCACGCCTCATAGCCTCGACATCATGCATATCACAAAAAACGTGTGCGAGAGTCTTGTCGCCACCATAATCAACATGCCAGATAGGACGAAAGATGGTCCGAAAGCAAGGCACGACCTGATATGCTTGGGTATCCGGAAGGAGCTTCACGGAGGACGCACTACTCCTGATGATCAGGAAGATGGCGGTGATCATGAGTCGGAGACGACACAAGGTCGTCGGAAGGGTAAAAAGTTCAAGAAGAATGAATATTACTGCCCTCCTTCTTGCTTCACTCTAAGCCAGGATGAGATCAAATAGTTTTTCAAGTGCCTTCTAGGAGTCAAATTTCCTTACGGCTACGCGGGCAAGATAAGCAGATAACTAGATGAGGCGAAGCAGAGGTTCAGTGGCATGAAGTCTCACGACTGTGCCGTGCTAATGACGCAGGTACTTCCGGTCGCACTAAGAGGGATAATGGACGAGCATGTCCGTGAAACGTTATTTGGCCTATGCAAGTTTTTTGACGTCATCTCTAGGAAGTCGATTGGCATGAATCAGCTCGGGAGGCTACAGGAGGAGATCGTGGTGATACTATGTGAGCTTGAGGTCTACTTCCCACCCGCATTCTTCGACATTATGGTGCATCTGCTGGTCCATGTCGTGGAGGACATCGTACAACTCGGGCCGATGTTCCTCCGCAGCATGATGGCGTTCGAAAGGAGGAACAGACACATCAAAGGATACATTCGCAACAGGTCCCGTCCAGATGGAAGCATAGCCAAGGGCTTTCTGTCCGAAGAGTGCATCTCTTTCTGCACGAAGTATCTAGACATCGAGAACCCTGTCGGTCTTCCTGTCAACAGGCACCTTGGCAAGCTCGACGGATCTGGTCACCGAGAGGGTCGTCGCATACTGCATGCAGACTTCAATTTTCGATGCGCAGACTTTGATCGAGCAAACCTCGTTGCGCTACAGAATTTAGAACTGGTCGATCCTTGGGTACAGAAGCACAAAAGGTTAATCGAGAAAAAGTACAGTGACCGGGGCATACAGAGGACGCAGGGAGAAATAATCAAAGAGCACAACTCAGATTTCACGCGTTGGTTTAGGCAGACGCTCCTTGATAATCCCCCGCGATCACATTCTTCTGACACGGAAAAGATCATATTCACCTTGTCACAGGGACCGATGCAAAACCTGGTGACCTATCAGGCGTATGATATCAACGGCTACACATTCTACACGGAGGAAAAGGACAACAAGTGTGATTATCAGAACTCAGGCGTAACATCGGAATTCTACACCGATGACAACGTGAAGGAAAGATTCTACGGAAGAATCGAGGAGATCTGGGAGCTTGACTATTGTGGAGAAAAGGTGCCGATGTTCCATGTCAGATGGGCAAAGAGCGTCGAAAGAGAAGACCGGTATTTCACAACCATGGTTATACCTGAAGCAGCCAAATCCAAGGCTGCCGGTGCAAACGTGGCCGCGAAAAATGAACCGTGGGTACTGGCTACCAAAGTGGACCAATGTTTTTTCATTACCGACCCGACAAAGCCTAGCCGTGTTGTCGTGAGGAGAGGAAAAAGAAACATCATCGGAATGTATGGAGTCGCCAACGAGCAAGACTTCGACCAGTATGGTGATCCAAATATTGAAGATGACGACGACTACGATGCAGCAACATACATCACAAGAAGAAAAAGGACGACCCTACCCAAAAAAGGTAGCCCGTTCGAAAGAAGAAACATTAAAGTGCCGGGGCTAAATTATTCAACCGCGACAAAGAAGGGAAAAAAGATTGTAAAACGCTAGCTCAAAAAATATTGTAAAACGCGTGGTCGAAAAAAATTGTAAAGTGCGGGTGGTCGAGTAGGGCCGTGCCCGATTCATATTATTATGGACAAATTATTATGAAATTTAGTTATACTTTGAATCATATTATTTGTACCACTTTTATGACATATATTATCACTTTTGGGCATTTTTGGAACATTTAAAAGTATTTATAAAATAAAAACAAAAAAAATATGGCATATATTACCACTTTTGGGCATTTTTGGAACATTTAAAAGTATTTTTAAAATAAAAATAAAAAAGGGGGGCACCAGGATTCGAACCTGGGTGCTTAGAAGTTTAGAATAGAGCAATGGGCAGAACCAGTGGGATAGGGAGTGAATTTGTTAGATAGTGGGACGGCTCTTTTCTTATACAGTTGCTAGAGGAGATAGGCGTAGCGCACTCTGGCATAGTGCGCTATGGATATCCGTAGCGCACTATGCCAGAGTGCGCTACGCCTATCTTTGTCTTATCCACGTGCACGCAGGCACACGTCCCTCATCCCCATTCAACCGCGCCCACCCATCTCCTGCCGGCCGCCGCCGACACTATCGATCCGCCGCCTCCCCAGCCCGTGCCACTGCTAATCCGCCGCCACCGCATCCCAGGAGGAGGAGGCTGCCACGCCAGGAGGAGGAGGCCGCCTTGCCCGCGCGCTCGTTCCGTGGAGGAGGAGGTCGCAGTCGCCACGCCAGGAGGAGGGGGTCACGCTCGTTCCGTGGAGGAGGAGGTCGCAGTCGCCGCGCAGTCCGTGAAGGAGAAGGCCCTCATCGTCTGCATGCTCGTCGTCGTCCTTGTCTCGGAGGTGAGCATCACCCTCTCCCCTCTCCCCCTCTCTCCCCTCTTGTTGCATCCATTCACTTAGGGGATTCAGAGTAGGATTCAGAGTAAGGGTTCAAAGGTTAGGGTTCAGTTAGGAAATGTTCAGATTTTCTTAGGATTCAGAGTAGGGTTCAGTTAGGAAATGCTCAGAGTAGGAAATGTTCTTAGGAAATTCAGTTAGGAAATGTTCAGATTAGGAAATTCAGATTAGGAAATGTTAATCAGTTAGGAAATTCAGATTAGGAAATTTAGAGTAGGAAATTCAGATTAGGAAATTCAGTTAGGAAATGGTTGCATGGTTTATGGTTGTTCAGAGTAGTGGTTCAGAGTTAGGATTCAGAGTTAGGAAATGTTCTTAGGTATTATGAAATCATAACAGTGGTTTTGTCTTCATGGTTCATGGTTGCATGGATTAGCACTGCAAGCAACTTCCTTTCCTAGTTGTCTTAGCCCCTAGATAAATTATTCTGAGATGAACATTATTCTGAATTTTTATTTTTGCATGATTGTATGCTTGCCTATGTAGATGCTTATAAGATGGACCTTATGCCTGTGTGGCATACACCAACTGGTAGCATGTTAGCATGTTGACCAAATTTGTTCTAGCTATCTCTCTTTAGCATTTTGGGTCTACAAGCCAACTTGTATGAGACACGTTGAGAGCATGGTGTTTCAAAATCTCAGAGAAACAACATAACATGGTAAAGATACAAATGAAACTATTTTAATAGTTCAAATAATGACCTGCAGCTAAAAAATTGATGGTTCTCTGTACTATATGAAAACAATGCATTTATGTAATTCATTTATCACCAGTAGCTTTGACCTGTCAAACAAAGAAAAAACCCTGTCCATGTGAGTGATTTGTGGAGATAAGATGTTGTTATTGCTGTAGAGGAGGAAATTTTTGCACATGTTGCTGCTATTATTGTTGTTATTGTTGTAGCTATACATGCTGCTGTTATTGCTGTGAAATGTTGCTGTTATTGCTGTGCAGTGTTGCTGTTATCTCCTATGCAACATATCAGTTTTGAAATGGCAAGTCCATGATGTAGGTGTATGATCTGTATGCATGTTCTTGTATGAAATGAGTCCTGATTTTTGCCGGAATGTTGATTAACTTTCGTTTCGGCAGAAATCGGGCACTCCTAGTTTAAGAAAATTAGCAAAGGTCATGCCGGATTTTTCCGTGCATTTAACCAATTATTTGTTTTTTATTAGTGCAAAGATGTGTGACAACGACGAGGCTGGATGTTCTAAGCGCATCAGCGCTGAAGGAGAACTCAGACCTCCAAATAAACAATTGACATTCTGGGAGGCGGCCAAGTGGCTAGAAGACGATGCAGAATACCATCCTTCAGAGAGCGAGGATGATGAGATGGAAGACACGGAGGAAGAAGCCGAAGGAACGGCGGACGATGAAACCACTGATGGCGGCGAGGGCACATGGAGTGGTAGCAATCCTCCTAAGAAGAAGAAGAAGCCGAAGGACCGGCGCCCGAACACGGTCGGCACGGTCAGGGAGGAAATTACCGAAGTGAGCCCATCAGGGGTTCCTTTGGAGCCCGCCCTTGTCGTCAAAGGGTACGGTGGGCAAGTGGCGGCGATTACCCGGACAACCATCTCGATCAACACCGAGAATCTCCGGCATAAAGATAATGGCCACTTGCGCACACTCCTCTTCGAGAAGCTGCAAGCAAGATACAAGTTCCCCGCTAAGTATCAAAACACAAATTATCATGGGAACGAAGTAAACAAATCCGCCCTCACAAATATGAGCACCGCCCTGGCTAGCTGGAGAACCCGGATAAAGAAGAAGATCTATAGAGAAGGCAAAAGTCTCGAGGAGATCCAGAAGATTGACCCGCAGATCACCGAAGATCAGTTCCGGGAGTTCAAGGAGAGGTGTGAATCCGAAAGAGCCCTGGCCAATAGTAATCAGGGAAAGGTGCTGCAGGCGATGAATATAGGTCATCACCATCTCGGATCTGGTGGATACAGAACCGCGGAGGCCAAATGGAATAAGGAGGACGAAGAGTATAGATCCAAGGGGATAGAAAACCCCTTTGCTAAATTCGAACCCGGGCAGGTTCGAAACTTCATCAGGGCCCGTTACCATGTGGACCCAAAAACCAAACAACTCACCGCGGATCCTGCGGTGAAGGAATTCGAGGAAATTGTGGTAAGTATAATCTAATTACCGCGGATCAACTCGATTGCAATCTAATCAATGATCTAAACGATTCACTATTACTTCTTCTGCAGGAGGAGAAAATTGTTGCTAGTCATGGATCCCAGGGTTCCTCATCCCAGGGGTCGACGGCAGCCACCCGGTGGGATAACCCTTTTAACAGGGCGATGAACCGGGCCAAGAAAATAGAGCCGGTTACGAAGAAGCCGTCGTCGGCTGGCCGTCTGGCCGACCTCGGGGGTAAGAATTGGGTGGATCATTTTGGTCCACCGCTGAGGACGCATGTGGCGCCGTCGGGAAGGAGCGAGGAGGAAAACCGCGAGGTTCAAGAACTTAAGGCACAAGTGGCGCGGATCCCGCAGATCGTCCAAGACAACCGGGCAATCACCCTCACATCCTTCCTGCCTACCTTGGTGGAGTCAATAGCGAACTGGAGTGCAGGTGGTCGAGTAGGGCCGTGCCCGATTCCAAGCATGGTCAGCAGCCACTCGAACAACGCGGAGCCGACGAATCAGGCGAACTACGTGTTCGTGATTCCGCCCGCTAGCACCACGGCGCCGCAAGTGTTGGTGACTCCCCCTGCCATCACCGCGGCGCCGGAGTACATGTTGGTGCCCCCCTGCCATCGTCGCGGCGGCACCGGAGCTCCAAGCACCCGTCGGTAGGGAGAATACACCGGCGGCCAGCACCGCGCCATCAAGCAGCCCTTCCGTCTCTTGCACGCCCGTCGCCGTATGCGGTGTGTCGACATTAGCCGATCTCGACGCCATCACGGTAAACAAATTGCTTTAATTACCGCCTTTCATGCCATCTATTACTCTTATGGCATCTCTGACGATGCCATACATGTTTTCCGTAGACGGATGTTCCTTGCACTCTCTTATGCTACGTGAACAACGAGCTGAGGGATGTTGCCAAGGGTACCATCGTTCAACCCTTGCAGCGCACGTTCCACTCAAGGCCGATGCCAGATAGCGTGCACAGGGTTAAAATTAGTCGGGTGCTAAGGGGCTGCGACGACCTGGAACCTCCCATTCAACCCCCAGGAGCGGATGAAGAAGAGCCGTCTGTCCTCAGAACTTGCTTCGGCTTATTCTTGCTATGGCCAAAGAGCATGATCCGTTTGGGGATGGCGGGGGCCATCACGCCACAGACAACAACACCGCCTGTCGTGCCAGCGACAAGCAGTGGAAAGGACCCCTTTACCGCCCTCGCCGTCACCTCCACGCGATGGGTCGGATGATCATGTTGATGATATGCACATGGCACAGGATCCGGCCGAGGACGAAGAAGACTGGAATGATCACTTCTTCAGCACTCAGTTTAGCAACGAAGACCTAGCTGGTGGCCCCACAGAGAAAGCCACTATCACCAAGCGTCTGTTTGGTTCTCAGGAGACGCCTCCAGCTTGCGCCTTTACAGAGCCAGCTGATACAACCAACCAGCCCTTTATTCTAAGCCCTAACACACTACATAGGGCGGCCGGTGCTCAGATTGCGGTGCCTGCCCGCTCTCCAAAAGGAAAAAAAAGGGCAGGAAAAGAAAATCTAGCAGCTCGAGCCAGCCGGTGGCGTCAACAACTGCGAATCCGATCAGGTTTCGGGACGGGCCACCAAGACCCGAGGGTATTATGTGGAGGATTCATGTGGCGGGTGAGCCCATGCTACCTAAGAATTTGCAGAAGCTCGCCAGTTCGGAACTGCAGAGTGTGCATGATGGCATGCTGACGATAGAGAGACGCCTTCTATCGGAGAAAGATCCCTCGCACCCGGTATTCGTGGTTAAGGTGCCACCAGGCTTGGGCTTCATCAACAATTCCCCTACGGATCTGTTCTTCCTGCGGTTCGATGACATCTTCAATATGTTCCACCTATACCCGCTGCACTATACCATGGTCCGTCTCTTTTCTCTCAGCCTGGCCATGCAGATCATTAGAGAGAACCCACCGGGCATCGCTATAGTGGACCCCTACTACATGCGTGACGGCTGCTTGGGTTCCCCCGCCGAACGACGTATCGTGGCCTCGTACCTAAAAAGAATCCTCGTGGCGAACAAGAAAAATGAATACATTCTCGTGCCTTACTTTCCCGAGTAAGTCGTTATTCACTCGCCACCGTCGATTGGCTTTATTAGATCATCATCATTCTTTTTCCAACACATTCCATTTGAATTTTTTGCGCAGAGATGAACACTGCACGCTCATCTCCTTATCGCCGAAGCATTCCCACGCCACGTATTTCGACTCGGGGAGTCTAGAAAAGAAGAAAAACTACGACAAGATCAAGGAAGTTCTAGATGATGCTCTCACTGGCTTTGCCTCGACGGAAGGCACCACCTTTGTGCGTACGAAGGACAAGTTCGGCAGGCACGTCTTCAACCACATAACGGAGTTCCCCTTCGTGAAGCAGCCGAAAAACAGTAAGAAGGAAGCCTACTACGCACTCCATCACATGAGGGCATTCCTACTTGACCAGCAGAATTCTACGCTGCCAGATCATCTCAAACAGTGGGATGAAGCAAAGGCCAAGATCAATGATTCAGATATTAGACAAGAGATGTATCGCATCTAGCAGCAGTTTGGGGCAATCATATTTCGTGATGTCATGACTTCGGGGGGGGGGATCTTCTATGGAGGAAATATCCTGAATAACCGTGACATAGAAGATCGCCTAGAGATGCAGGGTGACTATAGGAATTTCATGACGAGACAAGGCGTCCTCCCGTTCCCTAAGCCGAGCCAGAAGGCTTGATGTTGGCCTAGTTGTAGTTACAAACTATAGATGACCTTTGTGTGTGTGTGGACAAGTGTACATGCTACTATACTTATGTTATTAGGTTTATGAATCATCGCTTACTTATTTTGCTTATTATTATTATATATCAATCAATGCTTGGTTTTTTGCTTACTCTTTGGTCCTTTGCTCACTTTGGTCCTTCTTTTTTTCCTTACTCTTTTTTCGAGAATAATGCCGATGATTGAAACGTCGTGGCACACTATATATGTGAATGTGCTACGATGGGATTGTGAGCCTTGTGATATGCACAAGTCCAGGTCTTGTGCATCCTACTTGGCTCACCGTTCCATCGTAGCATATTCCTGTGTCCAACGACCTATGTATATATATGAGGCATTCTTTTCGAGTTATTTTTGTCTTTTTCGAGAATAATGCCGATGATTGAAATGTCGTGGCACAATATATATGTGAATGTGCTATGACGGGATAGTTAGCCTTGTGATATGCACAAGTCCATGAATTGTGCATCCTACTTGGTTGACTGTTCCGTCGTAGCATATTCCCGTGTCCAACGACCTATGTATATATATGAGGCATTCTTTTCGAGTTATTTTTGTCTTTTTCGAGAATAATGCCGATGATTGAAATGTCGTGGCACACTATATATGTGAATGTGCTATGATGGGATTGTGAGCCTTGTGATATGCACAAGTCCAGGTCTTATGCATCCTACTTGGCTCACGGTTCCATCATAGCATATTCCTGTGTCCAACGACCTATGTATATATATGAGGCATTCTTTTCGAGTTATTTTTGTCTTTTTAGAGAATATGCCGATGATTGAAATGTCGTGGCACAATATATATGTGAATGTGCTATGACGGGATAGTTAGCCTTGTGATATGCACAAGTCTAGGAATTGTGCATCCTACTTGGCTAACTGTTCCGTCATAGCATATTCCTGTGTCCAACGACCTAGCTAGTTATATATGAGGCATTCTTTTCGAGCTACTTTGGTCTTTTTCGAGAATAATGCCGATGATTGAAATGTCGTGGCACACTATATATGTGAATGTGCTACGATGGGATTGTTCGCCTTGTGCTATGCACAAGTCCATGTGTTGTGCATCCTACTTGGCGTACAGTTCCATCGTAGCATATTCCTGTGTCCAACAACCTAGTTATATATGAGGCATGCTTTTTGAGTTTGCTCTTTTTGATTTAGGAGTACTTTCTATAAGTGTATCTTCATATGCGACTTTAATTATACATGTTTTTTCAATCACCGGTTAATTATTATTGTCAACTTGTAGATGACGTGGTACGTCGTGTACAAGGGACGGGTTCCCGGAGTCTACGATGATTGGGAAGACTGCCGGAGACAGGTGCACCATTTCAGCGGCAATATCTACAAAGGGTACAACACTATGGCGGAGGCGGAAGCTAGATACACGCGCTATCTAGCGGGAGTTAGGACAAGGAACCGGATGAAGACCTACACCTTCGTCGCGGCGGTGATCATGCTTATCTTCTTTGGTTGTTTATCCCGCGTTTGTGTCTAGGTAGTTTAGATGTCTACTCGAGTTTCCGAGCTCTAACTTGTTCGATCGACACATGTATTCGCATGTCACCAACTACTACTTTGTAACTTGATCGAAACAATGTAACTTATACTATGTATTCATGTACAAGACTTATCTATATGTATTTGTTTCAATCTTGTTTTTCATATTGTGTATTTATATATATAATTTTATATCTTGTATCTGTATGTGTATATCTGCTGTAATATTGTATATAATCTGTATTGTATATAATCTGGCTCGAAAATTTAAAAAAACAAAAAACACACCTGTGGCGCACATGATCTACCTTCTGTGGTGCACTACACCTAAAGCGCACTATAGAAGCTTAGTGGCGCACTGGGAGTGCGCCACAGAAGATCCTACGCGTAGCGCACCTGCCCACATAGCCGTGGCGCACTAGCAGGTGCGCTACGCCTATCTCGACGCAACCGTGGCGCACTAGGTAGTGCGCCACGGCTGGGAGATAGCCGTAGCGCAAGGCACGTGGCGCTAGTGCGCCACAGATGATCTTTTCAGGTGCGCCACTAACTGCTGTTTTCCTAGTAGTGTGGTTTCCATTTTTTGTTCTGTTTCATTTTTCTTTTTCTATTTATATTTTTTGTTTTTGATTTTAGTCAAATGATTTCAAACCTTTGCTAAACTTTGAGTATACTTTAATACTGTTTATTAACATATTCTGAAGTCCAATTTAGAATATTTCTTTTATTCTTTTAGGGTCTATTATTTATTTTAAAAAATAGACATTTGTCTTTATTTCAAAAAGGATTTAAATATGTTTTAAAAACTCTATTTGAATTCTAAATTTTTCCAAACCTTTTTCAGTAGGTTTTATTTATACAAAATAATTTCACTTTGAATTATTATTTAAAATACTTTAATATGTTTTAATGTTCATTTAAATTGGGAAATGTCTTTACCTAAATGAAATTGGATATTAATAAATCCTTATGATTTTATTTAAATAATCCTTTACTTTTGTTACTAAACAAAAATATTTTATTTTATTTGCTTGGCCAAGTTTTAATTTGGCTTTTTTTAAAATAGTCCTTGTTTATTTATTTCTTCCTTTGTTTTATAAAATCCATATCTTTTTATTTAAAGATCAAAAAATGGTGATTCCAACTTTTAAAATATTATTCAATATTTGTTTATCTTTTAAATCCCTTTTCATTCAAAGTTTGTTCAAGATGGGTCTTTGATGTTTCCATTTGGAACCAAAAGTTTCTTTTCACCCTAAATTTCAACAATTATTTATTTTGTTTATTTATTTTTCATATTTCAAAATTTGGAAAATTTTGGGATGTGACAGGCTACCACCCTTAAAAGAAATCTCGTCCCGAGATTTGGGGAGGCTAGAGGTTACAAGTTGGCTTCAAGGCAACTAGGGTACTACCACCCTTAAAAAGTTTTCAACTAGATTACATCTTGGCTTACTTGGGATCTTGATGAAACTTCTCTAGACACTTGTTTGCATAATGGCCTAGCTCTTTGCATTTGAAACACATCACTTGGCTATTATCCTTCTTCTTCTTTTGTATCAATTCCTCTTGTTTATTTCCTTGGTTCTTTTTCTTTTCTGGGCAATCACTAACATAGTGTCCCATCTCTTTGCAATTGTAACATTGCAACTGGCTTATGTCCTTCTTCTTCTTTTTGGGTCTCTCCAAAGCTAGGAGTTTTTCTAGTTCATGCTCTTCATATCTCACCTCAAAGGTGGGAAATCTTTCTCTCTTCTTGGGGCAGTTACTAGAGATATGACCTTCTTCTTCACAAGAGTAGCAACACTTTGTGGTCACTTTGGATTTGGCCTTATGAGGCATAGTTCTGACTTTGCCTTCATCTTTCTAGGTAGAAGTTGTTCCCTTATGGAGGTTTCCAAACATTTGATGCATTCCATCTTGCTTCATTTGTTGAACTGTAAGATAGATGGGGCATTGTATAGGGACATGATTATTTCCTTCACATAGGAAGCATGTAGCTTGAGATGTGGGGCATTGATTAGTTGGATGTTTCTCTTCACAATTAGGGCATTAATCTTTATGCTCTTTGGAAGTGTGATCCATGTCTCCACAAATATTGCAAGCTTGAGTTCCTTCTATAATATCATCCTTGACATCATTGTTGTCACAAACTCCTTGGGAAGGGTTGTCTCCCATGTTGATCATTTGATTTGTCATCCTTTGCAACAATTGGGTTTGGGTTTCCATAAACCTTTGCATGGTTGTGTATAACTCATTGTTGTTGGCCCAAAATTGACCAGTCAGTTGGTTTAACTGGGTTTGGGTTACTATGAGTTCTCTCATGTGCATCTCTTGGTTGTTGTTGTCACCATTCTTGATGTTGGAGTTTCTTGGAGAAGTCATCTGTTTGGGTTGGATTGGGATTAGAATAGGAAAATATTTCTAAGGAAGAAGTCTAATCACACACATCAATACACACACGCAATGTGCAAGCAATCACAAACAAACATCCCAATCAAGCAACAAAGTTCAAGCACATTTTTAGGCAACAAAATATTTTTTCTACACCACATAAGTTGGTGTGTTTGATTTATTCTAAACACTAATATGGTGGTCCAACTACATGGTTTTCTTGAGGTCATTCCATTCTTATTAGTTGTTTCTTCATGAATAAGATCATTGTATCCTTGGAAAAATTCTTGTATCTTGGTCACAAAACATCAAATGTGATGATGGTTTTTTCTAAGTTGTGTTTCCTTAGTCTTCAAGTCTTGAGTGACATTTCTTGTCTCACTTGTAATCCTTGGTGATGTCCAAGTTGAAGTCCTTGATGAAACTAAAGTTGAGGTCTTTGATAATGTTGAAGTTGAAGTCACTTGAGTTAGTGAAGTCCTTTGCTCATGGTTGAGGTCTTGTCCATCAAGTTTGAAAACGAAGAGATGTAGGATCAAAACCAAAAATGGTTGGGGAAAGAGTTTACAAGATTGTTTGTAAATAAGTTTTGGAACAAGAACAACTCCTATTTTTTTAAGGGGTTTTGTCCAATCTTAGGGTTACAATCCTACAGGCAACACAGTGCTCTGATACCATCTGTAGAGGTCCCAACCTTTAATAAGGTAGAGATCCCCGTGTTTACAATGCTAGTCCCTGGATCAATAGCTAGCATCCACAGTTAAGATGTAATATCAAGAAACAAAGGTCATAATTACAACTTTATAATCAGGAATAAAATAATTCATTACATCTTACATAGCTCATTTGGCTATCTCATTACAATGCAATAGAAATAACTATAGCATGGAGTCCTTCATCTTCAAAGTGCCACAGGCAATCATGTTGGTTATAGACTTGTAATCCTAATCAACACACTTCACTATCATCAAACAAACCTGCAACATAATAAGTTACAGCCACAAGGGTCAATACATTTGAATTGTATTGGCAAGTGATACTATGGTAGTATAGTGGAGTCTATCATCTATATGCATTTGGCTAAGTGGAGCTTAGGCTTGCTTTGCTCAAAATAGATTTTCCTTATCATTTGAAAACACTAAGTTTTTGTTTGTTAAAATCACCCAAGGCATCTACCAATATAAATTGGTGATCCTTTAACCCTTGTTCAACCACAAGTTTTTTTAACTTAGAAAATTGGGATGAGGAGATTCTTGATAGCTTCCATGTCTTGATTCTCAAATTGTCCTTTGCCAGCGACATGGCTAAGTACTTAGATTTTTACACTCTACAGAGGTGGTGCACTTTCCCCACAAGACTTGATTTTCACCAAGACAAGATCTTTTAGAAGCCTTCCCTTAGACCATAATGGAAGCGCTCCAACCTGTCATCCCCTACCACCAACTGTCCATTTGGCTAAGTTATTGCAACCTATATGATCCAGGCAGAGCCCATAATGCCAAGTGGCTGCACTTGAAGCTTCTCAACATTTGACACCTCAAATCTCTTTGTTCCTGGGTGACATTCCACAAGTGAGATACACAAGGTAAACCATAGAAATGGGCCTTGTGTAACCACTCAACAAAAAACCACCAAGCAAGTCCCTTTCCACCCAGGTGATTCATTCACTTAGTTGTTTTATTAAACAAAACACAAGTCCTTGAAGCATGAATATAATCCACCCTTGTTTTCTACTAGCTAAGCTAAGCATGATAGTAGTAGGAATCTTAACTAAGGAAAATTCTAGTAAGGTTTCATCTACTAGGATTTCCCATGGCATAGTTTATACTTAGCAAAAATTCCATGCAAGTCCTACTTAGAAATATCACTAATGCATAGTGAAAATAAGAGGACAAAAGTATGAAGCACCACTTGCCTTTTTGGTAGAGATTATAAGTTAACCCCTTGATCTTGCAATAGTCACACTCTTCAAATGTCACTACAATTCAATCAAGCAAGGCACAAATTCAATCTACCAATTCAAGCAACCAACACATAATAATAAAAACAAAGCAATGCATGCAAGCATGCTAAAGTTTGTGTTATTTGGAAAAGTGGTTTCTAATAGGTTATAAACATTTTAAAACATATATTGGTCATTTATAAAATTGGCAAAACCATTGGATATCAAGTTGGCGAAAATGGCCATTTTAAGTCATTTTTGTTTTGCTAGAAATGGTTCAAACCAAAGTAATATTTTCTAGTATTTGACAAATACATTTTAAACACAAATGTTAGTGTTTTATGGTCAAGTGTTTTTTGTTAAAACCATTTGCAAAAGGTTTTACTTATAAACCATTTTTATACCAAAGGAATGTTTTATTTGTTAGAAATGCCTTTAAACAAAGTAATAGTTTTTCTAAGGTTCACCAAATATATTTTTAAATCATAACAATTGGTGTTTAGGGTCAGAGAATTTTAAATCTAATCATTTTCCAAATGTTTTACTCAAGAAGCATTTTTAACACATAAACAATATTTTTATTTGACTAGAAATGTTCTAATTCAAAGATTTATTCTTTGGCTTCACCAATTATATTTTTCAATCCAAAATTTGGTTTATAAGGTCAGTAGGTTCAAAACAATCCATTTACCAAAGATTTTACCTTAAAAATATTTTTAGAATAAATTTTATACTCAAATTATGCCTACACAAGTTTCTGCAAATACAACCAATTTTCCAAAAGAAATTCACTAAACAAAGCACATGGTTGGAAAGTACTTGTTTTTCTGATTCCATTGATATAAAATTTGCAAAATTTGGACGTGTAGATAAAAAGTTATGAATTTTACAAAATCTAATCACTAATAGATCAAATTTCTGTTTAAAAACCAGAGTCTGGCTATGTGTCACGTTCTTATTGGTCAATACCGGTTCGCGTGGATCGCGTTCTGTGGATCATTGGATCTAATTAGATCTGAGCGGCTCAGATCACTGCGTACCTCTTCGTTTAGTGATTCTATCGTGTGCATCCGATTAAAAATCCAATGGCCTAAAATGACAAACCTAAAATGGGCGGCGCTAGCTGCGGCGACTGGCGGCGGCGCGGTCAGACGGTGGTGTTCCCGGTGATTTAGGAAGCAAGAGAGGGAGAGAGGGGGCTCACCGAGTTTGCAGGGCGATGCTGATGCTCAACGTTGTCGTCGTAGGGCAGGGGGCGCACGAGGTTGACAATAATCGCTCGCCAGAGTTGTCCCTGGCATCGGGCTTCCCTGTTCGTCGTCGCTGGTGAAGCTACAGTGCGCGCTAGAGGAAGAGGGAGGTGCCGTTAGATGCGCGGGAGAGTGGTGAGTACACGCGTGTGAAGGAGGAGGAGAGGGGCGGTCAGACGCTACCTGTGGAACTCGCCGGAGTGGAAACAGACGATGGCGATGCTTAGTGTTGACGTTGACGATGATGCAGAGCACGCGCGGGCGAGCTGGAGCTATGGAGAGGTTCGCCAGGATATGGGGAACATGCTCGCGTGGTCGAGGGGGCAAGGCGCGACGGTGGCTGGCCGGAATCGAAGGAAATGCTCGCCAGAGCAGTGGGCGTTCTCGAGCAAAATCTGAGCGGCCTGGTGGCAGAGGGTGGGTGGCTTATGGGGGGAAATGGAGAGGGGGAGCAGGCGTTTAATCGAGCGTGGTCGCGGCGAGGTCTTAGTACGGCATTTAAGCGAATTAATTGTCGGCATCAATGACAGGAAACGGCCGGCAAGGTTAGCGCGCGGGTGAGGAAGATGACTAGGAGGTGGGGTCGCTTCGTCGGCGAGAGAGAGAGGGGGATGGTGGGGTCTGGGTGTCAACGACTGCGTGGGTAGGTTCACTGGTGTGAAGCGTTTTCTCGCGGGGAGAGAGGGAGTGGGCTGGTGCTGGGCTGGACAGGGCTTGCTGGGCCTGGTCTGGCTTGTTTCCATTTTTTGTTCTGTTTCATTTTTCTTTTTCTATTTAGATTTTCTGTTTTTGATTTTATTCAAATGATTTCAAACCTTGTTTGAATTCAAACCTTTGCTAAACTTTGAGTATATTTTAATACTGCTTATTAACATATTCTAAAGTCCAATTTAGAATATTTCTTTTATTCTTTTAGGGTCTATTATTTATTAAAAAAAATAGACATTTGTCTTTATTTCAAAAAGGATTTAAATATGTTTTCAAACTCTATTTGAATTCCAAATTTTGCCAAACCTTTTTCAGTAAGTTTTATTTATACAAAATAACTTCACTTTGAATTATTATTTAAAATACGTTAATATGTTTTAATGTTCATTTAAATTGGGAAATGTCTTTACCCAAATGAAATTGGATATTAGTAAATCCTTATGATTTTATTTAAATAATCCTTTACTTTTTTTACTAAAAAAAATATTTTATTTTATTTGCTTGGCCAAGTTTTAATTTGGCTTTTTTTTAAAATAGTCCTTGTTTATTTATTTCTTCCTTTGTTTTATAAAATCCATATCTTTTTATTTAAAGATCCAAAAATGGTGATTCCAACTTTTAAAATTTTATTCAATATTTGTTTATCTTTTAAATCGCTTTTCATTCAAAGTTTGTTCAAGATGGGTCTTTGATGTTTCCATTTGGAACCAAAAAGTTTCTTTTCACCATAAATTTCAACAATTATTTATTTTGTTTATTTATTTTTCATATTTCAAAATTTGGAAAATTTTGGGATGTGACTGTTGGGAATATGCCCTAGAGGCAATCATGTATGATAAGATTTCCCATTGTATTCATGAAGATATAAAGTTGTCCTTGTATAAACATCTGATGTGTATCATTGAATATGTGATTCGGTTGTGTAACTATGCATTCATGTTGTTTGTACTAAATGTCCTTGGTCATTGAGGTTGTGCTGGACACACAACTTAGACCAATGTGAAAGTCGGCTTGATGACTCAGTTCCACTTGTCATAGGCATGGTGATTCCATTTCGACTTACACAGACTCGACTAAAAGAGTTTAGCGAGTCGGATTGACCCATATTGAGGTACAACGAACAAGCAGTAATTTGTATATCTCAATCAATGTAATCCTTAGACCTGAGGTTGTTGCATAGTACGAGTTGAGGATCAATGACTTAGGTTCTGTCAAACGCTGATCCGTAACTGGGCAGCTATAAAGGCAGAGTTCGGGTCGACTGAGAATCAAGCTGCGTGATGTGAATAACCAAGATGGGATTTTTCCCCTCCACTCGGAGAGATATTCTCGGGGCCCTCTCGGAAGATATGATTCGGAAAGCATGGCCATGCACGACTCGGTTAAGTGTTAACCGAGGCGGTCGACTAAGAGTTAGTCGGGTGAATCACTTATCTTGGATCGAGAAGAGAGTCGGACTATTTACGGGATGACAATTATTCGCCCATATTCTGACAAGGTATATCGTGAGGCAAAAGGGACTCGGACGCAAGTCGCATTGGAAAGGCAAGTCGTCATGACTCTTTGGTACTTGGGAGTCAGCACGTTCTGCTAGGAGCCGCTGCCGACTAATCGATTGTGAGTCCGACTCCAATCGTGTCTGAGTAACCAAGAGCCTGCCGGGTCACACACTTAAGAGCGGGAGCAAGTACGGGTTGGACCCAAGCCAAAAATCAGTCCGGGTTGGACCCAAGCCAGAAATCTGGCCGGGTTGGACCCGAGCCGGATTAGGACCGAGTCAGCGAGTCAGACTCGCCGTGACTAGTATTATATGGGCTTTAGTGAATGGTCCACGAGAGTGGAGCCCACGTTCACTCCCTATATATAGTGGATCACAGTAACCCAGAAGGATTAATCGTTGTTCGGTTAGGTCATTCCATGTGTTGGAAACCCTAGCTCCACAGTAGTCCTGCCGTCGATACGAACCTAGCAGTTCTCCGCCGATGCTCCTCCTTGTACGTGTGGATACCAGCAGAGGTGCTATACGATCAACACCAGGACGATCTGGTTGCAAAGGACTGCACAGCATCAACTAACGCGCTTCATCAGTAATCCGCAACTATGCGTCTAGTGATAAACCTCGTGGCCTTCTACCTCAGGTAGATCTTGGGATCACCACGTTAGAGGGAAAAAGTTTTGTTTTATCTCTACGTGGCCCAACAGTGGTATCAGAGCGATAGCTTCTGGTTTTAGGCTCGAGATCTCGCATATGTGATATGCGGTAGGCTGTAGATGAGATCTATATGCTGTTTTGGTGGTCGATCTATGAGATAGATCGGTTTTGTACGAGGTTGATTGGATCAACTGTACTCGGGGAATGGTAGATCTGATTTCCGTGATCATACGGCTGAGGTCGTGGAACGACATACCCCTACCGGTCGGCTTCCGCCATCGGGGTAGACTGTGACACGTAAATCCAAAGGCGGTGATCGAAGATCAAAAAGTTTGATCGAATCGGAACAATGGTCGAAATCCATGTCCGGATCGTAGATGAGATCTATCCGGCTAGCGGGACCGCTGGCTTCGCCCTGTCGTAGCGCCTTAGATGTCATTGCGAGTTCCACAACGCCGGTAGATATTGTATCTATGCATAACTTGTTTTTGTAGGAAGTTGTGAATGGTATGGTTCATGTGCATGTGATGTATGTGTGTAATCCATACGTGATCTGCGAATCACGGTTTTTGTCAGCCGGATGGAGCCTAGGTGCTGTCATTTTATTGTATAACGACCTGCGTGTCAGATTCTCTATGTAATTTACTTTACTAAGCTAGTGTAGCTGTTTGGAGAATCCGAATGACATGCAAGGCGATGTACATGTCGGCGACATGGAGTAAGACAGCAAGTGACAAGAGTTGGCACGAGTCGGATTACAGGCTTCTCGTGGAGATGGAGATCGCCATGAAGGGAGCCATACCATTTCACATTATAAATGCTTTATTTTGTGTTATTGTTATGTCTCTGTTTTACCTCTATTAGATAGTCGGTAAAATCTAATCCCTCAAAGAAGGTCTAGTCGGTTTTCCCGCCAGTGTTCGCACCATCACAAGTCGGACATTTTTGGTAGTGGGCTCATAAATTGAGGTGCTGTCAATTCTTTCCGACTAGGTGGGTTCGAGTAGGACTCTTACTGCGGAAACACTCGGTAAGCTAGACGGGTCTATCACAACGGTTGTGGGGCTCGGGGAAAGGTCGGATGGGAGCCGGGGCATGTGATGCCACCCGTCCAACAGGAGTCGTATGAGATACGATTGACAAGGAGTTGTCTACCTAGATCACTTGGCGGCTAGCGGTGATGCTAAAGCTCACTAGCCGACTTGCTTATTTAGGGTCCTGAATCACTAAGTAACCATCGGAGGGGTGTTGGTTCTAGTGGGAGCATAAAATATTAAAATGTTTAATATGCTTGCTCTTTTATGATTACATGTCTTGAGTGTTCTGCATATTTTCTGTTGTAGATCATGGCACCAAGTAGCAGTCACTCTCAGATATCCGGTTTTGCGTTGAGAACTATCCTCGAGAAAGATAAAGAAAACGACACTAATTTTACCAACTGGTATTGAAATCTGAGAATTGTTCTCAAACAAGAAAAGAAGGATCATGTCCTAGACAACCCACTTCCAGATGAGCCGAATGAGAATGCGACTGTCACTGCCACCAATGCCTACCGTCGGGCTAAGGATGAGTCCACATATATTAGCTGTCTTATGCTTGCTCACATGGAACCGGACTTGCAAAAGCAGTTCGAGAATGTTGAGGCCTACGATATGATCGAAAGCCTCAAAAGTATGTTCCAGGCTCAGGTGAATACTGAGAGGTATCAAGTCTCTCAGGCTTTGCTGAGTTGCAAGCTTAAGGATGGTGATCCACTGAGTCCGCATGTGGTCAAAATGGTTGGTTATGTGCAGTCTCTGGAGAGGCTTGGCTACCCCATTAGCGAAGAGTTTGCTACGGATATAATTCTAAACTCTCTTCCTAGTGCATATGGGCAGTTCATTTCAAACTACCACATGCATGGTATGGATAAGAAGCTCAATGAATTGCATGGGATGGTCAAGAAGGCAGAGACGGATCTCAAGAAGGGCTCCAGTCAAGTGTTGATGGTGCAGAATAAGGCTAAGTTCAAGAAGAGTTCTTGGACTAAGAAGAAGGCTAAGTCAGGAGGAAAGCAGGCTCAGGACCTGGTCCTAAGCGCTTCCTCAGGGACTAAGCCATCTCCTTCAGCCGGATCCACTTGCTTCTACTGCAAGGCGGATGGCCACTGGAAGAGGAACTGCAGCAAGTACTTGTCCGATAAAGCCAAGAGTGGAGGTATGACTTCCGACTCAGGTACACTTGTTTGCAATGTTATAGACATATATCTTGCTGATGCACCTAATAGTTCTTGGGTATATGATACCGGATCAGTTATTCACATCTGCAACTCGTTGCAGGGACTGGTAAGAACTAGGAGCGTAGCAAGAGGCGAGGTTGATATTCGAGTCGGCAACAAAGCAAGAGTTGCTGCGTTGGAAGTCGGCACAATGCAACTTCATTTACGTTCTGGATTCATTATGGAACTAAATAATTGTTATTATGTTCCAGTGCTCAGTTGAAACATTATTTCTGCTTCATGTTTGATGAGGCAAGGCTATGAGCCGAATATCAAGAATAATGGTTGTTCTTTGTATTTGAATGATATGTTTCACGACTTTGCACCCGTCCAGGACAGCTTATTTATTTTGAATATTGATGGTGAGTCGGTTTATAACATAAATGTTAAAAGGTTGAAACCAAATGATCTGAATATGACTTACTTTTGGCACTGTCGTCTTGGTCACATAAGTTGGAAACGCATGAAGAAGCTCCATGATGATGGACTCCTAACTTCGTTCGACTTGGAGTCGTTCGAGACATGAGAATCTTGCTTACTCGGCAAAATGACCAAGACACCTTTTGCAAAGAGTTGCAAAAGGGAGTCTGACTTGTTGGGACTAGTACATAGTGATGTATGTGGACCAATGAGCACGACAGCCAGGGGTGGTTATGAGTACTTCATTACCTTCACTGATGATTTGAGTAGGTATGGATATATCTACTTGATGAAACATAAGTCGAAAGCCTTTGAAAAGTTCAAAGAATTCCAGAATGAAGCACAAAATCAACTCGTTAAGAAAATAAAGTTTCTTCGGTCGGACCGAGGAGGCGAGTACATGAGCCATGAGTTTGATGACCATCTGAAAAGTTGTGGAATAGTTCCTCAACTTACTCCGCCAGGAATGCCACAAAGGAATGGTGTTTATTAAAGGCGGAATTGGACCTTGTTGAACATGGTACGATCAATGATGAGTCAGACAGAACTGCCTTTATCATTTTGGGGTTATTGTCTAGAAACAACGGCGTTCACACTAAACAGAGTACCATCAAAATCGGTAGAGAAGACACCGCATGAGATGTGGACAGGCAAAAAGCCGAGTTTGTCTTTTCTTAAGATTTGGGACTGTGAAGCATTTGTCAAGCGACTTCGGTCGGACAAGCTTATAGCCAAGTCGGATAATTGTATTTTTGTGGGGTATCCGAGGGAAACCATGGGTTACTACTTCTACAACCGAGAAGAGGGCAAAGTGTTTGTCGCTCGGAACGGTGTCTTCCCTGAGAAAGAGTTTCTCAGTCGGGGAGTAAGTGGGAGCACGGTGCAGCTCGAAGAAATTCGAGAGGAACTGGCTAGTAGAGAGTCGGCGAAGACCTTGAAGGTTGAGCCGGTCGTGGTAGCTGAGCCGGCAGCAGCACCTGTACTATGAAGATCGGCAAGATTATGAAGTGTTCGTGATGTGTTACTGTTAGACAGTGATGAGCCGACAAATTATTCGAAAGCGATGGTGGGATCTGATTCCGAGTCATGGCTTGGAGCCATGAGATCCGAGTTAAAGTCCATGGATGAAAATCAAGTTTGGAACTTGGTTGATCTGCCAGACGGTGCAAGACCCGTCGAGTGCAAATGGGTCTTTAAGAAGAAAACTGATATGGATGGAAATGTTTCTGTCTATAAAGCATGTCTTGTCACGAAGGGGTTCCGACAAGTTCAAGGAGTTGACTACGACGAGACTTTCTCGCCCGTAGTGATGCTTAAATCAGTTCGGATCATGTTAGCTATAGCAGCCTATTTCGACTATGAGATATGGCAGATGGATGTCAAAATGGCTTTCCTTAACGGAAATTAACCGAGGACGTGTATATGATACAGCCCGAGGGTTTTGTCGATCCGGCTAATGCTGACAAGGTGTGCAAACTTCAGAAATCCATTTATGGGTTCAAGCAAGCATCTCGGAGTTGGAATATTCGCTTTGATGAGGTAGTAAAATCATTTGGCTTCATCAAGAGTGATCATGATTCTTGTTTATACAAGAAGTTTATTGGGAGCAAAGTAAACTTTGTAATCTTATATGTGGATGACATATTACTGATTGGAAATGATGTCCAGATGTTGCAAGAAACCAAGGAATCATTGGAAAGGAGTTTCTCAATGAAAGACTTGGGTGAGGCAACATACATCCGCGGAATCCGGATCTATAGAGATAGATCAAGGAGGCTCATTGGATTGAGTCAGAGTACTTATTTGAACAAAGTGTTGAAGAAGTTCAACATGGAATCGTCTAAGAAGGGGTTCTTACCAATGTCCCATGGTGTAAAACTTAGCAATACTCAGTGTCCTTCGACAACTGATGAGCGAAGTCGGATGAGTGCGATTCTGTATGCTTCTGCAGTTGGATCCATCATGTATGCCATGATTTGTACCAGGCCGGATGTTTCATATGCTCTAAGTGTTGTGAGAAGATACCAGGCTGATCCTGGAGAAATCCACTGGACAACGGATAAAAATATCCTCAAGTACTTAAGAAGGACTAAGGATATGTTTTTGGTTTATGGTGGTGAAGATGAACTCAGTGTAAAGGGTTACATGGATGCGAGTTATCTTACCGACTCTGATGATTCTCGTTCGCAATCCGGATACGTATTTATTATAAACGGAGGTGCTGTGAGCTGGAAGAGTTCCAAGCAAGAGACCGTGTCTACATCTACAACAGAGGCAGCAAAGGAAGCTGTTTGGATGAGGAATTTCCTCATGGATCTTGGTGTGGTTCAGGGCTCGTCCAATCCGTTAGACGTGTATTGTGACAACAATGGTGCTATTGCACAAGCCAAGGAACCTAGACAACACCAGAAGAACAAGCACATACTCATGCGGTACCATCTGATTCGCCAGTTCGTGGATCAGGGTGATATCAAGTTATGGAAGGTACACACGGATGCAAATATTGCGGATCCGTTGACAAAGCCGTTACCCCTGCCGAAGCATGAGGCGCACCTGAGAGCCATGGGAATTAGATGCTTAGACATGTGATGTCGGAAGATTGACTCTAGTGCAAGTGGGAGACTGTTGGGAATATGCCCTAGAGGCAATCATGTATGATGATATTTCCCATTGTATTCATAAAGATATGAAGTTGTCCTTGTATAAACATCTGATGTGTATCATTGAATATGTGATTCGGTTGTGGAACTATGCATTCATGTTGTTTGTACTAAATGTCCTTGGTCATTGAGGTTGTGCTGGACACACAACTTAGACCAATGTGAAAGTTGGCTTGATGACTCGGTTCCACTTGTCATGGGCATGGTGATGCCATTCCGACTTACACAGACTCGGCTAAAAGAGTTTAGCGAGTCGGATTGACCCATATTGAGGTACAACGAACAAGCAGTCATTTGTATATCTCAATCAATGTAATCCTTAGACCTGAGGTTGTTGCATAGTCCGAGTTGAGGATCACCGACTTAGGTTTTGTCAAACGCTGATCCGTAACTGGGCAGGTATAAAGGCAGAGTTCGGGTCGACTGAGAATCAAGCTGCGTGATGTGAATAACCAAGATGGGATTTTTCCCCTCCACTCATAGAGATATTCTCTAGGCCCTCTCAGAAGATATGATTCGGAAAGCATGGCCATGCACGACTCGGTTAAGTGTTAACCGAGGGGGTCGACTAAGAGTTAGTCGGGTGAATCACTTATCTCGGATCGAGAAGAGAGTCGGACTATTTAATGGATGAAAATTATTCGCCCATTTGCTGACAAGGTATATCGTGAGGCAAAAGGGACTCGGACGCAAGTCGCATTGGAAAGGCAAGTCGTCATGACTCTTTGGTACTTGGGAGTCGGCACGTTCTGCTAGGAGCCTCTACCGACTGATCGGTTGTGAGTCGGACTCCAATCGTGTCTGAGTAACCAAGAGCCTGCCGGATCACACACTTAAGAGCGGGAGCAAGTCCGGGTTGGACCCAAGCTGGAAATCAGTCCGGGTTGGACCCAAGCCGGAAATCTGGCCGAGTTGGACCCAAGCCGGATTAGGACTGAGAAAGCGAGTCGGACTCGCGATGACTAGTATTATATGGGCTTTAGTGAATGAGCCACGAGAGTGGAGCCCACGTTAACTCCCTATATATAGAGGAGCACAGTAACCCAGAAGGGTTAATCGTTGTTCGGTTAGGTCATTCCATGTGTTGGAAACCCTAACTCCACAGCAGTCCTGCCGTCGATACGAACCTAGAAGTTCGCCGCCGGTGCTCCTCCTTGTACGTGTGGATACCAGCAGAGGTGCTGTACAATCGGCACCAGGACGATCGGGTCGCAAAGGACTGCACAACATCAATTGACGCGCTTCATCAGTAATCCACAACTGCGCGTCTAGTGGTAAACCTCGTGGCCTTCTACCTCAGCTAGATCTTGGGATCACCACGTTAGAGGGAAAAGTTTTGTTTTATCTCTACGTGGCCCAACAGTGACAGTCAGTGGGTACTTGTTTTTGATAGTGACATCATTCAACTTCCGATAATCCATACACAAATGGTTACCTCCATCTTTCTTGTCTATAAACAAAACAGGTGATCTCCAAGGTGACGCACTTGGTTGAATCAGTCCAATTTCCAGCATGGAATCCAGTTGGTTCTTCAGTTCTGCTAGTTCAGACGGGTTCATACTATATGGTCTCTGGGCTATAGGTCCGGTTCCAGGTATTAGTTCAATGATAAACTCGATATCCCGATCTGGGGGCCTACCGGGCAAAACATCTGGAAATACATCGGGGTATTCACAGACTATCCGAACTTGGTCAATGGTAGGTTGGGCTATACTCTTGTTGCACTTGAATTGATGAGGAAAGGTTTCAGATACATGCTCGACTGATATTCCGGCTGTACTGGTCATGGTTATGGCTTTCTTGGTGCAGTCAATTAATCCTTTGTGTTTGGATATCCAATCCATTCCTAGTACTACTTCCAAGCCTTTAGTTCCGAGTACTATTAGATTAGCATAAAATCTATGCCATGGATTCAGATAGGGGTGGCTTTGCAAATTTGCCTAGCTTTGGTGGTTGAACTAGGTATTTGAACAATAATAACATGCTTCAATTTGGTTGGTTGAATCTTACTAGTGCATGCAAATTCTTCAGTGACAAATGAGTGCGATGCTCCAGAATCAAACAACACTCCTGCAAGTACTGAGTTAACAGAAAACATACACGGCACGACATCTGGCGCTTCTTAGGCTTCTTCAGCATGCATGAGAAAAAGACGGCCGTTGCGGTTGAGCGAGCTCGCTGGAGCAAACCTTCTTCCGGGCTGAACACGATGCTGCTGCTGAGCTGGGGCATTTGCATTGGGGGCTGCGGCAATCTTCTTGTGGCACCCATTGGAATAGTGACACTTGGTTCCACATTCATAACAAGTCACTTGCGACTTGTCCTTCGCTGCAATAGGCACAACATTGCTTCAAGTCCTTGGAGCAGTGTTGGTGTTGGTGGCGGCATTGTTGTTGTTGAACTTGGGTGGTGCACGGGTGAAATTGTTGGAGTTGCCGGGGTTGTTGTGGTTTCCTCCGGGCCTTGGGTTTCCACGGTTGAGATAGGTCGGACGGTTCATCGGGGGTCTGTTGGTTCTTGGGGCAAATCCTAGAGATGGGTTGGGGCGATACTTTGGTGTATGGTGGGTTCCTGGTTGATGCATCATGCGGCGCTTGCGGTTCTCATTGGCTTGGTTGATCTTTCCTTCCATCTGAATGGCAGAGTCAACTAAGGCTTCAATATCAGCAAAGGGGATATTGACTAACACCGTCTGCATCTCATCATGCAGACCATTCAAGAATCTCTCTTTCTTCTTGGCTTCAGTGTCGATCTCATCCGGTGCATACCTAGCTAATGACAAGAATTTGTCACGGTATTCTACTACTGTCATCCTTCCTTGCTTCAGTTCTATGAATTCATCTCTCATCCTCTTGATCATACCCGGTGGCACATGGGTTCTTCTTAACTTGACCTTGAATTCATCCCAAGTCATCATCTGACCTCCGGTCATTGCACGGACGCTATTCCACCATGCTCTTGCATCTCCGGCCAGATAGTGGGTGGCGAACAGAACTTTCTCGTTGGCTTACACTCCTGCAACTTCCAGATTGTTCTCCATGGTTTGCAGCCAATCATCTGCATCTAGGGGCTCTTCTGACTTAGTGAAAACAGGTGGATTGGTGTTCTGGAAATTCTTGAGCTTAGATCCATGGTTGTCCTGATTTCCATGGCCTTGGTTATTGTTGGCCATCTGGGCGATGTGTTGAAGGGTGGCTAAGTTGGCTTGACGTTCGGCTCTTTCAGCTTCACGGTCAGAAACCAACATTTGCAAGATCTGCAACATCGGGTCTGGGGATGAACCGCTTCCTCCACGAGGCATCTGAAGATTGAGATAGATCATGAGAAAAGAGGGAAATTTTTAAGGTTTAGGGGTTGTTGAAAAGTTTTTGAAGTTTTACTCAGATTTTTCTAGCAACTTTCTTTTCATTCATTCATAGCAGACAATACAAACACACACCACAACAAGGAAAAACAAATGGTTTTAAGAACCATTCTGGAAACTACGATACAGTGGGACCGAATACAACTCACTAACGCTAGTGCTCAAGTGCTACTACTCCTCGGAGTCAGTGTCCTCATCATACTCATCATCATCATCATCATCGATGAAGGAGAAATTATCCTCATCAGTGAAGAAGTCCATGGCCTGATCCTCCAGAAAGTCATCATCATCACTGAGATAGGAGTAGGGGTCTCCACAAAGGTCTTCCCCTGCATTCTCCCTTTCCTCCAACTGCATGTCTCTCTCGTGGATGGTCTCCTCCAAATCCATGATCCGGTGGCGAAGACGGGCAATGATGCGCTCCTTCTTGTCGAGCTGACAGCGATGAGACTTGCGATCCTTCACTAGCATGGCGAGGGTCTGATCCTTCTTGGCAGCGAAGGCGTACTTGTGGTTGGCGTAGGAACGGGCATTGTCCAACTCCTTCTGACGGTCGTACATCATGAAGTTGAGGTGGTCCAGTTGACTCTTTAGCTCGTGGTGATATGGGGCCTCTAGTGGCTATCCGATAACATCACGCCTTGGGTAGAACTCAAAATGGGTACCCTTGATTTGATTGATACTCTAACCACGCAAACGGGCAAGAGCTTCCTACATGGCCCTGGCAACTCCATCGAGCCAGTTGTTCTCTCTTAAGGTGAACTGAATTCCCTCTGTAGTGGGAGGTTCAATCTTTCCTCGGAGACTTGCAACAACTAGACACTGCAGATCTTCTCCTTCCTGATCATTGAGCTGAGCTCCGAAGAACTCGGGGTGCGGACGTTCCAGCATCTCTGCCAGCTGGTCCAAGTCACGCTCAAAGATGAGGTCTCCTCCATTCCCCAACTAATAAAAGTTTGTTATACTCCACGTCCATCTATAAGAACATAGGATGAGTAAGTTAGTAGAGTGATCAAGGGTGTCAAATTTTATGTACCTTGCAAAAAATTTTGAGGAACATGAATTTTCATGAAAGAATCCAAGTGATAAGAATGAGAATAGGTTTTTGTAAATACTCACTTCCTTTGGTTTTGAAACTAAGTTTTTGGTTCAAAAGTCCATTCTAACTAGGGTCTCCTATGGTCAGGATGGCTCTGATACCAACGTGTGAACACCCGGATTTTTAATCCCAGATGCCTGTTATGCCATACATCGCAATCCCAGGATTACCATTTTTGCGAGACATAACAGATTCGGATATCACAGTACATCATCCATTACAAACCATACATAAGGTGTTACACAAATAAGGATCTCATGATCCAGTTCTTAATACAATTCAAGCAGTAGAATAACATAATAGTAACGATAGCATAGGCGAAGCTCCATCTTCAGGGTCACAGGCAATGCCGACGATGGGAGATGATCCTAGTTGTCGTAACCTTCCTGCGGTCCATCATCCTGGTACTCCTCTTCATAGTATGGCCACGGGAATATCCAGGGACAAAGCCATGAGTACTCTTTCAGTACTCACAAACTAATACTAATAAGTGAAGGGGGTTTTTGTAGTAGGATACTAAGCTCTAGGGTTGTTTTGCAAAAAGCCAGATTTACCTCTACTAAGTTCAGAAGCAAAGAAAACAAGTTGAAAGTTTTATAACACCTAATTGGCAACTAGAATTCATATCACAACTTTGTTGTGGTCAATTCAAAGTCACAATTCATTTCACAAGTCATTTTGAAAACATCTGACAGGGGAACAGTATGGCCACTCCAACTGTCCATAACCGCGTACGCGACTATTCGAATAGTTTGACACTCTGCAGAGATTGTACACTTTCACCACAACATTCGATACACCCGTCAGGAAAAATCCTGAATTCACCATACTCAGTATGCGGATAATCAATCCTAACCTTTCAATTACATGCCCTAGTATAGGCACCTCTCCTGTGAGTTTGGCCTCCCAACCATGACCAAATGTCATCTTGGGAACTGCACATGTGGACAATCTTCACAAGGTAGCCTCAGCTCAGACCTTGGCCGCAAGGGAACCCATACTAAGGTATATAAATTTCCAGTCAAGCCCTACCCAAATTTCGGGTATTGTGGTTGTACGCTAAAATTCCAATGGTATCACATCCAGATAACCATCAGTTTTATAAAGGGCTAAGGCTCATGCCTCAAAATTTTCATCATCAAAATCATCTGGTGTTCAAGAACACATGTCAAAACATTTCAGTAGAATGACTCATCATTCTAAGGTTTTCATAACCATTTGCACCAAGTATTCCCATCTAAAGTTGATCAAGTTTTATGCTTTGCATTAGCATCTACAAGTGGGGGTAAATAAAAATGGTGGGTAATAAACCAGTGGGGATTTACTAAGTTCAGTCTCATGCCTTAGGATGACATCAAGATTACCTAACTTAGTCAAGTTTTATGCTCTTTATGCTACCTTCAGTTATCTTTCTAGAATCTACAAGTCAGTAAGTAAACTCTAAGATAAAGATTTGATAAATAAAATAAAGTATTAAGCTTGCAAGTAAAACTAGGATTAGGTATCAAGTGGTGTAAGCTTGCAAGTAAAACTTGCATGGTTTAGCTTGCTAAGATAGTAGTATAAGCTTGCTAAGTTGTAAGTGTTAGCTTGCTCAGTTAATAGCTTGCAAGTATTGTCTTGCCTTGTGCAGACCAGTGGTTGAAGTTCTCCTCGGCTTTTTCCTCGTAGTATCCTCCTTCCTCCTCGTATCATTGGTCGGTACTAGCGTCTATAAATAAATACGAGGTACACAATCACCAAACAATACTTAACTATTGCTAATAATCACACAAAGGTTCACACTAGATGCTCTATCATCATCACTAACATTACAAGATTAAAGCACTTATCTTATTTATTTTATTTTTAGAAAAGTAATTTCTACTTATTGAAGAACTACTTAAGATTTAATAGTCTCCACTCAAACATGGGATCATGTGGACACATGTCATCACCACATATTTCAGTACATTGGAATGTGATTTAAAGTGGTGTCACAATTTAATAAGGTTTAACCTTTTTTATTTTATTTAATTAAAGTGACTAGAAGTGCCTATGTGGCATTCTTTTATTACTTGATCATTATTTCTATAAGTAAACCCATATATTTTTATATATTCTGAAAAGTATAGTTAAATGTGATTTTTAAGAGTTGGAATCAACTCAAAAGCTTTTGTGGTTGAATTTTGAAAAATGTTTGAATGCAGAAAAGCTTCTACCTTGTTATTTTTACCATGGGTGATCTACAAATCTAAATGGTTTGAATCCAATGGGCTTGGATTAAGAATTCCAGTACCTTTCTAACAAAATTGGTTTCATGCATTTTGGTTCAGTGAATCGAGCTAGGTTGATTTTTGAATCTAGGTACAGAACTGGGTTTGAAATTAAGTGAATAAACTTAAGTTTGAATTGTTGGGTCGTGCGGGATGTTTAACTGGGCCGGCCCACTACGCACAGCGCATGCGCAGGCTGGTTAAGTGGCTGTCCCCAGGCGTCAGTGAGATAGTGAGAGGCGAAGACGTATGGGGCGATGTGGACCGTGGGATCTAATTCTAATCGAACGGCTCGATTTCATCGTCCACGCCTGAACAGGACGCAACGAGCACGAACCCTAGCGCGGTTAGTGGGGGTCGTGGGATGCTCACCGGGGCTCAGGCAGTGGTCGGCAATGGGAGCGAATGACGAAGTCCACGGCGATGATCCTCCTGGTACCGGCAGCTTCTCCTAGGGAGGCTCCAATCGACGGCTACCTTCTTCTCCAGCAGTGGCGGGCTCTGGCCAAATTCCGGCGATGCGCTGCTCTCCTTGCTCCGGGAGTGAGGTGGGGTGGTTCTTAGGGAGAGGGGAGTGAACTGGTGTGAAGAAAACGATCGGTGGAGGCCTCTATTTATAGTGGCTGAAGGGGACCGACGGGCGCGGGCTGAGCACGTCGTGGTCGACGGCACAGAGTGGTACTGGCATGGGCGAAGGTAGGGGCAGTGTTGTGCTCCCTGGCGAAGCTCAACGGCGTGGCGGTGAGGCATGGGGCGGTGCTGATTGGTCGGAACACGTCAATGCTCTGGGCGGGTCCGACAGCGATTTTGATGGTGCACAGCGTGCGTGGTCCGTGTGGCGGTGAACGGGCATGTCTGCGGGGTTGCTAGGGCGGTGGTGATCACGCACGCACGCGACGAGGGCAGCGCGCGGTCTGTGGGTGCTGGTCGAGGGTGGCGCACTGGCGCGCTCTCGGCTCGCACACATAGAGGTTTGGCATGGTCTTGTCGTGTGGTCCAGGGGCTGGCAGTGCTCGGGGCTAGGACAGGGAGTGGCGGTGGACGGTGGAGTGCCTGCTAAACATGCTTGCTAGGCTTGGTGCTTCTCCTAGCTTGCTGTTGACAATGGGGTGGCAAGGTGAGGCTCGGCATGCTTGCCATTAATGGCATGGTATGGTTTACAGTGAGCTAGAGGGGTTAAACAAGTTAGATGATCTACTGAGGGTGTAGAGTGAGCTAGATAGGGAACAAGTTAGGCCAAAATTACTGCACACTATAGTGTTTGATGTTTGTTTGATTTGTATCTGCAAGGTGTTTGATAAAATGGCCGCAAGAACTTTGAATTTGAATTTTGGATTCAAACTTGGTGGCTTTGCTAGGCACATACTAGGGAGTGTCTGGTTAGTTGGATTAGTCAAGGGGCACTGGTTTGGTTGGGTTTTGAAAATGGGCGATCTTCACATATGATAAAGATTCAATTTTGAATTGTGATTTGAATGAGGTTGCCAAATGTTTCTGTAAGTTTGAAACATGGGATTTGATTCACTTTTACTTGTTCTAGCAAGGGGTGAAAAGAATTGGGAAAGTTTCTGTTTGAAATCTTGGACTAGAAACACTCAAAGTGACCTAGTGAGCAAGATTGGCAAAAATGACCATTTGCTTTATTTGATTTGTTTTTGACTTTCTCTTGATTTGTTTCTGCATGGAAATGTTTTATATGATGTTATTTTCCTCTTTAAACCATTTCTTGCTATTTAGGTTAATCACACAAGTTCATTGATGTATTTATCAAATCATCTCATTCACACATGCATTCATATGATTTTAATTAATCAAAGTTTTTGTTACACTACAAGGAATCTGGCTATATATGACCCTCCATTTTCGTCACAGAATCGTCATAGTAGTCTGTTTATGACGATTTATGACGATTTTGAGATCGTCGAAAGCTGGGCGTCGCAAATGAACTATAACGACGATTTTGGTAAAATCGTCATAATAGTCTATGACGATATTGGATCGTCATAATGTCTATGACGATCCAATATCGTCATAGGCCATCTAGCCAGGCCAGCTCAGATCCTACGTGGCAAAATTATGACGAAATGAAATCGTCGTAGTGTGAATTCAGCCCGATCCATTCTGGTTGCTTACATGGGCCAAGCCCATTAATTCAGCCTTTATTCTTCTAGGCCATGGTCTTTTTAGTATCGATTATTGAGGGCCTTTTTACTTTGTAAGTACATGAATTTTCTATTTTCAACATTATTTATCCAGAATTTTGTGGGCCGTGGCCTTATTGCAAAAGTATTATTTGGTCCAGTGTAAAATAGAGATGTGGCTTTTTAATAGTGCAATACTATTTGGGCCAAGGCCTCTTTAGGTTCAGTTGCCCAATTATATAGATCAAACACTATATTAAATAAGGTAGTTTTTTCAATAAATATGCAATGAAACGGTTTCACAGATTGATATAGAATCTAAATAACAGAATATATATGACTACATTTGAATTACAAGACAGGTTCATAGGTACAATGAAACAGGTTCATAGGTTGATACAATGAACCATGACAGATACAGGTTCACACAAAACCATATTATTACATAAATGTATCTCCCAGTAACAAGTCTACATCGAGTAAAAGTATCTCAAGCAAGCTGACAACATGTAACTTCCTCCGAAGGACATCCTTTCTTGCAATGTTGGTGTTGCATTTGTCCTAGAAATAAACAAACAAATATCAGGAAATAGTAATTTACATTGATAATGCACAAAAGAGGGACCTAAGATATCAAATTTGAGCATCTGGTACATGCTTTAGTCTATCAACTCAAAACAGAAGCCTTTAACGACCTAATGGACATAATTCATCGATTGTGGCATAAGACAACATAGCTACAGAGATCCAAGTATGTTCGACGAGAAGAAAACATACCAGCCAAGGAACAATGTGCATATCAAACTAATGCTATGAACCTCCAGCAGAAGCATGAAACAAATTGACCAATGGTTCTCAAACGGAAATTGCATTAACTTTAACCTGAGCTCAACAGCCTCTAGCATAATTTCTGAAGCAATTTGGCTAGCTTTTCTATATATTTTACATGTTACAAACACACATGATGCTTGAGAGACGCAATAGATAGATCACATAGAGGAGATGGAAATCAGAACTCACTAGAGGGTTATCACAGCCGATGCTAAACCATCATAGGTTACTTGTGGTGCGCCGCCACCAACCAGAAGCCACGGGGGCGAGCAGCAGGACAGCCGCCCAAGGTACAAAAGCCATCAACTGCGGGACTCGTCCGGTCACTACACAAAAGTTAAACACAAGGTCATGTCAATGTATAAGAATTTATAATAGGAGCAAAATAGTGTATCCTACATCAGCTAGCTCTACATACAACCATAAAGAAGCAAAATACATTGTCCAGTTGGTTGCCATAACCAATACACATCTTATAAGAAAAGGACTATAAAGTAAAAATCAGGAATCGCACACTAGAGACATCATTGCCTTGTCAAGCATGTATGCTCAAATAGGAAGAAGTCTTGTCTATTTCTTGTGGCCTGTTCACATAAGTACATACACAGTAAGGTTAGAAAAGAACATGATATCTTTGTAGCAAAAGTAAGAAGGATAATTTCATGTAGGAAACTCCATTCAATGATGTCTTAACTAGCACTATGCAAAGGAATAACATTTCATACTAAACCTTAATACTCCTAATTCTCTAAAATAGCACTATGATGTTATCTCTTAGATCTTTACATCAACACTACTGGAGATACTATCATATAATGTTTAGGGAGAGTGAAACAGAATATGCAAAATAAATGAAGCAACCTTGTACTGTCATTTGACTACAATCACACTAGCGGTCACTGTCAGATGATTTTATAAGAAGCTAAAGGTAGTACACAACAAAACAGGAGACATTACCATGCCGTTTTAGTACCACATTATCAAGTAGAAACAACAGAAAATAATACCACACTACACATATAACTTGAGTCTAATGGCATTACATGGTTCCCTTGTCCAACACTATCACTCAGTAGTTAACTTTAGGTTATCTACAAGTATGGACTATACAACACAAGTATGTAGTATTTGTGCCAAATTGTGAATACCAGTAGCAGGCCATAGTTTAGCTGTTGAAAGTAAAAGCCTCGCCTAAATGTTGCCATCAAACAAAGAAAGGCTAAGGACATGATCCCCACACTCAAGTTTTATTGGAAACCAAGTCAACATCAGGATTACATATGTTGTGTGTATCCAAGTCAAGATCAGGACTACAAAAATGTAGAATTAACAAACTAGTAGGATATGCAGACAGTTTCAGTTCTAGGAAATGACACTATATATGATAGCAAACTTTACATATTCCATTGTAGGTATTAAGATATGTTTACAACTTTACATACTTGAGCTACTATTAACATATAAACATATGAGCAACAGTAAGAAAGAATAATATGTGCTATGTTTACTGAGTGCGGTATGAATTAAAGGCAAGTTTTCTGTGACTCCATTAAACAAACTCTATGAAGTAAACTACTACAGTATCGTTGTGTGATATCATGTAAGCAGTCAATTTCAAGAACTGAATATAAACTCTATGAAGTAAACTACTTCAGTGATCACAGTAGAATAGTCAAAAAGAAGAACAAGCAATACATGAATCACAGTAATAAGATAAGTGAGGCAACTACCACTAGAGCTAAGAAGCTGGCCATGAAATTATATACATGGTTAATGAGGCATTTATACTACTACTATTTTGTAATAGAAATTTGTCTGGACTAAGGGACATAAAGCATCAATCTATCCGAACTAGGGGACACCAAGCATCAATATCTAGAGATATGAAACTGGTAACAAACATCATACGTCCATTGCCTTATATCCTCTCTCGAGCAAACCATTCACAACATAGTACCAGCTTAAACATACCCAAATTCCTCAAGGCATCGCTCTTACTAAAAGGTCGGATGTGCTGGAGCTGTACTACTCTCTGGTCTCTAGATAGAGTTGGGGCAAGCATCAATGGAACGAACACAACCATGATTTTGGAATCACGAATAGATCCAGAGGAGATGGGAGGATAAGGTGGGTTGGCGGATATATACCTCGGGTGCCTTCGTGGAAGGCCTTGGCGACGTGCTTGGGCGTCCTGCGCAGCCCCTCCCGGTGGTCGTCCCCGCTGAAGCCCACCAGCAGCACGCGCACTGCCTCCTCCATGGCATCTCCCGCATGTTCTCCGCTACTCCCAAGCACCACGAGATCCTCCTCGTCGTTGTCGCACCCGAACGCCTCGTCGAGCTCCCATGGCGCGCGGGCGGCAGGTGTGCGCCCACCCACGCCTCCATCTGCATCGGCGGCAGGCCACCCACGCCCACCCACGTCTCCATGGTCGTGGTAGTGGCGCATCTGGAAGATCCGGGTGTCCTTCCGACGGACCTCCCCTCCTCTTCGAGCACGGGCGTTACTTGTGGTAGGGCTCGCCGGCGATGCATAGGATGTCGTTGAGGCCGCCGAAGGTGAGTGTGAGGGCACATGATCGAGCAGGAAGGTTTGGGCGGTGGTTCTAATGCTTGGAGGAAGAAGGGAAACACGTACACGGATGGAGAAACGGCGGCGTGAGAGGACCGGGGAGGATGTGGATGGAAGACGGCGTTGATTAGGGGTGGGGTGGGGGTGGCCGCGACAGCATGGATTGGATCTTGGGAGGCAGAGGTGATACTTAGTGAAGGTGGGGATCTGGCTCTGGGTGGGTTGGGTCGACACGGAGGCGCGGGGTGGCTCGGGATCTGACACAAGGGGAGAGAAGAGATGAGGGAGGTGGTGGCAACGGCGAGAAGCAACCACGACGCACAGCCATGGCGGCCTGGCCGCCATCCACGATTGAGAGAGAGGAGAGGCAAGTCGGGTGGCGAGCGACGCAGTGAGGAGCAAGGGGATTAGGGTTGGGGTGAGGGGCGGCTGTCGAGCAGAGAGAGAGGAAGGAGTGGCGGCGGGGTCTGCGAAGAGGAGCGATGGGATTAGGGTTTGGGGGTCAGTCCCTCTCGACCATGTTGATATCACGAAATTACCCCTGATCACTTCTGCGGTGAAGTCTATGGGACTCTAGGGCGTTTCTGTCATTCCACGTACAAAGACAGGGGCCAAGGAGGCGCGGGATAAAATTTTGGTCGTTGGATGGAGTGCATGTAAACGGATGAGATCACCTTCGGTGGGGTTATCCGTGGGTATTCTTATTCTCTATTCTGATTGGCTGCACCTTTTTTCTTTTTCTAAGTGTTAAAAACGGGTCGTTTTGTGAAGCAATCACCAAATAAAAGTTTTAAAATGCTACCATACCATTTTTCAAAAATAATATGGCACTTTACATGGACAAATGTCCCAACCTGGGTATCTCAAACCTTTCCGTCCACCCCTGGCAAAAAAGACAAATTCCTGCCGAATCAGCAAGAAGTGGGTCCGATTTGAACTACAGGTGCATTATCTGATGCCCATGATGTTTTTGAAAAAATCATTTTTAGACTCGCAATATGCTATTTCTTTAGAGATCCAATGCAATTTTAGCGAGGCTCGGCCCCGAGCTAAGAACCTTCATGCCCGCCGTTTTGACCATAGTTTGAAACGGGCATAAAAATTTCAAAAACGGTCCGATCAATGCAAATCCTTCGCATGGTGTCTTATTATGTGACATAGTTGCAAGGAAAAATACCAAACTGGGTATATTGCAAGTGTCTCGAAAAAACCTTCTCAGAAATGACCTATCATGTTCGAGGTTTCATGGCTTTTGGGCCAAACGACCAATGTTATGGCCCGAATCGCAGCATAGTTTGTGATAATGAGCCCATATTATGCACCCATATGTATCGTGGGATGGCGAACAATGTTGCAGGAGGAAGTTTTTCTTTTCGTCGTATGGAAAATCCATTTTTTTATTTTCCGAGCGCAAAAAACGGGGTGTTTTGTGAAGCAACCACCAAATGACAGTTTTATAATGCTACAAACACATTTGTCAAAAATAGTAGACCACCTTACATGGAAAAATGTCCCAATCTAGGTATATCAAACCTTTCCGTCCACCTCTGGCGAAAAAGATAAATTCCTGCCGAATCGGTAGGAAGTGGGTCCGATTTGAACTACAGGTACATTATCTGATGCCCATGATTTTTTGACAAAAATCATTTTTAGACCCGCAATATGCTATTTATTTAGAGATCCAATGGAATTTTAGTGATGCTTAGCCCCGAGCTAAGAACCTTCAAAACACTAGTTTCAAAATCATAGTATTTTGAATTATGATATTGTTCCTACTATGGACTAACATGGTTTTAGTATATCCACAATTTCAAGTAATCATACTATTAATAATTAACATCCTAGTATGATCTAATGAAATTTATAAAAAATTAGAGACAAAAACCAATTATTTTGGAGTTATTATGAGAAAGATACACAAGAATTATGGAAACACAAAAAGAAAAACGAAAAAAAACATAACTGGACCTAATCTACTGCGCCCAAGGTCAAAGCCCGCCCAAAATACACGTTCCCAGCAAGGCCCATTTGGGGGAACCTGGCCGCCAGGCCCAGTTGCGATCGAGAGTAATAGTCAAAATGGTTGAGCGCGTCTATCGAACAACAAAGTTGAGTTGGACTGTTGGTTAGGTGCCTTCCAACTATGGGGGAGGTCTCTGTTTCGAGTCCCCTTGCAGCCCTTTTTGCTTATTATTCCTGGCGCAAGAGATTGAGGGTGATAGTCAAAAGGGCTGAGCGCGTGTATGGGACAACTAAGTTGAGTTGGTCTAGTGGTTTGGTGCCTTCCATCTGCGGGGAGGTCTCTGGTTCGAGTCCCCTTGTAGCCCTTTTTTCTTATTATTCCCGCACGCGTGAGTTTAATTTGTTGGGTATCCTGGAACCAAATATTGACACATAGGTATGCCACATATGCAAAAACTGACACATAGACATGCCACATAGATGGAAATGGTGAGGTAAATTCTTACTCATTTCAACTTTATTCTATTTTAGATGTTATGACCAATTTAAATCGTCGTAATCAGCTACAATAAATGTTGTAGGCTACATCCGCCATATTATGACGATTTTATCTAGGGAAAATATGACGTTTTAGATTCAAAACATCTTAATTTTTCAAAGTTTTGACCCCCTTCGAACGGCTTATGACTATCTAGTGCAAAATCGTCATAGATCTATGACGATTTTATTCACGGTCACTATCAGAAGGTCATAGTTTGCCACATTTCTTGTAGTGTTAACCCTAATTTTAGTGATTAGAGTTTGATGATCATTGTTTTATATTTTTGGGATGTTACAAGCCGCTTCCGAAGCGGCAACATATTCGGCCTCCATTGTTGATCCCGCCACCACGGGTTATTTGGAACTCCTCCAACTAACCTGTAGAGGTCCCAACCTGATAAGGTAGAGATCCCTGTGTTTACAATGCTAGTCCCTGGATAAATAGCTAGCATCCACAGTTTAAGATGTAATATCAAGAAACAAAGGTCATAATACAACTTTATAACCAGGAATATAATAATTCATTACATCTTACATAGCTCATTTGGCTATCTCATTACAATGCAGCAGAAATAACTATATAGAATGGCGTCCTTCATCTTCAAAGTGCCATAGGCAATCATGTTGGTTGTAGACTTGTAATCCTATTCAAGACACTTCACTAACATCAAACAAACCTGCAACATAATAAGTTATAGCCACAAGGGTCAATATATTTGAATTATATTGGCAAGTGATACTATGGTAGAATAATGGTTTCTATCATCTATATGCATTTGGCTAAGTGGAGCTTAGGCTTGCTTTCCTCAAAATAAGGTTTTCCTTATAAGTTGAAAACACTAAGTTTTTATTTGTCAAAATCACCCAAGGAACTACCAATAGACATTCGTGATCCTTCACCCTTGCTCAACCACAAGCTTTTAACTTAGAAAATGGGATGAGGAGATCCTTGATAGCTTCCATGTATTGATGCTCAAATTGTCCATTGCCGGGGACATGGCTAAGTACTTAGATTTTACTCTCTCGAGAGGTGGTGCACTTTCCCCACAAGACTCGACATGCATCGAGTCAAGATCTTTCAAAAGCCTTCCCTTATACCAAAATGGACGCGTTCCCAAACCTATCACCCCCTACCACCAACTGTCCATCTGGCTAAGTTATTGCAACCTATATGATCCAGGCAGAGCCCATATTTCCATGTGGCTGCTCTTGAAGCTTCTCAACATTTGACATCTCAAATCTCTTTGTTCCTGGGTGGGTTTCCACAAGTGAGATACACTAGGGTAGGCCATAAATATGGGGCCCTGTGTAACCACTCAACATAAACCTTTCACACCATTCCACCCAGGTGATTCATTCACATAGTTGTTTTATTAATCAAAACACAAGTCATTAACTTAGAAATATTTCATAGCATGAATATAATCCACCCTTGTTTTCTATTAGCTAAGCTAAGCATGATAGTAGCAAGAATCTTAACTTAGGGAAAATCTACTAAGGTATCATCTACTAGGATTTCCCAAGGCATAGCTTATACTTAGAAAATTCCATGCAAGTCCTACTCAAAATATCACTAATGCCTAGTGAAAATAATAGGACAAGAAGTATGAAGCACCACTTGCCTTATTAGTAGAGAATATAGATTCACTCCTTGATCTTGCAAATGTCACACTCTTCAAGGTTCACTACAATTTAATCAAGCAAGGCACAATTCAAAACTAGCATTCAAACAATTCATCACATAAAATAAAGGAAACAAAACAATGCATGCAAGCATGCAAAATATTGTTTTATTGGAATAGTGGTTTCTACTAAGACTATAAACATTTTAAAACACCTATTGGTCATTTATAAAAGTGGCAAAACCATTTGATATTAAGTTAGTGAAAATGGCCACTTTAAATCATTTTTGTTTTGCTAGAAATGATTTAAATCAAAGTAATAATTTCTAGTGTTTGCCGAATATATTTTTGAACACAAATGTTAGTGTTTTAAGGTCAAAGTGTTTAAGACTAATCCATTTGCAAAAGGTTTCACTCAAAAATCATTTTTAAATCAAGCACCATTTTTATTTAACTAGAAATGCTTTTTATTCAAAGAATAATTCATTAGTGTCACAAAATATACTTTTAAATCCAAAAGTTGGTTTTTATGGTCAGTAGGTTCAAAACAAACCATTTACAAAATATTTTACCCTAAAAACATTCTTAGCATATTTTTCATACTCAAAATGGGCCTAAAAATGTTTCTTCAAAACATCTACTTTTATAGAAGAAAAACACAAAACAAATGGCATGGTTGGATAGTATTATTTTTCCTGATTCTAGTGATATAAAATTTACAAATTTTGGACGTGTGGATCAAAAGTTATGGAATTTACAAATTCAAACAACTAATAGGATAGTTTCTGTTTTTAAAAGATCAGGCAGGCCACGCGGCTATTTCCTATTCGCTGGTACCGGTTCGGTTGGATCGTGCAGTGTGGATCATTGGATCTAAAGAAATCATGCAGCACAGAAGCAAACTTACCGCTTTGGTTAAGTTCTATTCTCATGCATTCGATCAAGATCTAACGGCTGCTGCGCTCTGACGTAAGTTTGGCAGCGCTGGCGACGGCGAGCGGTGGCGCACGCTCAGGCAGGAGTGTTCCGGTGAAAACAGGAAGCAAGGGAGAGGGAGAAGTTTCTCACTGGGTTCACCGTGACGTTGCCGGAATTCGTCGGTGGAGCTTGTCGGTGAAGTGGTTGCGCAAATGAAATCAGGGGCAGCCTGGTGGCTCTCTGGCAACGGGGAATGAGGGGAAAGATAGGAGAGAGGGAGGTGATTAAATGGGAAAGGTCACGGCCAAGAATTTATCAGTCATTAACGCGAATTTTACTCCGCGGATTCAACACAGAAACAGAAGAGGGGAAGAGGGGCGTCGTCAGCGGGCGGGTGAGGACGATGCCTGCGTGGCAGTGGGGCCTGGCATCAGCGAGGTGAGGGTTTTCGTGCGGGGTCCAATCGTCAGTTGCTGAGGGGGTAGGTTTTGCGGTAAGAAAAACGCTTCGCGTGGGAGAGGGAGAGTGGGCTGCGCTGGGCTAGTTGGGCTGGTTGGGCTGGGATAGATTAGTTGGGTTGTTTCTTTTCTATTTTTTCTTCTCTGAATCTTTTTCTTTTTCTATTTCTATTTTTCTGTTTTGAATTCAAACTCTCATTTGAAATCAGATTTCTTTTTCAAATCTTTTCCAAATATTCAGTATGTTTTAATACTGTTTAACAAGGTATTTTTAGAATCCATTTTTGAATATTTTCCTATATTCTTTTATGATTTATTATTTATTTAAAATAGGCACTTGTCTCTATTTAAATAAGATTTTAAATATATTTTCAAACTTCTATTTGAATTCCAATTTTTACCAAACCTTTTTCATTAGGTTTTATTTTAATCATTAGTGTAAATAATTCACTTTGAATTATTTGAAATATTTTAATATGATTAAATGTTCATTTAAATTGGGGATTTGTCTTTATTCAAATTAAATCAAATATGGTTTTAAACCCATATAAATTGTATTCAAATAATTCTTTTATTCTTTTTAAGTTGATTAGATAACTTCTAAACCACTTTGGATATTTCAATTATTTGTTTTCCCATGATTTAATTAATCATTTATATTAGGGATTTTGTCTTCATTTAAATAATTTGAATATGGTTTAATCTCATATACTTTTATTTGAATATTCTTTATCCCTTTATTTTATTTGTATTATCTTTATTCCATTTGTTTATGGATTTGAACTCATGTTTTAAGTTGTCTTCTAAATAATTTTATTGGGATTTATTATTTAGTTTAGGCAATTTGTCTTCGTTTAAATAAAATTTTAATATGGTTTAATCCATACGATTTTATTTAAATAATCTTTTACTCCTTTTTATTATTCAATAATATTTCATTTGTTTATGGATTGGGCCAAGATTTAATTTGGCTTTTTAAATATTCCTTATTTATTTATTTTCTTCCTTTGCCTTATAAAATCCATATCTTTTTATTTATAGATCCTAAATTGGTGATTCCAATTTGTATAATTTTATTTAATATTTGTTTATCCTTTTTAAATCCTTTTAGGATTATTTTGCTCACAATTTGGTATGTATTTTAGATAGGAGTTTGATTATCTTTGGAAATTATTTCCTTTTACCTTATTAAATTCATAAACTTTTATCCATGACTCCAAATTAAATGAAACCACTTTTGGTTTTATAATATTTTTGTTTATCATTTTTTTCATTTATAAATGTTTGTTGCTAAATTTTTATATGGATCAAATCCATAGTCTTGAGAGATCTTGGAAATGATTTTCTTCCATTAGGGTTTTAGTGTTTTGGTTTATTTTCCCAAGTGTTCAAATTTCTAGATACATTCTTTGAGGAATGCATTTCACTTGATTGAAATTTGTTGGATTCCATTTTATTCAGATTTTATTCAAGAAGGGTTTTGATGTTTTCATTTGGAATCAAAAAGTTTATTTTCACCCTAAATTTTAACAATTATTTATTTTGTTTATTTATTTTTCACATTTCAAAATTTGGAAAATTTTGGGATGTGACAGGCTACCACCCTTAAAATAAATCTCGTCCCGAGATTTGGGAACGCTAGAGGTTACAAGTTGGCTTCAAAACAACTAGGGTACTACCACCCGTAAAATGGTTTTCAACTAGATTACATCTTGGCTTACTTGGGATCTTGATGTAACTTCTCTGGACAGTTGTTTGCATAATTTCCTAGCTCTTTGCATTTGAAACACATCACTTGGCTAATATCCTTCTTTTCCTTTGGTATCATTGACTCTTGTTTGTTTCCTTGGTTCTTCTTCTTTTCTGGACAATGTGATGCATAGTGTCCCATCTCTTTGCAATTGTAACATTGCACTTGGGTAATGTCCTTCTTTCTAGGGTTGGGGAATTTCTTCTTTTTCTTGGGTCTCTCCAAAGCTAGGAGTTCTTTTAGTTCATGCTCTTCATATCTCACCACAAAGGTGGGAAATCTTTATCTCTTCTTGGGGAAGTTACTAGAGATATGAACTTTTTCTCCACAAGAGTAGCAACACTTTGTGGTTACTTTGGGTATGGCTCTATGAGGCATGGTTCTGACTTTTCCTTCATCCTTCTTGGTAGAAGTTGTTCCCTTATGGAAGTTTCCAAACATTTGATGCATTCCAACTTGTTTCATTTGTTGAACTATAGGATAGATGGGGCATTGGATAGGGACATGATCATTTCCTTCACATAGGAAACAAGTAACTTGAGATGTGGGTCATTGTTTAGTTGGATGTTTCTCTTCACAATTAGGGCATTGATCCTCATGCTCTTTATAAGTGTGTCCTATGTCTCCACAAATATTGCAAGCTTGAGTTCCTTCTATAATATCATCCTTGATATCATTGTTGTCACAATCTCCTTGGGAAAGTTTGTCTCTCATGTTGATCATTTGATTAGTCATCCTTTGCAAAAATTGAGATTGGATTTCCAAAAACTTTTGTATGGTTGGGTCTAACTCATTGTTGTTGTCTAAAAACTAAGTTGTCACTTGATTCAACTAGGCTTGGGTTGCTAGAAGTTGTTCTCTCATGTGAATCTCTTGGTTGTTGTTGTCACCATTATTGATGTTGGAGTCTCTTGGAGAAGTCATCTGTTTGGGTTGGATTGGGATTAGAATAGGCAAAAGATTTCTAGAGGAAGAATTATACTCACACACAAAAATTCACACAAGCAATGTGCAAGCAATCACAAACAAACATTCCACTCAAATAACAAGGTTCAAGCACATTTTTAGACAACAAAATATTTTTGCTACACCACATAAGTTGGTGTGTTTGGTCTAAACTAAACATTAGTATGGTGGTCCAACTATATGGTTTTCTTGAGATCATTCCATTCTTCTTAGTTGTTTCTTCATGAATGAGATCATGGCTTCCTTGGAAAAATTCTTGTATCTTGGTCACTAAGCTTCAAAGGTGATGATGGTTCCTTCTAAGTTGTGTTTCCTTAGTCTTCATGTCTTGAGTATTCTTCTTGTCTCATTTGTAGTCCTTAGTGATGTCCAAGTTGAAGTCCTTGATGAAACTAAAGTTGAAGTCATTGGTGTTGGTGAAGTCTTTGCTCATGGTGAAGTCTTTGCTTATGTTGAGGGTTTTGTCCAACAAGTTGAAATGGAAGATATGTACATTCAAAACAAAAGGTTCAGGAAAGAGTTTACAAGATTGTTTGTAAATAAGTTTTGAACAAAATACAACTCCTATTTTCTAAGGGTTTTGTCCAATCCTAGGGTTACAATCCTACAGGCAACACAGTGCTCTGATACCATATGTAGAGGTCCCAACCTAATAAGGTAGAGATCCCTGTGTTTACAATGCTAGTCCCTGGATCAATAGCTAGCATCCACAGTTTAAGATGTAATATCAAGAAACAAAGGTCATAATACAACTTTATAACCAGGAATAAAATAATTCATTACATCTTACATATCTCATTTGGCTATCTCATTACAATGCAGCAGAAATAACTATATAGCATGGCGTCCTTCATCTTCAAAGTGCCACAGGCAATCATGTTGGTTGTAGACTTGTAATCCTATTCAACACACTTCACTAACATCAAACAAACCTGCAACATAATAAGTTATAGCCACAAGGGTCAATACATTTGAATTGTATTGGCAAGTGATACTATGGTAGAATAATGGTATCTATCATCTATATGCATTTGGCTAAGTGGAGCTTAGGCTTGCTTTGCTCAAAATAAGGTTTTCCTTATAAGTTGAAAACACTAAGTTTTTATTTGTCAAAATCACCCAAGGAACTACCAATAGACATTCGTGATCCTTCACCCTTGCTCAACCACAAGCTTTTAACTTAGAAAATGGGATGAGGAGATCCTTGATAGATGCCATGTCTTGATGCTTAAATTGTCCATTGCCAGGGACACGGCTAAGTACTTAGATTTTACTCTCTCGAGAGGTGGTGCAATTTCCCTACAAGACTCGACATGCATCGAGACAAGATCTTTCAGAAGCCTTCCCTTAGTCCGAAATGGACGCGTTCCCAAACCTATCACCCCTACCACCAACTGTCCATCTGGCTAAGTTATTGCAACCAATATGATCTAGGCAGATCCCATACTGCCATGTGGCTGCACTTGAAGCTTCTCAACATTTGACATCTCAAATCTCTTTGTTCCTGGGTGGCTTTCCACAAGTGAGATACACTAGGGTAGGCCATAAATATGGGGCCCTGTGTAACCACTCAACATAAACCTTTCACACCATTCCACCCAGGTGATTCATTCACATAGTTGTTTTATTAATCAAAACACAAGTCATTAACTTAGAAATATTTCATAGCATGAATATAATCCACCCTTGTTTTCTTTTAGCTAAGCTAAGCATGATAGTAGCAAGAATCTTAACTTAGGGAAAATCTACTAAGGTATCATATACTAGGATTTCCCAAGGCATAGCTTATACTTATAAAATTCCATGCAAGTCCTACTCAAAATATCACTAATGCATAGTGAAAATAATAGGACAAAAAGTATGAAGAACCACTTGCCTTATTAGTAGATAATATAGATTCACTCCTTGATCTTGCAAATGTCACACTCTTCAAGGTTCACTACAATTTAATCAAGCAAGGCACAATTCAAAACTAGCATTCAAACAATTCATCACATAAAATAAAGGAAACAAAACAATGCATGCAAGCATGCAAAAGATTGTTTTATTGGAATAGTGGTTTATACTAAGGCTATAAACATTTTAAAACACCTATTGGTCATTTATAAAAGTGGCAAAACCATTTGATATTAAGTTAGTGAAAATGGCCACTTTAAATCATTTTTGTTTTGCTAGAAACGATTTAAATCAAAGTAATAATTTCTAGTGTTTGACGAATATATTTTTGAACACAAATGTTAGTTGTTTAAGATCAAAGTGTTTAAGACTAACTCAAAAATCATTTTTAAATCAAGCACCATTTTTATTTAACTAGAAATGCTTTTTATTCAAAGAATAATTCCTTAGTGTCACAAAATATACTTTTAAATCCAAAAGTTGGTTTTTATGGTCAGTAGGTTCAAAACAAACCATTTACAAAAGATTTTACCCTAAAAACATTCTTAGAATAATTTTTATACTCAAAATAGGCCTAATAATGTTTCTTAAAAAACATCTACTTTTACAGAAGAAAAACACAAAACAAAGGGCATGGTTGGATAGTATTCTTTTTCCTGATTCTAATGATATAAAATTTACAAATTTTGGACACGTGGATAAAAAGTTATGGAATTTACAAATTCAAACAACTAATAGGATTGTTTCTATTTTTAAAGATCAGGCTGGCCACGTGGCTATTTCCTATTCGTTGGTACCGGTTTGGTTGGATCGGGCAGTGTGGATCGTTGGATCTAAAGAAATCTTGCGGAACCGAAGCAAACTTACCGCTTCGGTTAAGTTCTAATCTCACGCACTCCATCAAGATCTAACGGCTGCTGTGCTCTGACCTAAGTTTGGCGGTGCTGGCGACGTCAAGCGGCGGCGGCGCGCTCGGGAAGGAGTGTGCCGGTGAAAACAGGAAGCAAGGGAGAGGGGGAAGTTGCTCACTGGGTTTGCCGTGATGTGCTGAAGCTCTAGGTGTTCGTCGTAGGTCGAGGGGCGCAGGACGCTGCTGGCGATTGCTCGCCGTAGTTGTCGTTGGCATCGGGGTCTTCTGTTCGTCATCGGGGGCGAGGCTACACGGCACGGAAAGGCAATACAACAAGTGTGTCAGACGCGCGCGATAGAGTAGAACATGCGTGTGTCAACGATAGGGGAGGGGGAAGTCAAGAAATACCGAGGGAGATCATCGGAGTTGGAGAAGTTCACGGTGGCGCTCAGACTTCGAAGTTGCCGACGCTGTGGAGAACGCGTGGGTGAGTGGGAGGTACGGGGAGGTGCGCCTAGTAATGGGGATCAAGCTAGTAGGTTCCAGGGGCAGTGGGGTGGGTCGATGTTGCCGGAATTCATCGGTGGAGCTCGTCGGCGCAGTGGTTGCGCAAATGAAATCAGGGGCAGCCTGACGGCTCTCTGGCAACGGGGGATGAGGGGAAAGATAGGAGAGAGGGAGGTGATTAAATGGGCGAGGTCGCGGCCAAGAATTTATCAGTCATTAACACGAATTTTATTCCGCGGATTCAACACAGAAACGGGTGAGGGGAAGAGGGGCGTCGTCATCGGGCGCGTGAGGACGATGCCTGCGTGGTAGTGGGGCCTGGCATCAGTGAGATGAGGGTTTTCGTGCGGGGTCCAATCATCAGTGGCTGAGGGGGTAGGGTTTGCGGTAAGAAAAACGCTTCATGTGGGAGAGGGAGAGTGGGCTGCGCTGGGCTAGTTGGCCTGGTTGGGCTGGGTTAGATTAGTTGGGTTGTTTCTTTTCCATTTTTTTCTTCTCTGAATCTTTTTCTTTTTCTGTTTTGAATTCAAACTCTCATTTGAAATCAGATTTCTTTTTCAAATATTTTCCAAATATTCAGTATGTTTTAATACTATTTAACAAGGTATTTTTAGAATCCATTTTTGAATATTTTCTTATATTCTTTTATGATTTATTATTTATTTAAAATAGGCACTTGTCTCTATTTAAATAAGATTTTAAATATATTTTCAAACTTCTATTTGAATTCCAATTTTTACCAAACCTTTTTCATTGGGTTTTATTTTAATCATTAGTGTAAATAATTCACTTTGAATTATTTGAAATATTTTAATATGATTTAATGTTCATTTAAATTGGGGATTTATCTTTATTCAAATTACATCAAATATGGTTTTAAACCCATATAAATTTTATTCAAATAATTATTTTATTCTTTTTAACTTGATTGGATAACTTCTAAACCACTTTGGCTATTTCAATTAGTTATTTTCCCATGATTTAATTAATCATTAACATTAGGGATTTTGTCTTCATTTCAATAATTTGAATATGGTTTAATCTCATATACTTTTATTTGAATATTCTTTATCCCTTTATTTTATTTGGATTATCTTTATTCCATTTGCTTATGGATTTTAACTCAAGTTTTAAGTTGCCTTCTAAATAATTTTATTGGGAATTGTTATTTATTTTAGGCAATTTGTCTTTATTTAAATAAAATTTGAATATGGTTTAATTCATATGATTTTATTTAAATAATCTTTTACTCCTTTTTATTATTCAATAATCTTTGATTTGTTTATGGATTGGGCCAAGATTTAATTTGGCTTTTTAAATATTCCTTATTTATTTATTTTCTTCATTTTCCTTATAAAATCCATATCTTTTTATTTATAGATCCTAAATTGGTGATTACAATTTGTATAATTTTATTTAATATTTTTTATCCTTTTTAAATCCTTTTAGGATTATTTTGCTCACAATTTGGTATGGATTTTAGATAGGAGCTTTATTAGATTTGGAAATTATTTCCTTTTACCTTATTAAATACATAAATTTTTATCCATGACTCCAAATTAAATGAAACCACTTTCTATGGTTTTATAATATTTTTGTTTATCATTTTGTTCATTTATATATGTTTGTTGCTAAATTTTTATATGGATCAAATCCATAGTCTTGAGAGATCTTGGAAATGATTTTCTTCCATTAGGGTTTGAGGGTTTTGGTTTATTTTCCCAAGTGTTTAAATTTCTATATAATTCTTTGAGGAATGCATTTCACTTGATTGAAATTAGTTGGATTCCAGTTTATTCAGATTTTATTCAAGAAGAGTTTTGATGTTTCCATTTGGAATCAAAAAGTTTCTTTTCACCCTAAATTTCAACAATTATTTATTTTGTTTATTTATTTTTCACATTTCAAAATTTGGAAAATTTTGGGATGTGACATAACCGCTCCACCATTCATGAGAAATACATATCCGGATTGAGACTTAGAGACATCCAGATCAGTGTCAAAGCTAGCATTGACATAACACTTAGCGACGAGCTCTTCATCACCTCCGTATACAAGAAACATATCCTTAGTTCTTCGCAAGTACTTAAGGATATCCTTGACCGCTATCCAGTTTTTTTGAACCTGGATCCGATTGGTACCTACTAGTCAAACTAATAGCATGTGCCACATCCGGTCTTGTACATAAGATGGCGTATATTATAGATCCTATGGCTGAAGCATAGGGGACTTTGTCCATTATCTCTCTTTCTTCCGCCGTAGCCGGACTTTGAGTCTTACTCAATGTCTTGCCTTGCAACATAGGTAAGAACCCCTTCTTACTTTCGTCCATTTTAAACTTCTTTAAAATCTTATCAAGGTATGTACTTTGTGATAGCCCTATTAGGCGCCTAGATCTATCTCTATAGATCTTTATGCCTAATATGTATGACGCTTCACCTAGGTCCTTCATTGAAAATGTGCTGTTTAGATAACTTTTAACACTGTTTAAAAGATCTATATCATTTTCGATCAATAATATGTCATCCACATATAATATCAGAAATGCCACATTGCTCCCACTCACTTTCTTGTAAATACAAGCTTCTCCATAAGTTTGGACAAATCCAAACTCTTTAATCAACTCATCAAAGCGGAGATTCCAACTTCGTGATTCTTGCTTCAGTCCATAGATGGATCGCTGAAGCTTGCACACCTTGTTAGCATCCTTAGGATCGACAAAACCCTTTGGTTGTATCATATACAACTCTTCTTCAATATTACCATTGAGAAACGCGGTTTTGACATCCATCTGCCATATCTCATAATCGAAATATGCAACAATTGCTAACATAATCCTAACTGATTTTAGCATCGCTACGGGAGAGAATGTCTCATCATAGTAAACTCCTTGAATTTGTCAAAACCCCTTTGCGACAAGTCGAGCTTTATATACGGTCACATTACCATCAGCATCAGTTTTTCTTTTGAAAATCCATTTATTCTCCACGGCCTTTCGGTCGTGAGGTAAGTCCACCAAGTTCCAAACTTGATTTTCATACATGGATTCCATCTCGGATTTCATGGCTTCTAACCATTTTTTGGAATCCGGGCTCATCATCGCTTCTTCATACGTCGCATGGTCATCATTTGCATCAACCATGAAATTCATGACAGGATTTCCGTACAGCTCGGGAGCTGCACACGTCCTTCTAGACCTGTGAGGTTCGGTAGTACTCTCTTTTAGAGTTTCATGATCATTATCATTATTTCCCTCTTCAACTGGTGAAGCCAACTCCAGAACGACTTCCGGCGCTGCGCTACTCGCCATACTTTGAAGAGAAGGTTCAATAACCTCTTCGAGTTCTACCTTCCGACTACTCACGCCTTTCGCGAGAAATGCTTTCTCTAGAAAGGATCCATTCTTGGCAACAAAAACCTTTCCCTCAGATCTATGATAGAAGGAATACCCAATTGTTTCCTTAGGGTATCCTATGAAGACGCATTTTTCCGCTTTGGGTTGGAGTTTATCCGGTTGAAGTTTCTTCACATAAACATCGCATCCCAAACTTTAATAAATGACAGCTTAGGTTTGTTTCCAAACCACAATTCATACGGTGTCTTTTCAACGGATTTAGATGGTGCCCGATTTAAAGTGAATGCATCAGTTTCTAGTGCATAACCCCAAAATGACAACGGCAAGTCCGTCAAAGACATCATAGATCAAACCATATCCAATAAAGTACGATTACGACGTTCCAACACACCATTTTGTTGTGGTGCTCCGGCAGGTGTGAGTTGTGAAACAATTCCACACTCTTTCATGTGAGTGCTAAGCTCGTAACTTAGATACTCACCTCCACGGTCGGACCGTAGAAATTTGATCTTTCTATTATGATGATTTTCCACTTCACTCTGAAATTCCTTGAACTTTTCAAAGGTTTCAAACTTGTGTTTCATCAAGTAGATATAACCGTATCTACTCAAATCATCCGTGAAAGTAACAAAATAATGATATCCACCTCGCGCCGACACACTCATTGGACCACATACATCAGAATGTATGATTTCCAATAAATCTGTCGCCCGTTCCATTGAACCGGAAAACAGCGTTCTAGTCATCTTGCCCATAAGGCATGGCTCACATGTATCAAATGATTCAAAATCAAGTGATTCCAAAAGTCCATCCGAATGGAGCTTCCTCATGCGTTTAACACCAATATGACCTAGACGGCAGTGCCACATATGTGCGGATATATCATCATTAAGTATAATCCTTTTAGCATCAACATTATGAATATGTGAAATACTATTATAGAGATCCAATAGAAATAAACCATTCATCATCGATGCATGACCATAAAAGATTTAATTCATATAAATAGAACAACCATTGTTCTCGGATTTAAATGAATAACCACTTCGCATCAAACACGATCCAGATACAATGTTCATGCTCAGTGCAGGAACCAGATAACAATTATTCAAGTTTATTACTAATACCGACGGAAAGTGGAGAGGCAGCTTTCCGACGGCGATCACATCAACGCTTGATCCATTGCCGACACGCATCTTGACCTCACCCCTTGCTAGCGATCTCTTGTTCCGCAGCCCCTGATTCGAGTTACAAATATTAGCAACTAAACCGGTATCAAATACCCAGGTGTTATTGAGAGCACTAGTCAAGTACACATCAATAACATGTATATCATATATACCTTTGTTTGCCTTGCCGGCCTTCTTGTCTGCCAAATACTTGGGGCAGTTGCGCTTCCAGTGGCCAGTCCCCTTACAATAGTAGCACTCGGTATCAGACTTAGGTCCAACTTAGGGTTTCTTTTCAGGCACGGCAACCGACTTGCCGCCCTTACTTCCCTTATGTTTTCCCTTCTTGTCTTTCTTGAAACCAGTTTTCTTATTGATCATCAACACTTGATATTCCTTCTTGATCTCCACTTCTGCAGTTTTAAGCATTGTCAGAAGCTCGGGGAGAGACTTCTTCATGCCTTGCATATTATAGTTCATCATGAAGCTCTTATAGCTAGGTGGCAGATACTGCAGAACACGATGGATGCCTAAGTCAATGGGCATCGATATTCCCAAGGACACAAGCTTATCGGCGTAACCCAACATCTTGAGTACATGCTCACTTACGGAGCTGTTCTCTTCCATCATGTAGATAAAGAACTTTTCTGAAGCATTGTAGCTCTCTAAAGCAGCATGTGTGTCAAAAATCATTTTCAACTCACCCATTGTATCAAATGCATTGCCGTTTTCGAAACGCTTTCGAAGTTCTGGCTCTAGCCCATACAATATGCCGCAATGAACTAAGTTGTGGTCCTCCTAACGAGTCTGATAGGCATTCTTCTCCTCATCCGGGGCATCATCGAAAGGTGGGGGGCCTAGCGGCGCTTCTAGCACATATTTCTTTTGTGCAGCAGAGAGGAGAATCCTCAAATTCATGGCCCATTCGGTAAAGTTGCTACCGTTCGTTGCAAGTTTCTCTTTCTCCATGAACACATTGAGATTAAAAGCATGTGGTGTCATCTACAACAGAATTTGTAAAGTTTAGACTAAGTTTATGATAGATTGAGTTCAACAAATCCACATTACAAATGAACTCCCACTCAAAAACGACATCCCTCGTGCCTTTTTGGTGATTACATGAACCAAATCCACTACACCAAGTCCGATCATCACGCGAGTCGGTGTAGCTTCAAAGCCGAACATCAAATGGGCATCATATCTACTATATGACTCATGCTTAACCTTTTGGTCCGTGTTCCGAGGCCATGTCTGTACATGCTAAGCTCGCTAAGTTATAACCTTAGTATTCACGTGTGTAACTATTTTACACCCGTAATATGGTTGTGGATCCAAGAACACCCGATCATCACGTGATGACTTGGAGCGACGAAACATAATCGGTGCATACTTAAGGAAGAACACATTCTTATCTTGATATTTAAATGAGGGATCATCTTATTATGCTAATAAAACGCCAAACAAGCAATATAAGATGCAATCAAACATCACATGTTTGTAAGTGAAATGATATGGTTCCCGCATATGATCTCCATCATGTGCTCCTTGGTATGATCACTATCATACCTCTATGTGTTAGGCCAAGGTCTATGGAACTTACAAGTTATGTGTGTTGTAAGAGTATCATCTCATACTTCTACTTATAACATCACCATATCATAACACTAGCCCAACAACAATCTAAACTAGACGCCTCTAATTTATCCATTGCAAGTTTTACGTGGCTTAGGGATTTCGAAGATAGAACCGTTCATACCTACGAACATGAACCACAACGAGGATAACCAAATTTTTGACAACTCGTTGCAAATTAGATATTGACTATAGTAGGAGATACATACACCCGCTAGCCACTTATGCAAAACTAGTTGCATGTCAAGCGTGGAATACGTCTCATGTGCGAGGACATGTAAAGTTTGTCCGGGCCGCTTCATCCCACTATGCCACCAATATCCAAAATACAACTAAGAAGCAATAACATGATCATCATCGCCCACATACTCATATGTGTACTACCCGTGTAAAGCATCTACGCATAGATCCGGCTCTGATACCACTGTAGGGTTCACATCATAGAAAACAAAAAATTTCCTACGATGGGAACTATGTACCAAGATCTATGTACTAGATACAAACAACGGGCGGATGTATATCCGTAGAGAACATACCCTTGAAGACCGACAAAGCTTAATGAGTTAAACTCGTGGTTGATGTAGACGATCTCTTGCCGATCTCAAGATCGAGAGGAAGTCCTAGCGCGGCAAATCAACAACACATCCATGCTCGCACACACGTACAAGACATCGAGCAACCTCCGCCTCCTCGCTCCAGCGATGCAGCGGAAGCACAACTCTTTCTTGCCGAATAGCCACCAAGAACATGTATCTCTCTAGTCCGAGACCATGGGGGATAAATTCTAGAGGGGGATAGAGATCCTTCACGAGGAGGTGTGAGTGAGAAGTGAGGAGGGGGTGACTTTTATAGGGGAGGGGGGGACCCTAAGGGGGTGGCTGACGCATGGGGGCTGCCCCGTTGCCCTCCCCTCATTCATGTGCGTGGACACTCCACTCACAAAAATCCTTTCAATTTCCTCCACTCAAAATCCCACTCAAATTCCCATTAAATTTCCACCAAATTTAATGCAAACTCTCATTAAATAAAACTCCTTTTATTTATTCAGAATTTTGTCAATTACTTTAATAGCAAACATTCACATATAACCCCTTGTTAGTATTTCATTTCACATGCAAAAACACTTTCTGCAATTTCACCCGAAAACTTGTTTCGGTATCTAGTGAAATAAATTCATGCGCTTGTTATTCTTTCCGGCATGAAACTTTTGCTCCAATTGGATGTCGGTGTCTCTTAAGTGTGCCACCCTATGGTTCACAAATAATGTGGACATGATCGAGACCCTTCTCCGATCAATAATCAAAAGCGGGATCTGGCGACCCATACTGACTCCCACACATTCAACGATGACTTTCCTGTGATCGTCGAAACCTTTTATGCTAGTATCTTAATCCCTTTGTTTCACGATATATTACATGTCCGAGATTCGATCAGCGGTATATCCATACCTAGTTTGATCTCGTTACTGACATGCACTCTTTCTCGTTCCCATAATACAACATTCTAGTGATCAAATTACTTGCTTGCAAGCTAATCAATGTGATATCACCGAGAGGGCCCAGAGTATATCTATCTGTCATCAGGATGAACAAATTCCACTCTCGATCCATGGGCCTCAACATAACACTTTAGTAGTTCTGAATCCATATTTATAATTACCCAGTTATGGTGTGATGTTTGATGTCATCAAGAAACACTTCTGGTGTTAGGGATTGACATGATCTCATGGTCTAAGGATTAGGATCACTTCGTAAGTTGTTATAGCAATATAAACTCAATGACTTTGATCATAATGCTATACTTTGGATGAATGTTCATCACACCATTACACTAATTTTGTGACCTCGTTATTAACAACATCCAATGTCTATGATCAAGAAACTTTGATCATCTTGTTAATCAACAAGCTAGTTTATGAGAGGCATAACTAGGAACTTTTTGTTTGTTTATTAAACACACATGTATTAATGTTTCCGTATTAATACAATTATAGCATGCAAAATAAACATCTATCATATACTTGGAATACACATAATAAACACTGTATTATTGCCTCTCAGGGCATATTCCCTTCAATTTCATGAACCTCGTGAATAAGATTTTTATGGACTTCCTGGATAAGTTTGTCGTTGTTTTCATTGATGAAATTCTGATTTATTCCAAATCAGAAGAAAAAACATGAGCTACACCTAAGAACCATACTTGGAACTCTTAGGGAGCATCAGTTGTATGCCAAGTTTAGCAAATGTGAATTCTGGTTACGGGAGGTAGGATTCCTCGGACATATCGTATCAGCCGAAGGAATTCCTGTTGACCCTGCAAAGGTGAAGGATGTTGAAGATTGGCAAGCCCCAACCACCCAAACCCAAGTTCGTGCATTTCTCGGATTAGCGGGATAGTACCGCAAGTTTGTAGAAGGATTCTCGAGTATCGCGATACCCATGACCCAATTGCTGAAGAAGGACAAGAAGTTTGAATGGACAAACAAATGCGAAGCGAGTTTTCAGAAATTCAAGAAGAGATTGATTTTAGCCCCCATCTTGATCATGACGTATATCACAAAGCCCTTCGATGTGTATTGTGACGCATCCAAGATCGGTCTCGGATGTGTGTTGGTGCAAGAAGGAAAAGTTATATCTTATCTATCCCGACAACTGAAGTAGCATGAACAGAATTATCCAACCCATGACCTTGAACTAGCAGCCATAGTTCTAGCCTTGAAGACATGGAGGCATTACCTTATGGGTAATCGTTGTTCGGATCACAAGAGTTTGAAGTATATATTCACTCAGAAGGAGCTAAATATGAGGCAAAGAAGATGGATTGAGCTAATCAAGGACTATGATCTGGACATTAACTTTCACCCCGGTAAATCCAATGTGGTAGCTGATGCCCTTAGCAGATTGCCGTGTCGCTTGAACTCCATGATTCTAAAGGAGCAACCAAGTTTGCAGAAAGAGATGGAAGATCTCCGAATGGAATTAGTAAGTGAAGGATTTTTGGCTAAAATAGAACTTCAACCCACTTTGATCAGTCAGATCAAGGAGGCGCAGAAAGAAACCATAGTATCGACGGAATCAAACATCGTATCGGTACAGGCAAAGTACCCGGATTCACCGAGGATGAAGAAGGAGTTCTATGGTACAAAGGACGTCTCTGTGTACCAGCAGATTCAAGAAATGATTTTCAAGAAATGATTCAGAGTTGAAGGAGGAACGAAGATGTATCAGGACCTGAAGGAGAAATTTTGGTGGCATAAGATGAAGAGAGAAATCGGAAGCTATATCGCCAAGTGTTATATTTGTCAGAGATTCAAGGCGGGACATCAGAGACCCGCAGGACTGTTGCAACCCTTACAGATTCCAGAATGGAAATGGGATTCAGTTGGAATGGACTATATCACCGGATTGCCTACTTCTAGTAGAGGAAATGACTCTATTTGGGTCATAGTTGACAGATTGTCCAAGGTAGCCCATTTCTTACCAGTCAAGACCACTTACCAGAGTTCGAAGCTAGCGGAGTTATACATTGCTAGAATCGTCAGTTTGCATGGAGTCCCCAAGAACATCGTATCAGATCAAGGAACTCAGTTTACCTCAAGATTCTGGAAGAACGTCCAAGAAGGTTTAGGAACCCGACTAGATTTCAGCACAGCGCATCACCCTCAGACTGATGGACAAACGGAGCGAGTAAATCAAATAATAGAAGATATATTGAGAGCATGTGTGCTAGAGTATGGATCTAAATGGGAAGACTGTCTGCCGTTCGCAGAATTTTCTTACAACAACAGTTATCAAGCTAGTTTGCAAATGGCCCCATTTGAATTCATGTATGGAAGGAAGTGTCGTACCCCTTTGAATTGGTCGGAAGTAGGAGAGAGTCAGATTTTCGGACCCGACATCCTACGATAAGCAGAAGAGAAATTTCACAAGATTCGTGAGCACCTCAAGACCGTCCAGTCAAGACAAAAAAGTTACACCGACAAGATACGTCGAGACCTTGCTTTCAATATCGGAGATTTTGTTTATCTTAAGGTGTCGCCTTTGAAGGGAATGCAGCGTTTCCAGCTCAAAGGGAAGTTAGCCCCCAGATATATCGGACCTTTCAAGATTTTGAACCGTCGAGGAGAAGTATCATATCAATTGGAACTGCCGGAAGAAATGTCAGCAGTGCACAATGTGTTCCATATATCGTTACTTCGCAAATGCCTTGAAGTTCCGGAGAAGACCGAAGTTTTAAAGAACATTGATCACCAGACCATAGAGATCAACAATAACCTGACATATCCCGAAGTACCCATCCGTATTTTGGAGGAAGCTTTCAGGACCACCAGAACCCGAAGCATCAAGTTCCTTAAGATTCAATGGAGCAACCACACTGAAGAGGAAGCTACCTAGGAGCGAGAAGATCACATCAGGACGGAGGTTCCCGATCTCTTTAAATCCTAGGTAATCTTTTTTCTTCTTTCTCAAATCTCGGGACGAGATTTTGTTTAAGGAGGGAAGGTTTGTAACATCCCAAAACCATTGATCATCAAACTCTAATCACTAAAATTAGGGTTAACAAAAACTTTGATTAAATAAAAACCAAATGAATGCATGTGTATGTGATGATTTGATGAATGCATGAATGGACTTGTGTGATTAACCTAAATAGCACGGAATTGTTTAAGTATGAAAATAACATCATCTAAAACATTTCCAAGCAGAAACAAATCAAGAGAAAATCAAAAACAAATCAAATAAGGCAAATGGTCATTTTTTCAATCTTGCTCACTAGGTCACTTTGAGTGTTTCTAGTCCAAGATTTCAAACGGAAACTTTTCCAATTCTTTTCACCCCTTGCAAGACCAAGTAAAGTGAATCAAAGCCCACCTTTCAAACTTACAGAAACATTTGTCAACCCCATTCAAATGACAATTCAAAATTGAATCTTTAACATATGTGAAGATCACACCTTTTCAAAACCCAACCAAACAAGTGACCCTTAAACAATCCAACTAACCCAATACTCCCTAGTATGTGCCTAGCAAACCCACCAAGTTTGAATCCAAAATTCAAATTTGGATTTCTTTCGGCCATTTTATCAAACACCTTGTGATCAGCAAACAACAAAACATTAAACACTATTTGCAGCAGTGAATTTGGCCAACCTTGTTCCCTCTCTGGTTGCAACAAGCTCTTAGTAGATCATCTAGCATATTTAACAATCCTTAGCACCACTGTGAGCAAGTCTAGCCATCAATGGTGACCATGCCAAGAGAAAACTTGCCATCCCCATGTCGCCAGCGAGCTAGAGGAAGCACTAGCCTCGCCAACATTGTTTGGAGCACTGACCACTGTCCACCGCCACCCTCTGTACCAGCCCCGAGCATTGCCAGCCCCTGGACCACATGTCAAGATCATGCCAAGCTTCTCTGTGTGCGAGCCGAGAGCGCACCAGTGCGCCGCACGCAACACTAGCCCACAGACCGCGCGCCTCCCTCGCCACTTGCATACGTGATCGCCAACACCCCAGCAACACCGCAGACATGCCCATTCGCCGCCGCGCAGACCGTAGATGTTGTGCGCCATTAAACTTGCCGTTGGACCCGCCCAGAGCGCCGCGACGTTCCAACCATCAGCACCGCCCCATGCCGCATGACCATGCCGTTGAGCTTCGCCAGGGAGCACATCACCGCCCCTACCTTTTCCCATGCCATTAGCATGCTGTGCTGACGACACCGACGAGCTTCACCCGCGCCATTCGATTTGAGAACACCATCTCACTCCCCACCTCTCACTGATCATACCCACTCACCCCCGGAGCAAGGCGAGCACTAGGTGGCCGGAATTTCACCGGAGTTCGCCGCTGTAGAGGAGGAGAGGAGCCGTTGATTGGATCCGCCCCAGGAGGAGCTTCTAGTACCAGGAGGATCACCATCGTCAACTTTGTCGTTCGTCCCCATCGCCGAGCATCGCCGGAGCCCCGGTGAGCCTCCCACGACCCCCACTGGCCGCGCTAGGGTTCTATCTCGACGGCGCTGCCCGACGTGGACGATGAACCGTAGTCGTTGGATTAGAGTTAGATCATGCGACCCTAATCGCCCCGTATCGCTTTGCCACTCACTGTCTCACCGACGATTGGGGTCGCTCACTTAACCAGCCCCCGCGCGCGCTGTGTGTAGTGGGCCGTCCCAGTTAAACATCCCGCGTGACCCAACAATTCAAAATTAGGCTTATTCTTTTAATTTGAAACTTAGTTATGTACCTAGATTCAGAAATCAACCCAGCTCAATTCACTGAAAGGTACTGGAGTGCTTAATCCAAGCCCGTTGGATTCAAACCATTTAGATTTGTAGATCACCCATGGTAAAAATAACAAGGCAGAAGCTTTTCTGCGTTCAAACATTTTTCAAAATTCAACCATAAAATCTTTTGCGTTGATTCAAACTCTCAAAAATCACATTTAACCATACCTTTCAGAATATATAAAAATATATAGGGTTACTTGCAGAAATAATGATCAAGAAATAAAAGAATGCCTCATAGGCACCACTTTAAATCTTATTAAAATGTGACACCACTTTAAATCTTATTAAAATGTGACACCACTTTAAATCACATTCACATGTACTGAAAAGGGTGGTGATGACATGTGTCAACATGATCCCATGTTTGAGTTGGAGAATATTAAATCTTGAGTAGTTTTTCAATGAGTTGAAATTACTTTTCTAAAATAAAATAAATAAGACATGTGCTTTAATCTTTGTGATAATAGTGATGATGCTAGACCATCTAGTGTGAACCTTTGGGTGATAAATAGAAGTAATTAAGTATTGTGTGGTGATTGTGTACCTCATATTTATTTATAGCCGCTAGTACCGACCAAGGATACGAGGAGGAAGGAGGATACTACGAGGAAGAAGCCAAGGAGAACTTCAACCACTACTCTGCACAAGGCAAGCCTAATACTACTAGTTGAATTAGCAATCTATTAACTTAGCAAGCTTATACTACTATCTTAGCAAGCTAAACCATGCAAGTTTTACTTGCAATATTACACCACTTGATACCAAATCCCATTTTTACTTGCAAGCTTAATTCTTTTAGTTCGTTATCAAAGCTGTCTATCAAAATTTTATTTAGTGACTTGTAGATATTAGAAAGATAGTTGAAGGTAGCATAAAGAGCATAAAACTTGGCCTAAGTTAGATAAATCTTGATGTCATCCCGAGGCATGAGATTGAACTTAGTTAATTCCCACTTGTTTATTACCCATCATTAGTATTTACCCCCACCTGTAGATGCTAGTGCTAAGCATAAAACTTGATCAACTTTAGATGGGAACACTTGATGAAAATGGTTATGAAAACCTTAGAATGATAAGTCATTCTACTGAAATGTTTTGACATGTGTTCTCGAACACCAGATGATTTTGATGATGAAAATGATAAGGCATGAGCCTTAGCCCTTTACAAAACTGATGGTTGTCTGGATGCGATACCATTCCAATTTTACCGTACAACCACAATACCCGAAATTTGGGTAGGGCTTGACTGGAAATTTATATACCTTAGTATGGGTTCCCTTGCAGCCAAGGTCTAAGCTGAGGCTACCTTGTGAAGATTGTCCACCTATGTAGTACCCAAGATGACAGTTGGTCATGGTTGGGAGGCCAAACTCACGGGAGAGGTGCCTATACTAGGGCGTGTAATGGAAAGGTTAGGATTGATTATCCGCATACTGAGTATGGTGAATTCAGGATTTGTTCCTGACGGATGTATCGAATGTTGTGGTGAAAGTGTACAATATCTGCAGAGTGTCAAACTATTCGAATAGCCGCGTCCATGGTTATGGACAGGTGGAGTGGCCATACTGTTCCGTTGTGAGATGTTTTCAAAATGACTTATGAAATGATTTGTGACTTTGACTTGACCACAACAGAGTTGTGACATGAAATTCAAGTTCCCACTTAGGTGTTATAAAATTGTCAACTAGCTTTCTTTGCTTCGGAACTTAGTAGAGATAAATCTGGATTTTTGCAAAACAACCTAGAGCTTAGTACTTCCTATTCCAAAACCGCTTCACTTGTTAGTATTAGTTTGCGAGTACTTAAAGAGTACTCATGGCTTTGTCCCTGGCTATTCCTGTGGCCAGACTATGAAGAGGAGTATCAGGAGGATGGACAACAGGAAGGTTACGACAACTAGGATCATCTCCCATCGTCGTCATTGCCTGTGACCATGAAGATGGAGCTTCGCCAACGCTATCGTTATCTTTACGTTATTCTGTTGCTTGAATTGTATTAAGAACTGGATCATGAGATCCTTATTTGTTTAATACCTTATGTATGGTTTGTAATGGATGATGTACTGTGATATCCAATATGTTATGTCTCACAAAAATGGTAATCCTGGGATTGCGATGTATGGCATAACAGGCATCTGGGATTAAAAATCTGGGTGTTTACATAACTTTACTTGTTTCAAACAATTGAGATTGCCTAATGTGTTATGAAAGAATCATGGGTTGTTTTAGCATACAAAAGCATAATATTGTGGCATTCTCCTTTGATGCTTTATTTGGGTTGACTTGGCACATGCTTACACCATGTTATGACTATGAACCAGTCACCTTAGCCTCTATGATAATTTAGTTTTTGACTTGTGATATCACTTTATGCTTTGATTAATAATGTTTTGTCGCTCTGCATGATTGTCACATCCCAAGATTTTCCAAATCTTGTAATGTGAAAAATAAATAAACAAAATAAACAATTGTTGGTTTTTAGGGTGAGAAGAAACTTTTTGATTCCAATTGGAAACATCAAAACCTATTTTGATCAAATAAAATCCTAAAGGGATTTAAAAAGATAAACAAATAATAAATAAAGTTATGATAGTTGGAATTACTATTTTTGGATCTTTAAATAAAAAGATGTGGTTTTGATAAGCATAGGTAGAAATATAAATAAGGATTATTTTAAAGAGACAAATTAAATCTTGGCCAAGCTTTTGAAATAAAATATTTCTATTTGATAAAAAGAGTAAAGGTTTATTTAAATAAAATAATAAGGATTTATTAATCCAATTTTATTTAAGTAAAGGCTTTTCCATTTTAAATAAACACAAAAACTTGTTAATGTATTTTAAAATAATATTTCCAAATGTTTTTGTTTTTCAAATGAAACCTACTGAAAAGGTTTTGGTTTGGTTTAGATTTCAAATAGAGTTTTTAATAAATTAAATCCTATTTGAATTAAAGACTATGGTCTATTTATTTAATTATTAATAGATCCTAAAAGAATAAAAGCATTATTCTATTTTGAACTTTGAAATATGTTGTTAAACAGAATAAAAATACACCCAAAGTTTGGTGGTGATTTGAATTCAAATAGGGAATGAAAAATATTATTAAATCTTATTTAATTAATATTAGAGCCTATTTTTAAATAATTAAAAGACCCCAAAGAGAATAAAGATTTATTCCCAAAATTGACTTCAGAATATACTATTAATCAGTATTTGAGTCTTCACAAAATTTGGCAAAGGTTTGAGTTCAAATGAATGTTTAAATTGTTTAAACAAAATCAAAACAGAAAATCAAATGGGAAAAAGAAAAACCATCAGTATAAAAAAATGGAAACAAGCCCAACCCATCTGGCCAGCCCACTAATCCCATTTTCCTCGCTCCGCAGAAAACATTTCACACCAGGAATTTAACCCACACCCTCACTGACCGCTGGACCCCATCGCAGACCTGTCCCTTTCGCTGACAACGCAGCCCACGCCACATCATCGTCTTCCTCACCCCGCTGACTCCGCCCCTCACCTTGCCGGCCGTTGCAGTCGATTAAGACTCGAGTAAATACGCAGTAACGCTGCAGTAAAATCACCCTGCGACCATGCCATCTTAAGCACCTCGACGCCCTCTCTCTTTCCCCTCCGTCGCCACACCCTCCCTGCCACCAGGCTGCTCGGGATCATCTTCGAAGCTCCACTGCCTCCGATGCCCTCCGGAGACAATTCCGGCCAGTCGACGTCGCCCCTCGTCTCCTCGAGCACACGAGCGTGACCCCCAGTCCCTGGCGCATCTCTCTGCACCCTCAGCTCGCTCGCGCGTGCCCCCCAGCGTCGGCAACGACGACGACCAGCAGCGCCGTTGTCTGCTTTTTCTCCGACAAAGCCTCCAGGTAGTCTCTGACCGCGCCTCCACTCCTCTTTGATGCTCCCATACTCTCCACTCGTCTGTGCGTCTAACCATGCCGCTTGCTTGCTCTATCGTGCACCCTAGAGTCGCCTTCGTCGATGACTAACCGCACCCGGCGGTTCCACGAACTCCGGTGAAGAATTCCCGTCGACCCCGAGCGCCCCTTCGCCAGCAAAGACCACCTCGAGCATCTCCACGCCACGGCGAACTCGGTAAGCATCCCCCTTCACTCTCTCGCTTCCTGTAGCATCGACACCGCCACTGTATGACCGCTCCGCCGCCACCTGCCGCCGCCAGCGCCGCCACTCGATGGCAAGCGTGCTGTGCACCGTTCGATCTAGATCGGAGTGACACGATAGATTCACTTAATCCGAAGGGGTATGCGATCTGATCCGTGCGATTTAGTTCGATCCAACGCTCCACAGCGATCGATCCGAGCGAAACGGTACCGGCGAATAGGAACTAGACACGTGGCCTGGAATCTGTTTTAAAACCAGAAACTTGTCTATTAGATGTTCCAATTTTAAAAATTCATTACTTTCAAACCACACGTCCAAATTTTGCAAATTTTATATCAATGGATTCAGCAAAACAAGTACTTTATGACCATGCCCTTTGTTTAGTGAATTGCTTCTGATAAAATGATTGTTTTTGCAGAAACTTGTGTAGGCATGTTTAGCATATAAAAATTCATTCTTAAATTATTTTGGGGATAAAATCTTGGGCAACTGGTTTGTGTTGAACCTACTGACCATAGAAATCAATTTGTGGTTTCAAAAATATATTTGGTGAAGCAAAAGAATAAACCTTTGATTTAAACCATTTCTATTCAAATAAAACTAATGTTTATTTATTAAAAATGCTTTTAGAAGAAAACCTTTGAGAAATATTTTGAATTAAACTCTCTGACCCCAAGAACCAAGTTTTATGATTTAAAAATGTGTTTGGTGAACCCTATAAAGATTTGGGTTAAAAATGGTTTATAGGTAAAATATTTTGCAAATAGTTTTGCCTCTTTATAAAATGACCAATAAGTGTTTTAGAATGTTTATAACCTATTATAAACCAATTTTGTAAATAAAACAAAGTTTGGCATGCTTGCATGCATTGTTTTTATTCTATTAATTTATGTGATGTTGCTTGAATGGTAGATTGAAATTGTGCCCTTGCTTGATTGAATTGTAGTGATTTGAAGAGTGTGATCATTGCAAAGACAAGGAGTGAACTTATATTCTCTACCAAAAAGGAAAGTGATGCTTCATACTTTTGTCCCATTATTTTCACTATGCATTAGTGATATTTCTAAGTAGGACTTGCATGGAATTTTGCTAAGTGTAAACTATGGCATGGGAAATCCTAGTAGATGAAACCTTAGTAGAAAATTCCTAAGTTAAGATTCCTACTACTATCATGCTTAGCTTAGCTTAGCTAGTAGAAAACAAGGGTGGATTATATTCATACTATGGAATATTTCTAAGTCAAGGACTTGTGTTTTGTTTAATAAAACAACTAAGTGAATGAATCAACTGGGTGGAATGGAAGGAATGGTTTGTGTTGAGTGGTTCACAAGGCCCATTTATATGGTTTACCTTGTGTATCTCACTTGTGGATGGCCACCCAGGAACAAAGAGATTTGAGATGTCAAATGTTGAGAAGCTTCAAGTGCAGCCACATGGCATTATGGGCTCTGCATGGATCATATAGGTTGCAATAACTTAGCCAAATAGACAGTTGGTGGTAGGGGATGATAGGTTGGAACGTGTCCATTCTGGTCTAAGGGAAGGCTTCTGAAAGATCTTGTCTTGGTGAAACCAAGTCTTGTGGGGAAAGTGCACAACCTTTGCAGAGTGAAAAATCTAAGTACTTAGCCATGTCCCTAGTAAAGGACAATTTGAGCATCAAGAAATGGAAGCTATCAAGAATATCCTCATCCCAATTTCTAAGTTAAAATCTTGTGGTTGAACAATGGTTAAAGGATCAACAATTTCTATTGGGAGATGCCTTGGGTGATTTTGTCAAGAAAAAACTTAGTGTTTTCAAATGATAAGGAAAAATCTATTTTGAGCAAAGCAAGCCTAAGCTCCACTTTTTGTTTGTTTATTAAACACACATGTATTAATGTTTCCGTATTAATACAATTATAGCATGCAAAATAAACATCTATCATATACTTAGAATACACATAATAAACACTGTATTATTGCCTCTCAGGGCATATTCCCTTCAATTTCATGAACCTCGTGAATAAGATTTTTATGGACTTCCTGGATAAGTTTGTCGTTGTTTTCATCGATGAAATTCTGATTTATTCCAAATCAGAAGAAGAACATGAGCTACACCTAAGAACCATAATTGGAACTCTTAGGGAGCATCAGTTCTATGCCAAGTTTAGCAAATGTGAATTCTGGTTACAGGAGGTAGGATTCCTCGGACATATCGTATCAGCCGGAGGAATTGCTGTTGACCCTGCAAAGGTGAAGGATGTTGAAGATTGGCAAGCCCCAACCACCCAAACCCAAGTTCGTGCATTTCTCGGATCAGCGGGATACTACCGCAAGTTTGTAGAAGGATTCTCGAGTATCGCGATACCCATGACCCAATTGCTGATGAAGGACAAGAATTTTGAATGGACAAACAAATGTGAAGCGAGTTTTCAGAAACTCAAGAAGAGATTGATTTTAGCCCCCATCTTGATCATGACGGATATCACAAAGCCCTTCGATGTGTATTGTGATGCATCCAAGATCGGTCTCGGATGTGTGTTGGTGCAAGAAGGAAACGTTATATCTTATCTATCCCGACAACTGAAGCAGCATGAACAGAATTATCCAACCCATGACCTTGAACTAGCAGCCGTAGTTCTAGCCTTCAAGACATGGAGGCATTACCTTATGTGTAATCGTTGTGAGATTTATTCGGATCACAAGAGTTTGAAGTATATATTCACTCAGAAGGAGCTGAATATGAGGCAGAGAAGATGGATTGAGCTAATCAAGGACTATGATCTGGACATTCACTATCACCCCGGTAAATCCAACGTGGTAGCTGATGCCCTTAGCAGATTGCCGTGCCGCTTGAACTCCTTGATTCTAAAGGAGCAACCAAATTTGCAGAAAGAGATGGAAGATTTCCGAATGGAATTAGTAAGTGAAGGATTTTTGGCTAAAATAGAACTTCAACCCACTTTGATCAGTCAGATCAAGGAGGCGCAGAAAGAAACCATAGTATCGACAGAATCAAACGTCGTATCGGTACAGGCAAAGTACCCGGATTCACCGAGGATGAAGAAGGAGTTCTATGGTACAAAGGACGTCTCTATGTACCAGCAGATTCAAGAAATGATTTTCAAGAAATGATTCAGAGTTGAAGGAGGAACGAAGATGTATCAGGACCTGAAGGAGAAATTTTGGTGGCATAAGATGAAGAGAGAAATCGGAAGCTATATCGCCAAGTGTGATATTTGTCAGAGATTCAAGGCGGGACATCAGAGACCCGCAGGACTGTTGCAACCCTTACAGATTCCAGAATGGAAATGGGATTCAGTTGGAATGGACTTGATCACCGGATTGCCTACTTCTAGTAGAGGAAATGACTCTATTTGGGTCATAGTTGACAGATTGTCCAAGGTAGCCCATTTCTTACCAGTCAAGACCACTTACCAGAGTTCGAAGCTAGCGGAGTTATACATTGCTAGAATCGTCAGTTTGCATGGAGTCCCCAAGAACATCGTATCAGATCAAGGAAATCAGTTTACCTCAAGATTCTGGAAGAACGTCCAAGAAGGTTTAGGAACCCGACTAGATTTTAGCACAGCGTATCACCCTCAGACTGATGGACAAACGGAGCGAGTAAATCAAATAATAGAAGATATATTTAGAGCATGTGTGCTAGAGTATGGATCTAAATGGGAAGACTATCTGCCGTTCGCAGAATTTTCTTACAACAACAGTTATCAAGCTAGTTTGCAAATGGCCCCATTTGAATTCATGTATGGAAGGAAGTGTCGTACCCCTTTGAATTGGTCAGAAGTAGGAGAGACTCAGATTTTCGGACCCGACATCCTACGATAAGCAGAAGAGAAAAAGTTCACAAGATTCGTGAGCACCTCAAGACCGTCCAGTGAAGACAAAAAAGTTACGCTGACAAGATACGTCGAGACCTTGCTTTCAATATCGGAGATTTTGTTTATCTTAAGGTGTCGCCTTTGAAGGGAATGCAGCGTTTCCAGCTCAAAGGGAAGTTAGCCCCCAGATATATCGGACCTTTCAAGATTATGAACCGTCGAGGAGAAGTATCATATCAATTGGAACTGCCAGAAGAAATGTCAGCAGTGCACAATGTGTTCCATATATCGTTACTTCGTAAATGCCTTGAAGTTCCGAAGAAGACCGAAGTTTTCAAGAACATTGATCACTAGACCATAGAGATCAACGATAACCTGACATATCCCAAAGTACCCATACATATTTTGGAGGAAGCTTTCAGGACCACCAGAACCCGAAGCATCAAGTTCCTTAAGATTCAATGGAGCAACCACACTGAAGAGGAAGCTACCTAGGAGCGAGAAGATCACATCAGGACGGAGGTTCCCGATCTCTTTAAATCCTAGGTAATCTTTTTTCTTCTTGCTCAAATCTCGGGACGAGATTTTGTTTAAGGAGGGAAGGTTTGTAACATCCCAAAACCATTGATCATGATCATCAAACTCTAATCACTAAAATTAGGGTTAACAAAAACTTTGATTAAATAAAAACCAAATGAATGCATGTGTGTATGTGATGATTTGATGAATGCATGAATGGACTTGTGTGATTAACCTAAATAGCACGGAATGGTTTAAGGATGAAAATAACATCATCTAAAACATTTCCAAGCAGAAACAAATCAAGAGAAAATCAAAAACAAATCATATAAGGCAAATGGTCATTTTTTCCAATCTTGCTCACTAGGTCACTTTGAGTGTTTCTAGTCCAAGATTTCAAACTGAAACTTCTCCAATTATTTTCACCCCTTGCAAGACCAAGTAAAAGTGAATCAAATCCCACCTTTCAAACTTACAGAAACATTTGTCAACCCCATTCAAATGACAATTCAAAATTGAATCTTTAACATACGTGAAGATCACACCTTTTCAAAACCCAAACAAACAAGTGACCCTTGACCAATACAACTAACCCAATACTCCCTAGTATGTGCCTAGCAAACCCACCAAGTTTGAATCCAAAATTCAAATTTGGATTGCTTTCGGCCATTTTATCAAACACCTTGTGATCAGCAAACAACAAACATTAAACACTATTTGCAGCAGTGAATTTGGCCAACCTTGTTCCCTCTCTGGTTGCAACAAGCTCTTAGTAGATCATCTAGCATATTTAACAATCCTTAGCACCACCGTGAGAAAGTCTAGCCATCAATGGTGACCATGCCGAGAGCAAACTTGCCATTCCCATGTCGCCAGCGAGCTAGAGGAAGCACTAGCCTCGCCAACATTTTCTGGAGCACTGACCACTGTCCACCGCCACCCTCTGTACCAGCCCCGAGCATTGCCAGCCCCTGGACCACTTGTCAAGATCATGCCAAGCTTCTCTGTGTGCGAGCCGAGAGCGCACCAGTGCGCCGCACGCAACACCAGCCCACAGACCGCGCGCCTCCCTCGCCGCTTTCATACGTGATCGCCAACACCCCAGCAACACCGCAGACATGCCCGTTCACCGTCACACAGACCGTAGAAGCTGTGCGCCATTAAACTTGCCGTCGGACCCGCCCAGAGCGCCGCGACGTTCCAACCATCAGCACCGCCCCATGTCGCGTGACCATGCCGTTGACCTTCGCCAGGGAGCACAGCACCGCCCCTACCTTTGCCCATGCCATTAGCACGCTGTGCCGATGACACCGACGAGCCACACCCTCTCCATTCGATTTGAGCACACAATCTCACTCCCCACCTCTCACTGATCACACCCACTCACCCCCGGAGCAAGGCGAGCACTAGGTGGCCGGAATTTCACCGGAGTTCGCCGCTGTAGAGGAGGAGAGGAGCCGTTGATTGGATCCGCCCCAGGAGGAGCTTCTAGTACCAGGAGGATCACCATCGTCGACTTTGTCGTTCACCCCCATCGCCGACCATCGCCGGAGCCCCGGTGAGCCTCCCACGACCCCCACTAGTCGCGCTAGGGTTTTGTCTCGCCGGCGCTGCCCGACGTGGACGATGAACCATAGCCGTTGGATTAGAGTTAGATCGTGCGGATCTAATCGCCCCGTATCGCTTTGCCACTTGCTGTCTCACTGACGAGTGGGGTCGCTCACTTAACCAGCCCCCGCGCGCGCTGTGTGTAGTGGGCCAGCCCAGTTAAACATCCCGCGCGACCCAACAATTCAAAATTAGGATTATTCTTTTAATTTCAAACTTAGTTATGTACCTAGATTCAAAAATCAACCCAGCTCAATTCACTGAAAGGTACTGGAGTGCTTAATCCAAGCCCGTTGGATTCAAACCATTTAGATTTGTAGATCACCCATGGTAAAAATAACAAGGCAGAAGCTTTTCTGCATTCAAACATTTTTCAAAATTCAACCATAAAATCTTTTGAGTTGATTCAAACTCTCAAAAATCAGATTTAACCATACCTTTTAGAATATATAAAAATATATAGGGTTACTTGCAGAAATAATGATCAAGAAATAAAAGAATGCCTCATAGGCACCACTTTAAATCTTATTAAAATGTGACACCACTTTAAATCTTATTAAAATGTGACACCACTTTAAATCACATTCCCATGTACCGAAAAGTGTGGTGATGACATGTATCAACATGATCCCATGTTTGAGTTGGAGAATATTAAATCTTGAGTAGTTTTTCAATGAGTAGAAATTACTTTTCTAAAATAAAATAAATAAGACATGTGCTTTAATCTTTGTGATAATAGTGATGATGCTAGACCATCTAGTGTGAACCTTTGGGTGATAAATAGAAGTAATTAAGTATTGTGTGGTGATTGTGTACCTCGTATTTATTTATAGCTGCTAGTAACGACCAAGGATACGAGGAGGAAGGAGGATACTATGAGGAAGAAGCCGAGGAGAACTTCAACCACTACTCTGCACAAGGCAAGCCTAATACTACTAGTTGAATTAGCAAGCTATTAACTTAGCAAGCTTATACTACTATCTTAGCAAGCTAAACCATGCAAGTTTTACTTGCAAGCTTACACCACTTGATACCAAATCCCAATTTTACTTGCAAGCTTAATTCTTTTAGTTCGTTATCAAAGCTGTCTATCAAAATTTTATTTAGTGACTTGTAGATATTAGAAAGATAGTTGAAGGTAGCATAAAGAGCATAAAACTTGGCCTAAGTTAGATAAATCTTGATGTCATCCCGAGGCATGAGATTGAACTTAGCTAATTCCCACTTGTTTATTACCCATCATTAGTATTTACCCCCACCTGTAGATGCTAGTGCTAAGCATAAAACTTGATCAACTTTAGATGGGAACACTTGATGAAAATGGTTATGAAAACCTTAGACTGATGAGTCATTCTACTGAAATGTTTTGACATGTGTTCTCGAACACCAGATGATTTTGATGATGAAAATGATAAGGCATGAGCCTTAGCCCTTTACAAAACTGATGGTTGTCTGGATGCGATACCATTCCAATTTTACCGTACAACCATAATACCCGAAATTTGGGTAGGGCTTGACTGGAAATTTATATACCTTAGTATGGGTTCCCTTGCGGCCAAGGTCTAAGCTGAGGCTACCTTGTGAAGATTGTCCACCTGTGCAGTACCCAAGATGACAGTTGTTCATGGTTGGGAGGCCAAACTCACGGGAAAGGTGCCTATACTAGGGCGTGTAATGGAAAGGTTAGGATTGATTATCCGCATACTGAGTATGGTAAATTCAGGATTTGTTCCTGATTGATGTATCGAATGTTGTGGTGAAAGTGTACAATATCTGCAGAGTGTCAAACTATTCGAATAGCCGCGTCCGCGGTTATGGACAGGTGGAGTGGCCATACTGTTCCGTCGTGAGATGTTTTCAAAATGACTTATGAAATGATTTGTGACTTTGACTTGACCACAACAGAGTTGTGACATGAAATTCAAGTTCCCACTTAGGTGTTATAAAATTGTCAACTAGCTTTCTTTGCTTCGGAACTTAGTAGAGATAAATCTGGATTTTTGCAAAACAACCTAGAGCTTAGTACTTCCTATTCCAAAACCGCTTCACTTCTTAGTATTAGTTTACGAGTACTTAAAGAGTACTCATGGCTTTGTCCCTGGCTATTCCTGTGGCCAGACTATGAAGAGGAGTATCAGGAGGATGGACAACAGGAAGGTTACGATAACTAGGATCATCTCCCATCGTCGTCATTGCCTGTGACCATGAAGATGGAGCTTCGCCAACGCTATCGTTATCTTTACGTTATTCCGCTGCTTGAATTGTATTATGAACTGGATCATGAGATCCTTATTTGTTTAATACCTTATGTATGGTTTGTAATGGATGATGTACTGTGATATCTAATATGTTATGTCTCGCAAAAATGGTAATCCTGCGATTGCGATGTATGGCATAACAGGCATCTGGGATTAAAAATCTGAGTGTTTACATAACTTGACTTGTTTGAAACAATTGAGATTGCCTAATGTGTTATGAAAGAATCATGTGTTGTTTTAGCATACAAAAGCATACTATTGTGGTATTCTCCTTTGATGCTTTATTTGGGTTGACTTGGCACATGCTTACACCATGTTATGACTATGAACCAGTCACCGTAGCCTCTATGATCATTTAGGTTTTTACTTGTGATATCACTTTATGCTTTGATTAATAATGTTTTGTCGCTATGCATGATTGTCACATCCCAAGGTTTTACAAATCTTGTAATGTGAAAAATAAATAAACAAAATAAACAATTGTTGATTTTTAGGGTGAGAAGAAACCTTTTGATTCCAATTGGAAACATCAAAACCTATTTTGATCAAATAAAATCCTAAAGGGGTTTAAAAAGATAAACAAATAATAAATAAAGTTATGATAGTTGGAATTACTATTTTGGATCTGTAAATAAAAAGATGTGGTTTTGATAAGCATAGGTAGAAATATAAATAAGGATTATTTTAAAGAGCCAAATTAAATCTTGGCCCAGCTTTTGAAATAAAATATTTCTATTTGATAAAAAGAGTAAAGGTTTATTTAAATAAAATAATAAGGATTTATTAATATCCAATTTTATTTAAGTAAAGGCTTTTCCATTTTAAATAAACACAAAAACTTGTTAATGTATTTTAAAATAAGATTTCCAAATGTTTTTGTTTTTCAAATGAAACCTACTGAAAAGGTTTTGGTTTGGTTTAGATTTCAAATAGAGTTTTTAATAAATTAAATCCTATTTGAATTAAGGACTATGGTCTATTTATTTAATTATTAATAGATCCTAAAAGAATAAAAGCATTATTCTATTTTGAACTTTGAAATATGTTGTTAAACAGAATAAAAATACACCCAAAGTTTGGTGGTGATTTGAATTCAAATAGGGAATGAAAAATATTATTAAATCTTATTTAATTAATATTAGAGCCTATTTTTAAATAATTAAAAGACCCCAAAGAGAATAAAGATTTATTCCCAAAATTGACTTCAGAATATACTATTAATCAGTATTTGAGTCTTCACAAAATTTGGCAAAGGTTTGAGTTCAAATGAATGTTTAAATTGTTTAAATAAAATCAAAACAGAAAATCAAATGGGAAAAAGAAAAACCATCAGTATAAAAAAATGGAAACAAGCCCAACCCATCTGGCCAGCCCACTAAGCCCATTTTCCTCGCTCCGCAGAAAACATTTCACACCAGGAATTTAACCCACACTCTCACTGACCGCTGGACCCCACCGCAGACCCGTCCCTCTCGCTGACAACACAGCCCATGCCATGTCATCGTCTTCCTCACCCCGCTGACTCCGCCCCTCACCTCGCCGGCCGTTGCAGTCGATTAAGACTCGAGTAAATACTCAGTAACGCCGCAGTAAAATCACCCCGCGACCATGCCATCTTAAGCGCCTCGACGCCCTCTCTATTTCCCCTCCGTCACCACACCCTCCCCGCCACCAGGCTGCTCGAGATCATCTCCGAAGCTCCACTGCCTCCGACGCCCTCCGGCGACAATTCCGGCCAGTCGACGTCACCCCTCGCCTCCTAGAGCACACGAGCGTGACCCCCAGTCCCTGGCACATCTCTCTGCACCCTCAGCTCGCTCGCGCGTGCCCCCCAGCGTCGGCAACGACGACGACCAGCAGCGCCACCGCCTGCTTTTTCTCCGATAAAGCCTCCAGGTAGTCTCTAACCGCGCCTCCACTCCTCTTTGATGCTCCCATACTCTCCACTCGTCTGTGCTTCTAACAATGCCGCTTGCTTGCTCTATCGTGCACCCTAGAGTCGCATTCGTCGATGACTGACCGCACCCGACGGTTCCACGAACTCCGGCGAAGAATTCCCGTCGACCCCGAGCGCCCCTTCGCCAGCAAAGACCACCTCGAGCATCTCCACGGCATGGCGAACTCGGTGAGCATATCCCTTCACTCTTTCGCTTCCTGTAGCGTCGACACTGCCACCGTCTGACCGCTTTTCCGCCACCTGCCGCCGCCAGCGCCGCCACTCGATGGCAAGCGTGCTATGCACCGTCCGATCTAGATCGGAGTGACAAGATAGATTCACTTAAACCGAAGGGGTATGCGATCTGATCCGTGCGATTCAATTCGATCCAACGCTCCACAGCGATCGATCCGAGCGAAACGGTACCGGCGAATAGGAACTAGACACGTGGCCTGGAATCTGTTTTAAAACCAGAAACTTGTCTATTAGATGTTCGAATTTTAAAAATTCATAACTTTTAAACCACACGTCCAAATTTTGCAAATTTTATATCAATGGATTCAGCAAAACAAGTACTTTCTGACCATGCCCTTTGTTTAGTGAATTGCTTCTGATAAAATGATTGTTTTTGCAGAAACTTGTGTAGGCATGTTTAGCATATAAAAATTCATTCTAAAATTATTTTGGGGATAAAATCTTGGGAAAATGGTTTGTGTTGAACCTACTGACCATAGAAATCAATTTGTGGTTTCAAAAATATATTTGGTGAAGCAAAAGAATAAACCTTTGATTTAAACCATTTCTAGTCAAATAAAACTAATGTTTATTTATTAAAAATGCTTTTAGAAGAAAACCTTTAAGAAATATTTTGACCCCAAGCACCAAGTTTTATGATTTAAAAATGTGTTTGGTGAACCCTATAAATATTGCTACTTTGATAAAGGCATTTCAACCACATAAAATAATGATTTGGGTTAAAAATGGTTTATAGGTAAAATCTTTTGCAAATAGTTTTACCTCTTTGTAAAATGACCAATAAGTGTTTTAGAATGTTTATAACCTATTATAAACCACTTTTGTAAATAAAACAAAGTTTGGCATGCTTGCATGCATTGTTTTGATTCTATTAATTTATGTGATGTTGCTTGAATGGTAGATTGAAATTGTGCCCTTGCTTGATTGAATTGTAGTGATTTGAAGAGTGTGATCATTGCAAAGACAAGGAGTGAACTTATATTCTCTACCAAAAAGGCAAGTGATGCTTCATACTTTTGTCCCATTATTTTCACTATGCATTAGTGATATTTCTAAGTATGACTTGCATGGAATTTTGCTAAGTGTAAACTATGCCATGGGAAATCCTAGTAGATGAAACCTTAGTAGAAATTTCCTAAGTTAAGATTCCTACTACTATCATGCTTAGCTTAGCTAGTAGAAAACAAGGGTGGATTATATTCATACTATGGAATATTTCTAAGTCAAGGACTTGTGTTTTGTTTAATAAAACAACTAAGTGAATGAATCACCTGGGTGGAATGGAAGGAATGGTTTGTGTTGAGTGGTTCACAAGGCCCATTTCTATGGTTTACCTTGTGTATCTCACTTGTGGATGGCCACCCAGGAACAAAGAGATTTGAGATGTCAAATGTTGAGAAGCTTCAAGTGCAGCCACATGGCATTATGGGCTCTGCTTGGATCATATAGGTTGCAATAACTTAGCCAAATGGACAGTTGGTGGTAGGGGATGATAGGTTGGAACGCGTCCATTCTGGTCTAAGGGAAGGATTCTGAAAGATCTTGTCTTGGTGAAACCAAGTCTTGTGGGGAAAGTGCACAACCTCTGCAGAGTGAAAAATCTAAGTACTTATCCATGTCCCTGGTAAAGGACAATTTGAGCATCAAGACATGGAAGCTATCAAGAATCTCCTCATCCCTATTTCTAAGTTAAAATCTTTTGGTTGAACAAGGGTTAAAGGATCACCAATTTCTATTGGGAGATGCCTTGGGTGATTTTGTCAAGCAAAAACTTAGTGTTTTCAAATGATAAGGAAAAATCTATTTTGAGCAAAGCAAGCCTGAGCTCCACTTAGCCAAATGCATATAGATGATAGACTCCACTATACTACCATAGTATCACTTGCCAATACAATTCAAATGTATTGACCCTTGTGGCTGTAACTTACTATGTTGCAGGTTTGTTTGATGGTAGTGAAGTTTATTGATTAGGATTACAAGTCTACAACCAACATGTCTGCCTGTAGCACTTTGAAGATGAAGGACCCCATGCTATTGTTATATTCTGCTGCATTGTAATGAGATGGCCAAATGAGCTATGTAAGATGTAATAAATTATGTTATTCCTGGTTATAAAGTTGTATTATGACCTTTGTTTCTTTATATTACATCTTAACTGTGGATGCTAGATATTGATCCAGGGACTAGCATTGTAAACACAGGGATCTCTACCTTATTAAAGGTTGGGAACCTTACAATGATTATGGCCCTTATTGCTCTCTTAGTTGATCGCTCCTAGTCTTTTGCTAGCCTCCACCTGTATTGAGTATGATCTCTACTCGTGCATCCAACTCCCAAGAAACCAAGTTATTCCAAAGAGTCCACTATAAAATCCTATGCATGGTGTGTTACACCATTCCAAGTATATTCATGTTTTTCTCTATCTTCCAAATTAAATTTTTGTTATGTGAAAATTAGTGATTAAAGCTCTCATGAACTTGAAGGCACCTTTTATTTCTTGCACTTAATAAACCTGAACCATTGTGACTATCTGATGATGATTATATGCTTGCAAATTGTAAGTTAGGAGTTAGCAAAACCATGATTTCATGGGCACGCTTTCAACATTGCACTTATTCATTCAGTTGATATCATGTTCTTTTGTTTATGGATGTCGTCGGTGTGAAATGAGCTGGGAGCTTGCAGGTCCATGGAGTTTTTATATGTGTTAGAGAAATGCCCGGGCGGATAGCCTCAGCCATGCCTAATCATGGTAGAAACTTGCTGCAAACCATAGTGGCATTCTATGAAGCATCCTCAATAAAAAACTATGTGAATAGCAAAACAAAGGGATTGCTGAGATGCTCACTATCTGTTGCCTTGTCATTTTGATATGGGATATCTCTTGTGTCATGGAGCAAGGGGTACCCCTTTGGCGGTTCTCTATGATACACATATACTTACAATGACAAGAACTTTCCTGTGACCAAAGTTGAGTAGCATGAGGTATCAGTACTCATAATCAAGGGGCATGAGATTTTCAACTTGTGATTTATCAAGCATATAACTCATATTTGCACTCACTTTAACCTTAATCACTTCAAGATGCTTATGATAGGGGCAATGAGATATAAAACCTAATAAGTACCTAATTTTTAGAAGCTTTATAAAACCATTTAATCCCTACTTCCCTCTGCAAAGGGCCTTTCTTTTTTTACTTTTTTGTTGAGTCTCCATCTTCTATCTTTATGCACCAGTTAAGAGAGCATAGTTGTCATTCTGATTTCAATGTGCATTGTCCCAAAACTTGTTGATTGATTCATAATTATTGTATTACTTGTTCTTAAATTATTTGTATCTAGTCACCCTTATGAACTTTGAAGGTGTCCTATGCGTTTATGTTTTGCTATTCCATGAAGGAAAGCTGAATACCACTCTTGCTATGTTTTCCATATGTGAAACAAACAAATGTATTTCAAATCATTATTCATGATCTTTTGTTTTTGTATCCTTTCATGTTGCAACATAGCTGCCATGTATTATTGTTAGAAATATATCTTTCATGCTTATGTTTAGAGTACTTTGATCCCAGCTATCAATGCTTTGCAATACCTTTATCAAGATTGTGATGGTGCATGTCACCTCAAAAATTATTCTTTTTATCACTTACCTACTCAAGGACGAGCAGGAGTTAAGCTTGGGGATGCTGATATGTTGCAAATGTATCTATAATTTTTGATGCTTCGTGCTTGTTTTGCACCATTTATATTATGTTTTGTCCACACTTTGTGGCATTTTTATGCATTTTCTGGAACTAACCTATTAACAATATGCCACATTGCCAGTTCTTGTTTTCTGTTGTTTTTGGTTTCAGAAAAATTAGTAAAGAAATATTCTCGGAATTGGACGAAACAAAAGCCAAAGTTCCTATTTTCCCGACACGACACGGAGTCTGATGGAGAGATAAAGAGGCGCCGCGAAGCAGACACACAAGGGGTCGCGCTGGCCCACCCTGGGCGATGCTTGGCCATGGTGTGGGCCCCTCGGGCGTCCATCGACCTTGCCCCTTCGCCTATATAAACCCCCGAGGAAAAAACCCTAAGTACCTGATCAGAATTCCACGAAAAAGTCCATAGCCGCCACCACTGTCGTCCCTAGATCGGGAGGAAACTGAAGCTCTTCCCAGCACCCTGCCAGAGAGGGGAGATCATCCAGGAGGCCTTCTTCATCACCATGCCTGCCTCCGAAGTGATGTGTGAGTAGTTCATCCTTGGACTATGGGTCCATAGCAGTAGCTAGATGGTAGTTTATCCTATTTGTGCCACCATGTTTAGATCTTGTGAGCTGCCCATCATGATCAAGATCATCTTATTGTAATGCTACATGTTGTGTTTGCGGGGATCTGATGGATATTGAGTATTATATCAGATTGATTATTGTTCTATCATGTCTATGTTATTTGTGATCTTGCATGCTCTCTATTGCTAGTAGTTACTCTGGCCAAGTATTTGCTTGTGACTCCAAGAGGGAGTATTTATGCTCGATAGTAGGTTCATGCCTCTAGTAATCTGGGAGAGTGACAGAAACTTCTAAGATTGTAGATGTGTTGTTGCTACTAGGGAGAAAACAACAATCCTTGGCCAAGGGAAATTGTATTGTTTATATTACACACTTTGCTTAATGCAATTATCTGTTTCTTGCAACTTAATACCCGAGGGTTGTTCGGATGATATCCCGGAGGTGGATTATTAGTCATAGATGTTGTTGGATTATAGTCTATGTATCATGTTGTAATGCCCAAGTGAATCTCATAGTGATCATCATGTCATGTACATGCATTGTTATGCATTCTCTATTTGTCAATTGCCCCACTGTAATTTGTTCACCCAGAATGTTATTTATCTTGTGGAGAAAACACCTCTAGTGAACTGTGGACCCCGGTCCATTCCTTCCCATTGATATTCTATCTACTGTTTACCGTTTACTTTCTGCAATTACCACAAGCAATTACTTTTTCCACACTATACGTTTAATCCATTGTTTTCAGCAAAACCAGTGAGCTTGACAACCTCATTGATAAGTTGGGGCAAAGTATTTTAGTTGTATTGTGTGAAGATTCCATGTTGCTAGAAACACCTTCGAAAGTGGTTTTTTTCTCCTACTGGTTTGATAACTAAGGGAAAACTTGCTGTTGTGCTCATCATACCTTTCTCTTGGGGTTACCAACGAGATCTACATCAACTGAGCCCACATCAGGGTGGCGGCGGCTGAGGGGAGGGATGCTGCGGGGTGGTCTAGGGTTTCTAGGTTTGAGGATTAGGTAGGGTTTGTTCTGTCGGCTGGGCCTTTTGGGCCTGGCTGGTTTAGGTTTTAGGTTTTTATTTATTGATTTATTTAGAATAGTGTTTATTTTATTTTATTATATTTAGAAAACATTTGTTAAATAGCTTCTCACGAATAAAATAACAAGAAGTATAATTTGAATAAAGAGGAGATATAATGTAGAAGTCAACATATGGTTTTTGTGAAAAATATTTCCAGGGCAAGATATGCATGATGATGTTATGATGATGCACAGAGGTAAATCCAGGCGATTTCTAGTAGTGGTTTTGTTTGGGGTGCTACAATTCAACACCACTAACAATGGATCTCGCCCTCGAGATCCACCTCATGGTACGGGGAAGAAGGCCGACGATCAGAATCTTCTTGCTTTGTGTAGATCCTAGCGACACCACTAACAAGATTTGGGATCCATCTTGAAATTGGTGACACCAACAACAATGGGTCGTTGTTCACGTTCGTTGAGAGAACACTCCGGGTAAACAAATGACGAAGATAAAGGCATCAAAAGATAAGGCCACCTCTAACTTCTGTGAGAGGAGATAAAAAGATGCATCCTAATCCACTATAATGTACAAGAGCGAATAGAATGAGTAGTCGGTATGGGGGCCAATCCATCACGCACCCAAACTATTACTCCGCACATGCAGTAGAAAGCATGCAACCCATTCTCGGATTTAAGACTAAAGATCTTCACAAGCGATGTTCGGAAACAAAGGAGTGATGCAAATTCTTCATTGGATCTGGCGTAGATGATGTCATCACGTAGGAAAAACACCGGAGGATATAAAAAAAAATGTAGTGAAATTTTGGTTCACTATAAGGTACACAGAGGAAGATTCCTCGGATAGCATGATGACCTTTTGCAGAACATCATTGCAAGAAGGAAGCGAAACCCTAAAGGTACGACGAAAACCCAACCACGAGAATTCCTGGACTTGAAGAAAAGATAAAAGAGCAGATTCAAAACACGCAGAGGTAAAAGGAGAATAACAGAGGGGTAAGGAGTAAAAACAGACCTACTCAGAACTATCCAAACGATTTTGCAAAATAGTTTTGACACTCTACAGCGTCCGTTAGCTAGGTTATCCTATAGGCTGGACCAGTGGGGTATCGTAACTGTTGAGCTCTAATACCACTATATAACACCCTCAGATCATCCCTATGCAAGTTTTCTCGATTCCTGCCAAACCCGCATAGAAACGATTCAAAGGTGCCCACCAGGCACTTTCGTGTCGATAGAAAATGAAGTAATACCATTACACATTCGTCCATGATGGAACCCATAGAACAAATATATACAACACGACTCCAAGAGTCAAGAATACAGATATGCAATACAAAGATCCAAATCACCTTCAAAACGATACAACATCAGACTATGGAAAATATGCAAATTGAGCTAAGAGCCCTGAAGAATAACCAATGGCGTTCATAACCCTGCCCATGCCAAGCCTGAAGGGTTAACCCTGCTAATGACGTCAATCTCAAAACCTTATAAAACAATAGGGGTGTCGACAAAGGTTAGTATTGAGGCCAGTACACGGGCGAGTCTTAGAATTCGGCGGTCCTTGCCTACATAGGTATGGTGGACTGAAGCAGCAGTGCAACATGCACTAAACAATCTATAGAGACTCAATACAACTATCGGCTATTAGACATAGATGAGGAAGACCTATTCGGATCTAACCTGATACTACCACCAAACATACCCATCCTGGTATTTCCCCCTCGAGACCAAACAAGGAAGTCAAGCCGAGGAAACTCACACGGTTGGCAGTTTTATTCATTCTTTTCATGGTGGTTATCCAACATACTAGTCATATTAGATACATGTTAAATTTATAACAATGAACTTTAGTTATAGTTGTCTATGATCAAGATACTATGCTCCAAGTCGTCCATAACGGTGGACATTGCTTTTCGAAAAGATTTAACCCTGCAGGGGTGCACCAAAGTTTCCACACGCACTTCAACCCTTGTTGCTAGATCAATTAACATACTTCCACATGTATGTTGGCGGGGACTAGTACACGACGCTTTCCCTAACCCAAAGAAAATACATGGGGGTCACTCGAAAGAGCTACCCATACAAGGTATAGATAATCCTCCTCGTATGGACCCTAAGGTTGCATGGACTTGCACGAGAGAAGAGGTCATAGACAAAATATTCCCGTGACAGAGTGCCACACCTACACAACAGTAATAAACGCTCATCAAGCAACATGTAATAAAAATGGCATAATGATGGCTCATTTATGTAGAGCTCGTTGGGAACCCCAAGAGGAAGGTATGATGAGCACAACAACAAGTTTTTCTCAGTTATGAAACCAAGGTTATCGAACCCGTAGGAATAAGGAAATAATCCCAAGGTGTTGCTAGCAACTTGGAACCTGCACAACACAACCACAATACTTTGCCCCAACTTACAATGAGGTTGTCAGTCTCACCGGTCTGCTGAAAACAAAGGATTAAACGTATAGTGTGGAAGATAGTAATTGCTTGTGGTAATTGCAGAAAGTAAACAGTAAACGGTAAACAGTAGATGGTATATCAACGGTAAACCGAGGTCCATAGTTCACTGGAGGTGTTCTCCATAAGATAAATAACATGCTGGGTGAACAAATTACAGCGAGGCAATTAACAGATTGAAATTGCATAACAATGCATATACTAGACATCTTGATCTCTACGAGATTTGTTTGGGCATTACAACATGATAAATAGACCGTAATCCAACTGCATCTATGACTAATAATCCACCTTCTGGTTATCATCCGAACCCCTTCCAGTATTAAGTTGCAAGTAACATATAATTGCATTAAACAAAGTGTGTAAAGTAAACAATACAATTTCCCTTGGACAAAGGTGTCACATCCTAAAAATTTTCAAATTTTGATATGTGAAAAATAAATAAACAAAATAAAATTTTGGTGAAATTTAGGGTGAGAAGAAACTTTTTGATTCCAATTGGAAACATCAAATCCTATTTTGATCAAATAAAATCCTGAAGGGATTTACAAAGATAAACAAATAATAAATAAAGTTATAATAGTTGGAATTACCATTTTTGGATCTTTAAATAAAAAGATATGGTTTTTATAAGCAAAGGTAGAAATAATGAATAAGGACTATTTCTTTTAATGGGAATTTGAGTGGGTTTTTTAGTGGAGAAAATTGAAGGGACATTTTGTGAGTGGAGTGTCCACCCACATGAATGAGGGAGAGGTGGGGGAACCCTCCATGGCCGGCAGCCATGCCCCCTTGGGCTGCCCCCCCTCCCCTATATAAGGAGCCCCTCCTCTCACTTCTCACTCACACCTCCTCGTGAAGGATCTCTCTCCCCCTCTAGAATTTATCCCCCATGGTCTCGGACTAGCGAGATACATGTTCCCGGTGGCTATTCGGCAAGAAAGAGTTGTGCTTCCGCTGCATCGCTGGAGCGAGGAGGCGGAGGTTTCTCGGTGCCTCGAACGTGTGTGCGAGCACGGATGCGCTGCTGTTTTGCGGCGCTAGGACTTCCTCTCGATCTTGAGATCGGCAAGAGATCGTCTACATCAACCACGAGTTTGGACTCGTTAAGCTTTGTCGGTCTTCAAGGGTATGTTCTCTACGGATGTACATCCGCCCGTTGTTTGTATCTAGTAGATAGATCTTGGTACATAGTTGTTCCCATCGTAGGAATTTTTTTGTTTTCTATGCTGCGAACCCTACAGTGGTATCAGAGCCGGATCTATGCGTAGATGCTTTACATGGGTAGTACACATATGAGTATGTGGGCGATGATGATCATTTTATTTCTTCTTAGTTTTACTTTCGATATTGGTGGCATAGTGGGATGAAGCGGCCCGGACAAACTTTACATGTCCTCGCACATGAGACCTGTTCCACGCTTGACATGCAACTAGTTTTGCATAAGTGGCTAGCGGGTGTCTGTCTCTCCTACTATAGTCAATATATAATTTGCAACGAGTTGTCAATAATTTGGTTATCCTCGTTGTGGTTCATGTTCATAGGTAAGAACGGTTCTATCTTCGAAATCCCTAAGCCACGTAAAACTTGCAATGGATAAATTAGAGGCGTCTAGTTTAGATTGTTGCTGGGCTAGTGTCATGATATGGTGATGTTGTAAGTAGAAGTATAAGATGATACTCTTACAACACACATAACGTGTAGGTTCCATAGACCTTGGCCTTACACATAGAGGTATGATAGAGATCATACCACGATGCACATGATAGAGATCAAGTGCGGGAACCATATCATTTCACTTATTAACATGTGATGTTTATTGCATCTTATATTGCTTGTTTGGCGTTTTATTACCATAATAAGATGATCCCTAATTTAGATATCAAGATAAGAATGTGTTCTTCCTTAAGTATGCACCGACAATGTTTCGTCGCTTCAAGACATCACGTGATGATCGGGTGTACTTGAATCCACGAGCATATCTCGGGTGTAAGACAGTTACACACACGAATACTAAGGTTCTTACTTGGCGAGCCTAGCATGTACAGACATGGCCTCGGAACACGGACCAAAAGGTTAAGCATGAGTCATATGTTTTGATATGATGACCATATGGATGCTCGCCTTTGAAGCTACACTGACTCACGTGATGATCAGACTTGGTGTAGTGGATTTGGTTCATGTAATCACCAAAAAGACACGAGGGATGTCGTTTTTGAGTGGGAGTTCATTTCTAATTTGGATTAGTAGAACTCAATTTATCATAAATTAAATCAAAGTTAATTTGCATAATTTGTTGTAGTCATTGGAATTCGTTCACCACCTTATGCATAGTTGTAATTAAGATAATGGAACTATATAATTCTGGATATATACTTTACGAACTGGTATCGTATTGTGTTGAGTGTCAATCTAAAGTTTAAAATCATATTGCAAACTTTCAGTGAACTCTATTTACTCCGTGAAATTTAATAGTTGGTATTAAATCGAGAGTAACAATTCCAGTGTTAGTATCTTAAGTATCATGTTTGCATCCATGATTCTTGATTGTTTTAATATCAAGTTTATCTAGGAGATGAAAGAATTGTTTCATAAACCATCATGTGTGGCAGATATAACGATATCTGAAACAATGTTTTGGTTGCAATATGATAGAGTATAATATATGTTCTCATATTGGATGAGAATTTACGAAGGTTGGAGATGCTAGACATCCTAATCATCCAAAGGGGTTTTGGAAAGTAATGTTATACTCACGATTCGCCTTTATAAGCTAAAGTAGCTTGATCATGAAAGTCGTCATGATAAGGGTGAATAGAATATGTATGTAAATTTTTTACTACACTAAAAGATTACTAAAGAATGGATTTTGAAAGAATACCGATCATTTTGATGATGGTGATCTACTTCAAAGTGCAAGTCCAAAGGTATTATTATTTGAATATACACGCTTTGGACTATGTGTCATGTATATGGTGCAACTTTTGATGTTGATAGATTCTTTTAAAAAGGAAAAGGAAATGCTGAAAGAGAATCTATAAAATATATTTGGCAGAAAAGAAAAGATTGGAAATATCCAATTTAGGTATATATATGATATACATGTTATGGTTGTATTCTTTGCTTGTTAAACAATGTGGTTCTTGGGTATTGGATACCGAATTGGTTGGTATGAAATTTCATACGGAACAACGCAATTCATGAACCACAATGGCCTAAGTAACTAGCAAGAGAATATGTGATGATGTTCATCGAAAACAAACAAACCGTTGTTTGTATTTCTCGTTGACATCAAAGCTTGACTTCAAGATTTGTTTTAATAATTGTTATTTGAATCAGGTATTATGAGAACAAAGGTTGTTCAAATAATTACTGTATTCCATATAAGATGGATGATTTACAAATCTAGTTGGATAAATCACATCCATAAATCCTAATGCTAAAATGTCGCAAGACAAATGATTGAAAGATCACTTACGAAGTGACATCGCCGTTTAAATTATATTGGAAAGAAAACATGAAGAAACTCCATATGCATGGATTTTTTGAGTCTTTGATTTGATCAAGTGACGCCTGTGAGACTTTCCTCGGGATAATTAAAAACTTCGTTCAAAGGCCAAAGAAGAACGAACGACTAAAATATTGGAATTTATACATATCGATGTATATAGTCCATTATGTATAGTCGTAAGCGATGGATTTCATCTTCATATGCTTTCTCCGGAAATTTGAGTGAATATTCACTTAATGAGAAAGAAGTATGAAATATTTGAAAATGTTCAAAGACTTTCAAGATGAAGTGGAAAATAATTGTAACAAGAAAATAAATGGTTTATGATTTTATCATATGGGATTTATTTGAGTTACAAGTGTAACAAGAAAAATAAATGAATTATGATTTTATCATAAAAGGGATTTATTTGAGTTACAAGTTTAGCAAAACACCTAGATTTACATCTCATGAAACACCATAGGAATATGGAGTGTTTAAGATTTGTAATGAAACCTTGTTTGACATGTTTGGATTAAAGGTGTTATTTATAAAACCGCTATTATGTTTTAAAAGATTAAAGCTTTAGAGACTACTGCTTTTACACTGAAAAGAGCTCCATCTTGATCCGTTGAAATGACACCATGGAAGTTATGGTTTGGGGTAAAACCCAAGTTGTCATTTCTTAAATTTTGGTATGCTAAACATAAGTAAGATGTTTACAACCGAAGTGCGATGAGCATGTCTTTGTAGGTTATTTCGAATAACAATTGGTTATTCCTCCATAACACCAAGGACAAAAGGGTTTGTCGCTTGAAACGTGAAGTTTCTTGAAGAAGGATTTTTTCGTAAAAGTTAAGTGGGAGGACAATAGAACTTTGATAAGGTTAACGGACCTTAGCTAAATGTCCTGAGTTGCGCAGCACCGGAAATCATTCCGGAGGCTGCCATAACGCTCATAGCTTATGTGCCTCAAAGGTTGCGGTCACGGAGGTCTAAAGTTCCTATTGAACCAAGAAGGTCGGATAAACAATCAAATGATTAAGATTTGAGAGTAAATCATTATTGTTTGACAATGATGAACTGACTATATGCAAAGAAGCGATGATGGGCCCTGACTCCGTCAAATGGCTTGAACCCATAAAATTTGTGATAGTTCCATACACGAGAAATCAAGTTTTGAACTTGGAAGACCCTCCGAAAAGGTGTAAAAACCTATCGGTCGTATTTGGATCTATAAAGAAACAGACATGGATGTTTTACATCTATAAAATAGTCGACATATCGGTAAAGTATTTTACGACAATGCTCAAGGAGTTGACTATGACAAGATTTGATCTTTCATAGCGATATTTAGTCTGGACGGATTAAAGTAGCAACCACTACATATAATTTGTTATATGGTAGATGAATAAACAAAACAAAGTTCTTCTAATAGAATGGTTACCTAGGACGTGTACATGACACGATCCAAAGGGTTTTGTTAAATTCAAAGGATGCTAAAAGGGCATGCAAACTTCAATGGTTGAAGTAAGCATCGCGGAGTTGGAATCTTCACCGTGATGAAAAGGAGTTTTCATCAAGAGACGATGAAGATGCTTGCATTTGCCAGAAATTAAGTGGGAGCGCTGAGACATATTTCTAATACATTATGTGGAGGACATCTTGTTGATTATAAATAATGTAATTTTTATTGACAAAGGTTAAGAATTTCATTTCAATGAAAAACTTAGGCAAAACCCGAATATTTAGCATGAATGTCTATAGTGGATAGACTGTGACGCTAATATGGTTATGCCAAACGTACATATATGAGATATTGAAGGAGTTCAATATAGAAACGACAAGAAACGGTTCTTGTCGCGTGGAAAGGAATTGAATCAAGATTCAAGTGTATCGACACTTGATAAGTGAAACAAGATTCAAGTGCTTTGACACTTGATGAGTGAAATCACAAGGATGTTTTGATCAATCATACCATGATATGTACATATCCAGATATGTCCTATGCTCTAAGTGTTATGAGCATATACCAGAGTGAATCATAAAATGATCATTGGACGATAGTGAGGATATTCTTATGATCTTTTGGAAGAACTAAGAATATATTTGTGTAGAGGTGACAAACAATTACAAATAGTTCATTGTAAAGCGTTACATTGATACTAGGTTTGTCACAAGATACAAATTAAGTTTATCTCAATTTAAACTATGGGTGGCACAATGTAAGGGAAAGAAGATTCCATGATGGATTTGGATGAAATCCATAGTTAAGACATTGTGACGAATACTACAACAAAAAGGCTAAGTATATGACTGCTATAGTAGCAGCAAAGGAGGGAATTTGTGTCAAGTAGTTTGTTATCAAACTTAGGTGTGGTTCGCAATGGGCTAACACTAAAGATATATTGTACAATAATAGTATCGACGTGTTTTAACCCCAAGGAACTAAAGGTCTCACCGAAAGACCAAATTTATACAATGCCATCTCATTGGAGAATGAGTGATGCGTGAAGACGCAAGGACATGCAAATACACACGGACCTGAAAGCGTCAGATCCGTAGATTATGTTAACCACTTGCAGTTGCGTATATGGAACACCAGAAAGCCATATGTGTTCAATACGCAAAGTTTTCAAACTAGATTATTGTCTCTAGTGCAAGTGGGAGACTGAAGGGAATATGCCCGAGAGGCAATAATGAAGTGGTTATTATCGTATTCCTTGTTTATGATAAATGTTTATTTTACATGCTATAATTGTATTAATACGGAAACATTAATACATGTGTGTTTAATAAACAAAAAGGAAGTTCCTAGTTATGCCTCTCTTATAAACTAGCTCGTTGATTAACAAGATGATCAAAGGTTTCCTGATCATGGACATTGGATGTTGTTAATAACGAGGTCACAACATTAGTGTAATGGTGTGATGAACATTCATCCGAAGTATAGCATTACGATCAAAGTCATTGAGTTTATATTGCTATAACAACTTACGAAGTGATCCTAATCCTTAGACCATGAGATCATGTCAATCACTAACACTAGAAGAGTTTCTTGATAACATCAAACGTCACACCGTAACAGGGTGATTATAAAGATGGGTTCAGAACTACTAAAGTGTTATGTTGAGGCCCATGGATCGAGAGTGGAATTTGTTCATCCCGATGACAGATAGATATGCTCTGGGCCCTCTCGGTGATATCACATTGATTAGCTTGCAAGCAAGTGATTTGATCACTAGAATGTTATATCACGGGAACGAGAAAAGAGTGCATGTCAGTAACGAGATCAAACTAGGTATGGATATACCGATGATCAAATCTCAGACATGTAATATATCGTGAAACAAAGGGATTAAGATACTAGCGTAAAAGGTTCCGACGATCACAAGAAAGTCATCGTTGAATGTGTGGGAGTCAGTATGGGTCTCTAGATCCTGCTTCTGATTATTGATCCGAGAGGGGTCTCGATCATGTCCGCATTATTCATGAACCTTAGGGTGACACACTTAAGAGACACCGACATCCAATTGGAGCAAAAGTTTCATGCCGAAAGAATGAACAAGCGCAAGAATTTATTTCACTAGATACCGAAATAGGTTTTCGGGTGAAATTGCATAAAGTGGTTATGCATGTGAAATAGAATTCTAGCAAGGGGTTATTTGTGAATGTTTGTCGTTAAAGTAATTGACAAAATTCTGAATAAAATAAAAGAGTTTTATTTAATGAGAGTTTGCATTAAATTTGGTGGAAATTTAATGGGAATTTGAGTGGGTTTTTGAGTGGAGAAAACTGAAGGGACATTTTGTGAGTGGAGTGTCCACCCACATGAATGAGGGAGAGGTAGGGGCACCCTCCATGGCCGGCGACCATGCCTCCTTGGGCTGCCCCCCTCCCCCATATAAGGAGCCCCTCCTCTCACTTCTCACTCACACCTCCTCGTGAAGGATCTCTCTCCCCCTCTAGAATTTATCCCCCATGGTCTCGGACTAGCGAGATACATGTTCCCAGTGGCTATTCGGCAATAAAGAGTTGTGCTTCCACTGCATCGCTGGAGCGAGGAGGCAGAGGTTGCTCGGTGCCTCGAACGTGTGTGCGAGCACGGATGCGCTGCTGTTTTGCGGCGCTAGGACTTCCTCTCGATCTTGAGATCGGCATGAGATCGTCTACATCAACCACGATTTTGGACTCGTTAAGCTTTGTCGGTCTTCAAGGGTATGTTCTCTACGGATGTACATCCGCCTGTTGTTTGTATCTAGTAGATAGATCTTGCTACATAGTTGTTCCCATCGTAGGAAATTTTTTGTTTTCTATGCTGCGAACCCTACACATCACACCATTACACTAATGTTGTGATCCCGTTATTAACAACATCCAATGTCCATGATCAGGAAACCTTGATCATCTTATTAATCAACGAGCTAGTTTATGAGAGAGGCATAACTAGGAACTTTCCGTTTTTTTATTAAACACACATGTTTTAATGTTTCCGTATTAATACAATTATAGCATGCAAAATAAACATCTATCATATACATAATAAAAACTTTATTATTACCTCTCAGGGCATATTCCCTTCACTTGGCAATTTCTCACCGGAGTTTGTGTCAGCGTCAGTGCTTGCTGTCATCGTCGAAGGCGAGCCTACAGATCATGCGTGAGTAAATGGTGAGCATCAGGGAATGCGCAAGATGATGGAGATCAAGATAGATTGAGCTAGAGTACAAGGCGCGCACGGGTTCGGACGCTAGGGCTCACCGGAGTTGTGCTCACCGGCGGGTCCTAGCAGATGCTGATGAAGACGAGGCTACGAGGCACAAGAAAATAAACGGGAGGCGTCAGTGGACGCGCACGATAACGAGGTTTGCGGTAAAGTAAACCAGAGAGCGAGAGAGGGTCGGGGCTCACCAGGATTCGTCGACAAGCTCGTCGGATCTGCGGCGGCGCGGGTCCAATTCAGGGCAGCCTGGGGGGCTCTCTGATGCGGGGAAGGGAGGAGAAATGGGGGGGTTAAGATAGCATGGTCTAGGGGGAGGACTAATCGCGCATTCAAACAAATTCAATCGATTTCATTCAGCCAGAAATGGCGAGGCGAGAGAAGGGGAGGAAACGGTCGCGAGGTTGATGACAGTGAGGTGGCCAGTGGGCCCCGTTCGTCAGCGAGGTGAGTGGGGGTTAGGTGGGGTCCTGTGTTCAGTGACCGTGCGGGTGCGAACGCGAGTGAAAAACGTTTCGGGGAGAGGGGAAAGTGGGCTGCGAGTTTGGGCTAGACTAGGCCTGTTTCTGGGCTGGCTTTGTTTCTCTTTTTTTACTGAATCTTTTTCTTTTTTGTTTTCTGTTTTGATTTTTGTTCAAATAATTCAAACACCATTTGAATTCAAATCTTTACCAAACTTTCAGTAAGTTTTAATGTTGTTTAAACATGTATTTTAAATACCATTTTAGGATTAATTCTTTTATTCTTTTATGGTTTATATTTTATTTAAAATAGGCATTTTCCTTTATTCAAATAAAATTTTAAATATAATTTCAACTCTTATTTGAATTCAAATTTTCATCAAACCTTTTTTAGTAGGTTTTATTTATTCAATAGGGTGTTAAATAATTCATTTTGAATTATTTGAAATATTTTTAATATGAATTATTAATCATTTGAATTGAGCATTTGTCTACATTCAAATAAAATCCAATATGGTTTTGAATCCATATAAATTTTTATTCAAATGTTTCTTTTATTTTATTTAAGTTAATTAAATGACTTTTATTCCACTTGGGCAAATTCCATTTATTATTTTCCCATGATTTAATTAATCATTTCTATTAGGGATTTTGTCTTTATTTAATAGAATGGAATTTGGTTAATGCCATATAATTTTATTTGAATATTCTTTGTCCTTTTATTTTATTTGGATTTTGATTATATTTATTCCATTTTCTTATGGGTTAGGCCAAGTTTTTAATTTGGCCTTTAAATATTCCTTATTTATTTCTTTCTTTCTTTATCTTATAGAATCCATATCTTTTTATTTATAGATCCAAAATTGGTGATTCCAATTTGTATAATTTTTTATATTTGTTTATCCTTTTAAATCCTTTTAGGATTACTTGTTCATAATTTGGTATGGATTTTAGATAGGAGCTTTATTAGCTTTGGAAATTATTCCCTTATCTTATTAAATTCATAAGATTTTATCTATGGCTCCAAATTATGTGAAACCATTTTCTATGGTTTTATAATATTTTTATTTATCATTTTTGATCATATATAAATGTTTGTTGACAAATTTCTATATGGATCAAATCCATAGTCTTAAAGAGATCTTGGAAATGATTTTCTTCCATTAGGGTTTTAGGGTTTTGGTTTACTTTTCCATAAGTTTATTTTCACCCTAAATTTCAACAATTATTTATTTTTTTATTTCTTTTTCACATTACAAAATTTGGAAAATTTTGGGATGTGACAGGCTACCACCCTTAAAAGAAATATCATCCCGAGATTTGGGACAGCTAGAGGTTACAAGTTGGCTTCAAGGCAACTAGGGTACTACCACCCTTAAAAGGTTTTCCACTAGATTACATCTTGGCTCACTTGGGATCTTGATGAAACTTCTCTGGACAGACATATGCATAGTGTCCTTTGTTTCCACACTTGAAACATGTGACAAGGCTAAGATCCCTCATAGGATTGCTTGTCTTGTACTTCATCTTTTCTGGATAATTGCTTGCATAATGTCCTTGATCACCACACTTATAACATGTTACAAGGTTGAGTTCTTCACGTATCTTCTCTGGACAAGTTGATATATAATGGCCTAGCTCTTTGTAGTTGTTGCACCACACTTGGCTAATTTCCTTATTCTTCTTCTTCTTGGGTTTCTCCAAAGCTAGTAGTTATTCTAGTTCATGCTCTTCATATCTCACCTCAAAGGTGTGAAAGTCTCCTCGGTTCCTTGAACGATTCCTTGGATAATACCTATGTTTCCTCTTTTGTCCATCAAGGTGAGTCATAATGTATGGAGGTGCAAGCTGAGATTTTCCTTTGTCTTCATCCTTCTTGGTAGAAGTTGTTTCCACATGGGGGTTACCAAACTTTTGATGTATTCCACCTTGTTTCCTTTGTTGAACTATAGGATAGATGGGGCATTGGATAGGCACATGATTATTTCCTTCACATAGGAAACAAGTCACTTGAGATGTGGGCGTTGTTTAGTTGGATGTTTCTCTTCACAATTAGGGCATTGATCTTCATGCTCTTTGGAAGTGTGATCTGTTGGGGGGGTGACCCCGGATGGGTTAAAGACGGGGAAAGACGAAGGTACGATCCCCGTCTGGTTTCCGAGTTACAGTCTAAGTCGGCCGAATCCTGTAGAAGTCGGCCGACATATGGAGGCGAGAGGCCCGTATATGTATATTAAGACATTACCCGGCCGAGATATTACGTAAGTCGGCCGGGTTAGCCTGAGTGATCTTGATGCAGGTGAAGGACGATCCGAGCTATGCAAGGAAGGACCGAATGATATGAAGCTTGCAGGAGAAGGAAAAGCCTGAAGTCAAACCCTAGCTGCAAGCTGGGGAGAATCTGAGCAGAGCCAAGCGCTACGGACAAAGGCGCAGAGCGACAGAGAGGCAGGAGGAGGTCACGGAGGTGACAGTCCAGAAGACCGAGGCGCACAGGAGGGGCCCTCTGGAACCTTGCCGTCGTTAGAGGGGCGACAGGGAAAGGGGGGCGCCGAACTACTATATTGGGACAAGCATATTCCTCGAATATGCTTGCCACGTCAGCCCTAGAGGAACCCAGGGCTCTCCTTTATAAGGAGAGGCTTGGACTCAGAAGGGGGGATCGACTGAGGTTAGAGCCGTTAGGCTGGAAAAGTTCTTCTCTTCTCCCTGTATACAGCTCAAGGAGCACTTGTAGCCCAAGGAAGAAGAAATAAAGATCTTTGCCTCAGTCTTCTGTGTGTAGAATCAACTACATCTTCCCTCCCCAGATCCCTCTAGCATCTATTGGCCCCATACTTTAGCCTACCCATGGCATCTGTCGTGATACCACCACGACAGTTGGCGCCCACCGTGGGGCCAGCAGCGGTGCTAGCTGGAGTTATGATCCGGACGGGAAACTTCCTCAACACGGGCGAGCGCGTTGTTTCTGGCTTGGTCCAGAGATTTGGTCTCTGTGACTATGTCAGCGACAATGCAAGGAGCTTCAGGGGGAAAACTCCCCCGCGTAATGGCGTCTTCATCAGCCTGGGCGAGCACAAGGTTTACGTCGGCGTCGACATCTCCGGCGTTTATCCTCACCGAGTTGTTGTTGCAGGAGAGCCACCTTTAACGCAGCAAGCCGTCCGCCCAGAGCACGTCCTGCAGGCAGCGTCGAGGTGATGGTCGCTGCCGGAGTGCAAACAGGAGCAACAGCAGCCGGGTCAAGCAGGGAACCCACCACAGGTGTACAAGGCGCGCCCAGGCAGACCGCACCACAACCCACCGAGGTAATCCCGCCAGTGACCAACCCGACCGAGGTGCAGGACACCACCCCAAAAGCACCAAGAGTAAGAGGGCCACCTCTGGAAAGGCCAGAGAACATTCTTCAGGCGACCATAGAAAACTTGACTACACCTATAGCGCCGATACTTGATCCGGCAAATGCTCAGGCTGAGTTAGAAGAAACCAGGCAAAAGGTGCTAGTAGAGGCCAAAAAGGTATCGGCCTTGCGGGAGTCCCTGAACAGGACCCTGAGAGAATATGGCAAAGCTAATAAGCTTGATGTCGCACCCGAGCGGGTGGACGAATTAAGATTAAGGGGGAAGAACCTCATGGATGATATCAACAAAGAGCATGATGCTCATAGGGCGGAATCAGTTGACTTGGGTTTGCCGAGGTACAGTACCCCGGCAAAGAACCTGAGAGCGGCAAATGCCGCAGCATTGGAATTAGAGGGGTTGACCGGGGAAGCCCGACAGAAACAACAGGAAAGAGTGAATGAGCTGGTGCGCATCGCGAACCAGCAAAACGAAGAAATGCTCAGAACAAACCCGGAGAGGCAGGGGGCCTCGCGAATGGTTCACTCGGCAGGGGCAACACCTGCCTTATCCGTGGCAGCAGCATCTTCACCCGGAAATAATGCACGAAGGGACAAATCAGTAAACTCAGGAAAGAGGAACAAGCAGATTGTTCCGTATGATCCAGCAATGGCTGGAAAGGCAAATGAGAACAGAGGCAATGCAAGCCGAGGTAACAGTGGGGAGAGGAACCATGGCCGTGTGGAAAAAGATGGCGGAAGCCGAGGCAATGGAGATCTCGGCAGAAGAGAACCCGCAAGAGGCAATCATGAGAACAATACCCCGGTCGAAGTAAGAAGAGAGCTTCCGCTCAACCCGCAACCAAGGCATGAACCCCGGCAGGAAAGAGAAACAAGGCCAGCTCGCCACCATCAAATTAATGAGAGATACAATGATGGTTATTCTGAGATGGAGTATGTGATCCATGGCGGAAACAACCACTATGGGGTACAAGATAGAATTCTGTACAGGGATTTGCCATCAAATGATGCAAGAGTAAAGCTGGATCGGCTATATCGGTCCGAATTGTTGGAAGAACAGGGTCCATCAGGGCCGACATGCTTTGGACCACGGATCATGGGCGAACCGCCTGTGCCAAATTTTCAGCTAGCAAGGGGCACGAAAACGTATAATGGGAGCACCAAACCGCAGGACTGGTTGATTGATTATGCCACTGCTGTGAAAATAGCGGGTGGAAACTTACGATGGGTGGTACGGTACGTACCACAAATGCTGGAAGGACCAGCCAGGGTGTGGCTGAATAATCTACCAGCGGGCAGTATCAACTGTTGGCTGGATTTTGAGGAAATGTTTGTTAGTAACTTTACCAGCACATACAAGAGGCCAAACAGGCCACAACAGTTAGCCATGTGCAAGCAGAGGCCGAATGAAACAGATAGAGAATTTTTAACTCGGTGGTGCAACCTGAGAAACTCATGTGAAGGGGTTATAGAATCGCAAGCAATAGCTTGGTTCGCGCAAGGATGCCGCGATGGCAGCTTGTTGTGGCAACGTCTGCAAAGAGATATGCCGACCACACTGGCAGAAACTATCAGAATAGCAGACTCCTACGCATTAGGAGACCCAACGCAACCAGAATTAATCTCGGCGGATCATCGCGAGCAACAGGACCATTATGCAAGAGATTTGGCCGGGTCGTCCAGGTGCAGTGATTTCAGAGGAAGAAGAAGAGAGGAAAGTCCAGATTATAGATATAATTCGGCCCAAGTGGCGACAGTAGCACAAGATCAGCCGAGTCACGGAGCAACTCAACGGCAGAAGAATGGACCTCAGCAGTGGACACCAAAGAATGAAGGAAAAAGGCAGTGGACCCCAGAACAAAAGAAACAGTGGCAGGAGAGGCCGAAATACACGTTCGAATCCATGTTAGATCAGCCGTGCAAATTTCACACGTCAAACCCATCCAGGCCAGCCAACCATACGACCCGCCAATGTGCATGGATGAAAAATGCAATGGGGAACCCCGCAGGAGTTCAGGCACCCCATCAAGTACATCAGCAGCATCAACCACAGTTGACTGGAGCAAATGCACAACAACTGATGTTACCGCCCCCTCCCCCGAGGTACGATAACTCGGATCGGAGAGACGCGGTACATCAAGTGATGAACCAAGTCCAGGATGGAAGGACGAATCCGGCGAGTACTGGATGCAATGATTACAGAGAACATCATCAGTCTTATTGCGTGTTCACAACGGAACAACAAGACAAGCAGAGTGTGCAGCGCCGGCATATGGAAGTAAATGCAGTTATGCCGACAGTACCAAGATATATGCCTTGGTCGGATCAAGAAGTAACTTGGAGCATAAAGGATCATCCCAAGATAATGCCGAATCCTGGGTCATATGCACTTGTATTAGACCCAACATTTGTTGGACCGAGCATCAATGTGAAGTTCTCAAAAGTACTCATTGACAACGGAAGCAGTATCAACATCATGTATAAATATACCATGCATAAACTCGGAATATCGCAGAACATGTTGCAATCCACGAGGACCACTTTCCATGGAATAGTGCCAGGACTTTCATGTGAACCCATTGGTAAGGTCCGAGTGGATGTGTTATTCGGCACAAGGGATACCTGCAGAGCAGAAAACTTAGAGTTTGAGGTGGTGGATCTAGAAAGTTGCTATCATGCTTTACTCGGCCGGCCAGCATTGGCCAAATTCATGGGCAGTTGTCATGTAAGTTATCTGAAAATGAAGCTACCCGGACCACAAGGAGTAGTAACAGTGGCAGGGGATTACAAGAAGTCAATGGAGTGTGCTTCAGCCGGGTCAAATTTGGCCGAATCATTGGTTATAGCAAGAGAAAAGAGAAGCATTCAAGAGGTAGCAGCCCTCGCTCAATCGGCGCAGCTGAACATGCCGGCGCTAGCCAACCCGCATGGCAGTGTCTCTTTTCAGCCGACTAAAGAAACGAAGAAATTTCAGATCGATGAGCAATTCCTGGAGCGTACTGTTACTATTGGTGCAGGCCTGGACGCTAAATAGGAAAGCGAGCTCACCAACTTCCTCCGTGAGAATCGGGACATATTTGCATGGTCAACTCAAGATCTGCAAGGTGTTCCGAGGGAGTTGGCTGAGCACTCTTTGAACGTAAGGCCAGGAGCAAGGCCGGTGAAGCAACCTCTCCGCCGCTTCGTCGAAGACAGGAGAAAAATAATAGGACATGAAATAGCTCGGCTCCTCGCGGCCGGGTTCATCATGGAGGTGCTGTATCTGGATTGGTTGTCGAATCCGGTGCTCGTAGAGAAGAAGAAAGATGATCCCAATGTAGCCATTGTATGGCGAATGTGTATCAATTACACCAACCTGAACAAGGCATGTCCAAAAGATCCTTTTCCATTGCCTAGAATAGACCAAGTCATTGATTCGACCGCTGGTTGTGAGTTGTTGTCATTTGTAGACGCGTATTCTGGTTTCCACCAGATACCGTTAAATCCGGCCGATCAAATAAAGACGGCGTTGATTACCCCGTACGGGGCTTATTGCTATCGCACAATGCCATTCGGCCTGCGAAACGCAGGAGCGACATATCAGAGATGCATGCAAAAATGTCTACACGATTAGATAGGAAAAAATGTACAAGTATATGTAGACGACGTGGTCATCAAAACCAAGGAAAGCAAAACATTACTGGAAGATATACGTCAGACTTTCGCGAACCTGAGAAGGTTCTGAATGAAGCTTAATCCATAAAAATGCACGTTTGGCGTGCCAGCAGGAAAATTACTCGGTTTTCTTGTATCTAGCCGAGGTATAGAGGCCAACCCAACAAAAATAAAGGCAGTAGAAAGAATGGAATTGCCAAGATGTTTAAATGATGTACAAAAATTCACGGGTTGTCTGGCCTCGCTTAGCCAGTTTGTATGTCGGCTAGGAGAGAAGGCGCTACCACTCTATCAGCTGATGAAGAAATCAGATAAATTCATTTGGACTCCACAAGCGGACACCGCATTTCATGAGTTGAAAAAGATGTTGGTCACAGCACCAATTTTGGCTTCTCCATTATCAAAAGAGCCTATGTTACTCTATGTAGCGGCTACTAACAGAGTAGTGAGTGCTGTAGTCGTAGTGGAACGACTTGAAGATGGTAAGTCGGTTCAAAGGCCGGTGTATTATTTAAGTGAGGTGTTATCCACTTCAAAGCAGAATTACCCACATTATCAGAAGATGGCTTATGGGGTATATATGTCGGCGAAAAAGCTTAAACATTACTTCGAAGAGCATCCCATCAAAGTGATCTGTGAGGCGCCCATAGCCGACATATTGAGCAACAAAGACGCAAGTGGCCGAATAGCAAAATGGGCAATCGAGTTGTCACCATACGCTCCACAATTTGATAGGAGAGATGCAATCAAATCTCAGGCGGTCGCCGACTTTTTCGTGGACTGGGCCGAGGTGCAGTATGAGCCACCATTGCCAGACCCAAATTATTGGACTATGCATTTTGATGATTCCAAACTAAGGAATGGTTTGGTTGCAAGAATAGTGTTAACCTCGCCTAAAAGAGACCAACTGAAGTATGTGCTACAAATACATTTTGCTGCATCCAACAACGTAGCCGAATATGAAGCACTGGTCCATGGATTCAAAGTAGCAAAAGAAATTGGCATACGCCGAATCTTGTGCTATGGCGACTCGGATCTGGTAGTACAACAAGTCTCAGGCAGTTGGGACGCATTAGATGCTAATATGGCTTTATACAGATTTCACGTGCAAAAGATCAGTGGATACTTTGAAGGATGTGAATTTCACCACATACCTCGGGCAGAAAATGATGCCGCAGACACGTTGTCAAAACTAGGATCGACCCGGCAATCAATTCCTCCGGGTATTGCCCTGGAACACCTCAGGAAACCATCAATAATCCCATCACCAGAATCCGAATCTATGTTTATCCCGGCAAATTCAGCAGAAGATAACACGCCGATGGAAGTAGATCAGCAATGTAACTCGGAACTCCCCAAGAGGAGGACAGCCGAAGTAAGCACAATCATGGGGAAAGCCGAGATAGGTATGTCGACAGAAAACATGGAAATAGACAGTGAGGTCACACCAGAAAAAGTCACACCGCTATGGGCGCAACCCATATTCTCTTACCTAAAAGACTCGATGCTGCCGAGTAATGAGGTATTAGCTAGACAAACTATAAGGAGAGCAAAAGCTTATACAATCATAAACAATGAGCTATATAAAAGAAGTGTCACAAGCGTGTTGCAGAAGTGTGTGAGTTCGGCAGAAGGTCAGGAGATCCTCCTAGATATACACCAAGGAGAATGTGGGCACCATGCCTCATCTCGTGCCTTGGTAGCCAAAGCATTCAGGCATGGATTTTATTGGCCGACGGCATTGAAAGAAGCAAAATAATTAGTTGAAAAATGCAATGGGTGTCAGAGATACGCAACCAAAATACACATGCCATCGGCCGAGTTAAAAACAATCCCCATCACTTGGCCATTTTCTGTATGGGGTTCAGATATGGTGGGACCATTTAAGCCAGCACGAGGAGGAATGACCCACATATTGGTTATGGTGGACAAGTTCACAAAATGGATTGAAGTGAAACCAATAAAAAAATGTGATGGGTCCACAGCAGTGAAATTTCTCAAAGATATTATCTTAAGATATGGGTATCCGCACAGTATCATTACAGATAATGGCACAAACTTTGCAGAAGGAGCCTTCGCCAGATTTTGCAGAGAGAAACACATAAGACTAGATATTGCCTCTGTGGCTCACCCAGCATCTAATGGGCAAGTGGAAAGGTCTAATGGACTGGTGCTATCAGGAATAAAACCACGACTTGTCGAACCGTTGCAAAGGTCGGCAGGATGTTGGATTGAGGAACTCCCAGCCGTACTATGGAGCCTCAGGACTACTCCGAATAGATCAACAAGTTATACACCATTCTTTCTGGTATACGGGGTAGAGGCCGTACTTCCAGCCGACATAATGCATGACTCGCCAAGGGTTACTCAGTATACAACCTCGGAGATAAACGAGATAGCTCGGCAAGATACTGTAGACCTGCTAGAGGAAGCCAGAGAACTGACACTATCACGATCAGCTATTTATCAGCAAAACCTGCGACGATATCACAGCAAGAAGGTGAATCCAAGGGTGTTCAAAGAAGGAGATTTAGTCCTCCGACTGGTGCAACGCACGGCCGACATGCACAAGTTGTCACCTCCATGGGAGGGACCATTCATTGTGAGCAAAGCATTGCATAACGATGCCTATTATCTAATCGACGCTCAGCCCCCCGGAGGGAACAAGGCAGACAAAGCTGGCGAAGAAACGAAGCGTCCATGGAATGTAGCTTTGCTTCGACCATTTTACTCGTAGCATTGTATCTCAAGGTCAAGAACCAATGATGTATTGAACCTCTGCACCCAGAGCAGTGACTCGGGGACTGCCATATGTTATTTCAATTTCGTGTTATGTATTTGAACCTCGGCGCCCAGAGCAGTGACTCGAGGACTGCCGTGTGTTATTTCAATATCATATTATATATCTGAACCTCGGCACCCAGAGCAGTGGCTCGGGGACTGCCGTCTATTTATTTCAATGTCATCTTATGTACTAAATATCGGCACCCAGAGCAGTGACTCGGGGACTGCCATATATTATTTCCATTTCATACTAAATATTTGAATATCGGCACCCAAAGCAGCGACCCGGGGACTGCCATATGCTGCCCTAGTTTTATGTTGAGCACTACCCTGAGCAGCGCCTCGGTATTGGTCTTATATTATTTCTGAAATTTGGTTTACATATTGAAATTCGGCGCGATAAACAGTGATTCAGGGATTGCCATATATTGTTCCAAAGTGGTAGGCAACCTCTGTTCAGAAAAGATCAATATTATATGATATTCAGAGCTCACGCCTAGACTACTCGGCTAAACCACGAAAAACCGAAGGCAAGGATACATCTTAAAATCAGGAAATTCCGGGCCATCAAAGCAAGAACTCGGGCGAACACCCACTTAAACGAAATGATAGCAACTACAAGCGTATATGTCACAGCAGTACACAGCAAAAGAAGTTCAAATCATACAGAGAGCAGACAAATGTTTTGCGTACATCATACGCCCGGCATGCCAGGGATAAGAAATAACTTAAGCGTTGTTCTCTGGAGAGGCAGCAACTTGGTCAGGCGCTGGGCACTCCGACGTAGGAGGAACTTCGACCGAGGTTGCCTCGCCCTCCATAGACCCAGTTGCAACTTCAGCGGAAGCCCGAGGCTGCTCAGGAGCATCATTCTGTGTAGTTGAATGACCAGTACCTTTGGAGGAGGACCGCGCATCGCCGTCACTGTCCGAGCTTGAACTGGAGCTGCCAGATGTGGCCGAGTCATCCTCACCCTCCCCTTGCTCAGCCGAATTGTTATCCGAGGCATCCTCAACTACGACCTCCTCATCCGGGTTTGGAAGAAAACTCGGCCCTTCATTCCAGGTATGCACGTCGGCATACTCGACGAGTTGGAAGGCGCGAGCTTGCCGAAGAGCGATGAAAGTGGGATCTTCAACCCAACGAGAACCAGTGCGCAGATTTCTCACGATATCAAGAGAGATGTCTTCGTACCATGACATGATGACAGTAAGGGCCATATCAGCGCCAGTGCGCCCGGCTGATTCCCTCTAGAGACTTAGTTGCCTCTCAGATGCCATCAGTCTTTTTACCAGCAATTCGACCTCGTTGATATCAGGAGTCCCAGAAGTGTTCGGCCAAAGAACGTGGTAAGCTCGAATAGCTGCTTGCACCAAATCCCGGCCCATAATTTTCATTGGACCAACTGCAGCACCAACAGCAACCAGAAAATCCTCCATTGAATACTCCGAGTCAGCGGCAACAGGAACACCTCGGCGCACACGAGCTGCCAGAACCGCTTTAGAACTCACAGGCTTGGCTTCGGAAAAATGATCTGCGCAAAACACGAACGTGTCAGGAGGCAGCAGGGACAAAAAAGAAAAATATAATTCGGCCGTGCTAAGAAGCTTACGATGAATGTAACTCATCATTATCTGAAGGTCTTTGGCCCAATCGATCTTGCTCTTCTCAAAACGAGCAAGTTCCTCGCTCAATCCCTGTGTTTTCAGTTCGGCAGCCTCGAGGAGTTCTTTATTCTTCTGCAGCTCCAAAGCTAGCCGATTCTTCTCCTCGGAAAATTCCTGGTCGACCTTTTCTAGTTCGGATTTCTGAGAGAGCTTAAGGGTGTCCACCTCAGCTCGCAGGCGAGCTATTTCATCATCTTTTTTTTGTAGCTGCGCCGAATGAATAGCGCCTTGTTCTAAAAAATGCAGCATCACGTCAGGCATGGGCATGCAATCTTGGTGGGACGCTGCAAAGGTTTACAACTCGGCTTTACTAAGGCCAAACGCAATAAAGAAGCTTAGCACACACGTTAAAAGGGAAAAGGTGTAAGATAAAAGGGAAACTAACCTTCCAAGCTCTTGACTTTCTTCTCAAGACGAATGTTGAGGCTATTAATATTACCTGTTCACCAAAAAAGTGAGCCGGCATCTCGCGGACAAATCAATAAGAACGTCGAGAATAACGAAAAGGAACTATCGACTTACCAGCATTTTTACTACAGGAAGGATTTTCTCATACTACTCTTCCAGTTTGCAGTGCGAAAAAAGCAACCTCTGAAATTCAGCAGTCCGCCGGTCATGTGCAACCTGAGCAATGGAGCAAAACGATAAATGGATATTCAAAGCTAAATCAGATCCGAGTCAAGTAAAACTTAACTCGGATCTAGGTGGCCGGATATTCAAAGCTAAATCAGATCCGAGTCAAGTAAAACTTAACTCGGATCTAGGTGGCCGGATATTCGAAGCTAAATCAGATCCGAGTCAAGCAAAACTTAACTCGGATCTAAGTGGCTGGATATTCGAAGCTAAATCAGATCCGAGTCAAGCAAAACTTAACTCGGATCTAAGTGGCTGGATATTCGAAGCTAAATCAGATCCGAATCAAGCAAAACTTAACTCGGATCTAGGTGGCCAGATAATCGAACCCTAGAAATGAAGTTAAATTAAGTAAAACATCATTAAACTTCCAAGCATATAACAAGTTATTTCCTTGCAAGTTTCGGGGACTAGAGCATATAGTAACATCTGGGGAACTAATCTAAACTCCGCAAAACAGCAATTACCTCATTCATCTTGTTAGTGTCAAGGATGAACTTGGCGGCTTGATCGAAACGGCCGCTGATGTCGGAAAGCTGAAAGGGCTGATTGATGGGATTACCCTCAAACTGATCAGCAGCATTCCAATTATTGGCATACTCCACCAGCGAGCCGAGGCTGTTCCCACTAGTTGTCCGAGTTAAGACCTTACCCCGGACATGTTGTGTAACCACTGCAGCCGCAGGGCTCTTATGAAGAGCAAGCTAGGTGCTGGCAGCCGAGGCAACGGAGGCTTTGGTAGGCGCAGTTCCCTTGCGCAGCATGTCGGCAATACTCGGCTGAGAAGAGCCGACAAGACCTTTCTGGGAAGAAGCCTTGGTGGCAACAACTTTTCTCGCCTTAGAAGAGGCATCAGCAGGAAGCGATACCTCGGTGATGGGGACGGTGTCTTCAGGAGAAGCAGGAGTCACGGTCGCAGAAGGCGCCGAGATAACGACCTCTTCGGCCGGGGCTGGAGTGGCTGTAGAAACTGCTGGGGCAGATAGAGGCTCAGTAGCGGCGCTGGGACCCACAGAAGGGGCAACGGGTTCGATGAAAATCTCAGAGGGCCGATTGGAATCAATGTCGACAAAAGGAGTTTCAGGCACGTCGCGACGAGGAGGCGGCGGGTTCGGAGCTGGAGGAGAGGCAGCACGAGCAGGACTAGGAATCCTAGTATCATCGACGGGCGGAGGAGACGGCTGCCGAATCGGGCGGCTAGTCATGCTAGGACCGCCGGGCTTAACAGAAAGCGGAGCACTGCAAAAATAAGAAAGAAAAAATAGTGTCGGTATGAAAAACAGAAAGAGAGAAACAAGAAATATGAGCAAAAGGAACTTACCCGGCGACCCCAGGCATAGTCTTGCGCCTGGGAGGATTCGGAGCGGATTTCTTCGTTTGTTTCTTGGGGACCGCCTCTGAGGCACTAGCAGGAGCCCCGCGTTTCCCCGAGGTAACAGGGGGTCGAGAAGCAATAGGCTCGGCGTCGTGAACCTGACCGGCCGGATTAGCTGGGAAAGTAGAAGCCGGAAATGCATAAGAAATAGGCATTGCGGCAACTACCTCAAGAACTTGGACCTCGTCTGAATCACCTTCCTCCTCGTGCGCCGAGGTCTTGCCACGAGCTCGAGCCGGGGCAGGGTCCGACTTAGGGACGAACTCTTCCTAGTCCGGCTCACCAGTATCCGGGGTGCTCCAGTCCGCAGGCCACGGAAGCAACAAAACTTCGGCATCCTCATTCTTCTGCTCTGCGAACCTCTGCAAGACGGGGAAAAAGAAAGTTAGCGGAATCCGTTACGAAAACAATGGAATAGCAGAACGTTATTGATTAAGCTTACTTCGGGAGGCGGAAGATCGCGGGTGAACGGTTTCAATCCCCAAGCCCAATCCTCAGGCATCTCCGTCTTAAAGATATCTCGGACACGCTTATAGATAAGGTAATTGTCCAGCTCCACGGTTGAGACTCGGTTAGGGTCAATAGGACCGCTCATGTAGCACAGTTTGTGAGTCCGCTTCTGGAATGGGCAGATTCGGCTACTGATAAAGGTAGCCATCAGGTCTTCGCCGCATAACCCGGCGCGGATCAGCTCTTTAAGCCGAATCTCAAAAGCCTCGGCCAAGGCATGACTCTTCCTCGGATTGTAAGTCCAATTCACCTTAGAAGGCGGACCAATTGAGAAGGCAGGAAGCCGAATCTTGTCCTCCGTCCCTCTGTTCTTGACGTAAAAGAAGGATTTGTGCCACTTCTTGCACGACTCTAACCCGGTGACACGAGGAAATATGGATTTCCTCCGAGGTGTAATGGACGCTGCCCCACATTGAGTAAGCAATTTCTCGGAAGGGTGCAGAGACTTGTCAGGGACTACGTTAGAGCGAATCTGGAAGAACTTTGACCAGACGTGCACGGACGGCCATAGGCCGAAGTATCCCTCCGAGGCGGAGATAAAAGCAGAGAGAGAAGCGATGGCATTCACAGGAAGATGATGCGGCTGAAGGCCGAAGTAGTTGAGAAACTCTCTAGCAAAATCGCTAAGAGGGAGACCAAAGCCACGCGCGAAGTGCGACATAAAAACTACATATTCGCCCTCCCTAACATCCGGAGAGGACTCGCTGCTGGGTAAGCGACAGGAGACCTCGGTGGGAATCCTCCGAGTTCGGATAAGCCACTCAATCTCGCGGCGTGTAACAGAAGAACCTTGCCACGAGCCTCGCTCGGGCCCAGAGCCAGCATCATCATCCTCTACCAGAGCACCACTAAAGGAGCTAGACATGGGTTCACCGGAGAGATCGATGGAAGAAGAGCTGGCGGCGGAGGGAAGTTTAGAGCTACGAGGCCCCATTGTGATTTTGCACAGGAGTGGCGGCGGAGGAGCATAGGAACCGCCGCGCGAATACAAGATCGAAACGGAGAAATCTAGGATAAAACCTAGGCAATGCGGCCGGAAAGAACTCACCGACAACAGTGCCAAAGCTGGCGAGCGCAGGCGAGGCGGACGGAACAACACGGCGGAGTCCTCGCCGTCGGAAGTTCCGATGAGCGCGCGGCGGTGGAGCTGCAAGAGGGCGCGGAAGCGAGAGGAAGAAGAAGGGCACAGGCGAATGAGAAGGGGAAAAGTGAATTCCCAGACGCCACGCCCCTCTTTATAATCGAGCCACAAACAAGGTAGTGGGATCGTGGGTGCAGCAGTTGACCGTGTAGATCGTGGGTGCGGCACGAACGCACGACGTTAAGTGGAACCGCACCAACGGCCACACAGCAGCGAAGAAGGTTGCGATCCCCCAGGAAAACGTCACACGAGGGGTCGCAGCGCCGGCGCAGCAGGTACAGTGTTAACTGTAGCCTGTCAGTAAATACTGTAGAGGAACAAAAAACTAGAAGAACAATGATGGGCGTGACACGTAGGACAAGGCGTATGAGAGAAGGAACATGGGTACCTCGGACGAGAAAAAGATAACTCGGAAACAATACAGAAAAATGTGATGAAGCTGATACGACCCGGCCGAAGTTATCGGCAGGGCCACATCAGCTTCGGGGACTAATGTTGGGGGGGTGACCCCGGATGGGTTAAAGACGGGGAAAGACGAAGGTACGATCCCCGTCTGGTTTCCGAGTTACAGTCTAAGTCGGCCGAATCCTGTAGAAGTCGGCCGACATATGGAGGCGAGAGGCCCGTATATGTATATTAAGACAATACCCAGCCGAGATATTACGTAAGTCGGCCGGGTTAGCCTGAGTGATCTTGATGCAGGTGAAGGACGATCCGAGCTATGCAAGGAAGGACCGAATGATATGAAGTTTGCAGGAGAAGGAGAAGCCTGAAGTCAAACCCTAGCTGCAAGCTGGGGAGAATCTGAGCAGAGCCAAGCGCTACGGACAAAGGCGCAGAGCGACAGAGAGGCAGGAGGAGGTCACGGAGGTGACAGTCCAGAATTCCGAGGCGCACAAGAGGGGCCCTCTGGAACCTTGCCGTCGTTAGAGGGGCGACAGGGAAAGGGGGGCGCCGAACTACTATATTGGGACAAGCATATTCCTCAAATATGCTTGCCACGTCAGCCCTAGAGGAACCCAGGGCTCTCCTTTATAAGGAGAGGCTTGGACTCAGAAGGGGGGATCGACTGAGGTTAGAGCCGTTAGGTTGGAAAAGTTCTTCTCTTCTCCCTGTATACAACTCAAGGAGCACTTGTAGCCCAAGTAAGAAGAAATAAAGATCTTTGCCTTAGTCTTCTGTGTGTAGAATCAACTACATCTTCCCTCCCTAGATCCCTCTAGCATCTATTGGCCCCATACTTTAGCCTACCCATGGCATCTGCCGTGATACCACCACGACATGATCCATGTCTCCACAAATATTGCAAGCTTGAGTTCCTTCTATAATATCATCCTTGTCGTCACAAACTCCTTGGGAAAGGTTGTCTTTCATGTTGATCATTTGAGTGGTCATCCCTTGCAACAATTGGGATTGGATTTCTTAATTTTTTTGCATGGTTGGGTCTAACTGGCTAAAAACTGAGTTGTCATCTGATTCAACTGGGTTTGGTTTGCTAGTAGTTGTTCTCTCATGTGCATCTCTTGGTTGTTCTCTCATGTGCATCTCTTGGTTGTTGTCACCATTCTTGATGTTGGAGTCTCTTGGAGTAGTCATCTGTTTGGGTTGGATTGGGATTAGAATAGGCAAAGATTTCTATAGGAAGAATTCTAATCACACACATCACAATTCACACAAGCAATGTGCAAGTAATCACAAACAAACATTCCACTCAAACAACAAGGTTCAAGCACATTTTTGGCAACAAAATATTTTTGCTACACCACATAAGTTGGTGGGTTTAAACTAATCATTAGTATGGTTGTCCAACTATATGGTTTTCTTGAAATCATTACATTCTTCTTAGTTGTTTCTTCTTGAATGAGATCATGGTTTCCTTGGGAAAATTCTTGCATCTTGGTCACTAAGCTTCAAAGGTGATGATGATTCCTTCTAAGTTATGTTTCCTTATTCTTCAAGTCTTGAGTAATATTCCTTGTCTCACTTGTAGTCTTTAGTGAGGTCCAAGTTGAAGTCCTTGATGAACTAAAGTTGAAGTCATTGGTGATGTTGAAGTTGAAGTCATTTGAGTTGGTGAAGTCCTTTGCTCATATTGAAGTCTTTGCTCATGGTTGAGGCTTTGTCCATCAAGTTTGAAAAGGAAGAGATGTAGAATCAAAACCAAAAAGTTTGAGGAAAGAGTTTACAAGATTGTTTGTAAATAAGTTTTGGAACAAATACAACTCCTATTTTTGTCCAATCCTAGGGTTACAATCCTACAAGCAACAGAGTGCTCTGATACCATCTGTAGAGGTCCCAACCTTTAATAAGGTAGAGATACCTGTGTTTACAATGCTAGTCCCTGGATCAATAGCTAGCATCCACAGTTAAGATGTAATATCAAGAAACAAAGGTCATAATACAACTTTATAATCAGGAATAAAATAATCCATTACATCTTACATAGCTCATTTGGCTATCTCATTACAATGCAACAGAAATAACTATAGCATGGAGTCCTTCATCTTCAAAGTGCCACGGGCAATCATGTTTGTTGTAGACTTGTAATCCTAATCAACACACTTCACTAACATCAAACAAACCAACAACATAATAAGTTACAGCCACAAGGGTCAATACATTTGAATTGTATTGGCAAGTGATACTATGGTTGTAAGATCCCTCCCTTTTAAATGTAAGGATCCCTGTGATTGCAATGCTAGTCCCTGGATCAATGCTAGCATCCACAGTTTAAGATGAAGTACACAGAAACAAAGGTCATTATTACACATAAAAATATACAAACAAAAATATATGAATGCATGCAAATGCCATGTGATGATTTTTCTATACCAAACAAGTCTAGTAAATAGTACTCAAACATAAACAAGACGAAAACACACTAAATAAACTTTGCTTGATTTTTAAATCATTTTTCAAATCATTTCTATACCCAAAATAAGCCTACAAATGTCTCTGCAAAAACAACCATTTTTACAGAGGCAAAACGTTAAACACATTGCATAAAAAGATTGGATTTTCTCTCCTGATTCCAATGATATAAAATTTGCAAAATTTGAACGTGGGGATCAAAAGTTATGAATTTTACAAGTTTGAAACACTAATAGATCTAATTCAGATTTTAAATCTAAACCCTAGCCGAGCGGCAGCTTCTGATTCGCTGATACCGATTCGCACGGATCGATCGATGAGGGCCGTTGGATTAAAGTGGTTGCGCACGGCCCAGATCTAATCATACCTCTTCGCTGAAGTCGTCTATCGTACGCGTTGGATCTAGATCTAACGGCTCAAAACTAACAGACCATAATCGAGCGGCGCTGCGATGGTGGCTGGCGGCGGCGCGCTCGGGCGGTGATGCTGCCGGCGATACAGGAAGCGCGGAAGAGGGAGAAATAGCTTACCGAGTTCGCCATGCATTGCTGATGCTCAAAGTGTGCTTGGTTAGCGAAGGGGCGCTCGAGGTCGACGGGGATTGCTCGCCGTAGTTCCTTCTGGCAACGGATGCTTTTGTTCGTCGACGGATTTTTGAGTGTAAAACCCTGCTGTCTCATTAGACTTGCTTGGTTCCTTTGAAATTTTAAAATAAACAGTGCCTTAGCACAAGATTTGATAAAGATATGAAAATGGTTTTAATACCATATTTTTTTTTGGAAATTTTGTCCAAGCTTTGGAACTCAACCAAACCAACTTATGAACAAACAAATCTTGGTTTGAAACAAATATTCTCTCTCTAGAGAGTAGCATTGGATCAATGCTTGTTTACATGAAATAATAAGCACCCAAATGCTTCTGTTTTTGTGATGACTTTGAAATTGATCCCTAAATGATTATGCATGCATGGATGATATGAAATTTTTGAAAACATGATTTTAGGGATGTTACAATCTAACCCCCTTAAGGTGAATCTCGCCCTCGAGATTCGGATTGGCTAGCAAATAGGTGAGGGTGGTCTTTCTGAAGATCATCTTCTCTTTCCCATGTTGCTTCTTGTTCGGAATGATGGTTCCATTTAACTTTGCAGAACTTGATAGTCTTAGTCCGAGTAACTCTTTCTGCAGTCTCAAGAATCTTGATGGGTTTTTCCTCATAAGTGAGATCACTTTCCAATTGAACCTCCTCCAAAGGTATAGTATCCTTCAAAGAAGTCTCTTCCATCTCTAGATGGCATTTCTTAAGTTGACTCACATGAAACACATTGTGAACGGCAGACAATGATTCTGGCAATTCAATCTCATAAGCTACTTCTCCTTTATGACTCAGAATCTTGAATGGTCCAACATATCTTGGGGCCAATTTTCCTTTGACTCCAAATCTCTTCACCCCAGGAAGTGGTGATACTCTAAGATAAGCTCTATCACCCACTTCATAGGTGACCTCTCCTGGCTAATTAACCTTGAAGCCCCAAAGGTCCTTCCTCTCAAACTTGGTAAGGGGAAGCACCATGATGCTAGGAAGAGGAAGATTGAGCATACTAGCGAGCTCAATAAGACGAGTGCCAAAACGAGTTCCCTTGAACTCTTCAGCCGTGTTGATAATAACATTAGGCATCTATTTTGTAAGACATAGAGAAGTTAGAATCAACATCAATAGAAAATACACAAGACAAGTATCACAAGCATATCATTGACAAACAAACACACAAATCAAGGTATACATAAATCCATTACAAGCATCCAAGGTTCAATATAACTTAGTCAAAATTTTGGAAATATAATGATAAGTGTTGTGGTCCAACTAACAAGGCACACTACATCTCGCACTCTCTAGTATAAAGTCTATCAAAGCATCCTTCTACCAATAGAGATGAGAAAGAAGATTAGAAAAGTTTACGAGAAGAATAAGAAAAGGTTGGAAGTTGTTGATTTTTTTTTCCTTAGTGGTTTCTAATCCAATCTTAGGGTCATAATCCTACAGGCAACACAGTGCTCTGATACATCTGTAAGATCCCTACCTTTTAAAGGTAAGGATCCCTGTGATTGCAATGCTAGTCTCTGGATCAATGCTAGCATCCACAGTTTAAGATGAAGTACACAGAAACAAAGGTCATTATTACATGTCAAAATATACAAACAAAAATATATGAATGCATGCAAATGCCATGTGATGATTTTTCTATACCAAACAAGGCTAGTAAACAGTACTGAAACATAAACAAGACCAAAACACAGTAAATAAACTTTGTTTGATTTTTAATTCATTTCTATACCCAAAATGAGCCTACAAATTTCTCTGCAAAAACAACCATTTTTAAATAGGCAAAACATTAAACACATTGCATAAGCAGATAGGATTTTCTCTCCTGATTCCAATGATATAAAATTTGCAAAATTTGAACGTGGGGATCAAAAGTTATAAATTTTACAAGTTTGAAACACTTATAGATCTAATTCAGATTTTAAATCTAAACCCTAGCCACGCGGCAGCTTCTGATTCGCTGATACCGATTCGCACGGATCGATCGATGAGGGCCGTTGGATTAAAGTGACTGCGCACGGCCCAGATCTAATCATACCGCTTCGCTTAAGTCGTCTATCGTACGCGTTGGATCTAGATCTAACGGCTCAAAACTAACAGACCATAATCGAGCGGCGCTGCAACGGTGGCTGGCGGCGGCGCGCTCGGGCGGTGATGCTGCCGGCGATACAGGAAGCGCGAAAGAGGAGAAATAGCTCACCGAGTTCGCCGTGCGTTGCTGATGCTCAAAGTGTGCCTGGCTGGCGAAGGGGCGCTCGTAGTCGACAGGGATTGCTCGCCGTAGTTCCTTTTGGCGACGGATTCTTCTGTTCGTCGACGTTGGCGAGGGTACAGATCATGCCAAGGCAAAAGAAGCGGTGGGTCAGATGCGCAAGACGATGCTAGTCACGCGGATGTCAACGAGAGGGAAAGGGGCGGTCGTAAATTACCACTGGAGGTCGTCGGAGTTGAAGCCAAAGACGGTGGCGCTCAGTCGATTGTGTTGCCGACGCTCTAGGGCACGCGCGGGCGAGCTAGTGGTACTGGGAGGCGCGCAAGGTGAAGTGGATCATGCTCGTGTGAACCAGGAGCAGAGGGGTGGTCGGGGTTTGTCGGAATCTATGCTGCGGTTTGTCGGTGCAGCGAGGTCACGGAGAGGAATTCTCGCAGCCTGGGGGCGCTCAGTGCTTGGGGTTTGGGGGGAAATGGATAGGGGGCAGAGGGGATTTAATTAGCGAGGATGAGTGGGGCAATTACGCCGGGAATTAAGCGCAATCAATCGGATTTGATTCGGGAAGATACGGCGGAGAGGAGCAATTCCTCCGGCGCGGGATTGACGACGATGCTGATGTGGCGGTGGGTCCGGAGTGTCAGCGAGGGAGGGGTGTGCGGGTGGGTGAGAAACAGAGGGAGAAGGGGTCCCTGGTGGGCTAGTTAATTGACTGGCTCTGCTTTTTGGGCCTGTTTGGTGGTGCCGGCCCTGTTCTGTTTTCTAATCCTTTTTATTTTTCTAAATCGATTTTCAGGAAACAAATTCAAATGAAATCAAATGTGTTTGATTTCAAACTTGTTCTGGATTTTTTTTGTAAAATGAAACCTGCACATTTTTGAGTGTAAATCCCTGCTGTCTCATTAGACTTGCTTGGTTCCTTTAAAATTTTAAAATAAACAATGCCTTAGCCCAAGATTTGATAAATATATGAAAATGGTTTTAAGACTATATTTTGTTTTGGAAATATTTTCCAATCTTTGGAACTCAACCAAACCAACTTATGAACAAACAAATCTTGGTTTGAAACAAATATTCTCTCTCTAGAGAGTAGCATTGGATCAATGCTTGTTTACATGAAATAATAAGCACCCAAATGCTTCTGTTTTTGTAATGACTTTGAAATTGATCCCTAAATGATTATGCATGCATGGATGATATGAAATTTTTGAAAACATGATTTTAGGGATGTTACAATGGTAGTATAGTGGAGTCTATCATCTATACGCATTTGGCTAAGTGGAGCTTAGGCTTGCTTTTCTCAAAATAGATTTTTCCTTATCATTTGAAAACACTAAGTTTTTGTTTGTCAAAATCACCCAAGGCATCTACCAATCATTGATTGAAGATCCTTTAACCCTTGTTCAACCACAAGTTTTTAACTTAGAAATTGGGATCAGGAGATTCTTGATAGCTTCCATGTCTTTATGCCCAATTGTCCTTTTCCGGGGACACGGATAAGTACTTAGTTTCTTCCTTCTGCATAGGTGGTGCACTTTCCCCACAAGACTTGATTTTCACCAAGACAGGACCTTTCAGAAGCCTTCCCTTAGACCAAAATGGACGCGCTCCAAACCTATCATCCCCTACCACCATCTGTCCATTTGGCTAAGTTATTGCAACCTATATGATCCAGGCAGAGCCCATAATGCCAAGTGGCTGCACTTGAAGCTTCTCAACATTTGACATCTCAAATCTCTTTTTTACTGGGTGGCATTCCACAAGTGAGATACAAAGGGTAAACCATTGAAAAATGGGCCCTGGTAACCACTCAACAAAAATCCATCCATGCAAGTCCCTTTCCACCCAGGTGATTCATTCACATAGTTGTTTTATTAAACAAAACATAAGTCCATTGACTTAGAAATATTCGATAGCATGAATATATTCCACCCTTGTTTTCTATTAGCTAATCTAAGCATGATAGTAGTAGGAATCTTAACTTAGGAAAAATTCTACTAAGGTTTCATCTACTAGGATTTCCCATGGCATAGTTTATACTTAGAAAGTTCCATGCAAGTCCTACTTTAAAATATCACTAATGCATAGTGAAAATAATGGGACAAAAGTATGAAGCACCACTTGCCTTTTTGGTAGAGATTATAAGTTCACTCATTGATCTTTAATAGTCACACTCTTCAAATTTCACTACAATTCAATCAAGGCACAAATTCAATCTACCATTCAAGCAATTCATCACATAGAATAATAAAAACAAAGCAATGCATGCAAGCATGCCAAAGATTGTTTTATTTGGAAAAGTGGTTTCTAATAGGTTATAAACATTATAAAACATCTATTGGTCATTTATAAAAGTGGCAAAACCATTTGATATTAAATTAGTGAAAATGGTCACTTTAAATCATTTTTGTTTTGTTAGAAATGATTTAACCAAAGTAATAATTTCTATTTTTTGAAAAAAAAATAAAACACTAATATTAATGCTTATGGTCATAATGTTTTAAAACAATTCCATTTGCAAAGGGTTTCATCAAAAATCCATTTTTAAATCAAAGCAACATTTTATTTTGTTGGAAATGCCTTTAAACAAAGCAATAATTTCTAGAGTTAATCAAATACATTTTGAAATCTAAAACATGGTGTTTAGGGTCAGAGAGTTTAATTCAAACCATTTTCAAAAGGTTTTACTCAAAAAGCATTTTTAAACCATAATCAATATTTTTATTTAGCTAGAAATGCTTTTATTCAAAGATTTATTCCTTAGCCTCACAAAATATGTTTTTAAATCCAAAAGTTGGTTTCTATGGTCAGTAGGTTCAAAACAATCCATTTACAAAAGATTTTACCCTAAAAACAATTTTAGAATAAATTTTATACACAAAATAAGCCTAAACAAGTTTCTGCAAAAACAATCAATTTTACAGGAGCAAATTACTAAACAAAGTGCATGGTTTGAAAGTATTTGTTTTGCTGATTCCATTGATATAAAATTTGCAAAATTTGGACGTGTAGATCAAAAGTTATGAATTTTGCAAGTTTAAACATCTAATAGAAATGATTCTGTTTATAACCAGATAACAATTATTCAAGTTTATAACTAATACCAACGGCAAATGGAGAGGTAGCGTTCCGACAGCGATCACATTAATGCTTGATCCATTGCCGAAACGCATCATGACCTCACCCCTTGCTAGGGGTCGCTTGTTCCGCAGCCCCTGATTCGAGTTACAAATATTAGAAACTGAACCGGTATCAAATACCCAGGTGCTACTGCGAGCACTAGTCAAGTACACATCAATAACATGTATATCATATATAACTTTGTTTGCCTTGTCGGCCTTCTTTTCTGCCAAATACTTGGGGCAGTTGCGCTTCCAGTGGCCAGTCCCCTTACAATAGTAGCACTCGGTATTAGACTTAGGGCCAACTCGGGGTTTCTTTTCAGGCATGGCAACCAACTTGCTGCCCTTACTTCCCTTCCGTTTTCCCTTCTTGTCTTTCTTGAAACCAGTGTTCCTATTGATCATCAACACTTGATGTTCCTTTTTGATCTCCACCTCTGCAGTTTTAAGCATTGACAGAAGCTCGGGGAGAGACTTCTTAATGCCTTGCATATTATAGTTCATCACAAAGCTCTTATAGCTAGGTGGCAGAGACTGCAGAACAAGATGGATGCCTAAGTCAATGGGAATCGATATTCCCATGGACACAAGCTTATCGGCATAACCCGACATCTTGAGTACATGCTCACTAACGGAGTTGTGCTCTTCCATCATGCAGCTAAAGAACTTTTCTGAAGCATTGTAGCTCTCTACAGCAGCATGTGTGTCGAAAGTCATTTTCAACTCACCCATTGTATCAAATGCATTGCCGTTTTCGAAACGCTTTCGAAGTTTCGGCTCTAGCCCATACAATATGCCGCAATGAACTAAGTTGTGGTCCTCATGACGAGTCTGATAGACATTCTTCTCCTCGTCAGGGGCATCCTCAAAAGGTGGGGGGCCTAGCGGCGCTTCTAGCACATATTGCTTTTGTGCAGAAGAGAGGAGAATCCTCAAATTCGTGGCCCATTCGGTAAAGTTGCTACCATTTGTTGCAAGTTTATCTTTCTCCATGAACACATTGAAATTAAAAGCAGGTGGTGCCATCTACAACAGAATTTGTAAAGTTTAGACTAAGTTTATGATAGATTGAGTTCAACTAATCCACATTACGAATGAACTCCCACTCAAAAACGACATCCCTTGTGTCTTTTTGGTGATTACATGAACCAAATCCACTACACCAAGTCCGATCATCATGTGAGTCGGTGTAGCTTCAAAGGCGAGCATCAAATGGGCATCATATCTACTATATGACTCATGCTTACCCTTTCGGTCCATGTTCCGAGGCCATGTCTGTACATGCTAGGCTCGCCAAGTAAGAACCTTAGTATTCGCGTGTGTAACTGTCTTACACCCGAAATATGGTCGTGGATCCAAGAACACCAGATCATCACGTGATGTCTTGGAGCGACGAAAACATAATCGGTGCATACTAAAAGAAGAACACATTCTTATCTTGATATTAAATGAGGGATCATCTTATTATGCTAATAAAACGCCAAACAAGAATATAAGATGCTATCAAACATCACATGTTTATTAGTGGAATGATATGGTTCCCGCATATGATCTCTATCATGTGCATCGTGGTATGATCACTATCATACCTATATGTGTAAGGCCAAGGTCTATGGAACTTACACGTTATGTGTGTTGTAAGAGTATCATCTCATACTTCTACTCACAACATCACCATATCATAACACTAGCCCAGCAACAATCTAAACTAGACGCCTCTAATTTATCCATTGCAAATTTTACGTGGCTTAGGGCTTTCGAAGATAGAACCGTTCATACCTACGAACATGAACCACAACGAGGATAACCAAATTGTTGACAACTCGTTGCAAAATAGATATTGACTATAGTAGGAGAGAAACACACCCGCTAGCCACTTATGCAAACTAGTTGCATGTCAAGCGTGGAACAGGTCTCATGTGCGAGGACATGTAAAGTTTGTCCGGGCCGCTTCATCCCACTATGCCACCAATATCCAAAATTACAACTAAGGAGCAACAACATGATCATCATCTCCCACATACTCATATGTGTACTACCCGTGTAAAGCATCTACGCATAGATCCGGCTCTGATACCACTGTAGGGTTCGCAGCATAGAAACCAAAAAAAAACCTACGATGGGAATAACTATGTACCAAGATCTATCTACTAGATACAAACAATGGGCGAATGTATATCCGTAGAGAACATACCCTTGAAGACCGACAAAGCATAACGAGTTAAACTCGTGGTTGATGTAGACGATCTCTTGTCAATCTCAAGATCGAGAGGAAGTCCTAGCGCCGCAAATCAGCAGCGCATCCGTGCTCGCACACACGTCCGAGGCACCGAGCAACCTCCGCCTCCTCGCTCCAGCTATGCAGCGGAAGCACAACTCTTTCTTGCCGAATAGCCACCGGGAACATGCATGTCGCTAGTCCGAGACCATGGGGGATAAATTCTAGAGGGGAGAGAGATCCTTCACGAGGAGGTGTGAGTGAGAGAGAGGGAGAGGGGTGCCTTTTATAGGAGGGGGGGTCACCCAAGGGGGTGGTCGCCGGCCATGGGGGCTGCCCCTCCCCTCCTTCATTCATGTGGGTGGACACTCCACTCACAAAAACCTCTTAATTTCCCTCCACTCAAAATCCCACTCAAACTTGCAATTAAATTTCCACCAAATTTAATGCAAACTCTCATTAAATAAAACACTTTTATTTATTCAGAATTTTGTCAATTACTTTAATGACAAACATTCACATATAACCCCTTGCTAGAATTCTATTTCACATGCATTACCACTTTATGCAATTTCACCCGAAAACCTGTTTCGGTATCTAGTGACATAAATTCCTACGCTTGTTATTCTTTCCGGCATGAAACTTTTGCTCCAATTGGATGTCAGTGTCTCTTAAGTGTGTCACCCTATGGTTCGTGAATAATGCGGACATGATCGAGACCCCTCTCGGATCAATAATCGGAAGCGGGATCTGGAGACCCATACTGACTCCCACACATTCAACGATGACTTTCTTGTGATTGTCGGAACCTTTTACGCTAGTATCTTAGTCCCTTTGTTTCGCGATATATTACATGTCCGAGATTCGATCATCGGTATCTCCATACCTAGTTTGATCTCGTTACTGACATGCACTCTTTTCTCGTTCCCGTGATATAACATTCTAGTGATCAAATCACTTGCTTGCAAGCTAACCAATATGATATCACTGAGAGGGCCCAGATTATATCTATCCGTCATCGGGATGAACAAATTCCACTCTCGATCCATGGGCCTCAACATAACACTTTATTAGTTCTGAACCCATCTTTATAATCACCCTGTTACGATGTGACGTTTGATGTTATCAAGAAACTCTTCCGGTGTTAGTGATTGATATGATCTCATGGTTTAAGGATTAGGATCACTTCGTAAGTTGTTATAGCAATATAAACTCAATGACTTTGATCGTAATGCTATACTTCGGATGAATTTCATCACACCATTACACTAATGTTGTGATCCCGTTATTAACAACATCCAATGTCCATGATCAGGAAACCTTGATCATCTTGTTAATCAACGAGCTAGTTTATGAGAGAGGCATAACTAGGAACTTTCTGTTTGTTTATTAAACACACATGTATTAATGTTTCTATATTAATACAATTATAGCATGCAAAATAAACATCTATCATATACTTGGAATACACATAATAAACACTTTATTATTGCCTCTCAGGGCATATTCCCTTCACTTGGCAATTGCTCACCGGAGTTTGTGTCAGCGTCGGTGCTTGCTGTTGTCGTTGAAGGCGAGCCTACAGATCATGCGCGAGTGGATGGAGAGCATCAGAGAATGTGCAAGATGATGGAGATCAAGATAGCTTGAGCTAGAGTACAAGGCGCGCACGGGTTCGGACGCTAGGGCTCACCGGAGTTGTGCTCACCGTCGGGTCCTAGCAGATGCTAATGAAGACGAGGCTATGAGGCACAAGAAAATAAACAGGATGCGTCAGTGAACGCGCACGAGAACGAGGTTTACGGTAAAGTAAACCAGAGAGCGAGAGAGGGTCGGGGCTCATCGGGATTCGTCGACGAGCTCGTCGGAGCTGCGGCGGCGCGGGTCCAATTTAGGGCAGCCTGGGGGATCTCTGATGCGGGGAAGGGAGGAGAAATGGGGAGGAGACAGAGGGGGTTAAGATAGCATGGTCTAGGGGGAGGATTAATCGCGCATTCAAACAAATTCAATCGATTTCATTCGGCCAGAAACGTCGAGGCGAGAGAAGGGGAGGAAACGGTCGCGAGGTTGATGACGGTGAGGTGGCTAGTGGGTCCCGTTCATCAGCGAGGTGAGTGGGGGTTAGGTGGGGTCCTGCGTTCAGTGACCGTGTGGGTGCGAACGCGAGTGAAAAACGTTTCGGGGGAGAGGGGAAAGTGGGCTGCGAGTTTGGGCTGGACTGGGCCTGTTTCGAGGCTGGCTTTGTTTCTCTTTTTTTACTGAATCTTTTTCTTTTTCCTTTTCTGTTTTGATTTTTATTCAAATAATTCAAACACCATTTGAATTCAAATCTTTACCAAACTTTCAGTAAGTTTTAATGTTGTTTAAACATGTATTTTAAATACCATTTTAGGATTAATTCATTTATTCTTTTATGGTTTATATTTTATTTAAAATAGGCACTTGCCTTTATTCAAATAAAATTTTAAATATAATTTCAACTCTTATTTGAATTCAAATTTTCATCAAACCTTTTGCAGTAGGTTTTATTTATTCAATAGGGTGTTAAATAATTCATTTTGAATTATTTGAAATATTTTTAATATGAATTATTAATCATTTAAATTGAGCATTTGTCTACATTCAAATAAAATCCAATATGGTTTTAAATCCACATAAATTTTTATTCAAATGTTTCTTTTATTTTATTTAAGTTAATTAAATGACTTCTATTCCACCTGGGCAAATTCCATTTATTATTTTCCCATGATTTAATTAATCATTTCTATTAGGGATTTTGTCTTTATTTAATATAATGGAATTTGGTTAATGCCATATAATTTTATTTGAATATTCTTTATCCTTTTATTTTATTTGGATTTGGATTATATTTATTCCATTTGCTTATGGGTTAGGCCAAGTTTTTAATTTGGCCTTTAAATATTCTTTATTTATTTCTTTCTTTCTTTATCTTATAGAATCCATATCTTTTTATTTACAGATCCAAAATTGGTGATTCCAATTTGTATAATTTCATTTGATATTTGTTTATCCTTTTAAATACTTTTAGGTTTACTTGTTCATAATTTGGTATGGATTTTAGATAGGAGCTTTATTAGGTTTGGAAATTATTCCCTTATCTTATTAAATTCATAAGATTTTATCTTTGGCTCCAAATTATGTGAAACCATTTTCTATGGTTTTATAATATTTTTATTTATCATTTTGATCATTTATAAATGTTTATTGACAAATTTTTATATGGATAAAATCCATAGTCTTAAAGAGATCTTGGAAATGATTTTCTTCCATTAGGGTTTTAGGGTTTTGGTTTACTTTTCCAAATGTTTAAATTTTAAGATACATTCATTTGATGAATGCATTTCACTTGATTTGAAGTTTGTTGGTTTCCCTTTTATTCAAAATTTGTTCAAGATGGGGTTTTGATGTTTCCATTCAGAAATAAAAAGTTTCTTTTCACCCTAAATTTCAACAATTATTTATTTTGTTTATTTATTTTTCACATTGACAGGCTACCACCCTTAAAATAAATATCGTCTCGAGATTTTAGAAAGCTAGAGGTTACAAGTGGCTTCATGGCAACTAGGGTACTACCACCCTTAAAAGCTTTTCCACTAGATTACATCTTGGCTCACTTGGGATCTTGATGAAACTTCTCTGGACAGACATCTGCATATTGTCCTTTGTTTCCACATTTGAAACATGTGACAAGGCTGAGATCCCTCATAGGCTTTCTTGTCTTGTACTTCATCTTTTCTGGACAATTTCTTGCATAATGTCCTTGATCACCACACTTATAACATGTGAAAAGGTTGAGTTCTTCATGTATCTTCTCTGGACAAGTTGATATATAATGGCCTAGCTCTTTGCAGTTGTTGCACCACACTTGGATAAATTCCTTATTCTTCTTCTTCTTGGGTTTCTCCAAAGCTAGGAGTTCTTCTAGTTCATGCTCTTCATATCTCACCTCAAAGGTGGGAAAGTCTCCTCGGTTCCTTGAACGATTCCTTGGATAATACCTATGTTTCCTCTTTTGTCCATCAAGGTGAGTCATAATGTATGGAGGTGCAAGCTGAGATTTTCCTTTGTCTTCATCCTTCTTGGTAGAAGTTGTTTCCTCATGGGGGTTACCAAACTTTTGATGTATTCCACCTTGTTTCCTTTGTAGAACTATAGGATAGATGGGGCATTGGATAGGCACATGATTATTTCCTTCACATAGGAAACAAGTCACTTGATATGTGGGGCATTGTTTAGTTGGATGTTTCTCTTCACAATTAGGGCATTGATCTTCATGCTCTTCGGAAGTGTGATCCATGTCTCCACAAATATTGCAAGCTTGAGTTCCTTCTATAATATCATCCTTGACATCCTTGTTGTCACAAACTCCTTGGGAAAGGTTGTCTTTCATGTTGATCATTTGAGTGGTCATCCCTTGCAACAATTCGGATTGGATTTCTAAATTTTTTTGCATGGTTGGGTCTAACTCATTGTTGTTGGCTAAAAACTGAGTTGTCATCTGATTCAACTGGGTTTGGTTTGCTAGTAGTTGTTCTCTCATGTGCATCTCTTGGTTGTTCTCTCATGTGCATCTCTTGGTTGTTGTCACCATTCTTGATGTTGGAGTCTCTTGGAGTAGTCCTCTGTTTGGGTTGGATTGGGATTAGAATAGGCAAAGATTTCTATAGGAAGAATTCTAATCACACACATCACAATTCACACAAGCAATGTGCAAGTAATCACAAACAAACATTCCACTCAAACAACAAGGTTCAAGCACATTTTTGGCAACAAAATATTTTTTCTACACCACATAAGTTGCTGGGTTTAAACTAATCATTAGTATGGTGGTCCAACTATATGGTTTTCTTGAAATCATTCCATTCTTCTTAGTTGTTTCTTATTGAATGAGATCATGGTTTCCTTGGGAAAATTCTTGCATCTTGGTCACTAAGCTTCAAAGGCGATGATGATTCCTTCTAAGTTGTGTTTCCTTATTCTTCAAGTCTTGAGTAATATTCCTTGTCTCACTTGTAGTCTTTAGTGATGTCCAAGTTGAAGTCCTTGATGAACTAAAGTTGAAGTCATTGGTGATGTTGAAGTTGAAGTAATTTGAGTTGGTGAAGTCCTTTGCTCATGTTGAAGTCTTTGCTCATGATTGAGGCTTTGTCCATCAAGTTTGAAAAGGAAGAGATGTAGAATCAAAACCAAAAAGGTTGAGGAAAGAGTTTACAAGATTGTTTGTAAATAAGTTTTGGAACAAATATAACTCCTATTTTTCTAAGGGGTTTTGTCCAATCCTAGGGTTACAATCCTACAGGCAACACAGTGCTCTGATACCATCTGTAGAGGTCCCAACCTTTAATATGGTAGAGATCCCTGTGTTTACAATGCTAGTCCTTGTATCAATAGCTAGCATCCATAGTTAATATGTAATATCAAGAAACAAAGGTCATAATACAACTTTATAATCAGGAATAAAATAATTCATTACATCTTACATAGCTCATTTGGCTATCTCATTACAATGCAGCAGAAATAACTATAGCATGGAGTCCTTCATCTTCAAAGTGCCACAAGCAATCATGTTGGTTGTAGACTTGTACTCCTAATCAACACACTTCACTAACATCAAACAAACCTACAACATAATAAGTTATAGCCACAAGGGTCAATACATTTGAATTGTATTGGCAAGTGATACTATGGTAGTATAGTGGAGTCTATCATCTATATGCATTTGGCTAAGTGGAGCTTAGGCTTGCTTTGCTCAAAATAGATTTTTTCTTATCATTTGAAAACACTAAGTTTTTGTTTGTCAAAATCACCCAAGGCATCTACCAATCATTGATTGAAGATCCTTTAACCCTTGTTCAACCACAAGTTTTTAACTTAGAAATTGGGATGAGGAGATTCTTGATAGCTTCCATGTCTTGATGCTCAATTGTACTTTTTCGGTGTAAGATCCCTCCTTTGTAAAGGAAAGGATCCATGTGATTGCAGTGCTAGTCCCTGGATCAATGCTAGCATCCACAGTTTAAGATGAAGTACACAGAAACAAAGGTCATTATTACATGTCATTCCAGAGACAAACATAGTCTTTTACAACTCCATGGTCACAGGCCTAATACAAGAGTTCAAATATATAATAAGATAAATAATTCTTCATCTTCATGTGCCACAGGCAAGCATGTTGAGTGTAGACTCATGACTCCTAATCATCATCAGAATATCCTGCAACATCACAAGTTACAGCCACAGTGGGTCAATACATTAGAATAGTATTGGCAAGTGATACCTTAGTAGAATATTGGTGGACTAAATGCTATATGCATTTTGGCTAAGTGTAGCTTAGGCTTGCTTTGCTCAAAATAGGTTTTGCCTATCAGTTGAAAACACTAAGTTTTTCTTTGTCAAAAACTTTTCCCAAGGAACCACCAATAGACATTGGGGTCCTTCACCCTTATTCAACCATAAGTTTTTACTTAGAAATTGGGATGAGGAGATTCTTGATAGCTTCCATGTCTTGATGCTCAAGTTGTCCCATACCAGGGACATGGCTAAGTACTTAGATTCTTCCATCTACAGAGGTTGTGCACTTTCCCCACAAGACTTGATTTTCACCAAGACAGGACCTTTTAGAAGCCTTCCCTTAGACCAAATGGACGCGTTCCAACCTATCATCCCACTACCACCAACTGTCCAAATGGCTAAGTTATTGCAACCTATGTGATCCAGGCAGAGCCCATTTTGGCAAGTGGCTGCACTAGAAGCTTCTTAACATTTGGCCTCTCAAATCCCTTTGTTCCTGGGTGGCTTTCCACAAGTGAGATACACAAGGTAAACCATAGAAATGGGCCTTGTGTAACCACTCAACATAAACCATTCCTTCCATTCCACCCAGGTGTTTCATTCACTTAGTTGTTTTATTAAGCAAAAACATAGTCCAAAGACTTAGAAATATTTATTCATAGCATGAATATATAACCACCCTTGGTTTCTACTAGCTAGGCTAAGCATGGCATAGATAAGCATCTTAACTTAGAAATTTCTAGCAATTCTACAACTACTAGGATTTCCCAAGCATAGCATATAAATCAAAATATATCCATGCAAAACTAGCAAAATATTTCTAATGCATACTTGTAAAACATAGGGATAAAATCATGAAGCACCACTTGCCTTGGTAGTTTGGAGAGTAGCTACAATCCTCACAATCACAATCACTATTTGCACCAAAATCTACACATAAAATGATAGCACCAAATCACATACAAAATAAATACAAGCAAAAATATATGGATGCATGCAATATGATATGTGATGATTTTTCTATACTCAATAGGACAAGTGCACAGTACTGATTCATAAACAAGCTAAAAACTTTCCAAACAACTTTTATTTAAACATTAAAACATTTCCCAAATTTTTGTTATACACAAAATAGGCCTACACATGTTTCTGTAAAAATAACCATTTTAACAGAAACAAAACACTAAAAAACATTCCATATATGGAAAGGGCTTTCTCTCATGATTCCATTGATATAAAATTTGTCAAATTTGGACGTGGGAATCAAAAGTTATGAATTAAACAAGTTTAAACATTTAATAGATCTAAATTCAGATTTTAAATTAAACTAACAGACACGCGGCGTGTTCATATTGGTTGGTACCGGTTCGGGCGGATCACGCTTGCGAGCCGCAAGATCTAAGTGACGATGCACGGCTCAGATTAAAACATACCGCTTCGCCCTCTAATCTAATCCTGACCTCCAGATCTGGATCCAACGATCCCTGATGCTTTGACCATAGATGGGCGGCGCAATGGCTGCTGGCGGCGGCGACGGTTCTGCCGGTGATGAATTGGAGATTCTAGCGAGGGCTGGGGAAGCCCGAGGTGCTGCTGGCATGGACAGGGGCGTGTTGATGTGTCCGTAGGAGCTCGTCGGAGTTGAGCGTAGCGTCGGGTGCTCGGTGACGAAGACGTTGGCGACGCTCTGGATCACCCTAGCATGAACCAGTGGTATCAGGAGGTGCACAAGACTACGGCGAATACTACTGGATGAAGGATAAGTCGAGGGGCGGTCGGGCTTTACCTCAAATGCTCGTCGGAGTCGAGCGATGGTTCTGTTGTTTGCGGGCACAAACGGTGACGGCAGCCTGGGTCATGAGAAAGCAAACAAAAGGCATCAGTGAACGCGCAAGGACACGCTAGTCACGCTGGTTTGAACCAGAGACAGGGGGGCGGTCGGAGCTCACCATGATGGCTCGTCGGAGATCGTCGGTGCTGCGGCGGTGTGGGCAAGACTATGGGCAGCCTGGTGGCGTGAAGAGGAAATTGAGTGAGGGGAAATGAGCAGCGAGGAGAGGGGGTCTTATAGCTGGAGCAGGGGCGAGAATCTCGCGAGGAAACGCCGGCAATCAAGCCCGCATCAATCGCGACAGTGATGAGGTAACGGCGGCGTCGACGGGGTCGTGGGGGTGCGTGGCTGGAGACGATGCTTGCGTGGCGCTTGGGTCCACCAGTCAGCAAGCGCGGGGTCGAGTGGGTGCGCGTGAGAGAGAGAGGGGAAAACCCTGGGTGGGCTTAGTGGGCTGGTTTCACTGTTGGGCTAGATTAGCAGCGCCGGCCTTTTCTTATTTCTTTACTCCTTTTCATTTTCTATTTGAATTTCCAGGAAACATTTTCATATGATTTCAAAAGCCATTTGAATTCAAACCTTTTCAGAATTTTGTAGAGTGTAACACTCATATTTCTGGGCATAAAAACATGTGGTCTCTCTGTATTAGCTTGGTTCTAGTGTTCAAAACAAAATAAACAGTGACTTAGCACTTGATTTGAACAAATCTTGAAAATGGTTTTAAATCCATAATTGTTTTGAAATCTTTGGTTTGAGCACTAGCAATTCATGCAAAACAATCTGAGAGCAACAAGGTTTGGTTTTGAAGTGAATAACCCCCATTTGAGAGTAGTATTTGATTATTGCTTGATCACATAAAATCATAGATCCCAAGTCCTGTTTTCTTTCAAAACTAGTTTGAATTTGTTCCCTAAATGATATGCATGTATGCATGATATGAAATCTTTGAAAACATGATTTTAGGGATGTTACAAATCTAACCCCCTTAAGGTGAATCTCGCCCTCGAGATTCGGGTTGGCTGGCAAATAGGTGAGGGTGGTCTTTCCGAAGATCATCTTCTCTTTCCCAAGTTGCTTCTTCTTCGGAATGATGGTTCCGTTGAACCTTGCAGAATTTGATAGTCTTAGTCCGTGTAACTCTTTCTGCAGTCTCAAGAATCTTGATAGGTTTCTCTTCATAGGTGAGATCACTTTCCAATTGGACCTCTTCCAAAGGTATAATATCCTTCAAAGAAGTCTCTTCCATTTCTGGATGGCATTTTTTAAGCTGACTCACATGAAACACATTATGAACAGCTGACAAAGACTCTGGCAATTCAATCTCATAAGCTACTTCTCCTTTACTCCAAACCTTTTCACTCCACGAAGTGGTGACACTCTAAGATAAGCTCGGTCACCTACTTCATAGATGACCTACCTACGATTAGGATCTGCGTAGCTCTTTTGTCGGGACTATGCTATCTTCAACCTGTCCTTAACCAGTTTGACTTTCTCTTCAGCTTCTTTGATTAGTTCTGGTCCGAACAAACTTCTTTCTCCCACACCATTCCATAGCAATGGGGTGGTACACTTTCTCCCATAGAGAAACTCATATGGTGCCATCTCAATACTGGCTTGATAGCTGTTATTGTAAGAAAATTCTGCGTAAGGCAGACTTTCATCCCAACTGGCTCCATAGTCTAGAGCACATGCTCTCAACATATCTTCAGGAATCTGATTAGTCCTTTCTGTCTGTCCATCAGTTTGAGGATGAAATGCAGTGCTGAATTCCAACCTCGTTCCCAATGACTCATGTAGCTGCCTCCAAAAATGAGAAGTGAATTGGGTTCCCCTATCAGACACAATACTCTTGGGTACTCCATGCAAACATACAATTCTGATCATATAGATCTTGGCTAACTTAGCACATGTATAAGTTGTCTTCACGGGTATAAAATGAGCCACTTTAGTTAGGCGATCCACCACTACCCAAATAGAATCATATCCTGACCGGGTCCTTGGCAATCCGGTGATGAAGTCCGTACCAATCTTGTCCCACTTCCAATCAGGAATAGGTACTGGTTGTAACAATCCTGATGGTTTCTGATGTTCCGCTTTCACTCTACTACATACATCACACAAAGCAATATGTTCGGCGATGTCTTTCTTGAGATTATTCCACCAAAATCTTTCCTTCATATCCATGTACATTTTGGTGTTACCCGGATGAATGGAATACGGTGAGTTGTGTGCTTCTTGTAAAATCAGTTTCCGAAGCTCCGGATCTTGTGGACCACAGATACGTTTTCCATGCCATAAAGTACCCTGTTCGTCTTCATGGAATCCTTTGGCTTTTCCCTTGCCAATCTTTTCCTTAATCTCTTCAATTTCCATATCTGCCTTTTGGGGTTCTTTGATCTTGTCCAACAAAGTGGGTTGAACATCCAAATACATAAGATGTCCCTCAGGTACAATCTCCAATCTGAGATCTCTAAACTGGGCACACAGATCATCTGGCAATTCTCCCTTAGTAAGGACATTCACAAAAACCTTACGGCTTAGAGCATCCGCTACAACATTTTCTTTACCGGGGTGGTATTGCAAACTCAAGTCATAGTCTTTGATGAGTTCTAGCCATCTTCTTTGTCTCATGTTAATTTCCTTCTGGGTGAAGATATACTTCAAACTCTTGTGATCTGTGAACACTTCACATCGCTTTCCCAAAAGATAATGTCTCCATGTTTTTGAGTGCATGGACAACAGAGGCTAACTCTAAATCATGAGTAGGGTAGTTTACTTCATGAGTTTTGAGTTGTCTCGAGGCATAAGCCACAACTTTCCCTTCTTGCATAAGTACTGCACCTAATCCATGATGAGATGCATCACAATATACTTGGAAATCTTTCTCCAAATCTGGCAAACATAAGACTGGTGCTGTCACTAGTCTCTTATTCAATTCTTGGAAACTGAGTTCACAACCTTCAGACCAAGCAAATTTCTTGTCTTTCTTTAGCAATTCTGTCATAGGCTTAGCTACCTTGGAGAAATCTCAATGAACCTTCTGTAGTAACCTGCTAAGCCAAGGAAACTACGAACCTCTTTCACTGACTTGGGTGATTCCCATTCAGTTACAGCTGAAACTTTAGCAGGATCAATTACTACACAATCTCCTGACACAACGTGTCCAAGAAATCCAACTTCATTTAACAAAAATTCACACTTGCTGAATTTGGCATACAGCTTATGCTGTCTAAGCTTCTCAAGTATCAATCATAAATGTCCTTCATGCTCTTCCTTGCTCTTGGAGTAGATTAGAATGTCATCGATGAAAACGACAACAAACTTGTCAAGGAATTCCATGAACACCTTGTTCATCATATTCATGAAGTACGCTGGTGCATTAGTCAAACCAAATGGCATCACGGTATAATGATACAATCCATACCTTGTGGTTGTAACATCCTCAAAATCATGTTTCAAACCATGCATATCATCCATGCATCCATGATCATTTAGGGTTTCATTTAAAAAACAGGAGCTTATATTGCTCATTATTTTATGTATGAATACTTTAGCCTTTGGGCTACTTGCTAATGAGTAAGGTGAAAACATTCATTTAGTAGTGTTTTGAATTCAAACATAAGTGATTTCAAAAGCTTGATTAAAGTTTCCAAACAAAGTATAAATTAAAACCAAGATTATGCCAATTATTATATCACATAGTGGCTTGGTTTTATATCACATAGTGGCTTGGTTTTATATCACATAGTGGCTTGATTAATTTTTGTAAACAGAAAGGTTTGACACTTATTTGAGTACAAGATTCATTGTACAAAAGTCCAGAGAAGATTTGAAATCAAACAGATTTGAATTGGAGTTTGAAAATCCTTTTTAGAAAAGCACACAGAAAAAGAAAAGGCTTAAAAGAGAAAAAAAATAAGCAAACAGTCAAATCTGGCCCAACCCGCGAACCGTTTTTCTTTACTCGCAAACGAACCCACCAAGTAACTGACCGCCTGTCCCCACCTCCCCTCTGTTTCTCTCACTGACAACACGGCCCGCGCAACGGTCTTCTTCTCCACCCCGGCGACGAGTTCTTTCCCCAAATCACGCCGAGCGTTTCCTGTTTGATTCGCGTCGTCAATTCCCGTTCAATGCTGGAGTGATTCATGCCCCATCTCGCCTACTTAAACCCCCTCTGCCCCCTCTCCATTTTCCCCCAAACCCCGAGCACAGAGCGCCCCCAGGCTGCCGGTATTTGCCAGTACACCGCCGCAGACAGAACCCGCTCCGGCGACCAATCCCGGTGAGCTCCGTGCGCCCCTTCCTCTCTAGTTCATGCAGACTGCTTCGCAACCTCCTTGCGCTTCTTCTGATATCTTTGGTTCGTCCTGTACTGCCCCAGGTCGTCGACTCCATCGAACACCGCATGTTCCTGATGCCGTCTCCAACTCTGGCGACAAAATTCAGTGAGCCTCGTGTTCCCCTCTATTTCTGAATCATACGAGCATGTTCGCCTGCATCTAGCGCACCTGCTGATACTTTTTGTTTGGATCCTCGAGCCCCAGAACATCGCCTTCTACTCCGACAGAGAGCATCTGACGCCGCCAGCAACTCCGACGAGCTCGTGCTACTGTGTCCGTGCGCCCCTTGTCAAGCCATCGCCACGTTGAGCTTCAGTACATCGCCACGAGTCTGGTAAGAATCTGCGGCGACCCCAAAACCCCCTGTAGTCGCCGCGCCTCCGTGGACAGAGCCGTCGCCGCCAGTCGCCACCGCTAGCACCGCCAAAGTTTGGTCGCTTGATCGCACACCGTTGGATCCAGATCTGACGGGCTAGATAGAACACTTAAGCAAAGGGGTACGAATAGATCTGGGCTGTGCAGATTAAGTTAGATCTAACGGCTTACATGTGCGATCCTGAGCGAACCGGTACGCACCAATCAGAACATGACGCGTGGCTAGGGTTTAGATTTAAAATCAGAATTTGAATCTATTAGATGTTTAAACTTGTTTTAATCATCACTTTTGATTCCCACGTCCAAATTTGATGAATTTTAAATCAATGGAATCAGGAGAGAAATCCCTTTCCATATATGCAATGTGTTTAACATTTTGCTTCTGTTAAAATGTTTTTATTTACAGAAACATGTGTAGGCCTATTTTGGGTATATTAATTATTTGAGAAATGTTTTAGTGTTCAAATAAAGGTTGTTTGGCAAGTTTTGAACTTGTTTATGAACCAGTACTGTGCACTTGTCTTGTTGAGTTTAGAAAATCATCACATATCATGTTGCATGCATTCATATATTTTTGCTTGTATTAGTTTGTATGTGATTTGGTGCTATGATTTTATGTGTAGATTTTGGTGCAAATAGTGATTGTGATTGTGAGGATTGTAGCTACTCTCAAAACTACCAAGGCAAGTGGTGCTTTCATGATTTTATTCCTATGCTTTTCAAATATGCATTAGAAATATGTTGCTAGACTTGCATGGATAAATTTTGGTCTTTATATGCTATGCTTGGGAAATCCTAGTAGTTGTAGAATTGCTAGAAATTTTCTAAGTCAAGATGCTTATCTATGCCATGCTTAGCCTAGATAGTAGCAACCAAGGGTGGTTATATGTTCATGCTATGAATAAATATTTCTAAGTCTTTGGACTATGTTTTTGCTTAATAAAACAACTAAGTGAATGAATCACCTGGGTGGAATGGTTGTGAATGGGTTATGTTGAGTGGTTACACAAGGCCCATTTCTATGGTTTACCTTGTGTATATCACTTGTGGAAAGCCACCCAGGAACAAAGGGATTTGAGAGACCAAATGTTAAGAAGCTTCTAGTGCAACCACTTGGCAATATGGGCTCTGCCTGGATCATATAGGTTGCAATAACTTAGCCATTTGGACAGTTGGTGGTAGTGGGATTGATAGGTTGGAGAGCGTCCATTTGGTCTAAGGGAAGGCTTCTGAAAGGTCCTGTCTTGGTGAAAATCAAGTCTTGTGGGGAAAGTGCACAACCTCTGCAGATGGAAGAATCTAAGTACTTAGCCATGTCCCTGGAAAAGGACAACTTGAGCATCAAGACATGGAAGCTATCAAGAATCTCCTCATCCCAATTTCTAAGTAAAACTTGTGGTTGACCAAGGGTGAAGGACCCCAATGTCTATTGGTGGTTCCTTGGGAAAAGTTTTTGACAAAGAAAAACTTAGTGTTTTCAACTAATAGGCAAAACCTATTTTGAGAAAAGCAAGCCTAAGATACACTTAGCCAAATTGCATATAGTATCTAGTCCACCAATATTCTACTAAGGTATCACTTGCCAATACTATTCCAATATATTGACCCACTGTGGCTGTAACTTGTGATGTTGCAGGTTACTCTGATGATGATTAGGAGTCACGAGTCTACACTCAACATGCTTGCCTATGGCACATGAAGATGAAGACTTATTTATCTATTTACTTGTTTAAACTCTTGTACTAGGCCTATGGCCATGGAGTTGTAAAAGACTATGTTGTCTCTGGAATGACTTTAATAATGACCTTTGTTTCTGTGTACTTCATCTTAAACTGTGGATGCTAGCATTGATCCAGGGACTAGCATTGCAATCACAGGGATCCTTTCCTTTACAAAGGAGGGATCTTACAGATGGTATCAGAGCACCATGTTGCCTGTAGGATTATGACCCTAGGATTGGAAACCACTAAGGAAAAATTTTCAACAACTTCCACACTTGTCTTTTCTTCTCGTAAACTTTTCTAAACTTCTTTCTTATCTCTATTTGTAGATGAACTCCATTAACGAAGCCGTAAGGAAGGGACCACTCATGACAATGACTTTGGAATGTGAGACAGAATTCCCCAAGGCTTTCAAGGACCTCATGGTTGCCATGGGAATACATGGTGCAGCTGTGTACAAAGGCTTTCCTGTGAGGGATGAAGGAGTTGAATACTGGTGGGTGCAACTTCACTTGTATAAAAACAAGGAAGACAACCACAAAGAATCAGGATTCTGCATGTTCACCAATTCAGTGATGCACACCACATTCTTTGATTCAGTAAGGGATGCAGCTTGGAAGGCCATCAAAGAACTTGGTGATAGAATCAAGTGCAGAATGCTTAACCCCCAGAATGATCTTAGGGAAGAAAAGAAACATACCCAAGAGTTGGAGGCTATCAACCAAACCTTAAGAGGAGATATTATAGACTTAGTAATGGAGTCATGTGCTTTAGATAGACAGATTGCTTCTAGAAATATCCTATTAGCCAACTTGGCAAGTGAGATAGGATTGTAAGCGTACTTCGTTAGTTGGACCACCACACTTATCATTTTTTTTCAAAATGTTGTCTAATAAGTTGAACCTTGGATGTTTGTAATGGTTTTTATGTATGCTATGACTTGTGTGTTTTGATTTCCAAAGTTATGCATGTGATGCCTTGTCTTGTGATTTGTCTTAAATTGTGTTGATTCTAACTTTTCCTATCTTATTAAATAGATGCCTAATGTTACCATCAGCACTGTTGAAGAGTTCCAGGGAACTCGTTTTGGCCCTCGTATTATTGAGCTCACTAGTTTGCTCAATCTCCCTCTTCCTACTATCATGGTACTTCCCCTCACCAAGTTTGAGAGGAAACATCTCTGGGGCTTCAAGGTCAATCATCCCGGACGCCAAACTGAGCCTACCACGGAGGCTATCATCTTAAAGCTCATGCACGATGACAAGGAGAGAGGCCTAGAGGTAGTCATGCAGGACTTGATTGGACGTCTGTTAGGGAGACACTCTCGACAGGTTAGAGGTACTCACTTCCACGCCTTCGGTAGACGTGATGAGGATGGAGAGGCCATCGACTTCGAGGACACTTCGAGGGAGACAGCAGAGCCGATTCGTCTATACCTCCAGGACTTAGAGGTTCTCCTTAGGCACGTGGACACTGATAGGACCAACGTCATGCTCAGCAATGACGAACTCCAGGTGCAGCTTCGTGAGAAGGAAAAGATCTTCACGGAGCAAGATGAGATAGTCAAGGAGATGGAGGCAAAGTTTGAGAGTCGGGACAGAAAGTTCAAGAGTCAAGAGAAGCGAGTCCAAGATAGGAACAAGAGGATTCGAGACATGACTACAGAACTGGAGGCCGGGGACTTCGAGCTCGAGCATCAGCAGACTGTGATTGAGAGGCTTCGTTCTCAGAAGAGGGCTCTCAAAGCCAAAGTAGAGACCTTGACCACCAATGTCGAGGAATACAAGACCGCTATGGAGAATGCAGGTCTTACATTTGTTGAGGAGGAGGTTGATGCCGAGGAGTAGTGATGACTACTCATTTATCATTTATTTATCATGCTTTTTATTGAGTCGTAGTGACCATCCAACATGTGGATGGCTTGCTATTGGTGTGTTTACTTTGCAAACTTGTCGTTTATGTTGTTGAACTATTATTATTATGATGCATGTTTGGTGATTGTTTATGTGATGTATTGTGAATGTTAGCATATATGGGTATCTCATTCTTATCTCTATTGAACAAACCACAGATGCCTCCCCGTCGTGCCAATCCCAACCCCAACAACAACAACATCACCCCTAAGATGCAGCAAATGATGACAGCTCAGACTCGGTTGATGCAGATGATGACTACGTTCATCCAGAATCAGAATAACAACAACAACAACAATAACAACAACAATAACAACAACAACAATCAGAACAACCCACCGGGTTTTGACATGCTTACCAGGTTCTTGAGATTGAGGCCAGCAAAGTTCTTAGGAACAACTGATCCTATGGTGGCCAATGATTGGCTACGCTCTGTGAACAAGGACTTGGTAACAGTTGGCTGTACCGATGAAGAGAAAGTCAGATTTGCAGCTCACTTGTTGGAAGGACCAGCAGCTACTTGGTGGGATAACTTCCAGATCACCACTCCCATTGCAGATGTGACATGGGCTATCTTTGAAGATGGTTTCCGTACTGCTCACATCTCATCCGGAATGATGAGTTTGAAGAAGAAAGAGTTCCATAACCTAAAGCAGCGCCACCGCAGCGTGGCTGAATATATTGAGGAGTTCAACAATCTGGCGCGTTATGCACCGGATGAAGTTGACACTGATGCTAAGAGGAAGGAAAAGTTCCTTGAAGGGTTGAATGATGAACTGAACCTACAGTTAGCTGTGGCATATGTTCCCACATACCAGTCTCTTTGTGATAAGGCTGCTATTTTGGAGAACAAAATGAAGCAAGTTGAGAGTAGGAAGAGAAAGCACTCGGACAAGCACAGCTCGGGATCGTCTCACAAATGTTCCCATTATGATGATAGTGGGAGTTCAGGATCCCACAAGCATGGGAAATTCAACAAGCACCACAACCACAACCGTCATCATGACAACAAAGCATCACCGTAGTCATGACAATGACAAGTACAAGAATCACAAGGGTGGATACAAGAGCCACCACAGTGGTAGTGGAAGTGGCAGTGGAAGCCAGCCTGTCAAGAAGGATCTTAGTCAGGTTGAGTGTTTCAAGTGCAAGAAGATGGGGCATTATGCAAATGAATGCCCAGAAAAGAAAGTTGAAGGACCCAACAAGCCCAACCCTTTTCAGAAGGGACAAGTGAACCACATCAACGTGGAGGAAATCTATGAAGAGACAGATGCTGTTGCTGGTAAGTTCAAACTCAATTCTATTCCAGCACTTGTTCTTTTTGATACTGGGGCATCACATTCATTCATATCAAAAGCATTTGTTGATAGAAATGGGTTTCCAACTGAAAACATTGGGTGTCCAATAAAAGTTAGTTCTCCAGGTGGAGATATGATAGTAAGTCTTGGATGCCGGGATCTAGTGATAGAGTTTGGAAAGCATAAGTTTCCAGTGAGTCTGATAATCCTAGATTCTCAAGGACTGGATGTAATATTGGGAATGGATTGGATGGCTAAGTATGAAGGAGTACTAGATTGTGCTAATCGTACTGTTGCACTCACCACCCCGGAAAAGAAACGGATTAGATTCAAGTCTAACTTTGAATCAAAAGGGAGTAAGCTAAATTCTCTTAAGGGGGTTAGCATAGACAGTGTGCCTATTGTGAGTGAATATCCGGATGTGTTTCCGGAAGAATTGCCCGGAATGCCACCAGATAGAGACATGGAGTTTCTTATTGATTTGCTACCAGGATCTGGACCAATAGCAAAAAGACCATACAAGATGTCACTTGATGAGTTGAAAGAACTCAAAAAGCAGCTTGGAGAACAGTTGCAGAAAGGTTTTATCCAACCAAGTTCTTCATCTTGGGGAGCACCAGTTTTGTTTGTAGAAAAGAAAGATAGAAGTCAAAGGTTATGCATAGATTATCGTTCACTCAATGAGGTGACTATCAAGAACAAGTACCCTTTGCCTAGAATCAATGACTTGTTTGATCAGCTAGAAGGATCTTGTGTGTTCTCAAAGATTGATCTCCGGTCAGGTTATTTCCAACTTAAGATAAGGAAACAAGACATACCCAAGACAACTTTCACCACAAGATATGGATTGTATGAGTATACCGTGGTGCCATTTGGTTTGACCAATGCACCAGCATACTTCATGAATATGATGAACAAGGTGTTCATGGAATTTCTTGATAAGTTTGTTGTCGTTTTCATTGATGACATTTTTATCTACTCCAAGAGCAAAGAAGAGCATGAAGGACATCTACGTTTGATGCTTGAGAAGCTTAGAGAGCATAAACTGTATGCCAAATTCAGCAAGTGTGAATTTTGGTTGAATGAAGTTGGTTTTCTTGGACACGTTGTGTCAGGTGATGGTGTAGCAGTTGATCCTGCTAAAGTTTCAGCTGTAACTGAATGGGAATCTCCCAAGTCAGTGAAAGAAGTTCGTAGTTTCCTTGGCTTAGCAGGTTACTACAGAAGGTTCATTGAGAATTTCTCCAAGGTAGCTAAGACTATGACATAATTGCTAAAGAAAGACAAGAAATTTGCTTGGTAGGAAGGTTGTGAACTCAGCTTTCAAGAATTGAAGAAGAGACTTGTGACAGCACCAGTCTTATGTCTGCCAGATTTGGAGAAATATTTCCAAGTGTATTGTGATGCATCTCATCATGGATTAGGTGCGGTACTTATGCAAGAAGGGAAAGTTGTGGCTTATGCCTCGAGACAACTCAAAACTCATGAAGTAAACTACCCTACTCATGATTTAGAGTTAGCCTCTGTTGTCCATGCACTCAAAACATGGAGACACTATCTTTTGGGAAAGCGATGTGAAGTGTTCACAGATCACAAAAGTTTGAATTATATCTTCACCCAGAAGGAAATTAACATGAGACAGAGAAGATGGCTAGAACTCATCAAGGACTATGACTTAAGTTTGCAATACCACCCCGGTAAAGAAAATGTCGTAGCAGATGCTCTAAGCCGTAAGGTTTTTGTGAATGGCCTTACTAAGGGAGAATTGCCAGATGATTTGTGTGCCCAATTTAGAGACCTCAGATTGGAGATTGTGCCTGAAGGACATCTCATGTCTTTGGATGTTCAACCCACTTTGTTGGACAAGATCAAAGAATCCCAGAAGACTGATAAGGAAATTGAAGAGATTAAAGAAAAGATTGGCAAAGGAAAAGCTAAAGGATTCCATGAAGACGAACAGGGTACTTTATGGTATGGAAAACGTATCTGTGTTCCACAAGATCCGGAGCTTCGGAAACTGATTTTACAGGAAGCACACAACTCACCGTATTCCATTCATCCGGGTAACACCAAAATGTACATGGATATGAAGGAAACATTTTGGTGGAATAATCTCAAGAAGGACATCGCCGAACATATTGCTTTGTGTGATGTATGTAGCAGAGTGAAGGCGGAACACCAGAAACCAGCAGGATTGCTTCAACCACTACCTATTCCTGATTGGAAGTGGGACAAGATTGGTATGGACTTCATTACCGGATTGCCAAGGACTCGGTCAGGATATGATTCTATTTGTGTAGTAGTGGATCGCCTAACTAAAGTGGCTCATTTCATACCCGTGAAGACAACCTATACAAGTGCTAAGTTAGCCAAGATCTACATGAGTAGAATTGTATGTCTACATGGAGTACCCAAGAGTATTGTGTCTGATAAAGGAACACAATTCACTTCTCATTTTTGGAGGCAATTACATGAGTCATTGGGAACGAGGTTGGAATTTAGCACTGCTTTTCATCCTCAAACTGATGGACAAACAGAAAGGACTAATCAGATTCTTGAAGATATGTTGAGAGCATGTGCTCTAGACTATGGAGCCAGTTGGGATGAAAGTCTGCCTTATGCAGAATTTTCTTATAATAACAGCTATCAAGCCAGTATTGAGATGGCACCATTTGAGTTTCTCTATGGGAGAAAGTGTACCACCCCATTGTTATGGAATGGTGTGGGAGAAAGAAGCTTGTTCGGACCAGAACTTATCAAAGAGGCTGAAGAGAAAGTCAAGATGGTTAAGGACAGGTTAAAGATAGCACAGTCCCGACAGAAGAGCTACGCAGATCCTAAGCGTAGAGAAGTCACCTATGAAGTAGGTGATAGAGCTTATCTTAGAGTGTCACCACTTCGTGGAGTGAAGAGGTTTGGTGTCAAAGGTAAATTGGCCCCAAGATATGTTGGACCATTCAAGATTCTGAGTCGCAAAGGAGAAGTAGCCTATAGATTGAATTGCCAGAGTCTTTGTCAGCTGTTCATAATGTGTTTCATGTGAGTCAGCTTAAGAAATGCCATCCAGAAATGGAAGAAACTTCTTTGAAGGATTCTATACCTTTGGCAGAGGTTAAATTGGAGAGTGATCTCACTTATGAGGAGAAACCTATCAAGATTCTTGAGACTGCAGAAAGAGTCACACGGACTAAGACTATCAAGTTCTGCAAAGTTCAATGGAACCATCATTCCGAAGAAGAAGCAACATGGGAAAGAGAAGATGATCTTCGGAAAGACCACCCTCACCTATTTGCTAGCCAATACGAATATCGAGGGCGAGATTCACCTTAAGGGGGTTAGATTTGTAACATCCTCAAAATCATGTTTCAAACTCATGGATATCATCCATGCATCCATGATCATTTAGGGTTTCATTTCAAAAATCATTTCAAAAACAGGAGCTTATATTGCTCATTATTTTATGTATGAATACTTTAGCCTTTGGGATACTTGCTAATGAGTAAGGTGCAAACATTCATTCAGCAGTGTTTTGAATTCAAAAATAAGTGATTTCAAAAGCTTGATTAAAGTTTCCAAACAAAGTATAAATTAAAACCAAGATTATGCCAATTATTATATCACATAGTGGCTTGGTTTTATATCACATAGTGGCTTGATTAATTTTTGTAAACAGAAAGGTTTGACACTTATTTGAGTACAAGATTCATTGTACAAAAGTCCAGAGAAGATTTGAAATCAAACAGAATTGAATTGGAGTTTGAAAATCCTTTTTAGAAAAGCAAACAGAAAAATAAAAGGTTTACAAGAGAAAAAAAATAAGCAAACAGTCAAATCTGGCCCAACCAGCCCAACTAGCCCAGCAACCCCTCCCACGAACCGTTTTTCTTTACTCGCAAACGAACCCACCAAGTGACTGACCGCCTGTCCCCACCTCCCCTCTGTTTTTCTCACTGACAACACGGCCCGCGCAACGGTCTTCTTCTCCACCCCGGCGAAGAGTTCTTTCCCCAAATCACGCCGAGCGTTTCCTGTTTGATTCGCGTCGTCAATTCCTGTTCAATGCTGGAGTGATTCACGCCCCCATCTTGCCTACTTAAACCCCCTCTGCCCCCTCTCCATTTTCCCCCAATCCCCGAGCACAGAGCGCCCCCAGGCAGCCGGTATTTGCGAGTACACCGCCGCGGACAGAACCCACTCCGGCGACCAATCCCGGTGAGCTCCGTGCGCCCCTTCCTCTCTAGTTCATTGTGGCATCCCGCAAAACCACTACTAGAAAATCGCGTTGTTTCTGTGCATTGCATCATCATGACCGCATGCTCATGTCATCATGCCACATTGCATTTGAGCATCGTCATCATCTTGCAATTGCTTGCATAAAACTATTTGCGGAAAAACCTGTGTTTGTTTTCTAAACGCCCCACCTTTATTCAAACGCAAAACCCGGGACACCGGATTATTTTGTTTTGTTTGCTACCGGTTTGCAAAAGTCCGTTTGAAATAAATAAATTATTTAATTATTTTAGTGGGGGCAGTCGAACGGGCCGATTCGACCCAGTCGACCACCCTCGTAAAAAAAAACAATCGGTCCACCTAAATCCCTAGTCTACCTAGTCCTAATGTACCCACCCCTCCAGCCACCTCACCCCACCCAATCCGCTCTCGCCACCTCACCTCTCTCCCTCCCTCCACCACTCCCTAGCTGCCACGTCACTACTCCCTCTCTCACCCCAACCTCCCCACTCCCCAACCCTCTCTCTCTCACCAACCGACCGCCGACCCACACCCACCGACACCTGGGTCCGCCACCTACCCCACTCCACTGCCCCATTCCCACCACACGCCCCTGCCACCGCGGGCCCACCCCGCCAACGCGCCCCCCACGCGTGGCCCGTCCCCTTGGCCCCCCGGTCCCATCTCTCCTCCCCCTCCCTCGTTTCCTCTCTCCCCCCACGCCCCCCGACACCCTTCTCTTCCCCGGCGCCGTCCTCGCCTCTCCTCCTCCCTCTCGGCGCCGCTCTCCGCCCCGCCGGCACCGGCCCCCCTCTTCGCCCCGAGCTCCTCCAGCCTCTGCCCCACGGCCCCTCATCCCCTCCGATGACGACCACCCGCCTCCAACCGTTCACCGGCGCCGCCGTGCGCCCCTTCCCCGGGCTCGTCCTCCTCGCCCCGACCCCGCGCCAGCCTCCTCCGGTCCGCCCGCCTCTGCTCGTCGACCTCCCCGTCGGCGCCCCTCCGACCCGAGCACCCCCGCCGGCCGCGCCTCCCTTCCTCCCCGCAACCGCCCGCCGCCCAGGAGCCGCCTTCGGCCGCTGCGTCGCCCTCCTCCCCTTCCGCCGCCCTTGGGCCGGAGCCCGCATCACCGCCGTCCTCGCCCGCTCACCCCCCCCCCCACCTCCGTCCGGCCTGCAGTCTCCTCGCCACCGGCCGCCTCCCATGCCCGCACCGCCACCGCCGGTACCCTCCACCGACCCGCTCCCCGCATCTCCCCTTCCCCCGAGCCCCGCCGGCCTCTCCCCTCGCGTCCGGCCGTGGCCTGCCCGAGCCCGACCACGGGCGCCTCTGCCTCCCTAGCCGCCCCGCTTCCTCTGCTCCAAGCCACCGGGACCCGCGCGTCGTCACCTCCGTCTGCGAACCAGGCGCTGCAGCCGCCGTGGGACCGCCCTCACCGCCCTCCTGCGTCGAGCCTGCTCTCCTCGAGGCCGCCGTCATTCCCAAGCCGCGACCCGAGTGACACATGTTTGGCTGCGTGTGTTGTTGCGGCAGCTCTCGGCGAGGTGTTTGGAGTAACGGGTGCTCCCCGGCAAGTCCGAACTCGTCGAACCTCGAGACCCCAGTAACCGATTCACCCAAGTCCGGCATCGACAAACGAAGACGGAACCATCGAGACCTTCGTCACGGAACGCCGAGTTCTGCTACCCGAACCCGAAGATCTTCTAAGGGAAACATCAAGTAGTCCATCGACACCCGACCCCGAACCCGAGTTCTTCGACGCGACGACAAGATCTCCTACATGGGAGCCCGGAGAACCCGTACCCGAAGGCCGTGGATGCTACAAGATCATCTCTCGGACGTCCAGGTCGCCCACCCGGAACGCCAAGTACTCCCTCGAGGACGCCGAGTACTTCACCCCGGACTCCAAGACCCCCGGTACCCGATCCGTTCAAGTTCGTCGAGAGCGGCAAGATCGACAGCTGGGCACACAAGTTCTCCATCTCGAATCTGAACCTCGATCCCGTCGAACCCTGAACCCTGAGACCGACCCCGAAACCCCGGAACCCCAAGATCGCCGAACCCTAAAGTGTGCCCCTTTTCTCGAGCCCTATTTTATAAATGTAATATCAAATTGTTGCATATTAATTTGTTCATACTTGCATGCATATTCATGTGGGTTTGGGGGCCTTATGCCGATTCACTTCATAATTAAATATGGGGCCCATATGCGGGCAAATCTAGTCTCATATTGGCCTCATTTAAATCTGTGCATCGAACCAGTATTATATTTTGCCATGTTAATCCAACATTTAAATTGCGGGGCATCTAAACAACTAGAACCATATAATTAATTGTCGGGACCCCGGTTCCGCTTAATATGACCTAATTGCACCGCATATCTACCATGCCATGCATCATACCTGCATCATGCCCGATCTTTTGCCGTAGTATTAAATAGTGCATCCGGTGTTTATTCTAGTGTTTTGCTTCTTCGCGGATAAGGCCGTTGAGTTGATGTGAGCTTCGCCCCGATCTTCGGCTGAACCTTCGGCAATGTTTTCAGGCGAGCATCTCCCCCTTTCTACCTATCTTACTTTTATAGCATTTATTTCCCTCCTGTTGATCTATTGCTATCTGTGTTGCGATGCTCTAGTTTCCGTACCCGTGATGTCCCTTGCAGCCATATATTGCCTTGGACACATCCTATTACCTGTTGATTGGTAGATAGTTGGACTTGCGTGTCGTAGTCGCTCGCTCAAGTGCTGTTGCGTGTCGTCAAGTACCACAGTTGTTGGAGTCTTGCCGCATGTTCAATGTTGGAGATGATCATGGTTTTACTTATTGTTCACTTTAATTACTGTTTAACAACTAAAATTGAAGTAGGTAAGCAGAGGCACCGGTGGTGATAGATAATATCTGGTTTCCGACCGCCCACTTGTGTCCCGTAGGACCCCGAGTTCTTGACACCTGTTCCGAGATCGAGCGCGCTAACCACATGTGGGGAGATATGGGCCCCCCATCGATTAGTACCTGATTTCAAAGTATTGTACTGGGGGCCACAAGTAGTTTGGGGCTTTACTACTATTCTGTACTTATGCCATGCTTTACTGCTTTATTTACGATTGTGTGAGGAGCACGCTGTACTGTTTTGGAAGCGGAGTGTTTTTGCGGTATCGACAGTCCCAGTTTTGGGATTTGCTGTCGTTTACAGCCACTGTCGCAAACCCTGAGTCCGTCTCGGAGACCGGCCGACTTCGTTGCGGGTGTACTTAGTGGGGTGGCCCCCCGTGCTTGCTTTGGGTCTGGGAACGTCGTGACTTAGGCCCCGCCGACATACCGATGGGTGTATGTTAACTGATCTGGCAAAAAGGGTCGAAGTGCTTGTGGATACTTTGGTGCACCCCTGCAGGGTTTAATCTTTTCGAGAAGCCGTGTCCGCGGTTATGGACGACTTGGAGCATAGGTCTCGATCATAGACAACTAAAACTAAAGTTTACTGTTATAAATTGACTTGTATCCGATATGACTAGTAATCAGTTTCACTGCAACGGAATGGCTAAATAAAAATACCAACAACTGCTGGGTTTAGGGATATCTCATGCTAATTGTATCTGACTAGTAAGTGCCGCAACTACAACGGAATGGTTGACTAAAACGGCCCACTGCTTATTTTATCAGGATGATTACCTATACCTGACTAGTAATTGCTGCAACGATAACTGAATAAATAAAACTGCCAACTGTGTGAGTTCCTCGGTTGACTTCCTCGTTTGGTCTCGAGGGGGAAATACCCGGATGGGATTGTTTGGTGTTAGTATCAGGTTGGTTCCGGATAGGACTTTCTTACCCCTCTCTGATAGCCGTCAGTTGTATCGAGTCTCTATAGGTTGTTTAGTGCATGCTGCCGCTGCCGCTCAGTCCACCATACCTATGTAGGCGAGGACCGCCGAATTCTAGTCTCGCCGTGTACTGGCCTTAGTACTGACGCTCCTTCTTTTTCCTTTGCCCTTTGTCGGCACCCCTTTTGTTTAAGCAGGTTTCGGGATCGACGTCGTTAGCAGGGTTACCCTTCCGGCTTGGCCTGGGCAGGGTTATGGACGCCATTGGTTATTCTTCAGGGCTCTTAGGCCCATTTGCATCTTGTCCGTAGCTGGACGCTGTATCGTTTTCAAGGTGATTTGGATCTTTGTTCTGTATATCTGTATTCTTGACTCATGGAGTCGTGTTGTATATATATCTGTTCTGTGGGTCCCATCGAGGACTGTTGTGTAATGTTATTACTTCGTTTTCCACCCGCACGAAAGTGCCTGGTGGGCACCTTCGAATCGTTTCTATGCGGGTTTGGCGGGTTTCGCTAAAACTTGCATAGGGCCGATTATGAGGGTGTTACATTCATGCAGACTGCTTCGCAACCTCCTTGCGCTTCTTCTGATATGTTTGGTTCGTCCTATACTGCCCAAGGTCGTCGACTCCATCGAACACCGCAAGTTCCTGACGCCGTCTCCAACTCCAGCGACAAAATTCGGCGAGCCTCGTGTTCCCCTCTGTTTCTGAATCATACGAGCATGTTCGCCTGCATCTAGCGCACATGCTGATAGTTTTTGTTTGGATCCTCGAGCCCCAGAACGTCGCCTTCGACTCCGACAGAGAGCATCTAACGCCGCCAGCAACTCCGACAAGCTCGTGCTGCTGTGTCCGTGCGCCCCTTGTCAAGCCATCGCCACGTTGAGCTTCAGTACATCGCCACTAGTCTGGTAAGCATCTGCGGCGACCCCAAAACCCCCTCTAGTCGCCGCGCCACCGTGGACAGAGCCGCCGCCGCCAGTCGCCACCGCTAGCACCGCCAAAGTTTGGTCGCTTGATCGCGCAACGTTGGATCCAGATCTCACAGGCTAGATAGAACACTTAAGCGAAGGGGTACGAATAGATCAGGGCCGTGCAGATTAAGTTAGATCTAACGGCTTAAGTGTGTGATCCTGAGCGAATCGGTACGCACCAATCAGAACATGACGCGTGGCTAGGGTTTAGATTTAAAATCAGAATTTGAATATATTAGATGTTTAAACTTGTTTTAATCATAACTTTTGATTCCCATGTCCAAATTTGATGAATTTTATATCAATGGAATCAGGAGAGAAAGCCCTTTCCATATATGCAATGTGTTTATCATTTTGCTTCTGTTAAAATGGTTTTATTTACAGAAACATGTGTAGGCCTATTTTGGGTATATTAATTTTTTGAGAAATGTTTTAGTGTTCAAATAAAGGTTGTTTGGCAAGTTTTGAACTTGTTTATGAACCAGTACTGTGCACTTGTCTTGTTGAGTTTAGAAAATCATCACATATCATGTTGCATGCATTCATATATTTTTTCTTGTATTTATTTTGTATGTGATTTGGTGCTATGATTTTATGTGTAGATTTTGGTGCATATAGTGATTGTGATTGTGAGGATTGTAGCTACTCTCCAAACTACCAAGGCAAGTGGTGCTTCATGATTTTATCCCTATGTTTTTCAACTATGTATTAGAAATATTTTGCTAGTTTTGCATGGATATATTTTGATTTATATGCTATGCTTGGGAAATCCTAGTAGTTGTAGAATTGCTAGAAATTTTCTAAGTTAAGATGCTTATCTATGCCATGCTTAGCCTAGATCGTAGCAACCAAGGGTGGTTATATGTTCATGCTATGAATAAATATTTCTAAGTCTTTGGACTATGTTTTTGCTTAATAAAACAACTAAGTGAATGAATCACCTGGGTGGAATGGTTGTGAATGGGTTATGTTGAGTGGTTACACAAGGCCCATTTCTATGGTTTACCTTGTGTATCTCACTTGTGGAAAGCCACCCAGGAACAAAGTGATTTGAGAGGCCAAATGTTAAGAAGCTTCTAGTGCAGCCACTTGGCAATATGGGCTCTGCCTGGATCATATAGGTTGCAATAACTTAGCCATTGGGACAGTTGGTGGTAGTGGGATTGATAGGTTGGAGCGCGTCCATTTGGTCTAAGGGAAGGCTTCTGAAAGGTCCTGTCTTGGTGAAAATCAAGTCTTGTGGGGAAAGTGCACAACCTCTGCAGATGGAAGAATCTAAGTACTTAGCCATGTCCCTGGAAAAGAACAACTTGAGCATCAAGACATGGAAGCTATCAAGAATCTCCTCATCCCAATTTATAAGTAAAACTTGTGGTTGAACAAGGGTGAAGGACCCCAATGTCTATTGGTGGTTCCTTGGGAAAAGTTTTTGACAAAGAAAAACTTAGTGTTTTCAACTAATAAGCAAAACCTATTTTGAGCAAAGCAAGCCTAAGCTACACTTAGCCAAATTGCATATAGTATCTAGTCCACCAATATTCTACTAAGGTGTCACTTGCTAATACTATTCCAATGTATTGACCCACTATGGCTGTAACTTGTGATGTTGCAGGTTACTCTGATGATGATTAGGAGTCATGAGTCTACACTCAACATGCTTGCCTGTGGCACATGAAGATGAAGACTTATTTATCTATTTACTTGTTTAAATTCTTGTACTAGGCCTGTGGCCATGGAGTTGTAAAAGACTATGTTGTCTCTGGAATCACTGTAATAATGACCTTTGTTTCTGTGTACTTCATCTTAAACTGTGGATTCTAGCATAGATCCAGGGACTAGCATTGCAATCACAGGGATCATTTCCTTTACAAAGAAGGGATCTTATAGTGGTGAAAGCTGTCTTAGGTATGTCTTGTTCCCTTATCTTAAGCTGAAAATAACCTGACCGGAGATCAATCATTGAGAACACACAAGCTCCTTCTAGCTGATCAAACAAGTCATTGATTCTAGGCAAAGGGTATTTGTTCTTGATAGTCACCTCATTGAGAGAACGGTAATCTATGCATAACCTTTGACTTCTATCTTTCTTTTCCACAAACAGAACTGGTGCTCCCCAAGATGAAGAACTTGGTTGGATAAATCCTTTCTGCAACTGTTCCCCAAGTTGTTTCTTGAGTTCTTTCAACTCGTCCACTGACATCTTGTACGGTCTCTTTGCTATTGGTCCAGATCCTGGTAGCAAATCAATAAGAAATTCCACATCTCTATCTGGTGGCATTCCGGGCAATTCTTCCGGAAACACATCCGGATATTCACTCACAATTGGCACACTGTCTATGCTAACCCCCTTAAGAGAATTAAGCTTACTCCTTTTTGCTTCAAAGTTGGTCTTGAATCTGATCCTTTTGTTTTCTGGAGTTGTGAGTGAGACAGTATGGTTTGCTCAATCTATCACTCCCTTGTGCTTAGTCATCCAGTCCATTCCCAAAATAACATCCAATCCTTGGGAATTTAGGATTATCAGGTTAACAGGAAACTTATACTTCCCAAACTCTATGACTAGATCATGACATCCTGAATTCACTATCATTTCTCCGCCAGGAGAACTTACTTTTATAGGACACCCAATAGTTTCTACCGGTAGTTCGTTTCTTTCAACAAATGCTCTTGATATGAATGAATGAGATGCACCAGTATCAAAGAGAACAAATGCTGGAACAGAATTGAGTTTGAACTTACCAGCAACAGCATCAGGTTCCTCATAGATTTCTTCCACATTGATGTGGTTCACTTGTCCCTTTTGAAAAGGGTTGGGCTTGTTGGGTCCTTCAACTTTCTTTTCTGGGCATTCATTTGAATAATGCCCCATCTTCTTGCACTTGAAACATTCAACCTGACTAAGATCCTTCTTGACAGGCTGGCTTCCACTGCCACTTCCACTTCCATTGTGGTGGCTCTTATATCCACCCTTGTGATTCTTGTACTTATCATTGTCATGACTACGATTGTGCTTGTTGTCATGATAACGGTTGTGGTTGTGGTGCTTGTTGAATTTCCCATGCTTGTGGGATCCAGAACTCCCACTATCATCATAATGGGAACGCTTGTGAGACGACCCCGAGCTGTGCTTGTCAGAGTGCTTTCTCTTCCTACTTTCAACTTGCTTCATCTTGTTCTCCAAAATAGCAGCCTTGTCACAAAGAGACTGGTATGTGGGAACATAGGCCACAGCTAACTACAGGTTTAGTTCATCATTTAACCCTTCAAGGAAATTTTCCTTCCTCTTAGCATCGGTGTCAACTTCATCCAGTGCATAACGCGCCAGATTGTTGAACTCTTCAATATATTCAGCCACGCTGCGGTGGCGTTGCTTCAGGTTATGGAACTCTTTCTTCTTCAAACTCCTCACTCCGGATGAGATGTGAGCAGTACGGAAACCATCTTCAAAGATAGCCCATGTCACATCTGCAATGGGAGTGGTGATCTGGAAGTTATCCCACCAAGTAGTTGCTGGTCCTTCCAACAAGTGAGCTGCAAATCTGACTTTCTCTTCATCAGTACAGCCAACTGTTACCAAGTCCTTGTTCACAGAGCGTAGCCAATCATTGGCCACCATAGGATCAGTAGTTCCTGAGAACTTTGATGGCCTCAGTCTCAAGAACCTGGTAAGCATGTCAAAACCCGGTGGGTTGTTCTGATTGTTGTTGTTGTTATTATTGTTATTGTTGTTGTTGTTGTTGTTGTTGTTCTGATTCTGGATGAACGTAGTCATCATTTGCATCAGCTGAGTCTGAGCTGTCATCATTTGCTGCATCTCAGGGGTGATGTTGTTGTTGTTGGGGTTGGGATTGGCACGTCGGGGAGGCATCTGTGGTTTGTTCAATAGAGATAAGAATGAGATACCCATAGATGCTAACATGCACAATACATCACATAAACAATCACCAAACATGCATCACAATAATAAAAGTTCAACAACATAGATAACAAGTTTGCAAAGTAAACACACCAATAGCAAGCCATCCACAAGTTGGATGGTCATTGCGACTCAATAATCAAAGACATGATAAATAAAGGTAAATGAGCAGTCATCACTACTCCTCGGCATCAACCTCCTCCTCAACAAATGTAAGACCTGCATTCTCCATAGAGGTCTTGTATTCCTCGACATTGGTGGTCAAGGTCTCTACTTTGGCTTTGAGAGCCCTCTTCTAAGAACGAAGCCTTTCAATCACAGTCTGCTGATGCTCGAGCTCAAAGTCCTTGGCCTCCAATTCTGCAGTCATGTCTCGAATCCTCTTGTTCCTATCTTGGACTCGCTTCTCTTGACTCTTGAACTTTCTGTCCTGACTCTCGAACTTGGCCTCCATCTCCTTGACTATCTCATCTTGATCCGCGAAGAGCTTGTCCTTCTCACGAAGCTGCACCTGGAGTTCGTCATTGCTGAGCATGACGTTGGTCCTATCAGTGTCTATGTGCCTAAGAAGAACCTCTAAGTCCTGGAGGTATAGACGAATCGGCTCTGCTGTCTCCCTCGAAGTATCCTCGAAGTCAATGGCCTCACCATCCTCATCACATCTACCGAAGGTGTGGAAGTGAGTACCTCTAACCTATCGAGAGTGTCTCCCTAACAGACGTCCAATCAAGTCCTACATGACTACCTCTAGGCCTCTCTCCTTGTCATCGTGCATGAGCTTGAAGATGATTGCCTCCGTGGTAGGCTCAGTCTAGCGTTCGGGCTGATTAACCTTGAAGCCCCAAAGGTCTTTCCTCTCAAACTTGGTGAGGGGAAGCACCATGATGGTAGGAAGAGGGAGATTAAGCAGACTAGTTAGCTCAATAATACGAGGGCCAAAATGAGTTCCCTTGAACTCTTCAGTCGTGTTGATAGTAACATTAGGCATCTATTTAATAAGATAGAAAAAAGTTAGAATCAACACAATTCAAGACAAATCACAAGACAAGGCATCACATGCATAACTTTGGAAATCAAAACACACAAGTCATGGCATACATGGATCCATTACAAACAACCAAGGTTTCAACTTATTTTAAACAACATTTGGAAAATAAAATGATAAGTGTGGTGGTCCAAATAATGTGGTACATTACAATCCCATTTCACTTGCCAAGTTGGCTAACAGGGCATCCCTACAGGCAATCTGTTTGTATAGATCACAAGACTCCATTGCTAAGTCTATGATGTCCTTCCTTCGGCTTTGGTTGGTAGCCTCTAACTCTTGGGTATGCTTATTTTCTTCCCTAAGGTCATTCTGGGTGTTAAGCATTCTGCACTTGATTCTATCACCAAGTTCTTTGATGGCCCTCCAAGCTGCATCCCTTGCTGAATCAAAGAATGTGGTGTGCATCGTTGTGTTGGTGACCATGCAGAATCCTGAGTCCTTGTGGTTGTCTTCCTTAGTGGTTTCCAATCCTAGGGTCATAATCCTACAGGCAACACAGTGCTCTGATACCATCTGTAAGATCCCTCCTTTGTAAAGGAAAGGATCCCTGTGATTGCAATGCTAGTCCCTGGATCAATGCTAGCATCCACAGTTTAAGATGAAGTACACAGAAACAAAGGTCATTATTGCATGTCATTCCAGAGACAAACATAGTCTTTTACAAATCCATGGCCACAGGCCTAATACAAGAGTTCAAATATATAATAAGATAAATAAGTCTTCATCTTCATGTGCCACAGGCAAGCATGTTGAGTGTAGACTCATGACTCCTAATCATCATCAGAATATCCTGCAACATCACAAGTTACAGCCATAGTGGGTCAATACATTGGAATAGTATTGGCAAGTGATACCTTAGTAGAATATTGGTGGACTAAATGCTATATGCATTTTGGCTAAGTGTAGCTTAGGCTTGCTTTGCTCAAAATAGGTCTTGCCTATCAGTTGAAAACACTAAGTTTTTCTTTGTCAAAAACTTTTCCCAAGGAACCACCAATAGACATTGGGGTCCTTCACCCTTGTTCAACCACAAGTTTTTACTTAGAAATTGGGATGAGGAGATTCTTGATAGCTTCCATGTCTTGATGCTCAAGTTGTCCCATACCAGGGACATGGCTAAGTACTTAGATTCTTCCATCTGCAAAGGTTGTGCACTTTCCCCACAAGACTTGATTTTCACCAAGACATGACCTTTCAGAAGCCTTCCCATAGACCAAATGGACGTGTTCCAACCTATCATCCCACTACCACCAACTGTCCAAATGGCTAAGTTATTGCAACCTATGTGATCCAGGCAGAGCCCATATTGCCAAGTGGCTGCACTAGAAGCTTCTTAACATTTGGCCTCTCAAATCCCTTTGTTCCTGGGTGGCTTTCCACAAGTGAGATACACAAGGTAAACCATATAAATGGGCCTTGTGTAACCACTCAACATAAACCATTCCTTCCATTCCACCCAGGTGTTTCATTCACTTAGTTGCTTTATTAAGCAAAAACATAGTCCAAAGACTTAGAAATATTTATTCATAGCATGAACATATAACCACCCTTGGTTGCTATGAGCTAGGCTAAGCATGGCATAGATAAGCATCTTAACTTAGAAAATTTCTAGCAATTCTACAACTACTAGGATTTCCCAAGCATAGCATATAAATCAAAATATATCCATGCAAAACTAGCAAAATATTTCTAATACATAGTTGAAAAACATAGGGATAAAATCATGAAGCACCACTTGCCTTGGTAGTTTGGAGAGTAGCTACAATCCTCACAATCACAATCACTATTTGCACCAAAATCTACACATAAAATGATAGCACCAAATCACATACAAAATAAATACAAGCAAAAATATATGGATGCATGCAATATGATATGTGATGATTTTTCTATACTCAACAGGACACGTCCACAGTACTGATTCATAAACAAGCTCAAAACTTGTCAAACAACTTTTATTAAAACATTTCCCAATTTTTTGTTATACACAAAATAGGCCTACACATGTTTCTGTAAAAATAACCATTTTAACAGAAACAAAACACTAAACACATTGCATATATGGAAAGGGCTTTCTCTCCTGATTCCATTGATATAAAAAATTTCAAATTTGGACGTGGGAATCAAAAGTTATGAATTAAACAAGTTTAAACATTTAATAGATCTAATTAAGATTTTAAATCAAACTAACAGACACGCGGCGTGTTCCTATTGGTTGGTACCGGTTCGGGCGGATCACGCTTGCGAGCCGCAAGATCTAAGTGACGATGCACGGCTCAGATTAAAACATACCGCTTCGCCCTCTAATCTAATCCTAACCTCTAGATCTGGATCCAACGATCCCTGATGCTTTGACCACAGATGGGCGGCGCAATGGCTGCTGGCGGCGGCGACGGTTCTGCCGGCGATGGATTGGCGATTCTAGCGAGGGCTGGGGACAGTGGGGTTGGTTACCGGCGTCGCAAAGTTGCGAGGAAGCTCAAGGTGCTGCTGGCGTGGACAGGGGCGTGTTGATGTGGCCATAGAAGCTCGTCGGAGTTGAGTGTAGCGTCGGGTGCTCGGTGACGAAGACGTTGGCAACGCTCTGGATCACCCTAGCATGAACCAGTGGTATCAGGAGGTGCGCAAGACTACGACGAATACTACTGGATCAAGGAGAAGTCGAGGGGCGGTCGGGCTTTACCTCAATCGCTCGTCGGAGTCGAGCGAGGTTTTGTTGTTTGCGGGCACGAACGGTGACGGCAGCCTGGGTCATGAGAAAGCAAACAAAAGGCATCAGCGAACGCGCAAGGACACGTTGTTCACGCTGGTTTGAACCATAGACAGGGGGCAGTCGGAGCTCACCGTGATGGCTCGTCGGAGATCGTCGGTGCTGCGTCGCTGTGGGCAAGACTACGGGCAGCCTAGGGGCGTGAAGAGGAAATTGAGTGAGGGGAAATGAGAAGTGAGGATAGGGGGTCTTATAGCTGGAGCGGGGGCGATAATCTCGCGAGGAAACGCCGAGAATCAAGCCCACATCAATCGCGGCAGTGATGAGGTAACGGCGGCGTCGACGGGGTCGTGAGGGGTGCGTGGCTGGAGACAATGCTTGCGTGGCGCTTGGGTCCACCAGTCAGCGAGCACGGGGTCGAGTGGGTGCGCGTGAGAGAGAGGGGAAAACCCCGGGTGGGCTTAGTGGGCTGGTTTCACTGTTGGGCTAGATTAGCAACGCCGGCCTTTTCTTATTCTTTACTCCTTTTCTTTTTCTATTTGAATTTCCAGGAAACATTTTCATATGATTTCAAAAGCCATTTGAATTCAAACCTTTTCAGAATTTTGTAGAGTGTAACACTCATATTTACGGGCATAAAAACATGTGGTCTCTCTGTATTAGCTTGGTTCTATTGATCAAAACAAAATAAACAATGACTTAGCACTTGATTTGAACAAATATTGAAAATGGTTTTAAATCCATAATTGTTTTGAAATCTTTGGTTTGAGCACTAGCAATTCATGCAAAACAATCTGAGAGCAACAAGGTTTGGTTTTGAAGTGAATAACCCCCATTTGAGAGTAGTATTTGATTAATGCTTGATCACATAAAATCATAGCTCCCAAGTCCTGTTTTCTTTCAAAACTAGTTTGAATTTGTTCTCTAAATGATATGCATGTATGCATGATATGAAATCTTTGAAAACATGATTTTAGGGATGTTACATTCGGGGACAAGGCTAAGTACTTAGTTTCTTCCTTCTGCAGAGGTGGTGTACTTTCCCCACAAGACTTGATTTTCACCAAGACAGGACCTTTCAGAAGCCTTCCCTTAGACCAAAATGGACGCGCTCCAAACCTATCATCCCCTACCACCAACTGTCCATTTGGCTAAGTTATTGCAACCTATATAATCCAGGCAGAGCCCATAATGCCAAGTGACTGCACTTGAAGCTTCTCAACAATTGACATCTCAAATCTCTTTGTTCCTGGGTGGCATTCCACAAGTGATATACATAGGGTAAACCATTGAAAAATGGGCCTTGGTAACCACTCAACAAAAATCCATCCATGCAAGTCCCATTCTACCCAGGTGATTCATTCACATAGTTGTTTTATTAAACAAAACATAAGTCCTTGACTTAAAAATATTCCATAGCATGAATATAATCCACCCTTGTTTTCTATTATCTAAGCTAAGCATGATAGTAGTAGGAACTTAACTTAGGAAAAATTCTACTAAGGTTTCATCTACTAGAATTTCCCATGGCATAGTTTGTACTTAGAAAATTCCATGCAAGTCCTACTTTGAAATATCACTAATACATAGTGAAAATAATGGGACAAAAGTATGAAGCACCACTTGCCTTTTTGGTAGAGATTATAAGTTCACCCCTTGATCTTGCAATAGTCACACTCTTCAAATTTCACTACAATTCAATCAAGGCACAAATTCAATCTACCATTCAAGCAATTCATCACATAGAATAATAAAAACAAAGCAATGCATGCAAGCATGCCAAAGATTGTTTTATTTGGAAAAGTGGTTTCTAATAGGTTATAAACATTATAAACATCTATTGGTCATTTATAAAAGTGGCAAAACCATTTGATATTAAATTAGTGAAAATGGTCACTTTAAATCATTTTTGTTTTGTTAGAAATGATTTAACCAAATAAATAATTTCTAGTGTTTGACAAAATGTTTTTAAACACTAATATTAATGCTTATGGTCATAATGTTTTAAAACAATTCCATTTGCAAAGGGTTTCATCAAAAATCCATTTTTAAATTAAAGCAACATTTTATTTTCTTAGAAATGACTTTAAACAAAGCAATAATTTTCTAGAGTTAATAAAATACATTTTTAAATCCAAAACATGGTGTTTAGGGTCAGAGAGTTTAATTCAAACCATTTTCAAAAGGTTTTACTCAAAAAGCATTTTTAAACCATAATCAATATTTTTATTTAGCTAGAAATGCTTTTATTCAAAGATTTATTCCTTAGCCTCACAAAATATGTTTTAAAATCCAAAAGTTGGTTTCTATGGTCAGTAGGTTCAAAAAAATCCATTTACAAAAGATTTTACCCTAAAAACAATTTTAGCATAAATTTTATACACAAAATAAGACTAAACAAGTTTCTGCAAAAACAATCAATTTCACAGAATCAAATTACTAAAAAAAAGTGCATGGTTGGAAAGTATTTGTTTTGCTACTTCCATTGATATAAAATTTGCAAAATTTTGACGTGAATATAAAAAGTTATGAATTTTGCAAGTTTAAACATCTAATAGAAAAGATTATGTTTTTAAATCAAACTACAGGCCACGTGGTGTGTTCTGATTGGTCCATACCGATTCGCACAGATCAAGCGATACTGGCCGTAGGATCTAAAGGGCAACGCACAGATCAGATCGCGCATACCCCTTCGTTTAAGTCATTAGTTTCTATGCGGCAGATCTAGATCGAATGGTCCTAATCTAATCGACCACGAAGTGGCGGTGCACTCAGGCGAGGACGGTGCCGATGATACAGGAAGCAAGAGAGACAGGGGAAGGGATCACCGAGGTCGCTGTGGCAGGGGATTCTCGAGGTGGTCGTCGAAGGGAAGGGGGCGCACGAGGTCCTTGGCAATTGCTCACCGGAGTTTGTGTCAGCGTCGGTGCTTGCTGTCATCGTCGAAGGCGAGCCTACAGATCATGCGCGAGTGAATGGCGAGCATCAGGGAATGTGCAAGATGATGGAGATCAAGATAGCTTGAGCTAGAGTACAAGGCGCGCACGGGTTCAGACACTAGGGCTCACCGAAGTTGTTGTCACCGTCAGGTCCTAGCAGATGCTGACGAAGACGAGGCTACGAGGCACAAGAAAATAAACGGGAGGCGTCAGTGAACGCGCACGAGAACGAGGTTTGCGGTAAAGTAAACCAGAGAGCGAGAGAGGGTCGGGGATCACCGGGATTCGTCGACGAGCTCGTCGGAGCTGTGGCGGCACGGGTCCAATTCAGGGCAGCCTGGGGGCTCTCTGATGCGGGGAAGGGAGGAGAAATGGGGACGAGACAGAGGGGGTTAAGATAGAACGGTCTAGGGGGAGGATTAATCGCGCATTCAAACGAATTCAATCGATTTCATTAGGCCAGAAACGGCGAGGCGAGAGAAGGGGAGGAAACGGTTGCAAGGTTGATGACGGTGAGGTGGCCAGTGGGTCCCGTTCGTCAGCGAGGTGAGTGGGGATTAGGTGGGGTCCTGCGTTCAGTGACCGTGCGGGTGCGAACGCGAGTGAAAAACGTTTTGGGGGAGAGGAGAAAGTGGGCTGCGATTCGGGCTAGACTGGGCCTGTTTCTGGGCTAGCTTTGTTTCTCTTTTTTTTACTGAATCTTTTTATTTTTTCCTTTTCTGTTTTGATTTTTGTTCAAATAATTCAAACACCATTTGAATTCAAATCTTTACCAAACTTTCAGTAAGTTCTAATGATGTTTAAACATGTATTTTAAATACCATTTTAGGATTAATTCTTTTATTCTTTTATGGTTTATATTTTATTTAAAATACGCACTTTCCTTTATTCAAATAAACTTTTAAATATAATTTCAACTCTTATTTGAATTCAAATTTTCATCAAACCCTTTTCAGTAGGTTTTATTTATTCAGTAGGGTGTTAATTTCAACTCTTACTGAATATTTTTAATATGAATTATTAATCATTTAAATTGAGCATTTATCTACATTAAAATAAAATCCAATATGGTTTTAAATCCGTATAAATTTTTATTCAAATGTTTATTTTATTTTATTTAAGTTAATTAAATGACTTTTATTCCACTTGGGCAAATTCCATTTATTATTTTCCCATGATTTAATTAATCATTTCTATTAGGGATTTTATCTTTATTTAATATAATGGAATTTGGTTAATGCCATATAATTTTATTCGAATATTCTTTATCCTTTTATTTTATTTGGATTTGGATTATATTTATTGCATTTGCCTATGGGTTAGGCCAAGTTTTTAATTTGGCCTTTAAATATTCCTTATTTATTTCTTTCTTTCTTTATCTTATAGAATCCATATCTTTTTATTTATAGATCCAAAATTGGTGATTCCAATTTGTATAATTTCATTTGATATTGTTTATCCTTTTAAATCCTTTTAGGATTACTTGTTCATAATTTGGTATGGATTTTAGATAGGAGCTTTATTAGCTTTGGAAATTATTCCCTTATCTTATTAAATTCATAAGATTTTATCTATGGCTCCAAATTATGTGAAACCATTTTCTATGCTTTTATAATATTTTTATTTATAATTTTTGATCATTTATAAATGTTTGTTGACAAATTTTTATATGGATCAAATCCATAGTCTTAAAGAGATCTTGGTAATGATTTTCTTCCATTAGGGTTTTAGGGTTTTGGTTTAATTTTCCAAATGTTTAAATTTTAAGATACATTCATTTGATGAATGCATTTCACTTGATTTGAAGTTTGTTGGTTTCCCTTTTATTCAAAGTTTGTTCAAGATGGGGTTTTGATGTTTCCATTTAGAAATAAAAAGTTTCTTTTCACCCTAAATTTCAACAATTATTTATTTTTTTTATTTATTTTTCACATTACAAAATTTGGAAAATTTTGGGATGTGACACCAAAACAATTTTATATGAAACTAAACTTTGCATTTCACTAAATTATTGTGTTACCTAAATCTTGATAGCAATAGTCCCAATCATAATAGTTTCATAATTTTCTTGTGGTATGGGACAATATATTTCTCCAACTTTGATGCTCTTAATATTTTAAATTGAATTTAGGCCATAACTCTTATCAATATTCTTGGGGAAATAAACAGTAGATACGTCGGAAACGTATCTATAATTTTTGATGTTCCATGCTTGTTTAGTATCTACTTTGCTTTTCTTTGTCTATACTTTGAGGTGTTTTTATATCTTTTCTGGAACTAACCTATTAACAAGTTGCCACAGTGCCAGTTGCCTGGTTTCTTCTGTTTTTGGTTCCAGAAAGGCAGAAAATCAATATTCTCGGAATTGGACGGGACAAAAGCCAAAGTCGATATTTTACTGTGGGCGACACGAAGTCCAGAGGAGAGACGGATAGGTGGCACAGGGTTGCCACACCCCTAGGCACGGGTGGGCCCAGCCCGCGCCTGGATAGGGTGTGGGTCCCCTGGCCGCCCCCTGCCTCGCCTCTTCGCCTAAAAGAAGCCACTGATAGAGAAACCCTAGGCACCCGATCAAAACTTTATGAAACCTTCTGTAGCCACCGCCACCATCGTCCCTAGATCGGGGGGATCTGAAGTTCTTCCCGGCACCCTGTGAAATGGATCGTATGGGCACCTAGAGGGGGGGTGAATAGGTGCTACCCATTTTTTAGTACTTTCTCAATTTTAGGCTTGACACAAAGTAAATTCTCTAGATATGTAACTACGAGAATTTCCCTATATGCAAACCTAGCTACTAAGCACGTAAAGAGAGGAGCGAGGGAACCGTAGTGGAGCACGCGGAGACACAGGGATTTGTTTTACCGCAGTTCCTTGTTGGAGATATGCCCTAGAGGCAATAATAAATGTAGTTATTATTATATCTTTGTGTTTATGATAAATGTTTACATTCATTCTATAACAGTATTAAAAGGAAACATTAATACTTGTGTGATTTGTAAACTAAATTAGAGTCCCTAGTAAAGCCTCTTTATAATACTGGCTTGTTGGTTAATAGATGATCATGGTTTCCTGATCATGAACATTGAGATGTTGTTGACAACAAGATCATATCATTAGGAGAATGGTATGATGTACATACTCCTATAGATAAGCGTAGCATAAAGATCAAGTCATTTTAATAGTTCAATTGCTATAAGCTTTCTGATACATAGTAACTTAATTCCTTTGACCATGAGATCATGCTTATCACCATCACCAGAAGGATGCTTTGATGACATCAAACACCACACCGTAACTAGGTGGCTATAAAGGTGGCATTGAGTATTTGGAAAGTATGGGTTGAGACACATGGATCAAGAATGGGATTTGTCCATCCATATGACGAATAGATATACTCTGGGCCCTCTCGGTGGAATGTCATCCAATTAGCTTGCAAGCATGTGACTGGCTCACAAGGGATCAGATATCACAGGAACGAGAAAAGAGTGCTTATCAGTAACGAGGTTGAACTAGGTATGCAGAGATACCGACGATCAAAACCTCGGATAAGTAAACTATCGTGAGACAAAGGGAAATTGGTATCGTATGTAAGTGGTTCATTCAATCGCAAAGTAATCATAGAAATATGTGGCAGCCATATGAATTTCCAGATTCCTCTATTGGTTATTGATCGGAGAAGTGTCTCGATCATGTCCGCGTAATTCACGAACCGTAGGGAGACACACTTAAGGATTCGATGTTGTTGAGTAGTTATGGAATGATGAGAAAGAGACCGAATGTTGTTCGGAGTCTCGGATGGGATCCGGGATATCACGAGGAGATCCGGAATGGTCCGGAGAATAAGATTCATATAAGGAAAGTCATGTTTCGGAGTTCGGGAATGATTTCGGTGTTTTCACCAGGAATGTTCTAGAAGGGTCTGGAAGGTCCGACACTCCGGAGGGGAAGGGTACATGAATGTGTCATGACAATGTGGAATGGTTGCATCATGTACTAGGTCACTTTGCTGGGCAAAATAAAGAAAGAAATCAAATCCTAGTTTGAAAGTCAAACGCCAATTTGAAAAAGTCAAATCTCATGTTTGCTTGGTGGAGGGAGAGTAGGAAACCTACTTGGGGAGGAAGTCCCCTCCCTCCACCCGCCGGCCAAGGAGGCCGAGTTGGGGGAGGACTCCCTCCTCCCAACCGGCCACCCTCCACCTATATAAGGAGGGGTAGGGCGCCCCCTACATACACACACCTCAAACCCTAGCCCAAGTCGCCGGCGCCCACCACCTCCTTGTGCTGTCGTCGCCTAGGGTTTCCCCTCCAACTCGACGACTTGGGGCTTCCCCAAGCCCTAGCCGCTGGCGACACCCTCCCCTTGGTGCCCTCTAAACCCTATATCACCAAGGCCTCTCTCATAGTCCACCATACTCGCTTCGGCTTAAGGCGAAGCCCTGCGAGATCTCCCCTCTACTTCCGACACCACGCCGTCGTGCTACCGGAATCACGAGGAGAGTGCTACAACCTCCGCTGCCTGCTGGAACAAGGGAGAGGAAGGTCTTCATCGAGTACCGAATGTGTGACCGACTGCGGAAGCGCTGCCGGAACGCAGTGCAGGAAGGATCGTCTACGCGATCTTGAGATCGACAAGAGTACGACTACATCACCCACGAGAATCTTCTCTCGTTAACCGCTTTGGAATCTTCGAGGGTGAGTTCCTCTATCGACTCGTTGCTACAATCTAGTAGATAGATCTTGGCTTGTTTGTGTGCATGCGGTAGAAATTTTTTGTTTTCCATGCTACGAACCCCTACAGTGGTATCAGAGCCGTGTCTATATGTAGATCTGTTGCACGAGTAGAACACAATGGTCATTGTGGGCGGTGGTGCTTTTATTATCAATTGTTTTTTGTGTACTTTGCATCTTGCGGTATGATGGGATGAAGCGGCCCGGGATAACCTTACATGACATAGTTCATGAGACTTGCTCTACGCTCAACATGCAACTTATATTGCATAAGTGGCTTTGTGGGTGTCTATCTCTCCCATTATAGTATAGATCCAATTTACAACGGGCACTTGATACTTCAAACATCAACGTTGTGGTTCTTGTTCGTAAGTTAGATCGACACTTATTGAAAGCCCAAAACCACATAAAATATGGAAAGAAAATTAGAGGCGTCTAACTTTGTTTCGAAGGGGTGTGCTGTGATGTGATATGGCCATGATTGTGATAATATATGATGTATGCAATGTCCCTTATTGTAAGTTGGCAACCGGCAGGAGCCATATGGTTGTCTTTAATTTCTGTTAAGACCCGCATGTCTATTCAAAGTAGTTGTAATAGTTGAAGCTGGTGGATGACAACCATGAAACGGCGCCATTGACCTTGATGCTATACCGGTGATGATGGAGATCATGTTTGTGCTTGGAGATGGATATCGAAAGCACAAGAAGAAAGGCCATATCATATCACATATTATGAATTGCATGTGATGTTAATCCTTTTATGCATCTTGTATTGCTTAGTTCGCGACGATAGCACTATAAGATGATCCCTCTCACAAAATTTCAAGTTATAAAGTATTCATCCTTAGTAAGCACCGCTGCTAAAGCTCGTTGTTTCGAAGCACCACGTGATGATTGGGTGTGTTAGATTCTGCGAGTGTATACAACCGGAGCAAGACAAATTTTATCATGCGGAAGCTAAGGTTTGATCTTGACTAGCCTAGCATGTAGCATGTATAGACATGGTCTCGGAACATGGATCACCGAAAGGTAAAGCATGAGTCATATAGTAGATATGATTAACATGTTGATTGTTCGCTATTGAAGCTACATCAACTCTTGTGATGATCAGTTTTGATGTGGTGGATTTGGTTCGTGTGATCACTAAAACAATGTGAGGGATATTGTTTTGAGTGGGAGTTCACCTAGATTAATTTAACTATTAATTAGAACTCAATTTGTCATAAAATTAGTCTACACTATTGAAAATATGTTGTAGATCAATGGCGGCTCCTACCATCAATTTTAATGCGTTCCTAGAGAAAGAAAAGTTGAAAAACAATGGAAGCAACTTCGCGGATTGGTTTCGCAATTTGAGGATTGTCCTCAATGCTGGTAATTTGACCTATGTGCTAGATACACCGCTGGGTGACGCGCCTGCAGCTACTGCTACCGATGAAGTAAAGAATGTTTACCTCACGAGGAAGAATCAGTACTCCACAGTTCAGTGTGCTATCTTGTATGGTTTGGAATCGGAGCTTCAGAAAAGGTTTGAGAACCATGACCCACATGATATTGTCCGTGAACTCAAAATGATATTTGAGGCTCACGCGGCAGTTGAGAGTTATGAGGCTTCTGAAAAGTTCTTTAACTGCAAGATGGAAGAGGGCAGCTCTGTCAGTGAGCACGTGCTTAAGATGTCTGGGCACGCAAACAAACTCCAAAGCTTGGGTATAGTGATTCCTAATTCTTTGGGGATTCACCGTGTCCTCCAATCACTGCCACCAAGTTACAAGAACTTTGTGATGAACTACAATATGCAAAACATGGACAAGACGTTGCCAGAACTCTTCTCCATGTTGAAATCTGCAGAAGTGGAGATCAAGAAAGAACACCAAGTGTTGTTGGTCAATAAGACCACCAAATTCAAGAAAGTCAAGTCTAAGAAAAAGGGAAACTTCAAGAAGGGTGGTAAGAAAGTTGCCGCGCCGGCAAAGAAAACCAAGGCTGGGCCTAAGCCTAATACTGAGTGCTTTTACTACAAGGGAGAAGGTCACTGGAAGCGGAATTTCCCAAAGTACTTGGCGGATTTGAAGAACGGCAACATCAAGAAGAAAGGTATATCCGATATACATGTTATTGATGTGTATCTCACTAGTACTCATAGTAGTGCCTGGGTATTTGATACTGGTTCGGTTGCTCATATTTGTAACTCGAAACAGGTGCTGCAGAATAAACGGAAGCTAGCGAAGAACGAGGTGACGATGCGCGTTGGAAATGGATCAAAGGTTGATGTGATCGCGGTCGGCATGCTACCTCTTCATCTACCATCGGGATTAGTTTTATACTTAAATAATTGTTATTTGGTGCCTGTGTTGACCATGAACATTATATCTGGATCATGTTTATTTCGAGACGGTTACTTGTTTAAGTCCGAGAATAATGGTTGTTCGATTTATATGAGTAATATGTTTTATGCACATGCACCTTTGATAGATGGTCTATTCTTATTGAATCTCGATTGTGGTAATACACACATTAATAACACTGAAGCTAAACATTTGAAATTGAGCGATAACTCGACCTATATGTGGCACTGTCGTCTTGGTCATATTGGAGTGGCGTATGAAGAAACTCCATTCCGATGGACTTCTTGAATCACTTGATTTCGAATCACTTGAAAGATGCGAAGCATGTCTGATGGGTAAAATGACTAAGACTCCATTTTTTGGTGTGATGGAGCGAGCTACGGACTTATTGGAAATCATACATACCGATGTATGTGGCCCAATAAGTGTAGCATCGCACGGTGATTATCGTTATGTTCTTACCTTCACGGATGACTTGAGTAGATATGGGTATATCTATTTCATGAAACATAAGTCCGAAACTTTCGAGAAGTTTAAGGAATTTCAAAGTGAGGTGGAGAATCAATGTAACAAGAAGATTAAATTTCTATGATCTGATCGTGGAGGTGAATATCTAAGTTACAAGTTTGGCGAGCATTTAAAGAAATGCGGAATACTTTCACAATTGACACCGCCGGGAACACCACAGCGTAATGGTATCTTCGAACGTCGTAATCGAACTCTCTTAGATATGGTTCGTTCTATGATGTCACTTACAGATTTACCGCTATCATTTTGGGTTTATGCATTATAAACAGCCGCATTCACTTTAAATAGGGCACCATCTAAATCTGTTGAAGCGACACCGTATGAATTATGGTTTGGGAAGAAACCTAAATTGTCGTTCCTTAAAGTTTGGGGTTGCGAAGCCTATGTAAAGAAGTGACAGCCGGACAAGCTTGAACCCAAAGCGAAAAAATGCGTCTTCATGGGATACCCAAAGGAAACTATTGGGTATACCTTCTATCATAGATCCGAAGGCAAAATCTTCGTTGCCAAGAATGGATCCTTTCTAGAGAAGGAATTTCTCTCGAAAGAAGTGACTGGAAGGAAAGTAGAACTCGACGAGGTTGTCGAACCTTCTCTCGAACTTGCGAGTAGCGCAGCACCGGAAGTAGTTCCTGTGGCGCCTACACCAATAAGAGAGGAAGCTAATGATGGTGATCATGAAACTTCGGTTGAAGTTACTACAGTCCCTCGCAGGTCGACGAGAAATCGTACCACTCCTGATTGGTATGATCCCGTTATGAGTGTCATGTTAGTGGACAACACCGATGACCCTGCGAAATATGAGGAAGCAATGATGAGCCCAGATTCCAATAAATGGCAAGAAGCCATGAAATCCGAGATTGGATCCATGTACGAAAACCAAGTATGGACTTTGGTGGACTTACCGGATGGCCGGAAGGCTATCAAGAACAAATGGATTTTCAAGAAGAAAACAGATGCTGATGGTAATGTTACTGTCTATAAAGCTCGACTTGTCGCAAAACGGTTTCGACAAATTCAAGGAGTTGACTACGATGAGACTTTCTCACCAGTAGCGAAGCTAAAGTCTGTGAGGATTATGTTAGCAATCGCTGCATATATTATGAGATATGGCAGATGGATGTCAAACGACGTTCCTCAATGGAGACATTGATTAAGAGTTGTATATGATGCAACCCAAAGGTTTTGTCGATCCTAAAGATGCTAACAAGGTGTGCAAACTTCAACGGTCCATATATGGATTGAAGCAAGCATCCCGAAGTTGGAATCAACGTTTTGATAAGGTAATCAAAAGTTTTGGTTTTATACAAACTAATGGAGAAGCTTGTATTTACAAGAAAGTGAGTGGGAGATCTGTAGCATTCTTAATACTATATGTAGATGACATATTGTTGATTGGGAATGATGTAGACCTTCTTAATAGTGTCAAGGATTATTTGAATAATAGTTTTTCAATGAAAGATCTTGGCGAAGCAGCTTACATATTAGGCATAAAGATTTATAGAGATAGATCGAGACGCCTAATATCATTGTCACAAAGTACATATTTGGACAAAGTTCTAAAGAGGTTTGGAATGGAAGATAGCAAGAAAGGGTTCTTGCCCATGTTTCCCAATACGACCTTGAGTAAAACTCAAAGTCCAGCAACGGCAGAAGATAGAGAAAGGATGAGTAAGACTCCCTATGCCTCAGCCATAGGATCTCTTATGTATGCCATGCTATACATAAGTCAAATCAAATCCTAGTTTGAAAGTCAAACGCCAATTTGAAAAAGTCAAATCTCAAGTTTGCTTGGTGGAGGGAGAGTAGGAAACCTACTTGGGGAGGAAGTCCCCTCCCTCCACCCGCCAGCCAAGGAGGCCGAGTTGGGGGAGGACTCCCTCCTCCTAACCGGCCACCCTCCACCTATATAAGGAGGGGTAGGGCGCCCCCTACATACACACACCTCAAACCCTAGACCAAGTCACCGGCGCCACCACCTCCTTGTGCTACCGCCTAGGGTTTCCCCTCCAACTCGGCGACTTGGGGCTTCCCCATGCCCAAGCCGCCGGCCACACCCTCCCCTTGGTGCCCTCTAAACCCTAGATCACCAAGGCCTCTCTCATAGTCCACCATACTCGCTCCGGCTTAAGGCGAAGCCCTGCGAGATCTCCCCTCTACTTCTGACACCACGCCGTCGTGCTGCCGGAATCACGAGGAGAGTGCTACAACCTCCGTTGCCTGCTGGAACAAGGGAGAGGAAGCGCTGCCGGAACGCAGCGCCGGAAGGATCGTCTACGCGATCTTGAGATCGGCAAGAGTACGACTACATCACCCACGAGAATCTTCTCTCGTTAACCGCTTTGGAATCTTCAAGGGTGAGTTCCTCTATCGACTCGTTGCTACAATCTAGTAGATAGATCTTGGCTTGTTTGTGTGCATGCGGTAGAAAATTTTTGTTTTCCATTCTACGAACCCCTACATTCCTTCCTTGTTAAGGGAAGTATATCTACGTTGGAGGGGTGGGAAGTTCTAAGACCACCATGCCACAATAGGCCTCACCCTATTCTCCGATGGATCTCACCACGAGAGGCCTGATCCACCTTCTCCACTATTGGTACCCTTTGAGGCGGGAACCGGTGCCTTTTACAATGCTACCGGGGCACACACCCAAAACTGAATTGGGGGCTCCCGAGATGACAACAAGCTGTCACAAGAACAAGGTTTATCAATATAAACAAAACAAGGATCTAGGTATTTGCAAGAAATACTAGATCGGTGATTCTCCAAATGAATGTAGAGGAGATGAAGCGCTTGATTGCTGATGATGAAGATCGAGTTCTCCTCCTTCGATTGCCCCAAGGGACAGGGCCTTTGGGTGGATCTAGGTGGAGCTCTCTTGGATGAAGGTTGCAGATCAGATCTTGAATTTTTCGAATGAACCAAGCAATCTGGCAGGAGGGGGAAGGCTGGCTTAAATACCCCTGCACAGATCTGGCCGTTGAACAAGTTTGTGGGCGAATTATCCTCTCCCCACTAGGGGCGAACTATCCGCCCCCTGGGAAAACTCCGCCCCTAGGGCGGATATTCCGGGGAGAAAATCCGCCCCCTCTCTGGGGTTGGCGCCTACAGAACTTGATGAAGACTTTGGGAGGGGCGGATTATCCGGCGTGGCCGGAAAGTCCGGCCGAAACTCCGCCCCCTCTCTGTGGCTTGCGCCTTGGCATTGAACATGAAGGGCGGATTATCTGGGGCCCTGAGGGGCGGATTATCCGGAGGGGCCGGAAAATCCGGCCAAAATTCCGCCCCCCTTCTGGGGCTTGCGCCTATCTGGGAAAAGGGTGGGGGCGGATTATCCGCCCCCCAAAGGCAGATTCCTTTTCCTTTTATCCTTAGAGAGAGATGCAACACTTCAACACACATTAAATAATCCTTGATATTGTTATCTAACACACAAACCACTAGGGATTATGAAATGTTCTTTCAATCTCCCCATTTTTGCTGTTAGATGACAATACTAGGATTTGCAATGAAACTGGCTGACGCCAACTTAACAAAAATAAAAGAAGCTCCCCCTAGATGTGTGCATATTTACAATTTGCATTTGAATACAAATACACACACTAGAGAGAACACAACTTTCATAGCAAAGATAATTGAAACAAGGTGGGTTGGGAAACAAGGTCATACCACCGGGATGTGATTATAGCCAAAGAAAATAATGAGATTATTAGACTCCAAGAACATCCCACAATATTGATGCATACACTAGACAATCCCATGATTCCATATGCCATCAAACAGACTCCATAGATAAATCCAGAATTCCATGAGAGTAGACCCACAATATAAATCCGGGATTCCAGAAGACCAAAACAGAGTAGAGAACGACATAGTCTTACATAATCCAAGCACAAATAACAAATAAGTTCACGCTAAAAAGAGCACAAGCAAGCAAATAAAACGACGGAAAGACAAGTGCTTGCGCCTGGCCCTTGACCCTTGCAAATCCACGATACCTAATAGAACTACTTCTCCCCCTTTGGCATCGAAATGCCAAATAGGAAGAAGAGCGATGCTAACGCCCCTGAAGATAACGCCTCCTCATCCTCGTCATAGTCATCCCCGTCCCCTTCCTCTTCATCATACTCATCATCATCGTCATCAGCGGGAGGAGTGGGTGCCCTCAGAGGTGGAGGAAACAGGCAACTCTCGAGCTCACCATAGTTGATAACTGAAGTGTTCCACTGAGCATACGGTTCCAGAGCAGTGGGAGGAGGTGGATGGCCAGTGGCACCAGAGACATGGTGAAGAATAAGCTGCTGAGTGTGATCCCTCTCATGATCCCTCAGGTACGCCTCGTACTGGACCTTGTGAGTGTCAATGCCCATGCAAAGGATGTGCCGCTAGAACCAAGTAAGTTGTTTAACCTCGCGTGCCATTGGGGACACCGCGGAACGACGACCACTAGCCGGTGCATCACGCATGAAGGACTCAGGGGCAGTGGAAGGGTGATGGGTCTTTTGAGCCTTGTTGTAGATTTTCTTGGGCTTGTGAACCCCATCCAAAGCAGTGCCAAAGTCCTCAAGGGGCAACATATGCTTGATGAGCATCATAATGAAAGGAGCATATGGAATAGAGAGCCTATTGATCATAGCATCCGTCATCTCATGATATATGTAGTCCATGACATGTAGTTTGTAACATGTAGCTGAACCAGAATTGGTGGCACACTCGTGAGAAAAAGCAAGGAGACGAACCAGATGGCCACGGATCTTGTCATTGTTGCCACCACTCGGAGATATGCAATCCCTAAATATGCCAACGAGGGAGGAGTACAAGGGAGAGAGTCTAGCGAAAGTACCAGCAATACCATTAGGAGAAAGGCAGGGAGCGAGCACAGTGTCCTTGGATGGCTTCAGAGGGGAAATGATGCGATGACCAGAAGGAGTGTCACGGCCATGGAAAGCATACCCAAGAACCTTCCCAAAAATGCGGAAGTCCAACTGAATCATTGTTGTCCCGGTCATCCACTTCATGGTGCCGCGCCACGGAGGAATCATAGTTGCATTGGAGAGTCATAAGGTGGTGAAGCCCCACCTTGTTGGTCACATCCAATGCCTCAAGGAGCCTTGCCTTGGATTGAGCCTTAGTCAAATTGATGGGGTGCATGGGTCGAAGCTTGAGAGTGGCATACACATGATCATGAATAGCCCGAAAGTGGGCATTCCAAAACATAGAGTCCTCAGGGGGACCATCACTGTCAACCTCATCATAGTAATTAGTCTGGAGAATGGAGGCATACTGAAGGCTTTCCATAGCCTTGTAGTTGGGCTGAGATTGTTTCCCCTTGCGAGATGCAGTCCTCTTTGTTTTCTTTCCTACCTCTGCCATCCGTTCAGCCTCTCTTGCTTCTCTGCTAACTTCGGTTTCGTCAATGAACGTCCCTTCTGAAGTGGGCTTGAGATAACGGGCACGGGGACGACGAGAGAAGGTCTTGGTAGGCTTGGAACCACCTGTGAAAAGCATGAGAGGGATAGCATGGAGATAAGCACACACACACAAGTCTAGGAGAAATGGTAGAAATAGTAGAAAAGCAATCCATAAGCCAAAGATTTGCATTGCAGGAATCAGGACCAAACCAGACCAGATGTAAATCTCTAGGCCGGATTATCCGGCCCTGGCAGGGGCGGATAATCCGCCCCTCACAGAAAATTTCTGGAACGTCCCAGTTTACCATAGCAAAACAGATCGGGCACTAGGGTTGCAACACTACTGATTCTAGCAGGCAAGGAAAACACCAAGGATCTTCTACAACAAGATTTCCACCAAAAAATGCATCCCATACAAAAGGAGAGAGATGAGGGAGTTACCCTCACTCATTGGAGGAAAATCGCGGAGGAGAAGTGTAAGATCCCACCTTTATAAAGGTAAAGATCCCTGTGATTCCCTGGATCAATTGCTAGCATCCACAGTTTAAGATGAAGTACACAGAAACAAAGGTCATTATTACATCGTCATTCCAGAGATAACATAGTCTTTTACAACTCCATAGCCATAGGCTAGTACAAGAGTTTAACATAACAATATTAATAAAAGTCACCATCTTCATGTGCCACAGGCAAGCATGTTGAGTATAGACTCATAACCCTAATCCTCATCAGAGTAACCTGCAACATCACAAGTTACAGCCACAGTGGGTCAATACATTGGAATAGTATTGGCAAGTGATACCTTAGTAGAATAGTAGTATCTAGTTTCTACATGAATTTGGCTAAGTGTAGCTTAGGCTTGCTTTGCTCAAAATAGGTTTTACCTATCAGTTGAAAACACTAAGTTTTTGTTTGGCAAAAACTCCCAAGGAACCACCAATAGAAATTGGTGAACCTTCACCCTTGTTCAACCACAAGTTTTAACTTAGAAAATTGGGTTGAGGAGATTCTTGATAGCTTTCATGTCTTGATGCTCAAATTGTCCATTACCGGGGACACGGCTAAGTACTTAGTTTCTTCCTTCTGTAGAGGTGGTGCACTTCCCCACAAGACTTGATTTTCACCAAGACAGGACCTTTCATAAGCCTTCCCTAGACCAAATGGACGTGTTCCAACCTATCACCCACTACCACCAACTGTCCAAATGGCTAAGTTATTGCAACCTATATGATCCAGGCAGAGCCCATAATGCCATGTGGCTGCACTAGAAGCTTCTTAACATTTGGCATCTTAAATCCCTTTGTTCCTGGGTGGCAATCCACAAGTGAGATACACAAGGTAAACCATAGAAATGGGCCTTGTGTAACCACTCAACCAAAAACCACCAAGCAATTACCAATCCACCCAGGTGTTTCATTCACTTAGTTGTTTTATTAAGTAAAAACATAAGTCAAAGACTTAGTAATATTTTTCCATAGCATGTATATATAATCCACCCTTGGTTGCTACTATCTAGGCTAAGCATGGCAATGGCAAGTATCTTAACTTAGATAAAATTCTAACAATTCTACAACTACCAGGATTTCCCAAGCATAGCATATAGATACTTAGTAAAAATTATCATGCAAGCCCTATAGAAAATATTTCTAATGCATAGTCAGAATATTGTGACAAAAGTATGAAGCACCACTTGCCTTGGTATCTGGGGGAGTAGAAACGATCCTCACAATAAGAATCACCACTAGCACCAAAATCTACACATAAAATGATAGCACCAAATTCACATATCAAAATAAACAAGCAAAAATATATGAATGCATGCAAATGCCATGTGATGATTTTTCCCAATTCAACAAGACAAGTAAAACAATACTGAACACTAAACTAAACATTTATACACTAATTAAACTTAATTTGATCTTTAAAACATTTTTCCAATAATTTTTATATTCAAATTAGGCCTACAAATGTCTCTGCAAAAATAACCAATTTTACAGAAGCAATTTATTAAACAAAGTGCATGGTTGTATAAAATTATTTTTCCTGATTCCAATGATATAAAATTTGCAAAATTTGGACGTGTGGATCAAAATTTATGAATTTTGCAAGTTTGAACATCTAATAGATCTAAATCCAGATTTTAAATCAAACCACAGGCCTTGCGACGCTATCTGATTGGTCGATACCATTTCGCGCGGATCAGGCTTGCACACCGTCAGATCTATATAAGATCCAGCGGCTCAGATCTGCCCGTACCTCTTCGGCCTAGCGTCTAATCTAGACCATTGGATCTATATCCAGTGGATCTAATCGTTTAGACCCTAAACCGGCGGCGCAAATGGCCAGAACGGCGGCGACGGCTCTACCGGCGATGGTGCGGTGATTCTAGCAAGGGCTGGGGGCAGTGGCGATGCTTACCGGCGTCGCAAGGTTGCGAGGAAGCTCCAGATGTTGCTGGCGTGGACAAGGGCAAGCTGTTGTGGACGTGGGAGCTCGTCGGAGTCGGGGACAGCATCGGGCTTAGGTGGACGGTGATGTTGGCGACGTTCTGATCCTCCCTAACACAAACAGAAGGCATCAGTGTGTGTGCAATGTTCAGGCGAAATCGATAGGGTCAAGGGGAAGGCACGGGGTGGTCGGGTTTTACCTAAATCTCTCGCCGGAGTTGAGCGGTGGCTCTATCGCTTGCAGGCGTGAACGGGGACAGCGGCCTGGGTCATGCGCGAACAAACGAACAGCGTAATAGGATGCACAAGGTCATAAGGAGCACGCTCGTATGAACTAGAAGGATAGGGGTGGTCAAGATCACCGGAATTTCGTCGTCGGAGTTCGTCGGCACTACGGCGGTGTAAGAGAAATTGTGGGCAGCCTGGTGGCGGAGTGGGGGTGCTGAGTGAGGGGAAATGGTCGCCGAGGGGTGGGGGTTAAGTAGCCAGATCCGGGGCGAGGATCGCGCACGTAATCTTCGGCATTTACTCGAGTTATGGCGCGGCAGTGAAGGCGGAGGAACCAGCCGGCGACGACGTGGTTGCGGGCGTGATTTGGGGAAGAAGGAGGTGAGCTGGCGAGGGTCCACCAGTCAGTGACCATTTGGGTAGCGCGGGTGCGGTGAAAAAAAACAGAGAGAGGGAGGAAAACCCGGGTGGGCTGGCTAATGGGCTGCATCTGCTGTTGGGCTTATTTGCTGGCGCCGGCCTTTTTCCATTTCTTTTGCCTTTTTATTTTTCTGATTGATTTTCCAGGAACCTTTTTCAAATGTTTTTAAAAGAGTTTGAATCCAAACACTTTCTGGATTTTGTAAAGTGAAACATGTTCATATTTGTGTATACAATACAGCTGTTCACTTAAATTTGTAATGGCCCAATGATATTTAAAAAAATAAACCTTGCTTTTATTATTCATTTAAATAGAACATGAGAATGATTTTGAATTCATATTTTTTTTGAAAACTTTGATCAAGACTGATAAACAACACTCAAACTTATGTTCAAATCTTTACTGATTAAAACAAGTATTTTCTTATTAGAAGGTAGCAATAAGGCCATTGCCTTGCTTACATAAAATAATAGACCACAAAGTTTCTGCTTTTGAAGAAATGATCCTAAAATGATTATGAATGCATGAATGATATGCAAACTTTGAAATCATGATTTTTGGGATGTTACAAGAAGATACTCGGAGGAGAGGTGAAGAAGATCCGGGGAGGGCCCGGAGAATTCGGTGGTCAAATCGACTCCGGGAGGGGCGGACGCTCCGGCGGCGGCTGGGGGCTGAGCTAGGGTTGGGGGAGGGCTGGCTGCTCTGTTTGAGCCTGGCCTCCCCGACCCAGCCCTTAAGAGGCAGAATTCGCCCAGGGCGGATAATCTGCCCCCCACTTAGGGCGGATAGTCCGCCCCCCTCTGAATTTTCTGTTAAGAACATATTCAGGCCGGAGCACCCTTGCAAAACCCCTCGCTGGTGTATAGAGGACTTGTGTGCAAGAATAGATGGTTCAAGAAGGGAAAGAAGGCTTGGGTTTAGAGCAACAAACTAAGATGGTACTACACACCCAAATTTTCAAGAACCAAATCAAACAAAAACCAAAGTTGAGTGTGTTTTCCATAAGAACAAGAAATATGCAAGAAGATCCAAAGAGAGCCATTAGAAACCAACTCTTCTCAAGGAATAGGGCGGTGTCCAAAGCCACCATGTTGGAGCGCATGGCATGACACCGCCAAGATGTATCTTGAGTTCAAAACCAATGCTCATCGATGACCCACATATCACAAAATGATATTAAGGGAAATGATTTTTCTTGCTTTCGGCATTATGGGGGGAGGGTTAGCCCAATCAATTAGGACCATACTCCCCCTATATCTATGCCCGCATCTAAACCAAATACATGAATAAGAGCAAGTGAGTGTGCAATGGTAGTCAAGCCAAGCTCCTTGAATGTATGATATTTAGCTCATTCCTCAAATAACAAAATCTTGCTTCATCAAGGGGCTTTGTGAAAATATCAGCAAGTTGGTTCTTCGTGCTCACAAAGGATAGGGCAATACCGCCACGAGCAACATGATCCCGAATGAAATGGTTGCGAATCTCAATGTGTTTTGTTCTTGTATGCTGCACGGGATTGTAAGCAATTTTGATAGCACTTTCATTGTCACATAATAGAGGCACTTTGTCACAATTGACACCATATTCCTTTGAAGTTTGCCTCATCCATAATAACTGTGTACAAGCACTTGCAGTAGCAGCATATTCAGCTTCGGCGGTTGAGAGTGAAATACAATTTTGTTTCTTTGAAGACCAACAAACTAGAGACCTGCCCAAGAATTGACATGCACCAGAAGTTGATTTTCTATCATCTTTGTCACCAGCCCAATCTGAATCAGTGTAACCACATAGAGAGAAACTTGAATCCTTGGGATACCACAACCCAAAATTTGGGGAATGAACCAAATATCTGAAGATTCGTTTGACCGCCACTAAGTGGCTTTCTTTAGGAGCGGCTTGGTACCTTGCACACACTCCAACACTTAACACGATATCAGGCCTAGACGCGCAAAGGTAAAGGAGAGAGCCGATCATGGATCGGTATACCTTTTGGTCCACGTCTTTACCCTTGGGATTGAGCTCAAGATGACACTTTGTTTGCATTGGAGTAGCAACGCCATTGAGATCCGTCATCTTGAACCACTTGAGAATGTCTTGAATGTACTTAGCTTGATTAATAAAAGTTCCCTCTCTAAGTTGTTTGATCTCGAATCCAAGAAAGAACCTCAATTCACCCATCATCGACATCTCAAACCTGTCAGTCATAAGCTTTGAAAATTCATCGTTAAAAGCTTGGTTAGTAGAGCCAAAAATAATGCCATCTACATAAAGTTGGCATACAAAAATCTCCCCATTAACCTTCTTAGTAAAAAGAGTGGGATCGATTTGCCCAACTTCGAATTCTCGGTCTAACAAAATCTCTTTAAGGTGCTCATACCACGCACGTGGGGCTTGTTTAAGGCCATAGAGCGCCTTATCGAGTTTGTAAACATGGTTCGGAAATTTGGGGTCCTCAAAACCCGGGGGCTGCTTGACGTATACCAACTCATGTAGTGGACCATTAAGGAACACACTCTTAACATCCATTTGTTGTAATTTAATATTATGATGAGCGGCATAGGCAAGAAGGATACGGATGGACTCAAGACGAGCCACAGGAGCATAAGTCTCGCCAAAATCAATTCCTTCCACTTGAGAGAATCCTTGAGCCACGCGTCTTGCTTTATTCCTTACAACAATGCCATTTTCATCTTGTTTGTTCTTGAAAATCCACTTGGTGCCGATAACATTGCGGCAATCCATGGGTTTCTCTAGAAGCTTCCAAACTTTGTTGCGCTCGAAGTTATTTAATTCTTAATGCATTTCAACAACCCAATCGGGATCTTCAAGAGCATCAAAGACCTTCTTCGGTTCAACCATGGAAATGTGAGCTTGATGATCATAGAAGCTTGCAAGTTCTCTTCTAGTAGACACGCTTCTTCGTAGATCACTAATAACCTTATCAAGAGTGTAACCCCTTAGTTCATGGTTCCGATCAGCACGAGCCTTGCGACGAGCCTCAATGTCCTTATTGTTTCTAGAAGGAGTTGATTCAATATTTGTATCCTTGTCTTGTCCACTACCTTTCCCTTGATCTTGATCTGAGTTGACAACAGGAGCTTGCTGCTGAACTTGTTCTTCAGGTCCGGATAATCCGCCCCTTGGTGGGGCCGGACTATCCAGCCTGGGAGATGAGGCACCAGTTTCCTCTTCCTGAGAATGCCTGACAGAGCTGGGAGATCCAGAGCCGGATAATCCGCCCTCGAGGGCCGGAGAATCCAGCCTGGAGTCTTCTTGGCTGTTGTCTTCTTCTTCGGATCCCCTGGGACAAGTTGGAGTGCCAGGGGCGGATTGTCCGCCCCTTGGAGGGGGCGGATAGTCTGGCCTAGGACTACCATTTTGTCCAGGAGACTGATGATCTTCAGTAGGTTGCGGTGTCGGTGCAGAGTTTTCTCCAACAGTAGGAGCTTGTTGATCTTGTGTAGATGAGGGCTCCACTTGAGTGGAGCATTGTCCTTCCCGATCCTCCACAAGGGGTTCCTCAATGGGGAGGAAAAATCCCACGCCCATTCTTCTTATGGCATCTTGGGGTATTTCAACATTTGCATCACAAACATCAACTTGCCCTACATAGGAGCCGTTATTTTCATCGAACTCCACACTACAAGATTCTTCAACAGTCCCGGTGATCTTGTTGTAGATTCTATAAGTGTGGTATTCGGCACCATAACCAACAAAAATACCTTCTAAAGCCTTGGACTCAAATTTAGACAAGCGGACACCATTAATAAGAAAGAAACACTTACACCCGAATACCCTGAAGTATGAGATGTTGGGCTTGTTACCAGTAAGTATTTCATATGGAGTCTTGTCCAAAATCTTTCGGAGGTAGAGCCGGTTCGATGAGTGACAAGCAGTGGATATGTCTTTAGCCCAAAAATTGTAAGGAGACTTGAATTCAGCCAACATTGATCTTGCCATATCCATCAAAGTCCGGTTCTTCCTCTCGGCTACACCATTTTGTTGAGGGGTGTACGCAGCGGAATATTGATGTCTAATCCCCTCTTCGCTTAGAAACTCATTCAAAGTGTAGTTCTTGAATTCGGAGCCGTTGTCACTTCTTATTGCCAAGATAGGAACATTGTGTTGACGTTGAACTTCATTGGCAAAGTCAATGATAGTTTGTTGAGTCTCACTCTTTAGCTTGAAGAAATAGACCCACGTATATCTTGAGTAATCATCAACAATGACCAAGCAATATTTCTTCCCGCCAAGACATGCATGAGAAGGAGGACCAAATAAATCCACATGAAGTAATTCCAAGATCCTCTTTGAAGACACAATAGTCTTCCTCTTGTGGGGAGAGTCATGCATTTTGCCTTCAACACAAGCCCTGCAAACACGATCTTTGGCAAAGGAGACATTGTCTTTTAGCCCAAGGATGTGGCCACCCTTGTGGAGACTTTGCAAAGTTCTCATGTTGACATGGGCTAAACGACGGTGCCATAACCAGCCCACGTCGGCCTTTCCTAAAAGGCACATCGGCCCCGAAGTGATTTTCCCCAAAAAGTCTACCACATACAGGTCATTTTCGACGTACCCAACGAAAGCGACCTTTAGAGACTTGCTCCACAAGAGTATCACCAAATCATCATCGATAAAAACAGCAAAACCCATCTTGCCAAGGGCACGAACAGAAAGAAGGTTGTAACCGAGGATCTCAACAAGCATGACGTCCACGAGAGAGATATCGTGGGCAACCACAACCTTGCCAAGACCCAATACCTAAGATTTAGACTTATCACCGTAGGAGACTGTAATATTATCATGATTTGGACGCATCTCCGTGATAATCTCCTTGCTTTCGGTCATATGACTAGTGCATCCACTATCCAGCACCCATTTCGACCCACCGGAAGCATAGCCCTGCAAGAGAATTACTGTAGAGATCCCAACCTTTAATAAGGTAGAGGTCCCTGTGTTTACAATGCTAGTCCCTAGATCAATAGCTAGCATCCACAGTTAAGATGTAATATCAAGAAACAAAGGTCATAATACATCTTTATAACTAGGAATAAAATAATTTTATTACATCTTACATAGCTCATTTGGCTATTACATTACATTGCAGCAGAATATCTATAAGCATGGGGTCCTTCATCTTCAAAGTGCCACAGGCAAACATGTTGGTTGTAGACTTGTAATCCTAATCAATCAACTTCACTAATATCAAACAAACCTGCAACATAACAAGTTACAGCCACAAGGGTCAATACATTTGAGTTGTATTGGCAAGTTTCACTACTATGTAGAAATAAGTGGATCCTAACATTACATGCATATTTGGCTAAGTAGGGTTTTAGGCTCATTTGCAGAAAGCAGTATAATTTATCCTATCTTTAAAAAATAGTTTTGATCTTTTGTCCACTTTCTGAACTCCTTGTAATCCACCAAGTGCTTCAAGTCTCTTGTTGTCACTTTCAAATTTTACTTTTAGAAATTGGAATGTCGAGATTTCCCATAGCTTCAGGCCTTAGTTGCTCAGTATTTTCCATAACCGGGGACACGGCTAAGTACTTAGATTTTTATCTTCTGCAGAAGTTGTACACTTTACCCACATGACACAATCTCATCTTGTTGCCACCAGTGGCCGCTGGATAAGTACTCACCAAGATGGAGTACTGGCAGATTGAGAATGTGACGAAGTCTTTCCATAGGAGTCCTCCCAATACACAATGCTGGCTTGTCTTCCAGGCACCAATGTAGGGTTCCAAGTTCCCACATTCTAGTTAACCTGAAGAGGCCAGTGCATGGGTCTTCCACTATGTAGTTGACTAAGCCAGTGCCCATTTAGCATGTGGCTGTACACGGAAGCCACTGTACGAGAAACATGTTCAATCTCTAAGTCCCTGGGTGGTTTTCTTCTAGTGCACAACAAAAAGAGATTGCCATATAAACATGGTTCCTCTTGTTGCCACCTTGTCCAAAACTTGAGTATCCTTGTCCACCCAGGTGATTCATTGAGTACTTGTTTTATTATATAAAACACAAGTCTTTTCAATACTTCTCATAATCTCAACATGTATCCCTTCTCAATATATATAGCAGGGCTAAGCATATTACAACTACATTGTTTTCACTAAGGAATATATAAGGGTATCCTAATAGGATTTAGCATAGCAAAATATAGTAGTCCTTGTCATGCATGTTTCAAAAATCCACTAAGTGTAATGAAAAATAGTAGGACTTGGATGATAGTGTCACTTGACTTTTTGGTAGAGGATGTTGGTTCACTTCTTGATCTTGCTAATATCACACTCTTCTAACTTCACTACAAATCAATCAAGCAAACATAGATTCAACTAGCATTCCAACCAATATTCAAACAATTCATCACACATAAAATAATAGAAACAAAGTCATCCATGCAAGCGTGCAAAAGATTGTTTTATTTGCAAATGTGGTTTCTAATAGGCTCTAAACATTATAAGGTTCAAAGTGGTCATTTACTAAAGTGGTAAAACCTATTTGCAAAAGGGTTTTATCTATAAACTATTTTTAAATCAAATCATTATTTCATGTGGTGGAAAATGTTTTTAGCAAAGCAACAATTTTATATTGTTCAACAAATAAGTTGTTAATTCACAAAACTTGGTGTTTAGGGTCAGTAGGTTTGAATCAAAACATTTTCCAAGGTTTTTCTCAAAATTCATTTCCATATCAAAATCAATATTTTTATTTGACTAGAAATGAGATAATTCAATTATTCAATCCTAATCTTCACAAAATACATTTTTAAATCCATAAGTTGGTTCCTAGGGTCAGTAGGTTCATAGCAAACCATTTTGCAAAGATTTCAATCCCAAAAATCTTTATGGAATAAATTTTATATCCTTAACAAGCATACACAAGTTTCTGCAAAAACAAACATTTTACCAGAAGCTTTTTACTAAACAAAGTGCATGGTTGTCTAGGGCTTGTTTATCTGAATTCATTGATATAAAATTTGCAAATTTGGACGTGTGGATCAAAAGTTATGCAATTTACAAGTTTGCAATTTAATCAGATTCTAAATTCTGTTTTAAACGAAACTAGTGCCACGCGGCGTGATATTATTGGCTGATACCGCTTCGGGTGGATTGAGCTCTTTGAACCTCTGGATCTCATTTAAATCATATAGCTCAGATGCGCTCATACCCCTTCGTCTAAATCTATTCCTAGCTGCAGGATTTACATCTAACGGTCACAGACGCTGGGTCAAAGTTTGGCGGCGCTGCGCGGCGGCGAGCGGCGGAGCACGCTCTGGCGGTGGCGTCGCGGTGATTCCAGGAAGCAAAGAAGACAGGGAAACAGCTCACCGTGTTCGCATGGTCGAGGTGAATCTCGAGGTGGCGCTGGCTTGGCGAGGGGCGCTCGGGGCTGCAGCCAATTCCTCGCCGGAGTAGCTACGAGCGGAAGGTGGTTCTGTTTGATGACGGGGGCGACGTTGTGGTTCACCCCAAGGCAAAACAAAGGCACGGTCAGATGCGTACAGTCCTGGGGATCTTAGGAGTATCAGTAGGGAGGCTCGGGGTGGTCGGCTCTTACCAGGAAAGCTCGTCGGAGGCGAGACAGACGGCGGTGGCGAGTTGAGGTCGTCCTTGCCGATGCTAGGGAACGCGCGCGGGCGAGTGGAACACACAGAAAGGTACACCTGGAGGTGGAGGACAAGATTGTGTGTAGTGGAAGGCGAGGGGTGGTGAGGTATGGCCGGAATTCACTGGAGAAGCTCGTCGGAGCAGTGGCGGTGCAAGGGGAATTCAGGGTAGCCTATGGGCGGAGGGGAGGAGCTGTCTGGGGGAAAAGAGAGAGGGGAGAGGGGCGATTTAATGGGAGTATTCACTGCGAGGAATTAAGGCCGTCTTCAACGCGTATTCATCGCCGGAATTACTCGCTGCAACGGCAGGGCGAGTTCACCGCGGGGAGGAAGAAGGTGACGTGGGCGTGGGGTCGTCTGGCAGTGAGAGAGAGAAGGGTGCGGTGGGGTCCTGCTGTCTGCGACTGTGCGGGTGTGAGTTCGAGTGGAAAACGATTCGCGCGTGGGGGGTTTAATTGGGCTGGAGCTGGGCTGCTGGGCCTGCTTAGTTGGGTTGCTGTTTGTTTCCCTCTTTTTTTTGTACTGAATCTTTTTCTTTTTCCATTTAGTTTTCTGTTTTGAAATTCATTCCAACAATTCAAACAACAAATGGTTTCAAACTTTTGCCAAGCTTTGTATTGATTTTAGTTCTGTTAACTAACACAAACCAAAGTCCAAAATAAAATAATGTTTTTATTCTTTTAGGATCTATTTAAATAATTAAATAATAGACCTTAGTTATTAATTCAAATAGGATTTGTTTTATTAAAATCTCTATTTTGAAAGCTAAATAATATCCAACCCAAATCAGTAGGTTTTATTTGAAAATACAAAACACTTGGATCATTTATTTAAAATAAAAAAACAAGTTTTAGTGTTTAATTAAAACGGGAAAACCTTTACTTTAATAAAATTGGGTATTAATAAATCCTCATTATTTTATTTAAATAGACCTTTATATTTTTAATTAAAACAAAATATTTTATTTCAAAAACTTCGCCAAGGTTTAATTTGGCTTTATAAAAATAGTCCTTATTTAAATTTCTACCCTTTTCATTTGAAAACCAAATCTTTTTATTAAAAGATTCAAAAATAGTAATTTCACATATTTAATATTTTCTTTATTAATTGTTTATCTTTTCAAATCGCTTTAGGATTTGTTTGATCAAAAATAGGTTTGAAGGTTTCCAATTGGAATCAAGAGTTTCTTCTCACCCTGAAAATCAACAAAGTTTTATTTTATTCATTTATTTTTCACATAACAAGATTTGGAAAACCTTGGGATGTGACAGGCTACCACCCTTAAAATAAATCTCGTCCCGAGATTTGGGAAGGCTAGGGTTACAAGTAGGCTCAAAGCATCTAGGGTACTACCACCCTTAAAAATTTTCCAACTAAATTATATTTTGGCCTGCTTGGGATCTTGGGAAAACTTCTCTGGGCAAACATCTGCATAGTGTCCTTTGTTTCCACACTTGAAACATGTGACAAGGCTGAGATCCTTCATAGTCTTGTTTATCTTGTGCTTCATCTTTTCTGGACAGTTGCTTGCATAGTGCCCTTGGTTACCACAATTGTAACATGTGATAAGATTGAGTTCTTCACGTATCTCTTGTGGGCAGGTTGCTACATAATGCCTAGCTCTTTGAAGTTGTTGCACCATACTTGGCCAATCTCCTTATACTTATTCTTCTCTGGACATTCACTGGCATAGTGTCCCATTTCTTTACAATGATTACATTGGCTTTTGTCCTTCTTTTTCTTGGGTTTCTCCAAAGCTAGGAGTGCTTCTAGTTCATGTTCTTCATATGTTATCTCATAGGTAGGAATGTCTACTGGTTTCTTTGACCTTCTATTGCTCCTTGGATAATTCATATGCTTCTTCTTTGGTCCTTTAAATTGGGTCGTATTGCATGGAGGCACAAGTGGAGATTTTCCTTTGTCCTCATCCTTCTTGGTTGACTTAGCTCCCTCTTGATAGTTTGCAATCAGTTGTTGCACTCCACCTTGTTTCCTTTGTTCAACTATGGAATAGATGGGGCATTGGATGGGGACATGATTATTTCCTTCACATAAGTAACAAGTAGCTTGAGAGGTGGGACATTAGCCAACTGGATGTTTCTCTTCACAGTTGGGGCATTGATCTCCATGCTCCTTGGAAGTGTGATCCTTGTCTCCACAAATATTGCAAGCTTGGGTTCCTTCTAGAATAACATCTTTGTCATTCTTGTTGTCACAAACTCCTTTGGAAGAGTTGCTTTCCATGTTGATCATTTGATATGTCACCTTATGCAACAATTGGGCTTGGGTTTCAAAAAACCCTTTCATGGTTGGATCTTCCCCACTGGTGTTGGCTATGAATTGAGCTGTCACTTGGTTCAACTGGTTTTGGGTGGCTATAAGTTCTCTCATATTGTCCTCTTGGCTGTTGTTGTTGTCATCAACCTTGATGTTGGAGTCTCTTGGAGTAGTCATCTGTTTGGGTTGAATTTAGAATAGGCAAAATATCTCTAAGGAAATAATTCTAATCACACACTTCACAATTCACACAAACAATGTGCAAGCAATCATAAACAAACACTCCTTTCAAACACAAGTTTCCAAGCATATTCTTAGGCAACCAAAAATATTTTTGTTACACCACATAAGTTGGTGGGTTTGGCTTAAACTAAATATGGTGGTCCATCTATATGGTTCACTTGTGATCTTTCAATCCTTCTTGGTTGATTCTTCTTGCTTGAGATCATGGTTTCCTTGGGAAATCTCTTGGTCACCAAACTTCAAAGGTGATGATGGCTCCTTCTAATTTGTGTTTCCTTAGTCTCCAAATCTTGAGCAAGATTTCTTGTCTCACTTGTCCTTAGTGATATCCAAGGTTGAAGTCCTTGGTGAAAATGCTGAAGATGTTGAAGTCATTAGAGTTGATGAAGTCCTTAGCTCATGGTGAAGTCTTTGGCCATGGGGTAGGCTTTGTCCATCAAGTTTGAAATAGATGAGATGTAGAATCCAAAACCAAAATGGTTGAGGGAAAGAGTTTACAAGATTGTTTGTATATAAGTTTTGGAACAAATACAACTCCTATTTTCCTAAGGGGTTTTGTCCAATCCTAGGGTTACAAATCCTACAGGCAACACAATGCTCTGATACCATCTGTAGAGATCCCAACCTTTAATAAGGTAGAGGTCCCTGTGTTTACAATGCTAGTCCCTGGATCAATAGCTAGCATCCACAGTTAAGATGTAATATCAAGAAACAAAGGTCATAATACAGCTTTATAACCAGGAATAAAATAATTTTATTACATCTTACATAGCTCATTTGGCTATTACATTACATTGCAGCAGAATATCTATAAGCATGGGGTCCTTCATCTTCAAAGTTCCACAGGAAAACATGTTGGTTGTAGACTTGTAATCCTAATCAATCAACTTCACTAATATCAAACAAACCTGCAACATAACAAGTTACAGCCACAAGGGTCAATACATTTGAGTTGTATTGGCAAGTTTCACTACTATGTAGAAATAAGTGGATCCTAACATTACATGCATATTTGGCTAAGTAGGGTTTTAGGCTCATTTGCAGAAAGCAGTATAATTTATCCTATCTTTAAAAAATAGTTTTGATCTTTTGTCCAATCTTTCTGAACTCCTTGGAATCCACCAAGTGCTTCAAGTCTCTTGTTGTCACTTTCAAATTTTACTTTTAGAAATTGGAATGTCGAGATTTCCCATAGCTTCAGGCCTTAGTTGCTCAGTATTGTCCATAACCGGGGACACGGCTAAGTACTTAGATTTTTATCTTCTGCAGAAGTTGTACACTTTACCCACATGACACAATCTCATCTTTTTGCCACCAGTGGCTGCTGGATAAGTACTCACCAAGATGGAGTACTGGCAGATTGAGAATGTGACGAAGTCTTTCCATAGGAGTCCTCCCAATACACAATGCTGGCTTGTCTTCCAGGCACCAATGTAGGGTTCCAAGTTCCCTCATTCTAGTTAACCTAAAGAGGCCAGTGCATGGGTCTTCCACTATGTAGTTGACTAAGCCAGTGCCCATTTAGCATGTGGCTGTACACGGAAGCCACTGTACGAGAAACATGTTCAATCTCTTAGTCCCTGGGTGGTTTTCTTCTAGTGCACAACAAAAAGAGATTGCCATATAAACATGGTTCCTCTTGTTGCCACCTTGTCCAAAACTTGAGTATCCTTGTCCACCCAGGTGGTTCATTGAGTACTTTTTTTATTATATAAAACACAAGTCTTTTCAATACTTCTCATAATCTGAACATGTATCCCTTCTCAATATATATATAGCAGGGCTAAGCATATTACAACTACATTGTTTTCACTAAGGAATATATAAGGGTATCCTAATAGGATTTAGCATAGCAAAATATAGTAGTCCTTGTCATGCATGTTTCAAAAATCCACTAAGTGTAATGAAAAATAGTAGGACTTGGATGATAGTGTCACTTGCCTTTTTGGTAGAGGATGTTGGTTCACTTCTTGATCTTGCTAATATCACACTCTTCTAACTTCACTACAAATCAATCAAGCAAAAATAGATTCAATTATCATTCCAACCAATATTCAAACAATTCATCACACATAAAATAATAGAAACAAAGTCATGCATGCAAGCATGCAAAAGATTGTTTTATTTGCAAAGGTGGTTTCTAATAGGCTCTAAACATTATAAGGTTCAAAGTGGTCATTTACTAAAGTGGTAAAACCTATTTGCAAAAGGGTTTTATCTATAAACTATTTTTAAATCAAATCATTATTTCATGTGGTGGAAAATGTTTTTAGCAAAGCAACAATTTTATATTGTTCAACAAATAAGTTGTTAATTCACAAAACTTGGTGTTTAGGGTCAGTAGGTTTGAATCAAAACATTTTCCAAGGTTTTTCTCAAAATTCATTTCCATATCAAAATCAATATTTTTATTTGACTAGAAATGAGCTAATTCAGTTATTCAATCCTAATCTTCACAAAATACATTTTTAAATCCATAAGTTGGTTCCTAGGGTCGGTAGGTTCATAGCAAACCATTTTGCAAAGATTTCAATCCCAAAAATCTTTATGGAATAAATTTTATATCCCTAACAAGCATACACAAGTTTTTGCAAAAACAAACATTTTACCAGAAGCTTTTTACTAAACAAAGTGCATGGTTGTCTAGGGCTTGTTTTTATGAATTCATTGATATAAAATTTGCAAATTTTGAACGTGTGGATCAAAAGTTATGCAATTTACAAGTTTGCAATTTAATCAGATTCTAAATTCTGTTTTAAACGAAACTAGTGCCACGCGGCGTGATATTATTGGTTGATACCGCTTCGGGTGGATTGAGCTCTCTGAACCGCTAGATATCATTTAAATCATACGGCTCAGATGCGCTCATACCCCTTCGTCTAAATCTATTCCTAGCCGTAGGATTTACATCTAACGGTCACAGACGCTGGGTCAAAGTTTGGCGGCGCTGCGCGGCGGCGAGCGGCGGAGCACGCTCTGGCGGTGGCGTCGCGGTGATTCCAGGAAGCAAAGAAGACAGGCAAACATCTCACCGTGTTCGCGTGGTCAAGGTGAAGCTCGAGGTGGCGCTGGCTTGGCGAGGGGCGCTCGGGGCTGCAGCCAATTCCTCGCCGGAGTAGCTGCGAGCGGCAGGTGGTTCTGTTTGATGACGGGGGCGACGTTGTGGTTCACCCCAAGGCAAAACAAAGGCACGGTCAGATGCGTACAGTCCTGGGGATCTTAGGAGTATCAGTAGGGAGGCTCAGGGTGGTCGGCTCTTACCAGGAAAGCTCGTCGGAGGCGAGACAGACGGCGGTGGCGAGTTGAGGTCGTCCTTGCCGACGCTAGGGAACGCGCGCGGGCGAGTGGAACACACGGAAAGGTACGCCTGGAGGTGGAGGACAAGCTTGTGTGTAGTGGAAGGCGAGGGGCGGCGAGGTATGGCTGGAATTCACTGGAGAAGCTCGTCGGAGCAGTGGCGGTGCAAGGGGAATTCAGGGCAGCCTATGGGCGGAGGGGAGGAGCTGTCTAGGGGAAAAGGGAGAGGGGAGAGGGGCGATTTAATGGGAGTAGTCACTGCGAGGAATTAAGGCCGTCTTCAACGCGTATTCATCGCCGGAATTACTCGCTGCAATGGCAGGGCGAGTTCACCGCGGGGAGGAAGAAGGTGACGTGGGCGTGGGGTCGTCTGGCAGTGAGAGAGAGAAGGGTGCGGTGGGGTCCTGCTGTCTGCGACTTTGCGGGTGTGAGTTCGAGTGGAAAACGATTCGCGCGTGGGGGGTTTAATTGGGCTGGAGCTGGGCTGCTGGGCCTGCTTAGTTGGGTTGCTGTTTGTTTCCCTCTTTTTTGTACTGAATCTTTTTCTTTTTCCATTTAGTTTTCTGTTTTGAAATTCATTCCAACAATTCAAAGAACAAATGGATTCAAACTTTTGCCAAGCTTTGTATTGATTTTAGTCCTGTTAACTAACACAAACCAAAGTCCAAAATAAAATAATGTTTTTATTCTTTTAGGATCTATTTAAATAATTAAATAATAGACCTTAGTTATTAATTCAAATAGGATTTGTTTTATTAAAATCTCTATTTTGAAAGCTAAATAATATCCAACCCAAATCAGTAGGTTTTATTTGAAAATACAAAACACTTGGATCATTTATTTAGAATAAAATAACAAGTTTTAGTGTTTAATTAAAACGGGAAAACCTTTACTTTAATAAAATTGGGTATTAATAAATCCTCATTATTTTATTTAAATAGACCTTTATATTTTTAACTAAAACAAAATATTTTATTTCAAAAACTTGGCCAAGGTTTAATTTGGCTTTATAAAAATAGTCCTTATTTAAATTTCTACCCTTTTCATTTGAAAACCAAATCTTTTTATTAAAAGATTCAAAAATAGTAATTTCACATATTTAATATTTTCTTTATTAATTGTTTATCTTTTCAAATCCCTTTAGGATTTGTTTGATCAAAAATAGGTTTCAAGGTTTCCAATTGGAATCAAGAGTTTCTTCTCACCCTGAAAATCAACAAAGTTTTATTTTATTCATTTATTTTTCACATAACAAGATTTGGAAAATCTTGGGATGTGACAATTACTTCTTGGTTTTAGGTACCCATTTTTCAATTGGTCCTTTCATGTTAGTAACAAGGGTCTTTGCAACCCAAATAGACCAAGCAATATATTCATCAAAGGGACCGTCATAATAAGCATAAACATCGCCATAATCATCACAAAAGAGTTCATAATTTGGATTGTGAGACCATGCAAAACCAATATTGTTAGTTTTGTCCTTTGTGACATTCTTCTCAGTGGTGCTTGTCTTTGTACATTCTTGGTCTTGTTCTTCTTGTTTTTCCTTTTCTTGGACTTGGTGACATACCCAAGTCCCTCTTTACCAAGATTTGACCTTTGCTTACCAAGAACTTCATCACGAACACCCTTATCCTTGGGAGTGATGTCCTTGACAAATTCTTCTACCACACTAGCATTTTCCTTGTGACTATATGTTGAATTGGATGTGCTAGGAACATCATACTTGGCCAATCGAATTTGGAGCTGATCATGTGACTCATTGAGAATGGAGAAATCGCTTTTCAACGCCTTGTGAGCGTTGTCAAGTTTCTCCAATTCCTCGGAGAGTCTATCATGAGCAGCCCCAAAGTCAATCTTTTCCTTCTTTATCTTCTTTGCTTTGATGACTGCATTGTCACGTTCCTTAACAAGTTTGGCCACTATTTCTTCATGTGACTCCTCAAGGGACTCAAGACTCTTCTTCAAGTGCATTTTTTAAGGATGCAATTTCCATTGCATCCTCCCTTTCAATTCTGCCCTTTTCTTCGAGGAGAGCTTCATTGGGCAAGCTGGTCCATAAGAGCTTCAAAACATATTTTGTGATCACCTTGCAAGTTAGTGAAGAAATAGTCCAAAGCAATAATCTCTTCTTTAACCTTAAGACTAGTAGGATCATCCATGTCAATCATAGCCTTAGGAAAAGAAGAGTTCGAAGAAGTTACCTCGGAGCTTCTTGCCATGAGACAAGTAGCATTCTTGTTGATGATGTTTTTGTTCGGAGAGTCGAAGAGAGATGTTGATGTAGATGTGGTGGCTATAGCATCCACCTCTTGAGATCTATCATCCTCGTCCTCATCGTCACTTCCCAAAGAATATTCTTCTTGAGCCACTAGAATAATCTTTGGTTGCTTCTTGAAGGGAGGATTCTTCTTTACAAACTATTTCTTGCGTGGAGCCTTTGACTTGTCTTTGAAAATAAGTCTTCCTCCATTATCTTCCCTACTTTGATATGGACACTCAGCTACAAAGTGCATCCGGTCACCACAGTTGAAACATGTTCTCAGCTTGGGACTATTTTCCTTTCTTCCATAGGCTCCACTCTTGCGTTCTAGTTCAGCTTTAGCCTTGGCTGGATCTTTCCAAAAGTTTCTAGCATAAAGAGCCAGGTATTGTCCGTGGATACTTTTTGTATCCTTGGGACAGTCCATACCTTCTATGGCATATTCATCATGATCAACCACACTAGTCTTCAAGGCCATGTTGACCCCCTTTTGCATCCCCATAGCTCGTGCACGAGCATCTTCGACATTCTTCGCAGCCACTTTGAAAGCGTCCATTTCTTGAATTACCTCATTGGATGTCATGAGGTGGTAATTATGCCTACCTTGGATACTTTTCAAATCCGTGGGCTCAAATGGCATAAGAGCACTGACATACTTGCGCTTGATCCATGCATCATCAACATGAGCGGCATCATGGTTTCTAAAAGTTGTGGCTATTGCCTTGAGCCTCCTATACATGTCCTCGTGGTTTTCTCCATCCAACATATAGAATCCTTCAACTTCATTGCTCAAAGCATCATATATATTCCTTCTCATACTTTCATTTCCAATAAAGAGCTCGGTGAGAGCATCCCAAGCTTCCTTAGTTGTACTAAGATGCTAAATGTGTGGCATATCTTTGTCACCCACACCAAGTTGTATCATGTGTAGAGCTGTAGCGTTGAGTTGGCTATCGACAACTTCTCTTCTTGTGAGATTGTTGGGGTTTCCAACATGAAGACCATTTTCAATGATTTTCCACAACTCAATGGAGGAACTGCACACTAGACTTCATCAAAAATTGCCATTGAGTAAAAGTAGATGTTGAAAGTTTGGGTGGATCACCCCTATTATGTATATGTGGGTGAGGGATAGGTGGATCAGGATAATACACATGAGTAACCTCATTGTATCCATCCTTAACACTATCTTTTTTGAGGAGGAGCTCTTGCTAGTGTCATCACCAACCACTTCGTTATCTTTGGAATCGGTTTTACCCGTTTCCTTGGATTGCGGAGTGGTAGCCTCAGAGTTAGATGGAGGTGATGCTGCGGATGTGGAGAGACGCATTATCAATTGACGCATCTATTCCATCTTAGCCTCCATTGAACTCACCAAGGTTGTTTCCAACGTCTTGAGATCGTTCATGGTGACTACCTCCGGAGCATCACTCCCATCTACCTTGGAACCCATACTTCTCTTAGGTGGTTAAGCCCAAAATAAGAGTCGGGGCTCTGATACCAATTGAAATGGATCGTATGGGCACCTAGAGGGGGGGTGAATAGGTGCTACCCAATTTTTAGTACTTTTTCAATTTTAGTCTTGACACAAAGTAAATTCTCTAGATATGTAACTACAAGAATTTCCCTATATGCAAACCTAGCTACTAAGCACGTAAAGAGAGGAGCGAGGGAACCGTAGTGGAGCACGCGGAGACACATGGATTTGTTTTACCGCAGTTCCTTCCTTGTTAAGGGAAGTACATCTGCGTTGGAGGGGTGGGAAGTTCTAAGACCACCACGCCACAATAGTCCTCACCCTATTCTCCGATGGATCTCGCCACGAGAGGCCTGATCCACCTTCTCCACTATTGGTACCCTTCGAGGAAGGAACTGGTGCCTTTTACAACGCTACCGGGGCACACACCCACAACTGAATTGGGGGCTCCCGAGATGACAACAAGCTGTCATAAGAACAAGGTTTATCAATATAAACAAAACAAGGATCTAGGTATTTGCAAGAAATACTAGATCGGTGATTCTCCAAATGAATGGAAAGGAGATGAAGCGCTTGATTGCTGATGATGAAGATCGAGTTCTCCTCCTTCGATTCCCCCAAGGGACGGGGCCTTTGGGTGGATCTAGGTGGATCTCTCTTGGATGAAGGTTGCAGATCAGATCTTGACTTTTTCGAATGAACCAAGCAATCTGGCAGGAGGGGGAAGGCTGGCTTAAATACCCCGTGCACAGGTCTGGCTGTTGAACAAGTTTGGGGGCGGATTATCCGCCCCCCACTAGGGGCGGACTATCCGCCCTCTAGGAAAACTGCGCCCCTAGGGCGGGTATTTCGGGGAGAAAATCCTCCCCCTCTCTGGGGCTGGCGCCTGCAGAACTTTATGAAGACTTTGGGAGGGGCGGATTAGCCGGCCCCCTCCAGGGGCGGATTATCCGGCGTGGCCGGAAAGTCCGGCCGAAACTCCGCCCCCTCTCTGGGGCTTGCGCCTTGGAAGTGAACATGAAGGGCGGATTATCCGGCCCTCCTGAGGGGAGGATTATCTGGCGGGGCCAGAAAATCCGGCCGAAATTCCGCCCCCCTTCTGGGGCTTGCGCCTATCTGGGAAAAGGGTGGGGCGGATTATCCGCCCCCCAAAGGCAGATTCCTTTTCTGTTTATCTTTAGAGAGAGATGCAACACTTCAACACACATTAAATAATCCTTGATATTGTTATCTAACACACAAAAAACTAGGTATTATAAAATGTTCTTTCACCCTGCCGGAGGGGAGATCATCCCGGAGGCTTTCTTCTCTGGTATGAAGCGTGAGTAGTTCCACCTTGGATTACGGGTCCATGTAGTAGTTAGATGGCTGTATCTCCTCCTTGTGATTTCATGTATAGATCTTGTGAGCTCCATTCATGATCAAGATCTAATCTATTTGTAATCATGCATGTTGTGTTTGCGGGGATCCGATGGATATTGAGATTACTATGTCAGATTGATTAATGGTTTTGTCTATTTGATACTATCATGTCTGTGTTGTTTGTGATCTTGCATGCTCTCCGTTGTTAGTAGCTATCTTGGCCAAGTACTTGCTAGTGACTCGAAGATGGGGTATTTATGCTCGATAGTGGGTTCATGCCTCTAGTTTCCGAGGGAAGTGACAGAAATCTCTTCGGTTGTAGATGTGCTGTTGCCACTAGGGAGAAAACAACGGTCTCTTGTTCATGGAACAAGTGGATTATTTACCTTACACACTTTGCTTAAATCAGTTGTCTGTTGCTTGCAACTTAATACTGGAGGGGGTTCAGACGATAACCTAAAGGTGGACTTCTAGTCATAGATGCAGTTGGATGGCGATGTATATTTTTGTATTGCCTAATTGAATCTCATAGGAAATTTTTGTCTGGTATTGCATTGTTATTCCTTGCTCAGTTCTTGTCAATTGCCCTGCTGTAATTTGTTTACCTTTCATGCCATGTTGATCTAAGGAGAGCACCTCTAGTGAACTATGGACCCTGGTCCAATCTTTACCATTGATGCATCTTCCACTGTTACTTGTTTACTTGCTGCAAACCATTACCTTCCACACCATACAATTAATCCTTTGTTACAGCAACCGGTGAGATTGACAACCTCACTGTTAGTTGGGGAAAAGTCTTGAGTTTGTGTTGTGTAGGTTTCCGCGTTGCTTGCAACACCTGTGTGACTTTTCCTTCCTCCTACTGGTTCGATAACCTCGGTTTCTTACTGAGGGAAGACTTGCTGCTGTGCTGCTTCACACCTTGCTCTTGGGGTTCCCAACAGGCTCCACATCAACTGAGCCATCAACAAGTTTTCTGGAGCCGTTGCCAGGGAATTAAAGAAGCAGAAGCTCCCACGTCAACAACACCCCAGTCAATAGTATTCTCTTTGTTATTGATATTAAAAGTTACTTTTCCTTGGTTACAATTGATGATAGCACCTGCAGTATTAAGAAAAGGTCTCCAAAGAATAATGGACATATTATCATCTTCGGGCATTTCAAGCACAATAAAATTAGTTAATATCAAACAATTATGAGCCACTTGAATAGGAACATCCTCACATATACCAACAGGGATAGTATCAGACTTATCATCCATTTGCAAAAATATATCAGTTGGTATCAATTTTTCTAGTTGAAGTCTCTTGTAGAGAGAAAAAGGCATAACACTAACTCCAGCTCCCAGATCACACAAAGCAGTTCTAACATAATTATTTTTAATAGAGCAAGGAATAGTTGGAATCCTTGGATCCCCAAGATTCTTTGGAACCTTACCATTGAAGGAATAATTAGCAAGCAAAGTGGAAATTTCCTCATTAGGAATCTTCCATTTGTTAGAGATAATATCCTTCATAAACTTTGAATAAGGAGGAAATTTAATAGCACCAGTCAAAGGAATTTGCAAAAAGAAAGGTTTCATCCACTCACAAAACTTGTTATAGTGTTCTTCTTCCTTTGACTTGTGTTTCTTATCAGGGAAAGGCATTGGTTTTTGAACCGAAGGCTCTCTTTCACTACCATGTTTATTAGCAACAAAATCTTCCTTAGTGTACTTAGTATTCTTAGTGTGCCTTTCAGGTTCCTCTTCAATTTCTTCCTTAGCAGGAGCATCATTTTTATCATTACCACTTTCAGTTTCAGCATCAGAGATAGATATACTATTAGGATCTATAGCAGGTTCAGAAGATTCTACAACCGTTTTATGTTTCTTTTTCTTTCTCTTAGAAGAAGTACCTCTATTTTCAGCTTGTTGAGAATCCTGCTCAATTCTTTTAGGATGTTCCTTAGGATATAAAGGATCCTGAGTGGCAACACCACTCCTAGTTCTAATTTCATAAGCATGTTTTTCTCTAGAAGCATTAACTAGCAAATCAATTTGTACTTTAGCAAGTTTATCAATTTGAGTTTGAACCATTTGAAAATGTTTAATAATAATTTTAACATCATTGGAGGTTCTTTCCACAATATCTTTCAACTCATTAATAGCTCTAGAGTTTTCCATTAAATGATTCTGCACATGCTTATTAAAATTACCTTGTTTAGCAATAAAGATATCAAATTCCTATAAGCATTGACCAGGAGGTTTAGAATAAGGAATATCACCTTCATCAAAATGTTGGAGAGAGTGTACCTCAATAGTGGATGAGTGGGAAATTGGCTTACATAATTCTTCTATAGGAGGTAAATTCTTCACATCTTCAGATTTAATACCCTTCTCCTTAAGACATTTCTTAGCTTCCTTCATCACTTCATCATTTAGTTCAATCACTCCCCTCTTCTTGGGTGTTGGTGTTGGGGTTGGCTCAAGCACAGTTGGTTTAGGTGTAGTTGGCTCAGGTGTAGTCCAATCATCATAATTCTTGCTTATTTTAGCCATTAATTCCTCATCTTCTTTAGGAGTTCTTTTCCTGAAAACACAATCAGCTCAACTATCCAGGTATGTCCTAGATTCATCAGTTAGTCCATTATAATATATATCAAGAAGCTCATTTTTAGGTAATGGACATACAGGATGTGCATGAATCAAAGCACAAAACCTTGCCCATGATTCAGGCAATTTCTCCTCTTCTCCCTGTTTAAAATCAAAAAAATTCTACAAAATAGCATGTCGAGCACTAGGAGGGAAATATTTCTGAAAGAAAGTAGCAATCAAGCAATCAGGGCTATCAATGGATCTAGGAGGTAAATTATTAAACCAAGCTTTAGCTTCTCCTTTTAGTGAAAAAAGGAAAATTTTAGCACAAAGTAGAAAGCTCAGTCATAGTAGAAAGCTCAGTCATAGTAGAAAGCTTAGTCATATGTGCTACAACACTTTCATTTTCAGTCCCACAAAAAGGTTCTTTCTCAACAATGGTTATGTAGGATAAATCAAGAGAAAAATCATAATCTTTATCTTTAATGTTTATGGGAGATGTGGCAAACTTAGCATCAGGAAATAGTTTAGGTCCAATAGTACGTCTCTCAATAAGACTCTTAATAGAACTTGCACCATGCGTGTTTCGACATTCTTCAATAAATTCATCAGTCATTTCAATATAACCATCATTAAGATCATAGCTCTCTCTAGACTCAGGTGAACTAATAGGTGTAGTAGTATCTTCATTAGGAGTGTCAGTGTTTCCCAATATAGTTTTAGCAATAGTAACATCTAGGAAAGGACCTAATGAACCACTCTCATCAAGCATAGTAGAAGTAACATCATGAGCATCAGAAGCAATTTCAGATTCAGTGCTAGTAGCAGTGTGTGCAACATGTGTATGTGCTGGTAGTGTAAGGAGCTTACTCATAACAAATGGTGAATCAAGAGCAGCAGAGGTGTTCAGAATTGTACCTCTTCTTGTAGTGGATGGTAAAATAGGAACTTTTCCACCACGAGTTTTACCCATGATGAAAGGATAGCATCGAACAATAATAATTCCAAGTGAACTTAATAAATAAAGCTATTCTCCACGGCAACGGCGCCAGAAAATAGTCTTGATGACCCACAAGTATAGGGGATCGCAACAGTCTTCGAGGGTAGTGAAGCCCAATTTATTGATTCGACACAAGGGGAGCCAAAGAATATTTATAAGCCTTAACAACTGAGTTGTCAATTCAGCTGCACCTGGAAATAGTCTTGCTCATAGTAGTTTATCAGTAGCAATAGTTTTGTAGTAGAAATAGAAAAGTAATAGCAGTAGTAAAATAAAGGCAGTAGTAACAATAGTAGTAAACAACAGGATTTGAGTGCGGTAGGCATAGGGATGGATGGACGGGCGTTGCATGGACAAGACTATTCATGTAATATCAAGATCTAGGGAATCTGTAGATAAATAAGATAAAACATCCAAGTACTAAATAATCATAGGCATGTGTTCCATATATAGTCATGCGTTCTCGCAATGAGAACTTGCACGACATCTTTTGTCCTGCTAGCCGGTTGCAACGGGGCCTCTAGGGAATATACTGAAGATGCTCCTTTTAATAGAGCACCAGAGCAAAGCATTAACACTCCATGAACACACGTGATCCTCACATCACAGCCATCCCCTCCGGTTATCCCGATTTCTGTCACTTCGGGGCCTCGGGTTCCGAACAATGATATGTGTATACAACTTGCAGGTAAGATCACAAACAATAATAACATCATGAATCAATAACATGTCCAGATCTAAGATCATGGCACTCGGGCCCTAGTGACAAGCATTAAACATAGAAAGTTGAAACAATGTCAAAAAGCACTAACAATAGATACTAGGCACCATGCCCTAACAATATTAGGCAATTAAATGATAGATCTCATCCAATCCCTACCATCCCCATAGCCTACAGCGGGGGATTACTCACTCATGGATGGGGGAAACATGGATGGTTGATGGAGAGACGTTGGTGATGATGATGGAGATGATCTCCTCCAATTCCCCATCCTGGCAGGGTGCCAGAACGGAGTTTCTGGTTCCAAATCATGGTGGTGGCGCAGTGGAACTCTATCTGGAAAAACGTCGAACCCCCATTGTGTTTTTAGGTCAGAGGGCTTATGTAGGCGGAAGGAGAGGTCAAGGGGGTGCCCGAGGTGGCCACACCACCCTCTGGTGCGGCCTGGCCTGGCCCGCGCCACCAGGTGGTGTGGGCCCCTCGTGGCCCTTCTCCGTCTCGTCTTCTGGCTCCGTGAGTCTTCTGGTAAAATAGGAGTTTTGCGATATTTTCCGGGATTTTTCCTGAAAGTTGATTTCCTGCACAAAAACTAGACACCAAAGCAATTCTGCTAAAAACAACATCAATCCGTGTTAGTTGTATCCAAATCACACAAATTAGAGGAGAACAATAGTAATAGTTTTTGGGAAAGTAGATACGTTTTAGACATATCATACACCTCCATTTATATAAAGGGTTGCCCATGGGTGGGATTAAACACAACAATTGAGATATTTTCTAAGGCATTTTTCTTAGAGAATTCTTTCCTCTCTCTTGTTGCCTTTGCAGTGACACGACCCCAAGAAAGGACTGTACATGCAAAGAAAATAACTCCGCAGAACGTCTTTGTGCTGCAGTGATTCCGGCTAGGAGATCTACTTTCGCAACCTCAACAGGGATCAGAGATCGGGAGTCATCGTCTTGCACCATATGTCTGCAAAACCTCAGAGGTGCTACCATTAGTGGCGCCAGAGCATCGTACGAGGACCTAGACAAGGGGTGACTTGTGATGAGCTTCGTGAACTTGAGGTCGAATGGGTATGACTACATCACCCACGTTCCCGCATGAGCGTTATACTCTTACGGTCTACAAGGGTATGTTACTGATGTCTCCCTCCATTACTGCATTACTTCCTAGATAGATCTTGGGCGTTCCAACATAGTAAACTTTTTGTTTTCTTCCACGAAACCCCTTCATCTTGTATCTTGGTGCTACCTCCTTCTTCCTTGGGAAGTGTTACATGCACAATATCGGGTTCCCATGGTGTTCTCAAAATAATAAAAATAATAATCAAGTTGGAACCTAGTAGAGATAACAAAACACAAAAGTAATAGCAACAAAGTCTAACTTTCTTCCTATGTATCGGCATTTTGTATATGAATGAATCATAGCAAATAGAATTTTTCCCATGCATATTAACAGTAGTTACTTGGAACTTATAATTCTTAGTAACATAAAGAGGACAATTATCACCTCCTCTTTCATAATAGTTGCAAGCATTGAAAGTACATTCAACAATATAACCATTAAAAGCATGCAACTTTGTAAAATTTGTCATATAGTGAGGATCATCGTAATTATCATATTATTCAATGGCATGCTTTCGACCTTCAAAATAGTTGCTATTACAATCTTCAATCTTAATGTCATGGTTTCAATGAGAATTTTCAACAAAAGGTATATGCAAACCACATATGTACTTCCTAGAAAGTCCATATTTCTCCTCTATGGTGAAACTAGGATAAGTCAAGAATAAAGTAGGACTCCTATGAGCATCATCATGGAGAACGAGTATATCATTTCTATCCTCATGTCTTATACATGGAGGGTTATCAATAAGCATAGTACCATCATCTAAAGCATTATCATATAGCATATCTAAGAAACACTCCTTATTATCAATAATATTACTAGTAGCATTACTAGCAAGAAAAGGAGAATTATTAGTTTCGTCATAATAGCATGGGTTTTCATAATGGCCATAGAATTTTTAGTTGGAAAATTATCATAGCATGGATTATCATATATGACAAATGAATTTTAAGTTTGAGTGTTACTATCATCTTTGAGAGGTTACCATACATCCCCAATCTTAGGTTGGACCATATATTCTTATTCATTCTTCTCCTCTTCTTTGGGGTGCATGGGCATCCCCAAGCTTAGGCTTTTGTCATCTTCTTCCTGCAATATATTAGTTCTTTCCATGGAAGCAACATTTCTTTGTAATGTTCAAGGAGGATAGAACTTATTTCTTTAAGACCACGAGCTACAACACAAGTGAAAGGTCATTTATGCCTTTCATATTGTTTTGATGTTTGTTGACAACACTTAGAAAGGTTTAATATTGTGTTGAATGTTTCAGGATATATCAGATTCATTTTGGGTAATTTATACCCAAGGGAAAAGGGCCTCACAGGATCAAAAAGGGGGCCAGATCAATATCTGGCCGGAATGTCCGGCCCAAACGAAGTATCCGGCTTGTAGCAGCCGGAGTGTCCAGCCTTGGCATTTCGCCAGTTTCCCTCGCGGGTGTGGACATTCTGTATGCGTGTTTGGAAACTACCCGGACACTGGGCGGACTCTGGCCGGAAACTTGGCCATACCGGAGTGTCCGGCTGGCGCACACCAGAGTGTCCGGCTGGGCCGGACTGTCCGGGTTAAGTGGCTCCAACGACTCTAATTTTAGGGGCCCTAGAAAAGGACCCCTTCTTATACCTTGTGATTTACTTGACAAGGTCAAGAACAACAGCACATTTTGAGCCACCAAATCCACAAGATCTCTTCACTCAACCATCCAAAGTCATTGATCTTTGGAGAATTGAAGGACGAGGCCTTGATCTATAGCTTCAGCAAGAGAGATCTTCATTTCCCCCTCATTCACTTGAGAGCCCCTTGCTCTAGTGTTTCTTTGGAAACCCTAGCTCTTGATTTGGTTCTTACAAGCTTGTCTTTGATTGTTTGATAGCTTGCTTGTATTTGGGAGCCTCCAATTAGGTTGTGGATGTGTGCCCCGAACTTGTTGTAAAGGTGCCGGGTTCCACCTCGAAGGTTGCTGATATAGTGGAAGAGGTGAATCGAGCCCTTTTGGGATGAGGTTCATCGAAGAACAAGGGAGGCCTCGCGTGGCGTTGATGGTTTGAAACCACCCCCTCTCCAAACATAGACGTACTTCCCCTCAAAAGCAAGGAACTACGGGAAACAAATCCTTGTGTCTCCGCGTCCACCACTTTGGTTACTTCTATCCTTTACCGCACTTTACTTTACTTGTTCTTGCTTAGTGTTTATGCTAGTTGGTGCTAGTTTTACATATAGGTAAATTCACCTTATTTGCACAATCTAGAGAATTTACCTTTCTTGTCAACCCCTAATTTGAAAAAGAAGAAAATTTGAAGTAGCACATATTCACCCCCTCCCCTCTAGGTGCCCATACAATCCTTTAAATTGGTATTAGAGCCTCGGCTCTTTATTCAGGATTTACCGCCTAAGAGTATATGGGTAGCAACTTAGGGGAAGGTGATGGTGAGCCTACCAACTCGGTGACCATGGAGGATCTCAATAACTTGGAAACAAGATTGAGCTCCACCTTGGGAAACGAGATCAAACAATTGCACAAGTTACTTGAGCAATTTGTTAAAGATAAAGGTGAATCATCATCCCCTTCTCCTCAAGAGTTAGCTCCATCAATACCAAAGGTGAATGCTCTGGCATCACCCGCGGTTGTGGAAGTAGGGGATAATCCAAACAACACTAATTCTTCCACAAAAAGGGATCGTGGGAAGGGAGAGAACCATGAGTCTCAAGGATGGTACTCTCCCGACCCTCCAATTCCTCACCCTCATATAAACAATAGAGGTGACCCACCAAATCTAGCTGCATCTACTTTTGCTCAATGGCAATCACTAATGAAATCTCATGTGCGCAGCTCTTGTATTGAGTTATGGAACATCATTGAAGAAGGACTCCATATTGGGGATCTAACCAACTTGACTAGAAGATAAGTTGTCAATAGTCAACTCAATGCCACCACCTTGCACATGATACAACAAGGATTGGGTACAAAAGATTATCCTCACATTGAGCACCTCAACACCGCCAAGGAAGCTTGGGATGCTCTCACGGAGTTGTATGTTGGAAATGGGAGCATGATAAGGAACCGATAGATGCACTAAGCAATGAAGCCGAAGGCTTCTATATGAAGGATGGTGAAGATCATGAAGACATGTATCGTAGGCTCAAGTCAACCTCCACTGCCTTTAGGAATGTGGGTGCCTCACATCTGGATGATGCTTGGATAAAAAGGAAATATGTGAGTGATCTCATGCCTTTTGAGCCTACCGACTTGAAGATCCTACAAGGAAGACACAACTACCACCTCATGACCTCAAATGAAGTTATGCAAGAGATGGCCTCTTTGAAGGTTGCCGCCAAGAATGCCAAAGATGCTCGTGCTCGATCCCTTGGAATGAGCAATGGTGTCAACCTTGCATTAAAGGCCAAAGTTGTGGAGCATGTTGATGAAGATGATAGTGATGAAGGCTTGTCCTTGAGCCATCCCCATGATGTCAAGATTGGTCATGGTGAATATATGGCCTTCTATGCAAAGAACTTTTGGAAAGATCCCGCCAAGGCCAAGATGGAAATGCAATGAAGAAGCAACCCCAATGGACGAAGAGACAATGTCACTAAATTGAGAACTTGTTTCAATTGTGGTGACCGCTATCACTTTATGGTGGGTTGTCCCTATGAGAAAGAGAAGATCATGGGGGCAAACTTGTGTTGAAGAAAAATTCCAAAGCTCCTTACAAGAAACCCTTCATCAATAAGAATCCCATCAACAAGAAGTCGGGTGAAATTGTATTGAACACTCATGAAGAATTCTCCTCCGACAATGAAGATGATGAAGAGGAAACATCAAGTGGTGTGGCTGCTCTTGCCACTACTTCTAATCCCACATTCTCCCTCTTCGACTCTCCAAATGAGAATATCTCCAACAAGAACATCACTTGCCTTATGGCAAGAGGAACGGAGGTATCTTGTAAGATCCCTCCTTTGTAAAGGAAAAGGATCCCTGTGATTGCAATGCTAGTCCCTGGATCAATGCTAGCATCCACAGTTTAAGATGAAGTACACAGATACAAAGGTCATTTATTACATCCATTCCAGAGATAAACATAGTCTTTACAACTCAAAGGCCACAGGCCTAATACAAGAGTTTGGAATAAGTAAATAAATATAAGTCTTCATCTTCATGTGCCACAGGCAAACATGTTGAGTGTAGACTCATGACACCTAATCCTCATCAGAGTAACCTACAACATCACAAGTTACAGCCACAGTGGGTCAATACTTTGGAATAGTATTGGCAAGTGATACCTTAGTATATTTTAAGTGGACTAGATACTATAAGCGAATTTGGCTAAGTATAGCTTGGCTTGCTTTGCTTAAAATAGGTTTTGCCTATTAGTTGAAATCACTAAGTTTTTCTTTGTCAAAACTTTACCAAAGGAACCACCAATAGACATTGGGGTCCTTCACCCTTGTTCACCCACAAATTTTTACTTAGAAATTGGGATGAGGAGATTCTTGATAGCTTCCATGCCTTGATGCTCAAGTTGTCCATTGCCATGGACTTGGCTAAGTACTTAGATTTTTCCATCTGCAGAGATTGTGCACTTTCCCCACCAGACTTGGTTTCACCAAGACAGGACCTTTCAGAAGCCTTCCCTTAGACCAAATGGACGCGCTCCAACCTATCATTCCCACTACCACCAACTGTCCAAATGGCTAAGTTCTAGCAACTTATGTGATCCAGGCAGAGCCCATATTGCCAAGTGGATGCACTAGAAGCTTCTCAACACTTGGCCTCTAAAATCTCTTTGTTCCTGGGTGGCTTACCACAAGTGAGATACACAAGGTAAACCATATCCATGGGCCTTGTGTAACCACTCAACCAAAAACCACCAATCAAGTCCCTTTCCACCCAGGTGATTCATTGACTTAGTTGTTTTATTAATTAAAACAAGTCCAAAGACTTAGAAATATTTTCATCATAGCATGTATATTTCACCAACCCTTGTTTGCTACTAGCTAGGCTAAGCATGGCATAGATAGTAACTTAACTTAGAAATTTCCTAGCAATTCTACAACTACTTAGGATTTCCCACATGGCATATAGGCAAAATAGTAACATGCAAGACTTAGCAAAATATTTCTAATGCTTAGTACAAAATATAGGTATAGAAATATTCATGAAGTACCACTTGCCTTGGTAGTTGGGAGAGTAGCACTCTTCACAATCACAATCACTAGCACCAAAATCTACACGTAGAATATAGCCACAATCACATACAAGATATAATCAACCAAAAATATATATGCATGCATGCAAGATGCTAAGTGATGATTTTTAAAACTCAACTAAGCAAGTGCAAGGTACTGATTCACTAACAAGATAAAATCTTGCCAAACAACCAATACTTATACCCTAAAACTTTTCCTAAATAATTCAAACACTCAAATTAGTCCTAAACAAGTTTCTGCAAATTAATCCTTTTTAACAGAAGCTAAACACTAAACACATTGTATAAACAGAAAGGGCTTGCTCTCCTGATTCCAACGGTATAAAATTTGGCAAAATCTAACTTGGGAATCAAAAGTTATAGCTAAATCAAATTTGGATATAAATCAGATTTCAAATTCTGTTTTTAAACCAAACCCTAGCCACGCGGCGCTATCCTATTGGCCGATACCGTTTCACTCAGGATCACCCTTCCGCGCCGTCAGATCAAGTCAGATCCAACGCGCCAGATTCAAAGAAAACGTTTCGCTCAGACCTAATCTGGTCCTTACGATACAGATCTAACGGCTACCGTTGCTCTGACCATAGCCTAGCGGCGCTAGCGGCGGCGCGTCTGTCAGTGGCGGCGCTGGCGTGCTAGGTCGCCCGGGGAGGGGAGAGGGTGCTTACCAGAACTGCAGAGAGTTGCTGAAGCTCAAGGTGGTGGTGGCTTTGCAAGGGGCGCACGGTATGGGCTACTGGAGCTCGTCGGAGTCGTGCACGGCGTCAGGTGGTTGCTGTCGAAGTCGTTGCCGAGGTTCCACGTTGCCCTAGCATGAACCAGATGGTTTAGGAGATGCGCAAGACAGTGGCTAACATCCTTGTATGCAAGAGGGGGCAAGGGGCGCTCGGAGCTTACCGCAATTGATCGCCGGAGTTGATGGGGTCGTCTGTCTCGTGTGGTCGCCGATGTTGCCGAGGCTCTGGATGTTCCTAGCATGCACCAGAGGGGTCAGGAGGTGCATATGGTTGCGGAGATTGTACTAGCAAGTTTAGGCAGCAAGGGGCGACGGGGTCTTACCGGAATACCTCGCCGGAGTTGGCTCTGGCTGCGGCGGTGCAACGCGAATTAGGGGCAGCCTGGTGGCGAGAAGAGTGTGCAGCATGGGGGAAAATGACCGCGGCGGGGTGTGGTTTAAATAGGCCGAAGCGTGACAGGAAACGCTCGCGGTATCAAGGCTAATTACGCCGCGCCATTACCGGCATCAACGGCAGCGGCGACGTGGTCTGCGGGCACGATTTGGGGAAGAAGGAGTCAACGTGGAGAGGGCCCGCTTGTCAGCGAATAGAACAGAGAGGGAGTGGGGTCCGGGTGTCAGCGGCTCGCTGGGTGCGTCTGCGCGTGCGAGAGAGAGAGAGAGAGAGAGAGAGAGAGAGAGAGAGAGGAGAGAGAGAGAGAGAGAGAGAGAGAGAGAGAGAGAGAGAGAGAGAGAGAGAGAGAGAGAGAGAGAGAGAGAGAGAGAGAGAGAGAGAGAGAGAGAGAGAGAGAGAGAGAGAGAGAGAGAGAGAGAGAGAGAGAGAGAGAGAGAGAGAGAGAGAGAGAGAGAGAGAGAGAGAGAGAGAGAGGAACCTAGGAGGGCTAGATGGGCTGCTTCTGTTGATGGGCTCAAACCCTGGCGCCGGACCTTTTCATTTTCTTTATTCCTTTTCTATTTCTAATTCAATTTCCTGGAATGGTTTTCAAATGAATTCAAACTCAAATTGAATCAAATATTTTCAGATACTTTTGTAGGGTGCAACATTCATAATTCTAGGCATAAAACCAAATGGTCTCTCTGTTCAAGCTTGGTTCTTTGGAATAAACAAAATAAACAGTGCTATAGCACTTGATTTGCAAATGTTTTAAAAATGGTTTTGAAACCATTTTTATTTTGTATAATTTTGTTCAAACTCCACACTCAATCCAATCAACAAGGAAGCAAACAAACTTGGTTTAAAACCCTTAAGCTCTCAAATGAGGATGGTCATTTGATTTAATTTTGCTCACATAAAAAGATAGCACTATGTGCTTCTGTTTTCTTGAAATTGGTTTGAAATTGATCTCAAAACTATATGCATGCATGAATGATATGCAATCTTTGAAATCATGATTTTAGGGATGTTACAAATCTAACCCCCTTAAGGTGAATCTCGCCCTCGAGATTCGGTTTGGCTAGCAAATAGGTGAGGGTGGTCTTTCCGAAGATCATCTTCTCTTTCCCATGTTGCTTCCTCTTCGGAATGATGATTCCACTGCACTTTGCAAAACTTGATAGTCTTAGTCCTTGTGACTCTTTCTGCAGTCTCAAGAATCTTGATAGGTTTCTCCTCATAGGTGAGATCACTTTCCAATTGAACCTCCTCCAAAGGTACAGTATCCTTCAAAGAAGTTTCTTCCATTTCTGGATGACATTTCTTAAGCTGACTCACATGAAACACATTATGGACAGCTGACAGAGATTCTGGCAGTTCAATTTCATAGGCAACTTCTCCTTTACGACTCAGAATCTTGAATGGCCCAACATATCTTGGTGCCAATTTTCCTTTGACTCCGAATCTCTTCACTCCACGAAGTGGTGATACTCTAAGATAAGCTCTGTCACCAACTTCGTAGGTGACTTCTCTACGCTTAGGATCTGCGTAGCTTTTCTGTCGGGACTGTGCTATCTTCAACTTGTCCTTAACCAATTTGACCTTCTCTTCGGCTTCTTTGATAAGATCTGGCCCGAATAAACTTCTTTCTCCCACACCATTCCATAACAATGGGGTGGTACACTTTCTTCCGTAGAGAAACTCAAACGGTGCCATCTCAATGCTGGCTTGATAGCTGTTGTTATAAGAAAACTCTGCGTAAGGCAGACTTTCATCCCAACTGGCTCCATAGTCTAGGGCACATGCCCTCAACATGTCTTCGAGAATCTGATTAGTCCTTTCTGTTTTTCCATCAGTTTGAGGATGAAAAGCAGTGCTGAATTCTAACCTCGTTCCCAATGATTCATGTAACTGTCTCCAAAAATGGGAAGTGAATTGGGTTCCCCTATCAGACACAATGCTCTTGGGCACTCCATGTAGACATACAATTCTACTCATGTAGATTCTGGCTAACTTAGCACTTGTATAGGTTGTCTTCACGGGTATGAAATGAGCCACTTTAGTTAGGTGATCTACTACTACCCAAATAGAATCGTATCCTGACCGGGTCCTTGGTAATCCGGTAATGAAATCCATACCAATCTTGTCCCACTTCCAATCAGGAATAGGTAGTGGTTGAAGCAAACCGGCTGGTTTCTGATGTTCCGCTTTCACTCTACTGCACACATCACACAAAGCAATATGTTCGGCGATGTCCTTCTTGAGATTATTCCACCAAAAAATTTCTTTCATGTCCATGTACATTTTGGTGTTACCCGGATGAATGGAATATGGTGAGTTGTGTGCTTCTTGCAAAATCAGTTTCCGCAACTCCGGGTCTTGTGGAACACAGATACGTTTCCCATGCCATAAAGTACCCTGTTCGTCTTCATGGAATTCTTTGGCTTTTCCTTTGCCAATCTTTTCTTTAATCTCTTCGATTTCTTTATCTACCTTCTGAGCTTCTTTGATCTTGTCCAACAAAGTGGGTTGAACATCCAAAGACATGAGATGTCCTTCAGGCACAATCTCCAACCTGAGTTTTCTGAATTGGGCACACAGATCATCTAGCAGTTCTCCTTTGGTAAGGCCATTTACAAAAACCTTGCGGCTTAGAGCATCTGCTACAACATTTGCTTTACCGGGGTGGTATTGCAAACTTAAGTCATAGTCCTTGATAAGTTCTAGCCACCTCCTTTCTCTCATATTAATTTCCTTCTGGGTGAAGATATACTTCAAACTTTTGTGATCTATGAACACTTCACAACGCTTTCCCAAAAGATAGTGTCTCCATGTTTTGAGTGCATGGACGACAGAGGCTAACTCTAAATCATGAGTAGGATAGTTCACTTCATGAGTTTTGAGTTGTCTCGAGGCATAAGCCACAACTTTACCGTCTTGCATAAGTACTGCACCCAATCCTTGATGAGATGCATCACAATATACTTGGAAATCCTTTTCCAAATCTGGCAGACACAAGACTGGTGCTGTCACAAGTCTCTTCTTCAACTCCTGAAAGCTGAGTTCAGAACCTTCAGACCAAGCAAACTTCTTGTCTTTCTTTAACAATTCAGTCATGGGCTTAGCTACCTTAGAGAAATTATCAATGAACCTTCTGTAGTAACCTGCTAAGCCAAGGAAACTACGAACTTCTTTCACGGACTTGGGAGATTCCCATTCAGTTACCGCTGAAACTTTAGCAGGATCAACTGCTACACCATCCTTTGTCATAACATGTCCTAGAAAACCAACTTCATCCAACCAGAACTCACACTTTCTGAATTTGGCATAAAGTTTATGCTCTCTCAACTTCTCAAGTATCAATCGCAAATGTCCTTCATGCTCTTCTTTGCCCTTGGAGTAGACTAAGATGTCATCGATAAAAACGACAACAAACTTGTCAAGGAATTCCATGAACACCTTGTTCATCATATTCATGAAGTATGCTGGAGCATTGGTCAAGCCAAAAGTCATTACGGTATACTCATACAATCCATACCTTGTAGTGAATGATATCTTAGGTATGTCTTGTTCCCTTATCTTGAGTTGAAAATAGCCTGACCGGAGATCAATCTTTGAGAACACACAGGCTCCTTCTAGCTGACCAAACAAGTCATTGATTCTAGGCAAAGGGTATTTGTTCTTGATATTTACCTCGTTGAGTGAACGGTAATCTATGCATAACCTTTGACTTCTGTCTTTCTTCTCCACGAACAAAACTGGGGCTCCCCAAGATGAAGAACTTGGTTGAATAAATTCTTTCTGCAACTGTTCTCCAAGTTGTTTCTTGAGTTCCTTCAGTTCATCAACTGACATTTTATAAGGTCTCTTTGCTATTGGTCCAGACCCTGGTACCAAATCTATCAGAAACTCCACATCTCTATCCGGTGGCATTCCCGGCAATTCTTCCGGAAACACATCTGGATATTCACTCACAATCGGCACACTGTCCATGCTAACCCCCTTAAGAGAATTTAGCTTACTTCCTTTAGATTCAAAGTTGGACTTCAATTTAATCCGCTTTCTTTCCGGGGTTGTGAGTGCAACAGTACGATTAGCACAATCTAGTACTCCTTCATACTTAGCCATCCAATCCATTCCCAATATTACGTCCAGTCCTTGGGAATCTAGGATTATCAGACTCACTGGAAATTTATGCTTTCCAAACTCTATTACTAGATCCCGGCATCCAAGACTTACTATCATATCTCCACCCGGAGAACTAACTTTTATTGGACACCCAATGTTTTCAGTTGGAAACCCATTTCTATCAACAAATGCTTTTGATATGAATGAATGTGATGCTCCAGTATCAAAAAGAACAAATGCTGGAATAGAATTGAGTCTGAACTTACCAACAACAGCATCAGGCTCCTCATAGACCTCCTCCACATTGATGTGGTTTACCTGTCCCTTCTGAAAAGGGTTGGGCTTGTTAGGTCCTTCAACTTTCTTTTCAGGGCAGTCATTTGCATAATGCCCCATCTTCTTGCATTTGAAGCATTCAACCTGACTTATGTCTCTCTTAACAGGCTGGCTTGCACTTCCACTTCCATTACCACTATGGTGGCTCTTATGTCCACTCTTGTGGTTCTTGTACTTGTCATTGTCATGACTATGGTGATGCTTGTTGTCATGACGGTTGTGGTTGTGGTGCTTGTTGAATTTCCCATGCTTGTGGGATCCTGAACTTCCGCTGTCATCATAATGAGATCGTTTGTGAGACGATCCCGAGCTGTGCTTGTCAGAGTGCTTTCTCTTTCTACTCTCAACTTGCTTTATTTTGTTCTCCAAAATAGCAGCCTTGTCACAGAGCGACTGATAAGTGGAAACATAGGCCACAGCCAATTGCAGATTCAGCTCATCATTCAAGCCTTCAAGAAATTTTTCCTTTCTCTTGGCATCAGTGTCAACTTCATCCGATGCATAACGCGCCAGATTGTTGAACTCCTCAATGTATTCAGCCACGCTGCGGTGGCGCTGCTTCAGATTGTGGAACTCTTTCTTTTTCAGACTCCTCACCCCGGATGAGATGTGAGCAGTACGAAAGCCATCCTCAAAGATAGCCCATGTCAGTTCATCTATGGGAGTGGTAATCTGGAAGTTGTCCCACCAAGTGGCGGCTGGTCCTTCCAGCAGATGTGCTGCAAATCTGACCTTTTCAGCATCCGTACAGCCCACGGTTACTAAGTACTTGTTTACTGAGCGTAGCCAATCATTGGCCACCATGGGATCAGTCGTTCCTGAGAACTTTGCTGGCCTCAATCTCAAGAATCTGGTAAGCATATCAAAGCCCGGAGGGTTATTGTTGTTGTTGTTATTATTGTTGTTGTTGTTGTTATTGTTTTGGTTCTGGATGAACGTCGTCATCATCTGCATTAGCTGAGTTTGATCAGTCATCATTTGTTGCATTTCTGGAGTGATGTTGTTGTTGTTGTTGTTGTTGTTGGGGTTGGGGTTTGCACGACGGGGAGGCATCTGTGGTTTGTTCAAATAGAGATAAGAATGAGATACCCATAGATGCTTTCATGCACATTACATCACATAAGCAAACACAAGCATGCAACAGAAAGATAAAGGTTCAACAACAAGATAACAAGTTCACAAAGTAAAACACACAAGTAGCAAGCCATCCATATGTCGGATGGTCCAATAACAAGTTCTCAAACAACAAGTATGATAATAAAAGATAAACGAGTAGTCCATCTACTCATCGGCATCAATCTCCTCCTCGACAAAGGTAAGACCTGCGTTCTCCATCGCGGTCTTGTTTTCCTCGATGCTAGTGGTCAAGGTCTCTATCTTGGCCTTGAGAGCCCTCTTCTGGGAGCGAAGCCTCTCTATCACTGTCTGCTGCTGCTCTAGCTCGAAGTCCTTGGACTGCAGTTCTTCAATCATGTCCCGGATCTTCTTGTTCCTATCCTGGACACGCTTCTCCTGACTCTTGACTTCCTGTCCTGGGTCTCGAACTTCGCCTCCATTTCCTTGACTATCTCGTCTTGCTGCGCGAAGATCTTGTCCTTCTCGCGAAGCTGCACCTGGAGCTCGTCATTGCTGAGCATGACATTGGTCCTGTCTGTGTCCACGTGCCTAATGAGAGACTCTAAGTCCTGGAGGTACAGGCGTATCGGCTCTGCTGCGTCCCTCGAATCGTCCTTGAAGTCGATGGACTCTCCATCCTCATCACGTCTTCCGAAGACGTGGAAGTGGGTACCTCTAACCTGTCGGGAGTGTCGTCCTAGCAGACGTCCTATCAGGTCCTGCATCACTACCTCAAGGCCTCTCTCCCTGTCATTGTGCATGAGCTTGAAGACAATGGCCTCCGTGGTAGGCTCCGTCTGGCGTCCCGGCTGGTTGACCTTGAAGCCCCAGAGGTCCTTCCTCTCAAACTTGGTGAGGGGATGCACCATGATGGTGGGAAGAGGGAGATTGAGCAAAGTAGTAAGCTCAACGATACGAGGACCAAAGCGGGTAACCTGGAACTCCTCAACAGTGCTGATGGTAATAGGCATCTATTTATAAGATAGAAAAGTTAGAACAACACAAACCATGATAAAATAAGAGACAAAACAACACATACATATCCTTGGGAAGCAAAACACACAAGTCATGCATACATGAAACTATTACAACAACCAAGGTTCAATCTTAATTTAAAGCAACATTTTGGAAAATAAGGTGATATGTGGTGGTCCAACTAACGAAGTACGTTTACAATCCTATCTCACTGGATCTGTTGGCTAACACAATGTTTCTAGAAGCAATCAGCCTATCTTGCTCACATGACTCCATCACTAAGTCTATAATGTCTCCTCTTAAGGTTTGGTTGGTAGCTTCCAACTCTTGGGTATGTTCCTCCTCCTTCCTTAGATCATTTTGGAGGTTGAGCATTCTGCACTTGACTCTATCACCAAGTTCTTTGATGGTATTCCAAGCTGCATCCCTTGTTGATTCAAAGAATGTAGGGTGCACCACTGAATTGGTGAACATGCAGAATCCTTTTTCCTGATGGTTGTCTTCCTTGTTCTTGTACAAGTGAAGTTGCACCCACCAGTATTCCTCTCCTTCATCCATCACAGGAAAGCCCTTGTACACAGCTGCACCTTGTATGTCAAATGCAACCATGAGGTCCTTGAGAGCCTTGGGGAATTCTGTCTCACACTCCGAAGTCATTGTCATGAGTGGTCCTTTACTCACGGCTTCGTTGATGGAGTTTATCTACAAATAGAGATGAGAGAGAAGATTAGAAAAGTTTTACGAGAAGAATAGACAAGTGTAGAAGTTGAAATTTTTTCCTTAGTGGTTTCCAATCCTAGGGTCATAATCCTACAGGCAACACAGTGCTCTGATACCATCTGTAAGATCCCTCCTTCGTAAAGGAAAAGGATCCCTGTGATTGCAATGCTAGTCCCTGGATCAATGCTAGCATCCACAGTTTAAGATGAAGTACACAGATACAAAGGTCATTTATTACATCCATTCCAGAGATAAACATAGTCTTTACAACTCAAAGGCCACAGGCCTAATATAAGAGTTTGGAATAAGTAAATAAATATAAGTCTTCATCTTCATGTGCCACAGGCAAACATGTTGAGTGTAGACTCATGACACCTAATCCTCATCAGAGTAACCTGAACATCACAAGTTACAGTCACAGTGGGTCAATACTTTGGAATAGTATTGGCAAGTGATACCTTAGTATATTTTTAGTGGACTAGATACTATATGCAAATTTGGCTAAGTGTAGCTTGGCTTTCTTTGCTTAAAATAGGTTTTGCCTATTAGTTGAAATCACTAAGTTTTTCTTTGTCAAAACTTTACCCAAGGAACCACCAATAGACATTGGGGTCCTTCACCTTGTTCACCCACAAATTTTTACTTAGAAATTGGGATGAGGAGATTCTTGATAGCTTCCATGCCTTGATGCTCAAGTTGTCCATTGCCATGGACTTGGCTAAGTACTTAGATTTTTCCATCTGCAGAGGTTGTGCACTTTCCCCACCAGACTTGGTTTCACCAAGACAGGACCTTTCAGAAACCTTCCCTTAGACCAAATGGACGCGCTCCAACCTATCATTCCCACTACCACCAACTGTCCAAATGGCTAAGTTCTCGCAACTTATGTGATCCAGGCAGAGCCCATATTGCCAAGTGGCTGCACTAGAAGCTTCTCAACACTTGGCCTCTAAAATCTCTTTGTTCCTGGGTGGCTTACCACAAGTGAGATACACAAGGTAAACCATAGCCATGGGCCTTGTGTAACCACTCAACCAAAAACCACCAATCAAGTCCCTTTCCACCCAGGTGATTCATTGACTTAGTTGTTTTATTAAGTAAAACAAGTCCAAAGACTTAGAAATATTTTCATCATAGCATGTATATTTCACCAACCCTTGTTTGCTACTAGCTAGGCTAAGCATGGCATAGATAGTAACTTAACTTAGAAATTTCCTAGCAATTCTACAACTACTTAGGATTTCCCACATGGCATATAGGCAAAATAGTAACATGCAAGGTTTAGCAAAATATTTCTAATGCTTAGTACAAAATATAGGTATAGAAATATTCATGAAGTACCACTTGCCTTGGTAGTTGGGAGAGTAGCACTCTTCACAATCACAATCACTAGCACCAAAATCTACACATATAATATAGCCACAATCACATACAAGATATAATCAACCAAAAATATATATGCATGCATGCAAGATGCTAAGTGATGATTTTTAAAACTCAACTAAGCAAGTGCAAGGTACTGATTCACTAACAAGATAAAATCTTGCCAAACAACCAATACTTATACCCTAAAACTTTTCCTAAATAATTCAAACACTCAAATTAGTCCTAAACAAGTTTCTGCAAATTAATCCTTTTTAACAGAAGCTAAACACTAAACACATTGTATAAACAGAAAGGGCTTGATCTCCTGATTCCAACGGTATAAAATTTGCCAAAATCTAACTTGGGAATCAAAAGTTATAGCTAAATCAAATTTGGATATAAATCAGATTTCAAATTCTGTTTTTAAACCAAACCCTAGCCACGCGGCGCTATCCTATTGGCCGATACTGTTTCACTCAGGATCACCCTTCCGCGCCGTCAGATCAAGTCAGATCCAATGCGCCAGATTCAAAGAAAACGTTTCGCTCAGACCTAATCTGGTCCTTACGATACAGATCTAACGGCTACCGTTGCTCTGACCATAGCCTAGCGGCGCTAGCGGCGGCGCGTCTGTCAGTGGCGGCGCTGGCGTTCTAAGTCGCCCGGGGAGGGGAGAGGGTGCTTACCAGAACCGCAGAGAGTTGCTAAAGCTCAAGGTGGCGGTGGCATTGCAAGGGGCGCACGGTATGGGCTACTAGAGCTCGTCGGAGTCGTGCACGGCGTCAGGTGGTTGCTGTCGAAGTCGTTGCCGAGGTTCTGCGTCGCCCTAGCACGAACCAGATGGTTTAGGAGACGCGCAAGACAGTGGCGAACATCCTTGTATGCAAGAGGGGGCAAGGGGCGCTCGGAGCTTACCGCAATTGAACGCCGGAGTTGATGGGGTCGTCTGTCTCGTGTGGTCGTCGACGTTGCCGAGGCTCTGGATGTTCCTAGCATGCACCAGAGGGGTCAGGAGGTGCGTATGGTCGCGGAGATTGTACTGGCAAGTTTAGGCATCAAGGGGCGACGGGGTCTTACCGGAATACCTCGCCGGAGTTGGCTCTGGCTGCGGCGGTGCAACGCGAATTAGGGGCAGCCTGGTGGCGAGAAGAGTGTGCAGCGTGGAGGAAATGACCGTGGCGGGGTGTGGTTTAAATAGGCCGAAGCACGACAGGAAACGCTCGCGGTATCAAGGCTAATTACGCCGCGCCATTACCGGCATCAACGGCAGCGGCGACGTGGTCTGCGGGCGCGATTTGGGGAAGAAGGAGTCGACGTGGAGAGGGCCCGCTTGTCAGCGAATAGAACAGAGAGGGAGTGGGGTCCGGGTGTCAGCGGCTCGCTGGGTGCGTCTGCGCGTGCGAGAGAGAGAGAGAGAGAGGAACCCAGGTGGGCTAGATGGGCTGCTTCTGTTGATGGGCTCAAACCCTAGCGCCGGCCCTTTTCATTTTCTTTATTCCTTTTCTATTTCTAATTCAATTTCCTGGAATGGTTTTCAAATGAATTCAAACTCAAATTGAATCAAATCTTTTCAGATACTTTTGTAGGGTGCAACATTCATAATTCTAGGCATAAAACCAAATGGTCTCTCTGTTCAAGCTTGGTTCTTTTGAATAAACAAAATAAATAGTGCTATAGCACTTGATTTCCAAATGTTTTAAAAATGGTTTTGAAACCATTTTTATTTTGTATATTTTTGTTCAAACTCCACACTCAATCCAATCAACAAGGAAGCAAACAAACTTGGTTTAAAACCCTTAAGCTCTCAAATGAGGATGGTCATTTGATTTAATTTTGCTCACATAAAAAGATAGCACTATGTGCTTCTGTTTTCTTGAAATTGGTTTGAAATTGATCTCAAAACTATATGCATGCATGAATGATATGCAATCTTTGAAATCATGATTTTAGGGATGTTACATATCTTCATCATCTCACCCCCTCCCTCTTGATAAATGATGAAATTGATGATGTGATGTCCCTTGAGGTCAAAAAGGAAATAATTTCTTTTGATGAGTTCATGAATAACTTGCAAGGGGAACACAAGAGACATTTTGTGGACCTCTTAGATCAACTTTCTCACACACAAGAGATTCTTGATGAATGATGTAAACTAGGGAGAGAACACATGATTGAGGTAGAAGCCCTAAATAATGCTCTAGAAGAAGAACAAGAGACTAGGATGTCCCTTGAACTAAAACTTGAAGGGCTTGATGGGGATAATGACTTAATTGTTAATAGACTCATTAAGGAACGAGACCATGCCATTGCTAAATATAAAAGGGCTAAAAAGGACAAGATTGAGTTTGGTGTTGTTCATGAAAAACTTGCCGAGGACTTTAGGTTGCTTGACAAGGCTCACAAGGCTTTGGAAAGTGAACTCTTGTCACTCACAAAGTCCCATGAAAAGCTTCAAACTCAATTGACCAATATTCCTTCACCTAGTAATTTCATTCCTTCTAGTAGTACAAATATCCTTGAAGAAAATGCTGGGTTGAAGGGGGAGCTAGCTAAGGCCACCTTTCCAAAAGGAAACAAGTCCATTGATGACCTCTTGAGTAAGAAAAGTTCAAATGGTGAGAAAGGGGGCATTGGTTTTGTCTCCAAAGCCAAGAAGAAGAACAACAACAAGAAGAAGGCCAAGACCGCACCAGAAAAACACAAGGCCATTGTGGGGAGTAAGACCACGAGTGGCAAAACCATGTCTCATGATGATTTTGCGGGAAGTGCTAACCTACACTATGTTTTAATGTGTGATTACTATGGTGATGTGTATACACAAATTTTGGCCTATTTGATGGTTATATTGCTTGGTTTATTTGGGTTCCCAAGACCCTTGTTGCTAATAAAAGAGGACCCATTGAAAAATGGGTACCTAAAAACTAGCTTGACCTTTTGTCGACTTATGCTTTCGGAGGGTCAAAGTGGGTGCTTAATAGTGGTTGCACAAGTCATATGAACAGAATCTCGTCTATTGTCAAGGCTCTGAGACCAAATGATGATCAAATATCCGTGACATATGCTGACAAGCCAAAGTCTAAGGTAATGGGTCTTGGCAAGGTTGTGGTTGCCCACGATATTACACTCATGGACGTCATGCTTGTTGAGACCCTTGTTTATAATTTACTTTCCGTCCGTGCTCTTGGAAAGATGGGATTTTCCATCTTTATTGATGATTATATTGTGGTCCTCATGTGGAGCAAGTCTCTTAAGGTCGCTTTTGTTGAGTACGTTGAAAATGACTTGTATGTGGTGGACTTTTTGGGGCAAACCACTACAAGTGCGATGTGCTTATTTGGAAAGGCCGATGTGGGTTGGTTATGGCACCGCCGTCTAGCCCACGTCAATATGAGAACTTTGCAAAGTATTCACAAGGATGGCCATATTTTTGGACTAAAATAAAATATTTCCTTTACCAAAGATCGTGTTTGCAGGGCTTGTGTTGAAGGAAAGATGCATGATTCTCCCCACAATCCAAAGAACTACATCAAGTCCAAGAGGATCTTGGAGCTCCTTCATGTGGATCTCTTTGGGCCTCCATCTCATGCAAGTCTTGGTGGGAAGAAATATTGTTAGGTGATTGCTGATGACTATTCAAGATACTCATGGGTATATTTCTTCAAGTTGAAAAGTGATACCCAAGAGAACTTCATCGACTTCTTCAACATGGTTCAACATCAATACAATGTCCCCGTGTTGATAATAAGAAGTGAAAATGGCACCGATTTCAAGAACTACACCTTGAATGGTTATCTTAGTGATGAGGGGATAAAACACCAATATTACGCTGCATATACCCCTCAACAAAATGGTGTAGCCGAGAAGAAGAATCGGACTCTTATTGATATGGCAAGGACCATGTTGGCAGAGTTTAAATCAGCATACAACTTTTGGGCCGAAGCAATCTCCACCGATTTCCACGCATCAAACCGGCTCTAACTCCGCAAAGAATTGATCAAGACTCCATATGAAATACTCACCGGTAACAAGCCCAACGTATCTTACTTCCGGGTGTTTGGTTGTAAGTGTTTCTATCTCAAAAAGGGTATTCTTTTGTCCAAATTCGATTCCAAAGCATTTGAGGGTATTTTTGTTGGCTATGGTCTCGAATCTCACACTTACAGAATCTATGATAAGCTCTCCGGATCTGTCATAGAATCTTGTAGTGTGACTTTTGAAGAATATGATGGTACCCAAGGGTGGAGTGTTGATGCTTGTGATGCAGATGATGAAATGCCTCAGGATGTGTCAACACCCGGATTTTTAATCCCAGATGCCTGTTATGCCATACCTCGCAATCCCAGGATTACCATTTTTGCGAGACATAACAGAATTGGATACCATAGTACATCATCCATTACAAACGATACATAAGTTCTTACACAAATAGGGATCTCATGATCCAGTTCTTAATACAACATCAAGCAGCGGAATACGTAATAATAACGGTAGCGTAGGCGAAGCTCCATCTTCGGGTTCACAGGCAATGCTGACGATGGGAGATGATCCTAGTTGTCGTAACCTTCCTGGGGTCCATCCTCAAGGTACTCCTCTTCATAGTCTGGCCATGGGAATAGCCAGGGACAAAGCCATGAGTACTCTTTAAGTACTCGCAAACTAATACTAACAGGTAAAGGGGTTTTTGGATAATAGGACACTAGGCTCTAGGGTTGTTTTGCAAAAGCCAGATTTATCTCTACTAAGTTTAGAAGCAACGAATGCTAGTTGAAAGTTTTATAGCACCTAAGTGGTAAGTTGTAATTCAGATCACAACCCTGTTGTGGTCAAGTCAAAGTCTCAAATCATTTCACAAGTCATTTTGAAAAGTCTGACGGGGGAACAGTATGGCCACTCCAACTGTCCATAACCGTGGACGCGGCTATTCGAATAGTTTGACACTCTGCAGAGCTTGTACACTTTCACCACAACATTCGATACATCCGTCAGGAACAAATCCTGAATTCACCATACTCAGTATGCGGATAATCAATCCTAACCTTTCAATTACATGCCCTAGTATAAGCACCTCTCCTGTGATTTTGGCCTCCCAACCATGACCAACTGTCATCTTGGGTACTGCACAGGTGGACAATATTCACAAGGTAGCCTCAGCTCAGACGTTGGCCGTGAGGGAACTAATACTAAGGTATATAAGTTTCCAGTCAAGCCCTACCCAATATTCAGGTATTGTGGTTGTACGATAAAATTGGAATGGTATCGCATCCAGACAACCATCAGTTTTAAAAAGGGCTAAGGCTCATGCCTCAACATTTTCATCACCAAAATCATCGGGTGTTTGGAAACACATGTCCAAAACATTTCAATAGAATGATCCATCATTCCAAGGTTTTCATAACCATTTTTCCACCAAGTATTCCCATCTAAAGTTGATCAAGTTTTATGCTTAGCACTAGCATCTACAGGTGGGGGTAAGCAATAACGAGGGGTGGTAAACTAGGGGAGTTTTAAATAAGTTCCATCTCATGCCTTAAGATGACATCAAGATTATCTAGCTTAGGCCAAATTATATGCTCTTTATGCAACCTTCAAATATTTTTCTAATATCTATGATTCACTTAAGTAAACTCTAAGTAGATAGCTTTGATAAAGAAATAAAGTATAAAGCTTGCAAGTAAAAACTAGGATTGGTCTGTCAAGTGGGTATGATCACATGTGCTTAAGGCATATAGTAGGCATAGTAACAAGTAGTGGTTTGTTGCATCAGTAGAGTATCTTGCAAGTGTTAGCTTGCACATTCACTAGTAGTATTAGGCTTGCCTTGTGCAGAGCAGTGGTTAAAGTTCTCCTCGGCTTCTTCTTCGTAGAATCCTCCTTCCTCCTCGTATCCTTGGTCGGTACTAGCGTCTATAAATAAATACGAGGTACACAATCACCAAACAATACTTAACTACTTGCAATCATCACACACAAGGATCCTATAGATGATCTAGCATCATCTCTAACATTACAAGATTAAAGCTTGGTTTAATTCCTTTTTATTTCTAGAAAAGTAATTTCAACTCATTGAAAAACTACTTAAGATTTAATATTCTCCAAACCAAACATGGGATCATGTTGACACATGTCATCACCACATATTGTAGTCCAAGGGAATGTGATTTAAAGTGGTGTCACAATTTAATAGGGTTTTACCCTTTTATTTTAATTAATTAAAGTGGCTAGAAATACCTATGTAGAATTCTTTTATCACTTGAACATTATTTCTGCAAGTAAACCTATATATTTTTATATATTCTGAAAGGTATGGTTAAATGTGATTTTTGAGAGTTGGAATCAACTAAAAAGCTATTATGGTTTAAATTTGAAAAATGTTTTAATGCAGAAAAGCTTCTGCCTTGTTTTTTTTTACCATGGGTGATCTATAGATCCAAATGACTTGAATCCAACGGGCTTGGATTCAGCATTCCTAGACCTTTCTAACAAGATTGGTTTCATTCAATTTGATGCACTGAATCGATCTGGGTTGATTTTTGAAGTTGAGTATAGAAGTGAGTTTGAAACAAAAATGAAAAAGGTTTAATTCAAATAACTGGGCTGCGCGGGAAAAGTTAACGGGCCGGCCTGCTAAGCGCAGTGCTCACGCAGGCTGCTTAAGTGGGTGTCCCCACTCGCCAGTGAGACAGGGAGGGGCGAAGCGTTACGGGGCAACGTGGGTCGTTCGATCTGATTCTAATCCAATGGCTGGGAGTCATCATCGACGCGAGGCAACGCCGGCGAGAAACAAACCTAGCGCGGCAAGTGAGGGGTGCTGGGGGCTCACCGGGGTGCAGGCGAGGGTCGGCAAGGCGGGCGAACGACGAAGTCGACGACGGCGAACTCAGGGGTGGTCGCGGCAGCTCCTGGGGTGGACGAAATCGATGGTGCCCTTCTTCTCCAGAGGCGGCGGGCTCCGGTGAAATTCCGGCGAGGTGGTGCTTTCCTTGCTCCGGGAACGGTGTGGCACGATCAGTGAGGAGAGGGGAGTGAGATGGTGTGAAGAAATCGACTGGGGGTGGCCTCTATTTATAGTCGAGCGAGGGGACCGACGAGGCGCACGGTGAGCTCGTCGGGGGCGATGTTACAGGCGACTATTGGCATGGGTGAAGGTAAGGAACAGTGCGGTGTTCCCTGGCGATGCTCAACGACATGGTTTCGAGGCGTGGGGAGGTGCGGCTTGGTCGGAACGCGACGGTGCTCTACGCGTGCCTGACGGAAAATTTAAGGCCGCACTGCTCGCGTGGTCCACGCGGCGGCGAACGAGCATGTCTGCGGGGTTGCTGGGACGGTGGGGATTGTGTATGCACGCGGTGAGGGCGGCGCGCGCTCTGTGGGTGCTGGTCGAGCGTGGTGCACGGGGCGTGCTCTCCGCATGGTTGCTGGCGAGGTTGGCATGGTTCGTGCGTGTGGTCCAGGGCTTGGCAACGCTCGTGGCTGGGAAAGTGAGTGGCGGTGGACGTGGGCTGCCTCCCAGACATGCTGGGTAGACTTGTGTCTCCTCCTAGCTTGCTGTCGACATGGGGGTGACATGGGTGTGCTCGGCTGTTCACCATTGATGGCAATGCCAAGCTTACAGTGATGCTAAGGGTTAGTTTAGGTTGTTAGATGATCTACTAAGGCTAGTGGTGTCCAGAGAGGGAACAAGTTAGGCCTTAATCACTGCTCACTATAGTGTTTAGGATTTTGATGATTTGTGTCTACAACCTGTTTGATGAAATGGCCGCATGAAATCAAGTTTTGAATTTTGAAAAGATTTTTGGTGGGTTTGCTAGATTGGTGCTGGTGAGTCTGCAGATGCTTGGGTTTTGAAAGTTGAGCTTGTTTGAGTGGTTTTTGAAAAACTGGGATCTTCCCATATGATAAAGATTCAATTTTGAATTGTCATTTAAACTATGTATTTGAAAGTTTCTGGATGATCACAAAGTGGGACTTGATACCTTGTTATGAGTACATTCAAGGGTGCAAAGATCCAGAAAAGTTTCCATTAGGTTCTGAAAGTTTGAGACAGCCAAAGTAGGCATGGGAGTTAAATTGGTCAAAATGACCATTCCTTTATTTTATTGGTTTTGACTTATTTGTCTTTAGGAAAAGTTTGGGAAATGTTTAGATGATGTTTATTTCACCTAAGAAACATTTTACAAGCAAGGAAACATACAAACAAGGTGGTTCAAAAGAATTTCAAATTAAATGCATACACATATGCATGCCTTCATAATTTTAATTAGAAAAGTTTTTGTTAACCCTAATTTTGATGATTAGAGTTTGATGATCCAAGTTTAGTATTTTTGGGATGTTACAGGATGCCATAGGAAGAACGGGTGTGGGATTTATCTTCCCCGTTGAGGAACCCCTTATGGCGGATTGAGAAGAACTATGATCTACTCAAGTGGAGCCCTCATCTTCACAGCAACAACAAGCTCCATCTACCGAGGAGGACAATGACCCAAGCAAAAGACAAGTTGTGGATCCTCAACATGTTGATCAGGAAGATACTTCTAGTGAGCGGGAGATTGAGTCACCATTCTCCTGAATGTCAAGTGCTGCTCGGTCTATTACACAAGGAAGTCTATACAATCTACAGTGAGAGCATCTCAACTCCAGTCTAGTTGTGTAACTGATCAAGACCAAGGTCAATCTATGCCTCTTAATGAAGAAAATTATGCCGATATTGATCAAGGTCAAGTTGATGGTCAAGACGAGGACCAAAATGATGAAGAGCCCCCCCCCCAAGAAACAACAAGGAGATCGAAACTCGTCGCAAAGCTAGAATGGATAGAATGTTGGAATTAAGAGACCACTCTCTAGAGAATGTGGTTGGAGATGTAAGGAGAGAAATGTCCATAAGAGCACAATTGAAGAGGTTTATTGAACACCAAGCACACATCTCCATGATTGAACCAAAAAAAGTATGGGAATCTCTTGAAGATTCGGATTGGTTGGAAGCAATGCACAAAGAGCTCAACAACTTTGAGAGAAATAAAGTATGGAAGTTATTTCAAAAGCCAAAGGATTGCCGCAATGTTATAGGCACCAAGTGGATATTCAAGAACAAGCAAGATGAGGATGGAATTGTAGTAAGGAACAAGGCAAGATTGGTTGCACAAGGGTTCTCTCAAATTGAAGGCATTGATTATGGGGAGACATATGCACCAGTGGCTTGCCTTGAGTCCATATGTATCCTTCTTGCTTATGCGGCACATCATAACTTTAAGTTGCAACAAATGGATGTAGAAAGTGCATTTCTTAATGGTCCATTGAATGAGTTGGTATATGTAAAGCAACCCCCGGGATTTGTGTGACACCCCCGAGATCATGGCTAAACAAATCCCAGACCTCCGTTTAACATAAGCTTAACCTTGAGCTCGAGGATAACCAGTGAAGAATCTGTAACACAACAGTGACCCTACGACACAAAATTTATTACAGCAAGCTCATAACTGAGCAGAGAACCAAATTATTACAAGCAGAGGTCACTGACCACAAACATCAAACAACGGAAGGCAAATTATGCTATTAATTATAGCAAACTTAAAAAATGGCCTAAGAGGCTTGAAGCATAACGATGACGTCCCAGCCCATAGATTCTAGGCTGCCGGTTGGGAACCCCAAGCTACTCATCGATGTCGATGTAGTACGGAACTCGTATTCATGGGAACACTTAATCTGCCAAAAGTATCAACAAAGCAAGGGTGAGTACAGGGTGTACTCCGCAAGACTTTTGGCTAGTGGAGTTATTTTGCGTAAAGCCATCTTTGTTTATAAAACAAGAGGGAGAAGAATCTCGTCTATTCAGAGTATTTTAAAAGGGGATAAGAGAGCGACATCTCCAAAATATTGATCATCATATTTTGATATCCACCAAATCATCATCATCTACAATCTAGGATCACCCCTCGTACCCATGAGGAATCATCCTTAAGCACACGTTGATCTGCCAAGTTTTACGATTAGGTTCAAGTTCTCTATGATCATCACGTACGTTCCCAAGTCATCCATAACCGTGGACACGGCTTTCCGAAAGATTATTACCCTGTAGGGGTGTACAACATTACCCACACGTACTAACCTTCTCTTAATGCCACTTAAGATTAGCCATCTTCCTTGGAAGGCCGGCAGAGGGTGGTTACACACGACCTTTACCTTGCTTTCGCCGAGACGATGAGTCACGCAATAAGTATGGTTCCGCCATAACGGGTCAAATCTCGAAGCCGGTACTTAAAGATGTGAGGCGAGGTTGGTTCACCAGGGGATCCATTGACCCCAAGCAACCCCGGCCATGCTTACCTACCTGTTATGAATGCACCAACTTCACCCGACAAATCTTTCAAAAGATTTTCTATGCATATGTCGAATGGAATGCCCTATACTCGTAGGATTCCAGGCTGCCGGCCGGGAACCCCAAGCTACTCGTCGATGTTGATGTAGTACGGAACTCGTCTTCAAGGGAACACTTACTCTGCCAAAAGTATCAACAAAGCAAGGGTGAGTAGAGGGTGTACTCCGCAAGACTTCTAGCTGGTGGAGTTGTTTTGCGTAAATCCATCTTTGTTTATAAAACAAGAGGGAGAAGAATCTCATCTATTCAGAGTATTTTAAAAGGGGATAAGAGAGCGACATCTCCAAAATATTGATCATCATCTTTTGATATCCACCAAATCATCATCATCTACCATCTAGGATCACCCCCTCGTACCCATGAGGAAGCATCCTTAAGCACACGTTGATTTGCCAAGTTTTATGATTAGGTTCAAGTTCTCTATGATCATCACGTCCGTTCCCAAGTCGTTCATAACCGTGGACACGGCTTTTCGAAAGATTATTACCCTACAGGGGTGTACAACTTTACCCACACGTACTAACCTTCTCTTAATGCACTTAAGATTAGCCCTCTTCCTTGGAAGGCCGGCAGAGGGTGGTTAGACATGACCTTTACCTTGCTTTCGCCGAGACCATGAGTCACGCAATAAGTATGGTTCCGCCGTAACGGGTCAAATCCCGAAGCCGGTACTTAAAGATGTGAGGCGAGTTTAGTTCACCAGGGGCTCCATCGACCCCAAGCAACCCCGGCCACGCTTACCTACCTGTTATGAATGCACCAACTTCACCCGGCAAATCTTTCAAAAGATTTTCTATGCAAATGTCGAATGGAACGCCTGAACTATGTGACTCATGGAATCTACTAGGCAAGTTAGTCAATCATGGGGTTTTCCAAGCCCCGTGTGGTTGTACGCTCGTCTTGGTTCAAGAGGCAAGAACATCGGGTCCTAGTGGTGGCGAGCATGGGACTAGAAAAACGACATCCCACCGTGGCCTCCCATACAAGCCTTAGCATGTTTAACTTATATCACCGATCTCATATCATCACGTTCTCCTGTCATACTAGATTCTCTGCATCTGATACACCATCTGGATGGACCGGACTCAAAAGCTATGCATGGCTAAGCAGACACATATAATAGCTCTAGCAGTGCACACAAGCCAAACCTAGTTATGCTAGGAGCAGTGGATCAGGTAATATAAGCTCAGAGGGAGCAATGCAATAGATAGGATACTCTATCTATCGATAGAAGACCACAGTAGAATCGTATGCATTATGGCAGAATTGAAATGCTTTCGAATCGTAGGATTATATCATGGTGGGGCTATGCTTGCCTTTGCAAGTTGATGACAGATAAGCAGATCTTCAGGAGCCTTGAACTTTACTTGGTTACAGTTGGTCAAGTATTGTTCATCGATCTTCGATCTTCGACGGTGTTGACCTCGGGCTTCGATCTCGATCTCGATATCGTATTCTACCACGAGGAACCAAACACCGGAAAGAGAAGGAAACAATCAACTCGTGGCATCGGTGCAATGCTCAAGCAAGTATGATGATATGACAAGTTAATTTGCTTTGAAATGTAACCCTAAGGCATGCTCGACAACTTAATCGGGGTTCTGAGGGGCGCAAACCCTGACTCAGGGAAACTCCGGAAACACATGAGAGGGGCTGATTTTGTTCTCTAATTAAACTTGTCATTTAAGTTGTTGAACAATGCATGATTATAGCTTAAAGAGATAGCTCTCATTTTTCTAAACATTTTGATATATTATACATATTTTTCTGACTTATAAATAATTACTTATTAAACTTATAAGATTTATCCTTTTTCTGAAATTATTAAAAGCTAGTTAAACTTTCTACACCGCGGGCATACCTAGCCACAGTAACTGACAGAGCCACCTCATCAGCCACACAAGCAAAGGGGAAACAGGGGCATTTGTCACCGGGGCAGAGGCTACCCACTCCGACTGACGGGTGGGGCCGAGGCCACGTTGACAAGCCACGCAGGAGCCACGCGGGCCTCGCCGGAGAACGGTCAGACGGCGGCGGAAGACGGTGCTAGGGGGCGACCTGGGAAGCGCGGGTGCTTGCGTTCGAACCAGCGCTTCGCGCTGGACCGAATAGGGGCGGCGCCGCTAGCGGGAGGTCGCCGGAGCAGGACGCACGGCAGGCAGCGGCGGTGGTGCATGCAGATCATCGGCGTGGCAGCACTTCAGCAAGCAAACGAGCTAGAGGAGGGTGCCATAGGCACCAGTGGCTCACCACAGTTGCTGAGGGAGGGTCGGCGAGGCCGGGCGAGGTCGGACACGGCCATATTTGACGGCAATGGTGGCGGAGCTTGTCAGAGACAGAGGGGTCGATTGCGCCGATAGGGGCTCTCCGGCTTGCGCGTGTGGGGTCAATCGACCTAGTCGACGATGACAGTCACGACGGTGGCCTCGAACGGGAGAGGGGACGCCGGGAACAACGGGAACGGCGAGGTCCTGGCTGGAGCTAGGGTTCGGGTTCGTCACCGAGAGCGAGAGAGAGAGAGGGCGCGGGAGAGGATAAGGCCAGGGTGAGGGAGAGAGGTGTGCGGGGCTCGTTCTTATCCTCGCGAGCGTCGGCGGTGCATCACGGCGGCGGGGCAGCATCGGGCGGTCACGGCAGCGACAGGCAGCTGCTTCGCGTCGCCTGCGAAGACGACGACGGACAGAACGTTGAAGGGGTATCGGGCCCTAGCTGGGCTACGGACGGGCCAGGTGGGCTAGCTGCGGGCGCACTGAGCGGAAGAGAGAGAGGATAGAAAGATGGGCTCGGCCCAGTTAGCTGATCTGACTCTGTTTTTATTTACAAATTGTTTTTCTCTTTCTGTGTTCAAATTTCTGTTTGTATTTTGCAATTAAAAACTGTTTTGAATCATTCAAAAATACCAGAGGGTGTTGTAAAATATGTAAATTACAATGGAAACCTTTTATTCAGTTTGGGCTCCAAACAGTTTAATAGTTTTCAAATTATTCAAAACCTTTCGAATGCATTTCAAATAGAGAGGGAAGGATTAGGGTTTAGGGTTTTGTGTATTTCTTGCATGCATTTTTATTAAATGATGATCATGATGCACAATCAAACCTTAAATATTAATTATCTAAAAGTGGGGTGTTACAATTTGAGGATCCCAACTTCCCAAACCATGTCTATAAACTTGATAAGGCGCTCTATGGGCTCAAACAAGCCCCACGCACGTGGTATGAGCAACTTAGAGAGTTGTTGTTTGATTGTGGGTTTGAGGTTGGGAAAATCGATCCCACTCTTTTTACTAAGAAGGTCAATGGGGAGCTTTTTGTATGTAAAATATATGTTGATGATATTATCTTTGGCTCATCTAACAAAGCTTTTAATGATGAATTCTCAAAGATTATGACTAATAGATTCCAGATGTCTATGATGGGGGAGTTTAGAGTATTTCTTGGTTTTGAGATCAAGCAAGTAAGAGGAGGAACATTCTTCAACCAAGCCAAGTATACTCAAGATATGCTCAAAAGATTCAACATGAAAGATTTAAATGGTTCTCCTACCCCCATGGCAGCAAAGACTCATCTTGAACTAAATCCAAATGGTAAAGATGTGGATCAAAAGGTATACCGGTCTATGATTGGTTCTTTGCTTTACCTTTGTGCATCTAGACCCGATATTATGTTGAGTGTAGGAGTATGTGCAAGTATCAAGAGTCTCCTAAAGAAATCCATTTAATGGCGGTCAAGAGAATCTTTCGATATTTGGTTCATACCCCACACTATGATCTTTGGTATCCTCGAGGGTCAACATTTGCTCTTTGTGGATACATGGACTCGGATTGGGCTGGTGATAAGGATGATATAAAATCAACATCCCGGGCTTGCCAATTCCTTGGTAGGTCCTTGGTATGTTGGTCTTCTAAGAAGCAAAATTGTATATCTCTCTCCACCACCGAAGCCGAGTATGTGGCACCTGCTAGTGCTTGCACTCAATTGCTATGGATGAGGCAACCTTTAAAGGAATATGGTGTCCATTGTGACAAAGTGCCTCTTCTATGTGACAATGAAAGTACTATCAAGATTGCCTAAAACCCGGTGGATCACACAAGGATAAAGCATATTGAGATTCATCATCACTTCATTAGAGATCATGTTGCTCGAGGTGATATTGAGCTATCTTATGTTTCAACCAAAGATCAACTTGCCGACATCTTCACGAAGCCACTTGATGAAGCAAGGTTTTGTTATTTGAGTAATGAACTAAATATCATAGATTCAAGGAGCTTGACTTGATCACCTTGCATACTCACCTATGTCTTGACCCTTATTTGGTTTAGGTGTAGGCATGGATATAGGGGGAGTGCGGTCCTAATACATTGGACTATCCCTCCCCCCATAATGCCAACATTAAAGAAATTCAATTCTCGTAATATCATTTTGTGATATGTGAGCTTTATTGATGAGTAGTGGCTATGAACCCAAGGATAATTCTTCGCGGTGTCATGCCACAAACTCTTACATGGTGGCCTCAGCCACTGCCCTCTTCTTAGTGAAGAGTTTGTTCTTGGATTATTTTGATTGGAACTTAACTTTGCCATCTTTTTAGATCTTTTTCGACTCATTGGTTTTTCACAGTACATCCTCTGAATCCCAGGCCTACTCTCACCTATAAACATGCTACTCTTGCCACACATTTGTCCAACACTTGAAAATGGGCTTTCTGGTCGAAGGGGGTCGGAGTGTCCGTCCTGTACCAACTGGAGTGTCCGGCCAAACCGGACTCTCCGCTTGATATAGACCGGACATTCCGGCCGGGCCAGACTATCCGGCGCATATCACCCGGACTGTCCGGCCCCAGCGGTTTCGTTCTGATATCAGGGGTCAGGGAGAAGTGGATGGTTCAGTCCTCCTTCTTCTCCCCAACTCTCTCTTCCTCTCAGACTGCTGCCCTCGACCAAGAGCTTCACCCGGAGGGCTCCTCCACCCTGAATCCTATCGTTACCGCCATCCATTTGCCTCCCTTTGCCGCTGGGATCCATTCCCCTCCGGTGAAGGTCCCCATGGATGCTGGTATGATGCCCCTCTCCTTCTCCATCTCTAGGGTTGGCCTAGATGAACTTTTTGGGGGCAATGTCTTACCTAGATCCATGGATACATCACTCATACATGCAACCATCATCCTTGTAGTAGTTTTAGAAATCCCGATTTGTCTCGATTGAACACACCCGTGCAGCCCGAAAATTGCCCTGGTTCCAGCCGGACTGTCCGGCGTGTACGGGTCGGACACTCCGATCCAGCCGGAATGTCCGGTCGATACACACCGGACTATCCGGTCTAGGCGGAATCTCCGGGGCAGATTTTTTGGACTGTCCAGGGTGTTCGGTCAGTACAGTTCCAGAATTAATTTGACTACTATTTGTTGTTTGAATCTCTAAGACAAATGTGCTTACCCCATATGCTATCCCTCTATTCTGATTTCATAGGTGGTTCTCGTCCTCGCCATCCTCGGGCTGCTAAGAAGATGGTTTCTCGCAGGTTCCGGTATGATGAAGAGCGAGACATTCATGTTGATCCGTCTATGGTCAGGCAGGCTGCTCGAGACCGTGCCGCAGCAAAGCATGAGAAGGTTAGATAGCTGAAAAGAGATGAAACCAAATGCATGAAGTTTTAATCATGACAACTCTGGATGATTTGGGTACCGAGGAGTTTGTGGAGATGAGACTTCAGCAATTCTACTCACTTTCTCGCACCACGACTAATGAGCGCTTCTGGAGGAATGAGAAAGCCCTGCTGTTTTCTGAGCTATACGGTAGCTTCAAGACTCCTACTTGTCCCATGCAGTGGTTGGATCTTGAGAAGCTTTGTTGTCACAATTACTTTGAGGATGCTCTTTGGGTGACTAAGAAGATGGGGTTGCACACCATCTTTCTAGCAAAAGAAGACTTCAATGTTGAGTTGGTCCAGCAGTTCTATGCCACTGTGGTCTTTGGGGAGACTACTAACATTCCTCTTGAGTGGATGTCTGGCACTACGAGCTGTCGTTCCAACATGGTTCAGTTTGCTCACATTCTTGGATTGCCTTTCAATCCCAATGCTCCCAGTGGTGTCCGGATGCATGTTCATGGACATGCATATGACAAGAACAGACTGGCCCTAATTTACTCTTATAATGGTGTGGTTGGAAACCACCAATATCAAGCTCATCTACAACATATTGCTTCGCATGTTCTGCCACACTCTCACTCCCAAGGCTGGCAACAAGGATGAGATGAGAGGCGCTGAGATCAACCTTATGGCTCATGCTCATATCATGTACACTAATGGTCCAGATCATCCAGGTGGCGCTATTGATGTGATGGACTTCATCTATCAGGATCTGTACAAGTGCATCACTGACAAGAAGTGCCCTCTATATGCCCCTTATGTGATGAAGCTCATTGCTGCTCACACTCATGTCACTCCCCTGCTCTATCATATTCTTGTTCTTCATACTGCTGCCAAGCTATAGAGGAAGGGTGCCCCCTACCACCAAGGCTCCTCACGGCTACTCTCCTGCTCAGGACATTTTTGAGGATGATGAGATAGATGCTGATGCCTTTGACAGTGACGGTTCTGAGGAGGTACAGGCGCTGGTGTCTCATGGCCCTCGGATGAAGCATGCTAGCAATGCATATCGCTTCAACACCTCTAAGGAGGAAGTACACAAGAAGGTGAAGAAGGCCTCTTGGTGGAAGAAGCTCCTCCTATGCCAGAACATTGACATTCTCCATGGATAGTATGATGCATACAAGGCAAACAGGAATGTCATGAAGGAGCTCAAGCAGATCAACAGCCCATGGATGTTGATCCTTCTCAGCAGCAGGCATCTGATGGCACTCTCTCCTATGGACACTGGAGTCAGGGACGTGTGGACTAGTCCATGTTTGAGGATGTGTCCTCTTCTTCTCGCCCTCACGGCCAGATCTCGACTTAGGATGACTATGATGATGAGGATGGTGATGAGGAAGAGGATGAGGATGCCGATGAGGACTTCAGTGGCTAGAGTCTGTCTTGGGGCATTTTAGTAGTGCTCTTTTCCCTTTTTGGCATCTTGATGCCAAAGGGGGAGAAGTAGCCCCATATTAGGTTGCTACAGGGGATTTGCATGGGTACACGGGCTTCACGTTATTTCGATTTGCCTCTTTGAAGCTCCGTGTCTTTATCTTATTGGTTTTGAGAACTATGTTGTGTTGAACTTCGTTCTATGTGTTATGTGTGTTGTGACATGTGTACCCGGTTATCTTAAAGACTATGTTATGTCTAGCTTATCTATCTAGTCTTTATTATATCATGTCATAATTTTTTTTACCAATCTAGTGAGGATGTGATCCTAGGATGTGTGATCTTGTATTCAAATGCAAAGCTAAATTCATCACACATCTAGGGGGAGCCTTACAATGTCGTGTAAAATAAAATATTGTGAATGTTTATCTATCCTATATGCAAATCATTGGGTTGTCATCAAACACCAAAAAGGGGGAGATTGAAAGGGCATTTATGCCTTTCATATTGTTTTGATGTTTGTTGACAACACTTGGATAGGTTTAATATGTTGTTGAATGTTTCAGGATATATCAGATTCATTTTGGGTAATTTATACCCAAGGGAAAAGGGCCTCATAGGATCAAAAAGGCGGCAAGATCAATATCTGGCCGGACTGTCCGGCTGATGTGCGCTGGACTGTCTGGCCCAACCAGAGTATCCGGCCCGTAGCAGCCGGAGTGTCCGGCCTTGGCATTTTGCCAGTTTTCCCTTGCGAGTGTGGACGTTATGTATGTGTGTTTGGACACTACCCGGACATTGGCTGGACTCTGGCCGGATACTTGGCCAGGACGGAGTGTCTGGCTAGCGCACACCGGAGTGTCCGGTGAGCCAGATTATCCGGCCCGTACCGGTCGGACTGTCCAGGTTTAGTGGCTCCAACGGCTCTAATTTCAGGGGCCCTATAAAAGGACCCCTTCTTCTACCATGGGAGCTGCTCAACCAGGTCAAGAACAGTAGCACATTTTGAGCCACCAAATCCACAAGATCTCTTCACTCAACCATCCAAAGTCATTGATCTTTAGAGAATCGAAGGAGGAGGCCTTGTTCTATAGCTTCACCAAGAGAGATCTTCATTTCCCCCTCATTCAGTTGAGGGCCCCTTGCTCTAGTGTTTCTTTGGAAACCCTAGCTCTTGATTTGGTTCTTACAAGCTTGTCTTTGATTGTTTGACAGCTTGCTTGTATTTGGGATCCTCCAATTAGGTTGTGGATGTGTGCCCCGAACTTGTTGTAAAGGTGTCGGCTTCCACCTCGAAGGTTGCCGATATAGTGGAAGAGGTGAATCGAACCCTTTTGGGGTGAGGTTCATCGGAGAACAAGGGAGGCCTCTTGTGTATTGGTGGTTTGAAACCACCCCCTCTCCAAACTTAGATGTACTTCCCCTCAAAATGAAGGAACTACGGGAAACAAATCCTTGTGTCTCCCCATCCTCCACTATGGTTACTTCTATCCTTTACCGCACTTTACTTTACTTGTTCTTGCTTAGTATTTGTGCTAGTTGGTGCTAGTTGGTGCTAGTTTGACATATAGGTAAATTCACCTTAGTTGCATAATCTAGAGAATTTACCGTTCTTGTCAAACCCTAATTTGAAAAATAAGAAAATTTGAAGTAGCACCTATTCACCCCCTCTAGGTACCCATACGATCCTTTCAACAAATTTCATACTTTTATTAAAAATAAAATCCAACTCACTAGCTCCAATGAAATAAAAAAATTGATCAAGTAGTTTCATGTCAAAGTAATCATGATGCTCCTCATGATATGAGGAAATTATAAAGTTATTACTGCATTTTCATTGATAGTGGAGATGCTTGTCATTTTGTTTGGTGCAACAAGATACATTATATAACTCACATAGTTGTTTTTTCACATGCACTATTTCTTGGGAGAAGATATAATTAGCTTCATTTAGTACCCTAAGTTCCTTAGCAGAAAGTTTATCCATATCATCGATAGTAAAAGTTATACTAATTTTTATGTGTGTTTCATGATTTAATGAAAACTAACAAACAAATAAAACACTAAAACAAGACAAAAGGAAATTGCTATAAAAATATAAAGGAGAGGGAGAAGCTCACAGTGGTGCAACCTCCCCGAGCTTAGGTGTTTACACAAAGTTGGTGTTGACGGTGCTAGAAGATGTGCTCACTCCAACTTGATGAAGATGCAGTTGTGATGTCCATCTTGTAACTCCCTGGCAATGGTGCCAGGAAATGTTCTTGATTGAAACAACTCCGTGTGTACCAACTCGTTGGGACTCCAAGTGAAGAGTGTTGTAGCAAGCGTATTTTCCCCATAATGATGACTCGGGAGTTTATATCAAACTCTCAGGGAATTGGCTTAGAGTTTGTTGTTCTTCTCCTCTTCAAGCAACCTACGAAGTAAAGTTTTGGTCTTGTGCCCCCAACTCCACCATGTGGTTGTCAAGCACAAGGTTTTGTATTAGTAATATGAAATATAAATATAAATAAAGTAAAGTAAAACAATTACTACAAGCAAGATAAAAGCAATAAAAGATAGTTGTTGTTGGGTTTTATGTGTGTTTACAAGTGAAGAAAGTATTTTTGTATTTTGGAAATAATAAATTATATAAATTGTAAAGTGTGATAATTGTGTTGGAAAGGTGTTTCTTATGGTTTAAAATGGACCAGGGTTCATGGGTTCACTTGTCTACCATATTTTTGGGTTGTAGTGGACACAAATAATTCATCAAAGACATAATATTTCTCTCTTATACTCCTCAAGAAAGGGAAAACTCCAAGAAATATTGAATTAAGAATCAACAAAGTATAGGCTTAAGTAATTTTATATGATGTTTGAATCACAAATATGCCACAAAAAACAAATATTCTACCTTGACCAAACAAGATTATCAAGTTGTCACAAGATAATTATAGGACATGAATTCACTTTATCCCTAGTGAGGCAGCAAAATAAAGGTAAATATCGTAGTAGTCTTGAATTTGTTGTCACTATTCAATCACTACCACCATGCTACTCCATCTAATACACACTTCTCCCCACACATGCTCTTGCATACAAGTTGGATTAGAAAAATTACTTAAGGACGGGGTACATGATATGCATCTATTAATAAATCTTACACATAATAGGCTCCAATCTCATATATCAAATCATAGAATAAAGAACCATCACATAGGAATGACATATATGACCATAATCATGTTGGTCATCTCATATGGTACTAGATCTATGAAGAACAAGAGAGAAATAGATCAAGCTACTGTCGAAAACACATAGTCTAGAGGTGGACTACTCCCTTCTCATCATGGTGATGATGATGGAGACGTTGAAGAAGGTAGAAATCCCTCCGGTGGTGGCTCCGGTGGAGTTTCCCCCCTCCAATTTTCGCTCGTTCTGGTTCTGTTTTGGTGTTTCGGTGTCTCCCCCTAGGAACTCCCGAGTGGCCCTTTATGTAGTATTTTTAGGTCATACGGAGGCGGTGGGAAAAAGATCGAAGAGAATCAATGGACAAGGAGGAAAAGAGCATGGGTGGCGCGCTCACCCTTACTAGGTGCGCCACTTGGTCTCTTTTGGGCCCCCCGGTCCATATAGTGAGGTCCAAGTGCTCCAGGTGCTTCTCTTGATGAAATATTAACGCTCCCAAAATCCCAGCTCCATTCGACTTCATTTAGGTCCCTGAAAGATAAAAATACACAAAACAGGGTTTTCCTATCGTGCAGAGTTATAACCAAAATAAAGGGATCATTGGTAAATCCCCATAAATCAATGTAAAACATGGATATATCATCACATATGTTGCAATTATGTGGGAATTCATATCAACAAACGAAAAAGTTCATGTATGCATTTTACATGCATCACTGATACATAGCACTGATTATTCTTTTTTCTGGGCTTAAACACGTTTCTAACAATGCAGGCCCACTTGTTGGGTCCACGTGGCAACTGAAACCCTAAGAGATGATTCATCCATGGTTTCATTTTGCAAAAGAGCCCTAAATTTTATTTTGGTACTACACAAAGGTACTCCTCATTTTCCTAAGTAAAAAACATAACGGAGGAAAAATCCCCTATTTCTCCTGGTAGGAGATCATCGCCGTCCTCCTCCTCATCCTGCTGTCACCCTGTATGCGGGGATCAGTACGCCCTCGACATCCTCTCTTGCACATTTTATTTACCCTATCTCCTCTCAGTCCTTTTTCTTCTCTAAGAGTTTGCCTGGAACCCTAGCCACAATCGATGTAAACCACTGCCGCTCCGGCCATCCCCGAGCCCCGACGAGCAAGATTTCGAGTCCGCCTCGCATCCCCGAGCCTCCTCGCTACAGTAATCGGGCAGCCGCATCCCCAATTGACTTCTTTGTTTTCTCCTTCACTGCCTCTAGCCACAGCGCGTCATAGATGACATCAGTGCCGCCTGACCGCTCCTGACCTGCCGACCCCTCCATCACAATCATGGTGAGATCCTTATCCTCCTGGAACCTTCCACTTTCCCCCTCTCACTCTGGTTTGTCCCTACATCGAGAAACGTCATGCGCCACCGCCAACCGTCATCGTGGATGTCACTCCAATGACCCAAAATGAGCGACGCCACCATCGTAAGGTTCGCCTTGGCATGCTAAGGCTCGACTGCATTTTCTCCACTCCCACGCATTTCGAATTTGTCAAGTTTTTACAAGGATTTTTGCAGCGCCCTGTGGTGGTGTCGTGATGACATCATAAGTTGTGACAGAATGAGTTTTTATGGACATACAATTAGAATATGTAATATGTGTAGGTCCTTTTTGTAAAATTGGGAGGAACATGTCATCTATTTTTTTCCACGTAGACCCGACAGGTGGCCCCGCATGGTCAGAAACGCATTTAAGGCTAGCAAATAGAACAATCGATGCTATGTGTCACACACCTGCCACAAAAGTGGTGGTTATGTGTCAATTCACGCAAAATTGGTGGTTATGTGTCAATTCACGCAAAAGTGGTAGTTATATGATAAGACTATCTCAAATGTGGTAGCTTTGCATCATTTACTCCAAAAATTCTCCCCTCTTGCTGCTATTGTCAGAAATGCCATGGTGGAAGATGGAGAAAGACCACATCGGACCTCCCTCCATGGCCGATGGTAGCACATGGGTTCCACCTTGGGGCGAAGAGGGGGAGGTAGGGCCCACCATGGAGATAGGTGGGAGGTTCTCGTTTCCACCATCGGGACATCATCGTGTCAAACCTCCATCGGTAGTGGTAGGAAGATGTTGTCCACCTTAGGCCGTGGCGGGATGATCATGCATTGTTTTTCTAACAGATTGATTGATGTGACCTAGCTTGCATGAACATCAAATTGACCACCAAAAGGTGCACATGCAGACCTTTGCCACTACTTTTTTTTGGAAAAGGAGCAGTGGTACATCAAATTGACCACCAAAAGATGAAGCACACTCACATAAAGATTTATCCCGCTAATTCTTTAAGTGGAGGCTTATAAAAGGACAATTATCCTGCTCTTCATTGAAGAAACCTTCTCCGTTCATCTCTTTGTTTCCCAATTTATTCTTTGGCTTTGAGTTTGTCTTGCTCGGACCAAGACTTTAGGATAAAGAAGATGAATAATGTGAGTTTTCCTCTAGGGGTGTAACATCTTCGGTGTTGGTACGACACTCCTTGTAAGGTGAAGGAGTCGATGAATTTTTCTAATAAGATATTCATGAAGTTCTTCATGTATCTCAATTATCATCTTGGGTTCGTCAAACGACATGCCTGAAGTATGTTCCATCCATAACAAAATGACACATTGTTTGTGTTATAGATTATTTATTAAGTTCTTATTTGTGATGCAGTCTCCTCTACCCATGTGCATGTGGTATTGTTGGATTGACACAGAGCGGCCATGTTGGACGATTCATGAGATAGAAGAAAGGGGTCGTCGTGTGTGGGAAAGGTTTTACACAGAGGAGAATCGTGAGAAGGCTGCAAAACTATACAAAGCGGAGCAATGACATAAGTTTGAGAGCTACAGAGGCAGAGGGAGCAGGAATGACAGGTTAGGAAGCGAACATGCAAAGAATGAGGGAAAGGACTGCTAAGGCAAAGGCAGCATAAGAACACGGTGATAATACAAGGAAATGGCCATTATGGACCTAGGACTGCTAGACTACTGTCCTAGTATCTGAATCGACCCTTCTTTTTGTATCTTAATTAAAGTACTCATATTTTAAATTTTGCATTTAAATGCATCTTAATTTCCGTTGTACCATGTGGTAATAAAAACGTATAGTTTTCCCTTGCAGTGGCAAGAGGTTGTGTTATTGATTCCATGGTTGCATTGATTTCGTGACACGATTCCCTGATTGTTGCAGATACTGACATGACCTGCACAACAAACTGACTACCGAAAGCAGTACCCCCATGCAAATTTCCTCGTGTTGCATGCTTAATCAATTTTCCCGCTCACATTTCCCAACTAATTGGAGGCTATAAAAGGATGTTCATCGATTTGTTTTGATGTATAGGTGCTCCAATTCCTATAACCTCCTCCTCACTAAGGTGGGTAAGTAGTTTAGTGTATTCTCTTGAAGATGTCGAGTTTTCCTTTAGATTGTAGTTTTGTAATGGGAATGTTTGAACATATTTGTGGTGTTCTAGTGAGTTATGGATAGATAATAAGATAGTTCCATTCAAGGAACTCCTTAGAAGTGATGTGCTCCTCAATGAGATGGGTAACACACTAAGGAGTCACAGGTGGCCATCGAGGACCCTCGAGGAAATACATCAAGAACTAAAAGAGATATGCCCTAGATGCAAATAATAAATGTATTTTATTATCATATCTCAATAAGTTCGTAATATTTTCATATTGTGCTATAACTGTATCAAGCGGAAACATTGATATAGGTGTGGTATGAAACAAACCAAGTCCCTAGTAGCCTTTATTCATACTAGTTCGTTGGAAAACTGATGATCATGGAGTATTTATGCCAGCTGACAACGAGGTCATATCATTAGTGAATTATATGATGGATATTACCCAAACATTGCGACACGATCAAATCACAAGGTTCATCGTTGCAATAGTTAGAAGCATAGTCTCCTTCTCCTTAGATCGTGAGATCATATTAATCACTATCTATCGAGGCTGCTTTGACTGTATCAAACGTCATGTACATAACAGGGTGACTATAAAAGTGTATGTTAGGTATTCCAGAGGAACTTTTTAGGCCTATGTATCAAGATCGGGATTTGTTCACCCCGTGATGAGAATATAAACATGGCCGAATTGGCAAGATTACATCCATAATGTTGCAATATATGACTAGGTCACGGGGATGAAATATCACAGGAAAAAGTAACACACAACTTGTCGGTAACGAGATTGAACAAGGTATGTGATACTGATAATTAGATCTCGGACAAGTCGTATCGAAGAAACACAGGGAATTTGACTCGACGTTTACGGTTCAAACGACATTACATCATGGATTGCACAGGGGTCATTATGGGCATCCCGGTCCCACTATTGATCATTGATGGAGATCATGTATGTGCTATTCCCGAGCCATTGGGGTAATACACTTAGGGGTACGATGAGCTAGAGATCTTCTATAAGTTGGAATCACAATAGAGAAAGAGAAAGCTAAAATCATTCCAAAGAGAACCCAAAGTTGTTCGGTGGAAGAAAGAAAGGAAAGGACCAAAAGGTGTTTCAGATAAATTGCAATTTATAATATGCATTTATTCTATGTTAATTGAGAATTAGTATATACTAAATAAATATTTATGGGCAACTTCCTCAATAGGCCAAAATCCCGGAGGGAATCGGCCCAGGAAGAAGCCACCCTGAAAAAAGGACAGAAAACAACAGACTCGGCCGTTGTGGGCCGCTGTGAGATGGCCCAGGCAAATAGGCAGGCCGCTGGTGGTGGGAATTGTGGGGGACGGAAGCTAACACGCTGCCGCTCGTGGGCCACATCCCACAGCCCAAGCGAGCGGGAACCGGGGCGTGGGCCGCCGCAATTGGGCGCGTGTCACATCCCAAAATTTTCCAAATTTTGAAATGTGAAAAATCAAACAAACAAAGAAATAAAGGATGAAATTTAGGAGGAAAAGAAACTTTTTGATTCCTCTAATGGAAATATCAAAACCTTAATTAAACAAAATAATAATAATTTTGAACTAGAAAGTGATAAACAATTTTTCAAAAATTCCAATGCACCTAAAACCAAAACACTAATAAGAGAAATCACCATCAAGTTAAATACATGACTATGGCTATGTTCCATATAAAAATTTGGCAACATAACACCTAAATAATCTATAATGTTAAACACCAACATTAAAAAACTATGGGAATTGTTTTCACTCTATTTGGAGCTATGGATAAAAACTTATGATTTACATAAGATAATAGAAAGTATTCCAAGGCTAATAAAGCTCATAGCTAAAATCAATACTTAATTATGAACAAAGTAATTCTAAAGGATATATAAAGATAAATAATTATTAAATAGAACTATACAAATTGGAATCACCCTTTTTGGAACTATAAATCAAAACATATGATTTATCTAAGACAAGAAGAAAACAAAATAAGAAATATTGCAAAGACAATTTAAGCCATAGATAAATCCATATTTTAATAGAACTAAAGTATTATTAAAAATTATATAATGATAAATAATTATTGAATACAACCATATAATTTGGTTTGAACATTTTTTGAGCTCTAAGTCAAAAGATGTGAATTAATCAAGAATAGAATTAATAAAATACAGTATTAGCCATTAAAGCCAAAGTGAATAAATTTGATTAGTAATTTTGAGATGCGAAGTAAATGTGTTCTATAATTTCATAAAAATATAATTTGAGTTTACAAATTTTAGAAATTTGTTTGATTCAATTTGGATCACTAAATCAAAAGTTATTGAAGAAACCAGAAAAAAACAAAATGAATTAAAAAAAGAGCCGACCCAGCCCAAATGCGGGCACCTGAGACCAGCCCAACCAGCCCTCCATCCCACTCTATTTTTCTCCTCCCTTTATTTTTGATTTGGGCCGTACTTCCTAGCCCATCACATGTACAGAACCTGAAGTGTTGTTTCCATGACCACTGTAACCTCTTCCTCTCCTTCCCCTATCAATTCTATTGACTCTTTCCTCTCGAATTTAATACGAAATATGTCCATAAGTCTGTGGGGTTCCGTTCAGGGCATTATTTACCTATTTTATTGTGTTAATTTATCAAACTGAAACGGTTATCCGAGTGTCACCCGTCGGCATACATCACTCGATCTATCTCCCTAGAGCATATCAAGACGAATCGAGAGAACCAGCGCGTACCTCTTGTCCTCATCCTTCACTTTTATTCCTAAACTTTCTCCATAGAATGTCTCTACAATCCATACCATCGATGCAAAATTCATCCCCAAATTCGAGTTAATCGTCAGATTTTGTCATCCATGGTGAGAATCTTATCAATCCTTGAACTGGAATCCTTTCATCGATGCCTACCTCGACGACATGATGGTGCACCTTCTTATTGTAGTTAGTTGCGCCGCCCAACGTCACGCGTCGCTCCAGCCAAGGATTTCTACCACTATTGTATGCTACCGGCGATGCCATGGTATCCATCCTATTCGCCTCGATATTATCTACGTCGTCCATGCCTTCGTCGACTCTAGTGACTTTCCTAGCAACGGGAGCGTCTATGCCGAACCTGCGCCCGCTATTCCGGTGACCTCTCCGGCGAGCTATTTCGGTGAGATTTTTTTGTCCATTTGATATTCATCTAAAGGTTCAGAATAAGTCACTTAAACTAAAGGGCATCAGCTTATTATTCTGCCAAGTGTCAAGTTTGTTTCTATTTTCGAATTTTTAGACATGAAATGCTCCAATCTAGTAAAATTCATATATTTTGTTCTGTAGATCAAAATTAACAAATTAATATATCCACGGATTCATAAAAATGCGAAGAACACCATGAAGCCATAATTTAGTATTTTTGAGTCAGTTAAAATCACATTTTATACAAAACCATTTTTGAGTATTTTTGAGTGAATTCGTATTTTTGAGTATAAAAATTGTTGTGTAAATTATTTTTGAGTGAATCCTTTTGAAAATGGTTGTATATTAAACCCTCTTACCATAAACATTAACATTTGAAATTAAACATATAATTTGATGGCAGTAGAAAATATCCCATTGAATAAATCTTTTATAGCAAAAGAAACATACTTTAAATAACCTAATTGCACTAACTTTGTTCCAATTGAAATTCCACCTTTATAAAAAGGACCAGTGGGTGTTTTTAATGTTCAGAACCTTGATGGAACAACTTGTTAAATAAAATGATCTTGTTGCATGCTTGAGTGCATTCCATTATATTGTTTCGTTGATTTGTGTTGTAGTTTTAAGTTTGTGCTTTTTGCCTGATTGTATTGTTGTAGACTTTGAGGAGTGAAATATTTGCAAGATTAAGGAGAGTACCTAAATATTATAGTATCAAGGCAAGTGATACTTTGGTCATCAAAATTCCTATCTTTTCTACATAGCATTAGTGATGTTTTTGTACTATGCATGATGGGACTATTATGTATACTACTATGCTATGTTATTCCTATAGTATCTACCTTGGTAGTATTTCCTAAAGATAGGAGACATCGTCAGATTAGAATGCTTAGACTTGCTATATAGATTCGTGGGTGGAAATCATGATATGATGTATTATGGAAATATAAGTATTTTGGACTAATGAAAACAACTAATGTTAATGAAACACCTAGGTGGAAATGGGACTTGTATGGATTATGTTGAGTGGTTACTCACGGCCCATTTATATGGTTTACCCTGGTGTATCGCACTTGTGGACGACCACCCAGGAACAAAGAGATTGGACGACCACCCTTGACCAACTAAGTTGCGAGAACTCGGCCAAACGGACAGAGGGTGGTAGTGATGATAGGATGGAATGCGTCTGTGGTGTTCTAAGGGATTGATTCTGAAAAGTCTCGTCTCAATGCATGTCGAGTCTTGTGGGGAAAGTGCACCACCTCTTGAGAGGGTAAAACTAAGTACTTAGCCATGTCCCCGGTTATGGACAAATTTTGAGCATCAAGACAATGAAGCAGAATCAAGAATCTCATCATTCTAATTTATCTAAGTTAAAACTTGTTGGTTGAACAAGGGAAGCACTTGGAGGGTATCCAGTGTGCCAAGTTTTATGAAGTGTTGATGACAAGAAAAAAACTATTTTATAAAGGATAGGGAAAACTTACTTTATGCAAAGGTCAACCAAAACTCCACTTGGCCATATATTCATGTAGATGTTAGGTTCTCTATATCAATATGGAATCATTTGCCAATACAATTCAAATGTATTGACCCTTGTGGCTATAACGTATCATGTTGCAGGATTACTTGATGATAGTGATATTTGATGAATAGGGATTACGAGTCTGCACCCAACATGTTTTCCTGTGGCGCATGAAGATGAAGGACTCCATGCTTTATAGTTATATCTGTTGCTTTGTAATAAGATAGCCATATGAGCTATGTAAATTGTAATGAACTATTTTTATTCCTGGATGTGCGATGTAATATGACCTTTGTTTCTTGATATTACATCTTAAATTGTGGATGCTATTTATTCGATCCAGGAACTAGCACTATAAACACGTAGACCTATCCCTTACAGGGTTTGGTCCGCTACACCGCAGTGTGCGAGGCTGGCCTAGGCGGGGCGCATCTGCACGGGAGGCAGGCGAGCACATAGGTGGGCCGCGGCCAAGGACCACCCGGCTGGCGTTTCCCCAGGCCGCAGCGCTGTGCCGCTGATGGCACTAGCTACTACTATTGGGCAACCGCGGGTGGTCCACCCAGGTGCCCTATCTGGCCCAGTAGGCTGTACCCCTTTTTTCCTTTATTCTTTTGTCTAAAATTAGTCCCACATGGCTAAGCCTTTGGGAAAGGAACACCCCCTTCGTATATATAAAAGAATGCCCATGGGTGGGATTAAAACACACAATTGAAATATTTCTCTAAGGAATTTTCCTTAGAGAACTCTCCCTATCTCTCTTTAGTTATCTCCTTGTGTTGGCATGGTCCCAAGAAAGGACTACACATGCAAGAGACGATGCACCTACAGCATGCCATTGCACTACAGGGATTCCAAGCTGGAGATCTACTTCCGCATTCCCGGCAGGGATCAGGGAACTAGAGGTCGTCATTGTACACCATATGTGTATGAAACCATGAGGATGATACCATTTACGGCATCTTGGATGTCTTGATTTGGACTGCTGCATGATGGAGCAAGAGATGATTTGCGAGGAGCTTCGCAACCTTCAGGTTGGCTATGAGAATGACTACATCAACCACGTTCCCCTCAGAACATTAACCGCTTTTGGACTACAAGGGTATGTATCCGAAACCCCGGCCATTACTACATTACTCGTAGATAGATCTTGGGAAGTTGGGGTGTTCCAACATAGGAATGTTTTTGTTTTCTACCATGGAACCCCTTCAGGGGTATCAAAGCCGATCTATGCGTAGGAATTCTTTACGGCAAGTACGCACATGGATTGTGCGGGCATTGATCCTCTAGTTATTACCCTCTAACGTGTACTTGCTTATATCGTGATATTGATTGATGAAGCGGCCGGAACCGATCTTACGCGTAATCTTACGCGAGACTAGTTCCACGCTCTACATACGGCTTGTACCGTGGCTAGCGGGTGTTTGTCTCTCATTAAATAGTTGATATAGCATTTCAATGGAGGGCCCTGAAAGGGGTGTAGTAGAGACAACTGTTGGATCCATGCTGTGGTTGTATAGTTCATAGATTACAAACGTTTCTATCGCGATAGCCCTCATAGCTACGTAAAACTTGCAACAGATAAAGTAGAGGCGTCTAACTTTATTTTGCAGGAGGGCTTGTGTTATGATATGGTGTTGGTCGTTATGATGGTAAAGTAGTTTATTTTCTGGTTACTAAGTAGTATAGTAATAATCATCATATCGATGGATGACCTGCTGGTGGCGTCATGGACATGGCATCAAACCGGTGGCAAGATGGAGATCATGTTGGACCGCTCGATGGAGATCAAGGCGCATGAAGAAGAACCATATCATATCACAATATACATGTGATGTTGATACCTGTTATACATCATATTGTTTTGCTAGTATTAGATACTCAACGGTAGCATATTAGATTAGATGATCCGTATTAATACCAATATAATGTTCTCCCTTTAGTGTGCACCACCAAGAAAGTTCGCGATTATGAAGTAGGCTGTGACAATCGGGTGCTATACATCTCTGTGTTTGCATACGGTGGGTGCAAGCCATGTATGTACTATGAATACAGTAAGGTTGAATAGGTGAGTCTAGCATGTACATACATGGCCTCAGAACACGGGAGGTCGAAATATCAAGAACGGGTCATATGAATGATGTGATCGATGGATATAGCCACCCTGACAGCTGCATCAAAGACCGTGATGATCGGGGATGATGTGGTGTAAAGGGATCATGTGATCACTAAAATCGTCCAAAGGATGACAATTTTATTTGGATCTCAATTATGAATTGAACTCGTATTATAAACTTATTCTAGATATCTTTTGCAAATATCTTAGTAGGTCATGGCCTATGCCATATACGTCCTTTGCGATCATGGGGATTTTCTCTCTTGATGTGGAACTTAGCACAAGGGTCCAACTTGATATATTAATACCCACTCCTAAGGGATATCCTCGTAATAGATGATCTTCTCTTCTTGATACAATAACCATTAAGAGATAGTCCAATGGCTCCACAACGTTTTGTGTTTTCTCCATTATCGTCCAATGAGCTATGCACCATATGATGGAGGCTAAGCTACAATTGTGTTTTTAGGAAAATCAGGCACATAAAGTATGAGACGTTGGATGAGTTTCCTTTCGTGGTGGAAGAAAACAGAAGTTTGGAAAATCACTTAGCAATCTAGCATTGGAGTTTAGAACTCTCAAAAAGGGCTTGATTTCAGTGGAGGTCATGTACAAAAAGGGTATATATGCTAGATATACAAATTATAAATATGATTCTTGCAAAACTCATTGCAGTTTACAAGTATTTGTAGTTGTCCTATTTTGTGAAAACAAGATTGTCTGCTTGAGAATTGCTGGAAATGGGGCAATGTGCTTTATAATGGCAAGCAAACTAGTTGATGGCTGACATCACTCTTTCCCTCAAATTTTCTCATTTGGGATTAGTGGACTTGAATAAAATTTTGTAATCCTTGTTTGTGTGTCTTGCTCTTGGCGAGACGATTATTCATATGAATAAGTTACAAGGCAGTTATACTATTCTTATGAATGATACCTTTTATGGTCACATTATGATTATAACTGAGTTATCTCATCATTGTGTTAATGATAATAGTTCAAGAATTTATAAAGGATTAGAATGCTAATAGATATCCAAAGTTTAATAATGACATAACACTATTGTTTAAAGCATGGTGGTTATTTCATGCTTTCCATTCTAAATGAAAATCAGGGTCTTTAGATATTTGATCTATTTGACTTTGCAAAACCATGCCTCATTAGGCAAAATGACTGAAACTACGCATTCTAGTAAAGTGGTTATATGCAAAGAATTGTTGAATCTTATACATAGTGATGTATTGTATTTTCAACAAAATAGTGGAAATCATTATTTCATAAGCTTCATTATGGATTTAAGTAAATATGTGTATTAAAACTATTTGAATTTTTCAAATGTTTTTAGAATGAAGAAGGGTATTAAATTAGAAGGAATACAAAGTATCTTCGATTTGATCAACATGACTAAAGTATTTAAGTTAATTTTGGCATAAAAGGACTTGTGAAGGTTGTTTCACAAATTATGACAATTGGACAAATTCAAAGTGTATCGATATGTCTAAACATCATAATCATATTGTATTGGATACATATGGTCTAATATTATCCTTATCAGGGTTATAGTTATCTTTTAGAGTTAGAGATCAAATAAGTGAATACTCATTTGAAATATAAAGGAACATCTAAAGATTCATGGAAACAACATCATACGATTATGGCGCATTCGAGTTTCTAGAGATTTCGATAATTCGAAATCGTGGCGAATAAACAAGTCTTTGTAGTGTATTATTAGGAAACTATGAATACATCTTGCACAAAAGGCAAACCTGCTGTTGTCCTAAGTTTTATGTTTCTTGATGAATATAAAGGTGCAAGAAAGTAAAAGCTCAAAATAAGGTATTTGACCTTACCTCCAGGTTGTTGAGTGGCGCAGCGGAATTTGTTCCATGAAACCAAACTCTACAGATAGAGGAGAAACTAATGATAATGATTATAAAGTTTCAACGAATACTTTTACTAAAGTAGGATTCAAGAATGTATTCTCTATGTTTGCGAAATTATATTTTGATTCACTTTTCATGTTATTTGAACAAGACATACCTACGAACTACGAAGAAGTGTGATGGACCTACGTGCGAGAAATGACTAGGAGTCATAAAATCCTATTTTAAGTTACATTTAAGATGAAAAGTAATATGTTACTTGATATTATTAAGTAAAAGTGTTTACTTAATCTTTCCAAAGGACCACAAAGTCATCATAAAGAAATGAAACTTAATGAAAGACATAAAGATTGATTTGTCACAAAGTATGTTTGGATAAATTCAAGGAGTTTACTATGAAATGTAGTCGATGCTTGAGTCTATCGGATTTACACCAGCAATATATGGATATTGGAATCTCGTAGATGGAATTATCAATTTGATGGATGATCAAAGAATTTTGGAATGTCCAAGATTGTTGAGAGGACATGCATTTGAGTGGGAGCTAAGTAGCTTGGCTAAATCATAGACATATTTTGAGTGGGAGCTAAATGAAATCTCTAGATCTCATATATGTATGATATATTTGGGTGGGAGCATGACACCATTATGGAATATGTGGAAGACATATAATAGATGATATAATTGGTACTATTGATATTTAAGTTAGTAATTATTCTATGGATGAAGTTGAATAGTTATTAAACAATGAAATCTATTGAGATAGATTGATAAGTTTAATAAACATTATTGTCAAAATGCCTTTTGGATTTATTCTGAAGATGTCTAGAATATCCTAGAGAAGATTCTGAAGAAGTTCACAATAGAACAAGGCAAGAAAGAAGTTCTTACTTGTTCAAGCATTGCGTTAATCTCAGTATTGCAACTATAGTTTAATGAAATAAAAAGGATGAGTTGCATCTCCTATGCCTAATTCATAGGTTCTTCCATATAAACCATATTGTATACTCGACGTAATGTGACACAATGTTCTGGTTGGAAAAAACAAGTTCTTAGTTGTAATAACATGCCTTGAAGTGATTCATGAGTTAATCACTAAACCATAATTAAGTTTGTCCTTAAATGACAAGAAGCGGTGTTAGGCATCATAGTCGCATTTTATGCACTAGAATCTACATAGATATAGAAGTAATTTTTGGCTAAAAAATTTCAAATTCTGCTAAGTGCATTTCAAAGTTTACGTGACAATCATGAAAGTCCAATTGATTGATCGAACGTCATTGTAAACATCAGAAACAAAAGTCTCACTCAGTCGCCAAACAAATACTTCGACATATTATGAGATAATGGTGTAAATGTCAAATTAGGAAGACGTTAGCAATTTGAAAAAGACATACTGATCTAGTAAAACATAACAGGGACACGACGTTTCTCATGAGCATGCATGATCAATAAACACATATGTGATATGGTTTATGATTAGTAGCAAATGCAAGCTAGATTATTTGTACTCTAGTGCAAGTGGGAGACTAAAAGAGATATGCCCTAGAAGCAAATAACAAATGGATTTTATTATCATATCTCAATAAGTTCTTAATAGTTTCATATTGTGCTATAACTGTATCAAGCAGAAACATTAATACAAGTGTGGTATGAAACAAACCAAGTCTCTAGTAGCCTCTATTTATACTAGTTTGTTGGAAACCGATGATCAAGGTTTCCTACTCATGGAGCATTGATGACTACAACTACATAGATCGATTGTAGCTAGTTTCAAAATAAGAGTATTGAACCCACAAAGAGATATTTGTTATGGTTTTTATGCCCCTCATCACTATCTACCAAAGGATACTTGCAAGATGCCTTTTATTTCAAGTAAAGGGTGTTTGCAAGGTTTTTGGGTTGAATGCAGTAAAGTAAATAAATGCAAGTAAAAGTGAACAAGTAACAAAAGCGGTTGGAAAGGTGGTTGAACTCAATACGGCTAAAACGTTCTCGGGGATGTAGGATACACCAATAGCATGTTGTAATTAATCATAATTAGGATAACATATTTCTTATGTCATGACATGTGTGGAGAGAGTTCCATAATAAGATGTTCACTACAAGGCTCGTAGGAAGCCACTTTGTTGAGCCAAGAATGAGGTCATCTCTAAATAACCACCGCGATGTCTGAGAGCAGTCACCTATACAGACCACCGCACCCCTTGGATATCATAATTAGCCTAGTGAATCTCGCTTTGTTCCCCCTTGACCGTGTAGGTTGCTTGTTGCGCTTCTAGTCACAGTAGCTTCAGGCATGCTTCTAAACACATCCAAAGGGTTTCACCCTCTTCTTTAGACCCAAAGTCAAATGATATGTGGCCGACTTCACATACCATCTAAAGGGAGAGATCAGACACACATCATAGATCAATGGATCATCGACACAAGTAATAGATCATCTTTATTTCATTTCATAATAATGCTAGGGTTTCTCCATCTCCCCAAGAACGAAGGAAACTACTCACGCATGGAAGCAATCAACAACATCATCATAATCAAATGGATGGATAAAGGTACTGGAATGAATCTAGTGCAAACCATAATTAAATCTAGAATTACGACAAGATCTAATGAATGGAAGATGGGTGTAGAGATGGTGATGGTGATGCAGCGGTTGATGATGAAGGGGATGATGCGTTGTCTCCCAATTATTCGTGAAGCAGCAAGGATTTTCCCCTCTCCAAGTTCCTCCTTTAGATCCCTTTTTGGTGTGGTTTTTCATGGCTAGAGGTTTTTGTGAATGTCGGATATCAGATTCGTCGTCGCGATCAAGGTGGAAGTATTTAACTAGGCGGTCACGATGTAGTGTTGTCCGTGCGAACGGTACGGGCAGGCTCCGCATGTACCACTGGTTGTTATGTTCCCTGTGACCTTCTCAGCGCAAGAAATTCCTCTAGGTGTGAAGATAAATCAATTAAATGATTTTAATCACTTAAAAATATCATATTATAGTATAACATGATAGTCTCAATTGATATGTTCATAATAGTCTTAGTAAATTTGGATCATGTTGAAACAAGGACAAAAGGTGCGTGCAAACATAGTAAAATACAAAAAATGCTACTCTACTTATGCAAAAAAAGAGGTAAAAATGCTCCAACTTTGGACTCATCAACTCCCCCAAGCTAGACTCTTGCTCGTCCCCGAGCAAAATGGTGGCTTATGAACAAGATCATCATGTTTATGAGGCACGAGCCATTATAATAAATGTGGCAAAAATTGAAATAGGAGTACAATATCGGATGTAGAGTTACATCGGGAGCTTTATCACACCTTTACACATTTCATGACTTGGAGACTTCCACCCCTTTTTGTATTAATGCAATTATAAGAAGCTATTACTGATTGAACATATTATATAATCATCAAGTTAAAATGTTTGGGCACTTGATTTTAGTAATGAGGATTCATGATCATCTCTTTTCTTTCTTCTCTTTTTTTCTTTTCAAGATTGTACTCTTTCTTTTGCCTTGAAATTTTTCTTGATAGCTGAATCTTTTGTCTCTTTTTCTTTCTTATCTTCCTTCTTCTCCTTTTTTATATAGCACAGCTTCATGATCATGCTCACTACTTTTTATGGCTTTTATAACCCAAACATGTGACTATAATATGCTACCAAGATTTTACTTCTCATAACTTAATCAATACTTTTATTGGTGTGGAAGACCCTAAAATCATAACAGTTGTACAAGTATCATAACACTCAACCTAGTTCAATCATGTAATATAATAATCATGAATCAAAATATAACTTCGAATATCATAAAGTCTCGAAACTCAACGGATATAACTCTTCTATTGAACAAAGGGAAACTTGAAGATGATGCAGCTAATGCAAACTTTTGAATAAAAACCTCACATGCGTGCAGTAAAGTAAACATGCTAAAACTGGAAGATATATTACAAGGTGTTATAGATCTCCCCAAGCTTGGGATCAAATAATCCTTATGAGTACCTACTCCTTCTTGGGGGTGAAGAAATCATCATCTTCTTCTTCCTCTTCTGCCTTGAGGCTGCAAGCATGAGCAATACACGCAAATTGAGTGGACAATTCTGTGATGTTAGCATGTTGTTCTTCAATTATTTTTCTCAATGTCTTCCTATTGCCGGCCATCTCCATAATAATCTTGGTCAAGAGTTGAACTCTACCATCAATATCATCGACCCTCTTTTTGGGGTCTTTGCCCATCAACCAGTAGGAGTCAACTCCTTATCCAATAGTTTCAACACAGGCTTTGGAAATATTTTCAAGGTTCTCGATCTTTTCTCTAATCTCATCCCATTTTTCCTCTCTCTAAGAAGAGGGTTGAGGAGGAGATTTGAGAGAAGATCCGTGAAGGTTATACCTCTAAGAATTGAGTGGGGGTTCTTCATGGTTCCTCATTTGTTCCACGTGACTGGGCATCTTTAACTTGCGTGGAAACATGTCCTCCTAGTTAGGGAGTGGAACCACTTGAGTAGACTCTCTAGTTGAGGAAGACGAAGAATCCCCCTTAAGCTCCCTTCTTTTGTATTGAGAATAAGGCACCTTGCCCTTCCTGGTCTAGATCTGCTTGATATGAAAAGGTTGCATAGCTCTTGAATGATCAAGTGAGATCTGAGGTGCCATAGCAGGAGGCTAAGAAAAAGTAAACCCTAGATCTGAAAGGTGAAAGCAAAATATGAAAGTAAGAGGATGTGAAGTCAAAAATAAAAAAAAACTAAATAAAAAGGGGTCTAAAGTCGGTCGCGGAAAGAAGTACGGTCGGGTCCCGTTCGTACGGAGTGACCGAGAGAACACATGGATCATTACGGGCAGATGCGCCCGTACGGCCCGGTCATACCGCAAATCTAGAAACACCCCAGGAGTACTGGCAGTGAAACGACCACTAGTACGGTCACACGCGTCCATACCACCCGGTCGTACCAATCTTTGAAAAAATAGGAAGAAAAGCAAAAGGGATGCCGAGCGTATAACGATCACTGGTATGAGCACGTCCGCTCATACAGCCCACCCTACCAGGTTGAAAAATAACTCAGTAAAATTAGAAAAACAAGATGATCGTAAAGAGCACAACGAGAAGACCTGAAAAGTTTTCAAAAATGCAAAAAAAAAAGCGTCTAAGATCTTGTTACCTCACTTTGTTTGATATATTCCTTGGCCATAACTAAGGAAATTAGCTTTGCCATGTTGACTTCCCCAACTCTATAGTGTTTTAAACATTACCCATTAACAAGCCAGGATTAGGAAGAAGGAGTAGTGTTTTTCAACTGTATCGCTCCCGAGGGGCATGCCTCCTCTACTTCATAAGGTCCTTCCCACTTGGATTTTAGATTTCCTATAAAAATCTTAAGCCTAGAGTTGTAGGTCATGAGGGTACAATGGAGGTGTGAAGTCTAGGGTATTAAATCTCAGGGACCGACCTCTTCTAAGGTAGGAGGAAGGTTCCTTATATAGCGGCAGCGGGCCTCTTCCCCTCAATATTAGGCGGGATAGGTCACCACATTCCTGCCCAGAGGACTTTGGTCTGCCTTATCATCACGTGGCTGCTGGCCAGCTGTAGTGCTGAGGTCGTGGACAGATTCTCTCCTACTTCAACGCGTCATCTCGTCTCCTTGCACCGAAGTGGCAATGTTAGACTTTGTGGCTACCCTCCGTCACCCCCTACCTTTGCACAGCGGGAGGCAGACAACATCTCGCTTTCCCAAGGCGGATGTCGTCGCTTGGACTGGCCACTGGCGTGTCGTCTTGTGGGGCGCGCTTTGCAACGCAAGCACCCCCCTTCATGATGCCTCGGCATGAGGCTCTCAGCATGTGGTGAGTCCGGTCTTGGCGTCCAATCGAGATCCATGCACCTTCTTCCCTCCTTAGGGTCGTGCTCCTTGCGAGGCCTCGAGAGGACGCATCAGGTGGGCCTGGCGACTCGACAGTACGGGGTACCCTCGGTGCCAATAGTCCGACAGTATCCCCTGTCACTTGGCTTACACGCGTCTAACAAAGGGGCGAGGAAGTCAAGGGACCAACTAGCGCTGGGCCCACGGCTAGTCGCATTAGCGCATGACCGCCCGAGGATGCTTTCCACGGCTTCCACGTGTCCACGTGGTACGTGTTGTCTGTTCGATGCGGGAACCGCCGCTTCCGTCCCTTGGCCTCGGAGACCGCGCTGCCCATAAAACCCCGAGTCTGGGAAGGCTCGCCTCACTTCACCTTCCTTCATTGTCGTTCTCCATGCTTTCTGGTGCTGATGCCATTCCCGCTTCCCCAGTAGCTTTTGATATGGTACCCAAGAGAGCACGCTCTACCCTCGCCGCGTCGATAAGGAGGGTTTGGAGAAGGTCTAGAAGATGATGACCTCCGACTTGAATGAGTGGGGCGCCTTGCGCGTGTGGTGAGCCGTCATTTGGGGAGGCAGATGGCGCACCATCGTGGCCCTGGTCTTTACTCACTCCATTGCCGTCAGCCTCGTACCCCCTTTCTATCCCTTCCTCATCGCCGTCCTGGAGCACTACTGAATCCATCTGCTCCATCTTCATCCATGGAGCGTGACCCTCCTGGCCACCTTCGCGTACGGGTGCGAGGCCTTCGTTGGGGTGATGCCATCCTTGGCGTTGTTCCAGCACTTCTACCGCCTCGGCATCCTCTCGCCGGCGGATTGTCTCGGCGATGTCAGGTTCTTCACCGAAGAGGAGGGGGACTTCTGGCCCATCTCCGTCCTTGGAGTGGCGCCAGATTTCCGCCAAGACTGGGTGCTGGTGGATGCTGGCTGGGCCTAGCCGCAGCTCTGCGTTCTTGCGGGGACGGCGGTGGAGAACCCGGGATGGGCTCGTAAGGCGGCAGCCTGCATGAGCCCCGGGCCCCTCGCGAGGCGCGTGGCACAATTGAGGAGCCAGGGATTGACCGGTGAGATGGTGGTGCGAGAGTACCTGCGGCAGCAGATTGCCCCCCTTTAGGAGCACCAAAGGCCCATCTGGACCATGTCCCCTAACCATGATGTGGTCAGGCTCTCAGAGGGACTCCGTGCCGATGATACGATGGTCATTCCCATGCGGCTTCTTCTGGACGAGAAGACCACACCAAAGCTTACCCTTGACGCGCATCCCATGTACCTAGAGCGCGACGTGCACACTATTCACGCGGGTCTCCCCACCTTCAACACTCGGGGTGAGTTCCCCTTGGTCGAGTTGGACGATCAAGGCGTGGATCCGGGTGGCGACTCCGAGTCCTCCCGGCCGGTCCGGCACGGAAGGATGACCAATAGTGTATCATATTTGGAGGAAAAGGCCGTGGATCCCTATAGGGATGAGGCCCGTGACTCCGCCGGCCGCACGAACTGCGTGGCCTGCAAGGCTTGGGGAGACATCTGCTTCTGTTAAGGCGTGTGTGATTGGGAAGCATCTGATGCTAGGCGAGAGCAGCATCTTCCTTCCTCCGAGTGTGAAGAGAGCCAACTGGTCCTTGGTGGGAGTGGAAGTCGGGAGGTGAGTCGGCCTCGCGAGGTCCCTTCCCTCCTTTTCCCCTCTCCTTTCCAGCTTCGTCACCCCGCTATTTCTGATACAGGCGTGAGAATAAAAGGAGGAAGAAGACGCCGAGATTAGGCTCTAGAGGAACGATGGAGCTCACCGATCCGACTCCGCCTCCCCTCTTGCCAGGGAGCATTCCGAGGGCTCTGATCCGCCCTTTTAGGCGAGGAGAGAGACGGGGGACCGTTCCCTTGAGGAGGGTCAGCCCGACTTTGCGATGGTCGCTAGAAGTGGTGGCCCTCTGCCGCACGAAGATCCTGTTATTAACAACATCCAATGATATGACCCAGTTATTAACAACATCCAATGTTCATGATCAGGAAACCATTGTATTAAGAGAGGAATTACTAGGAACCTTATATGTTTATAAATCACACATGTATTAATGTTTCCTATTAATACAATTATAGCATGAACAATAAACATCTATTATAAACCTGCAATAGCATAATAACCACTTTATTATTGCCTCTCGGGCATATTCCTTTTAGTTAGTTGAGAATTAATATATACTAAATAATTATTTAAGTTAATATTTATGGGCAACTTCCTCAATAGGCCAAAACCCCAGAGGGAATCGGCACAGGAGAAAGCCACCCTGAAAAAGGACAAAAACAACATCCTCAGTCATTGTGGGCCGCTGTGAGCCGTCCTAGGCAAATGAGTGGATAATAGGCGGTGGGCATCGTAGGGGGCTACATCTAACCCGCTGCTGTTTGCGGGCCACAGCCCCCACACCCACGCGGGCGGGCACCGGGTGTGGGATGCCGCTATATGGTTTGTTGCATGGGAAACAAAAAAAATCTATCGCAAGAACACATAAAACCAAGATCCAATCTATGGAAAAGCCAAGATCTAATCCACGAGATCGGTGCAACGAGATTGAAGAGAACTAACCCTCGTAGATCCAAAGTGTTTAACGAGATCAGATTCTCATGGTTGATGTAGTCGATCACTTGCCGATCTCAAGATCGTGTAGACGATCCTTCTGGCGCTGCGTTCCGGCAGCGCTTCCGCACTCGGTCACTCATACAGAGTCTATGAAGACCTTACTCTCCCCGTTCTAGCAGGAAGCGGAGGTAGTAGATCCCCTCATAATCCCAGCAGCACGATGGCTTGGTGGTGGGGTGGATGAGAATCCCTGCAGGGCTTCGCCTAAGCCGGAGCAGGAAGATGGAGGAGGGAGAGAGGTGGCGGTAAGGGTTTAGAGCCAAGGGAAAGGGACAAGGGGTGGTGCACCCCCACCCCTCCTTATATGGAGGGGGAGTGCGGCCAAGGGTTCCCAGCCCTTGACCCACTCCTTCCCCAACTCGGCCAAGGGAAGAGGTGGGAAACTTCCCCTTTCCTTATTTAGGGTTTGACAAACTAGAGTTTGTCCCCAAATCCTTTGGTGGCCGAGTTTGCCCCTTGGGATTTGGTGCGGCAGGACCTAGTGCTCCCCCGCAGAATGCCTCAGCCCAAGTGGCCCCCTTCCGGGGTGGTGGGTTCACTGGTGGACCCTCTAGAACATTCTATAAGCTTCCGGTCAAAATACAAATAACATTTCCGAACCCCGGAAAATGACTTTCCTTATATGAATCTTATTCTTCGGACCATTCTGGATCTCCTCGTAATGTCCTAGATCCAATTCGAGACTCCGAACAACATTCGGTCTCGAAATAATATTCCATATCTACTTAAACAACATCGAACCTTAAGTGTGTCACCCTATGGTTCGTGAACTATGCAGACATGATCGAGACACCTCTCCGGTCAATAACAAATAGCGGGATCTGGAGATCCATAATGGCTCCCACATATTAAATGATGACTTTGTGATCGAATGAGCCATTCACATACGATCCTGATTCCCTTTGTCGTGTGATACTTTACTTATCCAAAGTTCGATCATCGGTATCTCCATACCTAGTTCAACCTTGTTACTGATAAGTACTCTTTACTCGTTCTGTGATATGACATACCTTGCGACCTAGTCACATGCTTGCAAGCCGATTGGATGACATTCCACCGAGAGGGCCTAGAGTATATCTATCTGTCATATGGATGGACAAATCCCAATCTTGATCCATGAACTTCAACACATACTTTCAGAATACCTAATGCCACCTTTATAACCAGCCAGTTACAGAAGTGGTGTTTGATGTCATCAAAGTACTCATCCGATGACGGTGATTAACATGATCTCATGGTCAAAGGATTAGGTTACTATGTATCTAAAAGCTTGTAGCAAAACAAACTTAATGACTTGATCTTATGCTATGATTACGATGGGTGTGTGTCCATTACATCATTCTCCTAATGATATGACCTTGTTATTAATAACATCCAATGCCCATGATCAGGAAACCATGATCATCTATTAATCAACAAGCTAGCTTAACAAGAGGCTTACTAGGGACTCTTTTATGTTTACAAAACACACAAATATTAATGTTTTCGGTTAATACAATTATAGCATGGGATGTAAACATTTATCATAAACACAAAGATGTAATAATAACCACTTTATTATTGCCTCTTGGGCATATCTCCAACAGTCTCCCACTTGCACTAGAGTCAATAATCTAGTTTGAAAAACTTTGTGCATTCAACACCTATGGATTTGTAGTGTTGTATATACACGATTGCAAGTGGTAAACATAATCTTCGGATCTAACACTTCCAGGTCCGTGGATTATTTGAGTTTATTTGCGTCTCTACGCATCACTCATTCTCCAATGAGATGGCATTGTATAACTTTTGTCCTTTGGTTAGACCTTTAGCTCCTTGGGGCTAAATCATGTCGATACAATTGTCGTACAATATATCCTCATAGTACTAGCCCGCTGTGAACCACACCTAGTTTGATAACAAACTACTTGACACAAATTCCCTCTTTTGCCGCTACAACAATAGTTATATACTTAGCCTTTTGTTGTAGTATCTATCATAAAGTCTTAAATTTGGAACTCATCCAAATCCGTTATGGAACTTCCTTTCCATTACATTGTGCCACCCAGAGTTTAAATTGAGATAAACTTAATTTGTATTCTTGTGACAAAACTAGTATCAATGTAACACTTTACAATGAACTATCTATCTATTTGTCACCTCTACATAAATAACATATTCTTAGTTCTTCCAAAGATCATAAGAATATCCTTACTATCGTCCAATGATTATCTTATGAACCATTCCGGTATATGCTTATAACATTTAGAGCATAGGACATATCTGGATGTGTACATATCATAGTATTATTGATCAAAATATTCTTGTGATTTCACTCACCAACTATCAATACACTTGAATCTTGATTCAACCCTTTCTGTGCGACAAGAACCTTTCTTGTTGTTTATATATTGAACTCTTTCAATATCTCATCTATATACTTTCGGCACAACCATATTAGTGTCTCAATCTATCCATATAGACATTGATACCTAATATTCAGGTTTTGCTTAAGTCTTTCATCAAAATTAACATTTAATGAAATTCTTACCTGTGTCAATAAAAGATACATCATTTGCAATCACCAATATGTCTTTCACATAATGTATTAGAAATATGTCTTAGCGCTCCCACTTAATTTCTTGCAAATGCAAGCATCTTCATCGTCTTTGATGAATTTTAAACCCTTTTAACAGTTTCATCACGGTGAAGATTCCAACTCCGTGATGCTTACTTCAACCATTGAATTTTGCGTATGCTTTTAGCATCCTTTGAATTAACAAAACCTTTTGGATCATGTCATGTACACATCCTAGGTAACTATTCTATTATAAGAAAATGGTTTTGTTTGTTCAACTACCATATACCAAAATTATATGTAGTGGTTGCTACATTAATCCTTCCAGGAGAAATATCGCTATGAAAGATAAAATCTTGTTATAGTCAACTACTTGAACATTGTCTTAAACTCTTTCCGACATGTCGACTATTTCATACATGTGAAACATCCATGTCTATTTCTTTATAGATCCAAAGACGACTGTAAGGTCTTACACCTTTCTAGAGGGTCTTCCAAGTTCAAAAACTTGATTTCATGTATATGGAACTATCATGGATTTTATGGATTCAAGACTTTTGACGGAGTCAGGGCCCATCATCGCTTCTTTGCATATAGTCGGTTCATCATTGTCAAGCAACAATGATTTACCCTCAAATCTTAGTATTTGATTGTTTTACCCGACCTACTTGGTTCAATAGGAACTTAGACCTTTGTGACCACAACCTTTGAGGCACGTGAGATATGAGCATTGTTGCTTCCTCCGGGACACTTTCCAGCGCTGCGTAACTCAGCACATATTAGCTGAAGTTCAATAACCTTATCAAAGTTCTATTTCCCTCCCACTTAACTTTTCACAAAAAATTCCTTCTCAACAAACTTGACTTTCTAAGCGACAAACATTTTCGTCTTCGGTGTTATGGAGGAAGACCCAGCGGCTATTCGAAATAACATACAAAGACATGCTCATCCAACTTTTGTTGTAAACATTTTACTTATGCCTAGCATACCAAAGTTTAAGAAAGGACAACTTGGGTTTTATCCCAGACCATAACTTATATGGTGTCATTTCAACGAATCATGATGGAGCTCTTTTTAGGTAAAAGCGATGGTCACTAAAGCTTTAATCTTTAAAATACAATGGCAGTTTTATAACTAGCACCTTTGATTTCACCATGTCAAAAAATGTTTCATTATATATCTCGAACAATCCATACTCATATGGTGTTTCAGGAAATGCAAATCCATGGAACGATTCCTCAAATCTTAGGTGTTTATGATAAACTTGTAACTTAAATATATTCCTTTATGATCCAATCATAAACTCTTTATTCTCTTGTTACAATGATTTTCCACTTCATCTTGAAAGTATTTGAACATTTCAAATATTTCATACTTCATCCTCATTAAGTAAATATACACATGTGTTCACTCAAAATTCTAGAGAAAGCATATGAAGTTGAAATCCATCGCTCATGACTACATATAGTGCACTACATACATCAATATGTACAAATTCCAATAAGTTAGTCGTTCATTCTTCTTTGTCCTTTGAACGAAGTTTCAATTATCTCTGGAAAAGTCTCACAAGCGTCATTCGATCAAAATTAAAAGACTCCAAAATTCCATCAACAAGGAGTTTCTACATGTTTTCTTTCCAATATAATTTGAATGGCGATTTCACTTCATAAGTTATTTTTCAATCATTTGTCTTATGACATTTTTAGCATTTATTTTATGGACGTGATTTCTCCAACTAGATTTGTAAATCATCCATCTTATTGGAATACGGTAATTATTTGAACAACCTTTTGTTCTTATAATACCTGGTCATAATAACAATTATTGAAACAAATCTTGAAGGCAATCTTTGATGTCAACGAGAAACACAACAACACTTTTTTTGTTTTCGATGAACATCATCACATATTCTCTTGCTGGTTACTTACGCCATTGTAGTTCATGAATTGTGTTTTCCTGCATAACATTTCACACCAACCTATTCGGTATCCAATACCCATGAACCATATTATTTAACAAGCAAAGAATACAACCATAATATGTATATCATCTATATACCTAAGCTGGACAATTCCAGTCTTTACTTTTCTGCCAAATATTTCTGAGATTCTCATTCAGCATTTCATTTCCCTTTTAAAAGAATATATCAACATCAACAGTGGCACCATACACATGACACATAGTCCAAAGCGTGTATAGTCAAATACTAATACATTTGGACTTGCACTTTGAAGTAGATCACCATCATCAAATGTTTTGTGTTCTTTCAAAATCCATTCTTAGTAATATTTCAGTGTGGTAAACATTTCTCCTACATCTTCTATTCATCCTTATCATGACAACTTTCATGATCTAGCTACTATAGCTTATAAAGGTGAATCACGAGTATAAAGTTTCTTTCCAAAACCTTTTGGAGGATTAGGATGTCTAGCATCTCCAACCTTCGCAATTTCTCATCAAATATGAGAACATAAATTTTGCCAAATTATACTCTATCATGTTTTAACCAAAACATTGTTTTAGATATATCAATATCTTGCACACATGATGGTTTCTGAAACAATTCTTTCAGCTCCTAGATAACCTTGATCTTAAAACAATCTTTTGAATATCAAGAATCATGGAGGCAAACATGATAATAACACTGGAATTGTTACTCTTGATTTAATACTAATTATTAAACTTCATGGAGTAAACGGAGTTTGCTGAGAGTTTGCAATAGGACTTTTAAACTTTAGATTGACACTCAAAACAAAATGATGCCAGTTCGTAAAGTAACTATACAGAATTTTATAGTTCTATTATCTCAATTATAACAAAGTATAAGGTGGTGAATGGATGCCAATGATTACAAAAAATTATGCAAATTCACTTTGATTTAATTTATGATAAATTGTGTTCAACTTTAATCATATTACTATTTGAACTACCACTCAAAACAACATCCCTCGAGTTGTTTTGGTGATTACACGAACCAAATCCACTACACCAAGTCCGATCATCACAAGAGATGATGTAGCTTTAAAGGCAAACAATCAACATGTTCATCATATCATCCATATGACTCATGCTTTACCTTTTGGTATTCTGTGTTCCGGGGCCATGTCTGTACATGCTAGGCTCGTCAAGATTAATCTTAGTATCTGCATGTGCAAATCTGGCTTGCACCCGTTGTATGCACACTAGAATCTATCACACCCGATCATCACGAGATGCTTCGAAACGACGAGTCTTAGCAACGGTTCCTACTAAGGAAGAACACTTTATTACTTGATATTTAGTGAGAGGGATCATCTTATAATGCTATTGTCGCGATCTAAGCAATACAAGATTCAGAAAAAGGATTAACATCACATGAAATTCATAATATGTGATATGATTTGGCCTTTATTCTTGTGCATTTGATATCCATCTCCAAAGCACGAACATGATCTCCATCATCACCAGCAATGCATCAAAGTCTGTGGCGCCGCTTCATGGTTGTCCATCACCAATAGCAACTATTACAACTACTTGGAATAAATCTATTACATGATGAATAGACACACAGGTCTTAACGAATTTAAAGACAACCATTAGGCTCATGCCGGTTGCCAACTTACAATAAGGATCATTGCATACATAAAATATAATCACAATCATATCATGGCCATATCACATCACATGCCCCTGCAAAAACAAGTTAGACGCCTCTAATTTTCTTTGCATGTTTTATGTGGCTTGGGGCTTTCGAATAAGAACCGTTCTTGCCTATGAACATGAACCACAACGCTGATACAATTGGTGTAAAGTGCCCATTGTAAATTGAATCTTAACTATGGTGGGAGAGACAGACACCCGCAAAGCCACTTGTGCAATACAAGTTACGCGTTGAGCGTGGAGCAAGTCTCATGTGCGATGACATGTAAGGTTAGCCCGGGACACTTCATCCCACCATCCCGCAAGATGCAAAATACACAAAAAGCAAGCAATAACAAAAGCATCAACGCCCACAAAACTATTGTGTTCTACTCGTGCAACAGATCTACGCATAGAGTCGGATATGATACCACTATAGGATTTGTTGTATGGAAAACAAAAAAATCTATCGCAAGAACACATAAAACCAAGATCCAATCTATGGAAAAGCCAAGATCTAATCCACGAGATCGGTGCAACAAGATTGAAGAGAACTAACCCTCGTAGATCCAAAGCATTTAACGAGATCAAATTCTTGTGGTTGATGTAGTCGATCACTTGCCGATATCAAGATCGTGTAGACGTTCCTTCCGGTGCTGCGTTCCGGCAGCACTTCCGCACTTGGTCACACGTACGGAGTCGATGAAGACCTTACTCTCCCTGTTCCAGCGGGCAGTGGAGGTAGCAGATCCCCTCGGAATCCTAGCAGCATGACAACGTGGTGGTGGTGGTGGTGGAGGAGAATCCCTGCAGGGCTTCGCCTAAGCCGGGGCAGGAAGACGGAGGAGGGAGAGAGGTGGCGGATAGGGTTTAGAGCCAAGGGCAAGGGACAAGGGGTGGTGCGCCCCCACCCCTCCTTATATGGATGGGGAGTGCAACCAAGGGTTCCCAACCCTTGACCCACTCCTTCCCCAACTCGGCCAATGGAAGAGGTGGGAAACTTCCCCCTTTCCTTATTTAGGGTTTGACAAACTAGAGTTTGTCCCCAAATCCTTTGGTGGCCGAATTTTACCCTTGGGCTTTGGTGCGGAAGGACCTAGTGCTCCCCTGCGGCATGCCTCAGCCCAAGTGGCCCCCTCCTGGGGTGGTGGGACCACTGGTGGCCCCTCTAGAACATTCTAGAAGCTTCCAGTCAAAATACCGAAAACATTTCCGAACCCTGGAAAATGACTTTCCTTATATGAATCTTATTCTCCGGACCATTCCATATCTCCTCATGATGTCCTGGATCCAATCCGATACTCTGAACAACATTCGGTCTCCAACTCATATTCCATATCTACTTAAACAACATCGAACCTTAAGTGTGTCACCCTACGGTTCGTGAACTATGCAGACATGATCGAGACACCTATCCGGTCAATAACCAATAGAGGGATCTAGAGATCCATAATGGATCCCACATATTAAACTATGACTTCGTGATCGAATGAATCATTCACATACGATTCTGATTCCCTTTGTCACGCGATACTTTACTTATCCGAGGTTCGATCGTCGGTATTTCCATACCTAGTTCAACCTCGTTACCAATAAGTACTCTTTACTCGTTCTGTGATATGACATCCCTTATGACCTAGTCACATGCTTGCAAGCCAATTGGATGACATTCCACCGAGAGGGCCCAGAGTATATCTATCTGTCATATGGATGGACAAATCCCACTCTTGATCCATGCGCTTCAACACATACTTTCAGAATACCTAATGCCACCTTTATAACCACCGTGTTACAGAAGTGGCGTTTGATTCCATCAAAGTACTCATCCGGTGACTGTGATTAACATGATATCATGGTCGAAGGATTAGGTTACTATGTATCTAAAAGCTTGTAGCAAAACAAACTTAATGACTTGATCGTATGCTATGCTTACTATGGGTGTGTGTCTATTACATCATTCTCCTAATGATATGACCTTGTTATTAATAACATCCAATGTCCATGATCAGAAAACCATGATCATCTATTAATCAACAAGCTAGCTTAAAAAGAGGCTTACTAGGGACTCTTTTATGTTTACAAAACACACAAGTATTAATGTTTTCGGTTAATATAATTATAGCATAGGATGTAAACATTTATCATAAACACAAAGATATAATAATAACCACTTTATTATTTCCTCTTGGACATATCTCCAACAGCCGCAACAGGCCTCCACGCGTGAGGCCGGCCCAAGCGGGGCACATATGCGCGGGAGGTAGGTGGGCGCACAGGTGGGCCGCTGCCAAGGCCCACCCGGCCGGCGCTGCCCTAGGCTGCTACTCTATGCTGCTAGCACTATCCGCCATGGGTGTCCCACCCGGGTGCCCCAGATGGCCCAGCTGGATGTACACCTTTTTGTCTAAAATTAGTCCCTGGCTAAACCTTTGGGAAAGGCACACCCCCTCCATCTATATAAAGGGATGCCCATGGGTGGGATGAAAACACACAATTGAGATATTTCTCTAAGGCATTTTACTTAGAAAACTCTTCCTGTCTCTCTCCCTAGTTGTCTCCTTGTGTTGGCATGGTCCCAAGAAAGGACTATACACGCAAGAGACGATGCACCTGCAGCACGTCATTGCGCTGCAGGGATTCCAAGCCAGAGATCTACTTACGCACTCTCGGCAGGGATAAGGGAACTAGAGGTTGTCATCGTACACCGTATGTATACAAAACCACGAGGATGCTACCATTTGCGGCATCTTGGATGTCGTGAGCTGGACTGCTGCATGATGGAGCAAGACGTGACTTGTGAGTAGCTTCGCGACCTTGAGGTCGGCTACGAGCAAGACTACATCAACTACGCTCCTCTCAGAATGTTAACTGCTTTCGTACTATAAGGAAATATATCCAAAACCCAGGTTGTTACTGCATTACTCCTAGATAGACCTTTGGCAGTTGGAGCGTTCCAACGTAGGATTTTTTGTTTTCTTCCATAGAACCCCTTCAAGAACTTCTTAAGTTGCATTGAAGGTGGATGAAGCAAAATTTTAAGAGTGAAGGTTCACGGAGGTTCACGGCAAGTAATCCATGGTCATGGATGGATGAGAGCGAGGATGAATATGCCATCTTCATGCCGAGTAGCAAGGGAAAGAGTGTTGCATCGTCGAAGGGCAAGAGTGCTTCATCATTGAAGGGGAAGAGTACTTCATCATTTAAGGGCAAGAATTAGGTTATCTTACTTTAAGTGTAGTTCTTAATTTCAGTCTTAGCATTTAATTCAAGCTGTAATGTTGCTAGTACTAAATTATATTTGTTTCAGTTGTATCTTAATATTTATGCATTTTATTTGAAATGTTTGTTGAATAAAATTCAAAATATAGATCGATACATTAGTGTTAAAATAGAATACGGCTACACCGCCGAAGTTACAATAATCGTCCTCATTGTCTTGGTTGTTTCCTTTCACGTCCTCTGTATATGTGATCTGAAGGATAACCTCATGGATCCATTGGCCTAGGATTCATGCAGAGATTTGGCGATGGTATAAAATGTTGTGTGGTTTCAAAGATAGTTCAAACTTCGATTACAAACACTACATAGGAACAAATATCCATACATTCCATACTACTGCAAAGGATATAGTCGCCCCAATCAAACTCGTCACTGGACCAGGAGAAATCAGAATTGGGATCCTCCTTCTTCACCGTTGACGGTGCTGCCTCGTCCGCGGCGGCCTTCTTATTCTTCTTCTCCGCCTGAGATGCCTCCTTCGCGGCATAGAGGGCCTAATCCGCAGGCACGTGCTCGGGATGCGCCGCCACGAAACACTTCAACCAAGCGTCGTCGAACTCGTGGCGCTGCTCCCTCTCGTCCCTGTAGCTAAGGATGTGCGTCTCATACGCATGTGTGACGAACTTGGCCTCCTGCAGGTTGGTGACGTCACTGAAGTTGATCATCAATCACGGCAAGACGTAGCGCCACACGACGGTGTCGTACGCGCAGGCGGCCTCCTCCGTTGTCCCGAAGGTGCCAATCCAATCACGGTAGCCGTCGACGATGAGCTCGGCGGAGAAATAGCCATAGGCCCGCTGTCGCACGCCGCGGAACGCGCTGGAGCTCAACGGTGGCCGACGGCGGGGCGACATCTTCACGAGCGGGCGGCGGGCGACCAAATCGTTGGGGTGGACGGTGGGCCAGAGTAAAGGGGCCTGGGATCTAGCGGTGGTGCGGGACATCGACGATTCATCGACACGGTGTAAGGGGCGGACGCGGGAGGGAAATAGATGGCGGTTGGTGGTCGCGCGCACGAAAGATATGCGTCACGCGCCTGCTGCCCCATATTTGGGTCATGCGTGGCTTTTTTGTCACGCCCTAAATAATACTAGGATAGAGTATTTAGGTTATACGCTGGAGACGGTTTTTTGCCCACCTGTGACCTAAAAAGTAGTTTTTACATCGTCCATTAGAGATGAACTTATCTGTACTTCTTGGGTGCACCATCTTATCAGAGCCTCGCATATGAAGCCAGCCGCACGCGATCAGATCGGTGGCATGGACGCCAGCAAGCGCCGCCGCGTCGAAACTGATCGGCTGGGCGACCTGCCGGACTGCCTCCTGCAAGACGTGCTCTCCCACCTCGGCTCCCGGCAGGTGGTGCGGACCAGCATCCTGTCGCGGCGGTGGACGCACCTCTGGCGCGACGTGATCAGCGCCAACGTCGTCATCGACGAGCAGGAGTTCGCCGGCAACCAGCGGGAGAGCTTGGATAACTTCGCCGACCACGTGGTGCCGTCGTCGGTCCCGCAGGAGACGCCGCATCTCGATGCCTTCCGCCTGAACCTGGTCCGTGGCGGAACCTGCTGGCGCGGTTCCACGTTCGCCGACAGGTTGATCCGCCGGGGCCTCCGCCGCGTCCCAGCCGCGGTCGACATCCGCGCTGCCCACGCCGGTACAATCTGCTGGCGGCCTAACCTCTCCAACACCACGGGCTTGTGCACCCGCCGCGTGACCACCCTTTGCCTGGTCAGAGTCGTCCTGACTCCGGGCTTCCTGGAGGACCTCGGCAGATACTGCCCAGCGCTCGAGGACCTTCACGTCGAGAGCTGCGTGATGGAGAAGCACATCTCCATTGCCATCGCCTCGCCCACGCTTCGCGGCCTCGTTTTCGTTGAACCCCTCGCCTGCACCCACCTCAATATCGCGGCTCCCCGCCTCGCCCACCTGCGCCTCGAACTCGCCTACAACTGTCAGGAGTACTGCCACCGCGTCGCCACTGGGCAGGATCCACTGCCTCTTGTGTCGTTGGCCGAGACGTCGATCCGGGTCACAGACACGAGCTACCCCTTACAGCTAAACCAGCGAGCCCCGAGCAAGGGCAAGCTCGAGTTCTTGAAGTTCATGCGCGGCTTCGTGGCCTTCCTCCCCAACGTCCAAAAACTACATCTCGCCGGATTCACGACAACGGTACGACACGCCATGATACTCCATAATTTTTTTATCCCTCATGCTCTATTGTATGCAGAATTATCATCTAATTAAGCATGATCCAGTCATTGCTGGAGGAGGAGTTTCCGGTGCTTCATAGCTTGAAAACCTTGACCTTAGATGGATGTGAGGTTGGAGTGAAGTTGCAAGCTCTCACGGGCATCCTCTCCAACACACCTAACATCGAGATGCTTGGATTGCACAACTGCACGGTAATAAATTTGCGTCACTGTCTCACGCTCTTTTTTCTTTACTCTCTTCACACATCTTTTTTTTTTTTGGTTTTCCTCTAATTGAATCGATTTCACGCTGTAAGTTTTTGTATATGTACCACAGTTTGCCCTATATCCCCCTAAGGAGGAACAAAGTGCACCAAGCTTTGACAGCAAATGTTTTCTGGTGCCAGAAGCTGAAATCGATACAAGTCAAGAGCCGACAGGAAGATCAGAGACTCCTCGCTTTCAATGTTTTATCTAAAATCTCCGAGGGCATGCAGCTAGCGCAGTGGCTGGAGATTAAGACATCATTTACAATTGCGTACTAGAATTTATTCTGAACCGTGGGGCGAAATTGATCAAGCAGGAGCAGGATGGCAATGTACACATGCAAAACTAAAAGGTATTGTATGTACGTTGACAGACAGAGGAATGATAGCTATCCTTGAACGAATGTAAGGTGGTGCATTCTGGCCCAACTTTCCTTCACAATTTAGTAACAGTCAGGAAGCTAAAGATCCATCAAACCTGCTTTCTTATTTCGAAAAATTCAAAGTTCCCATAGGGAAAGATTCTTGCTGCAATGTGTAATTGCTGTTGGCTTCAATGGGCAAGCCGCAGACCTCAACGCTTAGCTTAAGATGATAAGTTGCAATGTGATTAGACTATTTCTGATGAAAAAAAAAAGATGCTATGAAAACCTGAATCATTTATTGTCTCGTGTACAATTACCCAGCACGCCGAAAAGGAAGATGGTGGTGAGATCTGATATCAACCTAAGATCTGAGATGACTCGCAATATGCTATTTCTTTAGAGATCTAATGCAATTTTAGCGAGGCTCGGCCCCGATTTAAGAACCTTCATGCCCGCCGTTTTGACCATAGTTTGAAACGGGCATAAAAAATTCAAAAACGGCCCGATCAATTCAAATCCTTCGCGTGGTGTCTTATTATGTGACATAGTTGCAAGGAAAAATACCAAACTTGGTATATTGCAAGTGTCTCGAAAAAACCTTCTCATAAATGACCTATCATGTTCGAGGTTTCATGCCTTTCAGGCCAAACGACCAATGTTATGGCCCGAATTGCGGTATAGTTTGTGATAATGAGCCCATATTGTGCACCCATATGTATCGTGGGATGGAGAACAATGTTGCAGGAGGAGGTTTTTCTTTTCGTCGCACGGAAAATCTATTTTCTATTTTCCGAGCGCAAAAAACGGGGCGTTTTGTGAAGCGACCACCAAATGACAGTTTTATAATGCTACAAACACATTTTTCAAAAATATTAGACCACCTTAAATGGACAAATGTCCCATCCTAGGTATCTCAAACCTTTCCGTCCACCCCTGGCGAAAAAGACAAATTCCTGCCAAATCGGTAGGAAGTGGGTCCGATTTGAACTACAGGTACATTTATCTGATGCCCATGATTTTTTGAATAAATCATTTTTAGACTCAGAATATGCTATTTCTTTAGAGATCCAATGGAATTTTAGCGAGGCTCGGCCCGATCTAAGAACCTTCATGCCCGCCGGTTTGACCATAGTTTGAAACGGGCATAAAAAAATCAAAAACTATCCGATCAATGCAAATCCTTCGCGTGGTGTCTTATTATGTGACATAGTTGCAAGGAAAAATACCAAACTTGGTATATTGCAAGTGTCTCGAAAAAACCTTCTCAGAAATGACCTACCATGTTCGAGGTTTCATGGCTTTCGGGCCAAACGACCAATGTTATTGCCCAAATCGCGGCATAGTTTGTGATAATGAGCCCATATTGTGCACCCATATGTATTGTGGGATGGTGAACAATGTTGCAGGAGGAAGCTTTTCTTTTCGTCGCACGAAAAATCTATTTTCCATTTTTCGAGCGTAAAAAACGTGTCGTTTTGTGAAGCAATCACCAAATAAAAGTTTTAAAATGCTACGATACCATTTTAAAAAAATAATATGCCACCTTACATGGACAAATGTCCCAACCTGGGTATCTCGAACCTCTTCGTCCACCCCTGGCAAAAAAGACAAATTCCTGCCGAATCGGTAGGAAGTGGGTCCGATTTGAACTACAGGTACATTATCTGATGCCCATGATTTTTGAAAAAATCATTTTTACACTCGCAATATGCTATTTCTTTAGAGATCCAATGCAATTTTAGCGAGGCTCGGCCCCAATTTAAGAACCTTCATGCCCGCCGTTTTGACCATAGTTTGAAACGGGCATAAAAAATTCAAAAACAGTCCGATCAATGCAAATCATTCGCGTGGTATCTTATTATGTGACATAGTTGCAAGGAAAAATACCAAACTTGGTATATTGCAAGTGTCTCGAAAAAACCTTCTCAGAAATGACCTATCATGTTCGAGGTTTCATGGATTTCGGGCCAAACGACCAATGTTATGGCCCGAATCGCGGCATAGTTTGTGATAATCAGCCCATATTGTGCACCCATATGTATCGTGGGATGGCGAACAATGTTGCAGGAGGAGGTTTTTCTTTTCGTCGCACGAAAATCTATTTTCCATTTTTCGAGCGCAAAAAACGGGGCTTTTTGTGAAGCAACCACCAAATGACAGTTTTATAATGCTTCAAACATATTTTTAAAAAATAGTAGACCACCTTACATGGACAAATGTCCTAACCTAGGTATCTCAAACCTTTCCGTCCACCCCTGGCGAAAAAGACAAATTCCTGCCGAATCGGTAGGAAGTGGGTCCGATTTGAACTACATGTACATTATCTGATGCCCATGATTTTTTGAAAAAACATTTTTAGACTCGCAATATGCTATTTCTTTAGAGATCTAATGCAATTTTAGCAAGGCTCGACCCCGATTTAAGAACCTTCATGCCCGCCGTTTTAACCATAGTTTGAAACGGGCATAAAAAATTCAAAAACGGTCCGATCAATTCAAATCTTTCGCGTGGTGTCTTATTATGTGACATAGTTGCAAGGAAAAATACCAAACTTGGTATATTGCAAGTGTCTCGAAAAAACCTTCTCATAAATGACCTATCATGTTCGAGGTTTCATGCCTTTTAGGCCAAACGACCAATGTTATGGCCCGAATTGCGGTATAGTTTGTGATAATGAGCCCATATTGTGCACCCATATGTATCGTGGGATGGAGAACAATGTTGCAGGAGGAGGTTTTTCTTTTCGTCGCACGGAAAATCTATTTTCTATTTTCCGAGCGCAAAAAACGGGGCGTTTTGTGAAGCGACCACCAAATGACAGTTTTATAATGCTACAAACACATTTTTCAAAAATATTAGACCACCTTAAATGGACAAATGTCCCAACCTAGGTATCTCAAACCTTTCCGTCCACCCCTGGCGAAAAAGACAAATTCCTGCCAAATCGGTAGGAAGTGGGTCCGATTTGAACTACAGGTACATTTATCTGATGCCCATGATTTTTTGAATAAATCATTTTTAGACTCAGAATATGCTATTTCTTTAGAGATCCAATGGAATTTTAGCGAGGCTCGGCCCGATTTAAGAACCTTCATGCCCGCCGTTTTGACCATAGTTTGAAACGGGCATAAAAAAATCAAAAACTGTCCGATCAATGCAAATCCTTCGCGTGGTGTCTTATTATGTGACATAGTTGCAAGGAAAAATACTAAACTTGGTATATTGCAAGTGTCTCGAAAAAACCTTCTCAAAAATGACCTACCATGTTCGAGGTTTCATGGCTTTCGGGCCAAACGACCAATGTTATTGCCCAAATCGCGGCATAGTTTGTGATAATGAGCCCATATTGTGCACCCATATGTATTGTGGGATGGTGAACAATGTTGCAGGAGGAAGCTTTTCTTTTCGTCGCACGAAAAATCTATTTTCCATTTTTCGAGCGTAAAAAACGTGTCATTTTGTGAAGCAATCACCAAATAAAAGTTTTAAAATGCTACGATACCATTTAAAAAAAATAATATGCCACCTTACATGGACAAATGTCCCAACCTGGGTATCTCGAACCTCTTCGTCCACCCCTGGCAAAAAAGACAAATTCCTGCCGAATCGGTAGGAAGTGGGTCCGATTTGAACTACAGGTACATTATCTGATGCCCATGATTTTTTGAAAAAATCATTTTTAGACTCGCAATATGCTATTTCTTTAGAGATCCAATGCAATTTTAGCGAGGCTCGGCCCCAATTTAAGAACCTTCATGCCCGCCGTTTTGACCATAGTTTGAAACGGGCATAAATTCAAAAACAGTCCGATCAATGCAAATTATTCGCGTGGTGTCTTATTATGTGACATAGTTGCAAGGAAAAATACCAAACTTGGTATATTGCAAGTGTCTCGAAAAAACCTTCTCAAAAATGACCTATCATGTTCGAGGTTTCATGGCTTTCGGGCCAAACGACCAATGTTATGGCCCGAATCGCGGCATAGTTTGTGATAATGAGCCCATATTGTGCACCCATATGTATCGTGGGATGGAGAACAATGTTGCAGGAGGAGGTTTTTCTTTTCGTCGCACGGAAAATCTATTTTCCATTTTCTGAGCGCAAAAAAGGGGCGTTTTGTGAAGTAACCACCAAATGACAGTTTTATAATGCTACAAACACATTTTTCAAAAATATTAGACCACCTTAAATGGACAAATGTCCCAACCTAGGTATCTCAAACCTTTCCGTCCACCCCTGGCGAAAAAGACAAATTCTTGCCGAATCGGTAGGAAGTGGGTCCGATTTGAACTACAGGTACATTATCTGATGCCCATGATTTTTTGAATAAATCATTTTTAGACTCGCAATATGCTATTTCTTTAGAGATCCAATGGAATTTTAGCAAGGCTCGGCCCCGATTTAAGAACCTTCATGCCCGCCGTTTTGACCATAGTTTGAAACGGGCATAAAAAAATCAAAAACCGTCCGATCAATGCAAATCCTTCGCGTGGTGTCTTATTATGTGACATAGTTGCAAGGAAAAATACCAAACTTGGAATTTTTTCTTTTCGTCGCACGGAAAATCTATTTTCCATTTTCCGAGCGCAAAAAACGGGGCGTTTTGTGAAGCAACCACCAAATGACAGTTTTATAATGCTACAAACACATTTTTCAAAAATAGTAGACCACCTTACCTGGACAAATGTCCCAACCTAGGTATCTCAAATCTTTCCGTCCACCTCTGACGAAAAAGACAAATTCCTGCCTAATCGGTAGGAAGTGGGTCCAATTTGATCTACAGGTACATTATCTAATGCCCATGAATTTTTGAATAAATCATTTTTAGACTCGCAATATGCTATTTCTTTAGAGATCCAATTGAATTTTAGTGAGGTCAACCCCGAGCTAAGAACCTTCAAAACCCTAGTTTCAAAATCATAGTATTTTGAATGATGATATTGTTCCTACTATAGACTAACATGGTATTAGTAGATCCACAATTTCAAGTAATCATACTATTAATAATTAACATCCTAGTATGATCTAATAAAATTTATAAAAATTTAGAGACAAAAACCAATTATTATTGGAGTTCTTATGAGAAAGATACACAAGAATTATGGAAACACAAAAAGAAAAACGAAAAAAAACATAGCTGGACCTAATCTACTGTGCCCAAGGTCAAAGCCCGCCCAAAATACACGTTCCCAGCAAGGCCCATTAGTGGGAACCTGGCCGCCAGGCCTAGTTGCGATCGAGAGTAATAGTCAAAATGGTTGAGTGCGTATATCGAACAACAAAGTTGAGTTGGTCTGTTGGTTCGATGCCTTCCAACTATGGGGGAGGTCTCTGGTTCGAGTCCCCTGCAGCCATTTTTTTCTTATTATTCCCGCGCAAGCGATTGAGGGTGATAGTCAAAAGGGCTGAGCGCGTGTATGGGACAACTAAGTTGAGTTGGTTTGGTGGTTAGGTACCTTCCATCTGCGGGGAGGTCTCTGGTTCGAGTCCCCTTGCAGCCCTTTTTTGCTTATTATTCCCGCGCAAGCGATTGAGGGTGATAGTCAAAAGGTCTGAGCGCGTGTATGGAACAACTAAGTTGAGTTGGTTTGGTGGTTAGGTGCCTTCCATCTGTGGGGAGTTCTTTGGTTCGAGTCCCTTTTTTGCTTATTATTCCCGCACGCGTGAGTTCAACTTTGTTGGGTGTCCTGGAACCAAATATTAACACATAGGTATGCCACATATGCAAAAACTGACACATAGACATGGCACATAGATGGAAATGGTGAGACAAATGCTTACTCATTTCAACTTTATTCTATTTTAGACGTTATGACCTATTTAAATCGTCGTAATCAGCTACAATAAATGTCGTAGGCTACATCCGCCATATTATGACTATTTTAGCTAGGGCAAATATGACGTTTTAGAGTCAAAACGTCTTAATTTTTCAAGGTTTTGACCCCTTCGAACGGCTTATGACTATCTAGTGCAAAATTGTCATAGATCTATGACGATTTTATTCACGATCACTATCAGAAGGTCATAGATTGACACATTTCTTGTAGTGTGTAAGGGCACTCAAGGAGATGTATATGCCAAATATGTTGGCCCTCGAAATGGTTATGCTTATAGGTGGTACTCAATTTGGGTACCTAAGGATCTTGTTGGTAATGCTAGGGGACCCATTACTCAATGGGTTCCTAAATCAAAGAATTGATTTTGTAGGGTTATGCCTCCGGTAGGTCAAAATGGGTGTTTGATAGTGAATGCACCAATCACATGACCGGAGGTAGAAGCGGGCTTGACCAATTCATTCACGATGTCAACTCAACGTCAAGCATCACTTTTGGAGATAACTCTAAAGGAAAGGTACTAGGTTATGGTAAGTTGGTAATCTCCAAGGTTTTGACTCTAGAGACCGTCTTACATGTTGAAAACCTTGGTTACAACTTGCTTTCAATTAAACACCTTGCGGATGCCGGCTATGACTCCTATTTCTCTAGAACTGTTGTGAAGGTCTTTAGGGGTGATGATCTCAGCTTGGTTCTCATTGGACACGTGGAAGACGACCTTTATGTGGTCGACCTCTCGAAAGAGAGTCAATCTCTTCCTACATGTCCAATAGCCAAGGCTGACAAGGGATGGCTTTGGCATCGTCGCCTAGGTCATGTCAACATGAGGAATCTCAATCAACTCCTAAAGGGTGAGCATATTATTGGACTAACCGGTGTATCCTTTGAGAAAGATCGTGTGTGCAGTGCTTGCATTTCAGGAAAGCAAATTGGGAAGCATCACCCTTCCGTTACCAAGGTGGCCACGTCAAGACCCTTGGAGCTTCTCCATTTGGATCTCTTCGGGCCATCAACATATGACTCCCTTGGTGGAAGAAGATATGGTCTTGTCATTGTTGATGATTACTCAAGGTATACTTGGGTCTTTATTCTGAAGACAAAGGATGAGACCTACAAGGAATTCATGATCTTCGCCAAGCAAGCTCAACGCACTCATGTAGTGGAGATCAAGACCATTAGAACCGACAATGGTACCGAGTTCAAGAACTACACCATGCAAGAATTTGTTGAAGATGAGGGGATCAAGCATGAATTCTCAGCTCCTTATACCCCTCAACAAAATGGTGGTGTTGAAAGGAAGAATCGGACAATCATCGAGATGGCAAGAACAATGTTGAGTGAATTCAAGTACCCCCACAATTTTTGGGGAGAAGCCATTGCTACCGCGGTCCACTACACGAACCGACTCTTCCTCCGAGCTCCCTTTGACATGACTCCATACGAGATTCTCACAAGTAAGAAGCCCAATGTCAAATATTTCCGTGTCTATGGATGCAAGTGCCTCGTCAATAACAAAAAGGAAAAGCTCGGTAAATTCGAATCTAGAACTATAGAAGGTATATTTGTTGGTTATGCGGAAAACTCTCATGCCTATAGATACTACAACAAAACCAATGGTTGTGTTGAAGTATCTTGTGACGTGGAGTTTTTGGAGAATAATGGTCCCCATGAGGGGCAAGTTTCTTCTCGTGATGTAGGTGATGGCTATTCCTCTCAAGTCATAAAGTTGATGGGTATTGGGCATATCTTGCCCACCGAGTCTCACATTCATGTTCAACAAGATTATGGGGGAGAATCAAGCTCAACTCAAGAAGGGCCGAGCTCTACTCAAGTCGATCCATCAAGTGCACCACAAGATCAACATCTCTCTCAAGATGCCATGCAAACCGAAGAACAAGAACCAAGCCCTCAATCCTTTGAGCAAGACCAAGTAGAAGATCAATCTCCATCCCAAGGTCAATCTCAAGATGGTGTCAATGATCAAGGCCCCTCAAAAGATGAATTCGTTGATCATGAAGGCACAATTCAGAAGATCAAGGCCGCCTCCATTGCAAGTGGACTTCAAGTCAACAATATCCTTGGAAGCATATCAAGAGGAATCAAGACCCGTGCCAGGAAGAAGAACCTCACAACCTTTTGTGGGCATCATGATTTTGTGTCCAACTTTGAGCCCCTCAAGGTTCATGAGGCTTTGGAGGATCCGGATTGGGTCATTGCCATGCAAGAAGAACTCAAGTGTTTCACCCGCAATGAAGTTTGGTCTCTAGTGGAGAGGCCTAAAGATCATCGCATCAATGTCATTGGGACCAAGTGGGTGTTCAAGAACAAGCAAGATGAGAACGGGGTCGTCACAAGAAACAAAGCAAGGTTAGTGGCGCAAGGGTATGCCCAAATAGAAGGTATTGACTATGAGGACACCTTTGCGCCCGTTGCTCATCTTGAAGCTATTCGTCTCTTGCTTGCTTATGCATCTTTCCATAACTTCAAGCTTTATCAAATGGATGTGAAAAGTGCTTTTCTTAATGGTCCCTTGAAAGAGGTTGCATATGTAGCTCAAACCCTGGGTTTCGAAAACACACGCTATCTCAACCATGTGTATCTACTCCATAAGGCTCTCTACGGACTAAAGCAAGCTCCTCGTGCTTGGTATGAGCACCTTAGGGATTTTCTACTCATGGATGAGTTTAGCGTGGGTAAGGTTGATTCCACCCTTTTCACCAAACGGGTTAAAGGGGGTGGCTTATTTATTGTTCAAATTTATGTTGATGATATTATCTTTGGTGGAACTAACGAATCTCATAACAAAGCTTTTGCCGAGTTGATGACTATGAAATTTAGGATGTCCATGATGGGGGAGTTTAAGTTCTTTCTAGGCTTCATCATAAAGAAACTTCCTCATGACACTTTCATCTCTCAAGAGAAGTACATTAAGGACATGCTCAATAAGTTCGAGATGGCCAAGGCTAATCCCATGAAGATACCCATGCCACTAAATTGACAACTTGGCCTTGGAGTTGGTGAGAAGGACGTGGATCGAAAGGTATATCATTCTATGATTGGTTCCTTGCTCTACCTTTGTGCTTCTAGGACGGATATCATGTTAAGTGTTGGAAATGTGTGCTCGTTTTCAATCCGCTCCCAAGGAGTGCCACTTGGTGGCGGTCAAACGGATTTTTAGGCACCTTGTTCTCACTCCCACTCTCGGGCTTTGGTATCCAAAGGGGTCAACCTTTGAGCTTGTTGGCTATTCGGATGCCGATTGGGCAGGTGATAAGGTTGACCGGAAATCAACCTCCGGGGCTTGCCAATTTATTGGCCGGTTGTTGGTGAGTTGGTCTTCCAAGAAACAAAACTCCACAACCCTATCCACCGCCGAAGCCGAATACATATCCATGGCATCTTGTTGTGCTCAATTGTTGTGGATGACGCAAACCTTGAAAGACTATGGTGTGTCTCTTGGTACGGTGCCTCTTCTATGTGACAATGAAAGCGCAATAAAGATCGCCAATAACACCGTCCAACATTGCCGCACCAAACATATTGACATTCGCCACCACTTCCTACGTGACCATGTCGCAAATGGTGATATCAATCTCACTAATGTGGGTAGGATATTCCAATTGGCCGATATCTTCACGAAGCCTTTGGATGAAGCCCGGTTTGTCATGTTGAGGCGAGAAATCGGTATCCTAGATCCTCAAAACTTGGATTGATGTGCTTCTTGCACTATATTCTTGCTCTTAACATGCTATGTAGCCTAGTTGTGCAGCACATGTAGGGATGGTCATTTTACCATGTCTTGGTTTGATGCTTACCTATGTGTGCAATATAAATTGATCTCGTGTCATGATATGGGTCCAACACTACTAGGAAAATGGCTATAGGTAATCAACACATCCATGGCTCACATGGTTGAAGTGCCCCACGGCTAAAACAGGTGTGGCTCACCTGTGGGCAGTGCCCTACTAGTAACTAGAACAACCGTGGCACACATGGTCATAGTGCGCCACAGATATGTGTGGGCCAGGGCCCTGCTGGCCGCATGCCGCATACCCGTAGTGCACATGGGGGAGGTGCGCTACGGTTGTTACGGTTAACCATGGCACACATGCAGGTCATGCACTACGCCTAAGTGAAGGCCCCTCTGTTCTGTAAATGGGCAGAAACATCCGTGGCGCACTCTGGCATGTGCGCCACGGTTGTGATTTTTCCCTGTGGCGCACTAGGGCCATGTGCGCCCCGGATGTGTCGACCAATATTTTTTTGGTAGCTCCACTTTGTGCACATGTGTGATCATCCACCACCCCACACTTCACTTTCCCCTTCTTCTTCCTCCTTAGATCTAGTCGGGATCCTTCTCCTTCCCACCTCAATTTCTCCACTCATTCAAAATTTTTAGCATGTAGAACTTGCCTTGGATGTTACATACGTAATAGAGGAAGCTCTTCGGTCTCTCATCTCCTTCTCCGGTCTCGTGCGCACCTCTCCTTTCCATCTTCTCGCGATCAGTCTCTCATCTCGGTAAGTTGTCCATGTAAGGATGTGTTCATGTGTATATGATTGATATGCTCATATGTATGTAAATGATAGATTCTCATGATGTGTGTATCGAGAGGATCAATGGCCATGTGTGTGTATATATATGGAGAGTATCGATGCTCATGCATGCATGTGTGTATGGAGAGGATAATGATATGTTCATGTGTGTATGGATCGGTCTCTCTCTCTCTCTCTCTCTCTTGTGTTTGTGTGTGAACAAGTTGCCATTTGTTTTGCCAAAATGTTGATTCATTTCTATTTTGGCAAGACTTTGGCATTTCGCAAAGGTCCTAATTTTAGGATAGGTCATGCCAAAATTTTCTATCGACCATTACATGCATGCATTGATTATGTGGTTCTAATAGACTTCTAATTGTACCGTGTACACCATGCAGGCAAAAATGGTGCTCATAATGAGCGAAGGCATTGTGGCTAAATTTTTGAAATGTGCGACGGCCGACATGATACGAAATAACAAGACGGAGATAAGATGTCCATGCAGAAGATGCAAACTCAACTGGGTGATCAACCCAGATTCCGGGAATCTGCAGGCGCACCTGCTCCGTTATGGTTTCATGGATGGATACACTCGTTGGATAAGCGATGACGAAGACGATGGAGACGGTGAAGGTGGGCAACATGATGATGATCATCACGGCGAGAACGGGCGAGATGATGAAGAGTCTCCTGGAGATGGTGAAGGTGCGGAAGCAGACCGGGATGATGATGATCAAGATGCCGGAGGAGCAGACGACGATGGAACAACATCAGGCTGGGTGCGGGACCCTTATGTGCAAGAGCTGCTTCTCAAGCAGACGAGTAACACCAGGGCTGCCGCTAGAGAGAAAGCCAAGCTTGCGCAACTTGAGAAAGACGCGGTTACTCCATTGTATGAAGGATGCAGGCCCGATGATACCCAGTTGAATTTAACGCTCAAGGCTATGGAGATGAAGGAAAAACACAAATTGAGCGACGCAAGCTTCGACGATATGATGACATTCTGTCACGATCGTCTCCCGCAGGGGAACACGTGTCCAACTAGTATCAAGGACGCCAAGAAAATCGTCTGTCCTCTCGATCTATCGCACGTTAGATATCACGTATGCATCATTTATCGGGGCGAGGACACGGAGAAAACCACATGTCCGGTATGCGGCACGAGTCGATACAAGAAAGGGAAGAAAACACCTCGAAAAGTGGTATGGTACTTTCCTATCACTCCTCGTCTGTAGCGCTATTTCACGGACCCTAAGGAAGCGAAGCTCATGCGATGGCATGTGGAAAGGAATAAGCCAGGAGATGACGATGACCCCGAAAAGGATGAGCTGCTGACGCACCCTTCAGATGCTAGCCAGTGGAAAGCATTGGACCTCGAATTCCCAGAATTCGGTGGAGATTCGAGGAACATCAGGCTTGGTGCGAGCACCGATGGACTCAATCCGTTCGGTAGCCAAAGCAGCACACACAGCACTTGGCCCATGTTTGTATGGATGTACAACCTCCCTCCATGGTTGTGCATGAAGAAGAAGTACATACAAATGAGTATGCTAATTCAAGGGCCAAAACAACCTGGTACCGACATCAATCTGTATCTCAGGCTGTTGAAAGAGGAGCTAGCCACGTTATGGGAATCTGGAGCCAATACTTACGACGCCGTCGCACACGATTATTTCACTATGAGAGCCACGTTGGTCACTGCGGTGCAAGACTATCCAGGTTGCGGGTATATCTCGGGGCAGGTTATCCAAGGATTCTGCGCATGTGTTAGGTGCATGGATAACACAAGCTATCTCCAACTAGAGAAAGATCCAGGGTCTTCGAAAATTGTGTTCATGGCGCACCGGAGGTGGTTCGGCAAGAATGATCCATGGAGAAAATGTGGAGACCTGTTCGATGGAAAATCCGAGACCCGAGGAATACCAGAGCGTAGGAGCAGCGAAGAAGTGGAAGAGTTGCTTAAAAACTGGAAAGATTGTCCTAAGCCTGAAAAGAAGTGAAAGAGGCAACAAGACAAGCCGCTGATGAAGGTATGGAAAACAAGGTCTGTTTTCTAGGAGTTGTCATACTGGAAGTTTCTCCGCACGCCTCATAGCCTTGACATCATGCATATCACGAAAAACGTGTGCGAGAGTCTGGTCGCCACCATAATCAACATGCCAGATAGGACGAAAGATGGTCCGAAAGCAAGGCACGACCTGATATTCATGGGTATCCATAAGGAGCTTCACGGAGGACGCACTACTCCTGATGATCAGGAAGATGACGATGATCATGAGTCGGAGATGACACAAGGTCGTCGGAAGGGTAAAAAGTTCAAGAAGAACGAATATTACTGCCCTCCTTGCTTCACTCTAAGACAGAATGAGATCAAACAGTTTTTCAAGTGCCTTCTAGGAGTCAAATTTCCTTACGGCTACACGGACAAGATAAGCAAATACCTAGACGAGGCGAAGCAGAGGTTCAGTGGCATGAAGTCTCAAGACTGTGCCGTTCTAATGACGCAGGTACTTCCGGTTGCACTAAGAGGGATAATGGACGAGCACGTCCGTGAAACGTTATTTGGCCTCTGCAAGTTTTTCGACGTCATCTCTAGGAAGTCGATTGGCGTGAATCAGTTCGGGAGGCTGCAGGAGGAGATCGTGGTGATACTATGCGAGCTTGAGGTCTACTTCTCGCCCGCATTCTTCGACATTATGGTTCATCTGCTGGTCCATGTCGTGGAGGACATCGTCCAACTCGGGCCGATGTTCCTCCGCAGCATGATGGCGTTCAAAAGGATGAACGGACACATCAAAGGATACGTTCGCAACAGGTCCCGTCCAGATGGAAGCATAGCCAAGGGTTTTCTGGCCGAAGAGTGCATCTCTTTCTACACGAATTATCTAGACATCGAGAACCCTGTCGGTCTTCCCGTCAACAGGCACCTTGGCAAGCTCGACGGATCTGGTCACCGAGAGGGTCGTCGCATACTGCATGCATACTTTGATTTTCGACGCGCAAACTTTGATCGAGCAAACCTCGTCACGCTATAGCATTTAGAACTGGTCGATCCTTGGGTACAGAAGCACAAAAGGTTAATCGAGAAGAAGTACAGTGACCGGGGCATATAGAGGACGCAGGGAGAAATAATCAAAGAGCACAACTCAGATTTCACGCGTCGGTTTAGGCAGACGCTCCTTGATAATCCCCCGCGATCGCATTCTTCTAACACGAAAAGATCATATTCACCTTGTCGCAGGGACCGATGCAAAACCTGGTGACCTATCAGGCGTATGATATCAAAGGCTACACATTCTACATGGAGGAAAAGGACAACAAGTGTGATTATCAGAACTCAGGCGTAACGTCCGAATTCTACACCTATGACAACATGAAGGAAAGATTTTACGGAAGGATCGAGGAGATCTGGGAGCTTGACTACTGTGGAGAAAAGGTGTCGATATTCCGTGTCAGATGGGCAAAGAGCGTCGAAAGAGAAGACCGGTATTTCACAATCATGGTTATACCCGAAGCAGCCAAATCCAAGGCCACCGGTGCGAACATGGCCGCGAAAAATGAACCGTGGGTACTGGCTACCAAAGTGGACCAATGTTTTTTCATTACCAACCCGACAAAGCCTAGCTGTGTTGTCGTGAGGAGAGGAAAAAAAACATCATCGGAATGGATGGAGTCGCCAACGAGCAAGACTTCGACCAGTACGACGATCCAAAGATTGAAGATGACGACGACTACAATGCAACAACATACATCACAAGAAGAAAAAGGACAACCCTACCGAAAAAAGGTAGCCCGTTCGAAAGAAGAAACATTAAAGTGTCGGGGCTAAATTATTCAACCGCGACAAAGAAGGGAAAAAAGATTGTAAAACGCTAGATCAAAAAATATTGTAAAACGCGTGGTCGAAAAAGATTGTAATATTGATGGACAAATTATTATGACATATTTGTATCATGGACAAATTATTATGACATATTTGAATCATATTTAATTTGTACCACTTTTATGACATATATTATCACTTTTGGGCATTTTTGGAATATTTAAAAGTATTTTAAAACAAAACAAAACTTTTATAGCATATATCACCAATTTTGGGCATTTTTGGAACATTTAAAAGTATTTTTAAAATAAAAAAATGTGGGCACCAGGATTCGAACCTGGGTGCTCATAGGTTTAGAATAGAGCAGTGAACGGAACCAGTGGGATAAGGCAGTGCTAGTGTTAACAAAGGGGGTGGCAGCCCTCTTATCTGACTAGTCCTACCCACTTAGGCGTAGCGCACCCTGGCCAAGTGCTCTACAGTTATCCGTAATGCACTTGGCCAGGGTGCGCTATGCCTAAGTGGATAGGACTAGTGAACTCGCCACGTCGTCCCTACCCATCCCCATCGTCCAGCCGCATCCCATCCCTATCGTCCTCAGCCGCATCGCCACCGCCGCATCCGAATCGCCACTGCCGCCGCATCCCATCCGTGTCGACGCCACCGCCTCCGCATCCCAGCCACGCCAGGAGGAGGAGGAGGAGGAGGCCACCTCGCCCGCGCGCTCATCGCTCGAGGAGGAGGAGCCCGCCACCGCACGCGCACCGTCGCTCGAGTAGGAGGAGGAGGAGGCCGCTGCTGCTCAAGGAGGAGGAGGCCGTGGAGGAGCCCGCCGTCGTCCTCATCTTAGAGGTGAGCCTCGCCCCTCGCCTCTCTCCCTCTCTCCCCTCTCTCTGCATCCATTCCTGGGTAGAGGATTAGGGTTCCTGGATTAGGGTTCAGAGGATTAGGGTTAGGGTTCCTAGATTAGGCCGTGGATTAGGGTTAGGGTTCCTAGATTAGGCAGTTTGAGCTTGTCCATTTAATTCTAGTGTTAGTGTTAGTGTTCAGAAAATTCCTGGGCAGTAGCTTGCTAGTGTTAGTGTTCAGAAAATTCTAGTGTTAGCAGTAGCTTGGATTAGGGATGTAGTGTTAGCAGTAGCTAGTGTTAGCAGTAGCTAGTGCTAGTGTTAGAAGTAGCTTGGATTAGGGATGTAGTGTTAGCAGTAGCTAGTGTTAGCTAGTGCTAGTGTTAGCAGTAGTAGCAACAACAAACTGTGACAAGATCAATACATCATAAATAAAATCAGCAGCAACTATCTTAGGCATGTAAGCAGGAAATCTATTCTCTAGGCAACCAGAAATCTATTTTACTAGCAGTGCTTGTTAACAAGTACTTTTGTGGTCATTGTTTGTGGGTTACTAAGGTACTGTTATCTAGGGATTTAACAAGTCCTGTTTGTGGTGCGTGAATATGTCTAGGAAATGATTTGTTCTCTGTTAAATTTGAAAGTGTTAAATCTGACAGTGCTAATAACAGTGATGCTACTGTTGTGCCCAGGTAGCATGACTTGTGGTTGTAGAAATAGTGAGGTAGTTGATGTTGGTGATGAAACTAGTTGGGTTGGATAAAACTGTAGCTCATTAATTATGTAAAAGGCTGAAGCTAGTTGGGTCGGATAAAACTGTTAAGTTTACCATTGTGGTGCCTCCCCTAGGAGTGTGCACGGGGCTATAATCTGGTGATGAAATGCTCCTGGTGTTTACCATTGTATCTGTTTATTAGATCCTGGTGATGAGATGCTCCTGGTGTTGAATGCTATAATCTGCATGTATATTATATAATGACAGGTGCTTATTTGCTTGCTGTCATATAATGACCATACTTGCTGTCATATGTGCTTGCTGTCATATAATGACATGTGCTTATTCTTTGCTAATTGTGCTTGTGCTTGTATGAAGCACTTTATTATGTCGTGTATCCAGGTTCTTGTATGAAATGAGTCCTTATTTTTGCACGAATGTTGATTAACTTCCGTTTCGGCAGAAATCGGGCACTCCTAGTTTAAGAAAATTAGCAAAGGTCATGCCGGATTTTTCCGTGCTGAAAGAACATGTTGGGCCCCCATGTGTGGTTTTGGTAATTAATGACAATCTTTATGGACTAATGTGTGTATTAAGTTATACTTGTAGGATTTGTCCATTGGCACATGTGTTGGCTTCAAGGTCGATGAAATGCAAAGAAGATATGTTGTGCAAGCTCAATATGCGAGGTCGATGATGAGGAATTAAGAAAGGCGTTCCATCTTGAGAAGGGCAAGACCGTCTACATAGAGCTCTAGTGGATTGCTCAAGGCAAAGGTATAATCTTGATAGGTTTTCCCTTTTGCCGGTCTCTTGTTGTGTGTAGGAGACCGGGTTTAGGATGGATAACCGTACTATCAAGAGGGGCTCTCGTATGAGTAATTCGGTCACATCGTTCGGAGAGAGCTCAAACCTTTGCATACTTGCATCATCATATTTGGTTGTTATTTGGTCTTATCCATGTGAGGATATAGAGCTTGTGGTAATATCCATAACAAGCTCTTGTTCATCAAAATCGGATCTCCCATATATATCTTGTTGTGATTTTGATTTATGCGGCTTTTCGGTTTCTCACGAAGTGAGATATCTCACATTATTCTACTTGATACTTTATCACTTGGTGATAATCAATATTTCCACTTTTTATTGAGAAGCCCTTGTCATCCTTTATCCAACGCAATTGGAATCGGGTCAATCGGAGCTACCATTTAAAAGTTATGAACGTTTGAATATTTGCCGTTTTAATTAAAAAAAGAAAAGAACTGTATTTTCTGGGCCGAGCGGCAGTACCGCCCGGGCGGGTCGGTACTACCGCCCGCCCTTGTGCGTCCTACTCTATCTGCTGCCTCGCCCGGCTGCTGGGTCCGGTCTTACCAGACCGGCCCGGTAGTACCGCCCGGGTGGGCCGGTACTACCGGCCGGCCCACCCTGTTTTGCCTGTTCGCTGGCCCAGCTCGCCTTGCTCCTCTGCTGTTTTTCTCGCGCGCTGGGCCTTGCCCACTCCCTGCCACCGCCGCGGGTCAGCCTGCCCCCGCCCGCGCTCTGCTCCTCGCGCGCGCTACCGCCGCATAGATCCCGTTGTCACTAGGCTTGCTCGCTCCCGCGCGTGGGACCTACCGTTGCCGCCGCTCGCGTGTTTTGCGTCGCGCGTCGTCAGATCCCGCTCCCAGCTCGCGAGGCCGCGTTCGCTCGCGCGGTGCGCTGCTGCTGGGTCGCTCGCCCGCATGCGCACGCATTCCCTGACCCCGCTGCCTGCACTGCCCGCCGCTGGCCCCATTGCCTCCCTGCTGCGCGTGTTGACCGCACGCTGCAGCTGACGCTTCGCTGCTTTGCTGCTGGACCGTCCCCACACTAGCAGCGTGCAAAGGCCCCGCATCCCCTGTTGGCTGCGCTCGCTTGGTGCTCTGCCCCGTTGACCTGCTACCGGTGGTAGTACCGGTCCAGACAAAAAAAAATAGCCCCAACGGTCAGTTTTTCTGGGCCCTCTATTTAAGCTTTGCCCGTTTTCAGTTTAGTTAGCTCCTCTATTATCTATTAGGCTAAACTTTATCCACACTTGCTCTAGATCTTGAAGCTTGCCTAATCTTTTCCCTCCGATGATTCTTGCCCATATTTGAGTGGAAGAGAGAGGAGATCTAGCCCCACGTTTTGACCTAACCGATTCATCTCTTTGTGAGTGCATCTTTGGGGATCTAGATTTTGGGGGATTTTGTGTCTCTCTTTGATTCCTCCTCTCTTGTTCCCCCAATAGCTTTAGTAGCTTTGTTGGAACTTGAGAGTGAGGGATTTGGGCATCTTTGTGGTGTTCTTGTCATTTGCATTTGTTGCATCGGTTTGAGTTCTCCTCGGAGGATTTGGTTTGAGTTGCTCATTGGAGCTTGTCCCTCTTGGGTTCTTGGAACCCTAGACGGTTTGTGGCCTTGGTGGCATTGTGGCCTTTTGTGGCATTTGTTGGGAGCCTCCAATTAAGTTGTGGAGAAGTGCCCCAACCTTGTGAGAGGTTCCGGTTGCCACCGACAAGTGCACCGATAGTGGAAGCGTGGATCGATCCCATTGGGGTGAGATTCACCGGAGAATAAGGGAGGCCTTTTGTGGCGTTGGTGGTTTGATAACACCCCCTCTCCAAACGAGACGTACTCCATGTTGGGAGGAACTCGGTAAAAGATTGGTGTACCCGCGTGCCTCGGTTATCTCTATACCCGAGCTCTTTACTTATGCACTTTACATTGTGATAGCCTTCGTGCTTGAAGTACTATATATCTTGCTATCACTTTGTTGCTTGTATTGCTTAGCATAAGTTGTTGGTGCACATAGGTAAACCTTAGTTGTTCTAGGTTGTGCTTAACAAAGTAAACACTAGTTTTATTCCGCCTTTGTTGAGCCACTCTAGGAAAAGTTTTAATCGCCTATTCACCCCCCTCTAGGAGACATCCATATCCTTTCAATTGGTATCAGAGCCCGGTCTCTCATTTTAGGCTTCACCGCCTTGAGAGTAAAGATGTCGGCTAGGGGATTAGTGCACAAGGACACACTCACATTCGATGGCACAAATTATGATGTTTGGAAAATTCGCATGCTTAATTTATTTCGGGAAATTCAGCCAATTATCGAGGGCTATCTATATGTGGGTTTCTCTTCTCCTATGGATACCCAAAACGAATCTTTAGAGGAGAAGTTGAACTCTCATATAGATGCTCTAGATACTAAAATTCTTTTGCATGTTGTGAGCAATGTAGTTCTTTCGTCTATCATGCCTTATTCAAGCGCTCGTGAGATATGGACCAAGCTTCAAGATAAATATAGCAAGTCCAACATTATCGAGGATGATTGTGTTGCTTCCACTTCCGGTCGAGATGAGTTCTCATCCTCTACCACTTCACCAACATGTGACTTTTCACAAGGTAATGATATGGTGAGTGGTGATAGAAATTGCAATATGGATAGTGTGTTCACTATTTGTAATCCCTCATATCTATCTAGTTGCAATGATCTATCTTTGGACCTTAACACTTCTAGCACTCAAAATTCCTCACATGCTTGTGTTAATAGTCCTTGCATATCATGTAGAAATGACTTGAATAAATCTCATGATGATATGCTCATGTTGTCTTGTTGCTATGATAAAAATGCTTCTATTTCCTCTAGTGCTTGTGTTGCTAACCATGTAGAGGAAAATGAAGATTCTATGGGCCAAGACAAGGTCTTGAAGAGAGCTACAAGTGCAATCTCATCATCACCTTCTTCCGGTTCTCACATGTGCCTTATGGCTAAGGGAACAAAGGTAACCTCTTTGGATCCCATTGTATCTCATGATGATGAGGTTGAGAATGATAATGATGATTATCGAGGTAAGTATGATATTACCTCTATTAAGAAAATGGGTGAGGTTGTCTATAGTGCTCTCTACAAAAATAAAATTGCTTCCTCCAACCTTCTTGAAATCTTGAATTATGCTATAGAAGGCAATGATCTTATTGAGGAGCAAGAAAACATAATTGATGAAAAGTTTGCACTTGAGCGTAAGTATGCTAATGAAATTTCTCAACTAAATGAATCCCTTGAAGAAGAACAAACCACCAAAGAATCTCTTGAGGAGACTTTCACTCTAGAATTATCTAGAGTAAAAGAATACCATGATAGAGAACTTGTGGTGGCAAACTCCTTCAAGTTTAAAAATGATGAACTTGAATTTGCTTATGCTAAACTTGTTGAGGATTTTGAGCACCTCAAAAATGGCTCCAGGGTCATAAAGGGTGAGCTCATCAAACTCACCGAGTCACATGAGCAACTTAAAGCCTCATATTCAAAAGAGCTTGCCAAGTTGCCCTCACCTCTTGCAAATAGTGATGATGCTTGTGCTACTAATTATATTTCTTGTGAAGCATCTATTTTGAAGGATAATGTTGAGCTAAAGGCTCAACTTGCTTTGCTAACTAGCAACTATGGGAAATTAGAAGAAAGCCATGTTAAGCTCTCAAGCTCGCATGAGGATCTCCTAGTCTCCCATGGTAGGCTAAAGTTGGCTCATGAGGCCATCATGTCAAAGGTAACATCTAGTGGGCCTCATGTGGACATTAGCACTATATCTACTCCAAATGTTATATTGCCATGTGCTAGTCCTTGTAGTTCATCCTCTCACAACCATGATATATCTCGTGATGAATTACATTCCATGCCTTGTTGCTCTAACAATGTAGCACCTACTTCCTCTAGTACTTTTGTTGAAACTAACCATGTAGAGGAAATCAAAGAACTCAAGGCTCAATTCACCTCTTTGAAGAATGACTTGAAAAAGGGTCATCAAGGGAAGGTCACACTCAACAAAATCTTGAGTGTGCAAAAATCCCCCAATGACAAGAGTGGGCTTGGATTCAACTCCAATGTCAAGAACAAGTCCACTATCAAGTTGAAGCACAAGGACAACAAGAAGAATGGCCAAGATCAAGTCAAGAATCCGGCCGACATTGTTTGCTTCAAGTGCAAGGAAGAAGGGCATCATGTCAAATATTGCCCATTCAAGAAGAAGTCCCTTGGGAAGAAGCAACAAGGGAAGCGGCCTCAAGCTCTACATATTGTTAGAGATGGGACTCCTCCTAAGAAGACTCAAGCTCTTCCTCAAGTTGTTTCTTCATCCAAAAAGAAAGATGGCAAGAGTAGAACTTGCTACATATGCCGCGAGAAGGGGAACATTTCTTCCGCATGCACTATTGGTAACTCCTCATCCCTTCCTATCTTGATTGATGATTCTTATTCTCTTTTTAAGGATGAGGTTGACAATGTGTTTGCCAAATTTGTTGGTGCTCAATGTGGTGTCAAGAAAATAACCATTTGGGTTTCCAAACCTATTGTGACTAACCTCTTAGGACCCAACTTGGCTGGGGACCAACAAGCCAAAACTTGATCAATAGGTGTGTATTGGAGGACATTGTAGACTTGGCTACATCATGAAGAATTAAGGGATATTCATTATTATTTTTGTCAAACCAAGTCATGTGGATTATATTGCTCCTATTATATTTCCAATGTTCCTCCTTGCGGTAACATATGCTTAACTCATTTCATTGAAAGTTACTCGCCCCCTTGTGCATGTGTTGGTTTTGTATCTTTCATGCTTTTGTACATGTTGTGTTTCCACTTAATTATCTTGAGGTATCAAGCATATTTGTGTATGATTAGGTGGCACACCATGTAAGCGTGTTTCTTGTATTGGAGCCTTAATTGATTATATTTGATATCTTATTTGTCTCTTGTGAGAGATTAATGGATTATCCCATTTTGGGGGAGTGTTATGCTTGGGCATTCCACAATCCTAAAATTGTGTGTACATGAGGAATACCACCTAGTGTTTATATTGGATTATTGTCAAGTCTTTATGTGGTACAAGTCTCATGAGAAATTTAAGTTTATAATGTCCATTAATTATCTCTATTTGTATCCTTTTGCCTCACGTTGGTTTTATGGTAGTATCACATTATGGGGGAGTCATATGCTTAGTGCATATTACAATCCTAGAAAATGTGAATATTCGAGGTTGTGTCACTTAGAATTGATATTGATAATTATCTAGCGCCTATGTGACACATTTGCTCATACAAGTTCCAATTTGCTTGAATGCCTTTATTGATCATATCTTGTATCTTGTATATGAGAGTGTTTCTTGGTATGTGTTTCCTCATATTTAGATATATATATCCTCATGGAAACCATTTGCTTCAAGTTACTCTAATCACTAGTGATTGTGTGACTATTGGAAGCTACCAAGAATCTTGTTCGAAGTATCATGCTTAATTTTTATCTTTTGTTATATGCTTCTTGTTGTGACTATGATCTTGGATATCCATGCTAGCTACCTTGGGAAAATTATTCCCAATATTTCTTGTCCTTGGACAACGAGTACTCAATTTATGGTAGAATTATTGATCATATTCACTTTGGACTTTGTTTAACTTTATCCTATCTTTGGCCATGAAAATGTTTTGTGTTGTCTCCCAAGCCTTCCTTGCTTTTTGTGGATCTTCTTATTTTATTGGTATCCTCTTGTATTGTATTTATTGTAGGTACTAGTGATGATCCCATTTGTGTGCATTTTGCATTCAAAAGGAAAATCCTATATAATTCACTATCCATGGGGGAGATCTCCTATATTATTTAGAACACTCATATTTATGCTTCTTTGTTTGATCCATATCGGGTTTTATGTGCTTGGAACCTCAATCTTTTCGTTTTGGTATTTGTGCCATCATGAGAAGTTTGGGGAGTTTGGTTTCTTGTTGGAACCTTGCTATTTTTGGAGTTGGTTTTGTCTTATTCCTTGTTTCTTGATTTGACCATTCTAGAATGAGATAAACCCTTGAGCATTTTTTTATTTCTATCTATCTTTTGCTCTTTGGCTTTAGCCTAGTTCATTGGTTGAACTTGTGATATTTCATGTGTTGAATTAGCTCTTTGATACAATTTGGACATCGTTTGTCATGTCACTCATGTGTGTGCAATCTCGATTTACTTAGTGTTTTTGTTCAAAATGTATCTCCTTTTTGGTTCTTGAAAGCTTTATCCATGCATATTTACTATATGTTTATATTATGGCATGCTTGCTTTCTTTGATCCAATATATAGGGTTAACTCCACCAATTCCCATCGGCTAAGTTGTGCTTGAAATTCAATTTCATATCAATATGCACATAATTATGTGGAGTCTCTCCTATGTATTGTAGTTGCACTAACTACTATGGACCCAATATGTTTGGGGACCATTTTGTACTTAAATGTGTTTTAGGTACATTGGAGATAGATTGGATGCTTGTCTCTCAATTTTGAAGAAATGATCCATACATGAAAATTGGAGGCAAGCTATAGGATGATCAATGAATTCATATCCTCTACATCCTACCAACTATATCTCGGTAACAAGTATCTATTTCTCATGCTCACATATCTTGATTCCAACCGTTTGTCGGTTGCCTTCTAGCATGAATTAATGTATTTGTAATTGTTGTAGTTCTAGCCATGGTTTAAGAGGACTCGCTATTGTATATGTGTTTAAGTTGAGATGAGTGCATATAATTGGGACTATACAAAATCATGCATATGATCCTCCAATCCCAAATATGTCAATCTAGCAATTTTATTGCCTATCATTTCATCAACTTCTCTCATGTGCAATAGTGAGATTTTTGCTAGTCTATTCTATCTTATGATACTTGTTGCCTTTCTCCATATATTCCAACTTTCTCCTTTTTCCATTGGTGATTGTTGTAATATATGTAGTGTGTTGGTTTTTGAAGCTCATTTATATACAATAAGATATATTTGCGCCTTTGGTCGTGCTTTGAAGCAAAAATCTTATTGGTATATGTTATGACTTCATTTTTGCTTTCATGTACTCTCTTGTATATCTTCTTTATGTTTGCATATGTCTTTGTTGGATATGTCTTTGTGATATTTTCCACTTAGAGACATATACACATATGAGAAGATAATTTTAATTGATTTTTAATCCTTGGAGACCACCTTTCTATTCCTTTTGATTCTTTGGTGGCTTCCAAATTTAATTTCCTATGAGTGCTTGTTCCTCTTGTTTGCATCTTTGGGCACTCATATTTATTCTATCATGCCTTGTATTGTTAAATGAACTTGGATGAGTGAGGATTCCATGATTATGCACCTTGTTCCCAAATGCAATTATCATAATTGGTGCATTATCTTTGGGGAGCTCATCTAATTCATCTAATAATGCACATTTGTCTTCTTTCTCATTTGCTGTGTTTCAAATACTTATGGGGGAGCGAGGATTCCATATTTGTGCAATATGTATTCTAATGCATTTATTTTGAATTATGCACAAATCTTGGGGAGCTTCTCTATTTGTTATTTAAAGCACTATTTTGCTCATATCATAACATCTTGTTGTTTCCATTTGGACTCATTTGTTGTTTTCAAATTGGTTTGTCGGATGTTGTGATTGCTTGCATCATTATTGAGAATCCCTTGTCGTCCTTTATCCAACGCAATTGGAATCGGGTCAATCGGAGCTACCGTTTAAAAGTTATGACCGTTTGAATATTTGCCGTTTTAATTAAAAAAAGAAAAGAATTGTATTTTCTGGGCCGAGCGGCAGTACCGCCCGCCCCTGAGCGTCCTACTCTATCTGCTGCCTCGCCCGGCTGCTTGGTCCGGTCCTACCGGACCGGCCCGGTAGTACTGCCCGGGTGGGCCGGTACTACCGGCCGGCCCACCCCGTTTTCGCCTATTCGCTGGCCCAGCTCGCCTTGCTCCTCTGCTGTTCTTCTCGCGCGCTGGGCCTTGCCCACTCCCTGCCACCGCCGCGGGTCAGCCCGCCCCCGCCCGCGCTCTGCTCCTCGCGCGCGCTGCCGCCGCATAGATCCCGCTGTCGCTAGGCTTGCTCGCTCCCGCGCGTGGGACCTACCGCTGCCGCCGCTCGCGCGTTCTGCATCGCGCGTCGTCAGATCCCGCGCCCAGCTCGCGAGGCCGCGTTCGCTCGCGCGGTGCGCTGCTGCTGGGTCGCTCGCCCGCATGCGCACGCGTTCCCTGACCCCACTGCCTGCACTGCCCGCCGCTGGCCCCGCTGCCCCCCTGCTGCGCGCGTTGACCACACGCTGCAGCTGACGCTTCGCTGCTTTGCTGCTGGACCGTCCCCACACTGGCAGCGTGCAAAGGCCCCGCATCCCTGTTGGCTGCGCTCGCTTGGTGCTCTACCCCGTTGACCTGCTACCGGGCGGTAGTACCGGTCCAGACCAAAAAAAATAGCCCCAACGGTCAGTTTTTCTGGGCCCTCTATTTAAGCTTCTCCCGTTTTCAGTTTAGTTAGCTCCTCTATTATCTATTAGGCTAAACTTTGTCCAGACTTGCTCTAGATCTTGAAGCTTGCCTAATCTTTTCCCTTCGATGATTCTTGCCCATATTTGAGTGGAAGAGAGAGGAGATCTAGCCCCACGTTTTGACCTAACCGATTCATCTCTTTGTGAGTGCATCTTTGGGGATCTAGATTTTGGGGGATTTTGTGTCTCTCTTTGATTCCTCCTCTCTTGTTCCCCCAATAGCTTTAGTAGCTTTGTTGGAACTTGAGAGTGAGGGATTTGGGCATCTTTGTGGTGTTCTTGTCATTTGCATTTGTTGCATCGGTTTGAGTTCTCCTCGGAGGATTTGGTTTGAGTTGCTCATTGGAGCTTGTCCCTCTTGGGTTCTTGGAACCCTAGACGGTTTGTGGCCTTGGTGGCATTGTGGCCTTTTGTGGCATTTGTTGGGAGCCTCCAATTAAGTTCTGGAGAAGTGCCCCAACCTTGTGAGAGGTTCGGGTTGCCACCGACAAGTGCATCGATAGTGGAAGCGTGGATCGATCCCATTGGGGTGAGATTCACCGGAGAATAAGGGAGGCCTTTTGTGGCGTTGGTGGTTTGATACCACCCCCTCTCCAAAAGAGACGTACTCCATGTTGGGAGGAACTCGGTAAAAGATCGGTGTCCCAGCGTGCCTCGGTTATCTCTATACCCGAGCTCTTTACTTATGCACTTTACATTGTGATAGCCTTCGTGCTTGAAGTACTATATATCTTGCTATCACTTTGTTGCTTGTATTGCTTAGCATAAGTTGTTGGTCCACATAGGTAAACCTTAGTTGTTCTAGGTTATGCTTAACAAAGTAAACACTAGTTTTATTCCGCCTTTGTTGAACCACTCTAGGAAAAGTTTTAATCGCCTATTCACCCCCCCTCTAGGTGACATCCATATCCTTTCACGTGCATTTAACCAATTATTTGTTTTTTATTAGTGCAAAGATGTGTGACAACGACAAGGCTGGATGTTCTAAGCGCATCAGCGCTGAAGGAGAACTCAGACCTCCGAATAAACAATTGACATTCTGGGAGGCGGACCAGCGGCTAGAATACGATGACGAATACCATCCTTCGGAGAGCGAGGATGATGAGATGGAAGACGCGGAGGAAGAAGCCGAAGGAACGGCGGGTGATGAAACCACTGATGGCGGCGAGGGCACAAGGAGTGGTAGCAATCCTCCTAAGAAGAATAAGAAGCTGAAGGAACGACGCCCGAACACGGTCGGCACCGTTAGGGAGGAAATTACCGAAGTGAGCCCAACAGAGGTTCCTTTGGAGCCCGACCTTGTCGTCAGAGGGTACGGTAGGCAAGTGGCGGCGATCACCCGGATAACCATCTCGATAAACACCGAGAATCTCCGGCATAAAGATAATGGCCACTTGCGCACACTCCTCTTCGAGAAGCTGCACGCAAGATACAAGTTCCCCGCTGAGTATCAGAACACAAATTATCATGGGAACAAAGTAAACAAATCCACCCTCACAAATATGAGCACCGCCCTGGCCAGCTGGAGAACCCGGATAAAGAAGAAGATCTAAAGAAGGCAAAAGTCCCGAGGAGATCCAGAAGATTGACCCGCAGATCACCGAAGATCAGTTCCGGGAGTTCAAGGAGAGATGTGAATCCGAAAGAGCCCTGGCCAATAGTAATCGGGGAAAGGTGCTGCAGGCGATGAATATAGGTCATCACCATCTCGGATCTGGTGGATACAGAACCGCGGAGGCCACATGGAATAAGGAGGACGAAGAGTATAGATCTAAGGGGATAGAAAACCCCTTTGCGAAATTCGAACCCGGGCAGGTTCGAACTTCATCAGGGCCCGTTACCATGTGGACCCAAAAACCAAACAACTCACCGTGGATCCTGTGGTGAAGGAATTCGAGGAAATTGTGGTAAGTAATCTAATTATGCTCGATTGCATTCTAATCGATGAAGTCTAGTTTCTAAACGGTTCACTGTTACTTCTTCTGCAGGAGGAGGAAATTGTTGCTAGTCATGGATCCCAGGGTTTCTCATCCCAGGGGTCGATGGCGGCCACCTGGTGGGATAACCCTTTTAACAAGGCAATGAACCGGGCCAAGAAAATAGAGCCGGTTACGAAGAAGCCGTCATCGGCTGGCCTCGGGGGTAAGAATTGGGTGGATCATTTTGGTCCACCTCCGAGGACGCGTGTGGTGCCGTCGGGAAGGAGCAAGGAGGAAAACCGCGAGGTTCAAGAACTTAAGGAACAAGTGGCGCGGATCCCGCAGATCGTCCAAGACAACCTGTCAATCACCCTCACGTCCATCCTGCCTACCTTGGTGGAGTCAATAGCGAACTGGAGTGCGGGTGGTCGAGTAGGGCCATGCCCGATTCCAAGCATGGTCAGCAGCCACTCGAACAACGCGACACCGACGAATCAGGCGAACTATGTGTTCGTGACTCTGCCCGCTAGCACTGTGGCGCTGCAAGTGTTGGTGACTCCCCCTGCCATCACCGCGACGCCGGACATGTTGGTGGCCCCCTTGCCATCGTAGTGGCGGCACCGGAGCTCCAAGCACCCGGTAGGGAGAATACACCGGTGGACAGCACCGCGCCATCAAGCAGCCCCTCCGTCTCTTGCACGCCCGTCGCCGTATGCGGTGCCTCGACATTAGCCGATCTCGACGCCATCACGGTAAACAAATTGCTTTACCGCCTTTCATGCCATCTATTACTCTTATGACATCTCTGACGACGCCGTCCATGTTTTCCGCAGACGGATGTTCCTTGCACTCTCTTATGCTACATGAACAACGAGCTGAGGGATGTTTCCAAGGGTACCATCGTTCAACCCTTGCAGCGCACGTTCCACTCAAGGCCGATGCCAGATAGCGTGCACAGGGTTAAAATTATTCGGGTGCTAAGGGGATGTGATGACCTGGAACCTCCAATTCAACCCCCAGGAGCGGATGAAGAAGAGCCGACTGTCCTCAGAAGTTGCTTAGGCTTATTCTTGCAATGGCCAAAGAGCATGATCCGTTTGGGGACGTCGGGGGCCATCACGCCACAGACACTAGCACCGCCTGTCGTGCCAGCGACAAGCGGTGGAAAGGCCCCCTTACCGCCCTCGCCGTCACCTCCACGCGGTGGGTCGGATGATCATGTTGATGATATGAACATGGAGCAGGATCCGGCCGAGGATGACGAAGACTGGAATGATCACTTCTTCAACACTCAGTTTAGCAACGAAGACCTAACTGGTGGCCCCATAGAGAAATCCACAATCACCAAGCGTTTGTTTGGTTCTCAAGAGACGCCTATAGCTTGCGCCTTTACAGAGCCAGCTGATACAACCAACCGACCCTTTATTCTAAGCCCTGACACACTACATAGGGCGGCCGGTGCTCAGATTGTGGTGCCTGCCCGCTCTCCCAAAGGAAAAAAAGGCAGGAAAAGAAAATCTAGCAGCTCGAGCCAGCCGGTGGCGTCAACTGCGAATCCGATCAGGTTTCGGGACGGGCCACCAAGACCCGAGGGTATTATGTGGAGGATTCATGTAGTAGGTGAGCCCATGCTACCTAAGAATTTGCGGAGGCTCGCCAGTTCGGAACTGCAGAGTGTGCATGACGGCGTGCTGATGATAGAGAGACGCCTTCTGGCGGAGAAAGATCCCTCGCACCCGGTATTCGTGGTTAAGGTGCCACCAGGCTTGGGCTTCATCGACAATGCCCCTGCGGATCTATTCTTCCTGCGGTTCAACGACATCTTCAACATGTTCCACCTATACCCGCTGCACTATACCATGGTCCGCCTGTTTTCTCTCAGCCTGGCCATGCAGATCATTAGAGAGAACACACCAGGCATCGCTATAGTGGACCCCTACTACATGCGTGACGTCTGCTTGGGTTCCCCCGCTGAACGACGTATCGTGGCCTCGTACCTAAAAAGAATCTTCATGGCGAACAAGACAAAGGAATACATTCTCATGCCTTACTTTCCCGAGTAAGTCATTATTCACTCGCCACCGTCGATTGGCTTTATTAGATTATCATCATTCTTTTTCCAACACATTTCATTTGATTTTTTTGCGCAGAGATGAACACTGCACGCTCATCTCCTTATCGCCGAAGCATTCCCACGCCACGTATTTTGACTCGGGGAGTCTAGAAAAGAAGAAAAACTACGACAAGATCAAGGAAGTTCTGGATGATGCTCTCACTGGCTATGCCTCGACGGAAGGCACCACCTCCGTGCGTACGAAGGTCAAGTTCGGCAGGCACGTCTTCAACCACGTAACAGAGTTCCCCTGCGTGAAGCAGCCGGAAAGCAGTAAGAAGGAAGCCTACTACGCACTCCATCACATGAGGGCGTTCCTACTAGACCAGCAGAATTCTACGCTACCAGATCATCTCAAACAGTGGGCCGAAGCAAACGCCAAGATCACTGATTCATATATTAAACAAGAGATGTATCGCATCCAGCAGCAGTTTGGGGCAATCATCTTTCGTGATGTCATGACTTCGGGGGGGGGGGGGGGGGGGTATCTTCTACGGAGGAAATATCCCGAATAACCGTGACATAGAAGGCGTCCTCCCATTCCCTAAGCCGAGACAGAAGGCTTGATGTTGGCCTAGTTGTAGTTCCAAACTATAGATGACCTTTGTGTGTGTGTGGACAAGTGTACATGCTACTACTTATCTTATTAGGTTTATGAATCATCGCTTACTTCTTTTGCTTATTATTATTATATATCAATCAATGCTTGGTTTTTTTGCTTACTCTTTGGTCCTTTGCTCACTTTGGTCCTTCTTTTTTCCTTACTTTATTAGTATTTTTTCAAGAATAATGCCGATGATTGAAATGTCGTGGCACACTATATATGTGAATGTGCTACGACGGAATTGTGAGCCTTGTGATATGCACAAGTCTAGGTCTTGTGCATCCTACTTGGCTCACCGTTCCGTCGTAGCATATTCCTGTGTCCAATGACCTATGTATATATATGAGGCATTCTTTTTGATTTACTTTGGTCTTTTTCGAGAATAATGCCGATGATTGAAATGTCGTGGCACACTATATATGTGAATATGCTACAACGGGATAGTTAGCCTTGTGATATGCACAAGTGTTGGGGAGGTGACCCCGGATAGGGTAAGGATGGGGGAAAGACGAAAGGAGATTCCCCGTCCAGTTTCCGAGTTACACTCTAAATCGGCTGAATCCTGTAAAGGTCGGTCGAGGTGTGAAAGAGTAGAACCCATATGATGATAGCAAGGCATTACCCGGTCGGGATACTGCGTAAGTCGGTCGGGTCAGCCCGAATAATCTTAATGCAGGTGAAGGCCAAGCCGAGTTATGCGAGACAGGGTCGAATGATATGAAGCTTGCAGGAGAAGGAGATGCCAATAGTCAAACTCTAGTCGCAGACTAGGGAGAATCTGAGCAGAGCCAAGCACAAAGGACAAGGCGCAGAGCGACAAAGGGGCAGAAGGAGGCCACGGAGGTGACAGTCCTGAAGCCCGAGGCATGCAGGTGGGGTTCTCTGGAACCTTGCCGTCGTTAGAAGGGCGACACGGAAAGGAGGCCGCCGAGTTACTATATTGGGACAAGCATATTCTTCGAATATGCTTGCCACGTCAGCCCTAGAGGAGCCCAAGGTTCTCCTTTATAAGGGGAGGCTTGGACTCTGAGAAGGGCATCGACTCATTTAGTACCGTTAGGCTGGTAAAGTTCTTCCTCTCTACTGGTACACAGCTCAAGGAGCACTTGTAGCCCAAGGAAGGAGAAATAAAGATCTTACCTTAGTCTTCTGTGTGTAGAATCAACTAGATCTTCCCTCCCTAGATCCCTCTAGTATCCATTGGCCCCATACTTTAGCCTACCCATGGCATCTGCCGTGCCACCACCACGACAGTTGGCGCCCACCGTGGGGCCAGCAGCGGTGCTAGCTGGAGTCGTGATCCGGACGGGAAACTTCATCCACACTGGCGAGCGCATTGTCTCTGGCTTAGTCCAGAGATTTGATCTCTGTGACTACGTCAGCGACAACGCAGGAAGCTTCAAGGAAAAAACTCCTCCGCGCAACGGCGTATTCATCAACTTGGGCATGCACCAGATCTACATCAGCGTCGACACCTCCGGCGTTTATCCTCACCAAGTTGTTGTTGCAGGAGAGCCTCCCCTTAGCGCCGCAAACGGTCCACACGGAGAGCGCCCGGTTAGCAGCGTCGAGGTGATGGTCGCAGTCGGGGTGCAGGCGGAAACAACAGGCGCCGGATCAAGCAGAGATCCGACGACGGATGTGCAGGTGGCCACCAAGCAGGCAGCTCCACAGCCCACCGAGGTAATTCCTTCAACGGCAAACCCGGCCGAGGTGCAGGATACGACCCCAAAGGCACCAAGGGTAAGAGGGCCACCTCTGGAAAAACCAGAAAACATTCTCCAGACAACTATAGATAATCTGACTACACCTGTAGCACCGATCCTTGATCCAGCAAACGCTCAGGCAGAGTTAGAAGAGACCAGGCAAAAAGTTCTAGTAGAGGCAAAAAAGGTGTCAGCATTGCGGGAGTCTTTAAACAGGACCCTGCGAGAATATGCTAGGGCAAACAAGCTTGACGTCGCCCCCGAGCGGGTAGACGAATTGAGACTAAGAGGGAAGAACCTCATAGATGATATCAACAAAGATCATGATGCTCATAGGGCAGAATCAGTTGATCTAGGTTTGCCGAGATACAGTACCCCGGCAAAGAACCTGAGGGCGGCAAATGCCGCTGCACTAGAGTTAGAAGGATTGATCGGCGAAGCCCGACAAAAACAGCAAGAGAGAGTGAATGAACTGGTGCACATTGCGAACCAGCAGAATGAAGAAATGCTTAGGGCAGACCCAGCAAGGCCTGCTGCATCGCGAATGGTTCATTCGGCTGGTGCAGCACCTGCCTTATCGGTGGCAGCAGCATCCTCGCCCAGAAACAATGCGCGAAAAGACAGGGCGGTAACTTCGGGAAAAAGAAATAAGCAAATTGTTCCATATGATCCGGCGATAGCCGGAAAAGCAAATGAAAATAGAGGCAACAGGAGCCGAGGTAACAGTGGCGAGAGAAACCCCAGCCGTGCCGAGAAAGGCAACAGAAGCCGAGGTAATGAAGATCTCGGAAGAGGAGATCTCGGAAGAGGAAATCACGAGAATAATGTCCCGGCTGAAGGAAGGAGAGAACCGCCACCCAATCCACAACCGAGATATGAACCTCGGCAGGAAAGAGAAGTGAGACCAGCTCGCCACAATCAGGTGAATGAGAGGTATAATGATGGATATTCCAAAATGGAATATGCGGTTCATGGTGGAAATAACCAATATGGAATGTAGGAAAGAGTTTTGTACAGAGATTTGCTGTCAAGTGATGCCAGAGTAAAGCTGGACCGGCTATACCAATCCGAACTGTTAGAAGAACAGGGTCCACCAGGTCCGACATGCTTCAGACCACGGATCATGAGCGAGCCGCCTGTGCCGAACTTTCAGCTGGCAAGGGGCACAAAAACATATAATGGGAGCACCAAACCACAGGATTGGTTGATCGATTATGCCACTGCAGTAAAAATAGCTGGCGGAAACTTACGATGGGCAGTGCGATATGTCCCGCAAATGTTGGAAGGACCAGCTAGAGTATGGCTGAATAATCTGCCAGCAGGCAGCATCAACTGTTGGTTGGATTTTGAAGAAATGTTCGTTAGTAACTTCACCAGTACTTACAAGAGGCCAAACAGGCCGCAGCAGCTAGCCATGTGCAAGGAAAGGCCGAATGAGACAAACAGAGAGTTCTTAACTCGGTGGTGCAACCTGAGAAATTCGTGTGAGGGAGTTATAGAATCACAAGCGATAGCTTGGTTCGCTCAAGGATGCCGCTATGCCAGTGTATTATGGCAGCGACTGCAAAGAGATATGCCAACCACTTTGGCAGAAACCATCAGGATAGCGGATTCCTATGCGTTGGGAGACCCGACGCAACCAGAATTAATGTCAGCAGATCATCGGGAACATCAAGATCAATATGCAAGAGATGTGGCCGGGTCATCCAGGCGCAATGATTTCAGAGGAAGAAGAAGAGAAGAAAGACCGGATTATAGATATGGTTCAACTCAGGTGGCAGCAGTAGTGCAAGATCAGCCGAGTCACGGAAACAATCAGCGGCAAAAGAATGGTCCTCAACAATGGACACCAAGGAATGAAGGGAAAAGACTGTGGACACTAGAGCAAAAGAAGCAATGGCAGGAGAGGCCGAAGTATACGTTTGAGTCTATGTTAGATCAGCCGTGTAAATTTCACACGTCAAACCCGGCCAGGCCGACCAATCATACAACTCGCCGGTGTGCCTGGATGAAAAATGCAATGGGTAACCCCGTAGGCATGCAAGAAACGTCCCTCCAGGCACATCAGCAGCATCAGCCACAGTTGACTGGAGCAAACGCACAGCAACTAATGTTACCACCTCCTCCTCCGAGGTATGATAACTCGGACCGGAGGGATGCTGTGCATCAAGTGATAAATCAGGGTCCGGATGGAAGGACGAACCCAGGAGGTAGTGGACGCAATGATTACAGAGAACATAATCAATCATATTGTGTGTTCACAACAGAACAGCAAGACAGGCAAAGTGTGCAGCACCGGCATATGGAAGTAAATGCAGTTATGCCGGCAGTACCAAGATATATGCCTTGGTCAGATCAGGAAATAACTTGGAGCATAAAGGATCACCCCAGAATAATGCCGAATCTGGGGTCGTACGCACTCGTACTAGATCCGACATTTGTCGGACCAAGCATTAATGTGAAATTTTCAAAAGTACTCATTGACAACGGGAGCAATATCAATATCATGTACAAAGATACAATGCATAAACTCGGAATATCGCAGAATATGTTGCAATCAACGAGGACCACATTCCATGGGATAGTACCAGGCCTTTCATGCGAACCCATTGGAAAGGTTCGAGTAGATGTATTATTCGGCACAAGAGATAACTGCAGGGCAGAAAATTTGGAGTTTGAAGTGGTGGACCTAGAGAGTTGTTATCATGCTCTACTCGGACGGTCGGCGTTGGCCAAATTCATGGGCAGCTGCCACATAGCTTACTTGAAAATGAAGTTACCCAGGCCGCAAGGGGTGATAACAGTGGCAGGAGATTACAGGAAGTCAATGGAATGTGCTTCAGCCGGATCAAACCTGGCCGAGTCATTGGTAATAGCAAGAGAAAAAAGAAGGATTCAGGAGGTAGCAGCCCTCGCTCAGTCGGCACAACTGAATATGCCGGCATTGGCCAATCTGCATGGAAGTGTCTCTTTCCAGCCGACTAAAGAAACAAAAAAGTTCCAGATAGATGAGAAGTTCCCAGAGCGCACCGTCACCATTGGTGCCGGTCTAGATGCTAAATAGGAAAGCGAGCTCACCAACTTCCTCCGTGAGAATCGAGATATCTTTGCATGGTCAACTCAGGATCTGCAAGGTGTGCCGACGGAGTTGGCTGAGCACTCTCTGAATGTAAGGCCAGGAGCAAGGCCGGTGAAGCAACCTCTCCGCCGCTTCGCCGAAGACAGGAGAAAAATAATAGGGGATGAAATAGCTCGGCTCCTTGCGGCCGGGTTCATCATGGAGGTGCTGTATCCGGATTGGTTATCAAACCCAGTGCTCGTAGAAAGGAAGAAGGATGATTTGAATGTAGCCATTGTATGGCGAATGTGTATTGATTACACGAACTTGAACAAGGCGTGTCCAAAAGATCCTTTTCCTTTACCTAGAATAGACCAAGTCATTGATTTGACCGCTGGTTGTGAACTATTATCATTTGTAGACGCGTATTCTGGTTTTCACCAGATACCGTTAAATCCGGCCGATCAAATAAAGAATGCATTTATTACCCCGTACGGGGCTTATTGCTATCGCACCATGCCATTCGGCCTGCGTAACGTGGGGGCAACATATCAGAGATGTATGCAAAAATGTCTGCATGACCAAATAGGAAAGAATGTACAAGTGTATGTAGATGATGTGGTTATCAAAACCAAAGAAAGCAAAACGCTACTGGATGATATCCGGCAGACTTTCGCGAACCTGAGAAGGTTCCGAATGAAGCCCGGAAAAATGCACTTTCGGTGTGCCGGCTGGAAAACTACTCGGTTTTCTCGTATCTAGCCGAGGCATAGAGGCCAACCCAACTAAGATAAGAGAAGTAGAAAGGATGAAATTGCCGAGATGTCTAAATGACGTACAGAAGTTCACAGGTTGCTTGGCCTCGCTTAGCCGATTTGTATGTCGGCTGGGAGAGAAAGCATTACCACTTTATCAATTGATGAATAAATCTGATAAGTTCATTTGGACACCACAAGCAGACAATGCGTTTCGTGAATTGAAAAAGATGTTGGTCACAGCGACAATCCTGGCTTCTCCATTATCGAAAGAGCCTATGTTACTTTACATAGCCGCCACGAACAGAGTGGTAAGCGCTGTGATCGTGGTGGAGCGAATTGAAGATAATAAATCAGTGCAAAGGCCGGTATATTATCTAAGCGAGGTACTATCAGCCTCAAAACAAAATTACCCACATTATCATAAGATGGCATATGGGGTATACATGTCAGCAAAGAAACTTAAACATTACTTCGAAGAGCACCCCATAAAGGTGATCTGTGAAGCGCCCATAGCCGACATATTGAGCAACAAATATGCAAGTGGCCGAATAGCAAAATGGGCAATTGAATTGTCACCCTATGCTCCGCAATTCGATAGGCGAGATGCCATCAAATCTCATGCTGTGGACGAATTCTTCGTAGATTGGGCCGAGGTACAGTATGAGCCACCATTACCAGATCCGAATTATTGGACGATGCACTTCGACGGCTCCAAACTAAGAAATGGTTTGGGGGCAGGAATAGTGTTAACCTCGCCAAAAAGAGATCAGCTGAGATATGTGTTACAAATACACTTCGCCGCATCAAACAATGTAGCCGAATATGAAGCACTGGTCCATGGATTGAAGCTGGCGAAAGAGATTGGCATACGCCGAATCTTATGCTACGGAGACTCAGATCTAGTAGTACAACAAGTCTCAGGCATTTGGGATGCGTTAGATGCCAATATGGCCTTATATAGATTTCATGTGCAAAAACTCAGTGGATACTTCGATGGATGTGAATTTCATCATGTACCTCGGGCGGAAAACGACGCCGCAAACACATTGTCAAAACTCGGATCAACCAGACAATCGATTCCCCCAGGTATCGCCCTAGAGCACATGAGGAAACCATCAATAACACCATCACCAGAGTCCGAATCCATTTTTATTCCGGCAAAATCAAGAGAAGATAGTGTGCTGATGGAAGTTGACAAGGAATGTAACCCGGAATTTCCAAAAATAAACCCGGCCGATGCAAGGATGGATATGGGGAAATCCAAGGTAATTATGTCGGTGGAAAATATGGAAATATATAGCGAGATTACCCCAGAAAAAATCATACCAACATGGGCGCAACCCATATTTTCTTTCCTTAGAGATGCGATTTTGCCGAATGATGAGGTAGTGGCAAGACAGACACTGAGAAGAGCTAAAGCTTATACAATCATAAACAATGAGCTGTATAAAAGGAGCGTCACAAGCGTGTTACAAAGATGTGTGAACTCGGCGGAAGGTCAAGAGATCCTCCTAGATATACACCAAGGAGAATGCGGGCATTACGCCTCGTCCAGAGCTTTAGTGGCCAAAGCATTCAGGCATGGGTTTTATTGGCCGACAGCGTTGAAAGAGGCCAAAGAACTGGTCGAAAAATGTAATGGTTGCCAGAGATATGCAAGCAAGATACATATGCCATCGTCCGAGTTAAAAACGATACCAATTACTTGGCCATTTTCTGTATGGTGCTTAGATATGGTGGGACCATTCAAGCCGGCCCGAGGCGGGATGACCCACATCTTAGTCATGGTCGACAAATTCACAAAATGGATCAAAGTGAAACCAATAAAGAAATGTGATGGGCCAACAGCGGTAAAATTCCTCAAAGATATTATCTTGAGATATGGTTACCCACACAGTGTTATTACAGACAATGGTACGAACTTTGCTGAAGGATCCTTCGCTAGATTTTGTCAAGAAAAACACATAAGACTAGATGTCGCCTCGGTGGCTCACCCAGCATCTAATGGGCAAGTAGAAAGATCTAATGGACTAGTACTGTCAGGAATAAAACCACGACTCGTCGAACCACTGCAAAGGTCGGCAGGGTGTTGGATTGAGGAACTACCAGCAGTACTATGGAGCCTCAGAACTACCCCAAACAGATCAACAGGGTATACACCATTTTTTCTAGTATATGGGGCAGAAGCTGTGCTTCCAGCCGACATAACACATGACTTGCCAAGGGTTACCTAATATACAACCGCTGAGGTAAATGAAATAGCTCGGCAAGATGATGTCGATCTGCTAGAGGAAGCCAGGGAGTTGGCACTATCAAGATCAGCTATTTATCAGCAGGACTTGCGAAGATATCACAGCAAGAAAGTAAATCCAAGAGTGTTTAAAGAAGGAGATTTGGTTCTTCGGTTAGTGCAACGTACAGCCGGCATGCACAAACTATCGCCCTCGTGGGAAGGACCGTTCATCATGAGCAAAGCATTGCACAATGATGCGTATTACCTAATTGATGCTCAGTCACCAGAAAAGAACAAAGCAGACAAAGCCGGCGAAGAATCGAAAAGACCATGGAATGTAGCTTTACTTCATCCATTTTACTCGTAGGAGTCGTCTATGACAAGTTGTAAAGAAACGCTCCAGGACAAAATATCAACTATGTATCAAACCTCGGCACCTAGAGCAGTGGCTCGGGGACTGCCTTATGTTGTTTTTGAGTTTGGGTTATGTATTAAACCTCGGCACCTAGAGCAGTGGCTCGGGGACTGCCTTATGTTGTTTTTGAGTTTGGGTTATGTATTAAACCTCGGCACCTTGAGTAGTGGCTCGGGGACTGCCTTATGTTGTTTTCGAGTTTGGGATATGTATCAAACCTCGGCACCTTGAGCAATGGCTCGGGGACTGCCCTAAGTTGTTTTTGAGTTTGGGTTATGTATCACACCTCGGCACTTCGAGCAGTAACTCGGGGACTGCCCTATATTGCTTCTGAGTTTTGGATATGAATTAAACCTCGGCACCTTGAGCAATGACTCGGGGACTGCCATATTTTGTTTTTTGGGTTATGTATTAGACCTTGGCACCTCAGGCAATAACTCGAGAACCGGCCAATATCATTTCGCACTTTTAGCAATGTGTTGAGTCTCCATTTTTAGAACAGTGATTAGAGGATTGCCCCACAATTGTCCTTCGTTACAGAAATGGGTATCGAACTTCGGCACCCAGAACGATGTTATTTCGTTCTCCCCAGATATAGGCTTCGAGATTGACAACTTCATCAACATCAGGCAACATTATTTCGTTCTCCCCAGATAAAATTCAAGAACACAATGGTAGAAGTGTCCAATTCATCAAGGTCAGGCAATATTAGATGCCGGACTACCGTACGACAAAGGCAAAACACACAATCCGAACTTAAGAAATTAAAGGCCACAAAAGCAAAGATTAAAACAAACAAGATTAGTTTAAACAAAGTAATAAAGATCACAAACATGTGTGCCTCAGCGGCAAAAGGCAAAAAAGGTTCATACCACACAGAAAGTCGGACAAGTATCTGACACACATCATACGCCCGGCATACCGGGGATAAGAAACGACTTAGAATTTTTTAAGGGGAAGCGACTTGATCAGGAGCTGGGCGCTCCGAGGAGCTGAAAATTCCGGCGTGTGGTCCGGTCCACCGGAGGTGTCGCCAGAAATTCCGGCGAGCAACTCGGTCCGACCGGACTTATTGCCGGTTCTGTCGCAGGAACCCCCAAACGGCTCTTTTCCCCCTCATACTATATATACCCCTTTCTTCTCCACTGTGAGGTCAGGCATTTGAGCAAACATTTCATTTCTTGAATCTCTCTCTCTATCCGCCATTGTTGAAACACAAAAGCTTGAGGATCTCCCATTCTACCCAACCAAATCCAAATCCCTTTGGTAGAAAGGAAAAGGAGGCCCCGATCTATGTTTCCACCAAGCCAAAGTTCATTTCCCCTAAGTTCATCGAGTTAGCTTGTTACTCTTGGGTTTGTGGGAAACCCTAGGCGGCTAGGGTCACCCGGAGGCATTCGGCTTGTTATTTGCTCCGTGGAAAGTTTTTGAGGGTTTGGAGACTACCTTAAAAGTCTACCACGAGTAAGTGAGCTATTCCTTCGTGGGATAGGCTCGAAGAAGAAGGTGAGCCTTTGTGGCACGTGAGGAATCCTTCGTGGAACCTCACACCTCTCCAACGTGATGTAGCCCCCTTCCCAAAGGTGGTGAACACGGGAATACATCTTCGTCTCCGCGTGCCTCAGTTATTCCTTAACCGATCTCTTACTTGTGTTGTTTACCTTGTGATAGCCTTCGAGCTTGAAGCATCTTGTTCATCATCTAGGTTGACTCACCTAGTTTGCATTTAGGCTCACTTATATTCCGCAAAGCCTAAAACTTGCAAAAGATTATAAAGAATTTTGTAGAAACCTATTCACCCCCCTCTAGGTTAACCATGTTACACTTTCAATTGGTATCAGAGCCTAGGGATATTTTAAGGGCTTCACCGCCTAAGAGAAAAGATGGTTTTCTCCGATGATGAGGAGGATAAGACTTATTCGGTCAAGGAGCTTCGTGAAATCTTAGCCAAGGGTGCCCTTGAAAAGGCCAAGTCTGATTCCGATCTCCTTGTTCGAATGAGTTACCAAGAAGGACAACTTAAGGCCATTGGCGATGGGGCTTTTCTTGGTATCCCATTGGTAGTACCTCAAGGGAAACCAATGGACACCGAAAAGGATAAGGATGCCGAGTCCGCTCATGAGAGCGGCTCGTCAAAACTCTCCACGCCCCATAATCAATTTCCTTATGTTTATCCTAAGCAAAAAAAATATCATGCCTCATATTAATGGTTCGGGTCCTGCACCTCATTATGATGGAACTCATTTCTCTCATTGGAAAGCTTCTATGGAATCTCATCTTCGCAGCTGCAGTGTTGAGCTTTGGGAGATTGTGTGCACCGGTTTCCACCCTCATGATCCCAACAACCTCACTCCGGGAGAGTACTACGACCGTCAACTAAATGCGACGGCTCGTGACAAGATCAAGCTTGTTCTTCCACTATCCATAATTATATTGCTTGTTACTACCCCTCAGAAAACATTATTGACAATATCTATCGGAATGCTAGAGTAATTTAGCCATATGTTGTTATGTTTTATTCAACATGGTTGAAAACTGCATATGTTATGCTAGAGTTTATATAAGCCACATATGAGTTTAGCGCTAGTGCATGGTTTGAGATATTTTTTTCCTTACCTAGGATCAATTTGTAAAGCATAGAAAGACATGGCATGCAACAATATGTGTGGAGCGGACGGCGTGATGTTCCTTTTTTTGCTAGGTGGAAAGATCATCACAATCATGTGCTTGAAGATCCGAGAAGTGGCCAACATCCCAGACTCCAACCCATTTGCTTTGGCACCCACTTGAGAAACACCCTGCAAGATTAATGTTATGCAGTGGTTAGCTCCGAGCTATTGCCCACGATGGGCCGTAGGAGTGGTGATCTAGGACCGGGAGAGCGCTAGTGTTTTCTGACATGGCAGCGTCCTTTCGCTCGACCTGCATGGGTTGCAGTGTTCCTAACAGTGGGAATGGGCTGAACCTGGGCCTCGCAAACAAGAGAGTTAAGTTTTTTTTCCGGGTAAAATGGAACTTCATTAAACATGCAGGGTTATAGAGATGTCGAGTTCATGTTCGTGACATGTAACGTCAGGAACAGAATGCAACCAAGTGACAGTGCGACGCTCCGCTCTTGCAAAATTCGCAAGACAATGACTAACCCTAACCTGCGGACGTTCCGATTTTACAAATACACAAACTCTATCACACCTAGCAAGCTTTTTGATCGCCGAGACAAGATGGCAAAATAAAGATCTATCAGATGACCTGGACTTCACCGTTTCGATCAACTGGAGACAATCAGATTCAACAATAATTGGCGCTTGAGAAAATTGCAGTGCCTTTTCGAGTCCATCCAAGCAAGCTTGCAGTTCAGCTTCAAGTGGTGAAACACAAAACGCCATATGACGACATGCTGAGAAGACGGGTGTCCCTGAGCATCACGCAAGATAGACCCCGCTCCAGCCGAATTATCTGTAGCACAAAACTAACCATCAATAGAAAGCTTCACCCACCCCATGGGTGGCCTAGACCACCACTTGACCAGCGTCAGGGTGTCAGGAGTCTTAGATGATCGAGCTCCTGTCACGACGATCGGTTATTTTCCTTTGATAATAGCCTCCACTAAAGTGTTCTTAACACCACTAATCAATGACAGATAATTAGAAAGAACCTTTTGGATCCTTCTAAGGATGGTAAAGGCTTCTCATGAGTCACTTCATTCCGATACCAAATCCTCCAGGTTAATAGCAAAAAGGGATCAATCATATGTGCTGAAATATGATTAAGGATGTAACGAAACTAGTTGTCAGGCGGCAAACAAAGTTCAACGTCTGTAGGTAAACTCCAAACCTTCCTCATATCAGACCACAAACGATTTGCATGAGCGCATCTGAAAAGCGCATGAGGTATGTCTTCCAGTTCCGCACAACAAATATTACAATAACCTGTGACCCTCATGTGGCGTCGCTTTTTGTTTTCTTCCATAGCTAGTCCATTGGAGGCGGCTTTCCACGCAAAGATTTTTACCTTCGGTGGTACAGCAGCCTGCCAAATCCTTCTCCAACATGCATCCTCCCCATTAGGGTTCTCACTCGTCGATGCCATAGAACATTGGTCTGGATGAGCTTCCAAAGCAAGTTTATATGCACTCCTTACTGAGAAGACTCCATCACGTTCAGGTTGCCATGCAATAACATCCTCATCACTGTTTCTGGAAGTTTTGATTTTCAAAATTGCCTCAGCATCCACTGGGACAAAAGTAGCACGCACCAGATCTTCCTTCCACATACCATCAGCATCCAGTAGCTGTGAAACACGGCTTAGCCACCTATTTCCCCTCGGGGTTAGAACTTTACAATAAGAAGATTGAGGTATCCAGCTATCCCTCCATACTCTTATCTTTTTCCCATCACCGACTCTCCATATCAGCCCTTTCTTCAGAAATTCCAGACCATACGAGATTGCCATCCAGGTCGAAGAGGGATTACCAGTGAACACTGTATCCATCAAAATACCGTTCGGATAATACCTTGCTTTCAGTACTCATGCACAAAGACTGTCAGGAAAAGCTATCAACCTCCAAACTTGACAAGCTAGTAGATCCTGGTTGAATAAACGCATGTCCCGAAATCCAAGCCCACCCTGTGGCTTTGAGCGATTCAATCTTGGCCAACTAATCCAATATGTCTTTCGTTTTCCATTCTCAGTACCCCACCAATAATCGCGTATTAATTTAGTAAGCTCATCACACACTGACATAGGTAGTTTGAAAACACCCATAATATATGTCGGCAACGCTTGTGCAATGGATTTAATCAATACCTCTCGAGAACTTTGGGCCAATAGGCCATCTCCCCATTCAATCAACCTCATACACAACCGAGCCGAAAGGTTAACGAATTTTCCTTTATGCATCCGACCTTCCGGGTAGGCAAACCAAGGTATTTCTCCTCAAATTTCTGTTGTTCCACATTCAACAACGATCGGATTGAAGTTTGGATTTCCTGTGGACAATGAGCACTACAAAGAATAGAACACTTGTTAGGATTAATAAGTTGGCCAGTGCATGAAGCATACTTGGCCAACACGTTCCTCACACATGCTGCCTCCACCTCCCATGCTCTGAAGAATAAAAACGTATCATCCACGAATAATAGATGAGAAATCCCCGGAGCTCGTCGACAAACTTTAATAGGAGAAATCCGATTCTGGTCTACTTCATGTTTTAGAAGTGTAGAGACCATCAGCCACAAATAGAAATAGAAAAGGAGATAAAGAATCCCCTTGTCTTAACCCTCGCGTTGGAGAAAAAGCTTCCAATAAGTTCCCATTAAATTTGATCGAATACTTCACCGTGGTAACACAAGACATTATCCACTATACCCACCGGTGCGAGAAACCCATTTTATGCAATGTATTCTCCAAGAAAGTCCAGTCCACTCTATCATAGGCCTTGGAAAGATCCAATTTGTATGCACAACAAGATGTGTTTTCCATTGTACCATGCTCCATAAAATGCAAGCACTCAAAAGCTAAGAGTGCATTATCCGTGATCATACGTCTGGGCACAAAAGCACTTTGGTTTTCAGAGATTAATTCCCCAATCAAAGGGCGTAGCCTATTCACCAAGCACTTGAAGACCACCTTGTAAAGAACATTACATAGGCCAATAGGCCTATAATCCTTCAACTCCATAGGATTTTCAATCTTCGATATTAATACAACTGAAGTATCATTCACTCATTCTGGCCTAATACCCGTGGTGAAGAAATGCTTGACAGCTGGAATCACATCACCACGGAGCAGGTCCTAATTTTTCTGATAGAATCTAGCATGAAAACCGTCAGGACCAGACGCCTTGATCGGTCCAATCTGAAAATTGCATCGCTAATTTCATCATCAGAAAATTCCTTACACAAATGAATATTCATCTCCTCCGTAATTTGTGTACGAGTAAGATTAACAATATCTTCACTCTGAATGTTAGGATCTCTAGTGTATAAGGATTTAAAATAAGAAACTGCCATCCTCTGCATATCAGTAGGTACGGACTGCACCACACCATCAACATCCCGTAGTTTAGCAATTTTATTCCGGCGAGCCCTCCAAACTGCCCGGTGATGAGAAAAATTAGTGTTGCGGTCACCTTCCTTGAGCCAATCAATTCTTGATCTTTGCATCCACAACATTTCCTCTCTATACAAGATTTCATTCATCTGATCAGTAGTGATCCGAATATCTTCCCTAGGTGCATCAGTAGCATGCAAAGCTTCCAACTTCTCCCTAAGCCGAGCTAGCTCTCTAGAAATATTACCAAATTTCTCTCTCTTGATGGAAAAGGTCGAGTGTTTTTTAAAATAAACAGAAAATTGTCGTTTCATTGACATAGGGAAAGAATTGGTCAGTTTATAAGAAAATCTTGTAAAAATCAATACAACACAAAACGCCACACATAGGGCTGTCAAAAAAGTTCGGATGAGTTCGGCGGGTTAACAACTCGGCTCGAGCTTGATTCGTCTCTCTAACAAACCAAGCTCGAGCCTCTTTTCGAGCTCGCGACTTAGACGAGCCGAACTCAAACAGTTCGATAAAGCTCATGATTTTTGTATAGCTGCAATTGAGACCGCTATTATTATTCCATCTGCTGTAAGACTGCTAAAATAATTATGCTGGCATGTTGGCACTGTATTACTATTATATGAGACTCCGAACCATTTCTGCTATTCCGTTTTCAAACTTTACTATTTTCTTGCTATGTAGCTGCATGTCTATCTTTCGATGTACTAAATTTTTTTTACCGAGCTTCAACGAACCGAGCTCAAGCCTACTCGAGCTTTGATCGAACCGAACTCGAGCTTAGATATAGACTTGAAGGTCAACCTAGACTCGCTCGAGCTCACCCCAAGCTTCTACCGAGCTCGAGCCGAGCCTAACAATGTTCGCTCGAGTTCGGCTCGTTGACAACCCTAGCCACACACACACCACTCAGGCTCTGCGCTTCAAACAAATGGAAGACTATTCCGTCCAAGTGAACAAAGTTGACACTCTTCCGCCCAAACACACAGAAGACGTTCATCCGGAGTCGCCGCTGACGAAGATGCAAGGCATCACCAGCCACCATCAATAGGCGGGCTCAACCGACGTGCATGGTAAAGGGGTTCCACAAACGATGCGTTCTAGGAGGGAAATAATGTCTACAGAGCGTTGTTGGCGTCGTATAAAGTGTTACCCTAAGCTTAAAACAAGGTCCAGTCTTGCCCTAAAAAGAAAAAAAAAATAAAGAGTGAATGGAGAGGAAAACAGGTTTTGAGGCACTTTAATCTCCAATCCTCTAGCATTTCGTTCATTTTGCGCCAAGGGACATGCAACGAGTTCTATCTAGAGATAAAACTTTGGAACCTTTAGAAGCCTTTTAGTTTAGCCTAGTTTAAATAAATGAACTAGTTTTTTTAAAAATTAGTGTTTTATCAAAACTTAGTTCATTTTTATACTAATAATATATATATATATAATAATAAAGAAAGGAGCGTTTCTTGTAGTACCTATATTTTTTTTGGACAGCTTTAACCTCCCACCAATCTACGTATAACGTACCAATGCCATTATACCGGTTTGTTATTGATCGCGTGCGCTTGCCATGACTTTCCACAGCTAGAGTCCGACCCAAACTCTTCCCCCAGCCCCGTTGCATGTCAGCCCTCAACTACTTATACACGTGGCCCCGTTAATTTGTAACTCCGATTTACTTCTTCCTCTCTTCTTTACTTCACCGCACGAGCCGATCAAATCGGGGAGATTGGTGCCCTTCACGTTCGTTTGCCCGGTGCTTGTGTCACCGCAAGCTAGAAGATCAAATATCGCCAGCGATGTGTGCCATCGAGAGGCGGGAGTGGGCCATGGCGCCGTCTATGCCCTACTACGAATAGGACAGACGGAGATCCAAGCACGGATGAGGCAGTGCGACATGTGAGGCATCCAACGGCACCGAGTTGGATCTGGGCAGTACCCCGCAGCTCTAGGTAGTGCGTAATCCAAGAAGCTCTCTGTTGAGGAGCAGGTCGTCTGCAAGGTCTGAGCGCACAGCAACAGCGATGGCTTGATTAGAAAATCATCTTTCTACTTTGGATTGGATCCTGGGCTAATTAGCTGCAGCCTCTCATAGAGTACTCATTAATTAATTTGATGGTGATGCAAGGTCGGCTGGGAAGAGAAAGACAGTTGATCAGAAAATCATCTTTCTACTTTGGATTGGATCCGGGGCTAATTAGCTGCAGCCTCTCACAGAGTACTCATTAATTAATTTAATGGTGGTGCAAGGTCGGCTGGGAAGAGAAAGACACAGGGAATGGAGATGAGTGCGACGCGATCGAACATGACTGATATGGCTGGTGCCCGTCCGCATATCTCTTTGACGGCGCCTTCGATAATGCAACTGGGATGGATGGATGGGACAACATCATTAGGGATCACAATGGAGCTTTTGCCGTTGCTGGAGCGGGAAATCGATCAGGACATATGTCGCCTGCTGCTTTCTCCAGAAGTACTACGTTTTGTTTGTGTCCAACTAAAAAGAGAAGCGAGCGAAGGGAGACTCCGTCTCAAGGCAAAAAAAAGAGAGCATCCATCGTTTCAACAAAACATAGCATATGTATGCTACGCCCCTCCAGTATAGTCCTACCCAAACTATAAAACATCTAACCTAACGTGGGTAGCCAGGACTTGGTCTGCATCATGTATATATATGTGCTAGCCTAGTTGGATGTCCCAGATGATCTCATCCCATCTGGAGAGAGAAACGGCAGAGACAACCGTCGCCAGTAGCTGGTGACAATGGCTGCTTTTTTTTTTGACTGATTTCGGTTTTAGAATTAAGATGACTCGTGTATCTATTACACATGAAACTTTGAAAAATAATGATTAATTTTTGGTGACGAGACCATATTGTCGCCAAGGTAAGTGTGGTGGTTAGCCCCAAGTTGGCCCTCTCCAACCGCTTTCGGATATGTTTTCTTAGATGAAGCCTAACTTATCCCAAGCTAAAACGATATAAAGAAACTAAATCCGTAGCAACGCACGGACAAAGTATATACTTAAGAGCTTAAGCGTGGTGTTCACGGCAAGCATTCCCGCCACTTGCGGGCGTTGTCCTATTCTTCTATGCCTTATGGGCCTATGGTATTTCAGTCTATGCGTGTGGGCCGGTTTGCTGCAGCTATTTTTTTTTGAAACAAGGGGAAGGACCCAGAAGGCTCCAGCGCTGCAAATTCATTAAGTGGTGGGTATAATTACATTCAGGGCTACAAATGAGACATACATTACAGATAAGCCCTGGTCTTTTGCTAAAAGGACCTTAGATAAAACATGAAAACAGCAATCAAGTCCTTCTCCACCGGGGACGATGACGCATTCGACGCCGCGGCCGGCCACACCACCGCCGGGGACGAAACCACTTAGCAGGGGAGGGTCGAGGAGCGCCGCGACGGAATGACAGAGAGGCCTCCATACTGGCGCGTCAGCCAGGAGGTTGAAGTAGAGGCGGTTCATCCAGAACCGCATCGCGGAGAGGCTGCCATGACCGAAGATAGCGGCGGCGCAAATTCGCCGTCGCTTGGGAGCTCCGCCGGGAGAAGCAGCAATTCCCCACCGAGGAGGAAAAAAACAGAGCAAATCCCAACCAACATTGTGACCATCTCCTTGATGGCTGCAAATGGCGGCAAGGAAATAGCAACTGACCTTATCCTCATCGGCATAGCAAGCTCTCGACCACTGCTTGAGGCGCCGGTCGCAAGCCTCCAGACTGCTGCCACAAGCCGGAGGTTGCAACCGAAGAAAAGGGCCAAGGAAAGCTCGCCGAACACGGACCTTATTTTGCAGGTGAGTGGTGGTCTTCCTCTGGGCAAGCTCTCGCCATGAGAGCACGAGCATGAGAGGGAGAGGGACCACTTCCAACTGGCCGGGATCCGGCGCGACCAGCTCGAAGCACCTGGGGCGGCCAACCTTATTTAGAGGGATGCGAGGCTTGATGTGCTCCGCAGCCACCACCACCTGCCACCAGCGAGGCGCAGCAGAGCAGATTGGAGCCAGGGCATGGAGGATCTGGTGGCCAGAGATCTCCAACCTACTCTCAATCGGCACTAAGGCACAAGACACTAGAACTACAAATCCTACAGCTAGAGACAGAGGAGGTCAACCACCAGCTCCATCTCCACGCCGGCCGCCATGGCTACCGGAGAGGAGGGAGGAGAGGGGCGGCGGAGGCGGTCGGAGGTCGACTCTCAAGGGAGGGTTCGAGGAGGTTCAGGTTCGCTGGTCACCATGGAAAATAAAATGGTACGCGCGCACGCGCTCCTCAATCTGGCTCTTTCCCTGAGGATCTCTCTCCGCCCACATCGCCTCCGCCTAGGGCGCCAACTCCGGCCGCCTCTTCCACCTCCAGGTGCAGCTCCTCACCATCTCCTTGGTTTCTCCGCTGATACATACCGCCGCCGCGTTGCGCCCCGGTACAGCCCTCGCAGCAAACCCTAGCCTGGACGGGGTCGCCAGCGTGGCTTCTGCTAGCCGTCGGCATCGTCGGTGTGGCTCCCCGGTTTGTTTCCCTGCCGGCCTGCGCTCCTTCCGCACCTCCGCGTCCTTACGTCTCCCTTGCCCCGATTCGCCTCCTGCACGGTTCTCCACCAATGTTGCCGGCCCATGGACAAGCACCTCTGATGTTGTTGCCGTCTGTGGTCCAGAGGTACTCCACCTCGCTTTTGTCTTCAAATCCTCCGAGTACCCTCCTCGCCTCCTGCCGGCTGCCGCCATCGTAGGCGGTAAGTTCACGGCACCACAACCGGGGTGGCGGTGCTCTTATTTGACTCAGTGGATTTCAGTGAGTCCGTTGGCCGTTCACAGTACGACAGTCACTCTGTCAACTCAAAATTTATATTTCTGGTGCATCATGTCCAATTTCTCCTCCGCGATACTACAACATTGTTGGTTGATTTCTTAGAGTACATTCGGTAATTAATTCCATCTTATCCAGTAATTGTTGTTTGAATAATTATTAGCGTGTAGCAAACAAGTTAAGGACTTAATTTTGAAGATTTTGCATAACTAAAAGCTCCATCGTACTACTGATAATTTTAATTTGACTACTGGAAATTATTATGTGTAAATCTGAAAGAAGTTGCCTAAGTTGGGCAACAAGAATTTTATTTTTACATGATCGAAAAGGGAACTCAAGTAAAGTGGGAGTATTTAAAAAAAATTTGGCAAAGAAATAAAGTTTATCTTTTTCCTCAGGTAAATAAAGCTCTCGAGTGACGAAAAGAGCTTGGTAAGCCAGTAAACATGGTAGTTTTTCTAGCAGTAGTTCCATGAATTCCCGTGATGACTAGCCTACAGGAAAATGAATTCATACATAGTGTTGCTTTACTAGCCTACATGAAAATGAATTCATGCTTTCTTAGTTTACTAATAGGATACAGAATATACAGTTAAATTGTCTGCGCCATCCAGCAGGTAACTACATTAACAACGAATTCCCGTGATGATTAGCACAAGAAGACTTAGGCTCCTATAAGTTGCACATCCCACCAATATTGTATTTATTAATGTGCATGATTAGTAATTTTACTTCCAAAAGATGTCGTTAGTTCAGATGTACCACAAGAGCCTTAACATTACCAATGAAGGAATAACTCTTTTTTCTCTCGCAAAGAAGTAACAAACACCTAGAGAATCCATTTTTGTGTATCCATTAATGTTAAATGCCATCCAACCCTGCAGAGGACTATGCAACTCACCAATTTAAGGTTCAGAATCATTTCCTCTATGGTCAGCATGGCCTTCGGATTTTGTGTTTATAGTATCATTTCCGATTCTGCTATGTTGCTAGGTGTTGTTTTATATCCACCCTTTTGGTGTTATCCAGAGAGAAGACTAGATGTCTCTGAAAATGTTGAATCCCTTGATGCTGATAGACTAATAGAAGTTAGTGCCATTTCTTTGGTTATAGGCTGCACATATAGGAAATAAGGATGGTTCCCTAAGTAGTCTCTTCCGTTTCCAATTTTTTCCCTCTTATTAGTGTAACATGCATGCTCATGGTTTTCTTGGTTGTCTTTATTATAGTTGTGGTAAGCCTCTCCACAAGCGCTGAATCCCAAGTTTGCGTCAAAATAGATAATCCAAAGGACGCCTCAACTATTGTGTTATGATTGTCTTTGAATTTTAAGTACGTATGTTGCAATTGGTTTAATTTGATTACCTTTTGCAAGCACTTTGCACTTGCAATAGTCATGTCCACACCTATCTCCTACGCCTCCTCCGTCCCTTTGACCTTCCTCCTGAGGGCCCTCTTCGCCCATGGCGGGCCAGGGAGATTCGGTGGCGACCTGAGCGGAGAGCTCGATTTAGACCTTGGTGACATCGACTCCAGGCCAACCCTCTTTATCCTTAATTCACCAAGAAAATAGTGGGTCCTATGATGGTGGCAACACGTGGGGACGCGTCCATGGTGGTGCTCATCTTTCACCGGTGTTCATTCTCTCATGTTGGCCATGTTGTCGCCGTTAGATTCGTCCCTTGATAGACATGCCCGATGCAACTCCACAATGGTTCGCCTCTTTTCTCAGTTTGCCTCCCTCCATGCGGTGTCATCTTCCAGAGGTGTGACAGAGTGGATTTTGCAAGGTTCTAACTATATACTGCATCATATTAACCTCAGTATGTTCCTTGTTGGTTTGGTTGATGGTAATATTTTCAAAATGCGACTCAGAGGGTAGCAAGGGGTCCTCCAAGCAGTTCAATAGAATTTTTTTGGTGTGTGCGGCAAGAGAGCAGGCGCTTGACATGGTTATACCCTATGGGTACACGGCATTGGCATACCTGGTCTAGCCCAAGGAAGACCCACAAGAATATACGCGGCCCGTGGAGATTTTCGGATGGCCCAAACACATGACATCTTCGGATCCTTGGAGAGCAAGAATAGCATAGATAGAATATTCAAAGGGGCAAACCCTACACTTGTAACCGACTCGATCTATGCCTGAGACCTGCCTATCTCTATATAAAGGCTAGGACGGCACGATGAGGAGGACATCCTTTTCACCGCATACACACCTCCACGCCAGATCGCATCTGCGCACCCCTGTAACCTCCGGTTCCGCCATAATCAAGAGCAGACAAGCATGAGTAGGGTTTTCCCTCCAGGGGCCTGAACCTGGGTAAATCTCGTGTCTCCTGGTTGCTTGTCTGTTAACCGTTTCGCGATCTCCAGCACCCCCATCTTCTCCAAAACCCAAGCTCATAACAATGGGCATTGACGAGATCGAACCTCGTCAATTGACGCCGTCTGTGGGAATCGGGGGCGCTGATTGTGCGATCGCGACGGTCCCGACCAAAGCGATCTACAAATCCTCGGCGACAGAGAGCCATCTCCTCTTCGGCGCTTTCGACTTCACCGCCCACTCGCCAGCCACCATGAAGGATTTCGAACCCGTAGGCGACGGGCTCGAGATTCTGCTTCCAGGTGGGACAGACAGGCACTCTCCTCCTCCCAGAGCGGATGCCACTGCCATCAATCAGACCCGCCTCGTGGGCCCCGCATCCCAGCGTGCTACGCACGTCAATTCTAACAGATGAGTCATACAACAGCAGCAGCTGCAACTCAGATCTGTGTGGCCCCCCGTCGGATGAAGGAACCTACGGTTTCGGATCCGAAAGCTGCGGCAGCAGCGATCCAATCCGCAGATGCTACCAGTGCGTCGTGGTCATCCAAAGCGACGTGGATCAACAACCACCAGGTTCGGTGCCCACGTACCGCCACCCAACCCAGAGGGTGAAAACAGAGGAAACAAGAGACAACCATCCCTCCCACCCAACGAGGGCGACGCTACCGCATACAATCGGATCAACCTCAACGAGGATGATTGGCGCCAGGCACGCGAAGCCATCGCGGGCAATAAGATGCTACCCGTGAACTCTTCACGTGACCTGCTGATGGCATACCACCTTCTCCTCATCGGCGAACACAACAGGCAGGTGCAGCTGCATGAGGAGCTCGAAAAACGCAAGCAAGCAGCTTTGGAGTCTAGCACGCGGCGAGCTGCGCTCTCCGTCGCTGGCGGCTCCAGCTCGCACGACAACAATGCCAACAAACATCGCTCTTGCACAGAGCACATGGATCCCGCTGCACGTCGCGAGGTTACACGAACCCTCAACACTTCCTTCATGGAGATGGACGTCAACGACAACGTCATCCCGAAGACGATGCAAGCTGCGATCATGGCAGCCACCACATATCTCGCGTCCCATCCACCTTCGGTGGGGGACCCGAAGAGAGCTATGCACAAGTCCGCACTAGCCGGACTCGGACTCGTCGGAGCTGCGCTCCACGAGGAAGATCCTACGGAGCCAAAGAAGAAGGCTATGGTCAGATTCAACCCCAGCCCCACACACTCATCGGACGAGGAGGAAGACGAGCACGATCTACCTCGACGACGCAAGAGCCCAAGACGTCGCAGCCGCGACTACGACGCTAGAAACGACCTTGCCCAGCGCAAGGTCGACAAGGCACGTGCCAAACGCGCGTGCTCAGACGAATCCGAAGAGGATGACGACGGAGAACTCCGTGGAGCTCGATGCTTCAGCAGATCTGTTCGGCGAACGCGGATGCCGAGAAATTTCAAGCTTCCTTTGGACACTCCGAAGTTTGACGGGACGCAGGACCCGAAAGCCTGGCTCAGCGACCACCTGTCGTCCGTCAAGCTGCACGACGGAAACAAGAACACTGCCCTGCAATGCCTTCAGCTGCAGCTGATAGGCGCAGCCCGGATCTGGCTCAGCAGCCTGTCCTCGGGTTCCATCCGAAGCTGGGAAGAACTGGCTTACAGTTTCATCCAAAACTTTAAGGGCACCAGCAAGATGCCAACCTCGATCGAGGAGCTACGGGCCTGCACCCAACGAACGGGCGAATCCATTCGCTCGTACATACGACGTTGGTCCAACATCAAGAACTCCACGGCACACATCTCCGAGGAGAGAACGATCGACACCTTCAAGGATGGCGTCAAACGCCCGGACTTCAAGGAAGAACTTGGGCGCGTCAAACCCAAGACACTCGATCACCTCATGGACATCGCCAACAGGTGGGCAGATGGCGAGGACTCCGTCCACCAAGCACATTCGGATGAGGAAGATGACTACGTCCGCCGACGCTAGCACCGTAGAAAGCGAAAATCGACATCTACGATGATCACAACTTACCCGACATGGTTGCGGCTGGCTACGCCGAATGCCGCAACGAAAACAACCACAGCAGCGGCGGATATCACGGAAGCAACTTCCATGATGGAGGACGCCCAACGCAAACGTGGCAGCGCCGCGGCCGCGACGATGAACCCTTGGCATACGACAAGTTGTCGGGCCCATGCACCATCCACTTCTACATCGACAAGCAGGATGGCAAAAAGAAGGCTAGCCATATGCTCAAGGACTGCCGCGAGTTCCAAAAACTCAGCGAGGGTTTCACCCAGATGCGACGGCAGATCTGTCGGGGGGATAACCCCCGGTAGGGTCACGAGAGGGGAAACATAGCGCAACTGGGTTGGCTCCGAGTAAAAAATGAACCAGGCCGGGTAAGAACGGCCGGGAAAGATAGGCATGAAAGACGAGATACAAACTATCTCGGCCCGTATAGGACAAAGTTGAACCCTTGTAGGTACCAACGAGCTGAGTCAACCGAGGAAGGGCCGAGTCAAGAAGGACACGTGGCACCTTTCCGAGTAAGGTTCGGGAGGGACCATGGTAAAGCATGGTCAAAAGAGAAGGGCGACGCCGGGTGACACAAAAGGAGCCGGGTGACGCCCAAAGCAAGCGCTGACGCACAAAGTAACAGCGTGACGCCAAAAAGAACAAGAAGCAGCGTACCAGAAGACCGTTAGCTGTCAAGCTTTATGGACCGGGCCTATGGGCTTAAGGCAAGCCCATAACCCGGCCCATATTGTAGGGACCAAGATCCAAACAGTAAACCCTAGAACCCAAAGGGGTATTAGCTAGCTAGCACTGCCTATATAAGGGAGGGCATAGCAGTAGTAAAAGGAGGTTGGACCAAGTAGAGAACAGGGGCTGCGTACTCAAGGCAATACAGCTCAAGGAGCACTTGTAATCTTTGGGGTATCAATCAAATTGTCAAGTGTGGATAGTTCTTCTTGTTCTTCGTGCATGGCTCGACCGTGCACTCCCTCCCCGGTGATCACAAGCACCCATTCGGCCCCCAACTTAAGCCAACCCATGGCATCTATCGTGCCACCACCACGACAGTTGGCGCCCACCGTGGGGAAGAAGCAGGTGCTTGATGGAGTCTTCATCCGGACGGGCAACATCATCGCCAAGACCAGCGAGCGCGTCTACTCCGACCTCATCCAGAGGTTTGGAGCGCTCAACTTCGTCGGCGACAACGCGGGCTGCTTCGGGACCAAGCCGTTTCCTAGGGGCGGTCGCTTCATCAAGTTCGGCGAGCACCAGGTCTACGTCGCGGTGCGCGTGGAGCGCGCATATCCTAAACACGTCGTCCTGGCGCCGGATCCTCCAATGGCTCCAGTCGCTGGGAAACCTCTCCAACTCGTCTCCATGGAGGTAATGATGACAACCCCAAACCCCACAACTCCCATAGTAGTTCTAGTAGAGAATGAGAACACAGAGGAAGCGATAGACAAGTTGGCAGAGCCAGTGGCACAAGCAACTGGCCCGGCGCGTGTGCAAGCCGAGTTGGAAGAAACCAGGATAAGAGTCCTGGAGAAAGCAAAGGAACTAGCACAGTTACAGCAGGATGTGGATATCACTATCCGAGAGCTCAACTCGGCAAATCGAGTCAAGGGCGCAAAGACCCGTCTTGATGCAACGAGATTGAGAGGAAGGAACCTCAACAAAGAACTGGCAGATGCGACATCAAAGATAACACCAGAGAACAGCAACGAGACGGCCATGCGTCCAACGTACAACACAACAGCAGCTAATCTGCGAGCAGCAGAAGCAGAAGTGGCAGAATTACCCCACTTGGAGGCGGAAGCGAAGAAAAGGCAACAAGAACGAGTCAATGAGTTAGTAAAAGGAGCCAGCATGCCGAATGAGGCATATTACAGAGCAAATCCGGGTATAGCAGGGAGATCACAGTTGGTTCACTTGGCAACTCCTGTCCCGGCAAGATCGGTTGGGCACACGTCATCCTCACCCGGAGCGAGACCTAGGCCGAGAAAAGAAAAAAGTGTAGATTCTGGAAGAAACAAGAAGATGGTCACCTATGATCCGGCAGTAGTTCAAGGAAACCCGGCGCATGCGCAAGGGGCAAAAAGAAATAATCCCCGAGAAAGTGAAAACCAGGAAAAAATTGGACAGAGAAATGACAACGGAGGGCAAAATTTTGCGCCTCATACTCGGCGCGCAACTCACTCGGCATGAGGAGGAAATCCAGCTCCGAATAACGCACCAGCTCAGCCGGAAAGAAGACATCAGAGCGCGGGAAAAGCAGTTCAACAGCCAGCTGACCCGAACACGAATAAGTATAATGATGGTTACTTGTCCATGGTAAATGACGGGTATGAGCTGCCGGATCATGCATATCAAGCAATGGGAGCAAGATACGGAGGTAGGAACCTTCAGCCGGATGATGCTAGGCTGAAGCTTGACCGCATAAAAATGGCAGAAATAATTGAATCACAAGGTCCACAGGGTCCACCGTGCTTTGGCCCAAGGATCATGAAGGAGCCACCAGTGCCAAATTTCCAGCTGGCCAGAGGGAAAAAAACATATGATGGAAGCACAAAGCCGGAGGATTGGCTCATAGATTATGGAACCGCTGTGAAGATCGCGCAGGAAAACTTGAGATGGGCAGTACGTTACGTACCGCAGATGCTAGAAGGACCAGCTCGGGTATGGTTGAAAAATTTGCCACCCGGAAGCATCAACAGTTGGATTGATTTTCACGATGCTTTCGTGAGCAATTTCACGAGCACTTACAAGAGGCCGAATCGCCGACAACAACTAGCAATGTGCAAGCAAAGACCGAATGAGACAGACAGGGAGTTCCTCACAAGGTGGTGTATGATGCGTAACTCTTGTGAAGAGGTAATTGAGTCACAAGCAATCGCATGGTTTGCACAAGGATGTAGACAGGGGAGTGTGTTGTGGCAAAGGTTACAAAGAGATATGCCGGCAAGCCTGGCAGAGACGATAAGAATCGCCGACTCGTATGCGTTAGGAGATCCGACTCAGCCGTTGCTCATGTCGGAAGACGGGATGACTGAGACTCAGTTCTATGACGCTGCCGGGTCGCAAAGGCATCAGGAGAGATCCGAATACAGAAGCAAGATAAGAGACGAGAGGCCGGATTACAGGTATGGTTCGGCTCAAGTTGCGACAGTGAGTCAGGATCATCCAGATGCTGGAAGCAGTCAGCGTCAAAGGACAAATGGTCAACAACAATGGGTGCCAAAGAATGACGGCAAAAGGCCATACGATCAGAGGAAACAGTATCAGGACCGACAAAAATACACCTATGAGATGATGCTGGATCAGCCGTGTAAGTTTCACACGCCTAGTCCGAGTAAGCCGGAAAATCACTCAACAAGGCAATGCACTTGGTTTCAGAAAGGAGACAGAGTGGACTCGCCGAATAAGCAGCTTCCACCACCTCCCCCTCCACCACTTACAGGAGGAAATGCTCAAGCAGTAGGAGCAGATAACAGATATGAAAACAGACAACCGAGATATCAGAATCAAGAAAGAAGAGAAGCTGTGCACCAGGTGCACAATCCAAGAGGTGACGATGCTCATATCGGCCATGGAACCAGAAATGAGTACAGAGAACATCACTAGAGCTATGTTGTCTTCGTCACAGAGCCAAATGACAAGAAGAGCCAGTAGCGACGAATGATGGAAGTGAATGCCACGATGCCGGCAATTCCCAAGTACATGCATTGGTCTGAGCACGAGATAACTTGGAGTATAAAAGATCACCCCAAGATCATGCCAACCCCTGGAGGATACACTCTGGTGTTGGGTCCAACATTCATGGGCCCGGATATCAACGTGAAGTTTTCAAAAGTACTGATTGATGGTGGCAGTAGCATCAACATCATGTATAAGGATACAATGCTCAAGTTAGGCATTACCATGAACATGCTGGAGCCGACTAAGACCACTTTCCACGGGATTGTGCTGGGATTGTCCGATGAGCCAATTGGCAAGATCTGGGTCGACGTCTTATTCGGCAACAGGGAAAATTGTCGCACTGAAGCTATAGAGTTCGAGGTGGTAGATCTGGTTAGCTCATACCACGCCTTACTCGGCAGACCGACTATGGCAAGATTCATGGCTACTACCCATATGGCATACTTAAAGATGAAGCTGCCAAGCCCATGTGGGGTGATCACAGTGGAAGGAGATTACAAGAGATCTATTGCTTGTGCTTCAGCCGGATCTTCACTGGCCGAGTCACTCGTCAAATCACAAGAGAAAAGTCAGATGTTGGAGGTTGCAACATTGGCCAAAGCAGCACAAATGTCCATGCTTGCACTCACCAACCCGCATGGCAATATGTCATTTCAAGCTACCAAGGAAACCAAGAACGTGCAGGTGGATGAAACTTTCCCAGAGCGCACAGTGACCATTGGGGCTGGCCTTACAGATAAATAGGAAAGCGAGCTCATCAGCTTCCTCCGTGAGAATCGGGACATCTTTGCATGGTCCACTCAAGATCTGCAAGGAGTTCCAAGGGAGCTGGCTGAGCACTCTCTTCATGTAAGACCAGATGCAAGGCCGGTGAAGCAACCCCTCCGCCGCTTCGCCGAAGATAGGAGGAAAGTAATAGTGGCCAAAATTGCAAGACTTTTAGCTGCTGGATTCATCATGGAAGTGCTGCACCCGGACTGGTTGTCAAATCCAGTCCTGGTCGAGAAGAAGAAAGATGACCCGAACGTGGCAATGGTATGGCGCATGTGTATTGATTACACGAACCTCAATAAGGCGTGTCCGAAAGATCCATTTCCTCTGCCTCGGATCGATAAAGTCATAGATTCTACAGCTGGGTGTGAGTTGTTGTCATTTGTGGATGCATATTCAGGATTCCATCAGATTCCGCTGAATCCAAATGATCAAATAAAGACAGCTTTTATCACCCCGTACGGGGCTTATTGCTATCGCACCATGCCATTCGGATTGAGAAATGCAGGCGCAACATACCAAAGATGCATGCAAAAATTATTACAAGATCAATTGGACAAAAATGTTCAAGTATACGTCGATGACATGGTAATAAAAACCAAACAAAGTCATACTCTAATTGAGGACTTGCGTCAAACATTCGCAAACTTGAGAAGATTCCGGATGAAACTTAACCCGGAAAAATGCAAATTTGGTGTCCCGGCTGGCAAGTTGCTCGGATTCCTTGTATCCAGCCGAGGAATCGAAGCCAACCCAACAAAGATCAGGGCCATCGAAAGAATGGAATTGCCAAGAACCCTCAATGATGTCAGAAGTTTACTGGGTGCCTGGCTTCATTGAGCAGGTTCGTTAGTCGGCTAGGCGAAAAAGTCCTACCACTATATCAGCTGATGAAAAAATCAGAAAAATTCTCATGGACACAGCAAGCTGATAGCGCTTTCCATAAATTAAAGAAAATGTTGGCAACATCACCAATATTAGCGTCACCACTATCCAAGGAGCCAATGCTGCTCTGTGTCGCCGCAACCAACAGAGTTGTAAGTGCAGTAATAGTGGTTGAACGTGAAGAAGGGGGCAAATCAGTCAAAAGACCAGTATATTACTTGAGCGAAGTGCTCTCTGTCTCGAAACAGAATTACCCGCATTATCAGAAGATGACATATGGGGTATATATGGCAGCAAAGAAGCTGAAACATTATTTTCAAGAACACCCAATCCGGGTAACATGCGAGGCACCTATCTCGGATATATTGGGCAGCAAAGATGCCAGCGGCCGAGTAGACAAATGGGCCATTGAACTGGCACCATACACTCTACAATATGATAGGCGGGATACAATAAAATCTCAAGCCGTTGCAGATTTCTTTGTAGAATGGATGGAGATGCAGTACAGACCACCACTGCCAGATCCAAATTACTGGAAAATGCATTTTGACGGGTCCAAGACAAGAATGGGTCTGGGCGCCGGGATAGTGCTCACATCTCCAAAGAGGGATCAACTGAGGTATGTGTTGCAAATTCATTTTGATGCTTCTAACAATGTTGCCGAGTATGAAGCACTTGTTCATGGCATTAAAGTAGCCAAGGAAATTGGTATCAAAAGGATCATGTGTTTTGGCGATTCGGATTTGGTGATTCAGCAAGTGTCTGGACATTGGGATGCACTGGACGCAAACATGGCATTATATCGCTTCCACGTACAAAAAATTTTGGGATATTTTGACGGTTGTGAATTTCATCACATTCCTAGGGCAGGAAATGAGGCAGCAGATGTATTATCCAAACTAGGGTCATCTAGGCAAGCAATACCAGTAGGGGTAGCATTGGAGCATCTCAGGAAGCCATCGATCAAGCCATCACCAGAGTCCGAATCAATCAGGATCATCCCAGCGAGTCAGGAATCAGAGGCAGTGCCAATGGACATCGACTCAGGGGTAGGTTTGAGCCACTCGGGGACTGATCCATTCAATTCAGGGGTCGCCGAATCACACTCGGGCACTCATCAGGTTATTTCGGCAGAACATATCTCGGCGGAACCAATGGACATTGATGTTGAAGCAGACCCGGAACCACTATTACCAACGTGGGCACAACCAATATTCAGTTATTTGAAAGATGGAACCTTGCCGAGTGACGAAACACTGACAAGACAAACGACACGAAGGGCAAAAGCATACACCATAATCAACAAGGAACTCTACAAGCGAAGTGTGACAAGTGTACTGCAGCGTTGCATCAGCTCAGAGCAAGGCCAGGAGATCTTATTGGATATCCATCAGGGAGAGTGCAGGCACCATGCGTTATCAAGAGCGTTGGTAGTCAAGGCATTCCGACATGGATTCTACTGGCCAAGCGCATTGGCACAAGCGCAAGAGTTAGTCGGGAAATGCGGTGGTTGTCAACACTATGCGTCCAAGTCACATTTACCAACGTCTAAATTGAAGACTATACCAATCACTTGGCCTTTTGCAGTATGGTGCCTGGATATGGTAGGACCATTTAAACCAGCAAGGGAAGGCATGACTCATATCTTGGTCATGATTGATAAGTTCACCAAGTGGATAGAAGTGAAGCCAATCAAGAAATTGGACGGTAAAACAGCTGTCACATTCCTGAGGGATAGAAGTGAAGCCAATCAAGAAATGACACGAACTTTTCCGAAGGAGATTTTGCTCGCTTCTGTGGGAAACACCAAATAAGACTCGACGTAGCGTCAGTCGCCCATCCAGAATTAAATGGACAAGTTGAACGGGCTAATGGCTTAGTTCTGTCCGGGATAAAACCCCGCTTAATGGAACCACTCCAGAGATCCCTGGTTGTTGGATAGAGGAATTACCTTCCGTACTGTGGAGCTTAAGAACGACTCTGAATCGATCAACTGGTTATACGCCATTTTTCCTTGTATATGGGGCTGAAGCAGTTTTGCCTGCCGACATAGAATATGACTTGCCAAGGATAAGGCAATACTCGGAAGCCGAGGTAAAAGAGGCCCGATGTAACACCCTCAGAATCGGACCTATGCAAGTTTTAGCGAAACCCGCCAAACCCGCATAGAAACGATTCAAAGGTGCCCACCAGGCACTTTCGTGCGGGTGGAAACGAAGTAATAACATTACACAACAGTCCTCGATGGGACCCACAGAACAGATATATACAACAGCGACTCAAAGAGCCAAGAATACAGATATAATATACAAGATCCAAATCACCTTGAAAATGATAGAGCGTCCGACTACGGACAAGATGCAAATGGGGCTAAGAGCCCTGAAGAATAACCAATGGCGTCCATAACCCTGCCCAGGCCAAGCCGGAAGGGTAACCCTGCTAACGACGTCGATCTCAAAACCTGCTTAAACAAAAGGGGTGCCGACAAAGGGCAAAGGAAAAAGAGGAGCGTCAGTACTGAGGCCAGTACACGGCGAGACTAGAATTCGGCGGTCCTCGCCTACATAGGTATGGTGGACTGAAGCGGCAGCGGCAGCATGCACTAAACAACCTATAGAGACCCAATACAACTGGCGGTTATCAGAGAGGGGTGAGAAAGACCTATTCGGATCCAACCTGATACTACCATCAAACAAACCCTTCCTGGCATTTCCCCCTCGAGACCAAACGAGGAAGTCAACCGAGGAACTCACACAGTTGGCAGTTTTACTTATTCAGTTATAGTTGCGGCACTTTACTAGTCAGGTTTAGATAATCGTCCTGATAAAGTAAGCAGTGGGCACTTTTAGTTAACCATTCCGTTATAGTGGCATCACTTACTAGTCAGATACAATTAGCATGAGATAACCCGAAAACCCAGCAGTTGTCGGTACTTTTATTCAGCCATTCCGTTGTAGTTGCAATACTTACTAGTCAGGTACAATGGTCGCAAGCGACACTCCAAACAAGCAATTGTGGGCAGTATTAATTAGCCATTCCATTATAGTGAAGCTGATTACTAGTCATTATAAAGTCAAATTTATAGCAATAAACTTTAGTTATGCTTGTCTATGGTCGAGATACTGTGCTCCAAGTCGTCCATAACCGCGGACACGGCTTTCAGAAAGTTTTACCCGGCCGGGGTGCACCAATAGCAACACACACTCGATCAACCTCGGAAAAACCAAATCAAAACCCAACGAGGCTTTCACGACAAAGCAATCACAGGATTCAGAAATATTTCAGGGGGCCACCCCTTAAAGTAGAACCCGCAACGAAGCCGGCCGGCTCCGAGACGGACTTAAGGTTGTGGGGACGGCTGTGAACGACTGGGAACCCGAAAGTGTGGCTGGGCTTGTCGACACCGCGGAATCGTGCCACGATCCTAAACAGTACAGTGTGCTCCTCGCACAAACGTAAATACAGAAGTAGCATGGCATAAGTACAGGATCGTAAATAAAACCTCAAACTAGTTTGTGGCCCCAAGAAATAAGACTGAATCAAGCTCTGGCTCAGGGGGGTCCCATATACCTCCCGGATGTGGATAGCGCGATAAATCAAGGAACAGGTATCAAGTACTCGGGGTCTTACGGGACACAAGTGGGCGTTCGGAAACCAAATATTTTCTATCACCCACCGATGCCTCTGCTTATTTCAATTTTAGTTGTTAAACAAGAATTAAAGTGTGCGATAAGTAAAACCATAATCATCTTCAACATCAACATGCGGCAATACATCAACAACTGTGGCACTGGACGACACGCAACAGCACTTGAGCAAGCGACTACGACGCGCAAGTCCAACTATCTACCAAACAACAGGTAATAGGATGTGTCCAAGGCAATATAGGGCTGCACGGTATATCCAGGTACGGAAACTAAAGCATCGCAACACAGATAGCAATAGATCAACAGGAGGGAATAAAGACTATAAAAGTAAGATAGGTAGAAAGGGGGAGATGCTCGCCTGAAAACATTGCCGAAGGGTTCAACCGAAGATCGGGTCGACACTCGCATCAACTCAACGGCCTTATCCGCGAAGAAGCAAAATACTAGAATAAACACCGGATGCAATATTTAATACAACGGCAGAAGATCGGCATGATGCATGTATGATGTATGACATGGCAAAGATGCGATGCGATTAGGTCATTATTAAGCGGAACCGGGGTCCCGATAATTTATTAAACGGTTCAAGTTATTTAGAAAACCCCCGCAATTAAATATTGTCTTAACATGGCAGGAGAAAGCACCGGGTTCGCTACACAATTTAAATGAGGCCAATATAAGGCTGGATTTGCCCGCACATGGGCCCCATATTTAATTATATGGTGAATCGGCATAAGGCCCCCAAACCACATGATGTGCATGCGAGATGAATGATTAAATATGCAACAATTCATATAGTTGATCATTTATAAAACAGGGTTCGCGGAAAGGGGTTCACACATTAGGGGTCTCGACGGTCTTGAGGTTCCGGGGTTCGGGGTCGGTCTCAGGGTCCAGGGTTCGACGGAGACGTTCTCGGAGATCGGGGGTAGTTCTTGTCGCGTCCGGGAAGCAGGACTTGGGTCGGTGTCGGGGCGCGTCGGATTCTTCCGGGTCGATGCCGTCCTTGTCGTCGCGAAGGTATTGTCGGGTCCCACGGGGTCGACCGGTCTTGTCGTTCGGAAGTAGAACTTGTCGTGCTTGTGGCGTTCTTGGCGTCCTAGGGAAGTACATGTTGTATCCGTGAAGACGATCATGTCGGTCCGCGGGCTCCAGCCTTCGGGGTTCAACGGGTGTCTTGGCGTCCCATGAAGGCGTCCTCGGTGCTCCGTGTCGAAGGCTTCGGGGTACTCAAGTCCGTGTTGCCGATCTTTTCGTTCCGGGGGTTTCCGAGGTTCGGCCTTCGGATCTTCGGAATTGTGTCTTCGGGGCTCCGTGGGTCGGGGTCTTCGGATGCTCGGGATCTCGACGCCTTAGGATCGGGGACGGCGATCTTGGGGTGCGCCGGTCTTCGGTTCCGACACAAGTGGTTTCCGGTTCGAGGTTGTCCTTTGCGTTTGACATGGGGCACTCGCGTTCCCTCCCCATGACAGGGAGCAGGGTCCACGCGGGAGTGTGCGTGCGTGTGTGCCATGTGCTGCGCGCGGGTAGGGCGCGTGGGGTGGGACAGGTGGCGGTGTGAGGCCAGGTGGGGAGGTGGCTGCTGAGATGGCTGGGTGGGATTGGGTTGAGGAAGTGAGAGGGTGTGGTGGCGCGACGGGGTTGGCCGGGGTGAGGTGGAGGCTGGGTTGGGGTAAATAGTTTGGTAGATGTAGGATTTAGAGGGCTGGTTTGGGGTGGACCGATTTGAAAAATGGGGGTGGTCGTTCGGGTCGAAACGGCCCGTTCGACTGCCCTCGCTAAAATAATTAAATGTTTTAGTGGTTTTCAACTGACGTTTGCAAACCGTTAGCGGACAACAAAATAATCCGGTGACCCGGTTTTGATATCTGAATAAAGATGGGGCGTTTTAGAAAACAAAACGGGCTTTGCGAAATAGTTTTATGCAACAATGCATGATGATGACGATGCAATGCACGAAATCAACGCGATTTTCTAGTAGTGGTTTTGCGGGATGCCACAATTCGACACCACTAACAATGGATCCCACCCTCGAGATCCGCCTCATGATACCGGAAGGAAGGTCGGCGATCTGCGTCTTCTCGCGTCATGTAGATCTTCGCGACGCCACTAACAATGGTTCATCCTCCATCTTGAAATCGGCGACACCACCAACAAAAGGGTCGTTGATCCTGATTGTCGGGAGAACACTCCGGAGAACAAAGGACGAAGGTAGAGGTATCAAACGATAAGGCCACCTCTAACTTCCATTAGAAGAGGAAAAGTTACATTGATCCACCAGTTCGATGTACAGAGCGAACAGTAAGAGCCGGGTAGGGTGATCAGTCCATCCTGTACCCACACTATCAACTCTATACATGAGTAGGAGAATCAGGCAACTCAACTCTCGAGATTTAGACTGAAGATCTTCATAGGAGGTATCCGGAACAAAGGGATGATGCCAGCAGGAATCGTATGAAAGACACAATGATTAGGTTCCGCGATGGTTCCATTGGCATGAACAACACATGCTCAAGGTATACTCCAACTTCACCAATGCTCGTCCTTCTCATATGTTTTTCAACGACACGGACATCCGGCAAGGAACACATATGGATAAAGAGCTCAAGAACAAAAGATCGGGTGAAGGGCACAACAGAACAGTTGCAGATTGATGATTGTAGCACCTCCGTTACAAAAGGGAGAAGCGAAACCCTGAAGGTACGACGGAAACCCAACCACGAGAATTCCTGGACTCGAAGAAAGGGAAGAGAGCGGATTCAAAACACGTCGAGGTAAGAGGAGAATAGCAGAGAGGTAAGGAGTAAAATCAGACCTAATCAGAACTATCCAACCGATTTTGCAAAATAGTTTTGACACTCTACTTCGGCCGTTAGCTAGGTTATCCTACAGGCTGGACTTGTGGGGTATCGCAACTGCTGAGCTCTGATACCACTCTGTAACACCCTCAGAATCGGACCTATGCAAGTTTTAGCGAAACCCGCCAAACCCGCATAGAAACGATTCAAAGGTGCCCACCAGGCACTTTCGTGCGGGTGGAAACGAAGTAATAACATTACACAACAGTCCTCGATGGGACCCACAGAACAGATATATACAACAGCGACTCAAAGAGCCAAGAATACAGATATAATATACAAGATCCAAATCACCTTGAAAATGATAGAGCGTCCGACTACGGACAAGATGCAAATGGGGCTAAGAGCCCTGAAGAATAACCAATGGCGTCCATAACCCTGCCCAGGCCAAGCCGGAAGGGTAACCCTGCTAACGACGTCGATCTCAAAACCTGCTTAAACAAAAGGGGTGCCGACAAAGGGCAAAGGAAAAAGAGGAGCGTCAGTACTGAGGCCAGTACACGGCGAGACTAGAATTCGGCGGTCCTCGCCTACATAGGTATGGTGGACTGAAGCGGCAGCGGCAGCATGCACTAAACAACCTATAGAGACCCAATACAACTGGCGGTTATCAGAGAGGGGTGAGAAAGACCTATTCGGATCCAACCTGATACTACCATCAAACAAACCCTTCCTGGCGTTTCCCCCTCGAGACCAAACGAGGAAGTCAACCGAGGAACTCACACAGTTGGCAGTTTTACTTATTCAGTTATAGTTGCGGCACTTTACTAGTCAGGTTTAGATAATCGTCCTGATAAAGTAAGCAGTGGGCACTTTTAGTTAACCATTCCGTTATAGTGGCATCACTTACTAGTCAGATACAATTAGCATGAGATAACCCGAAAACCCAGCAGTTGTCGGTACTTTTATTCAGCCATTCCGTTGTAGTTGCAATACTTACTAGTCAGGTACAATGGTCGCAAGCGACACTCCAAACAAGCAATTGTGGGCAGTATTAATTAGCCATTCCATTATAGTGAAGCTGATTACTAGTCATTATAAAGTCAAATTTATAGCAATAAACTTTAGTTATGCTTGTCTATGGTCGAGATACTGTGCTCCAAGTCGTCCATAACCGCGGACACGGCTTTCAGAAAGTTTTACCCGGCCGGGGTGCACCAATAGCAACACACACTCGATCAACCTCGGAAAAACCAAATCAAAACCCAACGAGGCTTTCACGACAAAGCAATCACAGGATTCAGAAATATTTCAGGGGGCCACCCCTTAAAGTAGAACCCGCAACGAAGCCGGCCGGCTCCGAGACGGACTTAAGGTTGTGGGGACGGCTGTGAACGACTGGGAACCCGAAAGTGTGGCTGGGCTTGTCGACACCGCGGAATCGTGCCACGATCCTAAACAGTACAGTGTGCTCCTCGCACAAACGTAAATACAGAAGTAGCATGGCATAAGTACAGGATCGTAAATAAAACCTCAAACTAGTTTGTGGCCCCAAGAAATAAGACTGAATCAAGCTCTGGCTCAGGGGGGTCCCATATACCTCCCGGATGTGGATAGCGCGATAAATCAAGGAACAGGTATCAAGTACTCGGGGTCTTACGGGACACAAGTGGGCGTTCGGAAACCAAATATTTTCTATCACCCACCGATGCCTCTGCTTATTTCAATTTTAGTTGTTAAACAAGAATTAAAGTGTGCGATAAGTAAAACCATAATCATCTTCAACATCAACATGCGGCAATACATCAACAACTGTGGCACTGGACGACACGCAACAGCACTTGAGCAAGCGACTACGACGCGCAAGTCCAACTATCTACCAAACAACAGGTAATAGGATGTGTCCAAGGCAATATAGGGCTGCACGGTATATCCAGGTACGGAAACTAAAGCATCGCAACACAGATAGCAATAGATCAACAGGAGGGAATAAAGACTATAAAAGTAAGATAGGTAGAAAGGGGGAGATGCTCGCCTGAAAACATTGCCGAAGGGTTCAACCGAAGATCGGGTCGACACTCGCATCAACTCAACGGCCTTATCCGCGAAGAAGCAAAACACTAGAATAAACACCGGATGCAATATTTAATACAATGGCAGAAGATCGGCATGATGCATGTATGATGTATGACATGGCAAAGATGCGATGCGATTAGGTCATTATTAAGCGGAACCGGGGTCCCGACAATTTATTAAACGGTTCAAGTTATTTAGAAAACCCCCGCAATTAAATATTGTCTTAACATGGCAGGAGAAAGCACCGGGTTCGCTACACAATTTAAATGAGGCCAATATAAGGCTGGATTTGCCCGCATATGGGCCCCATATTTAATTATATGGTGAATCGGCATAAGGCCCCCAAACCACATGATGTGCATGCGAGATGAATGATTAAATATGCAACAATTCATATAGTTGATCATTTATAAAATAGGGTTCACGGAAAGGGGTTCACACATTAGGGGTCTCGACGGTCTTGAGGTTCCGGGGTTCGGGGTCGGTCTCAGGGTCCAGGGTTCGACGGAGACGTTCTCGGAGATCGGGGGTAGTTCTTGTCGCGTCCGGGAAGCAGGACTTGGGTCGGTGTCGGGGCGCGTCGGATTCTTCCGGGTCGATGCCGTCCTTGTCGTCGCGAAGGTATTGTCGGGTCCCACGGGGTCGGCCGGTCTTGTCGTTCGGAAGTAGAACTTGTCGTGCTTGTGGCGTTCTTGGCGTCCTAGGGAAGTACATGTTGTATCCGTGAAGACGATCATGTCGGTCCGCGGGCTCCAGCCTTCGGGGTTCAACGGGTGTCTTGGCGTCCCATGAAGGCGTCCTCGGTGCTCCGTGTCGAAGGCTTCGGGGTACTCAAGTCCGTGTCGCCGATCTTGTCGTTCCGGGGGTTTCCGAGGTTCGGCCTTCGGATCTTCGGAATTGTGTCTTCGGGGCTCCGTGGGTCGGGGTCTTCGGATGCTCGGGATCTCGACGCCTTAGGATCGGGGACGGCGATCTTGGGGTGCGGCGGTCTTTGGTTCCGACACAAGTGGTTTCCGGTTCGAGGTTGTCCTTTGCGTTTGACATGGGGCACTCGCGTTCCCTCCCCATGACAGGGAGCAGGGTCCACGCGGGAGTGTGCGTGCGTGTGTGCCGTGTGCTGCGCGCGGGTAGGGCGCGTGGGGTGGGACAGGTGGCGGTGTGAGGCCAGGTGGGGAGGTGGCTGCTGAGATGGCTGGGTGGGATTGGGTTGAGGAAGTGAGAGGGTGTGGTGGCGCGACGGGGTTGGCCGGGGTGAGGTGGAGGCTGGGTTGGGGTAGATAGTTTGGTAGATGTAGGATTTAGAGGGCTGGTTTGGGGTGGACCGATTTGAAAAATGGGGGTGGTCGTTCGGGTCGAAACGGCCCGTTCGACTGCCCCCGCTAAAATAATTAAATGTTTTAGTGGTTTTCAACTGACGTTTGCAAACCGTTAGCGGACAACAAAATAATCCGGTGACCCGGTTTTGATATCTGAATAAAGATGGGGCGTTTTAGAAAACAAAACGGGCTTTGCGAAATAGTTTTATGCAACAATGCATGATGATGACGATGCAATGCACGAAATCAACGCGATTTTAGTGGTTTTGCGGGATGCCACACCCGAGAAGATGGAGTAGATTTACTCGAAGAAGCAAGGGAACTGGCATTCTCCAGATCTGCTATATATCAACAAAATCTTCGACGCTACCTTAGCTGAAAAGTGCAACCTCATGTATTCCGAGAAGGAGATATGGTACTAAGGCTGGTGCAGCGCACAACCGGAATGCATAAATTATCGCCTCCTTTGGAAGGTCCATTCATTGTAAGCAAAGCATTGCACAATGATTGCTACTATCTCATAGACGCTCGTGAAGCGCAAAAGAACAAGGCGGACAGGTGAGGAGATGAAACCAAAAGGCCATGAAATGTGGCACTGCTTCGTCCCTTCTATACTTAGGAGAGGCAGTGCATGTATCACTCAAACTCTCATATGTCGGACGTGTTTGCCGGCTATGTGCTAATAATAAAATGGTATGATTCAAAAAACTGACCCGGGGACTACCCCTTAGGCTTTCCATTTCAATTATTTTATGTCGGCTGGCGTGATACCCGAAATTTATCTCGGAACAAGTAGTGTTTACTCGGAAGAAATCAACTCTTCGACTATGCTGTTGTCCGAAAACACGACTTCATGGCAAGCAAGAGAAAAAGATCTAAGACGGGTAAACACGAACGCCGGATAAATACAAGGGAGAAACGCGAGTCGGCTTTAGTTTTTGCCTAACTCTCTACTGGTCTTGTTATACTAGTGTCGAGTAATCTCGGCCAAGTTATCCAAGTTTCATACCCGCTAACTATATCCTTTGTACTTTGAGATCCTAATGTCGAACACCGAAAAAGGTAGACAAGGGCTAGAGGCAAGGAAAGGTGACACGACAAAATGAAACTCGGGGACTTGCCCTTGAATGATTCGCACTAAGAGCATAACGCAAACGTATAAAGCCTATCAAAAGGCACATAGTCAAACTTCAAGTGCAATTTATGTTACATCTGTACCCTGCATACCGGGGATCTAATAAAAGTTCGAGTATTTGTTGGCCTAAGGAGCAGGAGAACTCGGAGGAGAATTCTCGGAGCCAGGAGTGCTTGAAGCAACGGCCGGGTGAGGGGCATCCGCGGACGGTTCATCTGGATCATTTGACTCGGTCGCCTCGCTATCACCACCTTCTTCAGCAGGAACCTCGACGAGCGGGTCGCCAAGGTCGAGGAAGCTAGGCCCTTCACACCAAGCGTGCACCATGGTTTACTCGATCATGGCATAAGCTCGCTCCTGGCACTTCTTGATTAGCTCCGGGTCATTCACCCATTTGCCATCTCCCCTTATGCGAGCAAGAACATCGAGGTTGATGTCCTCGTACCATGAAAGCACGAAGGAGAGAGCCTTGTCCGCTGCAGCTCGGCCGGCCGACTCACACCATTGATCCATCCGGTCTTCAGTAAGGAGCAGTCTCTCGGCCAGCGGCTCGATGAGTTCGGGTGGGTCTTCATCCGGCCAGAGCATGCGAAATGCATGGATAGCTGACTTGAGCAATTCCACATCGCAGGACTTGAGGGTCGTGACCCGTTCAGACACCGCTGCGAGGAGCTCCTCCATGGACACCTCGCCGTCAACAGGAGCACCAGCTTCGGCTCTCATTTTCTTCATGGCTCGAATGGCAAACATGTTGTCCTCAGGAAAATTATCTGCAAGCAAAAAGAGAAAAGTTAGCAAATGACAATGGCAGATAGAAGAGGTCCAGAAGAGGACTTATGCAGTGCGTAAAGAGTAAGAACTCACTACCAAGAAAGAGGTTGATGGCGGCAAGCTTGCTGTGCCAGGTTTTGGTCTTGGATTGGAGGGCGTCGAGGTTTAGATTTGCCGACTCAACCAATGACTCGGCCTCGTCAAGCAGCTTCTTGGTCTTCTCGGTGCTGACGGCCCGCTGCTCATTCTTCTCGGCAATTTCTTCCTTCAGCCCTTTCACCTCGGCCAAGTGCTTCTGCTCCGTCTCGGCCATCAGTTTCTTCAGCCGAGTCACCTCATCACGCTCCTTCTGGAGTTCGGCTTGGTGCTTCTTTGCTTATTCAGAACAAATATTTGTCAGTACCAACAGAAAAATTTCAACTATTGGCTTAGGAAGGCAAGAAATTTACTCTCGGCCTCGCTGATTTGCGAGTGAAGATCGTTGATGGTATCCTGAGCAGTGGCTGTGAAACAAGAGTGAGAGGAAAAATGAGGAGATGGACTAAGAAAAATTACACCAAATGAAAAAGAGGAAGAGCAAAGATTTTACCTTGGCCATAGGTGTCAGTCTGTAGCTTCTCATATGCAAGTTCGAGCTTGCGATGCGCCAGGACGAGAGCTTGATGCACCTTGGTGTGCTCGTTATGCGTAAGATAATCAAAAAATACAGACGAATAAGAAAGAGTCAAGTCAGACGACCTGCCGAATAAAAAAGCTTGAGAGTTTACAGCCGAGTAAGTTCCTTACTCGGCAGTAACCTCGAGGGCTAGGGATTGAAGCTCTAACATGAGTTTGTCATAAAGAAATCAAAGAGTTTAAGAGCTTACAGCCGAGTAAGTTCCTTACTCGACATTAACCTCGAGGGCTAGGGTTCGAAGCTCTAACATGTAAGCGTGGGATTCAAAGACTAAGTGAATAATTGAAGAGCTTACAGCCGAGTAAGTCTCTTACTCAACTGTAACCTCGGGGACTAGGTGATATGTATAAAGGAAATACTCAGCAGTACAAAAGAGTAAGAAGTTACTTTACCTCGTTTATTTCGTCGGCGCGGGCCATCAGAGTAATGGCCTGCTAGGTTATGTCGGAGACGACCTTGGGGCCCAGCTTCAGTTTCTTGCCGGCATGAGTGCTGACCTCCTGCTCGCCTGCTGCATTCCATGCCACGGCATAAGGTTCAGCCGAACCAAGGCTCTTTCCACTGAGCGTACGAGTGAGAACTCGACCCGTTTTTAGGGCGGTTCCCACAGTGGCACGGGTTGCAGCAGGAGAAGTATGGAGGGTAACAGCCCTGGAGCCATCGCCTGACCCGACAGCCGCGGATTCGTCCCCCTTACCCGTTGAAGTGAACACGGTCGCCGACGTAGGAGGCCGAATCTGAGGAGCAGAACCCGGAGCGCAAACTAGCGTTGTTTGCTTGGAATAGGTGGACTTGCCAGAAGAGGGGCGAGTAGAGACAGAAGCCTTAGGCTGGGTCTGGCCCTTTGACAGAACTGGAGAGCGAGCAGAATGATTTGGAGAGGATCTTGGAGCCCCCTGATTGGGCTCAGCTATTTTGCTGGATCCAAGATCAGGAAGTTGTTCATTCACATCAACTTGAGGGTGATGCCAGAGGAACTGGGGGCAGAGGGTTTCTCGGCTCCAGACTTGTGGGCACCAAGATCAGGAAGTTTTTCCCGGCTAGCGTCAGGGGCGCTAGCCGAATGACCCACCGGGTCTGACTGACACTGAGAAGTGTGAGCCTTAATACTGCGATCCTCAACCCGGACGGGACTCGGCGCCGCCTAGTCAGCTGGAGGAGGTGCAGACCTAAGCGGCGAGGCAATGCTAGAAGCAGCCTGATTCGCCGTCAAAGGTGCAACACTGGAAACAACAAGATATATATGAGAGAACATCAATAATGAGAAAGAAAAGAGCAGAGAAGGCAAGGTGCAAAAACTTACCCGACGACAACCGGGTCGCGGGCGACTCGGCGTGTGACTCGGCGCCCAGCATCTTGGCGAGTCGCACCCAGGCTGGCAGCAGCAGGGGCAGCAAGAGCTGCCGGAGAAGGCTTGTTCTTCTTGGCCGGCTGGGTGCTGGAGGAGGTTCCGCGTCGCTTCGGCTTGGCGACGGGGATCTTGCCGACTCCTCCCATGGCGAGAGGAGGAATATCATGTACCTGGCCAGCTGCATAAGTAAATAATGGGCTTACTTGGATAAGCAAAGAGATTAAGCTCACAAGGCATGTACCTCCAAAAGCGTACAATCATCATCCTCATCATCGTCAGACCAATCTTGTAAGGGATTGCGAGATTGGCTCTTACCCGAAGCTGAAGCAGCCGCAGTGTGCGGGATGGGCATGAAGCACTCCAGGTCATACTAGAACTCATACGAGTCAGATCGATCCCCGTTATAGCCAGCAGGAGGGACAATATGTCATCAACCTGATGAAGGAGATTCTGCGAAAGACAAACAGAATGAGAAACTAAAGAACTAAACTAAAGAGTGGCAAAAGAGCTAAAGCCTACTCGGCGAGAAAGTAATTCAGAAAACTTACCCAGGGGATAGGCCTAACCCGGCTAAACGGTGGGCAACTACAAGCCCAATCATCCGCCAAGTTCAATTTGAAGATTGAGCTTACTCGGCGGGCAATGGAGTCATGGGTGAGCTCCTTAGTGGAATGCCGAGTGGGATCATGGGACCCGCTCATGAAGAACATCTTGTGGCTCCTAGCTTGGATGGGGCTTACCCGGCATGAGATGAAGGTGCACATGAGGTCAGAGTTGACGAGGTGAAAGTTTTCATCCGGTGACAGCAGCCTTTCCAGGTTAGCATTGGCTTCGTTCACCGCGGCGTCTTCGTCGCGCGGGTCAAGCTGCCAGTGCTTCTTGTGGGGGACCTTGTCCGAGAAAGGGGGAAGTCGGATGTTGTCAGTGGACCCGCTGTTCTTGACATAGAAAAAGGTTCTATGCCACTTCTTGCAAGAATCGATACCAGCAACCCGAGGAAAGATGGAATCCCTCCTGGGCGTGATGCTGGCAGCACCGCACCGAGTAGGTTTCTTCTCGGCACGGGGAACTTCAGGCTGGGGAACAACCTGAAATTTGAAGCGAAAATACTTGGCCCACAGAAGAACTGTAGGCCAAATTCCAAGATAGGCCTCACATGCAGAGATGAAACAAGAGAAAGAGCCAATTGCGTTGGCAGGAAGATGGTGGGTTTGCACACGGAAGGTAGAAAGAAATGAAGAAAAGAAGGTGCTCACAGGAAGAGTAAAACCACGTTCAAAGTGGGAAAGAAAAACCACCCGCTCGCCAGCTTGAGGTTTGGGGGAGATCTCACCGTCAGACTAACTCGAGGCAGGAATGAGCCAAGAAGTCAAAGAATTGACCCGAAATTGCCAGACTAACTCGACAAGGTGCGAAACTGAGATAGATAAAAGACAAAAACTAAGTTCCATTCACACAAAAGGAACCTGGAGACGCCTAACAGCTTGAACTGCTAGACCTCACCAGCTTCGGGGACTAATGTCGGGGGGATAACCCCTGGTAGGGTCACGAGAGGGGAAACATAGCGCAGCTGATTTGGCTCCGAGTAAAAAATGAACCAGGCCGGGTAAGAACGGCCGGGAAAGATAGGCATGAAAGCCGAGACACAAACTATCTCGGCCCGTATAGGACAAAGTTGAACCTTGCAGGTACCAACGAGCCGAGTCAACCGAGGAAGTGCCGAGTCAAGAAGAACACGTGGCACCTTTCCGAGTAAGGTTCGGGAGGGACCATGGTAAAACATGGAAAAAAGAGAAGGGCGACGCCGGGTGACACAAAAGGAGCCGGGTGACGCCCAAAGCAAGCGCTGACGCACAAAGTAACAGCGTGACGCCAAAAATAACAAGAAGCAACATACCAGAAGACCGTTAGCTGTCAAGATTTATGGACCGGGCCTATGGGCTGAAGGCAAGCCCATAACCCGACCCATATTGTAGGGACCAAGATCCAAACAGTAAACCCTAGAACCCAAAGGGGTATTAGCTAGCTAGCACTGCCTATATAAGGGAGGGCATAGCAGTAGTAAAAGGAGGTTGGACCAAGTAGAGAACAGGGGCTGCGTACTCAAGCTAATACAGCTCAAGGAGCACTTGTAATCTTTGGGGTATCAATCAAATTGTCAAGTGTGGAGAGTTCTTCTTGTTCTTCGTGCATGGCTCGACCGTGCACTCCCTCTACGGTGACCACAAGCACCCATTCGGCCCCCAACTTAAGCCTACCCATGGCATCTGCCGTGCCACCACCATGACAAGATCCTAAACACCGGGTTCGGACCCGTACCTGCACCAGGCGACATCGCCCATGGAGCTCCTCTACCACCACCTGTGGGACCTTCGAATCAAGCAATCACGCCCATGCAAAACAACGGCGTCAATGGGTACCCTACGCCAAAAGGGTCCCTGATGATCCAAAAAGAGCGCCCAACAAACAGGGTGCAAAAGAAGATCCCTCGCCAAGTTAGCCTGGTTGTGACCGCTCCACCTGCCATCCCTGAGTACCTTAGTAGCTTGGAGTCCTGCATCACATTTAATCGTTCAGATCACCCCCGCCAGATCCCTCGCCCATTACATGCTGCACTGGTACTTGAGGCACAAATCGGAGGATTCGAGATGAGCTGCGTCTTCATGGATGGTGGCAGCGGCATCAACCTGATGTTCGCTAGCACCCTAGCACCAATGCGGATCCCGCTGTGCAGCCCGGAACAATCCGACACGACGTTCCACGACATAGTCCCAGGGAAGGGCATATTTCCCCTGGGAAAAATATGGATCGACGTCATCTTCGGCAAACCCGAAAACTTTCGGTGTGAGCAGATCGAGTTCGAAGTGGTGGATTGGCCATCACAATACCATGCCATCGTCGAGCTCGTGGCATTCGCAAGGTTCCCGGCAGTACTGCACTATGCGTACCTGCTACTCAAAATGCCAGGACCTAGAGGCGTCATCATGGTCTAGGGCAGCTTCACCCGATCCAAACACTACGATAGAGACTTCAACATAATATCCTAGTCGTTCGGCATGCAGGAGGAGCTCACAAGGCTTCAAGAGGTGACAGACAACGAGGCACCACCAGTCTCCAGGCAAAACGCACCGGACATGTTGTTTGACTCAACCATTAACACGAAAAAGGTGCAGGTCCACCCGACGGACGCCTCCAAAACGGCGCTGATCGCCAGTGACCTCATCCTCGCATAGGAAAGTGCGCTCGTTGAATTCTTCCGTGAGCGCTGGGAAATCTTTGCCTGGTGTCCTGCGGACATGCCAGGAGTTCCCAGGGAATTCTCCGAGCATGCACTTTATGTGTTTCCAGACGTCAAGCCCGTCAAATAGTCCATCCGACGATTGTCCGAGCCACGGGCCGAAGCCGTCGGAGTCGAAGTCAACAGACTGCTTGACGCCGACTTCATCCGGGAGATCAAGGAAAGCCAGTGGCTAGCCAACACTATATTGGTCCCTAAAAAGGACACGGACATCCTGCGGATGTGCGTGGACTTCACGTCGCTCAACAAGCACTGCCCAAAGGACCACTTCTCTCTCCCTCGGATCAATCAGATCATCGATTCGACTGCAGGATGCGAGAAACTATCGCTCCTCGACGCGTACTCAGGCTACAATCAGATTCGACTGAAGGTCAAAGATCAGGAGAAAACGACGTTCATCACGCCGTTCGGAGTATTCTGCTACAACACAATGCCCTTCGGACTGAAGAACGCAGGTGCCACGTACCAGCGATGCATGCAGGCGTGCCTGAAGAACCAGATAGGCCGCAACATACAAGTCTATGTGATGACATAGTGTTAGCACCATATTTTGGCCAAAGGAGGAGATGGGCCGTAATCAAGATGGGCTTGGAAGATACATATATGCAACGTGTTGTTGAATCGGCCTTGTGCGTGGATTTGGGCTAAATTGCCCGTGTATCTTATATTGTAGTAGGGTACGTTTCGGTTTAAGTAAAGAGATAGGATTGCTAGGTTTATTCCAAAGATAGAAAGTCTCCGGACTATAAATATGTACCTAAGGTTATTAAGAAAGGAGGACGATCACGTTCACAACAAACACAATCTCGGCGCATCGCCACCCCTTGTTTCTAGGGTTTTTCTCGGGTAAGTGCCATGCTGCCTAGATCGCATCTTGCGATCTAGGCAGTATCTGCTTATGCGTTATTTGGTGTTACTCGTACTGAAGCCTTGTTGATGGCGAGTAATACTATTATCATAGATTTGTTTAGGCTAGCATCGGTACTTTTTTGCTATGATTGCTTAGCTAGGCTGCCTTTACTTATCTCGCTGCCTTTGCATCTTTTTTGGGTGTAAGGGTAGCACCTTGCTTGATCTTTATTTGGTCGATTTGATCTGTTATAGTTGTGCCTTGTTTTCCAAGGTTTAGTTTGATATCCACGTAGTCAGGCCTTGCAAACGGGTTGAACGATCCAGTAGTACGTGAGGATATGGTTTGCTAATTCGAGAGGAGTTGTTCCGGGAATTGACTTTACGTCGGTTGTTAGGCCTTCTCTAGGGTTAGTTTTCTATCATCTTTGGTATTTACCAGGCTCAATTACGTGTAGGATGTTCCAATTACGTGGTGAAAACGTTAAACTGTCGTAGATCGATTTAACTTATATTGATGAAGCAAAACCCCATGTTATCGTAGATCTAATGCAGAACCATGGGATAATCGGCTCTAAGAGCCGATTCACAGGGAAACCTGGGAGCCGGTCACGGCTCGAATTTTACGTATGTTTGTTTGCCATGCAGGAAACCAATCGAAGCAATCCATTACCTTCCTGACCAGGTATAGGTCAGGTGGCACGCCCTCGAACCAGCCAGGACGTGTGCCGGAGTTTTGCGGGCCGTTGCCCGAGGGACCAGGGCCCACCAGCAGTTCTGGGAGCCTCCCGGCTCTCCGTGTTGCCCGTCGCTGCTCGCCGGTGGGTTTTGGCAGGCAACACATTCTGGCACGCCCGGTGGGACATTCAGCAACGTCTACATCAACATCCGACGCTGCGATGGAGAACAGACCGGTCACGTACGACGATCTGCCTGAGGAGCACAAGGCGAAGTATGATGATATCAAAGCTCTCTTCGAAGCCGATCTCATCGGCTCTTTTGAGAGGACCCGTAAGCATGGCATCAGGTGGAAAGGGTTCTCACCCGAAGGTGCTCTTGACGAGGTGGATCTGTCTGTCCCTTCAGAGGAGCGCACCAGAGCTCTGCGACAGGAAGTCAATTACATGGTGGCTCATTCTCTTCATCGCCATTCTGAGAGCATAGTGAACGCTTTCGAGCGCGTCGCGGTTCGCGTAGTTCAGGAGATCATGAAACATCAGTACTCTCCGTCGGGGCCTACTCTAGGGACTCACAAGGGAGAAAGACCGCTCCAGACTAGGCCACAGCTGCCATTCACGCTTGCAGCTCCGGAGCCGCCAGGGGCACCGGCGTACGTCGTCTACAAGGTTGGAGGTGACCCTGGCGATTGCCAATTCCTGTTTGAACCACCTAAAGAGATCCCACATGGGTATGTGTGCACCTACGTGCCGGACTGCAATAACCTGACGCGCACGAACCAGGTGGCAACTGCAGGGATTTCTGGGGCAGGAGTTTCTGGAGCAGGGGCTTCGGGGGCAGGTATTTCCGGAGCAGGGATGTCTGGGATGGACGCTGATAAACAGGCATGGCTAGCCAAGTACGCCACCGGAGCGAGTTCTGAGAATTTAGCCCCTGCAGCTCAAACGGTGGAGCAAATCCGTACCATCTTGAGAGACCAGTTCGGCTTCGTGCCGAAGAGAAGGACAATCGGCTATTCTAAGCCGTACCCCAACGAGTTTGATCTAATTCCGCTGCCACCCAAGTATCGGCTCCCTGAGTTCTCAAGGTTTAGCGGATCAGAAGGGTCGAGCTCGATCGAGCACGTGAGCCGATACCTGGCACAGTTAGGCATGATTTCAGCATCGGATCAGTTACGCGTAAGGTTCTTTGCGCAGTCTCTGACAGGACCAGCTTTTGGGTGGTACACCTCGTTGCCACCGGATTCGATCCAGACCTGGAAGCAACTGGAAGAACAGTTCCACATTCAGTATCATTCAGAAGCTACCGAGGCTGGCATTGCAGATCTGGCGCAGGTGCGGCAAAAGCGGGGAGAAACGGTAGCTGAGTACATTCAACGTTTCAGGACTGTCAAGAACCGATGTTATTCGGCTCGTTTAACTGAGAAAGAAGCGGTCGAGCTGGCAGTGTTGGGTCTCTCAGCACCTATCAAGGATCTGGCTTTCCAAGTAGAGTACAATTCATTGGCGCACATGGCCCAGAAACTGACAATGTATGAACAGCGCCACCCTGAGTTGTACCAAGACAAGTTCAAACGTCCGATAGGCCTGGTCGATACAGAAGAAGAGGATCCTACACAAGACCAGGAGGTGGCCGTGGCTGAATGGGCTCGGGGGGCAGATCCTGTGTCCTGCAAATGGGTGAAGCAGCAAGGGCCTGCAAAAGGGTTCGACTTCGATGTGAGCAAAGCTGAGCAGATATTCGATTTACTGCTGAAAGAAAAGCAGCTGAAGTTACCCGAAGGCCACAAAATCCCTACGGCTCAAGAGATGAACGGGAGACCATACTGCAAGTGGCATCACTCGTTCACCCACACCACCAATGACTGCAAAGAGCTACGTCGCCAGATCCAAACGGCGATAGAACAGGGCCGTCTGATCCTTGGGCAATTCGCCATGAAAGTAGACACAAACCCATTTCCCGGCGTCAACATGGTAGAACACAGCCACTCCACGAGACGTCAGTTGGATTTCTCGTTCGATGTTAATATGGCAGGACCTGTGTACCACCATGGCACATATAAGGAGGAAGACGGTCGCTCTCGGGGCAAAGAAAGAGAGGAGGCCGGTCCACGTGACCGGCCCCGTTATGATGACAGGCGGTATTTGACCGAGGAGCAAGTGAGAAGCGTGCGATATCAGAAGCCACACTCCACACATCTCCTTAACAAGTATGAGCGTCATTACGACCGACGTCGCCGGCACGATAGAGACGATGAAGGATATGAGCACCTCGCTAATAAAAAGTCGAAGGAAAATGAAGGCGTGGATAAACATTGGGATTGTCCTTTCTTCAAGTATTGCTGGGATGCCGGAATGAGACGATTGCCTACAATCGACAACTGCCCAGAATGTGGACAGCAGAGGGATGACACAGGTCCAGTCTCAGTGTTCAAGCGCCTAGGGCCTCTCCCTCCTCGAGCAAAAGACCTCGAGGAGCCAATGGGGGGAAAATAAAAAGACAGATATCACCGGCCAAGGTGGTGCCCCGATGGACTCAGGCACACGCAAAAGCGTCGAGTTCAGCGGCTGCGTAACTTGGAGGAAGCCGAAGCGCAGTACCTCCACGCTTTAAGGAAGGCGCGACCAGACCTGGCCGTGAAAGTGCGGCAAACCTTGGAAACGGAGGCTCGTTCGAAAAGGAAAGAATGGCGCCCCAAACCAGTAAAAGCCGATGCGAAGACATCGGCTGGCACCAACATGGTGTTCACACTTCCGTCAGAGTTTTGCGCTCCAAGAGCCAAAGAACTACCAGTGGCACAGTATGACTGCGGCCCACGGCCGGTTATCTTTGAAAAGCCACAAGAGAAGGGCTACAAACATCTGAAAGCTCTGTACCTGCGAGGTTATATCAATGGGCAGCCTGTCCGCAAGATGTTGGTTGACACCGGAGCGGCAGTCAATATAATGCCATACTCCATGCTACGGCGTTTGGGACGCTCCACTGCAGATCTGATCAAAACCAACGTAACGTTAAGCGACTTCAATGGCCAAAATTCAGAGACGCAAGGCGTTCTGAATGTGGACCTGACCGTGGGCAGAAAAACCATCCCTACGTCATTCTTCATCGTTGACAGCAAAAGCACCTACGCTGTCTTGTTGGGGAGGGATTGGATTCACGCCAACTGCTGCATTCCGTCCACGATGCACCAGCGCCTGATACAGTGGGATGGAGATGAAGTGGAGGTCATTCATGCAGATGATTCGATCGAGATCTCCATAGCTGGCATGAACATCTGGGAGGCAGGAGACCAAGAGCCGATCTCTAGAGTCAGTCTAGACGGCTGTGAGCGCATTGAAGCTACAAAAAACGGGGTGAGGCTGGTCTTATACACTGGCCTGACAGAGTAGCAAAGTCCACGATCGTACGTGGTATGGCCGATCCCTGCGATCGGCCACAAAAAATAAAAAGCAGCAATCTTACGACAAACAGGTCATGCAGTCGTAGTAGGGAGGTTCCCTGCCATTGTAGAGCACAGATAAGTTGTAAACCTTCCTTGACTAATGCAATCAAAAAGGGGGCCGATTCCGGCAATTGGCCCAAATTACCTTTGTTATCCTCACCAACTGTTTGCCCCGTGTTTAGCATCGATTTAGCAGGTGACGGAAAGCTAGGGTATGGGTTTACCTCCGCTGATGAGCTAGAGGAGATTGACATCGGTCCTGGGGATAAGCCACGACCAATATTTATCAGCAAGAAGTTAGATCCGAATCTGCGGGGTCCGATGATAGCTTTGTTGAAAGAGTATCCAGATTGCTTTGCCTGGGACTATACAGAGATGCCAGGGTTAGACAGGAGCATCATTGAGCATCGACTCCCGCTTAAAAAAGGGTTTCGGCCGTTCCAGCAGCGAGCACGACAGATGAAGGCCGAAATTTTGAAAGAAGTCAAGAAGGAGATCGAGAAAATGTTGACAGCCAAGTTAATCAGGCCATGCAGGTATGCTGAGTGGATTTCTAGTATCGTACATGTAGAGAAAAAGGATGGCCGCTGGCGTGTTGCCATAGATTTTCGGGATCTCAATAGAGCTACTCCGAAGGATGAGTATCCGATGCCGGTAGCAGAGACACTAATCAACGCAGCTGCTGGTCATAAGGTTTTGAGCTTCATGGATGGCAATGCCGGTTACAACCAAATTTTTATGGCTCCGGAAGATATACACAAGACTGCATTCAGAGTCCCAGGGTCGGTGGGGTTGTTTGAATATGTAGTCATGACGTTTGGACTGAAGAATGCCGGCGCCACATACCAGAGATCTATGAATTACATTTTTCATGATCTGATCGGCAAGCTGGTGGAAATTTATATCGATGATGTGGTGGTCAAGTCTGCTTCAGTACAAGGACACTTGGGCGACCTGCGGCGCGTCCTGGACCGAACAAGAAAATTCGGCCTACGGATGAATCCAAAGAAGTGTGCCTTCGGTGTAACGGCCGGTCAGTTCTTGGGTTTCTTGGTCCATGAACGCGGAATTGAGATCGGCCTGAAAAGTCAAGAGGCAGTGCGAACAATGAAGCCACCTACTACGAAGAAAGAACTGCAGTCTCTCATCGGCAAGATCAACTTCGTCAGAAGATTCATCTCCAATCTGTCAGGAAGAATAGAGCCGTTCATGGGACTGGTGAAAATTAAATCTGATGAAGAGTTCCGCTGGGGGACAGAACAACAACGAGCCTTCGACGAGATCAAAGAATATCTGACGAAGCCGCCAGTATTGGTTCCACCCCAGCCGGATAGGCCGTTCTACATTTACTTGTCAGTAGCTGACACGTCCATCGCCTCGGTGGTGGTGCAGGTTTATGATGGTCTGGAGCGAGTTGTGTTTTACATCAGCAGAAGGATGCTGGATGCAGAGACAAGGTATCCTGAGATCGATAAGTTGTGCCTCTACCTGTTTTTCACCTGCACCAAGCTGCGCCACATATTGCTCTCAGCAGAGATCATCATTATATACAAATCAAATGTCATAAAGCACATGCTGTCGGCTCCTATGTTGAAAGGCCGACTCGGCAAATGGATGTTTGCATTATCGGAATTTGATATCCGGTATCAACCCGCGAAAGCGGTTAAGGGTCAGGCATTGGCCGACCTTATTGCTGAAAGGATCAACACTGATATAGCAGCGCTGTCTGTACGAGCGTGGGCTATGTTTTTCGATGGATCGGTTTGTGATGATGGTTGCGGCATCGGCATTCTACTCGTGTCGCCCCGGGGGGCAACATATTCATTCTCCATCAGGCTAGCTACCCCTCGCACCAACAACGTCGCTGAGTATGAGGCGATACGCAAGGGAATGGAGTTGCTCATCGAAGCTGGAGCAGAGGCAGTGGAAATTTTTGGAGACTCCAAATTGGTGATTTCCCAACTCACGGAGGAATACAAGTGTGAGAGCGAGTCGCTCTTCCCACTATGGTTGCAATGCCGTGAGCTCATGGCACAGTTCCGGTACATAAACTTTAACTGGATCCCGCGATCACAGAATACAGAGGCGAATGATCTCGTACAAATGGCTTCAGGCTACAAGGACGTAGCAGAGGGAACTGATGTTCAAGTACAGTTCCTGGAGGCGGACGACTGGAGAGCCGATATCTTCAATTATTTAAAAGATTCGGCTCGGGGGGCACCTAAACGGATAAGGTACAAGGCCATGAAGTATGTGCTTATTGGGGATGACATGTTCTACAGGACTCTGGAAGGGTTGCTGCTCAAATGTCTAGGGCCAACCGAAGCCAATCGACTCCTACACGAGGTACACGAAGGCGCCTGTGGAACTCACCAATCGGCTCACAAGATGAAATGGTTGATCAGGCGATCAGGGTTTTATTGGCCCACCATGCTTGAGGACTGCTTTAAGTACTACAAAGGGTGTCAAGCATGTCAGAAATTTGGAAAAATTCAGACAGTACCCGCGTCAGCAATGAACCCCATCATCAAACCTTGGCCATTCCGAGGTTGGGGCATGGATATGATTGGCAAGATCAATCCTCCATCAAGCAAAGGCCACATGTGGATTTTGGCCATTACGGATTATTTCACTAAATGGGTGGAAGCCGTCCCTATGAAGTCAGTGAGCTCAAAGGATGTTATCGATTTTGTGAAAGAACATGTCATTCATAGATTCGGGATTCCCCAACCGATCACGACCGATGGAGGTTCGGTCTTCACTTCTTACGAGTTTAGAGAGTTCTGTGAGGACACGGGAATTAAGCTGATCCGATCATCTCCATACTATGCTCAAGCAAATGGGCAAGCTGAAGCGTCCAACCAGAGCCTTGTCAAGCTGATCAAGAGGAAGATCGATGAGCACCCTAGGCGTTGGCACGAGGTTTTGTCAGAGGCTTTATGGGCTTATCGCATGTCATGTCATGGAGCGATAAAAACCTCGCCATACCATCTAGTCTATGGACAAGAAGCCGTATTGCCCTGGGAAATTACGGCTGGATCGAGACGTGTCACTTTTCAGAACGATCTAACAACTGAAGAATATACGGCCCTGATGAGTGACAGTGTTGAGGATTTAACTGAACTTAGGCTGTGGTTGCTTGATAAAATCAAAGAGAACAAGGCCAAGGTAGCTCGTGCATATAATAAGAAGGTGAGACCGAAGGAGTTCCACGTTGGCGATCTGGTATGGGAAGCTGTATTGCCATTGGGGACTAAGGATGCGAAATATGGTAAATGGTCTCCAAATTGGCACGGGCCATACAGGGTCGATCAAGTTTTAAGAGGGAACGCGTACATGCTTGAGGAGCTAGACGGCGTGAAATTCCCAGTGGCTGTCAACGGTCAGCATCTCAAGAAATATTTCCCAAGCATGTGGGACGATGGGCAGTGAAGTATGGGGGCCGATGCATGAAATCGGCCAATAAAAAACTAAAATATATATATATAGCCGATGCACAGCCATCGACTCTAGAGGTTCAAACTGTTACGAGCAGGTGCCAGTTTACATGAATGAGCTACTGAAGGAATGCCTCGAAGGCGTGGAGGGCGTCAGCACGGACACGATCCACCTCGGCGATCTCGGCTTCGTCGTCTTCATCCTTGCCCGTCACTAGCTGCTTGTTCAGGGCACATATTTCCGCCAGATCGGTCTTCAGTTGAGCTTTGAGGCCTTCCGCTTCGTCTTGGGAGCGGGCGATGAGTGCTTCTTTGTCACGGATGAGCTGTTTAGTCGCCCGGACCTTCTCTTCAAGATCTCCCAGTTCCTTTTTCAAGGATGCGAGCTCGGCGGTGCTGACAGAGGTGTCAGTTTTGGCATCCAGAGACGCCTTTTTCTCGTTGAGCTGCTGACATTTGTCTGCAATGTTGGCCTTCAGTGGGAGTTGGGCGCGGCGCAGATTAATCCTCTCGCGAGCCAACTTCACCCTTGACCCGTAGAAAGACAGAGTTACAACTGGCCAAAGCTTCACCTGCAGTGCTACTGGGAGTTGGTCCTTGATTTCAGCAAGAACACTCTTCACCTCTTCAGAGCCCTCGATCAACTTCTCGATCGAGGAGGACCGCAAGGCTTGGAGACGCTGGAATTGAGGTAGAACCGCCCTTGCTCGTGGTTCATCGTCAGCAACAGGGAGAGTTGGTTCGATGGATTCAGGGTCGAACGTCAGCAGACCTGAGATATCACAACCCTGGCAGGCCGAAATGGTGTCAGTATGCGTCCAACACGGAAGGAAGAGCCGAACGAAGCAAACGTACCTCTCCTAAGGTCAAGGGGGTAGCAGATGACGAGACCATCGGCTTATGTGTTGTTGCTGGGGGCTTGGCCAAAGTGGTAACCGTTTCAGTTACACCTTCAGGGATTACTAGATTCGGCCTTGCGGCAGGCATCGGCACTTCCCCGGCTTTCCCACTAGGAGTATCAGTCGCCTGCATGGAAGGTGCTTGCCGATGTAAATAGTGATGAATCGGCAGATAAAAAAACAATGGGTAAGAGCATGGATGGTGATGTTGCGAAACCTCCTGGCTCGACGAAGAAGTTTGCAGTCCCTTGCGAGCCCTTTTGGGGCTCACGACTGGCCCCGCCTCGACTGATGCTCGGGGGGCAGCAGGTTCAGGAACTGGCCTTTTCCTGGGAGCCGATTGTGGCAAATCTGGCTGACTCGGTGTGATGGTCCTCTCAGAGTCTGATAGACCCAATTCTCCTCGATTGGATTGTGTGTCCTCGCTGGAGGTGTCTTCGACGGAAGCCTGTAAGAAGGGAGAGCTAGTAAGCACGAGCATGTTTACAAGGATGAAAGAGATCAACCAAGGCATGGATCAGCGTACATGCGAACTTTCTGGAGAAGGGCTCAGGCGCCTCAAAGTCTTCCTGGCAGCTACCTTCCTCACCACCGTTCTTGTTTTAGTTGGAACTCGAGAGGCGGCGGACCCAGAAGTGGCTTGGATCTTGGAAGCCGATTGTGGTGATATCGGCTGGTTCTGCATCACGACCTTTTTAAAAGGTGGCGAATTTTTGCAGAAAAGGACCACAGGAGCTGGTGGGAAGAATTCGAAGGGGGAGCCATCATCGTGTGTAGGTTCAGGACCATCTTGTCGCTGCAAGGAGACGGAGCGGGATATTAGAAGAATCATTTGTGAGTTGCATCAAGAAAATTTACAAGTAATAGTACCTGTTCTACAGGGATATCATATTCAGCATCAAGCTGTTCCAGCAACGGTCCCAGCGCTCTCCTGAAGGCATGAGTCTTCCACATCGACCACCAGTTCTCAAAACCATCGGTTGATGAAGTAAAGATGAGGTTGTTGGGAATTGGGATGGTCAGAGCATCAAAGAAGGAATAACACCTTTGACTGGTGAGACGATCGGGCAGGTCAGCTCTGCTCTCTGTAAGATGGTGGAGAAAGAAATGGGGAGGTACTTGTCCAAGGCCAAATTGCCGAGCCACTACGACTGGCTGGTAGAATTCATATCCAGGCTTGATTATTCTATTGGATGTGCTCATGCCAACTGGAAGAAAGCAGGGACGGATCACAGTGGAAAACAGCTGCCGAGTGCTGGTGTCATCGGCAAAGTTGTCTAGCCTGAAGGAGATTGGATTTTCAAAATGTTCCGATTCTTCCGTGTAAGGAAAGAAGATAGGATTATCCAGGCCTTGGAAGAAAATGCTGAACCATTGGGATGCTTCCTGAGGGATCAGTTTGCTACCTGGCAGTCTGTACAGAGCTTGGCCATAGCTGGTGCATCGGATCTGCTTCCCTTTGACATTTGGAAAGGTGCAACTCACCAAAAGGGGGAAGTTTGGGACATGGTTTTGAAAATACAGCTGGGCCCATAGCTGAATGAACCACCAAGGACCTCCTGTTTTGACTGCTAGGCCGGAGAATAATTTGACAGACATCAACTGGAGATATCGATAGACTTCTCCAAGGAACAGTTTGCCGATGCCAAGTTGAGTGCCTTTGGCAAGTTCGTAGGCCAAGGAGAGGTAATTCTTGGTTGGAGCCAGGGAAGGGCCACAGAATATGAAATGTTCCAGCCAGAAGTTGAGGAAAGCCGTGTGTTCTTTCTCTGTGACAGGGCCTTTAGTTTTCATGTGTTTTTGAAGATAAGCACCCCAGTTCGTGCAGTCTGTTTTGGAAGAAAGCTTGTAGGGGACCTTTGTCAGCTTAAAAGCAGAGGGGCTGGGTGATGTAACGTCCAGACCAGTAATCATCACCACGTCTAACAGAGTTGGTGTCATGGGGCCATGACCAAACATGAAGCAGTTCAGAGCATCGGACCAGAAATAGCCGATGGTTTTTAGAAGATTTTCATGTTTCTCCAGGGGAGACAATGACAAGTGCAAGGCATCAGCTATTCCCGTGGTTTCCCATTGAGATTGGTAAGTTCTGGCTACCCTGCTAAACCAAGAAACCCAATGTTCAGGAGGATTAGGCCAGGCTCGCAAGCAGTCGGCCCAAGAATTCAAATCTAGGTTTTGGCTTACGAAGGGGATTCTGTTTGCCTCGCAAGAGATCAGATGGGCAGGACTAGATTCTGTACGGGGGCCAAGACAGAGAGAATTTGGGAGAGAAGGATGCGGCAGCAGGATGTCTGAAACCTAAAAAAATTAACGGTGGAATAAAGCATTAATTCAGGTGTTTGCTATTAATTCTAGCACCGTGTTCAGACTGCGAGGAGCAGGCGTACCTTCAGACCAGAGACCGCTGCGCTGGTATTGGACGATTCCGCCATCTAGTTTGCCGGCGGAGATGGATCTATGCGATTGGGGATCGAGGGTTCTTGTCGCTGTAAGCTCGATCTATGCGATGAGGAAATTGGAGATCTGGTTTAGCCTTTTTGAAGGGGGTCGCAGGTTACCGTTTGAAGTTGGAGAGTGGCCGCTCAGATTTATCTCAATATGCGACCAAAGTTGATTTTGTCAACGTTTGTGGGGAAAGTCGATGTGTTACCATCGGCTCGTTGGGCTTTGACTTGGTTGACCATATGAGCTAGTATGGTGAAAGCCGATACATTGCTATCGGCTCCTGGAACGTTGACCTATTTTGACTATCGGCAAAAGCGGATTGGAAAAGCAATCTTTGTTGATTCAAAAGACGATTATTTACAATGGAGCCGATTGCTTACAAAAGGAAATCTACTGCTAAGTACTACTACTACTAGTTCCTAATCTAGAGGCCGGTGTCGTCGCCGCTGTCCTCGCCGTCGTCGTCCTCGCTGTCCTCAGCGCTGCTGCCAGCGTCGTCTTCATCGCTGCTGCTGAGGATGTCAGCGGGGGCCTCCTCGTCCTCGTCGTCGTCTTCGGTGTCCTCGCTGGACCCGGCGCGGAAGCGCTTCACCGGCGGGTATTCCTTGAAGGAGGTGTCCTCCTCCGCTTCCTCCTCCTCGTCGGAGGATTCGACGCCATCCCAGGACCAGGCGTCGTTGGAGCTCTCCACCTCCAGTTCCTCGTCGACAAGGAACTGGAGGCCCTCCTCGCCGTCGGTCAGGGACTCGTCGTCCTACGACCAGGCGGCGAAGTCCCAGTCCCTCTCGTCCCACCATTGTGGGGCGAGAGCCTCGTACGCCGCCGTTGGCGGGTGCTCCGGCGTCGGCTCTCGGTTGCTCATCGTGTTGGAAGATTGGGAGGACAGGGCAGATGATTTGGAGGAAGAAGAGGAGGCCATGGCGGAGGAAGAGGGTTTTTTCGGCGGAGGAAGAGGGTTTTTTGGCTAAGGGAGGAAGATGGGGGCTGCAAACTGCTCAGATGAATTTAAATAAGGGGAATAGTGGGAGGCGGTTCAATGCCATAGCAGTTTCCATAATGTGGTGTCAGAACGGTCAAATCATGCACTGCGGAGAAGTTGAGAAGACAAGGCATCATGATGAGGGGGTGGCGTGACGATTCTGCTCTGCAACGCATTCTGGCAACGCGTAACCCGATACAAAAAAAAGGGGGAAGGAAAAACATCAGCAGAGTGGTTTTGGAATTATTATTGCCAAAACCAGGGGGGCATGTGTTAGCACCATATTTTGGCCAAAGGAGGAGATGGGCCGTAATCAAGATGGGCTTGGAAGATACATATATGCAACGTGTTGTTGAATCGGCCTTGTGCGTGGATTTGGGCTAAATTGCCCGTGTATCTTATATTGTAGTAGGTTACGTTTCGGTTTAAGTAAAGAGATAGGATTGCTAGGTTTATTCCAAAGATAGAAAGTCTCCGGACTATAAATATGTACCTAAGGTTATTGAGAAAGGAGGACGATCACGTTCACAACAAACACAATCTCGGCGCATCGCCACCCCTTGTTTCTAGGGTTTTTCTCGGGTAAGTGCCATGCTGCCTAGATCGCATCTTGCGATCTAGGCAGTATCTGCTTATGCGTTATTTGGTGTTACTCGTACTGAAGCCTTGTTGATGGCGAGTAATACTATTATCATAGATTTGTTTAGGCTAGCATCGGTACTTTTTTGCTATGATTGCTTAGCTAGGCTGCCTTTACTTATCTCGCTGCCTTTGCATCTTTTTTGGGTGTAAGGGTAGCACCTTGCTTGATCTTTATTTGGTCGATTTGATCTGTTATAGTTGTGCCTTGTTTTCGAAGGTTTAGTTTGATATCCACGTAGTCAGGCCTTGCAAACGGGTTGAACGATCCAGTAGTACGTGAGGATATGGTTTGCTAATTCGAGAGGAGTTGTTCCGGGAATTGACTTTACGTCGGTTGTTAGGCCTTCTCTAGGGTTAGTTTTCTATCATCTTTGGTATTTACCAGGCTCAATTACGTGTAGGATGTTCCAATTACGTGGTGAAAACGTTAAACTGTCGTAGATCGATTTAACTTATATTGATGAAGAAAAACCCCATGTTATCGTAGATCTAATGCAGAACCATGGGATAATCGGCTCTAAGAGCCGATTCACAGGGAAACCTGGGAGCCGGTCACGGCTCGAATTTTACGTATGTTTGTTTGCCATGCAGGAAACCAATCGAAGCAATCCATCACCTTCCTGACCAGGTATAGGTCAGGTGGCACGCCCTCGAACCAGCCAGGACGTGTGCCGGAGTTTTGCGGGCCGTTGCCCGAGGGACCAGGGCCCACCAGCAGTTCTGGGAGCCTCCCGGCTCTCCGTGTTGCCCGTCGCTGCTCGCCGGTGGGTTTTGGCAGGCAACACATAGTTGTCAAGACAAGGGAGGCCAAGACACTGATCGACGATCTCCGTGAGACGTTCGACAACCTCGATCACTACAAGATCAAGATGAACCCAGAAAAGTGCACATTCGGTGTCCCATCTGGCCAACTGCTTGGCTACTTCATCTCCTAGTGAGGGATTGAGGCGAACCCGAAGAAAATCCAGGCCATACTTGCCATGGAGAAGCCGAAGAACCTCAAAGGTGTCCAACAGCTAGCTGGACGCATCGCGGCGCTGAGCATATTCATCAGCCGCATGGGTGATAAGGCCCTGCCTTTCTACCAACTGCTACGCAAGACAGACAAATTCGAGTCTACAAATGAAGCAGACGACGCATTCGAAGACCTTAAGCGACTTCTCTCCACCTCGCCCGTCCTGGTTACACCAAAGGAACGCGAGCCTCTGCTGCTATACATAGCAGCCACACATCAGGTGGTAAGCACCGTACTCGTGGTCGAATGACCCGAAGAAGGCAAGACCCATGGGGTCCAACGCCCAATCTACTACCTCAGCGAGGTACTGACGCAGACAAAACAGAGGTACCCTCACTACCAGAAACTGGCCTACGGCGTGTTCATGATGGCTCGTCGGCTGAGCCACTACTTCCAGGAACATCAAATAATGGTGGTCAATGAGGCGCCACTGTCCAACATCCTGAACAACCCCGAAGCTACAGGACGCGTAGCCCTGTGGGGCATCGAGCTATCCCCTCTAGACATAGTCTATGAGAAGCGTCATGCGATCAAGTCCCAGGTCCTCCCTGACTTTCTCGTCCACTGGATGGAGCTCCAGCTGCCGGGCACCCCGGATATGACGCAGTCATGGACGATGCACTTCGACGGCTCCAAGCGCGAGGCTAGAGTAGGAGCTGGCATCATACTGACGTCCCCGCAAGGCGATAAGATGAAATACGTCGTTCGGATGAAATTTCGCGCCTCAAATAACGAAGCCGAATACGAGGCCCTCATCCACGACATGAGGATGGCCAAGATCTGCGGCGCAACACGCCTAGTCATCTACGGTGACTCGAACCCAGGGATGGCAACGGGTACCCATCACCCATTTACCCGGCGGGTAAACCCTATTAGGGTAAGGGTTTGGGATAGAAAAATACCCATGGGTATATAAATGGGTAAATTCTAAACCCATCGGGTGTGATGGGTACGGGTATGGGATCATACAACCCACACCCGTGTACCCATCTGATATAAAAATCTAATTTAGATAATCTATTTTGGTTCATTAATATCGATAGACAAAAACAACACACATATTTTACGCCTAGTATTGCCATTACTAGGGTATATTAATGATTGTTCATCGCACACATCATTTTTTTCTCTATTGATGATATCCATTCCCATAACTCCAGCCTAGTATCTCTAGGATTAATTGACGTAGCATACTTTATTGTGATACTTATTTTGTGGTCTTATATACTGTTAAATTACCTCTTTTCTTGTGTGAGCTTGTGAACTTGTGTTGATGCTTATAAATTATATTTTTAAATGTTGTTTTCTAAAGTTTTTTGTTCATTTTGATGTGCCGTATATGCGGGTATTTTAACCCGCGGGTATCCACTAACCCTGTCGGGTGACGGGTATGGGAAAAACTTGCACCCATTGACGGGTATGGGTGCGGGTGATGGGTAGACTCGTGGAGAACGAGTACGGGTATGGGGTGTCTCCATCCGCACCCATACCCTGCGGGTGCTATCCCTACTCGAACCTCGTCGTCCAACAGACGATGAACGAGTGCGACGCACACGCCGCTAACATGATCGCGTACCGCACGCTGTACAACTCACTCGAAGGAGACTTCGACGGCTGCGAGCTTCGGCACATCGGAAGGGAAAGCAACGAAGAAGCCGATAGACTCGCCAACATCGGCTCCACCTGCGCATGGGTGCCACAAGGTGTGTTCCTCGAACAAATCTGCGTGCCTTCTATCAAAAGAAAATTCCCCAAGGGATCACCCGAAGAAGCAGAGCACTCAGGGGCTGCGCTACCCGAAGGACAGGAAGGACCTGAAAAACTCGACACGTAGGTCGCATTGGTCAACCTGATGCAGGTCATGGCAATCAAAGAAACATGAATGCAACCGTATCTTCGATACCTGATAAACAGAGAACTGCCTGATGACCCGACAGATGCCCAGCGCATATCTCGCCGATCCAAGGCCTTCACCATTATCAATGGCGAGCTGTACAAGCACAACATTTCGGGTGTACTCCAAAGGTGCGTCACCATCGGTGACGGCAAAACCATCCTCCAAGACATCCACGAGGGTATCTGCGGCCATCACGCGGGCAGCCGCGCCCTCATCGCCAAAGCTCTACGAGCTGGATTCTACTGGCCAACGGCCATGAACGATGCCAAGGACATCGTCCAGAGGTGCAAAGGCTGCCAGAGGTTTGCGGATAAACCACACGCACCAGGGTTGGAGCTCAGGCCCATACCCTTGGCCTAGCCCTTCGCCCAATGGGGCCTCACCATGATAGGCAAACTGCCCAAATCTTTGAAAGGAGGCCACGTCTCCCTCCTGGTTGCAGTCGACAAGTTCACCAAGTGGATCGAAGCTATGCCTGTCACCAACCAAAAGGGAAAAATGACCGTCAAGTTTTTCGAGTCCATAGTCTACAGGTTCAGTGTGCCGCACAGCATCATCACGGACAATGGGTCGAACTTCATCTCCAAAGAATTCTAGGACTTCTGCGAAGGCCTTGGCATCAACATGTCATACGCCTCCGTGGCGCACCTGCAAACCAACGGACAGGTCGAAAAGGCCAACGGTCTCGTAGACGGCGCCATCAAGAAACACCTACTCAACCCACTCGAACGACTTGCAGGAGCCTAGGCAGAAGAGCTACCTTCCGTCCTCTGGAGCTTGCGCACAACGCCAAACAGCTCAACTGGCTACACGCCATTCTTCATGGTACACGGAGCCGAAGCCATGTTACCTGCGAAAGTACGCCATAAGGCCCCATGGGTCGTCGCCTACAGCGAAGCCGAATCAACGGCAGCACTCGAAGATGCCGTTGACACTCGACGAGGCACGCGACATCGCCGCGGCTCGCTCAGCGGTATACCAGCAGAGCCTCCGCAACTATCATAGCCGTCGGCTGCACCCAAGGTCCTTCGTCGAAGGAGACCTCGTCCTACGACTCAAGCAAGAGTGGCCTAAAAAGCTCGAGTCACCCTGGGAAGGACCCTACATCGTCACTGAAGTCATCCCAGGTGGCGCCTACCGCCTCAAGGACGTCAAGTCAGGAGTCGCATACTCCAAACCATGGAACGTCGCACAATTGCGACGCTTCTACCCCTAGCTATCCCCTTTACTTTCAATAAGGCTACTTAGCCAAGGCTACTCAGCCGAACAATGTACATCCTCGTTACGATATGAATAAAAGCTAAGTGTCTCGCCCGAAAATTCATCCTTTTTTCTTACATTACTTTCTGTTACAACACACTCGGGGGCTCTGCCTCACCTCACGACTTCATCGACTAAGTATAACGCATGTAAACCTGAGTAGCTGACCACGTCAGGCTAACGAAAAGGGCATGCATACAACCAAGCACCACGTGCCAATACAAATAACCTTTGCAACAAAGGGCACAACAAGCCCACTCGAAATATATACAAGTTTTACATCTATCTTTTTTACAGGGCCTACCTATTCTGAAGGATCACATGCGCCAGATGCTTAAAAAGATCTACAATCTCTTCGGCATACTGTCTAACAGCCACGTAATGTGGGCGCATGTCCCATAGGCCACCATCTGGTCGAGGGGGCGGCCCAGCCGCCATAGCCGCAAGATCAACATCAGGACGATGGAGCCGAACAAGGGAAAGGGCGTCCTTCACCCCCGCAACCAGCTGGTGCCGCACCAACTCCCTAACGTGACCCATGTATCGAAACTTCGCCAGCAAACCCCATAGAGTCGAAGGCGCCTCATCAAGGGGGAAGATGACGTACATAATCGACGCCAGGGAAATCTTCACCTGCCTTAGCACCCGTGACACTTGATGAGCACGATCCTGCATAGTCGCAAGGACAGTAGCCCGATCGCGGTCCATCCATAAGAAGCCTCCAACTTCCATATCCTGTTGGGTTAAGCAATTGATCCGAACTGCAACGCGCTCCTTCCCCTCCCTCGGAACAAGGTTGGCACCTGCAGAAAATATAGAGTAAGATGACACGCAAGCAAGGCGCATCCGAAAACGAGCAACAACTCAAGAAAACACGCACTGTAGCTGCTCGGCCAACTGCCACAACTCCCCCATCAGATACTCCTCCCTGATGGTAGCCCGCTCAGTCTTCGACTTCCACACGTCCGCGTGGCCCCGAACACTAAGGACCTCCTTTTCCAAGCTACGGACGCGATCATGAAGGAAGGCAAGCTGTGACGCATCATCCAAAGATGGTCGCGGCTGAGGAACAGTCAGAGTATTCACGGGAGCCTCACCCGAAGGTACCTAAAGGAAAACAAGCAAGAATATGAACAACACATGTCTGGGCAACAACTCGAAGCATCATTTATATACATCAAAAGCCACTGCGTAGCACAAGGATAAATTGTTCATCACCAAAATCATACATTACAAAAGAAGGTAAACTATACTAAAAGCTACAACAACGAAGCCTAAGCAGCCGCATCCAGAGTGGCCTCGGAGCCAGAGTGCCTGCCCCTGGTTTCTCCCTGCTGCCTCGCCGCAGAGTCCGCCAGCAGGTCGATAAGCTTCGGACCATACCGCTTACAACGAGAAGTAAAGAGAGCAAAGGCTACCTCGGAGCCGTTGGGAGCCGTTGGCATCAGAGAAGTGACCTGATGAAGATCCAACTCCACTCCGGACGCCATGGCCATGGCCAGCCCCATGGAAGCGCCGATGACCTTCTGCTTACGCTTGTAGGCCGCATGGGCATCCTCCGATAGCACATCCTCTAGAGAATCAACATCCTCAAGGGCAGCGCCCTTGGGCATGATCTCCTTGTAGAAGCGCTGGAGAACCTCCTTGGCCTTGGCAAGGGAGCCAACAGCAGTAGCGTAGTGATCTTCGACCACTGCGGTGGCATCATCCAAAGCACTCCCATGCTCCAAGACATTGCGATCATACGCAATTCCTGAAGCATCTAATACACAAGAAGAACAAGAAGGAACCAACCGCAACTTCGAGAAAAAACGACCCGACAAAGACTCGGGGGCTCCCCCCAGGACAAAAGGAAAAATAACTTACATGCTCAAACGGAGACTCCGAAGGTCCCAGTGTAGTATTATGGGAGACGATCACTCGAGCCTCCTGCAGAGAGGGTTTCGGAGCATGGCCCTCAGAGGTGGCCACCGTCTGAGAGGGAGGGGCCGTCAGTTTCGACTCCCCTACAGCTTCCTGAGTAGCCTCACTAAAAGAGCCCTGGGAGGAGTGGTTGCAAGGAAAACACCAATCAAAAACAAGAAGACAAGAAAATAAGAACGAATAGCATCCGAAGGTACTTACGAGTCGATGTCGCTCAAGTCAAATATGGGCAACGCCCTCTTCTCTTTCTTCTCTTCCTTCTTCCTCTTGGCCGGCGGCTGCGGTGCTATAGCCCGCATGGGCATGGCTGGGATAGGTGAGGAAGAAGCGCCGTCATCTCCGCTGTGGCGCACAAGGAAAGACGGGTCCCTATTCGTCGGCGGAGTCGAGGCATGTTGGCTGCGCAGAGTTGATGTAGGAGCGCTTCGTTGGGAACCCCAAGAGCAAGGTGTGAAGTAGCACAACAACAAGTTTTCCCTCAGTAAGAAACCGAGGTTATCGAACCAGTAGGAGGAAGGAAATGTCACACAGGTGTTTCAAGCAACGCGGAGACCTGCACAACACAAACTCAAGACTTTGCCCCAACGAATCAGTGAGGTTGTCAAGCTCATCGGTTTGCTGTAACAAAGGATTAAACGTATGGTGTGGAAGGTAATGGTGGTTTTCATCAAGTAAACAAGTAACAGTGGAAGATGTATCAATGGTAAAGATTGGACCGGGGTCCATAGTTCACTAGAGGTGCTCTCCTTAGATAAACAACATGGAATGAAGGGTAAACAAATTACAGTGGGGCAATTGACAGGAACTGAGCAAGGCATGGCAATGCAATTACTAGTCAGAAAGATCTTATGAGGTTGATTGGGCAATACAACAATATACATAGACCGCCATCCAACTGCATCTATGAGTAGAAGTCCACCTTCAGGTTATCATCTGAACCCCCTCCAGTATTAAGTTGCAAGCAACAGACAACTGCTTTAAGCAAAGTGTGTAAGGTAAACAGTCCACATGTTCCATGAACAAGAGACCGTTGTTTTCTCCCTAGTAGCAACAACACATCTACAACCGAAGATATTTCTATCACTTCTCTTGGAAACTAGAGGCATGAACCCACTATCGAGCATAAATACCCCCTCTTGGAGTCACTAGCAACTACTTGGCCAAGATAGCTACTAACAATGTAGAGCATGCAAGATCACAAACAACACAGACATGCTAGAATCATAAATACAAAACCATTAATCAAACCAACATAATAATCTCAATATCCATCGGATCCCCACAAACACAACATGCATGATTACAAATATATTAGATCTTGATCATGAATGGAGCTCACAAGATCTATACATGAAAGCACAAAGGAGGAGATACAACCATCTAGCTACTACATGGACCCATAGTGCAAGGTGGAAGTACTCACGCATCATACCGGAGAGAAGGCCTCCGGGATGATCTCCCCTCCGGCAGGGTGCCGAGAAGAACTTCAGATCCCCCCGATCTAGGAACGATGGTGGCGGCGGCTACAGACGGTTTCGTGGATTTCTGATAGGGTACTTAGGGTTTCTGCATCGGGGGCTTCTTATAGGCGAAGGGGAAGACCGAGGCGGTGGCCAGAGGGGTCAAACCCTACCCATGCAAGGGGTAGGGCCCACCCGTGCCTAGGGGGGTTTAGCCGCCCTGGCACGCCTCCTTGTCTCCCTTCTGGACTTCTTGTTTCCCACGAAAAGTAATTGACTTTGTCCTTTGTCCCGTCCAATTCCGAGAATATTTCTTTACTAACTTTTCTGAAACCAAAAACAACAGAAAACAGGCATCTGGCACTGTTGCAACTTGTTAATAGGTTAGTACCAGAAACCATGTAAAAAGCACCTCAAATTTTGGACAAGTAAAGCAAAGTTGATACAAAACAATCATGGAGCATCAAAAATTATAGATACGTTTCCAACGTATCAAGACATCCAAAGACTCGTTCGAACTCCGACCCGCTTTCGGGTCTGCCCCTCACTCGCCTCGGGAGCTTCCTGGGTTGGCGACTATGCCGGCGGAAGCTCGAACTCGGAGTCCACAACTTCGTTGTCCGGCACAATCGGAAACCTTTCGGGCAGTGGAGGCACCATGCCAGCCACCTTGAGCTCCTGCACAATGAAGACATCAACGATCAGTACAAGCAATCATAAGGAAAAGCACTCGAAAAAAGGCTCTACGCGCATGTCGCAAATCTACACCTGCGGAACTTGTTTCGTGGCACTGAAGGGGGACGTCAACGACTTCCCCGGAAGATCCTCCTCGGCCTTGAACTTCAGCAGCGGCCAGAGAGCCCTATCGAGGTTGCCCCTGGAGAGCTCCTCAGCCAAAACTCTCATCGCGTCGTGGCAGCCAGAGTAAAGGAACATCGGATGCGCCCTCCCCTGGAGTGGCTGCACCCGACGTTTGAGGAAGGTGAGGATGATGTCCACACCATTCACCTCCTTCTCCGCAACCATCTGGAGCGCCTCCACCTGACGGTAGAGCTCCTCTACCTCCTCCACCTCGCCCTCCAGTATCTGGTTCTTCTAGGATCTCTTCGGCAAGATCTCCTGGGAGGAGTCGAAGGGGGCAAGGCCGAAGTTTTGCCCGTCCACTATGGAGTCGCGGATATAAAACCACTTCCTCCACTAGTATTGGATGGACTCAGACATGGAAAAGGAAAAGAAGAGAACAGAAGATCGAAGGGAAATAATACATCCACCGAGCGGGTAAACCCCGCCGGTGCTAGACTGCCTCTTCACGGAATAGAGCTTCCGGAAGAGGCCAAAGTGTGGCTTGATACTGAGCCAGCACTCACAAAAAGTGACGAAGCAGGCGATGTGGAGAAGAGAATTAAGCGAAAGATGATGGAGTTGGATGCCATAGAAAAACAAAAGTCCACAAAGAAAATCGTGGACTGGGAGAGAAAGGCCGCGAAGAATGAAGGCAACAAAGATTACCCGAAACCCTACGGGTGGACAAGAAATTACCTTATCGCCGGGGATCCTGACGGCCTCCCTATCCCGCGGGATTAGACCCGCATCATGCAGCTTGTGCAGGTCGCCCTCGCGCGTCTCTGTGTGCCGCCACCCGCCATCAGTGACGCAAGTGGCGGTGGTGCTTTTCTTGCCGCCGGCAGCAGCACTTGAGCCCGCTTCGGTGGAGGCTTTCTTCGACTTCACCATTGTACAAGGAAAGAGGAAGGAAAGGACTGGAGAACATCCAACTCGCAAGGAGAAAGCTCGAGAAAAGGGAAGCAGTGAAAGCAAATGGCGAATGGTGAATACAAACTAATGTTTCCCCACGGTTATAAGGGTGACGACGACGAACAGGAACTGTTCATCCAAAATCCCTAACGCCAGGGTCAGATCCAACCGTTCACGTGTCAGCACAGCAGCGAACCGTCGCCCGCACGCCGTCCACTACGCACGAAAACCGAGGAGACACCATAATTCTCGCCACGTCACGCACGACCAGTCAACTCCAAGTCAGAAAGTGGGACCCACGTTCGTCTAGTCACGTCATCTCTGGTGCCGCAGACAGTTGAGGTCACCGATCATTAGCACTGACATCATCAAAAATACACTAGCAACGGTTAGAAATCTTGGGCTGACAACTAAAAGTACTCACTCGAATCTACTGATGGGGATATGCCGACCGGGGTATACCTAGCAGGAGGTTTCCTATTGGCCCAAGCTGCCAGCGAGTGGGGCTGCAGGACGACGACTAGATCGAGACTTGGCAAGGACCTAGGCGACTGGAAGCTGGAGGCCCAGAAGCATAGCTAGGCCCAGTCGGATTAGGTCAAGAACCCTCCGAATCCTTAACTAATTCGGTTGTAGATCTGTAAACCCTAGCGAGGTGAGCCTATATAAACCTCCCTAGGGTACGCATAGAGGACACGTTCCATCATACACCCCAGCGACTCGCCGCCTAGTCGTTGAGCTCGCCCTTGTACTCTCTCCATAATAAAATCTAGCAGGAGTAGGTATTTACCCTCCGGGGGGCCGAACCTGGGTAAAACCTTGTGTCTCCGCCCTTATCTCGCACCGCAGATGGCTGTCTGCCCCTGCCCTTCGTTCTACTACTCGCTGCCGATTGCAGCATCTGCCATGGACATTCCCACAACAGTGGCGCCCACCGTGGGGCCTGGCCGGTTAGGACGGTGTTCTGCGGCGAGATCCAATCTGCCCATCAACAAGACGATCGCCACCGGCCGCATGATCGCGATCGGCGAGATCCTCCAGATCTTGCCGAGCAGCTACGTCCCGGTGGCACGCCCCTTCACGTACAGCGTGATCATGCCGGTCGGCACGATCAGCCTCTTTGTCGGCTTCACCGATGTCATTGTCTCGGAGGACTCGGCTCGCATCCGCGAGTCGCCACCACGTGACCGACTCTCTGAGAGTTAGGTCCGCACCATCCACCGCCTTGCCTCCGAGTATGACTCGGCTAACAGAAACGTGGCTAAAAGCACCATGGTCACGGACGACGCGGCCCTCAACGCCGACGCCGACTCGGCGAACCCGGCATCGGCCGCCGGATCCATCGTCACCGTGTCGCCCGCGGGCTCCATCACCCAGGTCTCCAACGTGGGAGTCTTCGAGGATCCCTCCATTCTTGGGATCTCCGACTTTGACTCCGGGTCGGAGAACTCCGGCGACCTCCATGTCGGACCCGGTCGCAACGTCGCGGCCTACATGGCAAATGGCGCGGATGCCCCACCATACCCCTTCTCCACGCTGATCCCGCCGACCGCGACAGCAACATAGGTCGAGGAACTCCGCCTACGGTTGGAGGAGGCGGTCCGCAAGGAACAAGACGAGAGCGAATTTTTTTGCCTTGACCAGGTGACGGCGCAGGAGCTTTCGCGCTACCAACAAATCCGCATCAGGTCACGCCTGAACCCCACTATTCAGGGCCGCGCCCTGAACTTTGATGATGAGAACGATCCGACTCGCATAGCCGAGCGCGTGATCTGCGAAAATGCACCGCCAGGAGGAAGTTCCTGGCCACCACCAGGCGCGACGGCCAACGGTGCCCCACCACCACCACCCGGCTGCACGCCCTCTCGGGATCAGCCGAGAATCCTGGTCTCCTCGGGGGAGCGAGACGCGAACGACCTCCCGCTGTTCTCCACCCCGATGGACAACATCATCGCGAGCCGAGCCACGGTCGACAACATCATGGTGACTGGGGAAGGTGCCCTGCAGATCCAGTACGCCAAGGTTCTACTTGCCAAGGCCGTCGAACAACAAAATGCGGGCGCCGACTCACAGGGTTGCATGTACTCGCGTTCGTCAGGCAGCAGGGCGGCCTCAAGCGGCCTCCCAATGGTGGCAAACACCCTTAACTGCCCACCACCCGAGCGCCTGTAGCTCCAACATCGACCCGCACATGCGGCACTCTCCACCAACGACCCGCGACCGGCGAACAACTTCGTCGCCGCCAATGGACAGCCAGTCGATGTGCGCACCCACATCATCAACAACCAGAGCTGGCACGCACGCCAGCATGATGACTTGAGGCATACCCTCACCAATCGCCGCGACGGCGAACCAAGGGGGTCGCTGAGCCGAGTCGGACCCCAGTGCTTCGGACCAATGATCCGAGGCGAAAGATACCCGACGAACTTCAAGGCACCGAAGGAGATCGAGAAGTACGACCCCTCGTACGACCCGTCCGTGTGGCTGGACACGTACCTCATGGCGATGGGAATCGCCGGCCACGCCGACTTACCCACCGCTCCCTACCTCCCCTTGATGATGGAGGGAGCGTGCCGGCAATGGATCAACACCCTCCCCGCGGACAGCATCGACTCCTGGGAGGAAATGCGCGATGCCTTTGTCAGGCACTTCGAGGGCTCCTACACCCGCGCCACCACCATCGAGGACCTGGAGCGATGCGTCCAGGGACCCCGCGAGTCAACCCGCATCTGGGTCCAAAGGTGGCAAGGCCTATGGTACAACGCGGCCGGAATCCACCAGGACACCGAGATCCACTGCTTCAAGACCTCGTGCCGCTACGAGCCCCTGGTCGCCAAACTCAAGCGGGTGTACAAAACACTCGACAACATATCGGACCTCCTCGAGATCACCAAGCGGTACGCGGAGGAGGACCCAAACCAAGAAACCGACGACGAGTCAGGAGGGAATCGCCGCACGAGTGGCCACGACAACGGGAGACGACCCGAGCTACAATACGTCAACACTCGCCTCGCCAACAAGCTCCGAGGTGACGGGCGAGTCGACTTCGTCGCCAACGCCGGGTACGCCCCACGCGAGCCCAAAATCTTTCACCACGATGGAGGCCAACGCCGCAACGGCGGAAACTACAAGGCGAAGCCGAGGTTCGACCCCGCGGCCCTCCTTAACCAGCCATGTGTGTTCCACAGCAGGGAGGGGAAACCCGCCACGCACACGACCATCGACTGCCACTCCCCGAGGGAGATCTAGAAGGCACGGAGCGCAAGGAAGGCCCCGACAACCACCCGCCAAACTGCGGCAAATTCGGCAACGACGCTGGCTCGCTCCACACCTTCACCGGCTTCAACACAAAGCGCGAGAAGAAGGTCATCGCCCGCGCTGTTGCCGTCAACGCGGTGTCCCAGATCGACATCCCCTAGTACCTCAACTGGTCCGAGCAACCAATCACCTGGAGCCACGAGGACCACTTGCCATGGATCAAATATCCGGGCCGAGTCGCCTTGGTGGTCAAGCCCAAGGTGGGAGACTATTGGATCCCCAAGACACTGATGGACGGCGGAAGCTCCATCAACATTCTGTACCTGGACACATTCAGGCGACTGCGGCTCCCACAGTCGATGATCGAGATGACCTACACCACCTTCCACGGCATCGTCCCCGGTCGGAAGGCGTACCCGATCGGCAAGGTGACGCTGCCTGTCACCTTCGACACACCAGCGAACTTCCGCACCGAGCGGATCGTCTTCGAGCTAGTGCCGTTCCACAGCCCCTACCACTGCGTCCTGGGGCGTCAGGCATTCGCCAAATTCATGGCAGCGCCCCACTACACATATAACGCGATGAAGCTCCCCGGGACTTGCGGCATCATCACTGTCCATGGCGACCCCGACATGGCCGCATAGTGCGAGGCCAAAGGCGCCGAGCTCACCGACACTGTCATAGTGGCAGAAGCCAACCATGCAGAGGAGCTCACCAAGTACGCGAGCGGGGTCAACAATGACAACCCCACCATACTCAAGAAGCCCAATTCAGAGGGTGGCAGCTCCACCGCCTTTGAGGCAACGATGCACACTCGCACCGTCGAGCTGGTCCCAAGCGACTCCAGCCAGGCAGTGACGATTGGGACGGGCATGAGCCCAGCATAGGAAGGCACGCTCATCCAGTTCCTACGTGATAATCACGACATATTTGCTTGGAAGCCATCCGAAATGCCTGGTGTCCCGAGGGAACTCGCTGAGCACAAACTCAACAACGACCCCAAAGTGCGACCTGTCAAGCAGTCGCTGCGGCCCTTCAATGAAGAGCGCCGCCGAGCAATCGCCGAGGAGGTGTAGCGTCTACTCGATGCAGGCTTCATCCGGCCAATCAAATACTCCAAGTGGCTGGCAAACCCAGTCCTGGTCAAGAAGAAAAACGGGACCTGGAGAATGTGTATCGATTACACAAACCTCAACAGCGCCTGCCCGAAGGAGCAGTTCATCCTCCCGCGGATCGACCAAATCATCGATTCAACCGCGGGCTCGGAGTCGCTATGCTTCCTTGATGCCTACTCTGGGTACAACCAGATCAAAATGGTAGTCAAGAACGAGGAGAAGACGACATTCATCACGCCATTCGGAGCCTTCTGCTACACCGCCATGACCTTCGGCCTCAAGAACGCCGGGGCGACCTACCAGAGGTGTATGCAGGAGTGCCTTGAGAGCCAAATCGGCCGAACATCCACGTCTACATCGACGACGTGGTGGTAAAGTCCACTCGCCAGGGCGACCTACTCTCCGACCTGGCAGAAACCTTCGTCAACCTGCGGAGGTACAAAATAAAGCTAAACCCAGGAAAGTGCACCTTCGGTGTACCCACTGGTCAGATGCTGGGGTACGTCGTCTCCAAGCGCGGGATCAAGGCGAACCCCGCCAAGATCAACACGATCGCCCGGCTCGGTAGACCCGAGTGACTGTGCGACATCCAAAAGATGGCTGGGCGAGTCACGGCTCTTAGTCGCTTCATCCCCCGGCTAGGCGAGAAGGCGATGCCCCTCTACCACCTAATGCGCAAGAACCCCACTTTCCAGTAGGACAAGGAGGCAGACGATGCGCTCCACGCCCTCAAGGAGGCGTTACTTGCGGCACCACTACTCGCCGCCCCCGTTGAGAAGGAGCCCATGCTCATTTACGTCGCGGCCTCCGAGCGAGTCGTCAGTGTCGTCATGGTCGTTGAACGACCAGGGGAAGGCAAGGAGCGCCCGGTGCAGCGACCCGTATACTACATCAGCAAAGCCCTCACCGAGTCACGCCAGCGCTACCCGCAGTACCAAAAATTGGTATATGCGGTCTTCAGAGCCCAGCGGCGACTGCCGCACTACTTCCAGGAGCACCCAATAACGGTCATCTCCTCAGAACCGTTGTAGGATATCATCCGCAACCGCGAGGCAACCAGGCGAGTCGCCAAGTGGGCCGTCGAGATCGGAGTCCAGAACATCAGGTACGAGCCGCGCAAGGCGATCAAGTCGCAGTCTCTCGCAGATTTCCTCGCCGACTGGGAGGAGGCCCAACAGCCAGAGAAACTTCCATACCTCCATAACTGGAGCCTACACTTCGATGGCTCCAAGAACGCAGATGGTGCAGGGGCAGGGATCGTGCTCACATCTCCGAAGGGCGACAAGCTACGCTACATCCTATACCTCGACTTCACCCCTGCACCAACAACATGGCCGAGTACGAGGCGCTACTCCACGGCATGCGGGCAGCCAAGGAGATGAACATCAATCGCCTGTGCTGCTATGGCGACTCCGACCTCGTTGCCGGGCAAGTCGCTGGCACCTGCGACGCAGTTTGCCCCACCATGGCGGCATACCGCCAAGAAGTGGACCAGCTGGGAGGCCACTTCGCGGGCTACTCCATCGAGTGGATCGACAGGCGGAAGAACGAGGAGGCCGACGCACTCTCCCGCATCGGCTCGGCTTGACTATCACCACCTGCCGGCGTCTTCCTCGACACCATTACCAAGCCTTCTGTCTCTCCCCCGACGGAGATCGACATCGGAATTCCGCTGCAACCAGACGCAGCCATGGTCACATTGATCGCCGAGCCAAGCGACTGGACCGCGCCATACGTCGCTTACCTGGAGGGAGGCACCCTACCTACTGACGAGACGGAGGTCCCGATGATAGCACGCCGCTGCAAATCCTTCGTCATCATCAACGGCGAGCTCCACAAGCGCAGCGTAACCGGCGTGTTCCAACGCTGCATCCAACCCGCAGAAGGACGCAAGATCCTCTAGGACATCCACGCTGGCGACTGCGGCCACCATGCTGGCGCCCAATCCCTAGCCACCAAGGCCATGTGACATGGCTTCTACTGGCTCACCGCACACGCCGACGCGGTCGACATCGTCCAACGCTGCGTTGGGTGCCAGAAGTACGCCAATCAAACCCACGTGCCGAGCTCGGCGCTCAAGACCATCCCCATCACCTGGCCATTCGTCGTATGGGGCATGGACATGGTAGGCCCCTTCAAGAAGGAACCCTCTGGCTTCACCCACCTCCTAGTCGCGGTCGACAAATTCACAAAGTGGGTGGAGGCCAAGCCAGTCCGCAAGTGCGACGGAAGACCGCTACAAAGTTCTTACGCGAGCTCATCTATCGCTATGGGTTCCCGAACAGCATCATCACGGACAACGGCACCAATGTCGCCAAAGGAGCCATGGCCGAATTCTGCGAGGAGCACAACATACGACTCGACCTTGCCTCAGTCGCCCACCCGGAGTCCAACGGCCAGGTGTAACACGCCAACCAGAGCATCCTCCACGGCATGAAGCCGCGACTACAAGTTCCACTTGAACGAACTCCTGGGTGCTGGGTCTAAGAGCTCCCCTCCATCATCTGGGGCATCCGCACCTCCATCAACAGGTCGACGGGGTTCACCCCTTTCTTCATGGTGTACGACGCTGAGGCTGTCATGGCAACCGACCTCGAGCAAGACTCGCCTCGGATGGTCAACTACTCGGAGGCTGACAACGAGCTCGCACGCCAAGACGGACTCGACCAGCTCGACGAAGCACGCGACCTAGCTCGCTCCCACACCGCCATTACCAGCAAGGGCTCCGCCGCTACCATAGCAGGCGAGTACGGACCCGCACCTTCCAGGAAGGCGACCTGGTACTGCGTCTGATCCAGGACAAGAAGGTCATGCACAAACTCTCCCCCCTTGGGAGGGACCATTCGCCATCGGCGAGTCCTGGGCAACGATGCCTACTACCTCGTCGACGTCCGAGGCAATGGAAAACTCGACGTCAAGCGGCCGTGGAATGTAAACCTCCTATGGAAGTTCTACTCCTAGACTTCCAGACATATACCTCCTACCCGCTATGAAATAAAGAAGATCGATTCGCACAACGTGTGTCCACTCTCCGTACCTTGTGCTACTCGCACTCGTAATAACAGCGCTATGCTACTCGCAGAAGTCAACCTTTGGTGACGCGACCGGCACGGCCAAGTAGTGCGATACGAGGGCACTGAAAAACTTCAGGCCTCGTACCGTCCATGAAAAAAGCCAACCCGGAGCCCCATTGGAGTCGCCTCGCTCGCCTGGCTTCCTGAGCCAAGACAACTGCATTCGCTTCCCACAGCAACCCAGTCCCCCACATCCTCGGCGCAGCGACTCGAACGACAAAGTACCACGCTCGGGGACTAACGCCAGTCCAAACAGGAGAGGCTAGGGAAAACGCCAAGTATGAGAGCGCGCCCTGGACTCGCCACACGACTGGTCCTACGGATCAGGTGGAGTGACGCGCCTAACACAACGCGCCTTGTCCTCACCTACCTCGGGCATGCGACTAGAACAACCAAGTACCACGCTTGGGGACTCGGCGACCCGACCCTGTTCGTGCTCGGGAAAACGGCTAAGTACAGAGCACCCCTTGGAGTCGCCATGCGACTAGCTTTCCGAGCCATGGCGAGTCGACAATAACTTACTAACAGTCCAAACAACACATAAACACGAGGTTAACCCCATAAAAGGGCGGACACGCTCGGGGACTCGCACAACCAACAACCAAACCGAACAAACAATGACAAAAGAACCCTTGCATTCCTTCAAAGCAGCAAAATTTGTTCGCTTACAAGGATAATTACATACTTATCCTAAACTAACGCTGATCGGCAAGCTATTCTATTCCACAGGCTTCGACGAGGAGGCGCCACCACCCTTGCGACAGCGGATAAAGGGAACCCACAGATTCGATGGGTACGTCGTGAGCTCACCCGCCATGGCCGCACGGAACGGCTGCTCCACCTTGAAGTCGCGGTGCGCCGGCTTGGGGTCGTTCGGGGCAACGACCGTTTCCTGGTAAGGAATGAGGCCGACCATCGCCCACACCCGGTCGGCGAACACCGCAGCCCGCTCCGTCAGCATCAGCACCTCGGCGATTTCGACTGCGCCCGTCGAAGAAGGGTACCCTCTCGTGACGTCGTCGAGGTCGAGGTCGTCAGGAAAATGCGCGAGCCCAAGGCTCGGCGCAGTCGCCGCTCCACGACGGAAGGCCGACCGCATCATGAACTCCACAACCGCCGGGGCCTTCTCCAGATAGCGCCAAACCTCGACGAGGTCATTGGGGATCACCTCCGTGGACGAGATTTCTTGAAGATACGCCCGGATGCAGGTCGCTGACAACGCGGCAGAATCAACCAGAGTGGTGACGCATTGCCGCGCGTCGTACGACTGCGCTTCTTCGGCATTATCAGTAATCAGGCCTGCAACACACAAGTAAATAGTAAGGGAAGTTTCAGCAAAACAATGCAACTCGCACGCTCGGGACTCGCAGAAGGAAAACTCACCAATCAACGGGCGACAACGCTCCATGACGAAATCTTGAAGTCGAGAGAGGTCATCCAGCAGCCTGGCGACGAGCGCGTCTGACACCTTCCGCTCCTCAGCAGCAGAAGCAACAGTTGCCTTGGCACGCCCATCCGCCGAGCTCGCCTCCGCCTTTACCTCCTTGAGTTCACGCTCCAGGTCGGCGATTCGCTTCTCCGCGATGCTCAGGGACGAATATGCAGCCGTCAACTCACTCACCGGAACGAGGCCCTAACGAGCCTTCTCCACCGCGGCCGCGCTATCCTCTGCATCAACAATACAACGATTACAAATGTAACAAGTTTATAACCAGCGCCAAGCATGACGAATACTCACCCGCATTCGTTCGAAGCTGCTTGTTCGTGTCATGAACAGCGAGGAGCTCCTTCTCCACATGATGCTTGGCAGCAAGCCGCTCTGCCGACTCGCGCTGCAGGCCCTGCGCAACAGTGGAAGCGTCAGCAACAAAAATTCCTAAGCGCCTAGCCGCTGAAATTCAGCGACTAGCCACTCGGGGACTAGATGACAAAAAATTCCTAAGCGCCTGGCCGCTGAAATTCAGCGACGAGCCACTTGGGGACTGGATGGCGAAAAACAATAAGAATCTGACCACTGAAATTCAGTGGCCCGATCCTCGGGGACTGGACATACCTGGATGGCGGCACCTAGCATGCCGTGAAGTTCCATTGCGTCCACAGACGAGAGCACGAATGGAGTATGCCCGCGATGCTGTTCGACCTCCGTACCGGCGGTCCCAGGAAATTGGCTCGATAGCACCGAGGCACTCGCCGCGGAGGCCCTCGCTACAAAGCGAGGGAACGTTGCCACTGCGGCTCCTGCACCACTCGAAGGTGGGCCTGTCGCCTCAACCGAGGCCGTGGGCTCTGCCCGCTGCGACTCCGCATTTTCCATTGCCCTCGGGGCTACGTCCACCGCAATCGGAGCTTCGCTCGGGGCGAACGCCGGCTCATCCGAGATTGTGACGACCTCGTCTCCTTTTGCTCTCTTGGCGCCTTCAGCGGGCGCCTCAACCTCGTCGCCCTTCCTCTTCTTTGAGGGGTCAACCGGTGCCTCCGTGGCACCCGATGGAACCTTGGCCACCGAAGGGTGACCTATCTTCTTCACTCCAGTCCTACGCAACAACTCCGTCAGTAAACCCGCCAGTCGAACATACATCAAGCAGACAAATGAAAGGATTGAGGAACACTCACTTGGTGACTGGGATAAATCGTAGGCCAGTACGGATACTGGCCGGCTTCTCCAGCTCTGGCCCTAGTTTCCGACTGAGGCCCGTCTCAAACAAGCTCTGCACCCAAGACACCGATGGCTTCTTTGAGGAAGAGGCCGCGATAGGAGGTTCAGTGGCAATTGCCGCGGGAGCTCCTCTCAGCGGCGAGGCCCCTGCGGCCGGAGTGGCCACCAGCCTGATAACTGGGACGAACAGTGGCGGTAGAGATGCCAATGGAACCTCGTCTTCCGTGATGGTCACACCAGTCGCCGCCGTCGCATGCGCCGCTGCATCGGCTTTAGCCTCCTCGGCTGCGCTGGTAGCATCGGAGCTACTCGCGGACCGAGGCGGAGACATCGGCTTAACCGGCTTCTTCTTCTTCGGTGGCGGTGGTTTCTTCTTCAATGGTGTAGCTTCACGCTACGAGGTGTGCTCGGGGAGCTCGTCGTCATCGTTGTCGTGGGCCTCGAGGCTCTTGCTAGTCTCGAGCTCGCGTTGATGTTGCCCACGGGTCTTGCGAACCGTGGGTGCACCGACCTCCACGAATTCATTGCCATTGTCGCCATCATCATCATCACCGCCCCCGTCACTTCTGTCGTCACCCTTATCAGGCAAAGACTCGCTCTCGTCTTCAGCGGACAAGTTCGAGTTCTCGTCATCTGCGGGTGGAAGCCAACCTTCCACCACTTGGAATAGCTGCAACAACCAAGCAAAATTAGCACGACCGCGAATGCAAAACTGCGACTGCGAGTGCATGGGAAATAAAAGAACTCACCGTTGGGGCTTGGCGCTTCGTGGTGTAAGGTGCGACACCGGCCTTTGCATCAAGATACACCGCCAGGGTGATCTTCTTCAGGGCCAAGGTGTAGTCGTTGAGTCTCCACTCGGCGTGGCAGGACTTCGTCGGGTCGTCCTTGCCTGTGTACTCATACATATAGTGGGCGCGGCTGGCCAGAGGCACGAGTCGTCGCTCGAGCCAGCAATTGTAAAGGTTGATGGTTTGGAGGCCCTTCTTCTTCAGGTTGCGGATGGTCTGCAACATCACGTCGACGACCATCCGCTGATCCAGCCGAATCTTGGTGACCTGGAGCCGACACGGCCCAGGCCGGTCGGCGGAGTATGTCGGAAGATCCACCTCGTCGCCTGGCGGCGACTCGGTCACATAGAACCAGCTCTTCTTCCATTCATTAGCTGCTTTAGCAGGCAGCATCAGATCAAAGAAGGACGCCTTCGACTTTAGTTGAAATGTCAGGCCGCCCGCGGACAACATCGGGCTGCCTGCCTCTTCACGGCTGATCCTCCCATGGAACAAATCTTGCCATAGGGGGAAGTATGGCCGACAGCCCAGGTAGCACTCGCAGAACGCCACGAAGATGGCGAGCTGCTCGATGCTGTGCGGCCCTAGGTCCAACGGTTGGATGTCGTAGTAGGCGCAGAAGCGGCGGAAGAAGAGGGAGGTGGGGAATCCGAGCCCCCTCTCCATATGGCTGGTGAAGCAGACAAATTCCCCCTCGCGCGGATTTGGGATCACCTCTCCGGCCGTGGGGATGCGTCATCTCCCGACGCGGAGGATCCCTGCCTCCTTAAACGACTTCAGCAACACCTTCGTGCACTTGAATCTGCCCCATGGTTCTGCTGGAGGGGCCATCGATTGAGGGATCTGGGGCTATGAGTCGCTCTGGGTCGCTCTGGTCGCTGCGCGGAATGGAGAATTGAGAATGCACGAGATCGGAGGAAGTGAGGGAAGTGTCTTCCCCTCGCCCGTCACTCTCCTTGTATAGCGGTTGTTACCCGCCATTATCGGGGAGCCGTTACCATGCGGTAATCACGCCGATATTACTGTTGGATTACCCAACGACTAGTTTGACCAGCGCTGTCGGTCCAACTTCATCCACTCGACTCGCTGTCTTCAGCGACTCGACGACTCGCCGACCTGATCACTATAACAGTGACTTAACTACTCGCCGACGTATTCTCCAAGCTGCGATCTGACTAGTTGCCATTATTGCGACTAAAATGACTAGTTCTTTCCTTTGTTCAGGAGTTCACCGCCGATTCGACTAGGCGTCCGAATTGGACCCGCATACTCCGACTGCCAACGAACACCTACGACGAATCAACGACGGCCTTGGAGACTACTGATGGGGATATGCCGACCGGGTATACCCAGCATGACGTTTCCTATTGGCCCAAGCTGCCAGCGAGTGGGCCTACAGGACGGCGACTGGATCGAGACTTGGCAAGGACCCAGGCGACTGGAAGCTGGAGGCCCAGAATCATAGCTAGGCCCAGTTGGATTAGGTCAACAACCCTCCAAATCCTTAACTAATTCGGTTGTAGATCTGTAAACCCTAGCGAGGTGAGCCTATATAAACCTCCCTAGGGTACGCATAGAGGACACGTTCCATCATACACCCCAGCGACTCGCCGCCTAGTCATCGAGCTTGCCCTTGTACTCTCTCAATAATACAATCTAGCAGGAGTAGGTCTTTACCCTCCGGGGGGCCGAACCTGGGTAAAACCTTGTGTCTCCGCCCTCATCTCGCACCGCAGATGGCTAGCCGCCCTTGCCCTTCGTTCTACTACTCGCTGCGGATTGCAGCATCTGCCGTGGCCATTCCCATAACATCTACGATTCGAGAAATTACTTGGGGGCTACTCCTATCAGGAGCGCTAGCTGCGCACCCGAGGCATGATTAAGGTACTACACCAATGATTGATTCTTCGAGTCCTACGTCGAGTCTACGACTCCACTACGGACTCGGGGGCTACTCACATAGGGAGGATTGATTCAAGCACCCAAAAAATTGTGTCCCACAGACCTGAAGCTAAAAACGACTGAAATAAAGTCTCTGCTCGAGTCTACGACTCGAACAGACACTCGGGACTACTCCCATAGGGAGTGCTGGTCTCGCATCCTATGAATTCTTCAACTGCGATCTTTCAGATCGAAATGCAAAAACTTTTTGGAAACTTTGCCCCAACCAACACTAAGTGAGTAACATCCTTTGGCCACCCGAAACACCTCTGTGGTGATAAAGTTTCGGATGTTGTATCTGTGACGCAAAGATAAGACCTATAGATACCATCTGATGGCCTGGTAACGCACCCGACTGCGCTCTACTAGTAAAAATCCGTGCCAACAGGAGCGATGAAAATACCGACGGACGCGTTGGGTACATTATTCAAAAACTACTGGGATTCGAATCCTGTAAGACCTCAACGACTTGAGTCGAATTGCGCCAGCATCCGTTCTAGTTTCGAGTCTACGGACTTAAATCTGAAGAAGATCGTGTTGTTTTGTCCTAAGACAGTTAACTGGCCCTGGTCCGTCAGGAGAGTCAGGAACACGCATCAACAATCCTTATGAACTAAAGTCATTTTTCTTTCTCTTATGAACAGAAACAGCTGTACCCGAAAGATTGAAGAGTCCTCAGCCGAATCTACGATTCGACTGAACACTCGGGGGCTACTGACATGGTTATACCCTACGGGTACACGACATTGTCATACCTGGTCCAGCCCAAGGAAGGCCCACAAGAATATACGCGGCCTGTGGAGATTTTCGGGTGGCCCAAGCCTATGACATCTTCGGATCCTTGGAGAGCAAGACTAGAATAGATAGAATATTCAAAGGGGCAAACCCTCAACTTGTAACTGACTCGATCTATGCCTGAGACCTGCCTATCTCTATATAAAGTCTAGGAGGACACGACGAGGAGGACATCTTTTTCACCGCATACACACCTCCACGCCAGATCGCATCTGCGCACCCCTGTAACCTTCGGTTCCACCGTAATCAAGAGCAGACAAGCAGGAGTAGGGGTTTCCATCCGGGGGCCTGAACCTGGGTAAATCTCGTGTCCCCTGGTTTCTTGTATGTTAACCATTCCGCGATCTCCAGCACCCCCATCTTCTCTAAAACCCAAGCTCATAACAATGGGCATTGACGAGATCAAACCTCGTCAGCGCTAACACTCGAACTCAAGACCTCGTGGGTAGGACATGTATCAACAGCAGCCAACCATCTGGGTAATGACTCGGTTCACGATGGTAATATTTTTGATTTGGTGGGAAAAACTGGGATGGCAAATTTCAAGCAAGTTGATGTTTGTGCAAAACTAGCAAGAAATTATCTCGGCTACTGCATGCCTATTTTCCTTTTTTCTAGATGGATGTTAGTTTCCATATTTTAAGAAATCTATTAGTGAATTGATAGGAAGATGATGCTATCCTGATCAGATTTTCTAATGTCTCATCACCTAAGATATAATTAAGTGATTCTTTTAAATTTCAGGTTTGGATTTTTCGCCCATGGATAGTAAATCCTGAATTCATCGTGTTTGTTGTTTCTACGGCTTTGCAGTTTGCAGCTATGGATGTCCTTTTGCAGTTTGCTAGACATGAAATGTCATGTATCGTCAGGTTACAACAAAACTAAGCTTGTGGCTATGATCGGCTGTGTTTTGTCCCATGTAAGGCATTTATATGCTGAAGATCAATATATAGCATTTTCCAATTGATATCCGGTAGTTATAATGCTTGCTTGGGGAACATGTAGCTCTGTATTTTTTTTAAGAAAAAGAAAGAAAGCACCTGATATGATAGTTATGTAACAAAATTAGAAATGGGATCTTATCACGCTTTCACATGGGAATGTTCCTTACCATTCAACATTTCAGCTTCCCTGGGTATCTTTCTAGCTAAAGTTTTCTGATTTATATTCCCATATGTGTTTATCACACTTCCACTATGAATTTCTTCTACATTTCCTTCTGAATATCCATAGCTTGCATATTCTCCTCTTCACCAACTACAGGAAAAAAATTATGCTTATTTTTAGCTACAACTGAAGCAACAATATTGACTGAACTTACTATAAAATTGTATCAGAAAATCTGACTAGCGACAGTTGGTACAACTTCAGAATTGAAGGTACCGGTTGCAGGTTTAATATCACATTTTACTGTCCCATTTGATCGAGGTGAAGCGGTTTGAGCTTCTGTTCCATTGGCAGACATTGGTATATCAATCATTGTGTCACTTCCCAGCCCAGACAAGTCATAAATGGATATTGTGCAATGCGAATATAGAGGGCCAGAGAGCTCTCGCATCTAGGCACAAGGAGTATTTTTTTGCTTGCTTGACTGCCAAAGGTAATTTGTGTTATGTTTTTTACTACATATTGCAATGTAGGTAAAGTTATTTCGAGAATTGAGCTTTATTATGTCATATGATTATGGATTTCGTTCGAACATGATTCATCATTGAGCCTTTGATACATTTTACGACACCCTATTGTCAATTGTCAATAGTGCGTTGCATTTTTATGCTCTCTTGAATGATTTAAAAGTAGCCATGTTTGATATCGTAACGAATGAATTCTCAACTACAAGTACGTCATATAGTCTTGCTTTTCTATATCATTGAGCCTTTGCTATACAAGTCCATCATGTTAGCAGGCAAATTGTAGTTTGCATGTAGCTCCTTCAGTTCATACCTAAAATGTCCAATAAATCAACCTTTGCTCTACAAACTACAAATTTTTAAGTTATTTCTTCAGCATTCATTAGGAAAATTTCCTCTCTCGCTGTTTCAAACTATGACAATCTAGAGGAAACTCAGTGCATCATTGGGTAATTTGAAGATTCATGTCCTATAGTGGATCTTGATTTTACTCAGTCCAGTGTCATACTATAGTTTCTGCATCCCCTTTTATGTATGGTTGCTTTGGGTAACCAGAAGTTCAAAACTGAAGTACAAAAGAACCACTGCCACCGCGGGTCTTCTAATTAAAGAGCTTGATAGGTAACACTAGTGCAGCCCCCCCCCCCTTTAACTCCGGTTGGGAGGGCCCTCTAACAGCGGTTCCCCAACCGCTGTTGAGGGTTCGGTGTTAGAGGGGGGGCCCTTTAACACCGGTTCTTATACGAACCGGTGTTAAAGGGTGGCGCACGTGGGGCTGCCACAGGCCTCAGCCCCCCCCCTTTAACACCGGTTCGTATCTGCAACCGGTGTTAAAGGTTCTTCTGCCGCGGCAGAGATTTAGGCCGTTTTCCTGCCGCGGCAGAGTTCTGCCGCGGCAGGAAAACGGCCTAAATCTCTGCCGCGGCAGACTTCTGCCTCTGCCCCGTTCTGGGCGTATTTCTGCGGGAGGGGGGGGGGAGCGAGGGGGAATCGATCGGGAGCGGTATACACATAAATCGTCATCGGTACATACGAGTACATGAATAATTAAGCAACTATTATTATACACAAACATCGTCATCGGCACATACATCGTCATCGGCACATACATCGTCATCGTTCATTTTGGTGGATATCTAAAGAGTTCTCCGCCAGGCGTGACGACCTCATCAAGTATGAACCCCGCCAATTCCTCTTGAATGGCTCGTATGCGTTCAAATGGTAGGAGTTGGTCCCGCATCCGTTCGATCTGAATATATATGAAGAATGGGCCGTCAATATATATATATAAGAATAAAACTCAACACAATTGATGGTAATAAAATAATGTTGTGGACTTTGTTTACTTACTCTAAGTTGTTCTAGTGCGGCTTGGCCCGTCGCACATATCGTGTTGCGAATGAATTCGCAAACATACTACCCACATAAGTTATTGCCGTGTCCCTGATGCGCGCACTTTACGAGAATAGAGAGTTCAATCAAAATAATAATCAATAAAGCATGATATAATGGAATTGGAAGCTAGCTAGTATTACTTACATTTTGGTCTACAAATTTTAGTTCTTCTGACCATTCACCCACGGCCCTGCCCGTGAACCTTTTCCAAACCCTGTCCGACAAAGAAAATGGATAAAGGAGTAATTAATTACTTATTGTCATGAAAGTTGCCGATCTAGTGCGATAATATGATTGAAATTACCTCTGGAGCATCTCTCTAAAGTTTGCCCATATCTCTTTTTCTTTTCGTAACGAGTCCATGACAAGGACTTTTACTGAGTCGGGTTGAATGACTAGCAGAATAAAGTGGAACCTACGCACGCATAACTCATCATCAGTTACACTTAACATCAAGTAAGCTGAAATAGAATGTGTACAAGAGAGAGGGTAACAGTACTCACGAGAAGTTGTAAGGCAATAGTATTTCCCTTTTGGTTTGTTGTCTTAGTAAAGACGTTAGCAAGTAATCTTCTGTTTGCCCAGGTTTGGTTTCTACCACTTCTTCATGAACTCTATTTGGGTCAACGAACCCAATGTCAAAAGGGCCTCCTTTCCTGCATTCCATAACCTTTTTCCTGCATAATAGTATATACATATATGGTGAGCATATATATATACATGCAATTAATAAAGTGAATGCGATGAGATATAAATTATAGAAATAGTACTTACACACAATAAAGGCTGATGGCAGCTTTGTCGAGTTCCTTCTGATTGAATAGAAAATGCAAGTCTTGAATGTTGAAGTCAATCGCGTCATCTCCGCAGAAGAAAATATCATCTCTTATATGCGCCGTGATCCATTCTACCTTTCTCGTCTTGCAGAAATGAAGGTACCACTTGTGCAATTTTCGCATCTTTGTTGGTAGAGTCTTGAGCTCCTCTTTCTTGACGAGATTCTTCCCATACTTCCATGGCTGTATGGGGTTGGCATCGCATTTGGGCAAGTTGTCTCCCATGACGTTCAAGTATGCAATGTAAGTCATCCTCATCTCATTGGCCTTTCTTTGTAGCTCTGCCTCGTAATCATTTACAGGAGGAGCGTCTCGTGTGTCGAACATTTGGAGCGGGGCACATGATTGGTTTTCCTGCTCTTCGACATGGGAACTGTTTTCTGGGGTGCCTCACGACTGCTACTTTCACTCCCTACGGCGCCTTGCATCCGCCTTCAAAATCTGGCGCTCGTTGTCCGGCACAAGTGGGGTTTCAGGTTTCAAAAGATTATTGTAAAACTTCTCCACCACCGCCGGATCTATTTTCTCCTTTGGCTCGGCCCGTCTAGGTGCAAAGAATTTCTTGACCTGTTCTTCCGAGATCCTATTGGTCTCCTCGTCGCTGCGATTCCACGGTAAAACCGGCAATGGCTTGGCGGAAGGCTGCGGGACGTAGTTTTTTGAACTCTTTGGCGTACGGTTTCCTGCGGATTTCTTTGTGGCAGTGCTACTGATTCTCCTCGTGGCAGTGCTCTTCCGCTTACGCTGAGGAGATGGCTGAAGCACCGGAGATGGCTGACGGGCCGGAGATGGCTGCCGCGCAGGAGATGGCTGACGGGCCGGAGATGGCTGCCGCGCAGGAGATGGCTGACGGGCCGGAGATGGCTGCCGCGCCGGAGATGGCTGCCGCGCAGGAGATAGCTGAAGCGGCTCAGACTGCTGACGCTGCGGAGACGGCGGGGGTGCCAGTGACCTCCAATTTGGAAGCACAATGTGTTCCTTCTTCCAAAGAATGGTTGTTTTCACTGCAAATTTGAGTTGAGTTTCCCCTTCACCTGTAGCATGGTCAAGCTGTGCTTCCTCATATTCCTTCACAACCTCATCCACCCCGACAATAGCATAGCCATCTGGAATCGGTCGGCAGTGGTAAGTTCCACCAGCTACAGGAGGTAAGGCATAGCCGACAGTCACCTTAATGGATAAGCCCATTAATCTCACATGCAGCTCAGCGTGTTCGCTCTCCGTGATCTCATCCACGGGGTATCGAGGACCCGTCATTTCAAGCGTGGGCTGCACGTTCTCCGTGGAAGCCACACTGCTTTTCCGCGCAGAGTCTGGGCCGCGGGCAGCTTCCAAAGCAGGCTCTTCGTGCCGCTGAGATAGGCCGGTAGCTTGATGGCTCTGTTGTGCATTCACTTGCGCCTGCAGCGCCGCAAGTGCATGTTCTATCTGTGTCATCCGCTCTGTACGCTCTTTTTCTTTTCTGCCGCGCCATCTGTAAGAGTCGCTCCAGTCGGCAAACCCATCCTTCCACGTCATACCCCCTGTGCCTCGTGCATGTCCAGGGTGTTCTTTTTTACCGATGGCGCGTGTGAGCTGGTCATTCTCTCTGTCGGGATGGAAGGTCCTGGCGGATGTTTCCTCGTATGCCGTGATGAGTTCAGTGACGGGTTTGGCAAGGATGGTTGGGAAGATACACAATCCTGTTTCTGGGTCCAACCTTGCCACGATTCCGTAGAACCAAGTCTTTGCACGTAGGTCCCACCCATCTGTCTGGGGTGTGATCCCTCTCTCGCGCAGGGCCTTCTCAGCTTCCTCCCACTTAGGCCTCTGAGATATGTAGCCACCTGACCCCGTCCTCTGGTAATATTCCTTCTTCAGGGCATTAAGCGTATTGGTTTCTGACCTCTTTTTAGCTATAGCACTTTTTTTATATGTCTCAAATTCGGGCCAGTGAGGTCTTATCTTCGCATAATATGCGTCTTCGAAATTTGGAGTCTCGCCAGATTTGACAAATTTGTTCAATTTTGTCTTCCAGTTGCGGAAAGCGTCAACCATCTTCTTTAGAGTCCACTCTTTGACCTTTTCCTTTATAACCGGGTTGTTTTCATCCCCCTCTGGCGGAAGGGTGAAATTTACCAACAACGAATTCCAAAGCGTTTCTTTGGATCTGTCATCGACAAAGGTACCGTCGCCCTTCTTTGGCTTATTCCAATTTTCAATTGTGATTGGGATTTGGTCCCTAACAAGAACTCCAGCCTAACGTACAAATTTGTCTGCAGCCTTCTTGGGCTCCATCGGCCTGCCATCAACACGGACTGCTTCGATCGTGAACTTTGCACAATCTTTCAACCGCTGGCTCGCGCCTCGCTTGCTCTTTTTCGTAGAAGAAGATGGTTGCTGGCTGGTCGATCCAGAGGGCTAAAAGAAGAAAGAAGCGTTAATTAATACATGTAGAAGAAGATTGTTTGTGGAAGTCAGCAGAGGCTTAATCAATGCCTATACCTCGCCGGACTTTGTAACCATTAAATTGCGTTCACCGGAGTCTTCATCTTCTCCATGACTAGTACTTGAGCTGTCGTCATCATGTCCCTCCAAGTTCAGATATTGTGAGGTGTCCTCATCAATAATGTTCTCCATTATTTCTTCTTATTCAAGGTTTCTACTAAGTGGATCCATAGTTTCTAAAGCAATAATATTATCTAGAGTAAGAGTGTAAACATTCAAGTGGACTTGGATTCATAGACAAATATACATATTATTCATACAAAAATACACAAATGAAATTAAAACCCTAAGGATGCTTGATCATTTTAAACGAGTTCCGAGGGGTCCAAACCCTAATTCAGAGAAATCCCGGATGCATATGAGAGGGGCTAGCTACAGTGGCTGACCGGAGGCTGGCGGCGTTGGAGAGCGACCTAGGGAGCGCGAGGTAGCGTGATGCGGCCTACCTAAAACGGGCGTTGTTCGAAAGAGGAGGCCGAGGCAAACATTATAGCGACGGAAAACAACTTGGCAGAACAGATACAATGTGGAGGGGATGTCCCCAAGATAGGCCCCAGACCGAGGGGGGATGCCACATCGGAGCTCGCACCCCACCTAGGACGCATCGCGAGCTCGCACCCCATGGCCACCACCGGAGCTTGCACCCCACCTAGGCCGCCCCCACAGCCGAGAGGGGAGGCTGTCCCCGTACCGCGCCTAGGCCCTGGGCCTCCCCGACGAATCCGCCTCCCTGACCCATCCCCTCCACTTCCCTGTCATTGGCCCCAATCCGTGGACGCGCTCGCGTAGCCGCTCCTGCCCGCCACACCCGATGACGCGAGCTACCACATCAAAGCTGTCCTCGTGTCCGATTTGATCCTAGCTACTACTAATAAGTACAATGGTTTGAAATCATACTTTCTACAAAGCTTGTTCGATTTCATCTTGGTACATCTGTTCGGAGGGGTTCGATTTCATCTTGGTACATCTGTTCGGAGGGGTTCGATTTCATCTTGGTACATCTGTTCGGAGGGCCCCAATCCGTGGACGCGCTCGCGAGAGAGCTCGCGTGGGGAGGCCGGCTCCGGCGAGGAACTGCTCGGGGGCGAGCACGGGGAGGCACGGGCGAGCACGGGGGCGAGCACGGGGAGGCAACGGGCGAGCACAGCGACGACGGGCAGCTGCAACGGTGGATAGAGGCGGCCGGCGACGTGGCACAGCGCAGCCTGCAAAGGGGGGCGCCGACGACGAAACAGAGAAGGGGAGGAAACAGAGGGGACGACCAGGCGCGGTCCACTAGCTCACCACGGCGTCGGGGTTCTTGTAGGCGCCGGCGTCGTCGTCGGCTTCGGTGGCGCGCGCGCGGTGGCGGTGGCGGTCGTCGGCTTCGGTGGCGCGCACGCGGTGGCGAGGGCGGCGACGGCGAGGGGTTCGGGGCTCTGGGCGGTGGCGCGATCTGGCTCTGGGGGGAAGAAAGGAGCGAAGGGGATGGCGCATTTAATACCCCCCCCTTTAACACCGGTTCGGGGCTGGAACCAGTGTTAAAGGGGGGGGGAATTCGTTTCGCGCGCGTATTTATTACCACCCTCCCTTTAACACCGGTTCCAGCCCCGAACCGGTGTTAAAGGGGGGGAGGGTGGTGCGCGCGGGAAACGAAATAAATGCCCCCCCTTTAACACCGGTTCCTGTCTGGAACCGATGTTAAAGGGGGGGCATTTATTTCATGCATTAAAGGGGCTTTTTTAATTCAAAAAATATGATATGAATTTAGAAAATTCATATCTTTTTCATTTCAACTCAGAAAAATATGAATAATATATCATAATTTTCAGAAAAATAATATCTATCCATTCATGTAAATCATTTTATATTTACTTTACATGAAATTTTTTAAAATAATTAAAACACTTACATATAAATTTTGATTATTCAATTCAAACAAAAATAAATTGTTAAATCCTAAAACTTTGAACATAAGAAATATTAAGCATCTAAAAAATGATTTTTATTAGATCAAATCATATTTTAATGCCGCATCTTTTGTATTAACATTTTTGAATTGATTGGATATTTAAATGTTGCATCTTTTGTATACACTTGAATCTCACCAAGCCTCGCTCAACTTGCATTGTTTTTTGATAAAATAGCATATTGTGAACCTAAAAATGATTTTTGTAAAAAATCATGAGCATTTGGTGGTTGCTTCACAAAACCGTCCGTTTTTTATGCTCGGAAAATGGAAAATGCCTTTTTGGTGCGATAAAAAGGAAAACTTCCTCTTGCAACATTGTTTGCCATGCCATGATGCACATGTATGCACAATATGGCCATATTATCACAAACTATGCCTTGATTCTAGCCATAACATTGGTCATTTGACCCGAAAGCCAAGAAACCTCGAATGAGATAGGTCATTTTGAGACAGTTACATAAAGCCGAACTGGAACTGAAAATTAAGATACATAAAAGAACTGAAAATTAAGATACATGGCCAACCGGGACAAAACACGAGTCAGCACTAATAATAGGGGTGAGTGTCGACATTATGTCGTGCGGCGTGTACCTTGTCCCGGATGGTGTCACCAACCGGGACTAAAGATGAACCTTTAGTCCCGGTTGGAGACACCAACCGGGACAAAACACGAGTCAGCACTAATAATAGGGGTGAGTGTCGACATTATGTCGTGCGGCGTGTACCTTGTCCCGGATGGTGTCACCAACCGGGACTAAAGATGAACCTTTAGTCCCGGTTGGAGACACCAACCGGGACTAAAGATGAACCTTTAGTCCCGGTTGTAGACACCATCCGGCACAAAACACGAGTCAACACTAATAATAGGGGTGAGTGTCGACATTATTTCGTAAGTGTCAACACTATGTCGAGCTGCTTGTACTATAAATAGGCATCCTTGTGAGTCCAGTCCTCCAGCCAGTTTGAGGCAGGGACACCACTACGGCCAGTTTCAGGGAGATGCCGACGGAGCCCAGTCCTCCGGCATCTCCGAGAAACTGGTCATAGAGGCACTCCCTAATATGTGAAATTAGTTAGCTCCCAGGTATATTGATCTAGTTAGAGAAGTTACAAAGCTGCAAGATGGTTTTCGAGAGCAGGGACACCACTACGGCCAGTTTCAGGGAGATGCCGACGAAGCCTAGTCCTCCGGCATCTCCAAGAAACTGGTCATAGAGGCACTCCCTAATATGTGACCGCGCGCGTTTGGAGATCAGATCTTAATGGTAAGTACGAATCGGGACAACTTCTTCTCATAGTCCCGGTCCATCCACAAAACATGACTAACACTCAAGACATGTATTAATATTAAAAACATGAACTAGAGTTACATAATATGAGCATGAACTTCTTGGCATATGTCCTTCCTTATGATCGCTTCAGACGTAACCATGGAGCATCTTCTTTACTTAACGGAATGCTTGGGTCAGTTTTCACTGTGAAGGGCGGAATTTCATCAAACTTATTATAATCTTCTGACATGTCTGTCTTGTCCTCGATTCCCACGATGTTTCTTTTCCCTGAAAGAACTATGTGACGCTTTGGCTCATCATATGATGTATTCGTTTGCATATTTTTTCTTTTTTTGGTCTGGAGGACATGTCCTTCACATAGAAAACCTGAGCCACATCATTGGCTAGGACGAATGGTTCGTCTAAGTTCTTCATAAGACTGTTGAGATCCACCGTTGTCATTCCGTACTTCTTGTCTACCTCAACCCCTCCTCCTGTTAGCTTGACCCATTTGCATCGAAACAAGGGGACCTTAAAATTAGGTCCATAGTCAAGTTCCCATATCTCCTCTATGAACCCATAATACGTGGTCTTTTGCCCATTGTCTTCTGCTGCATCGAAGCGGACACCACTGTTTTGGTTGGTGCTCTTTTTATCTTGGCCTATCGTGTAAAATGTATTCCCATTTATCTCGTACCCTTGGAAAGTACATATAGTCGAAGACGGTGTCCTGGCCAACAAGTACAGCTGATCCCCAACAGTGGTGTTATTCGTGAGAAGTCTTTGCAGCCAGCCGCCAATACTCACCATGTGTTCACTTATAATCCATTCATCAGACTGCCCCGGGTGTTTGAGGCGTATTAAATTCTTGTGTTCATTGATATACGGGGCAACCAAGATAGATCTTTGTAAAACCGTGTAGTGTGCTTGATTGAGAGAATGCCCGTCCCTACATATCATTGCTTTACATCCTAGGGTGCCTTTTCCACGCAGTCTCCCCTCATGTCGTGATTCTGGAACACCAATCGCCTTAAGGTTAGGAATAAAATCAACACAGAACTCAATGACCTCCTCTGTTACATAGCCCTTGGAGATGCTTCCTTCTGGCCTAGCACGGTTATGAACATATTTCTTTAAGACTCCCATGTACCTCTCAAAGGGGAACATATTGTGTAGAAATACAGGACCGAGAATGGCAATCTCTTCTACTAGGTGAACCAGGAGATGCGTCATAATATTGAAGAAGGATGGTGGGAACACCAACTCAAAGCTGACAAGACATTGGGCCACATCTGTTTGTAACCCTGGTAGGCTTTCTGGATCGATTACCTTCTGAGATATTGCATTGAGGAATGCACATAGCTTCACAATGGGTACTCGAACATTTTCAGGTAGAAGCCCCCTCAATGCAATCGGAAGCTATTGTGTCATAATCACGTGGCAGTCATGAGACTTCAGGTTTTGGAATTTTTTCTCTGCCATATTTATTATTCCCTTTATATTCGACGAGAAGCCAGACAGGACCTTGATACTGCTCAGACATTCAAAAAAGATTTCCTTCTCTGCTTTGGTAAGAGCGTATCTGGCAGGAGTTAAGTGGCATCGTTTACCCTTCTCATTCTCAGGATGCATAGGCTCTTCAGGGGCCTTCAGACGTTGCTGGTCCTGTCGTGCTTCCGGTGTATCTTTTGTCTTCCCATACACTCCTAGAAAGCCTAGCAGGTTCACGCAAACATTCTTCGTCACGTGCATCACGTCGATTGAAGAGCGGACCTCTAAGACTTTCCAATAGGGTAGGTCCCAAAATATAGATTGCTTCTTCCACATGGGCGCGTGTCCGGCATCGTCATTCGGAACAGATAGACTGCCAGGACCTTTTCCAAAGATTACTTCTAGGTCCTTGACCATACCAAATACCTCCTCACCGGTACGGAGGACAGGCTTCCTCCGGGGTTCTGCCAGACGTTTGAAATGCTTGCCTTTCTTTCTTACTGGATGCAGGTTCGGAAGAAATCGGCGATACCCTAGGTACACAACCTTCTTACATTTATCCAAATATACACTTTCAGTATCATCTAAACAGTGTGTGCATGCATTGTATCCCTTGTTTGTCTGCCCTGAAATGTTACTAAGAGCAGGCCAATCATTGATGGTTACGAAAAGCAATGCTCGTAGGTCAAATGGCTCCCCTTTGTGCTCATCCCACATACGTACACCTGGTTTGGCCCACAGCTGTAAAAGTTCTTCAACTAATGGCCTTAGGTACACATCAATGTCGTTGCCGGGTTGCCTCGGGCCTTGGATGAGCACTGGCATCATAATGAACTTCCTCTTCATACACAACCAAGGAGGAAGGTTATAGATACATAGGGTCACAGGCCAGGTGCTGTGACTGCAGCTCTGCTCACCAAAAGGATTCATGCCGTCTGTACTTAGACCAAACCTTAAGTTCCTTGCGTCACGTGCGAAGTCCGGGTACTCTCGCTCGACTTTTCTCCACTGTGACCCATCAGCGGGGTGTCTCAACATCGCGTCTTTCTTACGGTCTTCCATGTGCCATCGCAACAACTTGGCATGCTCTTTATTTCTGAAGAGACGTTTTAACCGTGGTATTATAGGAGCATACCACATAACCTTGGCGGGAACCTTCTTCCTAGGGGCCTCGCCCTCAACATCGCCAGGATCGTCTCGTCTAATCTTATACCGCAGTGCAGTGCATACCGGGCATGCATCCAAATTCTCGTACTTCTCACCGCGGTAGAGGATGCAGTCATTAATGCAGGCATGTATCTTCTGCACGTCTAATCCTAGAGGGCATACAACCTTCTTTGCTTGGTATGTACTGTCGGGCAACTCATTATTTCTTGGAAGAAGATTCTTCATTTTTACCAACAACTTTGAAAATGCTGTCAGTCACACCATTCTCTGCCTTCCATTGCAGCAAATCCAGTGTGGCACCTAGCTTTTTGTGGCCATCTTCGCAAGTTGGATACAACAATGTTTTGTGATCCTTTAACATCTGCTCCAGCTTCTCCTTTTCCTTTTCAGTTTCACATTCTTCCTTTGCATCAGTAATGGCCCGACCAAGATCGTCATCAGCGGGCCCATCTGCTCCCTCTTGATCTTCATTATCTACCTCCGTTGCATTATCATCATATTCAGGATACATATTATGATAGTTTTCATCATCCTCTTCTTCTTCGTTGTCTTCCACCACAACCCCTTTTTCTCCGTGCTTGGTCCAACAATTATAGCTGGGCATGAAACCGGATCAAAGCAGGTGGGCGTGAATGGTTCTGGTATTTGAGTAGTCTTTCTTGTTCTGACAGTGAACACACGAACAGCACATAAAACCATTGTGACCACGGTTTGCATTAGCCACAATGATGAAATTTTGGAGGCCCGTAATGTACTCGAAAGTGCGGCGGTCACCGTACATCCATTGCCGATTCATCTGCATTAATATGTAGTATATATCAAAAAATAATAGTGAGATGACCATTTATATATATAGTACATCAATGACACATGAAACTATAGTTGCCGACCTCGACCGAGACGGAAAGAGCAACAAGAAAGCTTATTTTGAGCTCTTGGGCATTTCACTGAACACCTCTAGTGCATATGAAAAAAACACAAACTAGCACTCTTCACACCCTCTTGCTAGGCTCCAAAATGTGAAAGAATGGAAGAGTGGGGTGTGTGTGGGCTGGGGTGGTGTCTTATATAGCCCCCCCTTTAACACCGGTTCATGCCACGAACGGTGTTAAAGGGGGGGGGTGCGCGGGCCACTGGTGCAGGGACCTTTAACACCGGTTCGTGGCACGAACCGGTGTTAAAGGGGGGCTCCTTTAATGCCGCAGGGGCCACGCTGGTACGGCCCCCCCTTTAACACCGGTTCGTAGAAGAACCGGTGTTAGAGCCCCTTTTCGGGATCAACAAAAGACCTCGTTTTCACTAGTGTAAGTTTTACTGCATGGTGATATATCTATAATGTAGTCAATAATTGAGTTCTGATCATATTCTTATGGCGATTTAAATCTTGAAATAAGTCTGAGCATGTTAGATATATGATGGCATGGCTACAATTTTGATCATTATTTGTAGCATTATTGTGCTCTAGGAAAAACTCTCCTTTGTTGTAATGTCCTAGCTCTGGTTCTCTGCTTTCATTGCAGCAATTCCTGGATGATGGTTGGGATCTTTCTTTAGGCTGATGATCCGGGCTACCCATCATGCAAACCACCTCACCCTCGATATCCTTTCTCCTGTGACATTCATCTCGCCTAAGTGTAGAACTAGAGGTAATTAATTTGACCCCCTCCATTGGATGAAGATGCCCTATTCTCTATGGTTTAGTCGCATGTGGTTCTTGCCTTCTACTTCGATCTCTAGACTGAAAAAATCTGTTTGTGCTTATAATTTTCAATTTTATGCAACTATTTGGAAATTGTGTGTCTGAAATGAAAGGGGAGGCCAGCTTTGAGTTGGATCAATTCATGTTTATTCACAATAGGAGCACCTTGGGATTATTAGCTAATAGATAATTTTTGTTCAGGTATGTGATCATTGATTCATATAATTAATTTGTGTTTGAGAACAATGATACCCACGCTTTCCCAGATAATCAAGGATCTTCGAATATTATAAGGATGTTAAGGTATGAGAACTTAATTGGATCATCCCTAGGCCACCATTTATTGTTTCAGGTTAGAATACACGTGATTTAAAAAGTTTCTAGACCATGCAAATGTGCAGGTTTATGTAAATCACACAACATATCCCCTATAGGCAGTTTAAATGCAAGCTCGTGATACTATGCATTATCCATATACTCAGTAAGCAGAGTTGTTGATATCACGTGCAATGTTTGTTTCTAGAAAATGGTAAACAAAATTCTTATTGTCACATGTGATTCTTATAGATTAAGACACTAAAAGTGCAGTAATAGTTACCCTCTCCGGTTTATCCATTAGAATTTAATTCGTGAGATTTTTCCTAAGGGAAATAGACGTGTTCATAGCCTACATGTTCTACCTGCATTCTCTTCTAGAGTACATTCATAATTAATATGAAAGCATTTAATATTTCAATCGCAGAAAAAGGAAGCCTATCTGTGCATGGCTGGACAGAGACAAATAGTAATATCATTTTTTTCATTTGAATAAAAAGCTTTATCCTATAGCAGCATGCAGTTCCGAGTATGTAGACATGAAGATAATCAATAGGCTAAATAACTACTGATATTAGTTGGTAATCTAGGAATGATAAAAGTACCAAGAATATTGTAAAAATGCCCCAGAGTAATTATTGATCAATTTGGCATAATAATGTTATTAAGATAGTAGCTAACTCTTACTGTATATATTGTGCTTTAGTTTAAATATATGGTTATAGTTATGGAATTTTGAAACAGTTTTGTCCTTGACCTCAATATTCGGATCTAAAGTTTCTGATGTAACACCACCTATTTTTGAACCTTAAGTAGCAATTGCACTGCTATTAATGATATGTGTTTTGATCCATGGGACTGGACCAAGAAACATCAGAATGCAACTTTAATATTAGATACTCCATTGTTGTATATAATGTATTTGCTTCCTCTACCTACATAGCTTCCTATCCTTTTGATGGAAAGGTTTCACTTTTAGATGTATGTTAATTTCATGTACAATTTTTTTCTGAATCAGTCAAGCTATCTATTGGATCTTATATTATGTGAAGTGTGTTATCTTTTTCATGCTACCAGTTCTGATGATATGATGAAACATGAAGATATGTTACTATCTCTTCTTTCTCCATTCCGGGGAGGAAATTTCAAAAGAAGCCCGGGACAGAGAGCAGAAAGATTTATGCACTGATTAATGTTCAAAGGCAAGTTATTTTTCCATGCAGTCATAGGACTAAAATTTGATATGGACCTAACTTATATTATGCACATTCTTATCTATTAATGTTGTAGTTAAGATCTCCACTGTTGTATCAATTGTTTGCTAGCAATGAATATGCTACAAATAAATGTGCTATGGCATTACTCTTCTACGAATATTGTCATCTTTCTTGCTTTATAAGCAAATACTAATAGCTATAGCTATACATGACGCACTGGAACAAATACCGAAAAAAGTAAACTCAGCTATTTGTTTGAAAACACTTTTAGCTCCACCATGCCTACCAAACGTATTGTAAGCGGCGGGGCGAAGCCTGCCTATCCATCTAGTATAAACGATACCCTAATGGGTACCCACTTTCCATCCATAGATCCAGCAAATCATGAGTGTTGTTTGTCAGTTTGCAGATTGCCCAAGAGACTTGCAACTCGTAAGAAACTTTTGTTGATCCACCTGCATAGCATTTTACATTTCTCATTGTTAGATTGTACATATATATACATACGTGTATTGTACCAACTCATGTACTAAACCCTAACCAGCCACGTGCCTAATAAATATACTGGAACCCCACGGCTGTTTTCGTGTGAGGCTTCCCCCAAAACCCTTCTTCATGGTATCAGATTGATCCAATCCAACCTAAGCCGCCACTGCCACCTAAACCCTAGTGCACCGCCGCCGCTTCACCTCCGCCGCCCTAGATGGCCACCAACCAAAGCCATATCAACGCCACCTCTGGCGCCCTCGTCTCCACCACTGCTGGATCCACCTCCGGTGGTCTCCCTCCTGCCAGCGCCCCGCGCGGAAACGCGCCCGCCGTCCTCTCCCTGGATGCTCCAACTACACCAAGTGGGGAATCTACATGAAAGCTTCTCTCGGTCGCACCGGTCTCATCATCTATGTCAACGGCACCACCGCTGGCAACCCAACTGATGCGACCTGGTCGTCCAACGACTACACTGTCCTCAACCACATCCATGTGGGCATCGATGAAAATGTTGCCGATATGGCCCTCTCCCGTGACAAGACAACATGCCAGCTCTGGCTGGCCCTCCTCGAGCTCCTCTCTCACCTCCAGACCATGTTACTATCAGTAATGGCACACCAATTCCTATTGCTTCTTCTGGTCATCTCTCTTTTTTACATCATTTGGACACCCTTTCCAACTCAACAACGTCCTACATGTTCCCAATCTTATTCTCAATTTGCTTTCTATTCGCAAATTTACTAGTGACAATGCTCGCACTATTGAGTTTAACGCCTTTGGTTTCTCTCTGAAGGACCTGAACACCCGTCGCATGATTCTTCATTGAAATAGTGACGGATAACTCTACATTTTCCCTGGCATCATCTCCACTCACCATGATCCTCCATCCGCCTTGCTGGTCACCGCCCCTGAAGATCTTTGGAACCAACATCTTGGTCACCCTGGACATGATGTCATGTCCTCTTTTTGGCGTTTAGAGTTTATCAAGTGTAATAAAGCCTGCCGATCCTCTATGTGCCACGCCTGCTAGCTTGGCAAACATGTTTGTCTACTTCAGCGTCTAGCGGAATTTTTTATTTAATTCACTGTGATTTGTGGACATCTCCAATCATTAGCAACTCTGGTTTTTGATATTACCTTGTGATTGTCCATGACTTCTCTCACTATTCTTGGACTTTTCGTTTCTTGTGCGGCTGCCACTCTTGTGAGTTTTTTCGCATACGCTCATACTCAATTCCATGCAACTATTCGCTCTCTCCAAACAGACAACGACACTGAATTCATCCACTCTGCAGTTAATACACTTCTTAGCTCAAATGGGTCTACGTTGCGCCTTTCGTGTCCCTACACGTCGCATCAAAAAGTTAAGGCCGAGCGCGACATTTGCACCATCAATGACACTATGTGCACAATTATGTTTCATGCTCACGCTCCCTCACAGTTCTAGGCTGAAGCACTAGATACTGCCACGTATCTTCTTGACAGGCGTCCTAGCACTGCGATCAACTCGCAGATTCCCTACACCCGTCTCCATGGCCGGTCACCCCCTTACGACACAATTAGGGTTTTCGGTTGTCTTTGTTACCCTAATGTCTCGTCTACCGCCAAACACAAGCTTACTCCCTGTTCTCTTCCTTGCATTTTCCTTGGCTATCCATCCAACCATCGGGGCGTACCGATGCTATGATCCTTCCACTGGGAAAGTACTAATCTCGCGACATGTTATTTTCGACGAGACCATTTTTCTGTTTCAGATCACTACAACAGCTCTCTTGCCATAACCGGTTTCGCCACGGTGCCTCAACTTCCTCTTCACCGACCTGGACCGTGTCCCAACACGGCCAGCTGTGGGCGTGACTTTGGGCCAGGCTACCACTGCCGCCCATTGCCCTGTCGTGACCCCTGTTGCATCCTTGCCAGAGCCCCACAGTAGGCTGCCGCCGCTCCTTCCTCTGCCATACGACAGCCCTCATCCTCGACCTCGTCATCAACTCTCGTCGCACCCTCTGCTGCTGCACCTGGAGTCAAGATCACTAGGTCTACGCGTCTCAATCGCCTAAAGGAAAGGCTCCACTTGCATGTTTCTGACACATCGGTTGCGCCCGTGCTCACTACATACAAACAAGCTATGCAGGATCCTCAATGGCGCTCTGCCATGACTTATGAACACCAGGCTCTTCTCGACAACAACACTTGGTCCCTCGTTCCTCGTCCAGCTGGTGCTAATGTCGTCACAGGAAAGTGGATCTTTCTTCATAAGTTTCACTTTGATGGCACTCTTGCTCGATACAAGGCCCGATGGGTGGTTCGTGGTTATTATCAGCATCCTGGAATTGACTACAACGATACCTTTAGTCCTGTTGTCAAGCCTACTACCATCCGGTTGGTTCTTACAATTGTTGTCTCTCACTCATGGCCTATCTGTTAACTTGATGTCAAGAATGCTTTCCTCAATGGCAATCTTGATGAAGTGGTTTACTTCTAGCAGCCCCCTGGTTTTGTTGATTAACACCATCCAGATCATGTATGTTGCCTACATAAATCCTTGTATGGGTTAAAGAAGGCTCCTCGAGCATGGTACCAACGGATTGCTTCTCATCTTGCGGCACTGGGTTTTGTTGCTTCTGCCACGAATACCTCATTGTTTGTGCTTCATTTTGTCACTGATACATCCTACCTCTTGCTCTACATTGATGATATCATTGTGACAGCTTCCTCGTCTTCGTTTCTCTAGCGCTTCCTTGATCCGCTACATAGTGAGTTTTCCATGACTGATCTTGGGCCTCTCCACTTCCTTCCGGGCATGGATGTTACACGAAACTCCGATGGACTGTTCCTCTCTTAGTGGAAATATGCATTGGATCTACTACAGCGTGCTGGCATGTCTGAGTGTCACTCTGTTACGACACTTGTTGATACTCAAGCAAAGCTCTCTGGTTTCGATGGTGATCTTCTTGCTGGTGCCACCGAGTATAGAAGTCTCGTCGGTGCTCTTTAGTATCTTACACTGACACGACCGGATATCTCCTATGTTGTGCAACAAATTTGTTTGCATATGCATGCGCCTCGAGCTCCTCATCTCGCCCTTGTGAATCGAGTGCTTCATTATGTGTGTGACACCCTCGAGTTTGGTCTTCACCTCCGAGCGTCCTCCTCGATGACTCTCATAGCCTACTATGATGCCAACTGGGCTGGCTGCCCCGACTCACGTTGTTCAACATCATGCTACTATGTTTACTACAACGACAGTTGATGGCTAACGTGAAGCCTGTTGGGAACCCCAAGAGCAGGGTGTGAAGCAGCACAACAACAAGTTTTCCCTCGGTAAGAAACCAAGGTTATCGAACCAGTAGGAGGAAGGAAACGTCACACAGGTGTTGCAAGCAACGCAGAGACCTGCACAACACAAACTCAAGACTTTGCCCCAACGAATCAGTGAGGTTGTCAAGCTCACCGGTTTGCTGTAACAAAGGATTAAACGTATGGTGTAGAAAGTAATGGTTTGCAGCAAGTAAACAAGTAACATTGGAAGATATATCAATGGTAAAGATTGGACCGGGGTCCATAGTTCACTAGAGGTGCTCTCCTTAGATAAACACCGTGGCATGAAGGATAAACAAATTACAACAGGGCAATTGATAGGAACTGAGCAAGGCATAACAATGCAATACCAGATAAAAAGATCCTATGAGATTTGATTGGGCATACAACAATATACATAGACCTCCATCCAACTGCATCTATGACTAGAAGTCCACCTTCAGGTTATCATCCGAACCCCCTCCAGTATTAAGTTGCAAGCAACAGACAACTGCTTTAAGCAAAATGTGTATGGTAAACAATCTACTTGTTCTATGAAGAAGAGACCGTTGTTTTCTCCCTAGTAGCAATAGCACATCTACAACCGAAGATATTTCTATCACTTACCTTGGAAACTAGAGGCATGAACCCACTATCGAGCATAAATACCCCCTCTTGGAGTCACTAGCAACTACTCGGCCAAGATAGCTACTAACAACGGAGAGCATGCAAGATCATAAACAACATAGAAATGATAGTATCAAATAGACAAAATCATTAATCAATCTGTCATAGTAATCTCAATATCCATCGGATCCCCGCAAACACAACATGCATGATTACAATTAGATTAGATCTTGATCATGAATGGAGCTCACATGATCTATACATGAAAGCACAAGGAGGAGATACAACCATCTAGCTACTACATGGACCCATAGTCCAAGGTGGAACTACTCACGCTTCATACCAGAGAGAAGGCCTCCGGGATGATTTCCCCTCTAGCAGGGTGCCGGGAAGAACTTCAGACCCCCTGATCTGGGGACGACGGTGGCGGCAGCTATAGAAGATCTCGTGGAGTTTTGATCGGGTGTCTAGGGTTTCTGCATCGGGGTCTTCTTATAGGCGAAGAGGCGAGGCCGGGAGGCAGCCAGGGGGCCCACACCCTACCCAGGCGCGGGGTGGGCCCACCCGCGCTAAGGGGGTGCGGCCGCCCTGGTTTGCCTCTCCGTCTAGTATTTTGGCTTCATGTCCCGCACGGTAAAATATTGACTTTGGCTTTTGTCCCGTCCAATTCCGAGAATATTGATTTTCTTCCTTTCTGGAACCAAAAACAGAAGAAAACAGGCAACTGGCACTGTGGCAACTTGTTAATAGGTTAGTTCCAAAAAAGATATAAAACACCTCAAAGCATAGAAAAAGTAAAGCAAAGTAGATACTAAACAAGCATGGAGCATCAAAATTATAGATACGTTTCCGACGTATCAAGCATCCCCAAGCTTAACTCCTGCTCGTCCTCGAGTAGGTAAGTGATAAAAAGAATAATTTTTGAGGTGACATGCACCATCAAAACCAAGATCAAACCATTTGCAAGCATTGAAAGCTGGGATCAAAGAACTCTAAACATGTGCATGAAAGATGGAGTTATAATAACAGGACATAGTAACTATGCATGCAACATGAAAGGCTACAAACAAAGATCATGAATAACATGCATTGAAAAACGTTTGTTTGTTTCACATACATAAAACATGGCATAGTGGCATTCAGCTTGTCCCTCATAGAGTAGCAAATAGATGCATAGGACACCTTCAAAGTTCACAAGGGTGACTAGAAACAAGTAGCACAAGAGCAAGTAATATCACAATATGCATCAATCAATAAGTTTTGGAACACTGCACACAGAATGACAACTATGCTCTCTTAATGGTGCCTAAAAGTAGAAGGTGGAGACTCAAATAATGGTGGAAGAAAAGCCTTTCATAAAGGAAGCAGGGATTTCAAGTTTCAAAAAGAGCTTCCAAAAATTATGGTACTTGTTAACTTTCGGCCCTCATTGCCCCTATCATAATCATCTTGAAGTGGTTAAGGTTAAAGTGAACAAATATGGAGTATATGCTTGACAAAGTATAAGTTGGCAATCTGAAGTCCCTTGAATACGAGGGCCACACCTCATGCTACTCAACTTCAGTCTCCTGCAAGTTCTTGTCATTGTAAGTACATGCGTATCACAGAGAACCGCCAACGGGGTACCCCTTGCACATGGTACAGGAGCTATCCCATAACCAAAATGAAAAGGCAAGCAGACAATGAGCATCTCAGCAATCTTTTTATTTACTATATGCATAGCTTTTTATTAAGGATGCTTCATAGATAGCTCACTATGGTGATGCTGCAAGTTTCCACCATGATTAGGCATGGCTTAGGCTAGCGGCCCAGCCGTTTTTATAACACAAAATACATACTCCATGGACTTACAAGTTCCCTCTTTATTTCACACCGGTGACATCCATAGACAAAAGAGCATGATATCAACTGAGTACAAAGTACAAGTGCAATGTTGAAAACGTTCCCTGTGACAACACGGTTCTGCTAATTCCAACATATAAGTGCAAGCATATACAACATAGAAGACACAATGGTTCAAGTTTATTAGGGGCAAAGAATATATAGTGTGCCATCAAGTTTGTGAGGGCTTTAATCACTAAGTTTTCACATAACAAAGATACTTTTTAACTGGAAGATAGCTGAAAACAAGAATATACTTGGAATGGTGTAACACCATGCATAGGAATTTATAGTGGACACTTTGGAATAAATTGGTTTCTTGGGAGTTGGAAGGATGAGTAGAGCTTACTCATACAAGTGGAGGCTAGCAAAAGACTGGGAGCAACCAACTAAGAGAGCAATAATGGCCATAATCATGCAGAGCAACAAAACATTACTAATCAAAGCATAGAGTGGTACTACAAGTCAAGGACTAAATGATCATAGAGGCTATGGTGACTTGTTCATAGTCATAACATGGTGTGAGCATGTGCCAAGTTAACCCAAACAAAGCATCAAAGGAGAATACCACAATACTATGCTTTTCCATGCTAAAACAATGCATAATTCTTTCAAGACACACTAAGCAATCCCAATTGTTTGGAACAAGACAAGCTACAACAATAATCACTAAGAATAAGTTCAAAACAACACCTAGCATGTCATGCTAAATTCTAAGTCACAGTCAATGCAAGCTCCTCTTGCCATTATTGAGTAAGAACTTTCTACTCCTTTCCAACACCAAGCAATTTATTTGAAACAACACAGCGAGAACGGGGGTCCAAACTACTTTATTCAAGAAAACTAAACAAACTAAGCAAACCAAACGAAAACTAAGACTCTCCAAGAAAACACAACTGTACATGAAAGAATAAAAACAAAGTGTCTAGACAGACCTGAGCTTTTTATTGATGAAGAAGGGTATGCCTTGGGCATCCCCAAGCTTTGACGCTTGTACCTCTTGGATATTTCTTGGGATGACACCAGGGTGGCATCCCCAAGCTTGAGCTTTTGTCCATTCTTCATCTCATTACATTATTCTCTCTCTCTACACCTGAAAATTTTCCTTCATACAAAACTTCACACAATCTTCATTAGCAACATTAGTATATTCAAAAGATAATAGACCTTTAGGCAAAGCTTTGGAACAGCAAAAATTTTCACTAAAAACACAAGATACTGTAGCAACTCCTTCAAAAAGATCAATTCACCTAAAGAGAACTCAAATAGGAATCAATAAGAAGCAAATGCAAATAATGGCAGAAATCTGTCAAAACAGACCAGCAGGTAGAAACGGATTTGTTCGAACATCTTATGTTGCTAAAATCAAAAAGTGTTGAACTAAAGAAAGTTAGATAACATACTGGGCGATTTATTCGTAAATTTTCAGCTCAATCCGAGTTACAAAGACTCCTCACGAATTGTTTTGGTGGAGGAAAGAAATCTGTTTCGGGACAGCAACTCCCCAAATCTTACTTCCCTCTCATTAGAGGTCATTCTTGGCACAAAAAGCAAACAAAATGGATAAGGAGAGGTCATTACTTAAGTAATAACTTCCAAGAATCAAGGAAACTCTTGGGTTATCTCCCAACAAGTACTTTTCTTTAACGCCTTTAAGTTGGACACAAGAAGCAAGAAGAATCAAGTATTTTCAAATGAAGAAGCATTAACATCAAACCTTGCTTTCAAAGGAGGAGCAAAAAGCAACTTATCTCTACTCATAGGGAAGTGTTTAATACCTTTCTTTAATGGAAATGATATTTAATGGTGTCTTCTTTCATATCAATGATGGCACCAACAGTTCTAAGAAAAGATCTTCCCAAAGTAATAGGACAAGAAGCATTGTATTCAACATCCAAAACATAGAAATCAATAGGGACATAAGCATTGTTAACCATGATGAGAACATCATTAATACTACCCATTAGTTTCTTCTTAGCATTATCATTGAGTGGGACATCCAAATAACAATCTTCCAAAGGTGGCAAATCAAGCATTTCATAAATCTTCCTAGGCATAATAGACACACTAGAACCAAGATCACATGAAGCTTTGAGATCAAAGTCATTCACTTGCATATTAATAATGGGTTCCCAACTATCTTATACTTTCCTAGGAATAGAATCTTTGTGTTTTAGCTTCTCTTCCTTAATTTTCACAAGAGCATCTGTAATATGTTTAGTGAAAGCAACATGCATATCACTAGCATCAGGACTACTACCAAGCTTTTGCAAGAAAAGAATCACTTCAGAAATATTGCAACCATCTATATCAAATTCAAACTTAGCATCACTAGTAGTAGACTCAATAGCCTTAGGCATAGTAGGAGGAGGAATAGGGACTTCTTGTGGTTTAGTGGTATCCATTCTAGTGATGGTGCACACACAATTGTTTCTATCAATTTCAGCTTCCCTTTCCCACTTAGCATGAAGTTAAGCTAACAGTCTAACATTTTCATCAATAGTAACTTGTATGGCATGAGCAGTAGAAAATGTATTTTCCATAGTTTCAGGTTTAGCAGCCATTTTATTAATCAAGGAGGACTGTGCTTCAAACAAAGAGGAAATATTCTTTTCAGCACTCAAATTTTTTGACTGTAAACTAGGAATTTCTCTATTAAGATTCTCAAGCTGATGACTAATGTTTTTCAAGATAATAGATTGTTCTTCCATAGTTTTAGTAAAAATATTATTTTGCTCATATTGCATTTGCATAAAATTCTTGGTGGATCTCTCTACTTCTATAATCCTCTCTTCACTAGGCATTCCAGATCTACCATGATAAACACTTCCACTAGGAGTATAAGGCCTGTAATTACCATAAGTATTGTTGCCAAAATTGTTGTTTCTAATGAAGTTCACATCAACTTGCTCTTCTTGAGCAACCAAAGAGGCTAAGGGAACACTATTAGGATCTAGAGGAGCTTTCCCATTAACAAGCATAGCCATAATAACATCAATATTATCACTCAAATAGGAGGTTTCTTCAACAGAATTTACCTTCTGTAACATCCCTAAAATCATGTTTCAAAAACTCATGCATATCATCCATGCATCCATGATCATGTAGGATTTCATTTCAAAATCATTTCAAAATAGGAGCATATGTGCTCATTATTTTATGTATGAATGCTCTAGCCTTTGTGCTACTTGCTATTGAGAAAAGTACTATTATTCATTCTGTATTGTTTTAGAATCCTAACTTAAGTGATTTCAAAAGCTTGAGCAAAGTTTCAAAACAAAATATGAAATAAAACCAAATCTATGCCTTTTATCACATCTCATAAAGGCTTGGTTTTATTCTTATTTTCAAATAACCCAAGGGTGTTTGTGTGAACAGTGGTGTTTGACTCATATTTGAGTACAAGATTCACTGTCCAAAAATCTTGTGAAAGTTTGAATTCAAACTGATTTGAAATGGAGGTTGAAAATCATTTTTTAGAAAATCAAACAGAAAAAGAAAAGGAATAAAGAAAAAAATTAAGCAGCCAGCCATTCTGGCCCAACCCAGCCCATTTCGACCCAGCTAGCCCAGCAGCACACCCCTCCCCCCCCGCGAAACGTTTTCTTTACTCGCACCCGCACCCACTAAGTCGCTGACAGCCTGGACCCATCCCCACTCCTTTTCTCTCGCTAGCAAGTGGACCCTGCAGACCACGTCGTCCCCAAATTTCCGCCGTCGTCCCCAAATTTCCGCCCGCAGACCACGTCGCCGCTGTCATTGATGCCGATAATGGTGCGGCGTAATTAGCCATGAATCCGCGAGCATTTCCTGTCGCTCTGCTGCCTACTTAAACCTCTCCCCTCGCCGCTCATTTCCCCTCACTTAGCACAGACTCCACGCCACCAGGCTGCTAGAATTTGCCCTCGCATCACCGCAGTACCGACGACCTCCAGCGACAAATCCCGGTGAGCTCCGTGCGCGCCTCCCTCTCTGGTTGACGCGAACTGCTTCGCAACCTTCTTGCACTCCTTCTGACATCTTTTGTTCGTCCTGTACTTCCCCAGGTCGTCGACTCCAACGAGCACCGCAAGTTCCCGACGCCGTCTCCAACTCCGGCAAGAAAATTCGGTGAGAATCGACTGCCCCGTGCCTTCCCTTTGACACTATCCTGTTCGCCTGATCGATGCGCACCCGCTGATGCCCTCCGTTTGTGTTAGGGCGGATCAGAACGTCGCCAACGTCGCCGTACACCCAAGCCCGACGCTGTCCTCTACTCCGACGAGCTCCCACAGCCACTGCAGCACGCCCCTTCGCCAACCGAGCATGCGTCGAGCATCTCCTCGTCGCGGCGAATCTGGTGAGCATCCTCCCACCTCCCGGGAGACCTAGTTCGCCGGCTCCGCCACTGACAGAGAGCGCCGCCGCCTGTCGCCGCCGCTAGCGCCGCCACTTGATGGTCAGATGATTAGGATCGTTAGATTTAGATCTAGTGGATGCGATAGATCGTAGTCGAAGGGGTAAGTTTAGATCTGAGCCACGCATTTAGTTAGATCCAACGGCTCGGAAGCGTGATCCTGCGTGAAATGGTACCAGCCAGTTAGAAGCCGCCGCGTGGCACAGGTTTCGTTTTAAAATTTTGAATTAGATCTATTAGATGTTTGATTTTGTTTTAATCATAACTTTTGATTCCCACGTTCAAATTTGACAAATTTTATATCAATGGAATCAGGAGAGAAAATCCTTTCCAACTATGCAATGTGTTTAATGTTTTGTTTCTGTTAAAATGGTTTTTTACAGAAACATGTGTATTTCTATTTTTGTGTATAACAAATGTTTGGAAAATGTTTTTAATTTTCAAATAAAGGTTGTTTGGCTAGTTTTGAACTTGTTTATGAATCAGTACTGTGCACTTGTCTTGTGAGTATAGAAAAATCATCACATATCATATTGCATGCATCCATGTATTTTTGCTTGTATATATTTTGTATGTGATTTGGTGTTATCATTTTATGTGTAGATTTTGGTGCAAATAGTGACTGTGATTGTGTTGTGAGGATTGTAGCTACTCTCCAAACTACCAAGGCAAGTGGTGCTTCATGATTTTATTCCTATGTCTTTCAAATATGCATTAGAAATATTTTGCTAGGCTTGCATGGATAAATTTTGATCTTATATGCTATGCTTGGGAAATCCTAGTAGTTGTAGAATTGCTAGAAACTTCTAAGTTAAGATGTTTATCTATGCCATGCTTAGCCTAGCTAATAGCAACCAAGGGTGTTTATATATTCATGCTATGAGAAAATATTTCTAAGTCTTTGGACTTGTGTTTTGCTTAATAAAACAACTAAGTGAATGAAACACCTGGGAGGAATGGAAAGAATGGTTTGTGTTGAGTGGTTACACAAGGCCCATTTCTATGGTTTACCTTGTGTATCTCACTTGTGGAAAGCCACCCAGGAACAAAGGGATTTGAGATGCCATATGTTAAGAAGCTTCTAGTGCAGCCACTTGGCAATATGGGCTCTGCCTGGATCATATAGGTTGCAATAACTTAGCCATTTGGACAGTTGGTGGTAGTGGGATTGATAGGTTGGAGCGCGTCCATTTCGTCTAAGGGAAGGCTTCTGAAAGGTCATGTCTTGGTGAAAATCAAGTCTTGTGGGAAAAGTGCACAACCTCTACAGATGGAAGAATCTAAGTACTTAGCCATGTCCCTAGTATTGGACAATTTGAGCATCAAGACATGGAAGCTATCAAAAATCTCCTCATCCCAATTTTCTAAGTAAAACTTGTGGTTGAACAAGGGTGAAGGACCCCAATGTCTATTGGTGGTTCCTTGGGAAAGTTTTTGTCAAAGAAAAACTTAGTATTTTCAACTAATAGGAAAAACCTATTTTGAGAAAAGCAAGCCTAAGCTACACTTAGCCAAAATGCATATAGTATTTAGTCCACCAATATTATACTAAGGTATCACTTGCCAATACTATTCCAATGTATTGACCCACTGTGGCTGTAACTTGTGATGTTGTAGGTTATTCGGATGAGGATTAGGAGTCATGAGTCTACACTCAACATGCTTGCCTGTGGCACATGAAGATGAAGACTTATTTATCTTATTATATAATGGAACTCTTGTATTAGGCCTGTGGCCATGGAGTTGTAAAAGACTATGTTTGTCTCTGGAATGATATGTAATAATGACCTTTGTTTCTGTGTACTTCATCTTAAACTGTGGATGCTAGCATTGATCCAGTGACTAGCATTGCAATCACATGGATCCTTTCCTTTACAAAGGAGGGATCTTACATATGGTATAAGAGCACTGTGTTGCCTGTAGGATTATGAACCTAGGATTGGAAACCACTAAGGAATTTTTTTTGACAAACTTCCACACTTGCCTTATTCTTCTAGTAAACTTATCTAATCTTCTTTCTTATATCTTTTGATAGAAGGATGCATAGTTATCCCTTAGACTAGAAAGTGAAAGATGCATTGTACCTTATTAGTTGGACCACCACACTCAACTTTTTTCCAAAATTTTAACTAAGTCATTTTGAGTCTAGGCTGTTTATAGTATTGTATGTCTTGAATTGTGACTTGCTTGCCAATGATATGCATGTGATGTTTTGTCTTGTTATTTATCTCTATGTAAATTGATTCTAACTTTTTCTATCTTATAAATTAGATGCCTAATGTTACCATCAGCACTGCTGAAGAGTTCAAGGGAACTCGCTTTGGCACTCGTATTATTGAGCTCACTAGCCTGCTCAATCTCCCTCTTCCTACTATCATGATGCTTCCCCTCACCAAGTTTGAGAGGAAAGACCTTTGGGGCTTCAAGGTCAATCAGCCAGGACGCCAGACTGAGCCAGCCACGGAGGCCATCATTTTCAAGCTCATGCATGATGACAAGGAGAGAGGCCTTGAGGTAGTCATGCAGGATTTGATAGGACGTTTACTAGGGAGACACTCTCGAGAGGTTAGAGTTACTCACTTCCACACCTTCAGTAGACGTGATGAGGATGGTGAGGCCATTGACTTCGAGGACACTTCGAGGTAGACAGCAGAGCCGATTCGTCTATACCTCCAGGACTTAGAGGTTCTTCTTAGGCACGTGGACACTGATAGGACCAACATCATGCTCAACAATGACGAACTCCAGGTGCATCTTCGTGAGAAGGAAAAGCTATTCGCGGAGCAAGATGAGATAGTCAAGGAGATGGAGGCCAAGTTTGAGAGTCAAGACAGAAAATTCAAGAGTCAAGAGAAGCGAGTCCAAGATAGGAACAAGAGGATTCGAGACATGACTGCAGAACTAGAGAACAAGGACTTGGAGCTCGAGCATCAACAAGGTGTGATTGAGAGACTTCGTGCACAGAAGAGGGCTCTCAAAACCAAAGTAGAGACCTTGACCACCAATGTCGAGGAATACAAGACCGCTATAGAGAATGCAAGTCTTACATTTGTTGAGGAGGAGGTTGATGCCGAGGAGTAGTGATGACTACTCATTTATTATTTATTTATCATGCTTTTTATTGAGTCACAATGATCATCCAACATGTGGATGGCTTGCTATTGGTGTGTTTACTTTTCCAAAAACTTTTTGTTTGTGTTGTTGAACCTTTATTACTATGATGCATGTTTGATGATTGTTATGAGATGTATTGTGCATGTTAGCATCTATGGGTATCTCATTCTTATCTCTATTGAACAAACCACAAATGCCTCCCCGATGTGCCAATCCCAACCCCAACAACAACATCACTCCTGAGATGCAGCAAATGATGACAGCTTAGACTCAGCTGATGCAAATGATGACTACGTTCATCTAGAATCAGAACAACAATAACAATAACAACAATCAGAACAACCCACCGGGTTTTGACATGCTTACCAGGTTCTTGAGACTGAGGATAGCAAAGTTCTCAGGAACTACGGATCCTATGGTGGACAATGATTGGCTACGCTCAGTGAACAAAGACTTGGTAACTGTTGGTTGTACTAATGAAGAGAAGGTCAGATTTGCAGCACACTTATTGGAAGGACCAGGAGCCACTTGGTGGGATAACTTCCAGATCACCACTCCCATTGCAGATGTGACATGGCTATCTTCGAAGATGGTTTCCGTACTGCTCACATCTCATCCGGAGTGATGAGTCTGAAGAAGAAAGAGTTTCACAATCTGAAGCAGCGCCACCGCAGCGTGGCAGAGTATATTGAGGAGTTCAACAATCTGGCGTGTTATGCACCGGATGAAGTTGACACTGATGCTAAGAGGAAGGAAAAGTTCCTTGAAGGGTTGAATGATGAACTAAACCTGCAGCTAGCTATGGCCTATGTTCCCACATACCAGTCTCTTTGTGACAAGGCTGCTATTTTGGAGAACAAGATGAAGCAAGTTGAAAGTAGGAAGAGAAAGCACTCTAATAAGCACAGCTCAGGATCGTCTCACAAGCGTTCCCATTTTGATGATGGTGGAAGTTCAGGATCCAACAAGCATGGGAAATTCAACAAGAACCACAACCACAACCGTTATCATGACAACAAGAATCACCGTAGTCATGACAATGACAAGTACAAGAATCACAAGGGTGGATATAAAAGCCACCACAGTGGTAGTGGAAGTGGCAGTGGAAGCCAGCCTGTCAAGAAGGATCTTAGTCAGGTTGAATGTTTTAAGTGCAAGAAGATGGGGCATTATGCAAATGAATGCCCAGAAAAGAAAGTTGAAGGACCGAACAAGCCTAACCCTTTTCAGAAGGGACAAGTGAACCACATCAATGTGGAGGAAATTTATGAGGAGTCCGATGCTGTGGCTGGTAAGTTCAAACTCAATTCTATTCCAGCACTTGTTCTTTTTTATGCTGGTGCATCACATTCATTCATATCAAAAGAATTTGTTGATAGAAATGGGTTTCCAACTGAAAACATTGGGTGTCCAATAAAAGTAAGTTCTCCTGGTGGAGACATGATAGTAAGTCTTGGATGCCGGGATCTAGTGATAGAATTTGGAAGCATAAGTTTCCAATGAGTCTGATAATCCTAGATTCCCAAGGACTGGATGTAATATTGGGAATGGATTGGATGACCAAGTATGAAGGAGTACTAGATTGTGCTAATCATACTGTTGCACTCACAACCCCGGAGAAGAAACGGATTAGATTCAAGTCTAACTTTGAATCAAAAGGGAGTAAGCTTAATTCTCTTAAGGGGGTTAGCATAGACAGTGTACCTATTGTGAGTGAGTACCCAGATGTGTTTCCGGAAGAATTGTCGGGAATGCCACCAGATAGAGATGTGGAGTTTCTTATTGATTTGCTACCAGGATCTGGACCAGTAGCAAAGAGACCGTACAAGATGTCAGTTGATGAGTTGAAAGAACTCAAGAAGCAACTTGGAGAACAGTTGCAGAAAGGTTTTATCCAACCAAGTTCCTCACCTTGGGGAGCACCAGTTTTGTTTGTGGAAAAGAAAGATAGAAGTCAAAGGTTATGCATAGATTACCGTTCACTCAATGAGGTGACTATCAAAAACAAATACCCTTTGCCTAGAATCAATGACTTGTTTGATCAGTTAGAAGGAGCTTGTGTGTTCTCAAAGATTGATCTCCGGTCAGGTTATTTTCAGCTTAAGATAAGGTAACAAGACATACCCAAGACAACTTTCACCATAAAGTATGGATTGTATGAGTATACCGTGATGCCATTTGGTTTGACCAATGCACCAGCATACTTCATGAATATGATGAACAAGGTGTTCATGGAGTTCCTTGACAAGTTTGTTGTCTTATTCATCGACGACATTCTAATCTACTCCAAGAGCAAAGAAGAGCATGAAGGACAATTTACGATTGATACTAGAGAAGCTTAGAGAGCATAAGCTATATGCCAAATTTAGCAAGTGTGAATTTTGGTTAAATGAAGTTGGATTTCTTGGACACGTTGTGTCAGGTGATGGTGTAGCAGTTGATCCTGCTAAAGTTTTAGCTGTAACTGAATGGGAATCTCCCAAGTCTGTGAAAGAGGTTCGTAGTTTCCTTGGCTTAGCAGGTTACTATAGAAGGTTTATTGAAAATTTCTCCAAGGTGGCAAAACCTATGACAGAATTGATAAAGAAAGACAAGAAATTTGCTTGGCCAGAAGGTTGTGAACTCAGCTTTCAAGAATTGAAGAAGAGACTAGTGACAGCACCAGTCTTATGTCTGCCAGATTTGGAGAAGGATTTCCAAGTGTATTGCGATGCATCTCATCATGGATTAGGTGCAGTACTTATGCAAGAAGGGAAAGTTGTGGCTTATGCCTCGAGACAACTCAAAACTCATGAAGTGAACTACCCTACTCATGATTTAGAGTTAGCCTCTGTTGTCCATGCACTCAAAACATGGAGACATTATCTTTTGGGAAAGCGATGCGAAGTGTTCACATATCACAAGAGTTTGAAGTATATCTTCACCCGGAAGGAAATTAACATGAGACAAAGAAGATGGCTAGAACTCATCAAGGACTATGACTTAAGTTTGCAATACCACCCTGGTAAAGCAAATGTTGTAGCGGATGCTCTAAGCCATAAGGTTTTTGTGAATGGCCTTACTAAGGGAGAGTTGCCAGATGATCTGTGTGCCCAATTTAGAGACCTCGGATTGGAGATTGTGCCTGAAGGACATCTCATGACCTTGGATGTTCAACCTACTTTGTTGGACAAGATCAAAGAAGCCCAGAAGACTGATAAGGAAATTGAAGAGATTAAGGAAAAGATTGGCAAGGGGAAAGCCAAAGGATTCCATGAAGACGAACAGGGTACTTTATGGCATGGAAAACGTATCTGTGTTCCACAAGATCCGGAGCTTCGGAAACTGATTTTACAAGAAGCACACAACTCACCATATTCCATCCATCCGGGTAACACCAAAATGTACATGGATATGAAGGAAATATTTTGGTGGAATAATCTCAAGAAGGACATCGCCGAACATATTGCTTTGTGTGATGTATGTAGTAGAGTGAAAGCGGAACATCAGAAACCAGCAGGATTGCTTCAACCACTACCTATTCCTGATTGGAAGTGGGATAAGATTGGTATGGATTTCATTACCGGATTGCCAAGGACCCGGTCAGGATATGATTCTATTTGGGTAGTAGTGGATCGCCTAACTAAAGTGGCTCATTTCATACCCGTAAAGACAACTTATACAAGTGCTAAGTCAGCCAGGATCTATATGAACAAAATTGTATGTCTACATGGTGTACCCAAAAGTATTGTGTCAGATAGAGGAACCCAATTCACTTCTCATTTTTGGAGGCAATTACATGAGTCATTGGGAACGAGGTTGGAATTCAGCACTGCATTTCATCCTCAAACTGATGGACAAACAGAAAGGACTAATCAGATTCTTGAAGATATGTTGAGAGCATGTGCTCTAGACTATGGAGCCAGTTGGGATGAAAGTCTGCCTTACGCAGAATTCTCTTATAATAACAGCTATCAAGCCAGTATTGAGATTGCACCATTTGAGTTTCTATATGGGAGAAAGTGTACCATCCCATTGCTATGGAATGTTGTGGGAGAAAGAAGTTTGTTTGGACCAGAACTAATCAAAGAAGCTGAGGAGAAAGTCAAGTTGGTTAGAGACAGATTGAAAATAGCACAGTCCCGACAGAAAAGCTATGCAGATCCTAAGCATAGAGAAGTCACCTATGAAGTTGGTGATAGAGCCTATCTTAGAGTGTCACCACTTCGTGGAGTGAAGAGGTTTGGTGTCAAAGGTAAATTGGCCCCAAGATATGTTGGGCCATTCAAGATTCTGAGTCGTAAAGGAGAAGTTGCTTATGAGATTGAATTGCCAAAATCTTTGTCAGCAGTTCATAATGTGTTTCATGTGAGTCAGCTTAAGAAATGCCATCCAGAAATGGAAGAGACTTCTTTAAAGGATACTATACCTTTGGAAGAGGTTCAATTGGAGAGTGATCTCACCTATGAGGAGAAACCAATCAAGATTCTTGAGACTATAGAAAGAGTTACTCGAACTAAAACTATCAAATTCTTGAAAGTTCAGTGGAACCACCATTCCGAAGAGGAAGCAACATGGGAAAGAGAAGATGATCTTCGGAAATACCACCCTCACCTATTTGCTAGCCAATACGAATATCGAGGGAGAGATTCACCTTAAGGGGGTTAGATTTGTAACATCCCTAAAATCATGTTTCAAAAACTCATGCATATCATCCATGCATCCATGATCATGTAGGATTTCATTTCAAAATCATTTCAAAACAGGAGCATATGTGCTCATTATTTTATGTATGAATGCTCTAGCCTTTGTGATACTTGCTATTGAGAAAAGTAATATTATTCATTCTGTATTGTTTTAGAATCCTAACTTAAGTGATTTCAAAAGCTTGAGCAAAGTTTCAAAACAAAATATGAAATAAAACCAAATCTATGCCTTTTATCACATCTCATAAAGGCTTGGTTTTATTCTTATTTTCAAATAACCCAAGGGTGTTTGTGTGAACAGTGGTGTTTGACTCATATTTGAGTACAAGATTCACTGTACAAAAATCTTGTGAAACTTTGAATTCAAATTGATTTGAAATGGAGGTTGAAAATCATTTTTTAGAAAATCAAACAGAAAAAGAAAAGGAATAAAGAAAAAAAATTAAGCAGCCAGCCATTCTGGCCCAACCCAGCCCATTTCGACCCAGCTAGCCCAGCAGCACCCCCCCCCCCCCCCCCCCCCCGCGAAAAGTTTTCTTTACTCGCACCCGCACCCACTAAGTCGCTGACAGCCTGGACCCATCCCCACTCCTTTTCTCTCGCTGGCAAGTGGACCCTGCGACCTGGTCACTCCGTCGTCCCCAAATTTCCGCCCGCAGACCACGTCGCCGCTGACGTTGATGCCGATAATGGCGCGGCGTAATTAGCCATGAATCCGCGAGCGTTTCCTGTCGCTCTGCTGCCTACTTAAACCTCTCCCCTCGCCGCTCATTTCCCCTCACTTAGCACAGACTCCACGCCACCAGGCTGCTAGAATTTGCCCTCGCATCGCCGCAGTACCGACGACCTCCGGCGACCAATCCTGGTGAGATCCGTGCGCGCCTCCCTCTCTGGTTCACGCGAACTGCTTCGCAACCTTCTTGCACTCCTTCTGACATCTTTTGTTCGTCCTGTACTTCCCCAGGTCGTCGACTCCAACGAGCACCGCAAGTTCCCGACGCCGTCTCCAACTCCGGCAAGAAAATTCGGTGAGAATCGACCGCCCCGTGCCTTCCCTTTGACACTATCTTGTTCGCCTGATCGATGCGCACCCGCTGATGCCCTCCGTTTGTGTTAGGGCGGATCAGAACGTCGCCAACGTCGCTGTCCACCCAAGCCCGACGATGTCCTCTACTCCGACGAGCTCCCACGGCCACTTCAGCATGCCCCTTCGCCAACCGAGAACGCGTTGAGCATCTCCTCGTCGCGGCGAATCTGGTGAGCATCCTCCCACCTCCCCTGGCGACCTAGTTCGTCGGCTCCGCCACTGACAGAGAGCGCCGCCGCTAGCGCCGCCAATTGATGGTCAGATGATTAGGGCCGTTAGATTTAGATCCAGTGGATGCGATAGATCGTAGTCGAAGGGGTAAGTTTAGATCTGAGCCGCGCGTTTTAGTTAGATCCAACGGCTCGGAAGTGCGATCCAGCGCGAAACGGTACCAGCCAGTTAGAAGCCACCGCGTGGCACAGGTTTCGTTTTAAAATTTTGAATTAGATCTATTAGATGTTTGATTTTGTTTTAATCATAACTTTTGATTCCCACGTTCAAATTTGATAAATTTTATATCAATGGAATCAGGAGAGAAAATCCTTTCCAACTATGCAATGTGTTAAATGTTTTGTTTCTGTTAAAATGTTTTTTTACAGAAACATGTGTATGTCTATTTTGTGTATAACAAATGTTTGGAAAATGTTTTTAATGTTCAAATAAAGGTTGTTTGGCAAGTTTTGAACTTGTTTATGAATCGTTACGGTGCACTTGTCTTGTGAGTATAGAAAAATCATCAGATATCATATTGCATGCATCCATGTATTTTTGCTTGTATATATTTTGTATGTGATTTGGTGTTATCATTTTATGTGTAGATTTTGGTGCAAATAGTGATTGTGATTGTGAGGATTGTAGCTACTCTCCAAACTACCAAGGCAAGTGGTGCTTCATGATTCTATTCCTATGTCTTTCAAATATGCATTAGAAATATTTTGCTAGACTTGCATGCATGGATAAATTTTGATCTTATATGCTATGCTTGGGAAATCCTAGTAGTTGTAGAATTGCTAGAAACTTCTAAGTTAAGATGTTTCTCTATGCCATGCTTAGCCTAGCTAATAGCAACCAAGGGTGGTTATATATTCATGCTATGAGAAAATATTTCTAAGTCTTTGGACTTGTGTTTTGCTTAATAAAACAACTAAGTGAATGAAACACCTGGGTGGAATGGAAAGAATGGTTTGTGTTGAGTGGTTACACAAGGCCGATGTCTATGGTTTACCTTGTGTATCTCACTTGTGGAAAGCCACCCAGGAACAAAGGGATTTGAGATGCCATATGTTAAGAAGCTTCTAGTGCAGCCACTTGGCAATATGGGCTCTGCCTGGATCATATAGGTTGCAATAACTTAGCCATTTGGACATTTGGTGGTAGTGGGATTGATAGGTTGGAGTGCGTCCATTTGGTCTAAGGGAAGGCTTCTGAAAGGTCCTGTCTTGGTGAAAATCAAGTCTTGTGGGGAAAGTGCACAACCTCTGCAGATGGAAGAATCTAAGTACTTAGCCATGTCCCTGGTATTGGATAATTTGAGCATCAAGACATGGAAGCTATCAAAAATCTCCTCATCCCAATTTTCTAAGTAAAACTTGTGGTTGAACAAGGGTGAAGGACCCCAATGTCTATTGGTGGTTCCTTGGGAAAGTTTTTGTCAAAGAAAAACTTAGTATTTTCAACTAATAGGAAAAACCTATTTTGAGCAAAGCAAGCCTAAGCTACACTTAGCCAAAATGCATATAGTATTTAGTCCACCAATATTATACTAAGGTATCACTTGCCAATACTATTCCAATGTATTGACCCACTGTGGCTGTAACTTGTGATGTTGTAGGTTATTCGGATGAGGATTAGGAGTCATGAGTCTACACTCAACATGCTTGCCTGTGGCACATGAAGATGAAGACTTATTTATCTTATTATATAATGGAACTCTTGTATTAGGCCTGTGGCCATGGAGTTGTAAAAGACTATGTTTGTCTCTGGAATGATATGTAATAATGACCTTTGTTTCTGTGTACTTCATCTTAAACTGTGGATGCTATCATTGATCCAGGTACTAGCATTGCAATCACAGGGATCCTTTCCTTTACAAAGGAGGGATCTTACACCTTCTTACCATGTGGAGCTCTCTCAGTGTGCCATTCAGAGTAATTAACCATCATATTGTCAAGGATCTTTGTTGCAACACCCAAAGTGAGGCCCATGAAGGTACCTCCAGCAGCTGAATCCAACAGGTTTCTTGAGGAGAAGTTCAAACCTGCATAAAAAGTCTGGATAATCATCCAAGTAGTGAGTCCATGAGTGGGACAATCCTTAACCAAAGACTTCATTCTTTCCCAAGCTTGAGCAACATGTTCATTATCAAGTTGTTTAAATTTCATAATGTCACTTCTTATAGATATAATCTTAGTAGGAGGATAATAGTTTCCAATAAAAGCATCTTTGCACTTAGTCCAAGAATCAATACTATTTCTAGGCAAGGATAGCAACCATTCTTTAGCTTTCCCTCTCAAGGAGAAAGGAAACAGCTTGAGCTTAATAGTATCTCCATCTACATCCTTATACTTCTGCATCTCACAAATTTCAACAAATTTATTGAGATGGGCAGCAACATGATTAGAACTAACACTAGAAAATTGCTATCTCATCACAAGATTCAACAAAGCAGGCTTAATTTCATAAATGGTAGCATCAGGAGCAGGTGGAGCAATAGGAGTGCTTAGGAAATCAATGTTGTTGGTGCTAGTGAAGTCAAAAAACTTGGTGCTCTCGGTAGAGTTCATTTTGGCAAAGGTGGGCAAGCTAAAAACAGCAGCAGCATCTAGAGCAGGAACTAATTTTTTTTGTGTGTGTTTGGATAAAGAAAGCAAATCAAACTAGACTAATTTTTTTTGAGTTTTTGAAAAGAGGCAAACAAAAACAAGCAAAAGAAACTAAGCAAACTAAAAACAAAGTAAAGAGAAAGGAAGTGGAGGAATCCCCTTTGTGAAGACGTCCTTAGCCTCCCCGGCAACGGCGCCCGAAAATCTTGATGGCTAACGTGAAGCCTGTTGGGAACCCCAAGAGCAGGGTGTGAAGCAGCACAATAGCAAGTTTTCCCTCAGTAAGAAACCGAGGTTATTGAACCAGTAGGAGGAAGGAAACATCACACAGGTGTTGCAAGCAATGCAGTGACCTGCACAACACAAACTCAAGACTTTGCCCCAACGAATCAGTGAGGTTGTCAAGCTCACCAGTTTGCTGTAACAAAGGATTAAATGTATGGTGTGGAAGGTAATGGTTTACAGCAAGTAAACAAGTAACAGTGGAAGATGTATCAATGGTGAAGATTGGACTGAGGTCCATAGTTCACTAGAGGTGATGTCCTTAGATAAACAACATGGCATGAAGGGTAAACAAATTACAGCAGGGCAATTGACAGGAACTGAGCAAGGCATAACAATGCAATACCAGACAAAAAGATCCTATGAGATTCGATTGGGAAATACAACAATATACATAGACTGCCATCCAACTGCATCTATGACTAGAAGTCCACTTTCAGGTTATCATCCGAATCCCCGCCATTATTAAGTTGCAAGCAACAGACAACTGCTTTAAGCAAAGTCTGTAAGGTAAACAATATACATGTTCTAACAAGAGACCGTTGGTTTCTCCCTAGTAGCAACAACACATCTACAACCGAAGAGATTTCTGTCACTTCCCTTGGAACCTAGAGGCATGAACCCACTATCGAGCATAAATACCCCCTCTTGGAGTCACTAGCAACTACTCGGCCAAGATAGCTACTAACAACGGAGAGCATGCAAGATCACAAGAAACACAAACATGATAGTATCAAATAAACAAAACCATTAATCAATATGACATAGTAATCTCAATATCCATCGGATCCCCGCAAACACAACATGCATGATTACAAATAGATTAGATCTTGATCATGAACGGAGCTCACAATATCTATACATGAAAGCACAAGGTGGAGATACAATCATCTAGCTACTACATGGACCCATAGTACAAGGTGGAACTACTCACGCTTCATACCGGAGAGAAGGCCTCCGGGATGATTTCCCCTCCGGCAGGGTGCCGGGAAGAACTTCAGATCCCCCCGATCTAGGGATGACGGTGGCGGCGACTACAGAAGGTTTCGTGGAGGTTTGATCGGGTGTCTAGGGGTTCTGGATCGGGGGCTTCTTATAGGCGAAGAGGCGAGGCTGGGAGGCGGGCAGGGGGGCCACACCCTACCCAGGTGCGGGATGGGCCCACCCGTGCCTAGGGGGTGCGTTCACCCTGGTTCGCCTCTCCATCTCGAATTCTGGCTTCGTGTCCCGCACGGTAAAATATTGATTTTGGCTTTTGTCCTATCCAATTCCGAGAATATTGATTTTCTGCCTTTCTGGAACCAAAAACAGAAGAAAGCAGACAACTGGCACTATGGAAACTTGTTAATAAGTTAGTTCTAGAAAAGATATAAAAACACCTCAAAGTGTAGACAAAGCAAAGCAAAGTAGATACTAAACAAGCATGGAGCATCAAAAATTAGAGATACGTTTCCGACGTATCAACAGTCTCATCTCTTGGTCCTCCAAGCAACAGACGAATGTTTCTCGGTCCAGCGCAAAGGCAAAGTACCATGCTGTAACTCATGCCACTACCGAGTGTTGATGGATACCGAAGGTGCTTCAGGAGCTTCATCGACCTCTTCGTTCTGCCACACTGGTTTATTGTGACAATGTATCTACTATATACATGTACTGTAACCCTGTTTAGCATCGCCGCACCAAGCACATCGAGATCAACATCCACTTTGACTGCGAGCGAGTTTCTCTTGGCGAGGTCCGGGTTTTACACGTCCCTTCCTCACTTTAGTTCACCGACGTGATGACTAAAGGGCTATCGAGTCAACTCTTCCTCGACTTTCAGTCTAGTCTTTGCATCCGAGAGCCTCCCGCTATGACTGTGAGGGGTGTTAGATTGTACATATGTATACATACGTGTATTGTACCAACTCCAGTACTAAACCCTAACTGACCATGTGCCTAATATATATACTGGAACCCCATGTTGTTTCCGTGTGAGGCTTCCCCCAAAACCCTTCTTCACTCATGTCAAAGTCTAGTAAATGATACTTCAACCCCTATGTTGTGAACGTCCTATGGGATTGGCCATGGTCTGGCATGGGGCTTGGGTGACGACTTTGAGATCTGTGTGGACAGTGAGTTCGTAGATCTGGTTGGTTCATCCTGGACAATGTGAAGGTCAATCTGGCTGCTACATCGGGGTGGCAGCCCCATATTGGTTTGATGTTCGAGGTCTATGGGTAGACAACTGGGTATGAGGGCTACAAGACGGTTGGGCCATGCGACACTGCGGCTCGTGTGCGGCTTTGGTGCCAAGTGGTGTAAGTCGGGGCGGCGGACCCAGAGCAGGTGGTGTGTTTGTTGCGTCTGGTGGCTGTGTTGTGTGGTTTTTCATATCTGTTTTTCTTATAAACCGGGCGATGGCAGTTTGCATGGTTTTTGGACCCGGTTTCCTTATAATCTAGGCCGCTCTTATTCTATCTAATCGAACGAAGGATGCCACCGCCTTGGCCTAAAAAATGAGACTTCAACTTACTGATGGAAATATGCCCTAGAGACAATAATAAATGTATTATTATTCATATTTCCATTTCATAATTAAGTTTATTGTTCTATGCTATAATTGTATTAGTTATGAATAATATGTATTTGGAGGAAAACCCTAATACATGTGTGGGATGATAAACACCATACAAAGATATCCCTAGTCATGCCTCTAAAAAAGCATGTATGTCAATGATAGTTTCGGTTTCCTAACTATGGGAAAAGTGACAATATGATTGTGGTGTAGCCGGTGACATATATGATCGGATTTTTTGGAGAACACTAATGATGGATAGACCCAAATATTAGATACCGTGAAATGCATTGTCAATACGGTTATCGGTTTAATCTCATATGACATTGTATTGCCTTTACTAGAAATAATTTGACCAAGAGACACATATAAACTTGGGTACAATATGGACATGGCAAGATTCTCCAAACTTTGCTCTTAACAGAGTAATTATAAAGTTGATGCTTGTTCGTACCGGATGGCTTGTTAATCATTCACATGGTGTGCTTGTGGGAATTTATACTCCCGAATTGATACTCCACCGCCGGCTACCACTGCTTGGCCTCCGGTCTTCTTCCTCTTCCTCGCGTAGCCGTCTTCATCATGTGGAGGATATCTTCACCAACGCTCGCAGCAGCTCCTCTTCTACCCTGTCTAGATCCAATCTTGACGGACAACGGAGTGATGCCGGATCTTCATCGACACGTTCCCGTTCCTTTAACGAGTTCTTGATCTCGCATCGATGCAGTGCCGTTCTCGTTGCACATGTTGATACCGATGGAGGTATGACACTTGGAGCACTAGTTCTTCAGAGCCATCCATGGGATAATACATCTCCTCGCGACTCACTAAGACTTGTTGCGGGTTCAACGCACGATCAACCTCGTCATCGACAAACTTCCGCTAGTTCGATCCATGAGGGTATGTTCCATTACCTCACCCTTGCATTATATCTTGGTTATGCGCTAGATTTTTTTCATAGCGTGTTCCCCAACAGTGGTATCAGAGCAGTCTATGCATATGCATAGATACAAATAGAGGAATCATTGAATTTCGGCATTGTTAATCTCGTTCTTGCTATCCAATTGTTGCAATTTGGATCTTGGTGATATTGTGTGATTATCGGCCCGAGCTGACTTTACGATCTTCGGATAAAGACTAGTTTGTGAAGTGTACTTCGGGTGCACATAACAACTTTGTTGGGTTCTTGTTTTTCTGCAATATTCGAGAGAATTTTTGTATATTAGGCTTGTGTGAATTTGGTGAAGTTTACACGGGGGAGCAAGATGATCGATGATGATGTTTACTTACCATGTTTAGTGAATTTTTGTATATTAGGCCTGTGTGAATTAGGCTTTGTCTAGTGAAGCTATTGTACTACTTATAGTTCAATGGGGACACACCCCGAATAAGTCAAAAAGCAAGACGATCGATGATGATGTTTACTTACCATGTAGGTAAAGAACGGTTCTCTATGTCACCATAGAGCCCCATAAGTTAGCAAAGCATGTTATAGGTGTCTAACTTGTTTTTGTAGGGAATTGATGTGGTATAGCAATGTGATTTTTACAATGTGATGTATGAGATGTGTTATGTTGTAATCTCGTAGGGCATGAGTGGCAGGAGCCACGACGATTGTTATATTATTATTGTAATAGCCATAGTTGTTTTTAATTTATTAGCTAAGAGTAGCAATAGTTGTAAAAGAAAGCATTGGCGATGATGATCAAGCAACGATGGAACTCGATGTTATGCCCAAGGCACATAGAGGAGTATATGGCGTCAGAAGACGTTGATGATGGAGATTGTTGACGCAAAGTGCTATACCATATCACTATATGAATTACATGTGATGTTAATCCTTTTATGCACTTTATTTGTTGCGTGGTAGTCGTACTAAATATGGTGATATCTCACTTAAAATTATCAAGTAATAATATGTTCTCCCTAAGTTAGGCACCACATAACATGGGCTTCGAACTGGTGTGGGTCATATAACATGGGTGCACCTAGCGACGTTCATAATATGGGTGCGAAACTGTCACACTACTGGTAAACTAAGATTCACTTAACATACTAACATCTAGAGTATGGAACACAAGAACCGAGAGATTAACAAGAGTCATATGAATATATGATTTTATGATTACCTATCAGTTTTATTTCCCAGTGCGCGATGTGACATTGGTGCCAGGAAAATAAGTTCGTGGATCTTGAATCACTAAGTATCAATCATGAGAGATATTGATTTTAGTGGGAGATGCACTCTAAGTTAAAGTTGTTAATCTTGAGTAGCTCATTAATTATTATGAAACAATGTCTAAATGAATTTGCAATTTTTTGTAGATTAATGGCACGCAAGAACTTCCCTATAGGTGGCATATTAGAGAAAGAGAAATTGCATGAATCTGGTACAAATTTTGTGGATTGGTTCCACAACATAAGAATAGTACTGAAAGGTGCTAAGAAAGACTATGTCTTGGAAGAAACTCTTGGTGATGCTCTTGGTGATAATGCAACTCATGATGCAGAAGATGTCTTTCACCAACATAGTGATGACTACATCGATGTCCAATGTGATATACTTGCATCCATGGAACCATATCTTCAAAGGAGGTTTGAAGACTGGGTCCATATACATGTTTGAGAAGTAAGCCCGAGCAGAAACATATGAGATCTCTCAAGCTCTTCTAGATTGCAAGATGGCAGAAGGAGGCTCGGTTAGTGCCTATGCAATCAAGTTGCACAAGTACGTTCAAAGGTTGGAAGTCCTGGGCATTCCCTTTCCTTCTGAACTGGGAACCGACATAATCCTGAAATCACGCTCACCTAGCTTTGCTGGGTTTTTCATGAACTTCAACATGCATGGGATGAACAAAACATTGGTCGAACTGTTCGCTATGTTGAAAGTGGGTGAAAAGGACATACATAAGAACACCAATCATGTGATGATGGTGAGGAAAACCACTCGCTTCAAGAATAAGAAGTCTGGGGGCGACAAGAAAAAGGCAGTTGTGTGTCGTGCCTCTAATAAAGGCAAAGAGCCTAAGCCAGGTCCTGCCCAAACACTAAGTGTTTCTGCTTCAAGGAGAAAGGTTACTAGAAGAGGAATTGTCTAAAGTACTTAGCGGAGAAAAAGAAGAGTGGATCGTTCAAGTCAGGTATATCTAATATACATGTTATTGATGTTTACTTGCAAGGTCCTAAGAGTAACTCTTAGGTATTTGATACCGAATCAGTTGCTAATATTTAGAATTTGATACAAGAGCTACACAATCCTAGGAAGCTTGGCAATAATGAGGTGACGATGCCCGTCGGGAATGGAGCAAGCGTTGCGGTGATTGCCTTCGGCACAAGACCTCTACTATCTACCGCCAGGATTAATATCAGAACTTAGTAATTTTTACTTTATGCCTGCATTATGTAAGAACATTATATCAGTATATTGTATCTTACAAGATGTTTATTCATTTAAATCAGAGAATAATGGTTGTTCGATTTATATGAATATTGTTTTCTATGCACACGCTCATGTGAAGAGTGGGTTTCTTATGATTGATCTTGACTATGATACACACATCCATAACACCAATGCTAAACATTGAAAGACAAATGAATTGAATACCACATACTTTTGTCACTACAGATTGGGTCATATTGGACATAAACGCATGAAGAAGCTCCATAGTGATGGACTTTTGAGTTCACTAGATTTTGGATTTTTTGGTAAATGTGAAGCATGTTTGATGGGAAAGATGGCCAAATTACCATTTAACGATTATGTTGAACGGGCAAGGGACTTGCCAGAAATAATACATACTGATGTATGTGGTATAATGAGTATACCTACACGCGATGGATTCCACTACTTTATAACCTTTACCGATGATTTAAGTCACTATGGTTATATTTATCTTATGAAGCATAAGTCTAAAACATTTGAGAAGTTCAGATAATTTCAGAATGAAGTAGAGAATCAACATGGCAAAAAAAATAGAGTTTCTGCGATCGGACCATGGAGGTGAATATTTGAGTCATGAGTTTAGCGAATGAAGTGTCAGAATGGAATCATGAAATCATTTTCACAACTTACGCCTCTGGGAACACCCCAACGGTATGGAGTGTCGGAGCAACGTAATCGAACTTTGTTGCACATGGTGAGATCTATGATGTCTTTAGCCGATATCCCTTTGTCATTTTGCGGATATGCTTTAGAGACTATGGATTTCACACTTAATAGAGCACCATCGAAGTCAGTTGTAATGACACCATATGAATTGTGGTTTAGTAAGAAACCCAACTTATCATTTCTTAAAATTTAGATTTTCTGTCGGGGGGATCACCCCGGGTAGGCTAACCGGACAAGATGCAGAGGCAATGTAACTGCCAGCCGGCTGACCCAGCCGGATGTAAAAACTCAAGAGCAGGTCAAAAAGAAGGAAGACGCAGAAGCAAGCCAGCAAACCAATCAACCGGATAAAGATCATCCCTGAAGGCCTCTAGCCGGCTGCATCATACCAGCTGGATAGAGCAAGACAGGCCAAGGGCGAAGTGGCAGAACTGTCAGCTGGATAAGATAACAAAGGCCAGACGCTCAGCCGGATGGGACCAACCACCCGTACAAGACGGAGCAGCCGGCTAGTACGACCTAGCCGAACATTCAAGGTAGGCGGATGACATAGGGCACATTGCCCCGTAGCCCTAGCAGACAGAGGCTAGACAGGAGGACAGAGGCATCGACGCCGGAGGAGACAGCTCGTACCCGTGTCAGGCGGGAACAGGAGCCGTCGCCCGTGTCAGCCGGGGCGGCCTCCACTATTTCCGTGCCGGCCGAGGGGCGGCCTCCACTGTTCCCGTGCCGTCCGGGGGGCGCGACACTATGCAAGACGTCAGGCAGGCTGGACACTGTACCGGAATTGTCGGCTGGGCCCGCCTGTGGGACCTGCCAGTCGGCTGAGTCTTTGTCCATGCCGCCTCGGCCTATATAAGGGGCGGCATGGGCATCGTAGCAAGGGTTGGACTCTGGTTCTTCTTGCTAGTTCACAGATACAACTCAAGGAGCCCCTGTAATCCTTTGTGTTCATCCAGATAGTCAGATCGGTAGGAGTAGGGGTGCTAGCTCACCACGAGGGCCCCGAACCTGGGTACTTCTTGTGTCCCTGACGCATGCTTATGCCTAATCCTGCCTGTGGACGCCGTCGCTCGCTTCCCTGCTTGCGCCCACACCACGAACTAGCCTGCTCAGGCACTACCATTTCCATAACAACGACATTTTCGAAGCTTATGTAAAACGTTTACAACCAAACAAGCTTGATCCCAAGTCGGGCAAATGCGTATTTGTAGGTTACCTTAAGGAAATTGCTGGTATTTCTTCTACCACAAAACTGGAGGCAATATTTTTGTCGTGCGAGGAGGAGCATTTCTTGAGAAGGAATTTCTCGCTAAAGGTTTGAGTGGGAGGACAATAGAGCTTAATGAGGTTATTGAACCAGAGCTAGATGGGCAGAATAGCACAGAACCATAAACCGTTATAGAAATGCCTATGGCGCCATCAGAAGCTACTGCACTGTAACACCCTCAAATCGGCCATATGCAAGTTTTAGCGGTTCCCACCAAAACTACATAGAAATGATTCAAAGAATACCACGGCACTTGCGTACGGGTGGAAACAAAGTAATATCATTACACAATAGTCCACGATGGAACCCACAAAACATATATATACAACAACGACTCCATGGGTCAAGAATATAAATATTCAGTACAAATATCCAAATCACCTTGAAAATGATACAACATCCGAGTATGGATAAGATGCAAATGGGGCTAAGAGCCCTGAAGAATAACCACGTCCATAACCCTGCCCAGGCCAAGCCGAAAGGGTAACCTTGCTAACATCATCGAACTTATACCTGTTAAAACAAAAAGGGGTGTCGGCAAAGGGCAAAATAAAAAGGAAGCGGTTAGTATAGAGGCCAGTACATGGCGAGTCTTAGAATCCCGCGGCTCTCGCCTACATAGGTATGGTGGGCTGAAGTGGAGGTGATGCATGCACTAAACAACCTATAGAGACGTGATACAACTGTCGACTATCAGAGAGGGATAAGAAGGACCTATTTGGAACCAACCTGATACTAACACCAAACATACCCATCCTAGTATTTCCCCCCTCAAGACCAAACGAGGAAGTCAATCCAAGGAACTCACATAGTTGACAATTTTATTAACCATTTCATTGTCGTTGCAACACTTAATAGTCAGATATAGATGGCATAAGACATTCCAATATCACAAGCTGTTGGCACTTTTAATTAACCAATCTGTTATAGTTGCAATACTTACTAGGAATGTATAGATAGCATGAGACACCCCAATTCCATCAGTTGGAGGCACTTTTATTTATACATTTTGTTGTAGTGGAGCTGATTACTAGTCATCCCAAAGTCAAATTTATAGCACTACTTTAGTTATAGTTGTCTATGGTCGAGACACTATGCTCCAAGTAGTCCATAACCACAGACACGACTTTTTGAAAAGATCTACCCTGCATGGGGTGCACAAATAGCAACACACGCACAATTAACCTCGAAAAAACCAAATGAAATCCAACGAGACCTCACGACAAAGCAATCACAAGATTCAAAAATTACTTCAGGATGCCACCCCACTAAGTTACCCGCAACGAAGTTGGTCGGCTTCGAGACAGATCCAGGGTTTGTGTCAATGGTTGTAAACGATTGGGAACCTGAAAGTGTGACTGGGCTTGTTGATACCGTGAAAACATTCCACTTACCTAAATAGTACAGTAGTAAACACTCCTCGAGCAAGAGTAATAAGTAATGTTGTAGTTTGACATAAGTACATGATAGTAATCAAGCCCCAAACTAGTTTGTGGTCCCAAGAAATAATATGTGAATCAAGCTCTGACTAAGGGAATTCATGGTCCCACATGCGGATAGTGCTATAGTCAAGGAACAGGCATCAAGTACTCGGGGTCCTTGGGGACACAAGTGAGCGGGTAAAAACCAAATAATATCTATTGCCCACCGGTGCCTCTGCATTAGTTATATCTATTCCTAATATTTTAATATCAAGTTGTAATTAAAGTCATGATCATATTTACCAATAAGCATATGGCAACCTCCAACAACTATTGAACATTGATGATGAGAAACAACACCTAAGCAAGCGCCTACGACTCGCGAGTCCAACTATCTACCGAGCAACATGTAATAGGAGATGTCCAAGGCAATATAGGCTGCAAGGGATATAACGGGTACGAAAAGACTAAGAGCTCCTTTGATTTGGAGGAAACATGGAGGAAATGTGAAGGATTGAGAAATATTCCTAAGATGTTACTATTCACATGTTTGATTCATAGGAATGGTACAAACAAAAACTATAGAAACTTTTCCTACATCTCTCAGATTGAAGGCAAAAGTACAGGAAGCAAAAAATCCAATGAGACCTCATTTTTTGATACCTTTGCACAAGGAACAAGGCGAAGGATTACACGTGCCATCCTTTCCTATTCCTATGTCTTTCCAATTCCTTTGATTTTCCTATCCTTTAAATCAAAGAGGCCCTAAAGCATCACAACATAGATAGCAATAGATCAACAGGAGAAAATAAAGACTATAAATGTAAAATAGGTAGAAAGGGGGAAATTGCTCGCGTGGGGAAACTGCCGAAGATTCATCTGAAGATCGGGTCGACACTCGCATCAACTCATCAGCCTAATCCGTGAAAAAGCAAAGCACTAAAAGAAACACTAGATGTACTATTTAATACTACAGCGGAAGATCGGGCATGATGCATGTATAATGTATGACATGGCAATGATGCGATGCAATTAGACAATATTAAGCGAAAACGGAGTTCAGACAATTAATTATGAGGTTCATGTTGTTTAGGTACCCGCAATTAAAGTGTTGACTTAACAAGGCAAATCATGGCATCACTACACAAATTTAAATTTAGCCAAGTTAAGACAAAAATAGTCCGCATATAGTCTTCATATTTAATTATTACATGAATCGACGAAATACACCCAAATGATAAAATATGTATGCAAACATGAATATTCATAAAACAAGATATATATTATATTTATTAAAATAGGGATATGAAAGGGGTCTCATTGTTCGGATCGGAAAGACGAAGATATGGTCTTCGAGTAGAAGTTGAAGTAGCAGAAGTAGCCGTCATTGATGGGAATATGCCAACCGGGGTATACCCAGCAGGGCGTTTCCTACTGGCCCAAGCTCCAGCGAGTGGGCCTACAGTACGGCGACCGGATCAAGATGAGGCATGGACTCAAGCCACTGGAAGCTGAAGGCCCAGAAGCGTAGATAGGCCCAGTCGGACTAGGTTGTAGAATCACCGAATCCTTAACTAATTCAGTTGAGATCTGTAAACCCGTGAGTCTATATAAACCTCCCTAGAGGACGCATATAGGATACGTTTCATCATACACCCTAGCGACTCGCCGCCTAGCCGCCGAGCTCGCCCCATTGTACTCTCACCATAATACAATCTAGCAGGAGTAGGTCTTTACCCTCCGGGGGGCCGAACCTGGGTAAACCCTTGTGTCTCAGCCCTCATCTCGCACCGCAGATGGCTGGTCGCCCTTGCCCCATGTTCTACTACTCGCTGCCGATTGCAGCATCTGCCGTGGTCATTCCCACGACAGTGGCGCCCACCGTGGGGCCTGGCCGGTCAGGCCGGTGTTCTGCGGCGAGATCCAATCTGCCAATCAACGAGTCAATCGCCACCGGCCGCATGATCGCGATCGGCGAGATTCTCCAGATCTTGCCGAGCAGCTACGTCCCGGCGGCGTGACCTGTCACGCATAGCATGTTCCTGCCGGTCGGCACGATCAGCCTCTTCGTCGGCCTCACCGACGTCATCATCTCGGAGGACTCGGCTCGCATCCATGAGTCGCTGCCACGCGACCGGCTCTCTGAGAGCCAGGTCCGCACGATTCACCGCCTCGCCTCCGAGTACGACTTGGCCCACAACAACGTGGTTGAAACCACTGCAGCCGCGGAAGACACGGCCCTCAACGACGACGCCGATTCGCCAGATCCATTGTCGCCGCGTCACCCGCGGGCTCCATCACCCAGGTTTCCAACGTCGGAGACTTCGAGGATCCCTCTATCCTCGGGATCTTCGACTTTGACTCCGGGTCGGAGAACTCTGCCGACCTCCGCGACGGAACCGGCCGCCACACCGCGACCTACATGGCGACTGGCGCCGACCCGCCGGAAGATCCATTCTCCACGCCGATCCCACCAAACGCGACGGCAACGGAGGTCGAGGAACTCCGCCTGAAGCTGGCGGAAGCAGTCCGCAAGGAACAAGCCGAGCGGGATTTTTTTTGCCTCGAGCAGGTGACAGCACAGGAGCTGTCGCGCTACCACCAACTCCGAATCAGGTCGCGCCTGAACCCCACTGTCCAGGGGCGCGCCCTGAATTTCAACGACGAGAACGACCCGGCCCGCGTGGCCGAGCGCGCGATCTGCGAGAACGCGCGAACAGGAGGAAGCACTCGGCCCCCACCATGGGCAACGGCCAATGGCGCCCCGCCAGCACCCAACCGCGCACCCCCCCAGGGACAAGCCAAGGATCGTGGTATCCTCACGGGAGCGAGACGCGAACGGCCTCCCGCTGTTCTCCACCCCAATGGACGACCTCGTCGCGGGCCGAGCAGCAGTCGACAACATCGCGTCCACTGGTGAAGGTGCCCTGCAGATCCAATACGCCAAGGCCTTGCTCGCCAAAGCGGTCGAGCAACAAAACGCAGGCGTCGACTCACAGGGTCGGATGTAATCGCGTTCATCGGGCAGCAGAGCGGCTTCAAGCGGCCGCACCATGGTGGCGAACACCCTCAACTGCCCGCCACCCGAACCACTATAGCTCCAACACCGACCCGCCAACGCGGCACTCTCCACCAATGACCCCCGGCCGGCGACCAACTTCGTCGCCGCCAACGGGCAACCCGTCGACGCCTGCACCCACATCATCAACAACCAGAGCTGGCGCGCACGCCAGCCCGACGACCTGCGGCATACCCTCACCAACCGCCGCGACGGTGAGCCGAGGGGATCGCTGAGCCGACTCGGGACCCGGTGCTTCGGACCAATGATCCAAGGCGAAAGATACCCGACGAACTTCAAAGCGTCGAAGGAAATAGAGAAGTATGATCCTTTGTACGATCCCTCCGTGTAGCTGGATACCTACCTCATGGCGATGGGGATCGCCGGCCACACCGATCTACTAGCCGCCCGCTACCTTCCCCTGATGATGGAGGGGGCGTCCAGGCAGTGGATTAACACTCTTCCCGCGGATAGCATCGACTCCTGGGAAGAGATGCGCGACGCCTTTGTCAGGCACTTCGAGGGTTCATACACCCGCACCACCACCATCGAGGACCTGGAACGGTGCGTCCAGGGACCCCGCGAGTCGACCCGCAGCTGGGTCCAACGGTGGCAAGATCTATGGTACAACGCGGTCGGCATCCACCCAGACACCGTGATCCACTGCTTCAAGACCTCGTGCCGCTACGAGCCCCTGGTCGCCAAGCTCAAACAAGCGTACCGCACACTCGACAACATACCGGATCTCCTGGAGATCGAAAAAAGGTACGCGGAGGAAGACCCAAACCAAGAAACCGATGACGAGTTGGGAGGACACCGCCGCACGAGCGGCCACGACAACGGGAGACGACCGGATCTACGCTACAGCAACACTCGCCTCACCGGCAAGCGCCGCAGTGACGGGCGAGTCGACTTCGTCGCCAACGCTGGATACGTGCAGCGCGAGCCCAAGAGCTTCCGCCGCGACGGTGGCAACTACAAGGCGAAGCCAAGGTTCGACCCCGCGGCCCTTCTTAACCAACCTTGTGTATTTCACAGCAGGGAAGGAAAGCCCGCCACACACACGACCGCCGACTGCCACTCTCTCAAGGAGATCAAGAAGGCACGGCGCGCGCGGGGTGACCCCGATAACAACCCGCCAAACGGCGGAAAATTCGGCAGCGTCGCCGGCTTGCTCCACACCTTCACAGGCTTCAACACGAAGCGCGCGAAGAAGGTCATCGCCCACGCCGTCGCCGTCAACGCGGTGGCCCAGATAGATATCCCCCAGTTCCTCAACTGGTCTGAGCAACCAATCACTTGGAGCCGCGCGGACCACTCGCCACGGATCGAGTACCCTGGCCGAGTCGCCTTGGTGGTCAAGCCCAAGGTGGGAGACTACTCGATCCCCAAAACATTGATGGACGGCGGCAGCTCCATCAACATCCTGTACCTGGACACCTTCAGGCGACTGCGGCTCCCGCAGTCGATGATCGAGACGACCTACACCACGTTCCATGGCATCGTCCCCGGTCGGAAGGCGTACCCGATCGGCAAGGTGACGCTGCCAGTCACCTTCTGCACACCGGCAAACTTCCACACCGAGCGGATCGTCTTCGAGCTGGTGCCCTTCGACAGCCCCTACCACCGCGTCCTGGGGCGCCAGGCGTTCGCCAAGTTCATGGCAGCACCCCACTACGCGTACAACACGATGAAGCTACCCGGGCCATCACTACTAGGGAAATGGCCATTCGTGGCGCACCTAAAAAGATCATCTGTGGCGCACTAGCAGTGCGCCACGGGCCTTGCGCTACGGCTATCTCCTAGCCGTGGCGCACTGCCTAGTGCGCCACGGCTATGTGGGCAGGTGCGCTACGCGTAAAATCTTCTGTGGCGCACTTCCCAATGCGCCACTAAGCTTCTAAAGTGCGCTTTAGGTGTAGTGCGCCACAAAAGGTAGGTCATGTGCGCCACAGGTTTTTTTTTGTTTTTTTATTTCCGAGCTAGATTATATACAATACAGATTATATACAATGTTACAGGCAGATATACACACACAGATACAAGATATACAATTATATATATAAATACACAATTTGAAAAACAAGATTGAAACAAATATATATAGATAAGTCTCATAAATGAATACATAGTATAAGTTACATTGTTTCGATCAAGTTACAAAGTAGTTGGTGACATGCGAATACATGTGTCGATCAAACAAGTTAGAGCTTGGAAGCTCGCCTAGACATCTAAACTAGCTAGACACAAACGCGGGATAAACAACCAAAGAAGATAAGCATGATCACCGTCGCGACGAAGGTGTAGGTCTTCTTCCGGTTCCTTGTCCTAACTCCCGCTAGATAGCGCGTGTATCTAGCTTCCGCCTCCGCCATAGTGTTGTACCCTTTGTAGCTATTGCCGCTGAAACGGTGCACCTGTCTCCGACAGTCTTCCCAATCATCGTAGACTCCGGGAACCCGTCCCTTGTACACGACGTACCACACAATCTATAAGTTGACAATAATAATTAACCGGTGATTGAAAAAAAACATATATAATTAAAGTCGCATATGAAGATACACTTATAGAAAGTACTCCTAAATCAAAAAGACCAAACTCAAAAAGCATGCCTCATATATAACTAGGTTGTTCGACACAGGAATATGCTACGATGGAACCGTCCGCCAAGTAGGATGCACAACACCTGGACCTGTGCATAGCACAAGGCGGACAATCCCATCGCAGCACATTCACATATATAGTGTGCCACGACATTTCAATCATCGGCATTATTCTCAAAAAAGACCAAAGTAACTCGAAAAGAATGCCTCATATATATATACATAGGTTGTTGGACACAAGAATATGCTACGATGGAACTGTAAGCCAAGTAGTATGCACAACATCTAGACTTGTGCATAACACAAGGCTTACAGTCCCGTCATAGCACATTCACATATATATTGTGCCAAGACATTTCAATCATCGGTATTATTCTCGAAAAAGACCAAAGTAGCTCGAAAAGAATGCCTCATATATAACTAGCTAGGTCGTTGGACACAGGAATATGCTACGACGGAACGGTTAGCCAAGTAGGATGCACAATTCCTGGACTTGTGCATATCACAAGGCTAACTATCCCGTCGTAGCACATTCACATATATATTGTGCCACGACATTTCAATCATCGGCATATTCTCGAAAAAGACAAAAATAACTCGAAAAGAATGCCGCATACATATACATAGGTCGTTTGACACAGGAATATGCTACAATGGAACTGTGAGCCAAGTAGGATGCACAAGACCTGGACTTGTGCATATCACAAGGCTCACAATCCCATCGTAGCACATTCACATATATAGTGTGCCACGACATTTCAATCATCGGCATTATTCTCGAAAAAAGAGTAAGGAAAAAAAGGACCAAAGTGAGCAAAGGACCAAAGAGTAAGAAAAAAAACCAAGCATTGATTGATATATAATAATAATAAGCAAAAGAAGTAAGCGATGATTCATAAACCTAATAATATAAGTATAGTAGCATGTACACTTGTCCACACACACAAAGGTCATCTATAGTTTGTAACTACAACTAGACCAACATCAAGCCTTCTGGCTCGGCTTAGGGAACGGGAGGACGCCTTGTCTCGTCATGAACTTCCTATAGTCACCCTGCATCTCTAGGCGATCTTCTATGTCACGGTTATTCGGGATATTTCCTCCGTAGAAGATCCCCCCCCCCCGAAGTCATGACATCATGAAAGATGATTGCCCCAAACTGCTGCTGGATGCGATACATCTCTTGTCTAATATCTGAATCATTGATCTTGGCCTTTGCTTCGGCCCACTGTTTGAGATGATCTGGCAGCGTAGAATTCTGCTGGTCAAGTAGGAACGCCCTCATGTCATGGAGTGCGTAGTAGGCTTCCTTCTTACTGTTTTCCGGCTGCTTCACGCAGGGGAACTCCGTTACGTGGTTGAAGACGTGCCTACCGAACTTGACCTTCGTACGCACGAAGGTGGTTCCTTCCGTCGAGGCAAAGCCAGTGAGAGCATCATCCAGAACTTCCTTGATCTTGTCGTAGTTTTACTTCTTTTCTAGACTCCCCGAGTCGAAATACGTGGCGTGGGAATGCTTCGGCGATAAGGAGATGAGCGTGCAATGTTCATCTCTACGCAAAAAATTCAAATGGAATGTGTTGGAAAAAGAATGATGATGATCTAATAAAGCCAATCGACGGTGGCGAGTGAATAACGACTTACTCGGGAAAGTAAGGCACGAGAATGTATTCCTTTGTCTTGTTCTCCACGAGGATTCTTTTTAGGTACGAGGCCACAATACGTCGTTCGGCGGGGGAACCCAAGCAGCCTTCATGCATGTAGTAGGGGTCCACTATAGCGATGCCCGGTGTGTTCTATCTAATGATTTGCATGGACAGGCTGAGAGAAAAGAGACAGACCATGGTATAGTGCAGCGGGTATAGGTGGAACATATTGAAGATGTCGTCGAACCGCAGGAAGAACAGATCCGCAGGGGCATTGTCGATGAAGCCCAAGCCTGGTGGCACCTTAACCACGAATACCGGGTGCGAGGGATCTTTCTTCGATGGAAGGCGTCTCTCTATCGTCAGCACGCCGTCATGCACACTCTGTAGTTCCGAACTGGCGAGCTTCCGCAAATTCTTAGGTAGCATGGGCTCACCCGCCACATGAATCCTCCACATAATACCCTCGGGTCTTGGTGGCCCGTCCCGAAACCTGATCGGATTCGCAGTTGTTGACGCCACCGGCTGGCTCGAGCTGCTAGATTTTCTTTTCCTGCCTTTTTTTTCCTTTTGGAGAGCGGGCAGGCACCGCAATCTGAGCAGTGGCCGCCCTATGTAGTGTGTCAGGGCTTAGAATAAAGGGCCGGTTGGTTGTATCAGCTGGCTCTGTAAAGGCGCAAGATGGAGGCGTCTCCTAAGAACCAAACAGACGCTTGGTGATAGTGGCTTTCTTTGTGGGGCCACCAGCTAGGTATTCGTTGCTAAACTAAGTGTTGAAGAAGTGATCATTCCAGTCTTCGTCGTCCTCGGCCGGATCCTGCGCCATGTGCATATCATCAACATGATCATCCGACCCCCCCGCGTGGAGGTGACGGCGAGGGCGGTAAGGGGGCCTTGCCACCGCTTGTCACTGGCACGACAGGCGGTGCCGTTGCCTGTGGCGTGATGGCCCCCGCCGTCCCCAAACGGATCATGCTCTTTGGCCATAGCAAGAATAAGCCGAAGCAAGTTATGAGGACAGACGGCTCTTCTTCATCCGCTCCTGGGGGTTGAATGGGAGGTTCCAAGTCGTCGCAGCCCCTTAGCACACGACTAATTTTAACCCTGTGCACGCTATCTGACATCAGCCTTGAGTGGAACGTGCGCTGCAAGGGTTGAACGATGGTACCCTTGGCAACATCCCTCAGCTCGTTGTTCACGTAGCATAAGAGAGTGCAAGGAACATCCATCTGCGGAAAACATGTACGGCGTCGTCAGAGATGCCATAAGAGTAATAGATGGCATGAAAGGCGGTAATTAAAGCAATTTGTTTACCGTGATGGCGTCGAGATCGGCTAATGTCGACGCACCGCATACGGCGACGGGCGTGCAAGAGACGGAAGGGCTGCTTGATGGCGCGGTGCTGGCCGCCGGTGTATTCTCCCTACCGACGGGTGCTTGGAGCTCCGGTGCCGCCACGACGATGGTAGGGGGGAACCAACATGTACTCCGGCGCCGCGGTGATGGCAGGGGAGTCACCAACACTTGCGGCGCCGCGGTGCTAGCGGGCAGAGTCACGAACACATAGTTCTCCTGATTCGTCGGCGCCGCGTTGTTCGAGTGGCTGCTGACCATGCTTGGAATCGGGCACGGACCTACTCGACCACCCGCACTCCAGTTCGCTATTGACTCCACCAAGGTAGGCAGGAAGGACGTGAGGGTGATTGCCAGGTTGTCTTGGACGATCTGCGGGATGCGCGCCACTTGTGCCTTAAGTTCTTGAACCTCGCGGTTTTCCTCCTCGCTCCTTCCCGACGGCGCCACATGCGTCGTCGGCGGTGGACCAAAATGATCCACCCAATTCTTACCCCCGAGGCCGGCCAGACGGCCAGCCGACGACGGCTTCTTCATAACCGGTTCTATTTTCTTGGCCCGGTTCATCGCCCTGTTAAAAGGGTTATCCCACCGGGTGGCCGCCGTCGACCCCTGGGATGAGGAACCCTGGGATCCATGACTAGCAACAATTTCCTCCTCCTGCAGAAGAAGTAACAGTGAATCGTTTAGATCATCGATTAGATTGCAATCGAGTTGATCCGCGGTAATTAGATTATACTTACCACAATTTCCTCGAATTCCTTCACACGTTGGTTATGGTGGCGACCAGACTCTCGCACACGTTTTTCGTGGTATGCATGATGTCGAGGCTATGAGGCGTGCGGAGAAACTTCCAGTATGGCAACTCCCAGAAAACAGACCTTGTTTTCCATACCTTTATCAGCGGCTTGTATTGTTGCTGCCTCTTTCGCTTCTTTCCAGGCTTAGGACAATCTTTCCAGTTTTTCAGCAACTCTTCCACTTCTTCGCTGCTCCTACGCTGTGGGATTCCTCGGGTCTCGGATTTTCCATCGAACAGGTCTCCATGTTTTCTCCATGGATCATTCTTGCCGAGCCACCTCCGGTGCGCCATGAACACGGTTTTTGATGACCCTGGATCTTTCTCTAGTTGGAGATAGCTTGTGTTATCCATGCACCTAATGCATGCGCAGAATCCTTGGATAACCTGCCCCGAGATATACCCGCAACCTGGATAGTCTTGCACCATAGTTACCAACGCGGCTCTCATAGTGAAATAATCTTGTGCGATGACGTCGTAAGTATTGGCTCCTAGCGTGTCTAGCTCCTCTTTCAACAGCCCGAGATACAGATTGATGTTGGTACCAGGTTGTTTCGGCCCTTGAATTAGCATACTCATTTGTATGTACTTCTTCTTCATGCACAACCATGGAGGGAGGTTGTACATCCATACAAACACGGGCCAAGGGCTGTGCGTGCTGCTCTGGCTACCGAACGGATTGAGTCCATCGGTGCTCGCACCAAGCCTGATGTTCCTCGAATCTCCACCGAATTCTGGGAATTCGAGGTCCAATGCTTTCCACTGGCTAGCATCTGAAGGGTGCGTCAGCAGCTCATCCTTTTCGGGGTCATCATCATCATCTCCTGGCTTCTTCCTTTCCGCATGCCATCGCATGAGCTTTGCTTCCTTAGGGTCCACGAAATAGTGCTGCAGACGAGGAGTGATAGGAAAGTACCATACCACTTTTCGAGGTGCTTTCTTCCCTTTCTTGTATTGACTCACGCCGCACACCGGACATGTGGTTTTCTCCACGTCCTCGCCCCGATAAATGATGCAATCGTTGATGCATACATGATATCTAACGTGCGGTAGATAGAGAGGACAGACGATTTTCTTGGCGTCCTTGATACTAGTTGGACATGTGTTCCCCTCCGGGAGACGATCGTCCCAGAATGCCATCATATCGTCGAAGCTTGCGTCGCTCAATTTGTGTTTTGCCTTCATCTCCATAGCCTTGAGCGTTACATTCAACCGGGTATCATCGGGCCTGCATCCTTCATACAATGGAGTAACCGCGTCTTTGTCAAGTTGCGCAAGATTGGCTTTCTCTCTAGCGGCAGCCCTGGCGTTACTCGTCTTCTTGAGAAGCAGCTCTTGCACATAAGGGTCCCGCACCCAGCCTGACGTTGTTCCATCGTCATCTGCTCCTCCGGCATCTAGATCATCATCATCCCGGTCTGCTTCCGCACCTTCACTGTGGCATCCCGCAAAAACCACTACTAGAAAATCGCGGTGTTTTTGTGTTGCGCATCATCATGACCGCATGCTCATGTCATCTTGCCGCATTGCATTTGAGCATCGTCATGTCATCATGCATTTGTTTTCTAAAACTATTTTCTAAAAGCCTAGTTTTGTTTTCTAAATATTCCCCGTCTTAATTTCAAATCAAAACTCCAGACTTTTCCGTGTCTTTTATTTGTCTAAAAACTATTTACAAAAGTCTATTTTTAAATTAAAATAAAAGTTTATATTATTTTTGGGAGGCAGCCAGCCAGGCCCGAAAACCCGGCCAGCCACCTCCAGACCCTAGTCTAAAAATATCTAGTCCTAATTCTACCCAACCCTATTCTACCCAGCCTCCCTCCACCTCACCCTGACCAATCCCCTCCCTCCACCTCACCACTCCCTTCCCCTCCAGCCAACCACCAGCCGCCAGCCAACCACACACACCACACACGCACTCACACACAGCCCCCCACCTGCCCTCCACTCCTTCCCGGCCCACCCCCACATAGCGCCCTGGCCCCACCCCGCGTTTCTCCCTCCCCCCGTTCTTCTCTGTGCCGCGCCCTTCCTCCCCTTTGGCAACCGCCGCCGCCAGAGCCCCCTCCCCGCTTCCCGGCGCCGCCCCGACTGGCACCTCTCCTCCGCGTCACCGCCGCCCTACCTCGCGTGTCCGGCCTCCCCCACCGCGTCATCCCCGAGCTCGTCCGGCACCTCCGCACCCGCGCGAACCTCGTCGCCGTCCTGGCGCCTCGCGTCGACCTCGCCGGTGGCCACCTCTGCAGCGTGCTGCCCGGCCTCCAGCCGCTCCTCCCCGCCGCCAGGGCATCTCCTCCTCGCCGGCCCAGGCGCTCCCACCGCCCATCCCCCTCTCCCGAGCGCCGTCGCCGCCTCACCTCTGGCCCCCATGCCGCGAGGCCCTCCCCGGGCCTGGCCCTCTCCGTCGCGCCACCGACCTCCCTCTCTCTCGGCCAGGCCCCACCACCGCGGTGCTGCTCTGTCCACCTGCGTGCTGGCCGCCAGCATCGCCTCGCCGAGCCTGCGTCCCCTTCCCCCCCGTCGTCCTCCGCGAGCGCTGCCGCCTTCTGCGAGCTCGGCCTCGCCCGGGATATCCTTCGCTCGTCAGCAGGACCTCGCCTCCAGGCCGCCATCTCGTCGTTCCGGCCTCCGCCTCACTCTCCCTGTAGGTCTTTGACCATGCGGCTCCCTCTGCAACACCGACAGATGTCGTGGCCTCCGTGTCCCCTCTCGCCGCCGCCTCGAGCGCCTCCAGCACGCTCCTCCGGCCGTCCTCCTCCCCGATGTGCCGTCGGTCACTGGCCAAGTCTGCTGCTCCTTTGTTTCTGATGTATGCAGGCTATGTGAACACCTGTTTGGCCCTCTCGTTGTATCCTGCCTGCTAGGCGTTTGAACGTATGCCCGAACTCTACAAGGCCTCTTGGAAGCGTTCAAGTGCCAAGGTTCTGCCTTGTGTCGTGTGGCCCAGGCACATGGTGCTGCGGTCCGATGTGGTTGGGTGCATGAGATGCTCCACATCGCGGTGTCATATGTTTTCCTCGCCAAGATCTTCTCGATCCACAAGACCGATCCAATGCCGACCCAAGCTCTTCCTCTCGGACCCGAAGACACCAAGACCCGGGACGCCAAGATCTCCGCCGTGAAATGACAAAACCGACGACATGACCCGACGACCCCGGATGCAACAAGACCTTCTTCCCGGATGCGACGTCGAGAACCCGAACGCCAAGATCGCCGACGCGAATACGCCAAGTTCGTCTTCCCGGACACTGTGCGACAAGATCTACTTCACGGATCCGAAGACCCCGGTACCCGATCCACTCAAGTTCGCCATCGCGAGTCCAAACTTCATCGTTTCCCCTGTCGAACCCTGAGACCGGACCCCAAACCACATCGAACCCCAAGATCGTCGAGCCCCTCTAATGTGTGACCCCTCCCGAGCCTCTATTTTATAAATCGATATATCATACTTGTTGCATATAATTAATCATGCTTGCCCCTCTAATCTACATATTGTGGGGTGTTTGGGGGTGTTTCGACGATTCACCTAAATTAAATATGGGGCCCATATGCGGGCAAATCTAGTCTTATATTGGTCCCATTTAAATTGGTGTAGCGAACTGATGCCATGTTTCGCCCTGTTAAAACAACATCTAAATTGTGGGGTATCTAAATAACTTGAACCGTTTAATTAAATGTCGGGACCCCGGTTCCGCTTAATATTGCCTAGTTGCATCGCACCTTTGCCATGCCATGCATCATACATGCATCATGCTCGATCTTCTGTCGTAGTATTAAATATTGCATCCGGTGTTTCTTCTAGTGCTTTGCTTCTTCACGGATTAGGCCGATGAGTTGATGCGAGTGTCGACCCGATCTTGGATGAACCTTCGGCAATGTTTTCAGGCGAGCACCTCCCCCTTTCTACCTATCTTACTTTTATAGTCTTTATTTCCTCCTGTTGATCTATTGCTATCTGTGTTGCGATGCTCTAGTTTTCGTACCCGTGATATCCCTTGCAGCCTCATATTGCCTTGGACACATCCTATTACCTGTTGTTTGGTAGATAGTTGGACTTGCGCGTCGTAGTCGCTTGCTCAAGTGCTGTTGCGTGTCGTCCAGTACCACAGCTGTTGGAAGGCTGCCATATGCTTTATGTTGGAGATGATCATGGCTTTAATTATTGTTTAATAACTAAAATTGAAAGTAGGTAAATGCAGAGGCACCGGTGGGCAATAGATGTTATTTGGTTGTTAACCGCCCACTAGTGTCCCGTAGGACCCCGAGTTCTTGACACCTGTTCCGAGATCGAGCGCGCTAACCACAGGTGGGGTGTATGGGCACCCCCATCGATTTAGTACCTGATTCCAAGTACTGTACTGGGGGCCACAAGTAGTTTGGGGCTTTATTACTATTCTGTACTTATGCCATGCTTTACTTCTTAATTTAAATTGTGCGAAGTACTGCACTTGTACTGTTTAGGTAAGCGGAGTGTTTTCGCGGTATCGACAAGCCCAGTCACACTTTCGGGTTCCTAGTCGTTTACAGCCACTGATGCAAACCCTGGGTCCGTTTCGGAGCCGGCCAACTTCGTTGCGGGTAGCTTAGTGGGGTGGCCCCCCGTGCTTGCTTTGGGTCTAGGAAACGTCGTGTACGAAACCCCGTCGACATACCGTTGGGTGTATGTTTTGTGATCTTGTACCTACCTGATCCGACAACAAGGGTGTAGGTGCGTGTGGAAACTTTGGTGCACCCCTACAGGGTTAAATCTTTTCGAGAAGCCCGTGTCCGCGGTTATGGACGACTTGGAGCACAGTTCTCGATCATAGACAACTATAACTAAAGTTACTGTTATAATTTGACTTGTATCCGATATGACTAGTAATCATCTTCACTACAACGGAATGGCTAAACAGAAGTACCAACAACTGCTGGGTTTGGGATGTCTCATGCTAATCGTATCTGACTAGTAAGTGATGCAACTACAACGGAATGTTTAACTAAAACTGCCCACTGCTTATCATATCAGGATGACTCATGCCATCTTTATTTGACTAGTAATTGCCGCAACTATAACGGAATGAATAAAACTGCCAACGGTGTGAGTTCCTCGGTTGACTTCCTCGTTTGGTCTCGAGGGGGAAACACCAGGATGGGTATGTTTGGTGGTAGTATCAGGTTGGTTCCGAATAGGTCTTTCTTACCCCTCTCTGATAGCCGCTAGTTGTATCGAGTCTCTATAGGTTGTTTAGTGCATGTTGCGCTGCCGCTTCAGTCCACCATACCCATGTAGGCGAGGACCGCCGAATTCTAGCCTCGCCGTGTACTGGCCTCAGTACTGACCGCTCTCTCTTTTTCCTTTGCCCTTTGTCGGCACCCCTTTTGTTTAAGCAGGTTTTGAGATCGACGTCGTTAGCAGGGTTACCCTTCCGGCTTGGCCTGGGCAGGGTTATGGATGCCATTAGTTATTCTTCAGGGCTCTTAGCCCCATTTGCATCTTGTCCGTAGTCGGACGCTGTATCATTTTCAAGGTGATTTGGATCTTTGTATTCTATATCTGTATTCTTGACTCTTTGAGTCGCTGTTGTATATATATGTTTTGTGGGTTCCATCGAGGACTATTGTGTAATGGTATTACTTCGTTTTCCACCCGCACGCAAGTGCCTGGTGGGCACCTTTGAATCGTTTCTATGCGGGTTTTGGCGGGAAGCGCTGAAACTTGCATAGGGCCGATTCCGAGGGTGTTACATTCACCATCTCCAGGAGACTCTTCATCATCTCGCCCGTTCTCGCCGTGATGATGATCATCGTCATGTTGGACACCTTCACCGTCTCCATCGTCTTCGTCATCGCTTATCCAACGAGTGTATCCATCCATGAAACCATGGCGGAGCATGTGCGCCTGCAGATTCCCGGAATCTGGGTCGATCACCCAGTTGAGTTTGCATCTTCTGCACGGACATCTTATATCCGTCTTGTTATTTCGTATCATGTCGGCCGTCGCACATTTCAAAAATCTAGCCACAATGCCTTCGCTCATTATGCGGACCATTTTTGCCTGCACGGTGTACACGGTACAATTAGAAGTCTATTAGAACCACATAATGAATGCATGCATGCAATGGTCGATAGAAAATTTCGGCATGACCTATCCTAAAATTAGGACCTTTGCGAAATGCCAAAGTCTTGCCAAAATGGAAATGAATCAACATTTTGGCAAAACAAATGGCAACTTGTTCACATACAAACACAAGAGAGAGAGACCGATCCATACACACATGAACATATCATTATCCTCTCCATACACACATGCATGAGCATCATCGATACTCTCCATATACACACACACACATATGACCATCATCGATCCTCTCATACACACATCATGAGCATCGATCATCTACATACATATGAGCATATCATCCATATACACATGAACACATCCTTACATGGACAACTTACCGAGATGAGAGACCAATCGCGAGAAAGATGGAAAGGAGAGGTGCGCGCGAGACCAAAGAAGGAGATGAGAGACCGGAGACCTTCCTCTATTACTTATGTAACATCTAAGGCAAGTTCTACATGCTAAAAATGGTGAATGGGTGGAGAAATTGAGGTGGGAAGGAGAAGATCCCGACTAGATCTAAGGAGGAAGAAGGGGAAAGTGAAGTGTGGGGTGGTGGATGGTCACACATGTGCACATAAAGTGCTGTCAAAAAAAATCGACACATCCGTGGCGCACTCTGCCCTAGTGCGCCACAGGGAGTAGTAACATCCGTGGCGCACATGCCATAGTGCGCCACGGATGTGTCTGGCCGTTTCACAGCAGAGAGAGGCACGCGCTTAGGTGTAGCGCACCCCCTCCATGTGCGCCACGGTTGACACTAACAACCGTAGCGCACCTACCCTATGTGCGCTACGGATGTTTGGCGTGCGGCCAACAGGGCCCTGGCCCACACATATCTGTGGCGCACTATGGTCATGTGCGCCACGGTTGTTCTAGTTACTAGTAGGGCACTGCCCATAGGTGAGCCACGCCTGTTTTAGCCGTGGGGCACTTCAACCATGTGAGCCACGGATGTGCTGATTACCTATAGCCATTTTCCTAGTAGTGCATGCGGCGTCATCACCATCCACGGCGACCCCGACATGGCCGCCGAGTGCGAGGCCAAAGGAGCTGAACTCGCCGACGCCGTCATCACGGCAGAGGCCAACCACGCAGACGAGCTCGCCAAGTACGCGAGCGGGGTCAACAACGACGACCCCACCATACTCAAGAAACCCAACTCGGAGGGCGGCAACCCCACCACCTTCGAGGCAACGACGCATACCTGCACCGTCGAGCTGGTCCTAGGCGACTCCAGCCAGACAGTGATGATCGGGACGGGCATGAGCCCAGCATAGGAAGGCGCGCTCATCGAGTTCCTCCGTCAGAACAGGGACATCTTCGTGTGGAAGCCCTCTGACATGCCTGGTGTCCCGAGGGAACTCGCTGAGCACAAACTCAACGCCGACCCCAAAGTGCGACCCGTTAAGCAGTCGCTGTGGCCCTTCAATGAAGAGCGCCGCCGAGCCATCGCCGAGGAGGTGCAGCGTCTACTCGCTGTAGGCTTCATCCGGCCGATCAAGTACTCCAAGTGGCTGGCAACCCTAGTCCTGGTCAAGAAGAAAAACGGGACCTGGAGGATGTGTATCGATTACACAAACTTAAATAGCGCCTGCCCAAAGGAGCAATTCGTCCTCCCGCGGATCGACCAAATCATCGATTCCACCGCGTGCTCGGAGTCGATATGCTTCCTCGACGCCTACTCTGGGTACAACCAGATCAAAATGGCCGTCGAGGACGAAGAGAAGACGATGTTCATCATGCCATACGGATCCTTCTGCTACACTGCCATGACCTTCGGCCTCAAGAACGCCGGGGCGACCTACCAGCGGTGCATGCAGGAGTGCCTTGCGAGCCAAATTGGCCGCGATATCCAAGTATACATCGACGACGTGGTGGTGAAGTCCGCTCGCCAGAACGACCTACTCGCTGACCTGGCGGAAACATTCGCCAACCTGCGGAAGTACAAGATAAAGCTAAACCCAGGCAAATGCACCTTCGGTGTAACAGCTGGACAGCTACTGGGATATGTTGTCTCCAAGCGCGGGATCGAAGCGAACCCCACGAAGATCGACACGATCGCTCGACTCGGCAAACCCGAGTGCCTGCGCGACGTCCAAAAGCTGGCCGGGCGAGTCGCGGCTCTCAGTCGCTTCATCCCCCGGTTGGGCGAAAAGGCGATGCCCCTCTACCGCCTAATGCGCAAGAACCCCACCTTCCAGTGGGACAAGGAGGCAGATGACGCGCTCCGCGACCTCAAGAAGGTGCTACTCGCAGCGCCGCTACTCGCCGCCCCCGTCGACAAGGAACCCATGCTGGTCTACGTCGCGGCTTCCGAACGCGTCATCAACGCCTTCATGGTCGTCGAACGACCAGAGGAAGGAAAGGAGCACCCGGTGCAGCGACCCGTGTACTACATCAGCGAAGTCCTCACCGAGTCGCGCCAGCGCTACCCGCAATACCAGAAATTGGTATACGCGGTCTTCAGGGCACAGCGGCGACTGCCGCACTACTTCCAGGAGCACCCGATAACGGTCGTCTCCTCAGCACCGTTGCAGGACATCATCCGCAACCGTGAGGCGACTGGGCGAGTCGCCAAGTGGGCCGTCGAGATCGGCGTCCACAACATCAAGTACGAGCCGCGCAAGGCGATCACGTCACAGGCTCTCGCAGACTTCATCGCCGACTGGGAAGAGGCCCAGCAGCCACAGAAGCTGCCATACCTCCATTGCTGGAGCTTACACTTCGACGGCTCCAAGAACGCAGACGGTGCAGGAGCAGGGATCGTGCTAACCTCTCTGAAGGGCGACAAGCTCCGCTACGTCCTCTGCCTCGACTTCACCCCCTACACTAACAACATGGCCGAGTACGAGGCGCTACTCCACGACATGCGAGCTACCAAGGAGATGAACATCAACCGCCTGCGCTGCTATGGAGACTCCGACCTCGTCACCGGGCAAGTCGCTGGCACCTGCGACGCCGTCTCCCCCACCATGGCGGCATACCGCCAAGCAGTGGACAAGCTGGGTGGATACTTCGTAGGCTACTCCGTCGAGTGGATCGATAGGCGGAAGAACGAGGAGGCCGACGCACTCTCTCGCATCGGCTCGGCTCGACTCGCACCACTCGCCGGCGTCTTCCTTGACACCATCACCAAGCCTTCCGTCTATCCCCCCAGGTAGATCGACGTCGGAATCCCGCTGCAACCAGAAGCAGCCCTGGTTGCTCTAATCGCCAAGCCAGACGACTGGACCGCGCCATACGTCGCCTACTTGGAGGGAGGCACCCTGCCAGCAGATGAAACGGAAGCCCGGATGATAGCACGCCGCTGCAAATCTTTCGTCATCATCAACGGCGAGCTCCACAAGCGCAGTGTGACCGGCGTGTTCCAACGATGCGTTCAGCCCGCTGAAGGACGAAAAATCCTCCAAGACATTCACTCCGGCGACTGCGGCCACCACGCCGGCGCCCATTCTCTGGTCGCAAAGGCTATGCGGCACGACTCCTACTGGCTCACCGCACACGCAGACGCTGTCGACATTGTCCAGCGGTGCGTCGGATGCCAGAAATACGCCAACCAGACCCACGTGCCGAGCTCGGCGCTCAAGACAATCCCCATCACCTGGCCGTTCGCCATATGTGGCATGGACATAGTAGGCCCCTTCAAGAAGGCCCCCTCCGGCTTCACCCACCTCCTAGTTGCAGTCGAAAAATTCACAAAATGGGTGGAGGCCAAGCCAGTCCGCAAATGCGACGGGAAGACCGCCACCAAGTTCCTACGCGAGCTCATCTATCACTACGGGTTCCCAAACAGCATCATCACGGACAACGGCACCAATTTCGCCAAAGGAGCCATGGCCGAGTTCTGCGAGGAACACCACATTCGACTCGACCTCGCCTCAGTCGCTCACCCGGAGTCCAACGGCCAGGCGGAACGCGCCAATCAGAGTATCCTCCATGGCCTGAAGCCACGGCTCCAAGTACCACTCGAGCGCACCGTCGGGTGCTAGGTCGAGGAGCTACCCTCCGTCATCTGGGGCATCCGCACCTCCAGCAACAGGTCGACAGGATTTACACCCTTCTTCATGTTGTACGGCGCCGAGGCAGTCATGCCCACCGACCTCGAGCACGACTCGCCAAGGGTGGTCAACTACATAGAGGCTGCAAACGAAATCGCACGACAAGACGGAGTTGACCAGCTCGACGAGGCACGCGACCTAGCTCTCTCCCACACCGCCATCTACTAGCAAGGGCTCCGCCGCTACCATAACCGGCGAGTAAGGACTCGCACTTTCCAAGAAGGCAACCTGGTACTACGCCTCATCCAGGACAAGAAGGGCATGCACAAGCTCTCCCCCCCGGGAGGGACCATTCGCCATCGGGCGAGTCCTAGGCAACGACGCCTACTACCTCACCGACGTCCGAGGAGACGGGAAACTCGACGTCAAGAGGCCGTGGAATGTAAACCTCCTATGGAAGTTCTACTCCTAGAACTCCATACATGTACTCTCCACCCTCTATGAAATAAAACAGATCGGTTACCGCAAATTGTGTCTACTCTCCATGTCTTGTGCCACTCGCACTCGTAATAACAGCGTTATGCTATTCGCAGAAGTCAACCTCTGGTAAAGCGACCGACACGGCCAAGTAGTGTGGTACGGAGGCACTAGGAAACCCCAGGCCCCGTAACGTCCACGAAAAACGCCAACCCGGAGCCCCATTGGAGTCGCCTAGCTCGACTGGCTTACCGAGCCAAGACAACTGCCCTCGCTCCTCACAGCGACCAAGGTCCTCCGCATCCTTGGCACAACGACTCGAACGGCCAAATACCACGCTCGGGGGCTGACGTCCAGTCAAATACGAGCGGCTAGGGAAAAACGCCCAGTATGAGAGCGTGCCTAGGACTCGCCGTGCGACTGATCCTTCGGGTCAGGCAGGACTGACACGCTTACTCTAACGCGCTTAGTCCTCACCTACCTTGGAGTTGCAACTAGAACCACCAAGTACCACGTTCGAGGACTCGGCTAACCGACCTCGTTCGCGCATGGGAAAACGGTCAAGTAAAGAGCACCCATGGGAGTCGCCCAGCGACTGGCTCTCCGAGCTCTGGAGAGTCGACCTCAAACCATTAAAAATTCACAAACACATAACAAACAACGTAAACCCCATAAAAAGGGCGGACGCGCTCGGGGACTCGTTCAATCAAAATCCAAAATCACAAAGCAAATGACAAAACAACACGAATTTCCTTTATAGCAGCACAAAGTTGTTCCAAAATACAAGGAAAGTTCAATAGCTATTTCGTACTAACGCCCAAGGGCATAATGCTTCTAATCCGCAGGTTTTGACGCCGACTCGCCGCCACCCCTGCGGTTACGGATGAAGGGCACGTATAGGTTCGACGGGTACGTTGTCAACTCGCCCGCCATCGCCGCACGGAACGGCTGCTCGACCTTGAAGTCCCGATGCTTCGGTTCGGGATCGTTGGGGGCGACAATCGTCTCCTGGTAGGGGAGGAGGTCGCCCATCGCCCAAACGCGATCGGAATACACCGCGGCCCGGTCCGTCAGCTTCAGCACCTCGGCAATCTCCACAGAGCTCGTGGACGAGGGGTAGCCGCTCATCACATCGTCAAGGTCGAAGTCCTCCGGGAAATGAGCAAGCCCAAGGCTGAGCGCCGTCGCCACCCCGCGCTGGAAGGCTGACCGCGTCATGAATTCGACGACTGACGGAGCCTTCTCCAGGTAGAGCCATACCTCGACGAGGTCGCTTGGGATCACCTCCGTGGGCGATATCTCCTGAAGATATGCTCGAATGCAAGTCACGGACAACGCGGCCAAGTCGATCAGGGTGGTCATACACTGCCGCGCGTCGCATGACTGCGCCTCCTCCGAGCTATCAGTAATCCGGCTTGTGGAACAGAAGCAGGCAGTAAGCACACCAACGATTTCACAATGCAGTTGTTGCAGGCAGAAGGAAGAGGAAGAAAGGGTTACCAATCAGTGGACGGCAGAGGCCCGTGATGAAGCTTTGAAGAGAGGAGAAGTCGTCCTGCAGCCCAGCAACGAGTGAGTCAGACACTTTCCGCTCTTCAGCGGCAGCCGTAACAGCCGCTTTCGCACGCCCCTCCGCTGCACTCGCTTCCGCCCTCGCTTCCTCGAGCTCACGCTCCAGGTCAGCGACCCGCTTTTCGGCCACGCTCAAAGCAAATTGAGCCGCTGTCAAGTCACCCACCGGGACAAGGCCCCGGCGGACCTGCTCTACCTCGGTTGCAATTGCTTGAAGCACCTTGTTTGTTTCCTGGACGGCAACGAGTTCCTTCTCCAAGCGACACTTTGCAGAAAGCCGATCGGCCGATTCACGCTGCAGGCCCTGCGCATAAACTGCAATGTCAACAACAACCAAACTCATAAGTGCCCACTCGCTGAAATTCAGCGACTAGGCACTCGGGGACTGGACATTGAAAATCTTAAGTGCCCACCCGCTGAAATTCAGCGACTAGGCACTCGGGGACTGGACATTGAAAATCCTAAGTGCCCACCCGCTGAAATTCAGCGACTAAGCACTCGGGGACTAGACATTGAAAATCCTAAGTGCCCACCCGCTGAAATTCAGCGACTAGGCACTCGGGGACTCGACGACATAAAAACATCAAGAATCCGACCACTGAAATCCAGTGGCCCGATCCTCGGGGACTGGACATACCTGGATGGCAGCGCTTGTGCCGTGAAGCTCCAGGGTGTCTGAAAGAACATTTCTTAATCCCTAGTGTTTTGTGTGTTAGATAACAATACCAAGGATCATTTAATGTGTGTTGAAGTGTTGCAGCTCTATTTGAGAATAAAGGGAAAAGAACTCTGCCTTTGGGGGCGGATAATACGGCCCACCAGGGGCGGATAATCCGCCCCTCCCTTTGCCCAAGCAGGCGCAAGCCCCAGAAGGGGGGCGGAATTTTGGCCGGATTTTCCGGCCCCGCCGGATAATCCGCCCCTCAGGGGGGCCGGATAATCCACCCCCCTTCTCATCGCCAAGGCGCAAGCCCTAGAGAGGGGGCGGAGTTTTGGCCGTACTTTCCGGCTAGGCCGGATAATCCGCCCCTCAGGGGGCCGGATTATCCGCCCCCCAAGATCTTCACCAAGCTTCACCAAGGCGCAAGCCCCAGAGAGGGCGCGGAGTTTCCCCCGGAGAATCCGCCCTTGGGGCGGAGTTTTCCTAGGGGGCGGATAATCCGCCTCAAGTGGGGGGCGGGTAATCCGCCCCCAAAGTTGTGCAACGGCCAGATCTGGGGAGGGGTATTTAAGCCAGCCTTCCCCCTCCTGCCAGAACTCTTGATTCATCTCGAAAAAGACCAGATCAGATCCGAAAGCTTCATCCAAGAGTGCTCCACCTAGATCCACCCAAAGGCCCCATCCCTTGGGGAATCGAAGGAGGAGAACTCGATCTTCATCATCAGCAATCAAGCACTTCATCTTCTCTCCATTCATTTGGAGAACCCCCGATCTAGTATTTCTTGCAAATACCTAGATCCTTGTTTTTTTTATATTGATAAACCTTGTTCTTGTGGCAGCTTGTTGTCATCTCGGGAGCCCCCAATTCGGTTGTGGGTGTGTGCCCCGATAGTGTTGTAAAAGGCACCGGTTCCCGCCTCGAAGGGATCCAATAGTGGAGAAGGTCGATCAGGCCTCTCGTGGCGAGATCCATCGGAGAATAGGGTGAGGCCTATTGTGGCGTGGTGGTCTTAGAACCGCCCACCCCTCCAACGCATATGTACTTCCCTTAACAAGGATGGAAATGCAGCAAAACAAATCCCTGTGTCTCCGCGTGCTCCACTACGGTTTCCTCGCTTCTCTTTTATGTGCTTAGTAGTTAGGGTTACATATAGGGAAATTCTCGTAGTTGCATATCTAGAGAATTTACTTTGTGTCAAGCCTAAAATTGAAAAAGTATTAAAAATTGGTTAGCACCTATTCACCCTCCCTCTAGGTGCCCATACGATCCATTTCAATTGGTATCAGAGCCTCGACTCTTATTTCGGGCTTAACCGCCTAAGAGAAGTATGGGGTCCAAGGTAGATGGGAGTGATGCTCCGGAGGTAGTCACCATGAACGATCTCAAGATGTTGGAAACAACCTTGGTGAGTTCAATGGAGGCTAAGATGGAAGAGATGCGTCAATTGATAATGCGTCTCTCCACATCCGCAGCATCACCTCCATCTAACTCGGAGGATACCACTCCGCAATCCAAGGAAACGGGTAAAACTGTTTCCAAAGATAACGAAGTGGTTGGTGATGATACTAGCAAGAGCTCCTCCTCGAAAAAGGATAGCGGTAAGGATGGATACAATAAGGTTTCTCATGTGTATTCCCCTGATCCGCCTATCCCTCATCCACATATACATAATAGGGGTGATCCACCCAAACTTTCAGCATCTACTTTCTCTCAATGGCAATTTTTGATGAAATCTCATGTGTGCAGTTCCTCCATAGAGTTGTGGAAGATCATCGAAAATGGTCTTCATGTTGGAAACCCTAACAATCTCACAGAAAGAGAAGTGGTCGATAGCCAACTCAATGCTACAGCTCTACACATGATACAGCTTGGTGTGGGTGACAAAGGCATGCCACACATTCAGCATCTTAGCACAGCTAAAGAAGCTTGGGATGCTCATAAACCACGGTGCAGCTCATGTTGATGATGCTTGGATCAAGCGCAAGTATGTCAGTGCTCTTATGCCATTTGAGCCCACAGATTTAAAAAGTCTCCAAGGTAGGCATAACTATCACATCATGTCATACAATGAGGTAATGCAAGAAATGGCCGCCTTCAAAGTGGCTGCCAAGAATCCCGAAGATGCTCGTGCTTGAGCTATGGGGATGCAAAAGGGGGTCAACATGGCCTTGAAGACTAGTGTGATTGATCATGATGAATATGCAGTAGAAGGTCTGGACTGTCCCAAAGATATAAAAAGGATCCACGGACAATACTTGGCTCTTTATGCAAGAAACTTTTGGAAAGATCCAGCCAAGGCTAAAGCTGAACTAGATCGCAAGAGTGGAGCCTATGGAAGAAAAGAAAATGGTCCGAAGCTGAGAACATGCTTTAATTGTGGTGACCGGCTGCACTTCGTAGCTGAGTGTCCATATCAAAGTAGAGAGGATAATGGAGGAAGACTCATTTTCAAGGACAAATCAAAAGCTCCACGTGAGAAATAGTTTGAAAAGAAGAATGCTCCTTTCAAGGAGCAACCAAAGATTGTTCTAGTGGCTCAAGAAGAATATTCATCGGGGAGTGAAGATGAGGACGAGGACAATAGCTCTCAAGAGGTGGCTCTATAGCCACCACATCTACATCAACATCTCTCTTCGACTCTCCGAACGAAAACATCATCAACAAGAATGCTACTTGCCTCATGGCACGAAGCTTTGAGGTAACTTCTTGTAACTCTTCTTTTCCCAAGGCTACGATAGACATGGATGATCCTACTAGTCTTAAGGTTAAAGAAGAGATTATTGCTTTGGATTATTTATACACTAACTTTCAAGGTGAGCACAAAGTTCGTGTTGAAGCTCTCATGGATCAGCTGGCCCAAAACGAAGCACTCCTCGAAGAAAAGGGCAGAATTGAAAGGGAGGATGCAATGGAAATTGCATCCCTAAAAAATGCTCTTGAAGAAGAAGAAGCTCGGGTCTCTCTTGAAGAGAGGCTCGAGTCTATGGAAGAGTCACATGAAGAAATTGTGACTAAACTTGTTAAGGAACGTGACAATGCTGTCACCAAAGCAAAGAAGTTAAAGAAGGAAAGGATTGACTTTGGGACTGCTCATGATAGACTCTCCGAGGAATTGGATAAACTTGACAATTCTCACAAGGCGTTGAAAAACGAGTTCTCTATTCTCAATGAGTCACATGATCAGCTTCAAAGTCGATTGGCCAAATATGATACTCCTAGCTCGTCCAACTCAACATATAGTAACAAGAAAAATGCTAGTGTGGAAAAAGAAGTGATCAAGGACATCACTACAAAGGACAAAGGTGTGCTTGATGAAGTCCTTGGCAAGCAAAGGTAAAATCATGGTAAAGAGGGACTTGGGTATGTCACCAAGTCCAAGAAGAAGAAAACCAAGAAGAACAAGACCAAGAATGTGCAATTAAAGACAAGCACTCTGAGAAGATTGTCACAAAAGACAAGACTAATGATATTGGTTTTGCAGGGTCTCACAATCCGAATTATGAACTCTTTTGTGATGACTATGGCGATGTTTATGCTTATTATGTTGTTCCTTTTGATGAATATATTGCTTGGTCTATTTGGGTCCCAAAGACCCTTGTTACTAACATGAAAGGACCCATTAAAAAATGGGTACCTAAAACCAAGAAGTAATTTTCTTGCAGGGCTATGCTTCCGGTGGGTCGAAATGGGTGCTGGATAGTGGCTGCACTAGTCTTATGACCGGAAGCAAGGAGATCATCACTGAGATGCGTCCAAATCATGATAATATCACAGTCTCCTATGGTGATAAGTCAAAATCTCAGGTACTGGGTCTTGGCAAGGTTGTGGTTGCCCACGATATCTCTCTCGTGGACGTCATGCTTGTTGAGACCCTCGGTTACAACCTTCTTTCTGTTCGTGCCCTTGGCAAGATGGGTTTTGCTGTTTTTATCGATGATGATTTGGTGGTACTCTTGTGGAGCAAGTCTCTAAAGGTTGCTTTCGTTGGATACGTCGAAAATGACCTGTATGTGGTGGACTTCTCGGGGAAAACCACTTCGGGTCCGATGTGTCTATTCGGAAAGGCCGACGTGGGCTGGCTATGGCATCTCCGTTTAGCCCATGTCAACATGAGAACTTTGCAAAGTCTCCAGAAGGGTGGCCACATCCTTGGACTAAAAGACAATGTCTCTTTTGCCAAAGATCGTGTTTGCTGGGATTGTGTAGAAGGAAAAATGCATGACTCTCCCCACAAGAGGAAGACTATTGTGTCATCAAAGAGGATCTTGGAATTACTTCATGTGGATTTATTTGGTCCTCCTTCTCATGCAAGTCTTGGTGGGAAGAAATATTGCTTGGCATTGTCGATGATTACTCAAGATATACATGGGTATATTTCTTCAAGCTGAAAAGTGAGACTCAACAAACTGTCATCGACTTTGCCAATGAAGTTCAACGTCAACACAATGTTCCTATCTTGGCAATTAGAAGTGACAACGGCCGAGAATTCAAGAACTACACTTTAAACGAGTTTCTTAGTGAAGAGGGGATTAGACACCAATATTCCGCTGCGTACACCCCTCAACAAAATGGTGTAGCCGAGAGGAAGAACCGGACTTTGATGGATATGGCAAGATCTATGCTAGCTGAATTCAAGTCTCCTTATAATTTTTGGGCTGAAGCCATATCCACTACTTGTCACTCATCAAACTGGCTCTACCTTCGGAAGATCTTGGACAAGACCCCATATGAAATACTTACCGGTAACAAACCCAACATCTCATACTTCAGGGTATTCGGGTGTAAGTGTTTCTTTCTTATTAAAGGTGTCCGTTTGTCAAAATTTGAATCCAAGGCTTTAGAAGGTATTTTTGTTGGTTACGGTGCCGAATCCCACACTTATAGAGTCTACAACAAGCTCACTGGGATTGTTGTAGAATCTTGTAGTGTGGAGTTCGATGAAAATAACGGCTCCTTTGTAGGGCAAGTTGATGTTTGTGATGTAGACGTTGAAATACCCCAAGATGCCATAAGAAGAATGGGAGTGGGATTTTTCCGCCCCATTGAGGAACCCCTTGTGGCGGATCGAGAAGGACAATGCTCCACACATGTGGAGCCCTCATCTACACAAGATCAACAAGCTCCTACTGTTGGAGACAATACTGCACCAACACCACAATCTGCTGAAGATCATCTGTCCCCTGGACAAGTTGGTAGTCCCAGGCCGGACTATCCACCCCCTCCAAGGGGCGGACAATCCGCCCCTGGCAATCCAACTCATTCCAGAGGATCCGAAGGAGAAGTCAGCAACTCTGAAGCTCCCAGGCCGGATTCTCCGGCCCCCGAGGATGGATTATCCGGCCCTGGGTCTCCAACTCTCATCAGGCATTCTCAGAAAGATGGCTCGGGTTCTTCACCTCCCAGGACGGATAGTCCGGCCCCTCCAAGGGGCGGATTATCCGGGCCTGAAGAAAATGTTCAGCAACAATCTTCTGGCAGTAACGGTGACCAAGATCAAGGGAAAGGCAGTAATCAAGACAAGGATACACATATTGAATCAACTCCTTCTAGAAACAATAAGGACATTGAGGCTCGTCACAAGGCTCGTGCTGATCGGAACCTTGAACTAAGAGGTCACACTCTTGACAAGGTTGTTGGTGATCTACGACGAAGGGTATCCACTAGAAGAGAACTTGCAAGCTTCTGTGATCATCAAGCTCACATTTCCATGGTTGAACCGAAGAAGGTTTTTGATGCTCTTGAAGATCCCGATTGGGTTGTTGCAATGCATGAAGAATTAAATAACTTCGAACGCAACAAAGTTTGGAAGCTCGTAGAAAAGCCAAAGGATTGCCGCAATGTTATCGGCACCAAGTGGATCTTCAAGAACAAATAGGATGAAATGACATTGTTGTGAGGAATAAAGCACGACTCGTGGCTCAAGGATTCTCTCAAGTGGAAGGAATTGATTTTGGCGAGACTTACGCTCCTGTGGCTCGTCTTGAGTCCATCCGTATCCTTCTTGCATATGCAGCCCATCATAATTTTAAATTACAACAAATGGATGTTAAGAGCGCTTTCCTTAATGGTCCTCTACATGAGTTAGTATACGTCAAGCAGCCCCCAGGGTTTGAGGACCCCAAATTTCCGAACCATGTCTACAAACTCGATAAGGCGCTCTATGGCCTTAAACAAGCCCCACGTGCGTGGTATGAGCACCTTAAAGAGCTTTTGCTAGACCGTGGATTCGAAGTTGGGCAAATCGATCCCACTCTTTTTACTAAGAAGGTTAATGGGGAACTTTTTGTATGCCAACTTTATGTAGATGACATTGTTTTTGGCTCTACTAACCAAGCTTTTAACGATGAATTTTCGAAGCTTATGACTGACAGGTTTGAGATGTCCATGATGGGTGAGCTCAGGTTCTTTCTTGGATTTGAGATCAAACAACTTAGAGAGGGAACCTTTATTAATCAAGCTAAGTACATCCAAGACATGCTCAAAAGGTTCAAGATGACGGATCTCAATGGCGTTGCTACCCCAATGCAAACAAAGTGTCATCTTGAGCTCAATCCCAAGGGTAAAGACGTGGATCAAAAGGTATACCGATCCATGATCGGCTCTCTCCTTTACCTTTGCGCATCTAGGCCAAATATCGTGTTAAGTGTATGAGTGTGTGCAAGGTACCAAGCCGCTCCTAAAGAAAGCCACTTAGTGGCACTCAAGCGAATCTTCCGATATTTGGTTCATTCCCCAAATTTTGGGTTATGGTATCCCAAGGGTTCAAGTTTCTCTCTATGTGGTTACACTGATTCAGATTGGGCTGGTGACAAAGATGATAGGAAATCAACCTCTGGTGCATGCCAATTCTTGGGCAGGTCTCTCGTGTGTTGGTCATCAAAGAAACAGAATTGTATTTCACTCTCAACCGCCGAAGCTGAATATGTTGCTGCTGCAAGTGCTTGTACTCAATTGTTATGGATGAGGCGAACTTTAAAGGAATATGGTGTCAATTGTGACAAAGTACCTCTTTTATGCGACAATGAAAGTGCTATCAAAATTGCTTACAATCCCGTGCAGCATACAAGAACAAAACATATAGAGTTTCGCAACCACTTTATTCGGGATCATGTTGCTCGTGGAGATATTGCTCTATCCTTTGTGAGCAGGAAGAACCAACTTGCTGATATTTTCACGAAGCCTCTTGATGAAGCAAGATTTTGTTATTTGAGGAATGAGCTAAATATCATAGATTCAAGGATCTTGGCTTGACTACCCTTGCACACTCACTTGCTCTTATTCATGTATTTGGTTTAGATGCGGGCATAGACATAGGGGGAGTGTGGTCCTAATTGATTCGGCCAACCCTCCCCCCATAATGCCGAAAGCAAGTAAAATCATTTCCCTTAATATCATTTTGTGATATGTGGGTCATCGATGAGCATTGGTTTTGAACTCAAGATACATCTTCGCGGTGTCATGCCATGCGCTCCAACATGGTGGCTTCAGCCACCGCCCTCTTCCTTTGAGAAGAGTTGGTTTTTTCATGGGTCCCGTTAGATTTTCTTGCACATCTCTTGTTCTTATGGAAAACACACTCAAATTTGGCTTTTGATTGATTTGATTCTTGCAAATTTGGGTGTGTAGTACCATCTCAGTTTGATGCTCTCAACCCAAGCCTACGACGAGGGTGAGGAGGAGTGATCTCCAGGGGCGTTAGCATCGCTCTTCTTCCTTTTGGCGTTTCGATGCCAAAGGGGGAGAAGTAGTTCTATTAGGTCTCATGGATTTGCAAGGGTCGGGCACAAGCTTTTCGATTTTAGTCGTTTTTATTTGCTTGCTTGTGCCTTTTCTAGCGTGAACTCAGTTGCTATTTGTGTTTGTTTATGTAAGACTATGTCGTACTCCACAGTTTGGTACTATGTTTGGTATTCATGGAATTCTGGATTTATCTATCATGGACCCCATGGAATTCTGGAATTATGGAGCATATTTGATGGCATATGGATTCACGGGATTATCTATGTATGCTTTGGCTATATTCTCATCCCGGTGGTATGACCTTATTTCCCAAACCTTAAAGTAGTGTTCTCCCTAGTGTGTGTATTTGTATTCAAATGCAAATCTTAAATATGCACACATCTAGGGGGAGCGTCTTTATTATTTAAGGTGGCATTTGCCGGTTTTATTGCAAATCCTAGTATTGTCATCTAACACCAAAAAGGGGGAGATTGAAAGAACATTTATTAATCCCTAGTGTTTTGTGTGTTAGATAACAATACCAAGGATCATTTAATGTGTGTTGAAGTGTTGCAGCTCTATTTGAGAATAAAGGGAAAAGAACTCTGCCTTTGGGGGCGGATAATCCGGCCCCACCAGGGGCGGATAATCCACCCCTCCCTTTGCCCAAGCAGGCGCAAGCCCAGAAGGGGGGCGGAATTTTGGCCGGATTTTCTGGCCCCGCCGAATAATCCGCCCCCATTCTCATCGCCAAGGTGCAAGCCCCAAAGAGGGGGCGGAGTTTTGGCCGGACTTTCCGGCTAGGCCGGATAATCCGCCCCTCAGGGGGGCCGGATTATCCGCCCCCCAAGATCTTCACCAAGCTTCACCAAGGCGCAAGCCCCAGAGAGGGGGCGGAGTTTCCCCCGGAGAATCCGCCCTTGGGGCGGAGTTTTCCCAGGGGGCGGATAATCCGCCTCAAGTGGGGGGCGGATAATCCGCCCCCAAAGTTGTGCAACAGCCAGATCTGGGGAGGGGGTATTTAAGCCAGCCTTCCCCTCCTGCCAGAACTCTTGATTCATCTCGAAAAAGACCAGATCAGATCTGAAAGCTTCATCCAAGAGTGCTCCACCTAGATCCACCCAAAGGCCCCATCCCTTGGGGAATCGAAGGAGGAGAACTCGATCTTCATCATCAGCAATCAAGCACTTCATCTCCTCTCCATTCATTTGGAGAACCCCCGATCTAGTATTTCTTGCAAATACCTAGATCCTTGTTTTTGTTTATATTGATAAACCTTGTTCTTGTGGCAGATTGTTGTCATCTCGGGAGCCCCCAATTCGGTTGTGGGTGTGTGCCCCGATAGTGTTGTAAAAGGCACCGGTTCCCGCCTCGAAGGGATCCAATAGTTGGGAAGGTGGATCAGGCCTCTCGTGGCGAGATCCATCGGAGAATAGGGTGAGGCCTATTGTGGCGTGGTGGTCTTAGAACCGCCCACCCCTCCAACGCAGATGTACTTCCCTTAACAAGGAAGGAACTGCGGTAAAACAAATCCCTGTGTCTCCACGTGCTCCACTACGGTTTCCTCGCTCCTCTTTTACGTGCTTAATAGTTAGGGTTACATATAGGGAAATTCTTGTAGTTGCATATCTAGAGAATTTACTTTGTGTCAAGCCTAAAATTGAAAAAGTATTAAAAATTGGTTAGCACCTATTCACCCCCCCTCTAGGTGCCCATACGATCCATTTCAATTGAAAGAACAATTCTTAATCCCTAGTGTTTTGTGTGTTAGATAACAATACCAAGGATCATTTAATGTGTGTTGAAGTGTTGCAGCTCTATTTGAGAATAAAGGGAAAAGAACTCTGCCTTTGGGGCGGATAATCCGGCCCCACCAGGGGCGGATAATCCGCCCCTCCCTTTGCCCAAGCAGGCGCAAGCCCCAGAAGGGGGGCGGAATTTTGGCCGGATTTTCCTGCCCCGCCGGATAATCCGCCCCCCCTGCCCATCGCCAAGGCGCAAGCCCCAGAGAGGGGGTGGAGTTTTGGCCGGACTTTACGGCTAGGCCAGATAATCTGCCCCTCAGGGGGGCCAGATTATCCGCCCCCCAAGATCTTCACCAAGCTTCACCAAGGCGCAAGCCCCAGAGAGGGGGCGGAGTTTCCCCCGGAGAATCCGCCCTTGGGGCGGAGTTTTCCCAGGGGGTGGATAATCCGCCTCAAGTGGGGGGCGGATAATCCGCCCCCAAAGTTGTGCAACGGCCAGATCTAGGGAGGGGGTATTTAATCCAGCCTTCCCCCTCCTGCCAGAACTCTTGATTCATCTCAAAAAGACCAGATCAGATCTGAAAGCTTCATCCAAGAGTGCTCCACCTAGATCCACCCAAAGGCCCCATCCCTTGGGGAATCGAAGGAGGAGAACTCGATCTTCATCATCAGCAATCAAGCACTTCATCTCCTCTCCATTCATTTGGAGAATCCCCGATCTAGTATTTCTTGCAAATACCTAGATCCTTGTTTTTGTTTATATTGGTAAACCTTGTTCTTGTGGCAGCTTGTTGTCATCTCGGGAGCCCCCAATTCGGTTGTGGGTGTGTGCCCCGATAGTGTTGTAAAAGGCACCGGTTCCCGCCTCGAAGGGATCCAATAGTGGAGAAGGTGGATCAGGCCTCTCGTGGCGAGATCCATCGAAGAATAGGGTGAGGCCTATTGTGGCGTGGTGGTCTTAGAACCGCCCACCCCTCCAACGCAGATGTACTTCCCTTAACAAGGAAGGAACTGCGGTAAAACAAATCCCTATGTCTCCGCGTGCTCCACTACGGTTTCCTCGCTCCTCTTTTAGGTGCTTAGTAGTTAGGGTTACATATAGGGAAATTCTCGTAGTTGCATATCTAGATAATTTACTTTGTGTCAAGCCTAAAATTGAAAAAGTATTAAAAATTGGTTAGCACCTATTCACCCCCCCTCTAGGTGCCCATACGATCCATTTCAATTGGTATCAGAGCCTCGGCTCTTATTTCGGGCTTAACCGCCTAAGAGAAGTATGGGTTCCAAGGTAGATGGGAGTGATGCTCCGGAGGTAGTCACCATGAACGATCTCAAGGCGTTGTAAACAACCTTGGTGAGTTCAATGGAGGCTAAGATGGAAGAGATGCGTCAATTGATAATGCGTCTCTCCACATCGGCAGCATCACCTCCATCTAACTCGGAGGATACCACTCCGCAATCCAAGGAAACGGGTAAAACTCTTTCCAAAGATAACAAAGTGGTTGGTGATGATACTAGCAAGAGCTCCTCCTCGAAAAAGGATAGCGGTAAGGATGGATACAATAAGGTTTCTCATGCGTATTCCCCTGATCCGCCTATCCCTCACCCACATATACATAATAGGGGTGATCCACCCAAACTTTCAGCATCTACTTTCTCTCAATGGCAATTTTTGATGAAATCTCATGTGTGCAGTTTCTCCATAGAGTTGTGGAAGATCATCGAAAATGGTCTTCATGTTGGAAACCCTAACAATCTCACAAGAAGAGAAGTGGTCGATAGCCAACTCAATGCTACAGCTCTACACATGATACAGCTTGGTGTGGGTGACAAAGACATGCCACACATTCAGCATCTTAGCACAGCTAAAGAAGCTTGGGATGCCCTCACCGAGCTCTTCATCGGAAATGAAAGTATGAGAAGGAATAGATATGATGCCTTGAGCAATGAAGCTAAAGGATTTTATATGCTGGATGGAGAAGACCACGAGGACATGTATAGGAGGCTCAAGGCAATAGCCACAACCTTCAGAAACCACGATGCAGCTCATGTTGATGATGCTTGGATCAAGCGCAAGTATGTCAGTGCTCTTATGCCATTTGAGCCCAAAGATTTGAAAAGTCTCCAAGGTAGGCATAACTATCACCTCATGTCATCCAATGAGGTAATGCAAGAAATGGCCGCCTTCAAAGTGGCTGCCAAGAATGCCGAAGATGCTCGTGCTCGAGCTATGGGGATGCAAAAGGGGGTCAACATGGCCTTGAAGACTAGTGTGATTGATCATGATGAATATGCAGTAGAAGGTCTGGATTGTCCCGAAGATATAAAAAGGATCCACGGACAATACTTGGCTCTTTATGCAAGAAACTTTTGGAAAGATCCAGCCAAGGCTAAAGCTGAACTAGATCGCAAGAGTGGATCCTATGGAAGAAAAGAAAATGGTCCCAAGCTGAGAACATGCTTTAATTGTGGTGACCGGCTGCACTTCGTAGCTGAGTGTCCATATCAAAGTAGAGAGGATAATGGAGGAAGACTCATTTTCAAGGACAAATCAAAAGCTCCACGTAAGAAACAGTTTGTAAAGAAGAATGCTCCTTTCAAGAAGCAACCAAAGATTGTTCTAGTGGCTCAAGAAGAATATTTATCGGGGAGTGAAGATGAGGACGAGGATGATAGCTCTCAACAGGTGGCTGCTATAGCCACCACATCTACATCAACATCTCTCTTCGACTCTCCGAACGAAAAAATCATCAACAAGAATGCTACTTGCCTCATGGCACGAAGCTCTGAGGTAACTTCTTCTAACTCTTCTTTTCCCAAGACTATGATAAACATGGATGATCCTACTAGTCTTAAGGTTAAAGAAGAGATTATTGCTTTGGATTATTTCTACACTAACTTGCAAGGTGAGCACAAAGTTCGTTTTGAAGTTCTCATGGATCAGCTGGCCCAAAACGAAGCACTCCTTGAAGAAAAGGGCAGAATTGAAAGGGAGGATGCAATGGAAATTGCATCCCTAAAAAATGCTCTTGAAGAAGAAGAAGAAGCTCGGGTCTCTCTTGAAGAGAGGCTCGAGTCTATGGAAGAGTCACATGAAGAAATTGTGACTAAACTTGTTAAGGAACGTGACAATGTTGTCACCAAAGCAAAGAAGTTAAAGAAGGAAAGGATTGACTTTGGGACTGCTCATGATAGACTCTCCGAGGAATTGGAGAAACTTGACAATGCTCACAAGGCGTTGAAAAACGACTTCTCTATTCTCAATGAGTCACATGATCAGCTTCAAAGTCGATTGGCCAAATATGATACTCCTAGCTCGTCCAACTCAACATATAGTAACAAGAAAAATGCTAGTGTGGAAAAAGAAGTGATCAAGGACATCACTACAAAGGACAAAGGTGTGCTTGATGAAGTCCTTGGCAAGCAAAGGTCAAATCATGGTAAATAGGGACTTGGGTATGTCACCAAGTCCAAGAAGAAGAAAACCAAGAAGAACAAGACCAACAATGTGCAATTAAAGACAAGCACTACTGAGAAGATTGTCACAAAAGACAAGACTAATAATATTGGTTTTGCAGGGTCTCACAATCCGAATTATGAACTCTTTTGTGATGACTATGGCGATGTTTATGCTTATTATGTTGGTCCTGTTGATGAATATATTGCTTGGTCTATTTGGGTCCCAAAGACCCTTGTTACTAACATGAAAGGACCCATTGAAAAATGGGTACCTAAAACCAAGAAGTAATTTTCTTGCAGGGCTATGCTTCCAGTGGGTCGAAATGGGTGCTGGATAGTGGCTGCACTAGTCATATGACCGGAAGCAAGGAGATCATCACGGAGATGCGTCCAAATCATGATAATATCACAGTCTCCTATGGTGATAAGTCAAAATCTCAGGTATTGGGTCTTGGCAAGGTTGTGGTTGCCCACGATATCTCTCTCGTGGACGTCATGCTTGTTGAGACCCTCGGTTACAACCTTCTTTCTGTTCGTGCCCTTGGCAAGATGGGTTTTGCTGTTTTTATCGATGATGATTTTTGGTGGTACTCTTGTGGAGCAAGTCTCTAAAGGCCGCTTTCGTTGGATACGTTGAAAATGACCTGTATGTGGTGGACTTCTCGGGGAAAACCACTTCGGGTCCGATGTGTCTATTCGGAAAGGCCGACGTGGGATGGGTATGGCATCGCCGTTTAGCCCATGTCAACATGAGAACTTTGCAAAGTCTCCAGAAGGGTGGCCACATCCTTGGACTAAAATACAATGTCTCTTTTGCCAAAGATTGTGTTTGCAGGGCTTGTGTAGAAGGAAAAATGCATGACTCTCCCCACAAGAGGACGACTATTGTGTCATCAAAGAGGATCTTGGAATTACTTCATGTGGATTTATTTGGTCCTCCTTCTCATGCAAGTCTTGGTGAGAAGAAATATTGCTTGGTCATTGTCGATGATTACTCAAGATATACATGGGTATATTTCTTCAAGCTGAAAAGTGAGACTCAACAAACTGTCATCGACTTTGCCAATGAAGTTCAACATCAACACAATGTTCCTATCTTGGCAATTAGAAGTGACAACAGCTGAGAATTCAAGAACTACACTTTAAACGAGTTTCTTAGTGAAGAGGGGATTAGACACCAATATTACGCTACGTACACCCCTCAACAAAATGGTGTAGCCGAGAGGAAGAACCGGACTTTGATGGATATGGCAAGATCTATGCTAGCTGAATTCAAGTCTCCTTATAATTTTTGGGCTGAAGCCATATCCACTGCTTATCACTCATCAAACCGGCTCTACCTTCGGAAGATCTTGGACAAGACCCCATATGAAATACTTACCGGTAACAAACCCAACATCTCATACTTCAGGGTATTCGGGTGTAAGTGTTTCTTTCTTATTAAAGGTGTCTGTTTGTCAAAATTTGAATCCAAGGCTTTAGAAGGTATTTTTGTTGGTTACGATGCCGAATCCCACACTTATAGAGTCTACAACAAGCTCACTGGGATTGTTGTAGAATCTTGTAGTGTGGAGTTCGATGGAAATAACGGCTCCTTTGTAGGGCAAGTTGATGTTTGTGATGCAGATGTTGAAATACCCCAAGATGCCATAAGAAGAATGGGCGTGGGATTTTTCGGCCCCATTGAGGAACCCCTTGTGGCGGATAGGGAAGGACAATGCTCCACACATGTGGAGCCCTCATCTACACAAGATCAACAAGCTCCTACTGTTGGAGACAATCCTGCACCAACACCACAATCTGCTGAATATCATCTGTCCCCTAGACAAGTTGGTAGTCCCAGGCCGGACTATCCGCCCCCTCCAAGGGGCGGACAATCCGCCCCTGGCACTCCAACTCATTCCAGAGGATCCGAAGGAGAATTCAGCAACTCTGAAGCTCCCAGGCCGGATTCTCCGGCCCCCGAGGGCGGATTATCCGGCCATGGGTCTCCAACTCTCATCAGGCATTCTCAGAAAGATGGCTTGCTTGTGCCTTTTCTAGCGTGAACTCAGTTTCTATTTGTGTTTGTTTATGTAAGACTATGTCGTACTCCACAGTTTGATACTATGTTTGGTATTCATGGAATTCTGGATTTATCTATCATGGACCCCATGGAATTCTAGAAATATGGAGCATATTTGATGGCATATGGATTCATGGGATTATCTATGTATGCTTTGGCTATGTTCTCATCCCGGTGGTATGACCTTATTTCCCAAACCTTAAAGTAGTGTCTCCCTAGTGTGTGTATTTATATTCAAATGCAAATCTTAAATATGCACACATCTAGGGGGAGCGTCTTTCATTATTTAAGGTGGCATTTGCCGGTTTTATTGCAAATCCTAGTATTGTCATCTAACACCAAAAAGGGGGAGATTGAAAGAACATTTCTTAATCCCTAGTGTTTTGTGTGTTAGATAACAATACCAAGGATCATTTAATGTGTGTTGAAGTGTTGCAGCTCTATTTGAGAATAAAGGGAAAAGAACTCTGCCTTTGGGGGCGGATAATCCGGCCCCACCAGGGGCGGATAATCCGCCCCTCCCTTTGCCCAAGCAGGCGCAAGCCCCAGAAGGGGGGCGGAACTTTGGCCGGATTTTCCGGCCCCGCCGGATAATCCGCCCCTCAGGGGGCCGGATAATCCGCCCCCATGCTCATCGCCAAGGCGCAAGCCCCAGAGAGGGGGCGGAGTTTTGGCCGGACTTTTCGGCTAGGCCGGATAATCCGCCCCTCAGGGGGGCCGGATTATCTGCCCCCCAAGATCTTCACCAAGCTTCACCAAGGCGCAAGCCCCAGAGAGGGGGTGGAGTTTCCCCCGGAGAATCCGCCCTTGGGGCGGAGTTTTCCCAGGGGCGGATAATCCGCCTCAAGTGGGGGGCGGATAATCCGCCCCCAAAGTTGTGCAACGGCCAGATCTAGGGAGGGGGTATTTAAGCCAGCCTTCCCCCTCCTGCCAGAACTCTTGATTCATCTCGAAAAATACCAGATCAGATCTGAAAGCTTCATCCAAGAGTGCTCCACCTAGATCCACCCAAAGGCCCCATCCCTTGGGGAATCGAAGGAGGAGAACTCGATCTTCATCATCAGCAATCAATCACTTCATCTCCTCTCCATTCATTTGGAGAACCCCCGATCTAGTATTTCTTGCAAATACCTAGATCCTTGTTTTTATTTATATTGATAAACCTTGTTCTTGTGGCAGCTTGTTGTCATCTCGGGAGCCCCCAATTCGGTTGTGGGTGTGTGCCCCGATAGTGTTGTAAAAGGCACCGGTTCCCGCCTCGAAGGGATCCAATAGTGGAGAAGGTGGATCAGGCCTCTCGTGGCGAGATCGATCGGAGAATAGGATGAGGCCTATTGTGGCGTGGTGGTCTTAGAACCTCCCACCCCTCCAACGCAGATGTACTTCCCTTAACAAGGAAGGAACTGCGGTAAAACAAATCCCTGTGTCTCCGCGTGCTCCACTACGGTTTCCTCGCTCCTCTTTTACGTGCTTAGTAGTTAGGGTTACATATAGGGAAATTCTCGTAGTTGCATATCTAGATAATTTACTTTGTGTCAAGCCTAAAATTTAAAAAGTATTAAAAATTGGTTAGCACCTATTCACCCCCCCCTCTAGGTGCCCATACGATCCATTTCAGCGTCCACGGATGCAAGCACGACCGGAATGTGGCTGCGACGCTGTTCGACCTCCACCTCGGCGACCCCAGGCATCCGGCTCGTTGGCACCGAGCCACTCGCTGCGGCCGCCTTCGCCATGAAGCGAGGGAAGGTCGTTGCAGATGCCACGGCGCAGAATAAGACTGTGAAACAACGATATGAATAAGACTGTCCGACTATAATGAAAAACAGGCAGATGAAAAACACTCACTTGGCAACTGGTATGAACCGCAGTCCAGTGCGGATGCTAGCCGGCTTTTCCAACTCGGGCCCCAACCCCCGAGTGAGGCCCGTCTCGAACACATCGTGTGCCCAAGACACTGACGGCCTCTTTGAAGAGGAAGCCGCTGCAGGAGCCTCCGCGATAACTGCTGCGGAAGTTTCCCTCGGAGGCGAGGCTGCTGCGGCTGGAGCAGCCCCTAAACCAAAGACCGGGGCGAATGGAGGTGGTAACGATGCCAGAGGCACCTCGTCCATGGGGGCAGCGGCGTCTGATGCCTCGGTCGCGCGTGCCGCTGCGTCCTTAGCGGAGCTGGTGGCGTCGGAACTGGTCGCAGATCGGGACGGAGACATCTGTTTCGTCGGCTTCTCCTTCTTCTTTGGAGGAGTCTTCGTCTCCTTCTTCTTCTTCTTCTTCTTCTTCTTCTTTGACGGCGTGGCCTCATGATGTGAGGTGTGCTCGGGAAGCTCGTCGTCGTCATCATCGTGGGGCTCGAGGCTTTTACTCGCCTCGAGCTCGCGCTGGTGTTGCCCGCGGGTCTTGCGAACTGTAGGGGCAGCGACCTCCACAGGCTCGTCGTCGTCGTTGTCATCATCACCCTCGTTGCTCTCAGCGTCGCCTTTGACGGGTGGTGACTCGCTCCCGTCCTGGACGGACGAGCTCGAGTTCTCGTCGTCTGCGGGTGGAAGCCACCCTTCTACCACTTGGAACAACTGCAATAAAAAACAAGACAACGTCAGCACAACCGTGAATGCATCATCTGCGACTGCGAGTGGTGACGAAATGATGGCTTACCGTCGGAGCAGGGCGCCTTGCAGTATAGGGGGCGACCCCGGCCTTCGCGTCAAGATATACCGCCTGGGTGATCTTCTTCAGAGCCAGGGTGTTGTCTTCGAGCCTCCACTCAGCGAAGGAGGACTTCGTCGGATCGTCCCTACCCGTATACTCGTACATGTAGTGGTCGCGGCGGGCCAAGGGCACGAGCCGCCGCCCGAACCAGCAGTTGTAAAGGTTGATGGTCTGGAGGCCCTTCTTCTTCAGGCCGCGGATGGTCTGCAGCATTTCGTCGACAACCATCCGTTGGTCCAGCGGGAGCTTGACGACCTGGAGCCGACACGGTTCGGGCGATCGACGGAGTACATTGGGAGCGCCACTTCGCTGTCCGGAGTCGACTCGGTGACGTAGAACCAGGAATTCTTCCATTCGTTCGCCGCCTTGGCGGGCAGCATCAGATCGAAGAACGACGCCTTCGACTTCAGTTGGAATGTCAGGCCGCCCGCAGCTAGCATCGGGCCGCCTGACTCTTCGCGGCTGATTCTCCCATGGAACAGTTCCTGCCACAGGGGAAAGTAGGGCCTGCAGCCCAGGTAGCACTCGCAGAACTCCACGAAGATGGCGAGCCGCTCGATACTATGCGGACCTAGATCCGATGGCTGGATCCCGTAGTAGGCGCAGAAGCGCCGGAAGAAGAGGGAAGTTGGGAAGCCCAGCCCCCGCTCTAGGTGGCTCATGAAGCAGATGAACTCTCCCTCGCGCGGGTCCGGAGTCACTTCTCCGGCCGCGGGGATGCGCCATCTGCCGGTGCGGAGGATCCCGGCTTCCTCGAAGGACGCCAGTAGCGCCTTGGTGCATTTGGATCTGCCCCACGGTTCGGTGGAGGGGGCCATCGGTTGGAAGTTCGTGGAGGTCGGGGCTCTCTGGATTGTTTAGATCGCTATGAGTAGTGGAAAACGGAGACGAGCGAGATCGGAGGGAGAACGAAGAAGTGTTTCCCCATTCGCCTATCATTCTCCTTATATAGCGGTTGCTACCCGCCAATTTCGGGAGCCGTTACTACGCGGTAATTACGCCGAAGTTACCGTTGGATTACCCCAACGGCTAGTTTGACCCCAATTGACGGTCCAACTTCATCCATTCGACTCGTCGCTCCACGCGACTCGACGATTCGCTGACCTGATCACTATAACAGTGACTGAGCATTCGCCGACTCGTTCGCCGAGCTGCGACCCGATTGGTCGCCGTATTGCGACTAAAATGACTAGTTCTTCCTTTATTCAGGAGTCCGCCGCCAATTCGACTGGGCGTCCGCATTGGACCCGCATACTCCGACTGCCGGCGAACGCCTGCGACAAATCAACGACGGCCTCGGGGACTACTGATGGGGATATGCCTACCGGGTATACCCAGCAGGGCGTTTCCTACTGGCTCAAGCGCCAGCGAGTGGGCCTGCATTACGGCGACTAGATCAAGATGAGGCGTGGACTCAAGAGACTGGAAGCTGAAGGCCCAAAAGCGTAGATAGGCCCAGTCGGACTAGGTTGTAGAATCACCGAATCCTTAACTAATTCGGTTGAGATCTTTAAACCCTAGGGAGGTGAGTCTATATAAACCTCCCTAGAAGACGCATAGAGGATACGTTCCATCATACACACTAGCGACTCGCCGCCTAGCCGCCGAGCTCGCCCCATTATACTCTCACCATAATACAATCTACCAGGAGTAGGTATTTACCCTCCGAGAGATAGAACCTAGGTAAACCCTTGTGTCTCAGCTCTCATCTCGCACCGCAGATGGCTGGCCGCCCTTGCCCCATGTTCTACTACTCGCCGCCGATTGCAGCATCTGCCGTGGTCATTCCCACGACAGTCATCGTGGAAATAGTCGAACCCAAAGTGGTATCCAATATTTCAAGTAGAAGACCCACAAATCAATACGGAATTGACTCGCATGCCGGATCTAAATAAAACCAAGCAAACACTCTTGCGAGAAATTTATCGAACAGGTGTTGGACAAGCAGGCAAACGCCACAACTTCAGATCCGAGACAAGCCGGCGACAGAAAACGAATAGCGGACAGGCAGAGGTGTTACTGCGGTGCTGCACAGGACAGAGTCAAGTTAGAAGAGTTCGATACAGTAATGCCTGAGACGCACGGTGCTAGAGAATAGGACGCTGGGGAACAAAGGCCCTCTGGAGACAGTCGCACGCGTGTGCAAAGATGCTAGGTGGCCTGCAGAGGAGCGATTCAGGCAAGCACATGGCCCAAGCGGAAGTGGAGCGGCTCGGCTGTTGCGCGCGTGAAGGGGCACAACGCGCACGGGAGAGGATCGAGGCCGCATGCACGTCCACGGTTGCTGCTATCGGATGCAACGCGCGCTGTCAGGAGCAAGGGCGGTGAACATCTACTAGCTGACTTGTGCGCGCTGGGGTGGCGTTTGTTGAAATGGAGCTCGACCGAGGGGATTAGGTTTGTGGATTTGGCCACAAAATACATGCAGGCGGTGGTCGGCAACTGGACGAATACTGTTTCGATTAATTGGGAAACAGTTCACGCGAACAGGGAGGGAACCTCCGTGTCGTCCATCTAGGGCGACTCGGGCGGTGACCCCAGTCCCCGCCACCAACGCCTACCCTACCCTGCCTCCCTGCCCTTGCCCCTGCCTGAGGAAGCCGGCGGCAAAGCCCACGACGCTGACGGCGGCGAGGCGTCTCCTCCAGGTCGTGGTACGGACCCGGCCTTTCTCCTCTACGATCTCAGGGCTGCCCAAGCAGGAGGCAAGGCCGGCCATGGTGCTGCTTCGCGAGGAGCCTCCTGGCGGGAAGGTGGCGGCTGGGGCGCAACGAGCGGGCGGAGCACAAAGGCGGGCCAGATCTGGGCCTGCAGGGGGCCGAACCTCCGGATTGGCGGCCATGGGGAGGGAAGGAGGAGCTGGTGAAGCACGGACGCCGGAGCGGTGGCTCTGGCCTGGTGGTGGTTGTTATGAATAAACACGTCGTGGTACGGGGTACGTATCCGAGTAGATACGGGTAGCCAAATAGAGTAGGAATTAGATGTTCTAATCCTATTAGGTTAACTATACTAAATCTATTATATATACGTGTATAAGGCCTCTGTAAAAACAACACTGAGAGAGAAAAAACAAAGGAAGAGTTACGAGGCGCGATATTATCTTTGTTTTCTGTGCTCGTTCGTGAGCTAGCTGCATACAAAGATTGATCAAAGGCATTGAGTGTTACTTGTGTGCCTGCTTAGCTTACGTTCTACGTACGCGTGTGAGTCTCGGTGACCTAGTTCTGTGTGTCTCGCCGGAGTTGATCGAGTGAGTTTGCCGTTATTGCGTCGTATGTTGTCGGAAAGTACTCGACGAACGGCGTCGCATATCGGGCCAATTTCCAACAATTGGTATCAAAGCCAAGATCGTCGTTCGTGATCTACTAAAAGTACTAGGAGGTCATGACGATGGTGAAGTTTGGTGAGAGCTCGGTATCGGCACCGGTGACGGAGACGGTGGGGGAGGCTTTGTATCCGCGCCTCGATCGCAAGGACTACGGGTTATGGGCTCTCAGCATGGAGGTGGCCATGGAGGCTCAGGAGGTTTGGGAGACCGTCGATCCAGGAGGCGACGAGTACGCCAAGGGAGGCGCGAAGTACCGGAAGGATTGCCAAGCGTTAACAGCGCTCTATTCCGTCGTGCCGAAGGACGTGATGCAGCACCTCGTCGGAAAGAAATCGGCGAAGGATGCATGGGAGACGATCAAGATCTTGCACCAAGGTCATGCCCGCGTGAAGGAAGCGCATCTTCAAACTTTGACAAAAGGCTATGAAGATCTGAAGATGGAGGAGAGCGAGACGGTTGATCAGTTTGCCGCCCGTTTCGTTACCCTTGTCAATGCAATCAGGGGATATGGCGAGAAATTGGATGATATCAAGAACGTCAGAAGGTTCCTGCGTGCGGCGCCAGCGCGCTACATGCATATCGTCACATCGATCGAACAATGTCTCGACCTGAATACATTGGCGGTTGAGGATCTCGTCGGAAGATTCAAGGCACACGATGAGAGAATCCGGATCAGCTTCGGTGATTCAGAACAGGTTGATCACCTAATGCTCACAAAGCAGCAGTGGATGACTCTTTCAAAAGAAAAGCAAGGAGGCTCCACGAGCGGCAAGGAGAAAAAACACCCAGCGAAAAAGTATATCGCGGGGCAGGAGGATGAAGATGACGCCCCGCCGCGGAGGAAGTTTGACATAAAGAAAGTAAGGTGTCATAACTGCGGCGAGCTCGGTCACTTCAAGGCTGATTGCCGGAAACCACCAAAGGAAAAGGAGAGGGCTCTCATCGCCCAGGAAGAAGATGATGGACTGATGATGCTGATGCTCGAAGTAACTGAGTTGAAGGATGAGGACGATCCTCCATCACCGGCTACAGAGATTGTGGCGCAAGTGGATCACGATCTACCGTGTGTGCATCACGAGGAACAGAGTGCCCCGTTCCCATGTGAAGCCGCGTTTGAGGCAAGTGAAGCCTCGGAACTTGTTCATGGCGATCTATGCGTTGGAATCTCACCCGCAACTCCGTCTGGCAATAAGTTCTTCATGCTTGTGGTGGATGATCATAGTAAATACATGTGGATTGTGTTGCTGAAAAGTAAGGATCAAGCTCAACAAGCATTCGAGAAGATCAAGGAAGCCGAAGAGTTCAAGGTGGAGCGTCACATCCCAAAATTTTCCAAATTTTGAAATGTGAAAAATAAATAAACAAAATAAAAATTTGTTGAAATTCAGGGTGAGAAGAAACTTTTTGGTTTCCAATTGGAAACATCAAAACCTATTTTGATCCAATAGAATCCTAAAGGGATTTAAAAAGATAAATAAATAATAAATAAAATTATTATAGTTGGAATTACTATTTTTGGATCTTTTAATAAAAAGATTGGTTTTCAAAAGCAAAGGTAGAAATATAAATAAGGATTATTTTAAAGAGCCAAATTAAGTCTTGGCCAAGCAAATGAAATAAAATATTTTTGTTTGATAAAAATAGTAAAGGATTATTTAAATAAAATAATAAGGATTTGTTAACATCCAATTTTATTTAAGTAAAGGCTTTTTCCCATTTAAAATAGACACTAAAACTTATTAAAAGTTTTTAAATAAAAATTCCAAGTGTTTTGTTTTTCAAATGAAACCTACTGAAAAGGTTTTGGTATTATTTTAGATTTCAAATAGAGATTTAAAATAAAATAAACCCTATTTGAAATATTGACTAAGGTCCATTTATTTAATTATTAATAGATCCTAAAAGAATAAAATAATTATTTTATTTTGGAGTTTGGATTATGTTGTTAAACAGAATTAAAATATACCCAAAGTTTGGTGGTGGTTTGAATTGATTTGGAGTTTGAATTGTTGACTGAAAATCAAATCAGAATATTCAAAACACAAAAAGAAAAACAATCAATATAAAAAAAATATGGAAACAAACCCAACCCACTAAACCTACCCAGCCCAGCAAGAGCCCACCCGGCAACCCTCACCGAACCGTTTTCTCACGCGCAACCTCACCCGCGAAGTCACTGAGTAGTGGACCCCACGCCCCCTCTCTCTCACTCGCAGACAGCACGGTCCCACATCGCCAGTCATCGTCTTCACCGCGACCACGTCCCCCTCGCCGTTTCTGCCCTTGATTGCGGCGATCAATTCACGTTGATGGCCGGCTTAATTCCTCCAGAGACCACGCGCCTTTAAACGCCACGCTCTCCTCTACCTTTCCCCTCACTTGCCTCTCCCTCTCTGCCCCCAGGTTGAGCGAATCGTGAGCTCGAACCCCACTGCTCCGGCGAGCTTCTCCAGCAAATTCCGGCGCCGACCAGCCGCCCCTCGCCTCCCATTGTACGCAAGCCCGCTCCCCATCGTCAGGCGCATCTACCAGTACCACTAGCTCGCTCGCGCGCGCTCCAAATCATCGACGAAGTGAAGCATCTGAGCACCGCCGCATCTGCCATTCGCTCCGGCAAGCACCCCGGTGAGTACAGACTGCCCCAACACCTCCTGTTGATGCTCCCATGATCCCCAGGACAGTACGCGTCTAAAGGAACCTCTCTCTCGCCTTCGGGTGACCTGTAGCCTCGCCCCCGACGACAACCAGAGACACCCGACGCCGCTGCTAGCTCCGGCGAGCAATCCACGCAGCTCCGGTGCGCCCCTCGACAAACAGACCACACCTCGAGCTTCACCTCGACCACGCGAACACGGTGAGCTACTCCTACCTCTCCCTCGCTTCCTAAGTCATCGCCAACGCCACTGGCCGAGCGTGCGCCGCCGCTAGCGCCGCCCAACCTTGGTCAGACACACAGTGCCCGTTGGATCTTAATCTTGTGGCTGTGATTAGATTACAAGCGAAGGGGTAAGGTTGAACCAGAGCTGCACGATTTCATTTAGATCTAACGCACCAGAGAGGCTGATCCGCACGAAGCGGTACCGTCCAATAGAATCAAGCCATGTGGACAGAGTTTTGATTTAAAACAGAAATTAGAATCTATTGGTTATGCAAACTTGTAAAATTCATAACTTTAGTTCTACACGTCCAAATTTTGCAAATTTTAAATCAATGGATTCAGCAGAGCAAGTACTTTGCAACCATGCACTTTGTTTAATGTTTTGCTTCTGTAAAATTGGTTGAAATTGCAGAAATATGTGTAGGCATATTTTGAATATAAAATTTGTTCTAGAAATATTTTTAAGATGAAATCTCTGCTAATTGGTTTGTTTTGAACCTACTGACCATAGGAATCAACTTATGGATTTAAAAATGTATTTTGTGAGGTTAAGGAATAAATATTTGAATTAGCACATTTCTAGTCAAATAAAAATATTGTTTATGGTTTATAAATGAATTTTGAGTAAAACCTTTGGGAAATGATTTGATTCAAACCTTCTTACCCTAAACACCAAGTTTTGAGATTAAGAACATGTTTGATGAACCATATAAAGTTATTACTTTGCTAAAAGATATTTTCAACAACATAAAATATCACCTTAGCCTTATATTTAGTTTATGAGATGAAACCTTTTGCAAATGGTTTTACCACTTTATTAAATTACCAATGTGAGCTTGAAAATGTTTAGAGCCTAGTAGAAACCAATTTTCCAAATAAAACTATCTTTTGCATGCTTGCATGCATGACCATGTTTTTGTCATTTTATGTGTGATAAATTGTTTGAATGCTAGTTGAATATATGTTTGCTTAATTGAATTGTAGTGAAGTTAGAAGAGTGTAATATTTGCAAGATCAAGAAGTGAACCATCATTCTCTACTAAAAAGGCAAGTGACACTATCATCCTAGTCCTACTATTTTCATTACACTTAGTGGATTTTGTAACATGCATGATAAGGAGTACTACATTTTATGCTATGCTAAATCCTATTAGGATACCCTTATATCTTCCTTAGTGAAAACATTGTAGTTGTAGCAAGCTTAGCCCTGCTATATATTTGGGATGGGATACATGACATGATTATATGAAGTGTTGGAAAGATATATGTTTTATATAATAAAACAAGTACTCAATGAACCACCTGGGTGGACAAGGATACTCAAGATTGGACAAGGTGACAACAAAGGGAACCATGTTTATATGGCTATCTTTTTGTATGTGCACTAGAAGAAAACCACCAGGGACTTAGAGATTGAACATGTTTCTCGTACAATGGCTTCCGTGTATAGCCACATGGTAAATGGGCTCTGGCTTAGTCAACTACATAGTGGAAGACCCATGCATTGGCATCTTCAGGTTAACTAGAATTGTGTATGGGAAATTTATCCCTACATTGGTGCCTGGTTGACAAGCTAGCATTGTGTATTGAGAGGACTTCTATGGAAAGACTTTGTCACATTCTCGATCTGCCGGTACTCCATTAGGTGAGTACTTATCCAGCGGCCACTGGTGGCGTCAAGACGAGATTGTGTCATGTGGGTAAAGTGTACAATATCTGCAGAACATCAAATTCTAAGTACTTAGCCGTGTCCCCGGTTATGGACAAATCTGAGCAACTAAGGCCTGAAGCTATGGAAGATCTCGACATTCCAATTTCTCAAAGTAAAACTTGATGGTGACAACAAGGGATTTGAAGCACTTGGAGTTTTCCAAGGAGTTCAGAAAGATTTGACAAAAGATCAAAACTATTTTCAAAAGATAGGATAAAACTATATTGCTTTCTGCAAATGAGCCTAAACCCTACTTAGCCAAATATGCATGTATTGATAGGATCCACTTATTTCTACATAGTAGTGAAACTTTCCAATACAATTCAAATATATTGACCCTTGTGGCTGCAACTTATTATGTTGCAGGTTTGTTTGATGTTAGTGAAGTGTGTTGAATAGGATTACAAGTCTACAACCAACATGATTGCCTGTGGCACTTTGAAGATGAAGGACTCCATTCTATATAGTTATTCTGCTGCAATGTAATGTGATAGCCAAATGAGCTATGTAAGATGTAATGAATTATTTTATTCCTGGTTATAAAATTGTATTATGACCTTTGTTTCTTGATATTACATCTTAACTGTGGATGCTAGCTATTGATCCAGGGACTAGCATTGTAAACACAGGGATCTCTACCTTATTAAAGGTTGGGAACCTTACATGGAGGCAAAGATAAGAGCCCTACGCATTGATGAGGGGGGTGAGCTGCATCAAATTGTGTTGACCATGGCACGGAGCATGATGAAGAGTAAAGGCTTGCCAGGAAAATTCTGGGTGAGGCAGTCAATACGGTTGTGTATTTGCTGAACATGGAATCTACTGAGAGTGGAGTTGGTATAACACCGTACGAAGCATGGTACAAATGGAAGCCCTCGGTTGATCATCTTCGTACTTTTGGATGTGTGGCGCATGTAAATGCGGAATTGGCGGAGCAACGTATTCCAATGATCATGATAGGCTATGAAGGCTCAAATACATACCACTTGTGCAATCCTTATACCAATAAGGTGGTTTTCAAGGGAGAAGTAATCTTTGAGGAAGGCAAGTCATGGAATTAGGGCTACAACGAACCGGAATATTCAACTTTTCATGTCACGTGGGATCTTGAGTATGAAGAAAATATGGATCAATCGAGCTTATCCTTGTCAGCAAGTTCGGGCCCAGAAGACGTTGAAGGCCTAGGGGAGCTCCAAGCATGGACAGCAAGCCAGAATCACTAGGGATTCTCCCAGAAGACAAAGAGTTTGAAGAAAAGGCTAGTCTGTGGCCAGAAGATACGAAACTGGAAGGGTGCACAGATGCATGCGCAGCGATACCTGCACTTGTTTGCCCAAAAATTAGAGGAGGATGGGGAGCTGAAGTGAGCCCAGCAAACATGCCAGCAAGGCCAGAAGGCGATGGTCCAAGAGTGTGGACTGGTGGCCAGATAGATGGAGGAGGCCCAACAATAGGGGGTGCAGATCCATCAAGAGGCTTTTCACGTGGTGTAGAGGAGTTAGACGAAAACCAATTTGAGCTACCTCCTACATATTTGTTCTATTGCATCCTAGAGCACCGACAAGCATTAGATCAAATATGCGAGGCATCGATGAGAAAGTACTTCACCGAACCAAGTATAATGTCTCAAGGCACAGACAGAAAGGACAGTCGGCGTGAAGGCATGGCGAAGGGCGTGGACAAAAAGGGTTGTTGGCGTGAAGTCATGGAGAAACCGACAAGAGAAAAGACGGCGACATGGGTGCCACAAGAGACGACGAAAGCACTATCGAAGATGATGGTTGAAGTGGCGAAAGTAAAGACAACAGTAACGCCTACGCGAAGTAGCTGGCGTATTTGGAATCCAGGTCGGTGTAGAAGAGAGCACGTCGTGCTTAGGGGGTGATTGTTAGGAATAAGCACGTCGTAGTACGGGGTACGTATCCGAGTAGACACAGGTAGCCGAATAGAGTAGGAATTAGATGTCCTAATCCTACTAGGTTAGCTATACTAAATCTGCTATATATATGTGTGTAAGGCCCCTGTAAAAACAACACCGAGAGAGAAGAAACAAAGGGAGAGTTACGAGGCACGATATGTGCCTTTGGCAAATCATCTTTGTTTTCTATGCTCGTACGTGAGCTAGCTGCATACAAGGATCGATCAAAGGCATCAAGTGCTACTTGTGTTTCTGCTTAGCTTAGGTTCTACGTACGTGTGTGAGTCTCGGTGACCTAGTTCTGCGCGTCTCGCCGGAGTTGATCGAGTGAGTTTGCCGTTTTTGCGTCGTCTGTTGTCGAAAAGTACTCGACGAACGGCGTCGCATATCGGGCCAATTTCCAACAGTGGTGGCATGGGTGCTCCGGCCGTGCGGGCGGTGGGGCAGCAGGTGGTCCGTGATACGTCTAAAACATATTTACTTTCTCGAACACTTTTGCTATTGTTTCACCTCTAACTTGTGTGATTTGGATACAACTAACACGGATTGACGCTGTTTTCAGCAGATTGCTTTGGTGTCTAGTTTTTGTGCAGAAAATCAACTTTCAGGAAAAAACCCGAAAAATATGCCAAAACTCCTATTTTACCAGAAGACTTACGGAGCTAGAAGATGAGACGGAGGAGGACCACGAGGGGCGCACATCCCTTGGCCACGCGGGCCAGGCCAGGCCGCGCCTGGGAGGGGTGTGGCCACCTCGGGCACCACCTCGACCTCCCTCTTTGCCTACATTAAGCCTTCTGACCTAAAAACTCCGGGGACGGGGGTTCGACGTTTTTCCAGAGAGAGTTCCGTTGTGCCACCACCACCAGAAATCGTGATTCGGAATCAGAAACTCCGTTCTGGCTCCCTGCCGAGACGGGGATTTGGAGGAGATCATCGCCATCATCATCACCGACGCCTCTCCATCAACCATTGATGAGTGCGTGAACACTTCGTTGGGAGACCCCAAGAGGAAGGTATGATGAGCACAACAACAAGTTTTCCCTCAGTAAGAAACCAAGATTATCGAACCAGTAGGAGGAAGGAAACAACTCAAAGGTGTTGCTAGCAACTTGGAGACCTGCACAACACAAACTCAAGACTTTTCCCCAACGAACAGTGAGGTTGTCAATCGCACCGGTTTGCTGTAACAAAGGATTAACTATATGGTGTGGAAGGTAATGGTGGTTTGCAACAAGATGTATCAATGGTAAAGATTGGACCGGGGTCCATAGTTCACGAGAGGTGTTCTCCTTAGATAAACAAACATGGTATGCTGGGTAAACAAATTACAACAGGGCAATTGACAGGACTGAGCAAGGCATAACAATGCAATACTAGACATCATGATCCTATGAGATTCGATTGGGCAATACAACAAGATACATAGACCGCCATCCAACTGCATCGACTAGAAGTCCACCTTTGGGTTATCATCCAAACCCCCTCCAGTATTAAGTTGCAATCAACTGACAACTGCTTTAAGCAAAGTGTGTAAGGTAAACAATCCACTTGTTCCATGAACAAGAGACCGTTGTTTTCTCCCTAGTGGCAACAACACATCTACAACCTTAGAGATTTCTGTCATTTCCCTTAGATTAAATAGAGGCATGAACCCACTATAAAGCATAAATACCCCCTCTTGGAGTCACTAGCAACTACTTGGACAAGATAGGTACTAACAACGGAGAGCATGCAAGATCACAAACAACACAGACATGATAGAATCAATAAGATAAAACCATTAATTAATCTGACATAGTAATCTCAATATCCATCGGATCCCCACAAACACAACATGCATGATTACAAATAGATGAGATATTAATCATGAACGGAGCTCACAAGATCTAGACATGAAAGCACAAAGGAGGATATACAACCATCTAGCTACTACATGGACCCGTAGTCCAAGGTGGAACTACTCACGCTTCATACCAGAGGCTGGCATGATGAAGAAGAAGGCCTCCGGGATGATCCCCCTCCGGCAGGGTGCCAGGAAGAGCTTCAGATCCTCCTGATCTAGGGACGATGGTGGCGGCGGCTAGAGACGGTTTCGTGGAATATTGATCGGGTACTTAGGGTTTAGGCATCGGGGGCTTCTTATAGGCAAAGAGGGAGGCCGAGGGGTGCGCGAGGCGGCTGCACCCTGATACTTCCAATTTGCATCAACATTCTATATCATAATTTGCCTCTATTCATTGATATATTTCATATTAAGAGGTGATACTTATGTCTTTTCATCTGTCTTTGCATGTTGGATGATTCTTGGAGGATGAACTACCCGAGTCAGGATTATGATGAAAAAAGAGGTATTTTGATGCAATTTCGCGAAGATCAGAAAAATACCAGAAAAAATATGGAAAATCATATTTTCCCAGAAGACGAAGGAAGCCAGAAGGGGAGGCGGAGATGGGCCACAGGGGGCCCACACCCCCCAGGCGAGGGCCACCCCTAGGCCGCGCCTATAGGGGTGTGGCCCACCTAGACGGCCTCCGGCTCCGCCCTCTCGCCTATATATTCCCCTCGAAACCCTAAAACATGAGGAGTGACCATAGAAAGATTCCGCCGCCTCTGCGAGGCAGAGACCACCGAGAGAGAAAGAGCTCTCCGGCAGACAGATTTCTGCCAGGGAAATTCCTTCCCAGAGAGGGGAGATCGTCGCCATCAACACCGTCATCAAGCTAGAATTCATCGGGATCATCATCATCATCCACACCATCATCTCCACCAGCACCATCATCACCACTCCATCCCGTTGTAACAATTGTGTTGAATACTTGAATAGTTCTTAGGGGAAACTTTCCCGGTGTTGATTACTATTGTAGTAGATGCTTGTGAGTGGAACCATTGGATTATTGTTTATGTTCAGATTGTTATCCATCACCATATCATCTTTGATATTGATCCATATGATGTGTTGTGAGTAGTTCGTTTAGTTCTTGAGGACATGGGAGAAGTCATGTTGTTAGTAGTGGATTTGTGTTGAGATATTATTTAATGGTTTAGTATTTAAGTTATGGTGCTATTCTTCTATTGGTGTCATGTGAACATCGACTACATGATACTTCACCATTTTTGGGCCTAGGGAAATGCATTGTGTATTTGGCTACTAATTGTGGGATTACCGGAGTGACAGAAACCTGAACCCTCGTTGGGACACCATTGCACAAGGGAGCGTAGGATCTTAGAGTTTAAAGTTGTGGTTAGGTTTATATCTTAATTGATTTCCTATAGTTGCAGATGCTTGCAGGGGTTTAGTAAAAAGTATGTATTAGTCCAAGTAAGGTCGGTACATTAGCACAAGTCACCCAAACAACACTTACAACACCAAATAAGACTACTCAACTATTTGAAGCGAAAGCACTTGACAGAATTCCCATGTGTCCTCGAGAACGTTTGGTCCTTATAAGTATTTCCACCGGCTTGTCCTTTGCTAAGAAAGGATTGGGCCACTTGCTGCAGTTGTTCGTTGTCTTTATTACTTGCACTTTGTTTTCTTTCTTTATCATAAAACCCCTAAACATCCGTTTGCTAAGTATTTATAGATATTTCCTGCTCCATACTACTAGTCAACACCTTCTGCTCCTTGTTGGGATCGACACTCCTATTTATCGAAAGTACTACGATACACCCCCTATACTTGTGGGTCATCACACCCCCAGGCGCGGGCCAGGCCTGGCCGCGCGGCTAGGGGGTGTGTCCCCCTCGAGGCCCTCCTCTGTCTCGTCTTCTGGCTCCGTGTTCTTCACGGTAAAATATTGACTCTGGCTTTTGTCCCGTCCCATTCCGAGAATATTGATTTTCTGCCTTTCTGGAACCAGAAACAGAAGAAAACATGCAACTGGCACTATGGCATCTTGTTAATAGGTTAGTACCAGAAAACATATAAAACACCTCAAAGTGTAGACAAAGAAAAGCAAAGTAGATACTAAACAAGCATGGAACATCAAAACTTATAGATACGTTTCCGACGTATCAAGCATGCCCAAGCTTAACTCCTGCTCGTCCTCGAGTAGGTAAGTGATAAAAAGAATAATTTTTGAGGTGACATGCACCATCAAAATCAAGATCAAACCATTTGCAAGCATTGAAAGATGGGATCAAAGAATTCTAAACATGAACATGAAAGATGGAGTTCTAATAGTAAGACAAAGTAACTATGCATGCAACATGAAAGGCTACAAACAAAGATCATGAATAACATGCATTGAAAAACATTTGTTTGTTTCACATATAGAAAACATCGCATAGTGGCATTCAGCTTGTCCTTCATAGAGTAGCAAATAGATGCATAGGACACCTTCAAAGTTCATAAGAGTGACTAGATACAAATAGTTCATGAGCAAGCAATATCAACAATATGCATCAATCAATAAGTTTTGGGACAATGCACATAGAACTAAGAATGGCAACTATGCTCTCTTAACTGGTGCCTAAAGGTAGAAGGTGGAGACTCAATATAATGATGGAAGAAAGGCCCTTCATAAAGGGAAGAAGGGATTTCAAGTCTCAAAAAGGGCTTCCAAAGTTATGGTACTTGTTAGCTTTCAGCTCTCATTGCCCCTATCATAAGCATCTTGAAGTGATTAAGGTTAAAGTGAACAAACTATGGAGTACATGCTTGAAAAAGTATAAGTTGGCAATCTCATGTCCCTTGAATACGAGGGCCGCTCCTCATGCTACTCAACTTTAGTCACCTGTAAGTTCTTGCCATAGTAAGTACATGTGTATCATAGAGAACCGCCAATGGGGTACCCCTTGCACATGGTACAGGAGCTATCCCATAACCAAAATGACAAGGCAAGCAGACAATGAGTATCTCAACAATCTTCTTATTTACCATGGGAATATGGTGATTTTCTCTCTCTTTCCTCTTTTCTAAATATGTCTATCTTTTTTTATAAGAAGAATGCTTCATAGATGTCACTATGGTGATGCTGCAAGTTTCCACCATGATTAGGCATGGCTTAGGCTAGTGGCCCAGGCGTTTCTCTAACACATATACATAACTCCTTGGACTTACAAGCTCCCCTTTTATTTCACACCGACGACATCCATAGACAAAAGAGCATGCTATCAACTGTGTACAATGTACATGTGCAATGTTGAAAGCGTTCCCCATGACAGCATGGTTCTGCTAATTCCAACGTATAAGTGCAAGAATATACAATATAGATGACACAATGGTTCAAGTTTATTAGGGGCAAGAAAAATAAAGTGTGCCAGCAAGTTTGTGAGATCTTTAATTACTAAGTTTTCACATAACAAAATACTTTTTAATTGGAAGACAGATGAAAACAAGAATATACTTGGAATGGTGTAACACACCATTCACATGAATTTATAGTGGACACTTTGTAATAACTTGGTTTCTTGGGAGTTGTAAGCATGAGTAGAGCTTACTCATACAAGTGGAGGCTAGCAAAAGACTATGAGCAACCAACTAAGAGAGGAATAATGGCCATAATCATGCAGAGCGACAAAACATTACTAATCAAAGCATAGAGTGGTACTACAAGTCAAGGACTAAATGATCATAGAGGATATGGTGACTTTTTCATAGTCATAACATGGTGTGAGCATGTGCCAAGTCAACCCAAACAAAGCATCAAAGGAGAATACCACAATACTATGCTTTTGCATGCTAAAACAACACATGATTCTTTCAAGGCACACTAAGCAATCCCAATTGTTTGGAACAAGTCATGCTACAACAATAATCACTAAGCATAATGTCAAAATAACACCTAGCATGACATGCTAAGGTCAAAGTCACAGTCAAAGCAAGCTCCTCTTGCACTATTCAAGCAAGAACTTTCTACTCCTCTCCAACACCAATCAACTTATTTGAAACAACACAACGAGAACGGGGGTCCAAACTACTTTATTCAAGCAAACTACAAAAACTAAGAAAATCAAACGAAAACTAAGACGCTCCAAGAACAACACAATAATGCATGAAACAATAAAAACGAAGTGTCTAGAAAGACCTGAGCTTTTTATTGATGAAGAAGGGGATGCCCAAGGCATCCCCAAGCTTTGACGCTTGTACCTATTGAATATTTATTGGGGTGACACGGGGTGGATTCCCAATCTTGATCTTTTGTCCATTCTTCATCTCATTACATCATTCTCTCTCTACACCTGAAAATTTTTCCTTCATACAAAACTTCACACAATCTTCATTAGCAACATTAGTGTATTCAAAAGATAATAGACCCTTGAGTTTAGCTTTACAACAGAAAAACTTTCACTAAAAACACAAGCTACTGTAGCACTTCCCTCAAAAAGCTCAATTTCCCAAAAAGAACCAAAAAAAGAATCAATAAGAAGCAAATGCAAATAATGGCAGAATTGTGTCAAAACAGACCAACAGGTAGAAACCGATTTTTTGAAGACCTTTTGTTGCTCAAATCAGAAAGTGCTGAACTAACGAAAGTTAGCTAACATACTGGGGGATATATTCGTAAAATATCAGCTCAATCCGAATTACATAGATTCCTCACGAATATTTACGGTGGAGCACAAAAATCTGTTTCAGGACAGCAACTCCCCAAATCATACTTCCCTCTCATTAGAGGTCATTCTTGGCACAAAAAGCAAACAAAAAGGATAAGGAGAGGTTATTACTGAAGTAATAACTTCCAAGACTCAATAAAACTCTTGGGTTATCTCCCAAAAAGTACTTTTCTTTAACGCCTTTAAGTTAGGCATAAGAAGCAAGAAGAATCAAGTATTTTCAAATGAAGAAGCATTAACATCAAACCTTGCTTTCAAAGGAGGAGCAAAAAATAACTTATCTCTCCTCATAGGGAAGTGTTCAATACCTTTCTTGAATGGAAATTGATATTTAATGGTGCCTTCTTTCATATCAATGATGGCACCAACAGTTCTAAGAAAAGGTCTTCACAAAGTAATAGGACAAGAAGCATTGTATTCAACATCCAAAACATAGAAATAAACAGGGACATAAGCATTGTTAACCATAATAAGAACATCATTAACACTCTCCATTAGTTTCTTCTTAGCATTATCATTAAGTGGGACATCCAAATAACAATCTTCCAAATGTGGCAAATCAAGCATTTCATAAATCTTCCTAGGCATAATAGAAACACTAGAACCAATATCATATGAAGCTTTGAGATCAAAGTCATTCACTTGCATATTAATAATGGGTTCCCAACTATCTTCTACTTTCCTAGGAATAGAAGCTTTGTGTTTCAAATTCTCTTCCTTAATTTTAACAAGAGCATCTGTAATGTGTTTGGTGAAAGCTACGTGCATATCACTAGCATCAGGACTTCTAGCAAGCTTTTGTAGGAACATAATCACTTCAAAAATATTGCAACCATCAAGATCAAAATCAAACTTAGCATCAATAATAGTAGGCTCATTGGGTTTAGGCATTGTAGGAGGAGTAATAGGGACTTCTTGTGGTTTAGTGGCATCCATATTGGTGGTGGTGATAGTGCACACACTATTGTTTCTAGCAATTTCAGCTTCTCTTTCCCACTTAGCATGAAGTTGTGCTAACAGTCTAACATTTTCATCAATAGTAACTTGTATGGCATGAGTAACATCAAAGGTACTTTCCATGGTTTCAGGTTTAGCAGCCATTTTATTAATCAAAGAGGACTGTGCTTCAGACAAAGAGAAAATATTTTTCTCAACATTTAAAATCTTTTCCTCCACAGTCTTGTTGAAAGTGGTTTGTTTACTAATATATTTTTTGAGCATGACTTCAAGTTCAAAGGGGTCACTTATAGTGTTGTTGTAGGAGTTTCCATAGGTATTTCCATTATTAGGAGGATAAGGCCTATAATTGTTGTTACTACCAAAATTATTCCTATAGGCATTATTGTTGAAATTGTTGTTTCTAATGAAGTTCACATCAACTTGCTCTTACTAAGCAACCAAAGAGGCTAAGGGAACATTATTAGGATCTAAAGGAGCTTTCCCATTAACAAGCATAGCCATGATAACATCAATCTTATCACTCAAGGAGGAGGTTTCTTCATCAGAATTTACCTTCTTACCATGTGGAGCTCTCTCAATGTGCCATTCAGAATAATTAACCACCATATTATCAAGGAGTTTTGTTGCAGCACCCAAGGTGATGGTCATAAAGGTACCTCCAGCAGCTGAGTCCAACAGGTTTCTTGAAGAGAGTTCAAACCTGCATAAAAATTCTGGATAATCATCCAAGCAGTAAGTCCATGAGTGGGACAATTCTTAACCAAAGATTTCATTCTTTCCCAAGATTGAGCAACATGTTCATTATCAAGTTGTTTAAATTTCATAATATCACTTCTCATAGATATAATCTTAGCAGGAGGGTAGTACTTTCCAATAAAAGCATCTTTGCACTTAATCCAAGAATCAATACTATTTCTAGGTAAGGATAGCAACCATTCTTTAGCTTTTTCTCTCAAGGAGAAAGGAAACAACTTGAGCTTAATAATATCTCCATCTATATCCTTATACTTTTACATCTCACAAATTTCAACAAAGTTATTGAGATGGGCAGCAGCATCATCAGAACTAGCACCGGAAAATTGCTCTCTCATCACAAGATTCAACAAAGCATGCTTAATTTCATAAAAGGTAGCATCAGGAGCAGGTGGAGCAATAGGAGTGCTTAGGAAATCATTGTTGTTTGTGATAGTGAAGTCACACAACTTGGTGTTCTCAGTAGAGTTCATTTTGGCAAAAGTGGAGCAAGATAACACAGCAGCAGCAACTAGAGCAGGAACTAATTTTTTGTGTGTTTTTTATAAGGGAAAGCAAACCAAACTAAACTATTTTTTTTTGAGTTTTTGATAAAAAGAGGCAAACAAAACCAAGAAAAATAAATTAAGCAAAACAAAAACAAAGTAAAGAGAAAGGTTGAGGACTCCCCTTGTGAAGACGTCCTTAGCCTCCCCGGCAAAGCGCCATAAAAAGGCTTGATGAATGCGTGAACACTTCGTTGGGAGACCCTAAGAGCAAGGTATGATGAGCATAGCAGCAAGTTTTCCCTCAGTAGGAAACCAAGGTTATCGAACCAGTAGGGGAAGGAAATGACTCAAAGGTGTTGCTAGCAACTTGGAGACCTGCACAACACAAACTCAAGACTTTGCCCCAACGAACAGTGAGGTTATCAATCTCACCGGTTTGCTGTAACAAACGATTAACTGTATGGTGTGGAAGGTAATGGTGGTTTGCAACAAGTAAACGATAAATAGTGGAAGATGTATCAATGGTAAAGATTGGACCGGGTTCCATAGTTCCCTAGAGGTGTTCTCCTTAGATAAACAAACATGGCATGCTAGGTAAACAAAGTACTAAAGGGAATATGCCCTGAGAGGCAATAATAAAGTGTTTATTATGTGTATTCCAAGTATATGATAGATGTTTATTTTGCATGCTATAATTGTATTAATACGGAAACATTAATACATGTGTGTTTAATAAACAAACAGAAAGTTCCTAGTTATGCCTCTCTCATAAACTAGCTCGTTGATTAACAAGATGATCAAGGTTTCCTGATCATGGACATTGGATGTTGTTAATAACGGGATCACAACATTAGTGTAATGGTGTGATGAACATTCATCCGAAGTATAGCATTACGATCAAAGTCATTGAGTTTATATTGCTATAACAACTTACGAAGTGATCCTAATCCTTAGACCATGAGATCATGTCAATCACTAACACCGGAAGAGTTTCTTGATAACATCAAACGTCACACCGTAACAGGGTGATTATAAAGATGGATTCAGAACTAATAAAGTGTTATGTTGAGGCTCATGGATCGAGAGTGGAATTTGTTCATCCCGATGACGGATAGATATACTCTGGGCCCTCTCGGTGATATCACATTGATTAGCTTGCAAGCAAGTGATTTGATCACTAGAATGTTATATCACAGGAACGAGAAAAGAGTGCATGTCGGTAACGAGATCAAACTAGGTATGGAGATACCGATGATCGAATCTCGGACATGTAATATACGTGAAACAAAGGGATTAAGATACTAGCATAAAAGGTTCCGACGATCACAAGAAAGTCATCGTTGAATGTGTGGGAGTCAGTATGGGTCTCCAGATCCCGCTTCTGATTATTGATCCGAGAGGGGTCTCGATCATGTCCGCATTATTCACGAACCGTAGGGTGACACACTTAAGAGACACCGACATCCAATTGGAGCAAACGTTTCATGCCGAAAGAATGAACAAGCGCATGAATTTATTTCACTAGATACCGAAACAGGTTTTCGGGTGAAATTGCATAAAGTGGTTATGCATGTGAAATAGAATTCTAGCAAGGGGTTATTTGTGAATGTTTGTCATTAAAGTAATTGACAAAATTCTGAATAAAATAAAAGAGTTTTATTTAATGAGAGTTTGCATTAAATTTGGTGGAAATTTAATGGGAATTTGAGTGGACTTTTGAGTGGAGGGAATTTAAAGGAGATTTGTGAGTGGAGTGTCCACCCACATGAAGAGGGGAGGGCAAGGGGGCAACCCCCATGCGCCGGCCACCCCCTTGGGGTTCCCCCCCTCCTCCTATAAAAGGAGCCCCCCTCCTCACTTGTCTCTTACACCTCCTCGTGAAGGATCTCTCTCCCCCTCTAGAATTTATCCCCCATGGTCTCGGACTAGCGAGATACATGTTCCCGGTGGCTATTCGGCAAGAAAGAGTTGTGCTTCCGCTGCATCGCTGGAGCGAGGAGGCGGAGGTTGCTCGGTGCCTCGAACGTGTGTGCGAGCACGGATGCGCTGCTGATTTGCGGCGCTAGGACTTCCTCTCGATCTTGAGATCGGCAAGAGATCGTCTACATCAACCACGAGTTGAACTCGTTAAGCTTTGTCGGTCTTCAAGGGTATGTTCTCTACGGATATACATCTGCCCGTTGTTTGTATCTAGTAGATAGATCTTGGTATATAGTTCACATCGTAGGAAAATTTTTGTTTTCTATGCTGCGAACCCTACAATTACAACAGGGCAATTGACAGTACTGAGCAAAGCATAACAATGCAATAATAGACATCATGATCCTATGAGATTCGATTGGGTAATACAACAAGATACATAGACCGCCATCCAACTGCATCTATGACTAGAAGTCCACCTTTGGGTTATCATCCGAACCCCCTCCAGTATTAAGTTGCAAGCAACAGACAACTGCTTTAAGCAAAGTGTGTAAGGTAAACAATCCACTTGTTCCATGAACAAGAGACCGTTGTTTTCTCCCTAGTGGCAACATCACATCTACAACCTTAGAGATTTTTGTCACTTACATTAGATTAAGTAGAGGCATGAACCCACTATCGAGCATAAATACCCCCTCTTAGAGTCACTAGCAACTACTTGGCCAAGATAGCTACTAACAACATAGAGCATGCTGAAGGGAATATTCCCTGAGAGGCAATAATAAAGTGGTTATTATGTATATTCCAAGTATATGATAGATGTTTATTTTGCATGCTATAATTGTATTAATACGGAAACGTTAATACATGTGTGTTTAATAAACAAATAGAAAGTTCCTAGTTATGCCTCTCTCATAAACTAGCTCGTTGATTAACAAGATGATCAAGGTTTCCTGATCATGGACATTGGATGTTGTTAATAACGAGGTCACAACTTTAGTGTAATGGTGTGATGAACATTCATACGAAGTATATCATTATGATCAAAGTCATTGAGTTTATATTGCTATAACATCATACGAAGTGATCCTAATCCTTAGACCATGAGATCATGTCAATCACTAACACCGGAAGAGTATCTTGATAACATCAAACGTCACACTGTAACATGTTGATTATAAAGATGGGTTGATTACTACTAAAGTGTTATGTTGAGGCCCATGGATCGAGAGTGGAATTTGTTCGTCCCGATGACGGATAGATATGCTCTGGGCCCTCTTGGTGATATCACATTGATTAGTTTGCAAGCAAGTGATTTGTTCACTAGAATGTTATATCACGGGAACGAGAAAAGAGTACATGTCAGTATCGAGATCAAACTAGGTATGGATATACCGATGATCGAATCTCGGACATGTAATATATCGCGAAACAAAAGGATTAAGATACTGGCCTAAAAGGTTCTCACGATCACAAGAAAGTCATCGTTGAATGTGTGGCAGTCAGTATGGATCTCCAAGTCCCGCTTATGATTATTGATCTGAGAGGGGTCTCGATCATGTCCGCATTATTCGCGAACCGTAGGGTGACACACTTAAGAGACACCGACACCATTTGGAGCAAAATTTTCATGCCAGAAAGAATAACAAGCGCAGGAATTTATTTCAGTAGATACCGAAACGGGTTTTCGGGTGAAATTGTATGAAGTGTTTTTGCATGTGAAATGAAATACTAGCAAGGTGTTATATGTGAATGTTTGTCATTAAAGTAATTGAGAAAATTCAGAATAAATAAAAGGAGTTTTATTTAATGAGAGTTTGCATTAAATTTGGTGGAAATTTAATGGGAATTTGAGTGGGTTTTTTAGTGGAGGAAATTGAAAGGCATTTTTGTGAGTGGAGTGTACACCCAAATAATGGAGGGAGGGCAAGGGGCAGCCCATGCGCCCGACACCCCCTTGGGGTTCGCCCCTCCTCCTATAAAAGGAGCCCCCCTCCTCTCTTCTCACTCACACATGCTCATGAAGGATCTCTCTCCCCCTCTAGTATTTATTCCCCATGGTCTCGGACTAGTGAGATACATGTTCCCGGTGGCTATTCGGCAAGAAAGAGTTGTGCTTCCGCTACATCGCTGGAGAGAGGAGGCGGAGGTTGCTCGGTGCCTCAGACGTGTGTGCGAGCACGGATGCGCCGCTGATTTTCGGCGCTAGGACTTCCTCTCGATCTTGAGATCAGCAAGAGATCGTCTACATCAACAACGAGTTCAACCTCGTTAAGATTTGTCGGTCTTCAAGGGTATGTTCTCTACGGGTGTATATCCGCCCGTTGATTGTATCTAGTAGATAGATCTTGGTACATAGTTGTTACCATCGTTGAAATTTTTTTGTTTTCTATGCTGCGAACCCTACTGTGGTATCAGAGCCGGATCTATGCGTAGATGCTTTGCACGGGTAGTACACATATGAGTATGTGGGTGATGATGATCATGTTATTGCTTCTTCGGTGTACTTTGGATATTGGTGGCATAGTGGGATGAAGCGGCCCGGACAAACTTTACATGTCCTCGCACATGAGACATGTTCCACGCTTGACATGCAACTAGTTTTGCATAAGTGGCTAGCGGGTGTTTGTCTCTCCTACTATAGTCAATATCTAATTTGCAATGAGTTGTCAACAATTTGGTTATCCTCGTTGTGGTTCATGTTCGTAGGTATGAGCGGTTCTATCTTCGAAAGCCCTAAGCCACGTAAAACTTGCAATGGATAAATTAGAGGCGTCTAGTTTAGATTGTTGTTGGGATAGTGTCATGGTATGGTGATGTTGTAAGTAGAAGTATGAGTTGATACTCTTACAACACACATAACGTGTAAGTTCCATAGACCTTGGCCTTACACAAAGAGGTATGATAGTGATCATACCACGATGCACATGATGGAGATCGAGTGCAAGAACCATATCATTCCACTTATAAACATGTGTTGTTTGATTGCATCTTATATTGCTTGTTTGGAGTTTTATTAGCATAATAAGATGATCCCTCATTTAGATATAAAGATAAGAATGTGTTATTCCTTAAGTATGCACCGATTATGTTTCGTCGCTCCAAGACATCACGTGATGATCGGGTGTTCTTGGATCCACGTCATATTTCAGGTGTAAGACAGTTACACACGCAAATACTAAGGTTATTACTTGGCGAGCCTAGTATACAGACATGGCCTCGGAACACAGACTGAAAGGTTAAGCATGAGTCATATGGTAGATATGATGCCCATTTGATGCTCGCCTTTGAAGCTACACCGACTCACATGATGATCGGACTTGGTGTAGTGGATTTGGTTCATGTAATCACCAAAAAGGCACGAGGGATGTCGTTTTTGAGTGGGAGTTCATTCTTAATTTGGATTAGTTGAACTCAATCTATCATAAACTTAGTCTAAACTTTACAAATTCTGTTGTAGATGGCACCACCTGCTTTTAATTTCAATGTGTTCATGGGGAAAGAGAAACTTGCAACGAACGGTAGCAACTTTACCGAATGGGCCATGAATTTGAGGATTCTCCTCTTTGCTGCACAAAAGCAATATGTGTTAGGAGAGACGCTAGGCCCCGCACCTTTTGATGATTCCCCTAACGAGGAGAAGAATGTCTATCAGACTCGTTAGGAGGACCACAACTTAGTTCATTGCGGCATATTGCATGGGCTAGAGCCAGAACTTCAAAAGCGTTTCGAAAACGACAATGCATTTGATACAATGGGTGAGTTGAAAATGATTTTCAACACACATGCTGCTATAGAGAGCTACAATGCTTCAGCAAAGTTCTTTAGCTGCATGATTGTAACACCCTCAGAATCGGACCTATGCAAGTTTTAGCGAAACCCGCCAAACCCGCATAGAAACGATTCAAAGGTGCCCACCAGGCACTTTCGTGCGGGTGGAAAACGAAGTAATAACATTACACAACAGTCCTCGATGGGACCCACAGAACAGATATATATACAGCAGCGACTCGATGAGTCAAGAATACAGATATAATATACAAGATCCAAATCACCTTGAAAATGATAGAGCGTCCGACTACGGACAAGATGCAAATGGGGCTAAGAGCCCTGAAGAATAACCAATGCCGTCCATAACCCTGCCCAGGCCAAGCCGGAAGGGTAACCCTGCTAACGACGTCGATCTCAAACCTGCTTAAACAAAAGGGGTGCCGACAAAGGGCAAAGGAAAAAGAGGAGCGTCAGTACTGAGGCCAGTACACGGCGAGACTAGAATTCGGCGGTCCTCGCCTACAAAGGTATGGTGGACTGAAGCGGCAGCGGCAGCATGCACTAAACAACCTATAGAGACTCGATCCAACTGGCCGTTATCAGAGAGGGATAAGAATGACCTATCCGGAACCAACCTGATACTACCACCAAACAAACCCATCCTGGCGTTTCCCCCTCGAGACCATCGAGGAAGTCATCCGAGGAACTCACACAGTTGGCAGTTTTATTTATTCAGTTATCGTTGCAGCAATTACTAGTCAGGTGTAGATAATCATCCTGATAAAATAAGCAGTGGGCACTTTTAGTTAACCATTCCGTTATAGTGGCAACACTTACTAGTCAGATACAATTAGCATGAGATAAACCCCAAAACCCAGCAGTTGTTGGTACTTTTATTTAGCCATTCCGTTGTAATTGCAATACTTACTAGTCAGGTACAATGGTCGCAAGCGACACTCCAAACAAGCAATTGTGGGCAGTATTAATTAGCCATTCCGTTATAGTGAAGCTGATTACTAGTCATTATAAAGTCAAATTTATAGCAGTAAACTTTAGTTATGCTTGTCTATGGTCGAGATACTGTGCTCCAAGTCGTCCATAACCGCGGACACGGCTTTCAGAAAGTTTTAACCCGGCCGGGGTGCACAAATAGCAACACACACACGATCGACCTCAGAAAAACCAAATCAAAACCCAACGAGGCTTTCACGACAAAGCAATCACAGGATTCAGAAATATTTCAGGGGGCCACCCCATTGAGTAGAACCGCAACGAAGTAAGCTAGCTCCGAGACGGACTCAAGGTTTGCGTCAATGGCTGTAAATGACTGGGAACCCCAAACGGGGATTGTCGATACCGCGAAAACATTCCGCTTACCTAAACAGTACAGTGTGCTATCCATCGCACAATCGTAAATAAAGCTGTAAAACATGGCATAAGTACAGGATCGTAAATAAAACCTCAAACTAGTTTATGGCCCCAAGAAATAAGACTGAATCAAGCTCTGGCTAAGGGGGGCCCATACTCCCCGTATGTGGATAGCGCGATAAATCAAGGAACAGGTATCAAGTACTCGGGGTCCTACGGGACACAAGTGGGCGTTCGGAAACCAAATGTTATCTATCACCCACCGATGCCTCTGCTTACTTACTTCAATTTTTCTTGTTAAACAAGAATTAAAGTGAACAATAAGTAAAACTATGATCATCTCCAACATCAACATGCGGCAAGTCTCCAACAACTGTGGCATTTGACGACACGCAACAGCACTTGAGCAAGCGACTACGACACGCAAGTCCGACTAGCTACCAAACAACAGGTAATAGGAGGTGGCCATGGCAATATAGGGCTGCATGGAATATCACAGGTGCGGAAACTAGAGCATCGCAACACAGATAGCAATAGATCAACAGGAGGGAATAAATACTATAAAAGTAAGATAGGTAGAAAGGGGGAGATGCTCGCCTGAAAACATTGTCGAAGGTTCAACCGAAGATCGGGTCGACACTCGCATCAACTCAACGGCCTTATCCGCGAAGAAGCAAAACACTAGAAGGAACACCAGATGCCTTATTTAATACTACGACAAAAGATCGGGCATGATGCGTGTATGATGTATGACATGGCAGAAGTGCGATGCAATTAGGTCAGATTAAGCGGAACCGGGGTCCCGACAATTAATTAGGTGGTTCAAGTTATTTAGAACCCCCGCAATTTAAATGTTGTTTTAGCAAGGCAAAAGATAGCACCGGTTCGCTACACAAATTTAAATGAGGCCAATAAGAGACTAGATTTGCCCGCATATGGGCCCCATATTTAATTATATGGTGAATCGGCATAAGGCCCCCAAACCAAAGATATGCATGCGCGAATGACAATTAAATATGCATCAAGTTGTTATTATATTATAAAAGTAGGGTTTGCGGGAAGGGGTTCACACATTAGGGTTCGGCAGATCTTGGGGTCCGGGGTTCGGTCTCAGGGGTTCGACGGGATCGTCTCGGACTCCGGGGTTTAGGGTCTTGTCGCATCCGCGGTGGTCGGGCCATGTTGTCGGTCTTGTCGTCTCACGCGGAGTCCTTGGCGTTCCGGAAGGAAGTACTTGTTCTGGCGTCGGGGCATCGGATTCGCCTTGGTTGTTGTCGTTCTTGTTGTCGTGCAGATCTTGTCGGGTCCCACGGGATCGATCTTGCCGCTACGAAGGTCTTGTCGGGTCCGCGCCATCGCGTCGGTCTCGGCATCCGGGGTGAAGTACTTGGCGTCCGAGGTGCCGCGCGTGTGGTACCGGTGGCGCTCTTGGCATCCTTCCGGTTCGGGTTTGGCGTTCGAGGGAGGTACTTGTCGTTCTCGTGGCGTTCTTGGCGGTGTCTCGTTGGGGTCCATGTCGAAGTACTTGTCGGTGGTCCATCGAGCGTCACCATGCTCATCCTTTCGATACCCTGTCAACGCGGAGATCTTGTAGTAGCTCGGCACCTCACGAGTACACGGCTTACAAACAGTCCTTAACGAGGCCGGTCTTGAACACCAGGGTTCGGAGGAGGCGGGGCCTGCAGGCGCCGCGGTGGCAGCGGGCGACACCTGCGGAGGAAAGGGGTGCGGTGGTTCCAGAGGCGGGCGCTGCGCGCCATGGGCGGGCGGCGGAGCTCCTGCCAGAAGGGCGCAACGCAAGGCACAGGGAGCAGAGCTGCACGTCCAGAGAGAGACAGACCGGCGAGGAGCTTGGCGGGAGGAGGAGGCGCCGGGGCGAGCGGAGGCGGGGACGCGGCCCGCGGCGGCGGTGGAGGCCGGGAAGGCAGCAGCCGGCGGGGTCGGCACCGGGGAAGGCCGGAGGCGGAGCTTGGCGGGAGGGGGCGCCGTGCCGCGGATGCAGACGAAGCGGCGGCGGACGGAGACGAGCGCGGCCGGGCTCGGGGCGAAGGTCGCGCGCAGGCACCGGAGGAAGCGGGGCGCGGCCGGCGGTCTCGGGCTCGGGGCGGAGCGCGAGCGGAGGCGGGCGGAGGACGATGGGGAGGAGCGGGTGGCGGCGACGGGTGGCTCCGGCGGGCGCGAGCAGAGGAAGGCCAGAGGCGGCGCGGCGAGTCTGGCGGAGGTGCGGGGCCGGCGAGGACGAGCGTCGCAGAGGGGAGGGAGGCGATGCAGGGCGAGGCCGACGCGGGGTTCGCTGGCGAGGTGGAGGCGGTTGGCGGCGGGCGGGCCCGAGCGGCACGCTGGATGGAGGGGGAAGCAGACGGGGAGGGAAGGAGGAGGGCGGCTGCCGGAGGGAGAAGGGGCGGGCGCGGTGCAGGCGATGAGGGAGGAGGGAGAGGACGCGTGCGGGGGAGGCGGTTCCAGGGGAGGCGGGGTCACGTGGGCGTGGTGGGACCAGGTGGGGCCAGGGGCGCGTCTGGGGAGAGGGGGGTCTGGGTGCGTGCGTGGGTTTCGTGTGTGTGGCGTGTGTTGCCGGCCAGGGAGGGGGAGGGGAAGAGAGAAAAAGAGGGGGTAGGCCAGGTGGCGGTTTGGGGTTGGTGAGGGGGAGGGAGAGGGTGACGTGTCGAGAGGCCATTGGCCGGGGTGAGGTGGAGGCAAGGGTGGGTAGGAAGTTGGGTAGTTTTAGGATTTACGAGTGGGCCGTTTTGAAAATGGGGGTGGTCGTTCGGGTCGGGTCGGCCCGTTCGACTGCCCCCACTAAAAATAACTTAATATTTTATTTACTTTAATTGGACCATTTGCAAACCGATAGCAACAAAACAAAATAATCCGGAGACCCGGGTTTGAATTTGAAAACAAGACGGGGCGTTTTAGAAAACAAAAACAGGCTTGCGAGAATAGTTTTAAGCAAACAATGCATGATGATGACGATGCAATGCACAAAAACAACGCGATTTTCTAGTAGTGGTTTTGCGGGATGCCACAATTCGACACCACTAACAATGGATCTCGCCCTCGAGATCCGCCTCATGGTACCGGAAGGAAGGTCGGCGATCTGCATCTTCTTGCTTCGCGTAGATCCTCGCGACACCACTAACGAGGGTTCCTTCTCCATCTTGAGATCGGCGACACCACCAACAAAGGGTCGTTGTTCCTGATCGTCGAGAGAACACTCCGGAGAAAACAAAGGACGAAGGTAGAGGTATCAAACGATAAGGCCACCTCTAACTTCCATTAGAAGAGGAAAAGTTACATTGGTCCACCAGTTCGATGTACAGAGCGAACAGTAAGAGTCGGGTAGGGTGATCAATCCATCCCGTACCCAAACTATCAACGCTATACATGAGTAGGAGAATCAGGCAACTCAACTCTCGAGATTTAGACTGAAGATCTTCATAGGCGGTATCTGGAACAAAGGGATGATGCCAGCAGAATCGTATGAAAGACACAATGATTAGGTTCCGCGATGGTTCCATTGGCATGAACAACACATGCTCAAGGTATACTCCAACTTCACCAATGCTCGTCCTTCTCACATGTTTTTCAACGATACTGATATCCAGCAAGGAACACATATGGATAAAGAGCTCAAGAACAAAAGATTGGAGGAAGGGTACAACAGACAAGTTGCAGATTGATGATCGTAGCACCTCCGTTACAAAAGGGAGAAAGCGAAACCCTGAAGGTACGACGGAAACCCAACCACGAGAAATCCTGGACTCGAAGAGAGAGACGAGAGCGGACTCAAAACGCGTAGAGGTAAGAGGAGAACAGCAGAGGGGTAAGGAGTAAAATCAGAACTAATCAGAACTATCCAACCGATTTTTAAAAAAATAGTTTTGACACTCTACTTCGGCCGTTAGCTAGGTTATCCTACAGGCTGGACTTGTGGGGTATCGCAACTGCTGAGCTCTGATACCACTTTGTAACACCCTCAGAATCGGACCTATGCAAGTTTTAGCGAAACCCGCCAAACCCGCATAGAAACGATTCAAAGGTGCCCACCAGGCACTTTCGTGCGGGTGGAAAACGAAGTAATAACATTACACAACAGTCCTCGATGGGACCCACAGAACAGATATATATACATCAGCGACTCGATGAGTCAATAATACAGATATAATATACAAGATCCAAATCACCTTGAAAATGATAGAGCGTCCGACTACGGACAAGATGCAAATGGGGCTAAGAACCCTGAAGAATAACCAATGGCGTCCATAACCCTGCCCAGGCCAAGCCGGAAGGGTACCCTGCTAACGACGTCGATCTCAAACCTGCTTAAACAAAAGGGGTGCCGACAAAGGGCAAAGGAAAAAGAGGAGCGTCAGTACTGAGGCCAGTACACGGCGAGACTAGAATTCGGCGGTCCTCGCCTACAAAGGTATGGTGGACTGAAGCGGCAGCGGCAGCATGCACTAAACAACCTATAGAGACTCGATCCAACTGGCCGTTATCAGAGAGGGATAAGAATGACCTATCCGGAACCAACCTGATACTACCACCAAACAAACCCATCCTGGCGTTTCCCCCTCGAGACCATCGAGGAAGTCATCCGAGGAACTCACACAGTTGGCAGTTTTATTTATTCAGTTATCGTTGCAGCAATTACTAGTCAGGTGTAGATAATCATCCTGATAAAATAAGCAGTGGGCACTTTTAGTTAACCATTCCGTTATAGTGGCAACACTTACTAGTCAGATACAATTAGCATGAGATAAACCCCAAAACCCAACAATTGTTGGTACTTTTATTTAGCCATTCCATTGTAATTGCAATACTTACTAGTCAGGTACAATGGTCGCAAGCGACACTCCAAACAAGCAATTGTGGGCAGTATTAATTAGCCATTCCGTTATAGTGAAGCTGATTACTAGTCATTATAAAGTCAAATTTATAGCAGTAAACTTTAGTTATGCTTGTCTATGGTCGAGATACTGTGCTCCAAGTCGTCCATAACCGCGGACACGGCTTTCAGAAAGTTTTAACCCGGCCGGGGTGCACAAATAGCAACACACACACGATCGACCTCGGAAAAACCAAATCAAAACCCAACGAGGCTTTCACGACAAAGCAATCACAGGATTCAGAAATATTTCAGGGGGCCACCCCATTGAGTAGAACCGCAACGAAGTAAGCTAGCTCCGAGACGGACTCAAGGTTTGCGTCAATGGCTGTAAACGACTGGGAACCCCAAACGGGGATTGTCGATACCGCGAAAACATTCCGCTTACCTAAACAGTACAGTGTGCTATCCATCGCACAATCGTAAATAAAGCAGTAAAACATGGCATAAGTACAGGATCGTAAATAAAACCTCAAACTAGTTTGTGGCCCCAAGAAATAAGACTGAATCAAGCTCTGGCTAAGGGGGGCCTATACTCCCCGTATGTGGATAGCGCGATAAATCAAGGAACAGGTATCAAGTACTCGGGGTCCTACGGGACACAAGTGGGCGTTCGGAAACCAAATGTTATCTATCACCCACCGATGCCTCTGCTTACTTACTTCAATTTTTCTTGTTAAACAGGAATTAAAGTGAACAATAAGTAAAACTATGATCATCTCCAACATCAACATGCGGCAAGGCTCCAACAACTGTGGCATTTGACGACACGCAACAGCACTTGAGCAAGCGACTACGACACGCAAGTCCGACTAGCTACCAAACAACAGGTAATAGGAGGTGGCCATGGCAATATAGGGTTGCATGGAATATCACAGGTGCGGAAACTAGAGCATCGCAACACAGATAGCAATAGATCAACAGGAGGGAATAAATACTATAAAAGTAAGATAGGTAGAAAGGGGGAGATGCTCGCCTGAAAACATTGTCGAAGGTTCAACCGTAGATCGGGTCGACACTCGCATCAACTCAACGGCCTTATCCGCGAAGAAGCAAAACACTAGAAGGAACACCGGATGCAATATTTAATACTACGGCAAAAGATCGGGCATGATGCGTGTATGATGTATGACATGGCAGAAGTGCGATGCAATTAGGTCAGATTAAGCGGAACCGGGGTCCCGACAATTAATTAGGTGGTTCAAGTTATTTAGAACCCCCGCAATTTAAATGTTGTTTTAGCAAGGCAAAAGATAGCACCGGTTCGCTACACAAATTTAAATGAGGCCAATAAGAGACTAGATTTGCCCGCATATGGGCCCCATATTTAATTATATGGTGAATCGGCATAAGGCCCCCAAACCAAAGATATGCATGCGCGAATGACAATTAAATATGCATCAAGTTGTTATTATATTATAAAAGTAGGGTTTGCGGGAAGGGGTTCACACATTAGGGTTCGGCAGATCTTGGGGTCCGGGGTTCGGTCTCAGGGGTTCGACGGGATCGTCTCGGACTCCGGGGTTTAGGGTCTTGTCGCATCCGCGGTGGTCGGGCCATGTTGTCGGTCTTGTCGTCTCACGCGGAGTCCTTGGCGTTCCGGAAGGAAGTACTTGTTCTGGCGTCGGGGCATCGGATTCGCCTTGGTTGCTGTCGTTCTTGTTGTCGTGCAGATCTTGTCGGGTCCCACGGGATTGATCTTGCCGCTACGAAGGTCTTGTCGGGTCCGCGCCATCGCGTCGGTCTCGGCATCCGGGGTGAAGTACTTGGCGTCCGGGGTGCCACGCTTGTGGTACCGGTGGCGCTCTTGGCATCCTTCCGGTTCGGGTTTGGCGTTCGAGGGAGGTACTTGTCGTTCTCGTGGCGTTCTTGGCGGTGTCTCGTTGGGGTCCATGTCGAAGTACTTGTCGGTGGTCCATCGAGCGTCACCATGCTCATCCTTTCGATACCCTATCAACGCGGAGATCTTGTAGTAGCTCGGCACCTCACGAGTACACGGCTTACAAACAGTCCTTAACGAGGCCGGTCTTGAACACCAGGGTTCGGAGGAGTCGGGGCCTGCAGGCGCCGCGGTGGCAGCGGGCGACACCTGCGGAGGAAAGGGGTGCGGTGGTTCCAGAGGCGGGCGCTGCGCGCCATGGGCGGGCGGCGGAGCTCCTGCCAGAAGGGCGCAACACAAGGCACAGGGAGCAGAGCCGCGCGTCCAGAGAGAGACAGACTGGCGAGGAGCTTGGCGGGAGGAGGAGGCGCCGGGGCGAGCGGAGGCGGGGACGCGGCCCGCGGCGGCGGTGGAGGCCGGGAAGGCAGCAGCCGGCGGGGTCGGCACCGGGGAAGGCCGGAGGCGGAGCTTGGCGGGAGGGGGCGCCGTGCCGCGGATGCAGACGAAGCGGCGGCGGACGGAGACGAGCGCGGCCGGGCTCGGGGCGAAGGTCGCGCGCAGGCACCGGAGGAAGCGGGGCGCGGCCGGCGGTCTCGGGCTCGGGGCGGAGCACGAGCGGAGGCAGGCGGAGGACGATGGGGAGGAGCGGGTGGCGGCGACGGGTGGCTCCGGCGGGCGCGAGCAGAGGAAGGCCAGAGGCGGCGCGGCGAGTCTGGCGGAGGTGCGGGGCCGGCGAGGACGAGCGTCGCAGAGGGGAGGGAGGCGATGCAGGGCGAGGCCGACGCGGGGTTCGCTGGCGAGGTGGAGGCGGTTGGCGGCGGGCGGGCCCGAGCGGCGCGCTGGATGGAGGGGGAAGCAGACGGGGAGGGAAGGAGGAGGGCGGCTGCCGGAGGGAGAAGGGGCGGGCGCGGTGCAGGCGATGAGGGAGGAGGGAGAGGACGCATGCGGGGGAGGCGGTTCCAGGGGAGGCGGGGTCGCGTGGGCGTGGTGGGACCAGGTGGGGCCAGGGGCGCGTCAGGGGAGAGGGGGGTCTGGGTGCGTGCGTGGGTTTCGTGTGTGTGGCGTGTGTTGCCGGCCAGGGAGGGGGAGGGGAAGAGAGAAAAAGAGGGGGTAGGCCAGGTGGCGGTTTGGGGTTGGTGAGGGGGAGGGAGAGGGTGACGTGTCGAGAGGCCATTGGCCGGGGTGAGGTGGAGGCAAGGGTGGGTAGGAAGTTGGGTAGTTTTAGGATTTACGAGTGGGCCGTTTTGAAAATGGGGGTGGTCGTTCGGGTCGGGTCGGCCCGTTCGACTGCCCCCACTAAAAATAACTTAATATTTTATTTACTTTAATTGGACCGTTTGCAAACCGATAGCAACAAAACAAAATAATCCGGAGACCCGGGTTTGAATTTGAAAACAAGACGGGGCGTTTTAGAAAACAAAAACAGGCTTGCGAGAATAGTTTTATGCAAACAATGCATGATGATGACGATGCAATGCACAAAAACAACGCGATTTTCTAGTAGTGGTTTTGCGGGATGCCACAATGATGGAAGAGAACAACTCCGTAAGTGAGCATGTACTCAAGATGTAGGGTTACGCTGATAAGCTTGTGTCCTTGCGAATAACGATTCCCATTGACTTAGGCATCCATAGTGTTATGCAGTCTCTACCACCTAGATATAAGAGTTTCGTGATGAACTATAATATGAAAGGCATGAATAAGTATCTCCCCGAGCTTCTGTCAATGCTTAAAACTGCAGAAGTGGAGATCAAGAAAGAACATCAAGTGTTGATGATCAATAAGACCATTGTTTTCAAGAAAGACAAGAAGGGTAAACTAAACGGAAAGAAGGGTGGAAAGCCGGTTGCCATGCCTGAAAAGAAACCCCGAGTTGGCCCTAAGTCTGATACCGAGTTCTATTATTGTAAGGGGACTGTCCACTAGAAGCGCAACTGCCCCAAGTATTTGGCAGACAAGAAGGCCGACAAGGCAAATAAAGGTATATATGATATACATGTTATTGATGTGTACTTGAATAGTACTCGCAGTAGCACCTGGGTATTTGATACCGGTTCAATTGCTAATATTTGTAACTCGAATCAGGGGCTACGGAACAAGCGATCGCTAGCAAGGGGTGAGGTCAAGATGCGTGTAGGCAATGGATCAAGTGTTGATGTGATCGCCGTCGGAACGCTACCTCTCCACTTACCGTCGGGATTAGTTATAAACTTGAATAATTGTTATCTGGTGCCAGCACTAAGCATGAACATTGTATCTGGATCATGTTTGATGCAAAGTGGTTATTCATTTAAATTCAAAAACAATGGTTGTTCTATTTATATGAATGAAATCTCGATGATGAATGGTTTATTTCTGTTGGATCTCGATAATAATGTTACACATATTCATAATGTTGATGCTAAAAGGATTAAACTTAATGATGATATATCCGCATATATGTGGCACTGCCGTCTAGGTCATATTGGCACTAAACGCCTGAAGAAGCTCCATTCAGATGGACTTTTGGAATCACTTGATTTTGAATCATTTGATACATGTGAGCCATGCCTTATGGGCAAGATGACTAGAACGCCGTTTCCTGGTTCAATGGAACGGGCGACAGATTTATTAGAAATCATACTTTCTGATTTATGTGGTCTAATGAGTGTGTCAGCGCGAGGTGGATATCATTATTTTGTAACTTTCACGGATGATTTGAGTATATACGGTTATATCTACTTGATGAAACACAAGTTTGAAACCTTTGAAAAGTTCAAGGAATTTCAGAATCAAGTGGAAAATCATCATAATAGAAAGATCAAATTTCTACGGTCCGACCATGGATGTGAGTATCTAAGTTACGAGTTTAGCACTCATATGAAAGAGTGTGGAATAGTTCCACAACTCACACCTGCCGGAACACCACGGCGAAATGGTGTGTCGAAACGTCGTAATCATACTTTATTAGATATGGTTCGATCTATGATGTCTCTGATAGACTTGCCACTGTCATTTTGGGGTTATGCACTAGAAACTGCTGCATTCACTTTAAATCGGGCACCATCTAAATCCGTTGAAAAGACACCATATGAATTGTGGTTTGGAAATAAACCTAAGCTGTCATTTCTTAAAGTTTGGGGATGCGATGTTTATGTGAAGAAACTTCAACCTGATAAACTCGAACCCAAAGCGGAAAAATGTGTCTTCATAGGATACCCTAAGGAAACTATTGGGTATTCCTTCTATTATAGATCTGAGGGCAAGGTTTTTGTTTCCAAGAATGGATCCTTTCTATAGAAAGAGTTTCTCGCGAAAGGCGTGAGTAGTCGGAAGGTAGAACTCGAAGAGGTTGTAGAACCTTCTATTCATAGTATGGCGAGTAGCGCAGTGTCGGAAGTCGTTCCGGAGTTGGCTTCACCAATTGAAGAGGGAACTAATGATAATGATCATGAAGCTCCAAAAGAGAATACTACTGAACCTCGCAGGTCTAGCAGGATGCGTGCAGCTCCCGAGCTGTACCGAAATCCTGTTATGAATATCATGGTTGAGGAAATTGATGACCCTGCGATGTATGAAGAAGTGATGATGAGCCCGGATTCCAACAAATGGTTAGAAGCCATGAAATTCGAGATGGAATACATGTACGAAAACCAAGTTTGGAACTTGGTGGACTTACCTCACGACCGAAAGGCCGTGGAGAATAAATGGATTTTCAAAAGGAAAACTGATGCTGATGGTAATTTGACCATCTATAAAGCTCGACTTGTCGCAAAGGGGTTTCGAAAAATTCAAGGAGTTGACTACGATGAGACATTCTCTCCCGTAGCGATGCTAAAATCAGTTAGGATTATGTTAGCAATTTCTGCATATTTCGACCATGAAATATGGCAGATGGATGTCAAAACTACGTTCCCCAATGGCAATATTGAAGAAGAGTTGTATATGATACAACCAAATGGTTTTGTCGATCCTAAGGATGCTAACAAGGTTTGCAAGCTTCAGCGATCTATCTATGTGTAAGGTTCCCAACCTTTAATAAGGTAGAGTCCCCTGTGTTTACAATGCTAGTCCCTGGATCAATAGCTAGCATCCATAGTTAAGATGTAATATCAAGAAACAAAGGTCATAATACAACTTTATAACCAGGATTAAAATATTTTATTACATCTTTCATAGCTCATTTGGCTATTACATTACATTGGAGCAGAATATCTATAACCATGGGGTCCTTCATCTTCAAAGTGCCACAGGCAGACATGTTGGTTATAGACTTTGTAATCCTAATCAACACACTTCACTAAATCAATCAAACCTGCAACATAACAAGTTAGAGCCACAAGAGTCAATACATTCGAATTGTATTGGCAAGTGATACTATGGTAATATAGTGGAGACTATCATCTATATGCATTTGGCTAAGTGGAGCTTAGGCTTGCATTGCTCAAAAATAGATTTTCCTATCAGTTGAAAACACTAAGTTTTTGTTTGGCAAAAATCACCCAAGGCATCTACCAATCAAAGATTGAAGATCCTTTAACCCTTGTTCAACCACAAGTTTTTAACTTAGAAATTTGGATGATGAGATTCTTGATAGCTTCCATGTCTTGATGCTCAAATTGTCCTTTACCAGGGACATGGCTAAGTACTTAGATTTTACACTCTGCAGAGGTGGTGCACTTTCCCCACAAGACTTGGTTTCACCAATACAAGATCTTTCAGAAGCCTTCCCTTAGACCAAAATGGACGCGGTCCAACCTATCAAACCCTACCACCAACTGTCCATTTGGCTAAGTTCTTGCAACCTATATGATCCAGGCAGAGCCCATAATGCCAAGTGGTTGCACTTGAAGCTTCTCGACATTTGACATCTCAAATCTCTTTGTTCCTGGGTGGCCATCCACAAGTGAGATACACAAGGTAAACCATAAAAATGGGCCTGGTGAACCACTCAACACAAACCTTTCCTTCTATTCCACCCAGGTGATTCATTCGCTTAGTTGTTTTATTAAACAAAACACAAGTCCTCAAACTTAGAAATTTTTCCATAGCATGAATATATATTCCACCCTTGTTTTCTATTAGCTAAGCTAAGCATGATAGTAGTAGGGATCTTTAACTTAGAAATTTCTATTAGGGTTTCATCTACTAGGATTTTCCCATAGCATGGTTTATACTTAGCAAAAATTTCATGCAAGTTTTACTTAGAAAAATCACTAATGCATAGTGAAAGTAATGGGACAAAAGTATGAAGCATCACTTGCCTTTTTGGTAGAGGGTATAAGTTCACTCCTTGTCCTTACAACAATCACACTCTTCAAGTCACTACAATTCAATCAAGCAAGGCACAATCTCAATCTACCAATCAAGCAAAACATTACATAAAATCATAAACAAAACAATACATGCAAGCATGCAAAAGGGTTGTTTTATTTGTAAAAGTGGTTTTCTAATGGGTCATAAACATTTGAAAACACCTAATGGTCATTTTGTAAAGTGGCAAAGTCATTTGCAAAAGATTTCACTTCATAAACCATTTTCAAAACAAGGTATCATTTTATGTGGTGTAGAAATGTTTTTACTAAGGCATTAATCTATAGGTTTCACAAAATATGTTTTCAAACCACAAAACTTTGTGTTTACGGTCAGAGATTTTATTCCAAAACATTTCTCAAAGGTTTTCCTTCAAAACCATTTTTAATAAGTAAACAATATTTTTATTAGACTAGAAATGGTTTTAAATCAAAGATTCATTCTTTTGTTTCACCAAATACAATTTTGAAACCACAAAGTGATCCCTAAAGTCAGTAGGTTCAAAACACACCATTTGCAAAAGATTTTATCCCCAAAATCATTTTTGAACAATTTTTACATTCTAAACAAGCATACATATGTTTCTGCAAAAATAAACAATTTAACAGAAACTTTTTACTAAACAAATGGCATGGTTGGCTAGGGCTTGTCTTTCTGAATCCATTGATATAAAATTTGCAAATTTTGGACGTGTAGATCAAAAGTTATGAAATTTACAAAATCATATAACTAATAGATTCAAATCTGTTTTTATAACCAGAGTCTGGCCATGCGGCGGCTTGCTATTGGCTGATACCGGTTCGGTCGGATCAACCTCTCTGGTGCGTTAGATCTAAATGAAATCCTGCGGCTCTGATTCAAACTTACCCCTTTGACCTAATCTAATCATAGCCACTGGATGACGATCCAACGGCGCATAGCAGCTTGACCAGTAACTGGCGGCGCTGCGCGGCGGCGACTGGCGGCGCGGCTCTACTCGCGGTGGTTCTGGCGAAGCAGGAAGGAAGGGAGGGAGAGGAGATGCTCACAGGGTTCACAAGGGTGCAAAGAAGCTCAACGTGGTTGTAATAATCCAAGGGGCGCACTGTGATGTCAGGGATTGCTTGCCGGAGTTGCGTCTGACGACGACCACGCTCTGTCATCGTCGAGGGCGGCGCTACAGGTCACGAGGAAACAAACAGGAAGCACGGTTAGATTTGTACGCGAGTCACGGTCATGCGTGCATCAACGAGAGGAAAGGGGGTGGTCAGACACTACCTGGAGGACTCGCCAGAGTAGCAAACAGACGGTGGCGGCGCTTGGAGTCGTCGCTGTCGAGGCTCAGGGGCGCGCACGAGCGAGGAGAAGGCACTGGCAGGTGCAGGAGATGATGGCGAGCAAGCTCGTGTGCTCTGGAAGCAGTGGGGCTGGCGGTGGTGGCCGGAATTTGAACGTGAACTCACCGGAGACAGTGGGGTTCGGGCTTGCGATTCGAGCAGCCTGGTGGCGATGAGGAGTTGGCGTTTGAGGGGAATAGTAGAGGGAAGAGAGGAGCTTATGAGGGCGAGGTCGCGGCGAGATTAAGGCGAGGCATTTAGGAGAATTGATAGCAAGAATTCATCGGCACTAAACGGCCAGGGCGTGGTCTTCGCGGGTGGAAACGACGAACAGTGTTGTGGGGTCGGTTGGTCAGCGAGAGAGAGAGTCTGGGGGTGCGGTCCGTCGGTCAGTCGCTGAGTGGGTGAGTTTCTGAGTGCGAAGCTTTTTCTCGCGGGAAGAGAGGGAGTGGGCTAACTGGGCTTAGTTGGGCCAGGCTTAGTTGGGTCGAGTCCGTTTCATATTTTTTTTGTTCAGATACTTTTTCCTTTTTCCATTTCTTATTTCTATTTTGAAATTCAATCAAACCATTCAAACAACAAATCAAATCAAACTTCCACCAAACTTTTTTTTGAGTTTTATTTCTGTTTAACAACACAAATCAAAGTCAAAAATAAAATAATATTTTTATTCTTTTAGGATCTATTTAAATAATTAAATAAAATAGTCCTTAGTTTTTAATTCAAAATAGGATTTGATTTATTAAAATCTCCATTTGAAATATAAATATTACCAAAATAAATTCAGTAGGTTTTATTTGAAAATATAAAACACTTGGAAAACTTATTTAAAATAAATTAATAAGTTTTAGTGTTTATTTCAAAATGGAAGGTCTTTACTTAAATAAAATTTGGATATTAATAAATCCTCATTATTTTATTTAAATAAACCTTTACTCTTTTAATCAAAACAAAATATTTTATTTTCAAAAGCTTGGCCAAGGTTTAATTTGGCTCTATGAATATAGTCCTTATTTATATTTCTACCTTTTTATTTGAAACCAAATCTTTTCATTAAAAGGTTTAAAAAAATAGTAATTTCACATATCTAATATTTTCTTTATTAATTGTTTATCTTTTCAAATCCCTTTAGGATTTTTTTGATCAAATAGGTTTGAAGGTTTCCAATTGGAATCAAAAAGTTTCTTCTCACCCTGAAAATCAACAAAGTTTTATTTTATTCATTTATTTTTCACATAACAAGATTTGGAAAATCTTGGGATGTGACAGGCTACCACCCTTAAAATAAATCTCGTCCCGAGATTTGGGGAGGCTAGGGGTTACAAGTTGGCTCAAAAGCATCTAGGGTACTACCACCCTTAAAAATTTCCAATTAGATTACATCTTGTCTTACTTGGGATCTTGATGTAACTTTCCTGGACAGAGGTTTGCATAGTGGCCTAGTTCCTTGCATTTGAAACATGTGATAAGGTTGAGGTCTTGAGGTGGCTTCTCTGGACAATATGATGCATAATGTCCTAACTCTTTGCAGTGGTTGCACATCACTTGGCTAATATCCTTCCTCATCTTGGGTTTCACTAGCTTTTGTTTGTCTTCTTGGCTCTTCTTCTTTTCTGGGCATTCACTGGCATAGTGTCCCATCTCTTTGCAATTGTAACATTGCAACTGGATTTTGCCCTTCTTCTTCTTTTTGGGTCTCTCCAAAGCTAGGAGTTCTTCTAGTTCATGCTCTTCATATCTCACCTCAAAGGTGGGAAATCTTTCTCTCTTCTTGTGGCAGTTACTAGAGATATGACTTTCTTCTTCACAATTAGGGCATTGATCTTCATGCTCCTTGGATGTATGATCCTTGTCTCCACAAATATTGCAAGCTTTGGTTCCTTCTAGAATAACATATTTGTCATCCTTGTTGTCATTAACTCTTTGGGAAAAGTTTTCTCCCATGTTGATCATTTGAGTAACCAATCCTTGCAACAATTGGGATTGAAGTTTCATAATCCTTTGTATGGCTGGGTCTAGTCCATTGTTGTTAGCTAAAAGCTGAGTTGTCACTTGGCTCAACTGGTTTTGGGTTGCTATAAGTTCTCTCATGTTGTTCTCTTGGTTGTTGTTGTTGTTGTTGTCATCATCCTTGATGTTGGAGTTTCTTGGAGAAGTCATCTGTTTGGGTTGGATTGGGATTAGAATAGGCAAAATATTTCTAAGGAATTAGTTCTAATCACACACATCACAATTCACACAAGCAATGTGCAAGCAATCACAAACAAACATTCCACTCAACCAACAAGTTTCAAGCATAATTTTAGGCAACCAAAAATATTTTTGTTACACCACATAAGTTGGTGGGTTTGATTTAAACTAAATATGGTGGTCCATCTATATGGTTCACTTGAGATCTTTCCATCTTTCTTGGCTGATTCTTCTTGCATGAGATCATGGTTTCCTTGGAAAAACTCTTGGTCACAAAACTTCAAAGGTGATGATGGTTCCTTCTAATTTGTGTTTCCTTAGTCTCCAAATCTTGAGCAAGATTTCTTGTCTCACTTGTCCTTAGTGATATCCAAGGTTGAAGTCCTTGGTGAAAATTCTGAAGATGTTGAAGTCATTAGGGTTGAAGATGTTGAAGTCATTAGAGTTGAAGATGTTGAAGTCATTAGAGTTGATGAAGTCCTTTAGATCATGGTGAAGTCTTTGGCCATGGGGTAGGTTTGTCCATCAAGTTTGAAATAGATGAGATGTAGAATCAAAACCAAAATGGTTGAGGAAAGAGTTTACAAGATTGTTTGTATATAAGTTTTGGAACAAATACAACTCTTATTTTTCTAAGAGTTTTTGTCCAATCTTAGGTTTACAAATCCTACAGGCAACACAATGCTCTGATACCATCTGTAAGGTTCCCAACCTTTAATAAGGTAGAGTCCCCTGTGTTTACAATGCTAGTCCCTGGATCAATAGCTAGCATCCACAGTTAAGATGTAATATCAAGAAACAAAGGTCATAATAAAACTTTATAACCAGGATTAAAATATTTTATTACATCTTTCATAGCTCATTTGGCTATTACATTACATTGCAGCAGAATATCTATAAGCATGGGGTCCTTCATCTTCAAAGTGCCACAGGCAGACATGTTGGTTGTAGACTTTGTAATCCTAATCAACACACTTCACTAAATCAATCAAACCTGCAACATAACAAGTTACAGCCACAAGGGTCAATACATTCGAATTGTATTGGCAAGTGATATTATGGTAATATAGTGGAGACTATCATCTATATGCATTTGGCTAAATGGAGCTTAGGCTTGCATTGCTCAAAAATACATTTTTCTATCAGTTAAAACACTAAGTTTTTGTTTGGCAAAAATCACCCAAGGCATCTACCAATCAAAGATTGAAGATCCTTTAACCCTTGTTCAACCACAAGTTTTTAACTTAGAAATTTGGATGATGAGATTCTTGATAGCTTCCATGTCTTGATGCTCAAATTGTCCTTTACCAGGGACATGGCTAAGTACTTAGATTTTACACTCTGCAGAGGTGGTGCACTTTCCCCACAAGACTTGGTTTCACCAAGACAAGATCTTTCAGAAGCCTTCCCTTAGACCAAAATGGACGCGGTCCAACCTATCAAACCCTACCACCAACTGTCCATTTGGCTAAGTTCTTGCAACCTATATGATCCAGGCAGAGCCCATAATGCCAAGTGGTTGCACTTGAAGCTTCTCGACATTTGACATCTCAAATCTCTTTGTTCCTGGGTGGCCATCCACAAGTGAGATACACAAGGTAAACCATAAAAATGGGCCTAGTGAACCACTCAACACAAACCTTTCCTTCCATTCCACCCAGGTGATTCATTCTCTTAGTTGTTTTATTAAACAAAACACAAGTCCTCAGACTTAGAAATTTTTCCATAGCATGAATATATATTCCACCCTTGTTTTCTATTAGCTAAGCTAAGCATGATAGTAGTAGGGATCTTTAACTTAGAAATTTCTACTAGGGTTTCATCTACTAGGATTTTCCCATAGCATGGTTTATACTTAGCAAAAATTTCATGCAAGTTTTACTTAGAAAAATCACTAATGCATAGTGAAAGTAATGGGACAAAAGTATGAAGCATCACTTGCCTTTTTGGTAGAGGGTATAAGTCCACTCCTTGTCCTTGCAACAATCACACTCTTCAAGTCACTACAATTCAATCAAGCAAGGCACAATCTCAATCTACCAATCAAGCAAAACATTACATAAAATCATAAACAAAACAATACATGCAAGCATGCAAAAGGGTTGTTTTATTTGTAAAAGTGGTTTTCTAATGGGTCATAAACATTTGAAAACACCTAATGGTCATTTTGTAAAGTGGCAAAGTCATTTGCAAAAGATTTCACTTCATAAACCATTTTCAAAACAAGGTATCATTTTATGTGGTGTAGAAATGTTTTTACTAAGGCATTAATCTATAGGTTTCACAAAATATGTTTTCAAACCACAAAACTTTGTGTTTAGGGTCAGAGATTTTATTCCAAAACATTTCTCAAAGGTTTTCCTTCAAAACCATTTTTAATAAAGAAACAATATTTTTATTAGACTAGAAATGGTTTTAAATCAAAGATTCATTCTTTTGTTTCGCCAAATACATTTTTGAAACCACAAAGTGATCCCTAAAGTCAGTAGGTTCAAAACACACCATTTGCAAAAGATTTTATCCCCAAAATCATTTTTGAACAATTTTTACATTCTAAACAAGCATACATATGTTTCTGCAAAAACAAACAGTTTAACAGAAACTTTTTACTAAACAAATGGCATGGTTGGCTAGGGCTTCTCTTTATGAATCCATTGATATAAAATTTGCAAATTTTGGACGTGTAGATCAAAAGTTATGAAATTTACAAAATCATATAACTAATAGATTCAAATCTGTTTTTATAACCAGAGTCTGGCCACGTGGCGGCTTGCTATTGGCTGATACCGGTTTGGTCGGATCAACCTCTTTGGTGCGTTAGATCTAAATGAAATCCTGCGGCTCCGATTGAAACTTACCCCTTCGACCTAATCTGATCATAGCCACTGGATACCGATCCAACGGCGCATAGCAGCTTGACCAGTAACTGGCGGTGCTGCGCGGCGGCGACTGGCGGCGTGGCTCTGCTCGCGGTGGTTCTGGCGAAGCAGGAAGGAAGGGAGGGAGAGGAGATGCTCACAGGGTTCTCAAGGGTGCAGAGAAGCTCAACGTGGTTGTCATAATCCAAGGGGCGCACTATGATGTCAGGGATTGCTTGCCGGAGTTGCGTCTGACGACGGCCACGCTCTGTCGTCGTCGAGGGTGGTGCTATAGGTCACGAGGAAACAACGGGAAGCACGGTTAGATTCGTACGCGAGTCACGGTCATGCGTGCATCAACGAGAGGAAAGGGGGTGGTCAGACACTACCTGGAAGACTCGCCGGAGTAGCAAACAGACGGTGGCGGCGCTTGGAGTCGTCGTTGTCGAGGCTCAGGGGCGCGCGCGAGCGAGGAGAAGGCACTGGCAGGTGCAGGAGATGATGGCGATCAAGCTCGTGTGCTCTGGAAGCAGTGGGGCTGGCGGTGGTTGCCGGAATTTGAACGTGAGCTCGCCGGAGACAGTGGGGTTCGGGCTTGCGATTCGAGCAGCCTGGTGGCGATGAGGAGTTGGCGTTTGAGGGGAATAGTAGAGGTAAGAGAGGCTCTTATGAGGGCGATTTCGCGGCGAGATTAAGGCGAGGCATTTAGGAGAATTGATAGCGAGAATTCATCGACAGTAAACGGCCAGGGCGTGGTCTTCGCGGGTGGAAACGACGAACAGTGCTGTGGGGTCGGTTGGTCAGCGAGAGAGAGAGTGTGGGGGTGGGGTCCGTCGGTCAGTCGCTGAGTGGGTGAGTTTCTGAGTGCGAAGCGTTTTCTCGCGGGGAGAGAGGGAGTGGGCTTACTGGGCTTAGTTGGGCCAGGCTTAGTTGGGTCGAGTCCGTTTCATATTTTTTTTGTTCAGATACTTTTTCCTTTTTCCATTTCTTATTTCTGTTTTGAAATTCAATCAAACCATTCAAACAACAAATCAAATCAAACTTCCACCAAACTTTGTATTGAGTTTTAGTTCTGTTTAACAACACAAAACAAAGTCAAAAATAAAATAATATTTTTATTCTTTTAGGATCTATTTAAATAATTAAATAAAATAGTCCTTAGTTATTAATTCAAAATAGGATTTGATTTATTAAAATCTCCATTTGAAATCTAAATATTACCAAAATAAATCCAGTAGGTTTTATTTTAAAATATAAAACACTTGGAAAACCTATTTAAAATAAATTAATAAGTTTTAGTGTTTATTTCAAAATGGAAGGTCTTTACTTAAATAAAATTTGGATATTAATAAATCCTCATTATTTTATTTAAATAAACCTTTACTCTTTTAATCAAAACAAAATATTTTATTTTCAAAAGCTTGGCCAAGGTTTAATTTGGCTCTATGAAATTAGTCCTTATTTATATTTCTACCTTTTTATTTGAAACCAAATCTTTTCATTAAAAGGTTTAAAAAAAATAGTAATTTCACATATCTAATATTTTATTTATTAATTGTTTATCTTTTCAAATCCCTTTAGGATTTGTTTGATCAAATAGGTTTGAAGGTTTCCAATTGGAATCAAAAAGTTTCTTCTCACCCTGAAAATGAACAAAGTTTTATTTTATTCATTTATTTTTCACATAACAAGATTTGGAAAATCTTGGGATGTGACACTATGGACTAAAGCAAGCATCCCGGAGTTGGAATCTCCGCTTTGATGAGGTGATCAAAGAGTTTAGATTTGTCCAAACTTATGGAGAGGCTTGTATTTACAAGAAAGTGAGTGGGAGCAATGTGGCATTTCTGATATTATATGTGGATGACATATTATTGATCGGAAATGATATAGATCTTTTAAAGAGTGTTAAAAGTTATCTAAACAGCAAATTTTCAATGAAGGACCTAGGTGAAGCGTCATACATATTAGGCATAAAGATTTATAGAGATAGATCTAGGCGCCTAATAGGGCTATCGCAAAGTACATACCTTGATAAGATTTTAAAGAAGTTTAAAATGGACGGAAGTAAGAAGGGGTTCTTACCTATGTTGCAAGGAAAGACATTGAGTAAGACTCAAAGTCCGGCTACGGCGGAAGGACGAGAGATAATGGACAAAGTACCCTATGCTTCATCCATAGGCTCTATAATGTACGCCATGCTATGTACAAGACCGGATGTGGCACATGCTATTAGTTTGACTAGTAGGTACCAATCTGATCTAGGATCGGAACACTGGATAGCGGTCAAGAATATCCTAAGTACTTGCGAAGAACTAAGGATATGTTTCTTATGTACAGAGGTGAAGAAGAGCTTGTCGCTAAGTGTTATGTCGATGCTAGCTTTGACACCGATCTGGATGACTCTAAGTCTCAATCCGGATACGTATTTCTCATGAATGGTGGAGCAGTTAGTTGGAGGAGTTCCAAACAACCCATGGTGGCGGGATCAACAATGGAGGCCGAATATGTTGCTGCTTCGGAAGCGGCTCAGGAAGCGGTTTGGATGAAGGAGTTGATATCCGAACTAGGTGTGGTTGCGAGCGCGTTGGACCCAATGGTGACCTATTGTGACAACAATGGTGCCATAGCCAATGCCAAAGAACCAAGGTCTCACAAGAATTCCAAGCATATTAAGCGCCAGTTTCACTCCATCCGCGAGCAAGGATGGAGATATAAAGATTTGGAAAGTGCACATGGATCTCAATGTAGCAGATCCGTTGACTAAAACTCTCCCTAGAGCAAAACATTATCAACGCCAGAACTCCATGGGTGTTAGATTTATCACTATGTAACTAGATTATTGTCTCTAGTGCAAGTGGGAGACTGGAGGGAATATGCCCTGAGAGGCAATAATAAAGTGGTTATTATGTATATTCCAAGTATATGATAGATGTTTATTTTGCATGCTATAATTGTATTAATACGGAAACTTTAATACATGTGTGTTTAATAAATAAACAGAAAGTTCCTAGTTATGCCTCTCTCATAAACTAGCTCGTTGATTAACAAGATGATCAAGGTTTCCTGATCATGGACATTGGATGTTGTTAATAACGAGGTCACAACTTTAGTGTAATGGTGTAATGAACATTCATCCGAAGTATAGCATTACGATCAAAGTCATTGAGTTTATATTTCTATAACATCATACGAAGTGATCCTAATCCTTAGACCATGAGATCATGTCAATCACTAACACCGGAATAGTTTCTTGATAACATCAAACGTCACACAATAACAGGCTGATTATAAAGATGGGTTCAGTACTACTAAAGTGTTATGTTGAGGCCCATGGATAGAGAGTGGAATTTGTTCATCCCGGTGATGGATAGATATGCTCTGGGCCCTCTTGGTGATATCACATTGATTAGCTTGCAAGCAAGTGATTTGATCACTAGAATGTTATATCACAGGAACAAGAAAAGAGTACATGTCAATAACAAGATCAAACTAGGTATGGATATACCGATGATCGAATCTCGTACATGTAATATATTGCGAAACAAAAGGATTAAGATACTAGCATAAAAGGTTCTCACGATCACAATAAAGTCATCGTTGAATGTGTGGGAGTCAGTATGGATCTCCAGGTCCCGCTTCTGATTATTGATCTAAGAGGGGTCTCGATCATGTCCGCATTATTTGTGAACCGTAGGGTGACACACTTAAGAGACACCGACACCATTTGGAGCAAAAGTTTCATGCCAGAAATAATAACAAGCGCAAGAATTTATTTCACTAGATACCGAAACGGGTTTTCTGGTGAAATTGCAGAAAGTTTTTTTGCATGTGAAATGAAATACTAGCAAGGGGTTATATGTGAATGTTTGTCATTAAAGTAATTTAAAAAATTCTGAATAAATAAAAGGAGTTTTATTTAATTAGAGTTTGCATTAAATTTGGTGGAAATTTAATGGGAATTTGAGTGGGTTTTTTAGTGGAGGAAATTGAAAGGCATTTTTTTGAGTGGAGTGTCCACCCACATCAATGGAGGAAGGGCAAGGGGGCAGCCCCATGTGTCGGCCACCCCCTTGGGGTTCCCCCTCCTCCTATAAAACGAGCCGCCCTCCTCTCTTCTCACTCACACCTCCTTGTGAAGGGTCTCTCTCCCCCTCTAGTATTTATTCCCCATGGTCTCGGACTAGTGAGATACATTGTAAGATCCCTCCTTTGTAAAGGAAAGGATCCCTATGGTTGCAATGCTAGTCCCTGGATCAATGCTAGCATCCACAGTTTAAGATGAAGTACACAGAAACAAAGGTCATTATTACATATCATTCCAGAGACAAACATAGTCTTTTACAAACTCCATGGCCACAGGCCTAATACAAGAGTTCAAATATATAATAAGATAAATAAGTCTTCATCTTCATGTGCCACAGGCAAGCATGTTGAGTGTAGACTCATGAGTCCTAATCATCATCAGAATAGCCTGCAACATCACAAGTTACAGCCACAGTGGGTCAATACATTGGAATAGTATTGGTAAGGGATACCTTAGTAGAATATTGGTGGACTAAATACTATATGCATTTTGGCTAAGTGTAGCTTAGGCTTGCTTTGCTCAAAATAGGTTTTGCCTATTAGTTGAAAACACTAAGTTTTTCTTTGTCAAAATCCTTCCCAAGGAACCACCAATAGACATTGGGGTCCTTCACCCTTGTTCAACCACAAGTTTTTACTTAGAAATTAGGATGAGGAGATTCTTGATAGATTCCATGTCTTGATGCTCAAGTTGTCCAATACCAGGGACATGGCTAAGTACTTAGATTCTTCCATCTGCAGAGGTTGTGCACTTTCCCCACAAGACTTGATTTTCACCAAGACAGGACCTTTCAGAAGCCTTCCCTTAGACCAAATGGACGCGCTCCAACCTATCATCCCACTACCACCAACTGTCCAAATGGCTAAGTTATTGCAACCTATATGATCCAGGCAGAGCCCATATTGCCAAGTGGCTGCACTAGAAGCTTCTTAACATTTGGCCTCTCAAATCCCTTTGTTCCTGGGTGGCTTTCCACAAGTGAGATACACAAGTTTAACCATAGAAATGGGCCTTGTGTAACCACTCAACATAAACCATTCCTTCCATTCCATCCAGGTGTTTCATTCACTTAGTTGTTTTATTAAGCAAAAACATAGTCCAAAGACTTAGAAATATTTTATCATAGCATGAATATTTAACCACCCTTGGTTGCTACTATCTAGGCTAAGCATGGCATTGATAAGAATCTTAACTTAGAAATTTCTAGCAATTCTACAACTACTAGGATTTCCCAAGCATAGCATATAGATCAAAAATATCCATGCAAGTCTAGCAAATATTTCTAATGCATAGTTGAAAAACATAGGAATAATTTATGAAGCACCACATGCCTTGGTAATTTGGAGAGTAGCTACAATCCTCACAATCACAATCACTATTTGCACCAAAATCTACACATAAAATAATAGCACCAAAATCACATACAAAATAAATACAAGCAAAAATATATGGATGCATGCATAATGCCATGTGATGATTTTCTACACCAAACAAGACAAGTGCACAGTACTGATTCATAAAAAAGTTCAAAACTTGCCAAACAAACTTTATTTGAACATTAAAACATTTTTCAAATAATTATTATACCCAAATTATGCCTACAAATGTTTCTGCAAAAACACCCATTTTAACAGAAGCAAAACATTAAACACATTGCATAAATGGAAAGGGCTTTCTCTCCTGATTCCATTGATATAAAATTTGTCAAATTTGGACGTGGGAATCAAAAGTTATGAGTTAAACAAGTTTAAACATTTAATAGATCAAATTTCTGATTTTAAATCTAACTCATAGCCACGTGGCGCTTTCTGATTGGCTGGTACCGCTTCGCGCTGGATCGCGCTTGCGAGCCGTTAGATCTAACTAAAACGCGCGGTCAGATCTGATCCATACCCTTTCGTTAAGTGATCTATCCTACACGTCAGATCCAGATCCAACGGTGCTCGATCAACCTACCAAAGTCTGGTGGCGCGCGGCGACGGTGAGAGGCGGTGCGCTCTGTCTACGGCGGCGCGGTGGCTACAGAGGGGGTTGGGGTCGTCGGAGAGGCTTACCAGGCTCGCGGCGGTGTGCTGAAGCTCAACGTGGTAGTGGCTTGACAAGGGGCGCGCGGACACGGCGAGGATTCCTCGTCGGAGTAGAGGCAGACGTCGGGCAAGCCTTGGCGTCGTCAGAGGCGAGGTTCTGGTGCGCGCTAAGACAAACCAGCGAGGCTGTTAGATGCGCACAAGCCAGGCGAACATGTGCGTATCGAAAAGGGGGAAAGGGGTGGTCGGGAACTACCAGGAGGGGTTGCCGGAGTTGCACCGAGCTTCGGTTTCCTCTAGTGGTGGACGGTGACGACGTTCTAGGAGGGTACAGAGAAAAAGGAATGCATGAGAATATGCGCAAGGACATGTAGAACATGCTCGCATGAAGCAGAGACAAAGGGGTGGACGATGCTCACTGGAATTGGTCGCCGGAGGTCATCGGTGCTGCGGCGGTGTGGGCATGATTACGGGCATCCTGGTGGCGTGGTGTCTGTGCTGAGTGAGGGGAAATGAGCAGCGAGGGGAGGGGGTATTATAGCCGGAGCAGGGGGAGAATCTCGCACGTATTCATCGCCAATTAAGAGGTTTAAAATCGCGGCAGAGGCAGGGAAGAAAGGGGCGGCGACGTGTTCATCGCGCTGATTCTGGGAAGACGATGACGACGTGGCGATGGGGCCACTGGTCAGTGAGCGCGGGGTCGAGTGGGTGCGCGTGAGAGAGAGAGGGGAAAACCCCGGGTGGGCTTAGTGGGCTGATTTCGCTGTTGGGCTAGATTAGTGGCACCGGCCTTTTCTTATTTCATTATTCCTTTTATTTTTGTGTTTGAATTTCCAAAAATCATTTTCAAATGATTTCAAAAGCCATTTGAATTCAAATCTTTTCTGGATTTTTGTAGAGTGTAACAATCATATTTCTGGGTATAAAATCATGTGGTCTCTCTGTATTAGCTTGGTCCTTTTGATCAAACAAAATAAACAGTGACATAGCACTTGATTTGAACAAGTTTTGAAAATGGTTTTAAATCCATATTTGTTTTGTAAATTTTGGTTTAAGCACTAGCAATCAAGCAAAACAATCTGAGAGCAACAAGGTTTGGTTTTGAAACAAATAATCTCCCATTGGAGAGTAGAATTTGATTTAATGTTGAACACATAAATCATAGCTCTCAAGTTCTGTTTTCTTTCAAATGAGTTTGAGTTTTGATCCCTAAATGATATGCATGCATGATATGAAATCTTTGAAAACATGATTTTAGGGATGTTACAAATCTAACCCCCTTAAGGTGAATCTCGCCCTCGAGATTCGGGTTGGCTAGCAAATAGGTGAGGGTGGTCTTTCCGAAGATCATCTTCTCTTTCCCAAGTTGCTTCTTCTTCAGAATGATGGTTCCATTGAACTTTGCAGAATTTGATAGTCTTAGTCCGAGTAACTCTTTCTGTAGTCTCAAGAATCTTGATAGGTTTTTTTCATAAGTGAGGTCACTCTCCAATTGGACCTCTTCCAAAGGTATAGTATCCTTCAAAGAAGTCTCTTCCATTTCTGGATGACATTTCTTAAGCTGACTCACATGAAACACATTATGAACAGCTGACAAAGACTCTGGAAATTCAATCTCATAAGCTACTCCTTTACGACTCAGAATGAATGGTCCAACATATCTTGGGGCCAATTTACCTTTGACACCAAACCTTTTCACTCCACGGAGTGGTGACACTCTAAGATAAGCTCTATCACCTACTTCATAGGTGACTTCTCTACGCTTAGGATCTGCGTAGCTCTTCTGTCGGGACTGTGCTATCTTCAATCTGTCCTTAACCAGTTTGACTTTCTCTTCAGCCTCTTTGATGAGTTCTGGTCCGAACAAACTTCTTTCTCCCACACCATTCCATAGCAATGGGGTGGTACACTTTCTCCCATAGAGAAACTCAAATGGTGCCATCCCAATACTGGCTTGATAGCTGCTATTGTAAGAGAATTCTGCATACGGCAGACTTTCATCCCAACTGGCTCCATAGTCTAGAGCACATGCTCTCAACATATCTTCAAGAATCTGATTGGTCCTTTCTGTTTGTCCATCAGTTTGAGGATGAAAAACAGTGCTGAATTCCAACCTCGTTCCCAATGACTCATGTAATTGCCTCCAAAAATGAGAAGTTGAAAGGGCATGTATGCCCCCATGTGTGGTTTTGGTAATTAATGATAATATCTATGGACTAATGTGTAAATTGAGTTTCACTTGTAGGCTTGTCCATTGGCATCACTTGGGCCATGTGTTGGTCTCAAGGTTGGAAGATGAAGAAATGTCCAAGGGCTTTGTGCCCATTGGAATCATGAAGAAAGAAGGAGCTTGAAGGTTGATCAAGACATGTGCAAAGAGTTGCATCAAGATGGATAAACCTCAAGTAGGGATGAAGAAGGGCGAGCTCAAGATGCGCCATCTCTAGAAGATCTCATGCTTGAAGCTTGCCATCCTCGTGCTCATGGAATTATGAAGACAAGTTCAAAGAAGAGGTTTCCCCATGGAGTATGGGGGAGCAATTTGCAAGTCTTCATCTTCATCAAGCAAGAGCATCCAAGAAAGGTGTTCCCACTATAGAAGAACAACACGGTCTACATCAAGTTCAAGTGGGATTCTCAAGGCAAAGGTATGTTCTTGATAGGGCTTCTCTTTTGCCGGTCTCGTATTGTTAGTTGGGAAACCGGATTTAGGATAGATAGCCGTTCTATCAAGAGGGGCTCTCAAGCGGGTGTCTCGTTTGCATTGTTCGGAGAGAGCTCAAACCTTTGCATTCATAGCATCATCTTTCTTGGTTGTTATTTGGTTCTTGTCCATGAGAGGATCTATAGATTGTGGTCATCATCATAACAAGCTCTAGTTCATCATCTAAGGATTTCACTTGCATATCTTATTGCGGTTTTTGATCTTGCGAGTTTTCCGGCTCCACACCTTGGGGGATACTTCACATATATATTCATAGTATTTTCTCCCGAGGTGATACCCAATATTTCGACTTTTTGTTGGATTCTATTCGTCATTATCTTTCCAACAAAATTGGTTTCATCCCAATCGGAGTTTCCAAGCTCAACTTCTCGTGCTTTGGGTTTTGGAGGTTTTACCGGTTCATCGCTTCTAGAGAGGTCATATATTTCTCAATTTGGTTTTATACTTCCATGCTGGACTATTATGTTTCTTTGCATAATCTTTTAAAACTTTTCGTTCTCTTCAAAACGAGCCCAAGATCATCAAAAACGGAGTCCGGGATCAAAAGTTATTAAAGTTTTCGTGCAATGTTGTCTTGTGTTTTTGCTTGAGCGGAAGTTCCGGCCCAAGTTCCGACCCAAGTTCCGGCCCAAGTTCCGACCCAAGTTCCGGTCAGGTTCAGTAACTTGTGTTTCTATTTGCCGGAAGTTCCGGTGGGAGGCCGGAAGTTCCGGTGGGGGCGCGAATCTGGCCCAAACGGTTAGTTTTTCCTTGTCCTATTTAAGGGGGGCTTCTTCCCCAATGGTTCCCCATCTTTTGAGCTCGTTTTTGCCCACCATTGTTGACCTATTTGAGCTCTCTTACTCCCTCTCCCTCCCATGATTCTTACATCTTTTTGATGAAAAAGTGAGAGGAGATCTAGATCTACAATCCCACCAAGTCAAATCCCTTCTTTGTGAAGGAATCATTGGGATCTAGATCTTGGAGAGTTTTGTGTTCTCCTCTTGTGTTCTTCCTCCCTTATTCCCCAAATAGCTTTTGTAGCTTTGTTGGAATTTGGGAGAGAAGGACTTGCCCTTGCATTTGGTGCATAGGTTTGAGTTCTCCTCTTGTGTTCTTCCTCCCTTATTCCTCCAATAGCTTTTGTAGCTTTGTTGAAATTTGGGAGAGAAGGACTTGCCCTTGCATTTGGTGCATAGGTTTGAGTTCTCCTCGGAGATTCGGCGAGTACAAGCTTGTGGGCTTGTTACTCTTGGGTTCTTGGAACCCTAGACGGTTGTGTGGTTGGGTTGTTGACCTTTTGTGGTCTTGTTCACCTTTTGTGGTCTTGTAGCCTCTTGTGGCTTTGTTGGCCTTTTGTGGCATTGTAGCCTTTTGTGGCTTTGTTGTTGGGAGCCTCCAATTGAGTTGTGGAGTTAGCCCCAATCTTGTACGGGTTCGGTGACCGCCCTCAAGCGTCCCCTAGTGGAGCAAGTGCCCGCCTTTTGTGGTGCGCACTTGGGAGAATAGGGTGAGCCTTATGTGGCGTCGGTGAGTTGCGTGCTTCCGCATCCGGGGTGAGGCCTTGTGTGGCGTTGGGTGAGCATCGAGCCAGCACACCTCGAGGTGAGCCATTTGTGGCGTTCAGAGAGCATTGCGCCATCACACCTCTCCAACGGAGACGTAGCTTCTTTGGAAGTGAACTTCGGGAAACAAATCTCCGCATCCGCGTCCATCGGTTATCTCTCAACCGAGCCCTTTACTTATGCACTTTACATTGTGATAGCCATCGTGCTTGAAGTATTTATTTCTTGCTATCACCTTGTTGCTTGTATTGCTTAGCATAGGTTGTTGGTGCACTTAGGTAAACTTAGTAGCTAGGTTTTGTGCTCAATAATAGTTTTATTCCGCATTTACTTGAGCCTAAACCGTAATATTTTTAAAAGCCTATTCACCCCCCTCTAGGCGACTTCCTTTGTACTTTCAATTTGGTATCAGAGCCAGGTCTCTCGCTTTTAGGCTTCACCGCCTCGAGAGTAAAGATGTCTCCTAGGTGTTTAGTGCACTCTCACACATTTACTTTTGATGGCACACATTATGATGTTTGGCGTACTCGCATGCTTAGTCATTTCCGGGCCATTGACCCAAACATTGAGCGCATTCTAGATATGGGCTTGTCTCCTCCTAAGGATCCCCAAAATCTATCTTTGGAGGAGAAGACAAACTCTTATCTCGAATCTCAAGCATCTAATGTGCTTGTTAATCTTGTGAGCTTTGTAGTTCTTTCCTCAATCATGCCTTTCCGGAATGCTCATGATATATGGACCAAGCTTCAAGCAAAATATGATGTGTCCAAGCTTAATGAGGATGATTGTGTTCCATCCACCTCCGGCCGCGATGAGTTCTCATCTTCTTCCACTACACCAACATGTGAGTTGTCACAAGGTAATGATATGGTGAGTGGTGATAGAACTTGCAATGTAGATAGTGAGATTTCCATTCATGATTCTTTGTCTCTATCTCATTGCAATGTTGTATCTTTGGGCATGAACACTTGTAGGACCATATGTGATTTACATCCTAGTGTTGATTGCCCTTGCATATCTTGTAGAAATGAATTGGATATATCTCATGATGATATGCTTGCTTTGCCTTGTTGCCATGATAAATGTGCTTACATTTCCTCTAGTTCTTGTGTTGATAACCATGTAGAGGAAAGTGAAGAATGTGTGGGCCAAGGCAAAGTTGTCATTAGAGCTTCATGTGTTCCCTCATCATCATCTTCTTCCAATGTTCACTTGTGCCTCATGGCTAAGGGTTCAAAGGTAACCTCTCCTTTGGACTCCAATATATCTCATGATGATGTGAATGTTGATCATGTAGAAGTAGATAATGATGTTGCTTCTCTAAAAGAGAAGGGGGGCTAGTCCTTCGTGCTCTTCATCCTAATAAAAATGCTTGCTCTACTTTCATTGAAATCTTGACTTGTGCTATTGAAAGTAGGCAACTAATATATGAGCATGAGGACAAAATAGATAAAATAAGTAGTCTTGAGCGTGAGTATGCTAATGAAATTGCCAACCTAAATGAAGCTCTTGAAGAGGAACAAGCCACTAAGGAATCTCTTGAGGAGACCTTTTCTCTAGAGCTATCTAGAGTGAAGAAATCTCATGATAGAGCTTTTGAGGTGGCATGTGCCCTTCAAATTAAAAATGATGAACTTGAAGTTGCTTATGCCAAACTCCTTGAGGATTTTGAGCACCATAACAATGGCTCTAGGGTCATCAACGGGGAGCTCATCAAACTCACCGAGTCACATGAGCAACTTAAAGCTTCTTATTCTAAAGAGCTTTCCAAGTTAACCTCGCCTCTTGCTTTAAATGAAGATGCTTGTGCTACTAACTCTATTTCTTGTGAAGCATCTATCTTGAAGGAGAATGTTGAGCTAAAGGATCAACTTGCTTTGCTAACGAGCAACTATGGGAAATTAGAAGAAAGTCATGCCAAGCTCTCAAGCTCGCATGAGGATCTTCTAGTCTCCCATGGTAGGCTAACGTTAGCTCATGAGGCCATTATGTCAAAGGTAACATCTAGTGGGCCTCATGTGGACATTAGCACTATATCTACTCCAACTGTTATATTGCCATGTGCTAGTCCTTGTAATTCATCCTCTCACAACCATGCTAAATCTTGTGATGAATTGCATCCTTTGCCTTGTTGTTCAAACAATGAAGCTTCTACTTCCTCTAGTATTGTTGTTGATATTAACCATGTAGAGGAAGTCAAAGAGCTCAAGGCTCAAGTCACTTCTTTGAAGAATGACTTGAAAAGGTGTCATGAAGGGAAGACCACGCTCAAGAATATGTTGAGTGTGCGACGCCCCCCAAGTGACAAGAGTGGGCTTGGATTCAAATCCAACACCAAGAGAAAGTCCACTATCTCGTTGAAGCACAAGGGCAACAAGAAGAAGGGCCAAGGACAAGTGAAGAATCCGGCCAACATTGTGTGCTTCAAGTGCAAGGAAGAAGGGCATCATGTGAGGGATTGCCCATTGAAGAAGAAGCCTCTTAGTGAGAAGCAATGGGGTAAGCGGCCTCAAGCTCCTCCACAATCTCAAGATGGGCCACTTCCCAAGAAGCCTCAAGCTCTTCTTCATGGTGCAGCTCCTCCCAAGAAGAAAGACGGCAAGAGAAGAACTTGCTACATATGTCGTGAGAAGGGGCACCTTTCTTCCTCATGCACCATGGGTATCTCCTCATCCCATCCTATCTTGTTTGATGAGGCTTATTCACTTCGTAAGGATGAGGGTGGCAATGTGTTTGCCAAATTTGTTGGTGCCCAAAGTGGTGTCAAGAAAAGAATCATTTGGGTGGCCAAGCCTATTGTGACTAATTTCTTAGGACCCACCTTGGTTGGGGACCAACAAGCTAAAACTTGATCAATAGGTGTTTTTGGAGGGAATTGGAGACTTGGCTATCTTATGAAGAGTTGATAGATCTTCATTATATTCTTGTTGTCAAAGTCAAGTCATTGGTTATCATGCTTCTATTCCTTATCCAATGTCCCTCCTTCCGGTAACTTGTGCTAAACTCCTTTACATTTATAGTTACTTGCTCCCTTGTGCATGTGTTGGTTTTGTACCTTGCATGTGCTTGTACATGTTGTGCTTCCCACTTACTTATATTGACCTATGAATTATCTTTGTGTATGTTGGTTGGCACACCATGTATTTGTGTTTCTTGGTTTTGAGCCTTTATTGTTTCTAGTAGGTATCTTATTTGGCTCTTGTGAGGGATTAATGGACTATTCCGTTTTGGGGGAGTGTCATGCTTGGGCATTCCACAATCCTAAAATGTGTGTACATGAGAAAAACCACTTAGTAGTCATTTTGTTGTCTCTCTCATGAGAAACTCAAGTTTCCATAATGTCCATTAATACCTCTAGTTTGATGTTTTTGCCTCTTGTTGAGATTTCTTGGTTTATCACATTATGGGGGAGTCATATGCTTTTTGCATATTACAAACCTAGAAAATGTGGACATTTGAGGTAGTGCCACTTAGATTTGATATTGAGAATTATCTAGTTCCTATGTGGCACATTTGCTCATACAAGTTCCAATTTGCTTAAATGTTTTTATTGCTCATCTTTTGGATCTTGTTCGAGAGAGTGATTCTTGGTATGTGCTTCCTCATATTTGGATCTATATATCCTCATGGGAACCACTTGCTTCTATTTAATCCAATCACTAGTGATTGTGTGACTATTTGAAGCAATCAAGAATCTCTTTCAAAGCATCAAGTTTAATTCCTATCTTGTTATATGCTTCTTTGTGTGAATATGATCTTGGATATCCTTGCAAACTACCTCGGGAAAATTATCCCTATTACTTCTTGTCCTTGGACAATTAGTACTTAATATATGGTAGAATTCATTGATCATATTCGTTTTGGACTTTTCCTTTTTGTCTTATCTTTGGCCAATAAAATGTTTGTCTAGTTGCTCCCAAGCTTTCCTTGCCTCTTGTGGATCTTCTTATTTTATTTATTTTCCCTTGTGTTTTACTTAGTGTAGGTACTAGTGATGATCTCATTTGTGGGCATTTTGCATTCAAAGGCAAAATTATATATAAAGTTATGGGGGAGCTCTCCTATATTATCTAGAACATTGTTTTATGCTTCTTGATTTGATCCGTTTTTTTGCTTGGAAGCTCGATCCTTTTTGTGTTGGTACTTTGTGTGCCATAATGAAAAGTGTGAAGAGTTTGTTTTGGTTATTATTTCCTTGCTCTCGTTGGGAGTTGGCTTTATCTCATTTCGTTTCACTTGTTTTGTTCTTTTAGGATGAGATAATCCTTGAGCCTTGGTATTTTTCTTATCCTTTTTCTTTGGCTCTTTCGAGTTCATTTGTTGAACTTCTGTTCTTTCATGTGTTGATTTGGCTCTTCGATACAATTTGGACACCTTTTGTCGAGTCACAAATTTGTGTGTGTATTATTGGTTTACATGGTGTTTTTGTTCAAATTGTATCTCCTTTTGGTTCTTGAAAGCCTATGCATGCATATTTACTTCGTGTATATATTATGGCATGCTTGCTTCCTTTGATCCAATATATAGGGGAAACTCCACCAAATCCTAATAGGCTAAGATGTGCATGAAATTCAATTTCATATCAATATGCGCATATTTGTGTGGGGGCTCTCCTATGTATTGTAGTTTCAATAACTACTTTGGACCCAATGTGTTTGGGGACCATAGTGTACTTAATTGTGTTTTAGGTACATTGGAGATATATATTGGGTGCTTGTATCTTGAACAAGGAAGAAGTGGCATCTACATGTCAGTTGGATGCAAGCTAGGATGATCAACGAATTCATATCTTCTTCATCCTACCAATTATATCTCGGTAACAAGTATCTCTCTCTCATGCATACATATCTTGTTCCCAACCTTGTGTAGTTTGCTTGTTGGCATGAATTTGTGTTCTTCCATATGTAGGATTTCTTGCTTTGGCTTTGAGGAGTTCTCTCTATTTCAAATGTGTGTTTGTTGAGATGAGTGCATATAATGGGGACTATACTAAATCATGCTCATGATTCACTAATCCCAAATATGTCAATCTAGCAATTTTGTTGCATATTGTTTCCTCAATATCTCTCATGTGCAATAGTGAGTATTTTTGCCAAGTTGATTTCTATCTTGTGATACTTGTTGCCTTTCTCCATATATTCCTTCTATCCTCTTCTTCCCTTGAGAATATTTGTGTTGTATGGGGTATTTTGGTGTTTGAAGCTCATTGATGTACAATAAGATATATTTGAGCCCTTGGGCATGCTTTCAAGCAAAACATCTTATTGGTATATTCTATGACTTCTTTTTTTGGGTCTTCATGTGCTTTCTTGAGTATCTATCTTGTGTGTGCATGTTTCTTTGTGGTTATATGTCTTTGTGATATTTTCCACCTAAAAATTTATACACACAAGAGAAGATCAATATTTGGTTGTTTTTGCATTTCTTGGAAATCATCTCTTACTTCATTTTGATTCTTCGGTGGTTCCAAATTATTGTATTTTGTGTGCATTTTTAAATGGTTTTGGAGGAGTTAGGATTCCATGGTTGTGCACATTGTTTCCAAATATAATTACTATAATTGGTGCACAATTTTTGGGGAGCTTCTATAATTCATTTAATGATGCAAATGTTCCTTCTTTCTCGTTTCTTGTGGTTTAAATGCTTATGGGGGAGCAAGGATTCCATATTTGTGCATATTGTATTCAATACAAGTATTCTAATGTTTGCACAAAGTTTGGGGAGCTTCTCTATTTTTATTTAAACACTCTTTTGGTTGTTGTTCCCTTTTGACATCATTTGATGGTGTTTCAATTGTTTCTTTTGGATCTTTTGATTGCTCGCTTCATTTGTTGAAGCCCTTTTCTTTTCTTTATTTTCTTTTTGCTTTCTTTGGGTCCTCAATATAGTTTTACTTCCTCCCTAGTTCTCATCATTTGACTTGTGCATATGCACACCTTTGGAGGAATTCTCACTATGTTGACCGTCTACAACTTTTCACCCATTTTGGCAATCGATGCCAATGGGGGAGAAGTTTTGGAGGGTTTAAGGGAAGTTGGGCTTTGCTTTGAGTGTGTTCTTAAGCATTTGCCTCTCATGCTCTTGCATCTTTGTGTTTTCTTTGCATGTTGAATATATAGAGGAAACTCAACCAACGGTAACGGTTGGCAATCTATGCAATGAAATTCAAGTTCATCACACATGCATAGATTGTGGGGGAGTTTGCTCTATATATTGTGGTTGTACCAACATCACATACTTGTGTAGTATTTGATGTTGGGGCAACCGCTTTGGTCGTTAATTGTCATATTTAAACCCTCGCTAAGGGATTGTCATCAATTACCAAAATGGGGGAGATTGAAAGGGCATGTATGCCCCCATGTGTGGTTTTGGTAATTAATGACAATATCTATGGACTAATGTGTAAATTGAGTTTCACTTGTAGGCTTGTCCATTGGCATCACTTGGGCCATGTGTTGGTCTCAAGGTTGGAAGATGAAGAAATGTCCAAGGGCTTTGTGCCCATTGGAATCATGAAGAAAGAAGGAGCTTGAAGGTTGATCAAGACATGTGCAAAGAGTTGCATCAAGATGGATAAACCTCAAGTAGGGATGAAGAAGGGATAGCTCAAGATGCGCCATCTCTAGAAGATCTCATGCTTGAAGCTTGCCATCCTCGTGCTCATGGAATGATGAAGACAAGTTCAAAGAAGAGGTTTCCCCATGGAGTATGGGGGAGCAATTTGCAAGTCTTCATCTTCATCAAGCAAGAGCATCCAAGAAAGGTGTTCCCACTATAGAAGAACAACACGGTCTACATCAAGTTCAAGTGGGATTCTCAAGGCAAAGGTATGTTCTTGATAGGGCTTCTCTTTTGCCGGTCTCGTATTGTTAGTTGGTAAACCGGGTTTAGGATAGATAGCTGTTCTATCAAGAGGGGCTCTCAAGCGGGTGTCTCGTTTGCATTGTTCGGAGAGAGCTCAAACCTTTGCATTCATAGCATCATCTTTCTTGGTTGTTATTTGGTTCTTGTCCATGAGAGGATCTATAGATTGTGGTCATCATCATAACAAGCTCTAGTTCATAATCTAAGGATTTCACTTGCATATCTTATTGCGGTTTTTGATCTTGCGAGTTTTCCGGCTCCACACCTTGGGGGATACTTCACATATATATTCATAGTATTTTCTCCCAAGGTGATACCCAATATTTCGACTTTTTGTTGGATTCTATTCGTCATTATCTTTCCAACAAAATTGGTTTCATCCCAATCGGAGTTTCCAAGCTCAACTTCTCGTGCTTTGGGTTTTGGAGGTTTTACCGGTTCATCGCTTCTAGAGAGGTCATATATTTCTCAATTTGGTTTTATACTTCCATGCTGGACTATTATGTTTCTTTGCATAATCTTTTAAAACTTTTCGTTCTCTTCAAAACGAGCCCAAGATCATCAAAAACGGAGTCCGGGATCAAAAGTTATTGAAGTTTTCGTGCAATGTTGTCTTGTGTTTTTGCTTGAGCAGAAGTTCCGGCCCAAGTTCCGACCCAAGTTCCGGTTAGGTTCAGTAACTTGTGTTTCTATTTGCCGGAAGTTCCGGTGGGAGGCCGGAAGTTCCGGTGGGGGCGCGAATCTGGCCCAAACGGTCAGTTTTTCCTTGTCCTATTTAAGGGGGGCTTCTTCCCTAATGGTTCCCCATCTTTTGAGCTCGTTTTTGCCCACCATTGTTGACCTATTTGAGCTCTCTTACTCCCTCTCCCTCCCATGATTCTTACATCTTTTTGAGGAAAAAGTGAGAGGAGATCTAGATCTACAATCCCACCAAGTCAAATCCCTTCTTTGTGAAGGAATCATTGGGATCTAGATCTTGGAGAGTTTTGTGTTCTCCTCTTGTGTTCTTCCTCCCTTATTCCCCAAATAGCTTTTGTAGCTTTGTTGGAATTTGGGAGAGAAGGACTTGCCCTTGCATTTGGTGCATAGGTTTGAGTTCTCCTCTTGTGTTCTTCCTCCCTTATTCCTCCAATAGCTTTTGTAGCTTTGTTGGAATTTGGGAGAGAAGGACTTGCCCTTGCATTTGGTGCATAGGTTTGAGTTCTCCTCGGAGATTCGGCGAGTACAAGCTTGTGGGCTTGTTACTCTTGGGTTCTTGGAACCCTAGACGGTTGTGTGGTTGGGTTGTTGACCTTTTGTGGTCTTGTTGACCTTTTGTGGTCTTGTAGCCTCTTGTGGCTTTGTTGGCCTTTTGTGGCATTGTAGCCTTTTGTGGATTTGTTGTTGGGAGCCTCCAATTGAGTTGTGGAGTTAGCCCCAATCTTGTACGGGTTCGGTGACCGCCCTCAAGCGTCCCCTAGTGGAGCAAGTGCCCGCCTTTTGTAGTGCGCACTTGGGAGAATAGGGTGAGCCTTATGTGGCGTCGGTGAGTTGCGTGCTTCCGCATCCGGGGTGAGGCCTTGTGTGGCGTTGGGTGAGCATCGAGCCACCACACCTCGAGGTGAGCCATTTGTGGCGTTCAGAGAGCATTGCGCCATCACACCTCTCCAACGGAGACGTAGCTTCTTTGGAAGTGAACTTCGGGAAACAAATCTTCGTCTCCGCGTCCATCGGTTATCTCTCAACCGAGCCCTTTACTTATGCACTTTACATTGTGATAGTCATCGTGATTGAAGTATTTATTTCTTGCTATCACCTTGTTGCTTGTATTGCTTAGCATAGGTTGTTGGTGCACTTAGGTAAACTTAGTAGCTAGGTTTTGTGCTCAATAAATTAAACGTTAGTTTTATTCCGCATTTACTTGAGCCTATACCGTAATATTTTTAAAAGCCTATTCACCCCCCTCTAGGCGACTTCCTTTGTACTTTCAGAAGTGAATTGCGTTCCCCTATTAGATACAATACTCTTGGGTACTCCATGTAGACATACAATTCTACTCATATAGATCTTGGCTAACTTAGCACTTGTGTAAGTTGTCTTCACGGGTATGAAATGAGCCACTTTAGTTAGGCGATCCACTACTACCCAAATAGAATCATATCCTGACCTGGTCCTTGGCAATCCAGTGATGAAATCCATACCAATCTTGTCCCATTTCCAATCAGGAATAGGTAGTGGTTGTAACAATCCTGCTGGTTTCTGATGTTCCGCTTTCACTCTACTACATACATCACACAAAGCAATATGTTCGGCGATGTCCTTCTTGAGATTATTCCACCAAAATCTTTCCTTCATATCCATGTACATTTTGGTGTTACCCGGATGAATAGAATATGGCGAGTTATGTGCTTCTTGTAATATCAGTTTCCGAAGTTCCGGATCCTGTGGAACACAGATACGTTTTCCATGCCATAAAGTACCATGTTCGTCTTCATGGAATCCTTTGGCTTTTCCCTTGCCAATCTTTTCCTTAATCTCTTCAATTTCCATATCTGTCTTTTGGGCTTCTTTGATCTTGTCCAACAAAGTGGGTTGAACATCCAATGACATAAGATGTCCTTCAGGCACAATCTCCAACCTGAGATCCCGGAATTGGGCACACACATCATCTCGCAATTCTCCCTTAGTAAGGCCATTCACAAAAACCTTACGGCTTAGAGCATCCGCTACAACATTTGCTTTACCGGGGTGGTATTACAAACTCAAGTCATAGTCCTTGATGAGTTCTAGCCATCTTCTTTGTCTCATGTTAATTTCTTTCTGGGTGAAGATATACTTCAAACTCTTGTGATCTGTGAACACTTCACATCGCTTTCCCAAAAGATAGTGTCTCCATGTTTTGAGTGCATGGACAACAGAGGCTAACTCCAAATCATGAGTAGGGTAGTTTACCTCATGAGTTTTGAGTTGTCTCGAGGCATAAGCCACAAGTTTCCCTTCTTGCATAAGTACTGCACCTAATCCATGATGAGATGCATCACAATAAACTTGGAAGTCTTTCTCCAAATCTTGCAAACATAAGACTGGTGCTGTCACTAGTCTCTTCTTCAACTCTTGAAAACTGAGTTCACAACCCTCAGACCAAGCAAATTTCTTGTCTTTCTTTAACAATTCTGTCATAGGTTTATCTACCTTGGAGAAAGGGTATTTGTTCTTGATAGTCACCTCATTGAGTGAACGGTAATCTATGCATAACGTTTGACTTCTATCTTTCTTTTCCACAAACAAAACTGGTGCTCCCCAAGATGAAGAACTTGGTTGGATAAAACCTTTCTGCAACTGTTCTCCAAGTTGGTTCTTGAGTTCTTTCAACTCATCAACTGACATCTTGTACGGTCTTTTTCCTATTGGTCCAGATCCTGGTAGCAAATCAATAAGAAATTCCACATCTCTATCTGGTGGCATTCCCGGCAATTCTTCCGGAAACACATCCGGATATTCACTCACAATAGGCACACTGTCTATGCTAACCCCCTTAAGAGAATTAAGCTTACTCCCTTTTGATTCAAAGTTAGACTTGAATCTAATCCGTTTCTTTTCCGGGGTTGTGAGTGCAACAGTACGATTGGCACAATCTAGTACTCCTTCATACTTGCTCATCCAATCCATTCCCAAAATTACATCCAGTCCTTGGGAATCTAGGATTATCAGACTCACTGGAAACTTATGCTTTCCAAATTCTATCACTAGATCCCGGCATCCAAGACTTACTATCATATCTCCACCTGGAGAACTTACTTTTATTGGACACCCAATGTTTTCAGTTGGAAACCATTTCTATCAATAAATGCTTTTGATATGAATGAATGCGATGCTCCAGTATAAAAAAAAGTGCTGGAATAGAATTGAGTTTGAACTTACCAGCAACAGCATCTGGCTCTTCATAGATTTCCTCCACATTGATGTGGTTCACTTGCCCTTTCTGGAAAGGGTTGGGCTTGTTGGGTCATTCAACTTTCTTTTCTGGGCATTCATTTGCATAATGTCCCATCTTCTTGCACTTGAAACATTCAACCTGACTAAGATCCTTCTTGACAGGCTGGCTTCCACTGCCACTTTCACTTCCATTGTGGTGGCTCTTATATCCACTCTTGTGATTCTTGTACTTATCGTTGTCATGACTACGATTGTACTTGTTGTCATGATAACGGTTGTGGTTGTGGTGCTTGTTGAACTTCCCATGCTCGTGGGATCCAGAACTCCCACTATCATCATAATGGGAACGCTTGTGAGACGATCATGAGTTGTGCTTGTCAGAGTGCTTTCTCTTCCTGCTTTTCAACTTGTTTCATTTTGCTCTCCAAAATAGCAGCCTTGTCACAAAGAGACTGGTATGTGGGAACGTAGGCCACAGCTAACTGCAGGTTCAATTCATCATTCAACCCTTCAAGGAACTTTTCCTTCCTCTTAGCATCAGTGTCAACTTCATCTGGTGCATATCGCGCCAGATTGTTGAACTCCTCAATATATTCAGCCACGCTGCGGTGGCGCTGCTTCAAGTTATGGAACTCTTTCTTCTTCAAACTCATCACTCCGGATGAGATGTGAGCAGTACGGAAACCATCTTCGAAGATAGCCCATGTCACATCCTCAATGGGAGGGGTGATCTGGAAGTTATCCCACCAAGTGGCTACTGGTCCTTCCAACAAGTGAGCTACAAATCTGACTTTTTCTTCATCAGTACAACCAACAGTTACCTAGTCCTTGTTCATGGAGCGTAGCCAATCATTGGCCACCATAGGATCGGTAGTTCCTGAGAACTTTGCTGGCCTCAGTCTCAAGAACCTGGTAAGCATGTCAAAACCCGGTGGGTTGTTCTGATTGTTGTTGTTGTTGTTGTTATTGTTGTTATTGTTATTGTTGTTGTTGTTGTTGTTGTGTAAGATCCCTCCTTTGTAAAGGAAAAGGATCCCTGTGATTGCAATGCTAGTCCCTGGATCAATAGCTAGCATCCACAGTTAAGATGTAATATCAAGAAACAAAGGTCATAATACAACTTTATAACCAGGAATAAAATAATTCATTACATCTTACATAGCTCATTTGGCTATCACATTACAATGCAGCAGAATATCTATATAGCATGGAGTCCTTCATCTTCAAATTGCCACAGGCAAACATGTTGGTTGTAGACTTGTAATCCTAATCAATCAAATTCACTAATATCAAACAAACCTGCAACATAACAAGTTACAGCCACAAGGGTCAATACATTTGAATTGTATTGGCAAGTTTCACTACTATGTAGAATATAAGTGGATCCTATCAATACATGCATATTTGGCTAAGTAGGGTTTTAGGCTCATTTGCAGAAAGCAATAATTTATCCTATCTTTTCAAAATAGTTTTAATCTTTTGTCAAATCTTTCTGAACTCCTTGGTAAATCCCCAAGTGCTTCAGGTCTTTGTCAAAATCTCTTGAGCTCCTTGGTACACCCCAAGTGCTTCAAGTTTTTTTATAAAAATCTCTTGACCTCCTTGGTACACCCCAAGTGCTTCAAGTTTTTATCAAAATCTCTTGAGCTCCTTGGTACACCCCAAGTGCTTCAAGTTTTTATCAAAATCTCTTGAGCTCCTTGGTACACCCCAAGTGCTTCAAGCCTTTTGTTGTCACTTTAAAGTTTTTCTTTTAGAAATTGGAATGTCGAGATTTCCCATAGCTTCAGGCCTTGTTGCTCAGTATTGTTCATAACCGGGGACACGGCTAAGTACTTAGAATTTTATCTTCTGCAGAAGTTGTACACTTTACCCACATGACACAATCTCATCTTGTTGCCACCAGTGGCCGCTGGATAAGTACTCACCAAGATGGAGTACCGGCAGATTGAGAATGTGACGAAGTCTTTCCATAGGGTCCTCCCAATCTAGTTTGTCTACCAGGCACCAATGTAGGGTTCCAAGTTCCCTCATTTAGTTAACCTGAAGAGGCTAATGCATGGGTCTTCCCAATGTAGTTGACTAAGCCAGTGCCCATTTAGCATGTGGCTGTACACGGAAGCCACTGTACGAGAAACATGTTCAATATCTAAGTCCCTGGGTGGTTTTCATCTGGTGCACAACAAAAAGAGATTGCCATATAAACATGGTTCCTCTTGTTGCCACTTTGTCCAAAACTTGAGTAACCTTGTCCACCCAGGTGGTTCATTGAGTACTTGTTTTATTATATAAAACATAAGTCTTTTCTCAACTTCATAAAATCTCAACATGTATCCTTTCTCAAAATATATATATAGCAGGGCTAAGCATATTACAACTACATTGTTTCCACTAAGGAATGTATAAGGGTATCCTATTAGGATTTAGCATAGCAAAATATAGTAGTCCTTCTCATGCATGTTTCAAAAATCCACTAAGTATAATGAAAATAGTAGGACTTGGCTGATAGTGTCACCTGCCTTTTTGGAAAGGAATGTTGGTTCACTTCTTGATCTTGCTAATATCACACTCTTCTAATCTTCACTACAAATCAATCAAGCAAACATAGATTCAACTAGCATTCCAACCAATAATCAAACAATTTAACAGACATAAAATAATAGAAACTAAGTCATGCATGCAAGCATGCAAAAGATAGTTTTATTTGCAAAGGTGGTTTCTACTAGGCTCTACACATTGTAAGGCTCAAAGTGGTCATTTTTTAAAGTGTCAAAACCATTTGTAAAAGGGTTCTATTTATAAACCATTTTAAAACCAATCATTATTTTATGTGGTGGAAAATGTTTTTAGCAAAGCAACAATTTTATATTGTTCACCAAATAAGTTGTTAATTTCACAAAACTTGGTGTTTAGGGTCAGTAGCTTTGAATCAAAACATTTTCCAAAGGTTTTTCTTCAAAAATCATTTCCATATCAAAATCCATATTTTTATTTGACTAGAAATGAGCTAATTCAAGTTTTTATTCCTAAAATTCACAAAATACATTTTTAAATCCATGGGTTGGTTCCTAGGGTCAGTAGGTTCACAACAAACCAATTTTCAAAGATTTCATCCTCAAAAATCATTTTGGAATAATTTTTATAACCTAAACAAGCATACACAAGTTTCTGCAAAACAAACAATTTAACAGAAACTTTTTACTAAACAAATGGCATGGTTGGCTAGGGCTTGTTCCACTGATTCCATTGATATAAAATTTGCAAAATTTGGACGTGTAGAACTAAAGTTATGGATTTTTCAAATTTGCAAACAAATCTGATTCTAATTCTGTTTTAAATCAAAAGCTGGGCCACGCGGCGCTTTCCTATTTGTTGGTACCGGTTCGGCCGGATCAGCAACGTGAGGCGTTGGATCAAGTTAAATCGCACGACACTGGTTGCGTACCCCTTCAGCGGCGGCGTGTCTGGCTACGGCGGAGCTGGTGCTAGAGGAAACGAGGAAGACAGAGAAGGGTCTCACCGTGATCGCAGTGACATGGGGATGCTCAACCTGCTCGTGGTTGATGAAGGGGCGCACAACGTTGCGGTTAATCGCTCGTCGGAGTTGAGTCTGACGACGGCCACGCTCTGTCGTCGTCGAGGACGGCGCTACGGGTCACGAGGAAACAAACGGGAAGCATGGTTAGACGCGCAAAGCCAAGGCGATGATGCTTGCGTGATTGAGAGGGCTCGGGGTGGTCGGTTCTTACCAGGAAAGCTCGTCGGAGGCGAGACAGGCGGCAGCGAATCAAGCTGGTCCTTGCTGACACTCTAGGGCGAGCGCGGGCGACCTAATGCTACGGGGAGGTGCGCCTAGGTCTGGGGAGTGTGTGAGCTTGGTCGAGGAGGCAAGGGGCGATGTCTACTGGCCGGAATTGCTTGCGGCACTCGCCGGAGTCAGTGGCGATGCGAGGCGAAATTGTCGCAGCCTGGAGGCAGAGGGGAAGCGGGGTCTGAGGGGAACCAGAGAGGAGGCGAGGGCGTTTAAAACAGCATGGTCGCGGGGTGGAGGAATGGCCGCTGTTAACGCGAATTGATCGCCGGCGTTACTGGCTGCAACGGCAGGGCGACGTGATCAGGGAGAAGACGATGAACAAGAGGGGTGGGGTCCGCTTGGTGTGGCATCCCACAAAACCACTACTAGAAAATCGCGTTGTTTTTGTGCATTGCATCATCATGACCGCATGCTCATGTCATCATGCCACATTGCATTTGAGCATCGTCATCATCTTGCATTTGCTTGCATAAAATTATTTGCGGAAAAACCTGTTCTTGTTTTCTAAACGCCCCGTCTTTGTTCAAACGCAAAACCCGGGTCTCCGGATTATTTTGTTTTGTCTGCTATCGGTTTGCAAAAGCCCTGTTTGAAATAAATAAAATATTTAATTATTTTTAGTGGGGCAGTCGAACGGGCCGATTCGACCCGAACGACCACCCCCAGAATAAAATCGGTCCATCTTAGACCCCACCCCAAGTTTTTTCTTACCCCAGTCCTATCTACCCACCCTCCAGCCACATCACCCCCACCAATCGGAGCCCGCCACCTCACCATTCCCTAGCCTCCCTCCACTCTCAGGCTGCCACATCAGCCATCCCCACTCCCTCTCTCTCTCACCCCACAGCTCACTCACACCGCACCCACCCAGCCACCTCTCCCTGTCCCTGGGTCCCACTCCCTGGCCTGCCCCACGCCCCGGATCCCACCCCACCTGGGCGCGCCCTCCCACACCCCTGGGTCCCACCCCTCCGGCCCCACCACTCCCTCTCCTCTCCCTCGACAACCTCCCTTCCCCCCGCGTCCTCTCTTCTTCCTCCCTCGCCGGCGCCGCGCGCTCCTCTTCCCCACGCTCCCGCAACCACCTGCCCACCCCGCGTCGCTCACCTCCCTCCACCGCTAGCTCGCCGCCCCACCGCGTTCCTCCCCGCCTCCACGAGCCGCGGCCGAGCCCACCTCTCCACCGCCCGCCCCTCTCCCCGGCGCCCGGCCGCGCGGTCCCGCCGCCGCGCCAGACTCCTCCGACTGCCACCCTCCGGCGCGCCGTCCACCCCTCTCCCGCTCCACCACCTCGCCGCCCGACCCCGCGCTCGCCGACGCCCCGCCGCCCAACCTCCTCCGACGCGCCCCGCCGCCTCCGGCTTTCCCCCCCTCCGGCCGCCTCCTTCCCCGCCGGCCGCCTCCCCTCCTCTCCTGGCCTCGTCGCCGTTCTCCTCCCCTCTTGCAGGCGCCGCCTCTCCGAGCTCCTCGTCGGGCCCGACCACAACCTCCGCCTCACCGCCTTCCCCTCGCCACCGGAGCTCCCCGCCGGCCGCCGTGACCTCCGCCCCGACGCCACCCTCTCTGCCTCCTGCGCGGCGTCCTCCGGCCGCCTCCGACGACCTCGCCAGCGCCTTCCCGAGCGCGCCCCTCGCCGGCCGGCCTCGTCCCTGCTGCCGCCTTTCCGTCTTCCTCGCCGTGTGGCCCCTGCATCCGCTGTCCGCGAGCCCTGTGTGCGGTCGCCCCGACGCTCTCTGCCTCGAGCGATGCTGCGAGCTGGAGCGTGTCGGTTCTCCGTTCGTCTACAACGTCGCAGCCACGCACGCCCACTTGGGGGCCAGTTTCTTTTAATGTTGTCAGATCCCCGCACCGTTTATAAGTGTGACCGAAGACCGTATCGGGCTGAGGGTATCCGAAAAATCATAAACAAGAACTACATCACGGAACCTCAAGTACTCCTACATGGACCAAAGACCGATCCTCGAAGCCCGAACGACAAGGTCGTCTTCCCAGAGTCCGAAGACCGATCCCGTTAAGGCCATGAACCCTTCAAGTTATTTGTGACAACAAGCTCGACACCGACAACCGAGTGGAACCCCGAGTACTTCGTCGTGGAAACTAGGGGCGATGACGCCGAATCGACAAGATCTACCTCACGGAGCGGCGAACCCCGGGACCCGGAGCATCCCTGGACACCAAGAACTACCGGCGACCCGACCAAGACCCGAAGACCGATCCCACCGAAAACCAAGATCTCCAATCGGATTCGAGGACCCGACAAGATCTTCGTGACGACAAGATTCACCCAGAACAACAGGATCTACTCCACGGATCCCAAGACCCCGGTAACCGATCCACTCAAGTTCGCCATCGACGACAGATCGACACCGACCAGGGCGAGTCCGATGCGCCCCGACGCTGAACCAAGTCCTCCTTCCCAGAGGCGACAAGATCTACTTTCGCTGGCCGAGACCGATTCCGTCGAACCCTGAACCCTGTCGAACCCCGAACCCCCGGAACCCCAAGTTCGTCGAGACCCCCTAATGTGTGACCCCTTTTCTCGAGCCCTATTTTTATAAATGTAATAACAAATTGCTGCATATTAAATTGTCATACTCGCATGCATCTTATCATGTGGTTTGGGGGCCTTATGCCGATTCACCTAATAATTAAATATGGGGCCCATATGCGGGCAAATCTAGTCTTATATTGGCCTCATTTAAATTTGTGTAGCGAACCGGTGCTATCTTTTGCCATGTTAAGACAACATTTAAATTGCGGGGTTCTAAATAACTTGAACCGTTTAACTAATTGTCGGGACCCCGGTTCCGCTTAATCTGGCCTATTTGCATCGCATCCTTTGCCACGTCATGCATCATGCATGCATCATGCCGATCTTTTGCCGTAGTATTAAATAGTGCATCCGGTGTTTGTGCTAGTGTTTTGCTTCTTCGCGGATAAGGCCGTTGAGTTGATGTGAGCTTCGCCCCGATCTTCGGATGACCCTTCGACAATGTTTTCAGGCGAGCATCTCCCCCTTTCTACCTATCTTACTTTTATAGTATTTATTCCCTCCTGTTGATCTATTGCTATCTGTGTTGCGATGCTTTAGTTTTCGTACCCGTGATATCCCTTGCAGCATTATATTGCCTTGGACACATCCTATTACCTGTTGTTTGGTAGATAGTTGGACCAGCGCGTCGTAGTCGCTTGCTCAAGTGTTGTTGCGTGTCGTCTAGTACCACAGTTGTTGGAGGATTGCCGCATGTTCAATGTTGGAGATGATCATGGTTTTACTTATTGTTTCACTTTAATTATTGTTTAATAACTAAAATTGAAGTAGGTAAGCAGAGGCACCGGTGGGTGATAGATAATATTTGGTTTCCGACCGCCCACTTGTGTCCCGTAGGACCCCGAGTTCTTGACACCTGTTCCGAGATCGAGCGCGCTAACCACATGTGGGGAGATATGGGCCCCCCATCGATTTAGTACCTGATTTCAAAGTATTGTACTGGGGGCCACAAGTAGTTTGGGGCTTTATTTACTATCCTGTACTTATGCCATGCTTTACTGCTTTATTTACGATTGTGTGAGGAGCACGCTGTACTGTTTTGGAAGAGGAGTGTTTTCGCGGTATCGACAGTCCCAGTTTTGGGATTTGCTGTCGTTTACAGCCACTGTCGCAAACCCTGAGTCCGTCTCGGAGACCGGCCGACTTTGTTGCGGGTGTACTTAGTGGGGTGGCCCCCCGTGCTTGCTTTGGGTCTGGGAAACGTCATGACTTAGGCCCCGCCGACATACCGATGGGTGTATGTTAACTGATCTGGCAAAAAGGGTCGAAGTGTGTGTGGATACTTTGGTGCACCCCTGCAGGGTTAAATCTTTTCGAGAAGCCGTGTCCGCGGTTATGGACGACTTGGAGCACAGTGCTTGATCATAGACAACTATAACTAAAGTTTACTGTTATAATTTGACTTGTATCCGACATGACTAGTAATCAGCTTCACCACAACGGAATGGCTAAATAAAAGTACCAACAACTGCTGGGTTTTGGGATATCTCATGCTATCGTATATTTGACTAGTAAGTGTCGCAACTATAACGGAATGGTTAAATAAAACTGCCCACTGTTTAATTTATCAGGACGATTATCTATACCTGACTAGTAATTGCCGCAACGATAACCGAATAAATAAAACTGCCAACTGTGTGAGTTCCTCGGTTGACTTCCTCGTTTGGTCTCGAGGGGGAAACACCAGGATAGGTTTGTTTGGTGTTAGCTTCAGGTTGGAACCGGATAGGTCATTCTTATCCCTCTCTGATAACCGCCAGTTGTATCGAGTCTCTATAGATTGTTTAGTGCAGGCTGCCGCTGCCGCTCAGTCCACCATACCTATGTAGGCGAGGACCGCCGAATTCTAGTCTCGCCGTGTACTGGCCTCAGTACTGACGCTCCTCTTTTTCCTTTGCCCTTTGTCGGCACCCCTTTTGTTTAAGCAGGTTTGAGATCGACGTCGTTAGCAGGGTTACCCTTCCGGCTTGGCCTGGGCAGGGTTATGGACGCCATTGGTTATTCTTCAGGGCTCTTAGCCCCATTTGCATCTTGTCCGTAGTCGGACGCTCTTTCATTTTCAAGGTGATTTGGATCTTTGTATATTATATCTGTATTCTTGACTCCTGGAGTTGTGTTGTATATATATCTGTTCTGTGGGTCCCATCGAGGACTGTTGTGTAATGTTATTACTTCGTTTTCCACCCGCACGAAAGTGCCTGGTGGGCACCTTCGAATCGTTTCTTTGCGGGTTTGGCGGGCATTCGCTGAAACTTGCATAGGGTCGATTCTGAGGGTGTTACAGAGTGGTATCAGAGCTCAGCAGTTGCGATACCCCACAAGTCTAGCCTGTAGGATAACCTAGCTAACGGCCGAAGTAGAGTGTCAAAAACTATTTTTGCAAAATCGGTTGTATAGTCCTGATTAGGTATGATTTTACTCCTTACCCCTCTGCTATTCTCCTCTTACCTCTGCGTGTTTTGAATCCGCTCTCGTCTCTTTCTTCGAGTCCAGGAATTCTCGTGGTTGGGTTCCGTCGTACCTTCAGGGTTTCGCTTCCTCTTCGGTGACGATGTTGCTACATCTGGTCTTCCTGCTATCCGAGGAACCCTTCGTCTGATGGATTTCTCTTTGTTCCTTCTCGTGCCTTCCAGTGTTTTCCGACGCGACGACATCATCTACGCTAGATCCGATGCAGAGTCTGCATCACTCCTTTGTTCCTGAACCTTGTTTGTCGAAATCTTCAGTCTAAATCCTGAGGGTTGGTTGCATAATCTATCTATTCGTGTACATAGTAATGCTTTGAGTGCGGGATGGAGTCGCGACCATACCACTACTCTTATCATTCGCTTTGGTACATTGAATGGTGGATCGATGCAATTTACTCCTTCCGCTGAAGTTAGAGGTGGCCCTACCTTTAACTTCGTCCGTTGATTATCCGGAGTGCTCTCTTGACGAACGTGAACAACGCCCCTTTGTTGGTGGTGTCGCCGATTTCAAGACGAAGAAAGCATCCTTGTTAGTGGTGTCGCGAGGATCTACACGATGCGAGAAGATTCAGATCGCCGACCTTCCTTCCAGTACGATGAGGCGGATCTCGAGGGCGAGATCCATTGTTAGTGGTGTCGAATTGTGGCATCCCGCAAAACCACTACTAGAAAATCGTGTTGTTTTTGTGCATTGCATCATCATGACCGCATGCTCATGTCATCATGCCACATTGCATTTGAGCATCGTCATCATCTTGCATTTGCTTGCATAAAATTATTTGCGGAAAAACCTGTTCTTGTTTTCTAAACGCCCCGTCTTTGTTCAAACGCAAAACCCGGGTCTCCGGATTATTTTGTTTTGTCTGCTATCGGTTTGCAAAAGCCCTGTTTGAAATAAATAAAATATTTAATTATTTTTAGTGGGGCAGTCGAACGGGCCGATTCGACCCGAACGACCACCCCCAGAATAAAATCGGTCCAGCTTAGACCCCACCCCAAGTTTTTTCTTACCCCAGTCCTATCTACCCACCCTCCAGCCACATCACCCCCACCAATCGGAGCCCGCCACCTCACCATTCCCTAGCCTCCCTCCACTCTCAGGCTGCCACATCAGCCATCCCCACTCCCTCTCTCTCTCACCCCACAGCTCACTCACACCGCACCCACCCAGCCACCTCTCCCTGTCCCTGGGTCCCACTCCCTGGCCTGCCCCACGCCCCGGATCCCACCCCACCTGGGCGCGCCCTCCCACACCCCTGGGTCCCACCCCTCCGGCCCCACCACTCCCTCTCCTCTCCCCCGACAACCTCCCTTCCCCCCGCGTCCTCTCTTCTTCCTCCCTCGCCGGCGCCGCGCGCTCCTCTTCCCCACGCTCCCGCAACCACCTGCCCACCCCGCGTCGCTCACCTCCCTCCACCGCTAGCTCGCCGCCCCACCGCGTTCCTCCCCGCCTCCACGAGCCGCGGCCGAGCCCACCTCTCCACCGCCCGCCCCTCTCCCCGGCGCCCGGCCGTGCGGTCCCGCCGCCGCGCCGGACTCCTCCGACCGCCACCCTCCGGCGCGCCGTCCACCCCTCTCCCGCTCCACCACCTCGCCGCCCGACCCCGCGCTCGCCGGCGCCCCGCCGCCCAACCTCCTCCGACGCGCCCCGCCGCCTCCGGCTTTCCCCCCTCCGGCCGCCTCCTTCCCCGCCGGCCGCCTCCCCTCCTCTCCTGGCCTCGTCGCTGTTCTCCTTCCCGCCTGCAGGCGCCGCCTCTCCGAGCTCCTCGTCGGGCCCGACCACAACCTCCGCCTCACCGCCTTCCCCTCGCCACCGGAGCTCCCCGCCGGCCGCCGTGACCTCCGCCCTGGCGCCACCCTCTCTGCCTCCTGCGCGGCGTCCTCCGGCCGCCTCCGACGACCTCGCCAGCGCCTTCCCGAGCGCGCCCCTCGCCGGCCGGCCTCGTCCCTGCTGCCGCCTTTCCGTCTTCCTCGCCGTGTGGCCCCTGCATCCGCTGTCCGCGAGCCCTGTGTGCGGTCGCCCCGGCGCTCTCTGCCTCGAGCGATGCTGCGAGCTGGAGCGTGTCGGTTCTCCGTTCGTCTACAACGTCGCAGCCACGCACGCCCACTTGGGGGCCAGTTTCTTTTAATGTTGTCAGATCCCCGCACCGTTTATAAGTGTGACCGAAGACCGTATCGGGCTGAGGGTGTCCGAAAAATCATAAACAAGAACTACATCACGGAACCTCAAGTACTCCTACATGGACCAAAGACCGATCCTCGAAGCCCGAACGACAAGGTCGTCTTCCCAGAGTCCGAAGACCGATCCCGTTAAGGCCATGAACCCTTCAAGTTATTTGTGACAACAAGCTCGACACCGACAACCGAGTGGAACCCTGAGTACTTCGTCGTGGAAACTAGGGGCGATGACGCCGAATCGACAAGATCTACCTCACGGAGCGGCGAACCCCGGGACCCGGAGCATCCCTGGACACCAAGAACTACCGGCGACCCGACCAAGACCCGAAGACCGATCCCGCCGAAAACCAAGATCTCCAATCGGATTCGAGGACCCGACAAGATCTTCGTGACGACAAGATTCACCCAGAACAACAGGATCTACTCCACGGATCCCAAGACCCCGGTAACCGATCCACTCAAGTTCGCCATCGACGACAGATCGGCACCGACCAGGGCGAGTCCGATGCGCCCCGACGCCGAACCAAGTCCTCCTTCCCAGAGGCGACAAGATCTACTTCCGCTGGCCGAGACCGATTCCGTCGAACCCTGAACCCTGTCGAACCCCGAACCCCCGGAACCCCAAGTTCGTCGAGACCCCCTAATGTGTGACCCCTTTTCTCGAGCCCTATTTTTATAAATGTAATAACAAATTGCTGCATATTAAATTGTCATACTCGCATGCATCTTATCATGTGGTTTGGGGGCCTTATGCCGATTCACCTAATAATTAAATATGGGGCCCATATGCGGGCAAATCTAGTCTTATATTGGCCTCATTTAAATTTGTGTAGCGAACCGGTGCTATCTTTTGCCATGTTAAGACAACATTTAAATTGCGGGGTTCTAAATAACTTGAACCGTTTAACTAATTGTCGGGACCCCGGTTCCGCTTAATCTGGCCTATTTGCATCGCATCCTTTGCCACGTCATGCATCATGCATGCATCATGCCGATCTTTTGCCGTAGTATTAAATAGTGCATCCGGTGTTTGTGCTAGTGTTTTGCTTCTTCGCGGATAAGGCCGTTGAGTTGATGTGAGCTTCGCCCCGATCTTCGGATGACCCTTCGACAATGTTTTCAGGCGAGCATCTCCCCCTTTCTACCTATCTTACTTTTATAGTATTTATTCCCTCCTGTTGATCTATTGCTATCTGTGTTGCGATGCTTTAGTTTTCGTACCCGTGATATCCCTTGCAGCCTTATATTGCCTTGGACACATCCTATTACCTGTTGTTTGGTAGATAGTTGGACCAGCGCGTCGTAGTCGCTTGCTCAAGTGTTGTTGCGTGTCGTCTAGTACCACAGTTGTTGGAGGATTACCGCATGTTCAATGTTGGAGATGATCATGGTTTTACTTATTGTTTCACTTTAATTATTGTTTAATAACTAAAATTGAAGTAGGTAAGCAGAGGCACCGGTGGGTGATAGATAATATTTGGTTTCCGACCGCCCACTTGTGTCCCATAGGACCCCGAGTTCTTGACACCTGTTCCGAGATCGAGCGCGCTAACCACATGTGGGGAGATATGGGCCCCCCATCGATTTAGTACCTGATTTCAAAGTATTGTACTGGGGGCCACAAGTAGTTTGGGGCTTTATTTACTATCCTGTACTTATGCCATGCTTTACTGCTTTATTTACGATTGTGTGAGGAGCACGCTGTACTGTTTTGGAAGCGGAGTGTTTTCGCGGTATCGACAGTCCCAGTTTTGGGATTTGCTGTCGTTTACAGCCACTGTCGCAAACCCTGAGTCCGTCTCGGAGACCGGCCGACTTTGTTGCGGGTGTACTTAGTGGGGTGGCCCCCGTGCTTGCTTTGGGTCTGGGAAACGTCATGACTTAGGCCCCGCCGACATACCGATGGGTGTATGTTAACTGATCTGGCAAAAAGGGTCGAAGTGCGTGTGGATACTTTGGTGCACCCCTGCAGGGTTAAATCTTTTCGAGAAGCCGTGTCCGCGGTTATGGACGACTTGGAGCACAGTGCTTGATCATAGACAACTATAACTAAAGTTTACTGTTATAATTTGACTTGTATCCGACATGACTAGTAATCAGCTTCACCACAACGGAATGGCTAAATAAAAGTACCAACAACTGCTGGGTTTTGGGATATCTCATGCTATCGTATATTTGACTAGTAAGTGTCGCAACTATAACGGAATGGTTAAATAAAACTGCCCACTGTTTAATTTATCAGGACGATTATCTATACCTGACTAGTAATTGCCGCAACGATAACCGAATAAATAAAACTGCCAACTGTGTGAGTTCCTCGGTTGACTTCCTCGTTTGGTCTCGAGGGGGAAACACCAGGATGGGTTTGTTTGGTGTTAGCTTCAGGTTGGAACCGGATAGGTCATTCTTATCCCTCTCTGATAACCGCCAGTTGTATCGAGTCTCTATAGATTGTTTAGTGCAGGCTGCCGCTGCCGCTCAGTCCACCATACCTATGTAGGCGAGGACCGCCGAATTCTAGTCTCGCCGTGTACTGGCCTCAGTACTGACGCTCCTCTTTTTCCTTTGCCCTTTGTCGGCACCCCTTTTGTTTAAGCAGGTTTGAGATCGACGTCGTTAGCAGGGTTACCCTTCCGGCTTGGCCTGGGCAGGGTTATGGACGCCATTGGTTATTCTTCAGGGCTCTTAGCCCCATTTGCATCTTGTCCGTAGTCGGACGCTCTATCATTTTCAAGGTGATTTGGATCTTTGTATATTATATCTGTTTTCTTGACTCCTGGAGTCGTGTTGTATATATATATCTGTTCTGTGGGTCCCATCGAGGACTGTTGTGTAATGTTATTACTTCGTTTTCCACCCGCACGAAAGTGCCTGGTGGGCACCTTCGAATCGTTTCTATGCGGGTTTGGCGGGCATTCGCTGAAACTTGCATAGGTCCGATTCTGAGGGTGTTACACTTGGCAGCGTGAGAGAGGAGTGGGGAGTTGGGTCCACCGGTCAGCGTCTCTGTGGGTCAGTTAGTAGGTGCGAATCGTTTTCTGCGGGGAGAGAGGGAGTGGGCTGGTTGGGCCTTGTTGGGCTGGCCAGTTGGGCTGCTGTCTGATTCTATTTTTTTTCTTCTGAATGCTTTATCTTTTTCTATTTCTATTTTCTGTTTTAAAATTGAATAAAACAAATCAATTCAAAATTCCTCCAAACTTTGCATTGAGTTTTGGTTCTGTTTAACAACACAATTCCAAGTCCCAAAATAAAATAATTTTATTCTTTTTAGGACCCATTAATAATTAAATAAATGGACCTTAGTTATTAAATCAAATGGGTTTTGATTTATTCAAAATCTCCATTTGAAATCTAAATAATATCAAAACCAAATCAGTAGGTTTTATTTGAAAATATAGAATACTTAGAAAACTTGTTTAAAATAATTTAACAAGTTTTGATGTTTTAATTAAAATGGTAAAACCTTTGTTTTAATAAAATTGGATATTAATAAATCCTCATTATTTTATTTAAATAAACTTTTACTCTTTTAATCAAACCTTTTATTTCAAAAGCTTGGCCAAGGTTTAATTTGGCTCTATAAAATAATCCTTATTTATATTTCTACCTTTTCATTTGAAAACCAAATCTTTTTATTTAAAAGATCCAAAATAGTAATCCAAATATTTTTAACTTTATTAATTGTTTTATCTTTTCAAATCCTTTAGGATTTGTTTGATCAAATAGGTTTGAAGGTTTCCAATTGGATTCAAAAAATTTCTTCTCACCCTGAAAATCAACAAAGTTTTATTTTATTCAATTATTTTTCACATAACAAGATTTGGAAAATCTTAGGATGTGACAGGCTACCACCCTTAAAATAAATCTCATCCCGAGATTTGGGAAGGCTAGGGTTACAAGTTGGCTCAAAACATCTAGGGTACTACCACCCTTAAAAATTTTCCAACTAAATTACATATTGGCTTGCTTGGGATCTTGGGGAAACTTCTCTGGGCAAACATCTGCATAGTGTCCTTTGTTTCCACACTTGAAACATGTGACAAGGCTGAGATCTTTCACAGGCTTGTTTATCTTGTGCTTCATCTTTTCTGGACAGTTGCTTGCATAATGTCCTTGATTACCACAGTTGTAACAGGTGATAAGTTTGAGTTCTTCACGTGTCTCTTGTGGACAAGTTGCTGCATAATGGCCTAGCTCTTTGCAGTTGTTGCACCATACTTGGCCAATCTCTTTATACTTCTGTTTCTCTGGACATTCACTGGAATTGTGTCCCATTTCTTTACAATGATGACATTGCACATGGCTTTTGTCCTTCTTCTTCTTGGGTTTCTCCAAAGCTAGGAGTGCATCTAGTTCATGTTGTTCATATGTTATCTCATAGGTGGGAATGTCCACTGGTTTCTTTGACCTTCTATTGATCCTTGGATAATTCATATGCCTCTTCTTTGGTCCTTTGAATTGGGTTGTATTGCATGGAGGTATAAGTGGATATTTTCCTTTGTTCTCATTCTTCTTGGTAGATTTGGATCCCTCTTGATAGTTTGCAATCATTTGTTTCACTCCACCTTGTTTCCTTTGTTCAACTATGGAGTAGATGGGGCATTGGATAGGGACATGATTGTTTCCTTCACATAGGTAACAAGTAGCTTGAGATGTGGGACATTGGCCAACTGGATGTTTCTCTTCACAGTTGGGGCAATGATCTCCATGCTCCTTGGAAGTGTGATCCTTGTCTCCACAAATGTTGCAAGCTTTGGTTCCTTCTAGAATAACATATTTGTCATCTTTATTGTCATAAAATCCTTTGGAAAAGTTGCTTTCCATGTTGAGCATTTGATCTGTCACCTTATGCAACATTTGTGCTTGGTTCTCCAAAAACTTTTGCAGGGTTGGATCTTCTCCACTGGTGTTGGCTATGAATTGAGCTGTCTTTTGGTTCAACTGGTTTTGGGTTGCTATAAGTTCCCTCATGTTGTCCTCTGGTTGGTGTTGTTGTCATCAACCTTGATGTTGGAGTCTCTTGGAGTAGTCATCTGTTTGGGTTGAATGGAGATTAGAATAGGCAAAATATTTCTAAGGAATTAATTTCTAATCACACACATCACAATTCACACAAGCAATGTGCAAACAATCACAAACAAACACTCATTTCAAACACAAGTTTCCAAGCATATTCTTAGGCAACCAAAAATATTTTTGTTGCACCACATAAGTTGGTGGGTTTGACTTAAACTAAATATGGTAGTCCATCTATATGGTTCTCTTGAGATCTTTCCATCCTTCTTGGTTGATTCTTCTTACTTGAGATCATGGTTTCCTTGGGAAAACTCTTGGTCACAAAACTTCAAAGGTGATGATGGCTCCTTCTAATTTGTGTTTCCTTAGTCTCCAAATCTTGAGCAAGATTCCTTGTCTCACTTGTAGTCCTTAGTGATATCCAAGGTTGAGGTCCTTGGTGAAAATGCTGAAGATGTTGAAGTCATTAGAGTTGAAGATGTTGAAGTCATTAGAGTTGATGAAGTCCTTAGCTCATGGTGAAGTCTTTGGCCAAGGAGTAGGCTTTATCCATCAAGTTGAAATAGAAGAGATGTAGAGTAAAAACCAAAATGGTTGAGGAAAGAGTTTACAAGATTGTTTGTAAATAAGTTTTGGAACAAATACAACTCCTATTTTTCTAAGGGGTTTTGTCCAATCCTAGGGTTACAAATCCTACAGGCAACACAGTCCTCTAATACCATCTGTAAGATCCCTCCTTTGTAAAGGAAAAGGATCCCTGTGATTGCAATGCTAGTCCCTGGATCAATAGCTAGCATCCACAGTTAAGATGTAATATCAAGAAACAAAGGTCATAATACAACTTTATAACCAGGAATAAAATAATTCATTACATCTTACATAGCTCATTTGGCTATCACATTACAATGCAGCAGAATATCTATATAGCATGGAGTCCTTCATCTTCAAAGTGCCACAGGCAAACATGTTGGTTGTAGACTTGTAATCCTAATCAATCAACTTCACTAATATCAAACAAACCTGCAACATAACAAGTTACAGCCACAAGGGTCAATACATTTGAATTGTATTGGCAAGTTTCACTACTATGTAGAATATAAGTGGATCCGATCAATACATGCATATTTGGCTAAGTAGGGTTTTAGGCTCATTTGCAGAAAGCAATAATTTATCCTATCTTTTCAAAATAGTTTTGATCTTTTGTCAAATCTTTCTGAACTCCTTGGTAAATCCCCAAGTGCTTCAGGTCTTTGTCAAAATCTCTTGAGCTCCTTGGTACACCCCAAGTGCTTCAAGTTTTTTTATCAAAATCTCTTGAGCTCCTTGGTACACCCCAAGTGCTTCAAGTTTTTATCAAAATCTCTTGAGCTCCTTGGTACACCCCAAGTGCTTCAAGTTTTTATCAAAATCTCTTGAGCTCCTTGGTACACCCCAAGTGCTTCAAGCCTTTTGTTGTCACTTTAAAGTTTTTCTTTTAGAAATTGGAATGTCGAGATTACCCATAGCTTCAGGCCTTGTTGCTCAGTATTGTCCATAACCGGGGACACGGCTAAGTACTTAGAATTTTATCTTCTGCAGAAGTTGTACATTTTACCCACATGACACAATCTCATCTTGTTGCCACCAGTGGCCGCTGGATAAGTACTCACCAAGATGGAGTACCGGCAGATTGAGAATGTGACAAAGTCTTTCCATAGGGTCCTCCCAATCTAGCTTGTCTACCAGGCACCAATGTAGGGTTCCAAGTTCCCTCATTTAGTTAACCTGAAGAGGCTAATGCATGGGTCTTCCCAATGTAGTTGACTAAGCCAGTGCCCATTTAGCATGTGGCTGTACACCGAATCCACTGTACGAGAAACATGTTCAATCTCTAAGTCCCTGGGTGGTTTTCATCTGGTGCACAACAAAAAGAGATTGCCATATAAACATGGTTCCTCTTGTTGCCACTTTGTCCAAAACTTGAGTAACCTTGTCCACCCAGGTGGTTCATTGAGTACTTGTTTTATTATATAAAACATAAGTCTTTTCTCAACTTCATAAAATCTCAACATGTATCCTTTCTCAAAATATATATATAGCAGGGCTAAGCATATTACAACTACATTGTTTCCACTAAGGAATGTATAAGGGTATCCTATTATGATTTAGCATAGCAAAATATAGTAGTCCTTCTCATGCATGTTTCAAAATTCCACTAAGTATAATGAAAATAGTAGGACTTGGATGATAGTGTCACTTGCCTTTTTGGAAGGGAATGTTGGTTCACTTCTTGATCTTGCTAATATCACACTCTTCTAATCTTCACTACAAATCAATCAAGCAAACATAGATTCAACTAGCATTCCAACCAATAATCAAACAATTTAACACACATAAAATAATAGAAACTAAGTAATGCATGCAAGCATGCAAAAGATAGTTTTATTTGCAAAGGTGGTTTCTACTAGGCTCTACACATTGTAAGGCTCAAAGTGGTCATTTGTTAAAGTGTCAAAACCATTTGTAAAAGGGTTCTCTCTATAAACCATTTTTAAAACCAATCATTATTTTATGTGGTGGAAAATGTTTTTAGCAAAGCAAGAATTTTATATTGTTCACCAAATAAGTTGTTAATTTCATAAAACTTGGTGTTTAGGGTCAGTAGCTTTGAATCAAAACATTTTCCAAAGGTTTTTCTACAAAAATCATTTCCATATCAAAATCCATATTTTTATTTGACTAGAAATGAGCTAATTCAAGTTTTTATTCCTAAACTTCACAAAATACATTTTTAAATCCATGGGTTGGTTCCTAGGGTCAGTAGGTTCACAAAAAACCAATTTTCAAAGATTTCATCCTCAAAAATCATTTTGGAATAATTTTTATAACCAAAACAAGCATACACAAGTTTCTGCAAAAACAAACAATTTAACAGAAACTTTTTACTAAACAAATGTCATGGTTGGCTAGGGCTTGTTCCACTGATTCCATTGATATAAACTTTGCAAAATTTGGACGTGTAGAACTAAAGTTATGGATTTTTCAAATTTGCAAACAAATCTGATTCTAATTCTGTTTTAAATCAAAAGCTGGGCCACGCGGCGCTTTCCTATTCGTCGGTACCGCTTCGGCCGGATCAGCAAGGTGAGGCGTTGGATCAAGTTAAATAGCACGGCACTGGTTGCGTACCCCTTCAGCGTTAAGTGATCTAATCGCAGCCGCAGGATCTTAATCGCACGACGCACAGCGCGCTAGCCATAGACGGGCGGCGCTGGTGGCGGCAGGCGGCGGCGGCGTGTCTGGCTACGGCGGAGCTGGTGCTAGAGGAAACGAGGAAGACAGAGGAGGGTCTCACCGTGATCGCAGTGACGTGGGGATGCTCAACCTGCTCATGGTTGATGAAGGGGCGCACAAGGTTGCGGTTAATCGCTCGTCGGAGTTGAGTCTGACGACGGCCACGCTCTGTCGTCGTCTAGGATGGCGCTACGGGTCACGAGGAAACTAACGTGAAGCATGGTTAGACGCGCAAAGCCATGGCGATGATGCGTGCGTGATTGAGAGGGCTCGGGGTGGTCGGTTCTAACCAGGAAAGCTCGTCGGAGGCGAGACAGACGGCGGCGGCGAATCGAGCTGGTCCTTGCTGACACTCTAGGGCGAGCGCGGGCGAGCTAATGCTACGGGGAGGTGCTCCTAGGTCTGGGGAGTGTGTGAGCTTGGTCGAGGAGGCAAGGGGCGGTGTCTACTGGCTGGAATTGCTTGCGGCACTCGCCGGAGTCAGTGGCGATGCGAGGCGAAATTGTCGCAGCCTGGAGGCAGAGGGGAAGCAGGGTCTGAGGGGAATTAGAGAGGAGGCGAGGGCGTTTAAAACAACGTGGTCGCGGGGTGGAGGAATGGCCGCTGTTAACGCGAATTGATCGCCGGCGTTACTGGCTGCAACGGCAGGGCGACGTGATCAGGGGGAAGACGATGAACAGGAGGGGTGGGGTCCGCTTGGCAGCGTGAGAGAGGAGTGGGGAGTTGGGTCCACCGGTCAGCGTCTCTGTGGGTCAGTTAGTAGGTGCGAATCGTTTTCTGCGGGGAGAGAGAGAGTGGGCTGGTTGGGCCTTGTTGGGCTGCTGTCTGATTTTATTTTTTTTCTTGCTGAATGCTTTATCTTTTTCTATTTCTATTTTCTGTTTTGAAATTCAATCAAACAAATCAATTCAAAATTCCTCCAAACTTTGCATTGAGTTTTGTTCTGTTTAACAACACAATTCCAAGTCCCAAAATAAAATAATTTTATTCTTTTTAGGACCCATTAATAATTAAATAAATGGACCTTAGTTATTAAATCAAATGGGTTTTGATTTATTCAAAATCTCCATTTGAAATCTAAATAATATCAAAACCAAATCAGTAGGTTTTATTTGAAAATATAGAATACTTGGAAAACTTGTTTAAAATAATTTACCAAGTTTTGATGTTTAATTTAAAATGGTAAAACCTTTGTTTTAATAAAATTGGATATTAATAAATCCTCATTATTTTATTTAAATAAACTTTTACTCTTTTAATCAAACCTTTTATTTCAAAAGCTTGGCCAAGGTTTAATTTGGCTCTATAAAATAATCCTTATTTATATTTCTACCTTTTCATTTGAAAACCAAATCTTTTTATTTAAAAGATCCAAAATAGTAATCCAAATATTTTTAACTTTATTAATTGTTTTATCTTTTCAAATCCTTTAGGATTTGTTTGATCAAATAGGTTTGAAGGTTTCCAATTGGATTCAAAAAGTTTCTTCTCACCCTGAAAATCAACAAAGTTTTATTTTATTCAATTATTTTTCACATAACAAGATTTGGAAAATCTTGGGATGTGACATGTTGTTGTTCTGATTATGGATGAACGTAGTCAGAATTTGCATCAGCTGAGTCTGAGCTGTCATCATTTGCTGCATCTCAGGAGTGATGTTGTTGTTGTTGGGGTTGGGATTGGCACGTCGGGGAGGCATCTGTGGTTTTCAATAAGGATAAGAATGAGATACCCATAGATGCTAACATGCACAATACATCACATAACAAATCACAATCATGCATCATAGTAATAAAAGTTCAACAACATAGACAACAAGTTCTGAAAAGTAAACACACCAATAGCAAGCCATCCACATGTTGGATGGTCATTGCGACTCAATAATCAAAGACATGATAAATAAAGGTAAATGAGTAGTCATCACTACTCCTCGGCATCAACCTCCTCATCAAAAAATGTAAGACCTGCATTCTCCATAGCGGTCTTGTATTCCTCGACATTGGTGGTCAAGGTCTCTACTTTGGCTTTGAGAGCCCTCTTCTGTGAACGAAGTCTCTCAATCACAGTCTGCTGATGCTCGAGCTCAAAGTCCTTGGCCTCTAGTTCTGCAGTCATGTCTCGAATCCTCTTGTTCCTATCTTGGACTCGCTTCTCTTGACTCTTGAACTTTCTATCCTGACTCTCAAACTTAGCCTCCATCTCCTTGACTATCTCATCTTGCTCCGCGAAGAGCTTGTCCTTCTCACGAAGCTGCACCTGGAGTTCGTCATTGCTAAGCATGACGTTGGTCCTATCAGTGTCTATGTGCCTAAGAAGAACCTCTAGGTCCTGGAGGTATAGGCGAATCGGCTCTGCCGTATCTCTCGAAGTATCGTCAAAGTCAATGGCCTCACCATCATCATCACGTCTACCAAAGGTGTGGAAGTGAGTACCTCTAACCTCTCAAGAGTGTCTCCCTAGTAAACGTCCAATCAAATCCTGCATGACTACCTCTAGGCATCTCTCCTTGTCATCATGCATGAGCTTGAAGGTGATGGCCTCCGTGGCTGGCTCAGTCTGGCGTCCTGGCTGATTGACCTTGAAGCCCCAAAGGTCTTTCCTCTCAAACTTGGTGAGGGGAAGCATCATGATAGTAGGAAGAGGGAGATTGAGCAGACTAGTGAGCTCAATAATACGAGGGCCAAAACGAGTTCCCTTGAACTCTTTAGCCGTGCTGATAGTAACATTAGGGATCTATTTAATAAGATAGAAAAAGTTAGAATCGTCACAATTTAAGACAAATCACAAGACAAAGCATCACATGCATAACTTTGGAAATCAAAACACACAAATCATGGCATACATGGATCCATTACAAACAACCAAGGTTCAACTTATTTTTAAACAACATTTGGGAAATAAAATGATAAGTGTGGTGGTCCAACTAATGAAGTACGTTACAATCCCATCTCACTTGCCAAGTTGGCTAACAGGGCATCCCTAGAGGCAATCTGTTTGTCTAGATCACAAGACTCCATTGCTAAGTCTATGATGTCCTTCCTTAAGCTTTGGTTGGTAGCCTCTAACTCTTGGGTATGCTTCTTTTCTTCCCTAAGATCATTCTGGGTGTTAATCATTCTGCACTTGATTCTATCACCAAGTTCTTTGATGGCTTTCCAAGCTGCATCCCTTGCTGAATCAAAGAATGTGGTGTGCATCACTGAGTTGGTGACCATGCAGAATCCTGAGTCCTTGTGGTTGTCTTCTTTGTTTTTATACAAGTGAAGTTGGACCCACCAGTACTCAACTCCTTCATCCATCACAGGAAAACCTTTGTACACAGCTGCACCATGTATTCCCATGGCAACCATGAGGTCCTTGAGAGCCTTGGGAAACTCTGTCTCACATTCCAAAGTCATAGTCATGAGTGGTCCCTTCTTCACGGCTTCGTTGATGGAGTTCATCTACAAATAGAGATGAGAAAGAAGATTAGAAAAGTTTACGAGAAGAAAAGACAAGTGTGGAAGTTGTTGAAATTTTTTCCTTAGTGGTTTCCAATCCTAGGGTCATAATCCTATAGGCAACACAGTGCTCTGATACCATCTGTAAGATCCCTCCTTTGTAAAGGAAAGGATCCCTGTGATTGCAATGCTAATCCCTGGATCAATGCTAGCATCCACAGTTTAAGATGAAGTACACAGAAACAAAGGTCATTATTACTTATCATTCCAGAGAAAAACATAGTCTTTTATAAACTCCATGGCCACAGGCCTAATACAAGAGTTCAAATATATAATAAGATAAATAGTCTTCATCTTCATGTGCCACAGGCAAGCATGTTGAGTGTAGACTCATGACTCCTAATCATCATCAAAATAGCCTGCAACATCACAAGTTACAGCCACAGTGGGTCAATACATTGGAATAGTATTGGAAAGTGATACCTTAGTAGAATATTGGTGGACTAAATACTATATGCATTTTGGCTAAGTATAGCTTAGGCTTGCTTTGCTCAAAATAGGTTTTGCCTATTAGTTGAAAACACTAAGTTTTTCTTTGTCAAAATCTTTCCCAAGGAACCACCAATAGACATTGTGGTCCTTCACCCTTGTTCAACCACAAGTTTTTACTTAGAAATTGGGGTGAGGAGATTCTTGATAGCTTCCATGTATTGATGCTCAAGTTGTCCAATACCAGGACATGGCTAAGTACTTAGATTCTTCCATCTGCAGAGGTTGTGCACTTTCCCCACAAGACTTGACTTTCACCAAGACAGGACCTTTCAGAAGCCTTCCCTTAGACCAAATGGACGCGCTCCAACCTATCATCCCACTACCACCAACTGTCCAAATGGCTAAGTTATTGCAACCTATATGGTCCAGGCAGAGCCCATATTGCCAAGTGGCTGCACTAGAAGCTTCTTAACATTTGGCCTCTCAAATCCCTTTGTTCTTGGGTGGCTTTCCACAAGTGAGATACACAAGGTAAACCATAGAAATGAGCCTTGTGTAACCACTCAACATAAACCATTCCTTCCATTCCACCCAGGTGTTTCATTCACTTAGTTGTTTTATTAAGCAAAAACATAGTCCAAAGACTTAGAAATATTTTATCATAGCATGAATATTTAACCACCCTTGGTTGCTACTATCTAGGCTAAGCATGGCATTGATAAGAATCTTAACTTAGAAATTTCTAGCAATTCTACAACTACTAGGATTTCCCAAGCATAGCATATAGATCAAAAATATCCATGCAAGTCTAGCAATATTTCTAATGCATAGTTGAAAAACATAGGAATAATTTATGAATAACCACTTGCCTCGGTAATTTGGAGAGTAGCTACAATCCTCACAATCACAATCACTATTTGCACCAAAATCTACACATAAAATAATAGCACCAAAATCACATACAAAATAAATACAAGCAAACATATATGGATGCATGCATAATGCCATGTGATGATTTTCTACACCAAACAAGACAAGTGCACAGTACTGATTCATAAAAAAGTTCAAAACTTGCCAAACAAACTTTATTTGAACATTAAAACATTTTTCAAATAATTATTATACCCAAATTATGCCTACAAATGTTTCTGCAAAAACACCCATTTTAATAGAAGCAAAACATTAAACACATTGCATAAATGGAAAGGGCTTTCTCTCCTGATTCCATTGATATAAAATTTGTCAAATTTGGACGTGGGAATCAAAAGTTATGAGTTAAACAAGTTTAAACATTTAATAGATCAAATTTCTGATTTTAAATCTAACTCACAGCCACGCGGCGCTTTCTGATTGGCTGGTACCGTTTCGCGCTGGATTGCGCTTGCGAGCCGTTAGATCTAACTAAAACGCGCGGTCAGATCTGATCCATACCCCTTCGTTAAGTGATCTATCCTACACGTCAGATCCAGATCCAACGGTGCTCGATCAACCTACCAAAGTCTGGCGGCACGCGGCGACGGTGAGCGGCGGTGCGCTCTGTCTATGACGGAGCGGTGGCTACAGAGGGGGTTGGGGTCGTCGGAGAGGCTTACCAGGCTCGCGGCGGTGTGCTGAAGCTCAACGTGGCAGTGGCTTGACAAGGGGTGCGCGGACACGGCGAGGATTCCTCGTCGGAGTAGAGGCAGATGTCGGGCAAGCCTTGGCGTCGTCGGAGGCGAGGTTCTGGTGCGCGCTAAGACAAACCAGCGAGGCTGTTAGATGCGCACAAGCCAGGCAAACATGTGCGTATCGAAAAGGGGTGGTCGGGAACTACCAGGAGGGGTTGCCGGAGTTGCGCCGAGCTTCGGTTGCTTCCAGTGGTGGACGGTGACGACGTTCTAGGAGGGTACAGAGAAAAAGGAATGCATGAGAAGATGCTCAAGGACATGTAGAACATGCTCGCATGAAGCAGAGACAAAGGGGTGGACGATGCTCACCGGAATTGGTCGCCGGAGGTCGTCGGTGCTACGGCGGTGTGCGCACGATTACGGGCAGCCTAGTGGCGTGGTGTCTGTGCTGAGTGAGGGGAAATGAGCAGCGAGGGGAGGGGGTCTTATAGCCGGAGCAGGGGCGAGAATCTCGCACGCATTCATTGCCAATTAAGAGGTTTAAAATAGTGGCAGAGGTGGGGAAGAAACGGGCGGCAACGTGTTCATCGCGCTGATTCTCGGAAGACGATGACGACGTGGCAATGGGGCCACTGGTCAGTGAGCGCGGGGTCGAGTGGGTGCGCGTGAGAGAGAGATGGGAAAACCCCGGGTGGGCTTAGTGGGCTGGTTTCGCTGTTGGGCTAGATTAGTGGCGCTGGCCTTTTGTTATTTCTTTATTCCTTTTCTTTTTCTGTTTGAATTTCCAGAAATCATTTTCAAATGATTTCAAAAGCCATTTGAATTCAAATCTTTTCTGGATTTTTGTAGAGTGTAACACTCATATTTCTGGGTATAAAATCATGTGGTCTCTCTGTATTAGCTTGGTCCTTTTGATCAAACAAAATAAACAGTGACATAGCACTTGATTTGAACAAGTTTTGAAAATGGTTTTAAATCCATATTTTTTTTGTAAATTTTGGTTTAAGCACTAGCAATCAAGCAAAACAATCTGAGAGCAACAAGGTTTGGTTTTGAAACAAATAATCTCCCATTGGAGAGTAGCATTTGATTTAATGTTGAACACATAAAATCATAGCTCTCAAGTTCTGTTTTCTTTCAAATGAGTTTGAGTTTTGATCCCTAAATGATATGCATGCATGCATGATATGAAATCTTTGAAAACATGATTTTAGGGATGTTACATACATGTTCCCGGTGGCTATTCGGCAAGAAAGAGTTGTGCTTCCGCTGCATCGCTGGAACGAGGAGGCGGAGGTTGCTCGGTGCCTCGGACGTGTGTGCGAGCATGGATGCGCCGCTGATTTGCGGTGCTAGGACTTCCTCTCGATCTTGATATCGGCAAGAGATCGTCTACATCAACCACGAGTTCAACCTCGTTAAGCTTTGTTGGTCTTCAAGGGTATGTTCTCTACGGATGTATATTCGCCCATTGATTGTATCTAGTAGATAGATCTTGCTACATAGTTGTTCCCATCATAGGAATTTTTTTGTTTTCTATGCTGCGAACCCTACACATGCTAGATCAAAAACAACACACACATGATAGAATCAATAATACAAAACCATTAATCAATCTGACATACTAATCTCAATCCATTGGATCCTCGCAAACACAACATGCATGATTACAAATAGATGAGATCTTGATCATGAATGGAGCTCACAAGATCTAGACATGAAAGCTCAAAGGAGGAGATACAACCATCTAGCTACTACATGGACCCGTAGTCCAAGGTGGAACTACTCACTCTTCATACCGGAGGCTGGCATGATGAAGAAGAAGGCCTCCGGGATGATCTCCCCTCCGGCAAGGTGCCGGGAAGAGCTTCAGATCCCCCGATCTAGGGACGATGGTTGATGGGGATACGCCTACCGGGGTATACCTAGTAGGACGTTTTCGACTGGTCCAGGAACTGGCGAGTGGGCCTGCAAGACGGCGACTGGATCGAGACCTGGCGTGGATCCAAGCGACTGGAAGCTGAAGGCCCAGGAGAGTAGATAGGCCCAGTCGGATTAGGTTAAACGAGTACTGAAACCTTAACAGATTCAGTTGAGATTTGTAAACCCTAGGGAGGGTGAGTCTATATAAACCTCCCTACAGGGCGTGTAAACATACGTTCCATCATCCACCCAAGCGACTCGCCGCCTAGCCGTCGAGCTCGCCCCATTGTACCTCCAACATAATACAATCTAGCAGGAGTAGGTCTTTACCCTCCGGGGGGCAAACCTGGGTAAACCCTGTGTCTCCGCCCTCATATCGCACCGTAGATGGCTGGCCGCCCTTGCCCTTCGTTCTACTACTCGCTGCCGATTGCAGCATCTGCCGTGGTCATTCCCACGACAGTGGTGCCCACCGTGGGGCCTGGCCGGTCTGGCCGGTGTTCTGCGGCGAGATCCAATCTCCCCATCAATGAGTCAGTCGCCACCGGCCGCATGATAGCGATCGGCGAGATGCTCCAGATCTTTTCGAGCAGCTACGTCCCGGCGGCGCGACCTGTCACGCACAACATGATCTTGCAGGTTGGCACGATCAGCCTCTTCGTCGGCCTCACCGACGTCATCGTCTCGGAGGACTCGGCTCGCATCCGCGAGTCGCTGCCACGCGACCGGCTCTCCGAGAGCCAGGTCCACACGATCCATCGCCTCGCCTCCGAGTACAACTCGGCCCACAGCAACGTGGCCGAAAACTCCACGGCCGCGGAAGACGCGGCCCTCAACGAGGATGCCGACTCGGCGACCCCGGCGTCACTCGCCGGATCCATTACCGCGGCTTCGCCCGCAGGCTCCATCACCCAGGTCTCCAACGTGGGAGACTTCGAGGATCCCTCCATCCTTGGGATCTTCGACTTCGACTCCGGGTCGGAAAATTCCGCCGATCTCCGCGACGGGACCGGTCGCCACGCTGCGACCTACATGGCGACTGGCACCGATCCGCCGGAGGATCCCTTCTCCATCCCGATCCCTCCTAACGCCACGGCAACGGAGGTCGAGGAACTCCGCCTGAAGCTGGCGGAGGCAGTCCGCAAGGAGCAAGCCAAGCGCAAAAATTTTCGCCTCGAGCAGGTGACGGCGCAGGAGCTATCGCGCTACTACCAGCAGCGAATCAGGTCGCGCTTGAACCCCACCGTCCAGGGGCGCGCCCTGAACTTCGACGACGAGAACGACCCGGCCCGCGTGGCCAAGCGTGCGATCTGCGAGAATGCGCCACCAGGAGGAAGCGTCTGTAGGGGTTCGTAGCATGGAAAACAAAAAATTTTCTATCGCATACAAACAAACAAGCCAATATCTATCTACTAGATTGTAGCAACGAGTCGATGGAATAACTTACCCTCGAAGATTCCAAAGCGTTTAACGAGAGCAGATTCTCGTGGGTGATGTAGTCGTACTCTCCCCGATCTCAAGATCGCGTAGACGATCCTTCCGGCGCTACGTTCCGGCAGCGCTCCCGCAGTCGGTCACACGTTCGGTACTCGACGAAGACCTTCCTCTCCCTTGTTCCAGCAGGCAGCGGAGGTTGTAGTACTCTCCTCGCGATTCCGGCAGCACAACGGCGTGGTACCGGAAGTAGAGGGGAGATCCCGCAGGGCTTCGCCTTAAGCCGGAGCGAGTATGGTGGATTATGAGAGAGGGCTATTAGTGGTCTAGAGATTAGACACACCAATTAGAAGGCTCTAAACCGCAGGCTAAAGCAATTAGAAGCTCTAAACCAAACGGCTCTAAACCTGGGATTAGAGGTGGAAACTTGTGTGTCTCAAGGAGGAGCCCTGCCCCTCCTTTTATGGTTGGAGGGGCCTTGGCGCGCCAGGGGAGGGAGGGAGTCCCTCCCCAACTCGGCCTAGGGCTGGGCGCCGGCCTGGAGGAGTTGTACTCCTCCTCCAAGTTGGTTCCAACTCCTCTTGCTTGTTTCCCACAGTTTCCTGTTTCCCACAGTTTCCTGTTTTAGCCGTTTGACTTTCAAACTGGCAATTTGACTTTCATGTTTTTGGAACAGCAAGAACACTTAGTACATGATGCAATCATTCAATGACACACTCATGTACCCTCCTCCCCCCGGAGTGCCGGACAATCCGGAACCTTCTAGAACATTCCCGATGAAAACACCGGAATCATTCCCGAACTCCGAAACGGGACTTTCCTTATATGAATCTTATTCTCCGGACCATTCCGGATCACCTCGTGATATCCCGGATCCCATCCGAGACTCCTAACAACATTCGGTCTCTTTCTCATAATACCATAACTACTCAAAACAACGTCGAATCCTTAAGTGTGTCTCCCTACGGTTCGTGAATTATGCGGACATGATCGAGACACTTCTCCGAACAATAACCAATAGAGGAATCTGGAAATTCATATGGCTCCCACATATTTCTACGATTACTTTGCGATCGAATGAACCACTTACATACGATACCAATTTCCCTTTGTCTCACGATATGTTACTTATCCGAGGTTATGATCGTCGGTATCTCTGCATACCTAGTTCAACCTCGTTACTGATAAGTACTCTTTTCTCGTTCCCGTGATATGTGATCCCTTGTGAGCCAGTCACATGCTTGCAAGCTAATTGGATGACATTTCACCGAGAGGGCCCAGAGAATATCTATCCGTCATATGGATGGACAAATCCCACTCTTGATCCATGTGTCTCAACCAATACTTTCCGAACACTCAATGCCACCTTTATAGCCACCCAGTTACGGTGTGGTGTTTGATGTCATCAAAGCATCCATCCGGTAAAGGTGATATGCATGATCTCATGGTCGAAGGAATTAGGTTACTATGTATCAGAAAGCATATAGCAATTGAACTATTGAAATGACTTGATCTTTATGCTACGCTTATCTATAGGAGTATGTCCACCATATCATTCTCCTAACGATATGATCTTGTTGTTGATAACATCTCAATGTTCATGATAGGGAAACCACAATCATTTATCAACCAACAAGCTAGTGAGGTATAGAGGCTATACTAGGGACTTCAAATTAAGTTTACAAATCACACAAGTATTAATGTTTCCCTGTTAATACTATTATAGCATGAATGTAAACATTTATCATAAACACAAAGATATAATAATAACTATATTTATTATTGCCTCTAGGGCATATCTCCAACAGCGTCCGGCCCCCACCAAGGTCGACGGCGATGGGCGCACCACCTCCACCCAACCGCACACCCCCCAGGGATCAGCCGCGGATAGTGGTATCCTCACGGGAGCGAGACGCGAACGGCCTACCACAGTTCTCCACCCCGATGGACAACCTCGTGGCAGGTCGAGCAGCGGCCGACAACATCACGGCCACCGGCGACGGCGCCCCACAGATCCAGTACGTCAGGGCCCTGCTCGCAAAGGCGGTCGAGCAGCAAAACGCAGGCGCCGACTCTCAGGGTCGGGTGTACTCGCGTTCTTCGAGCAGCAGAGCGGCCTCAAGCGGCCGCCCATTGGCGGCAAACACCCTCCATTTCCCGCCACCCGAACCACTGCAGCTCCAACACTGACCCGCGAACGCGGCACTCTCCACCAACGACCCCAGTCCAGCGACCAACTTCGTCGCCGCCAACGGTCAGCCCGTCGACGCCCACACCCACATCATCAACAACCAAAGCTGGTGCGCACGCCAGCCCAACGACCTACGACACACCGTAACCAATCGCCGTGATGGCGAGCCAATGGGGTCGCTAAGCCGACTCGGGCCCCGGTGCTTCGGACCGATGATCCGAGGCAAAAAATACCCGCGAACTTCAAAGCGCCGAAGGAAATAGAGAAGTACGACCCCTCGTACGACCCCTCCGTGTGGCTGGACACCTACCTCATGGCGATGGGGATCGCTGGCCACACCGACCTGCTAGCCGCCCGTTACCTTCCCCTGATGATGGAGGGAACGTGCAGGCAGTGGATCAACACTCTTCCCCCAGATAGCATCAACTCCTGGGAAGAGATGCGCGACGCCTTCGTCAGGCACTTCGAGTGCTCCTACACCCGCGCCACCACCATCGAGGACCTGGAACGATGCGTCCAGGGACCCCGCGAGTCGACCCGCAGCTGGGTCCAGCGGTGGCAAGAACTATGGTACAACGCGGTCGGCATCCACCCGGACACCGCGATCCACTGCTTCAAGACCTCGTGCCGCTACGAGCCCCTGGTCGCCAAGCTCAAACGACACTCCCGCACACTCGACAACATACCGGATCTCCTCGAGATCGCCAAGAGATACGCGGAGGAAGACCCGAACCAGGAAACCGACGACGAGTCGGGCGGTCAACGCCGCACAAACGGCACCGACAACGGACGACGGTCCGACCTACGCTACAACAACACTCGCCTCACCGGCAAGCGCCGCAGTGACGGACGAGTCGACTTCGTCGCCAACGCTGGGCACGCGCAGCGCGAGCCCAAGAGCTTCCACCGTGACGGAGGGCAACTCCGCGATGGCGGCAATTACAAGGCGAAACCAAGGTTCGACACCGCGGCCATCCTTAACCAACCTTGTGCGTTTCACAGCAGGGAAGGGAAGCCCGCCACGCACACGACCGCCGACTGCCACTCTCTCAAGGAGATTGAGAAGGCACGGCGAGCGCGGGAGGACCCCGACAACAACTCGCCAAACGGCGGAAAATTCGGCAGTGTGGCCGGCTCGCTCCACACCTTCATAGGCTTCAACACGAAGCGCGAGAAGAAGGTCATCGCCCGCGCCGTCGCCGTCAACGCGGTGGCCCAGGTGGACGTTCCCCAGTTCCTCAACTGGTCAGAGCAGCCCATCACCTGGAGCCTCCAGGACCACTCGCCACGCATCGAGTACCCGGGCCGAGTCGCCCTGGTGGTCAAGCCCAAGGTGGGAGACTACTGGCTCCCCAAGACATTGATGGACGGCGGCAGCTCCATGAACATCCTGTACCTGGGCACCTTCAGGCGACCGCGGCTCCCGCAGTCGATGGTCGAAATGACCTACACCACGTTCCACGGCATCGTCCCTGGTCTGAAGGCGTACCCGATCGGCAAGGTCACGCTGCCAGTCACCTTCGGCACACCAGAAAACTTCTGCACCGAGCGGATCGTATTCGAGCTGGTACCCTTCGACAGCCCCTACCACTGCATCCTGGGGCGCCAGGCGTTCGCCAAGTTCATGGCAGCGCCCCACTACGCGTACAACGCGATGAAGCTCCCCGGGCCGCGCGGCGTCATCACCATCAATGGCGACTCCGACATGGTCGCCGAGTGTGAGGCCAAAGGAGCCGAACTCACCGATGATGTCATCGCGGCAGAAACCAACCACGTCGACGAGCTCGCCAAATACGCGAGCGGGGTCAACAATGACGACCCCACCATACTCAAGAAGCCCAATTCGGAGGGCGTCAACACCTCAGCCTTCGAGGCGACGACGCACACCCGCACCGTTGAGCTGGTCCCACTCGACTCCAGCCAGACGGTGACGATCGGGACGGGCATGAGCCCAGCATAGGAAGGCGCGCTCATCGAGTTCCTCCGTGAGAACAGGGACATTTTCGCATGGAAGCCCTCTGACATGCCTGGTGTCCCTAGGGAACTCGCTGAGCCCAAACTCAACGCCGACCCCAAAGTGCGACCTGTCAAGCAGTCGCTACGGCCCTTCAATGAAGAGCACCGCCGAGCCATCGCCGAGGAGGTGCAGCGTCTACTCGCTGCAGGCTTCATCCGGCCAATAAAATACTCCAAGTGGCTGGCAAACCCAGTCCTGGTCAAGAAGAAAAATGGGACCTGGAGGATGTGTATCGACTACACAAACTTAAACAGCGCCTGCCCGAAGGAGCAATTCGTCCTCCCGCAGATCGACCAAATAATCGATTCCACCGCGGGCTCGGAGTCGCTGTGTTTCCTCGACACCTACTCTGGGTACAACCAGATCAAAATGGCTGTCGAGGACAAGGAAAAGACGGCGTTCATCACGCCATTCGGAGCCTTCTGCTACACCGCCATGACCTTCGGTCTCAAGAACGCCGGGGCGACCTACCAGCGGTGCATGCAGGAATGCCTTGCGAGCCAAATTGGCCGCAATATCCACGTCTACATCGACGACGTGGTAGTGACATCCGCTCGCCAGGGCGATCTACTCGCCGACCTGGAGGAAACATTCGCCAACCTGCGAAAATACAAGATAAAGCTAAACCCAGGCAAATGCACCTTCGGTGTACCAGCAGGGCAACTCCTGGGGTACGTCGTCTCCAAGCGTGGGATCGAGGCGAACCCCACCAAGATCGACACAATCGCTCGACTCGGCAAACCCGAGTGCCTGCGCGACGTCCAGAAGCTGGCCGGGCGAGTCACGGCTCTCAGCCGCTTTATCCCCCGATTGGGCAAAAAGGCGATGCCCCTATACCGCCTGATGCGGAAGAACCCCACCTTCCAGTGGGACAAGGAGGCGGACGACACCCTCCGCGACCTCAAGAATGTGCTACTCGCAGCACCGCTACTCGCCGCCCCCGTCGACAAAGAACCCATGCTGGTCTACGTCGCGGCTTCCGAGCGCGTCGTCAGCGCCGTCATGGTCGTCGAGCGGCCGGAGGAAGGAAAGGAACGCCCGGTACAACGACCGGTGTACTATATCAGCGAGGTCCTCACCGAGTCGCGCCAGCGGTACCCGCAATACCAGAAACTGGTATACGCAGTCTTCAGAGCATAGCGGCGACTGCCGCACTACTTCCAGGAGCACCCGATCACGGGCGTCTCCTCAGCACCGTTGCAGGACATCATCCGCAACTGTGAGGCGACCGGGCGAGTCGCCAAGTGGGCTGTCAAAATCGGCGTCCACAACATCAAGTACGAGCCACGAAAAGCAATCAAGTCGCAGGCTCTCGCGGACTTCATCGCCGACTGGGAAGAAGCCCAGCAGCCGGAAAAGCTGCCATACCTCCACTACTGGAGCCTGCACTTCGACGGCTCCAAGAACGCGGACGGAGCAGGAGCAGGGATCGTGCTGACTTCCCCGAAGGGCGACAAGCTCCGCTACGTCCTCTGCCTCGACTTCACCCCCTGCACCAACAACATGGCCGAGTACGAGGCACTACTCCACGTCATGCGAGCTGCCAAGGAGATGAACGTCAACCGCCTACGCTGCTACGGAGACTCCGACCTCGTTGCTGGGAAAGTCGCTGGCACCTGCGACGCCGTCTCTCCCACCATGGCGGCGTACCGCCAGGCAGTACACAAGCTGGGCGGACACTTCGCAGGCTACTCCGTCGAGTGGATCGACATGCGGAAGAACGAGGAGGCCGACGCACTCTCTCGCATCGGGTCGGCTCGACTCGCACCACCCGCCGGCGTCTTCCTCGACAGGATCACTAAGCCGTCCGTCTCTACCCCAAGGGAGATCGACATCGGAGTCCCGCTGCAACCAGAGGCAGCCCTGGTCGCACTCATCGCCGAGCCAGAAGACTGAACCAGGCCATACATGGCCTACCTGGAGGGAGGCACCTTGCCGGCAGACGAAACAGACGCCCGGATGATAACGCGACGCTGCAAATCCTTCGTCATCATCGACGGCAAGCTCCACAAATGCAGCGTGACCGGCGTGTTCCAACGCTGCGTCCAACCCGCCGAAGGACGCAAAATCCTCCACGACATCCACACCGGCGACTGCGGCCACCACGCCGGAGCCCGCTCTCTGGTCGCAAAGGCTATGCGACACGGCTTTTACTGGCCCACCGCACACACCGACGCGGTCGACATTGTCCAACGGTGCGCCGGGTGCCAGAAGTACGCCAACCAGACACACATGCCGAGCTCAGCACTCAAGACAATCCCCATCACCTGGCCATTCGCCGTATGGGGCATGGACATGTAGGCCCCTTCAAAAAGGCCCCCTCCGGCTTCACCCACCTCCTGGTCGCGGTCGACAAGTTCACCAAGTGGGTGGAGGCCAAGCCAGTCCGTAAATGCGACGGGAAGACCGCCACAAAATTCCTACGCGAGCTCATATATCGCTACGGATTACCAAACAGCATCATCACGGACAACGGCACCAACTTCGCCAAAGGAACCATGGCCGAGTTCTGCGAGGAACACCACACCCGGCTTGACCTCGCGTCAGTCTCCCACCCGGAGTCGAACGGCCAGGCGGAATGGGCCAACCGGAGCATCCTCCACGGCCTGAAGCCGCGGCTCCAAGTACCACTCGAGCGCACCGCCGGGTGCTGGGTCGAGGAGCTACCGTCCGTCGTCTGGGGTATCCGCACCTCGGTCAACAGGTCGACAGGGTTCACCCCCTTCTTCATGGTGTATGGCGCCGAGGCAGTCATGCCCACCGACCTAGAGCACGACTCGCCAAGGGTCGTCCACTACACGGAGGCTGCGAACGAACTCGCACGTAAGGATGGCGTCAATCAACTCGACGAGGCACGCGACCTGGCTCGCTCACGCACTGCCATCTACCAGCAAGGACTCCGCCGCTACCACAGCCGGCGGGTGAAAACTCGCACCTTCCAAGAAGGCGACCTGGTGCTACGCCTCATCCAGGACAAGAAGGGCATGCACAAGCTCTCCCCCCCATGGGAGGGACCATTCGCCATCGGGCGAGTACTCAGCAACGACGCCTACTACCTCATCGATGTCCGCGGGGACGGCAAACTCGACGTCAAGCGACCATGGAATGTAAACCTCCTACGGAAGTTCTACTCCTAGAACTCCACATATGTATCCCCCAGTCGCTATGAAATAAAAATATTGGTTACCGCAAATTGCGTCTACTCTCCGTGTCTTGTGCCACTCGCACTCGTAGTAACAGCACCAAGCTAACTGCAGGAGTCAACCTCTGGTAAACGATCGGCACAGCCAAGTAGTGCGCTACAAGGGCACGGGGTTACCCCAGGTCTTGTAATGTCCACAAAAAATGCCTACCCGGAGCCCCATTGGAGTCACCTAGCTCGACTGGCTTAACGAGCCAAGACAACTGCCTTCGCTCCTCACAGCGACCATGATCCTCCGCATCCTCGACACAGCGACTCGAACGGCCAAGTAGCACGCTCGGGGACTGACGACCAGTTCAGCGCGAGCGGCTAGGGAAAACGCCAAGTATGAGAGCATGCCCAGGACTCACCACGCGACTGACCCGTCGGGCCAGGCAGGAGTGATGCGCTTACTCTAACGCGACCAGTCCTCACCCACCCTAGAGTTGCACCTAGAAAAACCAAGTACCACATTCACGCAAGGGAAAACGGTGAAGTACAGAGCACTCATGTGAGTCACCTTGCGACTGGCTTTCCAAGCTCGGGCGAGTCGACCTCAATAACAAAACGTTCAAAACCACAAACACACAAACAAACGAGGTCAACCCCATAAAAAGGGCGGACGCGCTCGGGGACTCGTTCAACCCTCAATCTCAAACGCAAGTCAAATCACAAAACAACACGATATCTCATTATAGCATGTCACAATTGTCACAAAATACAAAGTATGCCCAACGGCAGAACTGCCACTAATGCCCCAGGGCAGAATGTTTTACTCCGCAGGCTTCGACGGCGACTCGCCGACACCCTTGCGATTGCGAATGAAGGGAGTGTACGGGTTTGACGGGTACGTCATCAGCTCACCCGCCATCGCCGCACGGAAGGGCTGCTCGATCTTGAATTCCCGGTGCTGTGGCTCGGGGTCGTTAGGCGCAACGATCGTCTCTTGATAAGGAAGGTGGTCGCCCATCGCCCAGACGCGATCGAAGTACACCGCGGCGCGGTACGTCAGCTTCAGCACCTCAGCGATCTCCACCGAGCCCATCGACGACGGGTAGCCACTCGTCACGTCGTCCAGATCGAAGTCTTCCGGGAAGTGGGCGAGCCCAAGGCTAAGCGCCGTCGCCGCCCGACGCCGGAACGCCGAACGCATCATGAACTCGACGACTGATGGCGCCTTCTCCAAGTACCGCCACACTTCGACGAGGTCGCTGGGAATCACTTCCGTGGGCGACATCTCTTGAAGATACGCCCGAATACAAGTCGCGGACAGCGTGGCCGAGTTGACCAGAGTGGCCACACACTGCCGCGCGTCGAACGACTGCACCTCTTCCGCGCTATCAATAATCCGACCTGTGGACAGGAGGGGTAGTGAGTACATAAAAAATTACACAATGGAAATATTATAGGCAGAGGCGGCACACATACGAATCAAAGGACGGGAGAGCTCCGTGATGAAGTTTTGAAGAGAGGAGTAGTCGTCTTGAAGCCCAGCAACAAGGGCGTCGGAAACCTTACGCTCCTCAGCAGCGGCCGTAACAGCAGCCTTGGCTCGCCCATCCGCCGAGCTCGCCTCCTCCTTCGCGTCCGCAAGCTCGCGCTCAAGGTCGGCGATCCGCTTCTCCGCCAAACTCAATGCTGATTGCGCCGCCGTCAGCTCACTCGCCGGGACAAGGCCCTGGCGAACCTCTTCTGCCTTCGCAGCAATCGCTTGGAGTCCCTTGTTCGCCTCTTGAACGGCGAAAAGTTCCTTCTCCGCGCAACACTTCGCAGCAAGCCGGTCGGCTGATTCACGCTGCAAACCCTGTGCAAAAGTCAAACAGTTAGCAAAAACGAAATCCTAAAGTGCCCACTCGCTGAAATTCAGTGACTGGACACTCGGGGACTGGAGATCAAAAATCCTAAGTGCCTACCCGGTGAAATTCAGCGACTAGACACTCGGGGACTGGCGATCAAAAATCCTGAGCGCCCACCCGCTGAAATTCAGCAAATGTGCACTCGGGGACTGGGCGCAAGAAATAAAAGCAAAGCACCAAAAGAATCTGACCACTGCAATTCAGTGGCCCGATCCTCGGGGGCTGGCCATACCTGGATGGCTGCGTCCAGCATGCCATGAAGTTGTAGTGCGTCCACGGATGTGAGAAGAGCCGGAGTGTGCCCGCGACGCTGCTCGACCTCCGTCTCGGCGACCCCAGGTGCGCGGCTTGATGGCGTGGTACCACTCGCCGTGAAGCGGGGGAAGGTCGCGATGGAGTCGCTGGCACCAAAAGAGGCCGGCTCGGCCATCCTAGGCGAGGAAGCACCCTCCTTGGTCGCCGAGGCCGCCCCAGTCGCAGGATCACTCGGAGCAATCGTCGTGTCGTCAGACACCGTGATGACTTCGTCGCTCTTGGCCTTCTTGGCACTGTCTGCGGGGGCAGCGACCTCATCAGCCTTCCTCTTCCGAGAGGGGGCCTCCTCGGCGACGACTGGCGGCACCTTGGCCACGGATGGATGGCCTATCTTTTTAACCCCAGTCCTGAAAATTGAGTATATGAGCAAAGTGGTTCGACTACAATGAAAAATAAAGCAGGTGAATAAAACTCACTTGGCGAATGGAATGAACCGCAGCCCCGTGCGGATGCCAGCCGGCTTCTCCAGTTCGGGGCCCAGTCGTCGACTGAGGCCCATCTCCAGGACATCATGCGCCCAAGACACACACGGCCTCTTTGTCGATGAGGCCGCGACAGGAGCCTCCACAACATCTTCGGCAGGAACTCTCCTGGGAGGCGAAGCTGCCGCGACTGGTGTGAACCCTGACCCAGAGACTGGGGCGAATGGGGGAGGAATCGAGGCCAGAGGCACCTCACTCAGGACGGCGGTGCCATCCGGTGCTGCCGTCGTCTGTAGCGCTTCGTCCCTGGCCGGGTTGATGCCGTCGGAGCTACTCGCGGAACGAGGCGGAGATGCTTGTTTCGTCGGCTTTGTCTTCCTCTTCGGAGGGGCTTTCACTTCTTTCTTCTTCTTCTTTTTCGACGGAGTAGCCTCGCGACGCGAGGTGTGCTCGGGGAGCTCGTCGTCGTCATCGTCATGACGTTCGAGGCTTCTGCTTGCTTCGAGCTCACGCTGACGCTGTCCGCGAGTTTTGCGAACCAGCGGGGCGACCTCTTCCTCGGATTCGTCGTCGTCGCCGCTCCTGTCACTCTTGACGCCGCCCCTCGCAGGAGGCGATTCGCCCCCCATCCTGGACGGACGAGCTCGAATTCTCGTCGTCCGCGGGCGGAAGCCACCCTTCCACCACTTGAAATAAATGCAATAGGCATGAGACAGTATCAGTATAACCGCGACAGCATCAACTATGATTGCGAATGATAGAAAAATGACTTACCGTCGGTGCTGGATGCTTCGCGGTGTTGGGGGCGACCCCGGCCTTCGCATCCAGGTACACCGCCTGAGTGATCTTCTTCAACACCGGGAGGTAGTCCTCGAGTTGCCACTCGACGAGGCAGGATTTCGTCGAGTCCTCCCGGCCCGTGTACTCGTACATATAATGGTCACGGCGGGCCAGGGGAACGAGTCGCCGCCCGAGCCAGCAGTTTTACAAGTTGATGGTCTGAACACCCTTCTTCTTTAGGCCACGGATGGTTTGAAGCATCTCATCCACGACCATCCGCTGGTCCGTTGGAAGCTTGCCGACTTGGAGTCGGCGCGGCTTGGGCCGGTCGGCGGAGTATCTCGGAATCGCTACCTCGCCGTCTGGAGTCGCCTCGGTGACGTAAAACCAAGACTTCTTCCACTCACTCACCGCCTTGGCAGGTAGCATCAGGTCAAAAAAGGAGGCCTTCGACTTCAACTGAAACGTCAGGCCGCCCGCAACGAGCATTGGGCCGCCTGATTCTTCGCGGCTGATCCTCCCGTGGAACAGATCTTGCCACAGGGGGAAGTAGGGTCTGCAGCCCAGGTAGCACTCGCAGAACGCCACGAAAATGGCGAGATGCTCGATGCTGTGCGGGCCCAGGTCCGATGGCTGGATCCCGTAGAAGGCGCAGAAGCGCCGGAAGAAGAGGGATGTGGGGAATCCCAGCCCCCGTTCCAGGTGGCTGGTGAAGCAGACGAATTCTCCCTCGCGCGGGTCCGGAGTCACCTCTCCGGCCGCGGGGATGCGCCACCTGCCGGCGCGCAGGATCCCAGCCTCCTCGAAAGACGCCAATAGCGCTCTCGTACACTTGGACCTGCCCCATGGTTCGGTGGAGGGGGCCATTGGTGGAAAGGTTCGTGGGGGTCGGAGGATTTTGGATCGGCTGGATCGCGATGCGGAGGAGAACGAAGGTGTGTGCAATTGGAGGAAATGACGAGGAGATGGTTCTCCGATCGCCTACCATTCCCTTTATATAGCGGTTGTTACCCGCCAAATCAGGGAGCCGTTACTACGCGGTGATTACGCCAAAAGTTACCGTTGGATTACCCCAACGGCTAGTTTTGACTGCGTTTGACGGTCCAACTTCAACCACTCGGCTCGCCGACCCGACCACTACAACAGTGACTGAATATTTTGCCGACCCGTTCGCCAGGCTGCGACCAGAATGACTAGTTTTTTCCTTTATTCAGGAGCCCGCCACCGATTCGACTGGATGTCTGCATTGGACCCGTATGCTCCGACTGCCAGAAACCACCTGCGCCCAATAGACGACGGCCTCGGGGACTACTGATGGGGATACGCCTACCGGGGTATACCTAGCAGGACCTTTCCGACTGGCCCAGGAACTGGCGAGTGGGCCTGCAAGACGGCGGCTGGATCAAGACCTAGCGTGGATCCAAGCGACTGGAAGCTAAAGGCCCAGGAGAGTAGATAGGCCCAGTCGGATTAGGTTAAACGAGTACCGAAACCTTAACAGATTCGGTTGAGATTTGTAAACCCTAGGGAGGGTGAGTCTATATAAACCTCCCTACAGGGCGTGTAAACTTACGTTCCATCATCCACCCAAGCGACTCGCCGCCTAGCCGTCGAGCTCGCCCCATTGTACATCCAACATAATACAATCTAGCAGGAGTAGGTCTTTACCCTCCGGGGGGCCGAACCTGGGTAAACCCTGTGTCTCCGCCCTCATCTCGCACCGCAGATGGCTGGCCACCCTTGCCCTTCATTCTACTACTCGCTGCCGATTGCATCATCTGCCGTTGTCATTCCCACGACAATGGTGGTGGCGGCTATAGATGGTTTTGTGGAATATTGATCGGGTACTTAGGGTTTAGTCATCGGGGGCTTCTTATAGGCGAAGAGGGAGGCCGAGGGGGTGCCTGAGGCGGCTGTACCCCCAGGCACGGGCCAGGCCTGTCCATGCGGCCAGGGGGTGTGGCCCCCTCGAGGCCCTCCTCCGTCTCGTCTTCTGGCCGCGTGTTCCCAATGGTAAAATATTGACTTTGGCTTTTGTCCCGTCCCATTCCAAGAATATTGATTTTCTGCCTTTCTGGAACCAAAAACAGAAGAAAATGGGAAACTAACACTGTGGCATCTTGTTAATAGGCTAGTACCAGAAAACATATAAAAACACCTCAAAGCGTAGATAAAGCAAAGAAAAGTAGATACTAAACAAGCATGGAACATAAAAAATTATTGATACGTTTCCGACGTATCAACCATCCATGTTTCTCCCATCCATGAGTGAGTAATCCCCCGTTGTAGGCTATGGGGATGGTAGGGATTGGATGAGATCTACCTTGTAATCAAATAAGATTGTTAGGTCATGGTGCCTAGTATCTTTATTAGTGCTATTTGACTTTGTTGCAACTTGTTGTGCTTAATGCTTGTCACTAGGGCACGAGTGTCATGATCTCAGATCTGAACATGTTATTGATTCATGATGATAGTATTGTTTGTGATCTTATCTGCAAGTTTTGTACACATATCATTGTCCGAAACCAAAGGACCCGAAGTGACAGAAATTGGGATAGCCGGAGGGGATGGCTGTGATATGAGGATCACATGTGTTCATGGAGTGTTAATGATTTGCTCTGGTTCTCTATTAAAAGGAGTACCTTAACTACCAGTAGATTCCCTTGAGGCCCCGCTGCAATGGGCTGGCTGGACAAAAGATATTGTGCAAGTTTTCATTGCGAGCACGCATGACTATATATGGAACACATGCCTATGATTGTTTCGTACTTGGATGCTTTATCTTATTTATCTGCAAATGTCCTAGATCTTAAAGTTATATGAATAGTCTCGTCCATGCAACGCTCGTTCATCCATCCCTATGCCTACCGCACTTGAATCCTACTGTTTGCTACTATTGCTGCTACTACCTTTGTTTTACCGCTGTTGTTACTTTGCTATTGCTACTACAAAACTGTTGATACTGATAAACTACTGTGAGCAAGACTATTTCCAGGTGCAGCTGAATTGACAACTCAGTTGTTAAGGCTTATAAGTATTCTTTGGCTCCCCTTGTGTCGAATCAATAAATTGGGTTATACTACCCTCGAAGACTGTTGCGATCCCCTATATTTGTGGGTCATCAAGACTATTTTCTCGCTCTGTTGCCGGGGAGCATAGATTTATTTGTAAGTTCACTTGGGTTTATTATTGTTCGCTGCTATCCTTTTTCATCATGGGGAAGTCTCGTGATGGAAAGTTTCCTATTTTACCATCCAGTACAAGAAGAGGTATAGTTTTGAACACCTCTGCTGCTCTTGATTCATCGTCTATTCTAAGTAAGTTTGTTACACCACCACTACATACACATGCTACACACACTGCTACTATTGCTAGAACTATATTGGGAAACACTGAAACTCCTAGTGAAAGTGATGAAAGAAGCTAAGAAATGTCTTAAGGAGAAGGGTATTAGATATGAAGATGTGAAGAATTTACCTCCTATAGAAGAATTATGTAAGCCAATTCCCCACTCATCTACTATTGAGGTACACTCTCTCCAACATTTTGATGAAGGTGATATTCCTTATGGTAAACCTCCTAATCAATGCTTAGAGGAACTTGATACTATTATTGTTAAGCAAGGTAATTTTAATAAACAAGTTCAAAATCATTTATTGGAAAACTATAGAGCTATTAATGAGTTGAAAGACATTGTGGAAAGAACTGCTAATGATGTTAAAATGCTTGTTAAACACTTCCAAATGGTTCAAACCCACATTGATCAACTTGATAAGATACAAAAAGATATGCTAGTTAATGCTTCTGGAGATAAACATGCTTATGTAATTAGAACTAGGAGTGGTGCAGCCACTCAAGATCATTTATATCCTGAGGGACATCCTAAAACAATTGAGCAGGATTCTGAACAAGCTGAAAATAGTGGTAATCCTTCAAAGAGAAATAAAAATAAACATAAAACAATTGGGAAACCTTCTGAACCTGCTGTAGATCCTAATAGTATAAATGTCTCTGATGCTGAAACTGTAAGTGGTAATGATAACAATGATGCTCCTGATAAGGAAGAAATTGAAGAAGAAGCTGAGAAGCACACTAAGAACACTAAGTACACTAAGGAAGATTTTATTGCTAATAAACATGGTAGTGAAAGAGAACCTTGGGTGCAGAAACCAATGCCTTTTCCTCATAAGAAACACAAGTCAAAGTAGGAAGAACACTATAATAGGTTTTGTGAGTGGATGAAACCTTTAGTTTTGCAAATTCCTTTGACTGATGCTATTAAGTTGCCTCCTTATTCAAAGTATATGAAGGATATTATCTCTAATAAAAGGAATATTTCTAATGAGGAAATTTCTACTTTGCTTGCTAATTATTGCTTCAATGGTAAGGTTCCAAAGAAACTTGGTGATCCAGGTATTCCAACTATTCCTTTCTCTATTAAAAATAATTATGTTAGAACTGCTTTATGTGATTTGGGAGCTGGAGTTAGTGTTATGCCTTTTTCTCTCTACAAGATACTTCATCTAGAAAAATTGATATCAACTGATATATCTTTGCAAATGGCTGATAAGTCTACTACTATTCCTGTTGGTATATGTGAGGATGTCCCTATTCAAGTGGCTCATAATTTCTTGGTTTTAACTGATTTTGTTGTGCTTGAGATGACTGAAGATGATAATATGTCTATTATTCTTGGGAGACCTTTTTTTAATACTGCAGGTGCTGTCATCAATTGTAATGAAGGAAAAGTACCTTTTAATATTAATGACAAAGAGCATACTATTTATTTCCCCAATAAGATTGATAAGAGCTATGGCCTGAATTCAATTGAAAATACTAAAAGCATCAAAGTTGGAGAAATATATTGTCCCATTCCACAAGAATGTTTTGAAACTATTATGATTGGGACCATTGCTACCAAGATTGAGGTAACATAATCATTTTGTGAAATGCAAAGTTTTGTTTCATATAAGATTGTTTTGGTAACAAGACTTGATCAACCTTGTTAACAAAGGGATTTTAATGGACAAAACATGCTTTCACAATGATTATCCTTGATCACTTTTATTTTTCTCCTTTCCAATCGTTGCTCTTCGTCTTGTTAGTCTTAGTTTTGCTATTTGTTTGCCTCTTAGAGTGTCTTAGAACTTATGTAGTTTTTGTTTTGGTTTGCTTTTTCAAAAGTCTTTCAAAAATCTTTTTTTGCGAGAAAATCAATTTTCATAACCTGAAAATTGGCCAAAAATAAAGTTTCCCGATTTTTTTTAGAAAATTCATATTAAATTTTACTTGAAAAAGGAGCAGAGGGGCACCTGGAGTGACCCAGGGGGACCCACCAGGCCAGCACACCCCCTGGTGGCGCGACCAGCCCCAAGTGGCGCCTTCCAGCCAATTCTTTCTCTCTCTCAAAAAACACCGGAAAACTTCTCAAAGCTCGAGTTCCTGCTGTTCTTTCTCACAATTTTCGATCTCCTTGCTCAGCCCATCTTTGCTGCTGATTTTTGGAGGGATTTCTCTCCGGTATGTGCCTCCTCCGCTTGTCCAATTAGATTTTTGATTGGTGGATTGTATCTTGAGTATTTTGCTACTATAGGTGGCAGGTTGTGTGAGCTTGCATGTCGAATTGAAGCTTCAAAATTTTCTTCTGGAGGAATTTCTTCTCATCTGTCAACTCAAAAACAGTTTTGATCAAGAAACTAACTCTACCATCGATGTCATTGAACTTTTTCTCAAGGTCTTTGCTCATCATCCAGTAGGAGTCAATCCCTTCTCCAATAGTTTCAACACATGCTTTTGAGGATTTTTCCAATTGATAGATCTTATAATGAATCTCATCCTGTCGCACCTTCTTAGGCTTGAGAGGTGACAGACCGAGAGGAGGTTTATAATAAGTGTTGGAGATATGCCCTAGAGGCAATAATAAATATAGTTATTATTATATCTTTGTGTTTATGATAAATTTTTATATTCATGCTATAATAGTATTAACAAGGAAACATTAATACTTGTGTGAATTGTAAACTTAAATTGAAGTCCCTAGTATAGCCTCTATACTTCACTAGCTTGTTGGTTGATTAAATGATTGTGGTTTCCATATCATGAACATTGAGATGTTATCAACAACAAGATCATATCGTTAGGAGAATGATATGGTGGACATACTCCTATAGATAAGCGTAGCATAAAGATCAAGTCATTTCAAATAGTTCAATTGCTATATGCTTTCTGATACATAGTAACCTAATTCCTTCGACCATGAGATCATGCATATCACCTTTGCCGGATGGATGCTTTGATAACATCAAACACCACACCGTAACTGGGTGGCTATAAAGGTGGCATTAAGTGTTCGGAAAGTATTGGTTGAAACACATGGATCAAGAGTGGGATTTGTCCATCCACATGACGGATAGATATACTCTGGGCCCTCTCGGTGGAATGTCATCCAATTAGCTTGCAAGCATGTGACATGGTCACAAGGGATCACATATCACGGGAACGAGAAAAGAGTACTTATCGGTAACGAGGTTGAACTAGGTATGCAGAGATACCGACGATCATAACCTCGGATAAGTAACATATCGTGAGACAAAGGGAAATTGGTATCGTATGTAAGTGGTTCATTCGATCGCAAAGTAATCGTAGAAATATGTGGGAGCCATATGAATTTCCAGATTCCTCTATTGGTTATTGTTCGAAGAAGTGTCTCGATCATGTCCGCATAATTCACGAACCGTAGGGAGACACACTTAAGGATTCGACGTTGTTTGAGTAGTTATGGTATTATGAGAAAGAGACCGAATGTTGTTCGGAGTCCCGGATGGGATCCGGGATATCACGAGGTGATCCGGAATGGTCCGGAGAATAAGATTCATATAAGGAAAGTCCCGTTTCGGAGTTGGGGAATGGTTCCGGTGTTTTCATCGGGAACATTCTAGAAGGTCCCGGAATGTCCGGCACTCCGGAGGGGGAAGGGTACATGAATGTGTCATTGTAAGTTGGAATGATTGCATCATGTACTAGGTGTTCTTGCTGTCCAAAATAAAGGGTTTATTTAAATCCTAAATTGAAAAGTCAAACGGCTAGTTTGAAAGTCAAACGGCAATTTTGGGAAGTGGGAAGAGAGGAGGATTGGTGGAGGCCGAATTGGAGGAGGGTTCCTCCCTTGGCCGGCGCCCCACCAAGCCGACTTGGGGAGGGACTCTCCTCCCCTTGGCCGGCCAGCCCTCCCACCTATATAAGGAGGGGCAGGGCTCCCTCCTAGCACACACAAGTTCCTATCTTCTACCTCCGGTTTAGAGCCGTTTTGGTTTAGAGCTTCTAATTGCTTTAGCCAGCGGTTTAGAGCCTTCTAATTGGTTTAGAGCCCTCTAATTGGTGTGTCTAATTACTAGACCACTAATAGCCTCTCTCATAAGCTCCACCATACTCGCACCGGCTTAAGGCGAAGCCCTGCGGGATTTCCCCTCTACTTCCGGTACCACGCCGTTGTGCTGCCGGAATCGCGAGGAGAGTGCTACAACCTCCGCTGCCTGCTGGAACAAGGGAGAGGAAGGTCTTCGTCGAGTACCGAACGTGTGACCGACTGCGGGAGCGCTGCTGGAACGTGGAGCCGGAAGGATCGTCTACGCGATCTTGAGATCGGAAAGAGTACGACTACATCACCCACGAGAATCTGCTCTCGTTAAACACTTTGGAATCTTCGAGGGTGAGTTATTCCATCGACTCGTTGCTACAATCTAGTAGATAGATCTTGGCTTCTTTGTTTGTATGCGATAGAAAATTTTTGTTTTCCATGCTACGAACCCCTACAGTGGTATCAGAGCCGTGTCTATATGTAGATCTGTTGCACGAGTAGAACACAATGGTCATTGTGGGCGTTGATGCTTTTATTGTAGATTGCTTTTTGTGTACTTTGCATCTTGCGGTATGTTGGGATGAAGCGGCCTGGGCTAACCTTACATGACATCGTTCATGAGACTTGCTCCACGTTTGACATGCAACTTGTATTGCATAAGTGGCTTTGCGGGTGCCTGTTTCTCCTAGCATAGTTAAGATCCAATTTACAACGGGTAATCAACAATGCTAGTATCAATGTTGTGGTTCTTGTTCGTAAGTTAGAACGACACTTATTGAAAGCCCCAAACCACGTAAAATATGCAAAGAAAGTAGAGGCGTCTAACTTTGTTTTGCAGGGGTGTGCAGTGATGTGATATGGCCATGATTGTGATTATATTTGATGTATGCAATGTTCCTTATTGTAAGTTGGCAACCGGCAGGAGCCATATGGTTGTCTTTAATTTCTGTTAAGACCTGCGTGTCTATTCAAAATAGTTGTAATAGTTGAAGCTGGTGGACGACAACCATGAAGAAGCGTCATTGACCTTGATGCTATGCCGGTGATGATGGAGATCATGTTCGTGCTTGAAGATGGAGATCGGAAGCACAAAGAAGAAAGGCCATATCATATCACATATTATGAATTGCATGTGATGTTAATCCTTTATGCATCTTGTATTGCTTAGTGGACAACGGTAGCATTATAAGATGATCCCTCATGCACATAAATTTCAAGTTCTAAAGTGTTCACCCTTAGTATGCACCGTTGCCAAAGCTTGCTGCTTCAAAGCACCACGTGATGATCGGGTGTCTTTGATTCCGCGGGTGAATACAATGTAAGCAAGCCAGATTTGCTTATGCGGTAGCTAAGGTTTGATCTTGACGAGCCTAGCATGTACAGACATGGCCTCAGGAACACGGATCACCGAAAGGTAAAGCATGAATCATATAGTAGATATGATGAACATGTCGATTGTTCGCCATTGAAACTATATCAACTCTCGTGATGATCGGTGTTGATGTAGTGGATTTGGTTCATGTGATCACTAAAACAATGTGAGGGATGTTGTTTTGAGTGGGAGTTCACCTAGTTTAATTTCATTAATTAATTTGAACTCAATTTGTCATAAACTTAGTCTAAACTATTGCAAATATGTTGTAGATCAATGGCAGCCCCTACCATCAATTTTAATGCGTTCCTAGAGAAAGAAAAGTTGAAAAACAATGGAAGCAACTTCGCGGATTGGTTCCGCAATTTGAGGATTGTCCTCACAGCTGGTAATTTGACCTATGTGCTGGATGCACCGCTGGGTGACCCACCTGCAGCTGATGCTCCCGATGAAGTAAAGAATGTTTACCTCGCTCGGAAGAATCAGTACTCCATAGTTCAGTGTGCTATCTTGTATGGTTTAGAATCGGAGCTTCAGAAAAGGTTTGAGAATTCAGACCCATATGATATTGTCGAGGATCTCAAATTAATTTTTGAGACTCATGCGGCAATTGAAAGTTATGAAGCTTCTGAAAAGTTCTTTAACTGCAAGATGGAAGAGGGCAGCTCCGTCAGTGAGCATGTGCTTAAGATGTCTGGGCACGCAAATAAACTTCAAAGCTTGGGTATAGTGATTCCTAATACTTTGGGGGTTTACCGCATCCTCCAATCACTACCACCAAGTTACAAGAACTTTGTGATGAACTACAACATGCAGAACATGAACAAAGAGTTGCCAGAACTATTTGCTATGTTAAAGTCTGCAGAAGTGGAGATCAAGAAAGAGCACCAAGTGTTGATGGTCAATAAGACCACCAAATTCAAGAAAGGCAAGTCTAAGCAGAAGGGACACTTCAAGAAGGGTGGTAAGAAAGTTGCCATGCCGACGAAGAAGACCAAGGCTGGACCCAAGCCTGATACTGAGTGCTTTTACTGCAAGGGAGAAGGTCACTGGAAGCGGAATTGCCCAAAGTACTTGGCGGATTTGAAGAACGGCAACATCAACAAGAAAGGTATATCTGATATACATGTTATTGATGTGTATCTCACTAGTATTCGTAGTAGTGCCTGGGTATTTGATACTGGTTCGGTTGCTCATATTTGTAACTCGAAACAGGAGCTGCAGAATAAACGGAAGCTAGCAAAGAACGAGGTGACGATGCGCGTGGGAAACGGATCAAAGGTTGATGTGATCGCGGTCGGCACGCTACCTCTTTATCTACCATCGGGATTAGTTTTGTACTTAAATAATTGTTATTTGGTGCCTGCGTTGAGCATGAACATTATATCGGGATCTTGTTTATTGCGAGACGGTTACTTGTTTAAATCCGAGAATAATGGTTGTTCGATTTATATGAGTAATATGTTTTATGCACATGCACCTTTGATAGATGGTCTATTCTTATCTCGATAGTAGAAATACACATATCAACAACATTGAGGCTAAACGTTTGAAATCAAGCGATAATTCGACCTATATGTGGCACTCTCGTCTTGGTCACATCGGAGTGAAACGTATGAAGAAACTCCATTTCGATGGACTTCTTGAATCACTTGATTTTGAATCACTTGAAAGATGCGAAGCATGTCTGATGGGTAAAATGACTAAGACTCCATTTTCTGGTATAATGGAGCGAGCTACGGACTTACTGGAAATCATACATACCGATGTGTGTGGTCCAATGAGTGTAGCATCGCGCGGTGGTTATCGTTATGTTCTTACCTTCACGGATGATTTGAGTAGATATGGGTATATCTATTTCATGAAACATAAGTCCGAAACTTTCGAGAAGTTTAAGGAGTTTCAAAGTGAGGTAGAGAATCAACGTAACAAGAAGATTAAATTTCTACGTTCTGATCGTGGAGGTGAATATCTAAGTTACGAGTTTGGCGAGCATTTGAAGAAATGCGGAATACTTTCACAATTGACACCGCCGGGAACACCACAGTGTAATGGTGTGTCTGAACGTCGTAATCGAACCCTCTTAGATATGGTTCGTTCTATGATGTCACTTACAGATTTACCGCTAACATTTTGGGGTTATGCATTAGAAACAGCCGCATTCACTTTAAATAGGGCACCATCTAAATCCGTTGAAACGACACCGTATGAATTATGGTTTGGGAAGAAACCTAAATTGTCGTTCCTTAAAGTTTGGGGATGCGAAGCCTATGTAAAGAAGTTACAGCCGGACAAGCTTGAACCCAAAGCGGAAAAATGCGTCTTCATAGGATATCCGAAGGAAACTATTGGGTATACCTTCTATCATAGATCCGAAGGCAAAATCTTCGTTGCCAAGAATGGATCCTTTCTAGAGAAGGAATTTCTCTCGAAAGAAGTGACTGGAAGGAAAGTAGAAGTCGACGAGGTTGTCGAACCTTCTCTCGAAATTGCGAGTAGCGCAGCACCGGAAGAAGTTCCTGTGGTGCCTGCACCAATAAGAGAGGAAGCTAATGATGGTGATCATGAAACTTCGGTTGAAGTTACTACAGAGCCTCGAAGGTCAACGAGAACTCGTACCACTCCAGATTGGTATGATTCCGTTATGAATGTCATGTTGGTGGACAACACCGATGACCCTGAGACATATGAGGAAGCGATGATGAGCCCAGATTCCAATAAATGGCAAGAAGCCATGAAATCCGAGATTGGATCCATGTACGAAAACCAAGTATGGACTTTGATGGACTTACCGGATGGCCGGAAGGCTGTCGAGAACAAATGGATTTTCAAGAAGAAAACAGATGCTGATGGTAATGTTACTGTCTATAAAGCTCGACTTGTCGCAAAAGGGTTTCGACAAATTCAAGGAGTTGACTACGATGAGACTTTCTCACCGGTAGCGAAGCTAAAGTCTGTGAGGATTATGTTAGCAATCGCTGCATATTATGATTATGAGATATGGCAGATGGATGTCAAAACAGCATTCCTCAATGGAGACATTGATGAAGAGTTGTATATGATGCAACCCAAAGGTTTTGTCGATCCTAAAGACGCTAACAAGGTATGCAAGCTTCAACGGTCCATCTATGGATTGAAGCAGGCATCCCGAAGTTGGAATCAACGTTTTGATAAGGTAATCAAAAGTTTTGGTTTTATACAAACTTATGGAGAAGCTTGTATTTACAAGAAAGTGAGTGGGAGCTCTGTAGCATTCTTAATACTGTATGTGGATGACATATTGTTGATTGGGAATGATGTAGACCTTCTTAATAGTGTCAAGGAATATTTGAATAATAGTTTTTCAATGAAGGATCTTGGCGAAGCAGCTTACATATTAGGCATAAAGATTTATAGAGATAGATCGAAACGCCAAATATCATTGTCACAAAGTACATATTTGGACAAAGTTCTAAAGAGGTTTGGAATGGAAGAAAGCAAGAAAGGGTTCTTGCCCATGTTGCCCAATACGACCTTGAGTAAAACTCAAAGTCCGACATCGGCAGAAGATAGAGAAAGGATGAGTAAGACTCCCTATGCATCAGCCATAGGATCTCTAATGTATGCCATGCTATGTACTAGACCCGACATTGCATATGCTGTTAGTTTAACTAGCAGATATCAAAGTGATCCAGGAGTGGATCATTGGACAGCGGTCAAAAACATCCTTAAGTACTTGAGAAGAACTAAGGATATGGTTCTTTCTTATGGAGGTGATGAACAGCTCGTTGTTAATGGTTACACCGATGCTAGTTGGAACACCGATCCAGATGATTCTAAATCACAATCTGGGTACGTATTTATTTTGAATGGTGCAGCAGTTAGCTGGAGGAGTGCAAAGCAAAGCGTTGTGGCGAGATCTTCAACTGAATCGGAATACATGGCTGCTTCGGAGGCTTCACAAGAAGCGATATGGATGAAAGAGTTCATTACAGAGCTAGGTGTGGTTCCTAGTGCGCTGGACCCAATGTCTATCTACTGTGATAACATGGGCGCCATAGCCAATGCGCAAGAACCAAGGTCACACAAGAAGCTGAAGCACATCAAGCTGCGTTTTCACGCTATTCGAGAACATATCCAGGATGGGGATATAAAGATTTGCAAAGTACACACAGATCTGAATGTGGCGGATCCGTTGACTAAACCTCTCCCGAGGGCAAAACATGACCAGCACCAAACTGCCATGGGTGTTCGGTGTATTACCATGTAATCTAGATTAGATGACTCTAGTGCAAGTGGGAGACTATTGGAGATATGCCCTAGAGGCAATAATAAATATAGTTATTATTATATCTTTGTGTTTATGATAAATGTTTATATTCATGCTATAATAGTATTAACAAGGAAACATTAATACTTGTGTGAATTGTAAACTTAAATTGAAGTCCCTAGTATAGCCTCTATACTTCACTAGCTTGTTGGTTGATTAAATGATTGTGGTTTCCATATCATGAACATTGAGATGTTATCAACAACAAGATCATATCGTTAGGAGAATGATATGGTGGACATACTCCTATAGATAAGCGTAGCATAAAGATCAAGTCATTTCAAATAGTTCAATTGCTATATGCTTTCTGATACATAGTAACCTAATTCCTTCGACCATGAGATCATGCATATCACCTTTGCCGGATGGATGCTTTGATAACATCAAACACCACACCGTAACTGGGTGGCTATAAAGGTGGCATTAAGTGTTCGGAAAGTATTGGTTGAAACACATGGATCAAGAGTGGGATTTGTCCATCCACATGACGGATAGATATACTCTGGGCCCTCTCGGTGGAATGTCATCCAATTAGCTTGCAAGCATGTGACATGGTCACAAGGGATCACATATCACGGGAACGAGAAAAGAGTACTTATCGGTAACGAGGTTGAACTAGGTATGCAGAGATACCGACGATCATAACCTCGGATAAGTAACATATCGTGAGACAAAGGGAAATTGGTATCGTATGTAAGTGGTTCATTCGATCGCAAAGTAATCGTAGAAATATGTGGGAGCCATATGAATTTCCAGATTCCTCTATTGGTTATTGTTCGAAGAAGTGTCTCGATCATGTCCGCATAATTCACGAACCGTAGGGAGACACACTTAAGGATTCGACGTTGTTTGAGTAGTTATGGTATTATGAGAAAGAGACCGAATGTTGTTCGGAGTCTCGGATGGGATCCGGGATATCACGAGGTGATCCGGAATGGTCCGGAGAATAAGATTCATATAAGGAAAGTCCCGTTTCGGAGTTGGGGAATGGTTCCGGTGTTTTCATCGGGAACATTCTAGAAGGTCCCAGAATGTCCGGCACTCCGGAGGGGGAAGGGTACATGAATGTGTCATTGTAAGTTGGAATGATTGCATCATGTACTAGGTGTTCTTGCTGTCCAAAATAAAGGGTTTATTTAAATCCTAAATTGAAAAGTCAAACGGCTAGTTTGAAAGTCAAACGGCAATTTTGGGAAGTGGGAAGAGAGGAGGATTGGTGGAGGCCGAATTGGAGGAGGGTTCCTCCCTTGGCCGGCGCCCCACCAAGCCGACTTGGGGAGGGACTCTCCTCCCCTTGGCCGGCCAGCCCTCCCACCTATATAAGGAGGGGCAGGGCTCCCTCCTAGCACACACAAGTTCCTATCTTCTACCTCCGGTTTAGAGCCGTTTTGGTTTAGAGCTTCTAATTGCTTTAGCCAGCGGTTTAGATCCTTCTAATTGGTTTAGAGCCCTCTAATTGGTGTGTCTAATTACTAGACCACTAATATCCTCTCTCATAAGCTCCACCATACTCGCACCGGCTTAAGGCGAAGCCCTGCGGGATTTCCCCTCTACTTCCGGTACCACGCCGTTGTGCTGCCGGAATCGCGAGGAGAGTGCTACAACCTCCGCTGCCTGCTGGAACAAGGGAGAGGAAGGTCTTCGTCGAGTACCGAACGTGTGACCGACTGCGGGAGCGCTGCTGGAACGTGGCGCCGGAAGGATCGTCTACGCGATCTTGAGATCGGAAAGAGTACGACTACATCACCCACGAGAATCTGCTCTCGTTAAACACTTTGGAATCTTCGAGGGTGAGTTATTCCATCGACTCGTTGCTACAATCTAGTAGATAGATCTTGGCTTGTTTGTTTGTATGCGATAGAAAATTTTTGTTTTCCATGCTACGAACCCCTACAATAAGATCCTATGTTGTGATGATAAGGATTAGGGGAATACTTATCCTTTCTCTTTCCTTGCTCTTCTTGTCTCATCATCTCCATCCTCTGCGGGAACATGTCATCCCAGTTTGGGAGAGGCTTGATCTCTGGGCTGGATGGCAATGATGCTTCTTTAGGTTCCACTTCTTCGATCCTCTTCAAGGTCTTCTCTTCTTTCTTCCTCCAAATCTTGTTGACATGAAAAGGTTGCATGGCTTCGCTGCACGGATATTGTTAGAAGGAGCTTGTATAGGGATGGCGATGATTTTTCGAGGATGGAGGCTATAGCTCTACGAGAACTTAATGAAAAAGGTTAGATGTAATCATCTTTAAAAGGGGAGGCCGAAAACCCTATCCGCCATCCATAACGAGCAACTATATGGGCGTGACCCGTATATGTCCCACCGTATAGTTATGAACCGACTTAGATTTTTCTTCTAAGGCGGCACCAACTATACGACCGCAACTCTATGGTTGGAAATTTTATTCCCGCCGTATAGTTGGTCGTTAAACATACTATATCCTGGAATAAAAATTCGGATATGGGTAGATAACTATAAGGCTGCAACTATACGGCCGAAAATTTTATTCCCGCCGTATAGTTGGTCATTAAACCTACTGGAGTCCAAAAATTGATCTGTCTCTCCGAAAGTTGTTTATTAATCTGAAACTTAATGAAACACCAAGTTTTGACAGAAAAATGAAAGCTTAAATTTTTTACCGACATTAACATCCGTTGGACAGGATTTTAGCATAACCAGACTTCTTCTACTTCACTAGGGCTTTAAGTGTTCCTTATTCAACACAAGCTTAACTAAAACTTAATTGAATTTTTTTAACTTAATCAAACCTTTATTTCACATGGGTTGCCTCCCATGAAGCGCTCTTTTATGGTCAATAGATTATCCATGATGTTGCTCATTTAGTCTCGATTTTATCCTTCTTGCAGTTGCCATTCCTTGTATAATTTTGCTTAATCACCTCTTCTGGGGTGACCACACGTATGGTGACTGCACTTATATCTTATTTTGCTCGATAATGCTTCAAGCGTTGTCTATTCACCACCCATGAAAGAGAGGGTGTTTTCCCAGGAGCTTCATAGCTCCCGATGGATAGGCTTCTTCAACTATATATGGGCCTTCCCACTTTGATCTGAGCTTTCCTGGAAACAACTTAAGACGAGAATTGTAGAGAAATACCATTTCTCCACTTTTAAAGACCTTATTTTCTATTTTTCTGGCATGCCATCTTTTTTCTTTTTATTTAAACAATCTAGCATTTTCATAAGCCTAACTTATAAACTCATCTAAAGCATGAATATCTAATAAATGTTTTCTCATGCTGATTTAAAATCATAGTTTAAGTTCTTAATCGCCTAAAAGGCTTTGTGTTCGAATTCTAAAGGTAAATGGAATGCCTTACCGTAAACCATCTTATATGGTGTCATACCATTGGATTCTTAAACGCGGTACGGTATGCCCAATGAGTGTCATTCAACTTGTATGACCAATCTTTTCTTGATTTGTCCACTATCTTCTCGAGTATGGTCTTTAATTCTCTATTGCAGAGTTCCACTTGACCACTTGTTTGAGGATGATATGGTGAAGCAACGGGGTGAGTTACCCCATATTTGAAAAGGATTTTCCTAAAAGTTCCTTTCATAAAATGAGAACCACCATCAGTGATTAAAAATCTAGGGACTCCAAACCTGGGAAATATGACATCCTTGATCATCTTCACTTAAGTAGCTGCATCTGCATGGCTTGTTGGAATAGCTTCAACCCATTTAGTGACATAATCGACAACAACAAGAATATGAGTGTAACCATTCGATTCTACAAAAGGTCCCATGTAATCCATTCCCCATACATCAAAGGGTTCAATTATAAGACTACGATTCATTGCCATCTCTTGTATTCTACCTATATTACCCCTTTTCTAGCAAGCATCACAATGTTCTACATACCTGTGTGCGTCCTTGAACAAGGTGGGCCAATAGAATCCGGATTGAAGTACCTTTGCTGCAGTTCCTTGCCTACATGATGTCCTCCGTACGGGCTATCATGACAAGCTTGCAAAATTGCATTCATTTCATGGTTAGGAACACACTTTTGGATCATTCCATCAGGTCCATGACGATATAAATAAGGATCATCCCAAAAGTAATATTTAAGATCATTAAAGAATTTCATTCTTTGATTTCTTTTCATACCAGGAGCTAGAAATTTTCCTGCAAGATAGTTAGCATAATATGCAAACCAAGGATCAGTGATTTCAACAGTTGCTAAATATTCTCCCGGAAATGACTCATTTATAGGTATGGGGTTAGTGATTATTCTCTCCATTCTGGAGAGATGATCTGCTATCGGATTATCCTTACCCCTCCTATATATTATTTGCAAATCATATTCTTGCAGTAATAAAACCCATCTAATCAACCTAGGCTTCGCATCCTTTTTCACAAGTAGGTGACGCAAATCTTGTTGATCTGTGTGAACTATCACCTTAGAATTAATGATGTAAGGTCTAAATTTGTCACAAGCAAAAATTATAGCCAGGAACTCTTTTTTTTGTAGTAGCATAATTTTTGTAAATCTTATTAAGAGTTCTACTAGCGTAATGAATAACATTTAAATTCTTTCTGTCTCGCTGTCCTAGTACAACTCCTAAAGCATAGTCACTAGCATCACACATGATTTCAAAAGGTTCATCCCATTTTGTAGATTGCATGATAGGTGCTAAAACTAATTTGTTTTTGAGGTTTTCAAAAGCTGCAATGCAATCATGATCTAAATAGAACGGAGTGTCTTTCTCAAGAAAGTTTGTGAGAGGCATAGCTATTTTAGCAACATCTTTTGTAAAACTCTTTTAAAAACCCGCATGACCCAGAAACATTTTTAAATTTTTTATGTCCTGAGGTACTGGAAGATTTTCTATAGCATTTATATTAGACTTATCTATTTCTATACCCTTCTCTGAAACCTTATGTCCAAAAACTTTGCCTTCTCTTACCATGAAAAGACATAGCTCCCAATTCAAAACCAAATTTGATTGCCTGCATCTCTGCAAAACTTTGGTTAAATTGTACAAACAATTATCAAACGTTGTTCCACAAACAACGAAATAATTTGTTAGAACTTCCATTGTCTTCTCAACAAGATCATCAAAGATTTTTTAAACACATTCTTGAAAAGTTGCAGTTGTATTACATAAGCCAAATGGAATTAATCTATAGGCTTATGTGCCATAAGGAAAAGTGAAAGTTGTTTTCTCTTGATCTTCTGGTTATATAGCAATTTGAGAATAACCGGAATAACCATCGAGAAAACAAAAATAAGAATTACTACTAAATCTTTCTAAAATTTTATCCATAAATGATATAGGTTTATGATTTTTCTGTGTCTCACGGTTTAGTTTCCTAAAATCAATGCACATACGATACCCAACAATAGGTCTTATAGGAACTAGCTCACCATCCTCATTCATAGAAGCATCAAGACCACCTTCTCTTGGTATGCAATGAGCTGGGCTAACCCATTTAATGTCAGAAATAGGATATATTATGCCGATATCTAATAAGCGTATAACTTATTTTCTTAATACTTCATTCATTTTTGGATTAAGCCTTCTTTGTGTGTCAACTACTGGTACAACATCATCAAGTATGGTAATCTTATGTGTTACTATAGAGGGATCTATTCCTTTAATATCACTTAGAGTATATCCAAAAGCTTCACGATGCTTGATCATGACTGAAATAAGTTTATTTGGTTCATTTTCTAATAATTTTTTACTAATAATAACAAGACATTTATTTTCATTATCTAAGAACTCATACCTCATATCGTTTGGAAGTCATTTCAATTCAATTGGCGGAGGTTCTTTGTCTCCTTTTCTTACCAATTCTTCATAGTCATGTGGATTATGCGCTTCCAGAACGGAATCAAGGTAATCATCCATGTCTTATATTTCCTCATCATCTGGTACCTCGTCCCAATTAATTAGGATCCTCTCTAATTCATCTTGTAGAGTGCTGAAATGAATTGCGGCTAGCCTGGCAATTGTTTTCTCTTCCTTGATATATTCCTCTCCATATGGCCTCTTCTTTTGTTTGGCGAAGTGGAATGTCATTTCCTCTTCCCCAAACATCATTGAAATAGTCTCCTTATTATCAATTCGAGCTTTGGTTAGGAGACAAAAGGTCTGCCTAAAACGATAGGACAAAAAGAATCTCGAGGCATATCAACAATATGAAAATCAAGGGGGTACATAAGTGCTCCAATAAAGACATAGATATTTCTAATAACACCTTCCTGTTTTATACTTGTTATATTTCACAATTTAATAGTAGTGTCTACCAGTTTCACATCTGGATTATTTAAATTGTAGTGAAGTTCCTCATAAAGTGTCGTGGTGGTGGCACGACACATGCCATGGGTAGGCTTAAGTTGGGGGGCGAATGGGTGCTTGTGGTCACCGGGGAGGGAGTGCACGGTCGAGCCATGCACGAAGAACAAGAAGAACTGTCCACACTTGACAATTTGATTGATACCCCCAAGAATACAAGTGCTCCTTGAGATGTATTGGCTAGCGTACGCAGCACCTGTTCTCTACTTGGTCCAACCCCCTTCTACTGCCGCTGTGCCCTCCCTTATATAGGCAGCGCTAGCTAGCTAATACCGCTTTGGGTTCTAGGGTTTACTGTTTGGGTCTTGGTCCCTACCATATGGGCCTGGTTATGGGCTTACCCTAAGCCCATAGGCCCGGTCCATAAAGCTTGACAGCTAACGGTCTTCTGGTACGCTGCTTCTTATTCTTTTTGGCATCACACAGTTACTTTGTACGTCAGCGCTTGCTTTGGGCGTCACCCGGCTCCTTTTGTGTCACCCGGCGTCGCCCTTCTCTTTTGACCATGCTTTACCATGGTCCTTCCCGAACCTTACTCGGAAAGGTGCCACGCGTCCTTCCTGACTCGGCCCTTCCTCGGTTGACTTGGCTCATTGGTACCTGCAGGGGTTGCAACTTTGTCCTATACGGGCCGAGATAGTTTATATCTCGGCTTTCTTGATTATCTTACCCGGCCGTTCTTACCCGGCCTGGTTTGTTTTTCACTCGGAGCCAACCCAGCTGCGCTATGTTTCCCCTCTCATGACCCTACCGGGGGTTATCCCCCCGACATTAGTCCCCGAAGCTGGTGAGGTCTAGCAGTTCTAGCTGTTAGGCGTCTCCAGGTTCCTTTTGTGTGAATGGAACTTCAGTTTTTATCTTTTATCTACCTCAGTTTTGCATCTTGCCGGGTTAGTCTGACAATTTCGGGTCAATTCTATGACCTCTTGGCTCATTCTTGCCTCGAGCCGAGTTATTTTGGCCAATTCCGGGTCATTTTCGGCAGGCTTCAGTCACTGACAACCAGTAATCATGATTACTTGCCTCAATTTTTGTTCCAAGTTCTGGCGGCACAGTGACGGCTACGCAGTTATTCCCCGTCACTGTGGCAGTCCCATCGGTCTGCGCCTCTTGTTCTTCCAGCCGTGACGTGGCATTGGGTTTTTTCGTGTATCTCTGGCTACGTGGTGCTCGCTGATTGGCTCACCCGGCGTGGTAGACGGCAACACGCTGGCCGCACGGCACAGTTAGATCCTACTAGAGGGGTTTTCACCGCCCTTAAGTAGGGGTTGGGGGTTTTCACTTCCCCCACGCCCGTTCAGTTTCCTTAGCTCTTCTTCCTCCTCGCGCCTGCAAGATTGAACCGCCTCCTTTGTGGTTCCTTCTTTTTCTTGCCCTAGCGATGCGATTTCTCCTGCCCTCTTTCGATTTCAGCACGGGTCCTCGTTGTTCCAAGCCTTTCCTTTCCGTGGAGGAGATAAACTCCGACGATCCCATGGATGCTCGTGACGGCGCTGAGGAGCAGGAGGCTCCCTCCGGCGAGCGCGACGGTTGGGAAGGCTCTGAGGTTTCCACCGAAGAGGTGGAGTGGCTCCGCTCCACCAAACACATTCCACTGCAAGTGGATTGCCGTCTCCCCGCCGGTGAGATTTCCCCCACCCCTCAAGCTGGCGAGCGGGTGGTTTTTCTTTCACACTTTGAACGTGGTTTTGCTCTTCCTGTGAGCACTTTCTTTTCCTTGTTTCTTTCTACCTTTCATCTTCAGACCCACCATCTTCCTGCCAACGCAATTGGCTCTCTCTCTCTTGTTTCATCTTTGCCTGTGAGGCCAATCTTGGAATTTGGCCTACAGTTCTTCTGTGGGCCAAGTATTTTCGCTTCAAAGTCCAGGTTGTCCCCCAGCCTGGTGCTCCTCGATCCGAGAAAAGGCCGACCCGGTGTGGTGCTGCTAGCATCACCCCCAAGAGAGATTCTATCTTTCCTCGGGTTACCGGCATTGACTCTTGCAAGAAGTGGCATAGAAACTTTTTCTATGTCAAGAACAGCGGGTCCACCGATAACATCCGGCTTCCCTCTTTCTCGGACAAGGTCCCCGACAAGAAACACTGGCAACTTGACCCGCGCGACCAAGACGCTGCGGTTAACGAGGCAAACGCTATCCTGGAAAGGTTGCTGTCGCCGGATGAGAACTTTCGTCTCGCCGACTATGACCTCATGTGCACCTTCATCTTACGCCGGGTAAGCCCCATCCAAGCCAGGAGCCACAAGATGTGCTTCATGAGCGGGTCACATGATCCCACTTGGCATTCCACCAAGGAGCTCACCCATGACTCCATAGCCCGCCGGGTAAGCTCAATCTTCAAATTGAACTTGGCGGATGATTGGGCTTGGAGCTGCCCACCGTTTAGCCGGGTCAGGCCTGGCCCCTGGGTAAGTTTCCGGATTGCTTTCTCGCCGAGTAGGCTTTAGCTTTTTTGCCACTCTTACCTTAGTTTTTAGTCTCTTATTCTGTTTGTCTTTTGCAGAATCTCCTTCACCAGGTTGATGACAGTACTGTCCCTACTGCTGATTATCATGGGGACCGTTCTGACTCGGATGAGGCCGAGTGCGACCTGGAGTGCTTCATGCCGATTCCACACACTGCGGCTGCTTCAGCTTCGGGTAAGAGTCGATCTCGCAACCACTTACAAGATTGGTCTGACGATGATGAGGATGATGATTGTACGCTTTTGGAGGTATATGCCTTGTAACCTTAGCCTCTTTGCTTATCCAAGTATGCTTGTTATTTACTTATGCAGCTGGTCAAGTACATGACACTCCTCCTCTCGCCGTGGGTGGAGTCGGCAAGATTCCTGTTGCTAAGCCGAAGCGACGCGGAACCTCCTCCAGCACCCAGCCGGCTAAGAAGAACAAGCCCACTCCGGCTGCTCCTGCTGCCTTTGCTGCTGCCAGCCTGAGTGATACTCGCCAAGTTGCTAGGCGTCGAGTCTCGCGCCGAGTCATCCATGACCCGGTTGTCACCGGGTAAGTTTTTTCACTTTGCTTTCTTTGCTCTTTTCTTTCTCATCACTGATGTTCTCTCATATATATCTTGTTATTTTCAGTGTTGCACCTTTGACGGCGAGTCAGGCTGCTTCTATCATTGCCTCACCACTTAGGCCTACACCTCCTCCAGCTGACTCAGAGGCACCAAGTCCCGTCCGGGTTGAGGCTCGCACTGCTGAAGCTCACGCTTCTCAGTGTCAGTCAGACCCGGTGGATCACTCGGCTAGCGCCCCTGTCGGTGGTCAGGAGAAACTTCCTGATCTTGGTGCCCACAAGTCTAGCACCGAGAAACCCTCTGCCACCAGTTACTCTGGCATCAGCCCTCAGGCTGATGTGAATGAACAGCTTCCTGATCTTGGAACCATCAAGACTGCTGAGCCCAGTCAGGAGGCTCCTTGATCTTCTACAAATCCTCCTGCTCGCTCTCAAACCCTGTCAAAGGGCCAGACCCAGCCCAAGGCTTCTGGTTCTTCCCGCCCCTCTTCTGGCAAATCCGCCTCTTCCAAGCAAGCAACAATAGTTTGCGCTCCGGGTTCTGCTCCTCAGATCCAGCCTCCGACATCGGCGACAATACTCGCTTCAGCGGGTAAGGGGGACGGATCTGCTGCTGCCGAGTCAGGTGACGACTTGTAGCATCCCAGTTGTCTAACACCTGTAATGCTACTTGTTCTAGTAATAAAAGAGCCACTTCCTACAAATAATTGTTGCATCATCATCATGTCATGTTCATGTCATCATGCCACCTTGCATTTGAGCATCATACAAAAACCCTTTTGTTTTGGTTCTTATCTCATATGCATTAATATTTGTATTCACCTCTTGATATTGTATTTGGTTCTTGATATATTGTTAAATGCCCAAGTTGATTTGGGGGCATATCTCTTATTGACTCCACCACCTTTTCTTCACCACCTTATAATTCCACCATCCAACTAATATGAGCTTGGCATTTTAATTGAGTTTACCTCTAGCTCATGTGGGTTGGGTGGATTCCACTCTTAATCTTATGCTTGGCCTTTTCCACCTTTTGGAATGCATGGAATAATGCCACATGATTTTATGTTGTTGTCACAATATGAATACATGGCATTTATTGTTTGCATGGCCCATGCAAGTACCATCTTGTGCTTGTCATTGGATTTTTATTTGGTTTTTGAGTTGATCATCTCCATCTCTTTTTCCCTCTTTTGGCTTGATATATGTTGGTCTTGCTAAAACCCTACCACCACATCCCTCTCTTTTTCTTGTCTTGTTCTTGTTGAGCTTGTGTGGATCATACTTGATCAACTCAAGACAATAAACCCCTCATCTCTCTACCTCTAAAACATACCCCTAATTACCATACCTTTCCCATCTAACCCTACACCCTACCTCTCCTTTTAGTCCATCCCCATCCATGCGTGCTTCAAAAATCCCTAGCTCTCACCCTTCTCTCTCTTATCCTCTATCTAGTTTCCTCTATCACCATACCCTTCCCCATACCCCATCTTGGCTAAATCCTAAGCTACACCTAATCTAACCAAACCCTAAGTATCCCCTCTCTCTCGGCCCTCCTCTCTCTCTAGCGTGCAGGCCCCTCCCTAGCTACCAACCACCCCAGACCGAACCCATACCCCTCTCCCATCCAAACCTAGCTACCACCCTGCCCTAACCCTAGACCGAACCCATGCCCCCTCCCTCTCTCTTCTCCCTCTGCCCCAGCTGCCCCACACCGAGCCACTCTCCCAGGCCTCGCCGTCCCCACCTGGCAGCCTCACCTTCCCCAGCACCTCCCTCCCCATGTGCCTGCCCTGCTCGTCACGTGAGAGAGGGTGAAAAAGGTGGCCGAGCCAACCTTCCCCTCCCCCACGCAAGCCCCACCTGCCCCCGTCCTTATCTACCTTCCTCGCCCCTCTAGCCTCTCCCAGATCCCATCCCAGAGGCCCTGCCTCGTTCCCCTCTGCCCCTCTCTTCATCACCACCATCGCCGACCTCCACCGTCGGTCTCCACCGTTCCCCGGAGTTCCAGGAGGCGCAGGCGGGAGAGGTCGTGTCGGCAAGGTCGCGGAGGACCTCTGCGTCGCCCCCATACCCAGCAGCGAGGAGGAGGAGCCCCCAAAACCCTGCACGTCGACGACGCCGCGAAACCCTAGCACCGCCGTCCGCGAGCCGCGCCGGCGATCGTCTGCGCCCCTGCCCGTACAGACCGCCCCGACGAACCCGCGGTGAGCCACACTACCTCCCAGACATCCTCCCCTACCTGTTCGTTTCCTGGATGAGCGGGTCACGGCGACGAGCGCCCTCGGTGCACGGCGTGAACGTCGTCGTCGCCTCGCTCCCGTGCGCGCCAAACCCTAGCTAGCCGCCTACCCTCCCTCCTAGCAACTACCCAACCCCACCGTAGCGGTCGCCGCTGCCGAGCGCCCCCTCGCGGTCGCGAGTTCGATCCCCACCCTCGCCACTCTGCCGCGCGGGGAAGAGAGGAAGATCAACAGTGGGCCGTGGCCACTTTGCGCTGAACCCCCTTTTTTGTTTCCTCGTCTCAAACCGCGGTACGTGAGGTCCCACCAGTCAGCCCCCTGTCCTTTTTCCGGAGAGCCCCCTGTAGTATTCTAGCCCTAACCCGCAGTCCCCCCCCCCCCCCCGCTGTGCCGCGTGGCAGCCTCGCGCCCAACCACTGGCCTGTGGGACCGCAGGGCTTCTGGGCCCGCATGTCATCCGCTTAGGCTAGAGTAGGCCACGGTGTAAAAGGCTTTCTGTGCGCCTGTGTTACCCAGTCATCCTGGCCCCACCTGTAAGCGTCTGTGGCTAGATTAGACTGAGTATAAAAAGTTTTTCCTGAATCTGTTTAAATTCAAATCTTTTCCTAATTATTTCAAATTCAAATATAATTCTGTTTTTAAATAACTTTTCAAATATTGATCCAAATAATACAAATAATATATGTTTTTGAATCAGAAAAATGTGAGGATTTCAAATATGCCATTCAAAATATTATTTGGACACTTTAAAATTCCAAGTTGAGTAAATTACAACAAATGCCACTAGAACTTAATAAATTAATAACTTCTGATTTATAACTCCGAATTTAACAAATGATATGTCTAAAATGATCATCTCGACGAGACCTTTCTGTTTATGCTATCCATGACTTCAATTGCAGCATGCATCATATAAATATAAAGTATACAGCAACTATTATGACAATAAAATGTGGCCAAACCTTAATAAAATGACTTATTCTTGTATACCACACCTCACCCATGCCATGCTACTTTATTGCCATGCAAATTGTGCATCATTCATCATGGCATGATGGTTTGCTTGTCACATTTATTCCTATGCTTGCGCTCTTTATTTATGTTGGCCCTTGTTTGTTTGGTTCTTCTTCGAATAGACTCTGAGCAGGGGATATATCAAGAGAACCAGGAGCACTACCCAGATCCGTATCTCGCTTCAACTGAGTTGACAGGCAAGCACTACCTCATGCTTGCATACATACAGTACCTATTGCCTCTATCTTATTCTTGCATCATTGAGTCGCGATTGCATTAAACTGAATCCCAAGTATTGCATAGCCTTTACTTTTAAACCCCACCAAGCTTGTACCTCCATCCCATGAGCCATTACTACAGGAGTTGTTTGAGCCATGCGAGTCGTAGAACAGCATGTGTAGGGTATGTGAGAGTCTGATGGATAACGAGGTACCTAAACAACTTAACCTGAGTAGTAATGGGATAACTAATGAAAGTGGCACCGGTGGGCAATATCTGCTATTTGGTTTTTCCTGCTCACTTGTGTCCCGTAGGACCCCGAGTACTTGAAACCTGTTCCTTGAATATTCGCGCTATCCACATCCGGGAGGCTTATGGGACCCCCCTGAGCCAGAGCTTGATTCATTCTTATTTCTTGGGGCCACAAACTAGTTTGAGGTTTTATTTATGATCCTGTACTTATGCCATGCTTTACTGCTTTATTTATGATTGTGCGAGGAGCACACTGTACTGTTTAGGTAAGCGGAGTGTTTTCGCGGTATCGACAATCCCAGTTTTGGGTTCCTAGTCGTTTACAGCCATTGACGCAAACCTTGAGTCCGTCTCGGAGTCAGCTAGCTTCGTTGCGGGTGTACTCAATGGGGTGGCCCCCTGAAATATTTCTGAATCTTGTGATTGCTTTGTCGTGAAGGCCTCGTTGGGTTTTGATTTGGTTTTTCCGAGGTTGATCGAGTGTGTGTTGCTATTTGTGCACCCCTGCAGGGTAAAACTTTCTGAAAGCCGTGTCCGCGGTTATGGACGACTTGGAGCACAGTTTCTCGATCATAGACAAGCATAACTAAAGAACCGCTTTAACCTGACTAAGTAATTGACTAGTAAATAGTGCAACACTCATGGAATGGTTAATAAAATTGCCAACGGATGGGGGGTTGTTCGTCCGCTTCCTCGTTGGTAAGCGAGGAGGAGGATGGATCTGATGAAATTACTGTTATAACTGCTGTCATTAAATCACGGACATCCGTCTATCTTTGGTTAGGCGGATGGTTAGCGAGTATCTATAGAACTGTTAGGGTTTATCTTTTGCTGCAATTGCGTCACCCTAGGTTGTGTCCCCTTTAGAGGCATAAAGACTTGCTGAGTACCCTTAGGGTCTCACACGATAAATTATTGGTTCAGATGAACAGGTACACTCGCAGGACGGATACTGGGTGGAAGAGGCTGATGATGTGGGGAACGATCGTTCGGTGTAGAGATTCCGGGAACGGGGATCCGTGAGATCTGTGGGCGGGATGTGCTTATTTCTATGGCATCTTATGCCGATTTGCTTCTTATCCGTACTCGGACTTTGTTTTGCCGCTTCCGCTTGATACTCTGATGTGTGATGTATGAGGAATTATCCTAAAATAATATATCTATCTAGGTCATTTGAATCTTGCCGTATGGCGTTGCTATATTTCCTTTCTTTCTAGATGGAATGGCTCTGATGTACTTTTGTATGGTGGCTTGCATACATACTCATTTGTGTATGTAGTTGATCCCTTCGCCTGCCGATTACGCCGCCCGTACAGGTCCCGATGAATTGGAAGTGGTTGGGACGGCCGAAAGGTCTACCCGTGAGTGGCTTTTGGGGCCCCACCGTACTATTTCAACCACTACCGTTCATCCAGGCTTGTATCTAGGAGCGTAATTCACCGAGGTAGTTACACGACTCCAGGGCTGTTACCCTCCACACTTCTGCCGCTGCAACCCGTGCCACTGTGGGAACCACCCTGAAAACGGGTCGAGTTCTTACTCGGACTCTCAAGAAAGAGCCTTGGTTCGGCTGAACCTTACGCTATGGCATGGAATGCAACAGGCAAGCAGGAGTTCAGCACTCGTGCCAGGAATAAGCTGAAGCTGGGCCCCAAGGCTGTTTCTGACATGACCCAGCAGGCCATTTCTATGATGGCCCGTGTCGACGAATTGAATGAGGTAAATTAGCTTCTTACTCTTTTTTATCATTGAGTATTTCCTTTATACATATCACCTAGTCCCCGAGGTTACAGTCGAGTCAGAAACTTACTCGGCTGTAAGCTCCTCAATAGTCACTCAGCCTTCAAATCCTTTACTCCAAGCTTGTATGTTAGGACTTCGATCCCTAGCCCTCGAGGTTACTGCTGAGTAAGGAACTTACTCGGCTGTAAGCTCTTAAGCTCTTTTTATTCGACAGGTCGCGTGACTCGGTTCTTTCTTTGTTATCTGTCTTCTTTGATTAGCTTATGCATAACGAGCGCACCAAGGTGCACCAAGCACTTGTCCTAGCGCATCGCAATCTTGAACTTGCGTATGAGAAGCTACAGACTAACACCTTCGGCCAAGGTAATATCTTTGCTTTTCCCTTTTCTATTTTTTGGTGCAATTCTCCTTGGTTCATCTTTTCATTTTTCCTCTCACTCTTTTCTCACAGCCACTGCTCAGTCCACCATCAACGAACTTCACTCGCAAATCAGCGAGGCCGAGAGTAACTTTCTTACCTCCGTAAGCCAATTGCTGAAATTTATCTGTTGGTACCCTCAAATTTTGTTCTCAATAAGCAGAGAAGCACCAAGCCGAACTCCAGAACGAGCGCGATGAAGTGACTCGGCTGAAGAAATTGATGGCCGAGATGGAAGAGAAACACTTGGCCGAGGTGAAAGGATTGAAGGAGGAGCTTGCCGAGAAGAGCGAGCAGCAGGCTGCTAGCGCCGATAAGACTAAGAAGTTTCTCGACGAGGCCGAGTCATTGGTCTAGTCGACCAATATGAACCTCGACGCCCTTCAAGCCAAGACCAAGACTTGGCATAGCAAGCTCGCTGCCATCAACTTCTTTCTCGGTAGTGAGTTCTTACTCTTTACGCATTGTCCAAGTCCTGTTGGATTTCTTCCATATTCCTTTGCTATTTGCTAACTTTCTCTTTTTGCTTGCAGAGAACTTTCCTGAGGCCAACATGTTTTCCATCCGAGCCATGAAGAAGGTGAGAGTTGAGGCTGGTGCTCCTGCTAACGGCGATGTGTCCATGGAGGAGCTCCTTGCAGCGGTGTCTAAACGGGTCAGTACCCTCAGATCTTGCGGTGTGGACTTGCTCAAAGCGGCTATCCATGCGTTTCGCATGCTCTGGCTGGATGAAGACCCACCCGAACTCATCGAGCCACTCGCCGACAAACTGCTCCTCACTGAAGACCGGCTGGATCAATGGCGTGAGTCGGTCGGCCGGGCTGCAGCAGACAAGGCTCTCTCCTTCGTGCTTTCATGGTACAAGGACATCAACCTTGACGTTCTTGCTCGCATAAGGGGAGATGGCAAATGGTTGAATGACCCGGTGATCAAGAATCGCCAGGAGCGAGCTTATGCTATGATAGAGTACACCATGGTGCACGCTTGGTGTGAAGGGCCCAGCTTCCTCAACCTTGGCGATCCGCTCGTCGAAGTTCCTGCTGAAGATGGTGGCGATAGCGAGGCGACCGAGTCAGATGATCCAGACGACCCGGCCGCAGATGCCCCTCACCCGGCCGATGCTCCAAGCACTCCTGCTTCCGAGAATGCTCCTCCGAGTTCTCCTGCTCCTTAGGCCAACAAATACTTGAACTTTTATTAGATCCCCGGTATGCCCGGTACAGATGTAACGTACATTGCACTCAAAGTTTGATTATGTGCCTTTTGATTGGCTTTATATGTTTGTGTTATGCTCTTAGTGTGAATCATTCAAGGGCAAGTCCCCGAATTTCATTCTGCCGTGTCACCTTTCCTTGCCGTTGGCCCTTGTCTACCATTTTTCGGTGTTCGACATTAGGATCTCAAAGGACGAAGGATTTAGTTAGCGGATATGAAACTTGGGTAACTTGGCCGAGATTACTCGACACATAGTATAACACAACCTGCAAAGAGTTAGGCACAAACTAGAGCCGACTCGCGTTTCTCCCTTGTACTTATCCGGCGTTCGTGTTTACCCGTCTTAGATCTTTTTCTCTTGCTTGCCATGAAGCCGTGTTTTCGGACAACAACATAGTCGAAGAGCTGATTTTTTCCGAGTAAACACTACTTGTTCCGAAATAAATTCCGGGTATCACGCTAGCCGACGTAAAATAATTGAAATGGAAAGCCTAAGGGATAGTCCCCGAGTCAGTTTTCCGAATCATACCACTTTATTATTAGCACATAGCCGGCAAACACATCCGGCATACGAGAGTTCAAGTGATACATGCATTGCTTCTCCTAAGTGTAGAAGGGACAAAGAAGTGCCACATTCCATGGCCTTTTGGTTTCATCTCCTAACCTATCCGCCTTGTTCTTTTGTGCTTCACGAGCGTCTATGAGATAATAGGAATCATTCTGCAATGCTTTGCTTAAAATGAATGGACCTTCCCAAGGAGGCGATAATTTATGCATTCCGGCTGTGCGCTGCACCAGCCTTAGCACCATATCTCGTTCTCGGAAAACACGAGGTTGCACTTTCCGGCTGTGGTAGCGTTGGAGGTTTTGTTGATATATAGCAGATCTGGAAAATGCCAGTCCCTTGCTTATTCGAGTAAATCTACTCCATCTTCTCGGGCCTCTTTCACCTCGGCTTCCGAGTATTTCCTTATCCTTGGCGAGTCATATTCTATGTCGGCCGGCAAGACTGCTTCAGCCCCATATACAAGGAAAAATTGCGTATAACCAGTTGATCGATTCGGAGTCGTTCTTAAGCTGCACAGTACTGAGGGTAGTTCCTCTATCCAACAACCAGGTGATCTCTGGAGTGGTTCTATTAAGCGGGGTTTTATCCCGGACAGAACTAAGGCATTAGCCCGTTCGACTTGTCCATTTGATTCTGGATGGGCGACTGACGCTATGTCAAGTAGTATTTGGTGTTTCCCACAGAAGCGAGCAAAAGCCCCTTCGGCAAAGTTTGTGCCATTGTTAGTGATCACACTGTGCGGGTAGCCATATCTGAGGATTATATCCCTTAGGAATGTGACGGCTGCCTTACCGTCCAATTTCTTGATTGGCTTCACTTCTATCCACTTGGTGAACTTATCGATCATGACCAAGATATGAGTCATGCCTCCCCTTGTTGGTTTGAATGGTCCTACCATATCCAGGCACCACACTGCAAAAAGCCACGTGATTGGTATAGTCTTCAATTCTGACGTTGGAAAATGTGACTTGGACGCATAGTGTTAACAACCACTGCATTTCCCGACTAACTCTTGTGCTTGTGCCAATGCGCTTGGCCAGTAGAGTCCATGTCGGAATGCCTTGGCTACCAATGCTCTTGGTGATGCATGGTTCCCGCACTCTCCTTGATGGATATCCAATAAAATCTCCTAGCCTTTCTCTGAACTACAATGCTGTAGTACACTTGTCACGCTTCATTTGTATAGTTCCTTGTTGATTATGGTGTATGCTTTTTCCCTTCGTGCTTTTTGCCTTGCCAACATTTCGTCACTTGGCAAGGTTCCATCCTTCAAATAACGGAATATTGGTCGTGCCCACGTTGGTATTAGTGGTTCTGGGTCTACTTCAATATCAATATCCATTGGTTCCACCGAGATATGCTCTGCCGACATAACCTGAGGAGTCCCCGAGTGTGATTCGGCTACCTCTGAGGTGAACGGATCAGTCCCCGAGTGACTCGAACCTACCCCTGAGTCAATATCCATTGGCACTGCCTCTGATTCCTGACTCGCCGGGATGACCCTGATTGATTCGGACTCTGGTGAGGGTGTGATCGATGGCTTCCTGAGATGCTCCAATGCTACCCCTGGTGGTATTGCTTGTCTAGATGACCCTAGCTTGGATAACACATCTGCTGCCTCATTTTCTGCTCTAGGAAGGTGATGAAATTCATAACCATCAAAATATCCCAAAATTTGCTGCACGTGGAAGCGATATAATGCCATGTTTGCATCCAGTGCGTCCCAATGTCCAGACACTTGCTGAATCACCAAATCCGAATCACCAAAACACATGATCCTTTTGATACCAATTTTCTTGGCTACTTTAATGCCATGGACGAGTGCTTCATACTCGGCAACGTTGTTAGAAGCAGCAAAATGAATCTGCAAGACATACCTCAGTTGATCCCTCTTTGAAGATGTGAGCACTATCCCGGCGCCCACACCCATTCTCGTCTTGGACCCGTCAAAATGCATTTTCCAGTAATTTGGATCTGGCAGCGGTGGCTCGTACTGTATCCCCATCCATTCTACAAAGAAATCTGCAACGGCTTGAGATTTTATTGCATCCCGCCTATCAAATTGCAGAGTGTATGGTGCTAGTTCAATGGCCCATTTGGCTACTCGGCCGCTGGTATCTTTTCTTCCCAATATATCCGAGATAGGTGCCTCGCATATTACCCGGATCGGGTGTTCCTGAAAATAATGTTTCAGCTTCTTTTCTGCCATATATACCCCATATGTCATCTTCTGATAATGCGGGTAGTTTTGTTTCGAGACAGAGAGCACTTCGCTCAAGTAATATACTGGTCTTTGGACTGATTTGCCCCCTTCTTCACGTTCAACCACTATTACTGCACTTACAACTCTGTTGGTTGCGGCAACATAGAGCATCATTGGCTCCTTTGATAGTGGTGACGCTAATATTGGTGTTGTCGCCAACATTTTCTTTAATTCATGGAAAGCGCTATCAGCTTGCTATGTCCATGTGAATTTGTCCGATTTCTTCATCAGCTGATATAGTGGTAAGGCTTTTTCGCCTAGCCGACTAACAAACCTGCACAATGAAGCCGGGCATCCAGTAAACTTTTGGACGTCATTGAGGGTTTTTGGCCATTCCATTCTTTCGATGGCCCTGATCTTTGTCGGGTTAGCTTCAATTCCTCGGCTAGATACAAGGAATCCGAGTAACTTGCCAGCCGGGACATCAAATGTACATTTTTCTGGGTTAAGTTTCATCCGGAATCTTCTCAAGTTTGCGAATGTTTGACACAAGTCCTCGATTAGAGTATGACTTTGTTTGGTTTTTATTACCACATCATCGACATATACTTGAACATTTTTGTCCAATTGATCTTGCAAGCATTTTTGCATGCATCTTTGATATGTTGCGCCTGCATTTCTTAATCTGAATGGCATGGTGCGATAGCAATAAGCCCCGTACGGGGTGATAAAAGCTGTCTTTATTTGATCATTTGGATTCAGTGGAATTTGATGGAATCCTGAATATGCATCCACAAATGACAACAACTCACACCCAGCAGTAGAATCTATGACTTGATCGATCCGAGGCAGAGGAAATGGATCTTTTGGACACTCCTTGTTGAAGTTCGTGTAATCAATACACATGCGCCATACCACTGCCACGTTCGGGTCATCTTTCTTCTTCTCGACCAGGACTGGATTTGAAAACCAGTCCGGGTGGAGCACTTCCATGATGAATCCAGCAGCTAAAAGTCTTGCAATCTCGGACGCTATTACTTTCCTCCTATCTTCGGCGAAGCGGCGGAGGGGTTGCTTCACCGGCCTTGCATCTGGTCTTACATGAAGAGAGTGCTCAGCCAGCTCCCTCGGAACTCCTTGCAGATCTTGAGTGGACCATGCAAAGATGTCCCGATTCTCACGGAGGAAGCTGGTGAGCTCGCTTTCCTATTTATCTGTAAGTCCAGCCCCAATGGTTACGGTGCGCTCTGGGAAAGTTTCATCCACCCGCACCTTCTTGGTTTCTTTGGTAGCTTGAAATGACACATTGCCATGCGGGTTGGTGAGTGCCGGCATGGACATTTGTGCTGCTTTTGCCAATGCTGCCACCTCCAACATCTGACTTTTCTCTTGAGCTATGACGAGTGACTCGGCCAGTGAAGATCCGGCTGAGGCACAAGCAATAGATCTTTTGTAATCTCCTTCCACTGTGATCACCCCACATGGTCTTGGAAGCTTCATCTTCAAGTAAGCGATGTGAGTAGTAGCCATGAACTTTGCCATAGCCGGTCTGCCGAGTAAGGCATGATATGGGCTGACCAAATCTACTACCTCGAACTCTATGGCTTCAGTGCGACAATTTTCTCTGTTGCCGAATAAGACATCGACCCAGATCTTGCCAATTGGCTCACAGGACAATCTCGGCACAATCCCGTGGAAAGTGGTCTTAGTCGGCTCCAGCATGTTCATGGTAATTCCTAACTTGAGCATAGTATCCTTGTACAAGATATTGATGCTACTGCCATCGTCGATTAACACCTTTGAAAATTTCACGTTGATATCTGGGCCCATGAACGTTGGATCCAGAACCAGAGCGTATCCTCCTGGGGTTGGCATGATTCTGGGGTGATCCTTTATACTCCAAGTTATCTCTTGCTCAGACCAACGCATGTACTTGGGAATTGTCAGCATCGTGGCATTCACTTCCATCATTCGTTGCTACTGGCTCTTCTTGTCATTTGGATCTGTGACAAAGATAACATATCTCTGGTGATGTTCTCTGTACTCATTTCTGGTTCCATGGCCTATATGAGCATCGTCACCTCTTGGATTGTGCACCTGATGCACAGCTTCTCTTCTTTCCTGATTCTGATATCTCGGGTGCCGGTTTTCATATCTGTTATCTGCTCCTACTTCTTGAGCATTTCCTCCTGTAAGTGGTGGAGGGGGAGGTGGTGGAAGTTGCTTATTCGGCGAGTCCACTCTATCTCCTTTCTGAAACCAAGTGCATTGCCTCATTGAGTGATTTGCCGGCTTACTCGGACTAGGCATGTGAAACTTACACGGCTGATCCAGCATCATCTCATAGGTGTATTTTTGTCAGTCTTGGTACTGTTTCCTATGATCGTATGCCTTTTGCCGTCATTCTTTGGCATCCATTGTTGTTGACCATTTGTCCTTTGACGCTGACTGCTTCCAGCATCTGGATGATCCTGATTCACTACAGCAACCTGAGCCAAACCATACTTGTAATCCGGCCTCTCGTCCCTTCTCTTGCTTCTGTATTCGGATCTCTCCAGGCGCCTTTGCGACCCGACAATGTCATAGATCTGAGTCTCAGTCATCCCGTCTGCCGACATGAGCAGCGGCTGAGTCGGATCTACTAACGCGTACGAGTCTGCGATTCTTATCATCTCTGCTAGGCTTGCTGGCATATCTCTTTGTAACCTTTTCCACAGCACACTCCCATGTCTGCATCCTTGTGCAAACCATGCGATTGCTTGTGACTCGATTACCCCTTCACAAGAGTTACGCATCGTACACCACCTTGTGAGGAACTCCCTGTCTGTCTCATTCGGTCTTTACTTGCACATTGCTAGTTGCTGTGGGCGATTCGGCCTCTTGTAAGTGCTCGTGAAATTGCTCACGAAGGCGTCGTGAAAATCAATCCAACGGTTGATGCTTCCGGGTGGCAAATTGTTCAACCATACCCGAGCTGGTCCTTCTAGCATTTGCGATACATAACGTACTGCCCATCTCAAGTTTCTCTGCGATATCTTTACAGCGGTTCCATAATCTATGAGCCAATCCTCCGACTTTTTGCTTCCATCATATGTTTTCGTTCCTCTGGCCAGCTGGAAATTCGGCACCGGTGGCTCCTTCATGATCCTTGGGCCAAAACATGGTGGACCCTGCAGACCTTGCGATTCAATTATCTCCGCCATTTTTATACGGTCAAGCTTCAACCTGGCATCATCCGGCTGAAGGTTTCTACCTCCGTATGTTGCTCCCATTGCTTCATATGCATGGTCCGGCAGCTCATACCTGTCATATACCATAGCCGAATAACCATCATTGTACTTATTCGCGTTCGGGTCAGCTGGCTGTTAAACTGATTTTCCCGCGCTCTGATGTCTTCTTTCCGGCTGAGCTGGTGCGTTATTCGGAGCTGCATTTCCTCCTCCTGCCGAGTGAGTTGCGCGCCGAGTATGAGGCGCAAAATTTTGCCCTCCGTTGTCATTTCTCTGTCCAATTTTTCCCTGGTTTTCGTTTTCCCAGGGATTATTTCTTTTTGCCCCTTGCGCATGCGCCGGGTTTCCTTGAACTGCTGCCGGATCATAGGCGACCATCTGCTTGTTTCATCTAGAATCCACACTTTTTTCTTTTCTCGGCCTTGGTGCCGCTCCTGGTGAGGATGCCGTGTGCCCAGCCGATCTTGCCGGAACAGGAGTTACTGAGTGAACCAGCTGTGATCTCCCTGCTATACCCGGATTTTCTCTGTAATATGCCTCATTTATCATGCTGGCTGCTTTTACTAACTCATTGACCCATTCTTGCTGCCTTTTCTTTGCTTCCCCCTCCAAGTGGGGTAACTCTGCCATTGTTGCTTCTGCTGCTCGCAGATTAGCTGCAGCTGTGTTGTATGTTGGGCGCATGGCTATCTCATTGCTATTCTCTAGTGTTATCTTTGATGTCGCATATGCGAGCTCTTCATTGAGGTTCCTTCCTCTCAATCTTGTCGCATCAAGTCGGGTCTTTGCGCCCTTGACTCAATTTGCCGAGTTAAGCTCTCGGATAGTGATATCCACATCCTGCTTTAACTGTGCCAGCTCCTTTGCTTTTTCAGAACTTTTATCCTCCTTTCTTCCAACTCGGCTTGCACACGTGCCGGGTCAGTCGCCTGTGCCACTGGCTCTGCCAACTTGTCTATTGCTTCCTGTTGCTCCTTAGCTCTTTTGCTCCTAGCTATGTTCTCTGGTTTCTCCAACGGCGCCTTCGCTTTTCTTGCATCCCTTGGCGTTTCCTCATGATTTCCTCCCTCTGTGTTTTCATTTACCACTGGAACTACAGTGGGAGCTACGGGGTTTGGCGCAGTCATCATTACCTCCATGGAGACGAGTTGGAGAGGTTTCCCAGCGACCGTTGCCGTTGGGGGATCTGGCGCCATGACGACGTGCTCAGGATATGCGCGCTTCACGCGCACCGCGACGTAGATCTGGTGCTCGCCGAATTTGATGAAGCGACCGCCCCTAGGGAACGGCTTGGTCCCGAAGCAGCCCGCATTGTCGCTGACAAAGTTGAGCGCTCCAAACCTCTGGATGAGGCCGGAGTAGACGCGCTCGCCGGTCTTGGCGATGATGTTGCCCGTCCGGATGAAGACTCCATCAAGCACCTGCTTCTGCCCCATGGTGGGCGCCAACTGTCGTGGTGGTGGCACGGCAGATGCCATGGGTAGGCTTAAGTTGGGGGGCCGAATGGGTGCTTGTGGCACCGGGGAGGGAGTGCACGGTCGAGCCATGCACAAAGAACAAGAAGAACTCTCCACACTTGACAATTTGATTGATACCCCCAAGAATACAAGTGATCCTTGAGCTGTATTGGCTAGCGTACGCAACACATGTTCTCTACTTGGTCCAACCCCCTTATACTGCCGTTATGCCCTCCCTTATATAGGCAGCGCTAGCTAGCTAATACCCCTTTGGGTTCTAGGGTTTACTGTTTGGGTCTTGGTCCCTACCATATGGGCCGGGTTATGGGCTTGCCCTAAGCCCATAGGCCCAGTCCATAAAGCTTGACAGCTAACGGTCTTCTGGTACGCTGCTTCTTATTCTTTTTGGCGTCACGCAGTTACTTTGTACGTCAGCGCTTGCTTTGGGCGTCACCCGACTCCTTTTGTGTCACCCGGCGTCGCCCTTATCTTTTGACCATGCTTTACCATGGTCCTTCCCGAACCTTACTCGGAAAGGTGCCACGCGTCCTTCCTGCCTCAGCCCTTCCTCGGTTGACTCGGCTCGTTGGTACCTGCACGGGTTTTAACTTTGTCCTATACGGGCCGAGATAGTTTATATCTCGGCTATCTTGCTTATCTTACCCGGCCGTTCTTACCCGGCCTGGTTCGTTTTTCACTCAGAGCCAACCCAGTTGCGCTATGTTTTCCCTCTCATGACCCTACCGGGGGTTATCCCCCCGACATAAAGTGATGAAGATATAATGTTTATAGTGTAATTGGTTCACAAATTCCATATAAGAAAGTTTCCCTACAATATATAGGAGTCATGGGCTTAGAAGTTTTGTTACCTCGTACCTTACCTTTGATGAATTCTGAAGTTTCATGGTCTAACGTAACCATTTCATTATCCATGGTTCGTGCTTCCATAAGATCCTTTAATATAAAAATATTTACATTGGTGTCATCGGGGTAATTTTCTGGTTTCTCTAATATTCTCTTTATGTGTTCTTCCTCTCGGTGCTTTTTCTTGATATTCTCTTGAATAGGTTCAGAGGAAAACTCTACTATTGGTGCACTTTTTCTTGCATGCTTCTTTTCTTCGAGGGGTTTATAGGGTTTCCATTATGTAGGTACCTATAGATGACCTGCATAATTCTCAATAATTTTCTTTCCTGAGTAAGAATCAATAACGAGGGTTTTAATCATTGCACAAGTTTTTTCATCTGCAAGAAAATCGTTAACATAAGCATATTCAGAAGAACTTTTCATAATGCTCTCCTCGTCTTTAATATTTTATGTTGTCTCCCTCATTTTCATTATTAATTTCCAGGCTTCATCATAATTATAGGATAGAAAACTACCATTAGAAGCGGTATCTATGCTCGTTCTATTTTTATCATTAATCCATCCATAAAAAGTGTGAGTGATTAACCAATCAGGCAAACGATGATGGGGGCAATTATCTAGATAACTTTTATTCCTCAGATAGCCTTCATATAAACTCTCATTAGGACTATTTTTGAAACTGATAATAGTACCTCTCATCCTGTGAGCTTTGCTTTATGAGTAATATTTTGGTAGGAAAGTGGTTGTCAATTCCATCCAAGACCTTGGTGCTTCTGCACAAAAAGGTCTATACCAGTTGCAAACATTATTTGAGAGTGTTTGTCTAAATAACTGGACTTTAACCATATCAAGATTACAGTTATCGAACATAAAGGAACCAAAAACATCTTCAAAGAATTGTAAGTTCCCATATGCACTCTCTTCACTGATTCCTGCAAATTTCTTAGAGTGTAGCAGTTCAAATAATAAAGGATGGATTTCAATACCATTAGGATTTCTACTTTTGTTGACAGCTATAAAAGTGTCCATGGGTGAACCCATTTTCCTTACTGCCTCAAGATGGATAAAATGCTGAGTGTTGTCCATTGTTATGGTCCTATAACTTAAATCAAAGATTAGTACAACAAAAATAAATAACTAAAAGTAAAGTGACTTATAGACCTAAGCTCCCCGGCAATAGCGCCAAAAAATAGCTTGATGACTGCAGGTGTACATATCGTTTGCAGCTAGTTTTGAAATAAAGAAATCAATCCTACAGGGGGAAGTAGGCAAAAGACTAAAATACTTTTAACTAAAACTGAACAAAATACTTAAGAAATAATTTTAAGATGCAAGAAAAGTAGAATTGTTTTAAGAATGGTTTTTGGGTTTTTGATTGAGCAAAGAAATTAAATGAACTAAAGTAAAACTTAATGCAGAAAGTAGGAATCACGTATGTAAAAGAGCTTGGAACTACAATAGGAAAAAGGCGTTATCGGGGAGTGGTGGATACACCGCTAGCAATTTAGATAGAGTAATCAAGATTATCATAGAAAATATTCTCATGACATGTATGTTTGTGGGAGGAGCTCCATATATTAACAAATAGGCAGCAACCACTGCGCACATCATTCGTCATAACCACAGCTGATAGATAAACGACATCAATCGTATTATCTCGCTATTAAGGGATTTCTCCCCTGGCATGGACATGGCTTAATGAGTTATCCTTGCTTCCCCAAGTTAGTACGTAAGGAATAACAACAACTTTATAGTCATAGTAAGTGCTATCATGCATCCATCTACCAACAAGTAATCCCCTTCATAAAGTCCCCATAAGAGGCAAATATTAAGAGATGCACAACTCTCAACATCAAGATGAAGACAATTAACACATACACATAATGATCTATAACATAATAATCTCTATCTTATCTCAATCATATACTAGGGTTTTTCCATATCCCCAAGAACTAATGATCTACTCAGACATGGCGGCAAACAGCATCATGGTAATGATAATGGAAACAATTATAGATGAATAGTTATTGTATAAATCCACAACTAGTATGAGAATTATAACAAGATCTAGATGGGATGTAGATGGGATGGATGGAGATGTTGGAGATGAAGTGGTTGATGAAGATGAAGATCGATGCCTTGGCCTCCCAGATTTGTGTAGGGCGAAGATGGATCCCTTGGGAAAGTTCCCCTCCAGATCCCTTACGAAGGTGAGGTTTTCAGCGATTTCTAAGTGTTCTGTATGTCGTCTTCCCGATCCAATTACATAGGGCGAAACTATTTGAGGAGGCGGTGGCGGCGCCAACTATACGGCGGGAACTATACGGCCGGAGAATTTTCTCCCGCCATATAGTTGGTCATTAAACCTACTGGATGCTGCGATCGCCTCGGGTTTTCTTCTGGTATTACTGATATTTCCCAAATTTGTGATTTACGTCGTTTTTGACTCCTTTTCGCACCAATACAACTGACCCAAGAATTGTGTCCATCATTTGTCCCGATCCTGGTGAAAATAAACATAAAAGATGCACGCGGACGCCATAAAATACAAAGATCCTACCACTACAATGCAAAATAATAATATAAAACATGATGCAAATATGCACTTTTCAACGCCGGCCTTGGAAACCGGAGACTCCGGGGTTTTTGACCTCCAATGGCTACAATTCAGGGGGGTCTATAAAAGGGCCCCTTCTTCTACCTTTGGTTGCTACTAGTTCCCCAACCTCAAGAACCCTAAAGCTGAGCCACCATTCTTGACCTCTTAAGCTTGCTTCCCTGTCAATCCCTCCTATGATTCTTGCATATACTTGAGGATTTGAAAGAGGAGATATAGATCTACAACCCCATCAATCAATCTCCTCTCTAAGTGAGGGGAACATATTGGGATCTAGATCTTGGAGTCTTTTGTGGATTTCCACCATTGTTCTTCCTCTCTTATTCCCCCATAAGCTTTTGTAGCTTTGGTGGAATTTGGGAGAGAAGGATTTGAGCATTTCTTGTGTTCTTGCCATTGCATTAGGTGCATCGGTTTGAGTTCTCAGTGAGGATTCGATTGAAAGTTAAGAAGATTTTTACTCTTGGGTTCTTGGAATCCTAAATGGTTTGGCTGTTTTGCAGGTTTGAGGATTACTTGGAGCCTCCAATTAAGTTCTGGACCTTTCCCAAGCTTGTTTGTTGGGAGCCTCCAATTGGGTTGTAGAGAAGTTCCCAAACCTTGTGAGAGGTTCCGGATTGCCATCGACAAGTGCACTGATAGTGGAAGTGTGGATAGATCCCATTGGGGTAAGATTTGTGGTGTTGGTGGTTTAATACCACCCCCTCTCCAAACGAGACGTACTCCATATTGGGAGGAACTCAGTAAAGCATCGTCGTCTCCGTGTGCCTCGGTTATCTCTATATCCGAGCTCTTACTTATGAACCTTACTTTGTGATAGCAATTGTGCTTGAAGTATATATATTGCTATCACATAGTTTCTTGTCTTTCTTAGCATAAGTTGTTGGTGCACATAGGTGAACCCTAGTTGTTCTAGGTTCTAGGTGAGCCACGGCAGTGAGGAGGGTCGACCTAGATCCGGGCCAGGTTGGGCCCGATATGGGTTTACCAGGCCCTAGCCGTTGCACATAGTTCTAGGACGACGTCATCGGCTAGTAATCCATCTCCTGGCTGCCTTGGCCGGAGCACCGGAGCTAGGCTAGGCGGGCCTAACACCGGTGGTCACTGGGCAGACTTCAAGTGGGATATGTGTGCTTGAGTGCTACTGCAGCCCTGCCCGTGTGTGTTGGATGGGTCTAGGACAAGCGGGCATATACCTTGCATCAGCCTCTCTCCGTTTGCGCTGAGGGACTTTCCATGGTGGTGCATGTAGCTCTGCGAGGTGATCTCGTGGATGTAGGGGCTACGAGCACTGGCAGCGGTGGTTCCTCGACCTGGCGACGGTGGTGCCTGTTGTTTCGAGGGGTTGAGCTCGTGGAGTCCAGGGTGTATCTCAGACCGATAGTGATCCGGTAATCCCGGGTGCGTACAGCTAGTGGAGGTGGTGCTACTACTTGGCGGCAGAGATCTACGGTGGCAGTGGATCCCCTAATGGATGGCGAAGTAGGGGCTTGCGTGGGGTTGGCTTGGACGATAGTTCCCCTGCTACAGTAAGGCGGCGGGGCTTCATGAGCCCTGGTGGGCTCGGCAAGGCTAGGTGGTCCTGGTTTTGCCCTGTGGCTATATCCGGTCGGCTACCGCCTTCTGGTGGTGGAGGTAGTTCCCTCTAGCGCATTGTTGTTGCGGCAAACCCCACCGTCGCTTCCTCTTTGTTGTTATCGGCCCTACTTCATATGTTACAACGAGACGGCGGTGGAGAATTCAAGACCAGTGTGGCATGCGCTGGTGGGCGGCGAGCATGGTGGTGCACTGATAAGTGTCTGGGGGATTGGTTTTTTGAGGGGTCGGTAGAAATCCTTGTCATCTTGACATCGACGTGGTGACTCCTGCGGGTGCCATCATCCTTCTTGAAGGGAGTCGTGTGTACCTTTTTTCCACATCCCGGAGCATGCCGGGGAAAACCCTAGGACCTATCCGGGCAGCAGCCTCGTCATCGTCACCTTCCTTCCTGGAGGTGCTGCTTGGTGCGCAACGCGTCGGAGTGCTAGCGTGTGGTGCAACTTAGCTGGAGGACGCAACGGTCGCGATTCCTCCTCGTTTTTGTCGAGCCACTATTATCAGCTTTGCTTTCTTTTCTTTTTATTTTTGGTTTCTTTGTATTTCTCTTTTCGGCATTATGTTGTCTGGTCCAACATCGGTCTAAATGGTTGCTATATTTATATAGCTAGGCGTATGCCTGTTTCGAGGTCGGCAACTGGACAAGGGAATAGGGGGCAGCAGGGATCTGGTGGCCTCTTATGTTGAACCGGTGATAGGTGGCTACTGGAGCAGCTCAGCTCGGTGGAGACCAAACAAGTAAACCAAGGGCAAAGTGAAGTAGAACGGACTCTGCATAGAAAATAAGTAAAGCATGGGTCGGCTTCCACAAGCACAAAATAATGACACGAAGTCCAGGTGAAGACGTTTGTCTACTGCTTACCAAAATAGACAAAGCTAGCTGGATCGGGATCAACGAAATCAATGCGTTGAAGAAGATTCTAAGAGATGAAAGTTCAACACATGACATATGGACCAGCCAAAATATCATATATGAATTGGGGGAAAAAGAAAGGAAAAAGTGTGAAGATTTAGATGTTGATTTGGACAGATTTGGAAACTAAGGTTTGGGGAAGGAGGAAGAAGAGGAATAGACTATTTATAGAGTCCAAAATAGATTAGATAGGACTAGTTTTGGACCAAAACATTACACGACCTCTTTACTTACTTTTAGTTTTAGTAAAATAATCCAACCTTTTTTAGTCTTATAACTGACCGGAACTATTATTTGTTTTGTTATAACATGAGAAAAGGTAGGCGTCTTCACATATATTAACCATGTGTATATATAATTAAATAAGTAAAATATGATTTTTAATATAAATAATTTTGCGCTTCAAAATATGCATGAAGATGGCAAGGGTGAAATGTAGCAAGATCAAATAGAGAACCACATAAGCATTAGAGAGAGACTATATGGCATAAAAAGAATAACCAACTTGAAAACATATGGAAGAATTGGATAGAGATGAATATGACCGAACGGTCACATGTATTTGAGAGAAAATGCATGTGGCATATATGGTGGCATGGGGGCTTGTGGTAAGAAACAATATGGAGGCTTGTATAGAGCATGAAACATGTTTGGTTGTGGGTTTAGAAGAAGAAGTGGAGTAGGAATATTGCATGAAGCAAGAGGATCATAATATAGGCAAGCAACAATATTGAATGCATGAATAGAACTAAAATAGAGGTGAAGAAAAAGAGAGGAGATCAAGGTTGGCAAATGGAAGCTCACAAAAGAAAAAGAGAATTAGGATAGAGAGGGAAAGTAAATTAAAAGGGTATACGATAGGTGTGGCATCCAATTAGAAGAAGAACCGAGGATGACCAAAACAAAGAAGTGAGAGGATCCAAAAAGTTTCAAGAATAGAATAGAGAGAAGAATAAGAACACAAGAAGTAGAGAGATGTAATAGAGAGATGGTCTCATGATATTAGATAGATCCACACATAAATATATGGGCATGAGTTAAATCATAATTCAAAAATAAAAGAAACCCATGTATCATATATGTGGTAGAATTTAACATGGTCATGAGGACTAGATGGATTGGCAAGTTAGTGATTTAGAGAATTTAAGATACGATGCCCCCAACTCAATTTGGGCATGTTGACAATATAAAAGCAAGGATCCAAATAATATAACTTAGACATTGCGGTTCCATATCAAATGGCACCAACTAGAGAGCCAATAGAAGGAGGACAAAATAGAGAGAGGCAAAATAGAAAGATCAAATACAATACCAAGATCCAAATACAAGTGCCATAATTTAAATGCAATAACTTAATGATATGTTCCATGCAATGTGGCATGATGATCATGATGATGCAAGAAAGTAAAAGAACAAGAAAATTCTAATTGGGGAATTCCTAGGGTGCTACACGCGCCTACAAGTGTTGTAGTCTCAGAAATTAATGCTCCTATTAGACCTTGTAGATCTGGTAGAGTTCGTCTTCTAGACATAAGATTTTAAGATGAAGTATTGTTGTTAGACAAGGATGAACCAACTACATACAAAGAAGCTGTGATGGGTCCTGACTCCATCAAATGGCAAGAAGCCATGAAATCCGAGATAGAATCCATGTATGGGAATCAAGTTTAGAACTTGATAGACCCTCCTGAAGGCGTAAAGCCTATTGAATGTTAATGGACGCGGATGGTAACATTACTGTACATAAATCACAACTTTTGGCAAAGGGGTTTTGACAAATGTAAGACCTCACCCTTTAAGGTCAAGGTCCCTGTGATTGCAGTGCTAGTCTCTGGATCGAATTGCTAGCACCCACAGTTTAAGATGAAGTACACAGATACAAAGGTCATTATTACATCGTAATTCTAGGAATACAATAGTTCTTACAACTCATTAGCCCAAGGCTAACACATAGAGTTCTTATTACATAGCTAATAAACAAAGTCGTCATCATCATGTGCCACAGGCAAACATGTTGAGTGTAGACTCATAATCCTAATCACCACCAGAGTAACCTGCAACATAATAAGGTACATCCATAAGGGGTCAATACATTTGGAATTGTATTAGCAAGTGATATCATAGTTATATAGTAGAGACTATCAACTACATGAATTTAGCTAAGGCTGTGTTTGTTTGGGCTGTAGCTGTTAAAAATCAGCTGTTGAAATCAGCTATAGAAAATCAGCTACAGGAAGGAGTTGTCAAAGTAGAGATTTGGTGTTTGGCAGGAGTGCTTTTGACGACTGCTACTGGTTATAGGATTGAAATGTCTAAAATGCCCTTGATGACAAAATATATTGTATAAGTGTTAATTTGAAATAAATTAAGCTGTTTCTAACAGTTTCTCTTAAAAACATGTTCAAGGTCTCCTTTTAACATTAATGATTTGCTTAAGAGGTAAATGATCTCAATTAACCTACTACTTTTTTTCTAAAATAACTAATAAAACATGTTTTTATCAAAATAATTTTGGTGTTATTTGTTAGGCTTTCTCTTCTATTCTATCTTTTTTATTTCTTTTCTATTTCTCTTTCTGACATTGGCCAATCTTGATGGAGCAGTCCGGCGAGCTCGCTGGTGGAGCTCGTGCCCCGACGCCTTCTCCTCGTGCTAGTGGAGCTCGTTCCCGGCGCCGTCTCCTCTTGCTGGCGAGCTCGCTGGTGGTGCCCTACCCCTCCCCATGCGAGGCGGTGGTGACTGGGGTCGGTCCCCCGACGATTGGAAGGCGGAGAGGTCCTGAATGGCGACCAGCAACAGGGAAGGGGGACGGAAGGGAAGGGAAGGTGACCGACACCATGGGAGGGAGGCGGTGGGGAAGGGAGACGATGACCGGCGTCGGGGGAGGGAGGCTGTGGGGAAGGGAGGAGGCTAGGAACCTGTCCATGGCGGTCCAGAACTGAGCGGGGAGGAAGAAGTGGTGGAGGGGGAGCGTGGATGGCAGAGGCGGCGACCGGCGGCGGGGATGGGACGCGGCAGGAAGGGGACGGCGGAAACCCTAATCCATGGGGCGGGAGAAGGTCAGGGCGGGGCGAATTCCCTGTCCGCGTCGGGGGCAGGAGCAGGCTGGGCGTGGTGGAACGTGGGTGTAATTTTCGCAAAGTGTTGGAGGGCAGTTCCGTCCGCTGCTATGCGGGAGGCGCTAAAAATCTCGGGAATCGGCTCTAGCCCTGCTTTCGATCAACCGCGATCTGTAGTGTAATTTTCGTGCCGCTTCTCTTTTGCGCGGCCTAAAATTTGGCCGTTTGTTTTCTAAAGCGATTCCAAACACAAAGCTGCAGCGACCACGCTAACAAACAGAGCCTAAGTGTGGTTCCAGGCTGGCTTTGCACAAAATAGTTATTTTGTCCCACTAGTTGAAAACACTAAGTTTTTCTTTACAAAACTCTAAGGTACCACCAATAGACATTGGTGAACCACTACCCTTGTTCAACCACAAGTTTTAACTTAGAGAAATTGGGATGAGGAGATTCTTGATCATTTCAATGTCTTTGATGCTCAAAATATCCATTACCGGGGACACGGCTAAGTACTTAGGTTTTACCCTCTCGAGAGGTGGTGCACTTTCCCCACAAGACTCGACATGCATAGAGACGAGACTTTTCAGAAGCATTCCCTCAGACCACCATGGACGCGTTCCATCCTATCAAACCTACCACCAACTGTCCATCTGGCTGAGTTCTTGCAACCTAGTTGGTCAAGGCAGATCCCATATTCCATGTGGTTGCACTAGAAGCTTTTCAACACTAAACATATCAAATATCTTTGTTCCTGGGTGGCCATCCACAAGTGTGATACATAGGGTAAACCATAGACATGGTCCCCGTGTAACCACTCAACACAAACCATACTTCCCAATCCACCCAGGTTTTTCATTAACAAGTTGTTTACTTAGTCAAAAACACATAGGCATAACCTTTCCATAATATCAATTCATGAGTTTTCACCCTTGAATTCTAATATCTAGGCTAAGCATACTAGCACATCATGTCTCTTAACATAGGGAAAATACTACCAATATATCTTCTACAGGATCTACCATAGCATATCATATACTTTGAACAATTACCATGCAAGTCGCACCACAATATCATTAGTGCAATAGATAAAATAATAGGACAAAAGATGGAGTATCACTTGCCTTGGTAGCTAGGGGAATAGACACAATCCTCACAATCACACTCTCCACAATCCACAAAATCTACATAACAATTCATCCAACAAAATATTCACAAATCAATATACATACAAAAAATATATGAATGCATGCAAAATGCAATGAGATGTTTTGCCACACTTTTAAAATCAAACTCTACTATACTGAAGACAAAGAATATAATCTAAAGTCTAAATAACACAAAACCACCTAAAAATAATATTCCAAATAATTTTTATAGTCAAAATAAGCCTACAAATGTCTCTGCATAAAATCCTAATTTTTTGAGAATCAAATGTCCAAAAAAAAAGTCTATAGATGCAAATATCTCAATTTTCTGAATCCATAGACATCTTATTTGTAATTTTTGGATTTACAGATCAAAAGTTATGCAATTTATAAGTTTAAACAACTAATAGACAAAAATCTGAATTTTAAATAAAAAACAGAGCCACGCGGCAGCATCTGATTGGACGGTACCGCTTCGTGCGGATCACGCACACGAGCCGTTGGATCTAAGTGTGATCCTGCGGTCTAGATCTACCCATACATGTTCGTAACTGGTTCTAATCTGGGCCACTGGATCTAGATCTAGTGGATCCAATTGACTCGACCTAAACCTAGCGGCGCCCATAGCAAGCACGGCGGCGACGCGCCAGACGACGACGCTCCGGCAAGACCAGGGCGAAAGGGAGGGAGTGCTAGGGCTTACCAAGGTCACGGCGGCGAGGCGAAGCTCAATGTGTTCGTGGAAGGGGCTGGGGCGCACGGACATGGCGACAATTCCTCGTCGAAGTTGAGCTGAGCTTCGGGCGCTTGCAGACATCAATGAAGGCGAGTCTATGGTGCGAGATAAAATAAACCGTGAGTGTCATAAGAAGTGCAAGGTGATGGCGAACCAGGTCGTGTGAACCAAAGAGCAAGGCAAGCACGATACTCACCAGAATTCGTTGCCGAAGCTTGTCGGAGCAGCGGCGGTGCGACGCGAAATAGGAGTAGCCTGGCGGCGGTGGGGGAAAATCACGCGGAGAGGGAGGGAGTTAAGTAGCCAGAGCAGGGGACGAGAATCACACACGAATCAATTGGCAATTTATGTGCATTTGCGTCAGCTTTGAAAGGGGAGGAAACGGCCGGCGAGCTGGTCGTCGCGCGGGATTTGGGGAAGAAGGGGAGACGTGGTTGCGGGGCCAAGTTGTCAGCGGGTGGGTGCGTGCACGCGGGGTAAGAAACAGAGGGGCGAGGGGGAGGTTCCCGGGTGGGCTGTGGGCTGATAGTTGGGCCTGGGCCAGAAGGGTTGGTTGGCTTTATTTTTTTTCTTTGCCTTTTTCTTTTTCTATTTTGAATTTTCAAATGAGATTTGAATGGGCAATTCAAATCCAAATCCATTCAAACCTTCACCAAAATTTTGCCAGGTGGCCCTAGTGTTTAAAAGTATGTCAAACACAACAAATCACTCCAAAACATTTAGGGGTCATAAAAATAAAAATAAAACCATGCCCCATACATGTAATATAAAAGGGGTAAAAATAGGGTTTTGTTAGGGTTTGAATTTGAAATTTTTTGTGCAAAGTAAACATGCCATGATGCTATGAATGCAATAAGATGGTTTTGAATTTGATAAAATTTGGGATGTTACAACAAATTGAAGGAGTTGACTGCAATGAGACTTTCTCTCCCGTACTGATGCTTAAGTCTGTTTGGATACTTCTAGCAATAGCTGCATATTACGATTACAAAATATGGCATATGGATGTCAAAATAGCTTTCCTAAATGGGAAGCTAACCGAGGATATGTACATGATATAGCCCGAGGGTTTTGTCGATCCTAAAGATGCTGGAAAGGTGTGCAAACTTTAGAGATCCATCTGTGTACCGAAGCAAGCATCACAGAGTTGGAATCTTCGTTTTGATGAAGTGGTAAAGAGTTTTGGCTTCATCGAGAATGGACAAGAGTATTGTGTATACAAGAAGGAAACTAGGAGCGCAATAGCATTTCTAATACTATATGTGGATGACTTATTGTTGATTGGAAATGATAAAACATTTATTAACACTATAAAGGAATCATTGAACTAAAGTTTTTCGATGAACGATTTAAGTGAAGCAACTTATATATTGGGCATAAGGATCTATAGAGATAGATCGCAGTGCCTGGTAGGGATTACTCAAGATACATATCTAGACAAAGTTTTGAATATGTTCAAAATGGATGAATCCAAGAAGGGATCACTTCCAATGGTACATGGCAAACCACTAAGAAAGAAGCAATGTCCTGCGACAAATGCTGAGCAAAATGACATGAGTGAAGTCCCATATGTGTCAGAAATTTGTTCAATCATGTATTCCATAATATGTACAATACCAGATGTATCATATGATCTAAGTGTTACAAGCAGATACAAGAGTGATCCAGGAATGAATCACTAGATTACAGTGAAAAAAATACTTAGATACTTGAGAAGGACTAAGGATATGTTTCTCTTATAAGGAGGTGAAAAAAATCTCGTTGCAAGGGGTTACACCAATGCAGGCTTTATCACTGACCCTGATGATTTTAGATCTCAGTCCAGTTATGTGTTCACCTTGAACGGGGGAGCGGGGAGCTAGAAAAGTTCTAAGGAAGATACGGTTGCAGACTCTAAAACAGAGGCAGAGTACATAGCAGCGTCAGATGCTGCAAAGGAGGGTGTCTGGATGAAAAACTTCATCTCAGAACTTGGTGTGGTTCCAAGTGTGTTAGAGCCAATGGAGATTCATTGTGACAATAATGGTGCCATCTCTCAAGAAAAGGAACCAAGGTCCTACTAGAAGAATAAGCACGTACAACATCGATTTCATCTCATATTCCAGTTCGTGAATGATGGTGACATCAAGATGTGCAAAGTTCATGCATATCTGAATGTGACAGATTCGTTGACAAAGTTACTCATGCTTGCAAAGCATGAACAAGATCAAGAAGCCATATGTGTTAGAATGCTAAATGTAAACTAGACTGTTGACTCTAGTGCAACTGGGATACTGATGGAAATATGCCCTAGAGGCAATAATAAATGTATTGTATTCATAATTAATTTTATCGTTCTATGCTATAATTTTATTAGTTCTAAATAATATGTATTTGGAGGAAAACCCTAATACATGTGTGGGATGATAAATACCATACAAAGATATCCCTAGTCATGCCTCTGAAACTAGTATGTATGTCAATGATAGTTGAGGTTTCCTAACTATGGGAAAAGTGACAATATGATTTTGGTGTTGTCGGTGACATATATGATTGAAGTTGTTGGATAACAACGATGATGGATAGACACAAACATGAGATACCGTGAAACACATCGTCAATATAGTTGTCGGTTTGATCTCATATGACATTGTATTGCCTTTACTAGAAATCTTTTGACCACAAGACACATATGAACTTGGATACAATATGGATGTGGCAAGATTCTCCAAACATTGCTCTTAACGGAGTAATTATAAACTTGATGCTTGTTCATACTGGATGGTTCGCCAATCATTCACATGGTGTGCCTATGAGAATTGATACTCCTAACGATGGATAGATACACTCTGGGCCACTCATGTACTATGATATTCGTCATCGTCTGGCCGGACAAGTAATCAAGATGTTGAACACAGGAACATCGATAGTATGGGATGAGTACATGCCATGAAATGAGAATAACCTAGTGTTTCATCTCTCGCAATTTAAAGTATCGACGAATCAATACGACATGTATCAGACTCAATACTACGTTCACACGATAAAAGAACTTCATGTTATTTGCAGGGGTTGCTACTTGTATCAAGACACTAATAGTTATCATTGTCACGGAATGAGTTCCGGACATTGTCTGCAATTATCCGAACCTAATAGATCACACACTTAATATGTTTTTGGCATTTTAGAATGTGGGTTCTGAAGGGGTTCTGACGAGGGTTCGACTCGTCAATGCCCATTGTTATGGACTTGGGTTTTCGATAAGGAGGCGAAGATGGAAATCATGGAATGGCTAACAGATTCGCAACACGGGGACACGAGGTTTACCCAGTTCAGTTCCCCCGGAGGGAAAACCCTACTCATGCTTGTTTGTTCTTGATTGATGGTGATGCCGATGATTACAAGGGTGTGCAGATGCACTCTGGCATGAGGTGTGTTCTAGGGTTATGAGGTGAGAGAGAGACTCCTCGATGTGCCCTCCTGGCCTTTATATGGGGAGGCCAGGTCTCGAGGTAGGTCGAGTCGGTTAAAGATTAGGGTTGAACCCTTTGAAATTATATCTATAGCTAGCCGTGTTCTCCAAGATAGATGCATCCGTGTGGGCCTTGGTCACCTGAATATTTCTTGGGCTCCATCATTCGCACGGGGTAATCATGTGGGACCCTTCAAGGCCGGTACCGAGTAGGCTAACATTAGGCACCCTTAGGGCATACCTATGTCAGTAGCCCCTGAGTGTTCAGTCGAATCGCAGATTCAAGTAGACACTCTTTAGTCTTTCGGGTGCTTTCATCCGAACAAGTTTTGAGTCAGTATGTTGGTTCATAGGGATTGTTGATACGTGTGCCTCACTCACCCGACGGATCGGGGTCAGTTAATTGTCTTTGGACAAAACAACATGATCTACTTCAGGCTCGAGTCCCCGAATTGAATCCAGGAAATTGCTGGTGTAATTCGACTTAGGACGTGGAGGTCTTATAGGAGTCGAATTCCCGTGTCTTAAGTTATGTACCCAACGTATTCGTTAGGATTTTTCATTGTGACTACTAACACAGAATATTACTAGCAGAGCGCAGTCGGGTACGTTACTAGGTCATCAGAAGTATCTGTAAGTCTTACCTTCGCGTCGCAAATGAAGCATCCGAAAGTTTATCACCGCGGAGGCGTTTCGGGTGACCAAGGAGATGTCGCCTCTCTTAGTGCTATTTTGAGAAGAGTTGCTGAATAAGATGCATGCTTTATTGCAATCATGAAGGATCCGAAGGATCTCATCCCCGTAATTCATAGGGTGTGCGACCAGCGCTCCCTATGGGAGTAGACCCCTGAGTGTCTGTTCGAGTTGCAGACTTGAGCAGAGACTTATAATTATCATTTTACGATCCGGAACTTCTTCGGATGACCTAGAACATGACTAGCGTCGACACTTTTTTCGAATGTGTAGCCAACTCTCCCTATGGGAGTAGCCCTTGAGTCCATAGTGGAGTCACGGACTCGAAGGACTCGAAGTTTTAGGAAGTTCTTCAACTGTCACAGGAACCATGTTGAATTCTCAGGTGTGCGGCCAGCGCTCCTGATAGGAGTAGCCCCCGAGTAGTTGGTTGAGTCATGGACTCAAGTAAGTATTGTTATTTACATTCGAAAGATTATAGCCGTTGCTAGCCTTTTATTTGCTGATGTCAGTGCTAATGCTTGGTGAGCTTAATCGTTTGCGACGGCAATGGTGACAAGACAAGATGCTCGTGGGTCCCACTTTATGACAGGGATTTGACTAGTCATGCGCTGTTTATGCGAAAAGTTACTGCGTTTCCTCAATTTCCGTGCATAGTGGACGACGTGCTCGCGACGGTTCGGGCGATGCCCGCCACGTGTATGATGCGATGAAGGGCACACGTTAGGGCAAGTGGATCGATGATTCTGCATCGTCGTCTTTGATGTTTTATAAGGCGAGGTGTTGTGGTAATTTTTCCTTTCACCATTCGCTCTTGCTTTTCGCTTTTGGTTTTCCTTCTCCATTCTTAGAGCTCATGCCCACCGTACACTGGACGTCATCTACACCTTTCCCTCATGTTTCCTTCGCACCAACCACACTGCACGCCACACTAGCAAGATGAGAAAGTCCAAGAAGTTCGTCGCTGTCGCCGGGACAAGCACCACGGGTGCTGCCAAGAAAACCTCCAACACTGGCCGCGTCACGAATGGCAGCTGGCGACGATCGACTATGAGGAAGGAAGATTTGCGCCGCCCACGCGAGTGGCACCTGATCCCGGAGAAGAAGGGCGATGTCCTCATCCCTTCCAATGAGGTAATTCCTCATCCTCCCAAAGGGTTTGTCGTTGCCTTTGTTGCCTTCCTCGTTTGAGGCCTTTCTCTTCCTGCTCACGACTTTCTTCGTGGGCTTCTTTTTCTTTATGGGCTGCAGCTCCATCAGCTAACGCCCAACTCTATTATGCACTTTGCGTGTTTCATCATGATGTGCGAGTGTTGGCTTAGTATCGAGACGCACTTCAACCTCTTTAGGAAACTTTATTCCCTGAAGAGGCAGTCAGGCTCCCAAGGAGTCTATTAATTGGGAAGGTGCGGGATATCCATCCGCCCCAACCTCCAATATTTCTCCTTTTCTCTTTGCGAGTCCGTCCAAGGGTGGAGGAACAAATGGTTCTACCTTCGCGACTCCAAACTTGCCGGCCATAATTATGGTTGGCCCCCTTCGATGCCAGCAAGCTGATATCCCGCAAGCGCTCGTGGTCGAACGAAATTCTTGCGGGTGAGTCTGCAGTGGTGGACCAGCTGTACCAGCAAGTATAAGACCTCCAGCTGGTGCTAGGAAAAGAAGTCTCCGGAGTCGACATCATCCAAACGTCCCTCAAGCGTCGGATGTAGCTTCTCCAAGCGAGGGCTCATCCGATGTTTCAGTATGCCGGTGCCAGCGACCCTACGAGGTGATGAAGGAGGAGATGTCTTCAACAGACCTGGACAGGGCGCTCCGGCATCTGCTCAAGTTCAAGGCTGATGAGCCTCTGCCTGTGGAGTTGTCGACTGCGGAGGAAGGCAGTTCCTCAAGTATGATTTTTTTGACACCTCAAGAAATATATGTTGCCAGTTCTTTTGCTTTATTGCTTTGATTCATGCGAAATCCTCTCTGGGTGCGTAGGATCTGAGCGTCGCGGGCATGTTCCCGCCTCTTCCCGAGGAATTCTCGGAGGCACCAGATGGTGGGGACGCAGAGTCGGAATCTACCTTCCCCCAAGATCACTCTCCCACGGGTAACGAAGCCCCTGAGCATAGTGACGAGCGCTCTCTAAAGAGAGCCCGGAGCGAGAGATCGGATTCTTCGATGCCATTGACCCCACAAGGGCCTGCTCATCTGGAGCAGCATGACCTGGGGGACGGTGCCTCTTCTCCTTTTCTTGCCGTTCCCCTTCGAGTTATGGATCCTCAGCTGCCAGCCGAGAAGAAGAAAAAGGAGGCGCTACTCGTGAACCTCTCCGACATTCCTTCATGAGTATCTTGATACTTTTGTTTCTTCAATGTGCTAAGTATTAGATAGTTGGTTCTTCGAATAACTTGAATACTTCGACTGTGCTAGGAGGAATTCTTCAAGGAAGAACTTGATGAGATGACTGGGGAGTCGAAGGCTATGGATCTGAGGCTGCTGCGGCCTCCCCGAAGATGCCGGACAAATACAGTAATGAAGAGTCAGGCTCCGCGAAGCCAAGGACTCGCGCGGTTGTCCCTCGGAAGACACAAGTTAGACCTTAGAAGTCTTCGGGTGCTCATGTAAGTATTATTCGGCTGCTATGCTCGAGCCCCCGAGTCATTCTCTGCTCCTCCGACCTTCGTTTCCTCAGTGTAGCCTGTAATGCGCGATTTGCAACGCATCGGCCAGTAGTATATGTCCTTGGAGGAGAGCTTTCAGCAGCTCCAAGGTGAGCGTTGAACTTCTCGTTATGTTGCCACTGTTAGTGTTGTAGTTTATCCTCTTATTCTTCTATCCTTTTCTTTTGGCAGATGAAAATAACAGTGCTCTCCGCAAACTGGATGCTCTTGGAAAGAAGAAAATCTAGGCGGAGACCAAGGCGAAGGATGATGTGGAGGCTCTCGAGCGCTACAAGCAAGAGGCCCAAGAGCATGAGAAGAAATTGGTGGTTGCTGCTACCTGCTGAGAGAAGGCAATGATGGAACAGCTTATGGCTGCTGCCAATGCGCTGTCAGGTTAAACACCATTTTCTTCCTCTTATTAATTTTTGTTTGCGTCTTTTGCATGATCCGAGCGTTCCTTCATCCTACCTTCTTCCAGATGTTGCTGGCATTGCATCTGATCGCGATATCTTAGACCACGGGGATCCCCTCGCGGATGCAGTTGCTATGGTCAAAGACCATTGCAGCTCTACCATTGAGACGGTGGGGAAGACTAAAGAGGTCCTCAGCCGCTTCTACTGGGAGATCTTCCCCAAGGGAGTAGCCCTTGATGATGTCAACTCCCTGGCAGATGCACTAGTTGGGGACGCGCCGGCGAGCTACAAGAGGACCCAGAAGGGCGTGGGTGCTACCCTTGGTCTGGCCATGGCGATGGCCTATCGCACCTAGTTGAATCTAGGCCAGATCACCTCCAAGATGCCCATTGCAGTTGATGGCACTATGGTAGACTTCACCTCCTACGCTTCATTCTGCAGGCCCTATGGCCCTCGCCTAATTGACTTGCTGGCCACCTACACCTTAGGGCAACAATAGATGGTGAAGGCTTAGGCCTCCGAGTCTGCGGCTGCTTCGGATGCCGCTGCTCTTTAGGGTCTTCTCTTAAGTAGCCTGTAGTTCTTGATTTTGTTGTATTTGACATGTAATGTACTGAATGACTCTTGACGCAACCACATGGTGGTCCTTTTGATGTGAATATTTGCATTTCCTTCTACTGTTGTAGATTGCAGTTGTTCTTATGATTTGTTACTTGTGCGCCTACTAGGAGCCTTCGAATGTTATCCCTGTGGCCAAATCATCTACCTTGGCTGCTGCTCTTTCGATGACAAGCGAGGTGTCACAATTTCCTTTATTGTGTGATTGCATACGAAGCTTAGAGAGGGATGTTCTCATCATTCGTGGCCATGAGGATGTGTGGAAGTCCAACACGGAGCAGGCTGTTGCGAGAGAAGAATTTCTCCTTGAAGAGTTTCGGTAGATCGGCAAGCAACTCCAATGTAAGTCATCATCGGTGTCCGTGTTTTGTTTTTCATTTGGGCCCATCTTCTGCGGCTTTTGAGCTGCTGCTCTTGTTTGTAGTTGTCAATCTCCTTCCGCGGGAAGAGAAGGAGCGCATTCCTATTTGGCTCAATCGCCTCACTCAATAGGAGTTGGAGGCCGGAGGCTTATTTTGGATGGACCGTGACCGGGCGACTGTTGTGGCAACAATTCAGGACCGTGTCCACTAGGTGCTTCAAGTCTTGAAGTGTGTGAGGTCGTCACTTGCGTCTATTTGGACTGCAATGTTCCCCCTAGATGCAGCTTCGTCCAGTTTCTTGGGTCTGCTAGGGAAGTTATGCAGCGTGGATGCCGTGAAGGATCTTGTTCATCAACAACTTGTGGCGGGTGAAAAGGCGGCGCTAGCACTTGTTCGGCTGCATCGCCGTGATGTTGACTTGACGGAAATAGTGGCGGGGCCACCCGCTCCTCCGGATGGTATGGCGTGGAACATGCGCCCGCACTATGTTGCTGTGGCTCACCATGCTGAAGACATTGTGGACTTATTCGACGAGCGGACGAACATCTTGCTCCAGCGTAGTTGAGCCCTACAGGTGTTGACCATGGTACTGTAAAATCTGTATAGTCACGAGTGGAATTTTGTGCCCTTGTAAGGTTTGTAAAGGTGTGTGTGCACATAGTGTGTTATTGGTGTAAATATGTGCATGTCCTTTTTCTTAGCCTGACGTGGTCAGCTACTCACGGTGATGCGTTATTGTGACAATCGAAGAAGTCGTAAGGTGAGGCGTAGCCCCTGGGTGTATTTAGGACGTAAATGTGCATAAGAGAGAAAAATATGTTAGCCAAGGAACTTAGATTTTATTCATCGAATAGTAGGGAGTACAAGTGTCCGATGAATAGCCTGGCTGAATAGCCTTATTGAAAGTAAAAGACGACACAGGGTAGAAGTATCGTAGTTGTGCGACGTTCCAGGGGTTGGAGTATGCTACTTCGAACTTGACGTCCTTGAGGCGATAGGCGCCACCTGGGATTACTTCGGTGACCACGTAGAGTCCTTCCCAAGGTGACTCTAGCTTCAGGTGTCCTTTCTGCTTGAGTCGCAGGACTAGGTCCCCTTCGACGAAGGACCTTGGGCGTAGCCGTCTACTATGGTAGTCGCGGATACTTTGCTAGTATGCCATCGAGCGAGCCGCGGCGATGTCGTGAGCTTTGTCAAGTGTGTCGAAGACATCTTCGAGTATGGCCGTTGATTCGGCTTTGCTGTAGGCGACGACCCCTAGGGACTTATAGCGTACCTCGGCGGGTAACATTGCTTCGGCTCTATGCACCATGAAGAAAGGCATGTAGCCAGTGGAGCTGTTTGGCGTTGTTCGCAAGCTCCAAAGGACGGAGGGTAGCTCATATGCCCAAGATACCGCCAGCCGTTCGAGTGGGCGTAGCAACCACTTCTTGATTCCGTTGCATACGAGGCCGTTGGCCGTTTCGACCTGCTTGTTGGTCTGCAGATGCGCCAAAGAGGCGTACGTGACGTTTATGTCGAGCCATTCACAAAAGTCTCGGAACTTCTTCGACGTGAAATTCGTGTTGTTGTTGGTCATGATGCTGTGAGGCACTCCGAACTTGTATACGATGGATTGGAAGAACTTAACGGTAGTGGTGCGGTTTGGTTAGTGACAGGCATGGCTTCAATCCATTTTGTGAACTTGTCGACTGCCACCAGGAGGAAGATGTGTCCTATGGGTGAGTACTTCTGCAGTTTCCCGACCATGTCGAGTCCCCACTGGGCGAAGGGCTAAGCCAATAGTATGGGTCGTAGTACTGAGCCTGGCACGTGTGGCTTGTCTGCAAACCTTTGGCAAGTGTTGCACTTCTTGACGATGTCCTTTGCGTCGCGCATCGTCATTGGCCAGTAGAAGCCAGCTCGCAGAGCCTTGGCGACTAGGGCGCGACTGCCTACATGGTGGCCGCAGATGCCTTCATGGATGTCAAGGAGGATGCTCTTCCTGTCACTGTTGGTGACACATCATTGGAGCACTCCAGAAATGCTTCATTTGTACAACTCGTTGTTGATGATGGTGAAGACCTTTGATCGGAGAGCAATATGCCTAGCCTCCGTCGGGTATTCAGGCAGGTGCTTTCTCACTAGATACTTGACGTATGGCTGAGTCCATGTTTTCTCGACTGCCAAGACTTGCATGAGGCTCACTAGTTCGACCTCTGTATCTAGCTCTTCGTGTGCTTCGGCTTATTGGGTGGCATAGCCCCCGAGTGTCCCATGAAGTCGATTGTGTCCTTCGGAGTTTTTCGCTTGGTGGAGGGCACGCATATTTTTTCGAGGAACACACCCGATGGTACCGGGGCACAGGTGGAGCCAATGTTGGCGAGCTTGTCGGCCTCCTCATTGCTTTCCCGACCAACATGCCGGAGTTCGTAGCCATCAAAGTCTCCTTAGAGTGAGTTGTAGAGTGCGCGATAGGCGATCTTGTTGCTACTATGGGTGTCGCACTCGTTCATCATCTGCTTGACGGCGAGGTTGGAGTCTCCGTAGATGACTAGGCGTGTGGTGCCGCACACATTGGCCATCTGCATGTCGTGCAGGAGTGCCTCGTACTCAGCCTCATTGTTGGATGCGCGGAATTTCACCCGCAACACATACCTTATATTTTCCCCTTGGGGGGATGTCAAGATTACTCCAGCTCTGGCTCCGGCGTCACTCTTGGACCCGTCGAAGTGCATCGTCCACAGTTGGGACATATCCGGGGTATCTAGGAGCTGCTGCTCCATCCAATGGACAAAGAAGTTAGGAAGTACTTGCAACTTGATGGCGTTGCGATGCTCGTAGATGATGTCCCGTGGGGACAGGTCGATGCCCCATAAGGTTACTCACCCCATAGCTTCAGGGTTATTGAGGATGTGTGATAGTAGTATGTCATTGACGACCACGATATGATGCTCCTAGAAGTAGTGGTGCAGTCGACGCGCAGTCATGAATATGCCGTAGGCAAGCTTTTGGTAGTGGGGATACCTTTGCTTTGTAGGTGTTAGTAGTCTACTAAGGTAGTAGACTGAGCATTGTACCCCATGGGATTTTCCGTCTTTGGGTCATTCGACCACAAGGGCCATGCTGACCACTTGATGTGTGGCCGCAATGTAGAGCAGCATGGGCTCTTGTTGTCTGATTGTCGACAAGTACGCCATAGGGGGTCCTAGTGTCATTGGAAGGATGGGGTGTGAGACGTCGTATGTTCCAGCAGCGGTGAGCACAAGTTTACCCAGGTTCAGATCCGACTGTGGTGATCGGATCCTACTCCTGGTAGCAACCCAGTAATATATCGGTGTAAGCCGGATGTTACATCGGATTACAAGAGAGGTTTGCCTGTGCGAGTTGGTTGTGGTTGTGTGTATTGTGTTGTGCCCTAAAGTCTCCCATAGGTCCGGTTTATAGAGTCATCGGGGCCTAGGGTTACAGGAGAGACCTATCTGGCTACGTTACAGAGTTGGTAACTAGATACAACTTGGACTACAAGTAATACTACAAGCCTAAGTCGGAAACTCTTCTGGGCCTTGTCGTAGCCGGAACTGGCACCTCCTCTTTCTCTGTCTGGGCCGCCCGTGAAACAAAGCTCTAACCCGTTGGTGGGCCACCCTGGTCAGCGAGTCATGTGGGTATAACCGAAAAGTATATCCCCAACAGTAGCCCCGGAAGTCTCCAAGATCCAAAGTCGGATAAACCGTCTAGCTTGATGGTTTTTTCGTCTTGAGAATCTTGAAGGGTTCCCGAAAACATCTTTCAGTAATGTAGGATTCTGAGTCAATTGAGTCGAATATGTTTTGTTCTGACTATAGTCTTTTCTTTGCTTAGTTTGAAACATAAGACGGATTTTTCAGCGGCATGCAGACTGACAACTTTTCAGACCAGGTCATGTCACTGACAGGAGTCCTATCAGCACGACTATTGGTGGTTCCGCTCCTTATGGAACAGAACGATGTTTCAATGCCTACACGAAAATCGAGGGGGCGGAAGAGTCGCGAGGAAGCTAACTCCCCTTCTCCTATACGCGTGGCGCTAATCGCGTGTGTTAACGAACGTATCTTGACACAGAGACAAATAAAAGAGGGGAGAAAACCCTTTCTCTCAGATTTATCTCTCCACCGATTCATTCATTGCCCCCTCGTACTCCTTGAGCACTCCGCACCGGTTCCCATCTGCGCACCGTGAGAAAAAATCTCTCTCCTCCACCAGTCCTTTTCATACAAGATCCATGTCATCTGCCTCAACCTTAGGAGCGGCGGCGGGTTCGTCTGCAGTGGAGGAGAGGAAGATGCGGGGCCTTTGGATCCTCAGCGCCATGGACAACGCGGAACTCCAAGTCATGGAGGACGAAGGATTCATCATCGCCAGTGCGTGGCGGAGCGCCTCAGGGCATGTCGTTCCCGCCCCGCGCGATGGCGAGAGGGTGCTGTTCGCACGCACGTCGACCAGCTTGCCATCGTTAGACTTCCTCGTCGAGGTCCTCAACTACTACGGTGTGCAACTTCATAATCTTCCTCCCAACTCTCTGCTTGAACCTAGTACTCATGCAGCTTTGTGCGAGGGGTTTCTTGGCATTAGGCCAAGTCTCACCCTTTTCCGGTACTACTATGGTACTCGGAAGAATTCCATTAGCACCGGTGTGCCTTACATCACCGGCACTCTTAGCTTAGTCCTTAGGAGAAGCCGAGTCTATCCTAGGATTAATGCTAGTGAATCCGTCAAGTGCTGGGCCGGAACCTTCTTTTATCACAAGGATATTCCGGCTCCTGGAAAGGCGGAAGGTATTCTGGCATTCGCCACGGCGCCGCTCCCCACCAGAATTCATGGGACGCGGAGGCGCCGGAGCTGTCGGATATCTTGATCCTCGCCAAGAGGCGAATTGAGTTTTTGCGAAAGCATGAGGGCCTTCATGGATCCGACTTGATCCACTACTGGCCGGATTCAGCCTCTCCAGCACCATGGAGATCACCACATGCACCAGATCACGAGCGACAAGAAGGACAAGATGCGGGTCAGTTCAAGCCAGATTCTGGCGAAGGACTACAAGACCCTCATGCAATATTTGATCAAGGAAATAGTGGAACGAAAGGTTCTAGAAGTCTCCCTGAAGATGTATACGGCCAACCGTCCTCTGACTCCGGTAAATATTTCGACTCTGCTTTTGCATTTTCGTCGTTCTTTTTTGTTCTTTCTCCGACTGTATTTTTATTGATGCCTTTTGACTTTGTTAGCTCAACAAACTCTCCGAGTCTGAGCTAGCTCCACTAGAGGGATATCCTTCAGACGATCCGGAGGCGACGTAGGATGATGAGGTGCAGGAAGTTGCCGCCCCCGCCTCCAAGAAGCGTAAGGCGAAAGAAGTTGTTGTTACTGCTGGTAGCCAAGTGTTGCCAGTAGTTAAAAAGTAAGCACCCTATCATTTATTTTCAGTACTTCTATACCCTTATTTGTTTCAAGATCACAAATGATATTTAGGATTTTCATGTTCTAGAGCTAAATCATCTTTGAAGAGTAAGATCAAGCCGGACAGCAAGCCGAGCAAGCAGAGGCTTCAGCAAAAGCTTGTTATCTCCCTGCCGTGCCGCCACCAACTCCATTCAGTACTCCATCAGCACAGGAAGCTTCCGCCTCTCCTGATGATGGCAACGTCTCGAAAGCCCTGGTCACCATTGATGATCAGGCAACTAACAAGGGTGAACCCGTCAAGGGTAATGATCCCATGGTAATATCTACAGGAACGATGGATAAAGTGGCCGGCTCTGCTGTCTCTGGCCTGAAGAGGAAAGAGAAGGAAGAGATCCTTAGACTGGCTCAATCCATAGAAGCAAACCTTGACCCCATAGGCAGCGAGCCAAGAGGAGGAGGACGTCAAGCTGGTCAGCCTCCTAGACCAAATTTTTGTCCGAGACGCTAAAGTTGAATCTGGCGAACTTCCAGCGATGGATGTTCCTTCCCTCACCCTTACTGAGAAGGTGTTTCACAACACCAAGCTCGGATTTGAAAAGTTGCACCTGGAACACATTGTAAGTTTCCGATTCTTATTTGCATTTATGATCATATCCTCTAGCCCCCACGAATAAAGCCGGATAAACATCGTTGAATCTGGGTTGATGCTTTTAGGTTGCAAAAGAACGATGTAGTGTAGCCCCCAAGGCTCGTGCTGTAATTTTATTTAGTTAAATTTGCAGCTCGAGTCTTAGTAGCCGTCTGACGGTATTCCGTCTCTAAACTTACAGAAAATTGCATCTTCCAACCAGGAATTGCTCAAGAACATTTGCAATAAACATAAAGAAATCAAAGCTTTGTGCCTTGAGAATTCAAATTTCAAAATTGAGAAAGATGAAGCAGAAGGTAAACTTTTCCGACTTCCTCTTTGTCAGTTAACTTTTTGTCATAGTCAATCTTGTTTTATCCGACTGATATTTTTTCCTTTGCAGAACTGTTGTGCCAGTCTAGCAAGATGGTGGAGCAATCCAAGAACTTCAAGGTCTTGGTGATAGAGAATGCTGAGCTCCGGGACAAGCTTGAGAAGCTAACTTTAGAATCGGAGAAATCCGTATCTGATGTCCTGGAGTCAAGCAACCATGAGATCATGAGGCTTGAGAAGCTCATAGCCCTCCGAGATAAAGAACTAGCTAATCTCAAGAAGGACTTCGATATTCAGAGGGATCTTGCCCAGGCCACAGCCAGTGAACTAAATAGCCTCCGCAAGGAGCATGCTCAATGGAATCACCCTGTTCTAGGTAAGATTTCCGAATCATTCTTTCTGTTGATTTTTTGACTTTCTTTTCAGTCAATGTTGACTTTTTGGTTCTTTCCCAGCCCCGCTAAATCTTTATGACTCTCCTACCTCCGAACCTCTCCTTGAGCGCATTAAGCTCGTCGGAGATATCTTGTACGACTTCCGCCGAACTCTTGAAGAGGCTGGTGAGTCCGTCAAGCTTTCCGACTTGCACACAATGTCAGTGCATGAGGTGAGAGACAAGGTCAAGGAGATTCCGAAGCTTATCGAAGACTGGAAGATCTCCTACACTCAGACTGCTGCTCAGACTGCTCTTACCATGGTGATGAGCCACCACAGCGAGATGGAAATCTGGCATGTCACCAATGGTATTTCCGAGGAGGATGATGAGGGTAACCCACAGGACATCAAGGCCATCCAAGAGACTTGTGCAGGTTATGCTTGTCGTGTGGTGGAGATGACCAACTATACGACGTCGTTCTTCGGATCCGTCGACGTGCCTCCCTCGCCCCAAGAGCCAGAAGCCAGCATTGCTTCCGAATCTGAGATCGAGGGCGACAATGCTGTCGACTCCAGCGCTCCACCTGCTTCATCACCACCTGAATCTGTAGCATAAGAAGTTGTATGCATTATTCTGAACTTATGGCAATGTAATGATGGAAACAATGTTTTATTTTGTGCTGGTCTTGTGAAAACTAATGCTTTTACTATCGTAGCACTCTATGCTTATATATTTTTTATGCATGTGCTTGAAAAAAGTTCTGAAGCACTTTGTGTTTTTTATGCCTATACGTGTCGTTTTATCTGGCTCTCTGCCTTGTCCCTTTCATGGGTCGGCCAACCTTTAGCACAGAAACTTTGCCGAGCAATAGAGCACAATTGCTAAACCAGTTTAAACTCGAAAACAAAGCCGGCTTCCAGTACCAACAACTCATTACTCGGAAAATGCCCGCGTCTAAGCAATCAGATATAAAACCAAAGTATAGACAATAAATTGAATTTTGTACCCTAAGGTAACACTTTTAAATATTCAAAAATCATAACCAGAACAAACATGAGCATAAAGTACTTTCAAGTATTATGGGATTTTTGAAAAATTGACATGCTCTTTTGGAAATAAGATGGGAAAAACTTCTCAAAGATAACATATGAGGAAACGAACACTTTATTTCACTTTGAACATGTACATATATGATTACAAGGAAATATAACTAAGAATATAAGGGACATAGCTATGTAATATTCCATGGACGGTCTATTTTATCCGGGTCTGTGCTGCCACCCGCTCTCTTTCTCTTCCGAGTATCAGGTCTTTCCTTGACTGGTCTCATATCGATTAAATAATATGACCCATTATGCAGAACTCTGCTGACCATAAAAGTTCCTTCCCAAATTAGATAAAGTTTGTGCTTTCTTTTTTGCACAAGTCGGAGAACCAAATCGTCTTTTCTGAAAGAACGGTTTTGCACTCTCTGACTATGATAGTTGCGCTAATTCTACTGATAGGCTGTAGATCTCTGCTTAGCAACGACGTGTAATTCTTCGATTATATCGAGATCATCTTGTCGAGAAACTTCTGCATCTTCTTCGATATACTCTTTGACTCGTGGAGACTGATGAATTAGATCACTTGGAAGAACTGCTTCTGCACCATAGACCAAGAAAAAAGGAGTATAGCCGGTTGATCTGTTAGGATTTGTACATAAGCTCCATATCACATACGGTAATTCTTCCGCCCAAGCCCCCGCGGCCCGACGAAGCGGTGCCTCAAGGCGAGGCCGGATTCCTTGTAAAATAAGGCCATTAGTTATTTCGACTTGTCCATTAGCTTGTGGATGTGCGATTGATGCAATATAGAGTCAGATCCCTTATTCTTCGTAGAATTCGGCAAGTTCACCCATGGAAAAATTTCTCCCATTGTCAGTAATTATACAGTGCGGATATCTGAATCGGATGATTACGTCCTCGACAAATTTTCTGGCTGTGTCTCCATCGCAACTTGTTATGGGTTTAGCCTCAGTCTATTTTGTAAATTTATCCATCATCACTAGTAGGTGAGTAAATCCACATTTTGCTGTGCGAAACGGCCCTACCATATCAAGCTCCCAGACCGCGAACAGCCCTGTAATAGGGATTGTTCGTAGCTATTCAGCCGGAACATGTGCCTGATGAGCGTAATTTTGGCAGCCTCTGCATGTTTTGACCAGTTTATCGACATCTGCCTTAGCTGTAAGCCAAAAGAATCCGTGTCGAAAAGCTTTTGCCACTAAGGATCTGGCTGCAGCATGATGACCACACTCGCCTTCGTGGATTTCTCTTAAGATTTACACTCCTTCTTACGAAGAAATACATCGCTAAAACACGCCAGAAACACTCCGTTTATAGAGCTCACCATTTATTATAGTGTAGGATTTTGCTCGTCAGACAATCTTCCGGCTCAAGACTTCATCTTCGGGTAGTTTTCCGTCTATTAGGAAATCTAGATAGGGTTTTGTCTAGCTGGGAATTACAGCCAGAACTGCTTTTAAAGGTGAGTCGGATTTCGTCGGATAGTCCTCATCAACTCTGACTATGGAGGGGACCCTTAAATGCTCTAAGAAAGCGCCACCCATTACTTGTTTCCGCGCAGAGCCTATCATTGATAAAGCATCTGCTTCCTCATTTTATGCTCGTGGAGTGCGTTGAACCTCAAAACCCTCGAACGATTTAGATAGTTCATCCACAACAGCTGTGCATGCTGCCATGTGCTTGTTTGCGTTGCATATATCGGATACTTGCTCAGCAACTAAATCCGAGTCTCCTTAACACAAGAGTCTTGATATGCCAATGTTTTTGGCCATGAGTATTCCATGCAGAAGTGCTTCATACTCGGCAATATTATTGGTTGCCGTGAAGTGTATTTGCAACACATAGAACAACTTATCTCCTTGGGGTGATTTGAGCACCACGACAGCCCCCGAGCCTCCCCGTGCTTTTGATCCATTGATGGCGCCCAACACTTGTCATGGAACGCTTCGTTGGAAACCCCAAGAGCAAGGTGTGAACCAGCAAGTAGCAAGTTTTCCCTCAGTTGAGACCGAGGTTATCGAACCATAAGGAGGAAGGAAATGTCACACAGGTGTTGCAAGCAACGCGGAGACCTGCACAACACAAACTCAATCCCCAACAATTAAAGAGGTTGTCAAGCTCACCGGTTTGCTATAAAAAAGGATTAAACGTATGGTGTGGAAGGTAATGGTTTGCAGCAAGTAAGCAAGTAACAGTGGTAGATGTATCAATGGTAAAGATTGGACCAGGGTCCATAGTTCACTAGAGGTTCTCTCCTTATATAAACAACATGTCATGAAGGGTAAACAAATTATAGCAGGGCAATTGACAGGAACTGAGCAAAGCATAACAATGCAATTTACTAGTCAGAAAGATCCTATGAGATTCGTTTGGGCAATACAACAAGATACATAGACCACCATCCAACTGCATCTATGACTAGAAGTCCACCCTCAGGTTATCATATGAACCCCCTCTAGTATTAAGTTGCAAGCAACAGACAACTGCTTTAAGCAAAGTGTGAAAGGTAAACAGTCCACATGTTCCATGAACAAGAGACCGTTGTTTTCTCCCTAGTAGCAACAACACATCTACAACCGAAGATATTTCTGTCACTTCCCTTGGAAACTAGAGGCATGAACCCACTATCGAGCATAAATACCCCCTCTTGGAGTCACTAGCAACTACTTGGCCAAGATAGCTACTAACAACGGATAGCATGCAAGATCACAAACAATACAGACATGATATAATCATAAAGACAAAACCATTAATCAAACCAACATAATAATCTCAATATCCATCGGATCCCCGCAAACACAACATGCATGGTTACAAATAGATTAGATCTTGATCATGAACGGAGCTCACAAGATCTATACATGAAAGCACAAAAGAGGAGATACAACCATCTAGCTACTACATGGACCCATAGTCCAAGGTGGAACTACTCACGCATCATACCAGAGAGAAGGCCTCTGGGATGATCTCCCCTCTGGCAGGGTGCCGAGAAGAACTTCAGATCCCCCCGATCTAGGGACGATGGTGGCGGCGGCTACAGACGGTTTCGTGGAGATTTGATCGGTGCTTAGGGTTTCTGCATTGGGGGCTCTTTATAGGAAAGGGGGAGACCGAGGCGGTGGCCAGAGGTGGCAAACCCTAGCCAGGCGCGGGGCTGGGCCCACCCGCGCCTAGGGTGGGTTTGGCCCCCCTGGCTGGCCCCTCCGGATCTCCTCTGGACTTCTTGTTCCCCACGGAAAGTAATTGACTTTGGCGTTTTTCCCGTCCAATTCCGAGAATTTTCTTTACTAACTTTTCTGAAACCAAAAATAGCAGAAAATAGGCATCCGACACTGTTGCAACTTGTTAATAGGTTAGTACCAGAAAACATGTAAAAAGCACCTCAAAGTGTATAAAAGTAAAGCAAAGTAAATACTAAACAAGCATGGAGCATCAAAAATTATAGATACGTTTCCGACGTATCAAGCATCCCCAAGCTTAACTCCTACTCGTCCTCGAGTAGGTAAGTGATAAAAGAATAATTTTTGAGGTGACATGCACCCTCACAATAAAGATCCAACCATTTTCAAGCATTGAAAGTTGGGGTCACAGAACTCGAAACATGTGCATGAAAGATGGAGTTCTAAAAATAGGACATAGTAACTACGCATGCAACATGGCAAGCTACAAACAAAGATCATGAATAACATGCATTGAAAAACATTTGTTTGTTTCACATACAGAAAACATGGCATAGTGGCAATCAGCTTGTCCCTCATAGAGTAGCAATATAGATGCATAGGACACCTTCAAAGTTCACAAGGGTGAATAGAAACAAATAGCACAAGAACAAGTAATAACACAATATGCATCAATCAATAAGCTTTGGAACACTGCACACGGAATGACAACTATGCTCTCTTAATGGTGCCTAAAGTTAGAAGGTGGAGACTCAATAATAGTGGAAGAAAGGCCTTTTTGTAAAGGAAGCAGTGATTACAAGTTTCAAAAAGAGCTTCCAAAAATTATGGTACTTGTTAGCTTTCAGCCCTCATTTCCCCTATCATAAGCATCTTGAAGTGGTTAAGGTTAAAGTGGCAAAGATGGAGTATATGCTTGACGAAGTATAAGTTGGTAATCTCAAGTCCCTTAATTACGAGGGCCACACCTCATGCATACTCAAGTGTGGGTCCAGGTAAGTTCTTGTCACTGTAAGTATTTGCATATCATTGAGAACCGCCAACGGGGTACCCCTTGCACATGGTACAAGAGCTTTCCCATAACCAAAATGACAAGGCAAGCAAACAATGAGCATCTCAGCAATCATTTTATTTACCATATGCATAGCTTTTTATTAAGGATGCTTCATAGATAGCTCACTATGGTGATGCTGCAAGTTTCCACCATGATTAGGCATGGCTTAGGCTAGTGGCCCAGGCGTTTCTCTAACACAGGATACAAACTCCATGGACTTACAAGTTCCCTCTTTATTTCACACCGGTGAAATCCATAGACAAAAGAACATGATATCAACTGAGTACAAAGTACAAGTGCAATGTTGAAAACGTTCCCCGTGGCAGCACGGTTCTGCTAATTCTAACTTATAAGTGCAAACATATACAACAAAGTTGTCACAATGGTTCAAGTTTATTAGGGGCAAAGAATATAAAGTGTGCCATCAAGTTCGTGAGGGCTTTAATCACTAAGTTTTCACATAACAAAATAGTTTTTAATTGGAAGATAGTTGAAAACAAGAATATACTTGGAATGGTGTAACACACCATGCATAGGAGTTTATAGTGGACACTTTGCAAAAACTTGGTTTCTTGGGAGTTGGAAGCATGAGTAGAGCTTACTCATACAAGTGGAGGCTAGCAAAAGACTAGGAGCAACCAACTAAAAGAGCATAATGGCCATAATCATGTAGTGCAACAAAGATACTAATCAAAGCAAAGAGTGTTACTACAATTCAAGTACTAAATGATCATAGAGGCTAATGGTGACCTGTCATAGTCGTAACTGTTGTGAGCATGTGCCAAGTCAACCCAAGCAAAGCATCAAAGGAGAATACAACAATACTATGCTTTTGCATGCTAAAACAACGCATAATTTCTTCAAGGCACACTAAAAAATCCCAATTGTTTGGAACAAGAATTTCTACAGCAATAATCACTAAGCATAAGGTCAAAACAACACCTAGCATGTCATGCTAAAGTCTAAGTCACAGTCAATGCAAGCTCCTCTTGCACTTCTAGCAAGAACTTACTACTCCTTTCCAAACACCAAGCAAACTTATTTGCAAAATAACACAGCGAGAACGGGGGTCCAAACTACTTAAGAAAACTAAACAAACTAAGCAAAGCAAACAAAAACTAATACGCTCCAAGAACAACACAACTGTGCATGAAACAATAAAAACGAAGTGTCTAGATAAACCTGAGCTTTTTATTGATGAAGAAGGGGATACCTTGGGCATCCCCAAGCTTTGATGTTTGTAACTCTTGGATATTTCTTGGGGTGACACCATGGTGGCATCCCCAAGCTTGAGCTTTTTTCCATTCTTCATCTCATTACATCATTCTCTCTCTACACCTGAATTTTTTCCTTCACACAATCTTCATTAGCAACATTACTGTACTCAAATGATATTAGACCTCTGGCAAAGCTTTGAAACAGCAAGGCCTTTCACTAAAAACACAAGCTACTCTAGTAACTCCTTCAAAAATCTCAATTCACCTAAAGAAAACACAAAAAGGAATCAATAAGAAGCAAATGCAAATAATGGCAGAAATCTGTCAAAACAGACCAGCAGGTAGAAACCAATTTTTTCGAACATCTTCTGTTGATCAAATCAAAAAGTGTTGAACTAAAGAAAGTTAGCTAACATACTGGGGAATTTATTCGAAAATTTTCATCTCAATCCGAGTTACAGACACTCCTAACGAATTTTTTTGGTGGAGGACAGAAATCTATTTCGGGATAGCAACTCCCAAATCTTACTTCCCTCTCATTAGAGGTCATTCTTGGCACAAAAGCAAATAAAAATGATAAGGAGAGGTCATTACAGAAGTAATAACTTCCAATACTCAAGAAAACTCTTGGGTTATCTCCCAATAAGTACTTTTCTTTAACGCCTTTAAGTTAGGCACAAGAAGCAAGAAGAATCAAGTATTTTCAAATGAAGAAGCATTAACATCAAACCTTGCTTTCAAAGGAGGAGAAAAAAGTAACTTCTCTCTCCTCATAGAGAAGTGTTCAATACCTTTCTTGAATGGAAAATGATATTTAATGGTGCCTTCTTTCATATCAATGATGGCACCAACTGTTCTAAGAAAAGGTCTTCCCAAAGTAATAGGACAAGAAGCATTGTATTCAACATCCAAAACATAGAAATCAATAGGGACATAAGCATTGTTAACCATAATGAGAACATCATTAACACTCCCCATGAGTTTCTTCTTAGCATTATCATTGAGTGGGACATCCAAATAACAATCTTCTAATGGTGGCAAATCAAGCATTTCATAAATCTTCCTAGGCATAATAGAGACACTAGAACCAAGATCACATGAAGCTTTGAGATCAAAGTCATTCACTTGAATATTAATAATGGGTTTCCAACTATCTTCTACTTTCCTAGGAATAGAAGCTTTGTGTTTTAGCTTCTCTTCCTTAATCTTAACAAGAGCATCTATAATGTGTTTGGTGAAAGCAACATGCATATCACTAGCATCAGGACTTCTAGCAAGTTTTTGCAAGAACATAATCACTTCAGAAATATTGCAACCATCAATATCAAAGCCAAACTTAGCATCACTAGTAGTAGGCATAGTAGGAGTAGGAATAGGGACTACTTGAGGTTTAGTGGTGATGGTGCACACACTGTTGTTTCTATCAATTTCAGCTCCCCTTTCCCATTTAGCATGAAGTTGAGCTAATAGCCTAACATTTTCATCAATAGTAACTTGTATGTCATGAGCAGTAGCAAAGGTGTTTTCCATAGTTTCAGGTTAGCAACCATTTTATTAACCAAGGAAGTTTGAGATTTAGACAAAGAGGATATATTTTTCTCAGCACTCAAATTTTTTGACTGTAAACAAGGAATTTCTCTATTCAGATTCTCAAGCTGATGACTAATGTTTTTCAAGATAATAGATTGTTCCTCCATAGTTTTAGAGAAAATCTTGTTTTGCTCATATTGCATTTTCATAAAGTTTTTTGTGGATCTCTCAACTTCTAGAATCCTCTCTTCACTAGGCATTCCAGATCTACCCTGATAAGCATTTCCACTACGAGGATAAGGTCTATAATTGTTGTTGCTACCAAAATTATTCCTATAGGTATTGTTGTTGAAATTGTTGTTTCTAATGAAGTTCACATCAACTTGCTCTTCTTGAGCAACCAAAGAGGCTAAGGGAACACTATTAGGATCTAGAGGAGATTTCCCATTAACAAGCATAGCCATAATAACATCAATCTTTTCATTCAAAGAGGAAGTTTCCTTAACAGAATTTACCTTCGTACCATGTGGAGCTCTCTCAACATGCCATTCAGAGTAGTTAACCATCATATTATCAAGGAGCCTTGTTGCAGCACCCAAAGTTAGGCCCATAAAGATACCTCCAACAGCAGAATCCAATAGGTTTCTTGAGGAGAAGTTCAAACCTGCATAAAAAGTCTGGATAATCATCCAAGCAGTGAGTCCATGAGTAGGGCAATTTTTAACCAAGGATTTCATTCTTTCCCAAACAGGAGCAACATGTTCACTATCAAGCTGTTTAAATTTCACAATGTCACTTCTCATAGATATAATCTTAGCAGGAGGATAGTACTTTCGAATAAAAGCATCTTTGCACTTAGTCCAAGAATCGATACTATTTTTAGGTAAAGAAAGCAACCATTCTTTAGCTTTTCCCCTCAAGGAGAAAGGAAAAATCTTGAGCTTAATAATATCTCCATCTACATCCTTATACTTTTGCATCTCACAAAGTTCAACAAAGCTATTGAGATGAGTAGCAGGATCATCAGAACCAGCACCAGAAAATTGCTCTCTCATCACAAGATTCAACAAAGCAGTCTTAATTTCATAAAAGGTAGCATAAGGAGTAGGTGGAGCAATAGGAGTGCTTAGGAAATCATTGTTGTTGGTGCTAGTGAAGTCACACAACTTGGTGTTCTCAGCAGAGTTCATTTTGGCAAAGGTGGGCAAGCCAAAAACAACAACAGCTAGAGCAGGAACTAAATTTTTTTGTGTTTTCGAATAAAGAAACCAAACCAAACTAGACTAATTTTTTGGGGTTTCTTGAAAAGAGGCAAACAAAACCATGCAAAAGAAACAAAAAAAACTAAAAACAAAGTAAAGAGAAAGGAATAAAGGACTCCCCTTGTGAAGACGTCCTTAGCCTCCCCCGCAACTGCTCTAGAAATCTTGATGGAGCCCAGCACTTGTCGTGGAACGCTTCGTTGGAAACCCCAAGAGCAAGGTGTGAAGCAGCAAGCAACAAGTTTTCTCTCAGTTGAGACCAAGGTTATCGAACCAGAAAGAGGAAGGAAACGTCACACAGGTGTTGCAAGCAACGCGGAGACCTGCACAACACAAAGTCAAGACTTTTCCCCAACGAATCAGTGAGGTTGTCAAGCTCACCGGTTTGCTGTAACAAAGGATTAAACGTATGGTGTGGAAGGTAATGGTTTGCAGCAAGTAAGCAAGTAACAGTGGTAGATGTATCAATGGTAAAGATTGGACCAGGGTCCATAGTTCACTAGAGGTTCTCTCCTTATATAAACAACATGTCATGAAGGGTAAACAAATTACAGCAGGGCAATTGACAGGAACTGAGCAAAGCATAACAATGCAATTTACTAGTCAGAAAGATCCTATGAGATTCGTTTGGGCAATACAACAAGATACATAGACCGCCATCCAACTGCATCTATGACTAGAAGTCCACCCTCAGGTTATCATCTGAACCCCCTCTAGTATTAAGTTGCAAGCAACAGACAACTGCTTTAAGAAAAGTGTGTAAGGTAAACAGTCCACATGTTCCATGAACAAGAGACCGTTTTTTTCTCCCTAGTAGCAACAACACATCTACAACCGAAGAGATTTATGTCACTTCCCTTGGAAACTAGAGGCATGAACCCACTATCGAGCATAAATACCCCCTCTTGGAGTCACCAGCAACTACTTGGCCAAGATAGCTACTAACAACGGATAGCATGTAAGATCACAAACAACACAGACATGATAGAATCATAAAGACAAAACCATTAATCAAACCAACATAATAATATCAATATCCATCGGATCCCCGCAAACACAACATGCATGATTACAAATAGATTAGATATTGATCATGAACGGAGCTCACAAGATCTATACATGAAAGCACAAAGGAGGAGATACAACCATCTAGCTACTACATGGACCCATAGTCCAAGGTGGAACTACTCACGCATCATACCGGAGAGAAGGCCTCCGGGATGATCTCCCCTCCGGTAGGGTGCCGGGAAGAACTTCAGATCCCCCTGATCTAGGGACGATGGTGGCGGCGGCTGCAGACGGTTTCGTGGAGATTTGATCGGGTGCTTAGGGTTTCTGCATCGGGGGATTTTTATAGGAGAAAGGGGAGACCGAGGCGGCAGCCAGGGATGGCAAACCCTAGCCAGGCGCGGGGCTGGGCCCACCCGCGCCTAGGGTGGGTCTGCCCCCCCCCCCCCTGGCTGGCCCCTCCGGCTCTCCTCTGGACTTCTTGTTCCCCACGGAAAGTAATTGACTTTGGCGTTTGTCTCGTACAATTCCGAGAATACTTCTATACTAACTTTTCTGAAACAAAAAACAACAGAAAAACAGGTATCTGGCACTATTGCAACTTGTTAATAGGTTAGTACTAGAAAACATGTAAAAATCACCTCGTGTAGACAAGTAAAGCAAAGTAGATACTAAAAAGCATGGAGCATCAAAATTTATAGATACGTTTCTGACGTATCATCCATCAAAGTGAAGGGTCCAAAATTCCGAGTCTGGAGGGCTTGTGTTTTCTACCGTCTCTGTCCAATCAACAACAAAGTCAGCAAGTATTTGGGACTTTATTGTTGTACGTGGTTTGTACTCTATGTAGAAAGATACAAACTCTATTCCCCACTTTGTGACATGTCCTGTGGCGTCATGGTTATTGATTATATCTCGCAGGGGTGAGGTGCTCACCACTGTGATCTTGTGCTCTTGAAAGTAGTGGCGTAGCTTTCTGGATACAAAGAACACTCCATAGGCTAGCTTCTAATGGTGTGGATACCTTTGTTTTGATTCTATCAGACCTCACTCGGATAATAAGTTGTCCGTTGCAGCTTATGCTTGTAGCCTTCTTCCTCGCGCTCGACTACTGTTACCACGCTTATGACCTTGTTGGTCACTACAATGTAGAGTAACATAGGTTCCTGAGGTTCTGGTGCTGCGAGAACTGGTGGGTTTGAAAGTAGATCTTTCAAACTTTGCAGGGAAGTTTCGGCTTCCTGAGTCCAGACAAATTTGTGGTTTTCTTCAAGAGTTTGTACAAAGGTGTGGCTCTTTTGCCGAGCTGGCTGACGAACCAACTCACCGCTGCAATGCAACCAGTGAGACGTTGTATGTTCTTCAGGCGAGTCGGCCTGGTTATGTCTAAAATAGCCTTGATTTTGTCTCGCATCACCTCTATGCCTCGCTCAGAGACGATGAAACCTAACAATTTTCCGGCTGGAATTCCAAAGAAACATTTCTTCGGGTTTAGCATCATATTGAATTTTTGTAAACTAGAAAATGTTTCCTCCGAGTCAGAAATTAAAGTTTCCTTCTTTTTGGACATAACTGCTACGTCGTCTACGTATACATGGACATCGCGTCCGATTTTGTCGTTAAGACAACGTTGCATAGTACGTTGATATGTTGCTCCTGCGTTCTTTAAGCCAAAAGGCATAGTTTTGTAGCATAAGGTTCCAAAAGGAGTGATGACCCATAAGTATAGGGGATCGCAATAGTTTTCGCGGGTAGTATTACCCAATTTATTGATTTGACACAAGGGGAGCCAAAGAATACTTGCAAGCCTTAACAACTGAGTTGTCAATTCAGCTGTACCTGGAAATAGTTCTTTCTCACAGAAGTTTCTCAGTAGCAACAATTTGTAGTAGCAAAAGAAAAGCAACAACAGCAGTAAAATAAGAGCAATAGTAACAGTAGCAGCAAACAGTAGAAACAAACAGTAGGATATGAGCGCGGTAGGCATAGGGATGGATGGACGGGCGTTGCATGGACGGGTCTAAACATGTAACTTCAAGATCTAGGGCAATTGCAGATAAATAATAATAAGCATCCAAGTACTAAATAATCATAGGCATGTGCTCCATATATAGTCATGCGTGCTCGCAATGAGAACTTGCACAACATCTTTTGTACTGCCAGCCCATTGCAGTGGGTCCTCAAGGGAACTAATGGAAATTAAGGTGCTCCTTTTAATAGAGCACCGGAGCAAAGCATTAACACTCTGTGAACACATGTGATCCTCACATCACAGCCATCCCCTCCGGTTGTCCCAATTTCTATCACTTCGGGGCCTTTGGATCCGGACAATGATATGTGTACACAACTTGCAGATAAGATCACAAACAATACTATCATAATGATTCAATAATAAGTTCAGATCTGAGATCATGACACTCGGTCCCTAGTGACAAGCATTAAGCACAACAAGTTGCAACAAAGTCAAATAGCACTAATAGAGATAGTAGGCACCATGCCCTAACAATCTTATTCGATTACATGATAGAACTCATCCAATCCCTACCATCCCCATAGTCTACAGTGGGGGATTACTCACTCATGGATGAGGGAAACATTGATGGTTCATGAAGAGGCGTTGGTGATGACGATGGCGATGATCCTCCCCAAATTCCCCGTCCCAGCAGGGTGCTAGAACGGAGTTTCTGGTTCCGAATCGCGGTTTCTGGTGGTGGCGGTGCAGCGGAACTCTTTCTCGAAAAACGTTGAACTCCCTCGGTATTTAGGTCAAGAGGCATCTTATAGGCGAAGAGGGAGCCCTAGGGGGTTCCTGGGCTGGCCACACCCCCTGCAGGTGCGGGTGTTGGAGATATGCCCTAGAGGAAATAATAAATATAGTTATTATTATATCTTTGTGTTTATGATAAATGTTTACATTCATGCTATAACAGTATTAACTAGGGAACATTAATACTTGTGTGATTTGTAAACTAAATTAGAGTCCCTAGTAAAGCCTCTTCATAATACTAGCTTGTTGGTTAATAGATGATTATGGTTTCCCTATCATGAACATTGAGATGTTATTAACAACAAGATCATATCATTAGGAGAATGGCATGATGGACATACTCCTATAGATAAGCGTAGCATAAAAATCAAGTCATTTTAATAGTTCAATTGCTATAAGCTTTATGATACATAGTAACCTAATTCCTTCGACCATGAGATCATGCTTATCACCATCATCGGAAGGATGCTTTGATGACATCAAACACCACACCGTAACTGGGTGGCTATAAAGGTGGCATCGAGTGTTCGGAAAGTATGGGTTGAGACACATGGATCAAGAGTGGGATTTGTCCATCCATATGACGGATAGATATACTATGGGCGCTCTCGGTGGAATGTCATCCAATTAGCTTGCAAGCATGTGACTGGCTCACAAGGGATCACATACCACGGGAACGAGAAAAGAGTACTTATCAGTAACGAGGTTGAACTAGGTATGTAGAGATACCGACGATCAAAACCTCGGATAAGTAAACTATCGTGAGACAAAGGGAAATTGGTATCGTATGTAAGTGGTTCATTCGATCGCAAAGTAATCATAGAAATATGTGGGAGCCATATGAATTTCCAGATTCCTCTATTGGTTATTGATTGGAGAGGTGTCTCGATCATGTCCGCATAATTCACGAACCGTAGGGAGACACACTTAAGGATTCGATGTTGTTGAGTAGTTATGGAATGATGAGAAGGAGACCGAATATTGTTCGGAGTCTCGGATGGGATACTGGATATCACGAGGAGATCCGGAATGGTCCGGAGAATAAGATTCATATAAGGAAAGTCCTGTTTCGGAGTTGGGGAATGATTCTGGTATTTTCATCGGGAATGTTCTAGGAGGGTCCGGAAGGTCCAGCACTCCGGAGGAGAAGGGTACATGAATGTGTCATGAAAATGTGGAATGGTTGCATCATGTACTAGGTCACTTGTCTGGGAAAAATAAAGGGAGAAATCAAATCGTAGTTTGAAAGTCAAACGCCAATTTGAAAAAGTCAAACGGCAAGTTTGCTTGGTGGAGGGAGAGTAGGAAACCTACTTGGGGAGGAAGTCCTCCTCCCTCCACCCTCCGGCCAAGGAGGCTGAGTTGGGGGAGGACTCCCTCCTCCCAACCGGCCACCCTCCACCTATATAAGGAGGGGTAGGGCGCCCCTACCCATCACACCCAAAAACCCTAGCCCTCTCCTCCAAGTCGCCGGCGCCACCACCTCCTTGTGTCGCCGCCGCGTAGGGCACCTCCAACTCGGCGAGTTGGGGCTTCCCCAAGCCCTAGCCGCCGACCAAGCTTCCCCCCTTGGTGCCTCTAAACCCTAGATCACCAAGGCCTCTCTCATAGTCCACCATACTCGCTTCGGCTTAAGGCGAAGCTCTGCGAGATCTCCCATCTACTTCCAGTACCACGCTGTCGTGCTGCTGGAATCGCGAGGAGAGTGCTACAACCTCCGCAGCCTGCTAGAACAAGGGAGAGGAAGGTCTTCATCGAGTACCGAACGGGTGACCGACTGCGGAAGCGCTGCCGGAATGCAGCGCCGGAAGGATCGTCTACACGATCTTGAGATCGGCAAGAGTACAACTACATCACCCACGAGAATCTACTCTCGTTAACCGCTTTGGAATCTTCGAGGGTGAGTTCCACTATCGACTCGTTGCTACAATCTAGTAGATAGGTCTTGGCTTATTTGTTTGGATGCGGTAGATTTTTTTTTCCATGCTACGAACCCCTATAGTGGTATCAGAGCCGTGTCTATATGTAGATCTGTTGCACGAGTAGAACACAATGGTCATTGTGGGCAGTGGTGCTTTTATTATCAATTGCTTCTTGTGTACTTTGCATCTTGCGGTATGATGGGATGAAGCGGCCTGGGCTAACCTTACATGACATTGTTCATGAGACTTGCTCCACGCTCAACATGCAACTTGTATTGCATAAGTGGCTTTGCGGGTGTCTGTCTCTCCCATTATAGTATAGATCCAATTTACAACGGGCACTTTATAGTTCAAGCATCAAAGTTGTGGTTCTTGTTCGTAAGTTAGAGCGACACTTATTGAAAGACCCAAACAACTTAAAATATGCAAAGAAATTAGAGCCGTCTAACTTTGTTTTGCAGGGGTGTGCTGTGATGTGATATGGCCATGATTGTGATTATATATGATGTATGCAATGTTCCTTATTGTAAGTTGGCAACCGGCAGGAGCCATATGGTTGTCTTTAATTTCTGTTAAGACCCACGTGTCTATTCAAAGTAGTTGTAATAGTTGGAGCTGGTGGACGACAACCATGAAACGACGCCATTGACCTTGACGCTATACCGGTGATGATGGAGATCATGTTCGTGCTTGAAGATGGAGATTGGAAGCACAAGAAGAAAGGCCATATCATATCACATATTATGAATTGCATGTGATGTTAATCCTTTATGCATCTTGTATTGCTTAGTTAACGATGGTAGCATTATAAGATGATCCCTCAAGCACATAAATTTCAAGTTTTAAAGTGTTCATCCTTAGTAAGCACCATTGCTAAAGCCCGTTGTTTCGAAGCACCACGTGATGATCGGGTGTGTTAGATTCTGCGAGTGTATACAACGTGAGCAAGCCAGATTTGCTCATGTGGAAGCTAAGGTTTGATCTTGACGAGCCTAGCATGTACAGACATGGTCTCGGAACACGGATCACCGAAAGGTAAAGCATGAGTCATATAGTAGATATGATGAACATGTTGATTGTTCGCCATTGAAGTTACATCAATTCTCGTGAGGATCGGTTTTGATGTGGTGGATTTGGTTCGTGTGATCACTAAAACAATGTGAGGGATATTGTTTTGAGTGGGAGTTCACCTAGATTAATTTAACTATTAATTAGAACTCAATTTGTCATAAACTTAGTCTAAACTATTGCAAATATGTTGTAGATCAATGGCGGCCCCTATCATCAATTTTAATGCGTTCCTAGAGAAAGAAAAGTTGAAACACAATGGAAGCAACTTCGCGGATTGGTTCCGCAATTTGAGGATTGTCCTCAATGCTGGTAATTTGACCTATGTGCTAGATGCACCGCTGGGTGACCCGCCTGCAGTTGATGCTACCGATGAAGTAAAGAATGTTTACCTCACTCGGAAGAATCAGTACTCCACAGTTCAGTGTGCTATCTTGTATGGTTTGGAATCGGAGCTTCAGAAAAGGTTTGAGAACCATGAACCCATGATATTGTCCGTGAACTCAAAATGATATTTGAGGCTCACGTGGCAGTTGAGAGTTATGAGGCTTCTGAAAAGTTCTTTAACTGCAAGACGGAAGAGGGCAGCTCCGTCAGTGAGCATGTTCTTAAGATGTCTAGGCACGCAAACAAACTCCAAAGCTTGGGTATAGTCATTCCTAATGCTTTGGGGATTTACCGTGTCCTCCAATCACTGCCACCAAGTTACAAGAACTTTGTGATGAACTACAATATGCAAACCATGAACAAGACGTTGCCAGAACTCTTCTCCATGTTGAAATCTGCAGAAGTGGAGATCAAGAAAGAGCATCAAGTGTTGTTGGTCAATAAGACCACCAAATACAAGAAAGGCAAGTCTAAGCAAAAGGGAAACTTCAAGAAGGGTGGTAAGAAAGTTGCCGCACCGACGAAGAAGACCAAGGCTGGGCCTAAGCCTGATACTGAGTGCTTTTACTGAAAGGGAGAATGTCACTGGAAGCGGAATTGCCCAAAGTGCTTTGCGGATTTGAAGAACGGCAACATCAAGAAGAAAGGTATATCCGATATACATGTTATTGATGTGTATTTCACTAGTACTCGTAGTAGTGCCTGGGTATTTGATACTGGTTCGGTTTCTCATATTTGTAACTCGAAACAGGTGCTGCAGAATAAACGGAAGCTAGCGAAGAACGAGGTGACAATGCACGTTGGAAATGGATCAAAGGTTGATGTGATCGCGGTCGGCACGCTACCTCTTCATCTACCATCGGGATTAGTTTTATACTTAAATAATTGTTATTTGGTGCCTGCGTTGAGCATGAACATTATATCGGGATCATGTTTATTGCGAGACGGTTACTTGTTTAAGTCCGAGAATAATGGTTGTTCGATTTACATGAGTAATATGTTTTATGCACATGCACCTTTGATAGATGGTCTATTTTTATTGAATCTCGATAGTGGAAATACACATATTAATAACATTGAAGCTAAACGTTTGAAATTGAGCGATAACTCGACCTATATGTGGCACTTTCGTCTTGGTCACATTGGAGTGAAGCGTATGAAGAAACTCCATTCCGATGGACTTCTTGTTTCACTTGATTTCGAATCACTTGAAAGATGCGAAGCATGTCTGATGGGTAAAATGACTAAGACTCCATTTTCTGGTATGATGGAGCGAGCTACGGACTTGTTGGAAATCATACATACCGATGTGTGTGGTCCAATGAGTGTAGCATCGCGCGGTGGTTATCGTTATGTTCTTACCTTCACGGATGACTTGAGTAGATATGGGTATATCTATTTCATGAAACATAAGTCCGAAACTTTCGAGAAGTTTAAGGAATTTCAAAGTGAGGTAGAGAATCAACGTAACAAGAAGATTAAATTTCTACGATCTGATCGTGGAGGTGAATATCTAAGTTACGAGTTTGGCGAGCATTTGAAGAAATGCGAAATACTTTCACAATTGACACCTCCGGGAACACCACAGCGTAATGGTGTGTCCGAACGTTGTAATCGAACTCTCTTAGATATGGTTCGTTCTATGATGTCACTTACAGATTTACCGCTATCGTTTTGGGGTTATGCATTAGAAACAGCCGCATTCACTTTAAATAGGCCCATCTAAATCCGTTGAAACAACACCGTATGAATTATGGTTTGGGAAGAAACCTAGATTGTTGTTCCTTAAAGTTTGGGGTTGCGAAGCCTATGTAAAGAAGTTACAGCCGGACAAGCTTGAACCCAAAGCGGAAAAATGCGTCTTCATAGGATACCCGAAGGAAACTATTGGGTATACCTTATATCATAGATCCGAGGGCAAAATCTTCGTTGCTAAGAATGGATCCTTTCTAGAGAAGGAGTTTCTCTCGAAAGAAGTGACTGGAAGGAAAGTAGAACTCGACGAGGTTGTTGAACCTTCTCTCGAACTTGCGAGTAGCGCAGCACCGGAAGTGGTTCCTATAGCGCCTACACCAATAAGAGAGGAAGCTAATAATGATGATCATGAAACTTCAGTTGAAGTTACTACAGAACCTCGCAGGTCAACGAGAAGTCGTACGACTCCTGATTGGTATGATCCCGTTACGAGTGTCATGTTGGTGGACAACACCGATGACCCTGCGACATATGAGGAAGCGATGATGAGCCCAGATTCCAATAAATGGCAAGAAGCCATGAAATCCAAAATTGGATCCATCTATGAAAACCAAGTATGGACTTTGGTGGACTTACCGGATGGCCGGAAGGCTGTCGAGAACAAATGGATTTTCAAGAAGAAAACAGACGATGATGGTAATGTTACTTTCTATAAAGCTCGACTTGTCGCAAAAGGGTTTTGACAAATTCAAGGAGTTGACTACGATGAGACTTTCTCACCAGTAGCGAAGCTAAAGTCTGTGAGGATTATGTTAGCAATCGCTGCATATTATGATTATGAGATATGGCAGATGGATGTCAAAACGGCGTTCCTCAATGGAGACATTGATGAAGAGTTGTATATGATGCAACCCAAAGGTTTTGTCGATCCTAAAGATGCTAACAAGGTATGCAAACTTCAACGGTCCATATATGGATTGAAGCAAGCATCCCGAAGTTGGAATCAACATTTTGATAAAGTAATCAAAAGCTTTGGTTTTATACAAACTTATGGAGAAGCTTGTATTTACAAGAAAGTGAGTGGGAGATCTGTAGCATTCTTAATACTATATGTAGATGACATATTGTTGATTGGGAATGATGTAGACCTTCTTAATAGTGTCAAGGAATATTTGAATAATAGTTTTTCAATGAAAGGTCTTGGCGAAGCAGCTTACATATTAGGCATAAAGATTTATAGAGATAGATCGAGATGACTAATATCATTATCACAAAGTACATATTTGGACAAAGTTCTAAAGAGGTTTGGAATGGAAGATAGCAAGAAAGGGTTCTTGCCCATGTTGCCCAATACGACCTTGAGTAAAACTCAAAGTCCAGCAACGGCAAAAGATAGAGAAAGGATGAGTAAGACTCCCTATGCCTCAGCCATAGGATCTCTAATGTATGCCATGCTATGTACTAGACCCGACATTGCATATGATGTTAGTTTGACTAGCAGATATCAAAGTGATCCAGGAGTGGATCATTGGACAGCGGTCAAAAACATCCTTAAGTACTTGAGAAGAACTAAGGATATGGTTCTTTCTTATGGAGGCGATGAACAGCTCGTTGTTAATGGTTACACCGATGCTAGTTGGAACACCGATCCGGATTTTTCTAAATCTCAATCTGGATACGTATGTACTTTGAATGGTGCAGCAGTTAGCTGGAGGAGTGCAAAGAAAAGCGTTGTGGCGAGATCTTCAACTGAATCGGAATACATAGCTGCTTCGGAGGCTTCACAAGAAGCGATATGGATGAAGGAGTTCATTACAGAGCTCGGTGTGGTTCCAAGTGCGCTGGACCCAATGTCTATCTACTGTGATAACATGGGCGCCATAGCCAATGCGCAAGAACCAAGGTCACACAAGAAGCTGAAGCACATCAAGCTACGTTTTCACGCTATTCGAGAACATGTCCAAGATGGTTACATAAAGATTTGCAAAGTACACACAGATCTAAATGTGGAGGATCCGTTGACTAAACCTCTCCCGAGGGCAAAACATGACCAACACCAAACTGCCATGGGTGTTCGGTATATTACCATGTAATCTAGATTAGTTGACTCTAGTGCAAGTGGGAGATTGTTGGAGATATGCCCTAGAGGCAATAATAAATATAGTTATTATTATATCTTTGTGTTTATGATAAATGTTTACATTCATGCTATAATAGTATTAACCAGGGAACATTAATGCTTGTGTGATTTGTAAACTGAATTAGAGTCCCTAGTAAAGCCTCTTCATAATACTAGCTTGTTGGTTAATAGATGATTGTGGTTTCTCTATCATGAACATTGAGATGTTATTAACAACAAGATCATATCATTGGGAGAATGGCATGATGGACATACTCCTATAGATAAGCGTAGCATAAAGATCAAGTCATTTTAATAGTTCAATTGCTATAAGCTTTCTGATACATAGTAACCTAATTCCTTCGACCATGAGATCATGCTTATCACCATCATCAGAAGGATGCTTTGATGACATAAAACACCACACCGTAACTCGGTGGCTATAAAGGTGGCATTTATTGTTCGGAAAGTATGGGTTGAGACACATGGATCAAGAGTGGGATTTGTCCATCCATATGACGGATAGATATACTATGGGCCCTCTCAGTCGAATGTCATCCAATTAGCTTGCAAGCATGTGACTGGCTCACAAGGGATCACATACCACGGGAACGAGAAAAGAGTACTTATTAGTAACGAGGTTGAACTAGGTATGTAGAGATACCGATGATCAAAACCTCGGATAAGTAAACTATCGTGAGAAAAAGGGAAATTGGTATCGTATGTAAGTGGTTCATTCGATCGCAAAGTAATCATAGAAATATGTGGGAGCCATATGAATTTCCAGATTCCTCTATTGGTTATTGATTGGAGAGGTGTCTCGATCATGTCCGCATAATTCACGAACCGTAGGGAGACACACTTAAGGATTCGATGTTGTTGAGTAGTTATGGAATGATGAGAAAGAGACCGAATTTTGTTCGGAGTCTCGGATGGGATCCGGGATATCACGAGGAGATCCGGAATGGTCCAGAGAATAAGATTCATATAAGGAAAGTCCTGTTTCGGAGTTGGGGAATGATTCCGGTGTTTTCATCGGGAATGTTCTAGAAGGGTCCGGAAGGTCCGGCACTCCGGAGGGGAAGGGTACATGAATGTGTCATGACAATGTGGAATGGTTGCATCATGTACTAGGTCACTTGGCTGGGCAAAATAAAGGGAGAAATCAAATCCTAGTTTGAAAGTCAAACGCCAATTTGAAAAAGTCAAACGACAAGTTTGCTTGGTGGAGGGAGAGTAGGAAACCTACTTGGGGAGGAAGTCCTCCTCCCTCCACCCACCGGCCAAGGAGGCTGAGTTGGGGGAGGACTCCCTCCTCCCAACCGGCCACCCTCCACCTATATAAGGAGGGGTAGGGCGCCCCTACCCCTCACACCCAAAAACCCTATCCCTCTCCTCCAAGTCGCCGGCCCCACCACCTCCTTGTGCCGCCGCCTAGGGCACCTCCAACTCTGCGAGTTGGGGCTTCCCCAAGCCCTAGCCGCCGGCCAAGATTCCCCCCTTGGTGCCTCTAAACCCTAGATCACCAAGGCCTCTCTCATAGTCCACCATACTCGCTCCGTCTTAAGGCGAAGCTCTACGAGATCTCCCCTCTACTTCCGGTACCACGCTGTCGTGCTGTCGGAATCGCGAGGAGAGTGATACAACCTCCACTGCCTGCTGGAACAAGGGAGAGGAAGGTCTTCATCGAGTACCGAACGTGTGACCGACTGTGGAAGCACTGCCGAACGCAGCACCGGAAGGATCGTCTACACGATCTTGAGATCGGCAATAGTACAACTACATCACCCACGAGAATCTGCTCTCTTTAACCGCTTTGGAATCTTCGAGGGTGAGTTCCACTATCGACTCGTTGCACAATCTAGTAGATAGATCTTGGCCTATTTGTTTTCATGCAGTAGAAATTTTTTGTTTTCCATGCTACGAACCCCTACAGCGGGCTGGGCCCACCCGCGCAGCAGGGGGTGTGGGCCCCCCAGGGCTCCACTCCGTCTCGTATTCTGGCTCCGTGGATCTTCTGGTGAAATAGGATTTTGTCATATTTTCCAGGATTTTTCTTGATAGTTGATTTTCTGCACAAAAACTAGACACCAAGTTAATTCTGCTGAAAATAGCGCCAGTTTGTGTTAGTTGTATCCAAATCACATAAGTTTAGAGGAGAAACAATAGCACAAGTGTTCGGGAAAGTAGATACATTTTGGACGTATCAAGGAGTGATGAAAGACGTCTTAATTTGATCCGACTTTTTCATCGGTATTTGGTGATATCCGAAATATGCTCGAGAAAACGAAGTAGTTCCGACCCTACCGTTGAGTCAATAACTTGATCAATTCTTGGCAAAGGAAATGGATCTTTTGGGCATGCCTTGTTCAAACCGGTATAATCAACACACATCCTTAAATCAATGGTGTCCTTTTTAGGGACGAGTACAGGATTTGAGCACCCAATCTGTATGGATGACCTCTTTTATAAAATCTGCTCATTCTAGCCAGGCTAATTCCTTGGCTACTGCTTTGCGCTTTTCATCACCAAACCGTCGTAAGGACTGTTTTAGGGTCTGGCGCCAGGGTACACATTAAGAGAGTGCTCGGTGAGTTCCCTAGGTGCTCCGGTCATGTCAGAAGGCTGCCATGCGAAGATATCACTATTAGCTTTGAGGAACTCGACGAGCGCCCTTTCCTATGCATGGCCTAAGGCTACCCCTATGTTCGTCGTCTTGGAGGGATCATCTTCCTTCAGCAACGGTTTCTTCGTCTCTTCCTATGCCTTGAAATGCAAACTTGGCTTCAGCACCTCATTCTTCATAGCGGGCATCTCGGACAGATTGATGGTCTTCTTGATCTCCTACTACTCCTTGGCGTGCAGCACGGCTTCGGTGAAGGCAGTAGATCCTTTTTCGCACTCTCATGCCTTCCTCGGATTTCCCCGTACAGTGATTACGCCCTTTGGACCTAGAATTTTAATCATGGTGTAGATGTAGCAGGGACGAGCCATGAACTCCTAGTAAGCCGGACGCCCGAAGATAGCGTGGTAAGCACTTTTGAATGGTACCACCTCAAAAGAGAGTGGCTCGATCCGGTAATTGTCTCGGGTTCCGAATGTCACGTCCAGAGTAATCTCACCCAGAGAATCCGCCTGTCTCCCTGGTACAATGCCATGGAAAGTTACACTGCTGTAACTCAACTGGCTCTCGTGTAGCTTCATGCGGTGGAGCGTCTCGATGTAGAGGATGTTAATGCTTCTTCCATCGTCCATGAGTGTTTTAGAGAACTCATAGCCATCAATAAGAGGATTGACGACCAGAGGGTACTTTCCCTGACGATGTGTTTTCCTCGGGTGATCTGAGCGATCAAAGGTGATGGTTACCTCCGACAAATCCAGAAACTGTGGAACAGCCGGAACCGTTGCATTGAGCTCGCGGAGAACCACCTTCTTGTCTTTATCAGGTTGGGATCCAAGGAATCAGACGTATGCGTCTTTCTTAGTCGGAAAAGTTTTCTTTCCATCCGACTTGGGCTCTGCAGCTGAAAAGGATACAGATGCCGCCTAGAGGGGGTGAATAGGCGGTTTAAAACTTTTACGAGATGGGCTTAACAAAGGCTGAATAAAACTAGCGTTTACTTTATCAAGCACAAAACCTATATAAACTATGGTTCACCTATGTGCACCAACAACTTATGCTAAGCAAAACAAGCAACTATGTGATAGCTAGATATAAGAATTCAAGCACGAAGGCTATCACAAAGTAAAGTGCATAAGTAAAAAAGCTCGGGTATAGAGATAACCGAGGCACGCGGAGACGATAATTTATTACCGAGTTCCTCCCATAAAGAGAGTACGTCTCGTTGGAGGGGTGGGCGGTACTAAGACCACCACGCCACAAAAATCCTCACCCTATTCTCCTGTGAACCTCGCCACAAGAGGCCTAGTTCACTTCTTCACTATCGGTGCACTTGTCGGTGGCAATCCGTAACCTCTCACAAAGGTTGGGGAACGTCTCCACAACTCAATTGGAGGCTCCCAATAAACAAGCTCTGGTAAAGCTCCACAACTTAATTGGAGGCCCCAAGTAATCCACAAACCTACAAAACTACTTAACCGTCTAGGGTTCCAAGAACCTAAGAGTAAAAAGCTTCTCACCTTTCACCCAATTGAATCCTCAACGGGAACTTAAACCGATGCACCAAATGCAATGGCAAGAACACAAGAAGTGGTCAAGTCCTTCTCTCCCAAATTCCACCAAAGCTACAAAAGCTAGTGGGAGAATAAGAGAGGAAGAACACAAGAGGAAATCCACAAAAGAAACCCCAAAATCTAGATCCCAATATGTTCCCCTCACATAGAGGAGAGATGGAATGGTGGATTTGTAGATCTAGATCTCCCCTTTCAAATCCCCCAAAAAGATTCAAGAAATATGGGAGGGATTGAGAGTATTTGCAAGCTATTGAAGGTCAAAACAATAGAGGAGAGAGACAATGCAAGCAACCCGCCTAAGGAGGAAGAAGGGGTCTATGTATACACCTCCCCAATGAAATATGACCGTTTGGGACCTTCCAGGCCGGATAATCCGCCCCTCCCCCGGATATTCCGGGTTCTTCGGGCCAAAAAATGGCTAAGGACTTCGCGCCGCGACCCTCTGTATAGGAGGCGGATATTTTGGGTGGATAATCCGGCCCCGAAGGGCCGGATAATCCGCCCCCATTACTGGGAGCCACACCTCAAAGTCCTTAGACGTTTTACAAAAATTGCGCCAGATAATCCGCCCCCATGGACGGATAATCCTCCCCCCTGAAAACTGGCACGAACAACAAAACTAAAACCATCATAACTTTTTTATTCGGACTCCGATTTTGACGATATTGGGCTCGTTTCAAAGATAGTAACGAGCTCTACAAGATCATGCAGGGAACCATCATAGTCCAGCAAGGGAGGGCAGAACCAAATGATGAAAGGTTTAACCTATCTATAAAATACAAACTGGTAAAACCTCCAATATCGAAAACACAATAAAGAATGCATATGAAATCCGTTTTCGATGAACTTAAGCTTGTCATAGATATTGACACAATATATAAATCCTCTCATGGATAAGAACCAATAAATATGATGCCAAGTATGCAAAGGTTTGAGCTCTCACCGAGGGATATGAGCAAGTTACTCACTTGAGAGCCCCTCTTGATAGTACGGTTATCTATCCTATAAAACGGTCTCTGCAAATAACACCACGATACCAGTTAGAAAGAAACCCTATCAAGATCAAACCTTTTCCTTGTGTATATTCCACTTGATCTTGATGATTATCTTCTACACCTCAAGATCAAACCGTTTCTTGAATGCACTAGCTAGCTTGGTGAAGACTTGGAATTTGCTCTCCCATACTCCACTATGGAAGAGCCTCTCTTTTAGGCATATCTTCACATATCCATGATCACCATAAGGATGGCAAGATACACTAGAGATCATCTTATTATTCAATACACACTTTCCATAGGATCAAATTCTACTTGACCAATCTCCAGATCATTCCTTGAAACCTTGATCAACACTTGATCTTCTTCTCTTTTTCTTATTCCAACCCTGAAGCCACCATATGGTTCAAGAATTGTCTATGGACAAATCCAACAAGTAAACTCAATGCAAACATGAGTCCATAAAACATTGTCATTAATTACCAAAACCACAGATGGGGGCACACATGTTCTTTCAGCAACGACCTCCGCTTCCTCCATGTCGGAATCTTCCTTGGGCTCCTTTCATTTCTCAGAATTTTTCTTTCCTTTTTGTCGCTTGGCTCTGTAGCCAGCAGATTCATCTTTCTTAATGTCGTCATTGAAACGACACTCGGCATTTGTGTGGGTAGATCCTCCGTTACTGTCCAAGTGGTGGACACAGGGATTGTTGGCAATGTCGGCCCAGGTATAGGTTCTACCGGGTTGCTGATCTCGTCAGCCCAGGATTCGGGAAGTTCCACGACCTTTACCCCTGCCGACTCCGCGCCCTCCTCGTCCTCTAGATCTGAACTTTGCGTTAACAGCTGCGTTGTCCGGAACCGGCTTTTCGTCCGAGGTGTTCTTGCGCTTTTGAGTTTGTTATGGTTGTTTGGCCGCATTGGGATTGGCCAGAATATTTAGCAGCCCTTCTGAATCATCATCGGCATCAGCATATTTGCTTGCCGTCTCTATCATTTCTCCGAAATCTATGACGTGGTCACGCTTCAGTCTGTGACATAAAAGTCCGACTGGAAGTCCTGCAATAAAAGCTTCTATCGCAGTTTTCTCGTTTACTCCTTTGCAGGAGTTCTTCGTGTCAATCTAGCATTCAAGGTAATCCTGGCAGGTTTCTCCGGGTCTTTGCGTGCAACGCTGCAAGTCTCCGATTATGCAGGGCCTCATGCATGTTCCCTCGAAGTTTGAAAAGAACGCACTTTGCATATCATACCAGTTGTGAATTGAATTCTCTGGAAGTTCATTGAGCCATGATCGAGTCGTCTTCCTCAGCATGAGAGGGAGATATCGGACTACAACCAGGATGTTTCTTCCTTTGGCGATGCAGCAGACCTGAAAGAAATCCTGGAGCCAGATATCTGGCCGAGCTGCGCCGTCATAGGGCTGAATGTGTTTGGCAATACCAAAGTCAACCGAAAATTTGGTGTGACATATGCGTGGTCCCAAGCACTTGGGTCCCACATACACGTCTTCTTCCTCGTACCGCCACGTTTCTATGTTTGATTCAATGCAATGGCGAGCGTCGTTTGGCGAGAGAGATCTGTGCCTTGGAGGCTCACGGCTTCTGCACGGCGGAGTCGGATTTCTGCCTCTCCTTTCACCATTGCTGCCTCCGCCTCTGCGGCTTCCATGGCTGCATCTGGATCCTTCATGGTTGCTGCTAGGAGGCGATGGTGGCCCTGGTGGATTATTTCCGGCTGGATTACGCAGTGGTAGAGGTGGAGCCTCATTATGCTGACTTTGATGCATGTTTCTTCGGGCACCGTCCCTACTTGATTCAGGACGATCCGGATCATCTCTTCGTCCGGCATTGCTAGCCGGACGGCTCGGTGGTGGCATCCTTAGCCGGCTGGGTCTTCTCTATAGCGGTTGTTTTGCCAACGATAGTCCTGATGAGGAACCATGGCCCTGATGGCGTCTTCGGATGCAGCCGGAATAACTCTTGCCCAGTCACGTGCCGGCCGGCGAGAGTGTCTATTTGAGCCGGTTCTTGAATTCTCTTCTTCTCCACGGGTATGATAGCGTTGAGTCGTATCCATGCGAAGCCTTACATCAGCGCTTTGGTCAGCGCCAGTGTGGCAAAACTCAGATTTTGAGGCAAGTTTGCCACTAAATGACGCGACCGTTTTCTGCTGCTTTAATCCTTTGTCTAGTAACACGACACACTACCAGACCTACTTCGGAGACGAATTGTTGGCGAGGATGGCTCAAGCTGTAGCAGCGTTTTCCAACGGCGTGCTATAGACTCGGATTTTTTCTCCATCTTTTCCGTCGAATAGATCTTTGTGGATATCCAGGTTCTTGTTAGCAAGAAACGAACCTCCCCATGTCTTGTTTGGGTGTCGCTTGAAATCTGACTGATACTTGACAGGATCACTGTCTAACTGCTGCCTCATCTCGACGAGGCACGAGGCCTCTTCGAGTAGAAACAGACGATGCTTTTCCAGGTCCTCGGCCCTTTTCTCCAGCACCTCCGGTGTGATATCCAAAGCCGTTGGGATTGGAATCGTGAGAGCATCTCCGTAAATTTCACGTGCACCCTTGGTGACGATGTGTTCATCCACCGGAGGGTCGATCAGGGTGGTATTAATCAGATCTCCGTCCTGATTCTCCATCTCGATCTCTTCATCAAATTTTTCTTCGTTGGTTTCCTTGACGTCTGGCTCTGACGGTGTCAGATTTTTGTTGTTCTTCTTCTTCTTTGACCGGCCAGTAGCCTTAACGTGAGTACTAGTGGCAAAGACAGCTTTTGGTCCAGTACCGGGGGATAAACTTCCATCGGTACTTTCCGTCATGGTTGGCTTGTGGACCTTGGAGGAATCTCCGGTATCCATATCATCCTGCGAGGTGTAGCTTTCATCCATGCTATCATATGGACTAGGAGAATTTTCTGGCTCACCTTGCGTTTGCTTGGAGATGTGCTCTTATTCATACTCCTCCATCTCTTTGTCGAAGTCCCGAAGTTCCTGTGACGTGATTGACTCCTGAGGGGAGCCAGGTGAGTTGGCATTTTCTTCTATTGCGTCTCAGACCGAATCGCTACCAGCTCCTGCATCGACAGAGTCGGATCCAGTGCTTATGTGGTATGCGAAACAGTGCTTCTTCTGGTTCATGTTCTTGAAGTAGTGGCACAGCTGGGTTTCCCACTCCTCCATCTCAAATTTCTCCGTAATGTCGGTGATTGCTTCGTAATCAATGTAGGGGAGTGTCATCATCTCCTTTATCCTGTGCTTCAAGGGTAGTTTTTCTTCTATGACGTCTGGGAGGACGGATCCGTAGCGGATATATTCTTTGTCCGTGTATCCGATCTCATCAGGGAGATTAGATCCAGATTTTTATTCCACCTCTTCTTCCACTACAGGAGTGGGTTGGGTGGGTTTGATTTTCTCCGGGATCTTGAACTCTTCCGCCTCTGCGAACAAAGTAGATCCGGATTTTTCTTCCGCCATGGTCATCACCTCAAGGGTGGGTTGGGCGGGTTCAGCGAAACCGAGATAGATAGCGATCTCGCCGATGGAAATGATCGTGTAGGTCGTCACGGGTTTCGAAGCTGGAATCTAGGTCTCGTCAAGAAAGACGAGAGGGACATCACTGTGTAGACCACGTGACCCGTGGCGATTGTTTCTCCGATTCCTCCACGCGCAGATTCCGCCTGGAACGATGCTCCAAAGGTCACCTGCCCCACGGTGGGCGCCAACTGTCGTCGAATTGTCAACAAGTACGCCATAGGGGGTCCTAGTGGCATTGGAAGGATGGGGTGTGAGACGTCGGATGTTCCAGGAGCAGTGAGCACAAGTTTACCCAGGTTCAAATCCGACTGCGGTGATCGGATCCTACTCCTGCTAGCAACCTAGTAATATATCGGCGTAAGCCGGATGTTATAGCGGATTACAAGAGAGGTTCGCCTGTGCGAGTTGGTTGTGGTTGTGTGTATTGTGTTGTGCCCTAAAGGATCCCATAGGGACGGTTTATATAGTCACCGGGGCCTAGGGTTACAGGAGAGACCTATCCGGCTATGTTATAGAGTCGATAACTAGATACAGCTTGGACTACAAGTAATACTACAGGCCTAAGTCGGTAACTCTTCTGGTCCTTGTCGTAGCCGAAACTGGCACGTCCTCTTTCTCTGATTGGGCCACCCGTGAAGCAAATCTCTAACCTGTTGGTGGGCCACCCTATTCAGCGAGTCCTGTGGGTATACCCGTAAAGTATATCCCCAACAGCTCTCTCTCCCCTTTGGCGTTACTAGTACGGGAGATGTAGAGAGTAAGTGCTTTAGGTCCTCGAATGCTTCATCAGCTTCAGCCGTCCACTCAAACTTTTCGGCCTTGCGAAGCAATTGGTAGAAGGGGAGGGCCTTTTCACCCATGCGGCTGATAAACCTGTTAAGTTCCGCGATTCTCCCAGCCAGCTACTGACTCCTTTGACATTCTTCTGCTTCTCCATGGCTAGTATAGCCTTGATATTCTTCGGCTTGGCTTGGATGCCTCTTTCGGAGATGAAGTACCCAAGTAATTTCCTAGATGGGACGCCGAAGGCGCAATTTTCCGGGTTCAGCTTGATCATGTAGCGATCAAGGTGTCGAACGTCTCGCGGAGATCGTCGACCAATGTGCGGCTTTCCTTCGTCTTGACTACTATGTCGTAGAAATAGACTTGGATGTTGAGACCAATTTGGTTCTTCATGCATGCTTAGATACACCGTTGATAGGTTGCGCCTACGTTCTTGAGCTCGAAAGGCATTGTGTTGTAGAAAAATGGTGTGATGAATGTTGCCTTCTCTTGATCTTTGACCTTCAGTCGAATCTGATGGTAGCCTGAGTACGCGTCGAGGAACGAGAGTCTCTCGCACCCTGCAATGAAGTCGATGATTTGATCAATTCGCGGCAAGGGGAAATGGTCCTTAGGACATTGCTTGTTGAGCATCGTCAAGTCCACACACATCTGCAGGATGTCTGTGTCCTTTTAGGGACCAGCATGTGGTTAGATACCCAGGTGCTTTCCATGATCTCCCTTATGAAGTTGGCGTTGAGGAGTCTGTTGAATTCGGTGCCAATTCCTTCAGCTCTGCCTTCGTATAGTCGACGCATCGTATGCTTGACCGGACTTGTATCCGGAAACACATTGAGTGCATGCTCGGCGAATTCCCTGGGAAATCCTAGCATGTCCGCAGGACACCAGGCAAAGATTTCCCAGCGCTCACAGAGGAATTCGACGAGCGTGAGTTCCTATGCGAAACTCAAGTTGTTGGCAATCAAAGCCGTCTTGGTGAGATCTGTCGGGTGAACCTGCACCGCCTTGGTGTTGATTATGGAATCGAACGACATTTCAGGTGCATTTTGCCTGGTGACAGGGGCAGGCTGTTGTCTGTTGACTCCTTCAGTCTTGTGAGCTCCTCCTACATGCCGAATGACTGGGAGATTCTGTTGAAGTCTCTATCACAGCCATCGGACTTGGTGAAGCTACCTAGAACAATGATGCCACTGTTAGGCCCTAGCATCTTCAGCAGAAGATACGCGTAGTGTGGCACTGCCATGAATCTTGTGGAGGCCACACTCCCGAGGATGGCGTGGTATTGTGAGGGCCAGTCCACCACCTTGAACTTGAGCCGCTCCCAATTGAAGTTCTTGGGGGTGCCGAAGATGAAGTCAAGCCATATTCTGCCCAAGGGATATACTCCTTTCCCTGGGAAGATGTCGTGGAAGGTCGTGTATGATGCCTCCGGGCTATATAGTGGGATCCGCATAGCTGCTAGTGTACTGGAAAACATCAGATTGATGTCGCTATCGCCGTCCATGAAGACGCGGCTCATTTCAAATCCCCTGATTTGGACCTCGAGCACCAGGGCAGTGACCCAAGAGAGGTATTTGCCATGTGTGATTCGAACAGTCAAAGGTGATGCATGACTCCGAGCCACTGAGGTACTCAGGTATGGCAGGCGGAGAAGTAACGGCCAAGTTGACATGTCGGGTGATCGTCTTCTACACCTTGTTGGATGGACGTCCCTTTTGTATCATCATAGCCCCTAGCGATCGTGGGTATGGTTCTACTCTGTTGTTTCAGTCAGGCACAGCCCTAGGCTGCGCGGGTGCTCCGGGTGGCAGAGGTGGGGCACTGTATGCGACGGCTCCTGGTGCAGGGGCGAATCCTGGATTCACCGCCTCGCGCCTCATCTAGGCGTATCCTTCATGGAGCTTTTGGAACTCACTGCAATCTTTGAGCATGTGGCTGGCTTTCTTTTTTCCATCATGCTTGTCGATGTAGAAGTGGATGGGGCAGGGACCCGACAATTTGTCGAGTGCAGATGGTTCATCATCGTGGCTATGGCATTGCCACACCTGTGTTGGTTTTCCGCTATTGCGGTAGTTGCTGTTGCGATATCCTCTGTTGCGGTTTTGATCCTCGCAGTGATCGACGTAGCCATCCGCAACCATATCGACCTCTTCACGCTCGTCGTAGACGCGCGCTCTTCTTTTTCCTTGGCGATCGTGCCTGCGGCCGAAGTCGTCCTCGTCATATGAACGTGTTCGGTTGTAGGCATCCTCGCCATCGTCCTGATACGTTGGAAACGTATCAATAATTTTTTATGCTCCATGCTTGTTTAGTATCTACTTTGCTTTACTTGTCCACACTTTGAGGTGCTTTTTACATGTTTTCTGGTACTAACCTATTAACAAGTTGCAACAGTGACAGATGCCTGTTTTCTGCTGTTTTTGGTTTTAGAAAAGTTAGTAAAGAAATATTCTCATAATTGGACGGGACAAACTTCAAAGTCAATTACTTTCCGTGGGGAACAAGAAGTCCAGAGGAGAGACGAGGAGGCGTGCCAGGGCGGTTAAACCCCCCCTAGGCGCGGGTGGGCCCTACCCCACGCCTAGGTAGGGTTTGCCCCCTCTAGCCGCCGCCTCGGTCTCCCCCTTCGCCTATAAGAATCCCCTGATGCAGAAACCATGATTACCCGATCAGAAATCCACGAAACAGTCTATAGCCGCCGCCACCATCGTCCCTAGATCGGGGGGATCTGAAGCTCTTCCCGGCACCCTGCCGGAGGGGAGATCATCCCGAAGGCCTTCTCTCCGGTATGATGCGTGAGTAGTTCCACCTTGGACTATGGGTCCATGTAGTAGCTAGATGGTTGTATCTGCTCCTTTGTGCTTTCATGTATAGATCTAGTGAGCTCCGTTCATGATCAAGATCTAATCTATTCGTAATCATGCATGTTGTGTTTGCGGGGATCCTATGGATATTGAGATTATTATGTTGGTTTGATTAATGGTTTTATCTTTATGATTCTATCATGTCTGTGTTGTTTGTGATCTTGCATGCTCTCCGTTGCTAGTGGTTATCTTGGCCAAGTAGTTGCTAGTGACTCCAAGAGGGGGTATTTCTGCTCGATAGTGGGTTCATGCCTCTAGTTTCGAAGGGAAGTAAAAGAAATCTCTTCGGTTGTAGATGTGTTGTTGCTACTAGGGAGAAAACGACGGTCTCTTGTTCATGGAACATGTGGACTGTTTACCTTACACACTTTGCTTAAAGCAGTTGTCTGTTGCTTGTAACTTAATACTGGAGGGGGTTCGGATGATAACCTTAAGGTGGACTTCTACTCATAGATGCAGTTGGAAGATGGTCTATGTATATTGTTGTATTGCCCAATCAACTTCATAGGATCTTTCTGGCTAGTAATTGCATTGTTATGGCTTGCTCAGTTCCTATCAATTGCCCTGCTGTATTTTGTTTACCCTTCATGTCATGTTGTTTATCTAAGGAGAGCACCTATAGTCAACTATGGACCCCGGTCCAATCTTTACCATTGATACATCTTCCACTTTTACATGTTTACTTGCTGCAAACCATTACCTTCCACACCATACGTTTAATCCTGTGTTACAGCAAACCGGTGAGCTTGACAACCTCACTTATTCGTTGGGGCAAAGTCTTGAGTTTGTGTTGTGCAGGTCTCCGCGTTGCTTGCAACACCTGTTTGACATTTTATTCCTCCTTCTGGTTCGATAACCTCGGTCTCTACTGAGGGAAGACTTGCTTCTTGCTGCTTCACACCTTGCTCTTGGGGTTTCAAACGAAGTTCTCACGTCAGCACCATCAACAAGTTTTCTGGCGCCGTTGCCGGGGAGGCCAAGGACGTCTTCACTAGGGGAGTCCTTCACTTCCTTTCTCTTTACTTTGTTTTTAGTTTTCTTTGTTTATTTTGCTTGGTTTTGTTTGCCTCTTTTCAAAAAACCCAAAAAAATTAGTCTAGTTTGGTTTGCTTTCTCTTATCAAAAACACAAAAAAATTAGTTCCTACTCTAGTTGGTGTTCTGTTATTGCCTTGCTTGGTCATGCTTTCTATCAATGGATGGTTTCTTTGAAACTAGTTCTTATTGTCAAGGTGGGTTCACGGAAGAACAAAAGTATTATTATAAGGAACACCATTTGTCACAAAAAGGGAAACACTTATGTGAACAAATTGATAAGTTGAATACTATTGCTAGAGACATGTGCTCTACTTATAATGTTACTTATTGCTTTGATAAATCTTGCTGCTGTAGGAGGTATAAACACCTTCCTTTTCAATGTGAGTATAATGATAATGTTACCATATCTTCTTATGTTAAGGGAAATTATTACTTTATGATGTGGAACAAATTGAAGAATTTATTGCTTTCAAGGGTGCATTTGAACTTGCTAGTTTGCTTGAAAATACTGATGATGCACCTTATGAATATGAGGTTTATGAGATACTTAAATTTTTCTTTGATAATTAAAAGGAAGCAAATGGATATATTCTTGAATATTTTAATAGATGCTTTCCACAAATGGAAGAGACCAATGCCTTGCAGGAGCCTATGGAAGAAGAAATTGTTGAAACTGGAAGCTCATTAGATGAAAAAGAGGAGGAGAGTGATGAACAAAAGGAGGAAGAATAGATCTACCCACGCTTACCTTCTAATGAGAGTAACTCTTTACCTCTTATATTATTTGATTGTCCCCCATGCTTACCAAAAGAGGATGAATGTTATGTTTCTGTGGATCCTTTTGAAATATCTACTTTGGGCAAAACCTGTGAAGGTTTTAATCCCACTATTTTTGAGCTTGATAGGGATTATGTGTTTGTAGATCATGAAAAGCATGCTTATGTGATAGCTATATTGTTGAGTTTACTCATGATGCTACTGAAAATTATTATGAGAGAGGAAAATATGGGTGTAGAAGTTTTCATGGTACTTAAACATCTCTCTATGTGCTGAAAGTTTTGAAGTTAATCTTGTTCTATCTTCCTATGCTTGTCACTTTTTTCTTTGTGAATTTATTTGCATACAAGATTCCTATGCATAGGAAGTGGGTTAGACTTAAATGTGTTTTAAATTTGCTTCTTGATGCTCTCTTTGACTTCAATTCATAATTCTTATGTGAGCATCTTCTCAAGCTGTCAAGCCTAACTTAAAGGCGTTAAATAAAAGTACTTCTTGGGAGATAACCCAAGAGTTTCCTTGAGTCTTGGAAGTTATTACTTCTGTAATGACCTCTCCTTATCCCTTTTGTTTGCTTTTTGTGCCAAGAATGACCTCTAATAAGAGGGAAGTAAGATTTGGGGAGTTGTTGTTCCGAAACAGATTTCTGTCCTCTAAAAAAAACATTCGTGAGGAGGCTCTGTATCTTGGATTGAGATGAAAATTTACGAATACATCCCCAGTATGTTAGATAACTTTCGTTAGTTCAACACTTTTTGATTTGAGCAATAGAAGATTTTTTAAAAATGTACGAAAAAATCCCCCAGTATGTTAGATAACTTTTGTTAGTTCAATTATTTTTTATTTGAGCAACAAAAGATGTTCGAAAAAATCGGTTTCTACCTGCTGGTCTGTTTTAACAGATTTCTGCCATTATTTGCATTTGCTTCTTATTGATTCCTTTTTGAGTTCTCTTTAGGTGAATTGAGCTTTTTGAAGGAGTTACTACAGTAACTTGTGTTTTTAGTGAAAATCCTTGCTGTTCCAAAGCTTTGCCAGAGGTCTAATATCTTTTGAATAAGCTAATGTTGCTCATGAACATTGTGTGAAGTTTTGTATGAAGGAAAAAATTTCAGGTGTAGAGAGAGAATGATGCAATGAGATGAAGAATGGACAAAATCTCAAGCTTGGGGATGCCACCATGGTGTCCCCCCAATAAATATCCAAGAGGTACAAGCGTCAAAGCTTAGGGATGCCCAAGGCATCCCCTTCTTCATCAATAAAAAGCTCAGGTATGTCTAGACACTTAGTTTTTTATTGTTTCATGCACAGTTGTGTTGTTCTTGGGGCATCTTAGTTTTTGATTTATTTTCTTAGTTTTTTTAGTTTGCTTGAATAAAGTAGTTTGGACCCCCGTTCTCGCTGTGCTGTTTTGCAAATAAGTTAGCTTGGTGTTGGAAAGGAGTAGTAAGTTCTTTCTTGAAGTGCAAGAGGAGCTTGCATTGACTGTGACTTAGACTTTAGCATGACATGCTAGGTGTTGTTTTAGCATTATGCTTAGTGATTATTGATGTAGCATGTCTTGTTCCAAACAATTTGGATTGCTTAGTGTGCCTTGAAGAAATTATGCGTTGTTTTAGCATGCAAAAGCATAGTATTGTGGTATTCTCCTTTGATGCTTTGCTTGGGTTGACTTGGCACATGCTCACACCATGTTATGACTATGACAAGTCATAGCCTCTATGATCATTTAGTCCTTGACTTGTAGTACCACTCTTTTCTTTGATTAGTATGCTTTGTTGCATTGCATGATTATGGCCATTATTGCTCTCTTAGTTGGTTGCTCCCAGTCTTTTGCTAGCCTCCACTTGTATGGGTAAGTTCTACTCATGCCTCCAACTCCCAAGAAACCAAGTTATTACAAAGTGTCCACTATAAACTCCTATGCATGGTGTGTTACACCATTCCATGTATATTCTTGTTTTCAACTATCTTCCAATCAAAAACTATTTTGTTATGTAAAAACTTAGTGATTAAAGCCCTCTCGAACTTGATGGCACACTTTATTCTTTGCCCCTAATAAACTTGAACCATTGTGACAACTTTGTTTTATATGCTTGCACTTATAAGTTGGAATTAGCAGAACCGTGCTGTCACGGGGAACGTTTTCAACATTGCACTTGTACCTTGTTGTACTCAGTTGATATCATGTTCTTTTGTCTATGGATGTCACCGGTGTGAAATAAATAGGGAACTTGTAAGTCCATGGAGTTTGTATCCTGTGTTAGAGAAACGCCTAGGCCGCTAGCCTAAGACATGCCTAATCATGGTGGAAACTTGCAGCATCACCATAATGAGCTATCTATGAAGCATCCTCAATAAAAAGCTATGAATATGGTAAATAAAAAGATTGCTGAGATGCTCATTATCTGCTTGCCTTGTCATTTTGGTTATGGAAAAGCTCATGTACCATGTGCAAGGGGTACACCGTTGCCGGTTCTCAATGATATGCAAATACTTACAGTGACAAGAACTTACCTGGACACAAAGTTGAGTATGCATGGGGTGTGGCCCTCGTATTCAAGGGGCATGAGATTTCCAACTTATACTTCGTCAAGCATATACTCCAGCTTTGCCACTTTAACCTTAACCACTTCAAGATGCTTATGAAAGGGGCAATGAGGGCTAAAGCTAACAAGTACCATAATTTTTGGACGCTCTTTTTGAAACTTGTAATCACTACTTCCTTTACAAAATGGCCTTTCTTCCATCATTATTGAGTCTCCACCTTCTACCTTTAGGCACCATTAAGAGAGCATAGTTGTCATTCTGTGTGCAGTGTTCCAAAGCTTATTAATTGATGCATATTGTGTTATTACTTGTTCTTGTGCTATTTGTTTCTAGTCACCCTTGTGAACTTTGCAGGTGTCCTATGCATTATATTGCTACTCTATGAGGCACAAGCTGATTGCCACTATAATATGTGTTCTGCGTGTGAAACAAACAAACGTTTTTCAATGCATGTTATTCATGATCTTTGTTTGTAGCTTGCCATGTTGCATGCATAATTACTATGTCCTATTGTTAGAACTCCATCTTCCATGCACATGTTTAGAGTTCTTTGATCCCAGCTTTCAATGTTTGCAAATGGTTGGATATTTATTGTGAGGGTGCATGTCACCTCAAAAATTAATCTGTTTATCACTTACCTACTCGAGGGCGAGCAGGAGTTAAGCTTGGGGATGCTGATACGTTGGAAACGTATCTATAATTTTTTATGATCCAAGCTTGTTTAGTATCTACTTTGCTTTACTTGTCCACACTTTGAGGTGCTCATTACATGTTTTCTGGTACTAACCTATTAACAAGTTGCAACAGTGCCATATGCCCGTTTTCTAATGTTTTTGGTTTCAGAAAAGTTAGTAAAGAAATATTCTCGCAATTGTACGGGACAAATGTCAAAGTCAATAACTTTCCGTGGGGAACAAGAAGTCCAGAGGAGAGACGAGGAGGCGTGCCAGGACGGCTAAACCCCCCGTAGGCTGTAGATGTGATGTTGCTACTAGGGAGAAAACAACGGTCTCTTGTTCATGGAACATGTGGCTATTTACCTTATACACTTTGCTTAAAGCAGTTGTCTGTTGCTTGTAACTTAATACTGGAGTGGGTTCGGATGATAACCTGAAGGTAGACTTCTACCCATAGATGTAGTTGGATAACGGTCTATGTATATTGTTGTATTGCCCAATCAACTTAATAGGATCTTTCTGACTAGTAATTGCATTGTTATGCCTTGCTCAGTTCCTATCAATTTCCCTGATGTAATTTGTTTATCCTTCATGCCATGTTGTTTATATAAGGAGAGCACCTCTAGTGAACTATGGACCCCTGTCCAATCTTTACCATTCATACATCTTCCACTATTACCTGTTTACTTGATGCAAACCATTACCTTCCACACCATACGTTTAATCCTTTCTTACAGCAAACCGGTGAGCTTGACAACCTCACTGATTCGTTCGGGAAAATTCTTAAGTTTGTGTTGTGCAGGTCTCCGTGTTGCTTGCAACACTTGTGTGACGTTTCCTTCCTCCCTCTTGTTCGATAACCTCGGTCTCTACTGAGGGAAGACTTGTTGCTTGCTGCTTCACACCTTGCTCTTGGGTTTTCCAACGAAGTGCTCATGTCAGCACCATCACGGCCAGCGATTAGTGATGTCCATCAGATGATCGATGTTTTTGGGCTTGACGCACCCTAGATCTTCTCTGAATTCACGGCGCCTTACGCCGTCGTTGAGGGCGTCGATTGCTCTTTCCTCTGAGATGTTCTCGGCGGAATTCTTGATGACGGACCAACGTTGAACGTACGAGCGGATGGACTCGTTGGACTATTGACAATAGGTGTGTAGCTCCTCGATTGAGGCTGTCCTCTTGCTGGTGCCTTTGAAGTTGCGGATGAATCAGTACACCAGCTCTTCCCTGCTGCGGATGGATCCGGAGGGGAGGTTATTAAGTTAGGATCCGGTCGCGCCCGTCAACTGCAGCTGAAGGCATTGCATTTTTGTGCTTTTGCTCCCTCCATGGAGCTTGACCGACGAGATGTGATCGTATAGCCAGATCTTTGGCTCTTGTATGGCGTCAAACTTCGGGTTATCCAAAGGGAGCTTAAAGCCTATAGGCATCCTTATTTGCTGTATGGCCGTGCTAAATCATCTAGCACCACAGAGCTCGGTATCCTTGTCCTCCAACTCCGTGGAGCATGCACGTTTTACGTGAGGTCTATTGATCTTGTGCTGTGTGAGTTTGTCGCCAGCGTAGTGGAGACTCCTTCGCCGCGGGCTACGGCGTCGTCGCGATAGGTCATGCTCATTCTCGTCAGATGAGGTTTTTCTGCTTTGGGTGAATGTCAACACAGTCTTTTTCTTTGACTCTGGGGTCGTTTCTCTGTGTAATGCGGCTCCCAAAAGCCCAAGACATGCAATAGTAGATTTATTAATTGCGTACCGAGGATCGCCCGCCAGTGGCGGGTTGGCTGCCAGGTAGGTGGTGGCTTCCATGACCATGGCTTGTGGTGTCTTGGGCATGATTTTTTCCTGTGAGTCCATCAACATGAAGGACAGTTCAAGTGCCTTGGTGGCCTCACGTCTTGCGGCAGGGTCCATGTGCTCTAGACGGGAGTGGTGCTTGTGGCCGTCGTAGCCTTTCAATGAGGAGCCACTGACGGAGGAGAGCGCGGCCCGTAGCATGCTTGATTCGTCGGCTGCTAGCATACGCTGTTCGAGCTCCTTATGTTGCTCGACCTGCCGATTATGCTCCTTGATGAGGAGCCAATGGTAGCCCATCAGCATGTCACGAGAGGCGTCCATTGGCAAAGGATTGGTACCTCACACGGACTCCCGAACTCTTTCCCACTGAACGTCATTGAGATGGATCTCATGAAGATTGCGACTGCCATCGTTAGCAGCCTCGTGTGGCTCGTTCCTATTGGGATTGGCCAGGAGTGGGCCGTTGACTCTGTTTCCGGTCTTGGCAGCATGTGGATTGATAGGAGGGCCGTTGGTTCGGCTCCATTGTCAATGTTGCCATCGTGGATGGCCGCGCACATGTAGCGATGGGGGAGATCGTTGCTCCCACAGCTCTCAGATCTAGAACCGTAGGTTCTTTCCTCCGTATGAGGGTCGCAGAGGTCGGAGTTGCAGCTGCTGTTGTCATCCGAATCGCTTGTCAGCGATGGTGCGCTCAGGATACCGATTGGTGGCACCCATGAAGCAGGTGTGATTCCTAGAGGTACCACCCACTCTAGGAGGCGGATGGTGCTGATCTTGCCTCCCTAGAAGCATAGACTCCCAAGCATCATGTCGACTCCATCTCCCTCGGAATTGAAATATTGGCGGGTTGCGGGCGAGTGGACGGTGAAGTCGATGGTGCCAAATAGGATTCGAATATCGCGGTGGATGGGGCCGTCACGATCACACAATCAGTGTCCCCACCTCCCACAGATGGCGCCAATTGACGAGGGTTCAACTCGTCCATGCCCATTGTTATGGACTTGGTTTTTGGAGAAGGAGGGGAACCTAGAGATCACGGAACGGCTTACAGATTCGCAACACGGGGACACGATGTTTACCCAGGTTCAGGCCCCTGGAAGGAAAACCCTACTCATGCTTGCCTGTTCTTGATTGATGGCGATGCCGATGATTACAAGGGTGCACAGATGCAATCTAGCGTGAGGTGTGTTCTAGGGTTATTAGTTGAGAGAGAGCCTCCTCGTCGTGCCCTCCTCTCCTTTATATGGGGAGGCCAAGTCTTGGGGTAGGTCGAGTCGGTTACAGATTAGGGTTGAACCCTTTGAAATTATATCTATAGCTAGTCGTGTTATCCAAGATAGACGCATCCGTGTGGGCCTTGGTCACCTGAATCCTTCCTGGGCTCAATCATCCGCACAGGGTAATCATGTGGGCCCCTGCCAGGATGGTACTGGTTAGGCTAACATTAGGCACCCGTAGGGCATACCTATGTCAGGTTCATAGCAGAAATCAAAAAAATTACCTATACGAGCACGATCACCAAGATCTATACTATGTACACATAGGTAACAGAGATGTAGAACGGAGTTCATAACCTTGAAGACCATGGCACGCCTTATGCAGGTAGGCGTCTAGCGATGAAGACAGCTCCCCAAGTGTTGTGCCTCAAAGCTCTACACATGTATGATGTAGGAACGTCTCCCGGGATCCGGTCTAGCAGAGCATCGGAGAAGAAAGAAGACGAACGGTCCTTTGCACGACGGTAGTGTGGAGGTGGAGAACTAAACCAAGAGGCTAGATGCAATCTAATGGAGAGATCTCTAGGGTTTAGGGGAGAGAGGAGAGAACTTATTGTTGGGTGCCAATAGAGGAGAGGGGACTCCTCTATTTATAGTAGGGAGGGGGTAGGGCAAACCCTAGGACTTGGGTGCGGGCACCCCCAAGAGCCCTCTACCAGGGGAGGGCTGGCCGCTGCAGACCCTGGGCCTTACCCCGCGGGTGGAACCCTAGGGTTTGGCCGGTGGCCCCTCTCCACTTTCTCCCTTGGCGCCTACCCTATTGGGCCCTTCTAGACACAGCCCAATAGCAATAAGGCATCCCTAAAATATAAAAATATAATATGTTTTAATATTAATTCAACTAATTAATATAAAACACATATATTAATATATTCATACACCAAAACTCCTTTCGGACCTCTTCCAATCATCATCGGATAATACCTAGAACCTTTCCTGTTTCTCTCTCTCATTTTTCCATTGGTGCTGGTTCAATCCCAAAGCGTTCCTACCCTTAAGTGTGCCACCCTTTGGCTCAGAGTTGCAATGGACATGACCAAGAATATCTTGTATCAATCATCAACATCGGGACCTGGACGTCCGTAGTGATCCGCGGGCCCTCACGATTAATCTCATCGCTTGAACCTTGACTGTGTAGTGCTATTCCTTTTGTCATACGATACCTAGGTCATCCAAGATTTGATCTCAAGTATCTCCATAGTTTTGTTAGATCTCGTTACCGATGAACTCGTTTACTCATTCCTGTGCTGTTGTATTCCATGATCCAATCATACGCTTGCAAGCTTCATTAATGCAACGTCACCGAGTTGGCCACGTGTATCTTTTCGTTACTTGGATTGACAAATCCTAGTCTTGATAAAACTCCTCAACCCATTTCTTCATGAAACCTAATGACACATTTATGATCACCCTTTCACATCTTAATACTTGATATCATTAATGATTCCCTCCAAAATAGTGATTATGCATTATTTCATAGTCAAAGGATATAAGCCACGGTGTCCTCATGTAATTATCAATGATGAACGTTTTAAGTAACTAGATCTCATTATGATTAACTTTAGGGTGAATGTCTATCACATCATTCTCTAATGATGTGACCTCATTGTCAATTGGTACTACCACCATGATCTCGAAACCATAAGATCATCACTTGCCCAATGAGCTAGTTTCCTAGAGGTAACTAGAGACCTGGTTGTTTACATACCACACGTGTATTCACGTTTCGTGTTAATACAGTTATAGCACGGTAAGAAACGTATTATGAACAAGAGATGCATCAAATAAAAATTCTTTTTTATTTGCCTCTAGAGCATATCTCCTTCAGTCTCCCATTTGCACTAGAGTAAAAATTAATCTAGTTTTACAACAGGCAATGGCCTAACACCAATACAATCTCGGTGTTGCTTATTCTTGGTTTTTGGAATACATTTGGTCAACGGATCTACGACATTCAGATCCGTATGCACTTTGCAAATATTTACTTCACCATTCTCAACATTTTGTCTAATGGAATGGAATCTAAGCTCGATGTGCTTGGCTATGGAACGAGTTCTTGGTTCCAACGCGTTTGCTATGGCACCTGTGTTGTCGCATTAGATTGTCACAGGGTCATCCGCATTAGGAACAACTCCCAGTTCTATGACGAAATTCCGCAGCCATACAGCTTCATTCCCTGCAGAGTTAACTATGATGTATTCCGACTCTGTTGAAGATTGTGCCACCACTAGTTTCTTCACGCTTATCCAGGTTACCGCGCCACCATTCACCAAAAAGACGAATCATGTCTGAGACTTTGAGTCATCCGATTCCGTGTTCCATATCGCATCCATGCAACCAGTTACGTTCAGAGCTACATCATCACCTCCAAATACTAGGATCATATCCTTAGTTCTTTTCATATACTTCAAGATATTCTTTACAACTTTACAATGTTCAACTCCTTGATTATTTTGGATACGACCTGTCCAACTGAGAGCCAGGGCCACATCGGGTCGAGTACATAGCATAGCATACATGATAAAATCTATGGCTGAGGAATAAGGGACATTAATCATCCTTTTTCTATCAGCATCTGTTGTTGGACATTGAGTCTTACTCAATTGCACATTTTTCACAAGAGGCACAAAACCCCTTTTGGCGTCTTCCATTTTGAACTTCTTCAAAATCTTATCTATGTATGTACTTTGACTTAACGCTATCAGGCGTCTCGATCTATCTCTATAGATCTTAATTCCCAATATATAGGCTGATTCACCTAGATCCTTCATCGAAAACAGACTTATCGGATGTTCTTTCATGCTCCCTAACAAATCCACATCATTCCCAATAAGTAGTATGTCATGCACATATACCACTAGGAATGCCACTGAGCTCCCACTTACTTTCTTATAAACACAATCTTCTTGATTATTTTGGAACAATCCAAAACTCTTGATCACTTGATCAAATCGCTTGTTCCAACTCATGGATGCTTGCTTTAGTCCATTAATGGACCGTTCAAGCTTGCATACCTTTCCAGCATCCTTAGGATCGACAAACCCCTCTGGTTGCATCATATACAACTGTTCCTCAATGTGACCATTGAGGAAGGCGGTCATTACATCCATCTTCCATATCTCATAATCATAATATGCAGCAATTGCTAGTAAAATTCTGAAAGATTTGAACATTGCTATAGGAGAGAATGTCTCACTATAGTCAATTCCTTCCACTTGTCGAAAATCCTTTGCGATAAGTCTTGCCTTATGGACAATCACATTTCCATCAGCATCTATCTTCTTCTTAAAGATTCATTTGTTCTCCACAGCCTTTCGACCTTCAGGGAGATCCACCAAGTTCCAAACTTGGTTCTCATGCATGGATCCTAGCTCGGATTTCATTGCTTGTAGACATTTCTCGGAGTCATCACTTTCCATTGCTTCTTTGTAGGTTTTAGATTCATCTTGTTCATCTAACAAGGTTGCCATCACAAGGCTACTATACCAATCTGGGATAGCTCGAGCTCTTGTCGATCTCCGAACCGTAGGAGCATCGATGTTATGATCTTTATCATTCATTTCTTCTTCAACTGTAGAGGGAAGTTCCGGAATAGTTTCTGTTGCGCTACTCGGTACTTGGAGAGAAGGGTCAACGATATCATCTACATCTATCTTTCTTCCACTAACTCCTTTCGCGAGAAACTCTTTCTCTAGAAAGACGCTATTTTTAGCTACAAACGTTTTACCCTTGGCTTTGTTGTAGAAGGTATACCCAATAGTCTCGTTTGGGTATCCTAGAAAGATGCATTTCTTCGATTTAGGTTCGAGTTTGTGAGGCTATATTTTCTTAAAGTAAGTCTCACATCCCCAAACCTTCAAGAATGACAACTTTGGCTTCTTGCCACGCCATATCTTATATGGGGTTGTCTCCATGGATTTGGGTGGTGTTCTGTTTAAAATAAAAGGAGCGGTTTCTAATGCATAGCCCCGAAACAACACACACAAATCAGTCAAAGAAATCATGGACCGAACACTATCCAATAGAGTAAGGTTACATCATTCCAACACACCATTACGCTATGGTGTTCCGGCTGGCATAAGCTATGGTACTATACCACAGTTCCTCAAGTGCATGCCAAACTCATAAGTCAACTATTCGCTTCCCCAGTCGAATTGGATATGATTAATCTTCTTGTTGAGTTGATTATCTACCTCATTCTGAAATTCCTTGAACTTTTCAAAGGTTTTAGAGTTGTGCTACATCAAGTAGATATACCCATATCTACTCAAATCATCAGTAAAGGTAACAAAATAACGATACCCATTGCGTGTCGATACACTCATTGGTCCACACACATTTGTATGTATGATTCCCAACAGATCTATGGCCCTCTCCATAGTACCGGAGAAGGGTATCCTGGTCATCTTGACCATAAGGCAAGGCTCGCATGTATCAAGAGATTCAAAATCTAGTGATCCCATAAGTCCATCAGAATGGAGCTTCTTCATGCGCTTTACGCCAATATGACTAAGATGGCAATGCCACAGGTACATAGTATTATCGTCATTATGCTTGCAGTGCTTGGCATCAATGTTATGGATGTGTGTACTATCATCAAGATCTAGTAAGAATAAACCTTTGCACACACGCGCATGAACATAAAAGACATCATTCATAAAAATATAACAACCACTTGTTCCGGATTTAAACGAATAACGATCTTGCAACAAGCAAGATCCACTCACAATATTGATGCTTAAGGCGGGTACAAAGTAGAACTTATTCAAAACTAATATTAATCCTGAAGGTAGACGCAGAGACAAATCACCGACGGCCTTGACATTGACCTTCGATCTGTTGTTGTCGCGCATCGTCACTTCGTCCTTCCCCAGGCACTGCTTATTCCATAGCTCCTCATGGGGGTTACAAATATGAGCAACAGAACCGGTATCAAATACCCAGGTGTTGCTCCTGGTGTTTGTAAGGAAAACATCAATAACATGTATATCACATATACCTTTTTCTTTTGCGGCAAACTTGCCTAATTTGTTGTCTTCGAGGTTCTTGGGGCAGTTGCGCTTCCAGTGCCCGTCTCCCTTGTAGTAGTAGCACACGACACTAGCCTTATGCTTTGGGACCTAAGGGGATCGGGCAACTTGCTTTCCATACCTTAGGCTACTTGCACTTAGCTGCTATTGTCTTCTTAAAGTTGGTGGTCTTATTGACCATCAACACCATGTGCTCCTTGTTTATTTCTACCTCAGCAGTCTTGAGCATGGGCGAACAACTCAGCAAGGGTTTTAACCATACCTTGCATGTTGTAGTTCATCACAAAAGATGAGTAGCTAGGAGGCAACGAGTGCAACACCCTATCAATCGCTAGCTCGTCCGGGATTTTGCACTCCAGGGCATTCAAGCGTTAAACGTATCCAGACATCTTGACCTTTTTCTCACTTATACTACTATGCTCTTCCATCCTGACAGAGAAGAAGAGCTCAGAAACTTCATACCTCTCTGCCCGAGCCTTTGGAGCAAAGATCGCTTTGAGATCTTCGAGGATCTCAAATGTAGCCATCTTCTCAAAACGCCTTTGAAGCTCCGGCTCCATGGCATAAAGCATTCCACTCTAGATGATGGAGGCATCATCCGCCTTGGACTTCTAGACATTCTTTCCGTTCTGAGTGGCGGTGTCTGCGGGTTTGGCGGGCAGTTCTGCCTCTAAGACATAGTTGAGCTTGTAGGGGGTCAGGAGTATCCTCAGGGTGCAATGCCAGGCGGTGAAATTCGTCCCATCGTTTTTAAGCTTGTCCTTCTCTAGGAATGAGCTAAGGTTGAAGGTGGGTGGGCGAGACATCTACAATGTATTTGCAAAGAGTTCAGACCATATTCATAATACACTGAGCACAAATTTTATGTTTTTCCTATAAATTTAAATTAACGAGGCTCCCACTCAATACGAACATCCCTCCATTCGTATTAGTGATCACATGATCACATTTTGCTATGTCACTCCCAATCGTCAGAGCCGATGACATAGTTCCAAAGGTAGACTATTTTTTTTGCTTTTTTTGAAAACGGGCAAACAAAACCAAGCAAAAGAAACAAAGCAAACTAAAAACAAATTAAAAGAAAGGAAGTGAAGGACTCCCCTAGTGAAGACGTCCTTAGCCTCCCCGGCAACGGTGCCAGAAAACTTTTTGATGACTCCTTGATGGCACCAGAGAACTTGGTGCTTGACGTGGAGTCTGTTGGGAACCCCAAGAGCAAGGTGTGAAGCAGCACAAGAGCAAGTCTTCCCTTAGTAAGAAACCGAGGTTATCGAACCAGTAGGAGGAAGGAAACGTCACACAGGTGTTGCAAGCAACGCAGAGACCTGCACAACACAAACTCAAGACTTTGCCCCAACTAACAGTGAGGTTGTCAATCTCACCGGTTGATGTAACAAAGTATTAAACATATGGTTTGGAAGGTAGTGGTGGTTTGCAGCAAGTAAACAAGTAACAGTGGAAGATGTATCAATGGTAAAGATTGGACCGAGGTCCATTGTTCACTAGAGGTGCTCTCCTTAGATAAACAACATGGCATGAAGGGTAAACAAATTACAGCAGGGAAATTGACAGGAACTAAGCAAGGCATAACAATGCAATTACTAGTCAGAAAGATCCTATGAGATTTGATTGGGAAATACAACAATATACATAGACCGCCATCCAACTGCATCTATGACTAGAAGTCCACCTTTAGGTTATCATCCGAACCCCCTCCAGTATTAAGTTGCAAGCAACAGACAACTGCTTTAAGCAAAGTGTGTAAGGTAAACAGTCCACATGTTCCATGAACAAGAGACCGTTGTTTTCTCCCTAGTAGCAATAGCACATCTATAGTCGAAGAGATTTCTGTCACTTCCCTTGGAAACTAGAGGCATGAACCCACTATCGAGCATCAATACTCTCTCTTGGAGTCACTAGCAACTACTTGGCCAAGATAGATACTAACAACGGAGAGCATGCAAGATCTCAAACGACACAGACATGATAGAATCATAAAGACAAAATCATTAATCAAACCAACATAATAATGTCAATATCCATCGGATCCCCGCAAACACAATACGCATGATTACAAATATATTAGATCTTGATCATGAATGGAGCTCACAAGATCTATACATGAAAGCACAAAGGAGGAGATATAACCATCTAGCTACTACATGGACCCATAGTTCAAGGTGGAACTACTCACGCATCATACCGGAGAGAAGTCCTCCGAGATGATCTCCCCTCCGGCAGGGTGCCGGGAAGAACTTCAGATCCCCCGATCTAGGGACGATGGTGGCGGCGGCTACAGAAGGTTTCGTTGAATATTGATCGGGTTCTTAGGGTTTCTGCATCGGGGGCTTCTTATAGGTGAAGGGGGAGGCCGAGGCGGTGGCCAGGGGCCCCACACCCTTCCTAGGCGCGGGGCAGGGCCCATCTGCGCCTAGGGGGTGTGGCTGCCCTGACACGCCTCTCCATCTCCCCTCTGGACTTCTTCTTCCCCACAGAAAGTAATTGACTTTGACGTTTGTCCCGTCCAATTCCGAGAATATTTCTTTACTAGCTTTTCTAGAACCAAAAATAGCAGAAAACATGCAACTGGCACGGTGGAAACTTGTTAATATGTTAGTACCAGAAAATATGTAAAAAGCACCTCAAAGTGTAGACAAAGCAAAACAAAGTAGATACTAAACAAGCATGGAGCATCAAAAATTATAGATACGTTTCCGACATATCAGATCGCCACGGCCTGCCTCATACCTAAGAACTTTCTTGGTGCACACATGAGGGGGACATTATCATTGGAATTTTAGAGGGAACATCATATTTATCTACCGTCATATAACTTAATATACTATGCCAAACAAGATGAGAAAACAGATACTTCATAAGCAAGGGCGGAGCCAGGATTTGACGATGAGGGGGGAAAGATGATAATGATGTATATAAGCTTTTTTTCTCGAAGATGCACCGCATGTCATTTTCTTAGAAGATTGTTATGGTGATAAAATATCATAATATATCAAGTCTATCTAACCATATACACAGCAAGATGTCTTGGGCAATACAAAATAGAAGTTCTATTTATGATATATCAAGTATATCTTTACGACTACAAACCTCATCGCACAATTTGATAATTTTACTAGATATAACCTTTGTAGCATTTATTTTTTAAGAAATACTATGTGATAAATAATATCCCATCAATGAACAATGCATCTGATTAGTAAATTTAACCAAATATGTTATATGCAAATACAAGATGAACCAATCAATTAGACTTTTTGTCACGCAATCACTCAACAAATCTCTAACTCGACATGGTACCATTAATTTGATTTTTGTGGAAGACGGACTTGATTGCACGGGCGAACGGCACACTGGTCGGTGGAGAGGCGTCACGATCAAACAGAGGCATAGGCAGCGGACCTGCTTGCATGGTGACGCGCTGCGTCTAGCCACAGCGACAGTGGCAGATGACGAACATGTCCAGTTTATCGATCTAAAGGGTTCATGACGGTGCTAGGTCTAAACTAAGGAAAGATATGGAGCAGTTTACGGTCCGAAAGTAAAACCTAGGCTTGTTTTGAGCTTAGTTACATAGAGAAACATCAATAATGCGCTAGGTTTGGGCTGAAATACTAGTTAATTAAGTCTCTAGGGCCATTACTACGTGCATACTAAACCATATTTGTACTGTACCTATATAGATTCCTTGAGGGCGGCGATCGTTAGGGGGGTCTAGCCCCTTCTCGCCCCCCCCCCCATCCCTTATCTCCGCCCCTGTTCATAAGCATGGTGTCATGAAATGGTTGCAGCACCTTGATCTCCATCGAGAGCTCCAATGGACAATCATTTCATAAACTTACCATTACCACGTCATGACATACGCCCCTGCAAAACAAAGTTTAACGCTTATATTATATCCTTTTGCAAGTTCTACATGGCTTCAAGGCTTTCATGGTAGAACCCCTTCCAACCTATGAACATTTGAGCCACAACGTTGATTCAATGGTTGTCTCTTCGCTCCCTTTTCAGGGTCCTCCGGTGTAAAAGTCATATCCACTATTGATAGAGATACAAACACCTGCTAGCCACTTATACGGAACAAGTCGTATGTTAAGCGTGAAACCAGTCTCGCGTAAAGTTGGTCTGGGCCGCTTCATCAATCAATACTGCGATATGACAGAAACACGAAGGAGGGTTGCAACTATAGAATTAATGCCCACATACTTCTATGCATTCTACCCGTACAACATGTCTACCCATATATTTGACTCTAATACCAATAAAGGGGTTCGTAGCAGAAAAACAGAAAAAATCCCTATACGAACACGATCACCAAGATCTATACTATGTAGACATAAGTAACGGAGATGTAGAACGGAGTTCATACACTTGAAGACTGTGGCACGCCTTATGTAGGTAGGCGTATAGCGATGAAGACAGCACCCTAAGTGTTGTGCCTCGAAGCTCTACACATGTATGGTGTAGGAACGTCTCTCGGGATCCGGTCTAGCAGAGCACCGGAGAAGAAAGAAGCTAGAGCGTCCTGCGCACGACGGTAGTGCGGAGGTAGAGAACTAAACCAAGAGGCTAGATCCAATCTAATGGATAGAGCTCTAGGGTTTAGGGGAGAGAGGAGAGAACTTATTGTTGGGTGCCAATAGAGGGGAGGGGACTCCTCTATTTATAGTAGGGAGGGGGTAGGCAAACCCTAGGGCTTGGGGGCGGGCGACCCCCAAGACACCTCCGCCAGGGGAGGGCTGGCCGCTGTAGACCCTAGACCCCACCCCGCGGATGGGAACCCTAGGGTTTGGTCGGTGGCCCCTCTCCACTTTCTCCCTTGGCGCCTACCCTATTGGGCCCTTCTAGAAGCAGCCCAATAGCAATAAGGAAGCCCTAAACTATAAAAATAAAATATGTTTTAATATTAATTCAACTAATTAATATAAAACACATATATTAATATATTCCATACATCGAAACTCCTTTCGAACCTCTTCCGATCATCATCGGATAATACCCGGAACCTTTTCGGTTTCTCTCTCTCTCGTTTTTCCTTCCGTGTCGGTTCAATCCAAAAGCATTCCTACCCTTAAGTGTGCCACCCTTTGGCTCGGATTAGCAATGGACATGACCAAGACTCTCCTGTATCAATGATCAACATCGGGACCTAAACGTCCGTAGTTGTAACATCCCAAAAAAATAAAACAATGATCATCAAACTCTAATCACTAAAATTAGGGTTAACAAAAACTTTGATTAATTTAAATCATATGAATGCATGTGTGTATGTGATGATTTGATAAATGCATGAATGATCTTGTGTGATTAACCTAAATAGCAAGGAATAGTTCAAAGATGAAAATAACATCATATAAAACATTTCCAAGCAGAAACAAATAAAGAGAAAATCAAAAACAAATCAATTAAGGCAAATGGTCATTTTTGCCAATCTTGCTCACTAGGTCATTTTGAGTGTTTCTAGTCCAAGATTTCAAACAGAAACTTTTCCAATTATTTTCACCCCTTGCTAGACCAAGCAAAAGTGAAGCAAAGCCCACATTTCAAACTTGCAGAAACATTTGGCAACCTCATTCAAATGACAATTCAAAATTGAATCTTTATCATATGTGAAGATCACACATTTTCAAAACCCAACCAAACCAGTGCCACTTGACTAATCCAACTAACCAGAGAATCCCTAGTATGTGCCTAGCAAACCCACCAAGTTTGAATCCAAAATTCAAATTTGAATTTCTTTCGGCCATTTCATCAAACACCTTGTTGGCAGCAAACAAACCAACAACGAACACTATAGTGAGCGGTGAATTTGGCCAACCTTTTTCCCTCTCTAGCTCTTACTACCCTCTCAGTAGATGATCTAGCCCAATTAACAAGCCTTAGCACCACTGTGATCTTGGCATAGCCATTAATGGTGACCATGCCGAGCCCATTTGCCAACCCCAATGTCGCCAGCGAGCTAGAGGAAGAACTAGCCCTGCCAACCTTGTCTGGAACATGCAGCACCGTCCACCGCCACTCCTTGTCCTAGCCCCAAGCGCAGCCAGCCACTGGACCACCCGCCAAAAACGCACCCAGTCTCTACGTGCGAGACGAGAGCGCGCCAGTGCGCCACGCCCGACCAGCACCCACAGACCGCGTGCCGCCCTTGCCTCTTGCGTGCATGATCGCCAGCACTCCAGCACCCCGCCAGACAACCTTGTTCGCCGCCGCGCGACCAGGAGCACCCGTGTGCCATTAAAATTACCATCGGACCCGCCTAGAGTATCGACACGTTCCAACCGATCAGCACCGCCCCATGCCTCGCCACCACGCCGTTGACCTTTGCCAGGGAGCACAGCACCGCCCCCTACCGTCGCCCATGCCATTAGCCCTCTGTGCCGTCGACCACGACGAGCTCAGACGGCGCCCATCAATCCCCTTCAGCCACTATAAAAGGAGACCTCCCCCGCTCGTTTTCTTCACACCAGTTCACTCCCCACCTCTCACTGATCACACCCACTCACTCCCGGACCAAGGCGAGCACCAGGTGGCCAGAATTTCACCGGAGTTCGCCGTTGTAGAGGAGGAGAGGCGCCGTCGATTGGAGCCGCCCCAGGATAAGCTGCCGGTACTAGGAGAACCGCCGTCGTCGACTTCATCGTTCGCCCCCGTCGCCGACCATCGCCTGAGCCTCGGTGAGCCTCCCACGACCCCCACCTGCCGCGCTAGGGTTCTGCCTCGCCGACACTGCCCGACGTGGACGATGAACCAGAGCCATTCGATTAGAATTAGATCGTTCGGCCTAGATCACCCCGTACCGCTTCGCCCCTCACTGTCTCACTGATGCGTGGGGACAGCCACTTAACCAGCCCGCGTGTGCGCTGCGCATAGTGGGCCGGCCCAGTTAAACATCCCGCGTGACCCAAGAATTCAAATTTAGTTTTATTCATTTAATTTCAAACCTAGTTCTGTACCTATATTCAAAAATCAACCCAGCTCCATTCACTGAACCAAAATGCATGATCCAATTTTGTTAGAAATGTACTAGAATACTTAATCCAAGCCCGTTGGATTCAAACCATTTAGATTTTTAGATCACCCATGGTAAAAATAACAAGGCAGAAGCTTTTCTGCATTCAAACATTTTTCAAAATTCAACCATAAGATCTTTTGAGTTGATTCCAACTCTCAAAACTCACATTTGACCATACCTTTCAGAATATATAAAAATATATAGGTTTACTTACATAAATAATGATCAAGTAATAAAATAATGCCACATAGGAATTTCTAGTCACTTTAATTAAATAAAATAAAAAGGTTAAACCTTATTAAATTGTGACACCACTTTAAATCACATTTCCATATACTGAAATATGTGGTGATGACATGTGTCAACATGATCCCATGTTTGAGTTGGAGAATATTAAATCTTAAGTAGTTTTTCAATGAGTACAAATTACTTTTCTCAAAATAAAATAAATGGGACAAGTGCTTTAATCTTGCAATGTTAGTGATGATGCTAGATCACCTGTGTGAACCTTTGTGTGATGATTAGAAATAGTTAAGTATTTTTTGGTGATTGTGTACCTAGTATTTATTTATAGACGCTAGTACCGACCAAGGATAGAGGAGGAAGGAGGATACTACGAGGAAGAAGCCGAGGAGAACTTCAACCACTGCTCTGCACAAGGCAAGCTAACACTTGCAAGATACCCTACTTATGCAAGCTACTACTTGCTTGTTACTATGCCAACTATATGCCTTAAGCATATGTGATTATACCCACTTGACACACAATCCTAGTTTTACTTGCAATCTTAGTATTTTATTTTTATTAAAGGCTTTCTATCAAAAGTTTACTTAGTGACTTGTAGATTCTAGAAAAATAATTGAAGGTAGCATAAAGAGCATAAAATTTGGCCTAATTTAGATAATCTTGATGTCATCCTAAGGCATGAGATTGAACTTAGCTAATCCCCACTTGTTTACCACCCCTCATTAGTATTTACCCCCACATGTAGTTGCTAGTGCTAAGCATAAAACTTGATCAACTTTAGATGGGAATACTTGGTGAAAATGGTTATACAAACCTTAGAATGATGAGTCATTCTACTGAAATGTTTTGACATGTGTTCTTGAACGCCAGATGATTTTGATGATGAAAATATTGAGGCATGAGCCTTAGCCCTTTATAAAACTGATGGTTGTCTGGATGCGATACCATTCCAATTTTACCGTACAACCACAATACTCGAAAATTGGGTAGGGCTTGACTGGAAATTTATATACCTTAGTATGGGTTCCCTTGTGGCCAAGGTCTGAGCTGAGGCTACCTTGTGAAGATTGTCCACTTGTGCAATTTCCAAGATGACAGTTGGTCATGGTTGGGAGGCCAAACTCACAGGAGAGGTGTCTATACTAGGGCGTATAATTGAAAGGTTAGGATTGATTATCCGCATACTGAGTATGGTGAATTCAGGATTGTTCCTGACGGATGTATCAAATGTTGTGGTGAAAGTGTACAATCTCTACAGAGTGTCAAACTATTCGAATAGCCGCGTCCACGGTTATGGATAGTTGGAGTGGCCATACTATTCTTGTAGGGGTTCGTAGCATGGAAAACAAAAATTTTCTATCGCATACAAACAAACAAGCCAAGATCTATCTACTAGATTGTAGCAACGAGTCGATGGAATAACTTACCCTCGAAGATTCCAAAGCGGTTAACGAGAGCAGATTCTCGTGGGTGATGTAGTCGTACTCTTTCCGATCTCAAGATCGCGTAGACGATCCTTCCGGCGCCACGTTCCAGCAGCGCTCCCGCAGTCGGTCACACGTTCGGTACTCGACGAAGACCTTCCTCTCCCTTGTTCCAGCAGGCAGCGGAGGTTGTAGCACTCTCCTCGCGATTCCGGCAGCACAACGGCGTGGTACCGGAAGTAGAGGGGAGATCCCGCAGGGCTTCGCCTTAAGCCGGTGCGAGTATGGTGGAGCTTATGAGAGAGGCTATTAGTGGTCTAGTAATTAGACACACCAATTAGAAGGCTCTAAACCAATTAGAAGGCTCTAAACCGAAATAGCTCTAAACCGGGGTTTAGATCTAGGGTTTAGTTTAGAGGATAGGAACTTGTGTGTTCTAGGAGGAGCCCTGCCCCTCCTTTTATGGGAGGGGGGTCTTGGCGCGCCAGGGGAGGGAGGGAGTCCCTCCCCAACTCGGCCTTGGGCTGGGCGCCGGCCTGGAGGAGTCCAACTCCTCCTCCAAGTTGATTCCAACTCCTCTTGCTTGTTTCCCACAGTTTCTTGTTTTAGCTGTTTGACTTTCAAACTGGACATTTGACTTTTCTGTTTTAGGATTCAATTTAATCCTATATTTGGGACAGCAAGAACACTTAGTACATGATGCAATCACTCCAATATGTAATGACACATTCATGTACCCCTTCCCCTCCGGAGTGCCGGACAATCCGGAACCTTCTAGAACATTCCCGATGAAACCACCGGAATCATTCCCGAACTCCGAAACGGGATTTTCCTTATATGAATCTTATTCTCCGGACCATTCCGGATCACCTCGTGATATCCCGGATCCCATCCGAGACTCCGAACAACATTCGGTCTCTTTCTCATAATACCATAACTACTCAAACAACGTCGAATCCTTAAGTGTGTCTCCCTACGGTTCGTGAATTATGCGGACATGATCGAGACACTTCTCCGAACAATAACCAATAGAGGAATCTGGAAATTCATATGGCTCCCACATATTTCTACGATTACTTTGCGATCGAATGAACCACTTACATACGATACCAATTTCCCTTTGTCTCACGATATGTTACTTATCCGAGGTTATGATCGTCGGTATCTCTGCATACCTAGTTCAACCTCGATACTGATAAGTACTCTTTTCTCGTTCCCGTGATATGTGATCCCTTGTGACCATGTCACATGCTTGCAAGCTAATTGGATGACATTCCACCGAGAGGGCCCAGAGTATATCTATCCGTCATATGGATGGACAAATCCCACTCTTGATCCATGTGTTTCAACCAATACTTTCCGAACACTCAATGCCACTTTTATAGCCACCCTGTTACGGTGTGGTGTTTGATGTCATCAAAGCATCCATCCGGCAAAGGCGATATGCATGATCTCATGGTCGAAGGAATTAGGTTACTATGTATCAGAAAGCATATAGCAATTGAACTATTGAAATGACTTGATCTTTATGCTACGCTTATCTATAGGAGTATGTCCATCACATCATTCTCCTAATGATATGATCCTGTTGTTAATAACATCTCTATGTTCATGATCAGGAAACCATGATCATATATTAACCAACAAGCTAGTTTAACAAGAGGCTTTACTAGGGACTCTTATTTTAGTTTACAAATCACACAAGTATTAATGTTTCCGGTTAATACAATTATAGCATGGTATGTAAACATTTATCATAAGTGTGAAGACATGATAATAACCACTTTATTATTGCCTCTTGGGCATATCTCCAACAGTCTCCCACTTGCACTAGAGTCAATAATCTAGTTTCGAACCTTTGTGTATATAACACCTATGGCTTTCCGGTGTTGTATGTACACGATTGCTAGTGGTCAACTGATCTCCGGATCTGACACTTCCAGGTCCGTGTGTAATTGCATGTCTTTGCGTCTCTACGCATCACTCATTCTCTAATGAGATGGCTTTGTATAAATTTGGTCTTTCGGTGTGACCTTTAGCTCTTTGGGGTTAAAACATTTTGATAATATTGTCGCACAATATATCTTCATAGTATTATCCCACTGTGAACTACACCTAGTTTGATAACAAACTTCTTGACACAAATGCCCTCTTTTGCTGCTATAATAGCAGTCATATACTTAGCCTTTTGTTGTAGTATCTGTCACAATGTCTTAACTTTGGAAATCATCCAAATCCATTATGGAACTCACTTTCCATTATATTGTGCCACCCTTAGTTTAGATTGAGATAAACTTAATTTGTACTTTGTGACAAAGCTAGTATCAATGTAGTACTTTTACAATGAACTAACCATCTATTTGTCACTTCTACAAATATTATACTCTTAGTTCTTTCAGAAGATCATAAGAATATCCTTACTATTGTCCAATGATCATCTTACGAATCATTCTGGTATATGCTCTCAACATTTAGAGCATAGGACATATCTGGATTTGTACATATCACAGTATGATTGATATAAATACTCTTTGTGATTTCATACATCAAGTATCAATCTATACTTGATTATTTGTTTCACTTTACCAAATGTCAATACACTTGAATATATCATCAACATTGAACTCATTCAATCCTTTCTGTGCGACAAGAACCTTCTCTTATATTGAACTCATTCAATATCTTGTCTATGTACTTCTGGCACAACCATATTAGCGTCTATTGATGCCAAATATTTGGGTTTTGCCTAAGTCTTTCATCGGGATGAAATTCTTAATATGTGTTAATAAAAGATACATTATTTCCAATCAACAATATGTCTTCCACATAATGTATTAGAAACATGTCTTAGTGCTCCCACTTAATTTCTTGCAAACGCAAGCATCTTCATTGTCTCTGATGAAATTAAACTCTTTTAACAGTTTCATCATAGTGAAGATTCCAACTCCGCTATGCTTACTCTAACCATTGAAGTTTGCATATGCTTTTAGCATCCTTTGAATTTACAAAACCCTATGGACCGTGTTATGCACATGTCCTAGGTAACGATTCTATTAGAAGAACTTGTTTTGTTTATTCAACTACCATATAACAAATTATATGTAGTGGTTGCTACATTAATCCGTCTAGACTAAATATCACTATGAAAGATCAAAATCTTGTCATAGTCAACCTTTGAACATTGTTGTGAACTCTTTCCCAACATGTCGACTATTTCATAGATGTGAAACATCCATGTCTATTTCTTTATAGATCCAGACACAACTATAAGGTCTTACACCTTTCTCGAGGGTCCTTCAAGTTCAAAACTTGATTTCTCGTGTATGGAACTATCACGGATTTTATGGCTTCAAGCCATTTTACGGAGTCAGGGCCCATCATCGCTTCTCTGCATGTAGTCGGTTCATTATTCTCAAATAATGATTCAACCCTCAAATCTTGGTATTTGATTGTTCATCCGACCTACTTGTTTCAATAGGAACTTGGATCTCCGTGACCACAACCTTTGAGGTACGTGAACCATGAGCATTGTTGCTGCCTCCGAAACACATTTCGGCGCTGCGCAACTCTGCACATATAGCTAAGGTTCTTTTAACCTTATCAAAGTTTCTATTGTCCTCCCACTTAACTTTTCACGAAAAATTCCTTCTTAAAGAAACTTGACGTTTTAAGTGACAAAACACTTTTGTCTCCAATGTTATGGAGGAGTACTTAACAGTTATTCGAAATAACATACAGAGACAGGTTCATCCGACTTTGGTTGCAAACATCTTTCTTATGCATAGCATACCAATGTTTAAGAAAGGACAACTTGGGTTTTATCCCAAACCATAACCTTATATGGTGTCATTTCAACGAATTATGATGAAGCTCTTTTCAGTGGAAAAACGGTAATCTCTAAAGCTTTTAATCTTTAAAATACAATGGCAGTTTTATGAATTACACCTTTCGATCTTACCATGTCAAACAAGGTTTAATTACATATCTCGAACGCTCCATACACTTATGGTGTTTCGGGAAAATGCAAATCCACGGAACGATTCCTTAAATCTTAGGTATTATGCTAAACTTGTAACTCAAATATCTTCCTTTATGATCTTATCATAAACTATTTATATTCTTGTTACAATGATCTTGCACTTCATCTTGAAAGTCTTTGAACTTTTCAAGTGTTTCATACTTTATCCTTATTAAGTAAATATTCATATATTCACTCAAATTTTCGGAGAAAGCATATGAAGTTGAAATCCATCGCTCTTGACTACACATAACGGACTTCGTACAACAATATGTACAAGTTCCAATAAGCTTAGTCATTCGTTCCCTTTTGGCCTATGAACGAAGTTTTAATTATCTCTAGGAAAGTTTCACAAGCGTTATTTGATCAAAATCAAATAGACTCCAAAATTCCATCCATATGGATTTTCTTCATGTTTTCTTTCCAATATAATTTAAACGGCGATGTCACTTCCTAAGTGATCTTTCAATCAATTTGTCTTTCGACATTTTTAGCACTAGTTTTATGGATGTGATTTCTCCAATGAGATTTGTGAATCATCCATCTTTTATAGATCACGGCAACTATTTGAACAACCCTTTTGTTCTCATAATACCTGATAAAACAAATCTTGAAGGCAAGCTTTGATGTTTAACGAGCAACACAATAACCCTTTATTTGTTCTCGATGAACATCATCACATATTCTTTTGCTAGTTACTTAGGCCATTGTAGTTCATGAATTGTGTTGTTTCGTATGACGATTCACACCAACAAATTCAGTATCAAATACTTGAGAACCACATTGTTTAATAAGCAAAGAATATAGCCATAACATGTATATCATCTATATACTTAAACTGAACAATTCTAGTCTTTTCTTTTCTGCCATATATTTATGAGATTCTCTTTCAATATTTCCTTTTCTATTTGAAAGAATCTATCAATATCAATAGTGGAGTCATACATATGACATATAGTCCAAAGCGTGTATAATTAAATACCAATGTCTTTGGACTTGCACTTTGAAGTAGATCACCATCATCAAATAATTGGTGTTCTTTCAAATTCCTTTCTTTAGTAATCTCTTGGTGTAGTAAACATTTTACCTACATCAAATATTCACCCTTATCATGGAATCGTCCATGATCAAGCTACTTTTAGCTTATAACGATGAATTATGAGTATAATGTTGCTATCCAAAACCTTTTGGAGGATTAGGACAACAAGTGTCTCCAACCTTTTTGCAAATTCTCATCAAATATGAGAACATGACTTTTGCCATATTATACTCTATCATGTTGCAACCAAAACTTCGTTTCAGATATCACAATATCTTCCACACATCATGGTTTCTGAAACAACTCTTTCAGATCCTAGATAACCTTGATATTAAGGGAATTCTTTGAATATCAAGAATCATGGATACAAACATGATACTTATATACTAACACTTGGAATTGTTACTCTTGATTTAATACTAATTATTAAACTTCATGGAGTAACCGGAACTTACTGAAAGTTTGCAATAGGACTTTTAAACTTTAGATTAACACTTAAAAACAATACGATACCAGTTCGTAAAGTAACTAACCAGAATTCTATAGTTCTATTATCTCAATTATAACTAAGCGCAAGGTGGTAAACGGATGCCAATGACTACAACAACTATGCAAATTCACTTTGATTTAGTTTATGATAAATTGAGTTCTAATTAATAATTAAATTAATCTGGGTGAACTCCCACTCAAAACAATATCCCTCACATTGTTTTAGTGATCACACGAACCAAATCCACCACATCAAAACCGATCATCACGAGAGTTGATGTAGCTTCAATGGCGAACAATCAACATGTTCATCATATCTTCTATATGACTCATGCTTTACCTTTCGGTGATCCGTGTTCCTGAGGCCATGTCTGTACATGCTAGGCTCGTCAAGATCAAACCTTAGCTACCGCATAAGCAAATCTGGCTTGCTTACGTTGTATTCACCCGCGGAATCAAAGACACCCGATCATCACGTGGTGCTTCGAAGCAGCAAGCTTTGGCAACGGTGCATACTAAGGGTGAACACTTTAGAACTTGAAATTTATGTGTATGAGGGATCATCTTATAATGCTACCGTCGTCTACTAAGCAATACAAGATGCATAAAGGATTAACATCACATGCAATTCATAATATGTGATATGATATGGCCTTTCTTCTTTGTGCTTTCGATCTCCATCTTCAAGCACGAACATGATCTCCATCATCACCGGCATAGCATCAAGGTCAATGATGCTTCTTCATGGTTGTCGTCCACCAGCTTCAACTATTACAACTATTTTGAATAGACACGCAGGTCTTAACAGAAATTAAAGACAACCATATGGCTCCTGCCGGTTGCCAACTTACAATAAGGAACATTGCATACATCAAATATAATCACAATCATGGCCATATCACATCACTGCACACCCCTGCAAAACAAAGTTAGACGCCTCTACTTTCTTTGCATATTTTACGTGGCTTGGGGCTTTCAATAAGTGTCGTTCTAACTTACGAACAAGAACCACAACATTGATACTAGCATTGTTGATTACCCGTTGTAAATTGGATCTTAACTATGCTAGGAGAAACAGGCACCCGCAAAGCCACTTATGCAATACAAGTTGCATGTCAAGCGTGGAGCAAGTCTCATGAACGATGTCATGTAAGGTTAGCCCGGGCCGCTTCATCCCAACATACCGCAAGATGCAAAGTACACAAAAAGCAATCTACAATAAAAGCATCAACGCCCACAATGACCATTGTGTTCTACTCGTGCAACAGATCTACATATAGACACGGCTCTGATACCACTGTAGGGGTTCGTAGCATGGAAAACAAAAATTTTCTATCGCATACAAACAAACAAGCCAAGATCTATCTACTAGATTGTAGCAACGAGTCGATGGAATAACTTACCCTCGAAGATTCCAAAGCGGTTAACGAGAGCAGATTCTCGTGGGTGATGTAGTCGTACTCTTTCCGATCTCAAGATCGCGTAGACGATCCTTCCGGCGCCACGTTCCAGCAGCGCTCCCGCAGTCGGTCACACGTTCGGTACTCGACGAAGACCTTCCTCTCCCTTGTTCCAGCAGGCAGCGGAGGTTGTAGCACTCTCCTCGCGATTCCGGCAGCACAACGGCGTGGTACCGGAAGTAGAGGGGAGATCCCGCAGGGCTTCGCCTTAAGCCGGTGCGAGTATGGTGGAGCTTATGAGAGAGGCTATTAGTGGTCTAGTAATTAGACACACCAATTAGAAGGCTCTAAACCAATTAGAAGGCTCTAAACCGAAATAGCTCTAAACCGGGGTTTAGATCTAGGGTTTAGTTTAGAGGATAGGAACTTGTGTGTTCTAGGAGGAGCCCTGCCCCTCCTTTTATGGGAGGGGGGTCTTGGCGCGCCAGGGGAGGGAGGGAGTCCCTCCCCAACTCGGCCTTGGGCTGGGCGCCGGCCTGGAGGAGTCCAACTCCTCCTCCAAGTTGATTCCAACTCCTCTTGCTTGTTTCCCACAGTTTCTTGTTTTAGCTGTTTGACTTTCAAACTGGACATTTGACTTTTCTGTTTTAGGATTCAATTTAATCCTATATTTGGGACAGCAAGAACACTTAGTACATGATGCAATCACTCCAATATGTAATGACACATTCATGTACCCCTTCCCCTCCGGAGTGCCGGACAATCCGGAACCTTCTAGAACATTCCCGATGAAACCACCGGAATCATTCCCGAACTCCGAAACGGGATTTTCCTTATATGAATCTTATTCTCCGGACCATTCCGGATCACCTCGTGATATCCCGGATCCCATCCGAGACTCCGAACAACATTCGGTCTCTTTCTCATAATACCATAACTACTCAAACAACGTCGAATCCTTAAGTGTGTCTCCCTACGGTTCGTGAATTATGCGGACATGATCGAGACACTTCTCCGAACAATAACCAATAGAGGAATCTGGAAATTCATATGGCTCCCACATATTTCTACGATTACTTTGCGATCGAATGAACCACTTACATACGATACCAATTTCCCTTTGTCTCACGATATGTTACTTATCCGAGGTTATGATCGTCGGTATCTCTGCATACCTAGTTCAACCTCGATACTGATAAGTACTCTTTTCTCGTTCCCGTGATATGTGATCCCTTGTGACCATGTCACATGCTTGCAAGCTAATTGGATGACATTCCACCGAGAGGGCCCAGAGTATATCTATCCGTCATATGGATGGACAAATCCCACTCTTGATCCATGTGTTTCAACCAATACTTTCCGAACACTCAATGCCACTTTTATAGCCACCCTGTTACGGTGTGGTGTTTGATGTCATCAAAGCATCCATCCGGCAAAGGCGATATGCATGATCTCATGGTCGAAGGAATTAGGTTACTATGTATCAGAAAGCATATAGCAATTGAACTATTGAAATGACTTGATCTTTATGCTACGCTTATCTATAGGAGTATGTCCATCACATCATTCTCCTAATGATATGATCCTGTTGTTAATAACATATCTATGTTCATGATCAGGAAACCATGATCATATATTAACCAACAAGCTAGTTTAACAAGAGGCTTTACTAGGGACTCTTATTTTAGTTTACAAATCACACAAGTATTAATGTTTCCGGTTAATACAATTATAGCATGGTATGTAAACATTTATCATAAGTGTGAAGACATGATAATAACCACTTTATTATTGCCTCTTGGGCATATCTCCAACAATTCTATCGTCAGATGTTTTCAAAATGACTTATGAAATAGTTTATGACTTTGACTTGACCACAACAGAGTTGTGATATGAAATTCAAGTTCCCACTTAGGTGTTATAAAATTTTCAACTAGCTTTCTTTGCTTATGAACTTAGTAGAGTAAATCTGGCTTTTTCTAAAACAACCCTAGAGCTTAGTATCCTACTATAAAAAAACCTTCACTTATTAGTATTAGTTTGCGAGTACTTAAGGAGTACTCATGGCTTTGTTCCTGGCTATTCCCGTGGCCAGACTATGAAGAGGAGTATCAGGATGACGGACCGCAGGAAGGTTACGACAACTAGGATCATCTCCCATCGTCAGCATTGCCCGTGACCATGAAGATGGAGCTTCTCCTACGCTATCGTTACTATTACGTTATTCCGCTGCTTGAGTTGTATTAAGAACTGGATCATGAGATCCTTATTTGTGAAAGACCTTATGTATGGTTTGTAATGGATGATGTACTATGATATCAAATCTGTTATGTCTCACAAAAATGGTAATCCTGGGATTGCGATGTATGGCATAACAGGATCTGGGATTAAAAATCCGGGTGTTGATAGTAGTGATCCTCGTGCCCTCGCGATTAATCTCATCGCTTGAAGCTTGACTGTGTAGTGTTATTCCTTTTGTCATACGATACCTAGGTCATCTGAGATTTGATCTCAAGTATCTCCATACTTGTGTTCGATCTCATTACCGATGAACTCGTTTACTTGTTCTCATGCCGTTGCATTCCACGATCCAATCATATGCTTGCAAGCTTTGTTAATGCAACGTCACCGAGTTGGTCATGTGTATCTTTCCGTTACTTGGATTGACAAATCTTGGTCTTGATAAAACTTCTCAACCCATTTCTTCAGGAAACCTAATGACATTTTATGATCACCCATTCACAGCTTGATACTTGATATCATTAATGATTCCCTCCAAAACAGTGATTATGCATCATCTCACAGTCAAAGATATAAGCCACGATATCCTCATGTAATCATCAATGGTGAACGTTTTAAGTAACTAGATATCATTATGATTAACTTTATGTTGAATGTCTATCACATTATTCTCTAGTTATGTGACCTCATTGGCAATTGGTACTACCACCATGATCTCGAAACCATAAGATCATCACTTGCCCAATGAGCTAGTTTCCTAGAGGTAACTAGAGACCTGGTTGTTTACATACCACACGTGTATTAATGTTTCGTATTAATATAGTTATAGCACGGTAAGAAACGTATTATAAATAAGAGATACATCAAATAAAAACTCTTTATTATTTGCCTCTAGGGCATATCTCCTTCTGGTTCGAATGATATAGTTGGATGAAGTAATCCTGAAAGGATGTTTCAGAGTGTCTCAAAATATTCCGGAGGTGTACGGGATATCACCGAGAGTGGACAGAATAGTTTCGGACATTGAAAATGGACGTAGGGAATATTTTAGAAAGGTTTTGAATTAATTCGGAGGTGTCCGGCCGAATTGTCCAGGGCCTCCCCTAGGGTCGGAGGGTGGAGGAGGAGGGGAAGGGTGAAGCGGTGCGGGAGGAGGAGTCCTCCCTAGTCTCAAACTTTCCCCCAAGTTGGTTTGGGGTGGAGAGAAAGGAGGACTCCGTATTGGATACAGACTTCCTCTCCCCTTCTCTCTCAAATTAGTGGAAGAAAGGAAAAGGAGGAGTCCTTGTAGGATACAAATCCTAGTCCTACTCCGCCTATATATTAAGGAGAGAGGGCAAACACACACAAGTCCACGACAAGCCCCGCCCCAAGCCACCGCCACCGCGCCGCCCGCCGCCGCCTCCATCGCCCGCTATCGCCGTTGCCACCGCCGGCCACCGGACGCCATGCCTTAGCCTCCGTTCTTCTTCCTCTTTCTCGCATTGTCGTCCTTGTCGCGCGGAGGAGATCTTCACGAACGCCCGCAGGACCTCCTCTCCTACCCCATCTAGATCTAATCTTGACGGACAACAGAGTGTTGCCGGATCTTCATCGACATGTTCTCGTTTCTTCCGCGAGTTCTTGATCTCGCCTTGATGCGGTGTCGTTCTTGTTGCACATGTGGATACCGGTGGAGGTGAAACACTTGGAGCACTAGTTCTTCCAAGCCATCCGTGGGATAATACATCTCCTCGTGATTCGCTAAGCCTTGTTGCGGGATTGACGCACGATCAACCTCGTCATCGACAAACTTCTGCTAGTTCGATCCATGAGGGTATGTTCCGTTACCTCATCCTTGCATTGGATGTTGGTTATATGCTAGAAATTTTTTATTTTCCATAGCGAGTTCCCCAAGACTTACTTTATGGCATCCCTCGTTCATGTCTTTGCTTGGTCTGTTTGGCCTCAAAGGCAATTCTCAACGATTTCTTAAAAAAGCTACTGTGCGAGGGAGCTACAAAGTAGTGTAACTAGGTGTGGCATCTTTTTTTGGATAATTAATATCATATACATTTATACTAGCAAATAGTATATGGAAAATATATATGAGTTGTCTTTAGCAATTACAAAATATTGCCAAAACAACAGCAAATCATCAAGATCTTCAAACTCTTTCTTCCTCCATGACATGATTCTGTACTTTTCCGAAGGCAGCTGCATAAAAAAGACACACACACATATATATAGGGTTATAGGATATCTAGGGTTATATATATATGTATATATATATATATGTATATATATATATATATATATATATATATATATATATATCAAATCACAGACCTAGAAATACCATGAGGATTCTCCTATAATTTTAATTTGAGATGCAGTGTCAAGATTACATGCACGCACGCACCCATTAGAGTAATCAACCAACATAGACAAGAGTACCAACATCAGTATTCTAGGGAAGACGAACCGAATAGTCTAATCGGCGTCGCTAGAGAGCCGAGATTAAGAATCACCATTGTCGAAGACGTAGCAGTCGGGATAGATATTGTGAGGACAAACCTCCTCGAAACAACCAAAAAAATGATCCGAGCTCAGTCCGGCAAAGCTAGATCAGAAAGACCATAACTAAAGAAATTTAATCTCTCAACACCACCGTTGATGCCGGGAAGAAACTCTCATCGTCGAAGCGAAAGACCGAAGAGCACTTATTAAAAAAGTTGTCATATCTATAGACACGAAGGACAAAGAAAAGAGGACGACCAATATGAACACTAAACTGGTGAAAAACTACTTTTTATTGAAAAACTTCACCTATAGATCAGATTTTGCCCCCTCCTGACGCCCGGTAAAGCCGGCCAGAGTTGTGGTGGCTAGAACTAGTAGAAGTGAGTTAAACAACTAGGTGTGGCATCTCGGTTGGGTCGGACCATTGAAGGGAAAATAATTCTACGGGATCTATCCCACAAATTCATTCACGTGAATCAACTTATACAATTGACATGTGGCATCTATGGCAGTTTAGATCTAAAATAGACAACCAAATGCTATGATTTTTGTCTCTCCTAAACACGTATTGATTGTCGGGGTTGGTCCACAGGGTTGAATTTGTAGACCAGGTCATAGAATTATTTTCCCCAATAGAGTGATGTCTGATGTGCGTCAGAAAAAACTAAGACCCCCTTTTGTCGAAAACGATATGTGATGCCGCCTTGGTGAACTCGGATTTTATTAAGGTGCCGTGACCTTCGAGATTTGCTTATTTTTCTTTTAGATTTATTTTATAGTCGTTGAAGATAGTTTATGTATCTTTACCAAGTAATATTTATTACTATAAATATATGTGGTATTGATAAAAAAAAAGGCGCCGTGACTTCCTAGTCAGACATCTACCATCCACTGCCCGGTGATTCGTGTCACGATCACTCGCATATTTGGCTAGTTTTATATTGGTATGACATACCCTTCTGTCCTAGAATAAGTGGTTTTGGATTTGTTTAGTTTTGTATCTATTTAAAATAAATGATTTGAATTTGTCTAGATTTGCATGTATCTAGTTTTAAAATGTGTTTAGATACGAATCTAAATAAACCCAAGCCACTTATTTTGAAACGTAGGAAGTAATTTTGATATTGAATGGAACCGATCTGAAATCATGTAGTACAATTTTACCACAAATCAAAATTAACTATAGTGTGATTGGAAATAATTGAAATACGCCAAATATGTGTGGAATCAATGTGAATGTTTCTTAAATAGCAAGATCTCACTATTGTTCGTTTTGGTATCAAAAAATGTGGTATCTATTTGACAATTTCAAATTTGTTGAGTGGTTGAGGTTCCTGTGAGTCCCTACTTGAGTTTCTTGAGATCGGTTGAGGCTCTTCCTGTCCCTACTTAGTTACTTGAGGTTGAGTGGTTAATTGAGTTGCTTGATTAGTTCAGGCCAAGATTTGCCCAATTTGGACTTTGGAACAATAGTTCTTCCTCAATTTGGACTTGGAACAATAGTGGTTGAGCCTTGCTTTGGTGTCCCCCGTTAGGAAACGTTTAGAAAAAAACCGGTTTAGGGAGTTTGATGCTGTGTTCTGAGTCAGATTAGGAGCGGATCCTCTCCGCTATTTTTTTTTACCGTTGTATGTATTTGAGTCTGGTTGTATATGGCGTCCGTAAAGAAAACAAACTGTCGGTCCAACTCATGCTAATTCCGATCCAGATCATCGGTCATGTTCGTGCGTCTTCGGAGCTATGGATTTTGGTCGTCAGAGCAGCTTCACTCGTTCGGGCGTTTCAAAGCTCAATTTTGATGTTATTTAGCGTCGTATGGATATAATATTTGGATTGAGAATAAAGTTTCTTACTCATGTTTTCAGGCCGAGTTTCTGGTTTTGGCCAAATTTTAAATAAACTCGGCGAAATTTGGATGAATATAACGATTTTGTTAATATATAGGCGAATTTATACATATTATGTCAAATTGATATACAACCGAATTTTGACTGCATTAGGATAAACGAAAAAAACGTTGAAATAGCTACTAGGCGATGCCGATGCAGACGGGCACCCCGTTTACATGCCGAAGTTGTGGTAGAAGACGGTGTAGTCGGTGTCCCGGATGCCGTCGTCATCGCTCTGCCCTGGCCAGCGTCGCCGTAGCGCCATGGCTGAGAAGTGGGATTGGCCTTGCTGTCGTCTTCGTCGAGGACAATAAGCAGCGCGTCCTGGTAGGCGCGCTTCCAGTGAGCCACGCGCGCGGCCTGCTCCTCAAGACTCCAAACGCAGTTGGACTTCTTGTGCTCCCAGTATGCCCTAGACCAGGCGCAGGCGTCAGGGGCCTGCATGGGTGGCACATCGTTCAGGGAGCGCTCCAGCGCCATCTTCTTTAGAATAAAGGCATCCTCGTCGACGGGAAGCGCCTAGTCCGCCGGCTCGGGCTTTGGCGTGCGCAGGCGAAGCCGGCCGGTCGGCGGCGATGGCGCGCCGCGTGAGCGCGTCCACGGCGGGCGCGCATCGACGACTCCATCTCCCGCTTCATCGGTTGGAGCGGAGGCGTGGCGACTGTGCCGGCGCCGAGCTAGACAAGCGCGACGCCGACGCTGAGGAATACGAAGAAAGGAAAGCCATCCTCCTCACTTGCGCCTGGTCCATGGCAGACTGGGAGAGCGAGGAGGCCAACCGCATTCGGCATCATCAGGAGCAGGCCGAGTGCGAGGTTGCGCACATCGTTCGCCGGCAGCGCGCCTACCAAGGCGCGCCGCTTATCATCCTCGACGACGAGTAGGAGGAGGCCGGTCCCTCGTCTCAGCCATGGCGCTACGGTGACTTCGGCCAGAGCAGCTCGCGTCCCCTGCAGCTGCCGAGGGACGACGACGACGACAATGACGACGGCACCCGGAACGTCGATTACACTGTCTTTTACCGCAACTTTGGCATGTGAACGGTGTGCCCGGCGACACGTCTACATTTTGTACTGTGTTTCTAGAAAAAAGCTATTTCAATGTTTTTTTCTTTTTAGCCTAATGCAGTCAAAATTTGGATGTATGTCCAAATGTGAATTAATATGTACGAACTCGTCTATGTATTAACAAAATCGTCTATATTCGTCCAAATTTTGCCGAGTTTATTTAAAATTTGGTAAAACCGAAAACTCGGCATGGAAACGCGAGTAGAAACTGGCCGTCTCAGACCGAATGCTATATACGATCCGACGCTAAATATCTCTAGAATCAGTCCTAAAACGCAGAACGAGTGAAGGTGCTCTGACGACAAAAATCCACCGCTCCGAAAGTGCACGACACAGGGCGGTATCAGCGACCGATCATGCGTGACTGATGCGATCTGGATTGGGATTACGGCGAATAGGACCGGCAGTTTGTTTTCCATACGGACGCCATGTACTACTAATAGACTTAAATACGTACAGCGGTAGAAAAAATACCTAATAGATCGGCTCCTAGTCTGACCCAGAACACACAGTCAAATCCCCACAACCGGTTTTTTTTCTAAACGTTTCACTCCGGAGGGGGTACACCGAAGCAAGGCTCCTTCCTCAATTGATACACGCTCTTGTTTCTTCCCTTGAGTAAAACCTTGTTGTGTCCCTGATTCCTGGATCATCTCTTCCATCTCATCCTAAAATGAGGAACGCATATCGCCAAACAGGTTGTGGATCTTGTAGAAGCACGAGGTGGAGCAGTCTCGTGGGGCCTTATTGTGGACCACCGGCGATTCGAAGGCCACATGAGTCTTGTTGGGGTCAAGTACTTTGGCCCCATCGGTATGAGTGACATTTGTCTCGCCGATTTCTAGCGACGTGCCCGTGAGGCTACGCAGGGCGACTTCTAGAAAGTGTCCTGGAAGGAACCGTATGTGGACACCGCCGATGAGATGTTGAAACTCGCCGATAGAGGTGCCCGCCGGTTACCGGACATCGCTAAGCTTGCCGGTCGTGGCCGCACTGCCGAGACTGACTTCGGAGATGGCCGTGTTCAGTGCCCCTTCCTTGATCATCTTTTCTGCAAGGGACTGCGCCCGGCCAGTGATAACCTCATGGGTGGCGCGAGCCAGGATCACGGTGGGTTGTTCCGTAGAGGCAGTGACGACGGTATCCCCAACCCGCTGCTTGAGGGTGTCCCTTCTGTTGGCTCGTTTCTGACTCTCATTGGCCCTCTACGCCGGCGTCAACTCCTTCGCTTTGACCAGGGCCACGGCGGGAGGGGGCAATGGTGGTGGCCAGCGACGTGTTCACCATGGGGTCACTAGGGCTTTCAGGGATGGCAGCAAGAGAAGGAAACGACGAAAATGGCGTGGGATGTCGTTGACGGGCGGTCCCAACCCGGACAAGAGAAGGACAAGCGCGGAGCTGGATAGAGCGCAAACCCGACTAGAGCGCAGCGGCCGGCGAGCGGCGTCAGGGGCGACTTCCCGCATCTGGAGGCGGCGGCGGGCGGCGGTGCTGGTGGCTGCTGCGGCCCGTGGCGGCGGCAGGGGCTCGAAGCTTGTCCCTGCAGATCTCAGGCAACGACGACGGGTGTCAATGGCGGTAGATCCTCCGCAGGCGGCGGTCCGGCGCGCGGCCGGGAGGACGGGGTGGTGGCGGCACAGGTTGCTGCGTGGTGGAGCGCTCCGGTGGCATGGGCTAGGGCTCAACCCAGATCTGGGCCCCTCGGGCCCCATCTAGGCCTGGGTGGGTCGCCCTGCTGGTGGGTGCTGCACCTCCTGGAGATGGAGGCGGCGACGCCGCTAGGATTTGGGACTGCGCTATCGTGCCTTGCCTGTTGCAGCAGGGTGACTGGGGCTTCACGGGCCCATTCCGGGCCCGGCCGGGCTCGCCGAGGCCTGGTGTGCCCCGGATACCCTGTCCGGTCGACTACCACCTCTTGGTGGTGGAGGTTGGTCCCTCCCGCACAGCTTTGGTACTGCGGTTCCTCATCTCGCGACGGCATTGTCCTCCGGCTTGCAGGACTCACTCCAAGGTTCTCGACGAGACGGCGAGGGTGTTTTCGAGAGCGTGGTGGCGCATGCTAGTGGGTGGCTAGGTTGGTGGTGGTGCTCCGGTGTGCCTTGGGGCGTCTTGGTGGGAAGGGGATCGGGAGAAATCCTTGTCGGCTTAGCCGACACCGCCGCGGTGCCGCTTTCGAGTGGCGTCTTTCCTTCTTGGAGGGCGTTGCGGAGATCCCTCTCCCTGTGTGCCCCGAGTACCGGGGTAAACCCTAGGACCAGTTCACTAGTCCGGGTAGCTGCGTCGAGCGTCGGCGCCTCCCTCTGCGAGGGTGCTGCTTGGTACAGGGTGCATCGGAGGGCTTGGAGCATGGTGGGACATAGCCGGTGGGCACAACGGTCTCGGATCATCCTTGTTTAGTCGACTCACTGCCATCTGTGTTCTTTTTTCTCTTTGGACATGTTCGTCTGTGCTTCTTGTATTGTGTTGAGTCTTTTTTTGGGCAATGAAGCGGCCAAAGGCTATTTCGAGAGAGCGATTTGCTGTAGGCGATCTCCAGTGTAGAACAGAAGAAGAACCCAATACAAACGTCGACCCATCCATTAATCAGCACAGAATAATCAGTAGATTGCAGTGATCATTCTTGCGCGGACCAGCTGCAATGCCGTAGATCGCCACGCCACGCCAGAGCAGGAACTCCGCAAGGGGCTACGGCCACTTGCATTTCTTCGCGTTCCTAGTCGGTGCGCGTCCTCAGGGACATGGAGCAAAAGCTGAGAGCGGCCGGGACCCGCCAGGAATTAGTGGCGGCTGCAGCGCGACGGCGACGGCAGATCGCGAGGGCCGGCGGTGGTTCGTGTCGGTCGCTGTCTCGCTCGCCACCGCCGGATCGCGCTGCTCCTTGCTGCCGAGCCTCTCATCATCAGGTCCAGGTGAACGTGCCCGTGTTCCGTCCGGGCCCCGCCTGGCAGGGGAACCGACTGGGAGTGGGAGGGAGGAGATCCGGGAACCAGCTCGTGGCCAGCTGCTCGATTCCGATTTCCGTCCTCGTTCAAGTTGGGGCCCTCCGCCCTCGGACCGGTGCTCGCCGTTTCGCTTATCCACTTCTCTGTTCCGCAAATGGAGCATGTCAATTGCATACAGATCATCGCCAGCATCCATACAAACGCAATTGAAAAGTTGAATGCTCTGGAGTAACGGCTGAAACCCTGTGGCAATTGGTTTGGTAAACATTCTATAGTACTTTCTTTGTTTAAAAATAACTAACTTTGAGTTTGTCTAGATTTAGACGTATCTATACGCATTTTAGTGTATAGATACATTCAAATATAGACAAATCCAAATCAATTATTTATGAACAGAGAGAGTACTTAAGTTAGTTTCTAAAACAAGAACTGGAAAGTGTCTTTGGCTCGCGAGATCCATTAGAGCAAGTCCAGGAGAGCCCCTACAGCTCCCACGATAGCAGATGTAGGGAAGAAAGAGTAAAAAATCACCCTCCAGCAGCGCCCCTACAGCCTCCCCTACAGGTCGGGGTCCCCGACCCAACCCCCCTCTCTCCCCTCAATATTAGGGCTTCGGCCGCCTCCCCTATATTGTCCCCGTCAGCAAGAGTGGCGGCCGCCAAGAGCACGGAGAGGGTGCGGTTACCAGAATCGGTGGCCAGCGGCCGGAATCTATGGGCGGCGAGCGGAATCGATGCGTAGCGGCGGGAATCGACTGCTGGCGGCCAGAATCGATGCGCCGCGGCGGTGGTGGTGACCGGAATCGGGAATCGATTTGGGATTTATCCCTTCCGAAGGGATACGTGAGTCCCCATGTTGAAAAAAAAAGTTACAAAGTGGGCTTTGTATTATTAAAATATATGTGATAATAATATAGAGGAGATAACTTAGGGTACCTACCGGAGATAAGCCAAATTAAGGGAAGAATAATTTTAGGAGAGACTCCTACATGTACATATAGGGAAGAAAATATCGGGGTGCTGCTGAACTTGCTCTTACTTCTTTTGTTTAAGAAATTTCAAAAAACCCATATTTATAACTTTTTAAAAAATTCTGAATATAGTTACCTTCGTTGTATCGTATAAGCATGAAAAATACCAGCCTAGGATTCTTTATATTGTAAGGCTGCACAAAAACGACAAATCTGATAAAATTTAGATATGTAAAACTATGCATAGTGTAGCTCATAATATAAGTATTTTAAATTAATATTTTTGCATGTTTTGAAGATAAATCATTGGCTACGTCCGAGTTTTTTCAGATTTTTTAGAATCTCAAACATAATTTTCGAGTTAAAAAAAACAGTATCATTGATGTTCATGTGCATCGAATCTTCACTCACCGAGAACATTCTACTAGTACTTAGGTTGCTTGAAACGAGTGATGTCGGTGCTCGTATAATAATAAGAGATCGATTCGTTCCATCCAAATTTTGCCACCACAAATTATGTAGCTGAACCCATCCGCGTACTATCTAAGAGCAACTCTATTAGCCACCGAAGAACTTTAAGTTCATGTTCTTCTTATCTTCTATTATCATATTGTGGAGAATGACACAATATGTCATGCTGTTTATTAGGGGTTTTTTATTACAAAAACGCACCAGGGCCCTAGACAATAGCAAACCTATCTTGTAACACCCTAAAAGCCCTCTCGATGTCCTTGCAGCATGCTTCCTAAGTTTGTGCAAAAACAGACCTGACTCTAATTTTCGGCATTTGAATGGTCTTCACAAATATTGTCCATGTTGGATATATTTCATCAGCAAGATAGTATCCTAATGTGTAGTTATTGTTCTTGACTTTGTAGTTGCAAGTTGCATGTTCTGATTTTGCTAAACTAGCGAAAAGATGAAATCTATGCAACACATTGATATCATTAAGTGATCCCGGTAACCCAAAGAAACAATACTATATCCACAAGTCATGTAACACCACTGCCTCGAGTACAATGGTTGGACCACGGATTTTTTCATAGTATTGGACATGTCATGCCTTCGAGCAATTCTTTCACCTCCAGTGCATACAATCAATACTGCCTACCATGCCCGGCCATCTTTTCACTCATAGCCATGAGCCTCTTTGTATCTTATTCGCTAGGGGCTCAAAGATAAACACCGCTGAAGACATGGATCATGACATTTGCAAATCTACGCGCACACTCAAGTGTTGTGTTCTCGCCAATGCGAAGATATTCATCGGTATAATATGCGGGAATGGCATATGCAATCACCCGCATAGCTGCCGATTTTTTTTTTGAGCTAAATCCAATTGGCCCCGTGGCATTTCTACGGCGAATGCAAAAAACAAGAATTGGCCTCGCAAACTTCTACAATGTTCACAAACAATTCTCTGTGCATACGGTACCTCCTACAGAAGAGATGTGCCGGATACGTGGGTGTCTCGGAGAAGTAGTCCCTCATGAGCATGTCGTGGCCGAGCTTGCGGTTCCGCAGAATGTAGTCTTCCGACCGTCGAGCTCATCGTGCGGCCTCTTCCTGTCCTCGAGTTGTTTCATGGGGAGGAGGATGGACATTTGCTCGATATCATGGTTGAAGAGAAAGTCTTCAATATCCGAATCATCGGACGACGACGAATTCTCAAAGTAAAACGCCTCGCTCGAGGTCATCTAAACTATCGAAGATTAAAATCCGCCCGAGAGGACAGAGTGCAGAAGAGAAATCAAGTTCATATCTCATCCATGGCGGATGTGGTGACCTCGGCGACCTCATGCCCCACGCCGGTTGACATGTTACCGCGGTTGCGGAGCGGCCAAATCAAGCTGCACAGGTCGACGACGCGGCCAAAACATACAACGTCAGACATATCCATTGCGGCGGTCTAGGCAACCAGCGTCGGCAAAAGGGAACTGGTCAAATCACAAGATTTGTGAGATCATTCTTTCGTTCAAAACTGTAAAGTAACGATTACCTCTCAGCTCCACGACTTTTACTGCTATAGTTTCTGTAACATCCCAAAAACATAAAACAATGATCATCAAACTCTAATTACTAAAATTACGGTTAACAAAAACTTTGATTAATTTAAATCATATAAATGCATGTGTGTATGTGATGATTTGATAAATGCATGAATGATCTTGTGTGATTAACATAAATAGCAAGGAATGGTTCAAAGATGAAAATAACATCATATAAAACATTTCCAATCAGAAACAAATAAAGAGAAAATCAAAAACAAATCAATTAAGGCAAATGGTCATTTTTGCCAATCTTGCTCACTAGGTCACTTTGAGTGTTTCTAGTCCAAGATTTCAGACAGAAACTTTTCCAATTCTTCTCACCCCTTGCTAGACCAAGTAAAACTGAAGCAAAGCCCATATTTCAAACTTGGAGAAACATTTGGCAACCTCATTTAAATGACAATTAAAAATTGAATCTTTATCATATGTGAAGATCACACATTTTCAAAACTCAACCAAACCAGTGCCCATTGACTAATCCAACTAACCAGAGACTCCCTAGTATGTGCCTAGCAAACCCACCAAGTTTGAATCCAAAATTCAAATTTGAATTTCTTTCGGCCATTTCATCAAACACCTTGCTGGCAGCAAACAAACCAACAACAAACACTATAGTGAGCAGTGAATTTGGCCAACCTTGTTCCCTCTCTAGCTCTCACTACCCTCTCAGTAGATGATCTAGCCCAATTAACAAGCCTTAGCACCACTGTGAGCTTGGCATATCCATTAATGGTGACCATGCCGAGCCCATTTGCCAACCCCAATGTCGCCAGCGAGCTAGAGGAAGAACTAGCCCCGCCAACCTTGTCTGGAACACGCAGCACCGTCCATCGCCACTCCCTGTCCCAGCCCCGAGCGCAGCCAGCCACTGGACCACCTGCCAAGCACGCGCCCAGTCTCTCTGCGTGCGAGCCGAGAGCGCGCCAGTGCGCCACGCCCGACCAGCACCCACAGACCGCGCGCCGTCCTCGCCACTTGCGTGCGTGATCGCCAGCACTCCAGCACCCCGCCAGACAACCTCGTTCGCCGCCGCGCGACCAGGAGCACCCGTGCGCCATTAAAATTTCCGTCGGACCCGCCCAGAGCGTCGACGCGTTCCGACCGATAAGCACCGCCCCACGCCTCGCCACCACGCCGTTGAGCTTCGCCAGGGAGCACAGCACCGCCCCTACCGTCGCCCATGCCATTAGCCCTCTGTGCCGTCGACCACGACGGGCTCAGCCCGCGCCCGTCGGTCCCCTTCAGCCACTATAAAAGGAGACCTCCCCCGCTCGTTTTCTTCACACCAGTTCACTCCCCACCTCTCACTGATCACACTCACTCACTCCCGGAGCAAGGCGAGCACCAGGTGGCCGGAATTTCACCGGAGTTCGTTGCTGCAGAGGAAGAGAGGCGCCGTCGATTGGAGTCGCCCTAGGAGAAGCTATCGGTACCAGGAGAACCGTCATCGTCGACTTCATCGTTCGCCCCCGTCACCGACCATCGCCTGAGCCCCGGTGAGCCTCCCACGACCCCTACCTCTCGCGCTAGGGTTCTGTCTCGCTGGCGCTGCCCGACATGGACGATGAACCAGACTCGTTCGATTAGAATTAGATCGTGCGGCCTAGATCACCACGTACCTCTTCGCCCCTCACTGTCACACTGATGCGTCGGGACAGCCACTTACCAGCCTGCGCGTGCGCAGTGCGTAGTGGGCCAGCCCAGTTAAACATCCCGCGCGAACCAACAATTCAAATTTAGTTTTATTCATTTAATTTCAAACCCAGTTTTTACCTATATTCAAAAATCAACCTAGCTCGATTCACTGAAGCAAAATGCATGAAACCAATTTTGTTACAAAGGTACTGGAATGCTTAATCCAAGCCTGTTAGATTAAAACCATTTAGATTTGTAGATCACCCATGGTAAAAATAATAAGGCAGAAGCTTTTCCGCATTCAAACATTTTTGAAATTACAACCATAAGAGCTTTTGGGTTGATTCCACCTCTCAAAAATCACATTTGACCAAACCTTTCAGAATATATAAAATATATAGGTTTACTTACAGAAATAATAATCAAGTAATAAAAGAATGCCGCATAGGCATTTCCAGTCACTTTAATTAAATAAAATAAAAGGGTTAAACCTTATTGAAAGAACATGTTGGGCCCCCCATGTGTGGTTTTGGTAATTAATGACAATCTTTATGGACTAATGTGTGTATTAAGTTATACTTGTAGGAATTTTCCATTGGCATTGCTTGGAGCATGTGTTGACTTCAAGATAGATGAAATGAGAAGAAGATGTGTTGTGCAAGCTCAAAATGCGCCATCTATAGAAGATCTCATGTTTGATGCTTGCCATCCTCGGTGATCATGGATCGATGATGAGGAATCAAGAAAGGTGTCCATCTTGAGAAGGACAAGATCGTCTACATCGAGCTCAAGTGGATTGCTCAAGTCAAAGGTATAATATTGATAGGTTTTCCCTTTTGCCGGTCTCATGTTTGTTGGGAGACCGGGTTTAGGATAGATAACCGTACTATCAAGAGGGGCTCTCGAATGAGTAACTCGGTCACATCGTTCGGAGAGAGATCAAACCTTTGCATACTTGCATCATCATATTTGGTTGTTATTTGGTATTATCCATGTGAGGATATAGAGCTTGTGGTAATCTCCATAACAAGCTCTAGTCCATCAAAAACGGATTTCCCTTTTATATCTTATTGCGTTTTGATCTTGGAGGTTTTACCGGTTTGTATTTTAGAGATAGGTAAAACCTTCCATTATTTGGTTCTTACTCATGTGAGGATTTAGAGCTTGTGTTAATCTCCATGACAAGCTCTCGTTCATCGAAAACGGATTTCATATCCATTTTCTATTATGTTTTTGATGTTGGAGGTTTTATCGGTTCATCTTTTTGATAGAGGTTAATCCTTTCGTCATTTGGATATATCCTCCCTTGCTGGACTATAATTTTTCGTTGCATTATCTTTTAGAGCTTGTTGTCCTCTTCGAAACGAGCCCAAGATCATCAAAATCGGAGTCCGGATGCAAAAGTTATGGCCGTTTTCGTTTAGGGATGACCGGTAGTACCGGACCAGGGTCCGGTAGTACCGGAGGTCCGGTAGTACCGCCCCGTAGTACCGGTCGATACTGAAAAAGGTGTGTTTGGCGACCTAGGATCCCCAGGGATTGTCCGGTAGTACCGGGAATGTCCGGTAGTACCGGGATTCGCGTTTTTTTGGCTTCAACGGTTGGATTTTCGGGGAACCTATTTAAGGGGCCTTCTTCCCCAATGGTTCCCCAACCATTATTGCAAGTTTTCCCCTCCATTGTTGACCTTCTTGAGCTTGCTTTATCTCAATCCCTCCAATGATTCTTGCATATTCTTGAGGGATTTGAAAGAGGAGATCTAGATCTACAATCCCACCAATCAATCTCTCCTCTAAGTGAGGGGAACATATTGGAATCTAGATCTTGGAGTCTTTTGTGGATTTCCTCCATTGTTCTTCCTCTCTTATTCCCCCATAAGCTTTTGTAGCTTTGGTGGAATTTGGAAGAGAGGGATTTGAGCACCTTTGTGGTGTTCTTGCCATTTGCATTTGGTGCATCGGTTTGAGTTCTCTTTGGAGGATTTGATTTGAGTTACTCATTGGAGCTTGTCCCTCTTGGATTCTTGGAACCCTAGACGGTTGTGGCCTTGGTGGCATTGTGGCCTTGGTGACATTTGTTGGGAGCCTCCAATTAAGTTGTGGAGAAGTCCCCCAACCTTGTGAGAGGTTCCGGTTGCCACCGACAAGTGCACCGATAGTGGAAGCATGGATCGATCCCGTTGGGGTGAGATTCACCGGAGAATAAGGGAGGCCTTTTGTGGCGTTGGTGGTTTGATACCACCCCCTCTCCAAACGAGACGTACTCCATGTTGGGAGGAACTCGGTAAAATATCGGTGTCCCCGCGTGCCTCGGTTATCTCTATACCCGAGCTCTTTACTTATGCACTTTACATTGTGATAGCCTTCATGCTTGAAATAATATATATCTTGCTATCACTTTGTTGCTTGTATTGCTTAGCATAAGTTGTTGGTGCACATAGGTAAACCTTAGTTGTTTCTAGGTTGTGCTTTACAAAGTAAACACTAGTTTTATTCCGCCTTTGTTGAGCCACTCTAGGAAAAGTTTTAATCGCCTATTCCCCCCCCCCCCTCTAGGCGACATCCGTATCCTTTCAATTGGTATCAGAGCCCGGTCTCTCATTTTAGGCTTCACCGCCTTGAGAGTAAAGATGTCAGCTAGAGTATTAGTGCACAATGAAATGCTCGCATTCGATGGCACAAATTATGATGTTTGGAAAATTCGCATGCTTAATTTATTTCGGGAAATTCACCCAATTATGGAGGGATATCTATATGTGGGTTTCTCTTCTCCTATGGATACCCAAAACGAATCTTTAGAGGAGAAGTTGAACTCTCATATAGATGCTCTAGCTACTAAAATTCTTGTGCATGTTGTGAGCAATGTAGTTCTTTCTTCTATCATGCCTTATTCAAGCGCTTGTGAGATATGGACCAAGCTTCAAGATAAATATAGCAAGTCCAACATTATTGAGGATGATTGTGTTGCTTCCACTTCCGGTCGAGATGAGTTCTCATCCTCTACCACTTCACCAACATGTGACTTTTCACAAGGTAATGATATGGTGAGTGGTGATAGAAATTGCAATATGGATAGTGTGTTCACTATTTGTAATCCCTCATATCTATCTAGTTGCAATGATCTATCTTTGGACCTTAACACTTCAAGCACTCAAAATTCCTCACATGCTTGTGTTAATAGTCCTTTCATATCATGTAGAAATGACTTGAACAAATCTCATGATGACATGCTCATGTTGTCTTGTTTCCATGATAAAAATGCTTCTATTTCCTCTAGTGCTTGTGTTGCTAACCATATAGAGGAAAATGAAGATTCTATGGGCCAAGACAAGGTCTTGAAGAGAGCTTCAAGTGCAATCTCATCATCACCTTCCTCCGGTTCTCACATGTGCCTTATGGCTAAGGGAACAAAGGTAACCTCTTTGAATCCCATTGTATCTCATGATGATGATGATGAGGAGGTTGAGAATGATAATGATGATTATAGAGGTAAGTATGACATTACCTCTATTAAGAAAATGGGAGAGGTAGTCTATAGTGCTCTCTACAAAAATAAACTTGCTTCCTCCAACCTTCTTGAAATCTTGAATTATGCTATAGAAGGCAATGATCTTATTGAGGAGCAAGAAAACATAATTGATGAAAAGTTTGCACTTGAGCGTGAATATGCTAATGAACTTGCTCAAGTAAAGGACTCCCTTGAAGAAGAACAAACCACCAAAGAATCTCTTGAGGAGACTTTTACTCTAGAATTATCTAGAGTAAAGGAATACCATGATAGAGAACTTGCGGTGGCTAACTCCTTTAAGATTAAAAATGATGAACTTGAAGTTTCTTATGCTAAACTTGTTGAGGATTTTAAGCACCTCGAAAATGGCTCTCGGGTCGTTAAGAGGGAGCTCATCAAACTCACCGAGTCACATGATCAACTTAAAGCTTCACATTTAAAAGAGCTTGACAAGTTGTCCTCACCTCTCACTAATAATGATGATGCTTGTGCTACTAACTCTATTTCTTGTGAAGCATCTATTTTGGAGGAGAATGTTGAGCTGTCATGTTAAGCTCTCAAGCTTGCATGAGGATCTTCTAGTCTCCCATGGTAGGCTAAAGTTATCTCATGAGGCCATTATGTCAAAGGTAACATCTAGTGGGCCTCATGTGGACATTAGCACTATATCTACTCCAAATGTTATATTGCCATGTGCTAGTCCTTGTAATTCATCCTCTCACAACCATGCTATATCTCATGATGAATTACACTCCATGCCTTATTGCTCTAACAATGTAGCATCTACTTCCTCTAGTAATTGTGTTGAAACTAACCATGTAGAGGAAATCAAAGAGCTCAAGGCTCAAGTCACTTCTTTGAAGAATGACTTGAAAAAGGGTCATCAAGGGAAGGCCGCACTCAACAAAATATTGAGTGTGCAAAAATCCCCCAATGACAAGAGTGGGCTTGGATTCAACTCCAATGTCAAGAACAAGTCCACTATCAAGTTGAAGCACAAGGACAACAAGAAGAATGGCCAAGATCAAGTCAAGAATCCGGCCAATATTGTTTGCTTCAAGTGCAAGGAAGAAGGGCACCATGTTAGATCTTGCCCATTGAAGAAAAAGCCTCTTGGTGTGAAGCAACAAGGGAAGCGGACTCAAGCTCCACCTCAAGTCATTAATGGGCCACTTCCTAAGAGGACTACTCAAGATCTTCCTCGAGTTGTGGCTTCACCTAAGAAGAAAGATGGCAAGAGTAGAACTTGCTACATATGCCGTGAGAAGGGGCACATTTCTTCCGCATGCACTATTGGTAAATCCTCATCCCATCCTATCTTGATTGATGATTCTTATTCTCTTTGTAAGGATGAGGTTGGCAATGTGTTTGCCAAATTTGTTGGTGCCCAACGTGGTGTCAAGAAAAGAACCATTTGGGTTGCCAAGCCTATTGTGACTAACCTCTTAGGACCCAACTTGGTTGGGGACCAACTAGCCAAAACTTGATCAATAGGTGTATTTTGGAGGGCATTGGAGACTTGGCTACATCATGAAGAATTAAGGGATCTTCATTATTATTTTTGTCAAAGACAAGTCATGTGGATTATATTTCTCCTATTATATTTCCAATGTTCCTCCTTGCGGTAACATATGCTTAACTCATTTCATTGAAAGTTACTCGCCCCCTTGTGCATGTGTTGATTTTGTATTCTCCATTCTTTTGTACATGTTGTGCCTTCCACTTAATTATCTTGAGGTATAAAGCTTATTTGTGTATGATTAGGTGGCACACCATGTATGTGTGTTTCTTGTGTTTGAGCCTTACTTGGTTATATTTGATATATTATTTAGCTCTTGTGAGAGATTAATGGATTATCCCATTTTGGGGGAGTGCTATGCTTGGGCATACCACAATCCTAAAAATGTGTATACATGAGGAATAACACCTAGTATTGATATTACAATATTATATATTCTCTATGTGGTACAATTCTCATGAGAAATTCAAGTTCTATAATGTCCATTAATTATCTCTATTTGTATCCTTTTGCCTCGCGTTGGTTTTATGGTAGTATCACATTATGGGGGAGTCATATGCTTAGTGCATATTACAATCCTAGAAATTGTTAATATTCGAGGTTATGTCACTTAGAATTGATATTGATAATTATCTAGCACCTATGTGACACATTTGCTCATACAAGTTCCAATTTGATTGAATGGCTTTATTGATCTTATGTGTGATCTTGTATATGAGAATGGTTCTTGGTATGTGTTTCCTCATATTTAGATATCTATATCATCATGGAAACCATTTGCTTCAAGTTACTCTAATCACTAGTGATTGTGTGACTATTGGAAGCTACCAAGAATCTTGTTCGAAGTATCATGCTCAATTCTTATATTTAGTTATATGCTTCTTGTTGTGACTATGATCATGGATATCTATGCAAGCTACCTTGGGAAAATTATTCCCAATATTTCTTGTCCTTGGACAATGAGTAATTTATGGTAGAATTTGTTGATCATATTCACTTTGGACTTTTCTTAATATTGTCCTATCTTTGGCCAAGTAAATGTTTTATGTTGTCTCCCAAGCTTCCTTGCTTCTTTTGGATCTTCTTATTTTATTGATATCCTCTTGTGTTTGTTAATGTAGGTAGTAGTGATGATCCCATTTGTGTGCATTTTGCATTCTAAAGGAAAATCCTACATAATTCACTATACATGGGGGAGCTCTCCTATATTATTTAGAACATTCATATTTATGCTTCTTTGTTTGATCCATATCGGTTTTATGTGCTTGGAAGTTTAATCTTTTCGTTTTGGTACTTTGTGCCATCATGAGAAGTGTGGGGAGTTTGCTTTCTTATTGGAACCTTGCTCTTTTTGGGAGTTGGTTTTGTCTCATTCCTTGTTTCATGATTTGACCATTTTAGAATGAGATAAATCCTTGAGCATTTTTATTTCCATCTACTTTTGCTCTTTTGGCCTTAGCCTAGTTCATTTGTTGAACTTGTGATCGTTCATGTGTTGAATTGGTTCTTTGATACAATTTGGACACCGCTTGTCTTGTCACACTCTTGTGTGTGCCATCTCGGTTTACTTGGTGTTTTTTCTCAAATTGTATCTCCTTTTTGGTTCTTTAAAGCCTTATGCATGCATATTTACTATTTTTTTATATTAAGGCATGTTTGCTTTCTTTGATCCAATATATAGGGGAAACTCCACCAATTCCCATCGGCTAAGTTGTGCATGAAATTCAATTTCATATCAATGTGCACATAATTATGTGGAGTCTCTCCTATGTATTGTAGTTTCTCTAACTACTTTGGACCCAAGAAGTTTTGGGACCATTTTGTACTTAAATGTGTTTTAGGTACATTGGAGATATATTGCTTGTCTCTCAATTTTGAAGAAGTGGTGCTTAGAAGAAAATTTGAGGCAAGCTATAGGATGATCAACGAATTCATATACTCTACATCCTACCAATTGTATCTCGGTAACAAGTATCTCTTTCTCATGCTCATATATCTTGATTCCAACCGTTTGTCGGTTGCCTTCTAGCATGAATTAGTGTATTTTTAATTGTTGTAGTTCTAGCCATGGTTTTAAGAGGACTCTATATTGTATATGTGTTTAAGTTGAGATGATTGCATATAATTGGGACTATACAAAATCATGCATATGATCCTCCAATCCCAAATATGTCAATCTAGCAATTTTATTGCCTATCATTTCATCAACTTCTCTCATGTGCAATAGTGAGATTTTTGCTAGTCTATTTTATCTTATGATACTTGTTGCCTTTCTCCATATATTCCAACCTTCTCCTTTTCCCTTGGTGATAGTTGTAATATATGGAGTGTGTTGGTGTTTGAAGTCCATTATGTACAATAAGATATATGTGAGCCTTTGGCCATGCTTTGAAGCAAAAATCTTATTGATATATGTTATGACTTCATTTTTGCCTTTCATGTGCTTTCTTGTATAATCTTCTTTATGTGTGCATTTTTCTTCTTTGGAATATGTCTTTGTGATATGTTCCACTTAGAGACATATACTCATATGAGAAGATAATTTTAGTTGATTTTTAATCCTTGGAGACCACCTTTCTATTCCTTTTGATTCTTCGGTGGCTTCCAAATTTATTTTCCTATGAGTGCTTGTTCCTCTTGTTTGCATCTTCGGACACTCATATTTGTTCTTTCATGTCTTGTATTGTTAAAGGAATTTGGATGAGTGAGGATTCCATGACTATGCACCTCGTTCCCAAATGCAATTATCATAATTGGTGCATTCTCTTTGGGGAGCTCATCTAATTCATTTAATAATGCTCATTTGCACTCTTTCACATTTGTTGTGTTTTAAATGCTTATGGGGGAGCAAGGATTCCATATTTGTGCATTATGTATTCCAATACATTTATTTTGAATTGTGCACAAACCTTGGGGAGCTTCTCTATTTGTTATTTAAATCACTCTTTTGCTCATATCATAATATCTTGTTGTTTCCATTTGGACTCATTTGTTGTTTTCAAATTGGTTTGTCGGACCTTGTAGTTTCTTGCATCATTTGACTTTATTTTGCAATCTTCGGGTCCTCGATATAGTTCTACTCCCTCCCAAGTATTCATCATTGGATATGTGCGAAGGCACACCTTTGGAGGAATTATTACTATATTTGCCTTCTGGAACTTGTCACCCATTTCGGCAATCGATGCCAATGGGGGAGAAGTTTTAGAGGGTTTAAGGGAAGTTGGTTTATGCATTAAGTTTGTTCTTGTGCATTTGCTTCTCATGCTCTTGCATCTTTGTTGTTGCTTAGCATGTGGTATATATATATAAAGGAAACTCCACCAATGATAATGATTGGCAATATATGCAATGAAATTCAAGTTCATCACACATGCATAGATTGTGGGGGAGTTTGCTCTATATATGTTGGTGGTACCAATATCACATACTTTTGTAGTATTTGATATTGGTATTACCATTTTATTCATTAATATTCCTTATATAAACCCTCTTAAAGGGATTGTCATCAATTACCAAAATGGGGGAGATTGAAAGAACATGTTGGGCCCCCCATGTGTGGTTTTGGTAATTAATGACAATCTTTATGGACTAATGTGTGTATTAAGTTATACTTGTAGGAATTTTCCATTGGCATTGCTTGGAGCATGTGTTTAATTCAAGATAGATGAAATGAGAAGAAGATGTGTTGTGCAAGCTCAAAATGCGCCATCTATAGAAGATCTCATGTTTGATGCTTGCCATCCTCGGTGATCATGGATCGATGATGAGGAATCAAGAAAGGTGTCCATCTTGAGAAGGACAAGATCGTCTACATCGAGCTCAAGTGGATTACTCAAGTCAAAGGTATAATATTGATAGGTTTTCCCTTTTGCCGGTCTCATGTTTGTTAGGAGACCGGGTTTAGAATAGATAACCGTACTATCAAGAGGGGCTCTCGAATGAGTAACTCGGTCACATCGTTCGGAGAGAGATCAAACCTTTGCATACTTGCATCATCATATTTGGTTTTTATTTGGTCTTATCCATGTGAGGATATAGAGCTTGTGGTAATCTCCATAACAAGCTCTAGTCCATCAAAAACGGATTTCCCTTTTATATCTTATTGCGTTTTGATCTTGGAGGTTTTACCGGTTTGTATTTTAGAGATAGGTAAAACCTTCCATTATTTGGTTCTTACTCATGTGAGGATTTATAGCTTGTGTTAATCTCCATGACAAGCTCTCGTTCATGGAAAACGGATTTCATATGCATTTTCTATTACGTTTTTGATGTTGGAGGTTTTATCGGTTCATCTTTTTGATAGAGGTTAATCCTTTCGTCATTTGGATCTATCCTCCCTTGATGGAATATAATGTTTCTTTGCATTATCTTTTAGAGCTTGTTGTCCTCTTCGAAACGATCCCAAGATCATCAAAATCGGAGTCTGGATACAAAAGTTATGGCCGTTTTCGTTCAGGGATGACCGGTAGTACCGGACCAGGGTCCGGTAGTACCGGAGGTCCGGTAGTACCGCCCCGTAGTACCGGTCGGTACTGAAAAAGGTGCGTTTGGCGACCTGGGATCCCCAAGGATTGTCCGGTAGTACCGGGAATGTCCGGTAGTACCGGGATTCGCGTTTTTTTTGGCTTCAACGGTTGGATTTTCGGGGAACCTATTTAAGGGGCCTTCTTCCCCAATGGTTCCCCAACCATTCTTGCAAGTTTTCCCCTCCATTGTTGACCTTCTTGAGCTTGCTTTCTCTCAATCCCTCCAATGATTCTTGCATATTCTTGAGGGATTTGAAAGAGGAGATCTAGATCTACAATCCCACCAATCAATCTCTCCTCTAAGTGAGGGGAACATATTGGGATCTAGATCTTGGAGTCTTTTGTGGATTTCCTCCATTGTTCTTCCTCTCTTATTCCCCCATAAGCTTTTGTAGCTTTGGTGGAATTTGGGAGAGAGGGATTTGAGCACCTTTGTGGTGTTCTTGCCATTTGCATTTGGTGCATCGGTTTGAGTTCTCTTTGGAGGATTTGATTTGAGTTACTCATTGGAGCTTGTCCCTCTTGGGTTCTTGGAACCCTAGAAGGTTTGTGGCCTTGGTGAAGTTTGTTGGGAGCCTCCAATTAAGTTGTGGAGAAGTGCCCCAACCTTGTGAGAGGTTCCGGTTGCTACCGACAAGTGCACCGATAGTGGAAGCGTGGATCGATCCCGTTGGGGTGAGATTCACCGGAGAATAAGGGAGGCCTTTTGTGGCGTTGGTGGTTTGATACCACCCCCTCTCCAAACGAGACTTACTCCATGTTGGGAGGAACTCGGTAAAATATCGGTGTCCCCGCGTGCCTCGGTTATCTCTATACCCGATCTCTTTACTTATGCACTTTACATTGTGATAGCCTTCGTGCTTGAAGTAATATATATCTTGCTATCACTTTGTTGCTTGTATTGCTTAGCATAAGTTGTTGGTGCACATAGGTAAACCTTAGTTGTTTCTAGGTTGTGCTTTACAAAGTAAACACTAGTTTTATTCCGCCTTTGTTGAGCCACTCTAGGAAAAGTTTTAATCGCCTATTCCCCCCCCCCCCTCTAGGCGACATCCGTATCCTTTCACTTATTAAATTGTGACACCACTTTAAATCACATTTCCATGTACTGAAATATGTGGTGATGACATGTGTGAACATGATTCCATGTTTGAGTTGGAGAATATTAAATCTTAAGTAGTTTTTCAATGAATAGAAATTACTTTTCTCAAAATAAAATAAATGGGACAAGTGCTTTAATCTTGTAATGTTAGTGATGATGCTAGATCACCTAGTGTGAACCTTTGGGTGTTTGTGTGATGATTAGAAATAGTTAAGTATTGTTTGGTGATTGTGTACCTCGTATTTATTTATAGACGCTAGTACCGACCAAGGATACGAGAAGGAAGGAGGATACTACAAGGAAGAAGCCGAGGAGAACTTCAACCACTGCTCTGCACAAGGCAAGCTAACACTTGCAAGATACCCTACTTATGCAAGCTACTACTTGCTTGTTACTATGCCAACTATATGCCTGAAGCATATGTGATTATACCCACTTGACACACAATCCTAGTTTTACTTGCAAGCTTAATATTTTATTTTTATTAAAAGCTTTCTATCAAAAGTTTACTTAGTGACTTGTAGATTCTAGAAAAATAATTGAAGGTATCATAAAGAGCATAAAATTTGGCCTAAGTTAGATAATCTTGATGTCATCCTAAGGCATGAGATTGAACTTAGCTAATCCCCACTTGTTTACCACCCCTCATTAGTATTTACCCCCACATGTAGCTGCGAGTGCTAAGCATAAAACTTGATCAACTTTAGATGGGAATACTTGGTGAAAATGGTTATGAAAACCTTAGAATGATGAGTCCTTCTACTGAAATGTTTTGACATGTGTTCTTGAACACCAGATGATTTTGATGATGAAAATGTTGAGGCATGATCCTTAGCCCTTTATAAAACTGATGGTTGTCTGGATGCGATACCATTCCAATTTTACCGTACAACCACAATACCCGAAAATTGGGTAGGGCTTGACTGGAAATTTATATACCTTAGCATGGGTTCCCTTGCGGCCAAGGTCTGAGCTGAGGCTACCTTGTGAAGATTGTCCACCTGTGCAGTACCCAAGATGACAGTTGGTCATGGTTGGGAGGCCAAACTCACAGGGGATATGCCTATACTAGGGCGTGTAATTGAAAGGTTAGGATTGATTATCCGCATACTGAGTATGGCCAATTCAGGATTGTTGCTGACGGATGTATACAATGTTTTGGTGAAAGTGTACAATCTCTGCAGAGTGTCAAACTATTCGAATAGCCGTGTCCGTGGTTATGGACAGTTGGAGTGGCCATACTGTTCTACCGTCAGATGTTTTCAAAATGACTTATGAAATGGTTTATGACTTTGACTTGACCATAACAGAGTTGTGATATGAAATTCAAGTTTCCACTTAGGTGTTATAAAATTTTCAACTAGCTTTCTTTGCTTCTGAACTTAGTAGAGTAAATATGGCTTTTTGCAAAACAACCCTAGAGCTTAGTATCCTACTATAAAAACTCCCTTCACTTATTAGTATTAGTTTGCGAGTACTTAAAGAGTACTCATGGCTTTGTCCCTGGCTATTCCCGTGGCCAGACTATGAAGAGGAGTATCAGGATGACGGACAGCAAGAAGGTTACGACAACTAGGATCATCTCCCATCGTCAGCATTGCCTATGACCATGAAGATGGAGCTTCGCCTACGCTATCGTTACTATTACGTTATTCCGATGCTTGAGTTGTATTAAGAACTGGATCATGAGATCCTTATTTGTGTAAGACCTTATGTATGGTTTATAATGGATGATGTACTGTGATATCAAATCTGTTACGTCTCGCAAAAATGGTAATCCTAGGATTGCGATGTATGGCATAACAGGCATCTGGGATTAAAAATCCGGGTGTTGACAAGTTGGTATCAAAGCCATCCTGACCATAGGAGACCCTAGTTAGAATGGACGTTGGAATCAAAAACTTAGTTTCAAAACCAAAGGAAGTGAGTATTTGCAAAAACGTATTCTCATTCTTATCACTTGGATTCTTTCATGAAAATTCATGCTCCTCAAAAATTCTTGCAAAGTACATAAAATTTGACACACTTGATCACTCTACTAACTTACTCATCCTATATTCTTATAGATGGACGCGAAGTACAGCAAGTTTTATCAGTTAGGAAATGGAGGAGACCTCATCTTTGAGCATGACTTGGACCAGCTGTCGGATATGCTGGAGCATCCGCACCCCGAGTTCTTCGGAGCTCAGCTCAATGATCAGGAAGGAGAAGACCTGCAGTGGCTAGTTGTTGCAAGTCTCCGAGGAAAGATTGAACCTCCCACTGCAGAGGGAATTCAGTTCACCTTAAGAGAGAACAACTGGATTGATGGACTGGCCAAGGCAATGCAGGAAGCTCTAGCCCGTCTATGTGGGAAGAGTATCATTCAAATCAAGGATACCCGTTTTGAGTTCTACCCAAGGCGTGATGTTATGGGACAGCCACTGAAGGCCCCATACCACCACGAGCTGAAGAGTTAATTGGACCACCTCAGCTTCATGATGTATGACCGTTAGAAGGAGTTGGACAATGCCCGTTCCTACGCCAACCACAAGTACGCCATCGCCGCCAAGAAGGATTAGACCATCGCCATGCTAGTGAAGGATCGCAAGTCTCATCGTCGTCAGCTCGACAAGAAGGAGCGCATCATTGCCCGTCTTCGCCACCGGATCACGGATTTGGAGGAGACCATCCACGAGAGAGACATGCAGTTGGAGGAGAGGGAGAATGCAGGGGAAGACCTTCGTGGAGACCCCTACTCCTATCTCAGCGATGATGATGACTTTCTGGAGGATCAGGCTATGGACTTCTTCACCGATGAGGATGACTTCGCCTTCATCGATGATGATGATGATGATGATGATGATGATGATGATGATGATGATGAGGACACTGACTCCGAGGAGTAGTAGCACTTTAGCACTAGCGTTAGTGAGTTGTAGTCGGTCCCAATGTATCGTAGTTTCCCAGAATGGTTCTTAAAACCATGTGTTTTCCTATATTGTGGTGTGTGTTTGTATCATGTGCTATGAATGAATGAATGAATGAAAAGCATGTTGCTAGAAAAATCTGAGTCAAACTTTAAAAACTTTTCAAAAACTCCTGAACCTTAGAAATTTCCCTATTTTCTCATGATCTACCTCAATCTTCAGATGCCTCGCGGAAGAACCAACTCAGCCCCGGACCCGATGTTGCAACTCTTGCAAATGTTGGTTTCTGACCGCGAAGCCGAAAGAGTCGAACGTCAAGCCAACTTAGCCACCCTTCAACAGATAGCTCAGATGGCCAACAACAATCAAGGCCATGGAAATCAGGACAACCATGGATCTAAGCTCAGGAATTTCTAGAACACCAATCCACCTGTTTTCACCAAGTCAGAAGAGCCCCTAGATGCAGATGATTGGTTGCAAACCATGGAGAACAATCTAGAAGTTGCAGGAATGGAAGCTAATGAGAAAGTGTTGTTTGCCACCCACTATCTGGTCGGTGATGCAAGAGCATGGTGGAACAGCGTTGGCGCAATGACAGGAGGTCAGATGATGACTTGGGAAGAGTTCAAAGTCAAGTTCAGCAGAACCCATGTGCCACCGGGTTTGATCAAGAGGATAAGAGATGAATTCAGGGAACTAAAACAAGGAAGAATGACAGTAGTGGAATACCGTGAAAAATTCTTGTCATTGGCTAGGTATGCACTAGACGAGATCGACACTGAAGCCAAGAAGAAAGAGAGATTCCTGAATGGTCTGCACAATGAAATGCAGACAGTGTTAGTCAATATCCCCTTCGCATATATTGAAGCCTTAGTGGACTCTTCCATTCAGATGGAAGGAAATATCAACCAAGCTAATGAGAACCGCAAGCGTCGCATGATGCATCAACCAGGAACCCACCATACACCTGTTGGAGATATGCCCAAGAGGCAATAATAAAGTGGTTATTATCATATCTTCACACTTATGATAAATGTTTACATACCATGCTATAATTGTATTAACCGGAAACATTAATACTTGTGTGATTTGTAAACTAAAATAAGAGTCCCTAGTAAAGCCTCTTGTTAAACTAGCTTGTTGGTTAATATATGATCATGGTTTCCTGATCATGAACATAGAGATGTTATTAACAACAGGGTCATATCATTAGGAGAATGATGTGATGGACATACTCCTATAGATAAGCGTAGCATAAAGATCAAGTCATTTCAATAGTTCAATTGCTATATGCTTTCTCATACATAGTAACCTAATTCCTTCGACCATGAGATCATGCATATCACCTTTACCGGATGGATGCTTTGATGACATCAAACACCACACCGTAACTGGGTGGCTATAAAGGTGGCATTGAGTGTTCGGAAAGTATTGGTTGAAACACATGGATCAAGAGTGGGATTTGTCCATCCATATGACGGATAGATATACTCTGGGCCCTCTCGGTGGAATGTCATCCAATTAGCTTGCAAGCATGTGACTGGCTCACAAGGGATCACATATCACGGGAACGAGAAAAGAGTACTTATCGGTAACGAGGTTGAACTAGGTATGCAGAGATACCGACGATCATAACCTCGGATAAGTAAACTATCGTGAGACAAAGGGAAATTGGTATCGTATGTAAGTGGTTCATTCGATCGCAAAGTAATCGTATAAATATGTGGGAGCCATATGAATTTCCAGATTCCTCTATTGGTTATTGTTCGGAGAAGTGTCTCGATCATGTCCGTATAATTCACGAACCGTAGGGAGACACACTTAAGGATTCGACGTTGTTTGAGTAGTTATGGTATTATGAGAAAGAGACCGAATGTTGTTCGGAGTCTCGGATGGGATCCGGGATATCACGAGGTGATCCGGAATGGTCCGGAGAATAATATTCATATAAGGAAAGTCCCATTTCGGAGTTCGGAAATGATTCCGGTGTTTTCATCGGGAATGTTCTAGAAGGTTCCGGAATGTCCGGCACTCCGGGGGGAAGGGGTACATGAATGTGTCATTACATATTAGAATGATTGCATCATGTACTAAGTGTTCTTGCTGTTCCAAATAAAGGATTAAATTGAATCCTAAAACAGAAAAGTCAAATGTCCAGTTTGAAAGTCAAACGGCTAAAACAGGAAACTGTGGGAAACAAGCAAGAGGAGGTTGAAACCGACTTGGGGGAGGAGTCCCTCCTCTCCAAGCCGGCGCACCACCTAGGCCGAGTTGGGGAGGGACTCCCCTCCCTCCCCTTGGCCGCCGGCCCTCTCCACCCATAAAAGGAGGGGCAGGGCCTCCTCCTCTAGACACACAAGTTCCTATCCTCTAATCTCCGGTTTAGAGCCGTTTTGGTTTAGAGCTTCTAATTGCCCTAGCCTTCGATTTAGAGCCTTCTAATTGGTGTGTCTAAACCCTAGACCACTAATAGTTCTCTCTCATACTCCACCATACTCGCTCCGGCTTAAGGCGAAGCCCTGCGAGATCTCCCCTCTACTTCCGGTACCACGCCGTTGTGCTGCCGGAATCGCGAGGAGAGTGCTACAACCTCCGCTGCCTGCTGGAACAAGGGAGAGGAAGGTCTTCGTCGAGTACCGAACGTGTGACCGACTGCGGAAGCGCTGCCGGAACGTGGCGCCGGAAGGATCGTCTACGCGATCTTGAGATCGGGAAGAGTACGACTACATCACCCACGAGAATCTGCTCTCGTTAACCGCTTTGGAATCTTCGAGGGTAAGTTATTCCATCGACTCGTTGCTACAATCTAGTAGATAGATCTTGGCTTGTTTGTTTGTATTCGATAGAAATTTTTTGTTTTCCATGCTACGAACCCCTACAACACCCAAGTATCGCCCCAACCCATCTCCAGGATTTGCCCCAAGAACAACAGACCCCTGATGAACCGTTCGACCTATCCCAACCGTGGAAACCCAAGGCCCAGAGGAAACCCCAACAACCTCGGCAACTCTAGCAATTTCAACCGTGCCCCACCCAAGTTCAACAACAACAATGCTGCCACCAACACCAACACTGCCCCAAGGACTGGAAGCAATGTTGTGCCTGTTGCAGTAAAGGACAAGTCGCAAGTGACTTGTTATGAATGTGGAACCAAGGGTCACTATTCCAATGAGTGCCCCAAGAAGATTGCCACAACCCCCAATGCAAATGCCCCAGCTCAGCAGTAGCGTCGTGTTTATCCCGGAAGAAGGTTTGCTCTAGGGAACTCGCTCAACCGCAATAGGCGTCTCTTTCTCATGCATGCTGAAGAAGCCCAGGAAGCGCTAGATGTTGTGCTAGGTATGTTTTATGTTAACTCAGTACTTGCAAGAGTGTTGTTTGATTCTGAAGCATCTCACTCATTTGTTACTGAAGAATTTGCATGCACTAGTAAGATTCAACCAACCAAATTGAAGCATGTTATGATTGTTCAAATACCTGGTTCAACCACCAAAGCTAGGCAAATTTGCAAAGCCATCCCTATCCGAATCCATGGCATAGATTTTTATGCTAATCTAATAGTACTCGGAACTAAAGGTTTGGAAGTAGTACTAGGAATGGATTGGATGTCCAAACACAAAGGATTAATTGACTGTGCCAAGAAAGCCATAACCATGACCAGTATAGCCAAAATATCAGTCGAGCATGTATCTAAAACCTTGCCCCTTCAATTCAAGTGAAACAAGAGTATAGCCCAGCCAACCATTGACCAAGTCCGGATAGTCTGTGAATACCCCGATGTATTTCCAGATGTTTTGCCTGGTATGCCCCCGGATCGGGATATCGAGTTTATCATTGAACTAATACCTGGAACCGGACCCATAGCCCAAAGACCATATAGTATGAACCCGTCGGAACTAGCAGAACTGAAGAAGCAACTGGATGCCATGTTGGAAATTGGACTGATTCAACCAAGTGCGTCACCATGGAGATCACCTGTTTTGTTCGTAGACAAGAAAGATGGAGGTAACCTTTTGTGTACGGATTATCAGAAGTTGAATGATGTCACCATTAAGAACAAGTACCCACTGCCAAAGATAGAAGATTTGTTTGACCAGTTGACTGGTGCCAAAGTGTTTTCTAAGATTGATCTTAGAACTGGCTATCATCAACTCAAGATTCGCGCAGAGGATATTCCAAATACTGCCTTTACCACCCGATATGGATTATATGAGTATACTGTCATGTCTTTTGGATTAACCAATGCCCCCCACTTACTTCATGAACCTCATGAATAAGATTTTTATGGACTTCCTGGATAAGTTTTTCATTGTTTTCATCGATGACATTCTGATTTATTCCAAATCAGAAGAAGAACATGAGCTACACCTAAGGACCATTCTTGGAACCCTTAGAGAGCATCAGCTATATGCCAAGTTTAGCAAATGTATATTCTGGTTGCAAGAGGTAGGATTCCTCGGACATATTGTATCAACCGGAGGAATTGCCGTTGACCCTGTGAAGGTGAAGGATGTGGAAGATTGGCAAGCCCCAACCACTCAAACCCAAGTTCATGCATTTCTCGGATTAGCGGGATACTACCACAAGTTTGTAGAAGGATTCTCGAGTATTGCTAGACCCATGACCCAATTACTGAAGAAGGACAAGAAGTTTGAATGGACTAACAAATGTGAAGCGAGTTTTCAGGAACTCAAGAGGAGATTGATTTCATCCCCAATCTTGATCATGTCGGATATCACGAAGCCCTTTGATGTGCATTGTGACGCATTCAAGATCGGTCTCAGATGTGTGCTAATGCAAGAAGGCAAAGTTATATCTTATCTATCCCGACAAGTGAAACATCATGAACAGAATTATCCAACCCATGACCTTGTACTAGCAGCCGTAGTTCTAGCCCTGAAGACATGGAGGCATTACCTGATGGGAAACCGTTGTGAGATTTATTTGGATCACAAGAGCCTGAAGTATATATTCACTCAGAAGGAGCTGAATATGAGGCAGAGAAGATGGATTGAGCTAATCAAGGACTATGATCTAGACGTTCACTATCACCCCGGTAAAGCCAATGTGGTAGCAGATGCCCTTAGCAGATTGCCGTGCCGCTTGAACTCCATGATTTTGAAGGAGCAACCAAGTTTGCACAAAGAGATGGAAGATTTCCGAATGAAATTAGTGAGTGAAGGATTTTTGGCTAGCATAGAACTTCAACCCACTTTGATCAATCAGATCAAAGAGGCGTAGAAAGGAAATGCTAGTATCGACGGAATCAAACATCGTATCGGTACAGGCAAAGTACTCGGATTCACCGAAGACAAAGAAAGAGTTCTGTGGTACAAAGGACGTCTTTGTGTACCAGCAGATTCGTAGTTGAAAGAAGTTATTTTGAAAGAGGCCCATGATACTCTTTATTCTATCCACCCCGGAGGAACAAAGATGTATCAGGATTTGAAGGAGCAATTTTGGTGGCATAAGATGAAGAGAGAAATCGGAAGCTATATCGCCAAGTGTGATATATGTCAGAGAGTCAAGGCGGGACATCAAAGACCCGCAGGACTGTTGCAACCCTTACAGATTCCGGAATGGAAATGGGATTCAGTTGGAATGGACTTTATCACCGGATTGCCTACTTCTAGTAGGGGAAATGACTCTATCTGGGCCATAGTTGACAGATTGTCCAAAGTCGCCCATTTCTTACCAGTCAAGACCACATACCAGAGTTCGAAGCTAGCGGAGTTATACATCGCTGGAATCGTCAGTTTGCGCGGAGTCCCCAAGAACATCGTATTAGATCGAGGAACCTAGTTTACCTCGAGATTCTGGAAGAAAGTCCAAGAAGGTTTAGGAACCCGACTGGATTTCAGCACAGCGTATCACCCTCAGACCGATGGACAAACTGAGCGAGTAAATCAAATACTCGAAGATATGTTGAGAGCATGTGTGCTAAAGTATGGATCTAAATGGGAAGACTGTCTGCCTTTCGTAGAATTTTTATACAACAACAGTTATCAAGCTAGGCTGCAAATGGCACCATTTGAGTTCATGTATGGAAGGAAGTGTTGCACCCCTTTGAATTGGTCGGAAGTAGGAGAGAGTCATATTTTCGGACCCGGCATCCTACAAGAAGCAGAAGAGAAAGTTCACAAGATTCGTGAGCACCTCAAGACCGCCCAGTCAAGACAGAAGAGTTACGGCGACAAGAGACGTCGAGACCTCGCTTTCAATATCGGAGATTTTGTGTATCTCAAAGTGTCGTCTTTGAAGGAAATGCAGTGTTTCCAGCTCAAAGGAAAGTTAGCCCCCAGATATATCGGACCCTTCAAGATTCTGAATTGTCGAGGATAAGTATCATATCAATTGGAACTGCCAGAGGAAATGTCAACAGTTCACAATGTGTTCCATATATCGTTACTTCGCAAATGCCTTAAAGCTCCAGAGAATACCGAAGTTTTCAAGAACATTGATCACCAGACCATAGAGATCAACGATGACCTGACATATCCCGAAGTACCCATCCGTATTTTGGAAGAATCTTTCAGAACCACCAGGACCCGAAGCATCAAATTTCTCAAGATTTAGTGGAGCAACCACAATGAAGAAGAAGCTACCTGGGAGCGCGAAGATCACATCAGGACCGAGTTTACCGATCTCTTTAAATCCTAGGTAATCTTTTTTATTCCTTTTTCAAATCTTAGGACGAGATTTTGTTTACGAGGGGAAGGTTTGTAACATCCCAAAAAAAATAAAACAATGATCATCAAACTCTAATCACTAAAATTAGGGTTAACAAAACCTTTGATTAATTTAAATCATATGAATGCATGTGTGTATGTGATGATTTGATAAATGCATGAATGATCTTGTGTGATTAACCTAAATAGCAAGGAATGGTTCAAAGATGAAAATAACATCATATAAAACATTTCCAAGAAGAAACAAATAAAGAGAAAATAAAAAACAAATCAATTAAGGCAAATGGTCATTTTTGCCAACCTTGCTCACTAGGTCACTTTGAGTGTTTCTAGTCCAAGATTTCAAACAGAAACTTTTCCAATTCTTTTCACCTCTTGCTAGACCAAGTAAAAGTGAAGCAAATCCCACATTCCAAACTTGCAGAAAAATTTGGCAACCTCATTCAAATGACAATTCAAAATTGAATCTTTATCATATGTGAAGATCACACATTTTCAAAGCCCAACCAAACTAGTGCCCCTTGACTAATCCAACTAACCAGAGACTCCCTAGTATGTGCCTAGCAAACCCACCAAGTTTGAATCCAAAATTCAAATTTGAATTTCTTTCGGCCATTTCATCAAACACCTTGCTAGCAGCAAACAAACCAACAACAAACACTATAGTGACCAGTGAATTTGGCCAACCTTGTTCCCTCTCTAGCCCTCACTAACCTCTCAGTAGATGATCTAGCCCAATTAAAAAGCCTTAGCACCACTGTGAGCTTGGCATAGCCATTAATGGTGACCATGCCGAGCCCGTTTGCCAACCCCAATGTCGCCAGCGAGCTAGAGGAAGAAATAGCCCCGGCAACCTTGTCTGGAACACGCAGCACCGTCCATCGCCACTCCTTGCCCCAGCCCCGAGCGCAGCCAGCCACTGGACCACCCGCCAAGCACGCGCCCAGAGTCTCTATGCGCGAGCCGAGAGCGTGCTAGTGCGCCACGCCCGACCAGCACCCACAGACCGCGCGCCGCCCTCGCCGCTTGCGTGCGTGATCGCCAGCACTCCAGCACCCCGCCAGACAACCTCGTTCGCCGCCGCGCAACCAGGAGCACCCGTGCGCCATTAAAATTGCCGTCAGACCCGTTCAGAGCATCGATGCGTTCCGACCGATCAGCACCGCCCCTGGAGAGCCCTCTGTGTCGTTGAGCTTCGCCAAGGAGCACAGCACCGCCCCCTACCGTCGCCCATGCCATTAGCCCTCTGTGTCGTCGACAACAATGAGCTCAGTCCGCGCCCATCGGTCCCCTTCAGCCACTATAAAAGGAAACCTCCCCCGCTTGTTTTCTTCACACCAGTTCACTCCCCACCTCTCAGTGATACACCCACTCACTCCCGGAGCAAGGCGAGCACTAGGTGGCCGTAATTTCACCGGAGTTCCTCGCTGTAGAGGAGGAGAGGCACCGTCGATTGGAGCCGCCCCTAGAGAAGTTGTTGGTACTAGGAGAACCGCCGTCGTCGACTTCGTCGTTCACCCCCATCGCCGACCATCGCCTGAGCCCCGGTGAGCCTCCCACGACCCCCACCTGCCGCGCTAGGGTTCTGTCTCGCCGGCGCTGCCCGACGTGGATGATGAACCAGAGCCGTTCGATTAGAATTAGATCATGCGGCCAAGATCACCCCATACCGCTTCGCCCCTCAGTGTCTCACTGACGCGTGGGGACAGCCACTTAACCAGCCCGGGCGTGCGCTGTGCGTAGTGGGCCGGCCCAGTTAAAAATCCCGCGCGACCCAACAATTCAAATTTAGTTTTATTCATTTAATTTCAAATCCAGTTCTGTACCTATATTCAAAAATCAACCCAGCTCGATTCACTAAACCAAAATGCATGAAACCAATTTTGTTAGAAAGGTACTGGAATGCTTAATCCAAGCCCGTTGGATTCAAACCATTTATATTTGTAGATCACCTATGGTAAAAATAACAAGGCATAAGCTTTTATGCATTCAAACATTTTTCAAAATTCAACCATAAGAGCTTTTGAGTTGATTCCAACTCTCAAAAATCACATTTGACCATACCTTTCATAATATATAAAAACATATAGGTTTAATTACAGAAATAATGATCAAGTAATAAAAGAATTTCACATAGGCATTTCTAGTTACTTTAATTAAATAAAATAAAAAGGTTAAACCTTATTAAATTGTGACACCACTTTAAATCACATTTCCATGTACTGAAATATGTGGTGATGACATATGTCAACATGATCCCATGTTTAAGTTGGAGAATATTAAATCTTAAGTAGTTTTTCAATGAGTAGAAATTATTTTTCTCAAAATAAAATAAATGGGACAAATGCATTAATCTTGTAATGTTAGTGATGATGCTAGATCACCTAGTCTGAACCTTTGTGTGATTATTAGAAATAGTTAAGTATTGTTTGGTGATTGTGTACCTCGTATTTATTTATAGACGCTAGTACCGATCAAGGATACGAAGAGGAAGGAGGATACTACGAGGAAGAAGTCGAGGAGAATTTCAACCACTGCTCTGCACAAGGCAAGCTAACACTTGCAAGATATCCTAGTTGTGCAAGCTACTATTTTCTTGTTACTATGCCAACTATATGCCTTAAGCATATGTGATTATACCAAATTGACACACAATCCTAGTTTTACTTGCAATCTTAGTATTTTATTTTTATTAAAAGCTTTCTATCAAAAGTTTACTTAGTGACTTGTAGATTCTAGAAAAATAATTGAAGGTAGCATAAAGAGCATAAAATTTGGCCTAAGTTAGATAATCTTGATGTCATCCTAAGGCATGAGATTGAACTTAGATAATCCCCACTTGTTTACCATCCCTCATTAGTATTTAACCTCACATGTAGCTGCTAGTGCTAAGCATAAAACTTGATCAACTTTAGATGGGAATACTTCGTGAAAATCGTTATGAAAACCTTAGAATAACGAGTCATTCTACTGAAATGTTTTGACATGTGTTCTCGAACACCAGATGATTTTGATGATGAAAATATTGTGGCATGAGCCTTAGCCCTTTATAAAACTGATGGTTGTCTGGATGCGATACCAGTCCAATTTTACCGTACAATCACAATACTCGAAAATTGGGTAGGGCTTGACTGGGAATTTATATAACTTAGTATGGGTTCCCTTGCGGCCAAGGTCTGAGCTGAGGCTACCTTGTGAAGATTGTCCACCTGTGCAGTACCCAAGATGATAGTTGGTCATGGTTGGGAGGCCAAACTTATAGGAGAGGTGCCTATACTAGGGCGTTCAATTGAAAAAATATGATTGATTATCCGCATACTGAGTATGGTGAATTCAGGATTGTTCCTGACGAATGTATGGAATATTGTGGTAAAAGTGTACAATCTCTGCAGAGTGTCAAACTATTCAAATAGCCGCGTCCGTGGTTATGGACAGTTGGAGTGGTCATACTGTTTTATCATCAGATGTTTTCAAAATGACTTATGAAATGGTTTATGACTTTGACTTGACCACAACAGATTTGTGATATGAAATTCAAGTTTTCACTTAGGTGTTATAAAATTTTCAACTAGCTTTCTTTACTTCTAAACTTAGTAGAGTAAATCTGACTTTTTGCAAAACAACCCTAGAGCTTAGTATATACTATAAAAAAAACCTTCACTTATTAGTATTAGTTTGCGAGTACTTAAAGAGTACTCATGGCTTTGTCCTTGGCTATTCCCGTGGCCAGACTATGAAGAGGAGTATCAGGATGACGGACCGCAGGAAGGTTACGAAAATTAGGATCATCTCTCATCGTCAGCATTGCCTGTGACCATAAAGATGGAGCTTCGTTTATGCTATCGTTACTATTACGTTATTCCGCTGCTTGAGTTGTATTAAGAACTGAATCATGAGATTCTTATTTATGTAAGACCTTATGTATGGTATGTAATGGATGATGTACTGTGATATTAAATCTGTTATGTCTCGAAAAATAATAATCCTAAAATTACTATGTATGGCATAACAAAAATCTGGAACTAAACGCCCATCTAACTAGCGCGCCCCGGAAGGAAACTGTAGCTTAAGGTCGACCCTGGATTTGTCCGCACCGTACGCGTCGTCGCAGCTATCCAGAAGAACCCGTTGGCATATGGCATGCATGTGCTTATGTTTGGCTCCATTGATGAAACCTGACGTGAAGTCCATACGTGGTAACGTGAGCCCTTCCCCTCATCTCCGCCGACGAGGCAGCGCCGCACGCGCACAATTCACGACGCTCTTTCCACGCCAGGATATGGCTAAACCAGTGAATCAAAATGCAAGGACGGTCGGTCACTTCCAGGTACAGTAAAGAAATCTACGAGCCGCTTGTCGGTTGTCGCGGAGTACATGGTTCTAGGAGTAGTATTTCTCTACCCAGCAGTATCTTAAATTATTTTAGTTAAGGTCGTTTTGTATATTCCGTGCGAACTAATTTTACATGCTCTCACGCGTTTCGGCAATCTACAGCCGCTTGCCAAACCGTAGCAACTATTCTTTTTTCTAAAAGAGTATATATTAATATCGCAGGGATATAAATTACACCTACCTTCTGCAACAACGCACACTAGCGGCCATACGAATGTGCATAGCCTAAAAAAGAATTATAAAAAAGAAAAATCCCGCTACAGAGAATTAATCTTCAAAGCAACGACACTGACACCATCAGAACAACACCAGTAGTCCTCCATTCCAATAACAACGCCTCAAGAAGAAAATAGTGCCCAAACGTCGTCGTTGCCCGATCAAAGATCATAGGTTTTCACCCTGGAGAAAGTCGTCGCTTACAAAGCAATGTCTTCAACAAGATCATTGTCAGGCACAACCAGTTAAGGCCATACCTTGGATTTTCACCCTGCAAGGTAAGACTGGAAACTCCCCCTGTGTTGTCTTTCCGCACCAACAGTCACTGCAACGAGTCCCAGATCACGTAGCCAGATCTCCGTCGCCACAAGAACTAAAATCACCATCGCTACCCTCATATTTCCGCTATCCTGACATTCTCCGCATCTGACTTCACCATGGATCTAAGAATGGAACTTGGTGGGAACAAACAATAGAGCTTCGCAACGCTACCGCTGAAACCAAACAGCCAGAAAAATAAGGTGCGTACGACCGAATACCTTCCGATCCAAGAATCTTCAGGCATGTTACGCCCATGGGAGTTCGCCGGGTAGCCTTCCGGAACCCGCCTCTCCAGACCAGATCAACGAGGGCAGACATCAAGCAGACCTTCTTCATGTGCGAAAGAAACCAAAGGACCACCTCCTATATTAGATCTGACACAGCGATCCCCACACCGCCGGCCGGTTTTCGGAGAACGGACCGAGAAGGCTGACCATCGGTGCCGATGAGCACATGCAGCCAGCACGCGAGGAGGACCGCTAGTCGCCGAGGAGAGGGCCAGGCCACGGCACCCCCTGCCAGCCCGCATGGCTCCGCCGCGGAGAGGCGCCACGCCCTGAGCCTCCTCCTCCCGCTCTATCGTCGAGCCCCGCCACTGTGCCCCGCGACACCGCCTCTCGCCGAGGAGCCCGAGCTGCCACCGCCGAACCCCTTCCTGCACCGCCTAGGAGAGGCCCCACCTCCGCGCGAAGGTACTGCCTCAGGGCGCGCCACCATTGACGCCCGCCGTCTTCGCCGGCCAGGCGTGACCGCCACCACCCGCAGCGGCGGGGGCATCAGCGGGGGCAGCGGCCGGGGAGGAAGGCCGGCGACGGCTTCTAGGGTTAGGAGGTGCGGAGCCTCTGGATCCCTCTCGCGCGAGAGGACCCGGGAGGTATGGAGGGTTTGTTCCTTTTCCCCGTAGCAACTATCATATCAACATGTAGGTAAGAGCAGCTCCGCTCGTTCGGCATTGTCATGCCGAAATCCGGCCTAAATAGCGTCAGACAGATGTAACTTTCGGCCTGAAAATAGTCAGTTTCTCACTCGCTTTTTCAAACCGAGTTCCCAGATTTGGCCAAATTTCAATCGAACTCTGCAAATTTTAGATGAATATAGGATATTTTATTAATATTGGGAGAGTTTATACATATTACATCAAATTCGGGTGAACACCCGAATTTTGACTTTATTAGGCTAAAAAAACTAAAAAAACTTAGGAATACTAATGGCTGACATGGAGCCTGTTGGGAACCCCAAGAGCAGGGTGTGAAGCAGCACAACAACAAGTTTTTCCTCAGTAAGAAACCAAAGTTATCAAACCAATAGGAAGGAAACGTCTCAAAGGTGTTGCAAGCAACGTGGAAACCTGTACAACACAAACTCAAGACTTTGCTCCAACGAATCAGTGAAGTTGTCAAGCTCAACGGTTTGCTGTAACAAAGGATTAAACGTATGATGTGGAAAGTAATGGTTTGCAACAAGTAAACAAGTAACAGTGGAAGATGTATCAATGGTAAATATTGGACCAGGGTCCATAGTTCACTAGAGGTGCTCTCCTTAGATAAACAACATGGCATGAAGGGTAAACAAATTATAGCAGGGCAATTGACAGGAACTGAGCAAGGCATAACAATGCAATACTAGACAAAAAGAACCTATGAGATTCGATTGGGCAATACAACAATATACATAGACCGCCATCTAACTGCGTCTATGACTAGAAGTCCACCTTCAGGTTATCATCTGAATCCCCTCCAGTATTAAGTTGCAAGCAACAGACAACTGCTTTAAACAAAGTGTGTAAGGTAAACAATCCACTTGTTTCATGAACAAAAGATCGTTGTTTTCTCCCTAGTAGCAACAACACATCTACAACCGAAGAGATTTATGTCACTTCCCTTGGAAACTAGAGGCATGAACCCACTATCGAGCATAAATACCCCCTCTTGGAGTCATTGGCAACTACTCGGCCAAGATAGCTACTAACAACGGAGAGCATGCAAGATCACAAACAACACAGAGATGATAGAATCATAAAGACAAAACCATTAATCAATCTGACATAGTAATCTCAATATCCATCGGATCCCCGCAAAAACAACATGCATGATTACAAATAGATTAGATCTTGATCATGAACGGAGCTCACAAGATCTATACATGAAAGCACAAGGAGGAGATACAACCATCTAGCTACTACATGGACCCATAGTCCAAGGTGGAACTACTTACGCATCATACCAGAGAGAAGACCTCCGGGATGATCTCCCCGCCGACAGGGTGCCGGGAAGAACTTCAGATCCCCCGATCTAGGGACGAAGGTGGCGGTGGCTACAGAAGGTTTCGTGGAGTTTTGATCGGATGCCTAGGATTTCTGCATCGGGGGCTCCTTATCGGCGAAGAGGCGAGGCTAGGAGGCGGCTAGGGGTCCCACACCCTACCCAGGCGCGGGGTGGGCACACCCGCGCCTAGGGGGGTCTGGCTGCCCTGGTTCGCCTCTCTGTCTCGTCTTCTGGCTTCGTGTCCCCCACGGTAAAATGTTGACTTTGGCTTTTGCCCGTCCAATTCCGAGAATATTGATTTTTTGCCTTTCTGGAACCAAAAACAGAGGAAAACAGGCAACTAGCACTACTTGTTAATAGGTTAGTTTCAGAAAAGATATAAAAACACCTCAAAGTGTAGACAAAGCAAAGCAAAGTAGATACAAAACAAGCATGGAGCATCAAAAATTATAGATACGTTTCCGACATATCAAGCCGATGCCGATGCCGCCGGAAGCCGCTCATATGCGAAGTTGCGGTAGAAGAACGTGTAGTCAGGGTCCGCCTTGCCGCCGCCATCGTCCTCGCACGGCGGCTGCGGGTGTCACGAGCTGCCCTGGTCGGCGTCGTCGTACCGCCACGGCTGGGACGAGGGGTCAGCGTCATCGTCGAGGACGATGAGCGGCATGCCCTAAGCTTGCGTCGAGACTTGCGGGCGGCCTCCTCATGTTCCCAGTCGGCCCTGGACCGGGCGAGGGCATCCGGCTCTGGCACCGGTGGCACGTCGTTGATGGAGCGCTCCATCGCGATCTTGATGGTGAAGGAGTCCTCGTTGACAGAGACCGTCCAGTCCGCCGACTTTGGCTTCGGTCGGCACAGGCGAAGCCGGCCGGTTGGCGGAGATGGTGCACGACCTTCGTAAATGACAAGGCCACGTGATCGCGTCCTCGGTGGCGAGCGCATCGGCGTCCCAGCCTCCCGTTTCACCGGCCGTAGTGCCTCGCGGCTGGCTCGCGACAACTGTGCCGATGCAGAGCCAGACGAGCGCAAGGCCGAGGTGGCGCAGGACGAGGAACTGAGGTTGCCATCCTCCTGGGCAGCCAATTCGTCGGAGGGCCGCGCCTTGCTCTCTCCACGGGCGGCGGCGAGTGAGGGAAGCCCAGCCTCGGGCGGTTACCAGCGGCGATATGCTCTAGGACCGCGGTGAGCGTCCGTCCCGGCGCACTCCACCAGCGACGGCGCGCCTTCATGTTGTTGCGCTTCGGCGGCGTGCCCGGCGGGCCTTCGTGGGTGGCGAGCTCCCGGTTCTGGCGCTCGGCGAAGAACTGCTACCAGTAAACTAGGTTAACGGGGTCTTCGGCGAGCTTCGAATCCTCCATCGCCGCGATGGCGGCCTGGATCTCCTCGACAATCTCGTTTTCCTCAGGCACCGGCGGCACAGGCACGCCGCCGGTGCTGAGCTTCCAGTTGGGCGGGCACTGAAAGTCTGGCGGCGCCATGTAGCCGACGTCGTGCAGCATTCGGGACTCCCACGACTGGAGGGTACGCCGACCGAAGCCGTTCGCCGCTGCGGGGTCACCTGGGTACCTCTCCACCATTGCTTTCCCCAAGAGCTTCTTCTTGCCGGAGGTGGAGTTCGTGGCCGGGGGAATGAGGAGGCTTGAGAGTGTGTGCTGTGAGCCGGCGAGGGGCCGGCGCCGGCGTCGGCTTTATAGTCGAAATGGGCGGCGAAGGCAGGATGGGTGTAGCGGCGTGGACGGGAAAAGAAAAACGGCGGGAAGGCGAGCCGACGGTGGCGCGCCATTACAGCGACGCGTGGCCGACGAGACGGACAGTTATTGTCTGGCGGTCCGTCGCGAGAGCCAAGGCAAAGGGATGAGGACGACTCGGCTTCTCGTCGCTGATAGGCCGGGGCAATAAGTGGAGCTGGGTTTTTTCGTCGATTCCGCTACGTCCGACGTTTCCAAAGCGTTCCCAGCATCCAAAATCGGCCTAAAAATGTCGGATAAAAGTTAGTCTAAATTCAGACCAAATCGGCATGCTATGAAGGCGAGTGAGCCATTTTTCACCGTTGGGATGAAAATTTTGGCCTGAGATCGGCCTCGTGATAACCCGAGTTGGAGATGTTGTAATAGAGCCGATCGACATGTTCATGATGAAGTCGCTCTCTCGTCTTTAAAGCAGGAGGGGGGTCCATTCCGTCAGTACGCGTAGCATCGCACTGCTCCCCAAAGAACTCTCAAACAGGCAGACGATCGAAGCGGTCCCCAGACGAGACGAGCCATCGTCCACAGCACGTACACCTGCCCGCCTTGAGAAATCGGCGTCCGTGTGTGGACACACGAAAGCAACATGGTGCCATGTACCCTCACATGGCCTCCAAACCAGAGAGAGACGAGATCCCCGCCCCGTAATTTATCAACGCCGATGGCGCCACAGCGGCAGGCAGGCACTGCGCTTCGGACAGCGCACGGCACATGGAGACCATCACTTGTTTTATGGGGCAGGCGAGGCGGAAGCAGATCAGGATCAGTCACATGCAGTTGCGTTGCGTGCAATCAAGACGCGGTGACTCGTGTCTCTCTTCTTCAGCGGAAGACGCACTGTGCTCCTTGACTCCGGTCTCACCATGATTGATTAGCATGCATGCGTGGAACCGGGAAGTCCATCGAGCTGGCCCAAATATTATCATCTTTGTGGTACTTCCTCATTTTTAAAATATGATGTCATGTTTAATTGAAAGGATTTGAAAACACGTGAATAAGAAAATCACAAAAATGATATGTCATGACATTTGAAATCCTACAGAAACGAATAACGCAGGAATTAGCCGCAGAAATCGTTTGATTGTATCACAGAAAACACTGGGAATTTGTATGTCGATCAAATATGTTGGAATTTGATGAGTTTTGGGCTATTGGCCCATTAGACAAATTCTAAAATTCTCTTTGACCCACTTGTGCATGGCAGCATATGTATATGCTAGTGGTGCTAACGTTTAGTCCTACATTGCTAGTTGAAGGGGAGTTGGACCACCTTATATAATAGAGTGTTGCACCACTCACTAAGGTGTGACAAGGAGAGAAGCCCTCGCGCACTCCTCCTCCGACGCCGCCCGCCTCGCCTCGTCACGACGCGCGCGCTGCAGGTTGCGGGTTGCGGGAATCTCGCCAAGCCGAGCTTTATTTTGCTGGTTGGGAAAACTGATTATGAGTCATTAATGGACGCGTTAATTACAGCCGTTTCTAGTTTTTATGGACGTGGGCTGTTATCGACTCGGACGTGGGCTGAGCCCCACGATCTCCCTAACCCGCACTATATAAGCATCTGCGCTAAACCTAATCGGTGAATCAATCCACACACGCGCCTACCTCCAGAACCTTGCGCCGCCGCTTTCGTCTTCCCCTCCCGGCTTGCGACGTGCACCGCAGATCAGGACAGTAGGCCTCCGGAACCCCGTCTCTCGTGAACCTATACGGGTGAGGGCAATCAGGTTTTTGGGGAGCGCTCAAGCGCGACTACTGGCAACCACGACGTCGTCCGACGACGAGTTCCCGAACGACGACTTCTTCCCGGACGTCAGCGACCTCTTCGGCAATCTCAACATGGGCAACAGCTCTGCTGCTGCTACTGCCGCAACTGCATCGTATGTGTTTCCAATCTCTCTCTTTCGGATTTTGCTAGAGTTTCTAGGTCTAGCGTTTAGCGTAGATGTGATAGGTTTATCTTGTATGGATGTAATTTGTTCACCTACTTTGTTGATCTGCATGGTTGGTTTTAGTACCGTCTGTATGATCATGCTTCATCAGTTTATTATTCAAATTAAATCATATGGATTATTTTCCTTATATATTCAACAATCCAAAAACCTGATTATAGGCAACTGAATTCCACTGGTGTAGCCGCGGCTATTAGGCCGCCTCCTTTTGATGGCATGCACTATAAGAGATGGCGCAAGAGAGCAGTTCTCTGGTTTGAAAACCTAAACTGCTATAGCGCCACTCTTGGCAAGCCTGAAGGAGATCTTTATGCTGAGCAGGAAGCAACCTTTAAGAAAGCCGATACCATATTTATGGCGGCTTTGTTCAGTGTTTTTGGAGACAACATTGTTGACCCGTATATGTCATTTGATAATGGCAAGGACGCGTGGGAAGCGCTCGAGGCCAAGTTTGGGGTCTCGGACGCTAGCACTGAGTTGTATGTCATGGAGCAATTCTATGATTACAAGATGGTTGATGAGCGCTCCGTCGTTGAGCATGCTCATGAGATACAATCACTTTCCAAAGAACTTGAGCAGTTCAAGTGTTCTTTACCGGACAAATTTGTGGTCGGTGGCATTATTGCCAAGCTTCCTCCCTCGTGGAGGAACTTTGCTACTTCTCTGAAACATAAGAGACAAGAGTTTTCCGTTACGGATCTCATTGGGTCTCTCATGTGGAAGAGAAGGTGAGAGCAAAGGAAAAAACTGCTCGAGTATTTGAGGGAGGTTCTACTGCCAATTTAGTGCAGAGGAAAAACTCCCAATCCCACAAGTTCAAGAATAAGAACATAACTGAAGGAAATGGGAAGTTTGATGGCAAGAACAAGGCCACGCACTCAACCAACTTCAAGAATAAAAATGATAAGAGGAAAGGCTCTTGCCACGTCTGTGGCGATCCTGATCATTGGGCTCCTAGCTGACTTAATCGCTTTGACAAGCGTCAACATGGGAACAGCGGCAAGGCCACTAATGTTGTTATTAGCGATACTGAGATGAAGGATGCTGGGTATGGTATTTTACCTACTATCCTTTTAGTATGTCATTCTCCTGATTGGTGGATAGACACGGGTGCTAATACACATGTATGTTCTGATATTTCCATGTTTTCCTCATATTAGGTCTCAAGTACCTCTTCCGTACTAATGGGAAACGGCTCACGTGCTTATGTTCATGTGTTGGTACGGTAAATCTGAAGTTTACTTCAGGAAAGACCATACAGCTGAAGAATGTGCAGCACGTTCCCTCCATCAATAAGAATCTCGTCAGCGGATCGCTTTTATGTCGAGATGGCTTTAAGTTGGTTTTTGAGTCCAATAAAGTTGTAATTTCTAAGTATGTACAATTTGTTGGAAAGGGTTATGAGTGTGGAGGTCTGTTCCGCTTGTCTTTGTCAGACTCATGTACTAAAGTTATTAATAATGTGTGCAATGATAATGAGTTCAATGTTTGGCATTCACGACTCTGTCATATTAACTTTGGTTGCATGACACAGCTAGCCAATATGAGTTTAATTCCGAATTTTACCACTGTCAAAGGTTCTAAGTGGCAAGTGTGTGTGCAAGCAAAGCAACCCCGCAAGTCTCATACGGCTGCAGAACCAAGAAACTTAGCACCACTAGAACTTATACATTCAGATCTTTGTGAGATGAATGGTGTGTTGACAAAAGGTGGAAAAAGATACTTTATGGCGTTGATTGATGACTCCACTAGATACTGCTATGTTTATCTTCTGAAATCTAAAGATGAAGCTTTGAACTACTTCAAAATCTATAAAGCTGAGACAGAAAACCAACTTGATCTTAGAATCAAGCGGCTAAGGTCGAGTCGTGGTGGAGAGTACTTTTCAAACGAATTTGATTTATTCTGTACAGAACATGGTATTATACATGAGAGGACGCCTCCCTACTCACCTCAGTCAAATGGGGTGGCCGAAAGGAACAACCGCACTCTAACAGATTTGGTTAACGCCATGTTAGATACATCGGGTCTTTCCAAGGAATGGTGGGGGGAGGCGCTAATGACTGCGTGTCATGTCCTAAACCGTGTTCCTGTAAAGTATAAAACCATGAATCCATTTGAGGAATGGGAAAAGAAAAGCCTTAAACTCTCTTACTTACGAACTTGGGGTTGTTTGGCGAAAGTCAATATTCCAATACCCAAGAAGCGAAAGCTTGGACCAAAAACCATTGATGGTGTTTTTCTGGGATATGCTTTTCATAGCATTGGCTATAGATTTTTGATAGTAAAATCTTAGGTATCCGACATGCATGTTGGTACAATTATGGAGTCGAATGATGCGACTTTCTTTGAAGACATCTTTCCTATGAAAGGTATGTCTAGCTCATCAAATCAGGAGATGACTAGTTCATCTAGTCAGGAATTTTCTATAATTCCTGAACCCACTATGCCGATAGAACACTTTGATGATCCTATGGAGGATGAAAATGAAGCTCCCAAAAGGAGCAAGAGACAAAGGACTGCAAAGTCATTTGGTGATGATTTCATTTTGTACCTTGTGGATGATACTCCCACTTCTATTTTAGAAGCCTATGCATCTCAAGATGCTGACTACCGGAAGGAAGCTGTCCGAAGCGAGATGGACTCCATCTTAGCTAATGGTACTTGGGAAGTCACTGATCGTCCTTATGGGTGCAAACGTGTAGGATGTAAGTGGGTGTTCAAGAAAAATCTTAGACCTGATGGTACTATTGAAAAGTATAAGGAACGTCTTGTGGCTAAGGGTTATACCCAAAAGTAAGGTGAATACTTCTTCGATACCTACTCACCTGTAGCCAGATTGACCACTATTCGAGTACTACTTTCCTTGGCTTCCTCACATGGTCTTCTCGTTCATCAAATGGACGTTAAGATAGCTTTTCTAAATGGAGAGCTAGATGAGGAAATTTATATGGAGCAGCCTGACGGATTTGTAGTAGATGGTCAAGAAGGAAAGGTGTATAAGTTAGTGAAGTCTTTGTATGGTCTTAAGAAAGCTCCTAAGCAGTGGCATGCGAAGTTTGAAAGAACTTTAACTGCTAAAGGCTTTGTTGTAAATGAAGCTGACAAATATGTGTACTATCGCCATGGTGGGGGCGAGGGAGTTATTATGTGTCTCTACTTTGATGACATATTTATATTCGGAACCAACCTCGTTGTTATCGAGGAGGTCAAAGAGTTCCTATCTCGCTTCTTTGAGATGAAGGACTTGGGAGTAACTGATGTAATATTAAACATCAAGCTACTAAAGGATGACAATGGTGGGACTACATTGCTTCAGTCTCACTATGTGGAAAAGATATTGAGTCGCTTCGGGTATAGAGACTGCAATTATTCTCCAATGCCTTATGATCCGAGTGTGCTACTTCGAAAGAATCGAAGGACTGCTAAAGATCAATTGAGATATTCTTAAATTATTGGCTCGCTCATGTATTTAGCCAGCGCTACTAGACCTGACATCTCCTTTGCTGTAAGAAAACTGATTTGATTTGTGTCAAATCCTGGAGATGATCATTGGCATGCTCTTGAAAGAGTTTTGCGCTATTTGAAAGGCACTACGAGTTTGGTATTCACTATACTGGGTATCCACGGGTATTTGAGGGTTATAGTGATTCAAACTGGATATCTTATGCTGATGCGATTAAGGCCACAAGTGGTTATTTTTTTACACTTGGTGGTGGCGCTGTTTCCTGGAAGTCTTGCAAGCAGACCATCTTAACGAGGTCAGCAATGGAAGAAGAACTCACAACATTAGACACAACCATTATTGAAGCAAAGTGGCTTCGTGAGCTCTTGATGGACTTACCTGTGGTTGAAAAACCAATACCCGCCATCCCGATGAACTGTGATAATCAAACTGTGATCGTCAAAGTAAACAGTTCTAAGGATAATATGAAGTCATCAAGACATGTGAAGAGGAGATTGAAATCTATCAGGAAACTGAGAAACTCCGGAGTTATTGCGTTGTATTATATCCAAACATCTAAGAATCTGGCATATCCCTTCATAAAGGGTTTATCACGCAATGTGATAGATAATGCATCGAGGAAGATGGGTTTGAGACCCACGCTATGAGTTGATCCTAGTGGCAACCCACTCTATGTGATCGGAGATCCCGTGAATTAGAGCTGGGAGACAAGCTGTTGGTCAGCTAAGAGGAGAGTATCCCCATATTATATTTACATCTCCATACAGATGCAATACTCTCTTAATCTGCATGGCAGGTTGATATTTATCTTAATGTGTTCCAAGTGTCTTTTTATAAGCGGAGATGTTGTCCTGCAGAACATCTCTTGAGGAACACACCTATATGAGTCTGACTGTCAAACGTCGCAGTCTATGAGAGTTGGGTGCTCTCTAATAAACTCATGAAAGGCCCTGGAGTATCACGCATAAGCTCCAAACCGTGGGGAAGCCAACGGCGGCCCTATACCGGTCTAGATTTTGTGTGAAACTAGCGCGCAGAATACTTGTAGTTCAAGGCATAGTCCACTATTCAAGTTGCTAGCTAGTGTAGCATGAAGTTTAACGTGGAAGTTCAACTTAACAGTCTTTACTACGCACCGGTATATAAAACAATGTTCTGGAATAAAAGTGATGTGATGTGCCAATGAGACTTTGTGGGAGATTGTTGCAATTTGATGAGTTTTGGGTTGTTGGCCCATTAGACAAATTCTGAAATTCTCTTTGGCCCACTTGTGCATGGCAACATATGGTTGTGCTAGTGGTGCTAAAGTTTAGTCCCACATTTCTAGTTGAAGGGGAGTTGGACCACCTTATATAGTAGAGTGTTGCACCACTCACTAAGGTGTGACAAGGAGCGAAGCCCTCGCGCACTCCTCCTCTGACGTCGCCCGCCTCGCCTCGCCTCGTCACAACGCGTGCACGCCGCGGGTTGCGGTAATCTCGTCGAGCCGAGCTTTATTTTGCTGGTTGGGAAATCTGATTATGAGTCATTAACGGACGCGTTAATTACAGCCGTTTCTAGTTTTTATGGACGTGGGATGTTATCGACTCGAACATGGGCTGAGCCCCACGATCTCCCTAACCCGCACTATATAAGCCTTTGCGCTAAACCTAATCGGTGAATCAATCCACACACGCTCCTACCTCCAGAACCTTGCGCTGCCTCTTTCGTCTTCCCCATCCCGGCTTGCGGTGTGCACCGCAGATCGGGACAGTAGGCCTCCGAAACCCCGCCTCTCGTGAACCTGTATGGGTGAGGGGCGATCAGGTTTTTGGGGAGCGCTCAAGCATGACTACTGGCAACCACGACGTCGTCCGACGACGAGTTCCCAAACGACGACTTCTTCCCGGACGTCAGCGACCTCTTCGGCAATCTCAACATGGGCGACAGCTCTGCTGCTGCTACCGCCGCGACTACTACTGCAACTACATCATATGTGTTTCCAATCTCTGTCTTTCGGATTTTGCTAGAGTTTCTAGGTCTAGCGTTTGGCGTAGATGTGATAGGTTTATCTTGTATGGATGTAATATGTTCATCTACTTTGTTGATCTGCATGGTTGGTTTTAGTACCGTCTGTATGATCATGCTTTATCAATTTATTATTTGTATTAAATCATATGGATTATTGTATTCAACATAATATATGGGTATAGTTTTCATACATATAGGAAATTTTCCAAGAGGTCTAACCTCTTATTATAAATTCTATAGGATTGTAGTATAGGCAAGGAATTGAAATTGCACTTCCTATTCTTATGATTTTGATGTTTGATGACAACACACCTATCGGTCTAATCGCGCGCTAAGTGTATATCAGGTCTTTAAGGCCCACAGTTGGCACTTTCCAAAGTCATCAGTGCTGACCGGTAGTACCGGAAGTTACAACCGGTACTACCGCTTGGCACCGGTACTACCGCTTCCTTGTACCGGTCACATATAATTGCGAAGGAAGGGTCTCGTCAATCCTTAGTACCACCCGGTACCGCGGGACTGCACTACCTCTCCAACCGGTAGTACCACTTGCACCAAGCGGTACTACCGCTAGACAACGGTAGTTCCGCTCGGCTGTACCGGGCGACACTGAGGGTAGACAAGACCCCTTCATTTCTCTCAGTACCAACCGATACCTGGAGCCGGTACTACCGCCTGGACTGGTAGTACCGCTCCTCATGACCGGTACTACTGCTTAGCGGTGGTACCGCTAGGTGGTTCCAGAGGCGACTGAGGCTGGCTCAACCATGTGACGCATACCCGGTACCTGGTCGAGTACTTGGCCGGTAGTACCGGTTGTGTCCGGTACTACCGCTTGGGTACCGGTAGTACCGGTGTATTTAATGCCCAACAGGCAGATCTACTCCAAGTGCTATAAATGCACCCTTCACCTACCTTGGAAAGTTGCTCGTCTCATTTAAGAACACCCCGTCCATTTGAGCCACCAAATCACCAAGATATATTCACTCAACCATCCAAAGTTGTTGATCTTTGGAGAATCGAAGGAGGATCCCTTGATCTACTACTTCACCAAGAGATATCTTCATTCCCCCTCATTCACTTGAGGGCCTCTTGCTCTAGTGTTTTCTTTGGAAACCCTAGTTCTAGATTTGGTTCTTACAAGCTTGTCTTTGATTGTTTTGACAGCTTGCTTGTATTTGGGAGCCTCCAATTAAGTTGTGGATGTGTGCCCCGAACTTGTTGTAAAGGTGCCGGCTTCCACCTCGAAGGTTGCCGATATAGTGGAAGGTGAATCGATCCCGTTGGGGTGAGATTCATCGGAGAACAAGGGAGGCCTCTCGTGGCATTGGTGGATTGAAACCACCCTCTCTCCAAACGTAGACGTACTTCCCCTCAAAAGGAAGGAACTACGGGAAACAAATCCTTGTGTCTCCGCGTCCACCACTTTGGTTACTTCTATCCTTTACCGCACTTTACTTACTTGTTCTTGCTTAGTGTTGTGCTAGCTAGTGCTTGTTTGACATATAGGTAAATTCATCTTTTGCATAATCTAGAGAATTTACCTTTCTTGCCAAACCTTAATTTGAAAAAGAATAAAATTTGAAGTAGCACCTATTAACCCCTCCTCTAGGTGCCCATACGATCCGTTCAATTGGTACCAGAGCCTTGGATCTTTATTCAGGCTTTACCTCCTAAGAGTATATGGGTATCAACGATGGGGAAGGTGGTGGTGAGCCTACCACGGTGACCATGGATGATCTCAATAACTTGGAAACAAGATTGAGCTCCACCATGGCCAACGAGATCAAACAATTGCACAAGTTACTTGAGCAACTTGTTAAATATAAGGTTGGCTCATCATCCCCTTCTCCTCAAGAGGAACTACCACCATTATCCAAAGAGAATGCCCCGGCATATCCCACGGATAAGGTGGTGGGGGATAATCAAGGCAACATTAACTCCTCCATAAAAAAGGGTTGGTGAGGAGGGAGAGCACCATGACTCTCATGGATGGTACACTCCCGACCCTCCAATTCCTCACCCTCATATAAACAATAGAGGAGACCCACCAAAGCTAGAAGCATCTACTTTCGCTCAATGGCAATCTCTAATGAAAACTCATGTGCGCAGCTCTTGCATTGAACTCTGGAACATCATTGAACAAGGACTCTATATTGGGGATCCAAACAACTTGACAAGAAGAGAAGTTGTCAATAGTCAACTCAATGCCACCGCCTTGCACATGATTCAATAAGGATTGGGTACAAAGGATTACCCACACATTGAGCACCTCAACACCGCCAAGGAAGCTTGGGATGCTCTCATAGTGTTGTTTGTTGGGAATGAGAGCATGAGAAGGAACCGGTATGATGCACTGAGCAATGAAGTCGAAGGATTCTACATGAAGGAAGGTGAAGATCATGAAGACATGTACGGTAGGCTCAAGACCACCGCCACCGCTTTTAGGAATGTGGGTGCCTCACATGTGGATGATGCTTGGATAAAAAGGAAATATGTGAGTGCACTCATGCCCTTTGAGCCCACCGACTTGAAGAGCCTACAAGGAAGACAGAACTACCACCTCATGACCTCCAATGAAGTTATGCAAGAGATGGCCTCTTTCAAGGTTGCCGCCAAGAATGCCAAAGATGCCCGTGCTCGAGCCCTTGGAATGAGCAATGTTGTCAACCTTGCATTGAAGGCCAAAGTTGTGGAACATGGGGATGAAGATGATAGTGATGAAGGACTCTCCATGAGCCACCCCGATGATGTCAAGATTGATCATGGTCAATATATGGCTTTCTATGCAAAGAACTTTTGGAAGAACCCCGCCAAGGCCAAGATGGAAATGCAACAAAGAAGCAACCCAAATGGAAGAAGAGAAAGTGTCACTAAACTGAGAACTTGCTTCAATTGTGGTGAACGCTATCACTTTGTGGCGGGTTGTCCCTATGAGAAGAGAGAAGATCATGGGGGAAAACTTGTGACAAAGAGAACTTCCAAAGCTCCTTACAAGAAACCCTTCATCAAGAAGAATTAAATCAATAAGAAGAAGGGAGAAATTGTATTGATCACTTATGAAGAATTCTCCTCCGACAATGAAGATGATGAAGATTAGGAAGAGGAAACATCAAGTGGTGTGGCTGCTCTAGCCACTACATCTACTCCGACATTCTCACTCTTCGATTCTCCAAATGAGAATACTCCCAACAAGAACGTCACTTGCCCTATGGCAAGAGGAACGGAGGTATCCTCATCATCTCACTCCGCTCCCTTATCCAATGATGAATTTGATGATGAGATTTCTCTTGAAGTAAAAAGAGAATTAATTACTTTTGATAAGTTTGTGACTAACTTACAAGGGGAGGCCAAGATACATTTTGGGAACATCTTAGATCAACTTTCCCACACACAAGAGCTTCTTGATGTAAGATGTAAACTTGGGAGTGAACACATGATTGAGACATAAGCCCTGAATAATGCTCTAGAAGAAGAACAAGAGAGTAGGATGTCTCTTGAACTAAAACTTGAAGGGCTTGATGAGGCCAATGACATAATTGTTAATAGACTCATCAAAGAACGTGATCATGCTATTGCTAAATACAAGAGGGCTAAAAAGGACAAGATTGAGTTTGGTGTGGTTCATGAAAAACTTGTCGAGGACTTTAGTTTGCTTAACAAGGCTCACAAGGCTTTAGAAAGTGAACTGTTGTCACTCACAAAGTCCCATGAAACGCTTCAAACTCAATTAACCAATATTCCTTCACCTATGTCAACACCCGGATTTTTTAATCCCAGATGCCTGTTATGCCATACATCGCAATCCCAGGATTACCATTTTTGCGAGACATAACAGAATTGGATACCATAGTACATCATCCATTAGAAACCATACATAAGTTCTTACACAAATAGGGATCTCATGATCCAGTTCTTAATACAACTTCAAGCAGCGGAATACGTAATAATAACGGTAGCGTAGGCGAAGCTCCATCTTCGGGATCACAGGCAATGCTGACGATGGGAGATGATCCTAGTTGTCGTAACCTTCCTGGGGTCCATCCTCCAGGTACTCCTCTTCATAGTCTGGACACGGGAATAGCCAGGGACAAAGCCATGAGTACTCTTTAAGTACTCGCAAACTCATACTAACAAGTGCAAGGGGTTTTTGATAATAGGACACTAGGCTCTAGAGTTGTTTTGCAAGAAGCCAGATTTCCCTCTACTAAGTTCAGAAAATAAGAGAAGCTAGTCACATTTTTAGAACACCTAAATGGGATCTTGTAACTCATGTCACAACTCTGTTGTGGTCAAGTCAAAGTCTCACTTCCTTTCACAAATAATTTTGAAAAGTCTGACGGGGGAACAGTATGGCCACTCCAACTGTCCATAACCGTGGACGCGGCTATTCGAATAGTTTGACACTCTGCAGAGATTGTACACTTTCACCACAACATTCGATACATCCGTCAGGAACAAATCCTGAATTCACCATACTCAGTATGCAGATAATTAATCCTAACCTTTCAGTTACACGCCCTAGTATAAGCACCTCTCCTGTGAGTTTGGCCTCCCAACCATGACCAACTGTCATCTTGGGTACTGCACAGGTGGACAATCTTTACAAGGTAGCCTCAGCTCAGACCTTGGCCGTGAGGGAACTAATACTAAGGTATATGAGTTTCCAGTCAAGCCCTACCCAATCTTCGGGTATTCTGGTTGTACGGTAAAAATTGGAATGGTATCGCATCCAGACAACCATCAGTTTTATAAAGGGCTAAGGCTCATGCCTCAACTTTTTCATCACCAAAATCATCTGGTGTTTTCGGAAACACATGTCCAAAACATTTCAATAGAACGATCCATCATTCCAAGGTTTTCATAACCATTTTTACCAAGTATTCCCATCTAAAGTTGATCAAGTTTTATGCTTAGCACTAGCATCTACAAGTGGGGGTAAGTACTAATGAGGGGTGGTAAACTAGTGGAGTTTCAACTAAGTTCAATCTCATGCCTTAGGATGACATCAAGATTATCAAGATTAGGCCAAATTTTATGCTTTTTATGCAACCTTCAAATATCTTTCTAGTATCTACAATTCACTAAAGTAAACTCTAAGTAATAGCTTTGATAAAGAAATAAAGTAATAAGCTTGTAAGTAAAAACTAGGATTGGTTTATCAAGTGGGTAGGATCATCTATGCTTAAGGCATATAGTTGGCATGGTGACAGGCAAGTATTGGCTTGCACAATATCAGTATAAGCTTGATAAATTGCAAGTTTTAGCTTGCACAGGTCAACTTGATTAGTAAGGCTTGCCTTGTGTAGAGTAGTGGTTGAAGTTCTCCTCGGCTTCTTCTTCGTAGAATCCTCCTTCCTCCTCGTATCCTTGGTCGGTACTAGCGTCTATGAATAAATACGAGGTGCACAATCACCAAACAATACTTAACTACTTGCAATCATCACACAAGGGTCCTATAGATGATCTAGCATCATCACTAACATTACAAGATTAAAGCTTGGTTTAATTCCTTTTATTTTTAGAAAAGTAATTTCTACTCATTGAAAAACTACTTAAGATTTAATATCATCCAAACCAAACATGGGATCATGTTGACACATGTCATCACCACATATTTTAGTCCATGGGAATGTGATTTTAAATTGGTGTCACAATTTAATAAGGTTTTACCTTTTATTTTAATTAAATAAAGTGACTAGAAATGCCTATGTAGCATTCTTTTATTACTTGAACATTATTTCTGTAAGTAAACCTATATATTTTTAAATATTCTGAAAGGTATGGTTAAATTTGATTTTTGAGAGTTGGAATCAACTCAAAAGCTATTTGGTTTTAATTTGAAAAATGTTTGAATGCAGAAAAGCTTCTGCCTTGTTATTTTTACCAAGGATGATCTACAGATCCAAATGACTTGAATCCAACGGGATTGGATTCAGCATTCCCAGACCTTTCTAACAAAATTGGTTTCATTCAATTTGGTTCACTGAATCGACTTGGGTTGATTTTTAAAACTGGGTACAGAAGTGTGTTTGAAATAAAATGGAAAAGGTTAAATTCAAATAACTGGGCTGCGCGGGAAGTGATACTGGGCCGGCCTGCTAAGCACAGTGCTTACGCGGGCTGGTTAAGTGGCTGTCCCCATGCGTTAGTGAGACGAGGGGGTGCGAAGCGGTATGGGGCGATGTGGTGCGTTCGATCTGGTTCTAATCCAATGGCCGAGGGTCATCGTCGACGTTGGCAACGCCGGCGAGACAGAAACCTAGCATGGCCAGTGGGAGTTGTTGGGGGCTCACCGGGGTTCAGGAAAGGGTCGGAGAGGCGGGCGAACGACGAAGTCGACGACGGCGAACCTCCTGGTACCGGCAGCTTCTCCTGGGGCGGCTCCAATCGCTGGCCCCTTCTTCTCCAGCAGCGGCAGACTCCGGTGAAATTCCGGCGAAGTGCTCCTCGCCTTGTTCCGGGAACGGGGTGGCACGATCAGTGAGGAGAGGGGAGTGAGATGGTGTGCTCAATTTGGCTGGGGGTGGCCTCTATTTATAGTCGCGACGATGAGACCGAACAGGATGGGCAGGCGACGGTGGCGACATGGCTACGAGCGGCTAGAGGCATGGCCGGCGGTGGCGATTGCTTGGTGGTCTCCTGGCGATGCTCTACAGCTTTAATGCGTGAGTAGGGGCGGTGCGGTTTGGTCTAGAACGCGCGATGCTCTGCACGGCAGAGGCGGCGTCTTCGACGGTGAGCGGTGGCTGTGCGTCATGGGGCGGCGAACGGTGATGTCTGGCGGTCTCCTGGGTCGGTGGCGATCATGTATGCACGCGGCAAGGGCGGTGCGCGGTCTATGGGCGTCGGTCGAGTGTGGCGTTCTGGCGCATGCTCAGCATGGTCGCTGGCGCGCTGGGCGCGGTCCGTGCGTGTGGTCCAGGGTTTGGCAACGCTCGCGGCTGGGACAGGGAGTAGCGGTGGACGGTGGGCTGCCTCCCAGACAAGGTTGGCACGGCTAAATCTCCTACTAGCTTGTTGTCTCCACTGGGGTGGCAGGGTGAGCTTCGGCTGTTCACCATTGATGTCATTGCCCAACTTACAGTGAGTCTAGTGCTTGGTTTAACTTGCTAGGTGATCTACTGAGATGGTTGTGAGCTAGAGAGGGAACAAGTTATGCTTCAATCACTGCTCACAATAGTGTTTAAGATTTTGATGATTTGTGTCTGCAATGTGTTTGATGAAATGGCCGCAAGAATTCAAGTTTTGAATTTTGAAAAGATTTTTGGTGGGTGTGCTAGGTTGGTGCTGGTGAGTCTGCAGATGCTTGGGTTTTGAAAGTTGAGCTTGTTTGAGTGGTTTTTGAAAAAGTGGGATCTTCCCATATGATGAAGATTCAATTTTGAACTGTCCTTTAAACTATGCATTTGAATGTTTCTAGATGATCACAAAGTGGGCCTTGATACTTTGTTATGAGTAAAATCAAGGGGTGCAAAGATCCAGAAAAGTTTCTGTTAAGTTCTGAAAGTTTGAGACAGCCAAAGTAGGCATGGGAGTTAAATTGGTCAAAATGACCATTCCCTTATTTTATTTGTTTTGATTTACTTGTCTTTGAGAAAAGTTTGGGAATTGTTTAGATGATGTTTATTTCACCTAAGCATACATTTACAAGAAAAGGAACACACAAACAAGTTGGTTCAAAAGAATTCAAAAATGAAATGCATACCCACATGCATGCTTTCATGTTTTTATTTAGCAAAGTTTTTTTGTTAACCCTAAATTTGATGATTAGAGTTTGATGATCCAAGTTTAGTATTTTTGGGATGTTACAACCTAGTAATTTCATTCCTTCTAGTAGTATAACTATTCTTGAAGAAAATGCTAGGTTGAAGGGGGAGCTAGCCAAGGCCACATTTCCACAAGGTAACAAGTCCATTGATGATCTTTTGAGTAAGCAAAGGCCTAGTGGTGAGAAAGGGGCATTGGTTTGGTCTCCAAAGCCAAGAATAAGAAGGCCAAGCCCGCACAAGAGAAGAACAAGGCCATTGTGGATAGTAAGACCACAAGTGGTAAAACTATGTCTCATGATGATTTTGCAGGATGTGCTAACCCTCACTATGTTCTAATGCATGATTATTATGGTGATGTGTATGCACAATATGTTGGCCCATATGATGGTTATATTTCTTGGTCTATTTGGGTCCCCAAGACCCTTGTTGCTAACAAAAGATGACCCATTAAAAAATGGGTACCTAAAAATTAGCTTGATATTTTGTAGACATATGCTTCCAGAGGGTCAAAATGGGTACTTGATAGTGGTTGCACAATTCATATGACCGGAAGCTCGTCTATTGTCAAGGAATTAAGGACAAATGATGATCAAATAACCGTGACATATGCCGACAAGTCAAAGTCTAAGGTAATGGGTTTTGGCAAGGTAGTGGTTGCCCACGATATTACACTCGTGGACGTCATGCTTGTTGAAACCCTTGGTTACAATTTACTTTCAGGCCGTGCTCTTGGAAAGATGGGCTTTGCCGTCTTTATTGATGATGATATTGTGGTCCTCATGTGGAGCAAGTCTCTCAAGGTCGCTTTTGTTGGGTACGTCGAACATGACTTGTATGTGGTAGACTTTTTGGGGCAAACCACTACAAGTGCGATGTGCTTATTCGGAAAGGCCGACGTGGGTTGGTTATGGCATCGCCGACTAGCCCATGTCAATATTAGAACTTTGCAAAGTCTCCACAAGGAGGGCCATATTGTTGGACTAAAATAAAAATGTTTTCTTTGCCAAAGATCTTGTTTGTAGGGCTTGTGTTCTAGGAAAGATGCATGATGCTCCCCACAAGCCAAACAACCGCGTCAAGTCAACGAGGATCTTGGAGCTCCTTCATGTGGATCTATTTGGTCCCCCATATCATGCAAGTCTTGGCGAGAAGAAATATTGTTTGGTGATTGTTGATGACTTTTCAAGATACTCATGGGTATATTTCTTCAAGTTGAAAAGTGAGACCCAAAAGACCTTCATCGACTTCATCAACTTGGTTCAACGTCAATACAATGTCCCCGTGTTGATAATAAGAAGCGACAATGGCACCGAGTCCAAGAACTACACCTTGAATGATTTCCTTGGTGATGAGGGGATAAAACATCAATATTCCGCTGCATATACCCCTCAACAAAATGGTGTTGCCGAGAGGAAGAACCAGACTCTTATTGAGATGGCTAGGACCATGTTGGCGGAGTTTAAATCTCCATGCAACTTTTGGGCCGAAGCCATCTCCACCGCTTGCCATGCATCAAACCGGCTCTATCTCCGCAAAGAAATCAACAAGACTCCATATGAAATACTTACCGTTAACAAGCCCAACATATCTTACTTCCGGCTATTCGGTTGTAAGTGTTTCTATCTCATAAAAGGTGTTCGCTTGTCTAAATTCGAGTCTAAAGCATTAGAGGGTATTTTTGTTTGTTATGGTCTCGAATATCACACTTATAAAATCTATGATAAGCTCTCTAGAGCCGTCATAGAATCGTTTAGTGTGACCTTCGAAGAATATGATGGTCCCCAAGGGAGGCGTGTTGATGCTTGTGATGCAGATGATGAAATGCCTCAGGATGCCATAGGAAGAATGGGTGTGGGATATATCCGCCCCGTTGAGGAACCCCTTATGGCGGATCGAGAAGAACTATGTTCTACTCAAGTGGAGCCCTCATATTCACAACATAAACAAGATCCATCCACCGAGGAGGACAATGACCCAAGCCAAAGACAAGTTGTGGACCCTCAACATGTTGATCATGGTGACAACTCTAGTGAGGATGGGCTTGAGTCTCCAATCTCCTGAATTTGAAGCGGTGCCAAGTCAATTACACAAGGGATATCCATACAAAGTGCCCTTAGACAAGCTCAACTCAATGCTAGAAATGTGCCAGATCAAGGCCAAGGTCAATCTTTGCCTCTTAATGAAGAGAATGATTCCCATGTTAATCAAGGTAAAGATGATGGTCAAGACGAGGACCAAAATGATGAAGAGGGTCCTCCAAGAAACAACAAGGAGATCCACACTCGTCGTGAAGCTAGAACGGATAGGATGTTGGAATTAAGATACCATTCTCTACAAAATGTGGTTGGTGACCTAAGGAGAGGCATTTCCACAAGAGCACAATTGAAGAGGTTTAGTGAGCACCAAGCACACATCTCCATGATTGAACCAAAGAAAGTGTGGGAAGCTCTTGAAGATTCGGATTGGTTAGAAGCAATGCACAAAGAGCTAAACAACTTTGAGAGAAACAAAGTATGGAAGTTAGTTGAGAAGCCAAAGGATTGCCACAATGTTATAGGCACCAAGTGGATATTCAAGAACAAGCAAGATGAGCATGGAATTATAATAAGGAACAAGGCAAGATTGGTTGCACAAGGGTTCTCTCAAATTGAAGGCATTGATTATGGAGAGACATATGCACCCGTGGATCGCCTTGAGTCCATATGTATCCTTCTTGCTTATGCGGCACATCATAACTTTAAGTTGCAACAAATGGATGTAGAAAGTTCTTTTCTTAATGGTCCATTTATTGAGTTGGTGTATGTAAAGCAACCCCTAGGATTTGAGGATCCCAACTTTCCAAACCTTAGAGAGTTGTTGTTTGACCATGGATTTGAGGTTGGGAAAATCGATCCCACTCTTTTTACTAAGAAGGTCAATGGGGAGATTTTTGTATGCTAAATATATGTTGATGATATTATCTTTGGATCATCTAACAAAGCTTTTAATGATGAATTATCAAAGCTTATGACTAGTAGGTTCCGGATGTCTATGATGGGGGAGTTGAGAGTATTTCTTGGTTTTGAGATCAAGCAAGTTAGATGAGGGACATTCTTCAACCAAGCCAAGTATACTGAAGATATGATCATAAGATTCAATATGCAAGATTTAAATGGAGCTCCTACTCCCATGGCTACAAAGACTCATCTAGAACAAAATCCAAATGGTAAAGATGTGGAACAAAAGGTATACCGGTCTATGATTGGTTCTTTGCTTTACCTTTGTGCATCTAGACCCGATATTGTGTTGAGTGTAGGTGTGTGCAAGATATCAAGCGGCCCCTAAAGAAAGCCATTTAATGGCGGTCAAGAGAATCTTTCGATATTTAGTTCATACCCCATATTATGGTCTTTGGTATCCTCGAGGGTCAACATTTTCTCTTTGTGGATACACGGATTCGGATTGGGATGGTGATAAGGATGATAGAAAATCAACATCCAGGGCTTGCTAATTCCTGGGTAGGTCCTTGGTATGTTGGTCTTCTAAGAAGCAAAATTGTATATCTCTCTCCACCGCCGAAGCCGAGTATGTGGCAGCTGCTAGTGCTTGCACCCAATTGCTATGGATGAGGCAAACTTTAAAGGAATACGGTGTCCTTTGTGACAAAGTTCCTCTTCTATGTGATAATGAAAGTGCCATCAAGATTGCCTACAACCCGGTGGATCACACAAGGACAAAGCATATTGATATTCTTCATCACTTCATTAGGGATCATCTTGCTCGAGGTGATATTAATCTATTATATGTGTCAACCAAAGATCAACTTGCCGACATCTTCACGAAGCCACTTGATGAAGCAAGGTTTTGCTATTTGAGGAATGAACTAAATATCATAGATTCAAGGAGCTTGACTTGATCACCTTGCATACTCACCTATGTCTTGACTCTTATTTGGTTTAGGTGCAGGCATGGATATAGGGGGAGTGTGGTCCTAATTGATTGGACTATCCCTCCCCCCATTATGCCCAAAGCGATAAAAATCATTCCTCTTAATATCATTTTGTGATATGTGAGCTTAAATGATGAGTTTTGGTAATGGACCCAAGATATATCTTCGTGGTGCCAAGCCGAGTATACTCAAACATGGTGGCCTAGGCCACTGCCCTCTCTCATTCGAGAGGTTGGTGTTTACTCGTGTTTGTCATTTGTTGATTCTTTGTTGATCTTAGTTTCATGCACTCCCCTTTGGTTTTTGATATCTTTATCCCTATTTTAGAGTGCATGTGCTTCACACAGTGTGATTATCTCAACCCAAGCCTTTATACTTCCTCGAAAAACCCTCATCCAATCCGCACAAGAACCCCTCTATTATCCTTGGCTATGGAATCAGGTGGAACCGGTACTACCGGATTAGGAGCGGTACTACCGGACCTGGGTGGTTCCCAGGTCGTATCCCGGAAACTTCTCCAGGAGCGGTACTACCGGTCGTATGTCTGGTACTACCGGTCGTATGTCCGGTACTACCGGTAACCGGTACTACCGATTGCTGAACCGGTACTACCGCTCGCAAGCGGTACTACCGCTTCCAGCACCGGTACTACCACTCGGCGGTTCTGGTATAGGTTGGGTCGCGCGGGAGGCACCCTTTAGTGCCTCATTATCCCCCCGCTCCCCACACATACCGCCGCCGCCGCCACCGGAGCTCTAGACGCCACCGGAGCCTAGCCGCGCCCTACTCTCGCCGGATCCTCCACGAATTCGGACTCCTTGTGGGCTCCTAATCCTTCTCCACCGCCATGGATTCTGGTACAACCTCCCATCTCCCTCTCACTCTTGTTTTCTTCATTGGATCTAGGTCTTGCTTAGATTCTTGAAGAAAGTGACTTGTATTGAGGTTGTACCGCCATACACTCCTTGTTACCTAGAAGAATCTTTGATTTAGGATGTGTTGAGGCCAATTTGGGACCGTGTCCCACCATGGATAGGCGTGTATCCGCCCGACCGGTAGTGCCGGAAAAGTTTTTCGGTACTACCACTCGTGGGCGGTACTACCCCCTCCCAGCTCCGGTAGTACCGGTCCCAGCTGACCACGATTCTTCACTAAAGCATGGATTTTTCTTTGGTTTGTTTTTGGGTTCTTGTGCCCTTACCCCCTTGGTGTTCTCCCTCTTGCTATCACATGTGCAGGTGGTTCTAGGGGCGCTCGTAAATGCTCCAAGGCAAGTCATGAGATTGTAGAGGAAGAGACAGAGTCCAAAGAAGAAGAATTCATGCCTCAGCCTAGCCGTCGCATGAAGATTCCAACCTCTCGAGGTGGTCGTGGGGGTCGTGAGGGGGTCACCGAGCAGTCTGCTGGTCGTGGCAGTGCCCCCCCTCCTCGCCCCTTACTATGGGCGCTCCAAGAGTTTCAGCTCAGGGCCATCAGGGCCAAAGTTACTGTCTGATATATCTGATTCTAAGTTCCACTCACTAAGGGTTGATAATCCCTATGGACACGCCCGTGATGAGGGTAGGGAAGACAGTTTGTTCTACAACGACTTCCAAGAGCACGTATACAATGAAGTCCTTCTGCAGAATGTTCAAATGGTTGTGTCGCAGCTGTGGATTGATATGGAACACATTTTGCTGAGGCTAAAGAAATCTGCTCTCACCTTGGATTGCTCCCCATTATGGAATTTCAACATGATTATGAGCCTCTTCTCATTGCTTAGTTTTATGCCACTGCTCACTTCTTAACAAACAAAACTCGGAAAATCACTTGGATGACACAAGGTGCACTTAAGGAGGCCACTCTTGCTGAATTTGCATCCATTCTGGGATATGATGATCATGGCCGTGACACTCCTTCTGGCTTCCGTTGCCACATGCGTGAGCACCCCTCCAATAAGGAGGTTCTTGCCCCTCTCTATATCCGGGGCCGCAGTGTTGTTGGTAAGATCAAGGAACTTCTCCCCACTTATGACATTCTCCACCGCATCTTCCGTGAGGCCATTGCTCCTCGTGCGGGCAACAAAGATGAGATTCATGGATATTCAGTTGATTTGTGTCTCAACACCTTTCTCAACCGCGACTCCGGCACCCCTCTTGATGTGATGGACTTTATATGAAATGAGACGGTCGCTGTGGCTCACTCCCGGAGGGTTCCCCCATTCGCTCCCTACATCATGGCTATCATTGTTGCCAAGTGTCCTCCCATTGTCAGGACCTTTTCCTCTCGTCCTCTAGTCGTGCACAGGCCCAAGGCCCTCAAGATCAAGAAGCATGCTAAGCCTCGCAATGTGGAGGGTGATGAGGTGGATGAAGATGGCAATGTAATTGAGGCTATTCTGATGATGCTTACAGTGGCCGTGATGCTGATTATGTTGTCTCTCGTCACAAGCATGCCCATCCATCATGTGCAAAGAGGATTGAGGCCAAGCTCAAGGTGTTTTGCTTCCAAGTTGACAATCAAAAGTGCATGCATGAGGCTCATGTTTATGCCAAGAAAGCTTGTGATCGTCAAAAAGAAATGATGTAAGCTCAAGGATTGACCACCTCCATGGGTTCCGAGAACAACATCACTCTGGAAGACCAATGGATCTCCAAGCATAACCACTGGGATGATGATGTCTCTTCCTCGTACCGTGCTCCACCAACCCATGAGGAGGACTATGATGATGAGGAGGATTGACTTTCGGGGCGTTAGTCTTGATCTTGTCCCTTTTTGGCATCTTGATGCCAAAGGGGGAGAAGGTGCACCTTAGGCATGCGGGTGTTGCATGGGAAAGTCACAAGCTCGTTCTTGCTTTGATATTTTAATTGCTTGTGAACTTTATTTGCCTCATATTATGTGTGAACTATATGTACTAACTATTTGGGAACTACTCGTGCTATGTATGTTAATACTATGTGGGTATTCACGGATCCATCTTGTGATGATATGTGTTATCCATTGCCAATATTTTTTCTCATCACAATTTATTGTGCCAAGGTAGGAGTCCACATGCTATTATCTATATTTGTGCACTGTTGATGGGTTTGTACAATAGAGGGGGAGGATTGATCCTACTCATCCAGGGGGAGCCCCGTCTCTATTTTCCAAAAACCATGCGCATCTTCATAATTTTATCATGCAAAGGTGTGTTGTCATCAAACACCAAAAAGGGGGAGATTGAAAGTGCACTTCATATTCTTATGATTTTGATGTTTGATGATAACACACCTATCGGTCTAATCGTGCGCTAAGTGTATCTCAGGTCTTTAAGGTTGTGGCACGAAAAATGCATTGCCCATAGTTGGCACTTCCCAAAGTCACCAGTGTTGACCGGTAGTACCGGAATTTACAACCGGTACTACCGCTTGACACCGATACTACCGCTTCCTTGTACCGGTCGCATATGATTGCGAAGGAAAGGTCTCGTCAATCCTCAGTACCACCCGGTACTGTGGGGTGGCACTACCGTTCCAACCGGTAGTACCGCTTGCAATGGTAGTTCCGCTCGGCTGTACCGGGCGACACTGAGGGTAGACAAGACCTCTTCGTTTCTCTCAGTACCAACCTGTACCTGGAGCCGGTACTACCGCCTGGACCGGTAGTACCGCTCCTCATGACCGGTACTACCTCTTGGCGGTGGAACCGCTAGGTGGTTCCGGAGGTGACTGAGGCTGGCTCAACCATGTGGCGCATACCTGGTACTTGGTCGGTAGTACCGGTTGTGTCCGGTACTACCGCTTGGGTACTGGTAGTACCGGTGTATTTAATGCCCAACGGGCAGATCTACTCCAAGTGCTATAAATGCACCCTTCACCTACCTTGGAAAGTTGCTCGTCTCATTTAAGAACACCCCGTCAATTTGAGCCACCAAATCGCCAAGATCTCTTCACTCAACCATCCAAAGTCGTTGATCTTTGGAGAATCGAAGGAGGAGCACTTGATCTACTACTTCACCAAGAGAGATCTTCATTTCCCCCTCATTCACTTGAGGGCCCCTTGCTCAAGTGTTTTTTTGGAAACCCTAGTTCTAGATTTGGTTCTTACAAGCTTGTATTTGATTGTTTTGACAGCTTGCTTGTATTTGGGAGCCTCCAATTAAGTTGTGGATGTGTGCCCCGAACTTGTTGTAAAGGTGCCATCTTCCACCTCGAAGATTGCCGATATAGTGGAAGGTGAATCGATCCCGTTGGGGTGAGATTCATCGGAGAACAAGGGAGGCCTCTCGTGGCGTTGGTGGTTTGAAACCACCCCCTCTCCAAACGTAGACGTACTTCCCCTCAAAAGGAAGGAACTACGGGAAACAAATCCTTGTGTCTCCGCGTCCACCACTTTGGTTACTTTTATCCTTTATCGCACTTTACTTACTTGTTCTTACTTAGTGTTGTGCTAGCTAGTGCTTGTTTGACATATAGGTAAATTCACCTTAGTTGCATAATCTAGAGAATTTACCTTTCTTGCCAAACATTAATTTGAAAAAGAAGATAATTTGAAGTAGCACCTATTCACCCCCCCTCTAGGTGCCCATACGATCCGTTCACCGGTAGTTTGGAGTAGGGATGGGACTCTCTCCGATCGGAATCCTAGCAGCTCGAGGTGGAGTTATATTGGAAAAGCTCTAAAGGTCAGGTCATGTCTAGGAGCTGCAGATCTCGAGGATCTCTGTAATAAGATCGTGTCCTGCTGCTTCTTCTTCGATGGTGCGGCGGCGCTGCTTTCTCTTGTCATGGCCGGCCGTGGAGGTGAGGGGGATGAGAGAAGCGGTGTGGTTGTGCCCGGATCTGGAGGCGGCATCGGAGATTTGGACGGCTTGCGGCTCGGACGCGGCTCAAGCTGGTTGTCGTCGAGGCGCTTCTTCCTGCTGTCATGGTGGAGGAGGAAGGGTGCTCTGACGGCGTCACCCTTCAATAAGCGTTGGTGGTTGCTCTCCGGTGACTCCGGAGCCTTTATCTTCTACCCGGCCGGCCGTGGTGGCGAGGGTGGTGGAGATGAAGGTGGCTGTGAGCTTCGTCGGGGTGGCGGCTTGCTGCCAGTTTGTCGAGCATCTCGCTCGGTGGCGACGAGTGCCACCGGCATCTATGGCCAAGAGGGGCCTTTTTCACGCCAAGAGGGCGTGTCTTCAACCTCCGAGACGGGGGCCTTTCGGGAGCTCTGCGTCGGCGTTCCTCATCTGCAGTTTGCCAAGTGGTTCGTCCCCGGCGGGCTGGAGATGGTCGGCGGCAGTGGCGAGGTCAAAGGGCTGGATTGCGTTTCTTCAATATCTTTTAGGGTCCTCCTTGCATATTCAAAAGTCCTTGCTATTTTATCAGCTTTTTGAAGGACTTGTTTGTAATTTATATCCACCGCCTTGGTATTAATGGCAGCATCGGGGTCTTTTTAGACCCCTTTCTCGTACAAAAAAAGGGAAAAAGTTCTGGCACTAGGCCTGATGCATGCATGGACCTGCCGGTGACACCACATGCGTACACATCATGCATTAGTTTCGTTTTTTATTAGGCTATCAACGGACTAGGTTCTTTTTTCCTAGGTTTTCTCTGCAATTTTCGACTGTGATCCGAACGGTTTGGATTTACCCAATCCGCTGTTTTGAAATTCCGTAGTTTCTCGGTTACTGCAAAACTTAATTCCCGTGCAGTTTATTTATCCTCTGTTTTCTGTTTCTTTACTCTGAACAGTCTAAGATGTTTTAGTTTTGTGAAACAAATATATTTAAACTTCTTTAGTATTTAGGTTTACTCATGTTTAAAATGAATCTACATACTTAAAATAATTCTAAATATTTTTTTTTACAAATCTAAAATATTTCTGAAACCATTACTCTAGTACTAGTAGAAAGATCTGAGGATTTAACGGCTGCGAATCAGTAGATGCGTCCAAGGACGACCACCAGCTGGCAGATTTTCCTGCAGTCTCTTGTTGCTGAGTGCAAGCGAGCTTCTTCTTGTCTTGGGTTGCATAATCATTTTCCTTCGGTTTGTTTTCCTGTCTGTCTGTCTTGGCTGATGCAATCTGCGAGGGACGACAAGCGTCGCATGGCTTACCAAGGATGCACATGCACACATGGCACCATGTGTCTCAGCTCAGCTGAGGTTTGATATGTACACTACATGGGGTATCTTTGCCAATCTCCCCGATCGGCGCTGATCATGCCTCCAGCATGATCTGTCCCAGCCTCCGCAACTAGTCAAGATGAATGATGAATCGTACATGGGGAGTAGTGATCTGGCGTGCAAAAGACTAGCTAGGGAGGATACTGAACGTACCTGAGATAACTCCAAGCCAATATTGGAGTACATCACAAATTTGACTTCTTAGCTCTTTTTTTAGATAATTACTTTTAAAAGCATATTTTTACTCCACATCTATTAAGACTGCAAACTGGAAAGAAAAGATCATTCGTCCGGGATCGACAAGGTCTCGATGGACAATCCAAAGTAAAATGTGAAATTGTATGCCACCCCACTCATTTGGGGGCATTGGGGTGCTAAACATTGATAAATTTGCAAGCCCTAGGTTGCGATCGCCTTGGCTTTAATGAAATCTTCAACTAAAATTGGGTGGGTATGGGGGCGGATATATATAGACCTGTTTTACACGTCAACAACCATCACTATGGGCAACGATTAAAAACACTTTAACATGAACACTAGGCTCTTGATGGTTTGGAAATTTGAACATGAACAATTTAACGGTTAAAAACACTTTAAACAAAAAAATTGGAACATCAAGCTGCAATGCAGGAGTCATGGTTTGGAAATTTTAACATGAACACTAGGCTCTTGATGGCTCACATCCTACATTTCGTGGAATTATGGGTCTGAGTCATGTGCAACTGTACGAGAATGTCGAGGATGACATCCTACGGAAGACCTCAGTAAGTGGACAATAGTCCATGGTATCATCTTGTTTTGGTGCTACGCTCACGTATACAAAGAGGACCGTCTTGAAAGTTTGGACTCCAAAGAAAAAAATCTTCGCATGGTTAGCCATTAAATATATAATGCTAATCATAGTGGGAGTATCTACCATATCTCTAGTGCATTGTATCATGTAATAGTATCATAGTATTGATATATTTATTGATTTGTAGAATTTTTATGTAAAATATGTATACAAGATTTACTTGCCATTATGATTATTAGTTTTACGTGCTACGATACGGTATCTATCTATGATACGCTAACCACCTCTCTCTTTATTACTTGTGATAACACATCAAATTTTTATCAAGTTGGCATGCATGATACACCTTATTATACTAGCACTAGGACCAACCTAAGTACTTTGAAAACTACATCGCTTGGAAAAACTTGGTTAGCCCAATTGTGATCTTCGATCACTATTCTTCAAAAGAGTTAAAGAATGTGCAACAAACCTATTCTTAAATTGCCGAGTCACTTGAAGGCTATGGAGTATGATTAAGAACTGGCTTGGAATACATGCCTTTGACCGTGCGCAGTAGCAAGCACAATGGATTAACATGTCAAACGACTTCACACCAAATTGCAAGGACATGGCTTCCCTCACCTTTGTTACAATTTAAGAACTTTGGAATGGAAGGAACACAACCAGTGTTATGCTTCAGACCAAAAATCGGGTGTGAGGCTAACCATTGGGCAATTGTAGGTGCGAGCGAAGCATTTGAGAATAATCACCCTAGTGCGAGTAGGCCCGTACGTACTCTATTTTCTTTTCATATTTTTGTCAGAATTCTTTCTTAATTAATGGACCGAGGCAAATCTTTTTGCCTTCATTTCAAGAAATTTTGTTGTATTTTTGGTAAAATGGTCTATTGTTGGAATTACATTCCCTAACATTTGGTTTATGGAATATTGTCCGAGTGGACTCAAGTGTTACTTTTTGTTTATGGGAGTAACCGATCGTACTTAGTGGATGGACAAAATGCAAAATCATCCGAAGAAGACGACCATGTGAACCAAGTAGCATAAAAAAACCCTCTAGCCACTACATGTAAAGACACTAGTAACTCAAGAAAAAAACCTAAAACCCATCTAAGAGTCTCTATAGATCAGAACAATTTTCGGGAAAAATAGAGTATTGCAATTCAAGCGGAAAATATGTGTACGGGAACTTCTCATGACTTCTCATAGGAAGGATGTTCCTATGGAGCATCCAAAATATTTGTACGAAATCTTTTCATGACTTCTCATATGTTTTCTTCGGTTTTGAAACACTAGTGTCTGTGATAATAGCTAGATGGTTCAAATAACTATTTGCAATTTTTATTGATTCCAGGACTCTTTGTATCACTGGTTATTATTATTAATGAATTGGTGCAATTTTTGAGGAAAAAAAACCCTGATCCGTGAATACAGCTCTCTGATCGTTGTTGTTACGAACGCCCGATTCTTGAGTGGGATAACCTGATTAGCTGAGTATAATTGCGAGCTCTGATTCATGTTGCTACGCAAGCCCGATTCTTGACGGGGATAACCTGATTAGCTGAGTAGTAATTGCCAGCACAACCGACACGGCCGAAGTAAGCCCTTTAATGACGAGACTGCCCTCTGACCGCCGCACCGAATCAGGTTTTCGCGACCGGGTCGACCACCCTAGCAGGGCGTTCGTGTAGAGCAGGCACCGCCACGGGCACGCGATGCGAAGAAACAGGAAGAGCCATGTGACCACACGCATGCACTGCCCCCTGCGAGTGCGAGGGCATGATCGTCATCTCGCATTCCAGCCGAAAACCTCTCGGCGCCGCGCGCCTGGTGCCGTCCGTCGCCTCTCCACGTGGACACGTGCAGGGCTGAGATTGACCGCCCACTGGATGGAGCTCACAGTGGCATTTCTGCTAATAAACGCCAGCCTCGAGGCTGTTTAGACGAGCGTCTACTCTATAAGTAGAGCCACGCTGCTGCTCTGTTCGTCTCATCCATCCATCCCGAGCTAGCAAAGCGAGCAAACAGAGAGGGGTTCAGAGAGGAGAAGACGATCTCCGACAATGCGTTGCGCCGTGCTCTTGGTGCTGCTCGTCTGCGCGGCGGCGCGTGATGCTGCCGCCGTCGTCACCGACGGTGAGACTATTGCTTGCCACTTGCGAGTTTTTGGTACTGTTTGCGTGATCTGTAGGAGTATTAATTCGTCAAAGAAACTGCAGGCTGAATTTTAACCGTGTTTTGCCTTCTTTTTTTCTGTTATAATTCTTGCTGTCCAGTGTGCGAAAAGTATTTGGTCTGTGTCTGAAATGTATTCTTTTCTGAAGTATTACGTTTACTTCTTTTACTGTGCCCTTTTCCCACTCCCTTTCCTGCATATGTTCTTCTTGTTGTTGTCCTTAGTGTCAAAGTTCCGCTTATAGGTGATGTACTTTGACCGGTTTTGCGTAAACCAGAATGCATGAATTTTTGGGGTGACCAGTAAGTAGTTAGTTTGTCGTCATGTACCATAAATAATTAGACACACATGGAACCAATGGATAGGTGTTCTCCCCATACCTGATACTGCTATGTTCAGACAAGAAAAAAGATGTTAATACTGATTCATTAGCTAGGAACGGAGAGAGTACAAAACTGTACTACCACGCCTGAGTCCTGACGACTGATAACTTTGAGGTTGAACAGTGGGCTGTGTTAACATAACAGTAGTACTACTAGTAGTACTTAGTACGTTTGGCCAATCAATCACCAATAAATAGACTGTTCATAAAAATTGGTAGAGTACTCCACCCAGTTCTGACAGGCTGGTACATGTTTGACCGCTCATTCAAGTATACCGACACGCATTACCATCTTGCAAACACTGATCTGGTTGGATCTGGGCCCTAGCTCCATAGTGCACCAGCGATCTTCGTAACAGGGCGAAATGATTTCGGTTCGCTGTCATATGCATGATCTAGATCATGATTTGATTTAATTTAATTTATGGGAGGACCATACGTAGTAGTAGGGTATAACTGTCGGCAACCCTCACATGGCACGCAACTGTGTTGCATGTAGTAGAGTATTATCATGTGCACATGGGGATCTTTTTTTTCCCGATTAGCACGAGAGAAGGCGAATTAATTAACGCAATCTCCTGACGGGTCCAGCTTACACTGCCGAACAAACATGCACGTAGCATGTTCACCGTCCAAAGGTACTTTTTTGAGTAGTACTCCCTCCGTTTCAAAATATAAGAAAATTTTAGGTTTGTGAAGAAAGTGAATCTAGACTTCTTTTAGTGTGTAGGTTCATCTCACTGAATCTAGACTTGTTTTAATCTAGACTTGTTTTAGTACGTAGATTTATTCAACTTTGAGACGAACCTACACACTAAAAGAAGTCTAGATTTATTTTTTTCACAAACCTAAAACATCTTATATTTTAAAACGAAGGAAGTAATAACTAAAGAAACATTAGATTCTGTTGGTAACGTGAGCTAATGTTCGGTTCGATTCTGTTTTTTTTGCTTGGGCTGCATCGATCTCATGCGCGTGCCGAGCTCTGCAGCATGTGCATGGTGGATGGAGTGGGTAGTGAATGCGTCTCAGCGTCATCCGTAGGTCTATCATTATGGGTAGCAGAGTGGTAACATGCATGCTAGCCAGGAGACCTGTGTCGGTGGCAGTTATTATTATTAACAGTAACTAATCAGTAACGGAACATGAGTACGTACTAGATAGTCAGACAGCCCTGCGTGCTCCCTGCTCGTGGCAGCTTGCTTTCCCTTCTAGATTCAGCCAGCAGTAATGGCTGCAACAACCAGATCATACCGGCTGGCCTTATATATATATGTATATATATATATATATATATATATGTATATATATATATATATATATATATGTATATATATATATATATATATATATATATATATATATATATATATATATATATATATGCACGGTATAAAACACCAGAAAATGGCTCAAATTGGTCTTCTGTGATCTTAATATAAGTGTGATTTGATAATTTTACATCCATAATAACATCACTTGCTGCAATTTATATGTACTTATATGGTCAAATGAATGGGCGCATGCATGCAGGTCTTCTTGCGAATGGCAACTTCGAGTCCGGTCCGCCCAAGTCGGACCTGGTGAACGGCACGGTGGTGAAGGGCGGCAACGCGATCCCCAACTGGCAGACGTCGGGTTTCGTGGAGTACATCGAGTCCGGTCACAAGCAGGGCGACATGCTCCTGGTGGTGCCGCAGGGCGCGCACGCGGTGCGTCTGGGCAACGAGGCCTCCATCCTGCAGCGCCTGTCCGTGACCCGGGGCGCCTACTACGCCGTCACCTTCAGCGCCGCTCGCACCTGCGCCCAGGCGGAGACCATCAACATCTCCGTGAGCCCCGAGTCCGGCGTGCTCCCCATGCAGACCATCTACGGCAGCAACGGGTGGGACTCCTACTCGTGGGCGTTCAAGGCCAAGTTCGACACGGTGGAGCTGGTCATCCACAACCCGGGCGTGGAGGAGGATCCGGCGTGCGGCCCGCTGATCGACGCCGTCGCCATCAGGACGCTGTACCCGCCCACGCTCACCAAGGGCAACATGCTCAAGAACGGGGGCTTCGAGGAGGGGCCCTACTTCCTGCCCAACGCGTCCTGGGGGGTGCTGGTGCCGCCAAACATCGAGGACGACCACTCGCCGCTCCCCGCTTGGATGATCATGTCGTCCAAGGCCGTCAAGTACGTCGACGCCGCGCACTTCAAGGTGCCCGAGGGCGCGCGCGCCGTGGAGCTGGTGGGCGGCAAGGAGAGCGCGCTGGTGCAGGAGGTGCGCACCGTGCCCGGGTGGACATACCGCCTGTCCTTCGCCGTCGGCGACGCCAACGACGGATGCACGGGGTCCATGGTCGCCGAGGCCTACGCCGGGCGCGCCACCGTCAAGGTGCCGTACAGCTCCAATGGCGCCGGAGGGTACAAGCGCGCCGTGCTGGAGTTCGCTGCCGACCGGAACCGCACCAGGGTCGTGTTCCAGAGCACCTTCTACCACATGAAACCCGACGGCACGCTCTGCGGGCCGGTCATCGACGACGCCAAGCTCATTCCCCTGCGCAAGAAGACCACCGGTGGCCGCAGGCTCATGCTGTAAGCTATGCATGCATGGTCCGCCGTCACGCACGGCGCGGCATGCACCGCCTCATCGGAGTCGCCTGTAGTATTTATTGGTAGGTTTTCGTTTTGTTTGGTGTGCGGGCGGGGGTATAATGTGTGTTCGCGCTTAATTAAGCCGGTATCGATCCGCTGGTTCGTGCCCCGTGGCCGTGGTTATACTTGCGGTTGTACGGGGCGCTTCTTCATTTTGTTTCTTTTCACTGTCAAACAAAAGAGGAGGTGATGCTGTGGTTTGGCCCGAGGGTTACATAGGCCAAACCATGAGATAAGGCATGCTCAATGGCAAATACAAGTACTACTACTATTTCTCTTTTCACATATAAAACAAAAAAGTGTGCTAGCTGCAATGCAAATACAAGTACTACTACTCTGTTCTTGAGTCGGCTTTGCTACTTAAGAAACGGATGATCAACACCGCCTGTAGATAAATAACCAGATGCAACAATCACATCAAACATTTTTAAAACCAAAAAAGTGATTCCAATAAAACCCAGAGTGCGTTGTATAAATTACCAACTACGGTAATCTCATTCTTTTTATTTGCGGGTATAAGGGGATCCTATTAAGCAACAGGGGTTACAGTGAGGCCATGATCCAGCTCCTGACACATGCCCTCAGCCCTGCATCAAACCATATAGCAGTTCTGCACTCTATCCTGGCAAAATTCGCAAGGAAGTGGCTAATCCCGTTTTGCAAACGATTCACTTTAACAAGGGATAATTCGTTCAAAAAAAAAAACAAGAGATTTTTTTTTTTTTGAAAACGCGGCAAAAGACTTGCCGTTTCCATTAATAAAGAAGAGGTTTAAATAGAGATCTTATAAACCCGCTTTTGGACAAGGCCAAAAGCGAAAAAAACAAAGAATACACTACTCTCGCGGCATCAAATTACAAAGCGCTTTGGCAGCTTTGGCACCCGCGAGAGTCCACAACTTTGCCTCCTCTTTTATCTTAGCGACCAAGATGTTTATAGTGGAAAATTATTCCTAAAAATCCGTGCATTCCTCTCCTTTCAAACCTCTCAAACCACCAACATGGCCAACGACGCCAACGCCCTTCTAGCATCACCCCTTCTATTGATGGCATTGCTCCACCACTCCATGACACTTGAGTAATGATTCCACACCCTTGGCTCAAGCCCGGGAAGGCCTAACCACTCCTTCAAGCACATCCAGATCCTAATGGTGAAGCGGCACTTGAAAAAGAGGTGCGCCGACGATTCTTGCACTTGGTTGCAAAGCTTGCAAAGCCTACAATTTTGCCACCCTCTTTTTTCTAATCTATCGGCCATCCAAACTCTATTTTGCAAGATTATCCATGTAAAAAAAACTTGCACTTTGGCGTTGCCCACGGTTTCCAAACAGCGAAGACATCATGGTAGTAGTATGCCCTAAGAATTGCATCCTATAAGCTGATCTAGCCGAATACTCCTCATTGTCAGTGAGCTTACAAGCAATAGTGTCCGGAGTGTCGGGCTCAACTTGGACCTCTTGGAGCATCTCCCAAAGACTTGCGAATTGGGCCATGTGTTGTGTAGAGAGACCATCTTGAATGTTAAATTGGGTGACCCAAAAGTCCTCGGTCAAGGCCTTGGCCACGGTGCTTTTCTTATTCTTAGAGAGATCGAAAATAGGGGGGGGCAACATCTTTTGGCCTCAAGCCATTCAACCAAGAGGATTCGCAAAAAAGAGCTTTTGTCCCACTACCAATAGTGACCTTAGTAGCCACCGCGAAGAGAGATTTGTCAAGTGTAGTGCATGGGTTTTCGAGCGCCACCCAAGGCTTATCTTCCTCTTTCCATTCATACCAGAGCCACCTCATTCTAAGGGCGGAAACAAACTTGTTGAGGTTGATGATCCACATGAAGTAATTCCAAGATCCTCTTTGATGACACAATAGTCTTCCTCTTGTGGGGAGAGTCATGCATTTTTCCTTCTACACAAGCCCTGCAAACGCGATCTTTGGCAAAAGAGACATTGTCTTTTAGTCCAAGGATGTGGCCACCCTTCTGGAGACTTTGCAAAGTTCTCATGTTGACATGGGCTAAACGGTGATGCCATAGCCAGCCCACGTCGGCCTTTCCGAATAGACACATCGGACCCGAAGTGGTTTTCCCCGAGAAGTCCACCACATACAGGTCATTTTCGACGTATCCAACAAAAGCGACCTTTAGAGACTTGCTCCACAAGAGTACCACCAAATCATCATCGATAAAAACAGCAAAACCCATCTTGCCAAGGGCACGAACAGAAAGAAGGTTGTAACCGAGGGTCTCAACAAGCATGACGTCCACGAGATAGATATCGTGGGCAACCACAACCTTGCCAAGACCCAATACCCGAGATTTTGACTTATCACCATAGGAGACTGTGATATTATCATGATTTGGACGCATCTCTATGATGATCTCCTTGCTTCCGGTCATATGACTAGTGCAGCCACTATCCAGCACCCATTTCGACCCACCGGAAGCATAGCCCTGCAAGAAAATTACTTCTTGGTTTTAGGTACCCATTTTTCAATGGGTCCTTTCATGTTAGTAACAAGGGTCTTTGGGACCCAAATAGACCAAGCAATATATTCATCAAAAGGACCAACATAATAAGCATAAACATCGCCATAGTCATCACAAAAGAGTTCATAATTCGGATTGTGAGACCCTGCAAAACCAATATTATTAGTCTTGTCTTTTGTGACAATCTTCTCAGCAGTGCTTGTCTTTAATTGCACATTCTTGGTCTTGTTCTTCTTGGTTTTCTTCTTCTTGGACTTGGTGACATACCCAAGTCCCTCTTTACCATGATTTGACCTTTGCTTGCCAAGGACTTCATCAAGCACACCTTTGTCCTTTGTAGTGATGTCCTTGATCACTTCTTTTTCCACACTAGCATTTTTCTTGTTACTATATGTTGAGTTGGACGAGCTAGGAGTATCATATTTGGCCAATCGACTTTGAAGCTGATCATGTGACTCATTGAGAATAGAGAACTCGTTTTTCAATGCCTTGTGAGCATTGTCAAGTTTCTCCAATTCCTCGGAGAGTCTATCATGAGCAGTCCCAAAGTCAATCCTTTCCTTCTTTAACTTCTTTGCTTTGGTGACAGCATTGTCATGTTCCTTAACAAGTTTAGTCACAATTTCTTCATGTGACTCTTCCATAGACTCGAGCCTCTCTTCAAGAGAGACCCGAGCTTCTTCTTCTTCTTCTTCAAGAGCATTTTTTAGGGATGCAATTTCCATTGCATCCTCCCTTTCAATTCTGCCCTTTTCTTCGAGGAGTGCTTCATTTTGGGCCAGCTGATCCATGAGAGCTTCAAAACAAACTTTGTGCTCACCTTGCAAGTTAGTGTAGAAATAATCCAAAGCAATAATCTCTTCTTTAACCTTAAGACTAGTAGGATCATCCTGTTGGAGATATGCCCTAGAGGCAATAATAAATGTAGTTATTATTATATCTTTGTGTTTATGATAAATGTTTACATTCATGCTATAATAGTATTAACAAGGAAACATTAATACTTGTGTGACTTGTAAACTTAATTTGAAGTCCCTAGTATAGCCTCTATACTTCACTAGCTTGTTGGTTGATAAATGATTGTGGTTTCCCTATCATGAACATTGAGATGTTATCAACAATAAGATCATATCATTAGGAGAATGATATGGTGGACATACTCCTATAGATAAGCGTAGCATAAAGATCAAGTCATTTCAATAGTTCAATTGCTATATGCTTTCTGATACATAGTAACCTAATTCCTTCGACCATGAGATCATGCATATCACCTTTACCGGATGGATGCTTTGATGACATCAAACACCACACCGTAACTGGGTGGCTATAAAGAAGGCATTGAGTGTTCGGAAAGTATTGGTTGAGACACATGGATCAAGAGTGGGATTTGTCCATCCATATGACGGATAGATATTCTCTGGGCCCTCTCGGTGAAATGTCATCCAATTAGCTTGCAAGCATGTGACTGGATCACAAGGGATCACATATCACGGGAACGAGAAAAGAGTACTTATCAGTAACGAGGTTGAACTAGGTATGCAGAGATACCGACGATCATAACCTCGGATAAGTAACATATCGTGAGACAAAGGGAAATTGGTATCGTATGCAAGTGGTTCATTCGATCGCAAAGTAATCGTAGAAATATGTGGGAGCCATATGAATTTCCAGATTCCTCTATTGGGTATTGTTCGGAGAAGTGTCTCGATCATGTCCGCATAATTCACGAACCGTAGGGTGACACACTTAAGGATTCGACGTTGTTTTGAGTAGTTATGGTATTATGAGAAAGAGACCGAATGTTGTTCGGAGTCTCGGATGGGATCCGGGATATCACGAGGTGATCCGGAATGGTCCGGAGAATAAGATTCATATAAAGAAAGTCCCATTTCGGAGTTCGGAAATGATTCCGGTGAATGTTCTAGAAGGTTCCGGAATGTCCGGCACTCCGGGAGGGGGGAGGGGTACATGAATGTGTCATTACTTATTGGAATGATTGCATCATGTACCAAGTGTTCTTGCTGTTCCAAATAAAGGATTAAATTGAATCCTAAAACAGAAAAGTCAAATGTCCAGTTTGAAAGTCAAACGGCTAAAACAAGAAACTGTGGGAAACAAGCAAGAGGAGGTTGAAACCAACTTGGAGGAGGAGTTCCTCTCCTCCAAGCCGGCGGCCAGCCCTAGGCCGAGTTGGGGAGGGACTCCCCTCCCTCCCTGGCGCGCCTAGCCCCTCCACCCATAAAAGGAGGGGCAGGGCCTCCTCCTTGAGACACACAAGTTTCTACCTCTAATCTCCGGTTTAGAGCCGTTTTGGTTTAGAGCTTCTAATTGCTTTAGCCTGCGGTTTAGAGCCTTCTAATTGGTGTGTCTAATCTCTAGACCACTAATATCCCTCTCTCATAATCCACCATACTCGCTCCGGCTTAAGGCGAAGCCCTGCGGGATTTCCCCTCTACTTCCGGTACCACGCCGTTGTGCTGCCAGAATCGCGAGGAGAGTGCTACAACCTCCGCTGCCTGCTGGAACAAGGGAGAGGAAGGTCTTCGTTGAGTACCGAACGTGTGACCGACTGCGGGAGCGCTGCCGGAACGCAGCGCCGGAAGGATCGTCTACACGATCTTGAGATCGGGGAGAGTACGACTACATCATCCACGAGAATCCGCTCTCGTTAAACACTTTGGAATCTTCGAGGGTAAGTTATTCCATCGACTCGTTGCTACAATCTAGTAGATAGATCTTGGCTTGTTTGTTTGTATGCGATAGAAAATTTTTGTTTTCCATGCTACGAACCCCTACAGTGGTATCAAAGCCGTGTCTATATGTAGATCTGTTGCACGAGTAGAACACAATGGTCATTGTGGGCGTTGATGCTTTTATTGTCGATTACTTCTTGTGTACTTTGCATCTTGCGGTATGTTGGGATGAAGCGGCCCGGGCTAACCTTACATGACATCGTTCATGAGACTTGCTCCACGCTTGACATGCAACTTGTATTGCATAAGTGGCTTTGCGGGTGCCTATTTCTCCTAGCATAGTTAAGATCCAATTTACAACGGGTGATCAACAATGCTAGTATCAATGTTGTGGTTCTTGTTCGTAAGTTAGAACGACACTTATTGAAAGCCCCAAACCACGTAAAATATGCAAAGAAAGTAGAGGCGTCTAACTTTGTTTTGCAGGGGTGTGCAGTGATGTGATATGGCCATGATTGTGATTATATTTGATGTATGCAATGTTCCTTATTGTAAGTTGGCAACCGGCAGGAGCCATATGGTTGTCTTTAATTTATGTTAAGACCCGCGTGTCTATTCAAAGTAGTTGTAATAGTTGAAGCCGGTGGACGACAACCATGGAGAAGCGTCATTGACCTTGATGCAATGCCGGTGATGATGGAGATCATGTTCGTGCTTGAAGATGGAGATCGGAAGCACAAAGAAGAAAGGCCATATCATATCACATATTATTGAATTGCATGTGATGTTAATCCTTTATGCATCTTGTATTGCTTGTTAGACGACGGTAGCATTATAAGATGATCCCTCATGCACATCAATTTCAAGTCATAAAGTGTTCATCCTTAGTTAGCACCGTTGCTAAAGCTTGTTGTTTCGAAGCACCATGTGATGATCGGGTGTGTTAGATTCTGCAAGTGTATACAACGTGAGCAAGCCAGATTTGCTCATGCAGAAACTAAGGTTTGATCTTGACGAGCCTAGCATGTACAGACATGGTCTCGGAACACGGATCACCGAAAGGTAAAGCATGAATCATATAGTAGATATGATGAACATGTCGATTGTTCGCCATTGAAACTATGTCAACTCTCGTGATGATCGGTGTTGATATGGTGGATTTGGTTCGTGTGATCACTAAAACAATGTGAGGGATATTGTTTTGAGTGGGAGTTCACCTAGTTTAATTTTATTATTAATTTGAACTCAATTTGTCATAAACTTAGTCTAAACTATTGCAAATATGTTGTAGATCAATGGCAGCCCCTACCATCAATTTTAATGCGTTCCTAGAGAAAGAAAAGTTGAAAAACAATGGAAGCAACTTCGCGGATTGGTTCCGCAATTTGAGGATTGTCCTCACAGCTGGTAATTTGACCTATGTGCTGGATGCACCGCTGGGTGACCCACCTGCAGATGATGCTCCCGATGAAGTAAAGAATGTTTACCTCGCTCGGAAGAATCAGTACTCCATAGTTCAGTGTGCTATCTTGTATGGTTTGGAATCGGAGCTTCAGAAAAGGTTTGAGGATTCAGACCCATATTATATTGTCGAGGATCTCAAATTGATTTTTGAGACTCATGCGGCAATTGAAAGTTATGAAGCTTCTGAAAAATTCTTTAACTGCAAGATGGAAGAGGGCAGCTCCGTCAGTGAGCATGTGCTTAAGATGTCTGGGCACGCAAACAAACTTCAAAGCTTGGGTATTGTGATTCCTAATGCTTTGGGGATTTACCGTGTCCTCCAATCACTACCACCAAGTTACAAGAACTTTGTGATGAACTACAACATGCAGAACATGAACAAGACGTTGCCAGAACTCTTTGCCATGTTAAAATCTGCAGAAGTGGAGATTAAGAAAGTGCACCAAGTGTTGTTGGTCAATAAGACCACCAAATTCAAGAAAGGCAAGTCTAAGCAAAAGGGACACTTCAAGAAGGGTGGTAAGAAAGTTACCACGCCGGCGAAGAAGACCAAGGCTGGACCTAAGCCTGATACTGAGTGCTTTTACTACAAGGGAGAAGGTCACTGGAAGTGGAATTGCCCAAAGTACTTGGCGGATTTGAAGAACGGCAACATCAAGAAGAAAGGTATATCTGATATACATGTTATTGATGTGTATCTCACTAGTACTCGTAGTAGTGCCTGGGTATTTGATACTGGTTCGGTTGCTCATATTTGTAACTCGAAACAGGTGCTGCAGAATAAACGGAAGCTAGCGAAGAACGAGGTGACGATGCGCGTGGGAAATGGATCAAAGGTTGATGTGATCGCGGTCGGCGCGCTACCCCTTCATCTACCATCGGGATTAGTTTTATACTTAAATAATTGTTATTTGGTGCCTGCGTTGAGCATGAACATTATATCAGGATCTTGTTTATTGCGAGACGGTTACTTGTTTAAGTCAGAGAATAATGGTTGTTCGATTTATATGAGTAATATGTTTTACGCACATGCGCCTTTGATAGATGGTCTATTCTTATTGAATCTCGATAGTGGAAATACACATATCAACAACATTGAGGCTAAACGTTTGAAATCAAGCGATAATTCGACCTATATGTGGCACTGTCGTCTTGGTCACATTGGAGTGAAGCGTATGAAGAAACTCCATTCCGATGGACTTCTTGAATCACTTGATTTTGAATCACTTGAAAGATGCGAAGCATGTCTGATGGGAAAAATGACTAAGACTCCATTTTCTGGTATGATGGAGCGAGCTACGGACTTATTGGAAATCATACATACCGATGTGTGTGGTCCAATGAGTGTAGCATCGCGCGGTGGTTATCGTTATGTTCTTACCTTCACGGATGACTTGAGTAGATATGGGTATATCTATTTCATGAAACATAAGTCCGAAACTTTCGAGAAGTTTAAGGAGTTTCAAAGTGAGGTAGAGAATCAACGTAACAGGAAGATTAAATTTCTACGTTCTGATCGTGGAGGTGAATATCTAAGTTACGAGTTTGGCGAGCATTTGAAGAAATGCGGAATACTTTCACAATTGACACCGCCGGGAACACCACAGCGTAATGGTGTGTCCGAACGTCGTAATCGAACTCTCTTAGATATGGTTCGTTCTATGATGTCACTTACAGATTTACCGCTATCATTTTGGGGTTATGCATTAGAAACAGCCGCATTCACTTTAAATAGGGCACCATCTAAATCCGTTGAAACGACACCGTATGAATTATGGTTTGGGAAGAAACCTAAATTGTCGTTCCTTAAAGTTTGGGGGTGCGAAGCCTATGTAAAGAAGTTACAGCCGGACAAGCTTGAACCCAAAGCGGAAAAATGCGTCTTCATAGGATACCCGAAGGAAACTATTGGGTATACCTTCTATCATAGATCCGAAGGCAAAATCTTTGTTGCCAAGAATGGATCCTTTCTAGAGAAGGAATTTCTCTCGAAAGAAGTGACTGGAAGGAAAGTAGAACTCGACGAGGTTGTCGAACCTTCTCTCGAAATTACGAGTAGCGCAACACCGGAAGAAGTTCCTGTGGTGCCTGCACCAATTAGAGAGGGAGCTAATGATGGTGATCATGAAACTTCGGTTGAAGTTGCTACAGAGCCTCGGAGGTCAACGAGAACTCGTACCACTCCAGATTGGTATGATCCCGTTATGAGTGTCATGTTGGTGGACAACACCGATGACCCCGAGACGTATGAGGAAGCGATGATGAGCCCAGATTCCAATAAATGGCAAGAAGCCATGAAATCCGAGATTGGATCCATGTACGAAAACCAAGTATGGACTTTGGTGGACTTACCGGATGGCCGAAAGGCTGTCGAGAACAAATGGATTTTCAAGAAGAAAACAGATGCTGATGGTAATGTTACTGTCTATAAAGCTCGACTTGTCGCAAAAGGGTTTCGACAAATTCAAGGAGTTGACTACGATGAGACTTTCTCACCGGTAGCGAAGCTAAAGTCTGTGAGGATTATGTTAGCAATCGCTGCATATTATGATTATGAGATATGGCAGATGGATGTCAAAACAGCATTCCTCAATGGAGATATTGATGAAGAGTTGTATATGATGCAACCCAAAGGTTTTGTCGATCCTAAAGATGCTAACAAAGTATGCAAACTTCAACGGTCCATCTATGGATTGAAGCAAGCATCCTGAAGTTGGAATCAACGTTTTGATAAGGTAATCAAAAGTTTTGGTTTTATACAAACTTATGGAGAAGCTTGTATTTACAAGAAAGTGAGTGGGAGCTCTGTAGCATTCTTAATACTATATGTGGATGACATATTGTTGATTGGGAATGATGTAGACCTTCTTAATAGTGTCAAAGAATATTTGAATAATAGTTTTTCAATGAAGGATCTTGGCGAAGCAGCTTACATATTAGGCATAAAGATTTATAGAGATAGATCGAAACGCCAAATATCATTGTCACAGAGTACATATTTGGACAAAGTTCTAAAGAGGTTTGGAATGGAATAAAGCAAGAAAGGGTTCTTGCCCATGTTGCCCAATACGACCTTGAGTAAAACTCAAAGTCCGACATCGGCAGAAGATAGAGAAAGGATGAGTAAGACTCCCTATGCATCAGCCATAGGATCTCTAATGTATGCCATGCTATGTACTAGACCCGACATTGCATATGTTGTTAGTCTAACTAGCAGATATCAAAGTGATCCAGGAGTGGATCATTGGACAGCGGTCAAAAACATCCTTAAGTACTTGAGAAGAACTAAGGATATGGTTCTTTCTTATGGAGGTGATGAACAGCTCGTTGTTAATGGTTACACCGATGCTAGTTGGAACACCGATCCGGATGATTCTAAATCACAATCTGGATACGTATTTATTTTGAATGGTGCAGCAGTTAGCTGGAGGAGTGCAAAGCAAAGCGTTGTGGCGAGATCTTCAACTGAATCGGAATACATGGCTGCTTCGGAGGCTTCTCAAGAAGCGATATGGATGAAAGAGTTCATTACAGAGCTGGGTGTGGTTCCTAGTGCGCTGGACCCAATGTCTATCTACTGTGATAACATGGGCGCCATAGCCAATGCGCAAGAACCAAGGTCACACAAGAAGCTGAAGCATATCAAGCTACGTTTTCACGCTATTCGAGAACATATCCAGGATGGGGATATAAAGATTTGCAAAGTACACAAAGATCTGAATGTGGCGGATCCGTTGACTAAACCTCTCCCGAGGGCAAAACATGACCAACACCAAACTGCCATGGGTGTTCGGTATATTACCATGTAATCTAGATTAGATGACTCTAGTGCAAGTGGGAGACTGTTGGAGATATGCCCTAGAGGCAATAATAAATGTAGTTATTATTATATCTTTGTGTTTATGATAAATGTTTACATTCATGCTATAATAGTATTAACAAGGAAACATTAATACTTGTGTGACTTGTAAACTTAATTTGAAGTCCCTAGTATAGCCTCTATACTTCACTAGCTTGTTGGTTGATAAATGATTGTGGTTTACCTATCATGAACATTGAGATGTTATCAACAACAAGATCATATCATTAGGAGAATGATATGGTGGACATACTCCTATAGATAAGCGTAGCATAAAGATCAAGTCATTTCAATAGTTCAATTGCTATATGCTTTCTGATACATAGTAACCTAATTCCTTCGACCATGAGATCATGCATATCACCTTTACCGGATGGATGCTTTGATGACATCAAACACCACACCGTAACTGGGTGGCTATAAAGGTGGCATTGAGTGTTCGGAAAGTATTGGTTGAGACACATGGATCAAGAGTGGGATTTGTCCATCCATATGACGGATAGATATTCTCTGGGCCCTCTCGGTGAAATGTCATCCAATTAGCTTGCAAGCATGTGAATGGATCACAAGGGATCACATATCACGGGAACGAGAAAAGAGTACTTATCAGTAACGAGGTTGAACTAGGTATGCAGAGATACCGACGATCATAACCTCGGATAAGTAACATATCGTGAGACAAAGGGAAATTGGTATCGTATGTAAGTGGTTCATTCGATCGCAAAGTAATCGTAGAAATATGTGGGAGCCATATGAATTTCTAGATTCCTCTATTGGTTATTGTTCGGAGAAGTTTCTCGATCATGTCCGCATAATTCACGAACCGTAGGGAGACACACTTAAGGATTCGACGTTGTTTTGAGTAGTTATGGTATTATGAGAAAGAGACCGAATGTTGTTCGGAGTCTCGGATGGGATCCGGGATATCACGAGGTGATCCGGAATGGTCCGGAGAATAAGATTCATATAAAGAAAGTCCCATTTCGGAGTTCGGAAATGATTCCGGTGAATGTTCTAGAAGGTTCCGGAATGTCCGGCACTCCGGGAGGGGGGGAGGGGTACATGAATGTGTCATTACTTATTGGAATGATTGCATCATGTACCAAGTGTTCTTGCTGTTCCAAATAAAGTATTAAATTGAATCCTAAAACAGAAAAGTCAAATGTCCAGTTTGAAAGTCAAACGGCTAAAACAAGAAACTGTGGGAAACAAGCAAGAGGAGGTTGAAACCAACTTGGAGGAGGAGTTCCTCTCCTCCAAGCCGGCGGCCAGCCCTAGGCCGAGTTGGGGAGGGACTCCCCTCCCTCCCTGGCGCGCCTAGCCCCTCCACCCATAAAAGGAGGGGCAGGGCCTCCTCCTTGAGACACACAAGTTTCTACCTCTAATCTCCGGTTTAGAGCCGTTTTGGTTTAGAGCTTCTAAATGCTTTAGCCTGCGGTTTAGAGCCTTCTAATTGGTGTGTCTAATCTCTAGACCACTAATAGCCCTCTCTCATAATCCACCATACTCGCTCCGGCTTAAGGCGAAGCCCTGCGGGATTTCCCCTCTACTTCCGGTACCACGCCGTTGTGCTGCCGGAATCGCGAGGAGAGTGCTACAACCTCCGCTGCCTGCTGGAACAAGGGAGAGGAAGGTCTTCGTCGAGTACCGAACGTGTGACCGACTGCGGGAGCGCTGCCGGAACGCAGCGCCGGAAGGATCGTCTACACGATCTTGAGATCGGGGAGAGTACGACTACATCATCCACGAGAATCCGCTCTCGTTAAACACTTTGGAATCTTCAAGGGTAAGTTATTCCATCGACTCGTTGCTACAATCTAGTAGATAGATCTTGGCTTGTTTGTTTGTATGCGATAGAAAATTTTGTTTTCCATGCTACGAACCCCTACAGTGGTATCAGAGCCAGGTCTATATGTAGATCTGTTGCACGAGTAGAACACAATGGTCATTGTGGGCGTTGATGCTTTTATTGTCGATTACTTCTTGTGTACTTTGCATCTTGCGGTATGTTGGGATGAAGCGGCCCGGGCTAACCTTACATGACATCGTTCATGAGACTTGCTCCACGCTTGACATGCAACTTGTATTGCATAAGTGGCTTTGCGGGTGCTTGTTTCTCCTAGCATAGTTAAGATCCAATTTACAACGGGTGATCAACAATGCTAGTATCAATGTTGTGGTTCTTGTTTGTAAGTTAGAACGACACTTATTGAAAGCCCCAAACCACGTAAAATATGCAAAGAAAGTAGAGGCGTCTAACTTTGTTTTGCAGGGGTGTGCAGTGATGTGATATGGCCATGATTGTGATTATATTTGATGTATGCAATGTTCCTTATTGTAAGTTGGCAACCGGCAGGAGCCATATGGTTGTCTTTAATTTATGTTAAGACCCGCGTGTCTATTCAAAGTAGTTGTAATAGTTTAAGACTAGTAGGATCATCCATGTCTATCATAGTCTTGGGAAAAGAAGAGTTAGAAGAAGTTACCTCAGAGCTTCGTGCCATGAGGCAAGTAGCATTCTTGTTGATGATGTTTTCGTTCGGAGAGTCGAAGAGAGATGTTGATGTAGATGCGGTGGCTATAGCAGCCACCTCTTGAGAGCTATCGTCCTCGTCCTCATCTTCACTCCCCGATGAATATTTTTCTTGAGCCACTAGAACAATCTTTGGTTGCTTCTTGAAAGGAGCATTCTTCTTTACAAACTGTTTCTTACGTGGAGCTTTTGATTTGTCCTTGAAAATGAGTCTTCCTCCATTATCCTCTCTACTTTGATATGGACACTCAGCTACGAAGTGCAGCCGGTCACCACAATTAAAGCATGTTCTCAGCTTGGGACCATTTTCTTTTCTTCCATAGGCTCCACTCTTGCGATCTAGTTCAGCTTTAGCCTTGGCTGGATCTTTCCAAAAGTTTCTTGCATAAAGAGCCAAGTATTGTCCGTGGATCATTTTTATATCTTCGGGACAGTCCATACCTTCTACCGCATATTCATGATGATCAATCACACTAGTCTTCAAGGCCATGTTGACCCCCTTTTGCATCCCCATAGCTCGAGCACGAGCATCTTCGGCATTCTTGGCAGCCACTTTGAAGGCGGCCATTTCTTGCATTACCTCATTGGATGACATGAGGTGATAGTTATGCCTACCTTGGAGACTTTTCAAATCTGTGGGCTCAAATGGCATAAGAGCACTGACATACTTGCGCTTGATCCAAGCATCATCAGCATGAGCTGCACCGAGGTTTCTGAAGGTTGTGGCTATTGCCTTGAGCCTCCTATACATGTCCTCATGGTCTTCTCCATCCAGCATATAAAATCCTTCAGCTTCATTGCTCAAGGCATCATATCTATTCCTTCTCATACTTTCATTTCCGATGAAGAGCTCGGTGAGGGCATCCCAAGCTTCTTTAGCTGTGCTAAGATGCTGAATGTGTGGCATGTCTTTGTCACCCACACCAAGCTGTATCATGTGTAGAGCTGTAGCATTAAGTTGGCTATCGACCACTTCTCTTCTTGTGAGATTGTTAGGGTTTCCAACATGAAGACCATTTTCGATGATCTTCCACAACTCTATGGAGGAACTGCACACATGAGATTTCATCAAAAATTGCCATTGAGAGAAAGTAGATGCTGAAAGTTTGGGTGGATCACCCCTATTATGTATATGTGGGTGAGGGATAGGCGGATCAGGGGATACACATGAGAAACCTAATTGTATCCATCCTTACCGCTATCCTTTTTCGAGGAGGAGCTCTTGCTAGTATCATCACCAACCACTTCGTTATCTTTGGAAACAGTTTTACCCGTTTCCTTGGATTGCGTAGTGGTATCCTCCGAGTTAGATGGAGGTGATGCTGCGGATGTGGAGAGACGCATTATCAATTGACGCATCTCTTCCATCTTAGCCTCCATTGAACTCACCAAGGTTGTTTCCAACGTCTTGAGATCGTTCATGGTGACTACCTCCGGAGCATCACTCCCATCTACCTTGGAACCCATACTTCTCTTAGGCGGTTAAGCCCGAAATAAGAGCCGAGGCTCTGATACCAATTGAAATGGATCGTATGGGCACCTAGAGGGGGGGTGAATAGGTGCTAACCAATTTTTAATACTTTTTCAATTTTAGTCTTGACTCAAAGTAAATTCTCTAGATATGCAACTATGATAATTTCCATATATGTAACCCTAACTACTAAGCACGTAAAAGAGGAGCGAGGAAACCGTAGTGGAGCACGCGGAGACACAGGGATTTGTTTTACCGCAGTTCCTTCCTTGTTAAGGGAAGTACATCTGCGTTGGAGGGGTGGGCGGTTCTAAGACCACCATGCCACAATAGGCCTCACCCTATTCTCCGATGGATCTCGCCACGAGAGGCCTGATCCACCTTCTCCACTATTGGATCCCTTCGAGGCGGGAACCGGTGCCTTTTACAACACTATCGGGGCACACACCCACAACCGAATTTGGGGCTCCCGAGATGACAACAAGCTGCCACAAGAACAAGGTTTATCAATATAAACAAAAACAAGGATCTAGGTATTTGCAAGAAATACTAGATCGGGGGTTCTCCAAATGAATGGAGAGGAGATGAAGTGCTTGATTGCTGATGATGAAGATCGAGTTCTCCTCCTTCGATTCCCCAAGGGATGGGGCCTTTGGGTGGATCTAGGTGGAGCACTCTTGGATGAAGCTTTCAGATCTGATCTGGTCTTTTTCGAGTTGAATCAAGAGTTCTGGCAGGAGGGGGAAGGCTGGCTTAAATACCCCCTCCCTAGATCTGGCCGTTGCACAACTTTGGGGGCGGATTATCCACCCCCCACTTGAGGCGGATTATCCGCCCCCTAGGAAAACTCCGCCCCAAGGGCAGATTCTCCGGGGGAAACTCCGCCCCCTCTCTGGGGCTTCCGCCTTGGTGAAGCTTGGTGAAGATCTTGGGGGGCGGATAATCCGGCCCCGTGAGGGGCGGATTATCCGGCCTAGCCGAAAAGTCCGGCCAAAACTCCGCCCCCTATCTGGGGCTTGCGCCTTGGCAATGAGCAGGGGGGCGGATTATCCGGCGGGGCCGGAAAATCCGGCCAAAATTCTGCCCCACTTCTGAGGCTTGCGCCTGCTTGGGCAAAGGGAGGGGCGGATTATCCGCCCCTGGTGGGGCCGGATTATCCGCACCCAAAGGCAGAGTTCTTTTCCCTTTATTCTCAAATAGAGATGCAACACTTAAACACACATTAAATGATCCTTGGTATTGTTATCTAACACACAAAACACTAGGGATTAAGAAATGTTCTTTCATGGACATGTAGCTCGAGGCTCGAGGCTCGGCTCATGCTCATCAAGGCTCGGCTCGGGCTCGACTCGGCTCAGAGGTTGGACAAGCCAAGCCTAAATCTTCCACCTCAGGCTCGAGGCTCGACAAGCCCGCTCAGTGAAGCTCGCAAGCCGGCTCGAAGGTTCGATGTAATTAAAAAATGTGCCACAACCTTAGCTAAAATTGTAATAGTTTACAATTTGAATCAATAATTGACAATGATGTATTACATGAGATATGCATAAATGGAATGAATATACACACATATTAGTGCATATCAATCATTTCTTCAAATTACTTGCATCTGAATGGGTCGATCGATGTTGACCCTACATTTTGCATCTACACTGAGAATCTAAAAATGCAGTAAAAGACATCAGTGGTGGTGATGCATAGCATTTCAGTGCTACATTCATTTGATTATAAAAGAAATAACGAGCAAGGCCATAGTTTACAACACAAGGTAATAGTCTAGCAGATCTAAGTCTGACTGGAGAAATATCAAGCAACTGAAAAACAAATCGAACATATGCCTACAGCTACGACAACGAGAAATAGCCAAAAGATTTGCATTTGCATGCACCGATCAATTTCAATCTATTCTGGCTTTCAGGGCCGAAGGGAAGCAGCAGAGAGCAGGCGAGTTCCCCTGCTAATGGATGTTGGGCATCGGAGGGCTGACGGGCAGACTAGCAGAGGGTCGCATCTCCGTGGGGACTGGGGAACTAATCGAAGAGGAGTAGGGGGTAAGGAGGGCAGCCATGGAGAAAGAGATGGGAAGTTCAGCGTTGGTGCTACCCGCGTTCGTCCATGGCGACACGAGAGCGACATGGATGTGCGGATTGGGGAATCATGTGCGGGTCTGGGACCAGGGCCTGGAGCGCGTCCGTCCCTCCCTCTTGCTCAGACGCTCAGCTCGTCGAGCCGGACGAGCGAGCCCCGAGCCTAGTTTTTAGAATAAATTTAGTGTCAAGCCGAGCCAGGCTCGGCTCGAAAATTGATGAGCCTGACCGATCCGAGCCACGAGCCAGCTCGGCTCGGCTCGATTCCAGCCCTAAGCAGGGAAACAGGCAGAATGGGGCCATTGCGGCAGGAGCACATGCATCGCAGCATGCAAGCAGCAGCAAATGGGGCAGCAGCGAGGCATGCAAGCGGCAGCCTGCAGGCTCGGCAGCAGCAGCAGCTGTAGTGCAGCGCAGCGGCAGCAACACGAGGTCAGCGCGGGCGACGCGGGAGAGAGCAGCTAGGCGCGCAGCGGCCGAGTGGGGCCAGCGCGGGAGTTGCGGGTATTGGGCGGCAGCGCGTAGGATTAGGCGCAGGTCAACGCAGAAGCCAGCGAGCGGGGCCAGCTGGCGCGCGCGCGAGCGGGCGCATGGTGGGAATTGGGGCGACGCTGTTGGAGATATGCCCTAGAGGCAATAATAAATGTAGTTATTATTATATCTTTGTGTTTATGATAAATGTTTACATTCATGCTATAATAGTATTAACAAGGAAACATTAATACTTGTGTGATTTATAAACTTAAATTGAAGTCCCTAGTAAAGCCTCTTCATAATACTACCTTGTCGGTTAATAAATGATTGTGGTTTCCCTATCATGAAAATTGAGATGTTATTAACAACAAGATCATATAGTTAGGAGAATGATATGATGGACATACTCCTATAGATAAGCGTAGCATAAAGATCAAGTCATTTTAATAGTTCAATTGCTATATGCTTTCTGATACATAGTAACCTAATTCCTTCGACCATGAGATCATGCTTATCACCATCACCGGAAGGATGCTTTGATGACATCAAACACCACACCGTAACTGGGTGGCTATAAAGGTGGCATTGAGTGTTCGGAAAGTATTGGTTGAGACACATGGATCAAGAGTGGGATTTGTCCATCCATATGACGGATAGATATACTCTGGGCCCTCTCGGTGGAATGTCATCCAATTAGCTTGCAAGCATGTGACTGGCTCACAAGGGATCACATATCACGGGAACGAGAAAAGAGTACTTATCAGTAACGAGGTTGAACTAGGTATGTAGAGATACCAACGATCAAAACCTCGGATAAGTAAACTATCGTGAGACAAAGGGAAATTGGTATCGTATGTAAGTGGTTCATTCGATCGCAAAGTAATCGTAGAAATATGTAGGAGGCATATGAATTTCCAGGTTCCTCTATTGGTTATTGTTCGGAGAAGTGTCTCGATCATGTCCGCATAATTCACGAACCGTAGGGAGACACACTTAAGGATTCGATATTGTTGAGTAGTTATGGAATGATGAGTAAGAGACCAAATGTTGTTCTGATTCTCAGATGGGATCCGGGATATCACGAGGAGATCCGGAATGGTCCAGAGAATAAGATTCATATAAGGAAAGTCCTATTTCGGGGTTGGAGAATGGTTCCGGTGTTTTCATCGGGAATGTTCTAGAAGGTTCCGGAATGTCCGGCACTCCGGAGGGGAAGGGTACATGAATGTGTCATAACAAGTTGGAATGGTTGCATCATGTACTAGGTGTCATCGCTGAGCAAAATAAAGGGATAAATCAAATCCTAGTTTGAAAAGTCAAACGCCAATTTGAAAAGTCAAACGACTATTTTACTTGGTGGAGGGAGAGTAGGAAACCTACTTGGGGAGGAAGTCCCTCTCCCTCCACCGCCGGCCAAGGAGGCCGAGTTGGTGAGGGACTCCCCTCCCCTTGGCCGCACCCACCACCTATATAAGGAGGGGCAGGGCTGCCCCTCCAAGCACACAACTCCACCACCCAAAACCCTAGCCCTAACCGCCGGCCGTCCTACAGCCGCCGCCGCCCTAGGGCAAACCCTAGCCGCCGACTTGGGGCAATCCCCTTGCCCTAGCCGCCGGCCTAGCCCTCTCTCCTTGGTGTGTCTAAACCCTAGATCACCGAGGCCTCTCTCATAGTCCACCATAGTCGCTCCGGCTTAAGGCGAAGCCCTGCGAGATCTCCCCTCTACTTCCGGTACCACGCCGTTGTGCTGCCAAAATCACGAGGAGAGTGCTACAACCTCCGCTGCCTGCTGGAACAAGGGAGAGGAAGGTCTTCCTCGAGTACCGAACGTGTGACCGACTGCGGAAGAGCTGCCGGAACGCAGCACCGGAAGGATCGTCTACGCGATCTTGAGATCGGGAAGAGTACGACTACATCACCCACGAGAATCCGCTCTCGTTAAACACTTTGGAATCTTCGAGGGTGAGTTATTCCATCGACTCATTGCTACAATCTAATAGATAGATCTTGGCTTGTTTGTTTGTATGCGATAGAAATTTTTTGTTTTCCATGCTACGAACCCCTACAGTGGTATCAGAGCCGTGTCTATATGTAGATCTGTTGCACGAGTAGAACACAATGGTCATTGTGGGCGGTGGTGCTTTTATTATCAATTGCTTCTTGTGTACTTTGCATCTTGTGGTATGATGGGACGAAGCGGCCCGGGCTAACCTTACATGACATCGTTCATGAGACTTGCTCCACGCTCAACATGCAACTTGTATTGCATAGTGGCTTTGCGGGTGTCTATCTCTCCCATTATAGTATAGATCCAGTTTACAACGGGCACTTGATAGTTCAAACATCAACGTTGTGGTACTTGTTCGTAAGTTAGATCGACACTTATTGAAAGCCCCAAACCACGTAAAATATGCAAAGAAATTAGAGGCGTCTAACTTTGTTTTGCAGGGGTGTGTTGTGATGTGATATGGCCATGATTGTGATTATATTTGATGTATGCAATGTTCCTTATTGTAAGTTGACAACTGGCAGGAGCCATATGGTTGTCTTTAATTTCTGTTAATACCCGCGTGTCTATTCAAAGTAGTTGTAATAGTTGAAGCTGGTGGACGACAACCATGGAGCAGCGTCATTGACCTTGATGCATTGCCGGTGATGATGGAGATCATGTTCGTGCTTGAAGATGGAGATCGGAAGCACAAAGAAGAAAGGCCATATCATATCATATATTATGAATTGCATGTGATGTTAATCCTTTATGCATCTTGTATTGCTTAGTTAACGACGGTAGCATTATAAGATGATTCCTCATGCACATAAATTTCAAGTTCTAAAGTGTTCATCCTTAGTAAGCACCCTTGCTAAAGCTTGTTGTTTCGAAGCACCACGTGATGATCGGGTGTGTTAGATTCTGCAAGTGTATACAACGTGAGCAAGCCAGATTTGCTCATGCGGAAGCTAAGGTTTGATCTTGACGAGCCTAGCATGTACAGACATGGTCTCGGAACACGGATCACCGAAAGGTAAAGCATGAATCATATAGGCGGCGCATCGGCAACAGCTAGGACGCAGCAGCGCAGCGGCAGCAGCAGGAGGTCAACGCGGGCGACGCGGGCGAGAGAAGCTAGGAGCGCAGCGGCCGAGTGGGGCCAGCGCGGGAGCTGCGGGGATTGGGCGACAGCACGCGGGATTAGGCGCAGGTCAACGCAGAAGCCAGCGAGCAGGGCCAACTGGCGCGCGCGAGCGGGCGCATGGTGGGAATTAGGGCGACGCTGGCGGGACCGAGGCGGCTGCGCGGAATCGTCGCAGGAGCGGGCGGACGCGGATTCAAGCACGCTGGAAGGAAAACTGGGCCAGGTCAACGCGTCGTGATAAGAAATCGGGGGCTGGATCTAGGCGAACCTGGGAAAAGAAATTGGGCCGGCCGGTACTACCGGCCACCCGGGCGGTACTTCCGGGCCGGCCGGTTGTACCAGATTTAGGTACCCAGCGAGGCAGAAAGAAAACGGGCCGCTCTCAGGGGCGGGCGGTAGTACCGGCCCACCGGGCGGTACTACCGCTCGGCCCAGAAAACAGATTGACGGGCAAATATTCAAACGGCAATAATTTTTGACTGGAAACTCCGATTGACCCGATTCCAATTGCGTTGGATAGAGGACGACAAGGTATTCCCAATACAAAGTGGAAATATTGGTTATCACCAAGTGAGAAAGTATCAAGTAGAATACCTCACTTGGTGGGAAACCGAAAAACCGCATAAATCAAAATCGCAACAAGATACATATGGGAGATCCGATTTTGATGAACAAGAGCTTGTTATGGAGATTACCACAAGCTCTATATCCTCACATGGATAAGACCAAATAACAACCAAATACGATGATGCACGTATGCAAAGCTTTGAGCTCTCTCCGAACGATGTGACCGAATTACTCATACGAGAGCCCCTCTTGATAGTACGGTTATCTATCCTAAACCCGGTCTCACACACACAACGTGAGATCGGCAAAAGGGAAAACCTATCAATATTATACCTTTGCCTTGAGCATTCCACTTGATCTCGATGTAGACGGTCTTGCCCTTCTCAAGATGGAACGCCTTTCTTAATTCCTCATCATCGACCTCACATATTGAGCTTGCACAACATATCTTCTTTTCATTTCATCGACCTTGAAGCCAACACATGCTCCAAGAGATGCCAATGGACCAATCCTACAAGTATAACTTAATACACACATTAGTCCATAAAGATTGTCATTAATTACCAAAACCACACATGGGGGCCCAACATGTTCTTTCATCTACCATGGGGCTAGGTACCCCCATTATCGGTGTATTGATGACAAGTACACTATGAGATAACCGGTTGAGCTAGACTCTCTCCTCCTTAAAATGGAGGGAGAATTTTACTTACCCAGACTTTACATCATCTAGAGATGCACACAACCATTAAGCATTCTACCATCCATAAGATCATCTTTCGAGGAAACAGGTGTGCAAAAGTTATACAGTTCAGAAGCTTAATTAAAATGTGTTACGCTGTCTTTAGATGACATATGTAATTTTTGTTTTTATGAATGCAGTACTACTTGACTTACCACTGAACCTATCTACACATATCGCTTGGGCAAAGAAATAACATATCATATACCGTGTGAATGGTATCAACTGCAAGGTACCTTGTGATTGCTTGCAATGTATATTCAGAGAAATGCCCTTATTCATCGTAGTGGCAGTTCTCTATACTCATTTGCTACAGCTTGAGAAAGAGCTTGCCTCTCATTCTTCTTCCTTTTGTAAGTCACATCTCAAGCGTTTTGTTTTCTCTCACAAATCAAATTCTTTGCAGGCTTCGCACTCTAGCTTTCGAAGACCAAGAACTACTCTGCATATCTTTCTGTTAAGTTTCAATTTATCGATAGCTACTGGGAAAATGTTTACATTTTGTAGCATGTCTAGGAACTTAATGTACTTTTTTGTCTAGAGAAAATACACATGTCCAACCTTGCTTCCACTGACTCCTTATAGAATTCAATCATATGCCTGGAATAATTTTGAGGAATTCAGAGATTGTCGTGCTCATATAAAATTGAGGAGAAGTTATAGATACCCAAATTATTTCTTCATGCTATCACATACTTCAAATGAGCTCATACCTAATTGTGCGACCAATCTCTTTTTTTTCAATTCCCATCAACATTTTCTTTTGTGCCATATTTATTTGACACAAATGCTCATTACACATGTTCATAATATGGAATGACATTTTGTTAAAGGTTTAATATTTTTTATTTCCGTAGGAACACACAACCATTCAGCTAGTAACTTATAAGGGTTGCCGTAGAAGTTGGTTCAGGGGGGCTATGGGATGGAAACCTGCCTCAAAGTGGTGGTTATATGAAATAAAAAACTCCAAAATATCATTAACTGAACTAATTGTCATGACATCTGTGATTTTACCATATTCTACTCTTATTGTAATTAATACACAACTTCCACTGCCAGGCAATCTCAATTGCCTCGTCTGTGTATAAAGTATAGACACAATTACAAGAATCTATCACAGTGCCGGATTCTAGTGACAAACTAAGAACGGGCATTACGTGGTCCGCCTGAAGGTCTCTTCTTCCCGTTCAAGCGCCATATGATCTCTAGGTGCTCGTCGCTGGAGATATGGAGGTGCACGCGGAGGTTGGACAGCAGGTCCTCCTTGGTCCATGTCAGCGATCCTCCTTCATGACACTCTTATATGCCTCCAGCTCCAGACTATGGACACGGCGGTCATGCTGCTCTTCTTGTTCATCTTGTTTCATCACCACATGTACCTCCTTCGCCCGGTGGTGCTGCATTCTTGCGCTGGGACGGGACTCTGTCTTGTCCTCAGAATCTTGCTCATCTTCCTTGCAGCTCGGCAGTTGCTGAATATCCGCTTGTTGATTCTCTTGTCTTGGATGTTGATTGAGAGAAACCGGTGCCCTGTTGGAGGCTCGGGATACGCGTTAAATAGACATAGGAAAAGCCCCTATGGTGGCATTTACACAGAGATACGAACACGTGGTGTACTACACCATAGTGCTCGTAATAAATCTAACACCCCCCTTAATCTAAGCCCGAGGAGAGGTTTAGATTACGTCTAAACTCATCTAATTTCTTTACAGTCAAAGTTTTTGTGAAACCATCTGCAACTTGATCGGCACTTGAGATAAACTTAATATCCAACATCTTGTTCGCAACACGTTCTCGAACAAAATAATAATCAATCTCAATATGTTTTGTGCGAGCGTGGAATACTGGATTTGCGGAGAGAAAAGTATCACCAATATTGTCACACCAAAGACAAGGTTTTTTGTTGAGAGAGATCCCAAGTTCACGAAGTAATGCTTTAACCCAAATAATTTCAGCTGTAGCATTTGCTAATGCTTTGTACTCTGCTTCAGTGCTTGAACGGGAGACAGTGGCTTGTTTGCGTGCACTCCAAGATATCAAATTAGGCCCAAAAAAGATAGCAAATCCACCAGTAGAACGTCTATCATCAAGATTGCCTGCCCAATCTGCATCTGAGAATGCACTAAGAATAGTGGAGGAGGATTTTTGGAACGTGAGTCCAAGACCCATTGTACCTTTGACATATCGTAAAATTCTTTTTACTGTTGTCCAATGGGTAGTTGTGGGTGCATGAAGAAATTGACACACTTTGTTGAATGAAAAGGATAAGTCAGGTCGAGTTAATGTGAGATACTGAAGTGCGTCAGTGATGCTGCGATATTGAGTACTATCTTCTGGACCAAGAGGTGTTCCATCATGAAGTGACAGATTCTCGTTAGTAGACAACGGGTTGGACATGGTGTGCACTTACTCATACCAACTCTTGTAAGAAGATCAGCAACATATTTTTGTTGAATCAAAATCAAACCATTGTGTGTTTTTTTAACCTCAATACCAAGGAAATAGTGCAAGTCGCCTAGATCTTTGAGAGCAAAATTGTCACTTAGATCACGGAGAAGAGCAGAGATTGCTTAATCAGACGAGCTTGTCACAATAATGTCATCAACATAGATGAGAACATATATAGATATACCTGCCTTGTTGTAAAGAAATAAGGAGGTATCGGCCTTAGAAGGAACAAAACCAAGCATATGTAACTTGGTGCTTAGACGAGAGTACCAAGCTCGAGGGGCTTGTTTCAAGCCATATAGAGCCTTGTCAAGTTTGCAAATATGATATGGAGCAGAAGGATCCTCAAACCCAGGTGGTTGTCTCATATAAACATACTCTTCCAGAACGCCATATAGAAACGCGTTTTTAACATCTAGCTGCCGCAAACTCCAGCCCCTGGACACTGATATGGCTAACACAAGTCTGATAGTAGCTGTTTTTACAACAGGACTGAAGGTGTCTTCATAATCAATACCATATCTTTGTTTAAATCCTTTTGCAGCAAGACGAGCTTTATACCTATCAATAGTGCCATTGACATTTCTTTTAATGCGATATACCCACTTACAGTCAATTACATTGAGTGTAGAGTTGGGAGGAACAAGATGCCACGTCTTGTTTTGTATCAATGCATTATATTCATCTTCCATTGCCTTTTTCCAGTTGTTATTTTCAAGTGCCTCACGAGTACTATGAGGTTCTCCTGTAGAAGTTAGCATTCCATAGCGAATTGTATCATCTGTATAAATTTTCGGTTGTAGAATACCTTTCTGCAAACGAGTACGTGGTTCATGTATAGGCGGAGGCTGAACCGGAGATTGTACAAGAGGCTTCACAGGGCTATGCATAATAGATCCAGAAGGATTAGACGCTGGAGAATCTGATGTAGAAAATTCCAAAGATGAATTGTCTCCATCCACTGTTCGGTTACCAGCAGCACTGTTGGCAGCAGAATCGCTGCTAGAGCCAGGAGATCGGAAGAGCTGCACATTCGTGGAGCTGTCACTTTTGGCGTGATGACAGACGCGGGCCAGGCGACGGACGCGGGCCAGCCGACCGTTTGGCGTTGTTTCTAGCTGGCGTGTTATTGCCTGATTGGGCAGACGTACGCATGCGGGACTAAGGCGAGCTGTTTGAGGCTGTTTCTCGATCGGGTGAGTCTGCATGCACAGGATTCTGAAGAGAATCATCATCAGAATTAGTGCCCTGATGATTTCCATCTGATTCTTCTTCTGTTCTTGACATTTCATGTGTATTAGGACTGAGATTTGTACTGCTCATTGGAGCATTTCCTTCATGGACCTGCACACGTTCAGCAACAGGTACAACAGGGACAATATGCATATGGTCATTAGCATGCAACCCCTCGTTATGTGAAGATGTATGAGATAAATTTGGTGGTAACAAAAGAATTTCGTTTCGAAGTTGAGCACCTGCATTAGGATGAAGGGAATTGAAGGGAAAAATATTCTCATCAAACACAACGTCGCGAGAGATATAGACACGCCCAGTGGATACATCTAGACATTTCACTCTTTATGAAGTGGACTATAGCCCAAAAAGACACACCGTTTTGAACGAAAAGAAAGTTTTCGTGTGTTGTAGGGGCGAAGGTTCGGCCAACATGCACAACCAAAAACCCGAAGAGAGTCATAGTTGGGAGTGACATTGAGGAGTTTTGATGTAGGAGTTTCAAAATTGAGAATTTTAGTGGGTAACAAATTGATAAGAAATGTTGCGGTAAGAAAAGCTTCATCCCAAAATTTTAATGGCATGGATGCATTAGCGAGCAAGGCAAGTCCAACTTCAACAATATGTCGATGTTTACGCTCGGCGGAACCATTTTGTTGGTGAGCATGTGGGCAAGAAACATGATGTGTGATACCCACTTTTTGAAAGAAGGAATTAAGTTTTTCATACTCGCCACCCCAATCAGTTTGCATGGTGATTATCTTGCGACTAAATTTTCGTTCAACAAGTTGTTGAAAGTTAAGAAAAACTTGATAAACATCAGAACGCCGTTTAAGCAAATATATCCAAGTAAATTTGCTATAATCATCAATAAAACTCACATAATATGAATGTTTTCCAATGGAAAGAGGAGCAGGACCCCATACATCAGAAAATATTTGATCCAAAGGACCAGTGGATACACTTGTAGAAGTATGATATGGTAATTGATGACTTTTGGCTTGTTGGCAAGGATCACAAACATAAGGATTTATTTCAGGTGAATAGGGAAGATTATTTTTCCTAAGCACTTGTTGAACAATAAAAGACGAGGGGTGCCCAAGACGGCGATGCCATGTGGATGAAGACGGCTTGATGGTGATGAAGGCATGCTTATGAGGCTCCATTGACATGGGCACAAGAGGATAGAGACCGCCATGACAAGGACCTTTAAACATGATTTCCTTCGTGGCTTGATCCTTAATCAAAAAGAAAGATGGGTTAATTTCAACAAAAGCATTATTGTCAAGAGCAATTTTATGTGCGGACAATAAATTTTTGGACGCACTAGGAATATGTAAGATATTTCGAAGTTCAATGGTACTATGAGGGGTGTGCAATGTTGAATGACCAATATGCTGAATTGCCATACCTTTACCACTTGCGGTATGAACTTGATCATGCCCTTTGTAGGTATCATGAGTGGACAGCTTGCTTAATTCGCTGGCGACATGGTTAGTAGAACCACTATCCATATACCAATTAGTATCAACACCATAAGACACTGCATTTGCACTTTTGTGATCATTGAAGGAATCATCATCATTGTTGTTGTCTGAATAACGCCACCAACACTCGCTCGCCGGGTGACCATGCTTTTTGCAAATTTGACATGTAATATCTTGATAGGAAGATGACGTCCGACCACGACCACGACCACGATTAGTGTTGGAAGAATGTCGACGCCCTTGATTACGACCATCAGAACGCTGATTTGCACGCCCAGGCTAATTACTATAGCCACCACTAGAGCCTTGACGGCGATAGTTACTGCCTTGACTACGAGTTGCTGCATTTGCTGAGAAAGAAAATGAACCAACTCCTTGACCAGTTTCAGAGAGCATTTTTTGACGGTAGTCATAGGCTGTGAGCTGCGAACGCAAGTCACTGAGAGTAGTGCTTGGATTAGCATTCACCGAAGCAACAAGGGCATTGTATTCGCCATCAAGACCATTAAGAATATATTCCTTTAGTTCCTCATCATCAATCATGCGACCTGCAGCAACAAGTTCTGATGCTATACCTTTCATCTTAGAGATGTATGTAGCAGCAGTAAGATCATGCTTCTTTGTGTTTGCAAGGGCTCCACGAAGCATAGATACCCTGGACTTGGATCGCGCAGAAAACATATCCTCTACAGCAGCTCACACATCAGCGGCATGTTCAAGCCTAAGAACATGCGCAAGAACCTCCTGGGACAGAGATTTCAGTAACCACCCAAGAACAAACTGATCCCGAGAAATCCACGATGCATAGGCTGGATTGGGAACAGTTTGCCTGACGTTGTTTTCTTCTTCAAACCTCCAGAATTTTTGGCGGGCACGCGTCGGAACCGTCTAGCAGTTCCATGACCATCGCGCCGCGGAGGGCAGGAAGAACCTGCGCCTGCCAGAACAGATGATTTTCTCCCGTCAGTTTCTCCATTGGCGGGGCGCCAAGGGCGGCCGCAAGCGACGCCACCGATGGGGACGACGAGCTCGCCATGGGAGAGTGGGGAGGGAGGGAGGGAATTGGTTATTGGCTTGGTGAATTTTGGTAGAGGCCGATCGCTGGAGATCGGCGATTTGCTTTTGGATCGGAATCGGCAGCACCAGGAGAGGAAGAGACTAGCTCGATACCATGTTGATTGAGATAAACCGATGCCCTGTTGGAGGCTCGGGATACGCGTTAAATAGACATAGGAAAAGCCCCTATGGTGGAATTTACACAGAGATACGAACAGATGGTGTACTACACCATAGTGCTCGTAATAAATCTAACATTGGCAACGCTCGACAGTGGTGGAGTTGTTGTTGCTTCCGCTGCTACTGCTGCTGCTGCTGTCGCCGGTCAATGACGATGTATCAGACTTGCTACTAACATCACCGTCCTTGTCGTTGTCTGTTCGTCAAGGCAAGAAACAGTCTAATACATTGTTTTCCGTCTCCTGGTGCTTCTTTTGGTAATGGCTTGAGTGTACATCCATCACTTCTATGTTATCATTGTATCTTGTTGCCGGCTCTTCTATGAAATCTCTTGACATCCCTGACAATGTCCACACCGTGTGGTCGCTCCTCTTCGCCTTGCCCAGCTTGACAACATGCACGGCGAAGTTGCTACATCCGTTGCCATTGGCTTTGCTCTTGATGTTTTTACCAGCGATGGGGTGCGACGGCACGGCGCTCTGGATGGGGATTTTCCCATTCTGCAGAAGAGAAGAAACATGACAAGGCGTCGTGAGGCCGTTAGTACTTGTGCAGACGAAAGGGAATCCAAGAGGTGGCGAGCGTGGGTAGAAGATGAGGGGAGCGGCGATGATGTTACCTTGTGTACCACGGCCCAGCCGTCCTGCCCGTACAGCAGTCGAGGCCGGAGAAGTCCCACGTCCACCGTCAAGACATTGCTGTTGCCGATGTACTTGACGTCGAACTGGCGGTCGCCAACGCACACGACCTCGACCCACTTCCACAAGTTGCTGTCGAACAGCTCCATGATGTCGCCGGCGGCCAGGTCCCTGGGCATCTGGACGTCGGGATCGGGGATCGGCCGGACGAACTTCCTGGAGATGCGGCGGAGTCGAGGCCGCCGTCGAACCACTTAATGTTGTACGCGTGGCCGTTGCCCCAAATGACCTCGCCGGCGCGCCACGCGCCCTCCATGTCGGTCGCGTCGTCCGTGATCCACGCCTCCACCATCATCCCTTTGTTGATCCTCATGACAGATTTTTCTCACCTCGATCCCTTTTCCTCTCCTGTTATTGAAGTTATTGGACGCTGCAATCGCAGGGATATTTTCTTCTACTACTAGGTCTTGCACGCAGCGAACCCGCGGCGGTATATTAACTCGACAAGATGGATTCGAGTCGGTATGAGACACCGAGTTCTAGGGCGACTCGATCGATCGAGTTGCCAGCCGCGTGTGCGTGGAGTACATGGATATGGAAAGGATTCTTCGACTCGGAACCGAGCGATACGGACTCGATCATGAAAATCTCTCGCGGTTAATCTAACCATGGGTTGATCTGATCAGAAGAGAGGAGCCGGCGAGTCGGCATCCAAAGAAAAGCCTTCAGTAGGAACTAGGACGGCGGGATGAGTTCGGCGGAAAGAACTCACCGCCCGCCGGCGATGGCCCGTCAAAAGGGCTTTGGGGCGGAATCATAGTTTCCCCAGTGGAATCGGATCGATACTGTTCCAAGTTCCTAGTCCGAACTCCTAAGACGGCCGGATATTACCGGTTCACGGTACAGTTAGGCATGCATGCGGTGATGTTAGTCTTGTCTTATACTTGTTACGTCGGATTTTTGCTTACTTAGAAGAGAGAGAAACACAAAGGAGAAGGTTGTCTTCTCTTAGCTAAGAGATAATCCTTTAAAAATAAAAGAAGACTAGCAAAGTATCCGGCGTTGTAACGGCTCTAACATAAATAAATAATAAATAATACTACAAACTCATAAGTCATGACCCTAAAAATTAACATATTGTCGACAATTCTATTTGACCTACATAGAAACATTTAAAATTCTAAGGTATGTTTTTTGCAGGGTGATTTGTGGCTTTGTGTGAGCTTCGTTCTGGTCTCTATTCCAGTATCTTCACGGTCTAATATCAAGACTCTGCTTCACTTGTGTGTCCATGATTCAGTCTTACATCCTCAGTTACACGTCTTTGTGATCCATTTTGGCCAGCTAGTGCAGATCGACAATTTGTAACACTGGATTTTCAAGAACAAGTAGTCTGACATTCTGGGCAATTGCATAATTCATAAACATTTAGCTGGCTAGCTGCACCGAGCAACGCCACAAATTCTACGGAATGTACGAATACCAAAAAGCCTTGTTCAGTCAATCATAGTAAAAAGAAGCTTGTTTAATCAAGAGTTCAATCAATGTACACTGCCGACGGAGACAAAGTGAGATTGTTCAATCAACATATTCTGCGACGGGTGAAATTCAGTACTCTGTGATCGAGATGCGACGGAAATGTAGGAAAGAAGACTGTTCAATCAGGTACAACTCTACAATCTACAAACCACACCAAACACTACAATCTACAAACCAAGAAATTCACCACCGAGCGATGTTCAATCAAGAAACACTCACAAACCTAACAATAAATAACTAGTAGACTATGGATTCCAGTCGCCGTTGGAATGCTACAGTACAGACCACCATAGGCGTATCCAACCCCCAACTGTCGACCCTTGTTCTGTGTTCTAGTAATTGTTCGGCTTCCATCTCAAGTAGAACTGGACCATCAAGGACCGGATAAATCCTATATGTCTTCCCTTAGCCAACTAATATCTTACTAAAAATAGTTAATTCTCATTAATTGCTAAAGATAGAAATAAGAGATAATGTATTATAAAAGTTATATATTGTGTCTTCTTTAAATGATACGAAGAGCTAAGAGAAGTCACGTCTTCACTAGCATTGTACATGCCCTAACCGATTCTTTCAGGCGGAGACCGCAGTTGAAGAACAATAAGTTGTTTCTAGAAAGAACATTTTTTCACAAAGAAGGGACAAATTTACATTTTTTTCTTGAGATTGAGAATGGACGTAGCCTTACATGTGGTGACCATGTGCTATTTCCATTTTTAGAAACCGATTCTTTCGAAAACTAAAAAGAACCTCTCCGGCTCACGCGAGGCAAAACCGGGCTACTCGAAACATGCTTCCGCTCAGCTTTATAAATAAAAAAACATTCATATAAAATTCTTTACAATCTAATAAAACAGACAAAGCGAAAAAACAAATACTAGAACAAACAACATAGACAAGCCCAAATCAAGAGAAAAGAGGAAGAAGAACAAGAACAACGATACAGCTCCCTCCAGGAGCAATGCTCAGCGGCCAGACAGTGTAGATAAGTGGCGGGATGCCGCTATCAAATGCTTCATCATCATGTCCAACCGCTTACTGTCTCTTTGTCTACATAACGGGTACCACTTCTGTAAAAAATCCAAGAATTTGAAGATCGAGTCAGAGACATGGCGTAGGAAGACACGCTCTATGACCATTTTATTTATGATATTCCGTAAGATCTAGGTCATCACCGCAAACACTAATCAGAAGAGACGCCTCCCCCTACCGATATGGTTTGCATTGGCTTCCAGAAACTCCCTAAGGTCTGGGCCTGCTAGTCAGGACCCAGCGCCTCACGGGTAAAGTTCCATAAGAAGCGAGCCACGGGACATGAGAACAAAATGTGGCTACCCGACTCCGGGACCACACACAGGGGACACAGGCCATTTCCAGGGCCATGCCGCTTGGCCACCTCCACACCTGAGGGAAGCCGGTCACGCAGTAGTTGTCACACAAATATTTTAATCTTTAAGGGCAGAGGGGCCTTCCATAGATGAGAGGTCTATGCCGAATCGGGGTTGAGGCAAAAACCGGCCTCAACCCCAAAACCACGCGCATAACGTGCCGAGTGGGACAAGTAGCATGAGGATCCCTATGACCAGTTAGGCATAAAAAGCTGCATGCTACCATCTACCATCGTCTACCCCTGTTTGTCTTCACAAAAAAAGTACACCCGTTCACCAAGGAACAAAGAGAAAAACACAAATGGAAGCCTAGATTCACGAACTGAAATCTGGGTTGCCAAGATCGATCTAAAAATACATTTCTGAAAATCCCTAGGAAATTGATCTATGCTACCAGGTAATTTACATCTTCACTGATTCTCCTCACCTCCATGATGTGCCAACACAAAATCACCCCCCCCCCCCCCAAATCTGAAAGAACTTTTTTCCTCCCAGATAATCTCTTGATAATCCACCTATAATTTGGACTTACTTACAAACCTGGTTCTGATTGTTGTTTATGATAAAACTCTACACCACCCACAAGAAGATTTCTGCGTCAAAAACATGTATGATATTACTTTCTTGTTCTAATTGATGTTTGTGTAAGAATTTGATTTCAATTACTTCCTCCTAGATTAATTTCTGCATAAACCACTAGCTGTTTTGCCTTACCATAAGAGAGTTACATGTAGAGGGGGGAATAACATGATGAGAGTTACATGTACTATATGGGGGAAAACATGATATTCAAGTCACATGAAATAGATCAGAGATGAAGGCTTCACCATGGCATATTTAGATAGCCATCCAAGGTATCTCTTTTTCTGATTCAATATGGTTTGCTGCTCTTTTAACTCAAAACATACATGAATTTCACTTCTTAAGCCCATCCTTCCGTCCTGTTCGGATGAAAAGCTGCCTACTGGATTCAGGTCTGTAACACCCTCGCGTGATAAGGCTGAGTTCCTGCATATAGTGCTAATCCCTGGATCAGTTCACTAGCACACACAGTACAAAATGATATCAAATATAACATTGCATCATAAATATAACGAATATGATCCAGAATTTATATTATATTATAGAGGAAAACAATACAAGGTAGATCTCCATCCTTCAAATGTGTCACAGACGAACAATTGTTGAGTGGACTCCACCTATAACGATCTTGGAAATGCTACAACCTGTAACATAAAACGTTGCAGCCATGAATGGTCAATATATTGAATGTATAGCAAGTAGAGTAAAGTGGATTACAACAGACCTAGCAACTGCATGCTTATTTGGCTAGGTGGAGTTCAGGCTCATTTGCATAATGCAATAGTTTTATACTAACATTTGCAATGAAATAGTTTTCCAATACGATAAATATGACACTCTAGTTCACTCCCAGATGCTCCTACCTTATTAAGGCTCAGTTCTTTTGGCGGCTTCTCCGAGAAGCCGCCCTACCCCCAGCTTCCTGGGGAAGCCGGTTTCAAAATTTTGTGAGGCTTCCAAGTTAGTTTAGCCTTAACCACTTTGGAAGCCTTGTAATTTTTTTGAACCGACTTCCCCAGGAAGCTAGGGTAGGGCGGCTTCTCGGAGAAGCCGCCAAAAGAACTGGGCCTTAAGTTCACCCAACAAGGTTTAAGTAACTAAGAAGTTGGGATGAGTGGGAAATATGTCATAGCATCAATGACCCACTCAAACAAAATAGTCTGAAGGTGAAGGATATTATAACGATGTGGGGCGTTGGCTTACGGATTAGCTGGGGAAGGGATATATACAAATATCTGGGAGCAGAAATATACGTTATAGATGCGGGAGGGTGTTCAAATTCTATCGCGACTAAATCGAGACACCGCTGCCATTTTTAACTCTTTTGGAGTCTGGACTTCTGGTCCAGACTAGCGTTCGTGCCCTTTCCTTTGAAGAAATTTGGGAGTTTTATTCATCGATAACGTTCAGTGGGATACATGTAATGTCAGGTGAAGCCACACACGACCAGCTGACAGCGACACATCTGTCTTTACAAGAGAATGTGCATCCCAATTCGAATACCTGTTCTCATGAAACGAAACCCTACTGAAAAGAGTGCTCCTAAACTCAATCTCCTTCAGAATCATAGCATAACGATAAGGCACCTTGTTCTTCAAGCTGTGCTCCGGCCCACTCTTGAGCGCCATGAGTATACCCTTCTCTTTAGCAGAATCACTCCCACCTCTGCATGGATACAGCAGATCGCAAAAGACGGATAATTCGATCATGCGCTGGAAAATTAAAACACGAGACAATAATCGGCAATCTCAATCATCCCCTCGTCCTCCGTGTATAAACACAATACAAGAATCTATCACAGCAGTGCCGGATTCTAGTGACAAACTAAGAACGGCCATAGCGTGGTCTCTTCTTCCCCTTCAAGCCCCATACGATGTCCAGGTGGTCGTCGTTGGAGATGTGGAGCTGCACGCGGAGGTCGGACAGTAGCTCCACCTTGCTCCAGGTTAGCAATCCTGTGGCGTAGAACGCCTTCATGACACTCACGTACGCCTCCAGCTCCAGACACTGGACACGACGGTCATGTTGCTCTTCTTCTTCATCTTGTTTCACCACCACCTGTACCTCGTTCGCCCGGTAGTCGTGCATTCTTGCCCTGGCACGGGGCTCCGTCCTGTTGCCCGAATCTTGCTCCTCTTCCTTGAAGCTCGGCAGCGGCTGAATCTCCGCTTCTTGATTTTCTTGGCAATGCTCAAGGGTGGCGCCATTCCCGCTGGAAACTATGCGATCACCGCCCTTGCTGTTGCTTCCATTGCTGCTGCTGCTGCCACTGCCACTGCTAGTGCTGCTGCTGTCGCCGGACGATGACGATTTATCAGACTGCTTGCTGCTAACATCATCATCGTCCTTGTCGCTGTCTGTTCTTGGAGCCAATGAACGATCCAAATTGTTGCCTGTCTCCTGTCGCTTCTCGAGGTAATAATGCCTTGGGTGTACATCCATCACTTCTTTGTTGTCATTATATCTAGCTGCCGGTTCTTCTCCCTTGGCAACAAAGAGCCTCCTGTTGGTGTCGCTGTTGCCCTGAAATCTCTTGACATCTCTGACGATGTCGGCGTGCACCGTGTAGTCGGTCCTCTTCGTCTTGCCCAGCTTGACGGCATGCGCGGCGAAGTTGCTGCCGCCGTTGCCATTACCATTGCCAATGGCTTTGCTTTTGATGTTTTTGCCGGCGATGGGGCGCGACGGCACGGCGCTCCGGAGGGGGATTTTGCCATTCTGTAGCGGAGAAGAAAGAGGGCAAGGTGCCGTGAGGCAGTTAGTACTTTTGTGCAGATGCAAGAGGCGGCGCGCGTGTGGGGGGAGATGAAGGGGACGGCGGCGATGGCGTTACCTTGTGGACCACGACCCAGCCGTCCTGCCCGTACAGCAGCCGGGGCCGGAGAGCTCTCCTGTCCGCCGTAAATACCTTGGCGGAGCCGACGAACTTGACGTCCAAGTGGCGGTCGCCGACGCGCACGACCTCGACCCACTTCCAGAGGTTGCTGTCGAACAGCTCCACGATGTCGCCGGCGGCCAGGTCGTCGGGCATCTGAACGTCGCGATCGGGGATCGGGCGGACGAACTTCCTCGAGATGCGCGCGGAGTCGGGGCCGCCGTCGAACCACTTCATGATGTACGAGTGGCCGTTGCCCCAGATCACCTCGCCGGCGCGCCAGGCGCCCATATTGGCCGCGTCGTCGGTGATCCACGCCTCCACAGTCATCCCTGTCTTGATCCTCATGGCTGAGTTTTCTTTTCTGCCCTAGATCTATCCCTTCCCCTCTCCTGTTATTGAAGATGTGTTGGACGCCGCAATCACGGGGATTTTTTGTTCTAGGTCTTGCACGCGGCGGCGGCGGCGGCGGTTTATATAAACTCGGCGAGAGGGATACGATCGAGTCGGTATCAGCGTATCAGACGCCGAGTTAAGTTCTCGGGAGACTCGATATGGAAAGCCAATATGGAAACTCAGGAACCGATACCGACTCCAACACGATCCCCCGGCGAATTCGAAAACCCCACGATCCTTAATCTAATCGTGGGTTTCGTCTCATCTCCCGGCGAGTCTGCATCCAATGGAAAGTGAACTAACCGGCGAGATGAGTTTGGGGAGGAGGGGACTTGATAGGGCTCGGCGGAAAGAACTCACCGCCCGCCGGCGGCGGCCCGTCCTTGTGCTTCGCGGGCCGGGTCATAGTTTTGCCAGTGGAATCGGATCCACGCGCGCCTTTCCAAGTTCCTACCCCTAAACGCAATAGACGGCCGGATATTACCTTCTTTTTTTCCGAATTGCGGCGGATATTACCGGTTCCTGGTACACGTATGCATAACGGGCTTCGTTCCAATATTGTTGCAGAAAAAAAAAGAAAAACACTAGGCTGGCCTCTAAAAAAGGACATCTCTTTTTCACAAAAGAAAGGAAAAATTATATCTATTTAAGAGAGAATTGCCACGATACCACTAGTTAAAACCGAAAGTTTCAAAATACCACTACAATCTAGTTCACGGTTTAACTAACAGAATTTGTTTGGCAATTAACGGCGGCGGTATTTTTGCATGAAAAGCTAGATTATTGTGGTATATTGGCAGGAATCCCAGGGAAAGCTCAACAGACAAATATAGGAGACTTTTTTTTGTGAAATTCCACCGATCTATTAATAATCATCAACAGTAGTACAAAGAGTTCTAAAAGTAATAAAAATTACAAATAGGTCAATGGACCATCTAGCGACGACTACAAACACTGGCACGAGTCGAAGGCGCGCCGCCGTCCTCGTCCCTCCATCACTGGAGCCAGGCAGAGCTTATCGTAGTAGAGTTTGTTATAGTAGACAGACGGGAAGTCGTCGTGCTAAGGCCCCAAAGGACCAGCGCACCGGAGCAACAACCATCACCGAAGATGACCAACATAGATCGAAAGAGACTGACCTCAAAACACACCAACGAAAAATGACCAGATTCCAAAGGATTTGTCGGACACACGACTCCACACGCCCTCCGTTAATGCTAGACGCACCACCGGAGCGAGGATAGGACGGGGAGTACCTTATTCTGACTTCAGGACGTAGCCGCCGTCTCAACATTCTAAAAGAAGACATTAAAAATAGTCTAAAAAAACACTGAGACCTCCCGTCGACGAGGGGTCGTGGTCCGCCACGCCTCCAAGGCCTAAAGCCGCCGGAGACGGGACGAACCGATGCGTCGCCGGCGGAGTTAAGGAACCCTAAATGGGTTTTGCCGCCGCCTCTTGGAGAGCGTCTCTCTAGGTCCCGTACCGGTTCTTACTGCTCGAAAACAGGCGGTACAAATATGGGACTTTAGAGGAACACTTATTAGAAGAAGACCCGAAGGACGAATACAATAGTTCTATCTTAAAAAAAGGGTTTGATTGAGCAAGATTGGTTTTCTGAGTGGTATTTTGGAACACTCGGTTTTAACTAGTGGTATATTAGTAATTCTCTCTCAAATTAACTAATTCCATGAAATACAAAACTTTCCATGCATGATATTTTATCCTTCAAAATTTTGTTCAAAATAAAAATTGCCAAAATTCATTGCGAGATAAAGAAGATAAGGAAAGAGCTCATATTACTGCTTAGGCATTGATTTGTATTCTTATCAGCAAGAAAATACAAGGAGAACCGGTGAAGCTTTTTGTGGCATCCCGCTAAAACCACTACTAGAAAATCGCTGTGTTTTTGTGCATTGCATCATCATGACCACATGCTCATGTCATCATGCCACATTGCATTTGAGCATCGTCATGTCATCATGCATATGTTTGTCTAAAACTAGTTTCTAAAAGCCTACCTTTTTTTTCTAAATATCCCCCGTCTTTATTTCATATTAAAACCCCGGTCTTTTTCAGATCTCTAGTTTGTCTAAAAACTATCTGCAAATATCTTTTAAAATAAAATTTAAATACAAATGTTTTGTCCAGGGAGGCAGTCCAGCCGGTCAGACCAGAGGCCCAACTGGCCAAACCGCCTACCACCCGGCCCCAAAGAAACCCTAGCTAAACCTGCCTAAAAACCCTAACCTGACCTACACCTAGTCCCATCCCTGCCGCTTCCACACCCCACCAGCACCCACCGCCGCCACCCTGGCACCCCTCCACCTCACTCCATCCTCTCCCATCACGCCACCTCACCCCCAACTCCCTCCCTCTCCCCACCTGCCGCAACACACACAACACACACGCACGCGACCAGCCCGGGAGCCCCGCCCCTCGCTCGCCTCTTCCCCGATGCTCCCCACCTCGCGCCGCCTCCCCCACGATCCCAAACCAACTGCCGCCGCCAGAGCACCCTCCCCGCTTCCCGGCGCCGCCCCGACTGGCACCTCTCCTCCGCATCACCGCCGCCCTACCTCGCGGTTCCGGCCTTCCCCACCGCGTCGTCCCCGAGCTTGTCTGGCACCTCCGTACCCGCGCGAACCTCGTCGCCTTCCTGGCGCCTCGCGTCGACCTCGCCGGTGGCCACCTCTGCGGCGTGCTGCCCGGCCTCCAGCCGCTCCTCCCCCGCCGCCAGGGCATCTCCTCCTCGTCGGCCCAGGCGCTCCCACCGCCCCTCTTCCTCTGTCCGCCTACTGGACCAACCTCGTCCAGCCGCCGCCACGACCTGGGCGCTCACCCCCGCGGTCCGAGCTCGTCGGCCCCCCTCGCGAGCTCAAGCCGCTGCTACTCTCGCAGGGGCCCCTCCTTCACGCCTCTCCCCGCCGTGGTACGCGCTCCTTCGCGCCTCTGCAAGCCATCATGGCCCGGCCCCACCTTGTCCTGCACTCTGCCGCCGAGGTCGCTCCGCTAGCGGCTGTCGTCGCCCACAAGAGCTCCATCCCGGTGCTTGGAGGCCGCTCGAACCAGCTCGCCGACCCTCATGTCGCTTGCCGTCCGCATGGTGTTTGAGCCTATGCCTGCACGAGACATGGCCCTCCTCGCAGTGCACTTTTGTCCTCTGTTTGCTTTTGTTCTGATGCGCTAAGCTTCGTTTTGGTGGTCTTGTGTACCAGTGTGGGCGCATGAACCTCCTAGGTCTGCCGCACGCCATACCAGTGTGGTGTCGTTGATCTCGCCATGACACCTTCCGCTTCGGCGTTGGCTTAAGTGAACTCGCACTACTCGAAGACCACGGTGCCTCGAGTTCATCCCCGTCATGAATCCGAAACCATAAGATCTCCATCATGGACAACAAGATCGTCGACATGGAACTGGAGGCGATGAGGACGAATCGACAAGGTCGCCTTCCCAGAGCCTGAAGACCGAACCCCGTCGAACCCTAACCAAGATCGTCGAAGACATGTGTGACCCTCTTTCCGAGACCTTATTTTTATAAATGAAATATATAAATTGTTGCATATTAAAATTGTCATACCTGCATACATGTTGTGGGTTTGGGGGCATTATGCCGATTCACCTCATAATTAAATATGGGCTCCATATGCGGACAAATCTAGTCTAATATTGGCCCCATTTAAATTTGTGCATCGAACCAGTGACATAATTTGCCTTGTTAGGACAACATTTAAATTGCGGGGTAGCTAAACAACATGACCCACCTAATTAATTGTCGAGACCCCGGTTCCGTTTAATATTGCCTAATCGCATCACACCTTTGCCATGTCATACATCATACATGCATCATGCCGATCTTCTGCCGTGGTATTAAATAGTGCATCCGGTGTTTCTGCTAGTGCTCTGCTTCTTCACGGATTAGGCCGTTGAGTTGATGCGAGTGTCGACCCGATCTTCGGATGAACCTTCGGCAATGTTTTCAGGCGAGCATCTCCCCCTTTCTACCCATCTTACTTTTATAGTATTTATTCCCTCCTGTTGATCTATTGCTATCTGTGTTGCGATGCTCTAGTTTTCGTGCCCGTGATATCCCTTGCAGCCTTATATTGCCTTGGACTCATCCTATTACCTGTTGATTGGTAGATAGTTGGACTTGCGCGTCGTAGTCGCTTGCTCAAGTGCTGTTGCGTGTCGTCAAGTACCACAGTTGTTGGAGTATTGCCGCATGTTTAATGTTGGAGATGATCATGGCTTAAATTATTGTTTAATAACTAAAATTGAAGTAGGTAAATGCAGAGGCACCGGTGGGTAATAGACAATATTTGGATTTTAACCGCTCACTGGTGTCCCGTAGGACCCCGAGTTCTTGACACCTGTTCCGAGATCGAGCGTGCTAACCACAGGTGGGGTGTATGGGCACCCCCATCGATTAGTACCTGATTTCAAAGTATTGTACCGGGGGCCACAATTAGTTTGGGGCTTTATTACTATCCTGTACTTATGCCATGCTTTACTGCTTAATTTAAATTGTGCGAAGTACTGCACCTGTACTGTTTAGGTAAGCGGAGTGTTTTCGCGGTATCGACAAGCCCAGTCTCATTTTCGGGTTCCCAGTCGTTTACAGCCATTGACGCAAACCCTGAGTCCGTCTCGGAGACCGGCCGACTTCGTTGCGGGTAGCTTAGTGGGTTGGCCCCCATGTACTTGCTTTGGGTCTGGGAAACGTCATGACTTAGGCCCCGCCAACATACCGATGGGTGTATGTTAACTGATCTGGCAAAAAGGGTCGAAGTGCGTGTGGATACTTTGGTGCACCCCTGCAGGGTTAAATCTTTTCGAAAAGCCGTGTCCGCGGTTATGGACGACTTGGAGCACAGTTCTCGATCATAGACAACTATAACTAAAGTTTACTGTTATAATTTGACTTGTATCCGATATGACTAGTAATCAGCTCCACTACCACGGAATGGCTAAATAAAAGTGCCAACAACTGCTGGGTTTGGGGATATCTCATGCTAATTGTATCTGACTAGTAAGTGTTGCAACTACAACGAATGGTTAACTAAAAGTGCCCACTGCTTATTCTATCAGGATGACTATCTATACCTGACTAGTAATTGCTGCAACGATAACTGAATAAATAAAACTGCCAACTGTGTGAGTTCCTCGGTTGACTTCCTCGTTTGGTCTCGAGGGGGAAATACCAGGATGGGTATGTTTGGTGGTAGTATCAGGATGGTTCCGAATAGGTCTTTCTTATCCCTCTCTGATAGCCGACAGTTATCTCGAGTCTCTATAGGTTGTTTAGTGCATGCCGCGCTGCCGCTCAGTCCACCATACCTATGTAGGCGAGGACCGCCGAATTCTAGCCTCGCCGTGTACTGGCCTCAGTACTGACGCTCCTCTTTTTCCTTTGCCCTTTGTCGGCACCCCTTTTGTTTAAGCAGGTTTTGAGATCGACGTCGTTAGCAGGGTTACCCTTCCGGCTTGGCCTGGGCAGGGTTATGGACGCCAGTGGTTATTCTTCAGGGCTCTTAGCTCAATTTGCATCTTGTCCGTACTCGGACGCTGTATCGTTTTCAAGGTGATTTGGATCTTTGTACTGTATATCTGTATTCTTGACTCATTGAGTCGCCGTTGTATATATCTGTTTTGTGGGTTCCATCGAGGACTATTGTGTAATGATATTACTTCGTTTTCCACCCGCACGAAAGTGCCTGGTGGGCACCTTTGAATCGTTTCTATGCGGGTTTGGCGGGAATCACTAAAACTTGCATAGGGCCGATTCTGAAGGTGTTACAGAGTGGTATCAGAGCTCAGCAGTTGCGATACCCCACAAGTCCAGCCTGTAGGATAACCTAGCTAACGCCGAAGTAGAGTGTCAAAACTATTTTTGAAAAATCGGTTGGATAGTTCTGATTAGGTCTGATTTTACTCCTTACCCCTCTGCTGCTCTCCTCTCACCTCTGCGTGTTTTGAATCCGCTCTCTTCTCTCTCTTCGAGTCCAGGATTTCTCGTGGTTGGGTTCCATCGTACCTTCAGGGTTTCGCTTCCTCCTTTGGTAACGGTGTTGCTACATCTGGTCTTCATGCTATCTGAGTGATCCTTTATCTGTGGTACCATTCTTTGTTCCTTGTTTGTGCCTTCCGGTGTTTTCCGACGCGACGACATCATCTACGCCAGATCCGATGCAGAGTCTGCATCACTCCTTCGTTTCTGAACCTCGATTGTCAAGATCTTCAGTCTGATTCCGAGAATGGTTGCACGCTTTTCCACTGATTGTGCGGAGTAATAGTTTGGGTGCGTGATGGATTGGCCCCCATGCCGAATACTCACTCTATTCGCTTGTGTACATTGAAGTGGATGAGAATGCATCGATTCTCTCTTTCTATCGAAGTTAGAGGTGGATTGATTGGTTGATACCTCTACCTTCGCCTTTGTTTCCCGGAGTGTTCTCTCGTCGATCACGGATAACGACCTCTTGTTAGTGGTGTCGCGAAGATCTACACGAAGCGAGAAGATGCAGATCACCGACCTTCTTTCCGATACCATGAGGCGGATCTCGAGGGCGAGATCCATTGTTAGTGGTGTCGAATTGTGGCATCCCGCTAAAACCACTACTAGAAAATCGCTGTGTTTTTGTGCATTGCATCATCATGACCACATGCTCATGTCATCATGCCACATTGCATTTGAGCATCGTCATGTCATCATGCATATGTTTGTCTAAAACTAGTTTCTAAAAGCCTACCTTTGTTTTCTAAATATCCCCCGTCTTTATTTCAAATTAAAACCCCGGTCTTTTTCAGATCTCTAGTTTGTCTAAAAACTATCTGCAAATATCTTTTAAAATAAAATTTAAATACAAATGTTTTGTCCAAGGAGGCAGTCCAGCCGGTCAGACCAGAGGCCCAACTGGCCAAACCGCCTACCACCCGGCCCCAAAGAAACCCTAGATAAACCTGCCTAAAAACCCTAACCTGACCTACACCTAGTCCCATCCCTGCCGCTTCCACACCCCACCAGCACCCACCGCCGCCACCCTGGCACCCCTCCACCTCACTCCATCCTCTCCCATCACGCCACCTCACCCCCAACTCCCTCCCTCTCCCCACCTGCCGCAACACACACAACACACACGCACGCGACCAGCCCGGGAGCCCCGCCCCTCGCTCGCCTCTTCCCCGATGCTCCCCACCTCGCGCCGCCTCCCCCACGATCCCAAACCAACTGCCGCCGCCAGAGCACCCTCCCCGCTTCCCGGCGCCGCCCCGACTGGCACCTCTCCTCCGCATCACCGCCGCCCTACCTCGCGGTTCCGGCCTTCCCCACCGCGTCGTCCCCGAGCTTGTCCGGCACCTCCGTACCCGCGCGAACCTCGTCGCCTTCCTGGCGCCTCGCGTCGACCTCGCCGGTGGCCACCTCTGCGGCGTGCTGCCCGGCCTCCAGCCGCTCCTCCCCCGCCGCCAGGGCATCTCCTCCTCGCCGGCCCAGGCGCTCCCACCGCCCCTCTTCCTCTGTCCGCCTACTGGACCAACCTCGTCCAGCCGCCGCCACGACCTGGGCGCTCACCCCCGCGGTCCGAGCTCGTCGGCCCCCCTCGCGAGCTCAAGCCGCTGCTACTCTCGCAGGGGCCCCTCCTTCACGCCTCTCCCCGCCGTGGTACGCGCCCCTTCGCTCCTCTGCAAGCCATCATGGCCCGGCCCCACCTTGTCCTGCGCTCTGCCGCCGAGGTCGCTCCGCTAGCGGCTGTCGTCGCCCACAAGAGCTCCATCCCGGTGCTTGGAGGCCGCTCGAACCAGCTCGCCGACCCTCATGTCGCTTGCCGTCCGCATGGTGTTTGAGCCTATGCCTGCACGAGACAGGGCCCTCCTCGCAGTGCACTTTTGTCCTCTGTTTGCTTTTGTTCTGATGCGCTAAGCTTTGTTTTGGTGGTCTTGTGTACCAGTGTGGGCGCATGAACCTCCTAGGTCTGCCGCACGCCATACCAGTGTGGTGTCGTTGATCTCGCCATGACACCTTCCGCTCCGGCGTTGGCTTAAGTGAACTCGCACTACTCGAAGACCACGGTGCCTCGAGTTCATCCCCGTCATGAATCCGAAACCATAAGATCTCCATCATGGACAACAAGATCGTCGACATGGAACTGGAGGCGATGAGGACGAATCGACAAGGTCGCCTTCCCAGAGCCTGAAGACCGAACCCCGTTGAACCCTAACCAAGATCGTCGAAGACATGTGTGACCCTCTTTCCGAGACCTTATTTTTATAAATGAAATATATAAATTGTTGCATATTAAAATTGTCATACCTGCATACATGTTGTGGGTTTGGGGGCATTATGCCGATTCACCTCATAATTAAATATGGGCTCCATATGCGGACAAATCTAGTCTAATATTGGCCCCATTTAAATTTGTGCATCGAACCGGTGACATAATTTGCCTTGTTAGGACAACATTTAAATTGCGGGGTAGCTAAACAACATGACCCACCTAATTAATTGTCGAGACCCCGGTTCCGTTTAATATTGCCTAATCGCATCACACCTTTGCCATGTCATACATCATACATGCATCATGCCGATCTTCTGCCGTGGTATTAAATAGTGCATCCGGTGTTTCTGCTAGTGCTCTGCTTCTTCACGGATTAGGCCGTTGAGTTGATGCGAGTGTCGACCCGATCTTCGGATGAACCTTCGGCAATGTTTTCAGGCGAGCATCTCCCCCTTTCTACCTATCTTACTTTTATAGTATTTATTCCCTCCTGTTGATCTATTGCTATCTGTGTTGCGATGCTCTAGTTTTCGTGCCCGTGATATCCCTTGCAGCCTTATATTGCCTTGGACTCATCCTATTACCTGTTGATTGGTAGATAGTTGGACTTGCGCGTCGTAGTCGCTTGCTCAAGTGCTGTTGCGTGTCGTCAAGTACCACAGTTGTTGGATTATTGCCGCATGTTTAATGTTGGAGATGATCATGGCTTAAATTATTGTTTAATAACTAAAATTGAAGTAGGTAAATGCAGAGGCACCGGTGGGTAATAGACAATATTTGGATTTTAACCGCTCACTGGTGTCCCGTAGGACCCCGAGTTCTTGACACCTGTTCCGAGATCGAGCGCGCTAACCACAGGTGGGGTGTATGGGCACCCCCATCGATTAGTACCTGATTTCAAAGTATTGTACCGGGGGCCACAATTAGTTTGGGGCTTTATTACTATCCTGTACTTATGCCATGCTTTACTGCTTAATTTAAATTGTGCGAAGTACTGCACCTGTACTGTTTAGGTAAGCGGAGTGTTTTCGCGGTATCGACAAGCCCAGTCTCATTTTCAGGTTCCCAGTCGTTTACAGCCATTGACGCAAACCCTGAGTCCGTCTCGGAGACCGGCCGACTTCGTTGCGGGTAGCTTAGTGGGTTGGCCCCCATGTACTTGCTTTGGGTCTGGGAAACGTCATGACTTAGGCCCCGCCGACATACCGATGGGTGTATGTTAACTGATCTGGCAAAAAGGGTCGAAGTGCGTGTGGATACTTTGGTGCACCCCTGCAGGGTTAAATCTTTTCGAAAAGCCGTGTCCGCGGTTATGGACGACTTGGAGCACAGTTCTCAATCATAGACAACTATAACTAAAGTTTACTGTTATAATTTGACTTGTATCCGATATGACTAGTAATCAGCTCCACTACCACGGAATGGCTAAATAAAAGTGCTAACAACTGCTGGGTTTGGGGATATCTCATGCTAATTGTATCTGACTAGTAAGTGTTGCAACTACAACGGAATGGTTAACTAAAAGTGCCCACTGCTTATTCTATCAGGATGACTATCTATACCTGACTAGTAATTGCTGCAACGATAACTGAATAAATAAAACTGCCAACTGTGTGAGTTCCTCGGTTGACTTCCTCGTTTGGTCTCGAGGGGGAAATACCAGGATGGGTATGTTTGGTGGTAGTATCAGGATGGTTCCGAATAGGTCTTTCTTATCCCTCTCTGATAGCCGACAGTTATCTCGAGTCTCTATAGGTTGTTTAGTGCATGCCGCGCTGCCGCTCAGTCCACCATACCTATGTAGGCGAGGACCGCCGAATTCTAGCCTCGCCGTGTACTGGCCTCAGTACTGACGCTCCTCTTTTTCCTTTGCCCTTTGTCGGCACCCCTTTTGTTTAAGCAGGTTTTGAGATCGACGTCGTTAGCAGGGTTACCCTTCCGGCTTGGCCTGGGCAGGGTTATGGACGCCAGTGGTTATTCTTCAGGGCTCTTAGCTCAATTTGCATCTTGTCCGTACTCGGACGCTGTATCGTTTTCAAGGTGATTTGGATCTTTGTACTGTATATCTGTATTCTTGACTCATTGAGTCGCCGTTGTATATATCTGTTTTGTGGGTTCCATCGAGGACTATTGTGTAATGATATTACTTTGTTTTCCACCCGCACGAAAGTTCCTGGTGGGCACCTTTGAATCGTTTCTATGCGGGTTTGGCGGGAAGCGCTAAAACTTGCATAGGGCCGATTCTGAGGGTGTTACACTTTTGTGAGTTCCGTGGCAAGCAAAGACACAAAAAAGCGGTGTTTAGGCCTTGAAAATGCCTTTGAGAGCTCTAAAAGGAAATTTTTTTTGAATCATCCCTAATTTGATCAAAGTTGGTAGAGACCTTCTACACATATCCCCTCTGTTTCGTAATGTAGTATGTTTTGGTATAATTTAGTTTACACAAACATACTATATTATAGAATAGAGGATGCATTTCTAAGTTTGGACATGAAGATGAGGACCCCTTTTCGAGCTTCCAAGAACGGTTCTTTGCAACATGACGCACGGTTATCACGTACTTAGCGCGATATGGTGGGGTGGTTATCCGCATACGCGCCCACAACGTGGCCCGAAATTGCAACCGATCCCACCGGTGGTTTCCACTACTACCTTAAATAGGGAGGTGGGGGAAAACCCCAATTTCATCCTCATTTTCCCCCGTTCTCCTCCTCTGCGCCGCCGCTCTCAGTTTCTTGCCGAAGTGCCGCCGCTCTGCTCCGTTTCTCCTTGCGCCTCCACTAGTTTTCCTCTCCGGTGGTCGCCGGTCTCCCCTACACGAGCTTCTCCGCCGCTATGATGGGGACGCACCACTCTCTGCCTCTTCCTGAGGAAGAGGAAGTGGAGATCGAGGTGGATATGGATCCCCAAGACATCGCCATTGTCGAGGAAGAAGAACAGGAGGAGGCCTTCGGCGAGCGTGGTTCCTAGGAGGGCTCTGAGATCACCAGGGCGAAACTAGAGTGGCTCCGCTCCTGCCGGCGAATCAAGCTGGAGGTTGAATGCCGCATCCCCGTCGGCGAGACCGTCTCAGATCCTCAAGACGATGAGTTCGTCGTCTTCATGTATCACTTCGAGCGCAGGTTTGCTCTTCCTCTTAGCAATTTTACCATGCACTTCTTCATGTTCTTTCATTTGGAACCGCATCATCTTCCCGCCAATGCCATGTGTTCCCTCTCCTCGTTTATATCTTGTGTCGAGGGTTATCTCGGCCTTTGTCATATGGTCTTTCTGTGGGCCAAATTGACATGGATATACCCCACGGGTACACGATATTGGTATACCTAGTCCAGCCCAAGGAAGGCCCACTTCAAGACACGCGGCCCATGAAGATTTTGGGTGGCCCAAGCCCATGACGTTTTCGACTCCTTGGAGGACAAGTTTAGATTAGATATAATTTCAAATGGTACCAACCCTAATTTGTAACCGACTCGACCTAAAGCCCGGGACCTGCCTATATCTATAAATTCCAGGAGGGTACGACGAGAAGTATCCTCTTCCACCATCGCACACGCACCTCATGCCAGATTGCATCTGTGCACCCCTGTAACTTTCTGTTTCGCCATAATCAAGAGAAGACAAGCAGGAGTAGGATTTTCCCTCCGGGGGCCTGAACCTGGGTAAATATCGTGTCTCGTGTTGCTTGTCTGTTAACCGTTCCGCGACTTCCAGCATCTCCATATTCTCCAAAACCCAAGTCCATAATAATGGGCATTAACGAAATCAACCCTCGTCAATTGGCGCCATCTGTGAGAACTAGGGATGCTGATCGTGTGGTCGTGACGGTTCCATCTGGAGCGATCTACGACTAATCGACAACAGAGAGTCACCTCCTAGTCAGCGCCTTCGACTTCAGCGCCCACTGCCGGCCACCCTGAGGGATTTCGAGTCCGTCGGCGACGGGCTCGAGATGCTGTTCGGGGGCTTCTGCTTCTAGGTGGGGCAGAACGGCACCTCCGCCTCCTAGAGCGGATGCCACAACCATCCATCAGGCCCGCTTCGTGGGCCCCACCCATCGGCGCGTTACACGCGTCGATGCTGACAGACGACTCGGATGACAGCAACAGCTGCAACTCAGATATGTGCAGCCCTCCCTCTGATGAAGGAACCTACGGTTCTGGATCCGAAAGCTACGGCAGCAGCGATCCAATCCGCGGGCGCTACCTATGCGCCGTCATCATCAACAAGGTAACGGACCCGCCACCTGGTTCGAGTGCACAACAAACACCCAACCCCCCTCTCAACCCGCAAGCTGAGAATGGAGGAAACGGGGGAGATCCGCCTAACAGGCCCGATGAAGGCGACGCTCACGCCTATAACCGGATCAACCTCAACGAGGAAGGCTGGCGCCAAGCACGCGAGGCCATGGCAGGCAACATAATCCTACCCGTGAATGCTTCTCGGGTTTTACTAATGTCCTACCACCTCCTCCTCATCGACGAGCATAGCCGACAGGTGAAGCTGATGGAGGAGCTTGACAAGCGTAAGAAGGCAGCTGCTGAATCCAGCGCGGTGAGCCAAGCTCTCGGCCGCTGGCGGCTCCAGTTCGCATGGCAGCAATGCCAACAAGTACCGCTTCCGCATGGACCACATAGACCCTGCCACGCGACGCGAGGTCACCTGGGCCCTCAACACGTCCTTCATGACGATGGACTCGCACGACAACGTCATGCCAAAAACACCGAAGGCTGCGATCATGGCAGCCACTACATATCTCGCGTCCCATCCACCTCCGGTGGGCGACCCGAAGAGCGCCATGCACAAGTCCACGCTAGTAGGCCCCGGACTCGTCGGAGCTGCGATCCACGATGATGCTCCTATGGAGCCGAAGAAGAAAGCTGCGGTCTAGTTCACCCGGAGCCCTACACCCTCATCCGAGGAAGACGAGCACGACCTGCCCCGGCGCCGCAAGAGCCCATGGGCCGCAACAGCAACTACGACACTCGCAACGAGCTCACCAAGTGCAAGATCGACAAGGCACATGCCAAGCGTGCGTGCTCAACTGAGTCCGACAAGGAAGACGACGGTGAGCTGTGCGGGGCTAGATGCTTCAGCAGATCCGTTCGGCAAATGCCGATGCCAAAAAATTCCAAGCTCCCTTCGGACAACCCGAAGTTCGACGGCACGCAGGAACCAAAGGCATGGCTCGATGATCACCTGTCATCAGTCAAGCTCCACGTCGGAAACAAGAACACCACCTTACAATTCCTTCAGCTACAGCTGACAGGCGCGGCCAGGGTCTGGCTCAGCAGCCTATCCTCTAGCTCCATCCGAAGTTGAGAAGATCTAGCATACAACTTCATCCGCAACTTCAAGGGAACCAGCAAGAGTCCAGCATCGATCGACGAGCTACGTGACTGCACCCAATGGTCCAACGAGTCCATCCGCTCGTACATACTCCGCTAGTCCCACATCAAGAACTCCGCTACACAAGGACGGTGCCAGGCGCCCAGATTTCAAGGAGGAGCTTGGGCGCGTCAAGCACAAGACGCTCGACCACCTCATGGACATCGCCAACCGGTGGGTAGATGGTGAGGATTCCGTCACCCGAGCACATTCGGATAACGAATATGACTACGTCCGTAGACGTGAATGCCGCAGCAAAAGAAGATCACGCATCTACGACAATCGCGACGGAGTCGACATGGTCACGGCTGGATACTCCGATCGACGCAACAACGACAACCACAGCAGCGGATACCGCGGAGGCAACTACCACGATGGTGGGCGACCCACGCAAACGTGGCAATGTCGCAGCCGCGACGACGAGCCTTCGGCATACGACAAGCTGTCTGGTCCCTGCACCATCCACTTCTACATCGACAAACAAGATGGTAAGAAGAAGGCCAGCTACATGGTCAAGGACTGCCACGAGTTCCAGAAGCTCAGCGAGGGTCTCACCCAAATGCGGCGCTAGACCGTGAACCCTGGGTTTGGGCCTGCACCCGTACCAGGTGACATTGCCCACGTAGCTCCTCCACCACCACCCGTCGGACCATCGCAGCCAGCGATCGCACCAGCACCAAATAACGGTGCGAGAGGGTACCTGCCACCAAAAGGGTCCCTGATGATCCAGAAGGGGTGCCCAACTAACAGGGTGCAGAAGAAGATCACCCGCCAAGTTAGCCTGGCCGTGACCTCTCCACTAGCCATACCCAAGTACCTTAGTGGCTCGGAGTCCTGCATCAAGTTCGATCGTTCGGATCACCCACGCCAGATCCCTCGCCTAGGACATGCTGCCCTGGTACTCGAGGCCTAGATTGGAGGATTCGAGATGAGCCACGTCTTCATGGATGGCGGCAGCGACATCAATCTGATGTTCGCCAACACTCGTAGCGATGCGGATCCCGCTGTGCAGCATGGAGCAATCAGACATGACGTTCCACGACATAGTCCCAGGGAAGGGCATATACCTCCTGGGTAAGATATGGCTCGACGTCATCTTCGGCTAGCCCGAAAACTTCAAGTGCGAGCGACTAGAGTTCGAAGTGGTGGACTGGCCATCATAGTACCACGCTATCCTCGGGCGCGTGGCATTCGCACGATTCTTAGCAGTACCGCACTATGCGTACCTGCTGCTAAAGATGCCAGGACCTAGGGGCGTCATCACCATCCAAGGAAGCTTCACCCGATCCGACCACTGCGATAGAGACTTCAACAGAATCTCCCAGTCGTTTGGTATGCAGGAGGAGCTCACGAGGCTCAAAGAGGTGACAGACAACGGGGCACCCCGAGTCACTAGACAAAACGCACCCGATATGTCGTTCGACTCCACGGTCAACACAAAAAAAGGTGCAGGTCCACCGGACGGACACCTCCAAGACGGCGTTGATCGCCAACAAGCTCAGTCCCGCATAGGAAAGCGCGCTCGTCGAATTCCTCCCTGAGCGCTGGGAAATTTTCGCCTGGTGTCCTGCGGACATGCCAGGAGTTCCCAGGGAATTCGCAGAGCACACACTCAATGTGTTTCCGGATGCGAAGCCAGTCAAGCAGTCTATCCGACGACTGTCCGAACCAAGAGCCGAAGCCGTTGGAATTGAAGTCAACAGACTACTTGATGCCAACTTCATCAGGGAAATCAAGCAGAGCGAGTGGCTGGCCAACACAGTGCTGGTCCCCAAAAAGGAAACAGACATCCTGCGAATGTGTGTGGACTTCACATCGCTCAGCAAGTACTGTCCCAAGAACCACTTCTCCCTACCACGGATCGATCAAATCATTGATTCGACTGCAGGATGCGAGAAACTCTCCTTCCTCGATGCCTACTCAGGCTACAACCAGATTCGGCTGAAGGTCGAAGATCAGGAGAAAACGGCGTTTATCATGCCGTTCGGAGTGTTCTGCTACAACACCATGCCCTTCGGGCTGAAGAACACAGGTGCCACGTACCAGAGGTGCATGCAGGCGTGCCTAAAAAGCTAGATCGGTCATAACATCCAAGTCTATGTCGACGATGATACGTCGGAAACGTATCTATAATTTTTGATGTTCCATGCTTGTTTAGTATCTACTTTGCTATGTTTTGTCTACACTTTGAGGTATTTTTATACACTTTCTGGAACTAACCTATTGACAAGATGCCATAGTGCCAGTTGCCTGTTTTCTGCTGTTTTTGGTTTCAAAAAGCTAAAAAGTGAATATTCTCGGAATTGGACGGGACAAAAGCCAAATTTCATATTTTTTCCTAAACGATACGGAAAATTGAAGACGAGACGGAGTAGGACACCAGGGTGGCCACACCCTAGGTAGGCGCGGACCCACCTCTATGTGACAACCCCGGGATCAGGGCTAAACAAATCCTAGACCTTTGTCTGACATAAGCTTAACCTTGAGATCGAGAATATCCAATGAATAAGCGGTAACACATCAGTGACCCTACGACACAAAATTATTACAGCAAGATCATATCTGAGCGAAGAACCAAAATATTACAAGCAGAGGTCACTGACCACAAACATCAAACAACGAAAGGCAAATTATGCTATTAAGTATAGCAAACTTAACAAATGGCCTAAGAGGCCTGAAGCATAATGATGACGTCCCATTCCAAAGATTCCAGGCTGCCGACCAGGAACTCCAAACTACTCGTCGATGTCGATGTCGTGAAAAACTCATCTTCTATCATAACACTTACTTTTCTGCAAAAGTATCAACAAAGCAAGGGTGAGTACAGGGTGTACTCCACAAGACTTATGGCTGGTGGAGTTGTTTTGCATAAAGCCATCTTTGTTTATAAAACAGGAGGGAAAAGAAGCTCCTCTAATTAGAGTGTTTTAAAAGGGGATAAGAAAATGACATCTCAAATGTATTGATCATCTTCTTTGATATCCACCAAGTCATCATCAAACCTCATCTAGGATCACCCCCTCGTACCCAAGAGGAAGCATCCTTAAGCACACATTAGTTTGCCAAGTTTTACGATTAGGTTATTCTTCTCTATGATCCCACGCCCATTCCCAAGTCGTCCATAACCGTGGACATGGATTTTCGAAAAGATTAAACCCTGAAGGGGTGTACAACTTTACCCACACGTGCCGACTGACTCTTAGCGTCACTTGACACATTTCCTTGGTGTGCTAACAGAGGGTGGTCGACCAAAACCTTTCCCTTACTTTTGCCTAATACATGAGTCACCAGAAGGGCTCTCGGCTGCGGTAGTTGGCCATACTCCCAGGCGGTCCTCGACTCTGTGTACCGGGATCCAGTTCAATGCCGAGCATCCTTCACCCGGCCACGTCCTATATGCTTGCACCACTTTCCAAAACCTTTTTCCATGCGGGTGCCGAATAAATCTTCAAACTACGGACTCATGGATCAGACTAGGCAAGATGGGGTCAATGGGTTTCCTAAGCCCCGTGTGGCTATACGCTCATCTTGGTTCAAGTGGCAAGAACCCAGGGTCCTAAGGGTGGCAAGTATGGGACTGCAAAAACCACAACCCTCGTGGCCTCCCATACAAGCCTTAGCATGTTTACCTCACATCACATGTCATATCTCGTTCTCCTATCCAACTAGGTTCATCCGAAGCTCGGATCCATGGCTAAGCACAACAGATAAATTAGCTCTAGCAGCGCTCACAAAGCCAAACCCTATTTATGCTAGGAGTAGTGGATCAGGGGATATAGGTTCAAAGAGAACATGAATCAGATAGGATAACTCTATTTATCGATAAAAGACCTTAGAATCATATGCACATGGCAAGAATTGAAATACTTTGAAATCATAGGATTCATATGTATGTGTGGGGCTTCGCTTGCCTTTGCCTGTTGATACCCAATATAGATCTTCGGATTCATCAGCTTGACTTGTTCGTCAACCACAAGGATATAGCTCTCCAAGGTTCATATTGTTGGCATTGTTCATCAATGACCTTCGATGGTCTTGATCTCGATATTCAGTCTTGGACTCGATCTCGATATCGTATTCTACCGGGAAGAACCAAACACCGGAAAGAGAGGGGAAACAATCAACACATGGCGTCGATGCAATGCTCAAACAAGTATGATGATATGACAAGTAAAAGGATATTGAAATTTAAACCCTAAACATGCTTGATCATTTTAAACGGGGTCCAAACCGTAATTCGGAGAAACCCTGGATGCATATGGGAGGGTTCATTTTGTTATCTAATTAAACTTGTTATGTAAGTTGTTTAATAATGCATGATTATACATTAAATAGGTAGATCTCAACTTTCTGAACATTTTGATATATTATTTGTATTTTTCTAAATTACAGATAATTAGTTATTGAATTTACAAGATTTATTTTTTTTTGAAAATATTAAACCAATTTGTTAAACTTTTTACACCGCAACAACGTCTAGCCACAGAGACAGACAGATGGGCCCTAGGCCAACTCATCCTCCACGTGGGAAGGGTGGGACCTAGGCCGGGTTTGACCGGGTTGACTGCGCGTCGCTGACGTCATGGTGATGGCGGCGTGACGTCACCGCGGCGGTGCTCCTCCCAGTTGACGAACGGGACGATGGAGTAGGGCAAGCGGGCTGCAGAGAGAAGGCGTGTTGGAAGAGGAGGTTGCGAGCAGCCATAAACTGGCACCGTTGGAAGATATGGACACAGACAACACCGGCGGCGAGTAATAATATGGTGGCGCTCGGAGCTCCACGGTGGCAAGACAATACAAGAGGAGAGGGGACGAGTTGGGAGGTCCTAGAGAACCACGCCCTCACATGAGGAGGATGGTGGTATCGGAGAAGCCGGACGAGGTCAGGGGCGTCGTCAACGCCATCGACGGAGCTCGTCGGGATTGAGGAAGACAATGGCGATGCGGGCGATTCTGAGCGCCCCTGCTCGATTCCTCTGTCGGGGAAGATCAGTGCGGCGAGGCGGTGCTTCCTACATGCTCAGAACGACAAAGGGAGGCCGGGGATGGCGGAGATTTGTTGGCAACCTCTGCTAGGGTTCGGGCTCGCTTGCAGGAGAAGGGAGGGGAGAGCCAGGGAGAAAGGGAACCAGGGGAGGAGAGATACGTGCTCGACGAGGATCTTATCCTTTTCAGGGCGGCGACGGGGATCTTGATGCATCGCTGATCGACGGCCGGTGGACGGACAGGAAGCTGCTTGCCATCGACGCGTCGTTGATGAAGATGACGAAGGAGGAAGGTCGAAGCGGTATGGGCCACGAACGGGCTGACTTGGGCCATGCTTGGGCCGGGGTGGTCTGCTGGCTTATGCGCTGGGCAGCAGGCAGAAAGAAGAGAAAGCTGGGCCGACCTAGGACGTTCTGGCTGCAGTTTTTCTTCTAAAATGCTTTTCTTTTTCTGTTTGTAATTTCTGTTTTGTATCTTCATTTTGAAATCTGTTTTTATACATTTCAAAATACTAGAGCTTTGAAAATATTCAAATATTGCAGGGACCCTTGTAAACAGTTTGGGTTCCATAATTTTTGTAGTTTTTCAAAATTCAAAACCATTTTGAATATGTTTCAAATAGGGAGGGGAAATAGGGTTTAGGGTTTTTAGGAACCTTGTCTTTAATGAAATTATCTTTAGCAATGATAATGATGCTCATGCTATGCACATACAAACCCTAATTACTATTTAATAAAACTAGGGTTGTTACAATTCTATCCCCCTTAAAAGAATCTTGACCCGAGATTCCTAGGTAGGAAGATAGAAGGAGCAGGGTTACACTAAACTTCGACGATCTTATCGAGGAGGTTGATCCATGCCACCATGACGAGTGGACGAAGCGCTTTGTAATCTTCGAGGTGGCTGCTCACACTAAGGAGGAGAGGGAATGACATGGAAACACAAACTGAGTATCTCATGGTCAACTCATGGATAGATGCTTTACGAACATCTCTGGAGCTAACGACATGAAACACATCAAGGTAAAGGAGGAACAAAAGTAGATGGTTTTCAAGGTGAGAGATAACTGGTCTTCATAAGGATTGAGACCATGGAGCTTGCAGAAGAGTTTTGACTTCTAAGAGAAGGAAACTTCCAACAGAATGAAACATGACCGCATACTTCGTTAGGTAACCTCTACTAAACAGCTTAATAGAGCTTTACAGGTGGAAAAGATAGATACCAACAAAACCAAGTTGTTGATCTACTTTTGAAATAGAAGGGTCAATCTTTCATTCAACAGAAGGCCAAGACAGAAATGTGTTTTGGTGGATAGGACTCATAAGAGTCACAAGGAACATGTAACAAGAGAAACTATTGATTACCAAAATCATGGTCGCTCTTCAAACATGTTTAAGAAAGCGGGAAGGAAACTCTTTATTTCATACAGGATTATCAAAATCTTTGCCAGCAATTTTTATATTACTTTACATCGCCAAGATGAATAGTCAAGAAGATTCCTGATGACACGAGAAGAAATAAACTTCGTTCTCAGACTGCAAGTACTTGGCATAACATGATGCTTGCCAATGTAAAAGGGTCTGGAGGATCGACCGAGAGACATTTAGCAACACTACTTTAAATGTTCTCCTTGATGTTTGAAACACCAATATCATGCTACTGACAAGCCTTTAACCAGTCATCAAGTAAAGGTCAGACTTCGGTTATAGAGGAAACCATAAGCACAACTCCTATAATAAATTATAGAAGAAGCCTCATGAGGAGTGGTTGTTATTGTTGATTCAAGATAATGTGACAATAGGTCTTCCGTCTATTTGTGACAAGCAATACATAAATCTTTTCGGATGTACTGAGATACCTATGTAAAAACCTTGTGGAACACCAACCATTATTGCTGCTTGAGATTCAGCTTTGGTTACGTGGAACGATACTTCAGACTCAGCATGTCTGAATAGAAAGTGTGCAACATTTACACAGAGGTAAAGTTACTAGATTCTCAAGACATGAACTTCAGTGTCAAGCTACAAAAGATGAGCTAGGTTGCGAAACACATGTATTAGCAAGTTATCAAAAGATAATTGCACCTACATGAATTGCTTACAACAATTAGAAATAAATCCTTGTTGGGAAACATTTAGGAGGATATCGAAGTTTTGTTGGACTTCTTATCTTCCGTGAACAAATCAATCAGTGGCTTGGTGTGCTTGGAGGGTCATCTCGAGATGTGAAGGTATCAACCTACGCTTGACTAAGTTGAAATGATTCCAGAAGGAGCAAAGATAACTCTACTCGAATCCACAACGACATATTTCAATAATTGCACGTGAACTAGAGAAGGTTACTTCTAACATCCAGAACACATACTTCGAGATAACACGAGGATGGTTCTGAAAAGTTTCCAACATTAATGCCAAATGTTCCATATGAATCTCATATAACATGGGGAATATAAGGATGTCATCGATGGGCTCAACAACAAACTTACGTGTACACTCCAAGAAGACGGGCTCATATGTTGTATAAACAAGACATATACATTGGTCAGATCAGTGGACAAGAAGATGCACTTAGGTGAGACATCACAAGTAAATACACCATCAGATAGTCCTTGGAACTGAGTTTGATTTGATGATAGCCCAAATCAAATCAAAGGCAGGAAAGATAACATATCCATAAAGGAGATACTATCTTGCTTCCACACGAACACAACTAGACATCCCTTTATGGAGGAACGAAGTTGAATAGAACTTTTGTCTTACAACTCTCCAAGTTGTTTTAGCTCAACCAACTTGTTCAGGGATATCCAATATGGATTCTTGGAGAAAGAGAAGTTCAGAGAACTTGCTTGCTCAAGAACTTGACAACATGGTCATGTGGAAACATGGCGATACTTCTAGTAGACATCTAGAATATCACGGACCACCGATATGTCACTTAGTTCGAGAGGGAAACTTGCTTGGTAAGGCAAGAAGACATAGTCTCAGAGCTTCGACATGAGCCTAACTCTTTGACTGAAGAGGGTGTACCAGAATAACGGACTTGGTAGCACAATCATCCTTTGCTTAGTGCTAGGGTTAACCAATCACGCTAAGAATGACACAAATGTCCTTGAAGTTCAAAGCAATGAGAATTGCTAAGAATCTTAGATGGTCACATTGTCACGCACACGCAACATTCCTGAGCGCGAACAACTTAGAGGAAGGGTGGGTAAAAATGTGTGAGAGCATCACTTCATTAAGAGAGCCATGAGACTCAACACGACCTCTTGATATAAAAGAGTGTGACACTTTAAGGTGGAACAGATACAAGCTAGTCAATGCTTGTTGATCTGTGGATTACAACACTTTGACCTGTTCTTAGAAATGACGAGGTACTGGAGTTTGTTTCTCCTGACATCCTGAAATGGTTTGTCATGACGGACCACAAGAGTATATTGCATCAGAAGATACCAATGCACATTTACTACTTGGCTACCAACTGGTAGGCAAAGGTCAGAAAACAACAAGGAAGGAGGAACACGCTCAGAATAGAATTCCGAGATGTAGATGCATAAGTCAACAATCTTCTGAGGACCAATGCAAAGAAGGGAAGGTGTGTCAGAGTCACGGATGTAGATGCGAGACTCACGAGGAGCACTCTTGTCGTGATCTATTTGGTTCCGTTAAAGAACATCTGCTATAGCATGTGGTAGGGGAAGTCCTTTATCGTCCCTGTTCAAAGGCGACAATATCCACAAGCTTGAAGGCTATACTAGAAGGTACTAGCCATCCTGAGGTAATGTGTGAACATTAACCACAGGGCTCAACAAAATGGATCTTGGGTTAAAGGTCAGCTTCATGTACAAGATTCATAATACCAGAATCCAACACAATCGGGGATCTTCTGTTCAAGTCCAAGGGTTAAAACCTGAGACATAGTGTACACTGCAAGATAGTAATCTCGAGGTAGCTTCCAAAACAAGAAATGACTTCAGAAGAACCCAAACAAATAAAAAGGAGGCACACGATACGAAAGGAAACCTCGAGGACTAGAGCAGAACATTGAGGAACCATCAACATGATGTTGTGGACCCAGAAGGCAGAGAGATCATGATAGAAAGGAATCTCTTAGAAGAAACAGAGCAAGGAAAACAAGACACACACACACCAGACTCTAGAGAACTCTACAATAGGACAATTGGTTGAGAAACGACATGCCTAGAAGGCACCTAAGCTTTGAAAGACAAGACGGGGTAGTAAAACTTTTCCAAAATCAACACGAGATAAGATGACCCAGAATTAGAGCGAAACTGGATAAGAAGAAAAGAGCATACTAGAGTTTTCGCACATAATTTTCATCTTTGAAAATAGTTTTCACAAGTACTAGACTCAACATCGACCAATAGAAAGGGTTTCCGACAATCCGTACTGCTCTGATACCAAAACCTGTGACACCCCCGGGACCAGGGCTAAACAAATCCCAGACCTCCATCTGACATAAGTTTAACCTTGAGCTCGAGAATATCCAGTGAAGAATCGGTAACACATCAGTGACCCTACGACACAAAATTATTACAGCAAGCTCATATCTGAGCGAAGAACCAAAATATTACAAGCATAGGTCACTGGCCACAAACATCAAACAACGGAAGGCAAATTATGCTATTAAGTATAGCAAACTTAACAAATGGCCTAAGAGGCCTGAAGCATAACGATGACGTCACATTCCAAAGATTCCAGGCTGCCGATCGGGAACTCCAAACTACTCATCGATGTCGATGCCATGAAGAACTCATCTTCTATCGTAACACTTACTTTGCTGCAAAAGTATCAACAAAGCAAAGGTGAGTATAGGTGTACTCTGCAAGACTTATGGTTGGTGGAGTTGTTTTGCATAAAGCCATCTTTGTTTATAAAACAGGAGGGAAAAGAAGCTCGTCTAATCAGAGTGTTTTAAAAGGGGATAAGAAAATGACATCTCCAAAGTATTGATCATCTTCTTTGATATCCACCAAGTCATCATCAAACCTCATCTAGGATCACCCCCTCGTACCCAAGAGGAAGCATCCTTAAGCACACTGTAGCATCCCAATTGTCTAACAATTGTAATGCTACTAGCCTAGTCTATATAAATGCTACTTCATACATATAATTGTTGCATCATAATTATATCATGCTCATGTCATCATGCCACCTTGCATTTGAGCATCATATAAAACCCTTTTGATTTGGTTCTTCTCTCATATGCATTGTAAATTGTATTTGCCTCTTGATATTGTATTTGGTTATTGATATATTGTTTAATGCCCAAGTTGAGTTGGGGGCATATCTCTTATTAACGCCACCACCTTTCTTGTCATCACCCCATCATTCCACCATTCCACCATATATGAGCATTGCAACTTATTTGGTTTTACCTCTAGCTCATGTGGGTTGGAATGGATCCAATTCTTTTCCACATGCTCTCATCTTGGCATCATTTTGTTTTCACATTATTGATATATGAGAGCCACATGGCCACCTTTGCATGCCCTGTGAGTGGGACCCTTTCTCCTAGCTTCCATATGGATTATTATGGAATTATGCTCATGTTGGGATATTTTTGGGACTATTAAACATCTAGTGGAATAAACACACTAGCAAGTCCCACTTCTATTCAAATGTGATCATTTCCATCTACTCCATCTGGGATTTTCCTTTAAGTTCTTTTGCTTGGCCTTTATTCCAATTTTTGGGAATGCAAACTAGTAATGCCATGCAACAATATTGTTTTCACAAGAATCATCATGGCAATAAATATTCTGCATGGGCCATGCAAGAACCACCTTTTTGCTTGTCATTTGGATTTTATTTGCATTTTGAGTGAATCCAAACCACACACATCTATCCATCTCTCTCTCTTTTCTTCACCTCCCTCTATTTTTCTCCACCATCCATGCATGATCTTGTGTATCCTATCTAAACCCTAAACCTACCTCTCTCTCTCTCGGCCTCTCCCTCCCTCTCACCTAGCTTGCCCCACCGGCCACCCTCTCCCCCTGGCCACCTCACCCCTGCCCTAGCTACCCCATCTAACCCTAACCCGAGCCATACCCCCTCTAATCTAACCCTAGTTCTTCCCTCTCTCTCGGCCTCTCTCTCTCTGCCAGCAGGCCCCACCTAACCACCCCTGGAACCACCCCTCCCATGTGCATCCCCCTGGTCCCCCTCTCTCCAAACCCTAGCCAAACCCGAGCCACCCTCCTCCCTTTTTGCATAAAGGTGACTACCTCCCTCGTGCCTCTCCCCTCTTCCCTTCTCACCTCAACCACCCCAGCTACCCAGCACTCCAGATCCCATCTGGGAGTACCCTGACCCCTCTCCATCCGCCCTTCTTCCTCCCCTCCCCTCCCCACCATGAACACCACACCATGCCCCAAAAACCCTAGCCTCGGCCATCTCTTCCTCTAGCCGTTCTGGGGCGCGCCGAGCTGAGCCAGGAGCACCAGGGCCTCCCTCTGCTACCTCTTCGACGCCCAGGACGCGGGGCAGCCGCTGGACTTCGCCGGAGCCGCCTGACGCCGCCGTGCACCGCCCAGATCAGGAGCTCCAGAGCCCCAGCTACGCGCCCGATCGTGACCGTCCCGAGAACCTCCGACCACACCAACGAGCTCCGGGTGAGCCCCTCTACCTCCCAGACAAGGTCCCCTCCTCTCTAGTGCACCGTAGCATCGCCGCCGTCCGTCGAACACCCCGCGTGCGCCGCCGCGCGCCGCGCTCTGGCGACAGCAGCAGCTACTGCAGCTTTTGCCTCTATTCCTCGTCGAAGCCCGCGCGCTGCAGCCCTCCTCCGTGCTAGCCACCTGAACGAAACTTGTAGCCGGTAGTGCCCTCTTCAACTTTGGTTTTTGCGGCTTGGCAAGAATCGCCGTGGTTCGCTCGCCATCGTCGCCGGAAGACGGACGGAGCCGACGCCGTCAGAGCTGCGCCCGTCAGCGCGCAGCGATAGCCGCTGTCCGTTTTGCGCAGAGACCCCTGGAGTTTTTCCCGCCTGAACCTGCAGTCCCACCGACCCCACCTGGCAGCCGCCCGTCCCATCTTGCAAATAGGCCCCCGCAGATCGGAACCTCGCAGCCCGTAGCCCCCTGGATTGCCCACGTGTCGCCCACCGGATGGCCGCGCGCGTGTGTGGCCCTGCTAGGTCCCTGGGCCCGCTTGTCATTCACGCGGGCTAGGTAGAGCCCCGGTGTGAAAAGTTTTTGTGCGCGCGTGTCGACCCAGTCAGCATCGACCCCACCTGTCACTGGCTGTGGGTAGAATCTGGCTGAGTACCAAAAGTCCAGGAGCCTTTCTATTTCAAATTCAATCTTTTCAAATTCAAATTCAATTCCAAATCTGTTTAAATATGAATCAATTCATAACTTTCAAATGGTTTAGAATTTGAATTCAAACTTAATATGAAAAAATGTTTTATTTTTGAATGTTAATTCAAATCTTTAATCAAATATTTTCAGAATTAATTTAAATAGTCAACCTTTGACTTTGACCCTATTTAATAATTTTGACTTTTAAATAAATTTAAAACCATAATTCCAAATAATACAAATAATATATGTTTTCAAATCAGAAAAATGTGAGGAATTCAAATATGCTATCCAAAATGTATTTTGAACACTTTAAAATTCAAGTTGACCAAAATTACAAGAAAATACCCTTCCCCCCTTAATTAATTAATAACTTTTGATTTATAACTCCAAATTTAACAAATGATATGTCTAAAATGATCAGCTCGACGAGACCTTTCTGTTTATGCATTTCCTGTTCTGTTTTGCAGCATGCATCATATAAATATAATGTAAACAGCAACTAATATGAGTATAAAATGTGGCCAAAACTCAATAAAATGTTTATTTCTTGTATTCTACACCTCACCCATGCCATGCTACTTTAATGCCATGCAAATTGTGCATCATTCATCATGGCATGATTGTTTGCTTGTCGCATTTAATTCATATGCTTGTGCACTATATTTATGTTGGCCCTTGTTTGTTTGGTTCCTCTTCGAATAGACGCTGAGCAGGGGATATATCAAGAGAACCAGGAGCACCACCCAGATCCTTCTCTCGCTACAACTGAGCTGCCAGGCAAGCAGTACCACATGCTTGCATACATACAGCACCTATTGCCTCTATCTTATTCTTGCATCATTGAGTCGCGATTGCATTAAACTGAATCCCAAGTATTGCATAGCCTTTACTTTTAAACCCCACCGAAGCTTGTTCCTCCATCCCATGAGCCACTACTACAGGAGTTGTTTGATCCATGCGAGTCGTAGAACAGCATGTGTAGGGTATTTGAGTGTCTGATGGATAACGAGGTATCTAAACAACTTAACCTGAGTAGTAGTGGGATAACTAATGAAAGTGGCACCGGTGAGCAATATCTGCTATTTGGTTTTTCCTGCTCACTTGTGTCCCGTAGGACCCCGAGTACTTGATTCCTGTTCCTTGATTATTCGCGCTATCCACATCCGGGAGGCTTATGGGACCCCCCTGAGCCAGAGCTTGATTCCGTCTTATTTCTTGGGGCCACAAACTAGTTTGAGGTTTTATTTACTATCCTGTACTTATGCCATGCTTTACTGCTTTATTACGATTGTGCGAGGAGCACCTGTACTGTTTAGGTAAGCGGAGTGTTTTCGCGGTATCGACAATCCCAATTTTGGGTTCCCAGTCGTTTACAGCCATTGACGCAAACCTTGAGTCCGTCTCGGAGTCAGCTAGCTTCGTTGCGGGTGTACTCAATGGGGTGGCCCCCTGAAATATTTCTGAATCCTGTGATTGCTTTGTCGTGAAGGCCTCGTTGGGTTTTGATTTGGTTTTTCCGAGGTTGATCGAGTGTGTGTTTCTATTTGTGCACCCCTGCAGGGTAAAACTTTCTAAAAGTCGTGTCCGCGGTTATGGACGACTTGGAGCACAGTTTCTCGATCATAGACAAGCATAACTAAAGTACCGCTTTTAATTTGACTAAGTAACTGACTAGTAAATAGTGCAACACTCATGGAATGGATAATAAAACTGCCAACGGATGGGGGGTTGTTCGTCCGCCTCCTCGTTGGTAAGCGAGGAGGAGGATGGATCTGATGATATTACTGTTATAACTGTGGTCATTAATTCACGGACATCCGTCTATCTTTGGTTAGGCGGATGGTTAGCGAGTATCTATAGAACTGTTAGGGATTATCTTTTGCTGCAATTGCGTCACCCCAGGTTGTGTCCCCTTTAGAGGCATAAAGACTTGCTGAGTACCCCTAGGGTCTCATACGATAAATTATTTGATTCAGATGAACAGGTACACTCACAAGATGGATACTGGGTGGAGGAGGCTGATGATGTGGGCAACGATCGTTCGGTGTAGAGATTCCGGGAACGGGGATCCGTGAGATCTGTGGGCGGGATGTGCTTATTTATGGGGCATCTTATGCTGATTTGCTTCTTATCCGTACTCGGATCTTGTTTGCCGCTTCCGCCTGATACTCTGATGTGTGATGTATGAGGAGATATCCTAAACTATTATATCTATCTAGGACATTTGAATCTTGCCGTATGGCGTTGCTATATTTCCTTTCTTTTTAGATGGAATGGCTCTGATGTACTATTGTATGGTGGCTTGCATACATACTCATTTGTGTATGTAGTTGATCCCTTCGCCTGCCGCTTACGCCGCCCGTACTTGTCCCGATGACTGGAAATGGTTGGGACGGCCGAAGGGTCTACCTGTGAGTGGCATTTGGCCCACCGTACTATTTCAACCATTTCCGCTCATCCAGGCTTGTATCTAGGAGCGTAATTCACCGAGGTAGTTACAATTGGTATCAGAGCCATCCCGCCCTTCAGGGTCTCAGCCAAATGGTCGTTGTCAGTCTAGCAAATATTTTTGGTAGCTATGTATACTAGGGAAAAACAAAACGCGAGAGTAGGACTGCTTCCACTTTTCTTCTTACCCACCCACCACCCTTTTCTGGTAAGGAAGTGTAACGTTTTCAATCCTCTTCTTAAAATTCAAACTAGGATTCACGTGTTCTGGGTTTCCGTAGTACCATAGAATGTGTGTGTGTGTGTGTGTGTGTGTGTGTGTGTGTGTGTGTAATTCCTTGTCTATCTGTTGCATCCAACATGTTATCTTTATCTGCCTTTGGTTATCAACTGTTGGTACATTCCATACTGACAGGCTTTTGAATACCGGCGCAATCTATCTGACTCCTTGTTAACCGGTGCCATCTTCTTAAGGGTGTCCTTCCTTCTAGCAACTCCACATTCTGTGAAACCATCAGTTGCTAATCGCTACCTGATAAGTGTTGTTGCGCATCTATTGGTATTTTAATGCCGAAAAATGCGGAAAAAATTTCTTTGATACATCTATGCTTCCACACTCCTTTTCAGTCGTGTGTGAAACATTACCTATCTCCCTTTTATCAGCATGCCCATGCTAACTCATTCTTTTGTCACCGGCGCTTAATCCTAGAGTTTCTTTTAATCTCCTTTTCTCTTGGGCTAATTACATAACATGTGTCGATCCGATGCTGGTGATTGTAATTTGGTTCTCGGCCTAGCTATATTCCACTCATGATAAGTGTCATATCGATTTGAATGATTGAGTGGAATATGGAAAATGCTATCAACTCTATCCTCCAAATGGTGACGGTTATCTCCTGTGATTTTGAGTACACCGCGATCATATCTATGCATATTCAAGCATCTTTGGCAATCCAGAGTTTCTCCAAGCACTACGGCGGTCTATCATCTGTCCATCATGCTGCACATCCTTTTGGACCCCATATCTGCACAATTCTCCTGGATACGAGGGAATTGCATCTTTTCGTCTCTGATAGCTTTGCTTAAGGTATGAGCTATCATCGGTTCTTATCCAAGATCTCTTTATCTTTGTAACCGGTGCTCCGATCGACAATGTGAACCAGGTGACATCTCTTTTTCTTCCGAAGGACCAGATAATCTATTCTTCCAGTGCATCTTCTTCAACACGAACCCGTGCTCTTAATATTGATCTTTCTAAGAGCGTTGAGCTCAGAAAGTGTATCGAGCATTTGTTCGTTCTCCCGCCTCTTGAACTTGGTATTCTGGGAATATCTTGTGAATCCATGGTGGTATATGTTGATAATATGCTTGCCTATTCGATATCTATGGAAGGACATGGAAGATCACCTGTGTCTCTTTCTCTCGAGCTTCGTGAGCACTGCCTGTGTGCAAAGTCTCAAAGTGAGAATTCTGACTTTTTGAAGTCACATATCTCGACCACGTCCTTCTGCTAAATACATTACTTCAACTCTGGAATCAGCAAGTCCATTGTTAATTCCATCCTCCATCTTCAACCAATCCGGAGTTGTTCCTTGTTGGCAAGTTATCATCGTCGTTCCGCTGAAGATTTCCTCAAGGCTGCTAAATCTCTCTCAATCATTTCAAGAAGAACATGGAGTTCTTTCACCTCAATCTCGTTAACTAATCTCTTGAAACCCTCTCGCCCTATCGTCTATGCTCAATCCACCAGAGGCCATGAAGACCTTCCAGATCTTGTATTCCTTCTGTTCAAAAGGTGATATCTTTTTCTATATCTGTGAAATTTTGCAGTTGTCTCCGTGATCTTCCTTTATATCTTTCCGGTGGCTTGGTACTTCCGACATGACGACAACATCATCACCCTTATCTATCTTTAATCCGGCGAATCGTTTGCATCTATCCTTGTTTTCTAGCGGAGTTCCATGAGTTTTTGCCAACACCTTCAGTCTGTTTCGGTAGTTGGGTTGCATGATTTTCTTATTCATGTGCGGAGTAATGCTTTGAGTGCGGGATGGAGTAGCTACCATACCACTACTCTTATCATTCGCTCTGGTACATTGAATTAGTGAATTAATGTGATTTCACTCATTCCACGAAAGTTAGAAGTGGCCTTTATCCCTTGATACTTTTACTTCCGTCCTTGTTTTTCCGGAGTGCTCTTTCGAAGAAAGTAATCAATAATCTCTTGTTGGTGACCTCACCCTTTCTACACGGAGCAAAATCCTCAATTATCTGGTGGAAACAAACGCAAACTCTTTTCTATCCTCGTCTTTCTACCGGCGCTTGACATCCCCAAACAAGATGAAGGAAACTATCTCTCCCTGTGTTTCATCAATTCTTTTGCTGTGGGAAAACCAATTATGGTTGATGCCATCAGCCGCAAATCTTTTGCGTTAGCCTAGAGGCTAAAGAAAGCAATAAGTATCTCTACAATAAACTCCAGATCATCCACATTCTTTGCTTCGCGGGATTCCACCATGATCTGGCTTCACATCCGTCTCGAGAAGTTATATCCGCGCACCTCAATTGCGTGATCCTTGGGTTCTTACCGGCGCAAGAAGAATCTAATCCGACGTTGTCTAACTAGATCTTTCTGTTCATATCAAGGGACTCTATTGTTTGAAGGCAATATTGTTTCCGAACTTCATTTCTCCAATCCGAGGGAAGATACGATGCTATTGTCATAGTGGGTCAAAACCTCTCCAATCTAGCTCTTTTCCTTCCGGCGACATAAAGATTCATCCTCTCTCGTTTCAGTAAATCTTTAATCTTAACGGTGTGTCTTTCTTTATCCATGATACATCATCTTGTCCTTCCTTTCTCAAGTGGTTCTATTCCTTTATCATGTTTCTTGAGAAAACCGGAGCTATGTTCATCCTATCCTTCTTGTCTCACGACAATCCTTCAACTCTTCTATCCGTTGTTCTTGAAGCAAAACGCAAGACTCGCAACAAGTCTAGCAAGTTTTGTAAGGTGTAGTGTCCGCATGTAACACCCTCAGAATCGGACCTATGCAAGTTTTAGCGAAGCCCGCCAAACCCGCATAGAAACGATTCAAAGGTGCCCACCAGGCACTTTCGTGCGGGTGGAAAACGAAGTAATAACATTACACAACAGTCCTCGATGGGACCCACAGAACAGATATATATAACAGCGACTCAAAAGAGTCAAGAAAACAGATATAATATACAAAGATCCAAATCACCTTAAAAATGGTAGAGCGTCCGACTACGGACAAGATGCAAATGGGGCTAAGAGCCCTGAAGAATAACCAATGGCGTCCATAACCCTGCCCAGGCCAAGCCGGAAGGGTAACCCTGCTAACGACGTCGATCTCAAAACCTGCTCAAACAAAAGGGGTGCCGACAAAGGGCAAAGGAAAAAGAGGAGCGTCAGTACTGAGGCCAGTACACGGCGAGACTAGAATTCGGCGGTCCTCGCCTACATAGGTATGGTGGACTAAGCGGCAGCGGCAGCATGCACTAAACAACCTAGAGAGACTCGATACAACTGGCGGTTATCAGAGGGGGTAAGAATGACCTATCCGGATCCAACCTGAAGCTAACACCAAACAAACCCATCCTGGTGTTTCCCCCTCGATACCAAACGAGGAAGTCAACCGAGGAACTCACACAGTTGGCAGTTTTATTTATTCAGTTATCGTTGCAGCAATTACTAGTCAGGTATAGATAATCATCCTGATAAAATAAGCAGTGGGCACTTTTAGTCAACCATTCCGTTATAGTTGCAATAATTACTAATCAGATACAGATAGCGTGAGATAAACCCAAAACCCAGCAGTTGTTGGTACTTTTATTCAGCCATTCCGTTGTAGTTGCAATACTTACTAGTCAGGTACAATGGTCGCAAGCGACACCCAAAGCAAGCAGTTGTGGGCAATATTAGTTAGCCATTCCATTATAGTGAAGCTGATTACTAGTCATTATAAGTCAAATTTATAGCAATAAACTTTAGTTATGCTTGTCTATGGTCGAGATACTGTGCTCCAAGTCGTCCATAACCGCGGACACGGCTTTCAGAAAGTTTTAACCCGGCCGGGGTGCACAAATAGCAACACACACTCGATCAACCTCGGAAAAACCAAATCAAAACCCAACGAGGCCTTCACGACAAAGCAATCACAGGATTCAGAAATATTTCAGGGGGCCACCCCATTGAGTAGACCCGCAACAAAGTAAGCAAGCTCCGAGACGGACTCAAGGTTTGCGACAATGGCTGAAACGACTGGGAACCCGAAAGTGTGGCTGGGCTTGTCGATACCGCGAAAACACTCCGCTTACCTAAACAGTACAGTGTGCTCCTCGCACAATCGTAAATAAAGCAATAGCATGGCATAAGTACAGGATCGTAAATAAAACCTCAAACTAGTTTGTGGCCCCAAGAAATAAGACTGAATCAAGCTCTGGCTAAGGGGGGGTCCCATATACCTCCCGGATGTGGATAGCGCGATAAATCAAGGAACAGGTATCAAGTACTCGGGGTCCTACGGGACACAAGTGGGCGTTCGGAAACCAAATATTATCTATCACCCACCGATGCCTCTACTTACTTCAATTTTAGTTGTTAAACAGGAATTAAAGTGAACGATAAGTAAAACTATGATCATCTCCGACATCAAACATGCGGCATTACTCCAACAACTGTGGCAATTGACGACACGCAACAGCACTAGAGCAAGCGACTACGACGCGCAAGTCCAACTATCTACCAAACACAGGTATTAGGATGTGTCCAAGGCAATATAGGGCTGCACGGAATATCACAGGTGCGGAAACTAGAGCATCGCAACACAGATAGCAATAGATCAACAGGAGGGAAATAAAATACTATAAAAGTAAGATAGGTAGAAAGGGGGAGATGCTCGCCTGAAAACATGGACGAAGGTGCAACCGAAGATCGGGGCGAAGCTCACATCAACTCAACGGCCTTATCCGCGAAGAACCAAAACACTAGAAGAAACACCGGATGCACTATTTAATACAACGGCAGAAGATCGGGCATGATGCATGTATGATGCATGACATGGCAAGGTGCGATGCAATTAGGTCATATTAAGCGGAACCGGGGTTCTGACACTTAATTAAACGGTTCAAGTGAATTAGCTACCCCGCAATTTAATTGTTATCTTAACATGGCAAAAGATAGCACGGGGTTTGCTACACAAATTTAAATGAGGCCGATATGAGACTAGATTTGCCCGCATATGGGCCCCATATTTAATTAAGAGGTGAATCGGCCTAAGGCCCCCAAACCACATGAATGTATGCATGCAAGACAATTATTATGCGATAAGTTGTATTATGTTATAAAATAGGGTTTCGGGAAGGGGTTCACACATTAGGGTTCGACAGATCTTGGTTAGGGTTCGACGGGGTTCGGGGTCGGGGTCCAGGGTTCGACGGAAACGTTATCGGACTCCGGGATTTAGGGTCTTCGGGTCGGGGTGGTAGATCTTGTCGCATGAGCGTCACTGCTTCCGGGAAGAGCTTGTCGTCCAGGGTCTTGGTGTCCGGGGTGAAGTACTCGGCGTCCTCGAGGGAGTACTTGTCGTTCCGGGGTGAAGTGCTTGTCGTATCCGCATCGGCGTTCTTGGCGTTCGGGTTCTCGATTCCACATTCGGGGCGAAGGTCTTGTCGCATGTGTGGTCGCCGGGATCGGTCTTCGGGGTCTGGGCATCTTATCCATGCTGGAGATCTTGTCGGCAGTTATTTTTGGTGATCCTTGTCCGATTGTCGTTGCCACCATGGAAGATCATGTCGGCCGTGACGGTGGTCTTGACGGTTCCGGGAGGGAGAACTTGGGTCGGCATCGGATCGGCCTGGTGCTCGGCTACCAATACTTGTCGTTCTCGTGGCGCTCATGATGTGTCGTGGCGTCTCAACACACTTGCCCGACTTGTTGCAGAACTTGACGGGCCGCGGCGCACTCGTCAACTCTTGCACGGAGACAGATGGTGGCGCAGCGTGATCCCCACAGGTGGTGCACGGTCGCACTAGGCAGAGACAGCTCATGGCGCATCCAGGGACATGGCCGCGGAAGTCAGAGGGGCCCACACGCAAGAGGGACTCGGCGTCTTCCACGGCGAGGGCGGAACGGGGCCGGCTGCTGCGGTGACGGTTCCGGGCGTCGGTCGGAGGGGGCGCAGGCGCGGAGGGCGTCGCTGGAGGGCCGGCTTGGGGAGGACCACGGGGAGGCGGGCGGCTCCGGCGGCCAACGCGGCCGGCGGCGGCGGCGCAAGGAGGTAGCGGGCTCGGTGGTGCTTGCGGGGGAGGGCGCTGCCGACGGGCGGTGACGAGAGGCCGGCGAGAGGCGGCGACGGACGGCGCGCGGGTCGTGGGAGGCGCGCGTCGGCGACGCGAGACGGCGAGCTTGGGCCGGAGGGAGCCGCGCGGCGCCGGCGGGCGCGCGGAAGCTCGGGGGCACGCGGCGGACCGGCGGGTGGCGGGGCAGACGCCGGTGGCGAGGCGGGAGGATGGGGCGCGGCGAGCTTGGCGAGACCGGCGGCGGCGGGGCTCGCAGAGGAGGCGCGGGGCGGCAAGCTCGGGCCGGAGGAGGAGCTCGCGGGGACGGTGACGAGCAGGGCGCGGCCGGGAGAGCGAGGTGGAGGCGGAGCCGCGGTGGGGCGGCGGAGGTCGGTGGTGGGCGCGCGCGGCGGGAGGGCTCGAGGCGGCGCCGGCGAGGAGCTTGCAGGGGAGCGGCGGTGAGGGGCGAGGCGGCGCGCGGTTGGCGAGCGGAGGCGTGGAGGCGGGGCGGCCGCCGGCGACGGCAGCGGGCGCTGCGCGCGAGGGAGAGGTCCAGGGAGGAAGAGAGCCACGGGGTGGGAAGCGGGCGTGGTAGGTGGGGGTGGGTCCCAGGCGTGGGGTCGCGTCAGGGGGTGGACCGGTTCCTGTGTGGTGTTGTGTGGCTGTGTGTGTGTAGTGCGTGTGGGTGGGGGTGTGCTGTGTGGAGAGAGAGGAGAGAGAGGGGGGAAAAGGAGAGGGGGGTGAGTTGGCAGCCTCTGGTTGGGTGGGGGTTAGGATGAGGGTGAGGTGGCGACTCGTGATAGGAGGGGGTGAGGTGGAGGGGAGGGCTGGGTAGGTTATCTGGTAGCTTTAGGATTTAGGTTGGACCGATTATTTTTCTGGGGTGGTCGTTCGGGTCGATTCGGCCCGTTCGACTGCCCCACTAAAACAATTAAAAGCTTTATTTATTTAAACAGAGTCCTTGCAAACCGATAGCAGACAAACAAAAATATTCCGGAGACCCGGGGTTTGAATTTGAAAACAAGACGGGGCGTTTTAGAAAACAAAAACAGGCTTTGCGAAAATAGTTTTAAGCAAACAATGCATGATGATGACGATGCAATGCACAAATTCAACGCGATTTTCTAGTAGTGGTTTTTGCGGGATGCCACAATTCGACACCACTAACAATGGATCTCGCCCTCGAGATCCGCCTCATGGTACCGGGAAGAAGGCCGGCGGTCTGCATCTTCTCGCATCGTGTAGATCCTCGCGACACCACTAACAAGGGTTCATCCTCCATCTTGAAATCGGCGACACCACCAACAAAGGTTCGTTGTCCCTGACCGTCGAGAGAACACTCCGGAGAAACAAAGGACGAAGTAGAGGTATCAAACGATAAGGCCACCTCTAACTTCCATTAGAAGAGGAAAAGTTACATTGATCCCCCAGTTCGATGTACAGAGCGAGCAGCAAGAGTCGGGTAGGGTGATCAATCCATCCCGTACCCAAACTATCAACTCTATACATGAATAGGAAAATCAGGCAACTCAACTCTCGAGATTTAGAATGAAGATCTTCATAGGCGGTATCCGGAACAAAGGGATGATGCCAGCAGAAATCGTATGAAAGACACAATGATTAGGTTCCGCGATGGTTCCATTGGCATGAACAACACATGCTCAAGGTATACTCCAACTTCACCAATGCTCGTCCTTCTCATATGTTTTTCAACGATACGGATATCCAGCAAGGAACACATATGGATAAAGAGCTCAAGAACAAAAGATTGGAGGAAGGGTACAACAGACAAGTTGCAGATTTGAATATCGTAGCAACTCTGTTACAAAAGGGAGAAAGCGAAACCCTGAAGGTACGACGGAAACCCAACCACGAGAAAACCTGGACTCGAAGAGAGAGAAGAGAGCGGATTCAAAACACGTAGAGGTAAGAGAGGAATAGCAAAGGGGTAAGGAGTAAAATCAGACCTAATCAGATCTATCCAACCGATTTTCCAAAAATAGTTTTGACACTCTACTTCGGCCGTTAGCTAGGTTATCCTACAGGCTGGACTTGTGGGGTATCGCAACTGCTGAGCTCTGATACCACTCTGTAACACCCTCAGAATCGGACCTATGCAAGTTTTAGCGAAGCCCGCCAAACCCGCATAGAAACGATTCAAAGGTGCCCACCAGGCACTTTCGTGCGGGTGGAAAACGAAGTAATAACATTACACAACAGTCCTCGATGGGACCCATAGAACAGATATATATAACAGCGACTCAAAAGAGTCATGAAAATAGATATAATATACAAAGATCCAAATCACCTTAAAAATGGTAGAGCGTCCGACTACGGACAAGATGCAAATGGGGGCTAAGAGACCTGAAGAATAACCAATGGCGTCCATAACCCTGCCCAGGCCAAGCCGGAAGGGTAACCCTGCTAACGACGTCGATCTCAAAACTTGCTCAAACAAAAGGGGTGCCGACAAAGGGCAAAGGAAAAAGAGGAGCGTCAGTACTGAGGCCAGTACACGGCGAGACTAGAATTCGGCGGTCCTCGCCTACATAGGTATGGTGGACTGAGCGGCAGCGGCAGCATGCACTAAACAACCTAGAGAGACTCGATACAACTGGCGGTTATCAGAGGGGGTAAGAATGACCTATCCGGATCCAACCTGAAGCTAACACCAAACAAACCCATCCTGGTGTTTCCCCCTCGATACCAAACGAGGAAGTCAACCGAGGAACTCACACAGTTGGCAGTTTTATTTATTCAGTTATCGTTGCAGCAATTACTAGTCAGGTATAGATAATCATCCTGATAAAATAAGCAGTGGGCACTTTTAGTCAACCATTCCGTTATAGTTGCAATAATTACTAATCAGATACAGATAGCGTGAGATAAACCCAAAACCCAGCAGTTGTTGGTACTTTTATTTAGCCATTCCGTTGTAGTTGCAATACTTACTAGTCAGGTACAATGGTCGCAAGCGACACCCAAAGCAAGCAGTTGTGGGCAATATTAGTTAGCCATTCCATTATAGTGAAGCTGATTACTAGTCATTATAAGTCAAATTTATAGCAATAAACTTTAGTTATGCTTGTCTATGGTCGAGATACTGTGCTCCAAGTCGTCCATAACCGCGGACACGGCTTTCAGAAAGTTTTAACCCGGCCGGGGTGCACAAATAGCAACACACACTCGATCAACCTCGGAAAAACCAAATCAAAACCCAACGAGGCCTTCACGACAAAGCAATCACAGGATTCAGAAATATTTCAGGGGGCCACCCCATTGAGTAGACCCGCAACGAAGTAAGCAAGCTCCGAGACGGACTCAAGGTTTGCGACAATGGCTGTAAATGACTGGGAACCCGAAAGTGTGGCTGGGCTTGTCGATACCGCGAAAACACTCCGCTTACCTAAACAGTACAGTGTGCTCCTCGCACAATCGTAAATAAAGCAGTAGCATGGCATAAGTACAGGATCGTAAATAAAACCTCAAACTAGTTTGTGGCCCCAAGAAATAAGACTGAATCAAGCTCTGGCTAAGGGGGGTCCCATATACCTCCCGGATGTGGATAGCGCGATAAATCAAGGAACAGGTATCAAGTACTCGGGGTCCTACGGGACACAAGTGGGCGTTCGGAAACCAAATATTATCTATCACCCACCGATGCCTCTACTTACTTCAATTTTAGTTGTTAAACAGGAATTAAAGTGAACGATAAGTAAAACTATGATCATCTCCGACATCAAACATGCGGCATTACTCCAACAACTGTGGCAATTGACGACACGCAACAGCACTAGAGCAAGCGACTACGACGCGCAAGTCCAACTATCTACCAAACACAGGTATTAGGATGTGTCCAAGGAAATATAGGGCTGCACGGAATATCACAGGTGCGGAAACTAGAGCATCGCAACACAGATAGCAATAGATCAACAGGAGGGAAATAAAATACTATAAAAGTAAGATAGGTAGAAAGGGGGAGATGCTCGCCTGAAAACATGGACGAAGGTGCAACCGAAGATCGGGGCGAAGCTCACATCAACTCAACGGCCTTATCCGCGAAGAACCAAAACACTAGAAGAAACACCGGATGCACTATTTAATACAACGGCAGAAGATCGGGCATGATGCATGTATGATGCATGACATGGCAAGGTGCGATGCAATTAGGTCATATTAAGCGGAACCGGGGTTCCGACACTTAATTAAACGGTTCAAGTGAATTAGCTACCCCGCAATTTAATTGTTGTCTTAACATGGCAAAAGATAGCACGGGGTTCGCTACACAAATTTAAATGAGGCCGATATGAGACTAGATTTGCCCGCATATGGCCCCATATTTAATTAAGAGGTGAATCGGCCTAAGGCCCCCAAACCACATGAATGTATGCATGCAAGACAATTATTATGCGATAAGTTGTATTATGTTATAAAATAGGGTTTCGGGAAGGGGTTCACACATTAGGGTTCGACAGATCTTGGTTAGGGTTCGACGGGGTTCGGGGTCGGGGTCCAGGGTTCGACGGAAACGTTCTCGGACTCCGGGATTTAGGGTCTTCGGGTCGGGGTGGTAGATCTTGTCGCATGAGCGTCACTGCTTCCGGGAAGAGCTTGTCGTCCAGGGTCTCGGTGTCCGGGGTGAAGTACTCGGCGTCCTCGAGGGAGTACTTGTCGTTCCGGGGTGAAGTGCTTGTCATATCCGCATCGGCGTTCTTGGCGTTCGGGTTCTCGATTCCGCATTCGGGGCGAAGGTCTTGTCGCATGTGTGGTCGCCGGGATCGGTCTTCGGGGTCTGGGCATCTTATCCATGCTGGAGATCTTGTCGGCAGTTATTTTTGGTGATCCTTGTCCGATTGTCGTTGCCACCGAGGAAGATCATGTTGGCCGTGACGGTGGTCTTGACGGTTCCGGGAGGGAGAACTTGGGTCGGCATCGGATCGGCCTGGTGCTCGTCTACCAATACTTGTCGTTCTCGTGGCGCTCATGATGTGTCGTGGCGTCTCAACACACTTGCCCGACTTGTTGCAGAACTTGACGGGCCGCGGCGCACTCGTCAACTCTTGCACGGAGACAGATGGTGGCGCAGCGTGATCCCCACAGGTGGTGCACGGTCGCACTAGGCAGAGACAGCTCATGGCGCATCCAGGGACATGGCCGCGGAAGTCAGAGGGGCCCACACGCAGGAGGGACTCGGCGTCTTCCACGGCGAGGGCGGAACGGGGCCGGCTGCTGCGGTGACGGTTCCGGGCGTAGGTCGGAGGGGGCGCAGGAGCGGAGGGCGTCGCTGGCGGGCCGGCTTGGGGAGGACCACGGGGAGGCGGGCGGCTCCGGCGGCCAACGCGGCCGGCGGCGGCGGCGCAAGGAGGTAACGGGCTCGGTGGTGCTTGCGGGGGAGGGCGCTGCCGGCGGGCGGTGACGAGAGGCCGGCGAGAGGCGGCGACGGACGGCGCGCGGGTCGCGGGAGGCGCGCGTCGGCGACGCGAGACGGCGAGCTTGGGCCGGAGGGAGCCGCGCGGCGCCGGCGGGCGCGCGGAAGCTCGGGGGCACGCGGCGGACCGGCGGGTGGCGGGGCAGACGCCGGTGGCGAGGCGGGAGGATGGGGCGCGGCGAGCTTGGCGAGACCGGCGGCGGCGGGGCTCGCAGAGGAGGCGCGGGGCGGCAAGCTCGGGCCGGAGGAGGAGCTCGCGGGGACGGTGACGAGCAGGGCGCGGCCGAGAGAGCGAGGTGGAGGCGGAGCCGCGGTGGGGCGGCGGAGGTCGGTGGTGGGCGCGCGCGGCGGGAGGGCTCGAGGCGGCGCCGGCGAGGAGCTTGCAGGGGAGCGGCTGTGAGGGGCGAGGCGGCGCGCGGTTGGCGAGCGGAGGCGTGGAGGCGGGGCGGCCGCCGGCGACGGTGGCGGGCGCTGCGCGCGAGGGAGAGGTCCAGGGAGGAAGAGAGCCACGAGGTGGGAAGCGGGCGTGGTAGGTGGGGGTGGGTCCCAGGCGTGGGGTCGCGTCAGGGGGTGGACCGGTTCCTGTGTGGTGTTGTGTGGCTATGTGTGTGTGTAGTGCGTGTGGGTGGGGGTGTGCTGTGTGGAGAGAGAGGAGAGAGAGGGGGAAAAGGAGAGGGGGGTGAGTTGGCAGCCTCTGGTTGGGTGGGGGTTGGGATGAGGGTGAGGTGGCGACTCGTGATAGGAGGGGGTGAGGTGGAGGGGAGGGCTGGGTAGGTTATCTGGTAGCTTTAGGATTTAGGTTGGACCAATTATTTTTCTGGGGTGGTCGTTCGGGTCGATTCGGCCCGTTCGACTGCCCCACTAAAACAATTAAAAGCTTTATTTATTTAAACAGAGTCCTTGCAAACCGATAGCAGACAAACAAAAATATTCCGGAGACCCGGGGTTTGAATTTGAAAACAAGACGGGGCGTTTTAGAAAACAAAAACAGGCTTTGCGAAAATAGTTTTAAGCAAACAATACATGATAATGACGATGCAATGCACAAATTCAACGCGATTTTCTAGTAGTGGTTTTTGCGGGATGCCACACCGCACCATTCCGTTGTTCATCAACTTGGGAACGTGAGGGTCACCTTCGTTCGAACACCCGCCTCTCCTTGTGTTGTTTCTTTTTCCTAGGAATCTCGGGGCGAGATTCTTGTTTAGTGGGGGAGAGTTGTAGCATCCCAATTGTCTAACAATTGTAATGCTACTAGCCTAGTCTATATAAATGCTACTTCATACATATAATTGTTGCATCATAATTATATCATGCTCATGTCATCATGCCACCTTGCATTTGAGCATCATATAAAACCCTTTTGATTTGGTTCTTCTCTCATATGCATTGTAAATTGTATTTGCCTCTTGATATTGTATTTGGTTATTGATATATTGTTTAATGCCCAAGTTGAGTTGGGGGCATATCTCTTATTAACTCCACCACCTTTCTTGTCATCACCCCATCATTCCACCATTCCACCATATATGAGCATTGCAACTTATTTGGTTTTACCTCTAGCTCATGTGGGTTGGAATGGATCCAATTCTTTTCCACATGCTCTCATCTTGGCATCATTTTGTTTTCACATTATTGATATATGAGAGCCACATGGCCACCTTTGCATGCCCTGTGAGTGGGACCCTTTCTCCTAGCTTCCATATGGATTATTATGGAATTATGCTCATGTTGGGATATTTTTGGGACTATTAAACATCTAGTGGAATAAACACACTAGCAAGTCCCACTTCTATTCAAATGTGATCATTTCCATCTACTCCATCTGGGATTTTCCTTTAAGTTCTTTTGCTTGGCCTTTATTCCAATTTTTGGGAATGCAAACTAGTAATGCCATGCAACAATATTGTTTTCACAAGAATCATCATGGCAATAAATATTCTGCATGGGCCATGCAAGAACCACCTTTTTGCTTGTCATTTGGATTTTATTTGCATTTTGAGTGAATCCAAACCACACACATCTATCCATCTCTCTCTCTTTTCTTCACCTCCCTCTCTTTTTCTCCACCATCCATGCATGATCTTGTGTATCCTATCTAAACCCTAAACCTACCTCTCTCTCTCTCGGCCTCTCCCTCCCTCTCACCTAGCTGGCCCCACCGGCCACCCTCTCCCCCTGGCCACCTCACCCCAGCCCTAGCTACCCCATCTAACCCTAACCCGAGCCATACCCCCTCTAATCTAACCCTAGTTCTTCCCTCTCTCTCGGCCTCTCTCTCTCTGCCAGCATGCCCCACCTAACCACCCCTGGAACCACCCCTCCCATGTGCATCCCCCTGGTCCCCCTCTCTCCAAACCCTAGCCAAACCCGAGCCACCCTCCTCCCTTTTTGCATAAAGGTGACTACCTCCCTCGTGCCTCTCCCCTCTTCCCTTCTCACCTCAACCACCCTAGCTACCCAGCACTCCAGATCCCATCTGGGAGTACCCTGACCCCTCTCCATCCGCCCTTCTTCCTCCCCTCCCCACCATGAACACCACACCATGCCCCAAAAACCCTAGCCTCGGCCATCTCTTCCTCTAGCCGTTCTGGGGCGCGCCGAGCTGAGCCAGGAGCACCAGGGCCTCCCTCTGCTACCTCTTCGACGCCCAGGACGCGGGGCAGCCGCTGGACTTCGCCGGAGCCACCTGACGCCGCCGTGCACCGCCCAGATCAGGAGCTCCAGAGCCCCAGCTACGCGCCCGATCGTGACCGTCCCGAGATCCTCCGACCACACCAACGAGCTCCGGGTGAGCCCCTCTACCACCCAGACAAGGTCCCCTCCTCTCTAGTGCACCGTAGCATCGCCGCCGTCCGTCGAACACCCCGCGTGCGCCACCGCGCGCCGCGCTCTGGCGACAGCAGCAGCTACAGCAGCTTTTGCCTCTGTTCCTCGTCGAAGCCCGCGCGCTGCAGCCCTCCTCCGTGCTAGCCACCTGAACGAAACTTGTAGCCGGTAGCGCCCTCTTCAACTTTGGTTTTTGCGGCTTGGCAAGAATCGTCGTGGTTCGCTCGCCATCGTCGCCGGAAGACGGCCGGAGCCGACGCCGTCAGAGCTGCGCCCGTCAGCGCGCAGCGATAGCCGCTGTCCGTTTTGCGCAGAGACCCCTGGAGTTTTTCCCGCCTGAACCCGCAGTCCCACCGACCCCATCTGGCAGCCGCCCGTCCCATCTTGCAAATAGGCCCCCGCAGATCGGAACCTCGCAGCCCGCAGCCCCCTGGATTGCCCACGTGTCGCCCACCGGATGGCCGCGCGCGTGTGTGGCCCTGCTAGGTCCCTGGGCCCGCTTGTCATTCACGCGGGCTAGGCAGAGCCCCGGTGTGAAAAGTTTTTGTGCGCGCGTGTCGACCCAGTCAGCATCGACCCCACCTGTCACTGGCTGTGGGTAGAATCTGGCTGAGTACCAAAAGTCCAGGAGCCTTTCTATTTCAAATTAAATCTTTTCAAATTCAAATTCAATTCCAAATCTGTTTAAATATGAATCAATTCATAACTTTCAAATGGTTTAGAATTTGAATTCAAACTTAATATGAAAAAATGTTTTATTTTTGAATGTTAATTCAAATCTTTAAATATTTTCAGAATTAATTTAAATAGTCAACCTTTGACTTTGACCCTATTTAATAATTTTGACTTTTAAGTAAATTTAAAACCATAATTCCAAATAATACAAATAATATATGTTTTCAAATCAGAAAAATGTGAGGAATTCAAATATGCTATCCAAAATGTATTTTGAACACTTTAAAATTCAAGTTGACCAAAATTACAAGAAAATACCCTTCCCCCTTAATTAATTAATAACTTTTGATTTATAACTCCAAATTTAACAAATGATATGTCTAAAATGATCAGCTCGACGAGACCTTTCTGTTTATGCATTCCCTGTTCTGTTTTGCAGCATGCATCATATAAATATAATGTAAACAGCAACTAATATGAGTATAAAATGTGGCCAAAACTCAATAAAATGTTTATTTCTTGTATTCTACACCTCACCCATGCCATGCTACTTTAATGCCATGCAAATTGTGCATCATTCATCATGGCATGATTGTTTGCTTGTCGCATTTAATTCATATGCTTGTGCACTATATTTATGTTGGCCCTTGTTTGTTTGGTTCTTCTTCGAATAGACGCTGAGCAGGGGATATATCAAGAGAACCAGGAGCACCACCCAGATCCTTCTCTCGCTACAACTGAGCTGCCAGGCAAGCACTACCACATGCTTGCATACATACAACACCTATTGCCTCTATCTTATTCTTGCATCATTGAGTCGCGATTGCATTAAAATGAATCCCAAGTATTGCATAGCCTTTACTTTTAAACCCCACCGAAGCTTGTTCCTCCATCCCATGAGCCACTACTACAGGAGTTTTTTGAGCCATGCGAGTCGTAGAACAGCATGTGTAGGGTATTTGAGTGTCTGATGGATAACGAGGTATCTAAACAACTTAACCTGAGTAGTAGTGGGATAACTAATGAAAGTGGCACCGGTGAGCAATATCTGCTATTTGGTTTTTCCTGCTCACTTGTGTCCCGTAGGACCCCGAGTACTTGATTCCTGTTCCTTGATTATTCGCGCTATCCACATCCGGGAGGCTTATGGGACCCCCCTGAGCCAGAGCTTGATTCCGTCTTATTTCTTGGGGCACAAACTAGTTTGAGGTTTTATTTACTATCCTGTACTTATGCCATGCTTTACTGCTTTATTACGATTGTGCGAGGAGCACCTGTACTGTTTAGGTAAGCGGAGTGTTTTCGCGGTATCGACAATCCTAGTTTTCGGTTCCCAGTCATTTACAGCCATTGACGCAAACCTTGAGTCCGTCTCGGAGTCAGCTAGCTTCGTTGCGGGTGTACTCAATGGGGTGGCCCCCTGAAATATTTCTGAATCCTGTGATTGCTTTATCGTGAAGGCCTCGTTGGGTTTCGATTTGGTTTTTCCGAGGTTGATCGAGTGTGTGTTGCTATTTGTGCACCCCTGCAGGGTAAAACTTTCTGAAAGCCGTGTCCGCGATTATGGACGACTTGGAGCACAGTTTCTCGATCACAGACAAGCATAACTAAAGTACCACTTTTAATTTGACTAAGTAACTGACTAGTAAATAGTGCAACACTCATGGAATGGATAATAAAACTGCCAACGGATGGGGGGGTTATTCGTCCGCCTCCTCGTTGGTAAGCGAGGAGGAGGATGGATCTGATGATATTACTGTTATAACTGTGGTCATTAATTCACGGACATCCGTCTATCTTTGGTTAGGCGGATGGTTAGCGAGTATCTATAGAACTGTTAGGGATTATCTTTTGCTGCAACTGCGTCACCCCAGGTTGTGTCCCCTTTAGAGGCATAAAGACTTGCTGAGTAACCCTAGGGTCTCATACGATAAATTATTTTATTCAGATGAACAGGTACACTCACAAGATGGATACTGGGTGGAGGAGGCTGATGATGTGGGCAACGATCGTTCGGTGTAGAGATTCCGGGAACGGGGATCCGTGAGATCTGTGGGCGGGATGTGCTTATTTATGGGGCATCTTATGCCGATTTGCTTCTTATCCGTACTCGGATCTTGTTTGCCGCTTCCGCCTGATACTCTGATGTGTGATGTATGAGGAGATATCCTAAACTATTATATCTATCTAGGACATTTGAATCTTGCCGTATGGCGTTGCTATATTTCCTTTCTTTTTAGATGGAATGGCTCTGATGTACTATTGTATGGTGGCTTGCATACATACTCATTTGTGTATGCAGTTGATCCCTTCGCCTGCCGCTTACGCCGCCCGTACTTGTCCCGATGACTAGAAATGGTTGGGACGGCCGAAGGGTCTACCTGTGAGTGGCATTTGGCCCCACCGTACTATTTCAACCATTTCCGCTCATCCAGGCTTGTATCTAGGAGCGTAATTCACCGAGGTAGTTACACACACATAAGTTTTCCAAGTTTTACGATTAGGTTATTCTTCTCTATGATCCCATGTCCCATCCCAAGTCGTCCATAACCGTGGACACGGCTTTTCTAAAAGATTAAACCCCGCAGGGGTGTACAACTTTAACCACACGCATCGACCGACTCTTAGCATCACTTGACACACTTCCTTGGTGTGCTGATAGAGGGTGGTCGACCAAAACCTTTCCCTTACTTTTGCCTAATCCATGAGTCACCATAAGGGCTCCCGGCTGTGGTAGTTGGCCATACTCCCAGACGGTCCTCGACTCTATGTACCGAGATCCAGTTCAATGTCGAGCATCCTTCATTCGGCCACGTCCTATATGCTTGCACCATTTTCCTAAACCTTTTTCCATGCGGGTGCCGAATAAATCTTCAAACTACGGACTAATGGATCAAACTAGGCAAGATGGGGTCAAGGGGCTTCCTAAGCCCCGTGTGGTTGTACGCTCATCTTGGTTCAAGAGGCAAGAACCCAGGGTCCTAAGGGTGGCAAGTATGGGACTGCAAAAACCACAACCCTCATAGCCTCCCATACAAGCCTTAGCATGTTTACCTCACATCACATGTCATATCTCGTTCTCCTGTCCAACTAGGTTCATTTGAAGCTTGGATCCATCAACCAAGTGAATCAACGGAACAACTAAGCATGGCTAAGCACAACAGATAAATTGGCTCTAGTAGTGGATCAGGGGATATAGGTTCAAAGGGAATATGCATCAGATAGGATAACTCTATCTATCGATAAAAGACCTTAGAATCATATGCACATGGCAAGAATTGAAATACTTTGAAAGCATAGGATTCATATGTATGTGTGGGGCTTCGCTTGCCTTTGCCTGTTGATACCCAAAATAGATCTTCGGATTCATCAGCTTGACTTGTTCGTCAACCATAAGGATATAGCTCTCTAGGGTTCATATTGTTGGCATTGTTCATCAATGACCTTCGATGGTATTGATCTCGATCTTCAGTCTTGGACTCGATCTCGATATCGTATTCTACCGGGAAGAACCAAATACCAGAAAGAGAGGGGAAACAATCAACACATGGCATCGTTGCAATGCTCAAACAAGTATGATGATATGACAAGTAAAAGGTTATTGAAATTTAAACCCTAAACATGCTTCATTATTTTAAACGGGGTCCGAGGGGTCCAAACCCTAATTCGGAGAAACCCTGGATGCATATGGGAGGGTTCATTTTGTTCTCTAATTAAACTTGTTATGTAAGTTATTTAAGAATGCATTATTATACATTAAATAGGTAGATCTCAATTTTCTGAACATTTTGATATATTATTTGTATCTTTCTGAATTACAGATAATTAGTTATTGAATTTACAAGATTTAAACAATTTCTGAAAGTATTAAACCAATTTGTTAAACTTTTTACACCGCAACAACGTCTAGCCACAGAGACAGACAAATGGGACCTAGGCCAACTCATCCGCCACGTGGGCATGGTGGGACCTAGGCCGGGTTTGACCAGGTTGACTGCGCGTCGTTGACGTCATGGTGGTGGCGGCGTGACGTCACCGCGGCGGTGCTCCTCCCAGTTGACAAACGGGACGGCGGAGTAGGGCAAGCGGGCTGCAGAGAGTAGGCGCGTCGGGAAGAGGAGGTTGCGAGCGGCCATAAACTGGTGGCGCTAGAAGATATGGACACAGACAACACCGGCAGCGAGTAATAATACGGCGGCGCTCGGAGCTCCATGGTGGCAAGACGATACAAGAGGAGAGGGGACGAGTTGGGAGGTCCCAGAGAACCATGCACTCACCGTGAGGAGGATGGTGGTGTCAGAGAAGCCGTGCGAGGTCAGGGACGACGTCAACATCATCGGCGGAGCTCGTCGGGATTGGGGAAGACAATGGCGATGCGGGCGATTCCGAGCGCCCCTGCTCGATTCCTCTGTCAGGGAAGATCAGTGCGGCGAGGCAGTGCTTCCTACACGCTCAGAACGTCAAAGGGAGGCCGAGGACGGCGGCGATTTGTTGGCAACCTCCACTAGGGTTCGGGCTCGCTTGCAGGAGAAGGGAGGGGAGAGCCAGGGAGAAAGGGAACCTGGGGAGGAGAGAGACATGCTTGACGAGGCTCTTATCCTTTCCAAGGCGGCGATGGGGATCTTGACGCGGCGCTGATCGACGGCCGGCGGACGGACAGACAACTGCTTGTCGTCGACGCATCATTGATGAAGACGACGAAGGAGGAAGACCAAAGCGGTATGGGACACGAACGGGCTGACTTGGGCCGCGCTTGGGCCGGGGTGGGTTGCTGGTGTAACACCCTCAGAATCGGCCCTATGCAAGTTTTAGCGAAACCCGCCAAACCCGCATAGAAACGATTCAAAGGTGCCCACCAGGCACTTTCGTGCGGGTGGAAAACGAAGTAATAACATTACACAACAGTCCTCGATGGGACCCACAGAACAGATAGGTACAACAGCGACTCAACGAGTCAAGAATACAGATATAATATACAAAGATCCAAATCACCTTGAAAATGATAGAGCGTCCGGCTACGGACAAGATGCAAATGGGGCTAAGAGCCCTGAAGAATAACCAATGGCGTCCATAACCCTGCCCAGGCCAAGCCGGAAGGGTAACCCTGCTAACGACGTCGATCCCAAAACCTGCTTAAACAAAAGGGGTGCCGACAAAGGGCAAAGGAAAAAGAGAGAGCGGTCAGTACTGAGGCCAGTACACGGCGAGGCTAGAATTCGGCGGTCCTCGCCTACATAGGTATGGTGGACTGAGCGGCAGCGGCAGCATGCACTGAATAACCTATAGGGACTCGATACAACTGTCGGCTATCAGAGAGGGGCAAGAATGACCTATCCGGAACCAACCTGATGCTACCATCAAACAAACCCATCCTGGTGTTTCCCCCTCGGGACCAAACGAGGAAGTCGACCGAGGAACTCCCACCGTTGGCAGTTTTATTTATTCCGTTATCGTTGCACCAATTACTAGTCAGGTATAGATAATCGTCCTGATATAATAAGCAGTGGGCAACTTTAGTTAACCATTCCGTTGTAGTTGCGACACTTACTAGTCAGATACAATTAGCATGAGATATCCCAAAAACCCAGCAGTTGTTGGTACTTTTATTTAGCCATTCGGTTATAGTTGCAATACTTACTAGTCAGATACAATGGTCGCAAGCGACAACCCAAACAAGCAATTGTTGGCAGTTTTATTTAGCCATTCCATTATAGTGAAGCTGATTACTAGTCATTATAAAGTCAAATTTATAGCACTACTTTAGTTATAGTTGTCTATGATCGAGATACTGTGCTCCAAGTGCTCCAAGTCGTCCATAACCGCGGACACGGCTTTCAGAAAGTTTTACCCTGCAGGGGTGCACAAATAGCAACACACACTCGATCAACCTCGGAAAAACCAAATCAAAACCCAACGAGGCTTTCACGACAAAGCAATCACAGGATTCAGAAATATTTCAGGGGGCCACCCCTTGGAGTACACCCGCAACGAAGTTAGCTGAGTCCGAGATGGACCCGAGGTTTGGGTGGACGGCTGTAAACGACTGGGAACCCGAAAACTCGGGCTTGTCGATACCGCGAAAACGTGTCCCGATCCTAAACAGTACAGGTTCTCCTCGCACAATCGTAATAAAGCAGTAAATCATGGCATAGGTACAGGATAGTAAATAAAACCTCAAACTAGTTTGTGGCCCCAAGAAATAAGAATGAATCAAGCTCTGGCTCAGGGGGGTCCCATAATCCTCCCGGATGTGGATAGCGCGAATATTCAAGGAACAGGTATAAGGTACTCGGGGTCCTACGGGACACAAGTGGACGGTTAACAACCAAATAACATCTATTTCCCACCTGTGCCTCTGCTTACTTACTTCAATTTTAGTTGTTAAACAGTAATTAAAGTCTTGATCATCTCCAACAATAAACACACGGCAATACTCCAACAACTGTGGTACTTGACGACACGCAACATCACTTGAGCAAGCGACTACGACGCGCAGGTCCAACTATCTACCAAACAACAGGTAATAGGGTGTGTCCAAGGCAATATAAGGCTGCGAGGGATATCACGGGTACGAAAACTAGAGCATCGCAACACAGACAGCAATAGATCAACAGGAGGGAATAAATACTATAAAAGTAAGATAGGTAGAAAGGGGGGAGATGCTCGCCTGAAAACATTGCCGAAGGTTCATCCGAAGATCGGGTCGACACTCGCATCAACTCATCGTCCTAATCCGTGAAGAAGCAAAGCACTAGCACAAACATCGGATGCACTATTTAATACTACGGCAGAAGATCGGGCATGATGCATGTATGATGCATGGCATGGCAAAGCTGCGATGCAATTAGGTCATATTAAGCGGAACCGGGGTCCCGACAATTAATTAATAGGTTCGAGTTGTTTAGATACCCCACAATTTAAATGTTGTCTTAACATGGCAAAAGATAGCACCGGTTCGCTACACCAGTTTAAATGGGACCAATATTAGACTAGATTTGCCCGCATATGGGCCCCATATTTAATTTAGGTGAATCGGCATAAGGCCCCCAAACCACACAAATATGTATGCGACATGAACAATTTAATATGCAACAATTTGATATTACATTTATAAAATAGGGCTCGAGAAAGGGGTCACACATTGGGTTCGGCGATCTTGGTGGCTCCGAGGGTCCGGGGTTCGACAGGGCTCCGGGTTCGACGGGGTCGGTCTCGGACAACGGAAGTCGATCTTGTCGCATCCGATAAGGAGAACTTGGTTGGCGTCGGGGGGCACATCGGATTCGCCCTGGTCGGTACCGATCTTGTCGTCGCGAAGATCTTGTCGTGTCCTCGTGTCGGGTCGGTCTTGGCGTTCGGGGTGAAGAAGAAAACGACACCGGTGCGGGGGTTTGGTCTTCGGTTCCTCGGGATCGGGCTTCAAATCTAGGAAATATCGGGCTTCAAATCCAGGAATTCCTGTTTTTCCAGCTTCAAGAATATCTTGTCGATGGCAACACCACTGACACGGTCATCGGATGGTTCGGGTTTGTCCGGGTGGACGTCGATCTTGCGTCGGTTAGCCTCTGCGGTAACTCTCGGTCACGCGACGATCTTGCTGTGGTAAACGATGTTAACCATCACAAAATTGCTAGCACCAAAATGCTCGAAGAGAAAAACCACACTGAAAAGGGCCCATAGCCCCTGTAGAGCTGCAGCAAGACACATGCGTTGGCGCGACAGCAAACCAAACGGGAGGCGCTAGGCTGAGCTAGGCCGAGCCAAGCATGCGTGGAGGCCGGAGCAGTAGGAAAGGCGACCAGCGACGAGGAACTCTCATAGGAGGCAGCACAGAGAGTCGAGGACGGGCTCGACGGGCGGACATGAAGGGGACACTGGCGGGCTCGGGCCTGGGCCTACCGCGGCGACACAGCGAGGATGAAGGCCATGTCGGGGAAGGTGCGCCGGCGGAGCGGCAGACAGGGAGGGGCGACGGCTTAGGAAGGACGGCGGCAGACGAGGTGGTGGTGGGGCAACAATGTGGGGACCGAGGCGAGGTGACCGGCGGCAGCTGCGCGGAGAGGAGCCTGATGCGACGTGCGCAGGCGGGGAGACAGGACGGCGGGCACGCGGGGCTTGTGTCCCTGGCGGCGGCGGTGGGATTCGAGGAGACGAGCGGGATGGGGGCTCACGATGGGGAAGATGAGGTGGGGTCGAGCGCGGGGTTGGGGATGGAGGCGAGCGGGGAGAGAGAGGGCAGTGATCTGTCAGGCGCAGGCGGCGGTGGCTGTTGGAGAAGGGAGGGCCGGAGGCAGGTGTTGGCCTATGGTGAGGAAGAGAGCCACGGTGCGGCCACGCGGGTTGCAGAGGCGGCGAGAAAGGGGGTCTGAATCTTGGGAGAGAGCTGAGGCAAGGCCCAGGCGACGGCGGCTCCATGGGTTCCCGTCGAGGAAGGAGGCGAGGCCAGGAGGGTTGGTGGCGACGGGGGCCTTGGGTTGGGGACGCGAGAGGAGGACGACGCGAGGGGGCTACCGAGCGAGCGCAGGGTTGGGTAGGGCCAGAGGAAACGCGTGTGGTGTGGGGAAACGGGCAGGTGGTTCTGGGTTGGATGAGGTGGCGGCGTGTGATAGGTTGGGAGAGAGATGAGAGATGAGGTGGCGAGAGGGCATTGGTCAGGGTGATGTGGCTGGGGACTGGGTAGGCTAGGTATAGGTAGAAAAGGATTTAGGGTTTCTGGGATTTTTATACTGGGGGTGGCCGACTGGGTCGGATCGGCCCGGTTCGGCTGCCCCCTAAAAATATTTACACATTTTATTTATTTAAAACGAGACTTTTAAAAACCGGGGGTAGACAAAACGAAATATTCCGGAGACCCAGGTTTTTAATTTGAAATAAAGATGGGGTGTTTAGAAAACAAAACCAGGCTTTTCGAAAATAGTTTTATGCAAACAAATGCAAGATGACATGACGATGCTCAAATGCAATGTGGCATGATGACATGAGCATGCGGTCATGATGATGCAATGCACAAAAACAACGCGATTTTCTAGTAGTGGTTTTGCGGGATGCCACAGCTGGCTTACACGATGGGAAGCAGGCAGAAAGAAGAGAAAGCTGGGCCGGCCGGGGAGGGTCTGGCTGCAGTTTTTCTTCTAAAATGATTTTCTTTTTCTGTTTGTAATTTCTGTTTTGTATCTTCATTTTGAAATCTGTTTTTATACATTTCAAAATACTAGAGCTTTGCAAATATTCAAATATTGCAGGGACCCTTGTGAACAATTTGGGTTCCATAATTTTTTTTCAAAACCATTTTGAATATGTTTCAAATAGGGAGGGGAAATAGGGTTTAGGGTATTTTAGGAACCTTGTATTTAATGAAATTATCTTTAGCAACATGATGCTCATGCTATGCACATACAAACCCTAATTACTATTTAATAAAACTAGGGTTGTTATACTCTGGCCGCGCCCATAGGGGATGTGGGCCCCCTGGCCCTCCATCGACCTTGCCTCCTTTGCCTATAAGAAGCCTCCGACCCAAAAATCCTAAATAATCCATCATACTTCCATAAAAAACCTCCCTAGCACCGCCGCCACCGAAAGGGAGATTTGAGGGATAGAAAGTCTCTGTTCCGACACCCTGCCAGGACGGGGAAGTGCCCCCGGAGCCATCTCCATCAATCTCCACCACCATCTCCATCGTCGTTGCTAATTCCCATGATGAGGACGGAGTTGTTCTTCCTCGAGGCTAAGGGCTCTACCGGTAACTATGTGTTCATCTCTTTCTCTATGCATGATCCTGTTGTGGTCATGAGCTTTGTAATCAAGTAGATCTACCTTGCTACTCAAGTGCTTTAATAGATCTCTTCTCTCCCCATGTGTGTGAAAGTGACAGCGTGCACACCATGGTGGCACTTAGGTTTGAGTCTACATAAATACTCTTTGTGCTTTAATAGATCTATGCTTTTCCCCACGTGTGTGAAAGTGACAGCGTGCATACCGTGTGTGGCACTTTGGCTAGATTGAATATTTGTTACGAGTTATATTTGGAGTTGGATGTCTCTATGAAATTGTGATGTTTGTTGGAACCATCTAGCGCTCAAGGTAATAGTGTGGGGTTATCTAGATTGGGGAAGGCGGACTTTGAGGAGTGCTGTTATAGCCCTACCGATGATTAGAGTGTCCAACCGAAGAGTAGTTAAGAGTAGTATCATGAAGAGAGGATATTTATATCAGAGAGTGTTCACTAGTGAAAGTATGATCCCTAGGCCTTGTTTCTAAACATTGAAACACCGTTTGCATCTAGTTCTGTTGCATGTTTGCTTGCTTTAGTCTTTACCTCCACGTCAAGCTCCACCAAAGTATTTTCTGGCACTCACACACATTCTCCCACGTCAACAACAAGCCAGAAGCTATTTTCTGGCACCGTTACCGTTTGTATTTCACTATCTCTTCGCCGAACTAGTGCACATATACGCCTGACAATTGTATTAGGTGTGTTGGGGACACAAGAGACTTCTTGTATCTTAATTGCAGGATTGCTTGAGAGCGAATACCTTTGACCACTTCCCCCCGAGTTCGATAAACCTTGGGTAATCTAGTTAAGGGAAACTTGCTGCTGTTCTACAAACATCTGCACTTGGAGGCCCAACAACTGTCTACAAGAATAGAAGTGCGTAGACATCAGACGACATAGTAATCAACACCAGGGAGGCCAAAACGCTCATCGACGATCTCCGCGAGACATTTGATAACCTTGATCACTACAAGATCAAGCTAAACCTAGAAAAGTGCGCCTTAGTCGTCCCATCTGGCCAATTGCTTGGCTACTTTATATCCCAACGGGGATCGAGGCGAATACGAAGAAAATCAGGGCCATACTAGCCATGGAGAAGCCGAAGAACCTCAAGGGCGTCCAGCAGTTAGCCGAGCGGATCGCGGCGCTAAGCAGATTCATCAGCCGAATGGGCGAGAAGGCCCTGCCCTTTTACCAGCTACAGTGCAAGGCGGACAAGTTTGAGTGGACGCCCAAAGCAAACGATGCGTTCGAGGACCTGAAGCGGCTGCTCTCCACCTCGCCTTTCCTAGTCACGCGAAAGGAACGAGAGCCTCTGCTGTTATACATCGCAGCCACACATCAGGTAGTAAGCACCGTACTCGTGGTCAAGCGACCCGAATATGGCAAGACCCATGTGGTCCAATGCCCAATTTACGACCTCAGCGAGGTACTGACCCCGACAAAGCAGAGGTACCCTCACTACCAGAAGCTCGCCTACGGCATATTCATGAAGGCTCGTCGGCTGATCCACTACTTCCAGGACCATCAAATCATGGTCGTCAACGACGCACCGTTATCAAACATCATGAACAACCCCGAAGCCATGGGGCGCGTAGCATTGTGGCGGCATCGAACTGTCCCCTCTGGATATGATCTACGAGCGGCGCACCGCCATCAAGCCTCAGGTCCTCCCTGACTTCCTCATCCACTGGATGGAATTCCAGCTGCCGGATACTCCAGACATGTCGCAGTCCTGGACGATGCACTTCGATGGCTCCAAGCGTGAGGCTGGAGCAGGAGCTGGCGTCATACTGACGTCCCCTCAAGGCGCAAGATGAAGTACATCCTTCGAATGAATTTCACGCCTCCAACAACGAGGCCGAATACGAGGCCCTCATCCATGGCATGAGGATGGCCAAGATCTGCGGCGCAACACACCTTGTCATCTATGGTGACTCGAACCTTGTTGTCCATCAAACGATGAACGAGTGCGACGCTCACAGCACCAACATGATCGTGTACCGTGCACTTTACAACTCACTCGAAGGAGACTTTGACGGCAGCGAGCTTCGGCACGTCGAAAGGGAAAGCAATGAAGAAGCTGACAGGCTCGCCAACATTGGCTCCGCCTGCGCACGGGTGCCACCAGGTGTGTTCATCAAAAAAAATCTGCGTACCCTTTAACAAGAGGAAATTCCCAAAAGGCTTAGCCAAAGAAGCAGAGCACTCGGGGGCTGCGCTGCCCGAAGGACAAGAAGGAACCGAAAAACTCGACACCGAGGCCGAGCTGGTCAGCTTGATGTAGGTCATCGCGGTTGAAGAGACATGGACGCAACCGTACCTTTGGTACCTGATGTGGACATCCCATCTATTGATACAACCGTTGTACCTACAACTACACACATACAAGGACCAATCACAAGATCTCCTGCCAAACAACTTAACTATCAGGTACTTTCGTTTCTTGGAACTATTCCTCACATACATGAGAATATGATGCTGCCTAAATCATATGTATTTCTTACTCTTAGGAATGATGGACCAAGCATGGATGAGAGGGACAAGCATTGGAGCATGGTCATGCATGGAGATGGCAGCAAGCATGTGATGATTCAAGAGAAGGCCACGGATGAAGATTTCATAACTTTGAGGCCACCATGATGAAGAAAGAAGGCTTGGAAGAAATATTCAAGATTAATACTTCAAAAATTCGTCCATAGCTTAATATGGTGCTGCGACACCTTTATTTTGGGCTAGGCCCATGTAATTTTCGCAGGATTTTGAATAACCACTTTTTAGAGTCCGTATTTGAGGAGAAAAGGACTTCTAGGGTTGGATTCGGGCACCACTTCTATGGCTGGCAGAAACCCCACCTTTTCCTCCTTAAATACTTCCCTTAGCCGTCACCATAGACTCGGATTTTATTTAGACATTAAGTTAGCCATCATAGCAACTTCGCCAAGGCTTGAGCGTCGCAGAGGCCTCTTGTACTTCGCACCTATACAGGATCCCACCTTTTCAATAAAGCTTTCATCTTAATCCGCAATATCCTGATTGCAATATTAGTTCTTACTTGTTCTCGATTTCAGGTAGGAATTAAGACCCTCGCTGGTCAGGCTGATCGTGTTCCCGCAGGATCGGTAACCTCCAGGAGATTGGCCTAGCGATTGCATTGGCGCTCGTGCTCGCACGTGTAGTCGGATCGTCAAGCCCGAACTCCACCAAATCGACTATCACCATCTCATCGAAAGATCGGACACCTTTGCCCTATCAAGTGGTATTAGATTTCAGGTTGCTCGGTGAGATTTTACTGTTTTCGTAGATTAGATCTGTTTTACCTATAACCCACGCAAAAACACAGTTAGAGTTTAGATCCATCCCATCACCAATCTACGCCTTGCATTATCTTTTCATTTTTGCATTGTTGAATTTGTGGACCCACTGCTCCTCGCGGTTGCACATCGCCTTTTCCTGCTGTTTGGTAAGAACTTGTAAGATCTTCGTATATTGCTTGATGGATTACGTGTACCTTCCACCATATTTCTGTAGTTATAGGCATATATACCTGTGCTTTTTAAAGGACTAACCATGACAGATACTTCGCGTAACCCTGCCACAATGACGAACCAAGAACTACATGCCCACTGCTGCTGTTTGGTAATCGCTCGGTTCAATCTCTAGACCCACTGCTCCTCGCGGTTGCACATCGCCTTTTCCTGCTATTTGTTAAGAACTTGTAAGAGCTTCATATATTGCTTGACGGATTATGCGTGCCCTCCACCATATTTCCGTAGTTATAGGCATATATACCTGTTCTTTTTAAAGGACTAACCATGACATATACTTCGCGTAACCCTGCCACAATGACGAACCAAGAACTACATGCCCACTTCTCCGAGCTCTTGGTCGGTCGCGCTGAAGATGTGGATGCACGACTAGAGGAGTTTGACACCAAGCTCACCAACGCCATGGACAAGATCGATGGACTCGAGAAATCCTTCAATGACAAGCTTGACGCTCGGTTCAAGGAGGTTTTGGACAGATTGCCGGCACCCGCACCCGCACCCGCCCCATTGGCACTTTGGCATGGCTCACGGCGCATTCCGATCACGGGTCATACTGCTGGTTCAGCGGCCGCCGCACCTCAGCCGGCTACCGCTGCAGCTGAGGCACCTCAGGCTTCCACCACGGCTGCTGCTGCAACATTGGGGGCAGACTACGGGTACTACTACGACCTCGACGACGACGATCTGTTTGACGAGGAGGTTGAACAACCTCCACACCCTGCTGGCCGACCCCAACATTACCACCGCAATGCTCGACCACCGGTACGTGATGATGATCATGTTGCAAAGCTTAAATTAAATATTCCATCTTTTGAGGGTAAATATAATCCTGATGCATATCTTACATGGGTGATGGAAGTAGAACAACGTTTTGCATGTTTAAAATATCCTGAGAATATGCGTGTTAGTGCTGCTACATGTGAATTTAAATTTGCTTCCCTTTGGTGGTGTGAGTATTGTCGTTTAAATCCTACTACTATTCCTCGTACTTGGATTGCTTTAAAAACTGCTATGCGTGTTCGTTTTGTGCCTCCCACTTATCATCGTGATTTACTAAAGAATCTAACACGTTTGAAACAAGGGAAAATTTTGTAGAAGAGTATTATCAGGAATTGCAAACGGGGATGGTTAGGTGTGGTCTTGTTGAATCTACTGAACAAATGCTTGCATATTTCTTTGGTGGATTAAACAAGGACATTCTACACATATTAGACTATAAGGAATATAATTCCATCACTTGTTTGTTTCATCTTGCGTGCAAAGCTGAACGTGAAGTGCAGGATCGCCAAACACCATGGAGGAGGACTAATAATTCTGCAGGTCGCACATCTACTTGGACATCCCGGCAATCAGCGCCTTCTTCTCGTGATTCTCCACTATCTACTACCACATCCAAGGCCACCACAAGATTTCCGTCAGCTGCTCCTCCACCGTCATCCAATGCTCCTGCTCGTAGTGCATCTTCTATGGCTTCCACGGGTAAAACAAAGGATATACAATGCCACAAGTGCTGGGGTTTTGGTCATATTGAGAGACAGTGCACAACACAACGTGTTATGATGGTGCGTGATGATGGTCAATATGATTCAACGAGTGACTTTGATGAAGATACATTAGCTCTTATTTCTGCTCGAGATGGAGACAATTGTGATTCTGATGAAGAGACAGAGGTAATGGGAGCTGAAACTGCTGATCAATACAAGAGCTTAATTACACAACGTGTGTTGAGTGTGCAATTGAGCAAATCTAAGCATGATCAACGCCACAACCTGTTCCAAACACGTGGTGTTGTCAAGGAAAGAGCTATAAGGATCATCATTGATGGAGGGAGTTGTAATAATCTGGCTAGTGTTGACATGGTAGAGATGCTTGCACTTCCAACAAGACAACGCACACATTCATACTACATCCAATGGTTTGAGAGTTCTTGCAAGATCAAGGTAACAAGAACGGTACGCATGCATTTTACTATTGGTACATATTCTGATTTTGTTGATTGTGATGTTGTACCTATGCAAGCTTGTTCTTTGTTACTTGGTAGACCATGGCAATTTGATAGAGAATCTGTTCATAATGGAAAAACTAATCACTATTCTCTTATGCATGATGGAAAGAAAATTGGTCTAAAACCTATGACTTCCGAACAGATTTTAAAACATGATCTTGCTAGAGATAGTAGAGCTAAAACTGAGGAGAAAAATAAAAGTGAGAATCAGATTGTTGCTGCAGATTTTGTACCACCAAAGAACACTAAATCTGATTCTAAACATGCTACTGAAATTCGTTTGAAGAGTCCATGTATGCTTGCAAATAAAATTGATATTGCTGAACTAGATGTAAACAATACTCAATGTTATGCAATTATCTGCAAAGAGGTTTTGTTTTCATTTGAGGATATGCCTCCTTCTTTGCCACCCGTTATTGCTAACCTTTTGCAGGAATATGAGGACGTTTTTCCCGCTGAGCTGCCACCAGGACTACCTCCTATTAGAGGAATTGAGCACCAAATTGATCTAATTCCTGGTGCTACGTTGCCCAACCGCGCGCCATATAGAACCAATCCAGAGGAGACAAATGAGGTACAACGCCAAATTCAGGAACTACTCGACAGAGATCATATTCGTGAGTCCCTTAGCCCCTGTGCTGTTCCTATTATTTTGGTACCTAAGAAAGATGGTTCTTCACGCATGTGTACTGGTTGTAGAGCTATCAATAATAATACTATTCGATATCGTCATCCTATTCCACGTTTGGATGACATGCTTGATGAATTGAGTGGCTCTACCATGTTTTTTAAAGTTGATTTGCGTAGTGGTTACCACCAGATTCGTATGAAATTGGGAGATGAATGGAAAACGGCATTTAAAACTAAGTTCGGTTTATATGAGTGGTTAGTGATGCCGTTTGGTTTAACTAATGCACCCAGCACTTTCAAGAGATTGATGAACGAAGTTTTACGTGCTTTCATATGACGTTTTGTGGTCTACTTTGATGATATTCTGATTTATAGCAAATCTTTAGAGGATCATTTGGACCATTTACGTGTTGTTTTCAATGCTTTACGTGATGCACGTTTGTTTGGTAATCTTGAGAAGTGCACCTTTTGCACCAATCGAGTTGCGTTTCTTGGCTATGTTGTTACATCACAGGGTATTGAAGTGGATCCAGCCAAGATTGAAGCTATTGAGAATTGGCCACAGCCCAATGACGGTCACACAACTGAGGAGTTTTCTTGGCCTCGCTGGTTTTTATATGCGCTTTGTCAAAGACTTTGGATCAATTACCGCGTCGCTGAATGAACTTACCAAGAAGGATGTGCCCTTTGTTTGGGGCGATGCACAACAACATGCCTTCGTTATATTGAAAGATAAGCTAACACATGCTCCCTTACTCCAACTTCCTAATTTTCATAAGACTTTTGAGCTTGAATGTGATGCTAGTGGAATTGGTTTGGGAGGTGTGTTATTACAAGAGGGAAAACCTGTTGCATATTTTAGTGAGAAATTGAGTGGGGCTAGTCTAAACTATTCTACTTATGATAAAGAATTATATGCGTTGGTTCGGACATTAGAAACTTGGCAACATTATCTATGGCCTAAAGAATTTGTTATACATTCTGATCATGAATCTTTGAAGCATATTCGTAGTCAAGCTAAGTTGAATCGTCGTCATGCAAAGTGGGTTGAATTTATTGAGTCTTTTCCTTATGTTATCAAACACAAAAAGGGTAAAGATAATATTATTGCTGATGTTTTGTCGCGCCGTTATACTTTGTTATCTCAACTTGACTTCAAAATATTTGGATTGGAAACTATTAAGGAACAATATGTGCATGATGTTGAATTTAAAGATGTGTTGCAGAATTGTAGAGATGGTAGAACATGGAACAAGTTCGTCTTCAATGATGGATTTGTGTTCCGTGCTAACAAACTATGCATTCCAGATAGTTATGTTCGTCTTTTTTTGTTACAGGAGGCGCATGGAGGAGGATTGATGGGACACTTTGGTGTCAAGAAAACGAAGGATGTTCTTGATGCACACTTCTTTTGGCCACGTATGCGTCGAGATGTTGAGAGATTTGTGGCATGCTGCACTACTTGTCAAAAAGCTAAGTCTCGCCTTAATCCACATGGTTTATATATGTCTCTTCCTGTTCCTAGTGTTCCTTGGGAGGATATTTCTATGGACTTTGTTTTGGGATTGCCACGTACACAGAAGGGGAGGGATAGTATTTTTGTTGTTGTGGATTGGTTTTCTAAGATGGCACACTTTATTCCTTGTCATAAAACGGATGATGCTGCACATATTGCTGATTTGTTCTTTCGTGAAATTGTTCGTTTACATGGTGTGCCAAATGCTATTGTTTCTGATCATGATACTAAATTTCTTAGCCACTTTTGGAGATGTTTATGGGCTAAGTTGGGGACTAAATTGCTGTTTAGTACTACATGTCATCCCCAAACTGATGGACAAACTGAAGTAGTAAATAGAACTTTGTCTACTATGTTGCGGGCTGTTTTAAAGAAGAACTTAAAATTGTGGGAAGAGTGTTTACCTCATATAGAATTTGCTTATAATGTTCGCTGCATTCTACCACAAAGATGTTCCCGTTTGAGATCGTGTATGGTTTTGTTCCTCGTGCACCTATCGATTTGTGGCCTTTACCTTCTTCGGTGCAAAAAAAATTTGGATGCTACACAACAAGCTGAAATGATATTAAACTTGCATAAGACTACTAAAGATAACATAGAACACATGAATGCTAAGTATAAACTTGTTGGGGATAAAGGGAGAAAGCATGTTGTGTTTGATGTTGGAGATCTTGTTTGGTTACATTTGCGTAAAGATTGTTTTCCTGATTTACGCAAGTCTAAGTTAATGCCGCGTGCTGCTGGTCCCTTAAGGTGTTAGAGAAAATAAACGATAATGCATATAAACTTGAGTTGCCTGCAGACTTTGGTACGGTTAGTCCTACGTTTAACATTGCAGATTTGAAGCCTTACTTTGGTGAGGAAGATGAGATTGCGTCGAGGACGACTTTAATTCAAGAAGGGGAGCATGATGTGGACATCCCATCTATTGATACAACCGTTGTACCTACAGCTACACACATACAAGGACCTATCACAAGATATCATGCCAAACAACTTAACTATCAGGTACTTTCGTTTCTTGGAACTATTCCTCACATACATGAGAATATGATGCTGCCTAAATCAGATGTATTTCTTACTCTTAGGAATGATGGACCAAGCATGGATGAGAGGGACAAGCATTGGAGCATGGTCATGCATGGAGATGGCAGCAAGCATATGATGATTCAAGAGAAGGCCACGGATGAAGATTTCAGAACTTTGAGGCCACCATGATGAAGAAAGAAGGCTTGGACGAAATATTCAAGATTAATACTTCACAAATTCGTCCATAGCTTAATATGGTGCTGCGACACCTTTATTTTGGGCCAGGCCCATGTAATTTTTGCAGGATTTTAAATAGCCACTTTTTAGAGTCCGTATTTGAGGAGAAAAGGACTTCTAGGGTTGGATTAGGCCACCACTTCTATGGCTGGCCGAAACCCCACCTTTTCCTCCTTAAATACTTCCCTTAGCCGTCACCATAGACTCGGATTTTGTTTAGACATTAAGTTAGCCATCATAGCAACTTCGCCAAGGCTCGAGCGTCGCAGAGGCCTCTTGTACTTCACACCTATACATGATCCCACCTTTTCAATAAAGCTTTCATCTTAATCCGCAATATCCTGATTGCAATATTAGTTCTTACTTGTTCTCGATTTCAGGTAGGAATTAATACCCTCGCTGGTCAGGCTGATCGTGTTCCGCAGGATCGGTAACCTCTAGGAGATTGGCCTAGCGATTGCATTGGCGCTCGTGCTCGCACGTGTAGTCGGATCATCAAGCCCGAACTCCACCAAATCGACTATCACCATCTCATCGAAAGATCGGACACCTTTGCCTTATCAGTACCTGATAAACAATGAACTGCCCGATGATTTGACGGATGCCCGGCGCATATCTCGCCAGTCAAAAGCCTTCACCATAATCAATGGTGAGTTGTACAAGGTTTTTGGTGACAAGACCTGGAGATATCAGAAGTGAGAATGCTGACATGCAGCATTTCGGGTGTGCTCCAATGGTGCGTCACCATAGGTGACGACAAAAGCATCCTCCAAGACATCCATGAGGGTATCTGCGGCCATCATGCAGGCAGCCACGCCCTAGTCGCCAAAGCTCTACAAGCTGGATTCTACTGGCCAACCGCCATGAACGACGCAAAGGACATCATCCATAGGTGCAACGCCTCTCAGCGATACGTGAACAAGACACACGTGCCAGGATCCAAACTGAGGCCCATACCACAGGCTTGGCCCTTCGCCCAATGGGGCCTCGACATGATAGGCAAACTGCCGAAGTCCTCGCTAGGAGGCCATGTCTTCCTCCTGGTTTCAATCGACAAGTTCACCAAGTGGTCGAGGCTATGCCCATCACCAACCAAAGCGTCAAAACTTCCGTCAAGTTTTTTGAGTCCGTGTCTACAGGTTCGGCGTGCGTCATAACATCATAACAGACAACGGCTCAAACTTCATCTCAAAGGAATTTCGAGCCTTCTGCGGGAACCTTGGCATCAACATATCATACGCCTCCGTGGCGCACCCGCAGACCAACAGACAGGTCGAAAAGGCCAACGGCCTAAAGGTAATGACATCAAGAAGAACGTGCTTTGCCCACTAGAAAGACTTGCGGGAGCCTGGGCAGACGAGATACCCACCTTCGTCGAAGGAGACCTGCGCACAACGCCAAACAGCTCAACTGGCTACACACCTTTCTTCATGGTGCATGGAGCCGAAGCCGTGCTACCCACCGAGGTACGGCACAAGGCTCCATGGGTCGTTGCTTATAGCGAAGCCGAGTCATCGGCAGCACTCTAAGATGCCGTCGACACACTCGACGAGGCACGCGACATCGCCGCGGCTCGCTCCGCGGTCTACCAGCAGAGCCTCCGCAACTACCACAGCCGCCGGCTGCGGCCAAGGTCCTTCGTCAAAGGAGACCTCATCCTGCGACTTAAGCAAGAAAGGCCCAAGAAGCTCGCGTCACCCTGGGGAGGACCCTACATCATCACCAAAGTCATCCCAGGTGGCGCCTACCGCCTCATGGACGTCGCATCAGGAGTCGAATACTCCAACCCCTGGAACGTCGCACAACTGTGACGCTTCTACCCCTAGTTACCCTTTACTTTCAACAAGGCTATTCAGCCAAGGCTACTCAGCCGCACAATGTACCTCCTCGTTTCACTATGAATAAAAGGATCTAATTGTTCTGGAGCATTATATTTGCCCGCTGCTCGAACAAATCTACAATTTCCTCCGCATGCTGTGCCACAACCGCATAGTGAGGGCGCATGTCCCATAAGCTGCCATCTGGTCGAAGGGGCAACCTAGTCGCCACCTCCACAAGATTGACATCACGGCGATGTAACCAAACAAGAGACAAGGCAGCCTTGACCCCTGCAATCAGCTGATGCCGCACCAACTCCTTGACGTGGCCCACATTCCAAAATTTACCAAGAAGACCCAGGAAGGTAGAAGGCGCGACGTCCAAAGGGAACATGACAGACCAGATGGCCTCCAACGACGACCTCGCCTGCCTCAGAACCCGAAGAACCTGGTTCACACGATCTTGCACCGTCGCAAGGACGATGGCTCGATCATGGTCCATCTAGAAGAAGCCACCAGCCTCCATGTCTTGTTGTGTCAAACAGTTCATCTGAATGGCGACGCGCTCCTTCTCTTCCCTCGGAATGAGATTCACATCTGCACAATACACGACATGATCTAGCATACAAAGATGCACCTGAAAGAACATCAGTTCGCAAAGACTCACATTGAAGTTGCTCACCCATATGACGCAATTCCCCAAGCAAGAACTCCTCCCTAGCAGTGGCTCGCTCAGCCTTTAACTTCCATACATCCGCGTGGCCTCGGATGCTAAGGATATCCTTCTCCAGGCTACGAACGCGATCGCGCAGAAAGGCCAATTGCAACGCATCATCCAAGGATGGTCGAGACTCAGGCATAGTCGGAGCAACCACTGGAACCTGACCCGAAGGACCCTAGAAACAAATAAACAAGCATATGTTGGAGATATGCCCTAGAGGCAATAATAAATGTAGTTATTATTATATCTTTGTGTTTATGATAAATGTTTACATTCATGCTATAATAGTATTAACAGGGAAACATTAATACTTGTGTGATTTGTAGACTAAATAGAGTCCCTAGTAAAGCCTCTTTATAATACTAGCTTGTTGGTTAATAAATGATTGTGGTTTCCCTATCATGAACATTGAGATGTTATTAACAACAAGATCATATCGTTAGGAGAATGATATGGTGGACATACTCCTATAGATAAGCGTAGCATAAAGATCAAGCCATTTTAATAGTTCAATTGCTATATGCTTTCTGATACATAGTAACCTAATTCCTTCGACCATGAGATCATGCATATCACCTTCACCAGAAGGATGCTTTGATGACATCAAACACCATACCGTAACTGGGTGGCTATAAAGGTGGCATTGAGTGTTCGGAAAGTATTGGTTGAGACACATGGATCAAGAGTGGGATTTGTCCATCCATATGACGGATAGATATACTCTGGGCCCTCTCAGTGGAATGTCATCCAATTAGCTTGCAAGCATGTGACTGGCTCACAAGGGATCACATATCACGGGAACGAGAAAAGAGTACTTATCAGTAACGAGGTTGAACTAGGTATGCAGAGATACCGACGATCATAACCTCGGATAAGTAAACTATCGTGAGATAAAGGGAAATTGGTATCGTATGTAAGTGGTTCATCCGATCGCAAAGTAATCGTAGAAATATGTGGGAGCCATATGAATTTCCAGATTCCTCTATTGGTTATTGTCCGGAGAAGTGTCTCGAACATGTCCGCATAATTCACGAACCGTAGGGAGACACACTTAAGGATTCGACGTTGTTTGAGTAGTTATGGAATGATGAGTAAGAGACCGAATGTTGTTCGGAGTCTCGGATGGGATCCGGGATATCACGAGGAGATCTGGAATGGTCCGGAGAATAAGATTCATATAAGGAAAGTCCTGTTTCGGGGTTGGAGAATGGTTCCGGTATTTTCATCGGGAATGTTCTAGAAGGTTCCGGAATGTCCGGCACTCCGGAGGGGAAGGGTACATGAATGTGTCATAACAAGTTGGAATGATTGCATCATGTACTAGGTGTCATCGCTGAACAAAATAAAGGGTTTAATCAAATCCTAGTTTGAAAAGTCAAACGCCAATTTGAAAAGTCAAACGGCTATTTTGGAAGGTGGAGGGGAAGTAGGAAACCTACTTGGGGAGGAGTTCCCTCCCTCCACCGCCGTCCCACTTGGGATCCGAGTTGGGGAGGGACTCCCCTCCCCTTAGCCGGCACCTCCCACCTATATAAGGAGGGGCAGGGCTGCCCCTCATAGCACACAAGTTGCCCCCTCTAAACCCTAACCCTAGCCGCCGCCGCCCTCCATAGCCGTCGCCTAGGGCAACTCGCAACCGCCGCCTAGGCCAAACCCTAGCCGCCGGCCTTGGCCCCTCCTTGGTGTGTCTAAACCCTAGATCGTCGAGGCTCTCTCTCATAGTCCACCATACTCGCTCTGGCTTAAGGCGAAGCCCTGCAAGATCTCCCCTCTACTTCCGGTACCACGCCGTTGTGCTGCCGGAATCGTGAGGAGAGTGCTACAACCTCCGCTGCCTGCTGGAACAAGGGATAGGAAGGTCTTCGTCGAGTACCGAACGTGTGACCGACTGCGAAAGCGCTGCCAGAACGCAGCGCCGTAAGGATCGTCTACGCGATCTTGAGATCGGGAAGAGTACGACTACATCACCCACGAGAATCCGCTCTCGTTAAACACTTTGGAATCTTCGAGGGTGAGTTATTCCATCGACTCGTTGCTACAATCTAGTAGATAGATCTTGGCTTGTTTGTTTGTATGCGGTAGAAATTTTTTGTTTTCCATGCTACGAAACCCTACAGTGGTATCAGAGCCGTGTCTATATGTAGATCTGTTGCACGAGTAGAACACAATGGTCATTGTGGGCATTGATGCTTTTGTTGTCGATTGCTTCTTGTGTACTTTGCATCTTGCAGGATGGTGGGATGAAGCGGCCCGGGCTAACCTTACATGACATCGTTCATGAGACTTGCTCCACGCTTGACATGCAACTTGTATTGCATAAGTGGCTTTGCGGGTGCCTGTTTCTCCCAACATAGTTAAGATTCAATTTACAACGGGTGATTGACAATACTAGTATCAATGTTGTGGTTCTTGTTCGTAAGTTAGAACGACACTTATTGAAATCCCCAAACCACGTAAAACATGCAAAGAAAGTAGAGGCGTCTGACTTTGTTTTGCAGGGGTGTGCAGTGATGTGATATGGCCATGATTATGATTATATTTGATGTATGCAATGTTCCTTATTGTAAGTTGGCAACCGGCAGGAGCCATATGGTTGTCTTTAAATTCTGTTAAGACCCGCGTGTCTATTCAAAGTAGTTGTAATAGTTGAAGCCGGTGGACGACAACCATGGATCAGCGTCATTGACCTTGATGCAATGCCGGTGATGATGCAGATCATGTTTGTGCTTGAAGATGGAGATCGGAAGCACAAAGAAGAAAGGCCATATCATATCACATATTATGAATTGCATGTGGTGTTAATCCTTTATGCATCTTGTATTGCTTAGTTAACGACGGTAGCATTATAAGATGATCCCTCATGCACATGAATTTCAAGTTCTAAAGTGTTCATCCTTAGTAAGCATCGTTGCTAAAGCTTGTTGTTTCGAAGCACCACGTGATGATCGGGTGTGTTAGATTCCGCAAGTGTATACAACGTGAGCAAGCCAGATTTGCTCATGCGGAAGCTAAGGTTTGATCTTGACGAGCCTAGCATGTACAGACATGGTCTCGGAACACGGATCACCGAAAGGTAAAGCATGAATCATATAGTAGATATGATGAACATGTCGATTGTTCGCCATTGAAGCTACATCAACTCTCGTGATTATCGGTGTTGATGTGGTGGATTTGGTTCGTGTGATCACTAAAACAATGTGAGGGATGTTGTTTTGAGTGGGAGTTCACCTAGATTAATTTAACTATTAATTAGAACTCAATTTGTCATAAACTTAGTCTAAACTATTGCAAATATGTTGTAGATCAATGGCGGCCCCTACCATCAATTTTAATGTGTTCCTAGAGAAAGAAAAGTTGAAAAACAATGGAAGCAACTTCGCGGATTGGTTCCGCAATTTGAGGATTGTCCTCACAGCTGGTAATTTGACCTATGTGCTGGATGCACCGCTGGGTGACCCACCTGTAGCTGCTACCGATGAAGTAAAGAATGTTTACCTCGCTCGGAAGACTCAGTACTCCACAGTTCAGTGTGCTATCTTGTATGGTTTAGAATCGGAGCTTCAGAAAAGGTTTGAGAATTCAGACCCACATGATATTGTCCGTGATCTCAAATTGATCTTTGAGACTCACGCGGCAATTGAGAGCTATGAGGCTTCTGAAAAGTTCTTTAACTGCAAGATGGAAGAGGGCAGCTCCGTCAGTGAGCATGTGCTTAAGATGTCTGGGCACGCAAACAAACTTCAAAGCTTGGGTATAGTGATTCCTAATGCTTTGGGGATTTATCGTGTCCTCCAATCACTACCACCAAGTTACAAGAACTTTGTGATGAACTACAATATGCAAAACATGAACAAGCAGTTGCCAGAACTCTTTGCCATGTTAAAATCTGCGGAAGTGGAGATCAAGAAAGAGCACCAAGTGTTGATGGTCAATAAGACCACCAAATTCAAGAAAGGCAAGTCTAAGCAAAAGGGACACTTCAAGAAGGGTGGTAATAAAGTTACCGCTCCAACGAAGAAGACCAAGGCTGGACCTAAGCCTGATACTGAGTGCTTTTACTGCAAGGGAGAAGGTCACTGGAAGCGGAATTGCCCAAAGTACTTGGCGGATTTGAAGAACGGCAACATCAAGAAGAAAGGTATATCCTATATACATGTTATTGATGTTTATCTCACTAGTACTCGTAGTAGTGCCTGGGTATTTGATACTGGTTCGGTTGCTCATATTTGTAACTCGAAATAGGTGCTGCAGAATAAACGGAAGCTAGCGAAGAACGAGGTGACAATGCGCGTGGGAAACGGATCAAAGGTTGATGTGATCGCGGTCGGCACGCTACCTCTTCATCTACCATCAGGATTAGTTTTATACTTAAATAATTGTTATTTGGTTCCTGCATTGAGCAGGAACATTATATCGGGATCTTGTTTATTGCGAGACGGTTACTTGTTTAAGTCCGAGAATAATGGTTGTTCGATTTATATGAGTAATATGTTTTATGCACATGCACCTTTGATAGATGGTCTATTCTTATTGAATCTCGATTGTGGAAATACACATATTAATAACATTGAGGCTAAACGTTTGAAATTGAGCGATAACTCGACCTATATGTGGCACTGTCGTCTTGGTCACATTGGAGTGAAGCGTATGAAGAAACTCTATTCCGATGGACTTCTTGAATCACTTGATTTTGAATCACTTGATAGATGTGAATCATGTCTGATGGGTAAAATGACTAAGACTCCATTTTCTGGTATGATGGAGTGAGCTACGAACTTATTGGAAATTATACATACCGATGTGTGTGGTCCAATGAGTGTAGCATCGCGCGGTGGTTATCGTTATGTTCTTACCTTCACGGATGACTTGAGTAGATATGGGTATATCTATTTCATGAAACATAAGTCCGAAACTTTCGAGAAGTTTAAGGAATTTCAAAGTGAGGTAGAGAATTAACGTAACAAGAAGATTAAATTTCTACGTTCTGATCGTGGAGGTGAATATCTAAGTTACAAGTTTGGCGAGCATTTGAAGAAATGCGGAATACTTTCACAATTGACACCGCCGGGAACACCACAGCGTAATGGTGTGTCCGAACGTCGTAATCAAAGTGACTAGCAGATATCAAAGTGACTAGCAGACCCGACATTGCATATGTTGTTAGTTTAACTAGCAGATATCAAAGTGATCCAGGAGTGGATCATTGGACAGCGGTCAAAAACATCCTTAAGTACTTGAGAAGAACTAAGGATATGGTTCTTTCTTATGGAGGTGATGAACAACTCGTTGTTAATGGTTACACCGATGCTAGTTGGAACACCGATCCGGATGATTCTAAATCATAATCTGGATACGTATTTACTTTGAATGGTGCAGCAGTTAGCTGGAGGAGTGCAAAACAAAGCGTTGTGGCGAGATCTTCAACTGAATCGGAATACATGGCTGCTTCGGAGGCTTCACAAGAAGCGATATGGATGAAAGAGTTCATTACAGAGCTGGGTGTGGTTCCAAGTGCACTGGACCCAATGTCTATCTACTGTGATAACATGGGCGCCATAGCCAATGCGCAAGAACCAAGGTCACACAAGAAGCTGAAGCATATCAAGCTACATTTTCACGCTATTCGAGAACATGTCCAAGATGGGGAAATAAAGATTTGCAAAGTACACACAAATCTGAATGTGGCGGATCCGTTGACTAAACCTCTCCCGAGAGCAAAACATGACCAACACCAAACTGCCATGGGTGCTCGGTATATTACCATGTAATCTAGATTAGATGACTCTAGTGCAAGTGGGAGACTGTTGGAGATATGCCCTAGAGGCAATAATAAATATAGTTATTATTATATCTTTGTGTTTATGATAAATGTTTACATTCATGCTATAATAGTATTAACAGGGAAACATTAATACTTGTGTGATTTGTAGACTAAATAGAGTCCCTAGTAAAGCCTCTTTATAATACTAGCTTGTTGGTTAATAAATGATTATGGTTTCCCTATCATGAACATTGAGATGTTATTAACAACAAGATCATATCGTTAGGAGAATGATATGGTGGACATACTCCTATAGATAAGCGTAGCATAAAGATCAAGTCATTTTAATAGTTCAATTGCTATATGCTTTCTGATACATAGTAACCTAATTCCTTCGACCATGAGATCATGCATATCACCATCATCGGAAGGATGCTTTGATGACATAAAACACCACACCGTAACTGGGTGGCTATAAAGGTGGCATTGAGTGTTCGGAAAGTATTGGTAGAGCCGGAAGGATCGTCTACGCGATCTTGAGATCGGGAAGAGCACGACTACAGCACCCACGAGAATCCGCTCTCGTTAAACACTTTGGAATCTTCGAGGGTGAGTTATTCCATCGACTCGTTGCTACAATCTAGTAGATAGATCTTGGCTTGTTTGTTTGTATGCGGTAGAAATTTTTTGTTTTCCATGCTACGAAACCCTACAGCATAAACATCACAAGTACTTTCGGCAGCAGCCCAAAGATAGACTTATATACAAAATTAAGGTCACCTTGTGGCAAAGTGAAACTTGTTCATCCACAAGTTATTACAAAAGCAGCAAAATGAGATGCTACACTAGCTACATTACAAAGGCCAAGCACCCATATCCGGACCAGTCTCGGAGTCAGACGACCTGCTCTTGGCCTCATGTTGCTGCTTCGCCTCATAGTCAGCCAGGAGGCCGATGAGCATAGGCCCATAATGCTTACAGCAAGAAGCAAAGAGGGCGAAAGCTACCTCAGAGCCATCTGCCGCCGTTGGCATCCTAGACGTAACCTGCAGCAGGTCCAGCTCGGCTCCAGATGCCAGCCCCATGGAAGCGTCGATACCCTTCTGCTTGCGCTTGTACTCCGCCGAAGCCTCCTCTGACAGGGCATCTGCAAGGGCGTTGACGTCGTCAAGGGAAACACCCTTAGGAACGATCTCCTTGTAGAAGCGCTTGAGCACTTTCTTGTCTTTCTTCAAGGAGCCAGCGGCAGTGGCACGGCGATCCTCGATCGCAGCAACAACATCAACCAAAGAATCTCCGTGCTTCAGCGCACCATGATCAAACGTGATGCCAGAAGCATCTGATAAAGAAGAATAACAGAAAACTCGAATGAGGAAGGATAAAATGCACTCGAATATCAGAAAACCCAAAGGGATACAAGAATAACTTACCGGAAATAGCCTTGGCAACAACCATGAGCTTGTCGGCCATCTCCTTCTCCCGCGTGGCTGCAACGTCCGCGAGCTGTGCTCGTGATCCTCAACCTCCTTCTGCAAGTGCTCCTTGGCCTCCGCATCATCCACGACCTTCTTCTCCGCCCGACCGAGGCTCTTTTCGAGAGCATCCAGTCTTTGGAGGGCAGCATTATTATCATATCCAAATTTCGGGTGAAGACAAGCAACACACTTGATGAACTCAAATACCAAACAAAGAGACAACTACGCACCTTGGAGCTGCTGCAGCTGACCCTCCAGCGCTAGATGCTGCTGGATGAGAAGGTTGGCGCTGTTCACAAAAGGCTACAAAAAAACAGAAGCAAGAGTCGATAAACAAAGGGCTCGGGGGCTCCCTCCCCCACCCCCCCGCAAAAGCAAAAGATCAACTAGGTCATACAAAAAGGACTTGAGGGATCCCCTCATGGAGTAAAAAATACAACACTTACATGTCCAGGCATGGACTCCGAAGGTCTGCATGTTGCCTTCTGAGTTGCGACTGCCCGAGCTTCTCTCCTGGAGGATTTCGGGCCATCTTCCTCAGTGTCGGCCACCACCTGGGGGACAGAAGCCGTCGGCTTCGACTCCGCCATTAATTCTTGAGTGTCCCCGTCGAGGGACTCCTCCGAAGGATTGCTGCAAGCAGCCAATAAAATCAGCAACAAGCAAAAATTGCAAAAATGAAAAGGAAAACAAGACTCAAGCACAATGACTTATGACTTGATGTCCGATAAATTGAAGACATGAGCTGCCTTCTCCTTCTTCTTGACTGGCGGCTACAGAGCCACTGCCCGAATAGGCATGGCAAGGAAAGGAGCGGACGACGCACCTTCCTCCACACCGTGCTTCTCGAGGAACGGCGGACCCCTTGGAGTTGGTGGGGTAGACGCATCCGAAGACTCGCTCTGGGTGCGCTTTCGGGTCTGCCCTTCGCTCGGCTCGAGGGCGTCCATAGCAGGAGATTGCACTGGAGGAAGCTCGGACTCAGAATCCACAATTTCTTTATCCGGTGCAAACAGAAATTTCTCAGGCAGAGGGGGCATCATCCCAGCTACCTTGAGATTCTGCAAGTAAACGAAACAAGGGTTAGTGGCAATAACAAATAGCAAAGTACTCGAATAAGCGCAACGCGCAAGATTGGCATTGAAGGGGGAGGTCAACGATTTCCCCGGGAGGTCCTCATCGGCCTTAAACTTCAACAGGGGTCGAAGGGCTCTATCAAGGTCACCCTTGGACAGCTCTTCCGGTGAGACCCTTGTCAGATTGTTGCGGCCAGCATAAAGAAACATCGGATGCGCCCTCGCTTGGAGAGGCTGCACCCGACGCTTGAGGAAGGTGTGAATGATATCAACACCATTGACCTCCTTCTCGACCACCAGCTGGAGCGCCTCCACGCGATGGTAGAGCTCCTCCACCTCCACCGTTTCACCCTCCAAGATGTGGTTCTTCCACGACCTCTTCGGGACGATTTTCTAAGCGGAGTCAAAAAGAGCAAGACCATATTCTTGTCCGTCCAATTTAGGGTCGCGGATGTAAAACCACTTCTTCTGCCAATACTGGACGGACTTGCACATGGAAAAGGAGAATAAAATGATAGAAGATCGAATGGAGATGATGCAGCCGCCGAGCGGATAGACTCTGCCGGTGCCAGACTGCCTCTTTACGGAATAGAGCTTCCGGAAGAGGCCTAAGTGCGGCTCTATATCGAGCCAGCACTCGCAAAGAGTGATGAAGCAAGCAATGTGGAGGAGAGAATTGGGAGACAGATGATGCAATTGAATCCCGTAAAATAAGAGGAGTCCACGAAGGAAATCATGAACAGGAAGAGAGAGACCGCGGATGACAAAGGCATAAAACATCACCCGAAACCCTTCGGGTGGGCGCGGGATTACCTCATCACCGGGGAGGATGGCATCCTCCTTATTCTAGGGGATCAACCCAGCATCACGCAGCTTGCGCAGATCCCCACCACGCATGTCCGTGCGCTTCCACCCGCCGTCCGTGGCGTGGGCGGTAGCGGCGACCTTCTTGCCGCCGACGGCGGAGCTCAAACCAGCTCCAGCAGTGGTTTTCTTTGGCTTGCCCATCTTGTAGTGGCGACAGTGGTGGTGCGAGCACAAGAATGAAGAGGTAAAATTGCGAAGAATGTCCAAAACGCAGCGAAGGGCAGCTGAAAGAACATGTGGGCCCCCATGTGTGGTTTTGGTAATTAATGATAATCTCTACGGACTAATGTGTGTATTAAGTTATACTTGTAGGATTTTTCCATTGGCATCGCTTGGAGCATGTGTTGGCTTCAAGGTCGATGAAATGCGAAGAAGATATGTTTTGCAAGCTCAATATGCGCCATCTATAGAAGATCTCATGTTTTATGCTTGCCATCCTCGGTGATCATGGATCGATGATGAGGAATTAAGAAAGGCATTCCATCTTGAGAAGGGCAAGATCGTCTACATCGATCTCAAGTGGAATGCTCAAGGTAAAGGTATAATCTTGATAGGTTTTCCCTTTTGCCTGTCTCATATTGTTAGTGGGAGACCGGGTTTAGGATAGATAGCCGTACATCAAGAGGGGCTCTCGAATGAGTAACTCGATCATATCGTTCAGAGAGAGCTCAAACCTTTGAATACTTGCATCATCGTATTTGGTTGTTATTTGGTCTTATCCATGCGAGGATATAGAGCTTGTGGTAATCTCCATAACAAGCTCTTGTTCATCAAAATCGGATCTTCCATTTATATCTTGTTGTGATTTTGATCTTGGCGGTTTTCCGGTGTCTCACCAAGTGAGGTATCTCACATTATATTACTTGATACATTCTCACTTGGTGATAACCAATATTTCCAATGCAATTGGAATCGGGTCAATCGAAGTCGCCTAGCCAAAGTTATGAATATTTGAAGTTTGCTTTATTTGATTTGGAAAAAGATTAAGATCTATTTTTTTGGGCCGAAGCGGTAGTACCGCTTGGTACTACCGGATGGCCCTGTGCGCATGCACCGCTTCAGGCCCACGCGGTTGTGGGATCTGGCTCTACCGGTCCGGCCCTGTAGTATCGCCCGGGTGGGCCTGTACTACCGGCCGGCCCACCTTGCTTTCTATCCTAGCCAGCCCGCTAGCGCTGCATCCTACCTGGCCGCCGCTCGCCCAGCTGCTGCCTCGCGCGTGCGTGCCTCGCTAGCTCGCTCGCTTGCGGGCCTGGCTGGCCTGCCGCCACCACTCGCATGCCTCGCGCCGCGCGCGCCTGTCTGCTTCGCTCGCGTGCACGCATGCCTCCTCGCTCCCGCTCACTCGTGCGCACGCACGCGCCCGCTTGATTTGACGCTCGCACGTTGCCAGCGTTGACCCCGCGCGCTTTGCCTGGCTGGCTGGCGCACGCTCGCTGGCCTGTTGCTGGCGCCACCTCACGCTGGGCCCTACTGCCTCCGCTCGCACGCGCGCTGCTGCTTAGCCCCGCGTGCCTGGCCCCCGCTTTTCCTCGCTCGCTGCCGTGTTCTTTCGCTGGGCCTGGGACTGGTGTGGTACTATCGGTTAAATCCGGTACTACCGGACCGTTCCGAAAAAGAGCCCAACAGGCAGATTTTTTGGGGCCCTTATTTAAGCCTTTTACCCGTTTTCAGTTCGGGTTGCTTCTTCCTCTTCTATTAGTATAAGCTTTGCCCCCATTTGCTCTAGATCTTAAAGCTTGATTAATCTCTTCCCCTGCGATGATTCTTGCCCATATTTGAGTAGAAAAGAGAGGAGATCTAGATCCACGTTTTGACCAAACCAAAACATCTCTTTGTGAGTGTATCTTTGGAGATCTAGATTTTGGGGGATTTTGTGTCCCTCTTTGATTCCTCCTCTCTTGTTCCCCCAATAGATTTGGTAGCTTTGTTGTAACTTGAGAGTGAGGGATTGGAGCATCTTTGTGGTGTTCTTGCCTTTTTGCATTAGGTGCATCGGTTTGAGTTCTCCTCGGACGATTTGGTTCGTGATATTCGTTGAAGCTTGTCCCTCTTGGTTTTATTGGAACCCTAGATGGTTTTGTGGCCTTGGTGGAGTTTGTTGGGAGCCTCCAATTAAGTTGTGGAGAAGTTCCCCAACCTTGTGAGAGGTTCCGGTTGCCATCGACAAGTGCATCGATAGTGGAAGAGTGGATTGATCCCGTTGGGGTGAGATTCACTCGAGAATAAGAGAGGCCTTTTGTGGCGTAGGTGGTTAGATACCACCCCCTCTCCAAATGAGACGTACTCCATGTTGGGAGGAACTCGGTAAAATATCGTCGTCCCCGCGTGCCTCGGTTATCTCTATACCCGAGCTCTTTACTTATGCACTTTACATTGTGATAGCCTTCATGCTTGAAGTAATCTATATCTTGCTATCACATTTTTGCTTGTATTGCTTAGCATAAGTTGTTGGTGCACATAGGTGAACCCTAGTTGTTCTAGGTTGTGCTTGACAAAGTAAACGCTAGTTTAATTCCGACTTTGTCAAGCCACTCTCGGAAAAGTTTTAATCGCCTATTCACCCCCTCTAGGCGACATCTGTATCCTTTCAGCAGCAAAGCTCGCGAAAATGGAAGTAATGGAGATGAGCAAATGATGAAGGGTAAAATAAAAGTACTGTTTACCTACGGTATAAAAGGAAGAAGATGACACACATAAGCCGTTGATTCAGAAGCCCTAGCGCGCACCTCAAATCTAACCATACACATGTCAGCACTACACCAAACCGTCGCCAGCACGCTGTCCACTACGCACGGAAACCGAGGAGACACCATAATTTTTGCCACATCTACGCATGACTAGTCAACTTCAAGTCAGGAGGTGGGACCCATAATCGTCTCGTCGCATCATCTCTGCTACCGCAGATGGTTGAGATCACCAACCATCAGCACTGACGTCATCAAGGCAAGGCCAAGCAACGGTTCAAAATTTTCGGATGATTAATCAAGTACTTACTCGAATCTACGATTCGAGAAACTACTCGGGGGCTACTTCTATCAGGAACGCTGGCCGCGCACCTGAGAAATGACTAAGGTAATTACATCTCGTGATTATCTTCGGGTCCTACGTCGAGTCTGCGACTCCACTACGGACTCGGGGGGCTACTCCCATAGAGAGGATAGGTTGAAGCATCCGAAAAAATTGTGTCCTTTGGACCCATGATGAAAACGACTGAACTAAAGTCTTTGCTCGAGTCTATGACTCAAATAGACACTTGGGGGATACTCCCATAGGGAGCTCTGGCCGCGCACCCTATGAATTCTTCGACTGCGATCCTTCGGATCAAATACGACAAAAATCTTTTTGGCAAGTTTTCCGAAACCAATGCTAAGTGAGAAGCAGTCTCCTTGGCCACTCGAAACCCTCCGTAGTGATAAAACTTCGGATGTTGTGTCTGCGACGCAAATATAAGCCCTACAGATATCATCTGATGGCCTGGTAACGCACCTGACTGCGCTCTGCCAGTAAACATCCGTGTCAACAGGCACGATGAAAATCTTGACGGACGCGTTGGGTATATCACTTGAAAATCACTGGGATTCGACTCCTGTAAGTCCACAAACAGCATGAATCGAATCACACTAGAAATTGTTCCAAATTCGAGCCCGGGGACTCGAGTTTGATGAAGATCGTGTTGTTTTGTCCTATGACAGTTAACTGGCCCTGATCCGTCGGGTGATCCAGGCGCACGCATCGACAATCCCTATGATTTAAACATTTCTCCTTGCAAAACAGGTTCGACTACATAGCACCCGAAACATTGAAGAGTCTCCAGCCGAATCTACGATTCGATTGAACACTCGGGGGCTACTGACATGGATATACCCCACGGTTACATGACATTGGTATACCTAGTCCAGACCAAGGAAGGCCCACATCAAGACACGCGGCCCATGAAGATTTCGGGTGGCCCAAGCCCATGACGTTTTCGACTCCTTGGAGGACAAGTTTAGATTAGATAGAATTTCAAAGGCTACCAACCCTAATTTGTAACCGACTCCACCTAAAGCCTATGACTTGACTATCTATATAAAGGCCAGGAGGGTACGGCGAGAAGGATCCTCTTCCACCATCACACACGCACCTCACGCTAGATTGCATCTGCGCACCTCTGTAACTTTCGGTTCTTCCGTAATCAAGAGCAGACAAGCAGAATCTGGGTAAATCTCGTGTCCCGTGTTGCTTGTCTATTAACCGTTCCGCGACTTCCAGCATCCCCATCTTCTCCAAAACCCAAGTCCATAACAATGAGCATTAACGAAATCAACCCTCGTCACAAATACTTCCAATTTAGGACCCACGTTATTCCAGAGCCGGGTGTCCCTCCTAGCGAGAAACGTCCGACTCAATGTGGTGCTGCAAGCATAACCCCTAGGAAGAAGTCCATCTTTCCTCGAGTTCAGAGTTTAGAGTCATGCAAGAAGTGTCAGCGGACTTTATTTTATGTCAATTATTCGTCTAAGCAAGATTTATTCGGCTGCCAAAATTCAGTGTCGGTGTGCCTGACGAATTAAATTGGAAATTTGACCCGAAGATCAAGTATCCTACCGTTAATGAGTCACACGCCATTATGGATCAGTTGGTGAAGGAGAAACTATCTGGAGAGGACTTGATGAGAACTTTCATCACTCGCCGATTCAGCCCCCTTCAAGCTGGCTCCCAGAAGATATGTTATATGAGTGGAAGATTTGACCCGAACCGGTACTCGACCTTTGAGCCTAACAAACATCAAATTTGCAAACGAGTTAACACGATCATCAAGATAATGATGACCTCGGATTGGGAATGGGGTAAAGACCCTTATGATCATGTCAATCGCGTGCCATGGGTAAGTCTCCAAGTTATACATGTTCCGACATATTGTTGTCCCGTTTTTTTCTTATTTGACTCGGTTATCTGCTTTTTGCAAAAATTCACCCGGCAAGATTTCGACAGTGTCGATCTGCCCCTGATTTCTTGGGATCTGGATCGTGAAACCTCGGACACCGAAGAACTTGACTCGGAAGATTTCATGCCCATATCTCATGCCGGCGCTGGACCATCACGGGTAAGAGTCCTACTTGTGAGCCTTTGAGGGAGTGATTAGATGATGACGATGAATGTCAAATTTTGGAGGTACTTGACCCCATGCCAATATCATTTACTTATCCCCTTGATTCCACACCAGTTGGCATAGTCGGGCAGGTGAATGAGGCGGTTCCCCTTGTAGTGGATGGCCCAATCAAGATTAAGAAGCGCGTGATGACACACAAGTATAGGGGATCGCAACAGTCTCCGTGGGTATTATAACCCAATTTATTGATTCGACACAAGGGGAGCCAAAGAATATTTATAAGCCTTAATAACTGAGTTGTCAATTCAGCTGCACCTGAAAATAGTCTTAACAGTAGTTTATCAGTACCAACAGTTTTGTAGTAGCAATAGCAAAGTAACAGCACCAGTAAAACAAAGGCAGTAGTAACAATAGTAGCAAACAGCAGGATTTGAGTGCGGTAGGCATAGGGATGGATGGACGGGCGTTGCATGGACAAGACTATTCATGTAATATCAAGATCTAGGGAATTTGTAGATAAATACGATAAAGCATCCAAGTACTAAACAATCATAGGCATGTGTTCCATATATAGTCATACGTGCTCGCAATGAGAACTTACACAACATCTTTTGTCCTGCCAGCCTGTTGCAGCGGGGACTCAAGGGAATCTACTGGCAATTAAGGTACTCCTTTTAATATAGTACCGGAGCAAAGAATTAACACTCCGTGAACGTGATCCTCCTATCACAGCCATCCCCTCCGGTTATCCCAATTTCTGTCACTTCGGGGCCTTTGGTTTCGGACAATAATATGTGTAAACAACTTGCAGATAAGATCACAAATAATACTATCATCATGAATCAATAACATGTTCATATCTGAGATTATTTTTTACGGAACTCGGGCCCTAGTGACAAGCATTAAGCATAACAAGTTGCAACAATGTCAAAAAACACTAACAAAGATACTAGGCACCATGCCCTAACAATCTTATTCGATTACATGATAGATCTCATCCAATCACTACCATACCCATAGCCTACAACGGGGGATTACTCATTCATGGATGGGGGAAACATGGATGGTTGATGGAGAGGCGTCGGTGATGATGATGGCGATGATATCCTCCAATTCCCCGTCCCGGCAGGGTGCCAAAACAGAGTTTTTGGTTCCGAATCGCGGTTTCTGGTGGTGGCAGCGCAACAGAACTCTATCTGGAAAAAAGTCGAACCCCCCTCTGTTTTTAGGTCAGAGGGCTTATGTAGGCGAAGGGGGAGATCGAGGGGGTTCCCGAGGTGTCCACACCACCCCCTGGCGTTGCCTGGCCTGGCCCGCGCCACCAGGTGGTGTGGGCCTCTCGTGGCCCTTCTCCATCCCGTCTTCTGACTCCGTGAGTCTTCTGGTAAAATAGGAGTTTTGCGATATTTTCCGGGATTTTTCCTGAAAGTTGATTTTCTGCATAAAAACTAGACACCAAAGAAATTCTGCTAAAAACAGCATCACTCCGTGTTAGTTATATTCAAATCGCACAAATTAGAAGAGAAACAATAGCAAAAGTGTTCGAAAAAGTAGATACATTTTGGACATATCAACTCCCCCAAGCTTAGCTTATTGCTTGTCCTCAAGCAATTCAGTTGAAAATTGAGTGCGATAAAAGAAACTTTCACAAACACTTTGCTTCATGTGATATATATATTCTCATCATATGATCAATACTTATACCATTCATAATAAGGAGTATGCAAATAAGTCTACTCAATAGTCATGCAAGCTATGAAGAGGTTCCAACACAATAATAATAAGCAGCATGAAACATAAGCATAAGCAACATTGTAATGCTCATAAGAAGGTATGATAGAGTGGTAGCTCGCTTGCCTTTGATCGTGGAGCAAAACATAAATGCCAAGGCACCTCTAAAGTTCAAGTGAAGACTAGAAGTAAAGATATCAAAGATACACGCATAAAAGTTATACCACAATTAACCATGTTTTGAGACAAGCACATTACACTAAGAATGACAACTATGCTCTCAAGAAGGTGCTCATATAGTAAGTGGTGACTCGACAAAGAAGTGAAAAGGTTTTGAAAAGTTTGAAAGGCTTCCACATGCTGAAAGTATGGTACTCATTAGCTTTGAGCTCTCATTGCCCCTATCATAAGCATCTTTAAGTGGTTAAGTTTAAAGTGAGGTCCAATTTGAGTTATATGCTTGACAGATCATAAACTGGAAATCTCATGTCCCTTGAGTACGAGAGCCGTTCCTCATGCTACTCAACTTTAGTTACCGGTAAGTTCTTGTTATTGTAAGTACATGCGTATCATAGAGAACCGCCAACGGGATACCCCTTGCCCCATGATACAGGAGCTATCCCATATCAAAATGACAAGGCAACAGACAATGAGCATCTCAGTGATCCTTTATTTACCATGAGAATGGTTCATATATTTTTTTCTCTTATCTTTTTTTCTATATATTTTTTCTAAGGATGCTTCATATATTGCTCACTATAGTTATGCTGCAAGTTTCCACCATGATTAGACATGGCTTAGGCTAGCCGCCCAGGCGTTTTTCTAACACATATACATAACTTTATGGACTTACAAGCTTCCCTTTTATTTCATACCGCCGACATCCGTAAAAAAGGGCATGATATCAACTGGATAAGATTTACAGGTGTTGAAAGCGTTCCCCGTGACAACACGGTTTTGCTAACTCCCAACCTATAATTTGCAAGCATATAACTTTCATGGACAGTCATAATGGTTCAAGTTTATTAAGTGCATAATTTCCACAATCTAGAATATAAATCATAACAGCAACAACTATAATCATATGAACCTCTAACGTACTAGATATATTGATCAACAAGAACAGTAGCAGAGTATACGCACGTACTGATCGGTTGCCGATGAAGTCGCCGTTGGTGCAGTAGCCCGTCGAAGAAGTCGGCGTGCAGTAGGTCCGGCTTGATGACCGGGAAGACGCGCCGTGATGACGAACTTGAGCAGTCGCGCGGAGCGCTTTCCAAAAACCTTATTTTCCCTCTCTCGTACAGGATCACAGAGGCGAGTGGTTCCGGAGACCTGCTCTTCCGACCTCCGGTGCACGCCGGCAAGCGAGATGGAGTAAACTATGGTGACAGCGCAAGCAGAGAGGATGGCAAAATCCTAAATTGGTTTTCGGTATGTTGTGGCGATAGCCGCACATGACTTTATATGGAGCATCTCAGGAAAACCTAACGGACGCGAACATGGGCCGAGTCCACGTTGCGCATGTTCGGGTCGGTTACAGTAGGCCCCGCGTCGTGACGAGACGGGCGGCGTCGGAGGAGGAGCGCGCGTGTATCTCTCTTATTGCCACTCACTTACAAAGTGGTGCAACACTCCACCTTATAAGGGGGTGCAACTCTCCTTCAACTTTCCATGTAGGACTAAACTTTAGCTCCCACTCCACTCCCATGTGAGCTGCCACAAACATTGGCCCAAACACATATAGACTGCCACAAACCTGGGCTTTGAGATTTAGGAAAAATCTGAAATATACATAGACCTATTTGTTTTAGCCCATTATTTCTAACAGAATCTAAATGAGAAAATAATAGTTTTAAAATCTAGCTTCCAGATCTAACCAACAAAAGATTATACACTCTATTCGACATAATTTTGAGAAATTTAGAAAATTGGTGTGGGAAATTTAGAACCTAGGCATTAGAAGAAACATCAACTGATGCTATTGACCCTAGGGTATGATGTAGAAACATCTGAATAAATGGCTTGAGAGCAGGAAATTATAGGATATGGTGTTACTTTTCTTGCGTGGTAGCCTTGTAAGGCAATGAGTGACCGCCAAGGAACTCGAACCGTGTTGGGAATGTCAATCACTGTGGCACCAGTCCAGCCTAGTTTAGATCCTCCACTCGGCAGCCAGGCCAACGACGGTAGCTACCTGATCCGCTTCAAACTCCTGTTGGCAAATCTCTTCCCCCGCTGCATCAACAAAATAATTGATTAGTTGATTGGGGTGTGGATGTGTGGTTTTGGATTGCAGCATGGTCCGAAATTGGAAGCTGGAGAGAGATTCAATCAATTTGAGGTGAGAGGCCAAGAATTTGATATTATTTTAGGAGCAACAGCACGGTAGGAGGACGTTGCTATGCGCGTTGGACGCAATTCCGTGGGAGCATAAATTCGTGAAGATTCTTAAATCCAGTAGCGTGTACATCATTGCGTCGTGGAGCACCCCCGGGAACTCGCTGGCCGGACAGCCACGTCCATCGCAGGTTCATGGTCGGCGGTCGCCCACTTCCCATGTATGCCCGAACTCTGTCGTCGGGGGGTCAGCGGAAGCGGTGATGGAGGAGAAATAATGGTGATTGATTAATCGTTGACTGGGCAAAACTTCACGAGGAAGAAATAGATGTTGGGCTTGGCCCATTCAAGCGTGTGCGGGGCCAGAGGTGCGAGCGAGGCAGAGACGCGCGACGAAGGATACGACATACAAAACGGAACCTTCATTTTCTTTTTAGATAGTAAAGATAAGAGTATATCTAATCTATCCTAGACGATCAAATTTGCTCCTTTACCCAAAATAGCACCTAACCAATCCCTAAAAGGCTTTAGAGAAGTAAATATAGAATTTCAGCCCCTAAAAATTCGCACCCCTCTCCTATATTTGCTCGGCCGCGCGACCGATGAGAAAAAATCCCACCCACGCCACCGCTCACTCTCCTGACGCCGTTCTTCTTCCTACCGCCTCCCCTTCCACCCAAACTCGCTGAAGATGGCCGGATCCCATCGTCGATCGCCACTGCCTATCCGCAGCGCCTTTCGGGGCCACGGGGCGTCTCGTGGCCATAGACCGGGGCCTTGCGACATCCCGTCGGCAGCGACACCGCATGGCCAGTACCACGGCATGCAGCAACGGCAGTGGGGGACCTGGGTGGCAGAGATCACCGACCGAAACACCAGCCAACGCCACTGGCTGGGAACCTTCCAGTCGTCCACGCGCTACGAGGAGTACGCCGCACGTCGCGGCCTCGCCTCTTCCTCCTCAGCGGCAGGGCCTTCTTCCTCCACGACGGGGGCAAGGCCTTCTTCCTCCACGACGACAACTGCGTCTTCCTCGGCGCCAGCGCAGGAATTCATCGACCTCGACGACAGCGACACCGACTCCACCGACAGCTTCGACGTGTGGCTCGACAGCTTCGGCAAGTAGGTGGACACCGACGCCGGCCACCGACGCTCAGCGGCGTAGCTAGGGTTTCTGTGACGGCCACCAACGCCGGCGACCATCTTAGTGTTAGAATCTATGTATGAACTGTGCAATGTGTGTATGAACTAAGTGTTTTAGTTTGATTTTGATGTGTTTTCGTTTTGTTGCAATGTGTTTGATCAAGTGTCTAGCCAAAGTTTCAATTGAGGAGTCTAAATAAAGAGGATCGAATCCGGCAGCCGAAGTTTAGAGGAGCAAAAGTATAGGAATCGATGAACATTGCGTCGGCTCTAACATTAAAGGGATCGGTTAGAGGTGCTCTAATATGCCTTTTCATCATATATTTTTGAAAAAAGAAACAAGGAAAGCTAATTTTGCGTAGCTAGCAGCATGTCTAACAGCTTTGGAGAAATAAATCGGAATTGCAAAAGAGACAAACTGAAATAGATCAGGGATGCAAACTTCGCCATTTCCGATTCAAATAGCCACCCACTATATATCCCCTTTTATCTAGCATTTGGTCAACATTTTTTTCATTTCAAAATGGATGATATACATGCAACTAATTGCTCTTTTAGCTACAAACATACATTAACTTCGCTTCTTAAGTCCGTCCTTTATTCTTTTCCCAGCGGTGCTTCCGTCGTGTTCGGACGCCAAGCCGTGCGACGGCTTGCCTACCGGATCCGGGTCCTCCATGGCAGCCATCATGCGCGGTCCGTTCAAACTGTGCTCCGGCCCACTCTTCAGCGCCATCAGCCTCCCCTTCTTAAGCACAATCAAGTCCACCTCTGCATTCACACACATGGCAAAAACAAAGATAGTAGGGTGAGCATCAGTTGGAAGAAAGTATGAGCATCAAGCACGACAAACAGGACAAAGGAATAAGGGATGACATGCACGGGATACAATCATCGATCGGCGCACACGTTTCTCTTTAGCTGGATATAAGAGAGCGACCAATCTCGGCGTTGAACTGGGGCAGATCGATCGAGTAGGAACGCGTGCACGCGAGGTAGTGTACCGGCGGGAGGGACAGGGGTGGTGGAGAGCGACCACAGGAGGAGACCGCAGAGCAGGACGACGATGGGGACGAGGTGGACGAGGGCGTGGGCGAGGTTGGCGCGGGAGGCGTCGAGCGCCTCCTTCTTGAACGCGTCGGACTGCGGGTTGTAGGTCGGCAGCTGGTCCACGTCCACCCCCGCGTTCCCGCTCGGCCCGCCAGGCACCGACGCCGCCGCCACCGCCGACGCAGACGACGACGAAGAGGACGACAGGTAGTAGCTTGACGACCGGTGCATCTCGATCGTTCTCCAGCTGGCCCCGGCCTCTCCTCCTCGATCGAGAGCTTCGTGCCTGCCTGGCTTCGCTGCGGAGATTGGGAGATGCGATCGCACTTACCAATTGGCTTACGTGGTGGCTCTGTGTTGTGTGCATGCACTTGGACGTTTCATGATCGGCTGCGCACGGTTGTAGCCCGCGTCTTGCGCCGCGGCTGCCATATAGTACACCTAGCTTATTCTTCGGTTATTCGCAGAAAAAAAAGCTTTATTCTCAGATTCTTCATTTTTAGCAAATTTTCTTCCACTTTTCCAAATTAACAAGATGTTTCAAAAAAAAATCTCGAAAACATGTATTTTATAAGTCCACCAATCTATTCATAAACTCCAACAACAGTACTACAAGAAAACTTAAAAGTGATAAAAAGTTATAAATAGTTTATTTGACCGACGACCACAGACACTCGAGCGAGCAAAAGGCATGCCGCCGTCCTCGTCTCTTCCTTGCTCGTGCCGGCTACTACTATTTTATATTAATAAAAAATAGAAAATCAAGTATATACATCCTAAACGGTTGCACCACTATTGGGATAGTGTCGTGAGACTGGCCTAGACCATTGAATAGGAAGCAAATGCCCCTGTGTCGTCCCATGGGGGCGGCTTGGGCGGGAACCCTAGCCGCCGCCCACCCCACCTCCACCAGTCCCTCCCCCGCGCTCGTCGCCATCGGCATACGTCTCTGGGCGAAGCCCTTAGGCGGCTGGCGGCGGCGTGACTCATTGCTCCTCGCGCTGGAAACCTCATCCTCGACAACACCCGTCAGATCCAAAGGTCGTCGCGCCGCCGCTCCTCCGTCCTTGGAGGTTGCGCTCCACCCCTGGGCTCGTCGGTGTGTTGTCCTCGACGACCCTCCTGCTTGGGCTCGACGTGGCTCTAACATGATGGGTTTCGGCCTTGCGGTTCCTGCTATGCATCTGGCTCCTTGGCACCTCTGTCCGTGCCTGAGCTCGCCTTTGTCCTCGCTGGATTTTGTGTGCGCGTTGTGATGTGGCCTCAGGATCCTCCACGCAAGTCCATTGCCATGGTCGCCTGCCAAATATGGTCCGCTCCGGGTAGCCTGCCTCGTCGCCGGTGTGTTCTCGAGTTGACCATGGGGTTCCAGCGAAAGCTTAGCGCTGGTGTCGCATGTTAGCATCGCATTTCTACCTGGAGGCAACATGTAGGAACCCTTGGATGGCTTCCCTTGGTGGTTGTCTGGCAGTGTTTGGGTAACGAGCGAAAGCTCTGCACGGACTGCGTCCGTCCCGATGACGACGACGCCCATGGGCGTCGTTCTCTTTCTTGGAAGTGTCGCCGTAGTTACCCATCACTTCCAGTTTTTCCTATGGCGTTGTGGCGTGGTGCTTGGCGAGCTCCGGTTGTCTGCTATGCTCTTCGACTACATGTCAAGCCAAGTCTACGGTTCTCCCATCTCGATGGATGACCCTCTCCAGGAATGTTCGTGTTGGTGGTGAGGTCTCGGCTTTCCGAGGTCCTTCGACGGCGCTCGGGGTTCATGTTGCCTTGCATAGTGCTCAAGTTCGCTCAATTGTTGGTGGTTGTCGAGTTTGAGGCCAAGAGGAGGTGTGGGAGAAGTCTTGGTGGAATATTGCCCTTCGGTGGCGGTGGCGGTGGCGGCGCTCGGTGTCCCATCGTGACCTCGGCCATGTGATGCCCTTCGATGAATCCTTTCGATCTCCTAGCTCTTGAAGGTTTAGAGTGATCGTTGGGCAAGCATGAGATGTTCGTTGGCGTGGTCTTAACATCGGCTTCCCCTTCGACTGATCCAACAATGCTCGTTCCTACTCCTCTCGGTTTGTTCATGTGGTGGTGGGTGCCAAGTTCTTGGCTCGGTGTGTGTCTCCGAGATAGCTGTTTCCTTTTCTTTTACCTTGTTTCTCTCTTGTTTTTAGTATCTTGTGCTTCGGCCCACTCACTAGGTCTCTCTCGTTGTTCTCCTTCCAAACTTGTAATTTTTGACACTGTACTTGAGACTTGGCCGAATATATGTTCAGTCTGGCTTTTGGCCTGCCATAGTTATATATATATATATATATATATATATATATATATATATATATATATATATATATATATATATACTTTCTTAGTTCCATAGTAAGTGTCATAGATTTGTCTGTTGTACTTAGACATATTTTAGTATATACTCCCTCTATTTAGAAATATAAGATATTTTAGCTTTGTAAAATTAATGTATTTAGACGTCTTTAGTGTATAGGTTTATTTTAAACCTCTACAAACCTATACATTAAAATACGTTTAGATACATTTAATTCACAAAGCTAAAAATGTCTTGTATTTCTGAATAGAGAGAGTAGATACGTGCGACAGCAAATTTGTGACCGGTTAATATAGAACGAAGGTAGTAGAAAACATATCATTATGGCGGCCTAGGACCTAGGTACATTACAGGGGAATACAGCTTCTTTCTGTCGTTCAGCAGGATCTACGCTCATCACCATCACGCCTTTCCGTGCTAATCCAAAGACGCCACGGAGGAATTGAGCTGGTCGCACCCTTGCGCACTAATTCTCCCTTGGGTGGTGTTCTTCCGTGCTTTGCTGGCCCTGCTGCTTTCGTGCGTTCTTCGACCGTCCGCGGAGTACGTCAATGCAGCTGCAGGACGCCTCGACGTGGATTTTTCACATGTAAGTTGGGCATCTGGCATCATCTCCCACAAATTTGTTGGAGATTGGTATAAAATTCTGCCAGTTAACATATTTAATACATTTGCAAATAACCCCTAAGATCAATACCGTGATCCCAAATAGAGGACAAAAGTCCAACCCGGCTTGTCTCAACCCCGAGCCCATTTCATCTCTGCTCGTCCCCAGGTCCCGACCCCGTCGCCTCCTCCTCCTCCTCCTCTATCCGTGCATCGACACGCCGCCTCCTCCTCCTCCTCCTCCTCTAGCTCCGGCCGTCTCTCCAAGCACGAGCTCTGGCCGCCCCATCTCACCCACCTTGCACCTTGGCGGCCACCCATCTCCAACGGAGGACAGACCCGCACAAGATCTGGTAGGACGGCCGACAAGGAGGGCCTGGATCGGAGCTCCATCTTTCCTTTTCGACCTTTTTTTTTTTGGCAAGATCCAGATTTTCCAGCTTTCTACCTACCCCTGTTCTTTTGATGTTTTTATTAGATTTTCTTTATTATGGTGACACGGATCAAGTTCATGCTCATGTGTTTTGGCTGGATCTTGATTGAATCCGAGATGGGAGTGTGAGTGGATCTTGAATCAGTTAATGTTTTTGCTTTTTTTGGATGTATCTTTGATGAATCTTCGAAAATTTGATATTGGAAACGTGCATGGAAAAAATCCATATCCAGTTCATATGATTTTGTTTTGAATCAGGAGTGATTCTTGTATGAATCTTTATTAATTTTCTATGAATTTGTATCAATCTCAGTGATGTATAAATCCTATGAAGCATATACATATTGTCAAATTTTCAGACCGAAAATGCATGAATATTGAATAAATATGTTATTCTTTCTTTTCCAGATTGGATAGTGTATGAATCCACTCTGAATATTGTATGGATCGTCAAATTTTTTATGGATCTTTTATGTATTTGCTTGCAAACTATAGTAAAACCTACCAGATTTGATAATCTGTGGAAAAATTTATATGAATCATATATGATTCGTGGGAGAAACATGTGTAGAAATTCTATGAATATTGGTACATGTGTAGAAATTCTATGAATCATGTTATGGTGGTGTATGCAGGGCAGATTTCAGCGCCCGGGGCGAAACTAAAATTTCGGCCCCTTTCTAATTTTTTTTATATACAAGAATAAAATAATGAAGAATAAATACTTTAAGTATACCTATTTGCAGTATTCATATATAAAAATTGACAATGTTTACATATTACCTTCAAAATTTCTCCGTGTATTCCTATAAGCGAAGTCGGTGATAATAAAATCAATATCAATCTTGTCCAATAATTTTTTCTCCATACCGAATAATAAATAACCACACTAATTGGTTCCTCGTCAACACTAGCAGATTTTATAGGAGATGAATCAAATGCGATATCATGATCAATTACATTGTTATTATCCGCGTTGATGTCATCGTTCTACTCTGTACCAATCTCATCCTCTAGATCAATATTACTATGTTCCTCAACAAAAACTACTACCTCTGTTTCGGTTTACAAGTCTTGCGCTTACTTCTATGTTGTCAAATTGAGAAACTTAGTATGAGGTATATATTATAAAACAAATATCATTAAAAACTTTAGACTTTTTATTTTTTAATGATATATTTTTTATATTATATAGGTCAAATTGATAACCTAGATACACGTGAATGACTTGTAAATCAAAACGGAAGAAGTAGTGCTAACTCAGCTGGATTGCTCGTGTTACTTCTTAAAAGTTTATGAAGGGATCCTCTCTGTGAGTCAATCAACTTCTGCTCTTCCTTCTTTTTTTACTTTTCTTAGCACCAGAATAAGGTGCCATAAATAATTAACCACATTAAAAATATAAAGAAGAAGAACTAATTAGAACAAAAATTAGAGGCAACGTTAGACTGTGACTGAGATTAGAAATTCAGAATTCGGACATGCAAACGCTGAACAGCCAAAGCGAGACAAAGAGACAAGCCACAGGCAGAGGGCGAGGCGATAGGCGACGATCGGCCGACGGACGGCGGCTTATTGCTTGCCGCGTGAGGGCCTTCCTACGATTGACAACGTAGCGTTGAGTCGAGGTCGAGGCAGGAACCAGAGTGCGGCGTGCCTTCGTACGATACGATCAAAGAGGATAGTTAATCTAATCGCAGGTTAGATACATGTTGCCGTGATGGACTCCAAATCTAAAATGTATATGTACCTCTAGCAAAATAGAGGGCCCAATATAGCATAATAGAAAACTCAAAACTGCTATTTTTTTTATCTTTTCTAAAATCTGTTATAGCCTATATATATGCAATACATATCTAGGGAGAGCCCCAAAAATGGGGCGGCTGCCCCTCGGGTCCCCCCAAGGGCCGGCCCTGGATGTATGATTCTTGTATGAATATATCTTGGCGAAAATATTGTAGGACACGTCTAGGGAGCAATCGGTGGCTCCCTAGTCCAAACGAGCAATCACCCGAAAAGGTAAGTCCTCATCCTGGGTAATTCTATTTTTGGAAAGTGATTCAGACTAGGTACCTTGCACGTCTCAGTGTGCCAATCCTTGTGCGTCCCGGCGTGCCAATCCCAATCTTGTGCTCATCGTGTGCTCGCATGTATGGCAAAAGCACATGTACGTGTGCTCACATGTACGGCAAAATACTGCTAGTACTGCAAAAAAATCTATTATTGTCATCAAAAAGCTACTACCTAAGCCGTTCTTTCACACATTTTCCCAGGCTAAACAAGAAATCACCTTGCACTTCAAAAACCTCGAAAAGCATACAAAAATCCACAAAATCAGGAAACCTGATGCATATATAGAAGCAAAAGACCAAGATGGGATTGACACATGGTAGCAAATATTAATGTCAGCTTCAAAATAAACCAGCTGCAACCTGATATGTACTACTTAGCATTTTAGCAACTATGCAGCAGAGATCAGGTTTCATTTGTAAATATTTTGACAAACTAATGCTTCATTTTCCAATGGCCACTAATCTGCAAGAAAACACAAAGAAGCATTAGTACCAGAATATTGGATGTGACATCACATACACCTTAGTTGTTTCAAAAAATTCAAAAGGCTACATGTTTCAAATTGAATGTCAAAAATATGACTGGTTTTCTCAAAAACTTCAATACTAGATCAAATATGGATATATTCTGACAAATATTTATTGGTAAGCAACTTAGTTTTAAAAGTGACAACTATATTATACTATAATGCAGTAGGGGTGATTCTAAACCGGTAGTAGTCTGAACAACACAATGAAACAAAAAATGCAATTTACCCAAATCTGAAAAAGCAACTAGATAATCTAGTAGCTACTACTTAGTGTACGGCAAGCTGCAAATTACGGCTGGTATGAAAATCTACAACTTTAAACACAATCCCAGAAATGTACAAGTAACACACAAATCACCCTAGCAACAATAGGAATGGTCTTAATCATGTAATAGCCGCAACAGCAACTCGGTGCAACATAAAATTGCATCTTAATTACACCTGAAAAGTAACTAGGTTATCTGCTAACTACACCTTAGTGAAGGACAAACTGCAACATATCAAATGCACCTGAAAAGAAACTAGTATTTCGGCAACTAAAACTTAGTGCATGATAGTCTGCAACTTATCAAATACACCCAAAAATCAATTAGGTAATCTGATAACTATAACTTAGTGCATGACAAATTGCAACTTATGAAAGAAGCAACTTAGCAGATGTTAGTTGTTCCCGCTAACATCTAAGTTGCTCCTAGTGATCTATTAGTTGTATTTTGCTAACATTTGAGTTGTTTTCTAAATTGCTCAAACTGTTTGTACAATGGATAAAGTTGTTGGCAGAATTCCTAGACTGAATAATGGTGGTCTTTTGGGAGTTATTGTACTGCATGCCTAAGTTGCTCCACGTGGTGGCTAAATTGGCACATGTATTGTCTAAGTTGCTTCAGCACATATGGGATCCTAGAATATATAAACAAACCAACTAAACATAAAAAGTAACCTAATTAAAATCGGCTAAGCAACTTAATTAACTAATTGTATGGCTGATTACATGGTCATAGGGAAAAAAGGAACATAACCAATTCTGAATATACACCAACTTAATAGGGAAACCAAGTGAAAGGATCGTATGGGCACCTAGAGGGGGGGTGAATAGGTGCTACTTCAAATTTCCTTTTTCAAATTAAGGTTTGACAATAAGGTAAATTCTCTAGATAATGCAACTATGGTGAATTTACCTATATGACAATTATGCAAGGGCTACCACAACACAAAAGTAGTAACAAGTAAGTAAGGTGCGGTAAAGGATAGAAGTAACCGAAAAGTGGACGCGGAGACACAAGGATTTGTTTCCCGTAGTTCCTTCCTTTTGAGGGGAAGTACGTCTACGTTTGGAGAGGGGGTGGTTTCAAACCACCAACGCCACGAGAGGCCTCCCTTGTTCTCCGATGAATCTCACCCCAACGGGATCGATTCACCTTCCACTATATCGGCAACCTTCAAGGTGGAAGCCGGCACCGTTACAAGTTTGGGGCACACATCCACAACTTAATCGGAGGCTCCCAAATACAAGCAAGCTGTCAAAGCAACCAAAGACAAGCTTGTAAGAACCAAAACAAGAACTAGGGTTTTCAAGAAAACACTAGAGCAAAGGGGCCCTCAATGGAATGAGGGGGAAATGAAGATCTCTTTTGGTGAAGTAGTAGATCGGGGACTCCTCCTTCGATTCCCAAAGATCAAGGACTTTGGGTGGTGGGATGAGGAGATCATGAAGATTTGGGTGGCTCCAATGGACTCCAATGGTGGTCTTTGACTTTAATGAACTGAGAAATTTGTCCCAAGGCAGGATACCCCTCCACGAAATATGGCCGTTGGAGCATTTAATGTACCGGTAGTACCGGTACTCAAGCGGTAGTACCGCTTACCGGTACTCAAGCGGTAGTACCGCTTGCAAGCGGTACTACCGGTCAAGTACCGGACCAGGTACCGGAGGTGCTCCAGATCTTCAGCATTCTTCAGTTTTGGGCGGTATCGCCCTTGCGGTACTACCCCCAAGCGGTAGTACTGGTCATAGGAAGCGGTACTACCGGTTAGGGCGGTAGTACCGGTCCCAAGTACCGCTTGGTAGTGACAAAAACGGAGAGGAGTGAGTGCTAGTAAGTATGCCCCGGTACTGTCGAGCAGTACGACCGTCTCAAGCGGTAGTACCACTTGTACCAAGCGGTACTACCGGTTGGACCGGTAGTGCCGCTCCGTGGTACCGGGGGGTACTGACTAGTACACACCTTCATTAGCTTTGGTCAGTGCCAACCGGTACTGGAACCGGTAGTACCGGTGTCAAGCGGTAGTATCGGTCATAGTTTCGGTACTACCGGTTGACACAGAGGTTTTTGCAAGGGGAATTGATATGCCATTATTTGTGCCACCACATGTCAAACCTGTGATAAACTTAACACACAGTTAAACCGATAAGTGTGTTGTTATCAAACATCAAAATCAGAGGAATAGGAAAATGCTCTTTTAATCTCCCCTTTTTTGGTGTTTGATGACAATACACTTGTGCAAGATGATTTTAATAGTAAGCATATGATATTTGTAAAATAGAGACGGGACTCCCCCTAGATGTGTAGAAACAAACCTCCCCCTCTATTTTACAAACCCGACATGGGTGCACAAATATGGATACTAGCATTTGAACATACCTTTGCACAAAAACATGTGATGAGGAATATATAGACAATAGATACCGCATAACATCACAAGATGGATCCAATGAAATAAACCACATAGTCTCATAAGATGGATCCAACCACATAGTCTCACATGACATAAACACATAGTCTCACACATAAATAGAGGGAAATTGAAGTTCACAAGCAATAAAAGGATCAAAGATAAAAATGAGCTTGTGACTTCCCATGCAACACCCGTGCCTAAAGTGCAACTTCTCCCCCTTTGGCATCAAGACGCCAAAAAGGGACAAGTGCAAAGCTACCGTCCCAAAGGTTAATCATCCTCCTCCTCCTCCTCATCCTCAAGGTCCTCCTCATCCTCGTAAGTGGGTGGGGCGCGGTGCGAGGAAGAGACATCATCGTCCCAACGGCTGTGCTGAGAAATCCACTGATCTTCTGGAGTGATGTTGTTCTCGGATCCCTCGGAGATGGTCAAACCTTGAGCAGACATCATTTCCTTCTGCCGAGCACATGCTTTCTTTGCATACACATGCGCCTCATACATGCGCTTCTGGTTGTCAACCTAGAAGCAGAAGATCTTCTTGAGCTTGACTTCCATCCTTTTGGCCCAAGAGGGCTTGGCATTCTTGCGACGAGAGACAACATAATCAGTGTCATGACCACTATCAGCATCCTCAGAGTCATCCTCATCCTCCTCACCTGCCGCAACGCGAGGTTTAGCATGTGTCTTGATCTTGAGTGCCTTTGGCCTGTGCACAATGAGAGAGCGAGTGGAGAGAGTCCTAGCAATGACGGGGCACTTTGACACAATGAGGGCCATAATATAAGGAGCAAATGGTGGAACCCTCCGAGTGTATGCAGCAGCAACCATTTCATTCCATATGAAGTCTGTCACATCAAGAGGATTGCCTGATTCTCGGTTGAGGAAGGTGTTGAACAGCAAGTCAACGGAGAACCCATGTATCTCATCCTTGTTGCCCGCACGAGGAGCAACAATCTCACGGAAAATGCGATGGAGAATGTCATATGTGGGGAGTAGATCCTTGATCTTGCCAGCAACCCCACGGCCTCGAATATACAAAGGTGTAAGAACATCCTTTTTGGAGGGATGCTCCCGCATGTGACAGCGAAAACCACAAGGAACATCCCGGCCGCGATCTTCATACCCCAAGATTGCAGCAAACTCCGCAAGTGTAGCTTCCTTGACAGCACCTTGAGTCATCTAGGTAATCTTCCGAGTGCGGCCAGTGTGAAAATGTGTAGTGGCATAAAACTGGCAGATAAGGAGGGGATCATAGTCATACTGAAACTCCATAATGGGGAACAAGACAAGGTGAGAGCAGATTTCCTTAGCTTCAGCAAAGTAGTCAGGGTTCTTGTCAATGTGTCCCATGTCAATCCACTGCTGAGGCACCACCATCTGGATGTTGGTCAAAAGAACCTCATGATAAACGCGCTCCTGGAAATCATCATAGAAGAGACTGTCTTCCCTTGCTTCGCTCCGGTTGCGAGAGTATGCATTTTCAATCCGGAGAGCCCTAAACTCTAACTCAGAGATATCTGACAGTTTCTTTGGCCCAGATGGCCCAGAGCTGAGACTTTTGGTACACCCAGTGGAAGGGGGGCGAGATGGAGGGGCGCTTCCACACCCAGCTGAGCGCTTGGTAACCCCTTCACGACCCCCACGACCACCTCGAGTGGCAGGCAGCTTAGAACGGTGTCTTGGCTGTGGCATAACCTCTTCCTCAGACTCCGTCTCTTCCTCAACAATCTCACGGTCAGACTTGGAGCGCTTGCGTGCACCCCGAGAACCACCTGCATCTGTGAAAGCACGAGGGAGGATAGCAAGGAGATAAGGGCACAAGAATCAAAAAGGAGCAAACGAGAGAATCTACAATTTGGGCAGAAAAAATGTGGTCAGAGTGGACCGGTACTACCGGTTGAGCGGCACACACGTGTCAGATCTGATGGAAACAACCCAACATGACGGCATAAAACTGCAAAATCGAAGATTCTACTCGGTATCAAGGAATCATATGGCAGTACAACCTTGCAAATAGTCAATTTCTCCACAAATCTAAGCCAAAACCTAGATCTAATGGGGAAATCAAACGGGGAGAGAGAAAGGGCGGTTATACCGGGGTCCATGGCGGTGGAAAGGAGTGGGAGCCCGCCAAGAGGCCGAATCCAAGGAGAATCCGGAGAGAGGAGGGCGCGGCAGGGTTCCGGTGGCTTCAAGTTCTCCGGTGGCGGTGCAGGTTTGAGTGGAGGGCGTGGGGAATAATGAGGCACTGAGGGGTGCCTCTCCCCACGCGTCCAATATATACCTGGAAACCGTCAACCGGTAGTACAGGTTGTTGGAGCGGTACTACCGCTTGTAAGAGGTAGTACCGGTTCCACAACCGGTAGTACCGGTGACCGGTAGGACCGGACATGTGGGCGGTAGTACCGTTCCTGGAGTAGTTCTTCCAGGAGACGACCTGGGAACTTCCCAGGTTCGGTAGTACCGCTCGCACATACGGTAGTACCGGTCCCATCTGATTCCAAAGCCAGGGATTGTGGCATCCCGCAAAACCACTACTAGAAAATCGCGTTATTTTCGTGCATTGCATCATCATGACCGCCTGCTCATGTCATCATGCCACCTTGCATTTGTGCATCATCATGACATCATCACACATACCTTTGCCAAAAATCATTTCATTAAAACCCTATCTTTATTTTGGCATTACTCTCCCTCTTATTTAAAAATACAAAAACCCTGGATCGATCGGAATATTTTATTTGTTTAAAACTATTTCACAAAATATTTTATTAAATTAAAACCAACTATAATAAAATAAATAAAAATATTTTTTTTGTGGGGGAGTCAGCCAGCCGCTAGGCCCAAAAGCCCAGCAGCCAGCCGACTACCACCCCACACCTGGAAACCCTAACCCTAAAACCACCCCCACCTAACCAAACCCTCCAACCCACTCCAGCCGCCTCTCTCACCCGACCCCGTCCACCCTCTCCCTGGCCCCACCCGCAACATCACACCACCACACACACGCGACGCACCCAGCACGCAACGCACGCCACACCGACCGCGCCGCAAACCCCAGCATCGGGATTCCCCTGGCCCCACCAACCTTCCCCACCGCCGCTCGAGTCTCTCCGCCTCGGCCTGCTCTCCGCGGTCGTGCCTTCCGCCGCCCGCTCCACCTCTGCGATGTCCGTCGCCCCGCCGGAGCCGCCCTTGCCTCCGCCGACCCTCCTCCTTCCGGGCCTCGACCTCTCCGCCGGTGGCGCCCCCGCACCTCCGTCGTCGTCGCCCAGGAGCCCTGACGCCCTCCTCCCTCGCTCACCCTGCCGCCGCCGCCTTCCTCGGGCCGCCCCTTCGCCGGAGCTGGTCCCGCCTCCAGGGCTCCTCCCGGCCTCCCTTCCTCCACCTCAAGCCCGAGCTCGGCCCACCGCTACCATCGCCGCCATCTCCCTCCCGCGGCCTCCTCCGCCCGACCGCGCTCCGCCTCGCCGGTCCCGCCTCCCGGTCGTCGCTGCCGCCCCGTCGTCCCCGGGCGCCTCTCCCCAACCTCTTCTTCCGCGCCACCGCCCTCCTCCGTCGGGCCCTCTTCCTGCTGCCCCTGCGTCCCAGGCCGCGTCCGAGCCGCCGTGCTGCTCCTCGCCGAGGCTGTCTGCCTGCGCAGGACGGACCCGCGTGCCCTCCTCTCGGGCGCTCCCTCGCCGCTGGCCTCCGGCCGCTCGAGCTCGCCCGGCCCCATGCCTGCGTGTGCGTCGCTCGCCGCCGTGTGCTTCCCTGGAGACCGCCCGCGAGCCCTGCTTCGGCCAGCGCCCTGCAACCTCCAGGAACCTCCCATCCCCCGCTGCATCGGCACGCAACTGTCCTCCCCCGGTGCGTTGCGTTATGTCCCCGGCAGAAGGCTATTGCAATCCTCTCATAGTCGACAAGAACGTCATCGACCACCGAAAGCCGGATTCCAAGGCCTTCAACACGGAACGTCGAGTTCTCCTTCCCGGATTCAAGACCGATCCATCGGCACGTAAAGTACTTCCCTCGAACGCCAAGACCGACCAATACGAGGTCCCGACAAGATCTTCGCAACGACAAGGTCGACACCGACCAGGGCGAATCCGATGCGCCCCCGACGCCACCCCAAGTCCTTCTCCCCGGAACGCCAAGCTCTTCATCTTGTATCCGACCTTCGAAGACCGATCCCGTCGAACCCTGAACCCTGAGTCCGGCCCCGAACCCCTCGGAGCCAAGTTCGCCCGAACCCTCTAATGTGTGACCCTTATCCGAGAACCCTATTTTATAATTGTCAACTATATAAATTGTTGCATATTTAATTGTCATGCTTGCATACATATTGTGGGGTTTGGGGGCCTTATGCCGATTCACCATATAATTAAATATGGGATCCATATGCGGGCAAATCTAGTCGTATATTGGTCCCATTTAAATTTGTGTAGCGAACCGGTGCTATCTTTTGCCATGTTAAGACAACATCTAAATTGCAGGGTATCTAAACAACTAGAACCATATATTAAATGGTCGGGACCCCGGTTCCGCTTAATATGACCTAATCGCATCGCACCTTTGCCATGTCATGCATCATACATGCATCATGCTCGATCTTCTGCCGTAGTATTAAAATAGTGCATCCGGTGCTTCTTCTAGTGTTTTGGTTCTTCGCGGATAAGGCCGTTGAGTTGATGCGAGTGTCGACCCGATCTTCGGATGAACCTTCGGCAATGTTTTCAGGCGAGCACCTCCCCCTTTCTACCTATCTTACTTTTATAGCATTTATTCCCTCCTGTTGATCTATTGCTATCTGTGTTGCGTTGCTCTAGTTTTCGTACCCGTGATATCCCTTGCAGCCTTATATTGCCATGGACACCTCCTATTACCTGTTGTTTGGTAGATAGTTGGACCTGCGCGTCGTAGTTGCTTGCTCAAGTGCTGCTGCGTGTCGTCAAGTACCACAGTTGTTGGAGTATTGCCGTGTGTTTATTATCGGAGATGATCAAGACTTTAATTACTGTTTAACAACTAAAATTGAAGTAGGTAAATGCAGAGGCACAGGTGGGCAATAGATGTAATTTGGTTGTTAACCGTCCACTTGTGTCCCGTAGGACCCCGAGTACTTGATACCTGTTCCTTGAATATTCGCGCTATCCACATCCGGGAGGATTATGGGACCCCCCCCCCTGAGCCAGAGCTTGATTCATTCTTATTTCTTGGGGCCACAAACTAGTTTGAGGTTTTATTTACTATCCTGTACTTATGCCATGCTTTACTGCTTTATTTACGATTGTGCGAGGAGCACCTGTACTGTTTAGGTAAGCGGAGTGTTTTCGCGGTATTGACAAGCCCAGTTTTGGGTTCCCAGTCGTTTACAGCCACTGGCGCAAACCTTGAGTCCGTCTCGGAGTCAGCTAACTTTGTTGCGGGTGTACTCAATGGGGTGGCCCCCTGAAATATTTCTGAATCCTGTGATTGCTTTGTCGTGAAAGCCTCGTTGGGTTTTGATTTGGTTTTTCCGAGGTTGATCGAGTGTGTGTTGCTATTTGTGCACCCCTGCAGGGTAAAACTTTCTGAAAGCCGTGTCCGCGGTTATGGACGACTTGGAGCACATTATCTCGATCATAGACAAGCATAACTAAAGTAGTGCTATAAATTTGACTTTATAATGACTAGTAATCAGCTTCACTATAATTGAATGGCTAAATAACACTGCCAACAATTGCTTGTTTGGGGTTGTCGCTTGCGACCATTGTATCTGACTAGTAAGTATTGCAACTACAACGGAATGGCTAATTAAAAGTACCAACAACTGCTGGGGGATCAAGGATGATTCTTGTGCGGATAGAGAGAGGGTTTTCGTGAGGGAGTACAGAGGCTTGGGTTAAGACAAGTGAGCTGAGAAGCACATGCACTCAAAAAAAATTGAAGAAACAAATAAATACCAAACTAGAGTGCATGAGACTAAGAACGATGAAGACAATTCAAATAGATGACAATCATGAGTGAAAACCAATTCAACTAGGTGACAAACACGAGTAAGCACATCAACCTCTCTATTGAGAGGGGGCGGTGGCCTAGGCCACCATATTTGAGTATACTCGGCTTGGCACCACGAAGATATATCTTGGGTCCATTACCGAAACTCATCATTGAGCTCACATATCACAAAATGATATTAAGAGGAATGATTTTGTTTACTTTGCGCATAATGGGGGGAGGTATAGTCCAATCAATTAGGACCGCACTCCCCCTATGTCCATGCTTACACCTAAACCAAACATGGGTCGAGTATTAGGTGAGAGTGCAAGATAATCAAGTCAAACTCCTTGAATCTACGATATTTAGTTCATTCCTCATGTAGCAAAACCTTGCTTCATCAAGTGGCTTCGTGAAGATATCGGCAAGTTGATCTTTGGTTGATACATAGGATAGATCAATATCACCTCTAGCAACATGATCTCTAATGAAGTGATGTCTAATCTCAATATGCTTTGTCCTTGTGTGATCCACCGGGTTGTATGAAATCTTGATGGAACTTTCATTGTCACATAGAAGAGGCACTTTGTCACAATGGACACCGTATTCCTTTAAAGTTTGCCTCATCCATAGCAATTGGGTGCAAGCACTAGCGGCAGCAACATACTCGGCTTCGGCGGTGGAGAGAGATATACAATTTTGCTTCTTAGAAGACCAACATACCAAGGACCTACCAAGGAATTGGCAAGCCCCGGATGTTGATTTTCTATCATCCTTGTCTCCCGCCCAATCCGAATCCGTGTATCCACAAAGAGAGAATGTTGAGCCTTGAGGGTACCAAAGACCATAAAATGGGGTATGAACTAAATATCGAAAGATTCGCTTTCCTTAGGATCCGCTTGATATCTTGCACACACACCTACACTCAACACAATGTCGGGTCTAGATGCACAAAGGTAAAGCAAAGAACCAATCATAGACCGGTATACCTTTTGATCCACATCTTTACCATTTGGGTTTTCTACTAGATGAGTCTTTGTAGCCATGGGAGTTGGAGCTCCATTCAAATCTTGCATTTTGAATCTTTTGAGCATATCTTGAGTATACTTGGCTTGATTGAAGAATGTTCCTCCTCTAACTTGCTTGATCTCAAAGCCAAGGAATACTTTCAATTCTCCCATCAAAGACATCCGGAACCTACTAGTCATAAGCTTTGAGAATTCATCATTAAAAGCTTTGTTAGATGAGCCAAAGATAATATCATCAACATATATTTGGCATAAAAAAAGCTCTCCATTGACCCTCTTAGTAAAAAGAGTGGGATCGATTTCCCAACCTCAGAGCCACGGTCAAACAATAACTCTCTAAGGTGCTCATACCACATGCGTGGGGCTTGCTTGAGCCCATAGAGCGCCTTATCAAGTTTGTAGACATGGTTTGGGAAGTTGGGGTCCTCAAATCCCGGGGGTTGCTTGACATATACCAATTCATTTAAAGGACCATAAAGGAATGCAATTTCTACATCCATTTGTTGCAACTTAAAGTTAGATGTGCCGCATAAGCAAGAAGGATACAGATGGACTCAAGGCGAGCCACGGGTGCATAAGTCTCTCCATAATCAATGCCTTCAATTTGAGAATACCCTTGTGCAACCAATCTAGCCTTGTTCCTTACTATAATTCCATGCTCATCTTGGTTGTTCTTGAATATCCACTTTGTTCCAATAACATTGCGGCAATCCTTTGGCTTCTCAACTAACTTCCACACTTTGTTTCTCTCAAAGTTGTTGAGCTCTTTGTGCATAGCTTCTAACCAATCTAAATCTTCAAGAGCTTCCCACACTTTCTTTGGTTCAATCATGTAGATGTGTGCTTGGTATTCACTGAACCTCTTCAATTGTGCTCTTGTGGAAATTCCTTTCCTTAGATCTCCAACAACATTTTGGAGGGAGTGGTCTCTTAATTCCAACATTCTTTCCTTTCGAGCTTCGCGACGAGCGTGGATCTCCTCATTGTTTCTTGGAGGACCCTCTTCATCATTTTGATCCTCGTCTTGACCATCAACTTGACCTTGATCATCATTGGAGTCATCCTCTACATTGGGAGGCAAGGATTGACCTTGGTCTTGATCAAGTGCTCTTCTAGCATCAATTTGAGCACGTCTCAAAACAGCTTGGATGGATCTTCCTTGGCAAATTGACTTGGCACCACTTGACACCCCATCGAATGGACCAAGCTCCCTTTGACTAGAGTTCACACATTGATCACTATGTTGAGGGTCCATATCTTGTCTTTGGCTTGAGTTAATGTCCTCTTCGGTAGATGGAGCATGTTGAGGTTGTGAAGATGAGGGCTCCACTCGAGTGGAGCATAGTTCTTCTCGATCCGCCATAAGGGGTTCCTCAACGGGGCTGATATAACCCACACCCATTCTTCCTATGGTATCCTGAGGCATTTCATCATCTGCATCACAAGCATCAACACGCCCCCCTTGGGGACCATCATATTCTTCGAAGGTCACACTACAAGATTCTATGACGGCTCCAGAGAGCTTGTCATAGATTCTATAAGTGTGAGATTCGAGACCATAGCCAACAAAAATACCCTCTAATGCTTTAGACTCGAATTTAGACAAACAAACACCTTTGATGAGATAGAAACACTTACAACCGAACACCCGGAAATAAGATATGTTGGGCTTGTTACCGGTAAGTATCTCATATGGAGTCTTGTTGATTTTCTTGCGGAGGTAGAGCCGGTTTGAAGCATGGCAAGCGGTGGAGACGACTTTGTCCCAGAAGTTGTATGGAGATTTAAACTCCGCCAACATGGTCCTAGCCATCTCAATAAGAGTCCGGTTCTTCCTTTCGGCCACACCATTTTTTTGAGGGGTGTATGCAGCGGAATATTGATGTTTAATCCCCTCATCACTAAGAAAATCATTCAAGGTGTAGTTCTTGAACTCGGTGCCGTTGTCACTTCTTATAATCAACACGGGAACATTGTGTTGCCGTTGAACCAAGTTGATGAAGTCGATAAAAGTCCTTTGAGTTTCACTCTTCAACTTGAAGAAATAAACCCAAGAGTATCTTGAAAAGTCGTCAACAATCACCAAACAATATTTCTTCCCTCCAAGACTAGGTCCACATGGAGGAGTTCCAAGATCTTGTTAGACTTGATTTGGTTCATGGGCTTGTGAGGAGCGTCATGCATCTTCCCTAGAACACATGCCCTGCAAACACAATCTTTGGCAAAGGAAACATTTTCTTTTAGTCCAACAATATGGCCCTCTTTATGGAGACTTTGCAAAGTTCTCATATTGACATGGGCTAGTCGGCGGTGCCATAGCCAACCCACATCGGCCTTTCCGTATAAGCACATCGGACCTGCAGTGGCTTGCCCCGAAAAGTCCACCACATACAAGTCATTTTCGACATACCCAACGAAAGCGACCTTGAGAGACTTGCTCCACATGAGGATCACAATATCATCATCAATAAAGACAGCAAAGCCCATCTTTCCAAGAGCACGGACAGAAAGTAAATTGTATCCAAGGGTTTCAACAAGCATGACGTTCACGAGTGTAATGTCGTGAGCGACCACTACCTTGATGAAACCCATTACCTTAGACTTTGAATTGTCGGCATATGTGACGGTGATTTGATCTTCATTTGACACCAAGTCCTTGACAATAGATGAGCTTCCGGTCATATGACTTGTGCAACCACTATCGATCACCCATTTTGACCCTCCGGAAGCATAAGTCTACAAAAGATCAAGCTAGTTTTTAGGTACCCACTTTTCAATGGGTCCTCTTTTGTTAGCAACAAGGGTCTTGGGAACCCAAATAGACCAAGCAATATAACCATCATAAGGACCAACATATTGTGCATACACATCACCATAATAATCACGCATTAGAACATAGTGAGGGTTAGCACTTCCCGCAAAATCATCATGAGACATAGTTTTACCATTTGTGGTCTTACTCTCCACAATGGTCTTGTTGGTATCTTGTGTGGGCATGTCCTTCTTCTTCTTGTTGTTCTTCTTCTTTGTTTTGGAGACAAAACCAATGCCCCCTTTATCACCACTACGCCTTTGCTTGCTCAAAAGATCATCAATAGACTTGTTGCCTTGTGGAAATGTGGCCTTAGCAAGCTCCCCCTTCAACCTAGCATTCTCTTCAAGAATAGTTGTGCTACTAGATGGAATGAAGTTACTAGGTGAAGGAATATTGGCCAATTGAGTTTGAAGCATTTCATGGGACTTTGTGAGAGACAAGAGTTCACTCTCCAAGTCCTTGTGGGCCTTGTTAAGCAAGCTAAAGTCCTCGGCAAATTTTTCATGAACCACACCAAACTCAATCTTGTCCTTTTTAGCTCTTTTGAATTTAGCAATAGCATGATCACGCTCTTTGATGAGTTTGTTAACAATAATGTCACTGGCCTCATCAAGCCCTTCAAGTTTTAATTCAAGTGACAACCTAGTTTCTTGTTCTTCTTCTAGAGCATTGTTTAGGGCCTCTAGCTCAATCAGATGTTTCCAAAATGTAGCTTAGAATCACCTTCTAGGTTAGTCATAAACTCATCAAAGGCAATTAATTCCTTTTTAACATCAAGAGACATCTCATCATCAATTTCATCATTATCCAAGTGAGTAGAGCGGGATGATGAAGATACCTCTGTTCCTCTTGCCATAAGGCAAGTGGCGTTCTTGGTGGAGGAGTTCTCATTTGGAGTATCGAAGAGTGAGAATGTCGGAGTAGATGTGGTGGCAAGAGCAGCCACACCATGAGAAGTTTCCTCTTTGTCATCTTCATCATCTTCATTGTCGGAGGAGTACTCTCCATGAGTGATCAAGACAATTCTTCCGGCTTCTTGTTGATGGGATTCTTTTTGATGAAAGGTTTCTTGTACGGTCCCTTGAGAGTCTTCTTCAACACAAGCTTTCCACCATGATCTTCTCTCTTCTCATAGGGGCAACTAGCCACAAAGTGGTAGCGGTCACCACAATTGAAGCAAGTTCTCAATCTTGTGGTATTCTCTCTTTTCCCATTTGGATTGCTTCTCCGTTCCATTTCCATCTTAGCCTTGGCAGGGTTCTTCCAAAAGTTCTTTGCATAGAAAGCCATATATTGACCATGAGCAATCTTCACTTCATCGGGATGGTCCATGGAAAGCCCTTCATCACTATCATCTTCATCCCCATGGTCCACAACTTTGTCCTTCAAAGCAACATTGACAACATTACTCATACCAAGGGCACGAGCACGGGCATCTTTGGCATTCTTGGCGGCAACCTTGAAAGCGGCCATCTCTTGCATAACTTCATTTGAGGTCATGAGATGGTAGTTGTGTCTTCCTTGTAGACTCTTCAAGTCGGTGGGCTCAAAAGGCATGAGTGCACTCACATACTTCCTTTTTATCCATGCATCATCCACATGTGAGGCACCCACATTTCTAAAGGTGGTGGCGGTGGTCTTGAGCCTTCGGTACATGTCTTCATGATCTTCACCTTCTTTCATGTAGAAGCCTTTGGCTTCATTGCTTAGAGCATCATATCAATTCCTCCTCATACTCTCATTGCCAACAAACAACACAGTGAGAGCATCCCAAGCTTCCTTGGCAATGCTAAAATGCTCAATGTGTGGGTAATCCTTTGTTCCCAATCCTTGTTGAATCATATGCAAAGCAGTGGCATTGAGTTGACTATTGACAATCTCTCTTCTTGTCAAGTTGTTTGGATCCCCAATAAAGAGTCCATGCTCGATGATGTTCCATAGTTCAATGCAAGAGCTGCGCATATGAGTTCTCATTAGTGATTGCCATTGAGCAAAAGTAGCGGATTCTTCAAGTTTAGGTGGATCACCTCTATTGTATACATGAGGGTGAAGGATTGGAGGGTCGGGAGAGTACCATGAGTCACGGTGCTCACCATTCCCACCATTATTGTGTGTGTAGGAATTAGCGTTGTCTGGTTTACCCCCTACCAATGCACCCTCGGGGGATACTGACGTATTCCCTTTAGGTAAAATGGATGGTTGATCCTCTTGAGGAGATGAGGGTGGTGAGCCTTCTTTGTCTTTAAGAAGTTGCTCAAGCATCTTCTTGGCTTCGTTGACCAAGGAAGAGCTCAATCTTGTTTCCAAGTTTTTGAGATCTTCCATGGTCACTGTGGTCGGCTCACCATCACCATCCCCTTCGCGGCTACCCATATTTTCTTAGGCAATAAATCCCAAATAAAGAGCCGAGGCTCTGATACCAATTGAAAGGATCGTATGGGCACCTAGAGGGGGGGGGTGAATAGATGCTACTTCAAATTTTCTTCTTTTTCAAATTAAGGTTTGACAATAAGGTAAATTCTCTACATAATGCAACTATGGTGAATTTACCTATATGACAATTATGCAAGGGCTACCACAACACAAAAGTATTAACAAGTAAGTAAGGTGCGGTAAAGGATAGAAGTAACCGAAAAGTGGACGCGGAGACACAAGGATTTGTTTCCCGTAGTTCCTTCCTTTTGAGGGGAAGTACGTCTACGTTTGGTGAGGGGGTGGTTTCAAACCACCAACGCCACGAGAGGCCTCCCTTGTTCTCCGATGAATCTCACCCCAACGGGATCGATTCACCTTCCACTATATCGGCAACCTTCAAGGTGGAAGACGGCACCGTTAAAAGTTTGGGGCACACATCCACAACTTAATCGGAGGCTCCCAAATATAAGCAAGCTGTCAAAGCAACCAAAGACAAGCTTGTAAGAACCAAAACAAGAACTAGGGTTTCCAAGAAAACACTAGAGAAAAGGGGCCCTCAATGGAATGAGGGGGAAATGAAGATCTCTTTTGGTGAAGTAGTAGATCGGGGACTCCTTCGATTCCCCAAAGATCAAGGACTTTGGGTGGTGGGATGAGGAGATCTTGAAGATTTGGGTGGCTCCAATGGACTCCAATGGTGGTCTTTGACTTTAATGAACTGAGCAATTTGTACCCCTCCACGAAATATGGCCGTTGGAGCATTTAATGTACCGTTACTCAAGCGGTAGTACCGCTTGCAAGCGGTACTACCGATCAAGTACCAGACCAGGTACCGGAGGTGCTCCAGATCTTCAGCATTCTTTAGTTTTGGGCGGTATCGCCCTTGCGGTACTACCCCCAAGCGGTAGTACCGGTCGTAGGAAGTGGTACTACCGGTTAGGGCGGTAGTACCGGTCCCAAGTACCGCTTGGTACTGAAAAAACGGAGAGGAGTGAGTGCTAGTCAGTATGCCCTGGTACTGCCGAGCGGTACGACCGTCTCAAGCTGTAGTACCGCTTGTACCAAGCGGTACTACCAGTTGGACCGGTAGTGCCGCTCCGTGGTACCCGGGGGTACTGACTAGTACACACCTTCATCAGCTTTGGTCAGTGCCAACCGGTACTGGAACCGGTAGTACCGGTGTCAAGCGGTAGTACCGATCATAGTTCCGGTACTACCGGTTGACACATAGGTTTTTGCAAGGGGAATTGATATGCCATTATTTGTGCCACCACATATCAAACCTGTGATAAACTTAACACACAGTTAAACCGATAAGTGTGTTGTTATCAAACATCAAAATCAGAGGGATAGGAAAATGCTCTTTCACCAAGTAACTAAATTAGATGGTCAAAAGCAACTTAATCACATTAAAAAAGACGAAAATATAGAAACCGAAGCCTCCCATATACAAAAATAAACTTAATCAATTCACAATAAGTAACCTAACTAAATGTGTTAAGCAACTTAAGCATGCAGATGACTGACTGGTCATAAAAGTCAAACACAATCCACAAGCCTAGTGCTTGGATGTGAGCAACTTGATAAAGAACAATAAGTAACATAATAAAAATGGATAACCAACTTGAAGATGATGAGAGGACACTTACTTTATATGCATGATATCCCTAGAAGGGCTCTTCAAAATGAACATAGAGCTCATCATACACGAGGGCACACATTAGTGTGATGAAAAACCACCTCAGCCTATGTATGTAGCAACAAAGTACTATATGTAAAATCAACTTCTGGTAACAGGAGGCAGGAGTGATTGGCATTCTTGTAGTCATTACTTCTCACCAAACTCCCAATTTGTGCTATAAGAGCAAATTTATAATTAAAACCCATTACTTAGGATGGGATGATATTTCTTGTTTAACCAAAAAAATTAATAGCATGGCATGGAAACACAACTTAGTTAGATGATAGAACAACTTATGTATGCCGATAGAAGCAACTTAATTAAATTCAATAAAAATCATGGAGATGAAAAAACCATTTGTTAACTACGCACGATGACAAAAAGGTCTTATCCCGCATAGCTGATCGGGACCTTTGAAGATAGTTTCCCGTATACAGTTCCAAACGACAAATTTATCTACATAAAATAGTCTTATGTTGCTAGAAATGTGTAAACATTAGAAGACAAAGCAACAGACCATACTATGAAAATTGGTGTAAGAGAAACTCATGAACTAGAAAAGATTGTAGCTGCATGCTAGAGTAGAAATGCGCAATAGTAGGTCAGTATTGTAAGATTGTGGCTAAAATTATCGAGAGCAAACCTTAGCACATTAGTCCAACTCTAGTACACAGACTTAAGCAGCCCAAGTATGATACATCGGCACAAACCTAAGGTTGGGATTTGGGAGTACACTTAAGGGGATTGAAGTTGAAGATATGCAAGAAAGATAAAGAGGATTAAAAGAATCATATTCGCAATGTTCTTGAGACAGAGGCTACCTTGTGTGGAGAGCTCAAACGTGTCTTTTGGGGTGAACGACAAATATGTAACTACCTCGGTGAATTACGCTCCTAGATACAAGCCTGGAAGAGCGGTAGTGGTTGAAATAGTACGGTGGGGCCCCAAAAGCCACTCACGGGTAGACCTTTCGGCCGTCCCAACCACTTCCAACTCATCGGGACCTGTACGGGCGGCGTAATCGGCAGGCGAAGGGATCAACTACATACACAAATGAGTATGTATGCAAGCCACCATACAAGAGTACATCAGAGCCATACCATCTAGAAAGAAAGGAAAAATAGCAACGCCATACGACAAGATTCAAATGACCTAGATAGATATAATATGTTAGGATAATTCCTCATACATCACACACATCAGAGTAACAAGCGGAAGCGGCAAAACAAGGTCCGAGTACGGATAAGAAGCAAATCGGCATAAGATGCCATAGAAATAAGCACATCCCGCCCACAGATCTCACGGATCCCCGTTCCCGGAATCTCTACACCGAACGATCGTTGCCCACATCATCAGCCTCTTCCACCCAGTATCCGTCCTGCGAGGGTACCTGTTCATCTGAACCAATAATTTATCGTGTGAGACCCTAAGGGTACTCAGCAAGTCTTTATGCCTCTAAAGGAGTCACAACCTGGGGTGACGCAATTGCAGCAAAAGATAAACCCTAACAGTTCTATAGATACTCGCTAACCATCCGCCTAACCAAAGATAGACGGATGTCCGTGAATTAATGACAACAATTATAACAGTAATAACCACAGATCCATCCTCCTCCTCGCTTACCAACGAGGAAGCGGACGAACAACCCCCCATCCGTTGGCAATTTTTACTAACCATTCCATGAGTGTTGCACTATTTACTAATCAATTTACTTAGTCAGATTAAAGCGGTACTTTAGTTATGCTTGTCTATGGTCGAGAAACTGTGCTCCAAGTCGTCCATAACCGCGGACACGGCTTTCAGAAAGTTTTACCCTGCAGGGGTGCACAAATAGCAACACACACTCGATAAACCTCGGAAAAACCAAATCAAAACCCAACGAGGCCTTCACGACAAAGCAATCACAAGATTCAGAAATATTTCAGGGGGCCACCCCTTGGAGTACACCCGCAACGAAACTGGCCGGCTCCGAGACGGACTCAAGGTTTGTGGGGCCGGCTGTAAACGACTAGGAACCCGAAAACTCGGGGTGTCGATACCGCGAAAACGGGTCACCATCCTAAACAGTACAGGTGCTCCTCGCACAATCGTAATTAAGCAGTAAAGCATGGCATAAGTACAGGATAGTAAATAAAACCTCAAACTAGTTTGTGGCCCCAAGAAATAAGAATGAATCAAGCTCTGGCTCAGGGGGGTCCCATAAGCCTCCCGGATGTGGATAGCGCGAATATTCTTGGAGCAGGAATCAAGTACTCGGGGTCTTACGGGACACAAGTGAGCAGGAAAAAAACCAAATAGCAGATATTGCTCACCGGTGCCACTTTCATTAGTTGTCCCATTACTACTCAGGTTAAGTTGTTTAGGTACCTCGTTATCCATCAGACTCTCACATACCCTACACATGCTGTTCTACGACTCGCATGGCTCAAACAACTCCTGTAGTAATGGCTCATGGGATGGAGGAACAAGCTTGGTGGGGTTTAAAAGTAAAAGCTATGCAATACTTGGGATTCAGTTTAATGCAATCGCGACTCAATGATGCAAGAATAAGATAGAGGCAATAGGTACTGTATGTATGCAAGCATGTGGTAGTGCTTGCCTGGCAACTCAGCCGAAGCGAGAGACGGATCTGGGTAGCGCTCCTGGTTCTCTTGATATATCCCCTGCTCAGCGTCTATTCGAAGAAGAACCAAACAAACAAGGGCCAACATAAATAAAGTGCGCAAGCATATGGGTAAAATGCATCAAGCAAACAATCATGCCATGATGAATGATGCACAAGTTGCATGGCAATAATGTAGCATGGCATGGGTGAGGTGTGGTATACAAGAATAAGTCATTTTATTAAGGTTTGGCCACATTTTATTGTCATATTAGTTGCTGTATAGCATATATTTATATGATGCATGCTGCAATTGAAGTCATGGATAGCATAAACAGAAAGGTCTCGTCGAGCTGATCATTTTAGACATATCATTTGCTAAATTCGGAGTTATAAGTCAAAAGTTATTAATTTATTAAATTCCAGTGGCATTTGTTGTAATTTACCCAACTTGGAATTTAAAGTGTTCAAATAATATTTTGAATGGCATATTTGAATTCCTCACATTTTTCTGATTCAAAAACATATATTATTTGTATTATTTGAAATTATGAATTTAAATTTATTTTAAGTCAAAATAATTAAAATAGGGTCAAAGTCAAAGGTTGACTTAATAAATTAATTCTGAAAATATTTGAATATGGATTTGAATTATAATTCAAAAACTAAACATTTTTCTTATAAGGTTTGAATTCAAATTCCAAACCAGGAATAAGTTATGAATTTATTTAGTTTTAAACAGATTTTGAATTTGAACTGAATTGCATGGATTTGGAAATGTTTGAAATTTGAAACAGCAACTCCTGGACTTCTGATACTCAGCAGATTCTACCCCAGAGAATGACAGGTGGGCCTCTTAGCTGACTGGGCAGACACACACGCGCCAGACTTTCCACACCGAGGCTCAACCTAGCCAGCGAGGCTGACAGGCGGGTCCAGGCTCCAGCAGGCCCACACGCGTGCGCAGCCGCCCGGTGGCGACACGTGGGCGATCCACGGACTGCGGGCGGAAAACAAAGGAAGAAGAGGACCCTTTTTGCAAATTGCTCCCAGGCGCTGGCAGGTGGGGTCGCGGGGCTGCGGTTTAGGCGGGAGAAACTACAGGGACTTAAACGCAAAACGTGCAACGGCTGCTACTGCGCGCGGGCAGACGCCGTGCTGCCGGCGGCGCGGAACTGGCGACTTCCGGCGACGATGGCGACGTGCACGCTGGACGAAACGAGACGACCCAAAAAGGAAAAACGAAGATGGACCCACGGGCTACGACTTTTGTTCAGAGATCAGCTCCGGGGGAGGGCTGTAACGCGCGGGGGACGGCAAGGAACCGGCGGCAGAACTGCAGTCGCTGCTGCCGTCGCCAGAGCGCGGCGCGCGGCGACGCACGCAGGGTGTTCGACGGCGGCGCCGGCGCTACGATGCACGAGGGGGAAAAGGGGGCATGTCTAGGGAGACGATGAGCTCACCAGAGGCTTGCCGGTGGGGTTGGTTCGGGCAGAGGGGTCGGTGATCGCCGTCGAGGCTGACGACCGGATTGCTTCTGGTGCCCACGGACACGGCGGCGGCAACGCTCCTCCGGCGAGGCCCCGTGACTTCCGGCGGTCCTAGGCGATGCAGGGGAAGCAGGCGAGGCTCATGGTTCACTTGGCTTGCCTTGGCGTGCTCGGGAGCGAAGGGGAGCAGAGGGGCCGAAGCTAGGGTTTAGATGGGCGAGGGGCGATCATGGTGGAGAGGGGAAGAGGCAGGAGGATGGGGAGGGCCTGGGACTTCCTGGTGGATCTGAGGGAGGCTAGAGGGCGAGGGGGAAGGATAAGAACAAGAGGCAGGGGAGGTTGCGTGGGGGGAGGGGAAGATGGAAAAGGGTGGCCTCGGTGCCACCTTTTCTTCCCCTTCACGTGACCGGTCAGGGCAGGGGTAGCTAGGGGGGAGAGCTGGGGGGAAGAGGATGACAGGTAGGGCCAGGGGGAGGAAGCTCGGGTGGGGCACGCCGGCAGAGAGAGAGAAGAGAGAGGGAGAGAGCATGGGCTCGGTCTAGGGTTAGGTTTGGGGGGGGGCTCGGGTTAGAATGAGGTGGGATTAGGGTAGAGGTTTTTAGTTAGATTAGAGAGAGGTGAGAGGAGAGGGGTGAGGTTAGAGAGAGGATAGTGGATGGTGATAGGTTTGGGAGAGGGATTAGGGTTTAGCTAGGATGGGGTAGATCATGGTGCTTACATGCATTAACAAGACCAAGCAAGAAAAAGGGAGGAATAGGGGTGATGGTAAGGATGGGTATGGTGATGAGGTTTAGGCATGATCAAACAAGACCAAGCCTAAGGGGTAGAGAGAGATGATCCATTTTAAAAACAAATATAACATCAAATGTCAAGCTAAAGGGGTACTTGCATGGCCATGCATAATTTAATTAATACCATGTTTATCTTTGTGAAAACAAGATTATTTACATGGCATTTTCTTATGCATTCCAAAGTGTGGAGTAAGGCCCAAGCAAAAGAATTTAGAAAGAATTCCAAGTGGAGTGTAAGGAGATGATCACATTGGATTATATTTGGGACTTGCTAGTGTGTATAAGCCAATAGGTATTTAATAAGCCCACAAAAATATCCCAACATGATGATAACCCCAAAATCACACATATGGAAGCTAGGAAAAGGGATCCCACTCACAAGGCATGCAAAGGTGGCCATGTGGCTCTCATGTATCAATAATGTGAAAACAAAAATGATGCCAAGATGAGAGCATGTGGAAAAAGAATTGGATCCATCCCAACCCACATGAGCTAGAAGTAAAACCCATAAATGCCAAGCTCATATTTAGTTGGATGGTGGAATTATAAGGTTGTGAAAGAAAAGTGGTGGAGTCAATAAAAGATATGCCCCCAACTCAATTTGGGCATTTGAACAATATATCAAGATCCAACTACAATATCAAGAGGCAAATACAATTAGCAATGCATATGAGATAAGAACCAAAACTCAAGGGTTGTTGTATGATGCTCAAATGCAAGGTGGCATGATGACATGAACATGATATGATGATGATGCAACAATTATATGAGGGAAGTGGCCATTTTATTACTAACCCAAGTAGCATTACAGTTGTTAGACAATTGGGATGCTACACATTGCTGCCAAGGCATTGGCTATGTTTGACAACGCGGCCCCCAATTCCGGTGGTATGTCCTCATCTGAACGGCGTGGTGGAGCCATCCTGAGATTGATATAAAACACAAGTCAGTACTATAATGGAGAATGATAATAATCCAAAATAGTACCAAGATGGAATTAACCAAGATTAAAGGATACAATTTACTGAGATGATATTAAAATATCAACAAAGTTCAAAGCACCTAAAAGATATTAAGCATATCGCACACAACTGAAAGGAGTGTGGTACACAAATATATCAAAGAAAAATTTTCCACAAATTTCGGCATTAAAATACCAATAGATGCGCAAAATTACTTAACAAATCAAGATTAGTGACTCTACCAATTCAATATACAAAAGCGAATGATAAGAGTAGTGGTATGGTCGCGACTCCATCCCGCACTCAAATCATTACTCCGCACATGAACAAGTGGAACACATATCCTAACCCCTTCTTCTCACGTTGAACCTAAAGATTAGTAACTACGGAAACGAACACCCCAAACAAGATAACGTCGGATAACAAAGAGTAAGACAGATCGCGTCGGTTTGCAAAAGTCTGTCGGTATGGAATGTACCAACAGTTGATAACCAAAAGGCTGATTAGACAACAACTTGGATGCAACAGATAGACAAAGAATTACACACACACACACACACAACCTATGGTACTACGGAAACCCAGAACACGTGAATCCTAGTTTGAATTTTAAGAAGAGGATTGAAAACGTTGCACTTCCTTACCAGAAAAGGGTGGGTGGGAGGGTAAGAAGAAAATGGAAGCAGTCCTACTCTCACGTTTTATTTTTCCCTAATATACATAACTACCAAAATATTTGCTAGACTGACAACGACCGTTTGGCTGAGACCCTGAAGGTCGGGATGGCTCTGATACCAATTGTAACTACCTCGGTGAATTACGCTCCTAGATACAAGCCTGGAAGAGCGGTAGTGGTTGAAATAGTACGGTGGGGCCCCAAAAGCCACTCACGGGTAGACCTTTCGGCCGTCCCAACCACTTCCAACTCATCGGGACCTGTACGGGCGGCGTAATCGGCAGGCGAAGGGATCAACTACATACACAAATGAGTATGTATGCAAGCCACCATACAAGAGTACATCAGAGCCATACCATCTAGAAAGAAAGGAAAAATAGCAACGCCATACGGCAAGATTCAAATGACCTAGATAGATATAATATGTTAGGATAATTCCTCATACATCACACACATCAGAGTAACAAGCGGAAGCGGCAAAACAAGGTCCGAGTACGGATAAGAAGCAAATCGGCATAAGATGCCATAGAAATAAGCACATCCCGCCCACAGATCTCACGGATCCCCGTTCCCGGAATCTCTACACCGAACGATCGTTGCCCACATCATCAGCCTCTTCCACCCAGTATCCGTCCTGCGAGGGTACCTGTTCATCTGAACCAATAATTTATCGTGTGAGACCCTAAGGGTACTCAGCAAGTCTTTATGCCTCTAAAGGGGTCACAACCTGGGGTGACGCAATTGCAGCAAAAGATAAACCCTAACAGTTCTATAGATACTCGCTAACCATCCGCCTAACCAAAGATAGACGGATGTCCGTGAATTAATGACAACAGTTATAACAGTAATAACCACAGATCCATCCTCCTCCTCGCTTACCAACGAGGAAGCGGACGAACAACCCCCCATCCGTTGGCAATTTTTACTAACCATTCCATGAGTGTTGCACTATTTACTAGTCAATTTACTTAGTCAGATTAAAGCGGTACTTTAGTTATGCTTGTCTATGGTCGAGAAACTGTGCTCCAAGTCGCCATAACCGCGGACACGGCTTTCAGAAAGTTTTACCCTGCAGGGGTGCACAAATAGCAACACACACTCGATCAACCTCAGAAAAACCAAATCAAAACCCAACGAGGCCTTCACGACAAAGCAATCACAAGATTCAGAAATATTTCAGGGGGCCACCCCTTGGAGTACACCCGCAACGAAACTGGCCGGCTCCGAGACGGACTCAAGGTTTGTGGGGCGGGCTGTAAACGACTGGGAACCCGAAAACTCGGGGTGTCGATACCGCGAAAACGGGTCACCATCCTAAACAGTACAGGTGCTCCTCGCACAATCGTAATTAAGCAGTAAAGCATGGCATAAGTACATGATAGTAAATAAAACCTCAAACTAGTTTGTGGCCCCAAGAAATAAGAATGAATCAAGCTCTGGCTCAGGGGGGTCCCATAAGCCTCCCGGATGTGGATAGCGCGAATATTCTTGGAACAGGAATCAAGTACTCGGGGTCTTACGGGACACAAGTGAGCAGGAAAAAAACCAAATAGCAGATATTGCTCACCGGTGCCACTTTCATTAGTTGTCCCATTACTACTCAGGTTAAGTTGTTTAGGTACCTCGTTATCCATCAGACTCTCACATACCCTACACATGCTGTTCTACGACTCGCATGGCTCAAACAACTCCTGTAGTAATGGCTCATGGGATGGAGGAACAAGCTTGGTGGGGTTTAAAAGTAAAAGCTATGCAATACTTGGGATTCAGTTTAATGCAATCGCGACTCAATGATGCAAGAATAAGATAGAGGCAATAGGTACTGTATGTATGCAAGCATGTGGTAGTGCTTGCCTGGCAACTCAGTCGAAGCGAGAGACGGATCTGGGTAGCGCTCCTGGTTCTCTTGATATATCCCCTGCTCAGCGTCTATTCGAAGAAGAACCAAACAAACAAGGGCCAACATAAATAAAGTGCGCAAGCATATGGGTAAAATGCATCAAGCAAACAATCATGCCATGATGAATGATGCACAAGTTGCATGGCAATAATGTAGCATGGCATGGGTGAGGTGTGGTATACAAGAATAAGTCATTTTATTAAGGTTTGGCCACATTTTATTGTCATATTAGTTGCTGTATAGCATATATTTATATGATGCATGCTGCAATTGAAGTCATGGATAGCATAAACAGAAAGGTCTCGTCGAGCTGATCATTTTAGACATATCATTTGCTAAATTCGGAGTTATAAGTCAAAAGTTATTAATTTATTAAATTCCAGTGGCATTTGTTGTAATTTACCCAACTTGGAATTTAAAGTGTTCAAATAATATTTTGAATGGCATATTTGAATTCCTCACATTTTTCTGATTCAAAAACATATATTATTTGTATTATTTGAAATTATGAATTTAAATTTATTTTAAGTCAAAATAATTAAAATAGGGTCAAAGTCAAAGGTTGACTTAATAAATTAATTCTGAAAATATTTGAATATGGATTTGAATTATAATTCAAAAACTAAACATTTTTCTTATAAGGTTTGAATTCAAATTCCAAACCAGGAATAAGTTATGAATTTATTTAGTTTTAAACAGATTTTGAATTTGAACTGAATTGCATGGATTTGGAAATGTTTGAAATTTGAAACAGCAACTCCTGGACTTCTGATACTCAGCAGATTCTACCCCAGAGAATGACAGGTGGGCCTCTTAGCTGACTGGGCAGACACACACGCGCCAGACTTTCCACACCGAGGCTCAACCTAGCCAGCGAGGCTGACAGGCGGGTCCAGGCTCCAGCAGGCCCACACGCGTGCGCAGCCGCCCGGTGGCGACACGTGGGCGATCCACGGACTGCGGGCGGAAAACAAAGGAAGAAGAGGACCCTTTTTGCAAATTGCTCCCAGGCGCTGGCAGGTGGGGTCGCGGGGCTGCGGTTTAGGCGGGAGAAACTACAGGGACTTAAACACAAAACGTGCAACGGCTGCTGCTGCGCGCGGGCAGACGCCGTGCTGCCGGCGGCGCGGAACTGGCGACTTCCGGCGACGATGGCGACGTGCACGCTGGACGAAACGAGACGTCCCAAAAAGGAAAAACGAAGATGGACCCACGGGCTACGACTTTTGTTCAGAGATCAGCTCCGGGGGAGGGCTGTAACGCGCGGGGGACGGCAAGGAACCGGCGGCAGAACTGCAGTCGCTGCTGCCGTCGCCAGAGCGCGGCGCGCGGCGACGCACGCAGGGTGTTCGACGGCGGCGCCGGCGCTACGATGCACGAGGGGGAAAAGGGGGCATGTCTAGGGAGACGATGAGCTCACCAGAGGCTTGCCGGTGGGGTTGGTTTGGGCAGAGGGGTCGGTGATCGCCGTCGAGGCTGACGACCGGATTGCTTCTGGTGCCCACGGACACGGCGGCGACAACGCTCCTCCGGCGAGGCCCCGTGACTTCCGGCGGTCCTAGGCGATGCAGGGGAAGCAGGTGAGGCTCCTGGTTCACTTGGCTTGCCTTGGCGTGCTCGGGAGCGAAGGGGAGCAGAGGGGCCGAAGCTAGGGTTTAGATGGGCGAGGGGCGATCATGGTGGAGAGGGGAAGAGGCAGGAGGATGGGGAGGGCCTGGGACTTCCTGGTGGATCTGAGGGAGGCTAGAGGGCGAGGGGGAAGGATAAGAACAAGAGGCAGGGGAGGTTGCGTGGGGGAGGGGAAGATGGAAAAGGGTGGCCTCGGTGCCACCTTTTCTTCCCCTTCACGTGACCGGTCAGGGCAGGGGTAGCTAGGGGGGAGAGCTGGGGGGAAGAGGATGACAGGTAGGGCCAGGGGGAGGAAGCTCGGGTGGGGCACGCCGGCAGAGAGAGAGAAGAGAGAGGGAGAGAGCATGGGCTCGGTCTAGGGTTAGGTTTGGGGGGGGGGGGGCTCGGGTTAGAATGAGGTGGGATTAGGGTAGAGGTTTTTAGTTAGATTGGAGAGAGGTGAGAGGAGAGGGGTGAGGTTAGAGAGAGGATAGTGGATGGTGATAGGTTTGGGAGAGGGATTAGGGTTTAGCTAGGATGGGGTAGATCATGGTGCTTACATGCATTAACAAGACCAAGCAAGAAAAAGGGAGGAATAGGGGTGATGGTAAGGATGGGTATGGTGATGAGGTTTAGGCATGATCAAACAAGACCAAGCCTAAGGGGTAGAGAGAGATGATCCATTTTAAAAACAAATATAACATCAAATGTCAAGCTAAAGGGGTACTTGCATGGCCATGCATAATTTAATTAATACCATGTTTATCTTTGTGAAAACAAGATTATTTACATGGCATTTTCTTATGCATTCCAAAGTGTGGAGTAAGGCCCAAGCAAAAGAATTTAGAAAGAATTCCAAGTGGAGTGTAAGGAGATGATCACATTGGATTATATTTGGGACTTGCTAGTGTGTATAAGCCAATAGGTATTTAATAAGCCCACAAAAATATCCCAACATGATGATAACCCCAAAATCACACATATGGAAGCTAGGAAAAGGGATCCCACTCACAAGGCATGCAAAGGTGGCCATGTGGCTCTCATGTATCAATAATGTGAAAACAAAAATGATGCCAAGATGAGAGCATGTGGAAAAAGAATTGGATCCATCCCAACCCACATGAGCTAGAAGTAAAACCCATAAATGCCAAGCTCATATTTAGTTGGATGGTGGAATTATAAGGTTGTGAAAGAAAAGTGGTGGAGTCAATAAAATATATGCCCCCAACTCAATTTGGGCATTTGAACAATATATCAAGATCCAACTACAATATCAAGAGGCAAATACAATTAGCAATGCATATGAGATAAGAACCAAAACTCAAGGGTTGTTGTATGATGCTCAAATGCAAGGTGGCATGATGACATGAACATGATATGATGATGATGCAACAATTATATGAGGGAAGTGGCCATTTTATTACTAACCCAAGTAGCATTACAGTTGTTAGACAATTGGGATGCTACAAAATACAACTTAGGATAAACCGAATACAACTTAGACTATAATTTAAAACAACCTGGCTTGTCTTGGCCGTGACTTAGGTACAGTACAAAAGACAACTAAGGCTATAGTGAAACCAACTGAAGAAGCATGGACAAACAAACTGGATGGACAGTATCATCCTTAGAGCGTGATGCTACCAGGAAGCACCCAGATAATAATATCTTCATGACTAATGGCCAATAAACAGAAATCAAAAACCATAATGCTTATTTATCTCAATTTTTGTGCGAGAAATATCAAAATACAACACATTTGGAGCATATCAAGACGAAGAGAGTATAAACATGCAGTCAAAAGCGGTCAGAGGACATGGAGGAATTCTCTACAATCAATCCATCAAGAGATTTATGGCATAGGATGTGAAAAGAAACAAATGAACAACCATTATGAATAAACTTAGCTGCATGGATTTTTTAAAGAAAATAAAAAATCTAACACCATGACACACAACTCTACAAACTCTCTAGTACAATTTAGGATACAATAAGTACAACTTATGATACAATAATTAATAGTCTTATCATTTAGATGATCACCAACTAAGAACAATTCAAAGCCCATATATATATACAACTTAATTAAGGTGAGTGCACAACTTGACTACTATGAGTACGCAACTTGACCCATAGAAAAATAGGATCTCCATATATCTGCTATGGGGGGGTCTGTTGTTGTCCATGTTTTCCCCAATCTAAAAAGGTAACCCAGTTTTCACATTTGAAGAACCCACTAGTGAAAATTCACACAATTTATATATTTTCATTGCTTATAGCTAGCTTAAGGCTTTAATAAAGTGCAACAATTGGCTTTGACGTACATATACATAGGCTAGTACTATTGTTCATTTACTTACGGTGGTGCTACCAATTAAGAAAAGGGATCCAGCATGGTACTAGAAACTGGATATGGGTGGAGTCACGCTCGAGGCCAGGCGAAAAGTCGATGAAAACATCTTTCCTGCCCGTGATGGTGGCCAATCCCATCTCTACTTGTTCTGGTGGCCTGGTAGAACAATCACATATGTTGCCTCTCTACAGAGAGAAGGGATGTCGTGATGGCGCAATCTGCTACTCCATGTGGATGGTACCGGATCATGAGCTCGGTGGTTGTCGTGTCGGTAGCCGGACAGGAGAGAGGCCAACCAAAGATGCATACAAGTACAACTGTACAAGATCAGAAAAACAAGCCTGGAACTGAGGAAGATTAAACTTGTAGTCACTATCAACATTGACAAAAAGAACTTAAGAACTTAAGAATATCTTCTAACGAACTAGAGACAAAGGAAAAATTACCCACTGAATCTAGTAGCCACTAGAGAAACAGATCGGAATGCTCCAAAATTGTTGCCCTTTCTGTAATTTATACAGAGATGAAGGAGATGACCAGCGCATAAAGCCCGACGAGAGACGGTGCTACCGTGTCCGGTGGCGGCAGTGGAGGAGGCGCATGGTCGGGAGCACCGATTGCAGGAACACCGTCCGCCCCAACACCACGTCCTCCCTTGATACGTCGGAAACGTATCTATAATTTTTGATGCTCCATGCTTGTTTTGTATCTACTTTGCTTTGCTTTGTCTATACTTTGAGGTGTTTTTATATCTTTTCTGGAACTAACCTATTAACAAGTTGCCACAGTGCCAGATGCCCGTTTTCTGCTATTTTTGGTTTCAGAAAAGTTAGTAAAGAAATATTCTCAGAATTGGACGGGACAAACGTCAAAGTCAATTACTTTCCGTGGGGAACAAGGGGTCCAGAGGGGAGACGAGGAGGCATGTCAGGGCGGATAAACCCTCCCTAGACGCGGGTGGGCCCTACCCCGCACCTGGGTAGGGTTTGCCCCCTCTGGCCACCGCCTCGGCCTCCCCCTTCGCCTATAAGAAGCCCCCGGGGAGAAAACCCTAAAGAATCCATCAGAAATCCATGAAAACCTCTATAGCGCTGTCGCCACCGGAAGGGAGATTCAGGGGACAGAAAGTCTCTGTTCCGGCACCCTGCCGGGATGGGGAAGTGCCCCCGGAGGCATGTACATCGATCTCCACCACCATCTTCATCATTGTTGCTGATTCCCATGAAGAGGAGGGAGTAGTTCTTCCTCGAGGCTAAGGGCTCTACCGGTAGCTATGTGTTCATTTCTCTCTCTATGCATGATCTTGTGGTCATGAGATTTGTAATCAAGTAGATCTACCTTACTACTCAAGTGCTTCATTAGATCTCTGCTCTCCCCATGTGTGTGAAAGTGACAGCGTGCACGCCATGGTGGCACTTAGGTTTGAGTCTACATAAATACTCTCTGTGCTTTAATAGATCTATGCTTTTCCCCACGTGTGTGAAAGTGACAGCGTGCATACCGTGTGTGGCACTTTGGCTAGATTGAATATTTGTTATGAGTTATATTTGGAGTTGGATGTCTCTATGAAATTGTGGTGTTTGTTGGAACCATCTAGCGCTCAAGGTGACAGTGTGGGGTTATCTAGATTGGGGAAGATGGACTTTGAGGAGTACTGTTATAGCCCTACGGATGATTAGAGTGTCCAACCAGAGAGTAGTTAAGAGTAGTATCATGAAGAGAGGATACTTATATGAGAGAGTGTTCACTAGTGAAAGTATGATCCCTAGGCCTTATTTCTAAATATTGAAACACCGTTTGCTACTAGATATGTTGCATGTTTGCTTTCTTCCTTCTTGTTGCCTTTAGTCTTTACCCCACCATCAAGCTCTTTTCTGGCACCGTTACCACTTGTATTTCACTATCTCTTCGCTGAACTAGTGCACCTATACACCTGACAAGTGTATTGGGTGTGTTGGGGACACAAGAGATTTTGTGTATCTTGATTGCAGGATTGCTTGAGAGGGAATAACTTTGACCACTTCCTCCCTGAGTTCGATAAACCTTGGGTAATCCACTTAAGGGAAACTTGCTGCTGTTCTACAAACCTCTACACTTGGAGGCCCAACAACTGTCTACAAGAATAGAAGTGCGTAGACATCAAGCTCTTTTTTGGCGCCGTTGCCGGGGAGGTAAGGTAAAAGGTACTCACATCCTCTGGTGTGAGTGCTCAAAGTTATTTCCTTTAGATTCTACAATTGTGTCTTTTTGTTTCTTGTTTTCACTAGTTAGTCCTAATGGAAAACAACAACAAAATTAGAGAGCTCTATAGTATTTATCTTGAGTTAGGACATGAAGTGTTTGAAGAGAAAATTAAAAAACCTATGGAGCTTTATTTGCATGATAATAGCAATGTTATTAGTATGAATTATCTGGACACCATTATTGCTAATGCTATGGAAAAGTTTAAGCTTGGGGAAGCTATTTTTTATGAAAATGATCTTTTTAGCCCCCCGGCTTTGGAAGATAGCTATTCTATTGCTTATGATGATACCAAACCTCCAATATATGATAATTACAATGATGAGTATGATATTTTCAGTCCACCTACTATTTAGGAGAAAAGTAATTATGATTACAATATGCCTCCTATATTTGATGATTATGGTGATCAGAATAGTAATGATAGCTATTTTGTTGAATTTGCTCCCACTATGATTAATAAGGATGACTATGCTTATGTGGAGAGTAATAATCATTTTATGCATGTGGCTCATGATAAGAATGTTTTATGTGATAGTTATATTGTTAATTTTGTTCATGATGCTAATGAAAGTTATTATGAGAGAGGGAAACATGGTTTTATGTATCTCAACAATATTAAGTTTCCCCTCTTTATGTTGAAAGTCTTGAAGTTGCACTTGTTTTCCTTTCCTATGCTTGGTGCTTTGTGCTTTCATGACTTGTTTCTTTACAAGATTCCTATGCATAGGAAGTGGGTTAGACTTAAATGTGTTTTGAATTTGGTTCTTGATGCTCTCTTTTCTTATGTGAGCATCTTCTCAAGCTATAAAGCCTAACTTAAAGGCATTAAAGAAAAGTACTTGTTGGGAGATAACTCAAGAGTTTTCTTGAGTCTTGGAAGTTATTACTTCTGTAATGACCTCTCCTTATCCTTTTTGTTTGCTTTTTGTGCCAAGAATGACCTCTAATGAGAGGGGAGTAAGATTTGGAGAGTTGTTGTCCCGAAACAGATTTCTGTCCTCCACCATAAAAATTCGTGAGGAGTCTCTGTAATTTGGATTGAGCTGAAAATTTATGAATAAATCCCCCAGTATGTTAGCTATCGTTAGTTCAAAACTTTTTGATTTGAGCAACAGAAGGTATTTGAAAAAATCGGTTTCTACCTGCTGGTCTGTTTTGACAGATTTCTGCCATTATTTGCATTTGCTTCTTATTGATTCCTTTTTGAGTTCTCTTTTGGGGAATTGAGCTTTTTTGAAGGAGTTTATATAGTAGCTTGTGTTTTTAGTGAAAAGTCTTGCTGTTCCAAAGTTTTGCCAGAGGTCTAATATCTTTTAAATACACTAATGTTGCTAATGAAGATTGTGTGAAATTTTGTATGAAGGAAAATTTGCAGGTGTAGAGAAAGAATGATGTAATGAGATGAAGAATGGACAAAAGATCAAGCTTGGGGATGCCACCCCGTGTCATCCAAGAAATACTCAAGAGGTACAAGCGTTAAAGCTTGGGGATGCCCAAGGCATCCCCTTCTTCATCAATAAAAATCTCAGGTCTTTCTAGACACTTTGTTTTTATTGTTTCATGCATTGTTGTGTTGTTCTTGGAGCGTCTTAGTTTTCGTTTTTGGTTTTTGTTTGCTTATTTTGCTTGAGTAAGTTGGTTGGTTACACCACACTTCTTTTGGAGAGAGACACACTCTGTTTCCATTGCCTAGAACACTCTAGTTTTCACTCTTATTGTTTTTTTGTGAGTGTTCACTTTTGCTAGCACTGCTTTTAGATTTAGTTTTCATGTGCTTTCAGCTTAGAGCTTTTTAGTTCTTGTTTGTGGATTTGTGAGACAAGCTCACTGATCTTTATTGATTATTATCTTTGTGAGTTGTTTCAAATAAGTTGTTTGGTGTTGGAAAAGAGTAGAAAGTTTTATGCTTATAGTGGTACAAAGTGAGCTTGCTTTGACAGTGGCTTAGACTTTATCTTGTTATGCTAGGTGTTATTTTTACCTTATGCTCAGTGATTATTGCTGTAGCATGACTTGTTCCAAACAATTGTGATTGCTTAGCGTGCCTTGAAAGAATTATGCGTTGTTTTAGCATGCAAAAGCATAATATTGTGGTATTCTCCTTTGATGCTTTGTTTGGGTTGACTTGGAACATGCTCAAACCATGTTATGACTATTAACAAGTCACCATATCCTCTATGATCATTTAGAACTTGACTTGTAGTACCACTCTATGCTTTGATTAGTAATGTTTTGTTGCTCTGCATGATTATGGCCATTATGCTCTCTTAGTTGGTTGCTCCCAGTCTTTTGCTAGCCTCCACTTGTATGAGTAAGTTCTACTCATGCCTCCAACTCCTAAGAAACCAAGTTATTCCAAAAGTGTCCACTATAAACTACTATGCATGGTGTGTCACACCATTCCAAGTATATTCTTATTTTCAACTATGTTCCAATTAAAAACTATTTTGTTATGTGAAAACTTAGTGATTAAAGCCCTCACGAACTTGATGTAACACTTTATATTCTTTGCCCCTAATAAACTTGGACCATTGTGACACCTTTGTTGTATATGCTTGCACTTATAAGTTGGAATTAGCAGAACTGTGCTGTCACGGGGAACATTTTCAACATTGCACTTGTACTTTGTACTCAGTTGATATCATGTTCTTTTGTCTATGGATGTCACCGGTGTGAAATAAAGAGGGAACTTGTAAGTCCATGGAGTTTGTATCCTGTGTTAGAGAAATGCCTGGGCCGCTAGCCTAAGCCATGCCTAATCATGGTGGAAACTTGCAGCATCACCATAGTGACATCTATGAAGCATTCTTCTTATAAAAAAGAGACACATTGAGAAAAGAGGAAAGAGAGAAAAAAGCACCATATTCCCATGGTACATAAGAAGATTGCTGAGATGCTCATTGTCTGCTTGCCTTGTCATTTTGGTCATGGGATAACTCCCGTACCATGTGCAAGGGGTACCCCGTTGGCGGTTCTCAACGATATGCAAATACTTACAGTGATAAGAACTTACCTGGGCCCAAAGTTGAGTATGCATGAGGTGTGGCCCTCGTATTCAAGGGACTTGAGATTGCCAACTTATACTTCGTCAAGCATATACTCCATATTTGCCACTTTAACCTTAACCACTTAAATATGCTTATGATAGGGGCAATGAGGGATGAAAGCTAAGAAGTACCATAATTTTTGGAAGCTCATTTTAAAACTTGTAATCCCTGCTTCCTTAACAAAAAGGCCTTTCTTTCACCACTATTGAGTCTCCACCTACCTTTAGGAACCATTAAGAGAGCATAGTTGTCATTCTGTGTGTAGTGTTCCAAAGCTTATTAGTTGATGCATATTGTGAAATTACTTGTTCTTGTGCTATTTGTTTCTAGTCACCCTTGTGAACTTTGCAGGTGTCCTATGCATCTATATTGCTACTCTATGAGGGACAAGCTGATTGCCACTATGCCATGTTTTCTGTATGTGAAACAAACAAACATTTTGCAATGCATGTTATTCATGATCTTTGTTTGTAGTTTGTCATGTTGCATGCATAGTTACTATGTCCTATTGTTAGAACTCCATCTTTCATGCACATGTTTAGAGTTCTTTGATCCCAGCTTTCAATACTTGTAAATGGTTTGATATTGGTTTTGATGGTGCATGTCACCTCAAAAATTATTCTTTTTATCACTTACCTACTCGAGGACGAGCAGGAGTTAAGCTTGGGGATGCTTGATACGTCAGAAACGTATTTATAATTTTTGATGCTCCATTCTTGTTTTGTATCTACTTTGATTTGCTTTGTCTATACTTTGAGGTGTTTTTATATCTTTTCTGGAACTAACCTATTAACAAGTTGCCATAGTGCCAGATGCCTGTTTTCTTCTGTTTTTGGTTTCAGAAAAGTTAGTAAAGAAATATTCTCGGAATTGGACGGGACAAACGTCAAAGTAAATTACTTTCCATGGGGAACAAGGAGTCCAGAGGGGAGACGAGGAGGCGTGCCAGGGCGGCTAAACCCCCTAGGCGCGGGTGGGCCCTACCCTGCGCCTGGGTAGGGTTTGCCCCCTCTAGCCGCCGCCTCGGCCTCCCCCTTCGCCTATAAGAAGCCCCCGAGGAGAAAACCCTAAAGAATCCATCAGAAATCCACGAAAACCTCTGTAGCACCGCCGCCACCGAAGGGAGATTTGGGGGACAGAAAGTCTCTATTCCGGCACCCTGCCGGGACGGGGAAGTGCCCCCGGAGCCATATCCATCGATCTCCACCACCATCTTAATCACCGTTGCTGATTCCCATGATGAGGAGGGAGTAGTTCTTCCTTGAGGCTAAGGGCTCTAGCGGTAGCTATGTGTTCATATCTCTCTCTCTCTATGCATGATCTTGTGGTCATGAGCTTTGTAATCAAGTAGATCTACCTTGCTACTCAAGTGCTTCATTAGATCTCTGTTCTCCCCATGTGTGTGAAAGTGACAGCGTGCACGCCATGGTGGCACTTAGGTTTGAGTCTACATAAATACTCTTTGTGCTTTAATAGATCTATGCTTTTCCCCACGTGTGTGAAAGTGATAGCGTGCATACCATGTGTGGCACTTTGGCTAGATTGAATATTTGTTATGAGTTATATTTGGAGTTGGATGTCTCTATGAAATTGTGGTGTTTGTTGGAACCATCTAGCGCTCAAGGTGACAGTGTGGGGTTATCTAGATTGGGGAAGGCGGACTTTGAGGAGTGCTGTTATAGCCCTACCGATGATTAGAGTGTCCAACCAGAGAGTAGTTAAGAGTAGTATCATGAAGAGAGGATATTTATATGAGAGAGTGTTTGAAAGGGTAATTTCCCCTATGTGTGGTTTTGGTGATTAATGACAATCCCTATGGACTAATGTTTTCACTGAGTTTTATATGAAGGTATATTCCATAGGTCAAGCTTGTAGTCCATATGTTGGATTCAAGTATGGATGCCATGAAGATAAAGATATACCTTGAGTATTAGCATCAAAATCATCGAGTTGAAGAGAAGAATATAATATGATCAAGATCTTGAGAGTGTGATCTCAATAGAAGAATTCAAGATATGGCTCTAAGTCGGTGTCATGATAGCCTCATTAGTTGAGCTATGGTTGACTAAGATTTAGAGCACGTAATCAAATGAAGAGTTCCTTATGTACCTCAAGATATTAAGATGGAGCACGAGAAGATACTTGGTTGACCAATACAAAGAGTGAAGAGTGATTTCAATTTGGTCAACACAAGAAGCATAAATAATGTACCACATGGTCTTGTGGTATGGTAAGCCTTGTCAATTTTGCATCATGAACTAACCCATTATATATTTGCCTTTGTGTTTTCTATATGGGACATGTATCTTTCCATGGGCATGCTTCAAAATGAAGATATTATATAGACCATGAGAGTATGACATCAAGTGGTGATCGTCATCAAGGTTGAGAAGGGCAAGTTCAAGATAAGCATCTCGAGAAGATCATTTGCTTGAAGCTTGCCATCCATATTGGTGATAATGGACAAGTTAAGACATGTATTAATGAAGCTATCCCATAGTGGTGTATGGGGGAGCAAATTAGGAGTCTTCACGAAGCAACAATGATCAAGTGTTACATTCAGGCTTGGGTGAAGCGTTGTCATCAAGATCAAGTAGGATGCACAAGGCAAAGGTATGGCCTTGCTAGGTTTTACTTTTACCGGTCTCAAGATGGTTGTTGGGAGACCGGGATATAGGATAGATAGCCGCACTATCAAGAGGGGCTTTCGGTTGTGTAACTTGATCACATCGTCATAGGAAGCTCAATCCTTTGCATACTTTGTGAAGGGTTTTACAGCATAGTAAATCCGAGATTTTCTACGGATGCGAACGAGAAAGCCAAGATCCAATTTAGGAGATGCAATCAACGAGATAGATAGATGAGATCTTCATACCCTTGAAGAAATCGCATAGCGGAAATGTTCAACAGAACGTGGGTGATGTAGTTGAACTAGCCTTCTCCTCCTCGCGACCCGATCCGATCCAACGCTGCAAGTGACGGCCCCTCCGAGAGATGCACACGTATGGTGCCGCGACATCTCCTCCTTCCTTGGTCCAGCAAGTGGGGTGGAGAGATGGATTGGGTCTGCAGCACGACGGCGTGGTGCTATGGTGGAGAGTTTCTACGGCAGGGCTTCACCTATGCGCAGTCGGGAGAGAGAGAGAGAGGTGGAGGACAGCAGGACGGCGGCTAGGGTTGGGGGAGTGGGGGAAGGGGTGTGCCCCTGCCCACCTTATATAGGGGGCTGGCCGGCCCCCTTGGCCCCTCCTCCAAGCCCTAGGGCGGCGGCCCCAAGGTTTGGAGTGGGGGGCAAGTTTCCCCCTCCTTCTAGAAGATCTCCCCTAGGGTTTCCCCTAGGCTGGCCAGCTGGGCCTTTGGGGCCTTGTGCCCCTGGCCCTTGCGGCAAGAGCACTTCCCCTTAGGCCCACGCAGGCCCCCGACAAGTGGGCCCACGTTGGTCCCACTCCGGAACCTTCTAGAACCTTCCGGTACAATACCGAATACTCCGAAACGATTCTGAAATCCAACAACTGCTTTCCTTTATATGAATCTTATTCTCCGGACCATTCCGGAACCTCTCGTGATGTCCTGGATCTCATCTGAGACTCCGAACAAAAACTCATAAACCAATTATCCATTCTATCCTAGCGTCGATGCACGTTAAGTGTGTGACCCTACGGGTTCGAGAATATGCAGACATGATCTTCTATCAATAATCAGCAGCGGGTTCTGGAAACCCATATTGACTCCCACACATTCATCGATGATCATATCGGATGAACCATGATGCCAAGATTCAATTAATCCCATATATGTATTCCCTTCATCACGCGATATTTTACTTGCCCGAGATTCGATCGTTGGTATCGGCATACCTAGTTCAATCTCGTTATAGCAAGTACTTTACTCGTTCCGTAATCCGATATCACTTTGTGATTAACTCCTTAACCACGTGCTTGCAAGCGGTGTTGATATCGATTACCAAGTGGGCCCGAAGTATATCTCTCCGACTCGGGAGGGACAAATTCCATATCGATACATACAACCCAACAAGTACTTTCCGATCACCTGAGAGACACCTTTATGATCACCCTCACATAGGATGACGTTTGATGACCTCAAAGCTGTCTTCCGATACCAGGGAGTTGTATTATCTCATGGTCTAAGGAATACAATATATGACATAGGAAAAAGCTTCACAAATATGAACACGATGACACGATCTAATTGCTCTGCTTAATTTGGGTCTGTCCATCATATCATTCTCCTAATGACATGATCTCATTATTAATCGACAACTCATGTCTATGGTTAGGAAACCTCAACCATCATTAATCAATGAGCTAGTCCATAATATCTCCAGTGGGTCCAAGGCACTTGGAACCACACCAAGCTTAGTGATGAAGTTCCTGATCCAAACTCCTTCACTTGACGCTTCTGAAGCAGCCATGTATTCCGCTTCTATTGTAGATCCCGCGATCACGCTTTGCTTGCAGCTTCTCCAGCTCACAGCTCCTCCATTCAAAATATAAACGTATCCTGTTTGAGATTTAGAATCATCCGGGTCGGTGTCGAAACTAGCCTCGACGTAACTTTTTACGACGAGCTACTCATCACCTCCATAGACCAAGAACATTTCTTTAATCCTGTTTAAATACTTTAGGATGTTCTTTACGGCTGTCCAGTGTTCCACTCCTGGATCACTTTGGTATCTGCTCGTCAAACTAAGAGCATTGGACACATCCGGTCTAGTACATAGCATGGCATACATGATAGAGCCTATGGCCGAGGCATATGGCACTTTGCTCATAGTATCTCTATCGTTTACCGTAGCTGGACACTGAGCCTTGCTCAATATCTTACCTGACAACATGGGCAATGAACCTTTCTTTGCTTTATCCATTCTGAACCTTTTTAGAACTTTGTCTAGGTATGTACTTTGGCTTAAAGCTATTAGGCCTCTTTGTCTATCTCTATAGATTTTGATGCCTAATATATAAGCAGCTTCTCCTAAGTCTTTCATTGAAAAACATTTATTCTAATAACTATTCACATCGTTAAGCATACCGATGTCATTTCCAATAATCAATATGTCATCCACATATAGTACTAAAAATGTCACCGAGCTCCCACTCACTTTCTTGTAGATACAAGCTTCGTAGCAATTTGTAACAAATCCAAAGCTCTTGATCACTTGATCAAAATGAAGGTTCCAACTCCGAGATTCTTGCTTCAGTCCATAAATGGAACGCTAAAGTTTTCACACCTTATTAGCATCCTTAGGATCGAAAATACCTTCGGGCTGCATCATATACAACTCTTCATCAATGTTGCCATTGAGGAACGCAGTCTTGACATCCATCTGCCATATTTCATAATCATGAAATGCAGCAATTGCTAATAAAATCCAAATGGACTTAAACATCGCTACGGGAGAGAAAGTCTCATCGTAGTCAACACCTTGAACTTGACGAAACCCTTTTGCGACAAGCCGAGATTTATAGACAATAACATTACCAACCGCCTCCGTTTTCTTCTTGAAAATCCATTTGCACTCAACGACCTTACGGTCGCTAGGAGGGTCCACCAAAGTCCATACTTGGTTTTCTCTCATGGATCCCAATTCGTATTTCATGGCCTCTAGCCATTTCTCAGATTCTGGGCTCATCATTGCTTCCTCATAGTTCGCAGGTTCACTATTGTCTAACAACAAGACGGGTAAGACAGGGTTGCCGTACCATTCAGGAGTGTCACGTGACCTTGTCGACCTACGAAGTTCAATAGTAGCATCGTTCGAAGTTTCATGATCCTTGTCATTAGCTTCCTCTCTTGTTGGTGTAGACGGCACTAGAACAATTTCAGGTGCTGCGCTACTCTCCAACTCGAGAGAAGGTTCAATAACCTCGTCTAGCTCTACCTTCCTTCCTCCCACTCACTTCTTTCGAGAGAAACTCCTTCTCAAGAAAGGATCCGTTCTTTGTGACAAACACTTTGCCTTCGGATCTGTGGTAGAAGGTATACCCAATCGTTTCCTTAGGGTATCCTATGAAGACGCATTTCTCCGCTTTGGGTTTGAGCTTGTCCGTCATCAACTTCTTGACATAAGCTTCACATCCCCAAACTTTAAGAAACGACAACTTAGGTTTAGCACCAAACCATAGTTCATACGGTGTCGTCTCAACGGATTTAGATGGTGCTCTATTTAAAGTGAATACAGCGATCTCTAATGCATAACCCCAAAATGATAACGGCAAATCTGTAAGAGACATCATTGATCGCCCCATATCTAATAGAGTTCGATTCCGGCATTTAGACACACCATTGCACTGTGGTGTTCCGGGTGGCGTGAGTTGCGAAACAATTCCGCTTGCTTTAAGATGCGTGAGAAAATCATAACTCAAATATTCACCTCCACGATCGGATCGTAGAAATTTAATTTTCCTGTTACGATGGTTTTCCACTTTGTTCTGAAATTCTTTGAACTTTTCAAATGTTTCAGATTTATGTTTCATTAAATTGATATACCCATATCTACTTAAGTCATCAGTAAAAGTGAGAAAATAGCGATATCCACCGCGCGTCGAAACACTCATTGGTCCACATACATCAGTATGTATGATTTCCAATAAGTCCGTTGCTCGCTCCATCATTCCGGAGAACGGGTTTTTGATCATCTTGCCCATGAGGCATGGCTCGCACGTGTCAAATGATTCAAAATCAAGAGACTCCAAAAGTCTATCAGAATGGAGTTTCTTCATGTGTTTCACACCAATATGACCTAGACGGTAGTGCCACAAATAAGTTGGATTATCACTATCTACTTTGCATCTCTTAGCCTCAATGTTATGGATGTGCGTTTCATCGCTTTCGAGATTCAGAAGAAATAAACCATTCACAATAGGTGCATGACCATAAAAGATGTTATTCATATAAATAGAACAACCATTATTCTCCGATTTAAATGAATAACCGTCTTGCAATAAACACGATCCAGATATGATGTTCATGCTCAACGCAGGCACATAATAACATTTATTAAGGTTTAAAACTAATCTCGAAGGTAAAACTAAGGAGAGCGTGCCGATGGCCATCACATCAACTTTTGATCCATTGCCAACGCGCATCGTCACCTCATCCCTTGCTAGCCGCCGTCTATTCCGTAGCTCCTGTTTCGAGTTACAAATATTAGCAACTGAACCAATATCAAATACCCAGGCACTACAACGAGCGCTAGTAAGGTAAACATCAATAACATGTATATCAAATATACCTTTAATGGTGCCAGCCTTCTTGTCCGCTAAGTACTTCGGATAGTTGCGCTTCCAGTGACCCTTGTCCTTGCAATAGAAGCACTCAGTGTCCGGCTTAGGTCCTGTAACACCCTCAGAATCGACCCTATGCAGGTTTTAGCGAAACCCGCCAAACCCGCATAGAAACGATTCGAAGGTGCCCACCAGGCACTTGCGTGCGGGTGGAAAACAAAGTAATAACATTACACAACAGTCCTCGATGGGACCCACAGAACAGATATATACAACAGCGACTCAAAGAGTCAAGAATACAGATATAATATACAAAGATCCAAATCACCTTGAAAATGATAGAGCGTCCGACTACGGACAAGATGCAAATGGGGCTAAGAGCCCTGAAGAATAGCCAATGGCGTCCATAACCCTGCCCAGGCCAAGCCGGAAGGGTAACCCTGCTAACGACGTCGATCTCCAAAACCTGCTTAAACAAAAGGGGTGCCGACAAAGGGCAAAGGAAAAAGAGGAGCGTCAGTACTGAGGCCAGTACACGGCGAGACTAGACTTCGGCGGTCCTCGCCTACATAGTTATGGTGGACTGAGCGGCAGCGGCAGCATGCACTGAACAACCTATAGAGACTCGATACAACTGGCGGTTATCAGAGAGGGGGTAAGAATGACCTATTCGGATCCAACCTGATACTACCATCAAACAAACCCTTCCTGGCGTTTCCCCCTCGAGACCAAACGAGGAAGTCAACCGAGAAACTCACACAGTTGGCAGTTTTATTTATTCAGTTATCGTTGCAGCAATTACTAGTCAGGTTTAGATAATCATCCTGATAAAGTAAGAAGTGGGCACTTTTAGTTAACCATTCCCTGATAGTGGCAACACTTACTAGTCAGATACAGATAGCGTGAGATAAACCCAAAACCCAGCAGTTGTTGGTACTTTTATTCAGCCATTCCGTTGTAGTTGTCATACTTACTAGTCAGGTACAATGGTCGCAAGCGACACCCAAAGCAAGCAGTTGTGGGCAATATTAGTTAGCCATTCCATTATAGTGAAGCTGATTACTAGTCATTATAAGTCAAATTTATAGCAATAAACTTTAGTTATGCTTGTCTATGGTCGAGATACTGTGCTCCAAGTCGTCCATAACCGCGGACACGGCTTTCAGAAAGTTTTACCCGGCCGGGGTGCACCAATAGCAACACACACTCGATCAACCTCGGAAAAACCAAATCAAAACCCAACGAGGCTTTCACGACAAAGCAATCACAGGATTCAGAAATATTTCAGGGGGCCACCCCTTGGAGTCTTACCCGCAACGAAGTAAGCTAGCTCCGAGACGGACTCAAGGTTTGGGTGGACGGCTGTGAGCGACTGGGAACCCAAAACTGGGCTTGTCGACACCGCGAAAACGTGTCCCGATCCTAAACAGTACAGGTGCTATCTGTCGCACAATTTTAATTAAAGCAGTAAAGCATGGCATAAGTACAGGATCGTAAATAAAACCTCAAACTAGTTTGTGGCCCCAAGAAATAAGACTGAATCAAGCTCTAGCTCAGGGGGGTCCCATATACCTCCCGGATGTGGATAGCGCGATAAATCAAGGAACAGGTATCAAGTACTCGGGGTCCTACGGGACACAAGTGGGCGTTCGGAAACCAAATATTTTCTATCACCCACCGATGCCTCTGCTTACTTCAATTTTAGTTGTTAAACAGGAATTAAAGTGAGCGATAAGTAAAACTAGGATCATCTCCAACAACAACATGCGGCAATACATCAACAACTGTGGCACTTGACGACACGCAGCGGCAATTGAGCAAGCGACTACGACGCGCAAGTCCAGCTATCTACCAAACAACAGGCAATAGGATGTGTCCAAGGCAGTATAAGGCTGCAAGGGATATCACGGGTACGAAAACTAGAGCATCGCAACACAGGTAGCAATAGATCAACAGGAGGGAATAAATACTATAAAAGTAAGATAGGTAGAAAGGGGGAGATGCTCGCCTGAAAACATTGTCGAAGGGTTCAACCGAAGATCGGGGCGAAGCTCACATCAACTCATCGGCCTTATCCGCAAAGAAGCAAAACGCTAGAATAAACACCGGATGCAATATTTAATACATCGGCAGAAGATCGGCATGATGCATGTATGATGCATGACATGGCAAAGGTGCGATGCAATGGGGCAATATTAAGCGGAACCGGGGTCCCGACAATTAGTTAGATGGTTCAAGTTGTTTATCTACCCCGCAAATTAAATGTTGTTTAGCAAGACAACAGATGGCACCGGTTCGCTACACATGTTTAAATGAGGCCAATATAAGGCTAGATTTGCCCGCATATGGGCCCCATATTTAATTAATAGGTGAATCGGCATAAGGCCCCCAAACCACAGACAAGGATGCATGCATGAACAATTAATATGCAACAATTCATATAGTTGACCATTTATAAAATAGGGTTCTCGGAAAGGGGTTCACACATTAGGGTTCGGCAGATCTTGGGTTCCGGGGTTCGGGGTCGGCCTCGGGGTTCAGGGTTCGACGGGATCGTTCTCGGACATCTGAGGTAGATCTTGTCGCATCCGGGAAGCTGGACTTGGGTCGGTGCCGTTCTTATCGCATTCGCGGTCTTCGGGTCATGTCGACGGTCGTGGCGTTCGGGATGAAGCGCTTGTCGCACCGGGGTCTCGGTGTCCAGGGTGAAGTTCTTGACGTTCTCAAGGGAGTACTTGTCGCACATGTGGTCTTCGGATTCCCTGTCGCTGATCTTGTCGTCGAGAAGAACTTGTCGGGTCCGCATATCGGGTCGGTTCTGGCAGCCGGGGTGAAGTGCTTATCGTCCCATGGCGATCTTGGAGCTCCGGGGGTTTTCTCCGCGTCCGTGATGTAGATCTTGTCGGTTCCCTGTCGGAGGCCTTCGGGGACGGGGTCTCGGCGAACTTGGCGTGTCGAGGTTCGGTTTCCGGTTCCGACGCCGGGGTCTTGCATAGTTCCCGGGTCTCGACTCGGGTCGGTCTTGGGGGTTTTGGTCCCGTGGCAACAACGGACTTGTAGCAGCACATGGTCTTCGGGCCGATCTTGGCTTGCACCTCTCGGATCAAGTGTCGGGCAAACACCGCGAGACGGCTGCGGGAGCATGTGCTGCGGCACCCAGACGAGGAGGACGCAGGGGCGGCTCGGGCTTGTGTAGTCCGGACAGGGGTCAGCTCGAGGGGGCGCCGAGCCGACGGAGGGCGGCCGGAGCTGGGACCGCGTCGAGGAGGGACGCCCGCGGCGGTGGCAGATCTCGACGGAGGACATGGTGGCCTGCGCGGGGTCGGAGGTGGCCTGAACCGAGCAACAAGGTGGGGCGGCGAGGGAGATCCGCGGCGGCGCGGCTCGGGCGAGCGGACGCGGGGCGGCTCGTCGGGGAGAGGGGCGGCGCGCGGCGGGCTTGGCCGGCGAGCACGGGCCAGGGCGGCGCGGCTTGAGGAGGGGGAACCGGCGACGAGGCGGGCTGCTCGCGGAGGAGGTTGGAGGCGGGCCGCAGACGGGGCGAGGCGCGGGGAGGGCGGTGCAGAGGCGGCGGCGGGGCGCTGGCCGGCGGCGACGCGCTGCTGAGAGAGAGGCTGGCGGCGCGCGGCGGAGAAGAGCGCAGCAGAGAGGGAGGGGAGGAGGAGGCGAGGCGACGAGGGTCGGGGAGGCGGAGCGCGGTAGAGAGGGTGGCGAGGGAGCAGGCGGCGGAGGCTCGCGAGCGCGGCGAGCGAGGGGGAGGGAGGAGGCCGGCGACTGGACGCAGGCGGCGGCGCTCGGGGCGTCGCGCGCGGAGGGGGAGCGGGTCGAGGTGGAGGGCGGGCGGCTCCCCGGGGCGGAGGCGGTGGACGCTGCGAGGAGGGAGGCGAGAGGGGGGCCGCGGTGGAGCGGCGGCTGCTGCCGGGGCCTGCGGCGACGACGGGACGGCGTCGGGGAGCAGAGGTTCGGGCAGGGAGCGTGTAACTACCTCGGTGAATTACGCTCCTAGATACAAGCCTGGATGAGCGGTGGTGGTTGAAATAGTACGGTGGGGCCCCAAAAGCCACTCACGGGTAGACCTTTCGGTCGTCCCAACCACTACCATCTCAACGGGACCTGTACGGGCGGCGTAATCGGCAGGCGAAGGGATCAACTACATATACAAGTGGGCATGTATGCAAGCCACCATACAAGAGTACATCAGAGCCATACCATCTAGAAATAAAGGAAATATAGCAACGCCATACGGCAAGATTCAAATATCCTGAATAAATCTATAGTTTAGGATAACTCCTCATACAACACACATCAGAGTATCAAGCAGAAGCGACAAAACAAGTCCGAGTACGGATAAGAAGCAAATCGGCATAAGATGCCATGGAAATAAGCACATCCCGCCCACAGATCTCACGGATCCCCGTTCCCGGAATCTCTACACCGAACGATCGTTGCCCGCATCATCAGCCTCTTCCACCCAGTGTCCGTCCTGCGAGGGTACCTGTTCAGCTGAACCAATAATTTATCGTGTGAGACCCTAAGGGTACTCAGCAAGTCTTAATGCCTCTAAAGGGGACACAACCTGGGGTGACGCAATTGCAGCAAAAGATAAACCCTAGCAGTTCTACGGATAAACGCTAACCATCCGCCTAACCAATGATAGACGGATGCCCGTGAATTAAGATGAACAGTTATAACAGTAATATCATCAGATCCATCCTCCTCCTCGCTTACCAACGAGGAAGCGGACGAACAACCCCCATCCGTTGGCAATTTTATTAACCATTCCATGAGTGTTACACTAATTACTAGTCAAATTACTTAGTCAGGTTAAAGCGGTACTTTAGTTATGCTTGTCTATGATCGAGAAACTGTGCTCCAAGTCGTCCATAACCGCGGACACGGCTTTCAGAAAGTTTTACCCTGCAGGGGTGCACAAATAGCAACACACACTCGATCAACCTCGGAAAAACCAAATCAAAACCCAACGAGGCCTTCACGACAAAGCAATCACAAGATTCAGAAATATTTCAGGGGGCCACCCCTTAAAGTAGACCCGCAACAAAGTTAGCTGACTTTGAGACGGACTCAAGGTTTGGGTGGACGGCTGTGAGCGACTGGGAACCCAAAACTGGGCTTGTCGACACCGCGAAAACGTGTCCCGATCCTAAACAGTACAGGTGCTATATGTCGCACAATTTAATTAAAAACAGTAAACATGGCATAGGTACAGGATAGTAAATAAAACCTCAAACTAGTTTGTGGCCCCAAGAAATAAGACGGAAATCAAGCTCTGGCTCAGGGGGGTCCCATATACCTCCCGGATGTGGATAGCGCGATAAATCTTGGAACAGGAATCAAGTACTCGGGGTCTTACGGGACACAAGTGAGCAGGAAAAACCAAATAGCAGATGTTGCTCACCGGTGCCACTTTCATTAGTTATCCCATTACTACTCAGGTTAAGTTGTTTAGGTACCTCGTTATCCATCAGACTCTCACAAACCCTACACATGCTGTTCTACGACTCGCATGGCTCAAACAACTCCTGTAGTAATGGCTCATGGGATGGAGGTACAGGCTTGGTGGGGTTTAAAGTAAAGGCTATGCAATACTTGGGATTCAATTTAATGCATTCGCGACTCAATGATGCAAGAATAAGGTAGATGCAATAGGTACTGTATGTATGCAAGCATGTGGAAGTGCTTGCCTGGCAGCTCGGTGGAAGCGAGAGACGGATCTGGGTAGTGCTCCTGGTTCTCTTGATATATCCCCTGCTCAGAGTCTATCCGAAGAAGAACCAAACAAACAAGGGCTAACATAAATAAAGTGCACAAGCATAGGGATAAAATGCGTCAAGCAAACAATCATGCCATGATGAATGATGCACAAGTTGCATGGCAATAAAGTAGCATGGCATGGGTGAGGTGTGGTATACAAGAATAAGTCATTTTATTAAGGTTTGGTCACATTTTATTGTCATAATAGTTGCTGTATACTTTATATTTATATGATGCATGCTGCAATGGAAGTCATGGATAGCATAAACAGAAAGGTCTCGTCGAGCTGATCATTTTAGACATATCATTTGTTAAATTCGGAGTTATAAATCAAAAGTTATTAATTATTTAGATTCCAGTGGCAATTGTGGTAATTTAATTCAACTTGGAATTTTAAATGTGCAAAAGTCAATTTGAATGGCATATTTGAAATCCTCACATTTTTCTGATTCAAAACATATGTTATTTGTATTATTTGGAAATATATTTTACAAGTTGTTTGAAAACAGAAATAAGTTTGGATTTGAATTAATTTGATAAAGATTTGATTTAAACCAGAAAAGCAGAAATACTTTTTCTACACAGGATTAGCCAGCCACAGACTAAGACAGGTGGGTCCAGCGATGACTCAGCGGCCCAGCGCGCAGAAAAGATCTCTCACCGCGGCTGCTGCCAGCCACAGAGAGTGACAGGTGGGGCCAGAGCCCAAGCGGACCCACACGCCAGCGGCAGAGTGTGGGGCCGCCACGCGGCTCGGCGGGGACTGCGGGTTGAACTTTGGAAACCCCGGGAGCCTTTTTGTAAAAAGGACACCCGACGCTGACGGTGGGCCTGGCTGGACTACGGCTTAGGAAAGCAAAAGAGAGGGGGGTATTTGCAAAGGGTCCGGTGTACACTGTTTCTCTTCTCTGCCTGGGTCGAAAAGAAGCAGAGCAGCGCGGCGGGGGGGGGGGGGGGGATTCGAACCCGCGATGCGGCGTGCGCGCGGTGGGGCGGGACCACTGCGGTGGCTCGGGCTTGGTGACAGCGAGGGGGTTGGGGCCTAGATGGGGTGTTTGCGCGACGCTGGAGCGAACAGACGCCACGCTCGTCGGTGCACCGAGGGTGCTCGACGAAAGGGCCGGCGGATCTAGGGCGGTACGGCGAGGCAGGACATGTCCAGGGGGTTAAGGGGCTCACCGAGGAGATGATGGTGGAGTTGGTTCGGGCCGGGACGCAGACGATCGCCGACGCGGCTCGCGGACGGAGGCGCTAGGGTTTCGTCGGGCTCGCGCTGGTTCTGGCGTTGCTGGGCTCCTCCTCCTCGCTGCTGGGTACGGGGGCGACGCGGACGATCTCCAGGACTTCCTCGACACCCGCAGCACCACGCCCGCCTCCTGGATCGATGACGGCGAACGGAACCTGACGGAGGCCGGCGCTCAGAGGTAGACGGTGGCGAGGTGAGGGAAGAGGGGAGGCGAGGCCTCTGGGATGGATCTAGGGGCAGGGTAGGTCGAGAGAGGGGTAGATAAGGCCAGAGGGGGAAAGGGGGTGTCGTGGTTGCCGTGTGGGGGAGCTGGCGATAAGGATGGCCTCGGCCACCTTTTCTCCACCTCCTCACGTGCTCGGTACGGCCAGGCAGGGTAGGGTGGCTTCCAGGTGGGGCCAGGGGCGAGGCCAAGGAGGCAGGGCAGGCTCGGTGGGGGCTTCCAGGCAGAGAGATAAGAGGGGAGGGAGGAGCTCGAGTTAGCTAGGTTAGGATCTAGGCTCGGGCTAGGGTTTGCCTTAGGGCTGGTTTGGTGGTAGCTAGGTGGGGTAGGGCGGCCAGGTGGGTCCAGCAGGTAGAGAGAGGGGGGTGGTGAGCTAGGGACATGGTATTCATGTGACCATGCTAGGTTATCTAGAGAGGAGAGAAAGAGAGAACAAACTTAGGGTTTAGTTTAGATTAGGTGGGTTTTAGGGTGTAGGTTAGAGGGGAATGGGGTGGCTTAGGGTTTAGGTTTAAGAGAGGTAAGGATAGAGGGAGTGGTCCTGACTTGATCATGCATGCTTAGACAAGATCACACAAAAACAAGACAAGGAGAAGGGAGAGAGAGGGAGAGATGAGGTGCTAGGTTTTAAGCATGAATAACATGGCCAAAACCAAAAGAAGAGATAGGTCTAGAGATGATCCATTCCAAAACCAAATAAAACCAAAGACCAGCACAAGATGATACTTGCATGGCCCATGCAGAATATTTAATGCCCTGCTGACACTTGTGAAGACAATGTCATTTCATGGCAATATTATTTTGCATCTCCAAAATTGGAATAAGGCCAAGCAAAAGATTATGGGTGGAAACCAACCAACCAACATGAGCTAGAGATAAACTCAGTTAAAATGCCAAGCTCATATTAAATGGATGGTGGAATTATAAGGTGGTGAAAGAAAGGTGGTGGAGTTATTAAGAGATATGCCCCCAAATCAACTTGGGCATTTAACAATTTATCAAGAACCAAATACAATATCAAGAGGCAACTACAATTAATAATGCACATGAGATAAGAACCAAACAAGAAGGGGTTTTATATGATGCTCAAATGCAAGGTGGCATGATGACATGAGCATGATATGATGATGATGCAACAATTATATATTGGAAGTGGCCCCTTTTATTACTAGAACAAGTAGCATTACAGGTGTTAGACAACTGGGATGCTACAACTCTCCCCCACTAAACAGGAATCTCATCCCGAGATTCTAGGAAGAAGAAGACTCAAAGAGGGTAGGATGGTTGGCACGGAGTTCATCTTCACGCTCCCATGTGGCTTCATCAACAGAATGGTGTGACCACTGCACCTTGCAGAATTTGATGGACTTGTTGCGAGTCCTTCTTTCTGCGGTCTCTAGGATTTTGGTGGGGTGTTCTTGATAAGACAGGTCTTCTTGGAGATCGATTAGCTCATGATCCACGGTCCTGCCGGGATCTTTGAAGCACTTCTTGAGCTGAGAGATGTGGAAAACATCATGGACTTTGAGTTTTTCCGGGAGCTCCAGGGCATAAGCAACTTCTCCTCTTCTACCACGAATCTTGAAGGGACCGATGTATCTAGGAGCCAACTTTCCTTTGATACCAAAACGGTGTGTGCCTTTCATGGGAGTGACACGAAGGTACACGAGATCACCAGGGGCATACACCATGTCCGTGTGCTTCCTGTCATAATTGCTCTTCTGGCGACTTTGAGCAATCTTCAGGTTCTCCAGAATGATATGCACCTTCTCCTCTGCTTGAGTTACAATATCAGGGCCAAACCAGATTCTTTCTCCTGCACCTGACCAACCAATCGGAGTTCTGCACTTGCGACCATAAAGAGCCTCGAATGGTGCCATCTTCAGACTCTTCTGGAAGCTGTTGTTGTAGGAGAATTCAGCATATGGAAGGCATTCCTCCCACTTCATGCCAAAGGAGATGACGCAAGCTCTAAGCATATCCTCCAGAATCTGATTGATCCTCTCCACTTGTCCTTGCGACTGAGGGTGGTAAGCAGTGCTGAAGTTCAACTTTGTTCCCAAAGCTTTTTGGAAACTTTCCCAGAACTTTGAGGTGAAGATGCTCCCACGGTCTGAACTGATTTCAAGTGGAACCCCATACAGAGAGACAATTCTGTTGATATAGAGCTCAGCCAACTGAATTCCAGAAATTGTTTCCTTGACGGGGAAGAAATGAGCCACTTTAGAAAGCCTGTCGATGACAACAAAGATTGCATTGTTGCCCTTCTGCGACCTTGGAAAGCCAGTGATGAAGTCCATCTCTACTTTCTCCCATTTCCATTCCGGAGGTTTCAATGGCTGTAGAAGACCAAAAGGTTTCTGATGGACAGCTTTCACTCTGCGGCAAACATCACACTCCGAGACGTACTTGGCACAATATCGTTTCAAACCAGGCCACCAATACTGTGTTTTCAAATCCATGTACATCTTTGTGCTGCCAGGATGGATAGAAAGAACCGAATCATGCACCTCCTTGAGAACTTGCTCTCTTAGACCCGGGTAGTTTGGAACAAACATCCGGTGTTCAAAGAAAAGCGTGCCTTGATCATCAACGTGGAAGGACTCATACTTCGGAAGCTCAAGTTTAGAGATGATGTTTCTTGTGTGCGGATCACCCAACTGACGAGAGCGAATCTTTTCTTCCAAGAGAGGAGTAGCCAGAAGGTTCAGGAGATGCCCTTGTTCCACAACTTCCAGGTTGAGCTGGCGGAATTCCTCGCACAAGAGGGGCTGCTGCTCTTCCATCATGAGGTTATTGACATAAGCTTTACGGCTGAGAGCATCTGCCATGACATTAGCTTTGCCCGGTGTGTAGTTGATGGTTACATCAAAGTCATTGATTGCTTCAATCCATCTCCTCTGCCGCAGGTTGAGATCAGGTTGAGTGAAGATATACTTCAAACTTTTGTGGTCAGAAAAGATCTCACAACGGTTGCCAAGCAAGTAGTGCCTCCATAGCTTCAAAGCAAAGACAACTGCTGCTAGCTCGAGGTCATGTGTGGGATAGTTGATCTCATGCGTCTTCAACTGTCGAGAGGCATAAGCAACCACTTGTTTCTCTTGCATAAGGACCGCACCCAATCCTTGCAAAGAGGCGTCGCAGAATATCTGGAAAGGCTTAGATGTATCCGGAGGGACCAATACTGGCGTGGAAGTGAGCTTCTCTTTGAGTGTCTCAAAGCTTGCTTGACACGCAGGAGTCCACAGGTATTTCTTGCCTTTCTTGAGAAGATCGGTGAGAGGCTTCGCTATCTTTGAGAAGTTCTGAACAAAGCGACGGCAATAACTAGCCAAACCCAGGAAGCTCCGCACTTCTTTTACATTTGCAGGAGGAAGCCATTCAACAATTGTCTTCACAGTTTCTGGGTTGACTGCAATGCCCTTGGCAGAGATGACATGGCCAAGATAAGTTACTTCAGGCAGCCAAAACTCACACTTTGAGAACTTTGCATACAAGCGGTTCTCGCGAAGCTTGTTTAGGACACAACGAAGGTGTTCTTCATGCTCTTCCTTCGACTTGGAATAGACCAGAATGTCATCTAGATAGACCACAACGAACTTATCCAGGTACTCCATGAAGACCGAATTCATAAGCCTCGAGAAGGTAGCCGGTGCGTTGGTGAGACCGAAAGACATCACCGTGTACTCATACAGGCCATAGCGGGTGGTGAAAGCTGTTTTAGGCACATCTTCTTTGCGAATCTTGATTTGGTGATAACCACTTCTCAAGTCCAGCTTAGAGAACACCACAGCTCCTGCTAGCTGATCAAAAAGATCATTTATCCGTGGGAGAGGATATTTGTTCTTGATGGTTTTAGCATTGAGAGCCCGGTAATCAACACAAAGTCTATCAGTCCTGTCACGCTTCTTCACAAAGATTGTTGGGCTACCCCAAGAGGAAGTACTGTGTTGAATGAAACCCAACTTCTCTTGTTCATCAAGCTGTCGTTTGAGTTCAGCCAACTCAGAAGGACCCATTTTATAAGGCCGCTTGGAGATAGGAGCCGTTCCAGGTTCAAGCTCAATTACGAACTCAACCTCACGATCCGGAGGCATACCCGGCAACTCTTCAGGAAAAACATCCGGAAACTCACAGACCATTGGGACTCTCTGAATAGCTTCCATAGCATCATCATTCAGAGCCGCCAGAGAGAAAAGCTAGGCAGCAGGCGTCAGACTTGGAGAAAAGACTATATGGCCTTCAGGAATCTTCAAAGAAACCGAGCGTTCAGCACAATCAATCACAGCTGCATTTGCCGTCAACCAATCCATGCCCAAGATGACATCAATGTCAGAATTGCCCAGAACGATTAAGGAAGCCGAGAACGAAGAACCACCAATCTCAATTTGATTGCCATGGCTGATATGAACAGCCCTCATGTTTGAACCAGGAGATTGTACCACCAACCGCTTAAGGAGAGGAACCAAGACCAACTCATTCTCCTCTGCAAACTTATGAGACACAAAAGAATGCGATGCACCAGAAATGAACAAAACTCGTGCAGGGACTAAGTTCACAGAAAGCATACCCATCACGACTCCCGGTGCTTGCTCAGCTTGAGCGGCGTTGACACAATTGGCACGAACAACCGCAGACCCGGGCTTGGTGTTGATGTTGAGAGCCCGAGGTGGTGGTGCACGAACCGAAGGAGAGCTTGTTGCAGATCTTGGCGGGGGTTGAGGGAGAGCTTTGTTCTTCATCGGACAGTTCCAATAGGGATGTCCAGGATCTCCACACGTGAAGCAGACACCAGCTGGACGTGGAGCAGCGTAGCCAGGGACTCCGCCAGGCGCTCCAGGGTGGTGGTTGTTGTAGCCCCTGGGAGCCGCAGTGGTGAAGTTTGGTGGCCTTGACGCGTAACTTGCAGGTCTTGGTGAAGTTGGGAGCAACGGTGGGGTGTTAGGAACCCAGACACGCCGCTTAGAAGGAGCTGCCATAACTGCAGAGCTTGATGCATCCCTGTGGTGTTTCTTGGACTCCTCGAACACTTGCCTGCTGGCCTCCTCTTGCAGGGCTGTGTGCTGTAGTTCCAGGAAAGATGCCGGCCTTGCATGAGTAATCGCATACTTGATCGATGCATTGAGCCCTTGCCTGAACCTCTTCTGCTTCTTCTTGTCATCAGATACCTCATCACCACCATAACGAGAGAGATTCATGAAGTTCCCGATGTAGGTGTTGACGTTATCATTTCCTTGCTTCAGGTTGAGAAAAGCCTCCTTCATCCTTTCCATCACAATCTCTGACAGGAATTGCTCTTTGAACGCTCCAGAGAACTGTCCCCAGGTGGGCTGAAAACCAGTGCAGCTTGCCTTCAAGTAATTTTCCCACCAGAGAGCTGCATCTCCCTTTAGAAGGTGAGTAGCACACTTGACCCACTCCTGCTCAGGAACATCAGCAGTCTCAAGAAGCCTTGACGTCTCACGTAACCAATCATCCGCATCCAGTGGGCGATCTGAAACATCAAACTAGCGAGGGTTGAATTTCAGGAAGCTCTTGATATCGCCCCGCTTGGGAGGTGGAGGGAGTGGAGCAAACTCATTTCTCCTGACGCTTTCTTCCAAGCGCTGCTGGTTCTGCTGCATCGCTGCCAAGGCATTAGCTATGTTTGACAATGCGGCCCCAAGCTCTGGTGGTATGTCTTCATCTGAACGGCGTGGTGGAGCCATCCTGAGATTGATATAACACACAAGTCAGTACTATAATGGAGAATGATAATAATCCAAAATAGTACCAAGATGGAATTAACCAAGATTAAAGGATACAATTTACTGAGATGATATTAAAATATCAACAAAGTTCAAAGCACCTAAAAGATATTAAGCATATCGCACACGACTGAAAAGAGTGTGGTACACAAACATATCAAAGAAAAATTTTCCACAAATTTCGGCATTAAAATACCGATAGATGCGCAAAATTACTTAACGTATCAAGATTAGTGACTCTACCGATTCAATATACAAAAGCGAATGATAAAAGTAGTGGTATGGTCGCGACTCCATCCCGCACTCAAATCATTACTCCGCACATGAATAAGTGGAACACACATCCTAACCCCTTCTTCTCACGACGAACCCTAAAGATTGGTAACTACAGAAACGAACACCCCAAACAAGATAGCGTCGGATACCAAGAGGAAGATAGATTGCGTCGGTTTGCAAAAGCCTGTCGGTATGGAATGTACCAACAGTTGATAACCAAAGGCAGATAAGATAACAACTTGGATGCAACAGTTAGACAAAGGATTAAGCACACGCACACACACACACACAACCTATGGTACTACGGAAACCCAGAACACGTGAATCCTAGTTTGAACTTTGAGAAGAGGATTGAAACGTTGCACTTCCTTACCAGAAAAGGGTGGATGGGAGGGTAAGAAGAAAAGTGGAAGCAGTCCTACTCTCGCGTTTTGTTTTTCCCTAATATACATAACTACCAAAATATTTGCTAGACTGACAACGACCGTTTGGCTGAAACCCTGAAGGTCGGGATGGCTCTGATACCAATTGTAACTACCTCGGTGAATTACGCTCCTAGATACAAGCCTGGATGAGCGGTGGTGGTTGAAATAGTACGGTGGGGCCCCAAAAGCCACTCACGGGTAGACCTTTCGGCCGTCCCAACCACTACCATCTCAACGGGACCTGTACGGGCGGCGTAATCGGCAGGCGAAGGGATCAACTACATACACAAGTGGGCATGTATGCAAGCCACCATACAAGAGTACATCAGAGCCATACCATCTAGAAATAAAGGAAATATAGCAACGCCATACGGCAAGATTCAAATATCCTGAATAAATCTATAGTTTAGGATAACTCCTCATACAACACACATCAGAGTATCAAGCGGAAGCGGCAAAACAAGTCCGAGTACGGATAAGAAGCAAATCGGCATAAGATGCCATGGAAATAAGCACATCCCGCCCACAGATCTCACGGATCCCCGTTCCCGGAATCTCTACACCGAACGATCGTTGCCCGCATCATCAGCCTCTTCCACCCAGTATCCGTCCTGCGAGGGTACCTGTTCAGCTGAACCAATAATTTATCGTGTGAGACCCTAAGGGTACTCAGCAAGTCTTAATGCCTCTAAAGGGGACACAACCTGGGGTGACGCAATTGCAGCAAAAGATAAACCCTAGCAGTTCTATGGATAAACGCTAACCATCCGCCTAACCAATGATAGACGGATGTCCGTGAATTAAGATGAACAGTTATAACAGTAATATCATCAGATCCATCCTCCTCCTCGCTTACCAACGAGGAAGCGGACGAACAACCCCCATCCGTTGGCAATTTTATTAACCATTCCATGAGTGTTACACTAATTACTAGTCAAATTACTTAGTCAGGTTAAAGCGGTACTTTAGTTATGCTTGTCTATGATCGAGAAACTGTGCTCCAAGTCGTCCATAACCGCGGACACGGCTTTCAGAAAGTTTTACCCTGCAGGGGTGCACAAATAGCAACACACACTCGATCAACCTCGGAAAAACCAAATCAAAACCCAACGAGGCCTTCACGACAAAGCAATCACAAGATTCAGAAATATTTCAGGGGGCCACCCCTTAAAGTAGACCCGCAACGAAGTTAGCTGACTTCGAGACGGACTCAAGGTTTGGGTGGACGGCTGTGAGCGACTGGGAACCCAAAACTGGGCTTGTCGACACCGCGAAAACGTGTCCCGATCCTAAACAGTACAGGTGCTATATGTCGCACAATTTAATTAAAAACAGTAAACATGGCATAGGTACAGGATAGTAAATAAAACCTCAAACTAGTTTGTGGCCCCAAGAAATAAGACGGAAATCAAGCTCTGGCTCAGGGGGGTCCCATATACCTCCCGGATGTGGATAGCGCGATAAATCTTGGAACAGGAATCAAGTACTCGGGGTCTTACGGGACACAAGTGAGCAGGAAAAACCAAATAGCAGATGTTGCTCACCGGTGCCACTTTCATTAGTTATCCCATTACTACTCAGGTTAAGTTGTTTAGGTACCTCGTTATCCATCAGACTCTCACAAACCCTACACATGCTGTTCTACGACTCGCATGGCTCAAACAACTCCTGTAGTAATGGCTCATGGGATGGAGGTACAGGCTTGGTGGGGTTTAAAGTAAAGGCTATGCAATACTTGGGATTCAATTTAATGCATTCGCGACTCAATGATGCAAGAATAAGGTAGAGGCAATAGGTACTGTATGTATGCAAGCATGTGGAAGTGCTTGCCTGGCAGCTCGGTGGAAGCGAGAGACGGATCTGGGTAGTGCTCCTGGTTCTCTTGATATATCCCCTGCTCAGAGTCTATCCGAAGAAGAACCAAACAAACAAGGGCTAACATAAATAAAGTGCACAAGCATAGGGATAAAATGCGTCAAGCAAACAATCATGCCATGATGAATGATGCACAAGTTGCATGGCAATAAAGTAGCATGGCATGGGTGAGGTGTGGTATACAAGAATAAGTCATTTTATTAAGGTTTGGTCACATTTTATTGTCATAATAGTTGCTGTATACTTTATATTTATATGATGCATGCTGCAATGGAAGTCATGGATAGCATAAACAGAAAGGTCTCGTCGAGCTGATCATTTTAGACATATCATTTGTTAAATTCGGAGTTATAAATCAAAAGTTATTAATTATTTAGATTCCAGTGGCAATTGTGGTAATTTAATTCAACTTGGAATTTTAAATGTGCAAAAGTCAATTTGAATGGCATATTTGAAATCCTCACATTTTTCTGATTCAAAACATATGTTATTTGTATTATTTGGAAATATATTTTACAAGTTGTTTGAAAACAGAAATAAGTTTGGATTTGAATTAATTTGATAAAGATTTGATTTAAACCAGAAAAGCAGAAATACTTTTTCTACACAGGATTAGCCAGCCACAGACTAAGACAGGTGGGTCCAGCGATGACTCAGCGGCCCAGCGCGCAGAAAAGATCTCTCACCGCGGCTGCTGCCAGCCACAGAGAGTGACAGGTGGGGCCAGAGCCCAAGCGGACCCACACGCCAGCGGCAGAGTGTGGGGCCGCCACGCGGCTCGGCGGGGACTGCGGGTTGAACTTTGGAAACCCCGGGAGCCTTTTTGTAAAAAGGACACCCGACGCTGACGGTGGGCCTGGCTGGACTACGGCTTAGGAAAGCAAAAGAGAGGGGGGTATTTGCAAAGGGTCCGGCGTACACTGTTTCTCTTCTCTGCCTGGGTCGAAAAGAAGCAGAGCAGCGCGGCGGGGGGGGGGGGATTCGAACCCGCGATGCGGCATGCGCGCGGTGGGGCGGGACCACTGCGGTGGCTCGGGCTTGGTGACAGCGAGGGGGTTGGGGCCTAGATGGGGTGTTTGCGCGACGCTGGAGCGAACAGACGCCACGCTCGTCGGTGCACCGAGGGTGCTCGACGAAAGGGCCGGCGGATCTAGGGCGGTACGGCGAGGCAGGACATGTCCAGGGGGTTAAGGGGCTCATCGAGGAGATGATGGTGGAGTTGGTTCGGGCCGGGACGCAGACGATCGCCGGCGCGGCTCGCGGACGGAGGCGCTAGGGTTTCGTCGGGCTCGCGCTGGTTCTGGCGTTGGTGGGCTCCTCCTCCTCGCTGCTGGGTACGGGGGCGACGCGGACGATCTCCAGGTCTTCCTCGACACCCGCAGCACCACGCCCGCCTCCTGGATCGATGACGGCGAACGGAACCTGACGGAGGCCGGCGCTCAGAGGTAGACGGTGGCGAGGTGAGGGAAGAGGGGAGGCGAGGCCTCTGGGATGGATCTGGGGGCAGGGTAGGTCGAGAGAGGGGTAGATAAGGCCAGAGGGGGAAAGGGGGTGTCGTGGTTGCCGTGTGGGGGAGCTGGCGATAAGGATGGCCTCGGCCACCTTTTCTCCACCTCCTCACGTGCTCGGTATGGCCAGGCAGGGTAGGGTGGCTTCCAGGTGGGGCCAGGGGCGAGGCCAAGGAGGCAGGGCAGGCTCGGTGGGGGCTTCCAGGCAGAGAGATAAGAGGGGAGGGAGGAGCTCGAGTTAGCTAGGTTAGGAGCTAGGCTCGGGCTAGGGTTTGCCTTAGGGCTGGTTTGGTGGTAGCTAGGTGGGGTAGGGCAGCCAGGTGGGTCCAGCAGGTAGAGAGAGGGGGGTGGTGAGCTAGGGACATGGTATTCATGTGACCATGCTAGGTTAGCTAGAGAGGAGAGAAAGAGAGAACAAACTTAGGGTTTAGTTTAGATTAGGTGGGTTTTAGGGTGTAGGTTAGAGGGGAATGGGGTGGCTTAGGGTTTAGGTTTAAGAGAGGTAAGGATAGAGGGAGTGGTCCTGACTTGATCATGCATGCTTAGACAAGATCACACAAAAACAAGACAAGGAGAAGGGAGAGAGAGGGAGAGATGAGGTGCTAGGTTTTAAGCATGAATAACATGGCCAAAACCAAAAGAAGAGATAGGGCTAGAGATGATCCATTCCAAAACCAAATAAAACCAAAGACCAGCACAAGATGATACTTGCATGGCCCATGCAGAATATTTAATGCCCTGCTGACACTTGTGAAGACAATGTCATTTCATGGCAATATTATTTTGCATCTCCAAAATTGGAATAAGGCCAAGCAAAAGATTATGGGTGGAAACCAACCAACCAACATGAGCTAGAGATAAACTCAGTTAAAATGCCAAGCTCATATTAAATGGATGGTGGAATTATAAGGTGGTGAAAGAAAGGTGGTGGAGTTATTAAGAGATATGCCCCCAAATCAACTTGGGCATTTAACAATTTATCAAGAACCAAATACAATATCAAGAGGCAACTACAATTAATAATGCACATGAGATAAGAACCAAACAAGAAGGGGTTTTATATGATGCTCAAATGCAAGGTGGCATGATGACATGAGCATGATATGATGATGATGCAACAATTATATATTGGAAGTGGCCCCTTTTATTACTAGAACAAGTAGCATTACAGGTGTTAGACAACTGGGATGCTACAGAGCGTGAGGAAGGGGAGAGAAGGAGAGGACGGGTGGGGCGCATGGTGGGACCCAGGGCGGGGCCGCGGTTGGTGGCTGGGGTGTGGGGAGACTGACATGTGGGGCCAGGGGTGGGGGTTGGGGCGTGTGTGCGCGCGTGCTCTGCGTGTGTGTTGTGTGTGGTCAGGGTGGGCTGAGTGGTTGGCTGTGTGAGGAGAGGAGGAGGAATGAGGTGGCCCAGGTGGCAGTTGGGGATAGGCTAGGGGAGGGGGGGTGGTGACGTGTCGGGTGGGGATTGGCCGAGGCGAGGTGGCCAAAGGGGTTGGGTAGGAATAGGTTGGTAACTTTAGGCTTTAGGTTGAGCCGATTATAATTTTCGGGGGTGGTCGTTCGGGTCATTCGGCCCGTTCGACTGCCCCACTAAAATAATATAATTAAATTATTTATTTCCACCAGCGCTTTTGCAATCCGACAGCGGACAAAACAAAATAATCCGGGGACCCGGTTTTGATGTTTGAATAAAGATGGGGCGTTTTAGAAAACAAAACGGGCTTTGCGAAAATAGTTTTATGCAAACAATGCATGATGATGACGATGCAATGCACAAAAACAACGCGATTTTCTAGTAGTGGTTTTTGCGGGATGCCACAATTCGACACCACTAACAATGGATCTCGCCCTCGAGATCCGCCTCATGGTACCGGAAGGAAAGGTCGGCGATCTGCGTCTTCTCGCTTCGTGTAGATCCTCGCGACACCACTAACAAGGATGCTTTCTTCGTCTTGAAAATCGGCGACACCACCAACAAGAGGTCGTTGATCCTGTTTCGTCAAGAGAACACTCCGGATAAACAACGGACGAAGTTAAAGGTAAGGCCACCTCTAACTTCAGCGGAAGGAGTAAATTGCATCGATCCACCATTCAATATACAAAGCAAATGATAAGAGTAGTGGTATGGTCGCGACTCCATCCCGCACTCAAAGCATTACTATGTACACGAATAGACAGATTATGCAACCAACCTTCAGGATTCAGACTGAAGATCTCGACAAGCGAGATTCGGAAATAAAGGAGTGATGCAGACTCTGCATCGGACCTGGCGTAGATGATGTCATCACGTCGGACAACACCGGAAGGCACAAACAAGGAACAAAGAATGGTACCACAGTAGACGGATTCCTCAGGCAGCTTGAACACCGGATGGTAGAACACCGTTATCAGAGGAGGAAGCGAAACCCTGAAGGTACGACGGAACCCGACCTCGAGAAATCCTGGACTCGAAGAAAAGATAAGAGAGCGGATTCAAAACACGTAGAGGTAAGAGGAGAATAGCAGAGGGTAAGGAGTAAAATCAGACCTAATCAGAACTATCCAACCAATTTTCAAAATAGTTTTGACACTCTACTTCGGCCGTTAGCTAGGTTATCCTACAGGCTGGACTTGTGGGGTATCGCAACTGCTGAGCTCTGATACCACTCTGTAACACCCTCAGAATTGACCCTATGCAGGTTTTAGCGAAACCCGCCAAACCCGCATAGAAACGATTCGAAGGTGCCCACCAGGCACTTGCGTGCGGGTGAAAAACAAAGTAATAACATTACACAACAGTCCTCGATGGGACCCACAGAACAGATATATACAACAGCGACTCAAAGAGTCAAGAATACAGATATAATATACAAAGATCCAAATCACCTTGAAAATGATAGAGCGTCCGACTACGGACAAGATGCAAATGGGGCTAAGAGCCCTGAAGAATAGCCAATGGCGTCCATAACCCTGCCCAGGCCAAGCCGGAAGGGTAACCCTGCTAACGACGTCGATCTCCAAAACCTGCTTAAACAAAAGGGGTGCCGAAAAAGGGCAAAGGAAAAAGAGGAGCGTCTGTACTGAGGCCAGTACACGGCGAGACTAGACTTCGGCGGTCCTTGCCTACATAGGTATGGTGGACTGAGCGGCAGCGGCAGCATGCACTGAACAACCTATAGAGACTCGATACAACTGGCGGTTATCAGAGAGGGGGTAAGAATGACCTATTCGGATCCAACCTGATACTACCATCAAACAAACCCTTCCTGGCGTTTCCCCCTCGAGACCAAACGAGGAATTCAACCGAGAAACTCACACAGTTGGCAGTTTTATTTATTCAGTTATCGTTGCAGCAATTACTAGTCAGGTTTAGATAATCATCCTGATAAAGTAAGCAGTGGGCACTTTTAGTTAACCATTCCGTGATAGTGGCAACACTTACTAGTCAGATACAGATAGCGTGAGATAAACCCAAAACCCAGCAGTTGTTGGTACTTTTATTCAGCCATTCCGTTGTAGTTGTCATACTTACTAGTCAGGTACAATGGTCGCAAGCGACACCCAAAGCAAGCAGTTGTGGGCAATATTAGTTAGCCATTCCATTATAGTGAAGATGATTACTAGTCATTATAAGTCAAATTTATAGCAATAAACTTTAGTTATGCTTGTCTATGGTCGAGATACTGTGCTCCAAGTCGTCCATAACCGCGGACACGGCTTTCAGAAAGTTTTACCCGGCCGGGGTGCACCAATAGCAACACACACTCGATCAACCTCGGAAAAACCAAATCAAAACCCAACGAGGATTTCACGACAAAGCAATCACAGGATTCAGAAATATTTCAGGGGGCCACCCCTTGGAGTCTTACCCGCAACGAAGTAAGCTAGCTCCGAGACGGACTCAAGGTTTGGGTGGACGGCTGTGAGCGACTGGGAACCCAAAACTGGGCTTGTCGACACCGCGAAAACGTGTCCCGATCCTAAACAGTACAGGTGCTATCTGTCGCACAATTTTAATTAAAGCAGTAAAACATGGCATAAGTACAGGATCGTAAATAAAACCTCTAACTAGTTTGTGGCCCCAAGAAATAAGACTGAATCAAGCTCTGGCTCAGGGGGGTCCCATATACCTCCCGGATGTGGATAGCGCGATAAATCAAGGAACAGGTATCAAGTACTCGGGGTCCTACGGGACACAAGTGGGCGTTCGGAAACCAAATATTTTCTATCACCCACCGATGCCTCTGCTTACTTCAATTTTAGTTGTTAAACAGGAATTAAAGTGAGCGATAAGTAAAACTAGGATCATCTCCAACAACAACATGCGGCAATACATCAACAACTGTGGCACTTGACGACACGCAGCGGCAATTGAGCAAGCGACTACGACGCGCAAGTCCAGCTATCTACCAAACAACAGGTAATAGGATGTGTCCAAGGCAGTATAAGGCTGCAAGGGATATCACGGGTACGAAAACTAGAGCATCGCAACACAGGTAGCAATAGATCAACAGGAGGGAATAAATACTATAAAAGTAAGATAGGTAGAAAGGGGGAGATGCTCGCCTGAAAACATTGTCGAAGGGTTCAACCGAAGATCGGGGCGAAGCTCACATCAACTCATCGGCCTTATCCGCGAAGAAGCAAAACGCTAGAATAAACACCGGATGCAATATTTAATACATCGGCAGAAGATCGGCATGATGCATGTATGATGCATGACATGGCAAAGGTGCGATGCAATGGGGCAATATTAAGCGGAACCGGGGTCCCGACAATTAGTTAGATGGTTCAAGTTGTTTATCTACCCCGCAAATTAAATGTTGTTTAGCAAGACAACAGATGGCACCGGTTCGCTACACATGTTTAAATGAGGCCAATATAAGGCTAGATTTGCCCGCATATGGGCCCCATATTTAATTAATAGGTGAATCGGCATAAGGCCCCCAAACCACAGACAAGGATGCATGCATGAACAATTAATATGCAACAATTCATATAGTTGACCATTTATAAAATAGGGTTCTCGGAAAGGGGTTCACACATTAGGGTTCGGCAGATCTTGGGTTCCGGGGTTCGGGGTCGGCCTCGGGGTTCAGGGTTCGACGGGATCGTTCTCGGACATCTGAGGTAGATCTTGTCGCATCCGGGAAGCCGGACTTGGGTCGGTGCCATTCTTATCGCATTCGCGGTCTTCGGGTCATGTCGACGGTCGTGGCGTTCGGGATGAAGCACTTGTCGCACCGGGGTCTCGGTGTCCGGGGTGAAGTTCTTGACGTTCTCGAGGGAGTACTTGTCACACATGTGGTCTTCGGATTCCCTGTCGCTGATCTTGTCGTCGAGAAGAACTTGTCGGGTCCGCGTATCGGGTCGGTTCTGGCAGCCGGGGTGAAGTGCTTATCGTCCCATGGCGATCTTGGAGCTCCGGGGGTTTTCTCCGCGTCCGTGATGTAGATCTTGTCGGTTCCCTGTCGGAGGCCTTCGGGGACGGGGTCTCGGCGAACTTGGCGTGTCGAGGTTCGGTTTCCGGTTCCGACGCCGGGGTCTTGCATAGTTCCCGGGTCTCGACTTGGGTCGGTCTTGGGGGTTTTGGTCCCGTGGCAACAACGGACTTGTAGCAGCACATGGTCTTCGGGCCGATCTTGGCTTGCACCTCTCGGATCAAGTGTCGGGCAAACACCGCGAGACGGCTGCGGGAGCATGTGCTGCGGCACCCAGACGAGGAGGACGCAGGGGCGGCTCGGGCTTGTGCAGTCCGGATAGGGGTCAGCTCGAGGGGGCGCCGAGCCGACGGAGGGCGGCCGGAGCTTGGACCGCGTCGAGGAGGGACGCCCGCGGCGGTGGCAGAGCTCGACGGAGGACATGGTGGCCTGCGCGGGGTCGGAGGTGGCCTGAACCGAGCAACGAGGTGGGGCGGCGAGGGAGATCCGCGGCGGCGCGGCTCGGGCGAGCGGACGCGGGGCGGCTCGTCGGGGAGAGGGGCGGCGCGCGGCGGGCTTGGCCGGCGAGCACGGGCCAGGGCGGCGCGGCTTGAGGAGGGGGAACCGGCGACGAGGCGGGCTGCTCGCGGAGGAGGTTGGAGGCGGGCCGCAGACGGGGCGAGGCGCGGGGAGGGCGGTGCAGAGGCGGCGGCGGGGCGCTGGCCGGCGGCGACGCGCTGCTGAGAGAGAGGCTGGCGGCGCGCGGCGGAGAAGAGCGCAGCAGAGAGGGAGGGGAGGAGGAGGCGAGGCGACGAGGGTCGGGGAGGCGGAGCGCGGTAGAGAGGGTGGCGAGGGAGCAGGCGGCGGAGGCTCGCGAGCGCGGCGAGCGAGGGGGAGGGAGGAGGCCGGCGACTGGACGCAGGCGGCGGCGCTCGGGGCGTCGCGCGCGGAGGGGGAGCGGGTCGAGGTGGAGGGCGGGCGGCTCCCCGGGGCAGAGGCGGTGGACGCTGCGAGGAGGGAGGCGAGAGGGGGGCCGCGGTGGAGCGGCGGCTGCTGTCGGGGCCTGCGGCGGCGACGGGACGGCGTCGGGGAGCAGAGGTTCGGGCAGGGAGCGTGAGGAAGGGGAGAGAAGGAGAGGACGGGTGGGGCGCATGGTGGGACCCAGGGCGGGGCCGCGGTTGGTGGCTGGGGTGTGGGGAGACTGACATGTGGGGCCAGGGTGGGGGTTGGGGCGTGTGTGCGCGCGTGCTCTGCGTGTGTGTTGTGTGTGGGCAGGGTGGGCTGAGTGGTTGGCTGTGTGAGGAGAGGAGGAGGAATGAGGTGGCCCAGGTGGCAGTTGGGGATAGGCTAGGGGAGGGGGGTGGTGACGTGTCGGGTGGGGATTGGCCGGGGCGAGGTGGCCAGAGGGGTTGGGTAGGAATAGGTTGGTAACTTTAGGCTTTAGGTTGAGCCGATTATAATTTTCGGGGGTGGTCGTTCGGGTCATTCGGCCCGTTCGACTGCCCCACTAAAATAATATAATTAAATTATATATTTCCACCAGCGCTTTTGCAATCCGACAGCAGACAAAACAAAATAATCCGGGGACCCGGTTTTGATGTTTGAATAAAGATGGGGCGTTTTAGAAAACAAAACGGGCTTTGCGAAAATAGTTTTATGCAAACAATGCATGATGATGACGATGCAATGCACAAAAACAACGCGATTTTCTAGTAGTGGTTTTTGCGGGATGCCACAGGTCCAGACTTGAGCTTCTTCTCAGCAGGGGCAACGCGCTTGCCGCTGCCTTTCTTGAAGGGTTTCTTTGCACCCTTACCTTTCTTAAAGCTAGGGGTCTTGTTGACCATCAACACATGATTATCTTTCTTGATATCCACCTTCGCAGCTTTCAGCTTAGCGAAGAGCTCAGTGATCGTATCAGTGGAACCAATTTGATTGTGAGTGACTACAAAACCTTTGTAGCTGGGAGGGAGTGATTGCAGAACTCTGTCAATCTTGAGCTCATCTGGAATCTTTCAGTACAGTTGCTCAAGACGTTGAGTGTAGCCCGACATCTTTATGGCGTGCTCATTAACGGAACTCCCTTCCTCCATCTTGCAGTTAAATAACTTCTTAGAGATCTCAGATCTCTCAGAACGGGCCTGAGTCTGAAACATGGTTTTCAGTTCCTCAAGTATCTCAAAGGGCCCGATGAACTCCTCAAAACGATTTTGAAGGTCCGATTCCATAACAAACAACATGGTACTCTTAATCACTCCATAATCATCTTTGCGCGACTGATAAACAGCTTTTTCATCAGCCGACGCATCAATGGCAGGGGCGTCACCTAGCGCTTTCTCAAGGACATAGTCCTTTTGTCCGCCAGCGAGAATGATTCTCAGATTGCGGAACCAGTTGGTGAAGTTAGACCCATTGTTCTTAAGCTTTTCTTTCTCAGCAAAAACGTTGAAGTTGAAGTTGGACTTAGCCATTTGATCTACAAATTTTGCAAGTACAATTTAGACTATGTTCATGATAACTAGTTCAACTTAATCAAATTACTAGATGAACTCCCACTAAATTCAACATCCCTCAAGTTGTTTAGTGAACACGATCCAAATTCACCACACCTAATCTGATCTTCACGAGAAGAGATGTGGTTTCAATGGTGGACAACAAAGTGTCGATCATATCATTCATATGACTCATGTTTAACCTTTCGGTTCGTGTGTTCCGAAGCCATGTCTGTACATGCTAGGCTCGTCAAGTCAAACCCAAATATTTCCGCCCGTGCAAAACTGTCTTGCACCCGTTGTATGTGAACGTAGAATTTATAGCACCCGATCATCACGAGGTGCTTGAACACGACGAACTTTAACAGCGGTGCATACATGGGGAGAACACAATTTTATCTTGATCTTTAAGTTAGGAATCATCTTATAATGCTACCGTCGCGATCTAAGCATAATAAGATACATAAAAGGATAAACATCACATGCATATAATTTTATGTGACATGGTATAGCCAATCTCCGCGCAATGATCTCCATCTTGTGCACGCCAGCATGATCTCCATCACTCCATCATGATTGCCTCCACCATGAATAGCAACCACAACTATTTCTAACTACTTAGCGATAAAGTAAAGCTATTACATGGCGTATAAGAAGTTGACACATAGGTCATACACAATTATAAAGACAACCATATGGCTCCTGCCGGTTGTGAACTCATCGACATGCAAGTCGTGAACTATTACAAAACATGATCATTGCATACATCATACACATCATATCTTGAGCCATACCATATCACAAAACACTCCCTGCAAAAACAAGTTAGACGCCTCTACTTTGTTGTTGCATGTTTTACGTGGCTTATGGGAGTAACAAGCCAAGAACGATTCTTACCTAGCCACAACGGTGATATTATGGTTGCTAACATCTGGTGTAAATCCCATGACTACTATAGTGAGAGAAACTAGCATCCACCAGCCGCATGTGTGGAACAAGCCACACGTCAAGTGTGGAGCCGGTCTCGCGAACGAGGTCGCGTAAAGTTGGCCTGGACCGCTTCAATCTCACTATGCCGCGCCATAAGAGATACACAACAAGAGGCTTGCAACAGAAAACATCAACGCCCGCAACAAGCATATTGCGTTCTACTCGTGAAACACATCTACGCATAGATCTAGCTCTGATACCACTGAAGGGTTTTGCAGCATAGTAAATCAGAGATTTTCTACGAATGCGAACGAGAAAGCCAAGATCCAATCTAGGAGATGCAATCAACGAGAGAGATATATGAGATCTTCATACCCTTGAAGAAATCGCACAGCGGAAACGTTCAACATAATGTGGGTGATGTAGTCGAACTATCCTTCTCCTCCTCGCGATCCGATCCGATCCAACGCCGCAAGTGACGACGCCTTCGAGAGATGCACACGTACGGTGCTGCGACGTCTCCTCCTTCCTTGGTCCAGCAAGTGGGTAGAGAGATGGATTGGATCTGCAGCACGACGGCGTGGTGCTATGGTGGAGAGTTTCTACGGCAGGGCTTCGCCTACGCGCAGTCGGGAGAGAGAGAGAGGTGGAGGGCAGCAGGACGGCGGCTAGGGTTGGAGGAGAGGGGGGAGGGGTGCGCCCCTGCCCACCTGATATAGGGGGATGGCCGGCCCCCTTGGCCCCTCCTCCAAGCCCTAGGGCGGCGGCCCCAAGGGTTGGAGTGGGGGGCAAGTTTCCCCCTCCTTCTAGAAGATCTCCCCTAGGGTTTCCCCTAGGCTGGCCGGCTGGGCCTTTGGGGCCTTGGGCCCCTGGCCCAATGCGGACAGGGCACTTCCCCTTAGGCCCACATAGGCCCCCGACAAGTGGGCCCACATTGGTCCCACTCCGGAACCTTCTAGAACCTTCCGGTACAATACCGAATACTCCAAAGGGATTCCGAAATCCAGAAACTGCTTTCCTTTATATGAATCTTATTCTCCGGACCATTCCGGAACCTCTCGTGATGTCCTAGATCTCATCCGAGACTCCGAACAAAAACTCATAAACCAATTATCCATTCTATCCTAGCGTCGATGCACGTTAAGTGTGTGACCCTATGGGTTCGAGAATATGCAGACATGATCTTCTATCAATAATCAACAGCGGGGTCTGGAAACCCATATTGAATCCCACACATTCATCGATGATCATATCAGATGAACCAAGATGCCAGGATTCAATTAATCCCATATATGTATTCCCTTCATCACACGATATTTTACTTGCCCGAGATTCGGTCGTTGGTATCGGCATACCTAGTTCAATCTCGTTCATAGCAAGTACTTTACTCGTTCCGTAATCCGATATCACTTTGTGATTAACTCCTTAACCACGTGCTTGCAAGCGGTGTTGATATCGATTACCAAGTGGGCCCGAAGTATATCTCTCTGACTCGGGAGGGACAAATTCCATCTCGATACATACAACCCAACAAGTACTTTCCGATCACATGAGAGACACCTTTATGATCACCCTCACATAGGATGACGTTTGATGACCTCAAAGCTTTCTTCCGATACCAGGGAGTTGTATTATCTCATGGTCTAAGGAACACAATATATGAAATAGGAAAAAGCTTAGCAAAGATGAACACGATGACACGATCTAATTGCTCTGCTTAATTTGGGTCTGTCCATCATATCATTCTCCTAATGACATGATCCCATTATTAATCGACAACTCATGTCTATGGTTAGGAAACCTTAACCATCATTAATCAATGATCTAGTCCATAGAGGCGTACTAGGAAAACGGTGTTGTTCATAAACCACACAAGTATCAAAGTTTCCGCTTAATACAATTCTAGCATGGAATATAAACTTTATCATGAACAAGAATTATAATAATAACATCTTTATTATTACCTCTAGGGAATAATCCCAACACTTTGCATCTTCCTATTTTTTTGCTTCTTGGTGTTTATCCATGTGCTGTTCTTGAGCTTGTTGCTAGCTCTTCAACAAACCCAAGTTCATCGAAAACGGAATTCGTATGCATCTTCTATGGCGTTTTCGAGTTTGAAGGTTTTATCGGTTCTTCTTTAGGTAGGCTTCTTACCTTTATTCATTTGGTTTTATCCTCCTTTGTTGTGATATGATGTTTCTCTGCACAATCTTGTATAGCTTGTTGTACTTGTAAAAACAAGCCCAAGATCATCGAAATCGGAGTCCGAATGCAAAAGTTATTGCGTTTTTCGTGAAGCCTGTTTCATCCCGGTTGTGGATTCGGTTCAACCGGCTCCCAGACCGGGTGGTCCGGTGCCAGGACCGGAAAACCGGATCTGAAACCGGGATTTTTGGTTTTTCTATACCGAGTCTATCCGAGACTATGTACTGACCCTAATCCCGATTGAAATCCGGTTTTCCGGTCTAGAAACCGAACCATCCGGTTCTGGAGCCGGTCCAACCGAACTTTCAACCGGATTCGCACAGTTTTCTCCTAACGGTCATATTTGCTTTCCACTATAAAAGGGGGTTCTTCCCCCAACGTTTTAGAGTGTTCTTGACCACGAAATTGACCTCCATTGTTGAACCTCTTGAGCTTGTTTCCTCCCCCTTCCCTCCTATAATTTTTGCATCTTTTTGAGGGCTTTGGAAGAGGAGATCTAGATCTACAATCTCCACCAACCAATTCCTCCTCTAAGTGAGGGGAACCCATTGGATCTAGATCTTGGAGTCATTTGTTGACTTCCACCATTGTTCTTCCTCTCTAATTCCTCCCTAGCACTTGTTGCTTTGGTGGGATTTGAGAGTGAAGGATTTGAGAACCCTTGGTGTTCTTGCTTTGCATTCTTGCATAAGTGTTGAGCTCTCCATTACGATTTGTTCGAGTGAGAGACGGTGAGCTTGTTACTCTTGGAGGGTGACCTCCTAGTTGGCTTGGTAGTTGGTGCCGCGGTGTTCTCTTCGTGGAAGATTGTGAAGAGACCTGGGGTTCTTCGTGGAGCTTGTGAAGTGGTTGTGGATCTTGCCATCTCCGGAGTGGAGGAAAAGCTAGCCATAAGGAAAGGGCCTATTCCTTCGTGGGATAGACTCGGAGAAGAAGGTGAGCCTTTGTGGCACGTGAGGAATCCTTCATGGAACCTCATACCTCTCCAACGTGACATAGCCCCCTTCCCAAAGGTGGTGAACACGGGAATACATCTTCGTCTCTGCGTGCCTCGGTTATCTCTATATCCGAGCTTACTTTCCTTGTGATAGCCATCGAGCTTGAAGTACTTATATCTTGCTTATCACTTGTGGTATATTTATCTTGTGCTATCTTGCTTAGATTAATTTGTTGTTGGTGAACTTAGTTGAGCCTAGTGTATTTAGGTTTTGTGCTTGTAAAATAAAAGTTAGTTTAATTCCGCATTCTATCAAGCCAAAACCGTAATAGTTTTGAAATTGCCTATTCACCTTCCTCTAGGCGACATCTCTGTCCTTTCAATTGGTATCAGAGCAAGGTCTCTCCTTGTTAAGGCTTCACCGCCTAGAGTGTAAAGATTTCGGCTAGTAGTATAGTGCACAATGACACAATTATCTTTGAAGGCACAAATTATGCTTTGTGGAGAAATTGCTTGCTTTATAATCTTCGGACCTTGTGTCCAAATATTGAGCGATTTCTAGATGTAGGTTTTTCTCCTCCTATGGATCCTCAAAATCTATCTTTAGAGGATGAGAAAATTTTACATCTCGAAGCTCAAGTATCTAATGAGATTATTTTCTCCTTGAGCCCCACAGTTAATTTGTTCTTGACGATTGTAAAGCGCAAGTCATCTCATGAGATGTGGACCAAGCTTAAAGAAATATTTGGTGGGTCCATTTCTCATAGGGTTAGTGGTATCTCCAAGGAGCTCTCTTCTCCCTCACATCATGAAGAGCTCCAAGTTGCTTCCACCTTCGGCCGCAATGATATTTCAATTCATTCCACTTCACTTACATGTGACAAGTCACAAGGTAATGTCATGGTGAGTGGAAAAATCATATGTGATGATGGTAGTGTTTCTCTTTACACCAATGATTCTTGTTCTATAAATGATAATGGTGTAGTGAGCTTGGACTTAAGCACTTCTTGCAACAATGATGCTATATCCCCTTGTGTTGCTAGTACTTGTATATCATCTAGAAATTATTTGAGTACTAGTGTAGATGATATGCTTGATTTGCCTTGTTCCCATGAACAAAATGCTTCTATTTCCTCTAGTTGTTTATCTAACAATGTAGAGGAAATAAAACATTCTATGGAGCAAGACATGATCATGAATGAAGATTCAAGAATATCCTCATCTTCATCCTCCCGTGCTCATATGTGCCTTATGGCAAGAGGATCAAAGGTAACTCCTACTTTGGATCCCAATATATCTTGTAAAGATAATAGCAATGAGAATGATTATAGTGATGATGACATTGATGAGGATACTAGTGCTCTCTTGCTTGAGTTGACTTTTTTGTGTACCTCTCTTCGTGGTAATAATAAGGCCGTTACTTGTCTCAAACACGTTATGGACACCATAACTAAACAAACGGGAACCATAGAAGAGTTGGATTTCCAACTTGATGATGGGAGTCAGAGATTCAATCTCCTTAAGTAAGAGCTTGCCGAGGAGAAGCACACTAATTGTCTCCTCACACAAAAACTTGAATCTTATGATCTTGAAAAGGAAAATTCGATTAATGATGCTTGTGCTACTAACTCTACTTCTTGTGAAGCATCTACCCTAAAGGAGAACGTTGAGCTAAGGGCTCAACTTGAGTTGCTAACTAGCAAGTATAGGAAATTGGAAGAAAGTCATGAAAATCTCTCAGGCTCTCACAATGATCTTCTAATCTCCCATGATGGGCTAAAGTTAGCTCGTGAGGCAAGTATTACCAAGGTAACATCTTGTGAGCCTCTTTTGGACATTAGCACAACTTCTACTCAAAATGCTATTTTGCCGTGTGCTAGTCCTAGTGATCCTTCTAGTCATACTAGTGATAAACCTGGTGTTGGATTACTTGCTTTGACTTGTTGCTCTAACAATGAAGCTTCTACTTCCTCTAGTACCTATATTTATACTAACCATGTAGAGGAAATCAAAGAGCTCAAGGCCCAAGTCACTTCTTTGAAGAAAGACCTGGAAAAGAGTCATGAAGGGAAATCCACACTCGATAATATTTTGAGTGTGCAAAAATCCTCAAATGATAAAAGTGGACTTGGATTCAACTCCAATAAAAAGAACAAGTCCAAGAGCAACAAGAAGAAGGGCCAATACCAAGTCAAGAATTTGGCCAAGATTACTTGCTTCAAGTGCAAGGTTGAAGGACATCATGTAAGATCTTGTCCATTGAAGAAAAAGAACTTGAGTGAGAAGCAACAAGGGAAGCGGCCACAAATTCAAGGTCAAGCCCAAGTTGAAGTTAGGCCACTTCCAAAGAAGAATCAAGATAATTCTCCCCAAGCCAAGAAATCAATGAAGAAGAGAAAGTGGAGCACTTGTTGCTACATATGCCGTGTGAAGGGGCACTTTCCTTATTCATGTTCAAATTGTACCTTATCTAACCCCATCATGATTGATGATGATTATTCTCTTAGGAAGTATAATGATGGTAATGTGTTTTCCAAGTTTGTTGGAACTCAAAGTGGTGTCAAGAAAAGAACCATTTGGGTTGCCAAGCCTATTGTGACTAACCTCTTAGGACCCAACTTGGTTGTGGACCAACTAGCTCAAATTTGATCAATAGGTGTTTACGGAAGGCATTGGAGACTTGGCTAACTCATGAAGAATTAAGGGATCTTCATATGTTATATTTGATCAAGCCAAGTCCTAAGAATTATTATTGCCCTACCTTATCCAATGTGCCTCTTCGCGGTAACTTGTACTTAACTCATTTATATTGTAAGTTACTTACCCCTTTACATGTTTTGATTTTGTACCAAGTATGTGTTTGTATTTGGTGTGCCTCATGCTTGATTATTTTTTGTATTAAGTAAGTCTAGGTGTTTGGCACATCATTTACTCGTGTGTTTTATTTTGAGCCTCTAATGCATCTTGATGATATCTTATTTGGCTCTTTTAGAGTGGTTAATGGAACATCCCATTTTGGGTGAGTGACATGCCTCGCGCATCTCTCAAACCTTAAAATATGTGTACATGAGTACTACCTCTTAGTATTGATATTGCAAGCTTATCTAGTCACTATGTGGTGTATCATACTCATGAGAAATTCAAATTCTAAATGTCCATTAATTATCTCTAGTTGAGGTTGTTTTTCCTCTTATAAAAAATGAATATCACATTATGGGGGAGTAATATGCTTCTTTTGCATATCACAATCCTAGGAAATGTGAACATATGAGGTAGTGCCACTTAGAGTTGATATTGTTGATTATCTTGTTTCTAGGTGGCATGTTGGCTCAAACAAGGTCCTATTTTTGTTAGAAGCTTTTATTGCTCGTCTTTTTGGTCTTTGTTTGAGTAAGAAATTCTTGGTGCGGTCTTTCTCAAATACATATCTCTATATCTTATTTGGGATACCATTTGCTTCAAGTTATTCTAATCATTGCTTTGCATGATTGTGTGATTAGTTGAAGCTATCAAGAATCTCTATCTTTGCATAGTGCTTAATCTTGTTATTTCTATCCTATGCTTTTTACTGTGAAGATTTATCTTTAATATCCGTGCAATATACCACCGGAAATCTATTCCAATAAACTCATTGTCTTCGACAATTTATATACTTGTGTGTGGTAGCATTTGTGGATCATCTTAACTTTGGAGTTAACCTCTTATTGCCTTATTTTCTTTCCAAAACTTTGGTGTGGCTCCCATTGTCTTCCTTGGCCTTTGAACATCTCTTTGATGATGTTTTTGATTATTATCAAATGTGTGTTAGTGGAAGACAAACCTTTTCTTCTCGGAACCTTGTGCCATTGTGAAAAGTGTTAAGGGTTTGGTTTATTTGTTGAAACCTTTCTCTTTTGGGAGTATGTTATCTCATTCTTTATTCTCTATTTTATTTTCTTGAATGAGATAAATCTTTGAGCATTTGTGTTTTTATTTCATCTTTCATGCTTAATAGTTTTTGCTCGGTTCATTTGTTGAACTTTGTTGAACAAATCTTGTGTTTATTTTATTCTTTGATATAGTTTGGACAACAAATGTGTTTTGTCACACCTTGTATGCCTTCTTGAATATTTTTGGTGATTTTCCAAAGTATATCTTCGTTGGATCTTGAAAGTCTCGCGCATGCATGCTTAATAAATGTATATCTTATATCATGTTTTGCTTTCTTTGATCCAATATATAAGGTATACTCCATCAAATCCTTAAACAGATAAGATGTGCATGAAATTCAAATTTCATCTCTAAATATGCACATATTGTTATGGAGTGTATCCTATGTGTTGTGGTTATTCTAACCACTTTGGACCCAATAAGTTTGGGGACCAAGATGTACTTGAATGTTGTTTTAGGTACATTGAAGATGCAATGGATGCTTGTCTCGTCTATAAGGAAATGTTGTCACCACATGATAATTGGAGCCAAGCTAGGATGATCTAAAAATTATTATCTACTACATCTACCATTGCTATCTCGGTAACAAGTATCTTATTCATGCATACTATTCTTCCATCCAATCTCTTGTAGGTTGCATCTTGGCATGAATTTATTTGTTTGTAAATGTTCGATTCTTGCAATTATCTTTGAAAGACTTATGTATCCTTATTTCTTATGTGAGTAATTTGATATGATGCATATAATGGGGAGTATATAAAATCATGTTCATGATTCACCAATTTCAAATATGCCTTCTAGCAATTTATAGCATATCAACTCCTCAAGGTACTCTCATGTGCAATATTGTTTAAATTGCATTGAATCATTCCTTTTTATACTTGTTGCATTTCTCAAAATATCCCAACTAGCCTTAGTTCCCTTAGTGTTAGTTGCGATGGTTTTGAGATTTCTGTTTTTCTTTGGTGAAGTTCATTGATATACCATAAGATAAAATAGAGCCATGGGCTATATATGCACTTAAGAAAAATATCCTTTTTGGTATATCTTATGACTTCCTCTTGGATATCATGTATTCTTTTTATTAACCTCTTATGTGTGGATGTTTCTTTGTGGATTATTCTCATGTTTTTTTCACTTAGAAACTTATATACACAAGAGTGTTAATCTCTCGCCTTGATATGCTTGCTCTTTTCTGACCATCTCTCTTATCCTCTTGATTTTTAATGGTATTGGTAAGGTCTTGATTTATTAGTGCTTGGTTTACTTTTCTTGCATCTTCACGCACTCATATCTCATATTTGGTTTCTTTTGGACTTAAGCTTGTCTTGACAAGTGTATTGATTTATATCTAATCCTTGTATCTTGGTTGTGTTCTAAATAATATAGAGGGAGTGCGGATTCCATGTTTGTGCATATTGTATTCAAATGAAACAACCAATTTATGCACGAACCTTGGGGAGCTTCCTTATTTCACTTAGAGCACTATTTGTCCATTTGAGTATTTGGATCTTTTGGTTGCTTGCTTCATCCATTGAAGCTCCTTCACCTTGTTATCCATTTAGCAATTCTTGATCCTCAATATAGTTTGATTTCCTCCAAGTGTTCGTCATTGGATATGTGCATATGATTTCACTCATTACAAGGAATGCACACCTTGTGTAGGAACTCATACTATATTGTCCTTCTAACGTTGTTATCCATTTTGGCACTTGTTGTCAATGGGGGATAAGTTTAGAGGGTTTTAAGGGAAATGGTTTTCTACTTAAGATTGGTTTATTCTTAAGTGTTTGCCTTTCATGCATTTCATCTTTATTATGTTTTGCATGGTTGTATATATAGTGGAAACTCTCCCAAAGGTTATGCTTAACAATGTATGCAATGAAATTCAAGATCATCACACGTGCATATATTGTGGGGGAGTTTGCTCTATATATGTTGGTTCTACTCACATCTCCTGCATTAGTTGTAGTTTATGTGAGTACAATTGGTTTTGATATACGCTAGTATCTTTGTGTTACTTAACCATATCAAATACAACCTCTTGTATACAACTTATTCTTGGATAAGTTGCGTACTTGTTTCTAATATTCATTGTATAAACCATCTTGTTGTGATTGTCATCAATTACCAAAATGGGGGAGATTGAAAGGGTAATTGCCCCTATGTGTGGTTTTGGTGATTAATGACAATCCCTATGGACTAATGTTTTCACTGAGTTTTATATGAAGGTATATTCCATAGGTCATGCTTGTAGTCCATGTGTTGGATTCAAGTATGGATGCCATGAAGATAAAGATATACCTTGAGTATTGGCATCAAAATCATCGAGTTGAAGAGAAGAATATGATATGATCAAGATCTTGAGAGTGTGATCTCAATAGAAGAATTCAAGATATGGCTCTAAGTCGGTGTCATGATAGCCTCATTAGTTGAGCTATGGTTGACTAAGATTTAGAGCATGTAATCAAATGAAGAGTTCCTTATGTACCTCAAGATATTAAGATGGAGCACGAGAAGATACTTGGTTGACAAATACAAAGAGTGAAGAGTGATTTCAAGTTGGTCAACACATGAAGCATAAAGAATGTACCACATGGTCTTGTGGTATGGTAAGCCTTGTCAATTATGCATCATGAACTAACCCATTATATATTTGCCTTTGTGTTTTCTATATGGGACAGGTATCTTTCCATGGGCATGCTTCAAAATGAAGATATTATATAGACCATGAGAGGATGACATCAAGTGGTGATCGTCATCAAGGTTGAGAAGGGCAAGTTCAAGATAAGCATCTCGAGAAGATCATTTGCTTGAATCTTGCCGTCCATATTGGTGATAATGGACATGTATTAATGAAGCTATCCCATAGTGGTGTATGGGGGAGCAAATTAGGAGTCTTCACGAAGCAACAATGATCAAGTGTTACATTCAGGCTTGGGTGAAGCGTTGTCATCAAGATCAACCAGGATACGCAAGGCAAAGGTATGGCCTTGCTAGGTTTTCCTTTTACCGGTCTCAAGGTGGTTGTTGGGAGACCGGGTTATAGGATAGATAGCCGAACTATCAAGAGGGGCTTTCGGTTGTGTAACTTGGTCACATCGTCATAGGAAGCTCAATCCTTTGCATACTTTGCATCTTCCTATTTTTTTGCTTCTTGGTGTTTCTCCATGTGAGGTTCTTGATCTTGTTGCTATCTCTTCAACAAACCCAAGTTCATCAAAAACGGAATTCGTATGCATCTTCTATGGCGTTTTCGAGTTTGAAGGTTTTATCAGTTCTTATTTAGGGAGGCTTCTTACCTTTATTCATTTGTTTTTATAATACTTTGTTAGGATATGATGTTTCTCTGCACAATCTTGTAGAGTTTGTTTTCCTCGTCAAAACAAGCCCAAGATCATCGAAATCGGAGTCCGGATGCAAAAGTTATTGCGTTTTTCATGAAGCCTATTTCATCCCGGTTGTGGATTCGGTTCAATCGGCTCCCAGACCGGGTGGTCCGGTGCCAGGACCGGAAAACCGGATCTGAAACCGGGATTTTCGGTTTTTCTATACCGAGTCTATCCGAGACTGTGTACTGACCCTAATCCCGGTTGAAATCCGTTTTTTTGGTCCAGAAACCGAACCATCCGGTTCTGGAGCCGGTCCAACTAAACTTTCAACCGGATTCGCACAGTTTTCTCCTAACGGCCATATTTGCTTTCCACTATAAAAGGGGGTTCTTCCCCCAACGTTTTAGAGTGTTCTTGACCACGAAATTGACCTCCATTGTTGAACCTCTTGATCTTGCTTCCTCCCCTTCCCTCCTACGATTCTTGCATCTTTTTGAGGGCTTTAGAAGAGGAGATCTAGATCTACAATCCCCACCAACCAATTCCTCCTCTAAGTGAGGGGAACCCATTGGATCTAGATCTTGGAGTCATTTGTTGACTTCCACCATTGTTTTTCCTCTCTAATTCCTCCCTAGCACTTGTTGCTTTGGTGGGATTTGAGTGTGAAGGATTTGAGCACCCTTGGTGTTCTTGCTTTGCATTCTTGCATAAGTGTTGAGCTCTCCATTACGATTTGTTCGAGTGAGAGACGGTGAGCTTGTTACTCTTGGAGGGTGAACTCCTAGTTGTCTTGGCGGTTGGTGCCGCGGTGTTCTCTTCGTGGAAGATTGTGAAGTGACCTTGGCTTCTCCTTCGTGGAGCTTGTGAAGTGGTTGTGGATCTTGCCATCTCCGGAGTGGAGGAAAAGCTAGCCATAAGGAAAGGGACTATTCCTTCGTGGGATAGACTCGGAGAAGAAGGTGAGCCTTTGTGGCGTGTGAGGAATTCTTCGTGGAACCTCACACCTCTCCAACGTGACGTAGCCCCCTTCCCAAAGGTGGTGAACACGGGAATACATCTTCGTCTCCGCATGCCTCGGTTATCTCTATATCCGAGCTTACTTTCCTTGTGATAGCCATCGAGCTTGAAGTACTTATATCTTGCTTATCACTTGTGGTATATTTATCTTGTGCTATCTTGCTTAGCTTAATTTGTAATTGGTGCACTTAGTTGAGCCTAGTGTATTTAGGTTTTGTGCTTGTAAAATAAACGTTAGTTTAATTCCGCATTCTATCTAGCCAAAACCGTAATAGTTTTGAAATTGCCTATTCACCCCTCTCTAGGCAACATCTCTATCCTTTCAGTGTTCACTAGTGAAAGTATGATCCCTAGGCCTTGTTTCTAAACATTGAAACACCGTTTGCTACTAGATCTGTTGCATGTTTGCTTGCTTCCTTCTTGTTGCCTTTACTCTTTACCCCACCGTCAAGCTCTTTTCTAGCACCGCACTTGTATTTCACTATCTTTTTGCCGAACTACTGCACCTATACACCTGAAAAGTGTATTGGGTGTGTTGGGGACACAAGAGATTTCTTGTATCTTCAGGATTGCTTGAGAGGGAATACCTTTGACCACTTCCTCCCTGAGTTCGATAAACCTTGGGTAATCCACTTAAGGGAAACTTGCTGCTGTTCTACAAACCTCTGCACTTGGAGGCCCAACAACTGTCTACAAGAATAGAAGTGCATAGACATCATCCCTCTCCTCTCCCTCGAACGGGAACCCAGATCAGCAGGAGTTATTGAGCTCGCCAGGTAGGGCACACGAGAGGAGGAGCTGGAGAGCTCGCGAGGCAAGGGAAAGAGAATCGGTGCAGCGGAATTTTCCTGGCCAAATCTAGGGGCACGATCTCGCTGGGGACACAGGCGACTAGGGTGTCAAGATCAGGTCAACAGAGGTGGTTGTGTGCGCCGGTTAAATCCCACTGGTGCCTGGATGCAGGGCGGCGCGCGGTGGAGGCTGCGAGGCCCAAAGCTAGAGTAAGGGGGAGGGGCGGGCGGCCTCGACGTCGAGCAGGAGGAAGGTGAGAGGCACGATGAAGGAAGCAAAGGGCAGGGCGGCTCTTGCCTGCGGAGCAGATGAGGTAATGGGTGAGGAGGCGATCGCTGGTGTAGCAGAGGAAGGGGATGAATGATGCTCGCTTGTTGTCGGAACGACTCGCGCGACCGGATGTTGATCCCATCAATCCGACGGGCTAGAATCGATGGCTCGATGTAGCAAACGAGCTACCGAGCACTTTTTAGCAAATGGGATATTGTATGATAGAAATCTACTGTAATAAATTCTAAATATGTTTGTGGTCTATTTTTTCTTGACATTTTAAATTGAATCTGTGTTGATATGGTCATGAATCATTATATTATTTGTGATACCTCTAGAAATCTACTATGAAACTGGCCGAAAAAATAGAGCTGCTATCAAACTTGTTTGAAACGAATACAAGCATCTCCGTTTGATACCGACACATGTATGAAACGGATCACTTTTAGTTTTTTGTATAAAATTTGTCCCTTGAAGACAGCGAAGAAAATATATAAAACCTAATGACACTAGAGGCTAATAAGAAAAACAGCAATAGACTCGAAAAGTAAAATAGAAGGGTTGTTCTGTAAAATGCTAGCACGAATCTCCAACAAATGGAGAGCATGGATGATGCTAAGGCCCAACTTACAGGAATATTGTATTTTCACATAAGGCCTTGGCTTCTACTACCGTTGCTCACACAGGCGATGTGCCTCTGCAGCAGGCTGGGATGGAGGATATATATATACATATATATATATATATATATATATATATATATATATATATATATATATATATATATATATATATATATGCAATCGCTGGACAAGTATGTTGTTGTTGGAAGCTGACCTGGAAAGAGCCTAGGCATGTGGCGTCACATGTGTCTGAAGAGCTGACGTTGGACAGTAACTGAGGGAGCCGGCCTGCCCGCCCGATGCTCACGGTCCCGGACCCGGAATACTATATGCCGCCCGTTGGTGGCGCGGTCGGCAAGCCTCTTGCCAACCGCATAGGATGCACTTCTATTAGATAGGACCACTTTACGTTAGTTTTTATTGTTCAATTTTTATTTTCTTATCACCCATTTTTTTTATTTTTCTACTTCTTTTTTGGTTTTATTTTTATTTTTATTTTTGTTTACGCTTTTTAGGAAAATCATTATTTTTCCAAAAAATATGTTTTCCCGAATTTTGGTTCATGGTTTTTGAAATTGGTTCATGATTTTGAAATTGTTTTATGATTTTCTAATTTTGGTTCATGAATTTTTGAATTTGGTTCATGATTTTTTAAAATTTGTTCATAATCTTTTAATTTTTGTTTATAATTCTTGACTCATTATTATAGAATTGTTTAGAGTTTAAAATAAAATGTAGAAAAAAGGAAACAAAAAATAGAAAAGAACAAAAAAGTAAAGTAAAATGCATCAACTGGGCTGGCATAGTTGGCCACACTCTTCAGGCGGCGCGAGCGGGATCTGCCACTTGAAAGGGCATATATCTCTTGCCCTAGACCAACAACATGGGCAGGACAATGCCGCCCCGGGCCGCTGTTGTTTGGGTCTATGGCCAGCCTCCAAGAGTCGTCGTGGAAGTCTAAAGTGCCCAGGCGGAGGACTGCAGCAAGCTCTAGGAGCGGTGTGACTCTCGCTAGCTGGATCATCACGTGGAGGCCCATGAGGCTTCTTCTGCTCGTGTGGGATGATGGAGGTGGGTTGTGCAGCCGCGCAATGCATGCCGCATGTAGTTTCTACCGGAGCGGGGTTCTCTTTACCGCCACGTACCCTATCTTGATGGCATTTTTGGACAGCACTCCATCATGGCAAAGCAACCACCGCTCTGTGGTTGTTGGTGGAGCCACACTAATGGATGAAGATTCGTTGGTGTAGCATTAATGTGGCCTCGTACTCGCACAACGGATCCGTCTAATCGGTTGACTCGAGTCACCAATATGTTGACCGGATAACGTATAAGGTCTTATCCGAGTGCCTAGCAGAGCAAGGGTGATGCACCTTAATGCTTTCCCAGGAGGCCGATCTTTCAGTGCGGTATGCAAGACAGTAAGCTGGTGCTCTTTGAACCAGAAGCCCTGGTTTCTCGGGTGGGACCCCGTGTGAGATTCCAACAGCTATTGGCTGAGTTAGTTGGGTTGATAGCCCTAACTTGGTTGTCAATCCTTCGCAAACATAAAGTCGTTGAAAAACGGGAGAAAGGACAAGGGTGGAGTAGTCGAAAGTAATACGAAAAGTAGATTGTATTGATTTGACGATTGTGTGCTTATAGTCAATCGGCCAGCACCCCTCACAATATATATGGAGCGACTGGTATTTATGTGTAAGCCTAGGAAACTACTATACGAGTACATTGCGGACTCCTTAGTAGGAAAGTAAACCTAAAGTAGACAACTCACGCAGGCTTCATACTGGATCCGGTCTCCAATTGCCCGGTCAACCCTCTTTAGAGTGTCTTTCCTTTCGTGTTGGCGCAGTTGTCTTGGTGTTCAATTATTCTTGCCGACTAAGTCATGGGCTTGGACGTGAATCCACCGACTCCTAGAATCTTCTCTCTTAGTAGGCCTCTACATATGTAACCTGTTTTGGGCCGACTTTCAACAACCGACTTAGAGTCGATCGAGTCTATTGGCTGAATCTTGGTGACTAGAAAAATGTGTCCATCTACTGCTCGGCTTGTTCGGCTTTTACTTTTGTAATTTTAATCATCCCAAGAAGGGTGCTAACAGATGCCCCTATTTCCTCATAAAGCTTGCGTGCCAACAAATACTCAGTATAACCTGCTAAGGGTGATGATGTAATTCATCGTCCTCGTGTCATCTAAGGGCGATATTTGCATATCGGTGGTAGCTCAGCAATGTTTAGCTTAACTGTCACATGCTATGTTGGAATTTTTTTAGATATTGTCCATTGAGAACTCGAGGAAGTCATCCTCGCTCCATTGATTCCACCAGATATGAGTTACCCAGTGCCAATTTTGTGACTCGGTAAGGGCCTTTCCAACTCGGTGACCATTTACCAAATTTGCGGTCTGGTGAACCGACTGGTAATATGACTTTCTAGACCAAATCTCCGACTTGGTAATCCTTTAACCAAACTTTCCGGTTGTAGACCTTTGATGCATGTAACTTCTGCTTCACGATATCTTTGGGAGCATCTACTCGTTTATCAGCTATTTCATCAAGGTTGTCCACCATTATATGATAATAGTCTTTAGCCGATATTCCATTCTACCTAGTGAATCTCAAAATAGCCAGATTAACCTCCATAGGTAAAATGACCTCTTGTCTGTATGTTAACTCGAAGGGAGTCACCTTAGTCACTCAATGCCTTAAGATCCTATGATCCCACAGTGCTTCTAATAGCACTTCATGCCATAGCTTAGGATGATCCTAAACCTTATTCTTGATTAACTTGGTCAATATCTTATTAGTCGATTCAGCTTGTCCATTAGCTTGGGCATAATAGGGAGAATAATTGAGCATCTTAATCCACAATGATTCGGCAAAACCGCCTCACCTCCTTGGCCATAAAAGATGTCCCTTGGTCTGTGGTGAGAGTTTGAGGTATGCCGAACCTGTGAGCAATATGCTTAGTGATAAATTGGATCACTTCCCTGTGAGTCATGTTCCTAAGAGGCATTGCTTCAGACCACTTGGTGAAATAGTTGGTAGAAACTAGCACAAACCGATGCCCTTTGACGATGTCGTATGAATCATACCAACGAAGTCTAACGCACATCTTTGAAAAGGCTAGAGTTTTATAATTGTGTGAAGGATTGAAGCCGGTGCTAGCTATATGTCTTCGAACTTTTAAAAAGCCTCGCACCCTTTGTAGTACATGAAGCAATCATGTAACATAGTCGGCAAGTAAAATCCTTCTCTTTTCAGCATCAACTTCATCTTTGGAACCGACTGATGTGTTCCACATAAGACGTAATGAACCTCTCCCATAGAAAATCTTGAAGGGAATATGCCCTAGTGTCAAATATAAGATGGTATATTTTATAAAGTTTATGATTAAGTTTTATATCATGCTATAACTGTATTGATAGAGAAACATCTATACACATGTGATATACAAACAAATAGTAGTTCCTAGTGGAACTCTAGTCACTGGTTCATTGGTCAACTGATGATCAAAGGTTTCCTGATCATGAAGGTGCCTCAGTCCCTAATTGACAATGAGATTATTTTATTGGGGAATGAGATGGTGAACATACCCTATCTATAGCATCGTATCATGATCATGTCATGAAGTTCATGTTATCATGTCTAGGAAACATAGTGACTCTTTCCTTAGACTGTGAGACCATATCAAATCACTGTCACCCGAGGATGCTTTGATGACACATATTGTCACTCATTAAAATGGTGATCATAAAGGTGATGTTGGGTATCCGGAGGAACATTTTGAGGAGACTGCGTCAAGAGCAGGATTTTTCCATCTGCGTGGCGGAAGATACTCTGGGCCCACGCAGATAAGTTATATCCATAAGCTACGCAGTGTGTGACTAGGTCATGGGGATATCCCTTATCGGATCTAGTAAAGAAGGTATTGTCAGTAATGAGGTTGAACACTAACATGGGGATGCCATTTGATCAAAATCTTGGTAATATAGTATCGCAGAGACAAAAGGAATAAGACATAGTGTTATACGGTTCAACGACAAATATCGTTCAGTACACAGGAATGTTGATCATTGGTCATAGAGGAGTCTTGGCCATGTCTGTAGTATTCTCGAACTGTTGGGTAGCATGCTTAAGGGCTTGACGAAGCTTGGAGATCGTTCATGGCTAGTTTTAATCACTGAAGAAGTGAGAAGAGAGAAACCAGAAAAGTTCTGGAGAGATCCGAAGGTGTTCGGAAAAAGAATAAGGGAAAGGACCGGAAAAGGGTTTTCGAATAAATGGTTATTTAAATATGATTATTATATATTAATTATGAATTAATATATTGTAAAAAAATTAAATATAGATTTATAAAAGGTGTCCTAAAACTTAGGCAAAATCCCGAAGGCATTTTACCTAAACATGAATGGATAAAAAAAGGCAAATAAAGACTGTTTTTTGAAACAGCCCACATGGGCGGCGGATTGTCCGTGCCACACGCGGACGGAAGATAATACATGCCGCACTGCAGCAACCGCTGGCTTCTAATGCACCGTGGCCGAGCCGGCCCACCCGGGCGTCGCCGCAGCTGGCCGCCGCATGGACGAGCGCCAGCGCGCGCGGGCCGCTAGGGCGCACACCCGGGCCAGGCGCCATCACGGGCGGCTCTACCTCATGGGCTGCTGCATCTGGCGTCCCACCCGGGGGCCCCTGCAGCCACCGCCTCAGCTAGTTGGGCCATGCACGGGTGGTGTTTTGGCCCACCTGACCGGCTGCAGCTTTGCCTCCTTTTTTATTGTTTTTAGTCCCACATTGGTACCTAAAGGTGGAGGGACCCCCTCCCTCCGTATATATAAAAAAGGTGCCCATAGGAGGATTAAAACACATCAATTTCCACCTAGAAATCAATAAAAGGTCCGTGTTGCCTTGATGATGTAGCTCAGATCACCGTAGAGCTTCGTTGGGAGACCCCAAGAGGAAGGTATGATAAGCACATCAGCAAGTTTTTCCTTAGTAAGAAACCAAGGTTATCGAACCAGTAGGAGGAAAGAAACAACTCAAAGGTGTTTCTAGCAACTTGGAAACCTGCACAACACAAACTCAATACTTTTCCCCAATGGACTGTGAGGTTGTCATTCTCACCGGTTTGCTGAAAACAAAGGATTAACTGTATGGTGTGGAAGGTTGGACCGGGGTCCATAGTTCACTAGAGGTGTTCTCCTTAAGATAAACAACATAACATGCTGGGTAAATAAATTACAGCAGGGCAATTGACAGGACAGAGCAAGGCATTGAAGGAAATATGCCCTAGAGGCAATCATAGAGATGATTATATTTCTTGTGTATCCATGAGTTATTGTAATGTTCCTTGAATATCCATATCAGGCAACTTGTATTGATTGGCAATTATGTGAATTGTTTGTGAAACTCTTTACTTGTATGGTTATTTAATAGTTGTCCCTAGTTGGAGTTCATGTGAGGACACATGTGAATATTAGAATAGCACATCGATTAGTTGATGACTATGTTTTGCAAGTCATAGACATGGAGATGTCAAACCAATGATGTGGACACATGTTATAAACATGGGGTTGGACTAACCCAACTTGAGACTGCAATTAGACTTGCAGCTCTCTCTACACATCGTGTACATTTTGTCCTTAGACCTGATATTGTCGCATGTACTTGAGATGTGGATCGACCTACTTTGGGGCTATCAGACGCTACTCCATAACTGGGTAGTTATAAAGGTAGCTTTCGGATTTGTCCTGAAGCATCTAGCAGGACATGGTTAATCAAGATGGGATTTGCCCCTCTCTATTTGAGAGAGATATCTCTAAGCCCCTCGAGTGATTGGATCCAGAAATGCATGGCCGTGCTACATAAGGTTAAGAGTTAACCTAGTAAAGGGATTCCTAATCACAGTATCGAGAAAGGGAGGTCAGCTTGGAGCTAGAACAAATATCGTGAGGCAAAGGGAAAGACATGTACTATACCTTGTGATGGTTCATCCGATATGATCTTTGTATGTGTTTACAAGTTGGCATGTATTGCTAGAGGCCGCTACCAACTATTGACAACATAAGTGTATTCGTGTCATGTCTATACGTATATGAACCTATAGGGTCACATACTTAAGGGGTTGGAAGCCTAATAAGGATTAGATCTGAATTAGACCAGGCTTAGGCTGCTAATGGGCTGCTAATGCAGAAACCCACTAGGGACGCCTATATAAGAGAAGGGTGGGGCGAGCTGACCAGGGTTAGACCATTTCCACCCAACCGCCACTCCTCACGCCTGTGTTGCATGCGCGGACCTAGCAGTCCGGCATCTGACGCTTCCACCCCGCACGTGTGGATACCTCGGAGGTGCTGCATCTGTGGCACTTGGACGAGCCACGCAAGGTAAGCTTCTCGTGGGATGAAAAGAGGAGGAGACGTAGAACATCTACACTGCCTCTACACGCTTCATCAAGTTTCGCAACTGCGCGTCTAGTGGTAATCTCGTGATCTATGACAACAATAATCCTAATTTACGTGGTAGAAAATTTTGATTTGCGCTAGTGTAGCCTATCCGTATCCCTTCAAGCATAACAATGCAATACTAGACATTCATGATCCTATAAGATTTAATTGGGCATTATAACAATATACATAGACTGCCATCCAACTGCATCTATGACTAGTAATCCACCTTTAGGTTATCATCCGAACCCCCTCTAGTATTAAGTTGCAAGCAACAGATAACTTCTTTAAGCAAAGTATGTAAGGTAAACAATCCACTTGTTCCATGAACAAGAGATCATTGTTTTCTCCCTAGTAGCAACATCACGTCTACAACCTTAGATATTTCTGTCACTTCTCTAGATTAAATAGAGGCATAAACCCACTATCGAGCACAAATAGTCCCTCTTGGAGTCACTAGCATCTACTTGGCCAAGATAGCTACTAGAAACGGAGAGCATGCAAGATCTCAAACAACACAGACATGATAGAATCAATAAGATAGAATCATTAACCAATCTGACATAGTAATCTCAATATCCATCGGATCCCCGCAAACACAACATGCATGATGACAAACAGATGATCTTGATCATGAACGAAGCTCACAAGATATAAACATGGTAGCACAAAGGATGAGAAACAACCATCTAGCTACTAAATGGACCCGTAGTCTAAGGTGGAACTACTCACGCATCATACCGGAGGCTGGCATGGTGATGAAGAAGGCCTCCGGGATGATCTATCCCCTCCGGCAGGGTACCAGGAAGAGCTTCAAATCTCCCCGATCTAGGGACGATGGTAGCGGCAGCTATGGACTGTTTCGTGGACGATTGATCGGGTCCTTAGGGTTTAGGTATCGAGGGCTTCTTATAGGCAAAGAGGGAGGCCGAGGGGGTGCCCAAGGCGGCTGCACCCCCCACGCACGGGCCAGGCATAGCCACGCGGCCAGGGGGTGTGACCCCCTCAAGGCTCTCCTCCTTCTCGTCTTCTGGCTCCGTGTTTCCCACTGTAAAAAAATGACTTCGGCTTTTGTCCCGTCCAATTCCGAGAATATTCATTTTCTGGAACCAAAAACAACAGAAAACAGGCAACTGGCATTGTGGCATCTTGTTAATAGGTTAGTCCCAGAAAAAATATAAAAATACCTCAAAGTGTATACAAAGCAAAGAAAAGTAGATACTAAACAAGCATGGAACATCAAAAATTATAGATACGTTTTCGACGTATCATGCCTCTCTCTCTCTCTCTCTCTCTCTCTCTCTCTCTCTCTTGCGACCGTGAACCTCTTGTCTGGGCTGTGTGAGCAAGGAGTTCTTCACCGCGGAACGCCATCGCTCTAGGGATTCAGAGCCGGGAGATCTGCTTCCGCAGTCTCGGTTTGATCAGGGAGAAGCGGGGGTCGTCATCAAGCACCGTACGTGTGTGACTCCCTCTAGCGGCACCGTGCTTTCGATGCTAGGAGTTGTCGTGGAGCTGCAAGTACATCGTGACCTCGAGGTCAGCGTCGGGGCGTCTTCTTCATCCACATTCCTCGCGGTACATTAACCATGCTCGGTCTTCAAAGGTATGAATATCGTATCCCCTGCCGTTACTGCATTACTAGTAGATAGATCTTGGGCTTCCGGGGTTTGCCGCATAGTAAAAAATTTGATTTTTTGCACCGAACCCCAACAGTGGTATCAGAGCTGATCTATGCGTAGTAATGCTAGTACGGTAGAACAGACGAGTTGTAACGTGTGGGCGTCAACTTTATGATTGTTTCCCTCCCATGTGTATTTTTTTATATCACGGTATTGATTTTTTAAGTGGCCATGACCAACCTGACGTGTACTCTTATGCGAGACTGGTTGCACGCTCAACATATGCCTTGTACCATATAAGTGACTTACGGGTGTCTGTCTCTCTTTCAATAGTTGATATAGCATTTACAAAGGAGGGCCCTGGGAGAGGGTTAATAGAGACAATCATTTAATCGATGTTGTGGTTGAAGTTTGTAGGTAAGAAACGGTTCTTATATGAAAGCCCATACAGCCACGTAAAACTTGCAAAATATAAAGTAGAGGCGTCTAACTTTGTTTTGCAGGGGGCGTTGTGATGTAATATGGTAATAGTCAAGGTAAAGTAGTTTATTTTCTGTTTCTAAGTAGTAGTAACTGTCATTATCGTGATGGTGGACTATGAAGTCGGAGGCACTGGGGCCATGGGGCAGGACCTGGTGGCGCCGGCGCCCAGGCACCGGACCCCGGAGCACCGTTCCCCTGGAACCATATCCAAGGCACCGATATAGATATCACAGCGTGAAGACCATATCATGTCGCACTTATATTTGATGTATGATTGTTATGTGTATCTTATTATGTGTTACCCATTTGATATATTAGATACTCGATAGTAGCATTAATAATATGATCCCTAAACAACTGAATTCCATTATTTGTGTTCCCCTTGTGTGTTCACCACCAAGAAATTTCTTCGGTATGAGGCAGACCGTGACGATTAGGTGTTAGACATACCTACGCTCGCATATAGTGGGTGTAAGAAAGGTTGCACTGCAATACACACAAGTTAGATTTGGCCAGCCTAGCATGTGAAGACATGGCCTCAGAACACAAATGATCGAAAGATCAAGCACTAGTCGCATGAATGATGTGATCAACGTGTAGCGTCCACCTTTGCAACTATATTGCCGGCCGTGATGATCAGGGCTGATATAGTGAATAAGGATTGTGTAATCACTAAGACATTTGTTAGTGATAATGTTTTTAGTGGAGTTGTTTGAACTCATATTTTCATAAACTTAGTCTAAAACCATTGCAAACTTTAAATGTAGATCATGGCACGCCGTGGTGCCACCTTCGACATCACTGATTGGTTAGCTGCCGAGAAACTCAAGCTAGATGGATCCAACCTCCCATATTGGCTAATTCATCTGAACAACCTCCTTATTAAGAATGATGTGCCCTTGTACATTTATGTAACACCCTCATATCAGCCCTATGCAAGTTTTAGCGATTCCTGCCAAACCCGCATAGAAACAATTCAAAGGTGCCCACCAGGCACTTTCGTCCGGGTGGAAAACAAAGTAATACCATTACACAATAGTCTACGATGGAACCCACAGAACAGATATATACAAAAACGACTCCAAGAGTCAAGAATACAAATATACAGTACAAAGATCCAAATCACCTTGAAAACGATATAGCGTCCGAGTACGGACAAGATGCAAATTATGCTAAGAGCCCTGAAGAATAACCAATGACATCCATAACCCTGCCCAGGCCAAGCCGGAAGGGTAACCCTGCTAACGATGTCGATCTCAAAACCTGCTTAAACAAAAGGGGTGCCGGCAAAGGGCAAAAGAAAAGGAGAGCGGTCAGTACTTAGGACAATACACAACGAGTCTTAGAATTCGTCGGTCCTCGCCTACATAGGTATGGTGGACTGAAGCAGCAGCGTAGCATGCACTAAACAACCTATGGAGACTCGATACAACTGGCGGCTATCAGAGAGAGACAAGAAAGACCTATTCGGATCCAACCTGATACTAACAACAAACATACCCATCCTAGTATTTCCCCCTCGAGACCAAACGAGGAAGTCATACCAAGGAAACTCACACTGTTGGCAATTTTATTCATTCCATTATAATTGCAGCACTTACTAGTCAGATATAGATAGCATGAGTCATCCTGATATAATAAGCAGTGGGCACTTTTAGTTAACCATTCCGTTGTAGTTGCGATACTTACTAGTCAGATACATATAGCATGAGGCATCCTAATTCCAGCAGTTGTTGGTACTTTATTTAGCCATTCCGTTGTAGTAAAGCTGATTACTAGTTATTACAAAGTCAAATTTATAGCACTACTTTAGTTATAGTTGTCTATGATCGATATACTGTGCTCCAAGTCGTCCATAACCGTGGACACGACTTACATAAAGTTTTACCCTGCAGGGGCACAAATAGCAACACACGCACGATCAACCTTGGAAAAACCAAATGAAAACCCAATGAGGCATCACGACAAAGCAATTGCAAGATTCATATAATATTTCAGGGGGGCACCCCACTAAGCTACTCGCTACGAAGTTGGCTGGCTAAGAGACAAACCCAAAGGTTTGTGACGACAGCTGTAAACGACTGGGAACCCGAAAGTGTGACTGGGCTTGTTGATACCGCAAAAACGTTGGACGGGGTTCCAAAATATTATAGTAGTAAACGCTCTCCGCGGAGCAACAATAGTAAATAAAGTAGTAACATGGCATAAGTACAGGATAGCAATAAAGCCCCAAACTACTTTGTGGCCCACAAGAAATAATATATGACTCAAGCTCTCGCTAAGGGGATTCATGGTCCCACATGTGGATAGTGCGAATAGTCAAGGAACAGGTATCAAGTACTCGGGGTCCTACGGGACACTAGTGAGCGGTTAAAAACCAAATCACATCTATTGCCCACCAGTGCCTCTGCATTAGTTATAACTATTCCCAACAGTTTAATATCAAGATGTAATTTAAGTCATGATCATCTCCAACATTAAGCATATGTCAACCTTCCAACAATTGTGGTACTTGACAACACGAAGTATCACCTGAGAAAGCGACTACGACACGCAAGGCCGACTATCTACCAAACAACCAGTAATAGGAGGTGTCCAAAGCAATATAGTGGCTGCAAGGGATATCACGGGTACTAAAACTAAAGCATCGCAACACGGATAGCAATATACCAATAGGAGGAAATAAAGACTATAAAAGTAAGATAGGTAGAAAGGGGGAGAATTCTCGCCTGGAAAACATTGTCGAAGGTTCATCCAAAGACCGGGTCGACACTCGCATCAACTCACCGTCCTAGTCCGTGAAGAAGCAAAACACTAGAAGAAACACCGGATGCACTATTTAAGACTAAGGCAGAAGATCGACATGATGCATGTATGATGCGTGATATGGCAAAGATGCGATGCAATTAGAAAATATTAAGCGGAACCAGGGTCCCGACATTTAATTATTAGGTTCATGTTGTTTAAATACCCCACAATTTAAATGTTGGATTAACAAGGCAAAACATGGCATCGGTTCACTACACAGATTTAAATGGAGCCATTATAAGACTAGAAAAGCTCGTATTTGGTCTCCATATTTAATTATGAGGTGAATCGGCATAATTCCCCCAAACCACACAGATATGTATGCCATCATGGATAATTATATGCAACAAGGTATATGCCATGTTATAAAAAATATAGGGGCATAGGGTCACACATGTTGGATCGATGATCTTGGGGGCTCGGAGGGGTTTGCGTTCGGTCTTTGGGGAGATCGGTCTTCGGGGTTCGGATCCGAGGTCTTGACGTCCAAGAAGAAGAGCTCGGGGCCTCGGCTCCATGACACAGATCTTGGGGTTCCACGGTTCCATTCACGGGCGAACTTGTTTGGCGCCGGAGTCTTTGACACGGCATCGTCCTTTGCGTGATTCGTGGGATTAAAATGGCGATGGCAAAAGAACTTTCTCTCGGATCAATTCTACCCCGAAGATCTCGTAGAGATCCCGAGCGAGTGGCCATAGCTCCACCATCTTATTAGTCTTGAAGCATCCATCCGCACGTATAACACACATGTGCAACGCCATCACCACAACATCCCTTACCATCAGCTAGCCACCAATCATCAGTGCTTAATCACGGCAGTTACACAGGGACCAACAGCCCAGCGCACAGCATAACAGGGACAGCAAGGCACGGGGTCGACATGACCAGGGCGCTGCAGAGGCGACAGGGCCTGGCCCCCTTGCGGTAGCGATGATCTAGGGAGGCAGGACAGGCAGACGGGGCCGGGAGATGGCCGGACGCGTTGGAGAGGGGAGGTAGCGAGGGAGATAACATGGTGGCTGTGTATAGGTGCTCGGCGAGGTTCTGGTAGAGGAAAGGGCGGTAGACAGGCGCCTGTAGGCGGGACCGACGACGGGGAGGCGGTTGGGAGCTTGCCGATGGGCAGGCTCTCCAGGCGACGGTGGTTGGTGGCTTGCAGCAGGGCAGGGGTGGCGCACAGGAAGGGTCGAGCAGGGCGCCGTGGGAGGGGCGGAAGGGCGGAAGGTGGCCGGTGGTGGCAGGCAGAGAGGAGAGGCGCGCGGCGGCTGGATCACGAGGAGGAGAGCGAGGTGTTGGAGATATGCCCTAGAGGCACTAATAAAAGTAGTTATTATTATATCTTTGTGTTTATGATAAATGTTTACATTCATGCTATAATAGTATTACCCAGAAACATTACTACTTGTGTGATTTGTAAACTAAATTAGAGTCCCAAGTAAAGCCTCTTTATAATACTAGCTTGTTGGTTGATAGATGATCGTGGTTTCCCGATCATGAACATTGAGATGTTATTAACAACAAGACCATATCATTAGTAGAATGGTGTGATGAACATACTCCTATAGATAAGCGTAGCATAAAGATTAAGTCATTTCAATAGTTCGTTTGCTATAAGATTTCTAATACATAGTAACCTAATTACTTCGACCATGAGATCATGATAATCACCATCACTGGAAGGATGCTTTGATGACATCAAACACCACACCGTAACTGGGTGGCTATAATGGTGGCATTGAGTGTTCGGAAAGTATCTGCTGAGGCACATGGATCAAGAGTGGGATTTGTCCATCCATATGACGGATAGATATACTCTGGGCCCTCTCGGTGGAATGTCATCCAATTATCTTGCAAGCATGTGACTGGATCACAAGGGATCACATATCACGAGAACGAGAAAAGAGTACTTATCGGTAACGAGGTTGAACTAGGTATGCAGAGATACCGACGATCAGACCTAGGATAAGTAAACTATCACGAGACAAAGGGAAATTGGTATCGTATGTAAGCGGTTCATTCGATCGCAAAGTAATCGTAGAAATATGTGTGGGCCATATGAATTTCCAGATTCCTCTATTGGTTATTGATCAGAGAAGAGTCTCGGTCATCTCTGCATAATTCACGAACCGTAGGGTGACACACTTAAGAATTCGATGTTGTTTAGTAGATATGGAATGTAAGTAGGGAGACCGAATGTTGTTCGGAGTATCGAATGGGATCCAGCTTATCATGAGGATTTCTGGAATGGTCCGGAGAATAAGATTCATATAAGAAAAGTCCAATTCCGGAGTTCAGGAATGATTCCGGTGTTCTCATCGAAATGATCTAGAAGGGTCTAGAAGGTTCACCGAACCGAAAGGGGAAGGGTACATGAATGTGTCATGAATAAGTGGAATGATTGCATTATGTCCTAGGTCACTTGGTTGGGCATTTGTAAGAAAGAAATTAAGCTCCAAATTGAAAGTCAAAAGACAAGTTTGAAAAGTCAAACTGGGACAATGTATCCTGGTGGAGGAAGGAAAGAATCCTTCTTTCCCTCCCCCACAAGCCAACTAGGAGAGGGAGTTGGGGAAGGATTCAAACTTCCCTCTCCCAAGCTGACCTCCCTCTCATAAATAGAGGGGAGGGGTGCCCCAAGAGACACAACACCAGCCCATCCCCACAGCGCCGCCACGCCGCCGCCACAGCGCCGCCTAGCGCTGCCGCCGGTTCATCGCTGCCGCCCTAGCCACCGCCGACTCCACCTCCTCCTCTACGGCCTCTAAACCCTAGATCACCGGAAACCCTAATTCTCCACCATAACTTGCTCCGGCTTAGGCGAAGCCCTGCAGTATCTTCCCTCTACTTCCGACACCACACCGCCATGCTGCCAGAATCGCGAGGAGAGAACTACAACCTCCGCTGCCATGTGACTGACTGCGGAAGCGCTGCAGCGCAGGAAGGATCGTCTACATGATCTTGAGATCGGCAAGTGTACGACTACATCACCCACGAGAATTTTCTCTCGTTAACCTCTTTGGAATCTTCGAGGGTGAGTACTCTAATCGAACCGTTGCTACAATCTAGTAGATAGATCTTGGCTTGTTTGTGTTCATGTGGTTGATTTTTTTTGTTTTCCATGCTACCAACCCCTACAGTGGTATTAGAGTCGTGTCTATATGTAGATCTGGTGCACGAGTAGAACACAATGGTCATTGTGGGTGGTGGTGCTTTTATTATCAATTGCTTTTTGTGTACTTTGCATCTTGCGGTATGATGGGATGGAGCGGCCTGGGCTAACCTTACATGACATCGTTCATGAGACTTGCTCCACGCTCAACTTGCAACTTGTATTGCATAAGTGGCTTTGCGGGTGTCTGTCTCTCTCATGATAGTATAGATTCAATTTAAAACGGGCACTTGATAGTTCAAGCATCAACGTTGTGGTTCTTGTTCGTAAGTTAGAACGACACTTATTGAAAGCCCCAAACCACTAAAATATGCAAATAAAATTAGAGGCGTCTAACTTTGTTTTGCAGGGGTGTGCTGTGATGTGATATGGCCATGATTGTGATTATATGTGATGTATGCAATGTTCCTTATTGTAAGTCGGCAACCGGCAGGAGCCTTATGGCTGTCTTTAAATTTCGTTAAGACCTGCGTGTCTATTATTGAAAGTAGTTGTAATAGTTGATACTGGTGGATAACAACCATGGAGAGGTTCCATTGACCTTGACGCCACGCCGGTGATGATGGAGATCATGTTCGTGCTTGAAAATGGAGATCGGAAGCACAAGAAGAAAGGCCATATCATATCACATATTTTGAATTACATGTGATGTTAATGCTTTTATGCATCTTGTATTGCTTAGTTCCCGATGGTAGCATTATAAGATGATCCCTCTCACAAAATATCAAGTTATAAAGTGTTCGCCCTTAGCAGGCACCGTTGCCAATGCTTGTTGTTTCGAAGCACTACGTGATGATCGGGTGTGTTAGATTCTGCCAGTGTATACAATGGGAGCAAGCCAGATTTGCTCATGCGGAAGCTAAGGTTTGATCTTGACGAGCCTAGCATGTATAGACATGGTCTAGGAACACGGATCACCGAAAGGTAAAGCATGAATCATATAGTAGATATGATGAACATGTTGATTGTTCGCCTTTAAAGCTACATCATCTCTCGTGATGATCGGTTTTGATGTGGTAGATTTGGTTCGTGTGATCACTAAAACAATGTGAGGGATATTGTTTTGAGTGGGAGTCCACCTAGATTAATTCAAATATTAATTAGAACTCAATTTGTCATAAACTTAGTCTAAACTATTGCAAATATGTTCTAGATCAATGGAAGCCCCTACCATCAATTTTAATGCTTTCCTCGAGAAAGAAAAGTTGAAAAACAATGGAAGCAACTTAGCGGATTGGTTCCGCAACTTGAGGATTGTCCTCAATGCTGGTAATTTGACCTATGTGTTGGATGCACCGCTGGGTGACCCACCTGCAGCTGATGCTACCGATGAGGTGAATAATGCTTTCCTCGCTCAGAAGAATCAGTAATCCACAGTTCAGTGTGCTATCTTGTATGGTTTGGAATTGGAGATTTGGAAAAGGTTTGAGAACTTTGACCCACATGATATTGTCCGTGAACTCAAAATGATATTTGAGGCTCACGCGGCTATTGAGAGTTATGAGGCTTCTGAAAAGTTCTTTAACTGCAAGATGGAAGAGGGCATCTCCGTCAGTGAGCATGTTCTTAAGATGTCTGGGCACGCAAGTAAGCTCCAAAGCTTGGGTATAGTAATTGCTAATGCTTTGGGGATTCACCGTGTCCTCCAATCACTACCACCAAGTTACAAGAACTTTGTGATGAACTACAATATGCAAAACATGGACAAGTCGTTGCCTGAACTCTTCTCCATGTTAAAGTCTACGGAAGTGGAGATCAAGAAAGAGCACAAAGTGTTGATGGTCAATAAGACCACCAAATTCTAGAAACAAGGCAAGTCTAAGAAAAAGGGAAACTTCAAGAAGGGCGGTAATAAAGTAACCGCGCCGGCAAAGAAGACCAATGCTGGGCCTAAGCCTGATACTGAGTGCTTTTACTACAAGGGTGTCACATCCCAAAATTCTCCTAATTTTGGAATGCGAAATAAATAAATAAGTTTGATTGATTGTTTAACTATGTTGAAAATTGTCAATGAGAAGAAACTTTTTGAATAGAAAATCCTCTCAACCTTGAATTCAAAATCTTATATTCTTTTGTTATGACCTAAGTAGCCATATAGGCAAAAGGGTATGGATTGATTATGGATTGTAGAATTAGTGTGCAAGATTTCAAAATGAAAATCATGAAGCATTCATAAGCATTTCATTACATCCATGCAAAGATCTCACAAACTGAATCCAAATCCTGGTATCTAAATCCTATAGTTGATTCGCCCAAATGTTCCTAAAGGAAATTAAATTGACTTTATAAAACCCACTATTGCTAAGACAGTGATTATTGCTAAATTATAGCTTAAAAGAATCCAATTAATATTACAAAATTTTAGAAACAAAATTGAGCTCATTTGGAGCTAGTATGAAAAAGTTATGAAACAAATACAAAGATATAAATAAAATGGAATATACAAGGATTTATAAATCCACTACTTCCAAACTAGTAAAAACATTATAAATTTGATCCTATAATGATCTATTCGATTTTAGAAGAATTTAGAAACAAGAATCATGTCATTTGGAGTTCGTATGCAAAAGATATAAGGAAAACAAGTAAATAGAAAAAGAAAAAAAGAAAAAAAAAATTCCTAACGGGCCGGCCCACCCGGACCGAGCCAGGCGAGCCAGCCACGCACCGATCTGTTCCAGATTTGCTTTAATTTCCGTGCGAAATCTGTTTTCTAAAACCTATCTCTACTCAAACTCTTCTAACTTTTTATCTACAACTCCGAATCGACTTCCGTTTGTTTCTACTTGTTCCCTACTCCAAGGCCTATTTCTAAACCATCCTAAACATCCATATAATCTCGTGGAGCCATAGATGTACGAGTTTCTCTCCTCGAAATCCCGAATCTACACATGCCCGAATCTTATTTCGCTTTTTAACCCATATAGACTTCGTCGTTTGCCTTCGGTCATAAAACGAAAGTTGTAGGGATCGTCGAAATCTTTCAATTCCGACAAACCTCACCTCTTTTCATCCACCACAGCCGGAGAATTTCGTATCGCAATATTTCATATCTTACGGTGTAAATCCAAGATGTACTCGCGCTCGTTTCTTCAAATCCAAATTCCTTTGGTGAGAAGGTAGGAATAATGATTCCGCACAACTTTCATGTTCTGAGTTTTTCAATTTGACCTACGGATTTGTCTCTCTAACACAGATCTATTTCTTGTCTATTCTGAGCCAAAATCGGGTCAATCTCTTCTTCTAGCCACCGGATCCTATCCAGACGGTCGAGATCCAATCAAACCGGTGTGTGCCATGTCGTCATCCCGGTCATCTTCCTCATCAACGTCACGTCAACGTAAGGTCAACATCTAGTCCCAGTCAGCATGGAAAGTCAACCTGTCCAGTCAGCGGAATATTCCCTGGAATATTCCGTTCGAATTTAAAATTGCATATTATAGATCTAACTTGTAAAATTTATTAGAAATTCATACCATGTCCAAAAATTGCGTATAATATATCAAATTGAAGATAATTTCACGTAGAATCATCTTATTAGAATAGATCCAACTTTTACTGTACGTGGTTACTACAGTAATTTAATTAGTTTTAATGGTCTTTTAGGTTAATAAATTCATGAGAAATTATCTGTAACTCCGAAAAATATGAATAATATATCCAATTGAAGCTACTGTAATGTAATTTAATAATATCTGGTTGGATTTAGCCTTTGCCGACTATTTAACCCGTCGCAATTTAATTAGTTTTAATGGCTTTATAAATCATTAAATTCATTAAAAGTTAATTGCTTGTCACAAAAATATAAATGATATACCGATGGAAAGCTGGTTCCATGTAGATCACCAATATGCAATTAGTTCAGCCTTTGACTGTAAGGTTTTGCCGTGAAGATTTAAATAGTTTAATGGCCTATTTAGAGTAATAAATTCATAAGAAAATAAATACTATTTACAAAATTACAAATAATATGTCCCTGAAGTCACAATTCCATGGAGATTACAGATATAATTTTAGTATGATTTTTAGACAACAGAAACTATATGAATCATTTAAAACCATTAAACACTATTTAAATCATACAAAAAGATCTATAACTCCGATTAGGGTGATTCCAAGTGCTAAGGTTTTGTATTGACAATATCTATACAGAGAAATTGCATGACAAATTATTTGGTACTGTTAAAACAGAAATTCATACAGAAATATGTAAACCCATTGAAATAGTGTTTTAATCATAAGAAAATTTCTATAACTCCTTTTTAGGTGATTCAAATTGCCACTGTCTCTAAATTGCATTATCTATCCAGTAGCATCTAGTTCACAATTTAATACGACATAAACATATTTAGTTCAATTAAAGTGGTATACACCATATTAAATCGATACAACTTAGTAATAAAAGCTTTAGTGCATTAAATGACTTTCCACATGCATCATGTAATCTAACTATGTTTAGAACACTAAATACAACCATTGTGACTCATTAAATCGTCATGCATGCATCTGTTCATCATTGTTTTCTTGTAATGTTGCACTGTTGCATGTTTGCAATGTTTTGAATGGTGTGTTTGTTGTGTTTGCTTCAAACGTTAGATTGCGAGGAGTGCAACTACTGTGATTGCAACTACTATGATTGCAAGTATTATGGTTATGACGAGAGTAACCATTATATCTATGAGAATTGTGAGGATTATCTAATCGACTACATCTACAACAAAGGCAAGTGGTGCTATCTTGGTCATAAATGTCCTATTGTTTTCCTATGCATTGCAGATGTTTTTGTAGAATTGCATCTGTAGGAATTGATGTGTATATGCTATGCTATGTACCATATTACTCCCTAGTATTCATTGTTTATGAGCCATCGTATTGGTAGATTGCTTAGCTATGCTATTTAGACGAGGAAGGGAATCACATCATGAAAAGTTATATGTTTTGAAAGGCTTATGTTTTGCTAAATGACAAACCAACATGTTTTAATGAACCACCTGGGCGGAATGGCATTGATTGGGTCATCGAGTGTGGATTTTGGTGGGGAATGCCGCCCAGGACACTGAGAAATGATTGGTTTCTTTGTTTGGAAGCTTTCATGTGCAACCATGTGCCAATAATGGAAAGGGCGGTTGGTTGAACTCAGTAGGTTGTGGTAACTCGAACCCGCGTATCCAGAGATGTAGATAGTGTAGGTTGGACCGGTGCGCGTCGGGATTGGGGAGCTACTTCCCGAACGGTTCCTTCTTGGACTTCTCCCTATCATCACCCAATATGAGAGTGGTGGTACGAGCTGGGCTGGCCAAGTCACATGGGTAAAGTGTACTAACCCCTGCAGGGTGTATAAACTAAGTGCTTAGCCGTGTCCCCGGTTATGGACAATTTGAGCGACCTGATACTAATGCTATGATATTTCTCACTCATCCTTATTTCTTAATTACTTAAAACTTGTTGGGTGAACATAATTGGGTAGGAGCACCTAGGAGTGAACCAGAGTGTCCTATTTATCGTATTGGAAAACTACTTTGTTACAAATGTTAGGATAAAACTGTTGCTTTATGCAAATGAGCCTGAACTCCACTTGGCCAAATAAGCATGTAGTTGATAGATCTGTTGTTAACCACTTTAGCCTACTTGCCATACATTCAATGTATTGACCATTCGTGGCTGCAACGTTTCATGTTGCAGGTTATATCGTATCTGAGTGATCGTTCATAGGTCGCGAGACTCCACTCAACATTTGTTCGCCTGTGGCACATTTGAAGGATGGAGATCTACCTTGTATTCGTTTTCCGCTGTGTACTTGAATAAATAATGTAAATTCTGGATCATATTCGTTGTATTTATGATGCACAGTTATATTTGTTATCATTTTGTACTGTGTGTGCCAGTGAACCGATCCAGGGATTGGCACTATACACATGAACTCAGCCTCATCAGGCGAGGGTGTTACAAGATGGTATCAGAGCTGTGTGTTGGCTATAGGATCGTGACCTTAGAAATGGATTAGCAATAGAAGACCTCTATTAGGAGAACTATCATATTTTATACTTATTAGGTTCTTATATTCCTTGTCTATCTTTTCTATAACCTCTTCTTGTTCAAAATTTGTAGTTGTCCATTCTTATGATACCTATATGAGAGTTAGCATATAAGTAAAACAATAAATAAGATGACGTAAATAAACATCTCATCAAGTTTGGTTAGGTCTAGACCACCATGTTCTATCTCTTTAGGAGATCATCGCTATCGTGTTAGCATATTGTTCTTACCAACTTACGTGGTATGACAATATAGGTTGTTTGCTTGGTTATATTGAGCTATTTTGTGTGATGCTTGTTTAGGATCAGTTAGTTTTGAACTCTAATGTTTCTGAAATTGTGATGAGGTTTTTAAATTAGTTTAATGGTGTGAATTGATTGAAATTCGTGGAATAACTGCTGCAGTTTTCTGTCTGACCTGTTGTACCGCGCGATTTTTCATATTTTACTGGTAACTCGTAAAAATCTAAAACAATAGGATCTGGAGCGTAATTACCTGTAGTACATGCACAAAAATTGGCTAAAATTTCTGACGAGTTTAAGGTGCCCAGAAAAATTCGTGAAACCTGCTGTACTGTTTTGACAGATTTAGTTTATTGCTTATATGTTGCTCTATTTTACTCTAGTTTTGTTCCCAATGCTTTCAAACTATTTTGTGGTTATATACTACTAAATTTAGACCTCTGTATTATTGTTATGCAAGTTCTTGCTTGTGTGTTGATTTCTTATGATTGTTTTCTTGTTTGTGACATTGATTGCTTCATATAGTTATGAGTAGGATTACTTCCTTAGTAGCTTCTTCTCCCTACAATCAATTCTTCTCTATCTCAAACCCATGGAACTATAATGATGTGCTGAATACATGGAGAAGGATTAAGTGGAAAGTTTTACAACATAATGCATCGACAAAGGAGAATAGTTCATCTAATGCAACAGAGAGATGTGGAAGTATGAAGTGTTGAAATGATGTTGTGTAGTAGATTACCCAACCTGAAAGTTGAAGTATCGATAGCTTAGTTTTAGTAGTATCTTTGTTGATTGAATACATGGGAGTATACATAGAGCATTAGTTCGTGCCCATGGAAACATTCTTCAAGGCATGTGACAATGCCCGAGTGATAGAAAAACGTGATTCACCTATCCTCATACAGGGTAATGATTTGGGTGCAGGATGGATTGATCACTATTCCTACTACTCTTATTATTCGCTCTTGTACTGTTGGCTTTGCGAATCTTGAGTGCCTTTCAACCTTAGCAGAGAGTCGACGTTGAGCCTAAACCCTAGAATGGTATATTGTGACACCCTTCTAATAGCACCCAGTGCTTAGCATAGGAATATACGGTAAGAATGAATCCTAACCGTGAATTATGGGCACCGTGAAGTAAACGTTCCCTATTTGCCCACCATGAGAGTTTTTCTAGTTTAAGAATGTGCTTTCTCGGAAACTATCAATCATGATGTTTAGAATGTGCTAGAGACATTGTGCCAATAAAAGTCTAAACGAGAACCAATCTGAGCTAAGTGAATCCTCGAGAAGTGACCTAGTCAATTTTCTTTTAAGGGTGGTAGCATCCTAATGGATCCCCGAACCTTTCTTTCTTTCTAGCCTTCCCAAATCTCGGGACGAGATTTCTTTTAAGGGTGGTAGTCTGTCACATCCCAAAATTCTCCTAATTTTGGAATGTGAAATAAACAATAAGTTTGATTGATTGTTTAACTATGTTGAAAATTCTCAATGAGAAGAAACTTTTTGAATAGAAAATCCTCTCAACCTTGAATTCAAAATCTTATATTCTTTTGTTATGACCTAAGTAGCCATATAGGCAAAAGGGTATAGATTGATTATGGATTGTAGAATTAGTGTGCAAGATTTCAAAATGAAAATCATGAAGCATTCATAAGCATTTCATTACATCCATGCAAAGATCTCACAAACTGAATCCAAATCCTGGTATCTAAATCCTATAGTTGATTCGCCCAAATGTTCCTAAAGGAAATTAAATTGACTTTATAAAACCCACTATTGCTAAGACAGTGATTGTTGCTAAATTATAGCCTAAAAGAATCCAATTAATATTACAAAATTTTAGAAACAAAATTGAGCTCATTTGGAGCTAGTATGAAAAAGTTATGAAACAAATACAAACACATAAAGATATAAATAAAATGGAATATACAAGGATTTATAAATCCACTACTTCCAAACTAGTAAAAACATTATAAATTTGATCCTATAATGATCTATTCGATTTTAGAAGAATTTAAAAACAAGAATCATGTCATTTGGAGTTCGTATGCAAAAGATATAAGGAAAACAAGTAAATAGAAAAAGAAAAAAAGAAAAAAAAATTTCCTAACGGGCCGGCCCACCCGGACCGAGCCAGGCGAGCCAGCCACGTACCGATCTGTTCCAGATTTGCTTTAATTTCCGTGCGAAATCTGTTTTCTAAAACCTATCTCTACTCAAACTCTTCTAACTTTTTATCTACAACTCCGAATCGACTTCCGTTTGTTTCTACTTGTTCCCTACTCCAAGGCCTATCTCTAAACCATCCTAAACATCCATATAATCTCGTGGAGCCATAGCTGTACGAGTTTCTCTCCTCGAAATCCCGAATCTACACATGCCCGAATCTTATTTCGCTTTTTAACCCATCTAGACTTCGTCGTGTGCCTTCGGTCAAAAAACGAAAGTTGTAGGGATCGTCGAAATCTTTCAATCCCGACAAACCTCACCTCTTTTCATCCACCACAGCCGGAGAATTTCGTATCGCAATATTTCAGATCTTACGGTGTAAATCCAAGATGTACTCGCGCTCGTTTCTTCAAATCCAAATTCCTGAGAAGGTAGGAATAATGATTCCCCACAACTTTCATGTTCTGAGTTTTTCGATTTGACCTACGGATTTGTCTCTCTAACACAGATCTATTTCTTGTCTATTCTGAGCCAAAATCGGGTCAATCTCTTCTTCTAGCCACCGGATCCTATCCAGACGGTCGAGATCCAATCAAACCGGTGCGTGCCATGTCGTCATCCCGGTCATCTTCCTCATCAACGCCACGTCAACGTAAGGTCAACATCTAATCCCAGTCAGCATGGAAAGTCAACCTGTCCAGTCAGCGGAATATTCCCTGGAATATTCCGTTCGAATTTAAAATTGCATATTATAGATCTAACTTGTAAAATTCATTAGAAATTCATACCACGTCCAAAAATTGCGTATAATATATCAAATTGAAGATAATTTCACGTAGAATCATCTTATTAGAATAGATCCAACTTTTACTGTACGTGGTTACTACAGTAATTTAATTAGTTTTAATGGTCTTTTAGGTTAATAAATTCATAAGAAATTATCTGTAACTCCAAAAAATATGAATATTATATCCAATTGAAGCTACTGTAATGTACTTTAATAATATCTGGTTGGATTTAGCCTTTGCCGACTATTTAACCCGTCGCAATTTAATTAGTTTTAATGGCTTTATAAATCATTAAATTCATTAAAAGTTAATTGCTTGTCACAAAAATATAAATGATATACCGATGGAAAGCTGGTTCCATGTAGATCATCAATATGCAATTAGTTCAGCCTTTGACTATAAGGTTTTGCCGTGAAGATTTAAATAGTTTAATGGCCTATTTAGAGTAATAAATTCATAAGAAAATAAATACTATTTAGAAAATTACAAATAATATGTACCTGAAGTCACAATTCCATGAAGATTACAGATATAATTTTAGTATGATTTTTAGACAACAGAAACTATATGAATCATTTAAAACCATTAAACACTATTTAAATCATACAAAAAGATCTATAACTCCGATTAGGGTGATTCCAAGTGCTAAGGTTTTGTATTGACAATATCTATACAGAGAAATTGCATGACAAATTATTTGGTACTGTTAAAACAGAAATTCATACAGAAATATTTAAACCCATTGAAATAGTGTTTTAATCATAAGAAAATTTCTATAACTCCTTTTTAGGTGATTCAAATTGCCACTGTCTCTAAATTGCATTATCTATCCAGTAGCATCTAGTTCACAATTTAATACGACATAAACATATTTAGTTCAATTAAAGTGGTATACACCATATTAAATCGATACAACTTAGTAATAAAAGCTTTAGTGCATTAAATGACTTTCCACATGCATCATGTAATCTAACTATGTTTAGAACACTAAATGGAACCATTGTGACTCATTAAATCGTCATGCATGCATCTGTTCATCATTGTTTTCTTGTAATGTTGCACTGTTGCATGTTTGCAATGTTTTGAATGGTGTGTTTGTTGTGTTTGCTTCAAACGTTAGATTGCGAGGAGTGCAACTACTGTGATTGCAACTACTATGATTGCAAGTATTGTGGTTATGACGAGAGCAACCATTATATCTATGAGAATTGTGAGGATTATCTAATCGACTACATCTACAACAAAGGCAAGTGGTGCTATCTTGGTCATAAATGTCCTATTGTTTTCCTATGCATTGCAGATGTTTTTGTAGAATTGCATCTGTAGGAATTGATGTGTATATGCTATGCTATGCTATGTACCATATTACTCCCTAGTATTCATTGTTTATGAGCCATCGTATTGGTAGATTGCTTAGCTATGCTATTTAGACGAGGAAGGGAATCACATCATGAAAAGTTATATGTTTTGAAAGGCTTATGTTTTTCTAAATGACAAACCAACATGTTTTAATGAACCACCTGGGCGGAATGGCATTGATTGGGTCATCGAGTGTGGATTTTGGTGGGGAATGCCGCCCAGGACACTGAGAAATGATTGGTTTCTTTGTTTGGAAGCTTTCGTGTGCAACCATGTGCCAATAATGGAATGGGCGGTTGGTTGAACTCAGTAGGTTGTGGTAACTCGAACCCGCGTATCCAGAGATATAGATAGTGTAGGTTGGATCGGTGCGCGTCGGGATTGGGGAGCTACTTCCCGAACGGTTCCTTCTTGGACTTCTCCCTATCATCACCCAATATGAGAGTGGTGGTACGAGCTGGGCTGGCCAAGTCACATGGGTAAAATGTACTAACCCCTGCAGGGTGTATAAACTAAGTGCTTAGCCGTGTCCCCGGTTATGGACAATTTGAGCGACCTGATACTGATGCTATGATATTTCTCACTCATCCTTATTTCTTAATTACTTAAAACTTGTTGGGTGAACATAATTGGGTAGGAGCACCTGGGAGTGAACCAGAGTGTCCTATTTATCGTATTGGAAAACTACTTTGTTACAAATGTTAGGATAAAACTATTGCTTTATGCAAATGAGCCTGAACTCCACTTGGCCAAATAAGCATGTAGTTGATAGATCTGTTGTTAACCACTTTAGCCTACTTGCCATACATTCAATGTATTGACCATTCGTGGCTGCAACGTTTCATGTTGCAGGTTATATCGTATCTGAGTGATCGTTCATAGGTCGCGAGACTCCACTCAACATTTGTTCGCCTGTGGCACATTTGAAGGATGGAGATCTACCTTGTATTCGTTTTCCGCTGTGTACTTGAATAAATAATGTAAATTCTGGATCATATTCGTTGTATTTATGATGCACAGTTATATTTGGTATCATTTTGTACTGTGTGTGCCAGTGAACCGATCCAGGGATTGGCACTATACACATGAACTCAGCCTCATCAGGCGAGGGTGTTACAAAGGGAGAAGGTCACTGGAAGAGGAATTTCCCTAAGTACTTGGTGGATTTGAAGAACGGCAACATCAAAAAGAAAGGTATATCCGATATACATGTTATTGATATGTATCTCACTAGTAGTCGTAGTAGTGCCTAGGTATTTGATACTGGTTCAGTTGCTCATATTTGTAACTTGAAACAGGTGTTGCAGAATAGATTCGAGGTGCTGCAGAATAGAGGGAAACTAGCAAATAACAAGGTGACGATGCTCGTTGGAAGTGGATCTGTCACATCCCAAGATTTTCCAAATCTTGTAATGTGAAAAATAAAATAAACAAAATAAATTATTGTTGAATTTTAGGGTGAAAAGAAACTTTTGTTTCTAAATGGAAACTTAAAATCCCATCTTGAACAAACTTTGGTAAAAGTTTGAATCCAACAAAAATCCAAATCAGGAGAAATGCATCCCTCATAAAATGCATCTGGAAATTTAAACACTTGGAAAATAAATCCAAACCCTAAAACCCTAATGGAAGAAAATCATTTCCAAGTTATCTCCAAGCCTATGGATTTGTTCCATATAAAAACTTGTCAACAAACATTTACAAATGATCAAGAATGGCAGATAGAAATATTATAAGACTATATAAATTGGTTTCACTTAATTTGGAACCATAAATAAAAACTTATGAATTAATAAGATAAGGAATTGAATTTTCAAAGCTAATAAAGCCCTTATCTAAAATCCAAACCAAATGGTGAGCAATTAAACCTAAAAAGATTTAAAAGGATAAATAAATCTCAAACAAGATTTTACAAATTAGAATCACCAAGTTTGGATCTCTAAATAAAAAGATATGGATTTTATAAGATGAAGAAAGAAATATTAAATAAAGAATATTCAAAGACCAAATCAAACCTTGGCCTAATCCATAAGCAAATGGAATGAATTATAATCCCAATCCAAATAAAATAAAAGGATAAATAATTTCCAAAATAAAATAAATGACATTAACCATTCTATCCCTATTTTAAATAAAGACAAATCTCTAATACTTTCCAAATAATTCAAGATGAATTATTTGAACCCAAATAAACAAATAAAAACTTACTGAAAAGATTTGGAAAGTTTAAAGAATTTAAATGGTGGTTGAATTATTATTAAATCCTACTTGAATTAAAACAAGGGCCTAATTAAATAAATAAAAAGACCCCAAAAAGAATAAAATTTTATTTCAAAATTGACTTCAGAATATAATACTAATCAATATTTAAACTTACACAAATTTTGGCAAAAGTTTGAATTCAAATGGATGCTTGAATTGATTAAATAAAATCAAAACAGAATTAAAGAAAAGGAAAAAGGAAAAACAATCAGAACAAAAAAAGTAAAAGACCCAACCCATCTGGCAGCCCACTAAGCCCAATAGCCCACTCCCTCTCTTCTCCCGCAGAAAACGTTTCGAACCAGAGAACACACCCACCCCGCCACTGACTGCCAGGACCCACCTTCCCCTCTCTCTCACTCACTATCAAGCGGGCCCTGCGACCACGTCAGCGTCTTCAACCACGCGCGACTAGTTCTTCTTCTCCCTCTCTCCCGTTTCTGCTAGAAATCCGCGGATTAAATTCACCTTAACTCCGCGAGTAATAGCTGCTACAACTACGCCCTACTAATCACCCATCTCTCCCCTTCATTTCCCCTCCGACACCGCGACAAAAGAGCCCCCATGCCGTCCCCATTAACACCTACACCGCCGCTGCTTCCGACGCTTTCCGGCAGCAATTTCGACCAGCCCACGCCTCCCCTTGCTCCCTAGCACACACGGGCGTGCTCCCCATTGTTCACTGCATCTCCCAGTACCGCCCGTCTGACCATGCGTGCCCTAGAACCTCGACTTTGTCCACGTCTGAGCGTCGTCGTGGTCTGCCATAACTCCGACGAGCATTCGAGGTAAAATCTGACCGTGCCTCTCCTTCTCTTTCACACACGCGTGCTCACCACGATCTTGCGCATCTGACTACATCCTTTACTTGCTCTGGAATGTACCATAGCGTCACCTTTGTCTTCAACCGAGAGCAATCGTCGCCAGAGAGAACTCCGGCGAGAGATTGACACCAACCTCGTGCGCCCCTTGCCTTCCCGCGAGTACCTTGAGATTCTCCGTGATCTCCTGAACCTGGTGAGCATCTCCTTACTCTTCCTTGCTTCCTCTAGCGCCAGCTCCGCCGCTAGCCGAGCATCGCTGCCGCGCGCCACCGTCGTCGCGCCGCCAGTTAGTGGCAAGTCGATGATAGCCGTCCGATCCAGATTGTAGTGACGTGATAGATTCATTTAACTGAAAGGGTATGGATGGATCTGTGCCGCACGATCGTCAATAGATCCAACGCCTCACGTTGCTGATCCACGCGAAACGGTATCAGCGAGTAAGAACACGACACGTGGCTCAGACTTCGTTTTAAAAACAAAAACTTCCTATTAGATATTCAATTTTGTAAAATTCATAACTTTCAAACCACATGTCCAAAGTTTGCAAATTTTATATCAATGGATTCAGAAAAACAAGCCCTAGCCAACCATGCACTTTGTTTAGTAAAAAGCTTCTGTTAAATTTGTTGTTTTTTCAGAAACTTATGTATGCATGTTTAGGATATAAAATTTGTTCCAAAATGATTTTGAGGATAAAATCTTTGGCAAATGGTGTGTTTTGAACCTACTGACCATAGGAAAAAAATTGTGGTTTCAAAAATGTATTTGGTAAAGCAAAAGAATGAATCTTGGATTTAAACCATTTCTAGTCAAATAAAAATATGGTTTAATTGTTAAAAATGATTTTGGAGGAAAACCTTTGGGAATTTTTTTGAAATAAACTCTCTGACCCTAAACACAAGATTTTATGGGTTGAAAACTTATTTTATGAAACCTATAGAATTTTGCCTTATTAAAAGCCTTTCTTCACCACATAAAATAATGACTTGATCTAAAAATGGTTTATGAAGTAAAATCTTATACAAATGATTTTGCCACTTTATACCATTAGGTGTTTTCAAATGTTTATGAACCATTAGAAACCACTTTTTCAAATAAAACAATGCTTGCATGCATTGCTTTGTTTTTATCATTTTATGTGATGAATTGCTTGAATGGTAGATTGAAATATTGTTTGCTTGATTGAATTGTAGTGACTTGAAGTGTGTGAACATTGCAAAGATCAAGGAGTGAACTTATACCCTCTACCAAAAAGGCAAGTGATGCTTCATACTTTTGTCCCATTATTTTCACTATGCATTAGTGATATTTCTAAGTAGGACTTGCATGGAATTTTTGCTAAGTATAAACCATGCTATGGGAAATCCTAGTAGATGAAACCTTGGTAGAAATTCTTAAGTTAAGATTCCTACTACTATCATGCTTAGCTTAGCTAATAGAAAACAAGGGTGGAATATATATCCATGCTATGGAAAATTTCTAAGTCTGAGGACATGTGTTTTGTTTAATAAAACAACTAAGTGAATGAATCACCTGGGTGGAATGGAAGGAATGGTTTGTGTTGAGTGGTTCACAGAGCCCATTTCTATGGTTTACCTTGTGTATCTCACTTGTGGATGGCCACCCAGGAACAAAGAGATTTGAGATGTCAAATGTTGAGAAGCTTCAAGTGCAGCCACTTGGCAATATGGGCTCTGCCTGGATCATATAGGTTGCAATAACTTAGCCAAATGGACAGTTGGTGGTAGGGGTATGATAGGTTGGAACGCGTCCATTCTGGTCTAAGGGAAGGCTTCTGAAAGATCTTGTCTTGGTGAAACCAAGTCTTGTGGGGAAAGTGCACCACCTCTGCAGAGTGAAAAATCTAAGTACTTTGACATGTCCCTGGCAAAGGACAATTTGAGCATCAAGACATGGAAGCTATCAAGTATCTCATCATCCCAATTTCTAAGTTAAAAACTTGTGGTTGAACAAGGGTTGAAAGGATCACCAATTTCTATTGGGAGATTCCTTGGGAAAGATTTTGTCAAAGCAAAAACTTAGAGTTTTCAAATGATAAGGAAAATCTATTTTGAGCAATGCAAGCCTAAGCTCCACTTAGCCAAATGCATATAGATGATAGACTCCACTATACTACCATAGTATCACTTGCCAATACAATTTCAAATGTATTGACCCTTGTGGCTGTAACTTGTTATGTTGCAGGTTTGTTTGATATTAGTGAAGTGTAATGATTAGGATTACAAGTCTACAACCAACATGTCTGCCTGTGGCACTTTGAAGATGAAGGACTCCATGCTATTGTTATATTCTGCTGCATTGTAATGAGATAGCCAAATGAGCTATGTAAGATGTAATAAATTATTTTATTCCTGGTTATAAAGTTGTATTATGACCTTTGTTTCTTGATATTACATCTTAACTGTGGATGCTAGATATTGATCCAGGGACTAGCATTGTAAACACAGGGATCTCTACCTTATTAAAGGTTGGGAACCTTACAGGATCAAAGGTTAATGTGATCGCGGTCAGCACGCTACCTCTTCATCTACCATCGGGATTAGTTTTATACTTATATAATTGTTATTTGGTGCCTGCGTTGAGCATGAGCATTATATCTGGATCATGTTTATTGTGAGACGGTTACCTGTTTAAGTCCGAGAATAATGGTTGTTCGATTTACATGAGTGATATGTTTTATGCACATGCACCTTTGATAGATGGTCTGTTCTTGTTGAATCTCAATTGTAGTAATACACATATTAACATTTAAGCTAAACGTTTGAAATTGAGTGATAACTCAACCTATATGTGGCACTGTCGTCTTGGTCACATTGGAGTGAAGCGTATGAAGAAACTCCATTCGGATGGACTTCTTGAATCAATTGATTTCGAATCACTTGAAAGATGCGAAGCATATCTAATGGGTAAAATGACTAAGACTCCATTTTCAGGTATGATGGAGCGAGCTACGGACTTATTGGAAATCATACATACCAATGTGTGTGGATCAATGAGTGTAGCATCGCGCGGTGGTTATCGTTATGTTCTTACTTTCACGGATGACTTGAGTAGATATGGGTATATCTATTTCATGAAACATAAGTCCGAAACTTTCGAGAAGTTTAAGGAATTTTAAAGTGAAGTAGAGAATCAACACAAGAAGATTAAGTTTCTACGATCTAATCATGGAGGTGAGTATCTAAGTTACAGGTTTGGCGAGCATTTAAAGAAATGCGGAATACTTTCACAATTGACACCGTTGGGAACACCACAACATAATGGTGTGTCTGAACATCGTAATTGAACTCTCTTAGATATGGCTCATTCTATGATGTCACTTACAGATTTACCGCTATAATTTTGGGGTTATGCATTAGAAACAGCCGCATTCACTTTAAATAGGGCACCATCTAAATCCGTTGAAACGACACCGTATGAATTATGGTTTGGGAAGAAACCTAAATTTTTGTTCCTTAAAGTTTGGGGTTGCGAAGCTTATGTAAAGAAGTTACAGCCCGACAAGCTTGAACCCAAAGCGGAAAAATGCGTCTTCATAGGATACCCGAAGGAAACTATTGGGTATACCTTCTATCATAGATCCGAGGGGAAAATCTTCATTGCCAAGAATGGATCCTTTTTAGAGAAGGAATTTCTCTCGAAAGAAGTGACTGGAAGGAAAGTAGAACTCGACGAGGTTGTCAAACCTTCTCTTGGATTTGAGAGTAGCGCAGCACCGGAAGAAGTTCCTGTGGAGCCTACACCAATACGAGAGGAAGCTAATGATGATGATCATGAAACTTCAGTTGAAGTTACTACGGAACCTCGCAGGTCAATGAGAACTGATACCACTCCCGATTGGTATGATCCCATTATGAGTGTCATGTTGGTGAACAACACCAACGACCCGGCGACATATGAGGAAGCGATGATGATCCTAGATTAATAAATGGCAAGAAGCCATGAAATCCGAGATTGGATCCATGTAAGAAAACAAAGTATGGATTTTGGTGGACTTACCAGATGGCCGGAAGGCTGTCGAGAACAAATGGATTTTCAAGAAGAAAACAAATGATGATGGTAATGTTACTATCTATAAAGCTCGACTTTTCGCAAAAGGGTTTCGACAAATTCAAGGAGTTTACTACGATGAGACTTTCTCACCGGTAGTGAAGCTAAAGTCTGTGAGGATTTTGTTAGCAATCGCTGCATATTATGATTATGAGATATGGAGATGGATGTCAAAACGGCGTTCCTCAATGGAGACATTGATGAAGAGTTGTATATGGTACAACCCAAAGGTTTTTCCGATCCTAAAGATGCTAACAAGGTATGCAAACTTCAACGGTCCATTTATGGATTGAAGCAAGCATCCCAAAGTTGGAATCAACGTTTTGATAAGGTAATCAAAAGTTTTGGTTTTATACAAACTTATGGAGAAGCTTGTATTTACAAGAAAGTGAGTGGGAGCTCTGTATCATTCCTAGTACTATATGTGGACGACATATTGTTGATTGGGAATGATGTAGACCTTCTTAATAGTGTCATGGATTATTTGAATAATAGTTTTCAATGAAAGATCTTGGTGAATCAGCTTACATATTAGGCATAAAGATTTATAGAGATAGATCGAGATTCCTAATATCATTGTCACGGAGTACATATTTGGACAATGTTCTAAAGAGGTTTGGAATGGAAGATAGCAAGAAAGGGTTCTTGCCCATGTTGCCCAATACGACCTTGAGTAAAACTCAAAGTCCTGCTACGGCAAAAGATAGAGAAAGGATGAGTAAGACTCCCTATGCCTCAGCCATAGGATCTATCATATATGCCATGCTATGTACTAGACCTGACATTGCATATGCTGTTAGTTTGACTAGCAAATATCAAAGTGATCCAGGAGTGGATCATTGGACAGCAGTCAAAAACATCCTTAAGTACTTGAGAAGAACTAAAGATATGGTTCTTTCTTATGGAGGTGACGAACAGCTCGTTGTTAATGGTTACACCAATGCTAGTTTGAACACCGATCCGGATGATTCTAAATCTCAATCTAGATACATATTTACTTTGAATGGTGCAACCATTAGCTGGAGGAGTGCAAAGCAAAGCGTTGTGGCGAGACCTTCAACTGAATCGGAATACATAGCTTCTTTGAAGGCTTCACAAGAGGCGATACAGATGCAGGAGTTTATTACAGAGCTCGGTGTGGTTCCTAGTGCGCTGGACCCAATGTCTATCTACTGTGATAACATGGGCGCCATAGCCAATGTGCAAGAACCAAGGTCACACAAGAAGCTGAAGCATATCAAGCTGTGTTTTCACGCTATTCGAGAGCATGTCCAAGATGGTGACATAAAGATTTTCAAAGTACACACAGATCTGAATGTGGCGGATCCGTTTATCTCCCGAGGGCAAAACATGACCAACACCAAACCGCCATGGGTGTTCGGTATATTAACATGTAATCTAGATTATTTGACTCTAGTGCAAGTGGGAGACTGTTGGAGATATGCCGTAGAGGCAATAATAAAAGTATTTATTATTATATCTTTGTGTTTATGATAAATGTTTACATTCATGCTATAATGTTATTAACCGGAAACATTAATACTTGTGTGATTTGTAAACTAAATTAGAGTCCCTAGTAAAGCCTCTTTAAAATACTAGCTTGTTGGTTTATAGAAGATCGTGGTTTCCCGATCATGAACATTGAGATGTTATTAACAACAAGATCATATCATTAGGAGAATGGTGTGATGGACATACTCCTATAGATAAGCGTAGCATAAAGATCAAGTCATTTCAATAGTTCGTTTGCTATAAGCTTTCTGATACATAGTAACCTAATTCCTTTGACCATGAGATCATGCTAATCACCATCACTGGAAGGATGCTTTGATGACATCAAACACCAAACCGTAACTAGGTGGCTATAAAGGTGGCATTGAGTGTTCGGAAAGTATCTGTTGAGGCACATGGATCAAGAGTGGGATTTGTCCATGCATATGATTGATAGATATACTCTGGGCCATCTCGGTGGAGTGTCATCCAATTAGCTTGCAAGCATGTGACTGGCTCACAAGGGATCACATATCAGGGGAACGAGAAAAGAGTACTTATTGGTAATGAGGTTGAACTAGGTATGCAGAGATACCGACGACAAGACCTCGGATAAGTAAACTATCATGAGACAAAGGGAAATTGGTATTGTATGTAAGTGGTTCATTCAATCACAAAGTAATTGTAGAAATATGTGCGAGCCATATGAATTTCCAGATTCCTCTATTGGTTATTGATCAGAGAAGAGTCTCGGTCATGTCTGCATAATTCACGAACCGTAGGGAGACACACTTAAGGATTCGATGTTGTTTAGTAGATATGGAATGTAAGTAGGGAGACTGAATGTTGTTCGGAGTCTCGGATGGGATCCGTAATATCACGAGGAGATCCAGAATGGTATGGAGAATAAGATTCATAAAAGGAAAGTCCAATTACGGAGTTCAGGAATGATTCAGTGTTCTCACCGGAATGATCTAGAAGGGTTTAGAAGGTTCACCAGACCGGAAGGAGAAAGGTACATGAATGTGTCATGAATAAGTGGAATGATTGCATCATGTCCTAGGTCACTTGGTTGGGCATTTGTAAGAAAGAAATTAAGCTCCAAATTGAAAGTCAAATGGAAAGTTTGGAAAGTCAAATTGGGACAATGTATCCTGGTGGAGGAAGGAAAGAATCCTTCTTTCCCTCCACCACAAGAAAACTAGGAGAGGGAGTTGGGGAAGGATTCAAACTCCCCTCTCCCAAGCTGCCCTCCCTCTCATAAATAGAGGGGATGGGTGCCCCAAGAGACACAACACCATCCCCTCCCCACACCGCCACCGCGTAGCCGCCGGTTCGTCGTTGCCGCCCTATCCGCCGCTGACTCCACCTCCTCCTCTCCGGCCTCTAAACCCTAGATCACTGGAAACCCTAATTCTCCACCATAACTTGGTTCAGCTTAGGCGAAGCCCTGCAGGATATTCCCTCTACTTCCTACACCACGCCATCATGATGCCGGAATCGCGAGGAGAGAACTACAACCTCTGCTGCTTGCTGGAAGAAGGGAGAGGAAGGACTTCATCGAGTACCGAACGTGTGACCGACTGCGGAAGCGTTGTCGGAACACAGCGCCGGAAGGATCGTCTACGCGATCTTGAGATCGGCAAGTGTACGACTACATCACCCACGAGAATCTGCTCTCGTTAACCGCTTTGGAATCTTCGAGAGTGAGTACTCTAATCGAATAGTTGTTGCAATCTAGTAGATAGATCTTGGCTTGTTTGTGTTCATGCGGTAGAATTTTTTTGTTTTTCATGCTATGAACCCCTACACAAGGTGGGGATCCGGTCGACGGGGTGGGGCCAGACGCGGGGTGGTGTGGCGATGTGGTGTGGTGGGATTGGCTGCAGGGTGTGGTGTGTGTGTAGCGTGTGTATACTTGCATGCATACGACGTGGGGCGGGGTGGGTCGTACGGCTGCGCTTGGACGGGTGTGGCCAGAGTGCTGCAGCACGGATGGTGTTGTGCCGCTGCGGTGGCGGGGTAGGTTTGGGGGTAGGAAGGGGATTAGCTTTATGGTTAGCTAGGGTTTGGGGTAGTAGGCCGGCTGGCTGGGCCTTTAGGCCTGGCCGGCTGCCTCCCCGACTTTATAAAATAGTTTTCTCTTACTTATTTTAAAACATCTTTTAGTCAAATAAAATATCTAGAAAGTGTTGGAGATACACCCTAGAGGCAATGATAAAAGTAGTTATTATTATATCTTTGTGTTTATGATAAATGTTTACATTCATGCTATAATAGTATTAACCGGAAACATTAGTACTTGTGTGATTTGTAAACTAATTAGAGTCCCTAGTAAAGCCTCTTTATAATACTAGCTTGTTGGTTGATAGATGATAAGGTTTCTGATACATAGTAACCTAATTCCTTCGACCATGAGATCATGTTAATCACCATCACTGGAAGGATGTTTTGATGACATCAAACACCACACCATAACTGGGTGGCTATAAAGATGGAATTGAGTATTCGGAAAGTATGTATTGAGGCACATGGATCAAGAGTGGGATTTGTCCATCCATATGATAGATAGATATATTTTGGGACCTCTCGGTGGAATGTCATCCAATTATCTTGCAAGCATGTGACTGGCTCACAAGGGATCACATATCACGAGAACTAGAAAAGAGTACTTATCCGTAACGAGGTTGAACTAGGTATGCAGAGATACAGATGAACAGACCTCGGATAAGTAAACTATCGTGAGACAAAGGGAAATTGGTATTGTATGTAAGTGGTTCATTCGATCACAAAGTAATCGTTGAAATATGTGGGAGCCATATGAATTTCTAGATTCCTCTATTGGTTATTGATCGGATAAGAGTCTCATTCATGTCTGCATAATTTACGAACCGTAGGGAGACACACTTAAGGATTCGATGTTATTTAGTAGATATGGAATGTAAGTTGGGAGACCGAATGTTGTTTGGGGTCTTGGGTGGGATTCGAGATATCCATGAGGAGATCCGGAATGGTCCAGAGAATAAGATTCATATAAGGAAAGTCCAATTCTGGAGTTCGGGAATGATTCCGATGTTTTCATCGGAGAGGTTCTAGAAGGGTCTAGAAGATTCACTGGACCAGAAGGGGAAGGGTACATGAATGTGTCATAGATAAGTGGAATGATTGAATTATGTCCTAGGTCAGTTGGTTGGTCATTTGCAAGAAAGAAATTAAGCTCCAAATTGAAAGTCAAACGGCAAGTTTGAAAAGTGAAACTGGGACAACGTGTCCTAGTGGAGGAAGGAAAGAATCCTTCTTTCCCTCCACCACAAGCCAACTAGGAGAGGGAGTTGGGGAAGGATTCAAACTCCCCTCATCCAAGCTGCCCCCCTCTCATAAATAGAGGGGGAGGGGTGCCCCAAGGACACACAAGAACAGCCCCTCCCCACCGAGCCACCGCGCCGCCACCGCCACCTCAGCGCTGTCGCGCCGCCGGCGGCCATGCCTCCACCTCTCCGACCCTCTAAACACTAGATCGTCAGAAACCCTAGATCCACCATAACATGCTCCGGCTTAGGCGAAGCCCTACAAGATCATCCCTCTACTTCCGACACCACGTCGTCGTGTTGCCAGAATCGTGAGGGGAGAACTACAACCTCCGCTACCTATTGGAACAAGGGAGAGGAAGGTCTTCATCGGGTACCAAACGTGTGACCGACTATGGAAGCGCTGCCAGAACGCAGCGCCGGAAGGATCGTCTATGCGATCTTGAGATTGGCAAGTGTACGACTACATCACCCACAAGAATCTGCTCTCATTAACCGCTTTGGAATCTTCGAGGGTGAGTACTCTAATCGACTCGTTGCTACAATCTAGTAGATAGATCTTGGCTTGCTTATGTGCATGCGGTAGAATTTTTTTGTTTTCCATGCTACGAACCCCTACAGAAAGATCCAGGGTTTTATTTTGAAATAAGGACGAGGAATATTTAGAAAACAAAACTAAGCTTTTAGAGAAATAGTTTTAGTAAAATTATATGCATGCAAACATGAAGATGATCAAATGCAATGTGGCATGATGACATGAGCATGTAGTCATGATGATGCACAAACACAAGCGATTTTACCCGAGGTGCTACAATTCACACCATGACGGAGATGGATGAGCCAGAAGCACAAGAACAAGTAACCCCACAGATGCGGGAAGACCGCATCTTTCTTCAGGAGACATTCGCATTCATACAAGAGTTAATGTGCAAAGGCATGGTGGATGAACTGCATGAGATCGTGGGTGATCTTGAACTAGATGTGTTGGTAGAACACCTGAGGACGGAGTTCGTATCCCATGTGCGCATGTAAAAGTACAAACTGGTCGAAAACTTCCTATCCATAAAGATGGAGGAAAACACTTGGCTGAATGGTCACTTGGACTGCATACGTGATGCGCACAGGAGACTGGTCCACTTGGTGGACTATTGGATGACGGAATCCTTTGTAATAGGAGTATTGCTTACGTCACTTCCTCCCAGCTTCAAAGGATACATTCGGACCTGCATCACAATCGGTGATACGGAATGGATGGATTTCAATGATTTCACAAAATATTTGAGAAATGTTACAGTGGAACAAATAGCTGGAGAATTCATCGATGATGAAGGTATATATGATATACAAAGTTTATAAATGTTATAATCTTGCAAACACTTGTTCTTGTGTTAAAGTATATGATACTTATTCTGTTTTATGGAAAACAGGTCCTTCTACATGAGGGATGGTTGTAAGAGAGAAAGTGACGCTGCGTGTTGACGGCAAGCATGATGATGATGGCCGATGACACTCTCCCTCAAGATTTATCATATAGTTTATAGTTTTTTGAATAATTATTGTAATCGGTGGAATATGAACCTTTTATAGTGTATCTTACATTTAGTGAGACGGTTATTCATACAAATTTGTAACAAGTTGTCACATCCCAAAATTCTCCTAATTCTGGAATATGAAATAAATAAAATAAGTTGGTTGAATTATTTGACTTTGTTGAAAATTCTCAAAGAAAAGAAACTTTTCAAATTGAAAATCCTATTAACCTTGAATTCAAAACCTTATATTCTCTTGTTATGACCTAAATAGCCATATAGGAAAATAGGCATGGATTGATTCTGAATTATAGAATTGGTGGCAAGATTTCAAAAATCCAAAATCATGTTGCATACATAAGGTCATTGCATTAAACCCCAACGAGATAATAGTATTGCCAAAAATAAATTCAAAGCGCTAAATGGGATTTCCCAATTCTTAAGTACAAAATGACCTATGGCTTTGGTACATATTAAAATTGATGAAAAATATTCGCTATATGTCCAAAAGTCAATTTGGGATATTTTTCCTAAGAATCCTAAAACCAATTTCACACTTAATGCAACTAGCCATGTAATGCTTGTAAGCAAATGTCATTATGGATATTTTTCAAATTTGGTAAAATCATATTCTATACATCCTAAAAGGTGTATTTTTAATTTAGAAATTTTCAGAAATTGATTTGATTCAATTTGGAGGCCTAAATCAAAAACTAGAAAATAAATACTAAAAACAGAAAAAGAATAAGAAAAAAACTACTCTATCTAACCGGGCCAGCCGAGCCGACCCGTCAATCCTCTCCTGCTCACACAGCGCGCAGCAGCCCACTAGCGTCCCAGCGTGTGCAACTAGCGCAGCACCGACGAGCAGCGCGCAAGGCAACAATGGATCCCAAGAGCGGCCCGACTACCGCAACGCCCAGCCCGTTGTCCCTCCCTCCCTCTCTGACTGATGGACCCCACCTGCTAGTCCTCTTCAACCTCCGGTCTAGAGTCCTAGATGAGCAAGGGTCGTTCCCGAGCCAAAATAGCCGTGTTTCCCATCGATTTGGTTCGATCTCGTATCCCTCTCGCACTTCTATTGCCCCTATATAAATCCCCGCCTCTACCTCATCGTTTTATTTTCCCAAAATCCCGAACCCTAGCATCTATCGGAAGTTTCCGTTTAGCCGCTGGGAGAAGCTCCAGATCGATCTCGAAGCTCGTGGTTCTGTCTCTCTCGTCCCCTATTCTCCTCCCTATTCTTATCCATGGCCACCGCCGCTTAACCCTGACACTTTTCCCCATCCCCTAAGTCGTCGGAGCGCCAAATATCAGCCACCAGAGCTCTATAGTCGCCCGACGCCTCCAGACGGACCTTGTCACCATTCCAGGCTGGGGAAGGTAGAGGAAGAGGACTCCGTAGAGTTCGCCATTCCGCGCCGCCCCTCGTCGTCCACTCTGCCTTCCTGGGAACCCGTCGGAGCGCCGCCCGTCGCCACCGTGTGAGCCACGCCATCGTCGTCTGCATCGTCACCGACGCCATCAAAGCGAGGTCAACGCGCACCATTCGATCGGAACCAAACGTTCTAGATCGATTCAAGCCGAGCTGAAGCCGGGAACTCAAGCCGCGGCAAGGGCGAGCCGTTCTCAAGCCGTGGATCCCCCACCATCGGATCTTGATCAAGTGGCCAAGAACAGATCGCTAAACCAAAGGGGTACGGACCTGTCCTGTAATGCCATGTCGCACAGAATATTTCCTGCATTTAGAAATTCATTAAATCTGCAGAAATGTAATAAACATTGTAAAACTCATAGAAATTAATATACAGCTCCAAAAATAGCTTATAATATACCAAAGGAAAGATATTTTCATGTAGATTATTGTTATGCAATTGGTTCAGGCAATTACTGTAAGGTTTTGTCGTAATTAATTAAATGGATTAATGCACTTTTCAGAGTAATAAAATCATAGGAAAATAACCACTGTTCAGAAAATTTCAAATAAAATACCGTTGGATTCAAAAAATTGTGAAGAACATTAACATGCCTTTATATCCAAATTTTATTGTACTCCCTCCGACCCATATTAGTTGACTTGGATTTGTCAAAATTGGGATGAATCTAGACTCTATTTAGTATATAGGTTCATCCAAATTTAGAAAAACCTGAGTCAACTAATATGGCTCGGAGGGAGTACATATTTTCTTTAGTTATTTAAATGATGTAATGGCCTTTTTGGTGTAAATAAATCATAGTAAATTATTTATGGATCATAAAAATGCAAATAATATGTCTACAGAATCCTTGATTCATGTAGAACACATATCTAGAATTAAATATATTTTTTGTCGAAGGAAATAATTTAATTGATTTAAACCCTTATAACTAGTATTTAAATTGCCTAAAATTAACCAGAACTCCAAAATTACTGAAACCAATTTCTCCATTTTGTTTTGGAAATTTCTATCCAAATAAATTGCATGCCAAATTATTTGGTACTGTTTAAATAGAAATTCTTGAGGAAAGCTATAAACTCATTGCAATAGTATTTTAATCATAACAAAAGATCTATAACTCCTTTTTAGGTGATTCAAATTGCTACCGGTTATAAATTGCATTACCTACCCATTAACATTTAGTTCCCAATTTAATATGACAGAAACATAAGTAGTTCAATTAAATTTAGATAAGCCATATTAAATCGATATAAGTTTAATAATAAATTCTTTAGTGCATTAAATGACTTTCCACATGAATCATGTGATCTAATAGTGTTCAGAACACTAAATACAACAAGAGTAACCTATTAAAACATCATGCATGCATTTTTTATCATTGTTTTATTATATTGTTGCATTGTTGCATGATTGCAATGTTTGAATGGTGTGCTTGTTGTGCCTTTGTTTTTGAATGATAGATTGCAAGGAGTGCGACTACTATGATTGCAACTACTATGATTGCAAGTATTGTAGTTATGATGAGTGCAACCATTATATCTATGAGGATTGTGAGGATTATCTAATTGACTACATCTACAACAAAGGCAAGTGGTGCTATCTTGGTCATAAATGTCCTATTGTTTTCCTATGCATTGTAGATGTTTTAGTAGAACTGCATATGTAGGAATTGATGTGTATATGATATGCTATGTCCCCTATTGTATTCCCTAGTTATCCTTGTTTATGAGCCATCGTATTGGTAGATTTCTTAGATATGCTATTTACATGAGGAAGGGAATCACACCATGAAAAGTTATATGTTTTGAAAGGCTTATATTTTGCTAAATGACAAACCAACATGAATTTAATGAACCACCTAGGTGGAATGGCATTGATTGGGTCATCGAGTGTGGATTTATGGTTGGGAATGTCGCCCAGGATACTGAGAAAGGATTAGTTTCTTTGTTTGGTAGCTTTCGTTTGCAACCATGTGCCAGTAAGAAATGGGTGGATGGGCTAGACTTAGTAGGTTGTGGCGACTCGAACCCTACGTAGCCAGAGATATAGAATAGTGTAGGTTGGTACGGTGGGTGGATGGGTTTGGGAAGCTCTTTCCGAATTGTCTCGTCTTGGACTTCTCCCTATCATCACACAATATGAGTGTGGTGATTCGAGCTGGGTTGGTCAGGTCACATGGGTAAAGTATACAAACCCCTGCAGGGTGTCTAAACTAAGTACTTAGTCGTGTCCCCGGTTATGGACAATTTGAGCGACCTGATTCTGATGTTATGACACATTTCTCACTCATCTCAATTTATTAATTACTTAAAACTTGTTGCGTGAACTTAATTGGGTAGGAGCACCTGAGAGTGAACCAGAGTGTCCTATTTATCGTATTGGAAAACTACTTTGTTATAAATGTCAGGATAAAACTATTGCTTTATGCAAATGAGCCTGAACTCCACTTGGCCAAATAAGCATGTAGTTGATAGATCTGTTTTGAACCACTTTAGCCTACTTGCCATACATTCCATGTATTGACCCTTCGGGGCTGCTACGTTTTATGTTGCAGGTTATATCGTTTTCGAGTGATCATTCATAGATCACAAGACTCCACTCAACTATTATTTGCCTGTGGTACATTTGAAGGATGGAGATCTACCTTGTAATTGCTTTTCGCTGTAATATAATGTAAATTCTGGATCATATTCGTTGTATTTATGATGCACAATTATATTTGGTATCATTTTCTACTGTGTGTGCCAGTGAACCGATCCAGGGATTGGCACTATACACATGAACTCAGCCTTATCAGACGAGGGTGTTACAAGATGGTATGAGAGCTATGTGTTGACTGTAGGATCGTGACCTTAGAAATGGATTAGCAATAGGAGACCTCTATTAGGAGAGCTATCATATTTTCTACTTATTAGAGTTCTTATATTTCTTGTATATCTTTTCTAGAACCTCTTCTTATTAGTTGATTCCTTGGTTGTATTGAGCTATTTTGTGTTATGCCTTGTTTAGGATCTTTTGTTTTGAAAACTCTAAGGTTTCTGAATTTTTCGTGGGGTTTTTAGATTAGTTTAATGGTATGAATTGGTCGAAATTTGTGAGATTACTGCTGCAGTTTTCTGCCTGACCAGTTGTACTGCGTGATTTTACGTATTTTACTGATAACTCAGAAAAATCTGAAAAATAGGATCTAGAGCATAATTATTTGTACTACATGCACAAACATTGCCTAAAATTCCTGACGAGTTTAAGTCGGTCAAAACAAATTGTGAAACCTGCTGTACTGTTTTGACAGATTTTTTTTATTGCTTATATGTTGCTTTATTTTACTCTAGTATTGTTCCCAACATTTTAAAACTATTTTGTGGTTACATACTGCTAAGTTTAGACCTCTTTATCATTGTTATGTGTGTGCTTGCTTGTGTGTTGATTTCTTATGATTGTTTGTTTGTTTGTGACATTGATTGCTTCATATAGTTATGGGTAGGATTACATCCTTAGTCGTTTCTTTTCTCTACAATCTGTTCTTTCCTATCGTAAACCCTTGGAGATAGAATGTTGTGTTCAGACATGGAGAAGGATTAATGGGAAGTTTTACAACATAATGCACGAACAAAGAAGAATAATTCATCTAATGCAACTAAAGGAGTGGAAGTATGAAGTGTGATGTCTACGCACGCTTCTATTCTTGTAGACAATGTTGGGCCTCCAAGTGCAGAGGTTTGTAGAACAGTAGCAAGTTTTCCTTAAGTGGATTACCCAAGGTTTATATAACTCAGGGAGGAAGTGGTCAAAGGAAACCTCTCAAGTAACCCTGCAATCAAGATACAAGAAGTCGATTGTGTCCCCAATACACCCAATACACTTGTCAGGTGTATAGGTGCACTTGTTCGGCGAAGAGATAGTGAAATACAAGTAGTATGGATGATTGTAAGTGGTAATTGCAATTTGAAATAAAAAATTCAACAAGCAACGACGCCAGAAAAGAGCTTGACGGGGAGGAAGAGATTGAAGGCCCTATACTCCCCGACAACGGTGCCAGGTCTAGTTGTAAATGGTGTTTCGATGCTTAGAAACAAGGCCTAGGGATCATACTTTCACTAGTGGACACTTTCATATAAATATCTTCTCTTCATGATACTACTCTGAACTACTCTTCAGTTGGACAACTCTAATCCACGGTAGGGCTATAACAGCACACCTCAAAGTTCGCATTCCCCATCTAGATAACCCCACACTGTCACCTTGAGCGCTAGATGGTTCCAAAAAACACCACAATTTCATAGAGACAACCAACTCAAAATATAACTCATTATAAGTATTTATGTAATCTTTAGCCTAAGTGCCAAACGGTGTGCACATTATCACCTTCACACACATGGGGACAGCCGGAGATTAATTAAAGCACTTGAGTAGAAGAGTAGATCTATTTGAGTACAAAGCTCATGACCACAATAAGATCACACATAGAGAGAGAGGAACACATAGCTACAGGTAGAGCCCTTAGCCTCGAGGGAGAACTACTCCCCCCTCATCATGGGAGTCAGCAACGGTGATGGAGATGGTGGTGGAGATCGATGGAGTTGGATCCGGGGGAAATTTCTCGTCCCGACAGGGTGCCGGAATAGATACTTCTGTCCGCCGAGTCTCCCCTTCGGTGGCGGCGGCGCTGCGGAACTTTTTGTGGAGATCTGATCCGCGTAGGGTTTACGTCTTCGGGAGACGTATTTGTAGGCGAAAGGGCAAGGTCGGTGGAGGGCTAGGGGCACACCATGTGGTCACGCGGCCAGGGGGCCCGAGACACCGTATGGTGTGGTCGCCCTGGTGCCCTCCTCCGTCTCTCCTTCGGGCTCCGTGTCATGTCGGGTAAAATATTGACTCTGGCTTTTGTCTCGTCCAATTCTGAGAATATTGCTTTACTAGCTTTCTAAAACCAAAAACTACATAAAACAGGCAACTGACACTACGGCATCTTGTTAATAGGTTAGTTCCGGAAAATGTATAAAAATACCTCAAAGTGTAGAAAAATAAGAAATTCGATACAAAACATGCATGGAGCATCAAAAATTATAGATACGTTTATGACGTATCAAGCATCTCCAAGCTTAACTCCTGCTTGTCCTCGAGTAGGTAAGTGATAAAAAGAATAATTTTTGAGGTGACATGCACCATCACAATCTTGATCAAAATATTTGTAAAGCATTGATAGTTGGGATCATAGTACTCTAAACAGGAGCATGAAATATGTAGTTCTAAGAATAAGACAAAGCAACTAAGTTGCAACATGAAAAGGTACAAACAAAACATCATGAATAATAAAGCATTGAAAGACATTTGTTTGTTTCACATAGAAAACCTAGCAATAGTGGTATTCAACTTGTCCTTCATGGTGTTGCAAAACATAAATGCATAGGACACCTTCAATGTTCATAAGGGTGACTAGATACAAATAGTTCAAGAACAATCAATATCAACATTATGAATCAATCAATAAGTTTTGGGACAATGCACATAGAACTAAGAATGAAAACTATGATCTCTTAATTGGTGCCTAAAGAAAGAAGGTGGAGACTCAATATAAAATTAAGAAGAAAGGCCCTTCATAGAGGGAAGCAGGGATTTCAAGTTTCATAAAGAGCTTCCAAAAATTATGGTACTTATTAGCTTTCAGCTCTCATTGCCCCTATCATAAGCATCTTGAAGTGATTAAGGTTAAAGTGAAACAAATATGGAGTATATGCTTGACAAATCATAAGTTGGCAATCTCATGTACATTGAGTACGAGAGCCGTTCCTCATGCTACTCAACTTTAGTCACAAGCAAGTTCTTGTCATTGTAAGTATATGTGTATCATAGAGAACCTTCAATGGGGTAACCCTTTCCCCATGATACAAGATCTATCCCATATCAAAATGACAAGGCAACAGACAATAAGCATCTCAGCAAACTTCTTATTAGCATGGGAAAATGGTGCGTTTTCTCTTCTTTCCTCCTTTTTCTTTTTTCTCTTCTCTTTTTTTCTATCTTTTTATAAGAAGAATCCTTCATAGATTGCTCACTGTGGTGATGCTGCAAGTTTCCACCATGATTAGGCATGGCTTAGGTTAGCGGCCAAGATGTTTCTCTAACACACATACATAACTCCATGGACTTACAAGATCCCCTTTTATTTCACACCGACGACATCCATAAACAAAAGATCATGATATCAACTGGGTAATATGTACAAATGTTGAAAGCGTTCCCCATGACAGCATGGTTCTGCTAATTCCCAACTTATAAGTGCAAGCATATACAACATAGATGACACAATGGTTCAAGCTTATTAGGTGCAAAAAGTAAAGTGTTCCATCAAGTTTGTGAGAGCTTTAATCACTAATTTTCTCATAACAAGTTTAATTTGGAAGATAGATAAAACATGGATATACTTGGAATGGTGTAACACACCATGCATAGGAATTTATAGTGGACTCTTTGGAATAACTTGGATTCTTGGGAGTTGGTTGCACGAGTAGAACATACTCAGTACAAGTGGATGCTAGCAAAAGACAGAGAGCGACCAACTAAGAGAGCAATAATGGCCATAATCATGCAAAGCGACAAAACATTATTAATTAAAGCATAAAGTTATATCACAAGTCAAAAAATAAATGATCATAGAGGATAAGGTGACTGGTTCATAGTCATAAAATGGTGTGAGCATGTGCCAGGTCAACCCAAATAAAGCATCAAAGGAGAATACCACAATATTATGCTTTTGTTGCTAAAACAACGCATGATTCTTTCAAGGCACATTAAGAAATCTCAATTGTTTGGAACAAGTCATGCTACAGAAATAATCACTAAGCATATGGTCAAAGAAACATCTAACATGACATGATAAAGTCTAAGCCACGGTCAAAACAAGCTTCCTTTTGTACCACTATAAGCATGAAACTTCCTACTCTCATCCAACACCAATCGACTTATTTGAAACAACTCACAAAGATAATAATCAATAAAGACCAGAGATCTTGTCTCACCTAACTACAAAGAACTAAAAAGTTCTAAGAAAAAAGAAGAAGAAAACTAAAGCTAAATGCAGTGCTAGCAAAAGTGAACACTCACAGAACAATAAGAATGAAAACTAGAGTGTTCTAGGCAATGAAGAACTGGGTGTGACTTCTCCAAAAGAAGTGTGCTGGGATCCCCAACCAACTTATTGCAGCAAACAAGCAAAATAAAATTAAAAACAAAAATAAAGACGCTCCAAGAACAACACATAGTGCATGAAGCAATAGAAATATAGTGTTTTGAAAGAAAACCTGAGATTTTTATTGATGAAGAAGGGGATGCCTTGGGCATTCCCAAGCTTTGGCGCTTGTACCTATTGAATATTTACTTGGGGTGACACGGGTGGCATCCCCAAGCTTGAGCTTTTTTCCATTCTTCATCTCATCACCTCGTTCTTCTCCTACACTTGAAAATTTCCTTCATACAAAACTTCACACAATCTTCATTAGCAACATTAGTGTATTCAAGATAATAAGTCTTTGGGTTCAGTTTCCACTAAAATAAAACTTCCATATACTGTATAAATTCCTTTTAAAATCTCAAGTGATCAAAAGAACCCAAAAAGAAACCGATAAGAGGCAAATGCAAATAATGGCAGAAATCTGGCAAAACAGACCAGCAGGTAAAAACCGATTCTTTCGAAGACATTCTGTTACTCAAATCGAGAAGTGTTGAACTAACGAAAGTTATATAATAACCTGGGGCATAATCTCAGAAAATTACAGCTCAATCCGACATACAGGGATTTTTCACAAATTTTTACAGTGAAGCACAAAAATCTGTTTCATGACAGCAACTTCACCAAATCTTACTTCTCTCTCATTAGAGGTTATTCTTGGCACAAAAACCACACAAAAAGGATAATGAGAGGTTATTACCGAAGCAATAATTTCCAAGACTCAACAAAATAAAAACCTACTGCAAATTGGGTTATCTCCCAATTAGTACTTTTCTTTAACGCCTTTAAGTTAGGCTTGATAGTTTCGATGATGCTCACATAAGAAATATGAATTGAAGTAAAAGAGGGCATCAAGAAGAAAATTCAAAACACATTTAAGTCTAACCAACTTCCTATGCATAGGAATCTTGTACGCAAATAAATTCACAAAGAACAAAGTGATAAGCATAGGAAGATAAAACAAGAGTAACTTCAAAATTTTCAACATAAAGACGGGAAACTTAATTTTGTTGAGATACATAAAACCATATTTCCCTCTCTCATAATAACTTTCAGTAGAAACATGAATAAAATTAACAATATAACTATCACATAAAACATTCTTATCATGAGCAACATGCATAAAATAATTATTACTCTCCACATAAGCATAGTCATTCTTATTAATTGTAGTGGCAGCAAATTTAACAAAATAGCTATCATTATTATTCTCATCACCATAATCATCAAATATAGGAGGCATATTGTAATCATGATTAATTTTCTCCTCAATATTAGGTGGACTGAAAATATCATATTCATCATTGTAATCATCATATATTGGAGGTATAGTATCATCAAAGCAAATTTTCTCCTCTAAAGCAGGTGGACTGAAAATATCATATTCATCTTGTAATCATCATATATTGGAGGTATATTACCATCATAAAAAAATTTCTCCTCTAAAGCTGGGGAACTAAAAAGATCATTTTCATTAAAACTAGCTTCCCCAAGCTTAGACATTTCCATAGCATTAGCAATAATGGTGTTCAAAGAATTCATACTAATAACATTAGTATTACCATGCAAATAAAGTTCCATAGGTTTTTTAATTTTCTCTTCAAACACTTCATGTCCTTACTCAAGATAAATACTATAAAGCTCTCTATTTTTTTGTCATTTTCCATTAAGACTAACTAGTGAAAACAAGAAATAAAAAGATATAATTGCAGAATCTAAAGGAAATAACTTCGAGCACTCACACACCAACAACAGTACTAGAAGATAGCTTAGTAGCCAGAGGATGTGAGTACCTTTTACCATACCTCTCCAGCAACGGCTCCAGAAAAGAGCTTGATGTCTACGCACGCTTCTATTCTTGTAGACAGTGTTGGGCCTCCAAGTGCAGAGGTTTGTAGAACAGCAGCAAGTTTCCCTTAAGTGGATTACCCAAGGTATATCGAACTCAGGGAGGAAGTGGTCAAAGGTATCCCTCTCAAGCAACCCTGCAATCAAGATACAAGAAGTCTCTTGTGTCCCCAATACACTTGTCAGGTGTATAGGTGCACTGGTTCAGCGAAGAGATAGTGAAATACAAGTAGTATGGATTATTATAAGTGGTAATTGCAATCTGAAATAAAAAAGGCAACAAGCAACAGCGTAAGAAAAGATCTTGACGGGGAGGAAGATATTGAAGGCCCTATACTCCCTAGCAATGGCGCCAGGTCTTGTTGTAAACGGTGTTCCAATGCTTAGAAACAAGGACTAGGGATCATACTTTCACTAGTGGACACTCTTATATAAATATCTTCTCTTCATGATACTACTCTGAACTACTCTCCGGTTGGACAACTCTAATCCACGGTAGGGCTATAACAGCACACCTCAAAGTTCGCATCCCCATATAGATAACCCCACACTGTCACCTTGAGCACTAGATGGTTCCAACAAACATCACAATTTCATAGAGACAACAAACTCAAAATATAACTCATGATAAGTATTTATGTAATATTTAGCCTAAGTGCCACACGGTGTGCACATTGTCACCTTCACACACGTGTGGATAGTCGGAGATTAATTAAAGCACTTGAGTAGGAGAATAGAGCTACTTGATTACAAAGCTCATGACCACAATAAGATCAGGCATAGAGAGAGAGATGAACACATAGCTACCGGTAGATCCCTTAGCCTCGAGGGAGAACTACTCCCTCCTCATCATGGGCATCAGCAAAGGTGATGGAGATGGTGGTGGAGATCGATGGAGATGGATCCGGGGGAAATTCCTCGTCCTGGAAGGGTGCCGGAACAGAGACTTCTATCCCCTGAATCTCCCCTTCGGTCACAGCGGCACTACGGAACTTTTTGTGGAGATTTGATCCATGTAGGGTTTACGTCTCGAGGAGACGTATATGTAGGTAAAAGGGCAAGGTCGATGGAGGGACAGGGGGGCACACCATGTGGCCGCGCGGCCAGGGGCCATTCCACCGTATGGTGTGGCCGCCCTGGTGCCCTCCTTCTTCTCTCCTTCGGGCTCCATGTCGTGTCGGGTAAAATATTGACTTTGGCTTTTGTACTGTCCAATTCTGAGAATTTCTTTACTAGCTGTAACATCCCAAAAATAATAATTTGTAAAGATTGCATAGTATTCATAAGCATTTGATCTTTTTCAAATAAATTTCAAACATAAGAAAGCATATTTATGCCTATTACTTATTCAAGTGAGGCAAGGTTTATATTTTATTTTCTATATGTGATTAGTATTTGATCAGTATTGTTTTTAAAGTAAATACAAGGCCACACAAAAGTTTTCAAAAGAATTCAAAATTTAAAACCAATCATATGCCTATTATAAATATTTAGTTAAGGGCATGGTTTTATGTTTAAATTTCAAACTCAAAATGATTTTGAGTATAAATGAATATTTTACACACCCTTGGACACAAGAAATATAGAACAAAATTCTAGTGGAAATTTAAATTGAAACAGATTTGAATCACCCATTCAAATTCAAATCAGAAAATCAAAATAGAAAAAGAAAAGGAGAAAAAGAGAAAAAAATAAACCTAACTAGCTATCTAACCCAACCCAACCCGCGGCCCATATAACAGCCCACCTAGCCCACCCGGGAAACCCCCTCCCCCTCTCTGTTTCTCACCGCGCCTGCGCTGCACCCCCTCGGTGACAGATGGACCCCACCTCCACGTCACCTCTTCGTCCCCAAATCACGCCTGCGACTAGCTCCGCCACGGCCATTTCTTCTCGACGATCTCTCGCTTGAATACGCGTTACTGCGGGCATAATTCCCCCTCTCGCCCCGTCTACTTAAAACCCTCCCCACTCCGCTCCTTTCCCCTCACTCACCAACCATAGAGCGTCGCTAGGCTGTCCACAATCAAACTCACTCCACCGTGGTACCGAGCATCTCTGGCGGCAAATTCCGGTGAGAACTCCCCGCCCCTTGCCACCTGGTCTTGCCAGCATGTTCACTACATCCTTCTGCATCTTTTAACACCGCTGGTGTGTGCTAGGACAACCCAGAACGTCGCCAACATCAACGACTGCGCGTGCCTGACGAAGCACTCAACTCCGACGAGCTCACACGGTAAACCTAGCCCTCCCTTTCTTCTCTGGTTCATCATAGCACACTCGCAACGCCAGTACGCATCTAACGCTGCCCTCCTTTTCCTCTCCTATGCCCTGTAGCGGCCCTAGCGACGACGACCGAGCACACCCGAAGCCGCCCGGCCGCAACTCCGACGAGGAATCCTCGCCGTGTCCGTGCGCCCCGACCCCATCCAACTGCACGTTGAGCTTCGCCGTGTCTCCACGACCTCGGTAAGAACCGGCGCCCTCACTTTTACTCTCTGGTCTCACCGGAGCACCGTCGTCAGACGCGCCACCACCGTGCTCACCATTTGCGCTGCCCGTTTATGGCATATACGTTCAGATCCATTAGATCTAGGATCAGTGGCTAGGATTAGAAGTTTAGACGAAAGGTACGGTCAGATCTGGACCGCAGGATCTCACTTAGATCCAGCGGCTCACGAGCGTGATCCGCACGAAGCGGTACGGGCCAATCAGATTGCGTCGCGTGTCAGGGTTTTCGATTTAAAATTCTGAGTTGATTTAATTAGATGATTAAACTTGCAAATTCAATAACTTTTGTTCCGTTTATCCAAAAAATGCAAATAAGATATCAATGGAATCACAAAAATAAATCCTACACATTTGTAGGCTTATTTTTGTATTTTGTTTCTGTTAAAATATAATTTTATGCAGAGACATTTGTAGGTCTATTTTGTGTATAAAAAAATTATTTGGAAAATATTTTAAAAGCCAAATTAAGTTTATTTGGTGTATAAATGTTTAGTTTATTGTTCAGTACTGTTTTACTTGTATTGTTTGGTTTAGAAAAATCATCACATGGCATTTGCATGCATTCATATATTTTTTTCTTGATTATTTGAAATACGAATTTGGTGATATCATTTTATGTGTAGATTTTGGTGCTAGTGGTGATTTTGACTGTTAGGATTGTTGTTACTCCCCCAACTACCAAGGCAAGTGGTGCTTCATATTTTTGTCCCAATATTTTGACTATGCATTAGTGATATTTTGTATAGGGCTTGCATGATAAATTTTGTTAAGTATCTATATGCTATGCTTGGGAAATCCTAGTAGTTGTAGAATTGTTAGAATTTTATCTAAGTTAAGATACTTGCTATTGTCATGCTTAGCCTAGCTAGTAGAAACCAAGGGTGGATTAGATACATGCTATGGAAAAATATTGCTAAGTCTTGGACTTATATTTTTTGCTTAATAGAACAACTAAGGGAATGAAACACCTGGGTGGAATGGTTGTTTGGGTTATGTTGAGTGGTTACACAAAGCCCATATCTATGGTATACCTTGTGTATCACACTTGTGGAGAGCCACCCAGGAACAAAGGGATTTGAGATGCCATATGTTAAGAAGCTTCTAGTGCAGCCACATGGCATTATGGGCGCTGCCTGGATCATATAGGTTGCAATAACTTAGCCAAATGGATAGTTGGTGGTAGGGATGATAGGTTTGGAGCGCATCCATTTTGGTCTAGGGGAAGGTTTCTGAAAGGTCCTGTCTTGATGAAAGTCAAGTCTTGTGGGGAAAGTGCACCACCTCTGCAGAAGGAAGAATCTAAGTACTTAGCCGTGTCCCCGGAAATGGACAAATTGAGCATCAAGACATGGAAGCTATCAAGAATCTCCTCATCCCAATTTCTAAGTTAAAATCTTGTGGTTGAACAAGGGTAAAGGTTCACCAATGTCTATTGATGGTTCCTTGGGAGTTTTTGCCAAACCAAAAACTTAGTGTTTTCAACTGATAGGTAAAACCTATTTTGAGCAAAGCAAGCCTAAGCTACACTTAGCCAAATTCATGCAGAAGCTAGATACTATTATTCTACTAAGGTATCACTTGCCAATACTATTCCAATGTATTGACCCACTGTGGTTGTAACTTGTGATGTTGCAGGTTACTCTGGTGAGGATTAGGGTTATGAATCTACACTCAACATGCTTGCCTGTGGCACATGAAGATGAAGACTTTTATTTATATTATTAAGTTAAACTCTTGTACTAGCCTATGGCTATGGAGTTGTAAAAGACTATGTTATCTCTGGAATGACGATATAATAATGACCTTTGTTTCTGTGTACTTCATCTTAAACTGTGGATGCTAGCAATTGATCCAGGGACTAGCATTGCAATCACAGGGACCTTTACCTTTATGAAGGTGGGGTCTTACAGATGGTATCAGAGCACTGTGTTGCCTGTAGGATTATGACCCTAGGATTGGATTAGACTAAGAAACCACTAAGGAAAATTTCAACACTTTGAAAATTTTCCACACCTGTCTTTTTCTTCTCGTAAACTTTTCTAATCTTCTTTATCATCTCTATTTGTAGATGAACTCCATCAACGAAGCCGTGAGGAAGGGACCACTCATGACCATGACTTTGGAGTGTGAGACTGAATTTCCCAAGGCACTCAAGAACCTTATGGTTACCATGGGGATACATGGTGCAGCTGTGTACAAGGGATTCCCTATGATGGATGCAGGAGAAGAGTATTGGTAGGTGCAACTTCACTTGTACAAAAACAAGGAAGACAACCACAAGGAGTCAGGATTTTGCATGGTCACCAACTCTGAAATGCACACAACATTCTTTGACTCTGCAAGAAATGCAGCTTGGAATGCCATCAAGGAGCTTGGTGATAGACTCAAGTGCAGAATGCTCAACGCCCAAAATGACCTGAGAGAAGAAAAGAAGCATACCCAAGAATTAGAGACTACCAACCAACAACTAAGAGGAGACATCATAGACTTAATATGGGAGTCTTGTGAACAAGATACACAGATGGCCGCTAAGGATGCCCTGATAGCTATTTTGTCTAGTGAGTGAGAGTTGTAACATACTTCGTTAGTTGGACCACCACACTTATCATTTTTACTTCCAAAAATTTGTTCAAGTTATGTTGAACCTTTGATGTTTGTAATGGATTTGTGTATGCCATGACTTGTGTGTTTGTTGCTAAGTGATGTGCTTGTGTTATTTTGTCTTGTGAGTTTTCTCTACTTGTGTTGATTCTAACTTTCTCTATCTTATAAAAATAGATGCCTAACGTTGTTATCAGCACGGCCGAGGAGTTCAAGGGAACTCGTTTTGGTACTCGTCTCATTGAGCTCACTAGTGTGCTCAACCTTCCACTTCCTAGCATCATGACACTCTAGCTCACCAAGTTTGAGAGGAAGGAGCTATGGGGATTCAGAGTCACACAACCGGGACGCCATATAGAGCCACCCACGGAGGCTATCACTTTCAAGCTGATGCATGACGACAAGGAGAAATGCTTAGATGTAGTCATGCAGGAGTTACTTGGGCGCCTGGCAGGAAGACACTCCACCGAGCTTAGAGGTCTTTACTTTCACCCCTTCGGGAGACGCAACAAGGAGGGTGAGGCTATAGAGTACGAGGATGCTGCTAGAGAGACGATGGAGCCGATTCGTCTCTACCTTCAGGACCTAGAGGGTCTTATTAGACACCTTGATACTGATAGGACCAACGTCATGCTTAGCAATGACGAGCTCCAGGTTCAGCTCCGAGAGTAGGACAAGCTCTTCGTGGAGCAAGACGAGATTGTCAAGGAAATGGAGGCCAAATTTGAAAGCCAGGACAAGAAGTTCAAGAGCCAGGAGAAAAGAGTCCAAGACAGGAACAAGAAGATCCGGGAGATGAAGGAAGATTTAGAGGCCAAGGACTTCGAGCTTGAGCATCAGTAGGGAGTGATCGAGAGGCTTCGCTCACAGAAAAGGGCTCTTAGGGCCAAGATTGAGGCCTTGACTGCTAGTGTTGATGAGTACAAGACCGCCATGGAGAATGAAGGTCTTACCCTCGTTGATGTGGAGATTGATGCGGAGGAGTAGTGTATACTACTCGATTATCTTTCATCTACCGTACTTTGATTATTGAGTCGCAATGACCATCCAACATGTGGGTGGCTTGCTATGGTGTGTTTGCATTTTTCGAAACTTGTTGTTTATGTCGTTCAAACTCTATGTTATTTTGGTGCTTGGTTATTGTGTTGATTGTATGTGATGTTTTGTGCACGTTAAGCATCTATGGGTATCTCATTCTCATCCTTATTAAAACCACAGATGCCTCCTCGACGTGCCAACCCCAACCAAAACAACAACAACAACAACAATGTCACTCCCGAGATGCAACAGTTGATGACAGCCCAAGCTCAACTGATGCAGATGATGACAACCTTCATGCAGAACCAGAACCAGAATAACAACAACAATAACAACAACAACAACAACAACAACAACAACAACAACAACAACAACAACAATAATAACAACAACAACAACAACAACCAGAATAATCCGCCAGGATTTGACATGCTCACCAGATTTCTAAGACTGAGGCCTGCAAAGTTCTCGGGAACCACTTATCCAATGGTAGCCAATGACTGGTTATGTTCCGTGAACAAGGACTTAGTGACTGTAGGCTGCACCGACAAAGAAAAGGTCAGGTTTGCAGCACATCTGCTTGAAGGGCCAGCAACAACCTTGTGGGACAAGTTTCAGATCACCACTCCCATTGAGGACGTGACTTGGGCTATCGTTGAGGATGGATTCCGTACAGCTCACATCTCATCCGGAGTGATGAATTTGAACAAAAAGGAGTTCCACAATTTGAAGCAGTGTCACCGCAGTGTGGCTGAGTACATTGAGGAATTCAACAATCTGGAACGTTATGCACCGGATGAAGTTGATACAGATGCCAAGAGGAAGGAGAAATTCCTCGAAGGACTGAATGATGAATTGAATCTGCAGTTATCTGTTGCCTATGTCCCAACCTACCAATCACTTTGTGACAAGGCTAACATCTTGGAGAACAAGATGAAACAGGTTGAGAGCAGGAAGAGGAAGCATAGATTTGATAAGCACAGATCGGGATCGTCTCACAAGCGTTCCCATCATGATGATAGTGGGAGTTCTGGATCCCACAAACATGGAAAGTACAACAACCACCACAACCACAACCGTTATCATGACAACAAGCATCACCGCAGTCATGATAATGACAAGTATAAGAACCACAAGAGTGGACACAAGAGCCACCACAGTGGAGGTGGAAGTGGTAGTGGAAGTCAGCCTGTCAAGAAAGATCTCAGTCAGGTTTAATGCTTCAAGTGTAAGAAGATGGGGCACTATGCTAATGAGTGCCCAAAAAAGAAAGTTGATGGCGCCAACAAGCCCAATCCCTTCCAAAAGGGACAAGTGAACCACATCAATGTGGAAGAAATATATGAGGAATCTGATGTGGTGGTTGGTAAGTTCAAACTCAATTCTATTCCAGCACTTGTTCTTTTTGATACTGGCGCATCGCATGCATTCATATCAAGAGCATTTGTTGATAAAAATGGATTTCCAACTGAAAATATTGGGTGTCCTATAAATGTAAGTTCTCCCGGTGGAGATATGATAGTAAGTCTTGGATGTCGTGATCTAGTAATAGAATTTGGAAAGCATAAGTTTCCAATTAGTTTGATAATCCTAGATTCCCAAGGATTGGATGTTATTTTGTGAATGGATTGGATGACCAAGTATGAAGGAGTACTAGATTTTGCCAAACGTACTGTCACACTCACAACCACGGATAAGAAACGGATTAGATTCAAGTCTAACTTTGAATCAAAAGGGAGTAAGCTAAATTCTCATAAGGGGGTTAGCATAGACAATGTGCTAATTGTGAGAGAATATCCGGATGTGTTTCTGGAGGAGTTACCTGGAATGCCACCAGATAGAGATGTAGAGTTTCTAATTGACTTGCTGCCAGGATCAGGAGCAATAGCAAAGAGACCTTACAAGATGTCAGTTGATGAGTTGAAAGAACTCAAGAAACAACTTGGAGAACAGTTGTAGAAAGGATTTATTCAACCAAGTTCTTCATCTTGGGGAGCACCAGTCTTGTTTGTTGAAAAGAAAGATAGAAGTCAAAGGTTATGCATAGATTACCGTTCACTCAATGAGGTGACTATCAAGAACAAGTATCCTTTGCCCAGAATCAATGACTTGTTTGATCAGTTAGAAGGAGCCCGTGTGTTCTCAAAGATTGATCTTTGATTAGGCTATTTTCAGCTAAAGATAAGGGAACAAGACATACCTAAGACTACTTTCACCACTAGGTATGGGTTGTATGAGTACACCGTGATGCCATTTGGTTTGACAAATGCACCATCCTATTTCATGAATATGATGAACAAGGTGTTCATGGAATTTATTGACAATTTCGTTGTCTTTTTCATCAATGACATTTTGATCAACTCCAAGAGCAATGAAGAGCATGAGGAACATTTGCGATTGATACTAGAGAAGCTTAGAGAGCATAAGATATATGCCAAATTCAGCAAGTGTGAATTCTGGTTGAATGAAGTCGGATTTCTTGGACACATTGTGTCAGGAGATGGTGTAGCAGTTAATCCCGCTAAAGTGTCAGATGTAACTGAGTGGGAATCTCCAAAGTTAGTGAAAGAAGTTTGTAGTTTCCTTGGCTTGGTAGGATACTATAGAAGATTCATTGAGAATTTCTCAAAGGTAGCTAAGCCAATGACGGAGTTACTAAAGAAAGACAAGAAATTTGATTGGATGGAAGGATGTGAACTCAGTTTCCAAGAGTTGAAGAAGAGACTAGTGACAGCACCAGTCTTATGTCTGCCAGATTTGGAGAAGGATTTCCAAGTGTATTGTGATGCATATCACCAAGGATTGGGTGCAGTTTTGATGCAAGAAGGGAAAGTTGTGGCTTATGCCTCGAGACAACTCAAAACCCATGAAGTGAATTATCCTACTCATGATTTGAAGTTAGCCTCTGTTGTCCATGCACTCAAAACATGGAGACATTATCTTTTGGGAAAGCGATGTGAATTTTTCACAGATCACAAAAGTTTGAAGTATATCTTCACTCAGAAAGAAATCAACATGAGACAAAGAAGATGGCTAGAACTCATCAAGGACTATGACTTGAATTTGCAATACCACCCCGGTAAAGCAAATGTAGTAGAGGATGCTTTAAGCCGCAAGGTTTATGTGAATGGACTTACTAAAGGAGAATTGCCAGATGATCTATGTGCCCAATTCAAATATCTCAGATTGGAAATAGTGCCTGAAGGACATCTCATGTCATTACATGTTCAACCCACCTTGTCGGACAAAATAAAGGAAGCCCAAAAGACGGACAAGGAAATTGAAGAGATTAAGGAAAAGATTGGCAAGGGAAAAGCCAAAGGATTCCATGAAGACGAACAAGGTACTTTATGGTATGGAAAACATATATGCATTCCGAAAGATCCGGAGCTTCGGAAACTGATTTTACAAGAAGCACACAACTCACTGTATACCATTCATCTGGGTAACACCAAAATGTACATGGATGTGAAGGAAAGATTTTGGTGGAATAATCTCAAGAAGGACATCGCCGAACATATTGCTTTGTGTGATGTATGTAGTAGAGTGAAAGCAGAATATCAGAAACCAGCAGGATTGTTACAACCACTACCTATTCCTGATTGGAAGTGGGACAAGATTGGCATGGATTTCATCACCGGACTGCCAAGAACTAGATCAGGATATGATTCTATTTGGGTCGTGGTAGATCGCGTGACTAAAGTGGCTCATTTCATACCCGTGAAGACAACCTATACAAGTGCTAAGTTAGCCAAGATCTATATGAATAGGATTGTGTGTCTGTATGGAGTACCCAAGAGTATTGTGTCTGATAGGGGAACTCAATTCACTTCCCATTTTTGGAGGCAAATGCATGAGTCATTGGGAACGAGATTGGAATTCAGCACTGCTTTTCATCCCCAGACTGATGGACAGACAGAAAGGACCAACCAGATTCTAGAGATATGTTGAGGGCATGTGCCCTAGATTATGGTGCTAGTTGGGATGAAAGTCTGCCTTACGTAGAATTCTCTTACAACAACAGCTATCAAGCTAGTATTGAGATCGCACCGTTTGAATTTCTCTATGGGAGAAAGTGTACTACACCATTGTTATGGAATGTTGTTGGAGAAAGAAACTTGTTCGGGCCAGAACTAATCAAGGAAGCTGAAGAGAAAGTCAAGTTGGTAAAGGATAGATTGAAGATAGCACAGTCCCGACAAAAGAGCTACGCATATCCAAAGCATAGAGAAGTCACCTATGAGGTGGGTGATATAGCTTATCTTAGAGTATCACCACTTCGTGGAGTGAAGAGATTTGGAGTCAAAGGAAAATTGGCACCAAGATATGTTGGACCATTTAAGATTCTGAGCCGTAAAGGAGAGGTAGCATATGAGATTGAATTGCCTGAATCATTGTCTGCCGTTCACAATGTATTTCACGTAAGTCAGCTAAAGAAATGCCATCTGGAGATGGAGGAGACTTCTTTGAAGGATACTATACCTTTGGAGGAGGTCCAGTTGGAAAGTGATCTTACTTATGAGGAAAAACCTATCAAGATTCTAGAGACTACAGAAAGAGTTACTCGGACAAAGACTATCAAATTCTGCAAAGTTCAGTGGAACCATCATTCCGAGGAAGAAGCAACATGGGAAAGAGAAGATGATCTTCGGAAAGACCACCCTCGCCTATTTTCTAGCCAATCCGAATCTCGAGGGCGAGATTCACCTTAAGGGGGTTAGATTTATAACATCCCAAAAATCATAATTTGTAAAGCTTGCATAGAATTCATGCATTCGTAAGCATTTGATCTTTTTCAAATAAATTTCAAACATAAGAAAGCATATTTATGCCTATTACTTATTCAAGTGAGGCAAGGTTTATATTTTATTTTCTATATGTGATTAGTATTTGATCAGTATTGTTTTGAAAGTAAATACAAGGCCACACAAAAGTTTTCAAAACAATTCAAAATTTAAAACCCATCATATGCCTATTATAAATATTTAGTTAAGGGCATGGTTTTATATTTAAATTTCAAACTCAAAATGCTTTTGAGTATAAATGAATATTTTACACACCCTTGGACACAAGAAATACAGAACAAAATTCTGGTGGAAATTTAAATTGAAATAGATTTGAATCACCCATTCAAATTCAAATCAGAAAATCAAAATAGAAAAATAAAAGGAGAAAAAGAGAAAAAAATAAACCTAACTAGCTATCTAACCCAACCCAACCCGCGGCCCATCTAACAGCCCACCTAGCCCACCCGGGAAACCCCCTCCCCCTCTCTGTTTCTCACCGCGCCTGCGCTGCACCCCCTCGCTGATAGAAGGACCCCACCTCCACGTCACCTCTTCGTCCCCAAATCACGCCCGTGACCAGCTCCGCAGCGGCCGTTCTTCCCGACGATCTCGCGCTTGAATACGCGTTACTGCGGGCATAATTCCCCCCTCTCGCCCCGGCTACTTAAACCCCTCCCCACTCTACTCCTTTCCCCTCACTCACCAACCACAGAGCACCGCTAGGCTGTCCATAATCGAACTCACTCCGCCGCGGTACCGAGCATCTCCGGCGGCAAATTCCGGTGAGAACTCCCCGCCCCTTGCCTCCTGGTCTTGCCAGCATGTTCACTACATCCTTGCGCATCTTTTAACGTCGCTGGTGTGTGCTAGGACAACCCAGAACGTCGCCAACGTCAACTACTGCGCGTGCCCGACAAAGCACTCAACACCAACGAGCTCACACGGTAAATCTAGCCCTCCCTTTCCTCTCTGGTTCATGCTCGCACACTCGCAACGTCAGTACGCATCTAACGCTGCCCTCCTTTTCCTCTCCTATGCCCTATAGTGGCCCTAGCGACAACGACCGAGCACACCCGAAGCCGCCCGCAACTCCGACGAGGAATCATCGCCGTGTCCGTGCGCCTCGACCCCATCCAACTGCACGTTGAGCTTCGTCGTGTCTCCACGACCTCGGTAAGCACCGGCGCCCTTACTTTTACTCTCTGGTCTCGCCGGAACACCGTCGTCAGACGCGCCGCCACCGCGCTCACCATTTGCACCACCCGTTTGTGGCATATGCATTCAGATCCGTTAGATCTAGGATCAGTGGCTAGGATTAGAAGTTTAGACGAAAGGGTACGGTCAGATCTGGACCGCAGGATCTCACTTAGATCCAGCGGCTCACGAGCGTGATCCGCACGAAGCGGTATGGGCCAATCAGTTTGCGCCGCGTGTCAGGGTTTTCGATTAAAAATTCTGATTGGATTTAATAAGATGATTAAACTTGTAAATTCGATAACTTTTGTTCTATTTATCCAAAAAATGCAAATAAGATATCAATGGAATCACAAAAATAAATCCTACACATCTCTAGGCTTAGTTTTGTATTTTGTTTCAGTTAAGATAGAATTTTATGCAGAGAAATTTGTAGGTCTATTTTTGTATAAAAAATTATTTGGAAAATATTTTAAAAGCCAAATTAAGTTTATTTGGTGTATAAATGTTTAGTTTATTGTTCAGTACTGTTTTACTTGTCTTGTTTGGTTTAGAAAAATCATCACATGGCATTTGCATGCATTCATATATTTTTTCTTGATTATTTGAAATATGAATTTGGTGCTATCATTTTATGTGTAGATTTTGGTGATAGTGGTGATTATGACTGTGAGGATTGTTGTTACTCCCCCAACTACCAAGGCAAGTGGTGCTTCATATTTTTGTCCCAATATTTTGACTATGCATTAGTGATATTTTGTATAGGGCTTGCATGATAAATTTTGTTAAGTATCTAGCTATGCTTGGGAAATCCTAGTAGTTGTAGAATTGTTAGAATTTTCTCTAAGTTAAGATACTTGCTATTGTCATGCTTAGCCTAGCTAGTAGAAACCAAGGGTGGATTAGATACATGCTATGGAAAAATATTGCTAAGTCTTGGACTTATATTTTTTGCTTAATAAAACAACTAAGTGAATGAAACACCTGGGTGGAATGGTTGTTTGGGTTATGTTGAGTGGTTACACAAGGCCCATATCTATGGTCTACCTTGTGTATCACACTTGTGGAAAGCCACCCAGGAACAAAGGGATTTGATATGCCATATGTTAAGAAGCTTCTAGTGCAGCCACATGGCATTATGGGCTCTGCCTGGATCATATAGGTTGCAATAACTTAGCCAAATGGACAGTTGGTGGTAGGGATGATAGGTTTGGAGCGCGTCCATTTTGGTCTAAGGGAAGGCTTCTGAAAGGTCCTATCTTGATGAAAGTCAAGCCTTGTGGGGAAAGTGCACCACCTCTGCAGAAGGAAGAATCTAAGTACTTAGCCGTGTCCCCAGAAATGGACAAATTGAGCATCAAGACATGGAAGCTATCAAGAATCTCCTCATCGCAATTTCTAAGTTAAAAGCTTGTGGTTGAACAAGGGTAAAGGTTCACCAATGTCTATTGGTGGTTCCTTGGGAGTTTTTGCCAAACCAAAAACCTAGTGTTTTCAACTGATAGGTAAAACCTATTTTGAGCAAAGCAAGCCTAAGCTACACTTAGCCAAATTCATGTAGAAGCTAGATACTATTATTCTACTAAGGTATCACTTGCCAATACTATTCCAATGTATTGACCCACTGTGGCTGTAACTTGTGATATTGCAGGTTACTCTGATGAGGATTAGGGTTATGAGTCTACACTCAACATGCTTGCCTGTGGCACATGAAGATGAAGACTTTTATTTATATTGTTAAGTTAAACTCTTGTACTAGCCTATGGCTATGGAGTTGTAAAAGACTATGTTATCTATGGAATGACGATGTAATAATGACCTTTGTTTCTGTGTACTTCATCTTAAACTGTGGATGCTAACAATTAATCCAGGGACTAGCATTGCAATCACAGGGACCTTTACCTTTATGAAGGTGGGGTCTTACACTAGCTTTTCTGAAACCAGAAACAGCAGAAAACAGGCTACTAGCATTGCGACATCTTGTTAATAGATTAGTTCTAGAAAATGTATAAAAATACCTCAAAGTGTATACAAAACATAAGAAAGTCGATATAAAACATGCATGGAGCATAAAAAATTATAGATACGTTTACGATGTGTCAAAGTGTTGCAAAGGATGTTATGTAGTAGATTACGCAACCTGAAAGTTTGAAGTATCGATAGTTTAGTTTTAATAGTAGCTTTATTGGTTGAATACATGGTAGTATACATTGAGCATTAGTTCGTGACCATGGAAACCTTCTTCAAGGCAAGTGAGGATGCTCGAGTGATAAGTTACACGATTCTCCTATCCTCATGCAAGGTAATAATTTGGGTGCATGATGGATTGATCACCATTCCTATTACTCTTATTATTATCTCTTCTACTGTTGGTTTTACGAATCTTGTGTGCCCTTTTCAACATTAGCAGAGAGTTGACGCTAATCCTTAACCTTAGAATGGTATATTGTTCCACCTTTCTAAAAACATCCATTGCTAAGCGTAAGAATGTAGTGTAAGGATGAATTCCAACCAAGATTAATGGGTATAGTGAAGCAAATGAGTGTTCGCTAGTTCAAGAAGTGATTTCTTAGAAACCACCAATCATGAAGTTTAGAATGTGCTAGAGACATTGTGCCACTAGAAGTCTAAAGGAGAATCAATATGAGATAAGCGAACCCTCAAGAAGCAATCTAGTCAATTTTCTTTTAAGGGCGGTAGCGCCCTAATGGATCCCAAACCTTTTCTTCCTTCTAGTCTTCCCGAATCTTAGGACGAGATTCCTTTTAAGGATGGTAGTCTGTCACATCCCAAAATTCTCCTAATTTTGGAATGTGAAATAAACAAAATAAGTAGGTTGAATTGTTTGACTTCATTGAAAATTCTCAAAGATAAGAAACTTTTCAAATTGAAAATCCTATTAATCTTGAATTCAAAACCTTATATTCTCTTGTTATGACCTAAATAGCCATATAGGAAAATAGGCATGGATTGATTCTGGATTATAGAATTGGTGTGCGATATTTCAAAAAATCAAAATCATGTTGCATACATAAGGTCATTGCATTAAACCCCAAGGAGATAATAGTATTGCCCAAAATAAATTCATAGCCCTAAATGAGATTTCCCAATTCTTAAGTACAACATGACCTATGGCTTTGGTACATATTAAAATTGATGAAAAATATTCGCTATATGTCCAAAAATCAATTTGGGATATTTTTCCTAAAAAGCCTAAAATCAATTTCATGTTTAATGCAACTAGACATGTAATGCCTTGTAAGCAAATGTCATTATGGATATTTTTCAACTTTGGTATTCTATACCTCGTAAAAGGTGTATTTTTAATTTATAAATTTTTAGAAATTGATTTAGTTCAATTTGGAGGCCTAAATCAAAAACTAGAAAAGAAATACTAAAAATAGAAAAAGAATAAGAAAAAAACCAAACTACTCTATCTAACTGGGCCAGCCAAGACGGCTCGTCAATCCTCTCCCGCTCGCGCAGCGTGCAACATCCCACTAGCGCCCCAGCGCGAAGCCAGCGCAGCGTCGGCGAGCAGCGCGCAAGGAAACGATGCAGCCCAAGAGCCGGCCCAACTACCGCAGCGCCCAGACCGCTGTCCCTCCCTCCCTATCTGACTGGTGGACCCCACATGTCAGTCCTCTTCAACCTTCGGCCTGGAGTCCTGGACGAGCAAGGGTCGATCCCGAGCCAAAATAGCCGCGTTTCCCATCCATTTGGTTCAATCCTGTATCCCTCTCGCACTTTTATCGCCCCTATATAAATCCTCACCTCTACCTCGTCGTTTTATTTTCCCAAAATCCTGAACCCTAGCCTCTATCGGAAGTTTCCGTTCCGCCGCCGGGAGAAGCTCCAAATTAATCTCGGAGCTCGTGGTTCCGTCTCTCCCGTCCCCTATTCTCCTCTCTATTCTTATCCACGGCCACCGCCACTTAACCCTGGCACTTTTCCCCATTCCCTAGGTTGCCGGAGCGCCAAATATCAACCAGCGGACCTCTGCAGTGGCCCGACGACTCTAGCCGGACCTTGTCACTGTTCCAGGATGGGGAGGTCAAGGAAGAGGACTCTGTAGAGTTTGCCATTCTTCGTCTCCCCTCGTCGTCCACTCCGCCTTCGTGTGAGTCGTGCCACCATCGTCTGCATCGTCACCGCCTCCATCGATGCGAGGTCAACGCGCATCGTTCGATCGGAACCGAATGGCCTAGATCGATTCAAGCTGAGCCGAGCCGAAGCCCAAGTCCAGTCGGGAACTCAAGTCGCGCCAAGGGCAAGTCGTTCTCAAGTCGTGCATCCCCCATCGTCGGATCTTGATCTTGTGGCCAAGAACAGATCGCTAAACCGAAGGGGTACGGACCAGTCTTGTAACACCACGTTGCACATAATATTCCCTGCATTTAGAAATTCATTAAATTTGCAGAAATGTAATAAACATTGTAAAATTCATAGAAATTTATATACAGCTCCAAAAAAGCTTATAGTATACCAATGGAAAGATATTTTCATGTAGATTATTGTTATGCAATTGGTTCAGGCAATTACTATCAGGTTTTTCCGTAATTATTTAAATTGGTTAATGCACTTTTCAGAGTAATAAATTCATAGGAAAATAATCACTGTTCAAAAAATTGCAAATAATATATCGTTGGATTCAAAAAATTGTGAAGAACATTAACATGCCTTTATATCCAACTTTAACTGTACATATTGTCTTTAGTTATTTAAATGATGTAATGTCCTTTTTGGTGTAAATAAATCGTAGCAAATTATTTATGAATCATAAAAATGCAAATAATATGTCTACAGAATCCTTGATTCATGTAGAACACATATCTAGAATTAAATATGTTTTTTGTCGAAGGAAATAATTTAATTGATTTAAACCCTTCTAACTAGTATTTAAATTGCCTAAAATTAACCAGAACTCCAAAATTACTGAAACCAATTTCTCCATTTTGTTTTGGAAATTTCTATCCAAATAAATTGCATGCCAAATTATTTGGTACTGTTTAAACAGAAATTCTTGCAGAAAGCTATAAACTCATTGCAATAGTATTTTAATCATAACAAAAGATCTATAACTCCTTTTTAGGTGATTCAAATTGCTACTGGTTATAAATTGCATTACTTAACCATTAACATTTAGTTCACAATTTAATATGATAGAAACATAAGTAGTTCAATTAAATTGAGATAAACCATATTAAATCGATATAACTTTAATAATAAATTCTTTAGTGCATTAAATGACTTTCCACATGCATCATGTGGTCTAATAATGTTCATAACACTAAATGCAACAAGAGTGACCTATTGAAACATCATGCATGCATTTGTTTATCATTGTTTTATTGTATTGTTGCATGATTGCAATGTTTGAATGGTGTGCTTGTTGTGCCTTTGTTTTGAACAATAGATTGCGAGGAGTGCAACTACTATGATTGCAACTACTATAATTTCAAGTATTGTAGTTATGATGAGTGCAACCATTATATCTATGAGGATTGTAAGGATTATCTAATCGACTACATCTACAACAAAGGCAAGTGGTGCTATCTTGGTCATAAATGTCCTATTGTTTTCCTATGCATTGTAGATGTTTTAGTAGAACTGCATATGTAGGAATTGATGTGTATATGATATGCTATGTCCCCTATTGTATTCCCTAGTTATCCTTGTTTATGAGCCATCGTATTGGTAGATTTCTTAGATATGCTATTTACATGAGGAAGGGAATCACACCATGAAAAGTTATATGTTTTGAAAGGCTTATATTTTGCTAAATGACAAACCAACATGAATTTAATGAACCACCTAGGTGGAATGGCATTGATTGGGTCATCGAGTGTGGATTTATGGTTGGGAATGTCGCCCAGGATACTGAGAAAGGATTAGTTTCTTTGTTTGGTAGCTTTCGTTTGCAACCATGTGTCAGTAAGAAATGGGTGGATGGGCTAGACTTAGTAGGTTGTGGCGACTCGAACCCTACGTAGCCAGAGATATAGAATAGTGTAGGTTGGTACGGTGGGTGGATGGGTTTGGGAAGCTCTTTCCGAATTGTCTCGTCTTGGACTTCTCCCTATCATCACACAATATGAGTGTGGTGATTCGAGCTGGGTTGGTCAGGTCACATGGGTAAAGTATACAAACCCCTGCAGGGTGTCTAAACTAAGTACTTAGTCGTGTCCCCGGTTATGGACAATTTGAGCGACCTGATTCTGATGTTATGACACATTTCTCACTCATCTCAATTTTTTAATTACTTAAAACTTGTTGGGTGAACTTAATTGGGTAGGAGCACATGGGAGTGAACCAGAGTGTCATGTTGATCGTATTGGAAAACTACTTTGTTATAAATGTTAGGATAAAACTATTGCTTTATGCAAATGAGCCTGAACTCCACTTGGCCAAATAAGCATGTAGTTGATAGATCTATTGTTAACCACTTTAGCCTACTTGCCATATATTCCATGTATAGACAATTCGGGGCTGCTATGTTTTATGTTGCAGGTTATATCGTCTCTGAGTGATCATTGATAGGTCACGAGACTCCACTCAACAATTGTTCACCTGTGGCACATTTGAAGGATGGAGATCTACCTTGTAATTGCTTTCCGCTGTAATATAATGTAAATTCTGGATCATATTTATTGTATTTATGATGCACAGTTATATTTGGTATCATTTTATACTGTGTGTGTCAGTGAACCAATCCAGGGATTGGCACTATACACATGAACTCAGCCTTATCAGGCGAGGGTGTTACACAAGTCAGTTGTTTTGCTTTTATGAATAACTAGGACAGTGGCCCGCGCATTGCGCGGGCAACATCTTTAATTATTTGTTAATTCCTTTTTGTATTATTCTTATTTAAAAAATATGATTACATTGATGAACACATTTTCAAGATTGTATTTTACCGAAAATTAATCTATGTATATAAGAAATATTTGATAATTTTATATAAAATTGGTATAATTAGTAAGTGTTTTTTAATATGAATCCAACAATATCAAATTTGTACTATATAATCAAGATATTACTACACCACAATATCATTTTTTTACTATATAATCGAGTTCATGCATTAATTGCAGAAAGAAAACAATGCCAAGAAGAGAGTTCAAATCAATTATGTCCAAACTAACATGTCATAGTAAATAATTAACCTCTATAGTTTTATGCTTGAATCTTTCTTATATAAATTAAATTAATGGAGAGCTCATTGTCTCCCTTGCCAAAAGTTTATAATGTATCCCCGATGTCATGACACCTCTAAACATTTCTTATTTTGTAGGTTCAATTTCCTCTTCACTTATTGTGTTGCGTAAATCATACCATTGAATGCTCATGACATGCCCCTCGGAAAAAGAAATGTAAGAAGAAAATGCTTGCACTAAGGATATGCTGGCTTCGGACATCCGTCGTTCCACAAACTTATCATGTGGGAAAATAAATAAAAATCCTCCTAGGTTCAAAATAAATCGATATACAAGGTATATCCTTCAATAATTTCAAAGTGAAGTTTTGGCTTATCAAATCTACATTCTATCTTTTGGAAAGAAAAGATTCTTGATTATGTGGAGAAAATTGAAGGAAAACCCTTTGTGTTTAAAATATATATAAATAGATGATCTACCTTGTTAAAGAAAAATAGCCTTGTTTTGCATTTATAACCAATTTTAACAGCAATACCTACAAATTTCCTTTGACATGTCCAAATATTCGATACATAAATTACCACGTCTAGAAATTGAATGTACTAAATAATCAATAGAATAGTAAATAAAGTAACACTTTGTCTAGGATATCATGAGGTCATTAAGGGGTCATGTTAGGTGAATAAATCCAAAGTTTGTTTTGGAGCATGAGCATGAATCTGCTGAAGTGCATTTGTTTTTCATACATGCATGTGAGGTATTGCATAAGTTTCAATTTTCATTTGAAAGTGGACTTGATGTAAAGTTAGTATTCTCAAATTTGATAACACCCACATACACATAGAGAAGGTACTACTATCGGTGGACGGACATAAAGGACATGCCAACATAACTTCTAGAGGTATACAGTAATAGAAGGAAACACATATATTTGTCCATTATCCATACATGTATCAAGATGTTAAAAATTACACTCAGCATGCCCTCATAAAATCTGGAGGAGAACATTTTGTTTTTTTTGAGAGAAAAATCTAGAGAACATACATCTTACTTCAACCATATCACATCATATAGCATCCTTTGCCACAAAATCTAGCTCCTCAGATGCCAAAGTAGACCATAGCCGCCTATCCACTCATTAATTCTCATCTAATCCAAAAAGTATTGGTTTGGACGTTTTAAAGGAGTAGTTCACTGAAAGATATTCAATCATATTATTACTTGGTTTTTCATCACTTGGAATAGTAATCCTTACTGTTGTGATGCAAGGATGGTCAATATATATCAGAAACTATCCTCGCTTTTGTTTCCTCCACGGGTCAATGAATGGTCAATAATCCTTTGCTACTCTTTCTCGGAGTGAAAAAACATATACACGACATGTAGAACTAAATTATATTGCTGATTTGTAAAGCTTGGACTACAAGGATAATATAAGAATTGTATGCCCTTAATCAACAACCACGATCAGAATATGCTTTTTTAATAAGATAGGCTCCTCTATGCTTATCCGATTCCTTGGCTCCTTGCTCTTTAAATGTTATGATCAACTTTCCAATGAATCCAATTTGGATTCAATCTGCTAGACAAATCACATCATTCAGATTAATCTCAGAGATTTCAAACTAATGAAAGAAATCTAAACAGTTCCATAATGTAGCAACATCAATAGCTGCTTACACTATTAAGTCAGAGGAAGAGATCCATAGAGGTCACTGGAGACTGCAGAATTGATAGTAACAGTTGGCAATGGCGACAGTGAGGGCTTGGTTCATCTTCTATATGATGATGTGATGCTTGGAAAATTAACATATATTCGTACGTTTATCAACCATCATCATTTTTGACAGTCCTACTTGAGGCATTTTTTCCAGGGAATAATTGTTTGACATAGTGGTGCTTGATTCTCCTTCTATATTTAATTTCATACTACTAATCTTCAAACATTTACCCACCACCGTCTTCATTTTTGATAGGCTAAAACTTGAGATATTATTTGCAGGGAAGAATTATTTTACAAATGACGGCGTTTGATTCTCTTCGATATTCAATTTCATACTTTTTATTCCGTCTCACGCACACATATATCAGGTATTTTTTCTTAATCTTAAGAAACTCAAAAAAAATTGTGTCATGTATTCCCTAATATTAATCGAATGTATATAAGAAGAGCTTGACATAATAAAATCAAAGAATCAACTTTTATTAGAATAAGAAATACACTGAGTCATCTTGTACCTAGAAACACTGAAGACTCAAAATAATTAGTTTCCTTATTGCACATATACAACAAAGCAATCAACGATAAAGATCTGAAGCAAGTAGTGTGCTTTGGGACCATCTATTCTTTAAACATCAATTATTGCAATGTTTGAACAATAAAATAACTAAGCTAAATCTACATATTAGAATAAATCACCTATCAATTCGACTGTATGCTAACAGAAATTAGGACTGCAAGTAATAGAAATTATCTGTTGTAAGATTTGGCCTGCAGGCATACACACAAGTTAGGCTGGTGGTAGTGCTCGATCGATATGCAAATCGGCAATTACTTTTCACTTTCATATCTGTTCGCATTGAGGAAATCACCAAGAAATTTATAAGATGGGAAAAAATATCATGAAAAGTCTACCACCTGAGGCTAGGCCTACACGTTTATTTCAAAGGACGTGTTAGGTGCACGAACCTAGACCATGCAACTGAATAGCTCGCCGGCCGGAGTTCCCCAAGAAGGTAGTACCGCTTCTTCCACACTCTATCACCTCTATGAATAAATCCATCGTTGCACACTGTCTCTGGATAGTATCAATCTATCTATTCACCCTGCAGGGAAGGCACAAAACCTAGGCAAAATCTATATGGAATAGCAGCATACGTTTGTGGGACTCTGGGCTCGTTAGGGCGTCGGAATATCGAACCCGTCTCTCTATACTATACGATTCCCTTAACTTGTGTTTCACGTCCAGTCGGCCAACCGGGAAAGGTTGGGAATCCGGCGAACTGACAGCTTGAAAAATCGTAATTGTCTCGTTTCCTTGTGGATTAAAATATGGGATTGAATCGTCAGATGACCTTTTTTCTTGTTGATTTATGAGGGAATTGAATAGATAAAAGGCCGAGGCAAATATTCGATCGAGTTGTCCAGGCCGCATCTGGTGCATGCAGAAGACAACATAATTAGACTAATTGTTAAAATGTTGGTATAATCCTAGGTGCACCTATAGCTAGCTAGCTGAAATCAAATTGAAAAAGATTTGTAATCAAACTTGCAGACCTCCACTCCACGCGCTGCTTACGGTAGTCTCTCGAGACTGTCCGTAGAGAGGCCTTTGCCCGTTTTCGATCAGATTGGGTTCTATGCCCGCTTGGTCTGCGAAAATGGTTGATGTCCTTCAAGGATGAAGGGGGGTCAAGGGTTTACGACCATGATTTATGGATCTCAGTTTTTTCTATCTAGACCGAAGGTCGATCTCATCTATATTAGGTAGATGAAAAAATGAAGGGGTATGTGAGAACTTATGTAGGGCATTGGTGGATAATTTTATTAAACTTAATTATTTGTAGATTCATCTATTGCCATCAGCTACTCGGTTAAATTGAGGGCTAGATGTCTATCATTTTTTTGGGATTTCTAGACTATTTCTAATTTTTATGATAGCCCGTCATGTACTTTTTAGAATATAGTAGATGCTTAGCACAACATACCTGCTCCTCTTATTGTGTATCCGCACTCTGTGATTTTCACATGCAACACTTTCCACTTGGATCTCCATTAACGTGAATTGATCTCCGCATAACTACACGAGGAAGACCATCAAATAAACAGAATGTTTCTGTCCAATAAAATAGGTAAAGAAACTGAAATATTGCCGTCACAAAGACTAAACCTCTAAGATGAAACCTCTAAGCTAAAACCTCTTCCTGATTTGCAGGCAAAACATTGATCAATTGGTAGATGACTATATATTAACACTTAGTAGAATCTAGTCAGGCTGTCGGCGCCCTCTCCACACTGCACCACACGGTTGCTCCGGAGGTCGCATACATCCGCCATCTTCACATCCAACACTTTCCTCTTGTCTTTGTCCTCATTCACCTGAACATAAGAAACCATCAAATAAATAGATCCCTTCTATGTCAACTAAAGGCTCACCTATGTGAGAACCTTTGACGTCGATCTTACCTAAGCTTTCTTTATTAGGAAAAGCGTCCCGGTGATCCTGTAGTATTGGCTGTACAAGATGGTCTGCTTCATGTGTCAAGCAATATCAAAACCATAGTCACTGAACGACGATCGATACGCATTGGTGAGGTTGCCAGCCGGCCGGAGGCAGCTATCAATCTTGTAGTGTGTGTATGTACACGGTGGTCTGCTGCAAGCATATATCAAGCAAGATCAAAATAGGTGTTGATTGATGCGCATTGGAGTTTGTCCGCCGGCCGGAGGTACCACGGCAATTCTATGGCGGCGCGCGTGAGGACGTTCTAGTGGATGCCCTAGCTTAGTTTTTCTTTTTCTATATATATATATGGTGGTACGCAACCTTGTTAGAAAAAATAATAGGTGGTATTGGTAGGTAATTTTGTGTAACTTCAATGTTTAAATATTATTTTTAAGATCCGTTGGCTGTCAACGCCTACTTATATGACGTTGACGGCCAGATGTTTCTGTTTTTTGTGAGATTTTCTAGATTTATTCTCTTTTTTCTGATAGCCCGTCATGTACTTTTAATATATAATAGATTTCTATTTGTGTTCATATGTTATTTTCAATTATGTTTGAATTATTTGAATTAAATAAACTAATTGATAATACATGAACATTTGTAAAGTGCCCTAGCCGGCATAATATGGGAAAGACGTCTAGCAATAAACCAAATAGTTCATAGTGGCGTTGTTAACAAACCATCGATTGTAAATAGCAAACACTCACGTAGATTAAAGCAGACTATAATTTGTGGAAGCTTTTGGATTTATGTGGTAAATAAAACCAAAGTATTAACAAATAAATCCTTGGAGAAATTGTAAGACAAATTTCATGACAAAACCATAGAAGGCAAAGCTAGTATTGCTAAAGAGTTGGTGCATTCTTGAGAAAGTGCGTTTCTCGACAATGGTGTTCATAAAATTAAAGTAGGAGCATGATGAAGGTCTGTGACCATACATCGGAATGATTATGAAGCACAAGTGGAAGATGTTCTAGAATGTGACTCTTCATAATGTAAAGGAGTCAATGATTTGATCATTGTAGTTTTTCAATTATGTTTTTACATAAAGTAGAAGGATTCACTAATATCCCTTGCACATGGTGTAAAGATATATGTGAATTGATTGTCGCATTACTGGAACGAGACATACCTACAAACTACAAGGAAGGTGATGGTAAAATAAAGTTACAAGAAATCCTGAAATCAAAACTTCACCTGAGATTAGAAAGTAAAATTATTACCGAATCTCGTCAAGTAAAGTGGTTACTTGATATTTCTAAAGGACCGCAAGGTTACAAGAAATAAGTGGGAGTCTAAAATACAAAGCACGATTTTTCAAGAAGGGTATTGAGCGAATTCAAATGAATTTTATTCATAGTACTGAACGTCTGGTGGATTTAGAATCTTGTAAAAGAAAGTCTCGAATTGATAATTGATCAAGGGATTTTGAATTTTTCAAAATGTCAATAAAGTATATGCAATATGCATAAAGTTGAGTGGGAGTTAGGGAGTCTTCCTAGACTAATATGTGAAAATTACATATTTTTTATGAGGAAGTATTATTAAGTTTAAACTCACATATTTAGTTGACATATTTTGAGTGAGAGCTTAATAGGATTCATATGTGTGAGTGACACATTGTGAATAAAGACCAAAAGCCAATAAATAAATGATGATTTATGGGAACATACGACATTGAAATATAGAAGATTGATATATGTCCTATGTTATTGTGTTGGAATGAATTCCTAAAAGGATTCTGAATGGTTCAGAATATGAATTGATTTAGGAAGAGTCCTTAATAATTCAAAGGGGTTTAGGAAAGATAATTAAGTATGAAAGTCCATGATTTAAATAATAGGATGCTTGGACATCCACTATGTTGTGACATAGGATTCTAAATTGAAATCATGACAAACACTTAACATAATTTGATCCATGTTCTTATTCGATAGAACAAGTTTGGAAAATGATTAGTGAATCCTTGAACGATGAGTTAGGATTATCAACAGAATCTGGAGAGATCCGTAGACATGTTTCTGGATCTGTAAAGAAAACATATTTGAAGTATAGTGTTATACTAGAAAGGATATATGTTGAATCTTAGAGGATCGGAAATCTCTGCATTAAAGGTTACCTAAGCCACAGTTCAAACGTGCTGGCTGAAACATTCAAAAAATTACATAACGCAAATAAATTTGTGCATCAATGCGGATTTATTGTTTGGTACAACATCCCGATCAGCATTTCCTATTGGAATAAGCCATCAAAGGAAGATGGAAACCCTATTATTTTTGTCGAGGACAGACAAAAATACATGCTTTGGGAGAAGCTCATTTCACATTTCACCCTACCGGTCTTGGAGTCTGATGATCTCACAAATGCCATGAGGTCCAAAGTCAGGAATTTCTCTCTTAAGAAGATGGCCAAACAGTTCAATAACTACAAGAAAATATTATACAGTGAAAATCTTAAGGAAGTAAAAGTTCCAGAATTCACTGGCACACTAGAGAAGCAGCTGCAGCACTGGGATAGATTTCTGGATTACAAGAAATCAGAAGTAGCCAAAGAAAGGTCGGAAAAGAATAAGGATAATGCTGCGAAAATGAAATATCACCATAAGATAGGGACAGGTGGATAAATGACTTTGTGCCTGAGTGGGAGAGAGCTGAGGCCGCCTTGCGTGCTGAAGGGATCACTCTAGCTACACATGACTGGACCAAGAGGGTAAGAAATTGGTTACTTGCGCATGGAGAAGTATGACATGCAAAAGGGGGAGTTAATCATGGATGAAAATAAAAAATTGCTACACCCCATGAAGAAATTGTTAAAACAATCAAGGAGGTTTGATGGCAGCGCTGTATCAATGTGAAAGCGCTTCGTCGGGAAACCCCAAGAGGAAGGTGTGATGCAGCACAGCAGCAAGTTTTCCCTCAGTAAGAAACCAAGGTTATCAAATCGGTATGAGGAAGGAAACGACTCAAAGGTGTTGCAAGCAACTTGGAGACCTGAACAACACAAACTCAAGAATTTTCCCCAACGAACAGTGAGGTTGTCAATCTCACCGGTTTGCTGTAACAAAGGATTAACTATATGGTGTGGAAGGTAACTGTGGTTTGCAGAAAGTAAACAGTAACAGTGGAGGATGTATCAATGTTAAATATTGGACCGGGGTCCATAGTTCACTAGAGGTGTTCTCCTTAGATAAACAAACATGTCATGCAGGGTAAAAAAATTACAGCAGGGCAATTGACAGGACTGAGCAAGGCATAACAATGCAATACTAGACATCATGATCCTATGATATTCGATTGGGCAATACAACAAGATATAAAGACCGCCATCCAACAGCATCTATGACTAGAAGTCCACCTTTGGGTTATCATCCGAACCCCCTCCGGTATTAAGTTGCAAGCAACAGACAACTGCTTTAAGAAAAGTGTGTAAGGTAAACAATCCACTTGTTCCATGAACAAGAGACCGTTGTTTTCTCCCTAGTAGCAACAGCACATCTACAACCTTAGAAATTTCTGTCACTTCCCTTAGATTAAATAGAGGCATGAACCCACTATCGAGCATAGATACCCCTCTTGGAGTCACTACCAACTACTTGGCCAAGATAGCTACTAACAACGGAGATCATGCAAGATCACAAACAACACAGACATGATAGAATCAATAAGACAAAACCATTAATCAATCTGACATAGTAATCTCAATATCCATCGGATCCCCGCAAACACAACATGCATGATTACAAATAGATGAGATCTTGATCATGAATGGAGCTCACAAGATCTAGACATGAAAGCACAAAGGAGGAGATACAACCATCTAGCTACTACATGGACCCGTAGTCCAAGGTGGAACTACTCTTGCTTCATACCGGAGTCTGGCATGATGAAGAAGAAGGCCTCCGGGATGATCTACCCTCTGATAGAGTGCTGAGAAGAGCTTCAGATCCCCCGATCTAGGGATGATGGTGGAGGCGACTATAGACGGTTTCGTGGAATATTGGCGCGACCTAGAGTGGTCCCACGCCTGGGGGTGCGGCCGCCCTGTGCTGAGAATATTTCCTTACTAGATTTTCTAGAACCAAAAACAACAGAAAACAGGCAGCTAACACCGTGGCAACTTGTTAATAGGTTAGTACCAGAAAATATATAAAAACACCGCAAAGTGTGGACAAAGCAAAGCAAAGTACATACTAAACAAGCATGGAACATCAAAAATTATAGATACGTTTCTGACGTATCAAGCATCCCCAAGCTTAACTCCTGCTCGTCCTCGAGTAGGTAAGTGATAAAAGAATAATTTTTGAGGTGACATGCACCATCAAAACCAAGATCAAACCATTTGCAAGCAATGAAAGCTGGGATCAAAGAACTCTAAACATGAGCATGAAAGATGGAGTTCTAACAGTAAGATAAAGTAACTATGCATGCAACATGAAAGGCTAAAAACAAAGATCATGAATAACATGCATTGAAAAATGTTTGTTTGTTTCACATATAGAAAACATAGCATAGTGGCATTCAGCTTGTCCCTCATAGAGTAGCAAATAGATGCATATGAAACCTTCAAAGTTCATAAGAGTTACTAGATACAAATAGCACAAGAACAAGTAATATCAACAATATGCATCAATCAATAAGTTTTGGGACAATTCACATAGAACTAAGAATGGCAACTATGCTCTCTTAACTGGTGCCTAAAGGTAGAAGGTGGAGACTAAAAATAATGGTGGAAGAAAGGCCCTTCACAAAGGGAAGCAGGCATTTCAAGTTTCAAAAAGATCTTCCAAAAATTATGGTACTTGTTAGCTTTCAACCCTCATTGCCCCTATCATAAGCATCTTGAAGTGATTAAGGTTAAAGTGAACAAACTATGGAGTATATGCTTGACAAAGTATAAGTTGGCAATCTCATGTCCCTTGAATATGAGGGTCGCTCCTCATGCTACTCAACTTTAGTCATCTGTAAGTTCTTGTCATAGTAAGTACATGTATATCATAGAGAACCGCCAACAGTATACCCCTTGCACATGGTACAGGAGCTATCCCATAACCAAAATGACAAGGCAGGTAGACAATGAGCATCTCAGCGATCTTTTTATTTGCTATTTTCATAGGTTTTTATTGAGGATGCTTCACAGATTTCTCATTATGGTGATGCTGCAAGTTTCCACCATGATTAGTCATGGCTTAGCCTAGCGGTCCAGGCGTTTCTCTAACACAAAATACATAACTCCATGGACTTACAAGCTCCCCTTTTATTTCACACCGACGACATCCGTAGACAAAAGAACATGATATCAACTGTGTACAAAGTACAAGTGCAATGTTGAAAGCGTTCCCCGTGACAACATGCTTCTGCTAATTCCAACATATCTAGATGACACAAGTGCAAGCATATACAACATAGATGACACAATGGTTCAAGTTTATTAGGGGCAAGAAATATAAAGTATGCCATCAAGTTCGTGAGAGCTTTAATCACTAAGTTTCCACATAAAAATACTTTTTAATTGGAAGATAGCTGAAAACAAGAATATACTTGGAATGGTGTAACACACCATGCATGGGAATTTATAGTGGACACTTTGGAATAACTTGGTTTCTTGGGAGTTGGAAGCATGACTAGAGCTTACTCATACAAGTGGAGGCTAGCAAAAGACTAGGAGCAACCAACTAAGAGAGCAATAATGGCCAAAATCATGCAGAGCGACAAAACATTACTAATCAAAGCATAGAGTGGTACTACAAGTCAAGGACTAAATGATCATAGAGGCTATGGTGACTTGTTCATAGTCATAACATGGTGTGAGCATGTGCCAAGTCAACCCAAACAAAGCATCAAAGGAGAATACCACAATACTATGATTTTGTATGCTAAAACAACACATGATTCCTTCAAGGCACACTAAGCAATCCCAATTGTTTGGAACAAGTCATGCTACAGCAATAATCACTAAGAATGTAAAAAAACACCTAGTATGACATGCTTAAGTCTAAGTCACAGTCAAAGCAAGCTCCTCTTGCACTATTCAAGCAAGAACTTTCTACTCCTTTCCAACACCAATCAACTAATTTGAAACAACACAGCGAGAACGGGGGTCCAAACTACTTTATTCAAGCAAAATAAGCAACTAATCAAAGCAAACGAAAACTAAGACGCTCCAAGAATAACACAACAGTGCATGAAACAATAAAAACGAAGTATCTAGAAAGACCTAAGCTTTTTATTGATGAAGAAGGGGATGCCTTGGGCATCCCCAAGCTTTGAAGCTTGTACCTCTTGGATATTTCTTGGGGTGTGTAACATCCCCAAAATATGAAACTTGGATCATCAAACTCTAATCATCAAAATTTAGGATTAATAAAAACTTTTCTAAATAAAAATATGAAAGCATGCATGTGTGTATGCATTCCAATTTGGATTCTTTTGAATTACCTTGCTTGTGTATTTATTTGCTTGTAAAAGGATTCTTAGGTGAAATAAACATCATCTAAACAATCCCCACACTTTTCCCAAAGACAAATAAATCAAAACAAACAAAATAAGGGAATGGTCACTTTGGCCAATTTAACTCCCATGCCTACTTTGGCTGTCTCTAACTTTCAAAACTTAACAGAAACTTGTTGGGATCTTTACACCCCTTGATAGTACTCATAACAAAGTACCAAGGCTCACCTTGTGATCATCCAAAAACATTTGAATGCATAGTTTAAATGACAGTTCAAAATTGAATCTATATCATATGGGAAGATCCCACTTTTGCAAAAACCACTCAAACAAGCTCAACTTTCAAAACCCAAGCATCCACAGACTCACCAGCACATGCCTAGCACACCCACCAAAAATCTTTTGAAAATTCAAAACTTGAATTCATGCGGCCATTTCATCAAACACCTTGCAGATACAAATCAAACAAAATCAAAACACTATAGTGTGCAGTGTTTTGGGCCTAACTTGTTCCCTCTCTGGACACCACTAGCCTTAGTAGATCATCTAACGACCCTAACTAATCCCTAGCACCACTGTAAGCTTGACAATGTCATCAATGGTGAACAGCCAAGAACACCCATGTCACCCCAGTGTGGATAGTAGGCTAGAGGAAGAACTAGCTGTTCCAACCTTGTCTGGGAGGTAGCCCATGCCTCACCGCCCCCTCTCGACCAGCCCTGCCTCGTAGACAGCAGCCAGAACCTCCAGGAACGCCACGCCCGTGCCGCTGTCGACCATGCCGACCCGCCCCGAAGAGCACGCGCCGTTCCCATTCAACCAGACCACCTCAAGCCCTCGTCGCCCGCCAACATGCTCCCCACCATCCCAGGAGACCGCCAGACATGCCCATTTCACCGCCCGTACCCCGTAGCCACCGCTCTCCGTCGAAGACGCCGCCTCTGCCGCGCAGAACGTCGAGCGTTCCAGACGACTGCCATCGCCCCTACACACGCATTAAAGCCATAGAGCATCACTAGGATACCACCGACCGATTGCCACCCTCGGCCATGCCTCTAGCAGCCCGTAGCCATGTTGCCATCGTTGCCTGCCCATCCCGTTCGGTCTCGTAGTCGAGACTATAAATAGAGGCCTCCCCCTCTCAAACTCTTCACACCATCTCACTCCCCTCTCCTCACTGATCGTTCCACCCCGTTCCCGGAGCAAGGCGAGTAGCGCATCTCCGGAATTTGTCCGGAGCCCGCCGCTGCTGGAGAAGAAGGAAGCCAGCGATTTGAGACGCCCCAGGAGAAGCTGCCGGTACCAGGAGGTTCGCCGTCATCGAATTTGTCGTTCGCCCACCTCGCCGACCCTCGCCTGAGCCCCGGTGAGCCTCCCACGACCCCCACCTGCCGCGTTAGGGTTCTGTCTCGCCGGCGCTGCCCGACGTGGACGATGAACCAGAGCCGTTGGATTAGAACTAGATCCAACGCACCACGTTGCCCCGTACCGCTTCGCACCCCCTGTCTCACTGACACGTGGGGACAGCAACTTAACCAGCCCGCGTAAGCGCTGTGCGTAGTAGGCCAGCCCATTTTCTCTTCCCGCGCAGCCCACTCGTTTGAATTTGGATTTTTCCATTTTCATTCAAACACAGTTCTGTACAAGTTTCAAAAATCAACCCAGCTCGATTCAACGAACCAAATTGAATGAAACCAATTTTGTTAGAAAGGTCTGGAAATGCTGAATCCAAACCCGTTGGATTCAAATCATTTGGATATGTAGATCACCCTTGGTAAAAATAACAAGGCAGAAGCTTTTATGAATTCAAACATTTTTCAAATTTAAACCATAATAGCTTTTGAGTTGATTCCAACTCTCAAAAATCACATTTGATCATACCTTTCATAATATATAAAAACATATGGGTTTACTTACAGAAATAATGTTCAAGTAATAAAAGAATGCCACATAGACATTTCTAGTCACTTATTTTATTTAAAATAAAAAGGTTAAACCTTATTAAATTGTGACACCACTTTAAATCACATTCCCATGTACTGAAATATGTGGTGATGACATGTGTCAACATGATCCCATGCTTGGTTTGGAGAATATTAAATCTTAAGTAGTTTTTCAATGAGTAGAAATTACTTCTCTAAAAATAAAATCATTAAGTCAAGTGCTTGTAATGTTAGTGATGATGCTAGATCATCTATAGAACCCCTTTGTGTGATGATTGAAAGTAGTTAAGTATTGTTTGGTGATTGTGTACCTCGTATTTATTTATAGATGCTAGTACCGACCAAGGATACGAGGAGGAAGGAGGATACTACGAAGAAGAAGCCGAGGAGAACTTCAACCACTGCTCTGCACAAGGCAAGCCTAATACTACTAGTTGAATGTGCAAGCTAACACTTGCAAGATATTATACTTTAGCAAGCCTTACCATGCCAACCATATGCCTTAAGCATATGTGGTTATACCCACTTGATAACCCCATCCTAATTTTACTTGCAAGCTTTTTACTTTATGTCTTTATCAAAGCTTTCTTTTAGAGTTTACTTAAGTGACTTGTAGATTCTAGGAAGATAACTGAAGGTTGCATAAAGAGCATAAAATTTGGCCTAATCTAGATAATCTTGATGTCATCCTAAGGCATGATATTGAACTTAGTTAAACTACACTAGTTTACCACCCCTCATTAGTACTCACTCCAATTTTTAGATGCTAGTGCTAAGCATAAAACTTGATCAACTTTAGATGGGAATACTTGGTGAAAATGGTTATGAAAACCTTGGAATGATGGATCATTCTATTGAGATGTTTTGACATGTGTTTCCGAACACCAGATGATTTTGGTGATGAAAATGTTGAGGCGTGAGCCTTAGCCCTTTATAAAACTGATGGTTGTCTGGATGTGATACCATTCCAATTTTACCGTACAACCACAATACCCGAGAATTGGGTAGGGCTTGACTAGAAACTTATATACCTTAGTATTGGTTCCCTCACGGCCAAGGTCTGAGCTGAGGCTACCTTGTGAAGATTGTCCACCTGCGCAGTACCCAAGATGACAGTTGGTCATGGTTGGGAGGCCAAACTCACAGGAGAGGTGCTTATACTAGGGCGTGTAATTGAAAGGTTGGGATTGATTATCCGCATACTGAGTATGGTGACTTCAGGATTTGTTCCTGACGGATGTATCGAATGTTGTGGTGAAAGTGTACAATCTCTGCAGAGTGTCAAACTATTCGAATAGCCGCGTCCGCGATTATGGACAGTTGGAGTGGCCATACTGTTCCCCCGTAAGATGTTTCAAAATGACTTGTGAAATGAATGGAGAATTTGACGTGACCACAACAGATTTGTGGCGTGGGATACAAATTCCCACTTAGGTGTTATAAAATTTGACTAGCTTTCTCTTGCTTCTGAACTTAGTAGGTGTAAATCTGGCTTTTGCAGAACAAACCTAGAGCTTAGTGTCCTACTACAAAAACCCCCTTCACTTGTTAGTATTAGTTTGCGAGTACTTAAAGAGTACTCATGGCTTTGTCCCTCGCTATTCCCATGGCCAGACTATGAAGAGGAGTACCAGGATGATGGACCCCAGGAAGGTTACGACAACTAGGATCATCTCCCATCGTCAGCATTGCCTGTGACCCCGAAGATGGAAATTCGCCTACGCTACCTTTATTATTACGTATTTCCACTACTTGAATTGTATTAATAACTGGATCATGAGATCCTTATTTGTTTAAGACCTTTGTATGGTTTGTAATGGATGATGTACTGTGGTATCCAATTCTGTTATGTCTCGCAAAAATGGTAATCCTGGGATTGCAAGGTATGGTATAACAGGCATCTGGGATTAAAAATCCGGGTGTTGATAGGGTGACACCGGGGTGGCATCCCCAAGCTTGAGCTTTTTTCCATTCTTCATCTCATTACATCATTCTCTCTCTACACCTGAAATTTTTCCTTCATACAAAACTTCACACAATCTTCATTAGCAATATTAGTGTATTCAAAAGATAATAGACCCTTGGGTTTTGCTTTAGAACAGAAAATCTTTTTACTAAAAACACAAGCTACTGTAGCAATTCCCTCAAAAATCTCAATTTCCCAAAAATAACCCAAAAAGGATAAGAAGCAAATGTAAATAATGGCAGAAATCTGTCAAAACATACCAGCAGGTAGAAAGCGATTTTTTCTAAGACCTTATGTTGCTAAAATCAAAAAGTGTAGAACTAACAAAAGTTATCTAACATATTGGGGGATTTATTCGTAAATTTTCAGCTCAATCCGAATTACAGAGACTCCTCACGAATTTTTATGGTGGAGCACAGAAATGTGTTTCGGGACAGCAACTCCCCAAATCTTACTTCCCTCTCATTAGAGGTCATTCTTGTCACAAAAAGCAAATAGAAAGGATAAGGAAAGGTCATTAATGAAGTAATAACTTCCAAGACTCAAGAAAACTCTTGGGTTATCTCCTAACAAGTACTTTTCTTTAACGATTTTAAGTTAGGCACAAGAAGCAAGAAAAATCAAGTGTTTTCAAATGAAGAAGCATTAACAGCAACTCTCTTGCTCCTACCTTTCTTACCTTTCTTCTTCTCTTTAGGGAAAATATGATTGCTTACTGGAGGAGCAAAGTGCATAATGCCTTTTCCCACATCTATTACTGCTCCAAGGTGTTTTAGCAGGGATCTTCCGAGTGTAATCTGTCATTTGCCTACACATTCAATAACAAGATAATCAGTAGACACAATTTTCCCTGAGATTTTTGTAAACACACCTTCAGCTATTCCAATGGGTAATAAAGTTGCATTATTGGTAAGAGATATTTCTTCTCCTCCTTTAGAAAGTCCCCAAAGACTCAAAGACTCATAGATATCATTACGCATAAGGCAAAATTTAGACATGATATCACAGCGAGCATCAAAAGTTGCACTATTTATAGAAACTTTTATTGTAGGAAACCACTTTGAAGGCTCAGAATTTATTGGAACATAACCACAGTGCTCTCTAAGTGTGTGATAGAAACTGTTCAAAGCAGCAGTACTGGACTCAAGAGTGTTCAACCTAGCATAAATGTCTATAAAAGAAGAATCAGACTTGCCAGGCATATTATAGATTATAATCAACCTCTTTATAGCATCTAAAGCTTCATTCTCAGTACAACGAAAAATATATTTCTCAGCCACAGCATCCAAAGCATATCTATAACAAAGAGCAATACCGTGGTAGAAACTATTAATAACCAAACTAAGACTCATATTAGGCTCAGTTTCCCTTTGTAAAGCAGAGATTCTAGACCAAGCTTCTTTGAAACTCTCTCCACTTCCTTGCTTGAAAGTAAATATCCTTTCCATAGGTGACACAGGGATTGGACCAAAACCACACATAGTGGCAACTAGAGCTGGGACTAATTTTTTTTGTTTTTGATAAGAGAAAGCAAACCAGACTAAACTAAATTTTTTTGAGTTTTTGATAAAAAGAGGCAAACAAAACCAAGCAAAAGAAACTAAGCAAACCAAAAACAAAGTAAAGAGAAAGGTTGTGAAGGAATCCCCTTATGAAGACTTCCTTAGCCTCCCCGGCAACGACGCCAGAAAAGAGCTTGATGGCAGCGCTGTATCAACGTGAAAGCGCTTCGTCGGGAAACCCCAAGAGGAAGGTGTGATGCAGCACAGCAGCAAGTTTTCCCTCAGTAAGAAACCAATGTTATCGAACCAGTAGGAGGAAGGAAACGACTCAAAGGTGTTGCAAGCAACTTGGAGACCTACACAACACAAACTCAAGACTTTGCCCCAACGAACAGTGAGGTTGTCAATCTCACCGGTTTGCAGTAACAAAGGATTAATTGTATGGTGTGGAAGGTAATAGTGGTTTGTAGAAAGTAAACAGTAACAGTGGAGGATGTATCAATGGTAAAGATTGGACCGGGTTCCATAGTTCACTAGAGGTGTTCTCCTTAGATAAACAAACATGGCATGCAGGGTAAACAAATTACAGCAGGGCAATTGACAGGACTGAGCAAGGCCTAACAATGCAATACTATACATAATGATCCTATGAGATTCGATTGGGCAATACAACAAGATACATAGACCGCTATCCAACTGCATCTATGACTAGAAGTCCACCTTTGGGTTATCATCCAAACCCCCTCCAGTATTAAGTTGCAAGCAACAGACAACTGCTTTAAGGAAAGTGTGTAAGGTAAACAATCCACTTGTTCCATGAACAAGAGACCGTTGTTTTCTCCCTAGTAGCAACAACACATCTACAACCTTATAGATTTCTGTCACTTCCCTTAGATTAAATAGAGGCATGAACCCACTATTGAGCATAAATAACCCCTCTTGGAGTCACTAGCACCTACTTGGCCAAGATAGCTACTAACAACGGAGAGCATGCAAGATCACAAACAACACAGACAAGATAGAATCAATAAGACAAAACCATTAATCAATCTGACATGGTAATCTCAATATCCATCGGATCCCCGCAAACACAACATGCATGATTACAAATAGATGAGATCTTGATCATGAACGGATCTCACAAGATCTAGACATGAAAGCACAAAGGAGGAGATACAACCATCTAGCTACTACATGGACCCGTAGTCCAAGGTGGAACTACTCACGCTTCATACCGGAGGCTGGAATGATGAAGAAGAAGGCCTCCGGGATGATCTCCCCTCCGGCAGAGTGCCGGGAAGAGCTTCAGATCCCCCCATCGATCTTGGGACGATGGTGGAATATTGACTTTGGTTGTTGTCCCTTCCAATTCCGAGAATATTTCCTTACTAGCTTTTCTGGAACCAGAAACAGCAGAAAACAGGCAACTGACACTGTGGCAACTTGTTAATAGGTTGGTACCATAAAACATATAAAAACACCTCAAATTGTGGACAAAGCAAAGCAAAGTAGATACTAAACAAGCATGGAACATCAAAAATTATAGATACGTTTCTGACGTATCAAGGTTCGAAAGGGAAAGTTCAAACCTGACAGAGAGAATGAAGAGTTGACAAAGGCCCTCGAGAATCCCGAAAAACCAGGACAAACACGAGGCTTTGGACCTTCTGTGCCATGGAAGGCTGGGTTTCTCGGGTATAGTGAATCTTATTGAAGCCGAGTGAGAGCAAGGCAGCGGAAGGAGCAGGAGGAGGCAGACCGGTTGCATAGCCTAAAAATAAAGAACGGTGAAATATATGGAATCTTAAAGCACCAACAGAAGCAACTGGATGAAATGCGCCAGCAAGGGGCAACTCATCAGCTGCAGCAAGATAGTGTTAGTGGCCCATCTCAATGGAGAAGCAACATGGCTTCCACCGTGTCCCATCTGATGGATCTCTACCCCGTGGGTAATATCAGTGAGAAGACAAGTTGTGAGCTACATGTGGGAGTGATCAACTTATATTTCAAGGCGGCTCTCGTGTAACACCCTCGAATCAGCCATGTGCAAGTTTTAGCGATTCCTGCCAAACCCGCATAGAAATGATCCAAATATGCCCACCAGGAACTTTCATGCGGGTGTAAAACAAAGTAATACCATTACACATTAGTCCAGGATGGAAACCACAGAACAAGACTCCATGAGTCAAGAATACAGATATACAATATAAAGATCCAAATCACCTTGAAAATGATATAGCGTCCGAGTACGGACAAGATGTAAATTGGGCTAAGAGCCCTGAAGAGTAACCAATGGCGTCCATAACCCTACCCAAGTGAAGCCTGAAGGGTAACCCTGCTAACAACGTTGTTCTCAAACCTTCTAAAGCAAAAGGGGTGCCCTCAAAGGGCAAAGGAAAAAGAGAGCGGTCAGTACTGAGACCAGTACATGGCGAGACATAGAATCCAGTGGTCTTGCCTACATAGGTATGGTGGACTGAAGCGGCAGCACAGCATGCACTAAACAACCTATAAGGACTCAATACAATTGTCGGCTATCAAAGAGGGATAATAAAGACCTATTCGGAACCAACCTGATAGTACCACCAAGCATACCCATCCTGGTATTCCCCCCTCGAGACCAAACGAGGAAGTCCTGCAGACAAAACTCACATAGTTGGCAGTTTTATTCATTCTTTCCATGGTGGTTATCCAACTTACTAGTCACATCAGGTACAAGTCAATTTATAACAGTAAACTTTAGTGGTAGTTGTCTATGATCGAGAAACTATGCTCGAAGTCGTCCATAACCGCGGACACGACTTTTCAAAAAGATTTAACCCTGCAGGGGTGCACCAAAGTTTCCACATGCACTTCAATCCTTTTTGCTAGATCAATTAACATACACCCTTCAGTATGTCGGCGGGGCCTTAGACACGATGCTTTCCCAAACCAAAAGCATGTACATGGGGGCCACCCGAAAGATCTACCCATACGAGGTATATCTAATCCTCGTACGGACCCTGAGGTTGCATGCACTTTTCACGTGATAAGAGGCCATAGAAATTATATTCCCGTGACAGAGTGTCGCATCTACGCAACAGTAATAAACGCTCATCGAGCAACAGGTAATAGATATCTCATACATGGCATGAGTACAGTAGGTAACATATAAAGCCCGAACTAATTTGTGGCCCCTAGAATAGTACTTTGAAATTGGGTACTAAGCCGATAGGGGTGCCCATACACCCCACATGTGGTTAGCGCCCTCAGTCTCGGAACAGGTGTCGAGAACTCAGGTCCTAGGTGGACACAGGGTGTGGGATAATAACCACATCTCAATTATTACCCCTATGTTCCTCTGTATTAATTATATCTATGCCCAACATTTAATTATCAAGTTGCAATTAAAGTCATGATCATCTCCACCATTAAGCATGTGCCAACCCCCCAACATCGGTGGCACTCCATTACGCGAAGCAACACCTGAACAAGCGACTACGACATGCAAGGCCAACTGTCTACCCAAACAACATGCAATAGGAAGTGTCCTAGGCAATATAGGCTACAAGGGGTATAACGGGTACGGAAATACTAAAGCATCGCAACACAGGTAGCAATAGATCAACAGGAGGAAGTAAAGACTATAAATGAAAAATAGGTAGAAAGGGGGGAATACTCGCATGGGAAACAATGTTGAAGGTTCATCCGAAGATCGGATTGACACTCGCATCAACTCATCGGCCTAATCCATGAAGAAGCAGAGCACTGGAAGAAACACCGGATGCACTATTTAATACTACGACAAAAGATTGGGCATGATGCGTGTATGATGCATGACATGGCAAAGATGCGATACAACTAGGAAATATTAAGAGCAACCGGGGTCCCGATAATTAATTAAGTGGTTCACGTTATTTAGATACCCTGCAATTTAAATGTTGTATTAACAAGGCAAATAGTGGGACTGATTCGCTACACAAATTTATATAAGACTACATTAGCCCGTATATGGTCTCCATATTTAATTATTATATGAGCCGATAAAATACCCCAAATGAATGAATATGTATGCGATCATGAAAAATTTATATGCGACAAGATATATATATATATAGTATTTATAAAAAATAGGGGATTGGAAAAGAGTCACACCTCGAGGTCCGAAGATCTTGGGGTTCGAGGGTTTGAGGGTCCGATGGGTTTTAGGTTTGGTCTCAGCAGGATCGGTCTTTGCATCCGGGAATAAGAGCTTCGTGACATCAGACCCGTGAGGTAGTTCTTGGTGTCCCATATGAAGGTCTTGACATCGAACGGTCCTGTCGATGAGAAGGTCTTGGCGTTTTTTGGTCTTTGCGGCACAATCATCTAGTCCTCGGGGTGTGCATACTCCACATCATCACCACCAATCTGCCACCACTTCGCATTACCTCCAAAGCAGCACCATCTCGGTAACATACCAACACAGTACCACGCACGGAAATGGCACCAACTGAAGAACATGTCGTCCTTCCTCTGGCTTGTACCGTGGCATCCCTGCGACTCGAGGTTGATGCACGGACATGACCGGGGCGGAGGTTGGGGACGGATGATGGGGCATCAACGGCGAAGGACTCGCAGGGGAGACGCTACGGACGTTTGGTGTTTGCATAGGAGGTCAGCACCGGTTTGGTGAGGCTACAGAGGCGACAGGAGAGGGAGACGATCACGACGAGTGGCAGGAGGCGGTCGAGCGTCGCTGCTTACGGGGAAGAGAGTGAGGGCATCCGGATGAGAGAGCAAGGCCAAGGAAGGCGGCGGTAGCTCGGGGCTCGCTAAAAGGGAGGTGGGGAGAAGCTTGTGGCGATGTGCGCTTGCAGTGGGCGCACGGTGGCGAGATGGCGCTGCAGGCGTGGAGAAGGAGAATGAGGCAGCGGTCGGCGCTAGAGACGAGCTCGGGGTATCATAGCTACATGGCTCGAGGAGGATGCGGGTACACCGGTGATAGGGGCATGGGGGCGACGATGAGGTGCAGCGGCATGTAGGGAACAGTGAGGATCCAAGTCGGGGAGAAGGGATCGAGAGGGTCCGGGAGGAGAACGGCAGCGGGAACCGCGCGGCCATGCTTAGGCGGCGGGACGAGCGCCTATGGCGGGGAGTAGGCCGGGTTCGGGGATCTCTGGAGGCGGGGGCGACGCGATTATCAGGTAGCCTCGGGTGGGGGGCTTGACCGTGTGAGGGAGAGGCACTGAGGTGGTGTGCATGGGGCTGGGTAGGTAGTCGGCGGCGACACGTGTGGTGTTTGGGTTAGGGTTAGGGTTTTCATAGCGGTTGGTAGTATTAGGGTTTCCACCAGCTGGGCCTTTTGGGCATGGACGATTTAGGTCTAGGTTATATTATTATTATTTATAAAATATTTTATATTTCTTTTGTTTTGTTTAGCTTTTATACAAATATGGAGAAGGACAAATAGAATTTTATATTTGAATAAGAGGAGAGCTAATGTAGCAAAAAAATAGGGTTGAGCAAAAATAGTTTTAGGGAAAAACAAATGTATGATGATGCACAAAATATAAACAACAAGCGATTTTATTATTTAGGGTTTTCTGGGCTGGTACAATTCGACGCCACTAACAATGGATCTCGCTCTCGAGATCCGCCTCATGGTACGGGGAAAAGTCCAACGATCTAAATCTTCTCGCTTTGGATAGATCCTTGTGACACCACTAACAAAGATTCTTTCTCCGTCTTGGAATAGGCGACACCACCAACAAGGGGTCATTTCTCACGTTCGTCAAGAGAACACTCCAGAGAAACACTGACGAAGGTAGAGGTCTCAAAAGGTAAGGCCACCTCTAACTTCCACTGAGGAGTACAACTAAATTGATCCACCGATTCAATGTACAAAAGCGAATGATAAGAGTAGTGGTACGGTCATGACTCCATCCGGCACTCAAAGCATTACTCAATACATGAATAGGAGAATTATGCAACCAACTCTCGGGATTCAGAGTGAAGTTCTTGACAAGGGATGATCAGAAACAAAGGAGTGATGCAGGCTCTTCATCGGTCCTTATGTATAAGATGTCATCGCATTGGAAAACACCAGAAGATACAAAGAAAATTTTTAGTGAATTTTGATCCAATAAAAGTTACAACAGAGGAAAATTCCTCACATAGCATGAAGAATGGATGTAGAAACACAGTTACAAGAAGGAAGCAAAATCCTGAAGGTATGACGGAAACCCAACAACGAGAAATCCTGGACTCGAAGAAAAGATAAGAGAACAGATTCAAAACTTGCAGAGGTAAGAGGAGAATAGCAGGGGGTAAGGAGCAAAAGCAGACCTAATCAAATATATCCAACCGATTTTGCAAAATAGTTTTGACACTCTACATCGTTTGTTAGCTAGGTTATCCTACAGGCTGGGCCAGTGGGTATCGCAACTACTGAGCTCTGATACCAAATTGTAACACCCTCAAATCGGCCCTATGCATTAGCTCTTCCCACCAAACCCACATAGAAACGATCCAAAGATGCCCACCAGGCACTTTCATGTGGGTGGAAAATGAAGTAATACCATTACACATTAGTCCACGATGGAACCCACATAACATATATGTACCATCCCAATCTCAGCAACCCTGATTGATTGTCCAAAAGTCACAAATCAAGGGGGGACTTTTTCTTTTTAGCTGTTGCAATGTTTGTTGATTCTTTGCTTGTGCTTATGCAACTGAAGGTGTATTAGATAATATACTCCTTATCTCAACCCATGGTTAACAAAAACTATTTTACAAAAGAGATGTCTTGGCTCATCTTTCATATTCTCAAATGTTCCAACATTTCAAAACCTGAGCGAAGATAGCTTTGTCTTAACAAATATTTTAGTTGTCTCTACTTATAAAATTATGGTGATCTATAATATATAATCTCCTTGTGTTTTCAAGATAGAACTTACAACTACTCTTACCTCTATGTTTCCAAAACATTTCATAAAACCCTTTTACATTCTTATCTTGGTAAAAATACCAAGAAGCTCTCTCCTTACTTCAAAACCCAACCTCTTAAAAATACCCATCTTACCTCAAGCTAGGCTTGATGGTAACCTCAGTAGCAGTTTATTGTTTGATAAGATGAGTAGCCTTGACCTGATGTCTGATAAATTGCATTGATCTGCTGATTGATCTGTTTGCTTAGGAACTAAAGTATTCTACTCTGTGAGCTCATCTTATAGGATAAAACTAAGTTGAGATCTCTATTTTCGTTCCCCTGGTTCGTTAGCTGTACTCACTTTTCCCCAGCCACTTAGTTTTTCCTCACTTTTGTCCAGCTCCTATTATGGAACTCTCACATTGGTCTGAAACTCGCTCTCCGTCGAGTCCCATTAGTGGACCCTTGTCGTTACATGCTGACAAGTGGGGCCAGATTCAGGTGGGTCCCGTAGTGGACCCTCACTGTTACATGCTGACAAGTAGGACCCACCCCCATTGCATGATGATAGGTGGGGCCACGTTCAGTCGGGTCCCGTAGTAGGACCCCCCATGGTGTGGGGTCGGGTTGTTGGGAACGCGTTTTGGGGGATGTGGTGTGGGACCATGTGGGGCGCGTATGGTAGTTATGTGCGCCCTGTCGCCTAAATTGGAAGATTTTTTATTATTTTTATGATTGGCCTTTTTAAGAGCGCCTTTTCCCCTTTATGATGCTAAAAGTTGTTATTTTTGCCCAAAAAGGCAGCGAATCTAGAGCAGCTTCTCTCTTCATTCATGGTTCCTTTTGGCCCTCGTATTTTCCTAATCTGGCAGCAAATCTAACCAGCACCATAAATATGTAGATGAACAGAGCAGATATAGATAAAGCAGCTAATAAAGGATTATATAGTACGATACTTAAACCAGGTTTGACAATTAGGCTGCTCAGCAGCAGCAGCTTACAAGTTCAACACAGACAACAAAACAAAAAAAGTTGGTTTACAGCAGCAGCAACATCAGCACATGATCAGTGGCCCCTCATGGCCTACGCTAGGAGGGCCTCCGCCTCCTCCCTGTGGCGCTTCCTCCACTTCCTGTTGCCCAGTCCCTTGACCTTGGGCACCTTGGGCTTGATCGGGGGAATGAGAACCTCCTCGATGGCCACCTTCTGGAGGTTGCAGAGGTGAAAACCGAGCGCCTTGTGTTGGGCTCTGAAGGCATTGGCGTTCTTTGACGGGCCGTAGGTCTTCACGTCCTCGGCATGCATCACGAGGGAGTTGAAGTCGGTGGCAAGGCTCCTGGTGCAGAAGGGGCACCTGTAGACGTCGCCGGCGAAGATGCCGTTGAACTGGCCGGACTTCATCTTCCTCAGCACCTGACGAGTCTTGGTGTCCATGGACTCATCGTCATTGCAGACGTCGCCTCTATCCACCTATTACAAAAAAACAGTAGCGTGCAATAAGGACATGATTGAGATAGCGTAATTATTGGGATTGATTACTTGCATAAATTAACCGATTGAGATCCCCTGATTATTCCCCAATCCGCAAATCTCAAACCAAATCGAATACTGATCCCAACTATAGATCGGTGCTAGTACTGATCCCAACTACAGATCGGTTCTAGTACTTATTCCAACTACAGATCGGTGCTAGTACTGATCCCAACTAGGGGCATTGATCAAAATACGAGATCTAACACAAGTGGATTAGCTACTGTAAAAATACCTAGCATCCACCGATTAGCCGAGCCCTAATAACACATGATCTAGCATCCATCGATGGGAATGGGGGAAGAACAAAGGAAGGGAGAAAACCCTAGTTACCTCCGACCATCGATCGGCTAAGCTGGTGTCGAAGGGGTTCTCTGGCCTGATATAATCGTTGTCCCCGTAGGGGTCCCAACTGTTCGGGATCTGCAGGAGAATGGTGGGGGCATGTATGGGGACGGAGGCCTCCTTGCCGGCGGCTATGGTGGAAGCGGGGAATGGGGTCTGGACGGGGATGGCGGCTACCTTCAATGCCTCGACGGGGGGCAGTATGGGGACAGGGGCCTCCTTGTCGGCTGCCTTGGAGGCGATGATGGCCACCGCACTGTTCTTCTCCATCGCCGGTGTGGTTGGGGTTTTCTTGGGGGTTTGTAGAAGGTGATGGGACAGTGGAGATGGTTGCATGAGTGAGTGAGCGAGTGAGTGATGAGTGAGAGTGAGGAGGCCTCTATAAAGGTGAAGGGAGGAGACATTTCGTTGCACCAGCGTGCACCGTGTAACCGCGTGTGCTACTGCACCGTGCACGGCCACACGCGTCCGATACCGCCCCGTGCATCGCAACACGCGTACCATGCGTCACGTTTTCCCCCTCGTGTCTAACCTTGTCCACTTAGTTGTGCTCCGTTATACCCTCAAGTGTAGCACAGGCAGTTTGGTTGTACTCAGTTTTGCCCTCCAGTACTAACACTGCCGTGTGCAATATACTCACTTTTACCCTCCGGTGGCTGGTCAAGATAGAGTCAACAAATGGGTTTTAGCTAGCTAATTGAGTCATTTTATGCACAACAAATTCAAAAAGATCAAAACATAGCGACATCTACCTAGGGAGTCTTATTATGTGACTTGCCACCATAAGAAATGTATATAAATCAAGTTTTAACCTAAATCACCACTTCTCAAATCACCTACTATCTATGAAGGTTCATGGCTTTCTACTCAAGCCTCTCCCCAAAACATCCCTCCCCAAAACATAATTTGTCTGAATGAGGCAATAATTGTCAAACTGATGTATATTTGAATTTCAAATAGTTTGATGTATGCCAATATGTATTTAATTGTATAAAAGGAGCATTTTCCATTTTTTAAATCTCTTTTTGTTTTATATTTGAACCCCCTTGTCAGTTTTGCCCTTGGTTTTTAAGTTCTACTCAATTTTCCCCTCCCTCTTAGTGACAAACTCTCACACATGTGCTCATCTTGGCTGCTACGCTCTGATTGGTCGAGACAGTTTTCACGCGGATCGTACCCACCAACAGTTGATCCTCTGATCGATCCTCTGTGATCTAGCGTACAGGATAACTCATGTATCTGTCGGGGGCACCCTCTATCCATGCAAAATAACGAGTTTTCCACTGATGCTTTAACTCCATAAACAAAGGATTTTGAATATAATTTGAAGGGAAAGTGTTCAAAGGTGTATAATTTTTACATTATATTTCACTCCATGTCCTAAGTGCGATTTCAAAGAGTTCAAAGGTGTATAGTTTTTGACATATGCAAGTTTATGCATTACATCCCTACATTCTATGAAAATGATAATCTCTCATAATTTTCTTAGCACATCATTATCACGTATTAAGTGCGATTTCACAGTGTTCAAAGGTAAACACCATTTTCCTTTACATTAAGAGTTGTATAATTTTTTAATTTGGAAGTGCAAGAGTAGTGTCAATTATAAACACTCTTTTACATTAAGAGTTGTATAATTTTTCAATTTGAAAGTGTTCAAGAGTAGTGTCAATTATAAAAACTTTTACAATAAGAGTTGTATAATTTTTTTAAATTTGAAAGTGTTCTTGAGTTGTGTCAATTATAAACACTCTTTTACATTAAAAGTTGTATATTTTTTAATTTGAAAGTGTTCAAGAGTTATGTCAATTATAAACACTCTTGTACATTAAGAGTTGTATATTTTTTTAATTTGAATGTGTTCAAGAATAGTGTCAATTATAAACACTCTTTTACATTAAGAGTTATATAATTTTTTCAATTTGAAAGTGTTCAAGAGTTGTGTCAATTATAAACACTCTTTTACATTAAGAGTTGTATGGTTTTTTTAATTTGAAAGTGTTCAAGTGTTGTGTCAATTATAAACACTCTTTTACATTAAGAGTTGTATAATTTTTTTAAATTTGAAAGTGTTCAAGAGTTGTGTCAATTATAAACATTCTTCTACATTAAGAGTTATATAATTTTTTAATTTGAAAGTGAATCGCTAGCCGTGCGAGAGTTGTGTCAATTATAGTTTCAGACCGCGCGAGAGTTTCATAATTATAAACACTCTTGTAAACCAACTGAATCGCCACTGCTCCAGGGAAATTTAGAATATATTTTAGAGAGATTTTATCTATATCTTAGAGTTATGGAGGTTGAAACCACCGCTGGGAAGTAAAATACAGAGAGATTTTGTTCACAACCACGAATTACGCCAGCACTGGATCAATCCTATTCGAAAATCAAGGCAGTTAGTTGAGCACCAGCGATTCACGTTCAAATACTGCCAATAATCAACCGACAAAAGGGAAAAGATGCTTACCTAGATGGAATCCATGCGTTAGATCCCTGCGATTCCACCCAATCTTCTCCGTGCTCGACGGGGATGGATGGTGCACCAGCCGGCATTGCATACTGTTCCACGAAAGGGGTAGATCTAGCAAGGGCGGGAGCAAAGCCGGAGGTGGAGTGGGCTCCACGGCTAGGGGGGAGGGGGCGGCTCTAGGGCCGAGGATGACATAAGGTAGGAGGGCACGACGGCGGGGCAGCAGAGCGGCAGTGTGGGAGTTGTTCCAGGATCGGGGGGAAGCGAATGCTTTGGGTGAGCGAGAATGGTCGGTCCGACGTGTCTCCATGTGGCCCCGCTCTTCACCACGTATGCAAGACCCGTCCCAACGCGGCCCAACCCTTCACCACATATGCAGGACACGTCCCAACGTGGCCCCACCAGTTAGGCATGTAACTGCCGAGGCCTCGTAACGTAACGCTCAATACCTGACCCGCCCCAACGCGGTCCCACCAGTTAGCATGTAGCGGTAAAGCCTTTGACCTGACGGCATCCCTCCGTCCAAGCGCCTGCGAGCGCCCGCGAGGGTTTCTTAACATGGCGAGAGGAAAAGCTAGGAAAAGTTAAGCGACTGGGGAAAATTGAGTACAACTAACAAACTAAGGGCATGAAAATAGAAATCCCAACTAATTTTAGGATAGAAAATCTTAAACAAGCTACCCAAGCTTTATCTCCCCCTAGCCACTAGATTGACCCTCTCATCCCCTCTACCAGATCATCCCTGAGCTAATCCCCTATATTAGCATCCAACTCATCAAAGACCAAATATAAGCATGGATTCCCTCCACCCAATATATACTTCAATATCATCCACTTGATGATAATATTGGACCCTTGCATCCTCTCCAAATCCTTCCCTCTTTCATACTTGTCTAAATACACAAATCTCCCAAATTTGGCCAAGTCTGAAATCCTTACCTCGATTCAATCTTTGAGACTCCCCCTATTTTGATCAGTATCATATTACATCTTGAGTACTACCAAATTCCACTCTTTACCTTGGCTAAACCCTTCCTTTATCCACTTATCCTTGATGGTTTTATAGACATGAAAATAACCATTCCTGCAAAACTTATCATCATGCTTACTTTGATAGAAGCTCACATCCTTGTGTTATCCTCCCTTGACCAACTCTTGGCATGGATAGGATCTACTAACCATGGTCTAGCAATCCACACCTTACTTGTTTCCATTGGATCTCTGTGCTTCTTAAACCCATGTGGTTTCTGAGGTTAAATGATAACCTCCTATGGCACCCTTAATTTCAACAAAGTTTGCTATCACTCCTAGACCACCTCAAATACAACCAATCCCAAATCTTGGTACAATGATCATATATATAACTTGGTATATCCATCCATCTATCCCTTGCATCAAGGTGAGCTCTTACCTCATTAATCCAACAAGGTTTAGGTGGCATAAAAATATAGGTGCCCTAGATCATCAAATCCTTCCCTTCTTCCCAAAACCAAGTTCCTTTTTGAGAATACAATGTTGAAAAGGATAGATAATTCAATTTTACATCATCGACCTTGGATACAATCATTTACCAAATAAGTTCCATAATTATTTGGGCCCTAAATCTATTTAAATTCCCTCCTTTGCAAAATCCTCAAAACCTTCCTTATAAGGAAAGTTTGTTTTTCCTCCAAGGTACCATGGAAACTCAAATCCCAGTTGAATCCTATATATCATATCCTATCTCCCCATCTGAGATGCTTTATTATTTTATATTTGCCCTTTTTCTTAAATGGCAGAAACAAGCAATAATAGCTTAAAAATACTTTTCTATCTCAATAAATTCTAAGAAAATTTCCCAATGTGTAATTTGGTATTTAGAACCATCTCACATCAAAAACCAACTATCCAATTCAAATATATCGAATGAGCTTCTAAAAACCATTTCAGCACTATTTGATCAAATGAAGTTTAGTGGACATTAAATCCTTAGAAAAACCTCAAACAATTCCTAGGGTCATGACTTGACTATATCTACCCACTAGTGACATTTGCCCATATTGCCTAAGACAAGTTTTTAGACTTCCTTCATAACAATGTACTTGATCAATATTGCAATCTAAGCAAATTGTCTAAATAAAACACCACAAAACATTACCAACTTAGCCAAGCAAGCTTACCCAGCACAACTCACACCCCTCTGGTCGTGCTCCGCTGTAGAAATGTATTGTAGCACCCCTCTCCTTTTATCTTAGTGCTTGGAGGAAAGAGGAGACACAACATCTATATCTTGTCTTGTCCCCTTTAATTTCTTGGTTCCTACCACTCCCCCTCTCTGTCCTAAACCAGAACAGAAACCACCCACCCCTCCTCTCCACACGCCCATAGCAAGGCCAGCCCTAGTTTCACCCCCTCTCTTGCTCCTGATGGATATATACCACCATGAGCCTTTCCTGTTTGGTTTATAAGGCAATGAACCAGCATAGCCCTCCTTTCAAGCTCATTGATTCCACTCCCCTCCCCTTACCTTCCCCAGACACCTATCATCTTCCCCTGTCTCATCTTGACTGCAAGAAGGAGAGAGGAATCTCTCAGCTTCCTCCATAGATTTGAGCAAGGCTCCCTCCTCCTTGTGTCTCTCTCTCTTCATGCTCCTCTACTCGACTCCCCTCTCCTCCCTGATACTAATGGTGCCCTCCTCTTTAACATGCAGCGTCACTGGGAGCACCTCCAGCGAGCTCCAAAGGTTGAAGTCACTGTGGTTCTCGCGTGAGCGCCCTCCCGAAAGCAGACTCCACCTTCTCGCCCAACCTTGGAGTCACCCGCAAGCACCGTGTCGCCTCGCGCCCTCGCATGCGATACTATGTTCCTATGGTGATCTCCACGCGTCCCCCGACCTCCCCAAGGGTTTCTTCTCTGTGCGCCGTTGCAAGGAGGAAGACGGCCCCTGCGCTGTTGATCTCCGCCTAATCCGATGGCTCCCCTCTCCTCATACCCCTTGTAGAGGTCCCAACCTTAAATAAATTGGAGATCCCTGTGTTCACAATGCTAGTCCTGGATCAATAGCTAGCATCCACAGTTTAAGATGTAATATCAAGAAACAAAGGTCATAATACAACTTTATAACCCGGAATAAAAGAGTTCATTACATCTTACATAGCTCATTTGGCTATCTCATTACAATGCAGCAGAAATAACTATGTAGCATGGAGTCCTTCATCTTCAAAGTGCCACAGGCAATCATGTTGGTTATAGACTTGTAATCCTAATCAACACACTTCACTAACATCAAACAAACCTGCAACATAATAAGTTATAGCCACAAGGGTCAATACATTTTAATTGTATGGACAAGTGATACTATGATAGAATAGTGGTATCTATCATCTATATGCATTTGGATAAGTGGAGCTTAGGCTTGCTTTGCTCAAAATAGATTTTTCTTATCAGTTGAAAACACTAAGTTTTGTTTGGCAAAAATCCCAAGGAACCACCAATACATATTGGTGAACCTTTACCCTTGTTCAACCACAAGTTTTTAACTTAGAAATTGGGATGAGGAGATCCTTGATAGCTTCCATGTCTTGATGCTCAAATTGTCCATTGCCGCGGACACGGCTAAGTACTTAGATTTTACTCTCTCGAGAGGTGGTGCACTTTCCCCACAAGACTTGACATGCATCGAGACAAGATCTTTCAGAAGCCTTCCCATAGACCAAAATGGACGCGTTCCCAAAACTTAGATTTTACCCTTATTTTATTATTCAATGATCCTTCATTTTATTTGTTTATGGATTTGGCCAAGATTTTATTTGGCTTTTTAATATTCTTTATTTATTTATTTTCTTCCTTTTCCTTATAAAATCCATACCTTTTTATTTATAGATCCAAATTTGGTGATTCCAATTTGTATAATTTTATTTAATATTTGTTTATCCTTTTAAATCCTTTTAGGATTAATTTGCTCACAATTTGGTATGGATTTTTAGATAGGAGCTTTATTAGCTTTGAAACTTATTTTCTTAAACCTTATTAAATTCATAAAGTTTTTATCCATGGCTCCAAATTATATGAAACCACTTTCTATGGTTCTATAATACTTTTATTTGTCATTCTTGATCATTTATAAATGTTTGTTGACAAATGTTTATATGGATCAAATCCATAGTCTTAGAGAGATCTTGGAAATGATTTTCTTCCATTAGGGTTGAGGGTTTTGGTTTACTTTTTCAAATGTTTAAATTTCAAGATACATTCATTGATGAATGCATTTCACTTGATTGAAATTTTGTTGGATTCCCTTTTTATTCAAATTTGTTCAAGTAGGGTTTTTATGTTCCCATTTTGAAACAAAAAGTTTCTTTTCACCCTAAATTTCAACAATTATTTCTTTTGTTTATTTATTTTAAAATTTGGAAAATTTTTGGGATGTGACACCCCTTTGGCTGCACGCGACGCTGAAGAGCGGGCTCGTCCATGGCCATTCAAATGTAGCGGCTCCCGTGCGTGCTCGCCCACGAGCTGGACTGGCCGATGCCGCGCGACCCATCTGCTTATAGATCCTAGTCCGCGAACCTCTGGTTTTTATTCATTCTTTTTTAGATCGAGAAGTTTGGCCTTAGTTTAAATCATTATAAAAATGTAAAACACCACCAAATGCCCAGATTTAAAAATTTCTAAGTCCCTAACTGGTTTCTGCAGCATGCGGTACAAACCACCTGTCTAGATATTCTTTCATTATTTTCTAGTATTTTAATTACCAGAAAGTATCCAATACACTATTAAATCTCTCCAGAAAGTTTAGTAAGGCCAAATGGTATAGAACCAAAAGTGGTATTGACCTAATTCCAGCTCTCAGAACTCATAAACTGTAATACCCTTCAAACCCTAGCATCCTAAAGTTTATTAAGCCTAGGTTGATTTATTGTGAATTAAATTATTTTGTGTATGGTTAATTCACTAATAAAACCACTCCAGTAGTTATGCAAATCCAAAAATAATTACTAAAGGTATTTCAAATACCTAACATGTGTCTTTGGAATCATACCAAAAGACCATGTAGATTTAATCTAGTGAAAAAGACAAATATCTACCAGAACTAACTTTGGGAATTTCCTAAGGGCATTTTGTAAATATTTTGAAGTGATTCCAACTTACCTTGTACCAGTCCATCAAACCCTACTTAATCCTAAGAAGTATTAATTTTTGGACCTTCAGATCATTTCTTGTGAATTATTTCCTAAAACTAGAGTTTCCATCACTAGGGAATTCATAGTAAATCAAAGGAAATTGATAAAATAATGAAACCACTTTTGTTAGTTTCATTTTATCAATACCTATATGATGGTATCATTTTTATATAATGATATCATAAAGAACCTGGCCTTGGTTTAAAACTCCTCAACTAAGTATTTTTTGGACTTTAAATCCTATTGAAATTCCTACAATTGCTTCCAAGTCCATTCCAATCACTCTAAAGCCATTATTTCCAAACCCTACTTAAGTAGCTTATGTGCTCTTATATTGTTTTTTGTATTGTGTTGATACTTGTATGCTTGTATTGCTTGTTTGCATGTATCCTCGATGACGACGATAGTTGTAGTTTTTTTGAGGGCGAGAAGGAGGGATCTTATATTTTTATTGGTATTCTGGTTTTCTATTGAAGAAGCCTAGGGACATCTCGCTGGTCAAAAGAAATCCACCCTTCCTGAATTTCGTACTTGTCCCACTTCTTTTAATCACTTGCCTTGCATCTCATTTATAAACTGCATTCCTACTTGCATGGTTTGTTTTAAATAAAACAACGATAGTAACTTGGCTCCTCCAAGTTATGGATGAGTGTCCAGTATGACACCTACCTTATTGACACCTATTTTACCCTTTAGATCGAAGTTAGGATTACTAGCATCTCACCTCCTTGGGAAACCACGGTTCTTCGACGAATAAAACTATTTTGTGGTTTAGCCTACTATAAATGTTTCAAAAGTACAAAAACCCTTGGAAAGAGGCATCATTTCCAAGTGGATGTTTTTACTTAAGGAATGATAATGATAAGAATGAAGAAATATGGACAAAAGAAGGAGAAGTGATGTTTTATGCCTTTACCAGAACAATTCTGTGTAACCACATTATCCCAGGAGATGGGGCTTAACTTGTAGTTTGTTGTCTTTAGCCAGGGAAGCTCTTACACTTTCTTAAGGGAAGAAATCCCTGGAATTACGGGTGGGATCACAAACAGTTCTACAGATCTAGAGCCTGTAGATTGTCTTTGCAATTTTCCGGTGCAACAATTGGATATCCCGCGGACGGTATGGCTTAAGGAGTATGGAAGGAAGTGGAGTCACGGAATTAAGGTATATGCCAAGCTATGGTTTGGGTATACGCGTGTACGGGAGGGAGGACTATGGCCCAGAAGTGTCACATACTCATTGCTGGGGATAACGAACCCAAAAGGAAAAGCCGCCTTTGCTAGGGATGACAAATGAAAGGTTAGGTTTGATTATCCAAACCCACATTTACTTTGAGTAACGGGTTGTGGTTGAATCCCGGCCGATGTATTGATTCTTGTGGGTAAAGTGCACCAACTCTGCAGAGTATAATCTATTCGAATAGTCGTGTCCACGGTTGGAAAGGTGATTTCTAGGAGTACCCTTGGAATGAGCTGGAGAAATAAAAGAAAGTAAAATGCTAAGGTTTTGTTTTGACCTTGAATGGTCCAAGAGATTTCAAAAAGGGTTTTATTCTAAAAAATATGAAAAGTTTTATAAAGGATATGGTGATATCTAGATTTTCTAAAAGAATGCATGTTTTCAAAAACTCTTTTCAACAAAGATACAGAGATGCCAATTTAGGCTTTTCAAAAACAAATGAAGTTTAGAGTTATCTTGCCACAGCCTAAATTGCATTATCCTTGTTTACCTTATCTCGGTGGTTTTGCGAGTACATTAAAAGTACTCACCGTGTTTGTCCTTGGCTATTTACTTGGCCAGATTTACATATGCTAAGGAAGGAGATGTTGACGTCTATGCGAGCTAGGCCGTCTTCCCAGTCAGTCGCCTGTAGGTTAAGGCATGACATGGGCTCTACGATTGAAGAAGTCTGTTGTTGTTGTTGTTTGTACCACCAAAAAGGCAACTATGTGAGTCTTCTACTTTGTTAATTTAAGGATGTTGTCATGATACTTGTCGGTTATGCTCATGGCTCACTGATCATGGGAACGTGAATTGCAAGCATAACATGGATTCTCGGACCATAAATCCAGCGTTCCACAAGATATATACAACACGACTCCATGAGTCAAGGACACAGATATACAGTATAAAGATCCAAATCACCATGAAAATGATATAGCATGGGTGTATGGACAAGATGCAAATTGGGATAAGAGCCCTAAAGAGTAACCAATGGCGTCCATAACCCTGCCCAGGCCAAGCCAGAAGGGTAACCCTGATAACGACGTCGATCTCAAACCTACTAAGACAAAAGGGGTGCTGGAAAAGCGCAAAGGAAAAAGAGAACGGTTAGTACTGAGGCTAGTACATGGCGAGACTTAGAATTCGGCGGCTCTCGCCAACATAGATACGGTGGAATGAAGTGGTAGCACAGCATGCACTAAACAACCTATAGAGACTCGATACAACTGTCGGCTATCAGAGAGGGATAATAAAGACATATTCGGAACCAACCTGATACTACCACCAAGCATACCCACCCTGGTATTTCCCCCTCAATACCAAACGAGGAAGTCCTGCCGAGGAAACTCACACAGTTGGTAGTTTTATTTATTTTTTCCATGGTGGTTATCCAACTTACTAGTCATATCAAGTACAAGTCAATTTATAACAGTAAACTTTAGTTACAGTTGTATATGATCGAGAAGCTATGATCCAAGTCTTCCATAACCGTAGACACAACTTTTTTAAAAGATTTAACCCTACAGGGGTGCACCAAAGTTTCCACACGCGCTTCAACCCTTTTTGCCAGATAAATTAACATACGCCCATCGGTATGTTGGCGGGTCCTCGGACACGACACTTTCATAGACCCAAAGAAAGTACATGGGGGCCATCTGAAAGAGCTATCCGTACGAGGTATACCTAATCCTCGTATGAACCCTGAGGTTGCATGCACTTGTCACATAAGCAGAGGCCATAGACAATATATTCCCGTGACAGAGTGTCGCACCTACGCAATAGTAATAAACGCTCATCGAGCAATAGGTAATAAACATCTCATATATGGAATACATGGCATAAGTACAATATGTAACATATAAAGCCCGAACTAGTTTGTGGTCCATAGAATAGTACTTTGAAATCAGATACTAGGCCAATAGGGTGCCCATACACCCCATAGAACTCGCCTCCTAGGTGGACACAGGGGGCGGTATAATAACCAGATCTCAACTATTACCCCTCTGTGCCTCTACATTAATTATATCTATTCCCAACTTTTAATTATCAAGTTGCAATAATTAAAGTCATGATCATCTCCACCATTAAGCATGTGACAACCCCCAACATCGATGGCACTCGACGACGCAAAGCAACACCTAAGCAAGCGACTATGACACGCAAGGCCAACTGTCTACCCAAACAACAAGCAATAGGAGGTGTCCAAGGAAATATAGGTTGCAAGGGGTATAACAGGTACAAAAAGGCTAAAGCATCGCAACATAGGTAGCAATAGATCAACGGGAGGAAGTAAAGACTATAAATGCAAAATAGGTATAAAGGGGGGAATGCTGGCCTGGGAAACACTGCAGAATGTTCATCCAAAGATCGGGTCGACACTCGCATGAACTCATCGGCCTAATCCATGAAGAAGCGATGCACTAGATAAACACCGGATGCACTATTTAATACTATGGCAGAAGATCAGGCATGATGCATGTATGATGCATGACATGGCAAAGATGCGATGCAACTAGGCAATATGAAGCAGAACCGAGGCCCGATAATTAATTAAGTGGTTCAAGTTATTTAGATACCCCGCAATTTAAATGTTGTATTAACAAGGAAAAATAGTGGGACCGGTTCGCTACACAAATTTATATGGAGGCAATATAAGACTAGATTAGCCTGCATATAGTCTCCATATTTAATTATTAGATGAGTCAAGAAAATACCCCCAAATGAATGAATATTTATGCGATCATGAACAATTTATATGCAACAAGATATATATATATATATATAATATTTTAAAAAATAAGGGCTTGGAAAAGAGTCACACATCAAGGTCGAAAGATCTTGGGGTTTGAGGGTTCGAGGGTCCGACTGGGTTCGGGTTTGGTCTCAGCGGGATCGGTCTTCACATCCGGGAACAAGATCCGGGAATGAGAGCTTCACTCTATCGGACCCATGAGGTATTTCTTGGTGTTCCATGATGAAGGTCTTTACATTAAACGGTCCTATCGACGAGAAGGTCTTGGTGTTGTTCAGTCTTTACGGCATGATCATCTAGTCCTCGGGGTGTGCATACTCCGCATCATCACCACCAAAACAGCACCATCTCGGTAACATACCAACACAGTACCACGGACGGCAATGGTACCAACTGCAGATCATGTCGTCCTTCCTCTGGCTTGTACCTTGGCATCCCTGCGGCTCGAGGTTGCTGCGCGGACATGGCCGGGGCAGAGCTTGGCGACGGATGATGGGACATCGGCGGCAAAGTACTCATAGGGGAGACGCTAGGGACACTTTGTGTTTGCAGAGGAGGCTGGTGCCGGTTTGGTGAGGCTACAGAGGCGACGCAGAGAGGGAGACGAGCAGACGAGTGGCAGGAGGTGGTCGAGCATTGCTTCTCACGAGGAAGAGGGCGAGGGTGGCCGTAGGAGAGACCGAAGTTGAGGAAGGCGGTGGAAGATCGAGCCTTGCTAACGGGAAGGCGGCGAGAAGCTCGTGGTAGCGCGCGCTTGCAATGGACGCACGGCGGAGGGGTGGCGCTGCAGGGGTGGCGGAGGAGAACGAGGCAGCGTCCAGCGTTGGAGACAAGCTTGGGGCGCCGCGGCTATGCGGATGGAGGAGGAAGCAGCGACGCCGGTGAGAGGGGTGTAGGGACGACGATCAGGTGCAGCGGCAGGTGGGGAACGGTGAGGATCCGAGGCGGGTAGCAGGGATCAACAGGGTCTGGGAGGAGAACGGTGGCGGGCACCACGCGGCCATGCTCAGTCGGCGGGACAAGCGCCTGCAACGGGGAGAGGGCTGGGTTTGGGGGTCTCTAGAGGCGGGGGCAGCGCGATTATCGGGTAGCGGCAGGTGGGGGCTTGACCGCGTGAGGGAGAGGCGATGGGGAGGTACGCGTGGGGTTGGATAGGTAGTTGGCGGCGGCGGGTAGGGTGTTTAGGTTTTAGGGTTAGGGTTCGCACAAGGGTTGGTAGATTTAGGGTTTTCACCGGCTGGACCCGTTGGGCCTGGCCGATTTAGGTCTAGGTTATATTATTATTATTTATAAAATATTTTCTATTTCTTTTGTTTTGTTTTTGAAACCTTTTTTTAAATAGTTTTTAGAAAAATATGGAAGACAAATAGAATTTTATATTTGAATAAGAGGGGAGGTAATGTAGGAAACAAAAATAGGGTTATTAAAAATAGTTTTAGGGCAAAACAAATATACGAGGATGCACAAAATATAAATAACATGCGATTTTATTATTTAGGATTTCTCATGGTGCTACATCTAGGCTATGCTTTATCCTGTGAACATAGAGCATGCTGACATGGCAATGAGATTCCTTATGGCTATGCTCGTGTCGGGGTGGATGAAGTTTTACCGGAATATGAATCACTGGATCTTGACATCCCTGGCGCTGAAGATGAGAGGACACTAGGAGATGTCAGGGGTGGTACTATTCTATGGTGCAAGAAATACTTCTTGTTTCTAGGCTCGGCGCCCAGGCCACCATCGTCTCCTCCGAGTCGCAGTTCACCACCTCCAAGTCCACATGACGAGGAGAGGGACGACCACCATAGCGCGAGTCCGCCACCACGTCAGCTGACTCCGCCGTCACGTCAGCCGACTCGGTCGACTAGTGCTACTACTCAGAAGAAAGGTAGTAGGTAAAAGAAAACCCCGCCGCATCCTCCCAAGTTACCTTACGAGATGACTGATGAGGAAACCAAAGCGAACAACGATGCCGAATGAAAGCCTTTTTTGCACCGAAAAATCCCGAGCCAAAGTAGATATTTGATCCAAAATTCAAAAGGTGAGCTAAGAGTTTTATTGAGAAACCATCGCAATATGAGATAAATAAGGCAGATGAATATACACGTCTAATGAGAGTTAGTAGGAAGAAGACAAGAAGTAGTAGTGCAAGCGGTAAAAGAGATGTTGCCCAACTCGAAGAACAGGCAAAACAATCGATCTCCCCGCTAAAGGTGTTACCCAGTGTTGATCATGGTATTTGAGATCAAGCGTTGGTCTTTGCTATAGATGTTGGCATTAGTGTTAAACAAGCGCTAGGCGGACATGTCCCTGTCGGGGCCCTGGCAACCAGTGTGCCACGTTCCCATGATTTACGAGCCCCGCATCAGGAGTAACGCCCCCCTCGCGAGGCACCAACGCCTCTAGAGGTATCTCGGCCATGCGTGCATCACGAGGCCCCCGCCTCGCAAGGGATAAACTTCCGGAGGGAATGCCTCTCGAGAAAGTCCTACCGCTACGCCACACTGCGCCCCTAAGCCTCGGATACCTCGGAGCACGCCAAGGGCAGGATGGTAACTCCACCAGGCAAAGCACAAGCCATAGTCCGACATGGAGTGCAGCGGACCTATGGTGCCAGTCTACCTCGGTAAAGCAAGACTCGGTCCACCCCTCTTTTCTGCAGGGAGAGGACAGATGATCTCACGATGGAAGTCTCCTCCTTTCACCATTTTGGTGAAATAGGGAAAAGAAGAGGGCGACGGATGAAGACAAACAAAGCCAAAGACGGCTACTTTACAGGAGGACAGAGTGGAGCACGGCGGACTAGACTAAGTTCACCGAAAGTAGTCTCCTAGACCGGGACTTCGAGGAGCGGCACTATGGACGCCCTTCCCGCCCAAAGGCTGGGGTAAGAGGCACAACGCCGCCCTATATAAGGAGCCCTTCTCCTACCTTAGAACAGGTTGATCTTCTGCGATTTGAACCCTAGACATACATCCTCCACTGTACCCTCGCAAAGCAAGCGAGCAATACAACCAAGCAGGACTAGGGGCTTTGACCTCACGAGGGTCCCGAACCTTGGTAAAAAACTCATGTCATCTATATGTCGTGTGCTTGCTCCGCCATTGCCACCATCGTTGAGGCTCCTTGGAACCGCGTGTTCAGCCACCTCTCGAACCAAGGGATCGTTGGACCCTAGTTTCCTTCGCGGGACAAATTTCAGACATTTGGCGCGCCGGGTAGGGGGCTAAGGCACGCTTTCAAGACCTTCACCAACCTCAGCGACATGTTGGATCGCACCGAGATCCGCGTCGAGCACATCCCTCCAAGTAAGACCCGTGGGCGGAGGATGATGGAGGATCTACCTACCGCCCGTCGTGCGAACCCCCGTCCTCCTCGCATGGCTACTCCTCTCTCTCCCGCACCACGTCTTTGCGCGGCCATGCCGGGCGTCTCACGCCAGAAGCTACCAAGCGCATGGTTCAGGATCTCCTGGATCACCCACCGGCCGACCCTGACAGGGGAGGTGGTGCGATCGCCAAATTCCTCGATGTCGTCACCATCTCTCCGGAAGGACTGGGGGCTCAGAACGAGCATCATGCACTGGGGGCTTGGGTTTTCTCCCAGCCTAGTGCCGTGATGGGACCCCAAGCCTAACCAGGTGACACCGCTGGCGGCCAATAGCTGCCAGATTGTCTCGCCCCCTGTGGCTGCGGTGCCGCCGCGCGGGCGCGAAGACCTTCTCGCCGAAGAAATCCCCGATGTAGGTCAACAGAACCGTGCGGCCGTTGCCAACAGCGAGGCAGTGCAGGCTAACGGCTGCCTCGCCCTCACCAAGGGGATCCGCCGTGTGGTCTAGCCGCACAAGTTCTGTCCGGAAACGCCTGCGTGCTATGACAAGACGACCAACCCCGTGTGAGTTCTTGCATCTCTACACCACGGGCATCAAGGCCGCGGGAGGAAACGACCGCATCATGGCAAATTTGATTCCCATGTGCCTGAAGGACACGACCATCACCTGGCTGATGAACCTTCCTAAGGAATCCATTCATCGTGAACTTCAAGGGGACCTACGAGCACCCACTCGCCTACTATAACCTCCACCAGGTGCGCCAGCAACCTGGAGAGACCCTCTTCAAGTTCCCGCAGAGGTTCAGCCGGGTCCGTGACAAGATCCCCAAGATATCAGACTCCAACGTCATCACTGCCTTCTCTGAGGGTGTCAAGGACGTCAAGATGAGGGAGAAGATCGTCATCCGGGGTGAGAGCCTCACCACGGCTGTGAAGCTCTTCCTCATGGCTAAAAAGTGGGCCAAGGCAGAGGCGGGGCGTATGTTTTGCCTCGCCGAGGCGGAGACCACCCCCAAGGCCTCGAGCTCGTCCAATAGCAAGGATAAGGACCCCAAGCACGAGACCGCCATCGTCCTGGCCACGGAGACAGACCGGAAGAGTACTCGTGAGGAGCACAGTGAAGGGGAATGAGACGACAACTCGTACTGCCACCTCCACAATAAGCATGGGCATCACATCGATGACTTCTATGAGCTCAAGAAGCTCTGCGACATGCGCAACAACCAGAGGAGGGGCAGACCGGGCGGCAAGCATGGTGGCGCGAGGGGCGGATACCATGGGGGAAAGCGCTGGAACAACAACTCCGGCGGCCACGACACCCCGCAGGTAGGCCATCAGGCCAACACCGTGCAGCAGCTTCCTCCACAGCCGGAGAAAGGCTGCTCCGAGGACCCTAGGGCTATCAGGTGTCGCAAGGTGCCATCGCCTGCATTCTTGGTGGTTTCCAGGCTCTGGTGTCCAACCGACACTTCAAGATGCTCACTCGTGAGGTTGCCGCTGTCAGGTCGGGTGTCCCATCCCCGAAGCTCAAGTGGTACTAGTACGCCATCACCTTCGACGCTCGTGACTACCCCAGTCTCCACCAGGACCATGGGTACTCTCCCCATGATTTTCACCCCCACCATCAACAACATCGCAGTCGCAAAAACCCTCATCGATGGAGGCGCTAGCCTGAACGTGATCTCCACCGAGACGTTCGCCTAGTTGCAGGTGCCCTACGACAGGTTGATGCTGACCATGCCCTTCTCCAGAGTGACTGATGGGACCGCTGTACCCATCGTACAGGTGCGCCTCTCTATCACGTTCGGAACAAACGACAACTACCGCACCGAGCTCATCGACTTTAACATGGCCCACATCGAGCTCCCTTACAACGTAATCCTCGGCTATCCAGCATTGGCCAAGTTCATGGTGGCCACTCACCATGCCTACAACATCCTCAAGATGCCCGAAGGCAAGGGAGAAATCATAACGGTCTTCTACGATGAGGTGGAAGCCTTGCGTTCCCTCGAGCATGCCTACAAAGCGGCATCCATCACACACCCTGAGAACATGGAGGCATTGGACTGCTTTGGGGGCTCGGTAAAGCGGAAGCCAAATCGCATGGAGCGGGCCACATCCGGTGTCCCTCCTCGTGTGAAAGCCGTCGGGCCGCCGCCGTCAACCCTCACGATTGCTGAAGAGGCTCCCGAGAACTGCCTCGACCTGGGGGCTCATGACCTCCTGATGGACTGCACCCAGCGTACGTGCAACACCGACAGCCTCCCCCCAAGGGCAGGTAAACTGCCGACTGAGCAGGAGTTCAAGGCTGCTGGAAGGTGTATAGACCTCCCCAAACGAAGGTGATCCTCGAGAAACTCTCATCCCTTGCAGCCTTATCTACTGTGAGACCACGTGCGAGCCACGGCGGTGCTGTAATAAGTTTTAACTCTTGGCGGTTCTTTGGATATTGTGCTTCGCACACATCTTACCATTTGGTTTTCCCTTGGAAAAGACTTCTTTGAAAACCGTACCCGCTTGAGTTCCCTCACATACACCACTTGAGCGGGGGGCTGGGCTCGGTGTCCATCACCGAGTCACTCTCCGGCTTCATCACAGCCTAAAGTGTTGAGCTCTGAACTTACGGATTCGTTCTGTCCACACGTTACCTCACCTACAGTCTCTGGTGCTTGTGTCCCTCGCGCGACGCATGTATCGAGCCCCAGCGATATGCGTGTTTTTCCTACGGCCCTCTCCTAGTAAGGTCTACGGGGCGGCAAGTGAGGGAACATTCCCCTTCGCTGGCCAAAAAGTTTCTAGGATCTAAAGTGTCGAGCTCTAAACTCACAGACCGGGTTCCGCGATGAGTCACCTCACCCACACTCCTATATCTCAAAAAATAAAAATAACATTTTCGCAGCGGCTCATGAGGCTCTGCTCCTCCACGGACCGAGCTCTCAGGACCTAAACTGTTGAGCTCTGAACTCATGGACCAGGTTCGGCGACTTGTCACCTCACCCACGGTTCCTGATTCTTGAAAAAGACCTCCCGAAGCAAAGGCTCATGAGGCTCTGTTCCTCCACAAGCCAAGCTACCAGGACATAAAGTGTCGAGCTCTAAACTCATGGACCAGGTCCGGTGATGAGTCACCTCACCCACGGTTCCTGATATTGACAAAACACTCATGCGAAACCCATGAAACCCCCGACGCGGGGGCTTGTGGGAGAAGCACTAGTCCTACGGCTTTATTCTCGAGAGGCTTACGGTGCGACCCTGGAGACACCCTCTCCAGCGGTCAGAACTTCACAGGGCCTAGAGTATCAAGCTCTGAACTTACAGGCCAATTAGGAAGTAAGTTACCTCACCTATGGTTCCTAGCACTCAAAACACTTCACATAAGTGCATTTCAGGACTACATCAACACACGTTTATGTGCTATGGCCATCACCTTGGGAGGCACCCAGGAAAGGCGCGTTAGGTAGAGCCCCTTCGCGTCATAGCCACTACTTACGACTTGGGAAGATCCACTGTCGGATCGCCTCGTCTGACGTCATACACTGGTGAAAGGATCATATGGGCACCTAGAGGGGGGTGAATAGGTGCTACTTCAAATTTTCTTCTTTTTCAACTTAAGGTTTGACAAGAAAGGTAAATTCTCTAGATTATGCAACTACGGTGAATTTACCTATATGTCAAACGAGTACCAACTAGCACAACATTAAGTACGAACAAGTAAAGTAAAGTGCGTTAAAGGATAGAAGTAACCAAAGTGGTGGACATGGAGACACAAGGATTTGTTTCCCGTAGTTCATTCCTTTTGAGGGGAAGTACGTCTACATTTGGAGAGGGGGTGGTATCAAACCACCTACACCATGAAAGGCATCCCTTATTCTCCGATGAACCTCACCCCGATGGGTTAGATTCACCTCTTCCACTATATCGGCAACCTTCAAGGTGGAAGCCGACACCTTTACAACTAGTTCGAGGCACACATCCACAACTTAATTGGAGGCTCCCGAATACAAGCAAGCTGTCAAACAATCAAAGACAAACTTGTAAGAACCAAATCTAGAACTAGAGTTTCCAAAGAAAGACTAGAGCAAGGGGCCCTCAAGTGAATGAGGGGGAAATGAATATCTCTCTTGGTGAAGTAGTAGATCAAGGGCTCCTCCTTCGATTCTCCAAAGATCAATGACTTTGGACGGTTGAGTGAAGAGATCTTGGCAATTTGGTGGCTCAAATGGACGGGGTGTTCTTAAATGCGACGAGCAACTTTTCCCAAGGTAGGTGGAGGGGTATTTATAGCACTTGGAGAAATCTACCCGTTGGACATTAAATGCACCGGTACTACCCGTACCCAAGCGGTAGTACCGGTCACAACCGGTACTACCGGTCATGTACCGGACCAGGTATCGGTTATGCGCCACATGGTTGGCCCAGCTTCAGTCACCCCTAGACCCACCAAGCGGTGCTACCGCCAAGCGGTAGTACCAGTCCTATGAAGCGGTACTACCGGTCTGGGCGGTAGTACCGGATCCAGGTACCGGTTGGTACTGAGTGGGAGGGAGAGCTCTTGTCCTCCCTCAGTGTTGACATGTACAGTTGAGCGGTACTACTGTCGTCAAGCGGTACTACCGCTTGTGCAAGCAATACTACCGGTTGGGGCGGTAGTGCCGCCCCGCGGTACCGGGTGGTACTGAGGATTGACAAAACCTTCCCTTCTCGATCAGATGTGACCGGTACTTGGGAGCGGTAGTACCGGTGCCAAGCGGTAGTACCGGTTGTAACTTCCGGTACTACCGATCAGCACGGGTAACTTTGGCAAGTGCCAATTGTGGGCAATGCATTTTTGGTGCCGCAACTTTAAAGTCCTGAGATACACTTAGCGCACGATTAAACCGATAGGTGTGTTATCATCAGACATCAAAACCATAAGGATAGGAAGTGCACTTTCAATCTCCCCCTTTTTGGTGTTTGATGACAACACACCTTTGCAAGATAATATTAGAAAGATAATCATGGCTTTTGGAAAATAGAGACGGGGCTCCCCCTGTATGAATAGGATCAATCCTCCCCATCTATTTTACAAACCCAACAAGAGTGCACAAATAGAGATAATAACATTTGAACTCATACCTTTGCACAATAACTTGTGATGAGAAAAATATTGGCAATGGATAACACATATCATCATAAGATGGATCCGTGAAATACCCACATAGTTTCAACATACATAGCATGAGTAGTTCCCAAACATTTCGTACATAGAGTTCACACATAATATAAGGCAAATAAAGTTCACAAGAAATTAAAAGATCAAAGCAAGAACGAGCTTGTGACTTTCCCATGCAACACCCGCATGCCTAAGTTCACCTTATCCCCCTTTGGCATCAAGACACCAAAAAGGGACAAAGAGCAAGACTAACGCCCCGAAAGTCAATCCTCCTCATCATCATAGTCCTCCTCATGGGTTGGTGGAGCACGGTACGAGGAAGAGACATCATCATCCCAGTGGTTGTGCTTGGAGATCCATTGGTCTTCTGGAGTGATGTTGTTCTCGGAGCCCTCGGAGATGGTCAATCCTCGAGCTTCCATCATGTCTTTCTGACGAGCACAGGCTTTATTGGCATACACATGAGCCTCATACATGCGCTTTTGATTGTCAACTTGGAAGCAAAACACCTTCTTGAGCTTGGCCTCAATCCTCTTGGCCCATGATGGCTGGGCATTCTTGCGACGGGAGACAACATAATCATCATCACGGCCACTGTCAGCATCCTCAGAATCAGCATCAATCACATTGCCATCTTCATCCACCTCATCACCCTCCACATTGCGAGGCTTAGCATGCTTCTTGATATTGAGTGCCTTGGACCTGTGCACAACTAGAGGACGAGTGGAAAGCGTCCTGGCAATGGGAGGACAGTTAGCAACAATGAGTGCCATGATGTAGGGAGCAAATGGGGGAACCCTCTGGGAGTGAGCCGCAGTGACCATATCATTCCATATAAATTCCATCACATCAAGAGTGCTGCCAGAGTCGCGGTTGAGAAATGTGTTGAGCAACAAATCAACAGAATATCCATGAATCTCATCTTTGTTGCCCGCACGAGGAGAAACGGTCTCACGGAAGATGCGGTGAAGAATTTCATAAGTGGGGATAAGATCCTTGATCTTGCCAACAACACGCGGCCCCAGATGTAGAGAGGACCAAGAAACTCCTTCTTGGAGGGGTGCTCATGCATGTGGCAACGAAAGCAAGAAGGTATGTCACGGTCGCGATCTTCATACCCCATAATTTTAGCAAATTCAGCAAGAGTGGCCTCCTTAATTGCACCTTGAGTCATCCAAGTGATTTTCCGAGTCTTGTTTGTTGAGAAGTGAGCAGTGGCATAGAACTGAGCAATGAGAAGAGGCTCATAATCATGCTGAAATTCCATAATGGAGAGCAATCCAAGGTTAGAGCAGATTTCCTTAGCCTCAGCAAAATAATCAAGATTCTTCTTGATGTGTTCCATATCAATCCATAGCTGCGGCACAACCATTTGAACATTCTTCAGAAGGACTTCCTTGTACACGCGCTCTTGGAAGTCGTTGTAGAACAAGCTGTCTTCCCTACCCTCATCACGGGCGCGGCCATAGGGATTGTCAACCCTCAGAGGGTGGAACTCAGAATTAGATATATCAGACATTAACTTTGGCCCTGATGGCCCTGAGCTGAAACTCTTGGAGCGCCCCGAGGAAGGGGGACGAGGAGGGGGAGCACTGCCACGACCAGCAGACCACTTGGTGACCCCCTCACGACCCCCACGGCCACCTCGAGAAGCAGGAATCTTCATACGACGGCTAGGCTAAGGCATGACTTCTTCGTCTTCAGACTCCGTCTCTTCCTCTTCAATCTCATGAGTTGCCTTGGAGCGCTTACGAGCACCCCTAGAACCACCTGCACATGTGATAGAAAGAGAGAGAATAGCAGGGGGTAAGGGCACAAGAACCCAAAGCATACCACAAAGAAGCCAAGATTTAGAGAAGTGTTGTGGTCAGTTGGGACCGGTACTACCGGTGCTGGAAGCAGTAGTACCGCTCATGAGAGGTAGTACCAGAAAAAATTCTGGTACTACCGGTCGAGCGGATGCACGCCCATCCAAGGTAGGGCACGGTTCTAAATTGGCCTCAACACCTCCTAAATCGATGATTCTTCTAGGAAACAAGGAGTGTATGGCGGTACAACCTCACAACACGTCACTTTCTTCAAGAATCTAAGCAAGACCTAGACCCAATGAAGAAAATAAGAGTGAGAGAGAGAGGCTGTTGTACCGGGATCCATGGCGGTGGAGAAGGATCGGGATCCTGCAAGGAGTCCAAATCCGTGGAGGATCCGGTGAGAGGAGGGCGCGGCGAGGCTCCGGTGGCGTCAAGAGCTCCGGCGGAGGCGGTGGTATGTGTGGGGAGCGGGGGGATAATGAGGCACTGAAGGGTGCCCCCCTGCGCGACCAACCTATACTAGAAACGCCGACCAGTAGTACCGGTGTTGTAAGCGATAGTACTGCTTGTGAGCGGTAGTACCGGTCGTACCGGTGACCGGTAGTACCGGACATACGAATGGTAGTACCGCTCCTGGAGCAGTTTCCAGGACATGACCTGGGAACCACCCAGGTCCGGTAGTACCGCTCCTAATCCGGTAGTACCGGTTCCACCTGATTCCATAGCCAAGGACAATGGATGGGTTCTTGTGCAGATTGGATGAGGGTTTTTCGAGGGAGTAGAAAGGCTTGGGTTCAGATAATCACACTGTGTGAAGCTCATGCACTCTAAAATAGGGACAAAGATATCAAAAAACAAAGGAGAGTGCATGAAACTAAGATCAATAAAAAGAACCAACAAATGACAAACACGAGTGAACGCCAACCTCTCAAATGAGAGAGGGCGGTGGCCTAGGCCACCATGTTTGAGTATACTTGGCTTGGCACCACGAAGATATATCTTGGGTACATTACCGAAACTCATCATTTATGCTCACATATCACAAAATGATATTAAGAGGAATGATTTTTATCACTTTGGGAATAACGGGGGGAGGGATAGTCCAATAAATTAGGATCGCACTCCACCTATATCCATGCCTGCACCTAAAGCAAATAAGATTTAAGACATAGGTGAGTATGCAAGGTGATCAAGTCAAGCTCCTTGAATCTATGATATTTAGTTCATTCCTCAAATAGCAAAACCTTGCTTCATAGTGGCTTCGTGAAGATGTCGGCAAGTTGATCTTTGGTTGACACATATAATAGATCAATATCACCTCGAGCAACATGATCCCTAATGAAGTGATGACGAATCTCAATATGCTTTGTCCTTGTGTGATCCACCGGGTTGTAGGCAATCTTGATGGCGCTTTCATTGTCACATAGAAGAGGCACTTTGTCACAAAGGACATTGTATTCCTTTAAAGTTTGCCTCATCCGTAGCAATTGGGTGCAAGCACTAGCAGCTGCCACATACTCGGCTTCGGTGGTGGAGAGAGATATACAATTTTGCTTCTTAGAAGACCAACATACCAAGGACCTACCAAGGAATTGGCAAGCGCTGGATGTTGATTTTCTATCATCCTTATCACCAGCCCAATCCGAATTCGTGTATTCACAAAGAGCAAATGTTGACCCTTGGGGATACCAAAGACCATAATATGGGTTATGAACTAAATATCGAAAGATTATCTTGACCACCATTAAATGGCTTTCTTTAGGAGCTGCTTGATATCTTGCACACACACCTACACTCAACACAATATCGGGTCTAGATGCACAAAGGTAAAGCAAAGAACCAATCATAGACCGGTATACCTTTTGATCCACATCTTTACCATTGGGATTTTGTTCTAGATGAGTCTTTGTAGCCATGGGAGTAGGAGCTCCATTTAAATCTTGCATATTGAATCTCTTGAGCATATCTTGAGTATACTTGGCTTGGTTGAAGAATGTCCCTCCTCTAACTTGCTTGATCTCAAAACCAAGAAATACTCTCAACTCCCCCATCATAGACATTCGGAACCTACTAGTCATAAGCTTTGATAATTCATCATAAAAAGCTTTGTTAGATGAGCCAAAGATAATATCATCAACATATATTTGGCATACAAAAATCTCCCCATTGACCTTCTTAGTAAAAAGAGTGGGATTGATTTTCCCAACCTCAAATCCACGGTCAAACAACAACTCTCTAAGGTGCTCATACCACGTGTGTGGGGCTTGTTTGAGCCCATAGAGCGCCTTATTAAGTTTGTATGCATGGTTTGGGAAGTTGGGATCCTCAAATCCCAGGGGTTTCTTTACATACACCAACTCATTCAATGTACCATTAAGAAAGGCACTTTCTACATCCATTTGTTGCAACTTAAAGTTATGATGTGCCGCATAAGCAAGAAGTATACGGATGGACTCAAGGCGAGCCACGGGTGCATATGTCTCTCCATAATGCCTTCAATTTGAGAGAACCCTTGTGCAACCAATCTTGCCTTGTTCCTTACTATAATTCCATGCTCATCTTACTTGTTCTTGAATATCCACTTGGTGCCCATAACATTGCGGCAATCCTTTGGCTTCTCAACTAATTTCCATACTTTGTTTCTCTCAAATTTGTTTAGCTCTTTGTGCATTGCTTCTAACCAATCCAAATCTTCAAGAGCTTCCCACACTTTCTTTGGTTCAATCATGGAGATGTCTGCTTGGTGCTCACTAAACCTCTTCAATTGTGCTCTTGTGGAAATGCCTTTCCTTAGGTCACCAACCACATTTTGTAGAGAGTGGTCTCTTAATTCCAACATCCTCTATTTTCTAGCTTCACGACGAGTGTGGATCTCCTTGTTGTTTCTTGGAGGTCCCTCTTCATCATTTTTGTCCTCATCTTGACCATTATCTTGACCTTGATCAACATGGGAATCATTCTATTCATTAAGAGGCAAAGATTGACCTTGGTCTTGATCAGGCACATTTCTAGAATTGAGTTGAGCTTGTATTAGGGCACTTTGTATGGATCTCCCTTGTGTAATGGACTTGGCACCGCTTGACATTCTGGAGATTGGAGACTCAAGCTCATCCTCACTAGAGTTGTCACCATGATCAACATGTTGAGGGTCCACAGCTTGTCTTTGGCTTGGGTCATTGTCCTCCTCGGTGGATGGATCTTGTTGATGTTGTGAAGATGAGGGCTCCACTTGAGTAGATCATAGTTCTTCTCGATCCGCCATAAGGGATTCCTCAATGGGGCGGATATATCCCACACCCATTCTTCCTATGGCATCCTGAGGCATTTCATCATCTGCATCACAAACATCAACACGCCCCCCTTGGGGACCATCATATTCCTTGAAGGTCACACAACAAGATTCTATGACAGCTCCGGAGAGCTTATCATAGATACTATAAGTGTGATATTTGAGACCATAGCCAACAAAAATACCCTCTAATGCTTTAGCCTCGAATTTGGACAAACGAACACCTTTTATGAGATAGAAACACTTACAACCGAACACCCGGAAGTAAGATATGTTGGGCTTGTTACCGGTAAGTATTTCATATGGAGTCTTGTTGATTTCTTTATGGAGGTAGAGCCGGTTTGATTCATGGCAAGCGGTGGAGATGGCTTCGGCCCAAAAGTTGTATGGAGATTTAAACTCCGCCAACATGGTCCTAGCCATCTCAATAAGAGTTTGTTTCTTCCTCTTGGCAACACCATTTTGTTGAGGGGTATATGCAGCAGAATATTGATGTTTTATCCCCTCATCACCAAGGAAATCATTCAAGGTGTAGTTCTTGAACTCGGTGCCATTGTTGCTTATTATTATCAACACGGGGGCATTGTATTGACGTTGAACCAAGTTGATGAAGTCGATGAAGGTCTTTTGGGTCTCACTTTTCAACTTGAAGAAATATACCCATGAGTATCTTGAGAAGTCATCAACAATCACCAAACAATATTTCTTCCCACCAAGACTTGCATGAGATGGAGGACCAAAGAGATCCACATGAAGGAGCTCCAAGATCCTTGTTGACTTGACGCGGTTCTTTGTCTTGTGGGGAGCATCTTGCATCTTTCCTAGAACACAAGTCCTCCAAACACGATCTTTGTCAAAGGAAACATTTTATTTTAGTCCAACAATATGGCCCTCCTTGTGGAGACTTTGCAAAGTTCTCATATTGACATGGGCTAGTCGGCGATGCCATAACCAACCCACATCGGCCTTTACGAATAAGCACATCGCCCTTTTAGTGGTTTGCCCCAAAAATTCTACCACATACAAGTCTTGTTCGATGTACCCAACGAAAAGCGACCTTGAGAGACTTGCTCCACATGAGGACCACAATATCATCATCAATAAAGACGGCAAAGCCCATCTTTCCAAGAGCACGGACTGATAGTAAATTGTAACCAAGGGTCTCAACAAGCATGACGTCCACGAGTGTAATATCGTGGGCAACCACTACCTTGTCGAAACCCATTACCTTAGACTTTGACTTGTCGGCATATGTCACAGTTATTTGATCATCATTTGGTCTTAACTCCTTGACAATAGACGAGCTTCCGGTCATATGACTTGTGCAACCACTATCAAGTACCCACTTTGACCCTCCGTAAGCATATGTCTACAAAAGATCAAGCTAATTTTTAGGTACCCATTTTTCAATGGGTCCTCTTTTGTTAGCAACAAGGGTCTTGGGGACCCAGATAGACTAAGCAATATAACCATCATATGGGGCCAACATATTTTGCATACACATCACCATAATAATCACGCATTAGAACATGGTGAGGGTTAGCACTTCCCGCAAAATCATCATGAGACATAGTTTTACCACTTGTGGTCTTACTATCCATAATGGCCTTGTTTTTCTATTGTGCGGGCTTGGCCTTCTTCTTCTTGTTGTTCTTCTTCTTGGCTTTGGAAACAAAACCAATGCACCCTTTCTCACCATTTGACCTTTGCTTACTCAAGAGGTCATCAATAGACTTGTTACCTTTTGGAAATGTAGACTTGGCTAGCTCCCCCTTCAACCTAGAATTTTCTTCAAGAATAGTTTTACTACTAGAGGGAATGAAATTACTAGGTGAAGGAATATTGGTCAATTGAGTTTGAAGCGTTTCATGGGACTTTGTGAGTGACAAGAGTTCACTTTCCAATGCCTTGTGAGCCTTGTTAAGTAAACTAAAGTCCTCGGCAAGTTTTTCATGAACCACACCAAACTCAATCTTGTCCTTTTTAGCCCTTTTATATTTAGCAATTGCATGATCACGTTCCTTGATGAGTCTATTAACAATTATGTCATTGGCCCCTTCAATCCCTTCAAGTTTTAGTTCAAGGAACATTCTAGTCTCTTGTTCTTCTTCTAGAGCATTACTTAGGGCTTCTATATCCATCTCGAGTTCTCTCCCAAGTTTACATCTTGCATCAAGAAGATCTTGTGTGTGGGAAAGTTGATCTAAGACATTCCCAAAATGCATCTTGGTCTCCCCTTGTAAGTTAGTCACAAACTCATCCAAAGCAACTAATTCCCTTTTTACTTCAAGAGACATCTCTTCATCTATTTCATCAATAGCTAAGGGAGTGGAGTGAGATGATGAGGATACCTCCGTTCCTCTTGCCATAAGGCAAGTGACGTTCTTGTTGGAAGTATTCTCATTTGGAGAATTGAAGAGGGGGAATGTCAGAGTAGAAGTAGTGGCTAGAGCAGCCACACCACTTGAAGTTTCCTCTTTCTCATCATCATCATCTTCATTGTCGGAGGAGAATTCTTCACGAGTGATCAATACAATATCACCCTTCTTCTTATTTTTTGGATTCTTCTTGATGAAGGGCTTCTTGTAAGGAGCTTTGGAAGCTATCTTTGGCACGAGTTTTCCACCATGATCTTCTATTCTCTCATAGGGACAACTGGCCAAGAAGTGATTTCAGTCGCCACAATTGTAACAAGTTCTCAATTTCGGGATATTGCCTCTTTGTCCATTGGGGTTGCTTTTTCATAGCATTTCCATATTGGCCTTGGCGGGGTTCTTCTAGAAGTTGTTTGCATAGAAATCCATATATTGACCATGAAACTTCTTGACATCATCGGAGTTGCTCATGGATAGGCCTTCATCACTATCATCTCCATCCCTATGTTCCACAACTTTGGCCTTCAATGCAAGGTTGACAACATTTCTCATTCCAAGGGCCCGAGAACGGGCATCTTTGGCATTCTTGGAGGCAACCTTGAAAGAGGCCATATCTTGCATAACTTCATTGGAGGTCATGAGGTGGTAGTTGTGTCTTCCTTGTAGGCTCTTCAAGTCTGTGGGCTCAAAGGGCATGAGTGCACTCACATATTTCCTTTTTATCCAAGCATCATCCACATGTGAGGCACCCACATTCCTAAAAGAGATGACGGTGGATTTGAGCCTACGATACATGTCTTCATGATCTTTATCTTCCTTCATATAGAAGCCTTCGGCTTCATTGCTTAGTGCATCATACTGGTTCCTTTTCATGCTCTCATTCCCAATGAACAACACTGTGAGAGCATCCCAAGCTTCCTTGGCGGTGTTGAGGTGCTCAATGTGTGGGTAATCCTTTGTACCCACTCCTTGTTGAATCATGTGCAAGGCGGTGGCATTGAGTTGACTATTGACAACTTCTCTTCTTGTCAAGTTGTTTGGATCCCCAATATAGAGTCCTTGTTCGATGATGGTCAATAGTTCAATGCAAGAGCTGCGCACATGAGTTTTCATTAGAGATTGCCATTGAGGAAAAGTAGATGCTTCTAGCTTTGGTGGGTCTCCTCTATTGTTTATATGAGGGTGAGGAATTGGAGGGTCGGGAGAGTACCATGGATGAGAATCATGGTTCTCACCCTTCCCACCATCCCTTTTTGTGGAGGAATTAGTGTTGTCTTGATTACCCCCCACCCCCACCATCATACCATCGGGTGATACCAAGGCATTCCCCTTAGGTAATAGTGATGGAGGATCCTCTTGAGGAGAAGGGATGATGAGCCATCTTTATCTTTAAGAAGTTGCTCAAGCATATTCTCGACTATGTTGACCAAGGATGAGCTCAATCTTGCTTCCATCTTGTTGAGATCATCCATGGTCACCGCGGTAGGCTCACCACCACCTTCCCCATTGTTGCTACCCATAAACTCTTAGGCGGTAAAGCCCGAATAAAGAGTCGAGGCTCTGATAGCAATTGAAAGGATTGTATGGGCACCTAGAGGGGGGGTGAATAGGTGCTACTTCAATTTTTCTTCTTTTTCAACTTAAGGTTTGACAAGAAAGGTAAATTCTCTAGATTATTCAACTACGGTGAATTTACCTATATGACAAACGAGTACCAACTAGCACAACACTAAGTATGAACAAGTAAAGTAAAGTAAAGTGCTGTAAAGGATAAAAGTAACCAAAGTGGTGGACATGGAGACACAAGGATTTGTTTCCCATAGTTCCTTCCTTTTGAGGGGAAGTACGTCTATGTTTGGAGAGGGGGTGGTATCAAACCACCTACGCCACGAAAGGCCTCCCTTATTCTCTGATGAACCTCACCTCGATGGGTTTGATTCACCTCTTCCCCTATATCGGCAACCTTCAAGGTGGAAGCCGGCACCTTTACAACTAGTTCGAGGCACACATCCACAACTTAATTGGAGGCTCCCGAATACAAGCAAGTTGTCAAACAATCGAAGACAAACTTGTAAGAACCAAATCTAGAACTAGAGTTTCCAAAGAAACACTAGAGCAAGGGGCCCTCAAGTGAATGAGGGGGAAATAAAGATCTCTCTTAGTGAAGTAGTAGATCAAGGGCTACTCCTTTGATTCTCCAAAGATCAACGACTTTTGATGGTTGAGTGAAGAGATCTTGGCGATTTGGTGGCTCAAATGGACGGGGTGTTCTTAAATGCGATGAGCAACTTTTCCCAAGATAGGTGGAGGGGTATTTATAGAACTTGGAGAAATCTGCCAGTTGGGCATTAAATGCACCGGTACTACCGGTACCCAAGCGGTAGTACCGGTCATAACCGGTACTACCGGTCAGGTACCGGACCAGGTACCGGTTTATGCGCCACATGGTTGGCCCAGCTTCAGTCACCCCCGGACCCACCAAGCGGTAGTACCGGTCTTGTGAAGCGGTACTACCGGTCTGGGCTCCAGGTACCGGTTGGTACTGAGTGGGAGGGAGAGCTCTTGTCCTCCCTCAGTGTTGCCCGGTACAGCTGAGCGGTACTACCGTCGTCAAGCGGTACTACCGCTTGTGCAAGCGGTACTACCGGTTGGGGCGGTAGTGCCGCCCCGCGGTACCGGGTGGTACTGAGGATTGACAAAACCTTTCCTTCTCGATCAGATGCGACCGGTACCTGGGAGCGGTAGTACCGGTTGTAACTTCCGGTACTACCGGTCAGCACTGGTGACTTTGGCAAGTGCCAATTGTGGGCAATGCATTTTTGGTGCCGCAACTTTAAAGTCCTGAGATACACTTAGCGCACGATTAAACCGATAGGTGTGTTATCATCAAACATCAAAATCATAAGGATAGGAAGTGCACTTTCAGCTGGCCCTATAGTACTCTACCAGGAGGCCTACAGAGCAGCTCGGGAGACAACCCTGAACACGGGCTTACGCATTGGCAGCTACGCTAGGGCTCGCTCCCTTTTCCTCAAAAGGCGGACAGCGCCTTCGCTCGCATGGCCAAGAAACAACGTCGCGCATGGGCCTCGTAAGGCCTGGCCATCGCTCAAGGATGCAGACCATGAAAGTCAGCGTCGGATCCCTCCACGAGGGTGCACGACGGAGTCTCTCCTCAAGAGGACCTGCTGATACGTTGCTCTGGCTAGCTGCGGAAAAACGCCTAAGCAACCTAAGGTCCAAAGGCCTAAAAGTCCTCTACAAGGACAGGGGCAACACCCCTAGAGGTGAACAAAGAACTCCGTGAGCGGCGTCCCTCGGGTGCCATCTTCAGGAACAACCTATCCAAGCGCTATCCCTACAAGCTTGCCCCACGAGGGCGTCGTCCCAGGACACTCAACCCATCGATAGACACGCTCGAAGGCCCACAAGGTTCGTCCCTGGGAAGAAAGGCACAGGCACCCGCTGCCGGCTTCGTCAAGCAGGCGCCACGCCATATACACACAACAAGACTCTAGGCATCACAACAAACATGCGAAAGGAAGAACAACAAGTGCGAGGGTCCACTTACGAGCATACAGTCTTCCCTACAGTCCGGATACAAGTCAGGAAGATGAGGACATGATGACTCCTAAGCTATCAAAGGCCCGCGGCCCTGCCAAACTCAAGGCAACCACCATAGGGACTCCCCCAGCCTTCTCATAGGCGGCAGGGGTAGTCGATGTGGCACCACATCGGGTCGTACACCACCACCTAGAAGTCCTTCTCGGTGTCGCACCTGAGCTATAGTACGGATCTGCGACCGATCTCATGGTCATGAATCAAGCTCTTCCAACTAGAGGTGAAGTACATCTTCTCCGGCGAGGGGGTCTCAACTCCCACATACCACTCTTCGTTGCCTTCTGAGTGCCTCAGGCGTGCCCCCCCCAAGCGACCCTGTGCACCAAGGGCGAAGTGCGCAGGGTGCCGCACCTTGGAGGACCAATCGTCCTCCTTGAGAACGAGGACAAAATCGACCACCAACTTGGGTTCACCGCCATCCTCAGCCTTGACCCTGGCCTAGGGGGTGGCGACTCTCCTCCCCGGCGTGACGACGCAGACGACCGCAGTACGGGCACGTCTGGCCGTGCCCCATGGAGCAGTTCCCATCCTCCTTCGAGGACGCGGGGCGACCTCAACGGGCCTGTAGGTTGCTCCCACGCGATCACACCTGTCCGCGCTTCGCCGGTGGAGTATCCTCCGCATCAGACATCACCACCTTTCCCTTCTCCGTGGTCGAGGAATGCCTGGGCGCCATGAAGGAAGGAGCCAGGGCTTAGATCTCAGAGAAAGGGGAAGAAAGCAACGGTGGCGTGGAAATGGGAAGATCCCCTGCCCACGCCCCGATTTAACCAGGCCAGTTGAAAAGACGTATCACCGCGCCCCGTGCGCGGTATTAACCGAAGGACCCCACGCGTCGTCGCGTCGTGGGAACAACTCTCAGAGCGGGCACAATACGCTCCAAATCTATGAACAAGAGCGTGCTACCAGTTGGTATTCACGACCAAGATTCAAGCATGTCAGGTCCTCATTGACCGAGTTGACACGGGGTCCCATCAACCATCTAGGGCCGCTTGACCCTTCGAGCCCACCAAGGGACACGTGCGAGCCAAGCGCTCGGGGGCTACTGTCGGGGCCCTGGCAACCGGGATGCCATGTCCCCACGATTGATGAGCCCCACGTCGGGAGTAACGCCCCCCTCGCGAGGAAACATCGCCTCTAGAGGCGTCCCGGCCATGTGTGCATCACGAGGCCCCACTAAAGAAAGACGAAAAGGAGTATGCAAGCATTAAAGATGTGATCCAGAGGTAATTTCAGTCATTACCGCACTATATCGGTCTCTTTCGTTCATTTCCTGATATATCAAGTAACTAATAACTCATTTATTTATTTATTTTACCGGGTAGGGTTTGGCAACAATTCACCAAGATTACGATAGGTGATTTTACAGATGAGCTTAGTTTTCATCCGGTCGAGGTAAGTAGTACGAGCTATGTCCACGCATCTCTTTAATTCTAGTTTCAATACCATTATATCATGCTTGATTATTATTTGATTGAATTCTATTCTCATAAAGTGCGAAATGCAGCCACCAAGGACTAATTTGTGTGGATACTTTATTTGCGAGTTCATTCGCTCAGAGGTCAGTGAGCCGGACAGAGCGATATTTAGAGAAGTATGTTAACAATATATTCACAATTTGAATTTATTACTATCAATTGTGTTGAGTGTCATTCATAATATTTGTTATGATGATTGATATTGATATTGATCTCCTTCTTTTATATATAGTTAAAAATATTGCGGGAGAAACTCCAACCGAAGGAGCGCCTAGTAGCAATTCAAGAGGAATTGGTGAGATTTTTGGTTGACCATGTCATAGACCTAAGGGGAAAATTCCATACCACGGGAATCTAGTGATTTAATGATCTCCATGTAACCAAATTGTATATATATGTATGCTTGTAAGACAAGTTATATTATATATGCATCAACATGTAATATATTCGAACAAGCATGAATAAAGAGGTCACTTCAATCTATATAATAATGACGATGTTGTGTGTAATGGGTTCCTTCATTGCAAGTCACTTACGCCAAACCTCTCCCTCCTCTACCAATCCTCCTGCTGCAGCAGAAATCCGTCCCAAAACTCTACCACGGCAGAGCTCGTGTAGTCCCGGTTCGTGCTACGAACCGGGACTAAAGGACCTCCACCCCCCGCTAGCCAACACCATCATGTGGAGTGACTTTAGTCCCGGTTCGTAACAGAACCGGGACTAAAGGGGGGGCTTTAGTCATGATTCCGCAGTCCCGATTGCGTAACCGGGACTAAAGGCCCTCCCGAACTGGGACTAAAGGCATGTTTTCCACTAGTGCTCGTAAGAAAGCTCCTGCCGATGTGCCCCTCCGCTACAGCCCACGCCACCTACAGCGAGTGCCCGCCGTGCCCAGCTGGATGGTGCCTGTCGCTGCGAGCGACGGTCTCCGGTGCTGGCTATGGATTGGAGCTCGTGAACATCCTTCTTCTCCTCTCTGGTGTTGCCCCAAGGCCTAAACTTCTGGCGCCCATGGCTTCTCCGCGACCACGACGGAGCAGCGGATGTGCTCCTGTGGGACGAGCGGCCATGGCTTCTCTGCGACCATGATGCCAGATTCTCCATCCATGGCCTCCAGCCAAGGCGTGCTACCTAAGGCGTCCGAGTTGCTACTATAACTACTCTAGTAGGCATGTGTTGCTAATTATGTTGCCTATCGGTGCTACGAGCATTTGCTATTTTATCATTTTTTTGCTACATATTCATATTTTTTTTGCTACAACCAATCTTTACGGTTTTGCTACAATATCTCTGGTGGGGGTCTTCGGCGATGTCCCATTTGCTACATTAGAAAAAACATTTTGCTACAACCTTTTGTGTTTTTGCTACAGTAGCGTAAATTATTTGCTATGAGGTCTTCGATGACGTTTTTTGGCGCTCTGACGATATTGATTTTGCTACATTAGAAAAAAAAATTTGCTACAAGGTCACCGGCGAGGTCTGAGACGAACTCTCCAGCAAGGTCTAGTTTATCCGTTCTATTTTCTGAATCAAATCTTTTTTGCTACATGTAGCAAAAGTAAGACTTACTTGTAACAAAAACAGCTCGTTTTGTAACAAAAGCAGTATTTGGGTCTGTTGTTTTAGGGGACACTTGACGGCAAGAGGACCCGGAGGCCCACGTAAAAAAGGAAATTATCCCAGTACCAAAGGTCGGTAACTATTTTAACCGCTCATACCAAAAATAGACGCGCAGTCCCGGGGATTTCCTTGGGCAAATTTTACTAAAAATGGAGGGGACCGCGTTCAATCGGACACGAAATCGAGCTCCCGACGCCTCGCCGCACACGGTTTTATGGAATAGATCGTGAATCCGGTCCTCCTCGCCTCCCTCTGGCGCGCGCCAATTTTTGGTAAGTCTTCTTCTACTTATACCTGCTAGGGTGCATCGTGTTGAGGGCACAAAGCAGCCTCCAAAAAACCTACCGCCGCCGCCGCCGCCGCCGCCAAGTTTCTTCCCTTGCTTTGGATCGATCGCGACGATGGTGCGTCCGCACGGCAAGCCGAGCAAGGGGCGGCAGCGCATCGACATGACCCTGAGGGAGGACAAGGACAGCCGCCAGGTAACATTCTCCAAGCGCCGCTCCGGGCTCTTCAAGAAGTGCTCCGAGCTCTCCCTCATCTGCGGCGCCCACGTCGCCGTCGTCGTCTTCTCTGAGGCCGGCAACGTGTTCGCCCTCGGCAGCCCCTCCGTCGATGCCGTCCTGCGCCGCTACGCGACCCACCCCGCAGACGCCGCCGCTGACGACGCCGGCGTCGATGACGACCGTGAGGCGCTGGAGAAGATGTGCCAGGAGAAGGAGGCAACCGCGGAGCAGCTGGCGGCGGAGATCAAGCAGATGAAACTAATCGGAGACAATGTGATCAATGTCCAGGGTGACAGGAGCTTCTGGTGGCAGGCGGACCCGGAGGCGCTCGGGGAGTCGGAGCTGCCGGAGTTCTTCAGGGCGCTCGAGCGAATCAGGGGTAACATGCACCGTCACGTCGGCAACCTGGCGCGGCGACCACCAGCACCTGCCACGGCAGCCGTCGCTCCCGCCGGGGATGCCGCTTCTAATTAGTAGCGCTATTTGGCTTAGTACTAAGGCTTGATCTGCTTGCTTAATTTATGCCGTCAGAGTTAGTTTCTTTCTACTTCCTCCGTTTATAAATATAACATGTTTTAGATTTGTGAAAGAGATATATCTAGACATCTTTTAGTGCATAGGTTCAAATGAACCAGACACTAAAAGTTATCTAGATATATCTCGTTTACAAAGCTAAAACATCTTATATTTCTAAACGGAGGGAGTACTAGTAGAGGGGTTTTGGTGCTTCGATTCACCGCGTCAGATTGTGCGTTGATACAACAATGTTAGCAAGAGTTTATTTGGATTGCTTTTAGCAATCGGGAAGAGTTGATCTGCTACTGCTGCCCAGCTTATCTACTGTCTAATCTTTTGTCGAACCAATTTCTCCTTGTTATACTACTGCTTAATTTGTGCTACTTCACCACAATTGTTTTAAGTTTTGCTAGTGACTACTCCCTCCGTTTCAAAATATAAGATGTTTTAGGTTTGTGAAGAAAGTGAATTTAGACTTCTTTTAGTAGATTCATCCTAAAGTTTAGTGAACCTACATACTAAATAAGTCTAGATACATTTGATTCATAAACCTAAAACATCTTATATTTTAAAACGGAGGGAGTAAATTCGTTCTACCGCTTTCTAATCCGACATGCTCACACCAATCAACCACCACGTCCGTTCGATCCGGCACAGGAAATTTTGAATTCCTTCGCCCACGAGCTCTCCCTCACCACGGCTGTGGATGCCAACTCTGTCTTGCTGCTTGCTCTCCCAGCCTTGCATCATGGTAATATTGTTTGTCAAATATACTTGTGTCAATTTTAGCACTTGGTTAACCAACATTTTCTTTACTTCTTTGTGGCTGTTTGTCACTGAAAAGTAACCACCACCGCACGGTTCAGCAAGCAACCGCAAACGACTGTATATACAATATAAAAGAAAGGATGCGGCTAGGGAGCCTCCGGGGGCTGGTTAGTCCAAACCAGCCCCTGCCACGTATGGAAACTTTCCCTATCCCATTGACCCTGAAATAAAACACAAACAAACAAAACGCATACCCCTAGCCTGACCATGTGTGTCTAGGCACGCTGACCCATCCCTGACTCGTACACTGCTCAAATTCTCTCACGTGTCAACGACTAGCCTCCCAGATCAAGTGATACCTCCTTCTTCCTTCCCTCTTCCTACTCTCCAAGAAAGGACCTCTTCTTCCTTCCTGCAGATCTCCATAAAAACCGCAATTACAACTTTCCTAGATGCTAGAAACCAACATAAAACAGATCAGTGACAACCTAGGTGTATCAACCCAATAAGCTCTCCGTAGCTAGAGCCTGGTATTGAGTTTGTAGCACCCTGCGTTCTCAGAAACATCAACATGACATGAACTGTCATGCGTCAACTTATTTACATACTAGAAGTAATTTTGAACATGCTAGAAACAAACACAACACAAATTATGCTTTTAGAAAGAAAAAGCACCACAAGTACGGGAAATGTTGAAAACAGAAATCTAGAAGGGTTTTAGAACACCATGCACCCAAATAAAGCAACATCACATGAACCTGCAATAAACTTATGCATATGTTGTTACCAAGCACCGACACAGATTCAATAGCAATTTTCTGTGATTTTTAACTTATGCATGTTGACAATACAATTTAAATAACCAAAAGTAGTCAACTCATGCATGTTGATCCAAAAATGGAAAAATAAAACTAACTAGACTGTAAAACACAACTTAAACATGTTGGTGGAACAAACTTAATTCATATATATCCAACTTAGATATATTGAAAATACGATTGATCTTAAATATGTGGATAGAATGAGCTTAATTTATTTGGGTAGCCAACTTTGGCATGTTGACACTACAACTTAATTAACCCAAAGTTTCAATTTATGCATATTGCTTTAAAATAAAAATAAAAACTAAGTAGACTATAAAACACAACCTAAACATGCCGATGGAACCAACTTAGTTCAATTCAATACCCAACTTAGGCATACTGATAATACAACTTAATTAACCAGAGTATCGAACTTGTGCATATTGCTCCCAAAGAGAAAAAACTAAAAAATAAAACAGAACTTAAGCATGTTAGTAGAACCAAATTCACTAGCCAAGTCAGGCATGTGACAATACAACTTAATTAACACAAAATAGCCAACTTATGCATGTTGCTCCAAAATAGAAAAACAAAACCAACAAGACTATAAAAGACAACTTAAACATGCCAGCGCAACCAACTTAGTTCAATTCAGTACCCAATTTAGGCATACTGAAAATGCAACTTAATTAACCCAAGTATCGAACTTGTGTATATTGCTCCCACAGAGAAAAAACTAAAATATAAAAAAGAACTTAAGCATGTTGGTAGAACCAACTTAGTTCAATTCGGTAGTCAAGTCCGGCATGTCGACAATACAACTTAATTAACACAAAATAGCCAACTTATATATGTTGCTCCAAAATAGAAAAAAAAAACCAACAAAACTATAAAACACAACTTAAACATGCCGGCGCAACCAACTTAGTTCAATTTAGTACCCAACTTAGGCATATTGACGAATCCAACTTAATAAACCCAGAGTGGCCAACTTATGTATGCTTCTCCAGAAAAGAAAGGAAAAACTCTAGACTTAAAAACACAAAGAACACGATAGTGGAACCAAACACAATTAGTTTCGGTATCCAACTTAGGCATGTTGATAATACAACTTAATTAACCCAAGTAGCCAACTTAATTAACACTTCTTAGCATTTGAGTTCTAGAATATGCCAAGGGGCCAACCATAAACGTACAGTTAGCAACTTTACACAAGTCAAGGGAAGCTAGTTGGGTACCGGTATGGTGTTGTTGTCTCATGTCTCTGCCTAGGAAAAATGCCATGGATGCAAATTTCTGCCGGTTGTCATGGCGCCACATCAGTTCTAGCAACTATAGCGGCAACGAATAACACCAACCACTGCACTCTGAAACTCGCACAAAATCGACAGTGCGGGTTAGTCAGCTAACTCTGAAGCTGTTGAGAAAAAAATAGACTAAGCACAAATCAGCTGGAGTAGCTCTTAGACGGAAACACTAGATAAGCTAACTAGTAAGCCGGCAGAAAGAAGAAGCAGTCTAGATTACTCCGAGTACATTGAAAAAACTAGACTAAGTGTAAATCAGCTAGCTCTCATACGAAAACACTAGACAAACTAGCTAGTACGCCAGGAGAAACAAGAAACAAGAAACGGTGCTAGATTAATCCTACTCCATCGATTCTATCATCTGACCTGGCCTACTACAAATCGACCACCACCTTGGCCTCCTTGCCACCCGCCCCGTCACCTTGCTGCCTCTGAGCCGCATGGTCACACGCCGCAGGGCTGAGCGGGAGCTCTACCGCCAGTGCTCATGGCGCTGCCGACGGAAGTGGGATTTCCCGGGGCGCTCATTTGAGGTGGAGGGCTTCCAAGAGACGCGCAACTGAGGTGTGGGTATCCGATAGCGTCCGGTGGAGGATCTCCCGACGGCGCACGGCCGAGGTGGGGATCCATGTCGGCACGTGGTGCAAGGGTGGAGGCCTCCCGGCGCTGCGCTGTCGAGTTGGGGATTCGTTTCAGCGCGTGGTGCAGGGGTGGCGGCCTACCGGCAGCGCACGACGTGGGATGGGGTGATGCCGGTGGTGCCCTGTAGGGGTGGGGATCTCGGCGGCTGCTGGATCGCTCGAGGTGGTGGTGATGGAACTCTCTGTTGACTAGTCGCTATCGAAGCGACGCGTGCGACATAGGGTCCAGGTGTGGATGAGTGGATCGGAAACAACTCGCGCAATCCAGCGGCCACAGAACGGAGGCTTGGAAAGACAAACCAGCATCCAAGCACTTTTTAGCAGTTGGGTAAAAGAAATGCATGATTGTGTGGTTCATAAGAAGTAGGGCCAATATTGAGTTGAAGTAGTGGATTGAGATCTGACATCTCGAAAGCTAGGGATTTGAACCCAAATCTCATACACGAGCACCTTACCCCCTCAAAATTCTTGTTTTCTGGTCACAGCGGTTGTCAAAGTGCAACAATCAAATGGTTCTTGAATCATGAAATGTTCAAAAAGTGTAAACATATTTTTGTGCCAATCCAACAGTGTTAGTCTTGATCAGCACGTCATCCATTATTTATATTTACAGTGATAGGAGACACGTGAGGAGTATGAGGCTGAACCAAGTATGAGGCCAAATTGACCAGACAATTCTTGTTGCGGTCTCACAATTTCCCAATCTGATTCTTGTGCTGTTCTCACCTTAAGCATCTTCCTTCTGGGTGGTGGTGAGCGAATTTTGTGGGTGGGGGGGATTTCAACACTCTTGTAATACAGTTACACAGCAGGCGTGATCATTTGATGCACCACTACCAACGCCAGGTGCGCAAGACGCCATTAACTTTCTGCATCACAAGAACCAAGTGTTAAGAAAGTTCCATCCCATGCGCGGCAGTCTCGCAGAATGACCAAAACGTAAGTCCATATATGATTGTACAATGTTTGCACACTAGTCTTTTGAATGTATTCTGTGTAAGAGATGAGTTTATGTTTTTATTATGTTGGTTTAGCACAATTCTCCAGTCTGGCTTTTCCTCACTCTTTTGGAGGGTACTACAGTGCAGCAGGAACAGTAATTTACTATGCTAGGTTTCTAAGAAAATAGAGTTGGTTCTTTTATTTCTACCAAGTGCAATCTAGTTAGCCTACTATACTAATGTTGTTGCGGCATAGAACTCTATGAGGACAAACAAAAGTCAAAAACTGACATTCACCTCGTCTCATAAATAAATGCAACCTGTAAGATCAGACAGAGATAAGGATCATCTAAAGCATATATGGATTGAAGCTCCCAGTTCACGTATAACACACAAAGTATTATTTGACAGAGAATGTATTGACAGTTTAAGACAGGGGCAAGGACTAGAGATTTTGCTATAGTCAACAGAAAATCCTTGAGGATGGAGTAGAAACAATCACAAAGCATCAGCAACAATATACAGATCTGTTGCTCGTGCTTGTTTTGATTCTGTTGGATGTTCCGAGCATCCTGTAAGCTACTTTAAGGTTGTATAAAACACCCACTTTAATGAAAAACAGGGAATCGTTTACAAAGACGGATAACACAATAAACACATTTCATACTCAAATTCCAATGCTTACCTCAGGCGTTGTTAAGGTTTCAATTTACTTAGAGCACACAGTTTCCCAACTCAATTTTTTCACGGAATGGAAGTTTCAATCTGCTGAAGCCAAGGTTCTCTTAACTGGGCAACTGGCAAAAAATTTAAATAGGACCCTGCACATCAGCACAACTGTCACCTTCCAAAGATTTCTGGCCAACCAGTATGTCATCAGTTATATCATCAGGCACAATTCCCCTGTCAAGCATTTCAGCATGCAACTGGAATGCTTCTTGCAGCTTACTATCACGGAGGTATCCATTTATCAGCATGTTATAAATATAAACATTAGGGTGTACATCCAGCCTCCTCATTTCATCCAATAACTTCTTAGCACCATCAATGTCTCCACTGCGGATAAGGCCATGTGTTAACGCTGTGAAAGTGATAACATCGGGAATGTTACCCTTAGCCAACATCTCCGAGTACAGTTCCAATGCAAAGGATACATTGCCATCTTTTGAGAACCCATCGATTAAGGTAGTGTATGTCATTGTATCAGCAGCAATTCCTTCTTTAATCATGCTCTCATAAAATTTGGAAGCTTCTTTCATCATTTTCAAATTCTTGTACCCGGTAATGAAACTATTGTAGACAGCAGCAGTGGGTGTCAAACCATCTTTCAGTAGAATAACAAGAAACTGCATTGCATGAGACATATTCCCTTCATGGCAAAACCCATTTATTAAAGCATGGTATGCAGCAATGTCAGGTTGAAGGCCCTTGCACCTCAAATTGTTTAGCATTTTCAGTGCCAGATCACAACAACGGGTCCTACAGTAACCGTCAATGAAACTGGTATATGTTAATATGTTGGTGGGTATACCTTTTTCACACATCTGCTGGTACATAGCAGATGCTGAGCCCATCATACCAGATTTCACAAACCCATTGATGATACTATTGTATGTCATTGTGGTCGGGACAAAACCTTCGCTTATGAAGTTCTTCAACATTTCATCAACTTCGCAAATTTGGTCACTCATGCAAATGCCATTTATGAGAACGTTATATGTGAACTCATTGCAAGAAACCCCATTTTGTTTCATTTCATCAAGGAGGGCATAGGCCTTGCCAAAATTGTTCCTTTTGATATACCCTTTCATCAAAGTTGTGTATGTGACAGCATTAGGTACGAATCCTTCCACGGGCATCTCTGAGTACAATTTGACTGCTTCATCCATGCACCCCTTCTGACAGTAGCCCATTAACAAGCTGTGGTAGGTCACAATAGATGGTTTCACTCCAGTTTCCTTCATCTTATCAAATAAGTTAAGTGCTTCACGGAGCTTGTGTCGCTGGCAGAGCCAGTGAATTAGTCTATTGTATGTCAAGACATCCGGTAGCCTAGAATCAACCATCTCTTCACACAAGCTTACAGCATCCTCCCACCGTTTGTCGTGCAAAAGGCCCTTGATAACCAAATTGAACTCGATCGAGCTTGGCAACAACCCCTGCCCTCTCATCTGCCGACATAGCAGATACACCTTCTGTGTCATCCCCTCTTGATGACAGGCATCGATAAGCATCCCATACGTCACGTTAGTGGGCAATATACCATTCGCCACAGTCTCCTCAAAAAGATCCAGCGCGGTCCTAACCTCCCGTCGCAAGCAATACCCATGCATCAAAATTGTTGCGAGAATCACATCAATTTTCTTCCCGGAAGCCAGCATCTCGTCCTTGACCCGCAGAGCCTCCTCCATCCTCCCTGCCTTCACGAGCACATCAACCACAGACCTGTATGTGAAGTCCCACGTCTCGAAACCAGCCACCTTCATCTCCCCGAGCAGGAGCAGCGCGCGGTCGGCATCACGCAGTTTGCACAGTGCCGCGATCACGAGAGCATACACACGCTGGTCGGGCTCGACCTCAGCACCGGGCATTTCATCGAACAGCCTGACAGCATCCTGGTGCATCCCTTCCTTGACACAGGCCCGCATCAGGGCATCGAACATCCATGCGTCCACGTGGTCTCCCCTCGCTCGCATCTCCGCAAATAGTGTAAGCGCGTCCACGGCCGACGAGCACCGCGCAGTGGCAATGAGCAGGTCGGTGCGTGACTTGACGTCCGGGACAATGCCGCGGGCGACCATATGGTCGTAGGCAACGGTGGCCGCGGTGGTGTGGCCGGCGCGGGAGAGGGAGGTGAGGAGGTGGCTGAGGAGGGATACGAAAGCAGCTGCGACGGGGGAGCCGGAGTCACGGCCAGCAGCGGCGCAGAGGACGGCGTCAACGAGGGCGTCCGGGGGGAGGGCGGTGTCGAAGGCGGCCGACTTGAGGAGCGGGAAGGCGCGCGGGTGGGACGGGGATTTGGCGAAGAGCGAGCGCAGGGTGGAGGTGAGTACCTCGGCGACAGCAGGGGCGCGGGTGGCCTTGTGGTTGGAGAAGTAGGCGGAAAGGGGTTCGGTTGGCTGGGCTGGCGCCGCGGGAGTGGAGATGGGGGCGCGGGCGCCAGCGGTGGTGCCGAGGGAGCGCCATGGGAGCGGGGCCGAGGAGCCTCCTCGGAGGCGGGTTGGGCGCATGGCGGCGGGGAGGAAAGGGTTTAGGGTCCGAATGGAACGACGAGATCCAGCTTGCTAAGCTTGATGAAGGGCGCTGGACTACTGAGAATCTGCTCTCGCATCATGCTGTTTTTTCACGTCACGCTGCAGACTTCAAGTTTTGAACTTTACAGGATATATATTGGACCGGTGGGGAATGGGATCACTGCTGCCTGCAGACTTGAACTGTACAGGAAATGACAGTGGAATGTTCACAAATTACGAGTAGTAGTACTGTACTTGAAACTCAGGTAAAACTATCTAACCGAAGTGACAGTGGAATGTTCAGATGAAAGTTGATGATCATGCCCATATATATAACGTCGTTCAGGTACATTAATGGGCTTTGCAGCCAATTATCGCGCGCAATGACATCACATAGTTGCTCAAAAAAAAAGTTGCTCAAAAAAATGACATCCCATTACAGTTCCCCTCAAAGAAAACATAACATTACACTTCAATACACTGCAACGTTGAAACATATGGCCGTGTTTCCGCAAAAAAAAACATGGCTGTGGGGTGAAGGCACAAGGCAGAAGCAGACTTCCAGATCCGCGGAAGAGCTTCGTTGGTGCATGCCACCTTGTTGTGGACGAATCCTCCTCTTCGCTATGCTACTTGCTACACCAGCAGCAAATCAGCCGTAAAGCCTTCAAACCCTATGAAAACGTATCCTGGCGTGAAAATCCTTCGAATGAGCACGACAACAATTCCCAACAAAGCAATCAACTTTCCAGATTGTGATGGATAACATATCGTACTTGCAACTCAAGTATGGCAAGACTTTGACCAACATCAGAAGGCAGGCCAAGATGAATACCAACCGCCAACTGACTGGACTTCTCTATGTCTCAGCAAATAGATAGCGCAGCAAAGGAGCCACAACCGCTACGCTCAGACTATTACCCACCATAGCATACCTGCAAAATGAGGATCTCATAAGCCAAGTGAATCATTCAAGTAGCAAATTCTGATTTCTAGACCAATAATTCATCTTTCATCGCGATAAAAAAAAACTAACTTCCTGAATTCACATCAAAGAGATAATGTGAGGAACTAAGACTTACTGTTGTCTGAGGCTTATGTGATCCGGAAAACAGAAACTCGCTGGGAAACAATGCAAATTAGCGACCTGAAAATCATGAATGCTACATGCTATGAAGTATAGACAACAAAAGGATGTAACCATATGCGAAATTATGAGCAAGCATTTACCTCTCGAGGGGTGAAAAACCGCAGACCTAACTCATTCAGTGAAGAAAGTTCAAGGTTCTCTTTTGGAACTGGTTTGAGATTCTACAATTTGAAGAAAATTATCACAAAAGAAGCAATTTGTGAAAATTAAGAGGTGACGCCAGGTTTAAATGACTGAAGATTCAAAACAAAGACGGGCAACAAATGCACAGAAGAGCCTTACTTTGGATGTAGCCAGTAGAGAGCCTGTGCCCTTTACATAGCGATAATAACTCTTAGTAAAACAACAGCACCGCTTTGATTCAGGGTATACAATATCTTGCAAACAGTCAAGGAGTCACCAACACGCCACAGTCAAGCATTGATTAACGAAAAGGTATCAGTAAAATGTACCCAAAAAGGGCAAAAACACAGTTCAAAACATAGTAGTACTCAATTATAATGACAACTGTCTCAACCAAGGAACTAAGGATACCCATAGCATTTCCCCACCGTTCAATCAAGCTTAGTGGAACTGTGTAATCATATGAAGCTGTTTCACTTGGAGTGCATCCACCAGCCACCTTAACTGCATATTAGATAGTGGTGTTATAACAATATTGGTGAAAGTTCTTCAAACAACATCCTGACAATTTATACAAACTGCAGGCCTGAACTTACAGTTAGAGTTGGTGTCTGAACAATCCTGGTCGACAGTATCCGCAATTTGTGTGTCAAGGAAATCCCTTATTGGCTTACATGCTACTTCGAACACATCTTCATTTGGGTCATAGCTATTCTGAGTTGTAGTGTTGCTCAATGTTAGGCAAGTAGGTGTCCTGAGAAGCTTGTTATTGGCAGACGGGTTATGAAAACACATAGACTCTTGTTTTGCCTGTAGAGAAAGTATGGTTAACAGTTGCAGAATCCATCCACTTACAAATAACTGAACTCTTGAACAATGCAACGTTTTCTTTTTCAGAAATGGCATCGTATAGTTTCTCAATTCTGAAGAAACTGAAACTGAGGCTAATTTCCTATGGTTAGTTATGATCACTTCTAGGTGCTTGTTGGACAAACTCAAGCAACATATTCCATAAACACTCCTTAGTTTGCATATTTGGGTATTTCAGAGGTGGTGAGCGAAGGCAGAAAATAAGCTTAATAACATTTTGCGGCTAAGATATGCCAATTGACTGATAGCAATGAAACAAAGGCAAGATACTCAAAGTTCCTACCAAACAGAAGTAGCGCGGTCTAGAATATGGGACACCAAACTGCAAGGGGCTTAGGATGAATTCTTGTGTGTTGAAATTGAGACTTGAAAGGACCTCTAGCAACTGATCATGTGTATCAGAGACCTGTCACAAGAAATTAATACTGATGAAAGTTAAAATACTATGGTGAATAATTGCGATTGGAAGTAACTGAAGCCTAAACCAACCTCAAAGCCGACAACATTTTCCACAAACAACATTTGCGGAGGAAAGCTCATGTTCTGCATAAGGTTAAGAATTTTGATGAAGGAAAATGCCCGAGCATCAGCTGAATGCTTCTGAAGTCCTACATGATAATCCATCCATTAAAGAATTTCAAAAAATGAAGCAGATAAAGTTAAAAGGAAGCCATTCCAAAGTAAACCTTGGCGTGTGTATGGTTGACACGGAGGAGAAAGAAGCCATGCATGTGCCTTGTACTTGTCTAGGTCACTAGCAGTGAGTGTTTGAATGTTTCCCTGCAGTGACATAACAGCGCATGTATACAGATAAATTTACTTTGTTTCGCTGCAAAATAAGGCAAAATGGTGCACACCTCAGTTTATGTATCTAAGGAAGACAGGATGCACCATCAGCAAAACTCCAACAAGCCTATAGTCAACTTTGTCTTACAATGTAGTCAGTTCAAATAAATACTCCTGCTCATTTAGTAATCGTATATATATGAGCAAAACTGTGCATATAACACAAGCATACATACTAAGAACTAAGAAGGGCAGTTGCAGTGTCTAAAAATCTGATGGCACAGTTCAAGTTCAGAATCCTCACTACTCGTGGAGATACTATCAGGACAATATATACCAATTTCCTAGCCTAAAATCTTCACCACCACAAATCAGTAATGCCTAAACCAACAAGAAATTTTAGGTTCTTGCCTGAGATCCGAGTTTGGAGAGCTTATAGATTTTTTTTGGGGGGGGGGGGGGGGAGCGCACCTGGCAGGGGCGGTGACCAAAGTTGCGTTCGTAGACGTCGTTTGCGACGTCGTTGATGTCGAAGGCCTCAACCACCTCCGCTTCAACGCCCGACGACGCCAGCGAGTACCGCTGCGAGTACAGGAGGCGGCAGCAAAACGAAACCCTAGTCGACGTTAGATATGCCGCGGGATTCACTTTCAGGTGCAGTACGGGAAGTAGAAGGAAGTCGGATATGAGTACCATGCCGCCGATGCCGCTGTAGAACTCAAGGACTCGCCATGGGGCCTGCGTCTCCATTGCCTCCGATGGTCGCGCGGCGGCGGCTGTTCCGCTGGTTCTCGTGGGCAAAAGGTTCTATGGCACGGACAGACATTCAGGGCGTGTTTTTTTTTTTCTTTAGGACACTCAGGGCGTGTTTGGTTCCCCACGAGGCCAGTTCTCCTATTCGTTAGGATTTAATTACTAATAGATTAGATTAATTAAAGGGATAATTCTTCTATGTAATATTTCTATGTTGGTTGCTATATGGATCCGACTATCTCGCATCTCTCATATGGACGCGTCTCTTCACTCGCGTCCCTTTCTTTTGTATATATACTAAGATCATCAATGGAATAAATAAGAGTTAAATCATTTGCTTGCGGTCTCTGTCGTTTACATCTTGATTTCTAACACGTTATCAGCACGCTCGAACCAGCGAGTTCTGCGAGCGCTCGCTCGAGTCTACACAGAAGAGAAGAAGAAGAAGAAGAAGAAGAAGAAGAAGAAGAAGAAGAAGAAGAAGAAGCAGAAGCAGAAGAAGACGGCGAGGCACATACCGCCGACGGAGGACCACCGACGACTCCTCTGCACGTGAAGGTTAGCCCATTCTCGGCGTCGCTCTGACACTCGGGATGCAATTTCCACCCCAGGCAGTGGCCCGACGCAGTGCCACACCGCGCAGCGGCCGGATCCAAGGGAACACAACCCCGACGGTCGGCGCCCTCCTGACCCGACGCAACAGCGCCCGTGTCCACGGCCTCCGGCGTGTCCCACGACGATTTAGCCTAAGGCGCTGCCAGCGAGGAGCGTGCATGCATGTCTGCACGTGGCCTCCCAGCGGCATGGACAACTAAGGCATGGCGGCGGTGGTCGGCCCCACGCATCCTTGCGGTGCGCTGGCGCCCACGCCCGCGACCCTCCTGCTACGGTGCTCTCCCCGTGGCGCCTCTGGAAGACGGACGGCCTGGCCTCGACCCCGCGATGGTCAAGCCATGCGGGAGCGGTCAAGAGCGGTCGAGGGAGTCCTCCGCGGCTGCCGGTTGTCGCTGCCGGAGGACAACCCCAGCCAAGCCGCCGCCGGTGAGCGCCGCTGCGCCGGCACAGGAGGTCGTGTGGTGGCCGATGGAGGTGAAGCGGTCTGGTAGTGGAACGAGGATTGGGGATCGATTCTGTGGGATCGCATCCTTATCTTTTCCTATCTCCCAACAGGTCGTTTCTACCTGGCTGCCCAAAGCGGCCCATATGCACGTTGTTGGGGATATGCTATATGGGTATCCTTATAGCATGTCTCTTATCCGGATAACCCGGGTGGCCCACAGTTGGTAGCATGGCCCATGGCCTGCTGGGCGACCCAGTTAGATGGATCCAGAAGGGAGGCCCATGTCGGATAAAGGAAGGCTACGGTGGAGTCATCAGCGTACCCGGAGCCTTGGAGTACAAGACACGCTCGACTAGTAATAGACGGTGTAGGACTCTGTAACCTGTCCGGCTAGGACTTTTCCCTGTAACCCTAGGACCTGGCGACTATATAAGTCGGGCCTATGGGAGCCTTTAGGGCACGATAACTCAGACTCTCTAGTCACCTCACACAACGAACCAATCCCTGTAACTCGGCGTATTGCCCTTATAGTGATTTATAGCAGGAGTAGGATTCCGCCACCGTTGTGGGATCTGAACCTGGGTAAGATGTGTTACCTCGTACCCGTCAACCGTCCGCCTTCCCCCACGTCTCTAAACACGCACTGTGAGGACCCCTCCATGGCGTACTCGTCGGCAATACCACGACAGTTGGCGCCCACCGCGGGGCAAGAGGCGCTTCAGGCTCTTCAGCGGGCGAGGACCAAGATCTTCGCGGGAATCGGCAAAACCGTAGCCATCGGTCGTGTTCTCTTCTCCGGCAATGTTCCGATCGTCCCTCTCGATGAGTTCTGGATCCCGGCAAAGACGAACCCTACGCGGTGTTCGATCGCTCCTATCGGAGACATCCATCTCTTCATCGGCGAAACTGACTCGGTCACTAGTTCCCTGGGAGTCGGAGGAGCATCAAGACCCGCACGGACCGCCTACGGGCAGGATACGTTCGCGGAAGGATCGATGTCGGATCTCTCTTCGGAGTTTGCCGGCAAAGATCGGAAAAATTCAAGGCCCACCCAAACCGCCCTTGTGCAGGATATAACGGTGGAAGATCACTGCAAGTCCGCCGGCTTCGTCTGTGCGTCTGGACAGCAGAGATCCAAGTTCGTCGGCGTGGTTACCATCTTCGATCTGACGCATTGCGTTCAGAGAGAAGGCGAAAACCCCCGCGATTACCTTGCCAAGTGGCTCCGTATACGAGCCGATCTGGCCCACTACCCAATGATGATGACATGTATCACTTTGTGGAAGGACTGGACCAGGGAACGCTCCTCCGGCATTCTCTAAGGCGGCGGCAAGCTTCAGGACGCCTCACCTTCGAAAGCATTGTGAACACCGTCAACAGCTATGTGAAGGACGAGGGGGCAGCTCAGGCGGATCTTGCGCTCGTTGGCGGAGCGCCGCCGCCTCAGCAACCGCCACCACCGCCTCCGGCCGCCATCGCCGCAGTTGCACCACCACCTCCAGTCATCGTCGCTGCTATCGCACCTCCATCCCCCATCATCGAGGAAGTCCTGGCACCCTCCGACTCTGTGATTGACGCGCTATACGCTGACTTCAGTGAAGATTCAGAGGAGATAGATTTCAGTCCAGAGGAACTAGACTCCACCATGCAGGAGATGGAGGAGGAGTACACGCGTGACGAGCAAGCCAACAGTGTCGTCACGTCTCGAGAGGTGTTCATCACCATTGGGACGGCGATGGATGAAGATCAACCCGGACGAGCTCCGCCTACAGCTCTGGACAAAGGGAAGGGACCACCTGTTGCTGCCGACAATGATCGTGCAAAGGTCATGCCCCCTCCGCCTAACCCAGTGCAACAGCCGCAGGAACTCGGCACCGGCCCGAGCAACAACAACACCGCAAACTTGCCACCTCTGGCATCTACATCTGCTGTTGCCCAAGTTACTCCAGCTGATAGAGTGATGTACAGTAATCTCCTCGTCGAGCCACTGACCGTAGCTCATATTCGGAACGTGACCCAGCTTGACGAGAAGCGCCAGCAGCTGCTGGAGGAAGCGCAGGCCATTGCGGAGCAAGGCGCTAAGCTAGATCGAGATCTGGTCAACGCGTAGAAATCCATAGAGAAAGCTAGAGCAATGGAGGCCGAGTACAAGACTCTGCTGCAGCAGCAGAAGGCCAAGAAAGCTTCGGCTCGCGTCATCAACGATCCTGGTGTACGGCGAAACCTAGGATGGGCTCCCCCGAAGCCGGCACAAGCCAAGCCATATATTGACAGTGAAGGCAGGCAGGTGATGCCCACCCCTCTCCTCAACCTCGCCGTCGCCAAGACCCTTCTGGAGCAGGATAGATCGCCCGAGGCAGTGGACTAGGTCTATGACCTAGTGGCCAAGGCGGTGAAGCAGCAGGAAAAGGCCACCTCTCAGAGGCTCGAGTCTGGCCCAGCATTTTGCCAGTCTAGCCAGCATAAGCCGCCAAGGGACAGATCTCCTCTTGATGTCGGGTCTCAGACGGGTTCATCAGAACGAAGACGGAGGGATGCGCGCAACAGGAAGGATGCTATCCGCATATCCTTTAACCACGGAGAAAAGGCCCAACCTCGTCGCCCATCGCCACCGCCCCGCTCCCCCGACATCGCGAAGACCCCAAGGCTCACCATCGTACGGATATGCCCCCACCAAGGCAGAGCAGCATCGTCGTCCGCGACAACGCGGAGCAGACCCGTCATGATGGAGAGCACAACCAGAGACACAAGAGGAGGTCGCACCATGACCCTCCGCGTCCGGCAAGCAATCGCGACAGGCGTGAGGCGTCGCAGGAGGGTAATAGCAAGAAGGCTAACCCACCGCCACCTCCGCCACCGTCGCCACCTAGCATTCACCATGGTGGAGGAGGCCCGCGTCATTCACGCAGCCCATCCCCTGTTGACAACAAGAAAAGAAACCCGGAGCCATACGATGCATGTTCGCGGATCGATAAGATCCACGAGGCCCGGGAAGGACCATACCTGGGACCACGTTGCTTTGGACCTGCGATACGGTCCGCAACTTACCCCAAAGGTTTCCGGATTGACAAGACCATCAAGCCCTATGACGGCACCGCTAAGCCAGCTACATGGTTGCAAGATTGCGACAACGCAGTAGAGATTGTCGGGGGTAACCCCAACATTGCCGTCAAGTACCTCCCATTGATGTTGGCGGGAACAGACTGTCAATGGATTGATGACTTGCCGGAGAAATCCATCTGCAATTGGTTGGACATGCAAGAGGTGTTCACCAAGAATTTCGAGGGTACGTACAAATGTCCCTGCACTGTTGGCGATCTACAGTGGTGCGTGCAAGAGAAAGACGAGACATCTCGCGCCTACCTCTCCCACTGGCTGGATATGAAAAATTCCTGCGCAAGAGTGCACGCTCAGACCGCCATGGCCGCCTTCATCGATGGGTTGGAAAGGGGCACGTTTCTCCGACATAAGCTGAAGCGCTTGCAGGACAATCACCAGCTTGACTTGAACCAGATGATTCAGTTGTCTAGTGAGTTCGCAACTATCGACGACGACGCTCGCGGCTCTCTGCCGGCAACGGCCGTTCCAACTCAAGCTCGGAGGAACAACAGCACAAAGCAGAAAACCTCTCCAGAAGAAAAGCAAACTCCCGACATGGTTGCTATGACCTTCGCAGGACGAGGTGATGGCGGACAACGTGGCCGAGGATGGGGAGCTGGTCGTGGGAAGTAGCGAGGAAGTGAAACTACCTCGGCAGCGCTCTGTGTTCCACAAACCTACGAAGAGTACCGCGATATGTCGTGCCTCGTACACCTCGATGTCAACGGAAAAGCCACCCATACCAATCGACACTACAAGTTCGTCAACGACCTCAAGGAGGACCTGGAGTCCGGCTATAAGCGAAGTCGGAAGAACAGACCGCGAGGCAAGGGCAAGGGGAAGAAAGAGGAGGAGGAGTCCAAGGATTCAAGTGACATGGACGAGGACGCCGACCCCAAGCACGCCACCAAGAGCGACGACAAAGGAAAGAACCCCTTCGAGAAGAAGGCGGCAGTTTACCACACTTTCCTTGGCACCCCCACCGTCCGGCAACAGAAGACCTCTATGAGGATACTGATGGCCACTCTACCCCTAGTTCCCCAGTACCTGCGCTGGTCGGATGTTCCAATTACTTGGGACAGGAAGGATCACCCATACCTTATCCCTACGGATAACCAATACGCCATGGTCATCAACCCCTTGATTGACGACATTGAGTTCACCAAATGTATGGTGGATAGTGGAAGCAGCATCAACATCATGTTCCTGGATACACTGCAGAAGATGAACTTGACGGAGGCAAACCTAAGGCGGACCAACACCATCTTCCATGGCGTAGTTCCTGGTCGGGAGGTTCGGTCCCTTGGGTGCATCACACTTCAGGTTGCCTTCAGCGATGTTAATAATTACCGCCAAGAGCGCATGACCTTTGAGGTGGTCCCCTTCAAGAGCGTGTACCACGTCATATTCGGCCGCGACATATTCCACACCTTCATGGCCAATCCATGCTTCGTCTATAACAAACTCAAGATACCCGGACCAAACGGTGTCATCGCCGTATCCGGAAGCTTTGCCAAAGCTAGGGACTGCGAGATTAATGAAGCAGCCTACGCGGAAGCTGTCCTCTACAGCGAAGAATTCAAAGAGATCCAGAGCAAGGTCGATGACTCAGAGATGCCCACGTCGAAGAAACAGATTTCCGACTCCGCTCCAGCATTCAAGGCCGCCATCGAGACCAAGCCGGTGGAACTTGTGGTAGGCGATGCCTCCAAGACCACCGCCATTGGGACAAACCTGGATCCCAAATAGGAAAGCACGCTCGTCGAGTTCCTCCGTGAGAACAGGGACATCTTTGCCTGGAAACCTGCCGACATGAAAGGTGTACCTAGGGAACTTGCCGAGCACAGCTTAAACATTGACCCAAAATGCAAACCAGTGAAGCAACCTTTACGACGTTTTGGAGATGAGAAGAGACGTGCCATAGGCAAAGAGATAGCTAGGTTACTTAAGGCTAGTTTTATCCAAGAAGTCCTTCACACCCAATGGGTGGCCAATCCTGTACTTGTCCCCAAAAAGGGAACCAAAGAATTAAGAATGTGCGCTGATTACACCGGCTTGAACAAAGCATGCCCCAAAGATCCGTTTGCTTTGCCTCGCATTGACCAAGTCATTGACTTGACGGCGGGCTCGGAACTTTTGTGTTTTCTCGATGCATACTCAGGATACCACCTGATCAAGATGAGGAAGTCGGACCAATTGGCCACTTCGTTCACTACTCCATACGACACGTTTTGCTATGTTACGATGCCCTTTGGGCTGAAAAAAGCAGGTGCTACGTACCAACGGACAATGCAACATTGCCTGCACGATCAAATTGGTCAGAACATTCATGCCTATGTGGACGATATAGCGGTGATGTCTAAAAAGTCAAATGACTTAATCTCCGACTTAAAAGAAACCTTTGGTAATCTCCGGAAATACAACATGATGCTTAACCCTAAGAAGTGCGTCTTCGGGGTCCCAGCCGACAAATTTTTGGGCTTCATCGTTTCCCAGCGTGGAATCGAGGTCAACCCGGAGAAAATCAAGGCCATCTTAAACATAAAACCGTCTGAGATGCCTAAAGGACATACAACGACTAACAGGTTGTGTTGCAGCAGTTAGTCGGTTCGTCAGCCGACTTGGAGAGAAGGCTCTGCCGCTATACAAGTTGCTGAAGAAGGCGGAAAAATTCATGTGGACGGACGAAGCAGATGCAGCATTGAAGCAACTCAAGGAGATTGTTTCCTCAGCGCCCATCCTTGCAGCACCCGAGCCTGGAGATCCCATGTTAATTTACATGGCGGCAACCAACCGGGTAATCAGCATCGTCGTCGTGGTAGAGCGGAAGGAACCAGGCTATGAGCATGGAGTTCAACGACCAGTTTACTATGTAGCGAGGTCTTGACGGAGTCCAAGCAGCGTTACCCACACTACCAGAAGATAGCTTATGGAGTATTCCTTGCTTCTCGGAAGCTGAGGCATTACTTTCAGGAGCACCCAATCATAGTGGTGAGCAAGACTCCATTGTCCGACATTATCAACAACAGCGACGCTACGGGAAGGGTCACGAAGTGGGGCATTAAACTTGCCGCCTTCGAGATCACCTACAAGAGACGCGACGCTATCAAGTCACAAGTCTTGGCGGTTTTTATTGCAGATTGGACGGAGATGCCAGATGCTACCCCATTGCTGGAACCAGAATACTGGGTGATGCACTTTGACGGATCAAAGCTGCTCGGGGGCTGGTGTACTGCTACAGTCACCAACTAGGGACAAGCTACACTACGTTCTGCAGATCCACTTCGAGGCTACGAACAACATGGTGGAGTATGAAGCACTCATTCATGGATTACGCGTAGCCAAGGATATTGGCATCAAGCGCATAGTTTGCTGTGGAGATTCCGACTTGGTTGCCCAGCAGGTGGATGGCACCTGGAATGCGCGGAACCCTATGATGGCGGCATATCGAGACAAAGTGGACGAGATAGCCAAGAGCTTCTTGGGCTATGAGGTCAAGTATGTACCTAGGGAGCAAAACGAGGCGGCTGATCTGTTGTCTAAGCTTGGATCAGGGCGCAAACGAATTCCGCCAGGAGTCTTCCTAGAGCATCTACGGACACCATCCGTGAAGGGAGCAGACATCGACAACCCGGATAGAGTCGACTCTTTTGTCCACATGGTGGTAAAGGTCCCTCCGGCTTGGACAAAACCGTTCATGGAATATCTCGAACATGGAACTTTGCCCGACGACGATGTCGAAAGACGGAAAATAGTACAACGAGCAAAGGGATATACCATAATCAATGGACAGCTCTACAAAAGAAGCACTACAGGTGTATACCTTAAGTGTGTTTCCCAGCTAGAAGGTATTGAAATCCTACGCGAATTCCATCCCGGAGATTGCGGGCATCACGCCGCTCCTCGATCGTTGGTCACGAAAGCCTTCCGGCAAGGATTCTACTGGTTGACTGCGAAGGAGGATGTCGGCAAGCTGGTCAAGACATGCATGGGATGCCAGTATTATGCCCGACAACCACATGTTCCTTCTCAAGAATTGCGAACAATACCAATAACTTGGCCGTTTGCAATCTGGGGGCTAGACATGGTGGGACCGTTACAGACGGCACCAAGTGGGTTTACGCATCTGCTAGTAGCAGTTAATAAATTCACTAAATGGATAAAAGCTAAACCCATTAGAAAGCTTGATGGGGCAACTGCCCTCAGGTTTGTCCGGGATCTAGTGGTGAGATTTGGTCTCCCACATAGCATTATCACCGACAACGGTAGCAACTTGTCACTCGGAGAAGTGGAGGCATATTGTTGGGAGAAGGGCATCTGACTTGACCTTGCATCTGTGGCACACCCACAATCCAATGGTCAGGTTGAGCGAGCCAATGGATTAATTCTGCAGGGAATAAAGCCATGTCTTGAGGCACCGCTACATAGAGTAGTCGGATCCTAGGCGAAAGAATTGCCATCTGTGTTGTGGAGTTTACGAACTACACCTAACAGATCCACCAGCTACACCCCTTACTTCATGGTATATGGAGCAGAAGCCATCCTACCTTCCGACATACTTCACGATGCACCAAGGGTTGCCGCCTACGACGAAGATGACGCTGAAGAATCCAGACGCCTTTGATGTGGACCTTCTCGAGGAGGAGCGCGTTTTGGCATGCCAAAGATCCGCCATCTACCAGCAGAAGCTACGCAGCTACCATAGTTGCCGTGTTCGGCATCGCTTGTTTAAAGAGGGGGATTTGGTGCTCCGACTTAAGCAGAAGAAGTCACACAAATTATCCCCGCCATGGGAAGGACCGTTCATCATAAGCAATGCGCTACTCAATGCGTCTTACTACCTCGTTGACAATCGTGAACTGAAGGATAGACCCAACGAGGATCATAAGCGTAAGCGACGTGACCCGGATGATGACTACCCGGAGCTTGATCGGCCATGGAACATAGCACAGCTACGTCCTTTCTACACTGAGCATTTTTTATCTAATTGTGTACCTCTTATATGATCAATGAAATAAAGCTCTTTGGTTCACTCATATTTCTGAGTCTTTTACCTCCTTTATTGTTCATTTTTGGATCATATAAAACCTTTATACACAAGCTTTGCAATTGCACTTGTGAAAATTCCGCCTACGGGCGTTAGCTTAAGTTTTCTGGTCTACACGTTCTTTGTTGTTTTTATGTGGATTCTGGAGTAGTGACTTTTGGCACTTATTGTCGGCGATTTTGTGCTTAGGTTATTGATGGTGCCATTGGGCATCATCACCTAAGCGCATGGTTCTGACAACGAGTCTTCCGACTCACGAAAAGTCAAGCATAAAAGCCAAAATAATGGATAAGCCAGCACTTGCTTAAAAAATATATACATGCTGGAAATAGTTCTTAAGTAGCAGGACATACACCATTGTTTTCCGCCTTAAGTTAACACATAGTTTTTCCGCATAGCATGTTGCAGAGGAAACAAATATTACAAGTTGTTTTTATTCCTCTGGCGCAGGCGACTTGGAAGCAACATCACCAGCAGCAGGAAACAAATATTAATAGTTCTTAAGTCAGCAGTGTTGAGGGACTCAGAGGAGCTTTGGTTACCGCCATCGATGGTTTTCATTGGCACGAAGGCGTTAACGTCGACCAACTCGGCGACTCTGGTGTCATAACCCGCGAGCGACGCCAAGATAGATTCGTGGTTTATCTTTTGGCCTTCGTCATCTACGTCGGGGATACCAGAGGTTACCGTGTCGATGTCGGCATTCTCGTAATGTGCCTTGACCATGGACAGCGCCATCCTTGCACCGGCCCATGCACATGAAGCTTTCTAGCTTGCGATACGCTCGGGGACTCGGCGCAGGATCTCCGAGAACTTCGCCACAAAGTCCGATGCCTTCATATTGATCTGGAGGGGCTTGGCAATCTCTTTGGCCTGCGCGATGGCGGTGTTGATAAAGTTGCTGGAAAGGACCATTCATTCCTTTGGCGGAGGAGGCGACCGGGTTAAACCCATAGGAGCTACAAATTCCCGACAAAGGAGCGCATGAGTTCAAAAATTCAGAGTATCTAGACTACAGAAATCCAAGACGGAGAATCATTACTAAAGATGCTGGCCTCAGCCTGCCAGAGAGTCTCCGCCATGGAGTCCCGTTCTTGTTAGAGGAGCTTGTACGCTTCATGATGGCGTTGCTTTTGCTCATCAGCAGCTTTCTTCTGCTCTTTAAAGATAGCGATTTCCTCCTTCAAGCGGTTTATCTCCTCGGTGGCGGAGTCCTGCAGGACTTTCATTGATTCTTCATGCATCTTCAGCATGTCCTTCCTCTCCCGCTTGAGGATCTTGTTCTCGCTATCCAGCTGCTGAATGTGCTTGGATTGCTCGACAATATCCTTAGCCTTGGAAATGGTTTCTGCAAGTCGGAGAAAAGACAGTACACAGTGAGTACTCGGAGAATGCACAAGACCAAGCCGGAGTACGGAAAAAGAAAGGAAAAACAGACGCTTTCTCTTGATGATCTGTTCCTTCAAGAAGGCAGTTTTACCCTTTTCGGCTTCCAAGTCCGCGCGCATCTTCTGGTACTTGTCGTTGGCCATGCCCCTCCGAGCATTCTCATTCTATGGAAAAAAGAAATTTAAATGTTGTTTGGTCTATTGGAGCATCTAGCCGGAAATTTCCACCTAGACACTCGGGGGCTACAGCAAGAGTTTTTTAACTTAGCAATATGCTTAGTCTTTCTTTAAGCATCTATTCGGAACTAATTCAGTGTTCGATTAGAATCTTGGGGGCTACAGTATAAAGTTTTTAACTCGGATGTATGCTTAGCTTCTCTTTAAGCATCTAGTCGGAACTAATTCAGTTACAACTAGAAGCTTGGGGGCTACAGTATCGAAATTTATAAACACTGCGTATGCTACTCTTAAAGCATCTAGTCGGAATAATTCATTCCACCTATATGCTTGGGGGCTACAGTGAGAAGTTTTCTAGATTAGTCACTCTTAGAGCATTTGGACGTAAATACCTATGGTTTTCCGTCTAAATCCTTGGGGGCTACAATGGGATATTCATATGAAATGCAAAAAGGCAAATATAACTTACAAGTGCAATGATCTTGAGGTTGGTAGCACTCTCAACCAGCAGCTTGCCGAAGGATACACTGTTTCCTTGCAGGATTTCTACTTGCCGGAGAAGCTCCTCGAGACCGCACGTTAGAGATGTCGGCGCTGCACCAGGAACCAGAGAGGTGCTACTCGGCATAAGTGCCGGGTAGACTATCTTCGGGAACTCTATGGTCTTCCTGGGGGTGAGGGCGCCGCCTTCGGCAGATGTACCACCTTCCACCACCGCATTACCGCTACCCATGGCATCCTTAGCCGGAGCTTCAGCCATTTGGTGTGCGGCACTCTCCTGCGTCGCCTGTTCGCCGACAACAACGAGCTCAGTAGAGGCGCCTGAGTCCACTTCCATGGCGGAAGGGCCAGATGCTTCCCTAGCTTGTGAGCTTGTCGGGGCGGACGAAGGCTGGACGATGGGAGTGACAGGGGCGATGGCGGGAGATACGTCGTGATGCAGCATATCCTTGATGGTTCTAGAAGCCCCCGAAGTTTTGGAGGTCTTCTTTAAGCTGGTCGTGGCTTTCTTCCTGAAACATGCAAAATGCATAAGTATGGGAACAAGACAGACAAATGGACAATGTCGGAGAGAAATAAGCTTACACAAGAGGGGGTGCTTTAGCAAAGGGGATCCCAGTAACCTTTCTTTTCTCCGCCTCCAGGGCGGCGGTAGTCTTCTTGGAGGCTCCACCCTCCGTCTTCTTCTTCTTGCATCCGTCGACAACATCAAAGGTGGATCTCTTCCGCTTTCGCGCCAACGGAGCATCGTCGTCGGACACGACGGTGACTTCCTTCATCTTTGGATCATAGATTTGAGGAGCCACGTTGTCCTCGTCTATGTCGCTAAGCTGTTAAAGTGACCACCGTGTTAGATGAGATGGTAATGGCTAGACGGAAGAACTAGAGTATATGTCATACACGGAAAATAAACAGTTACCTTTGGGCACTTGCTCTCTATGAACATGTTGTAGGTGATGGCGAAGCCACGCTTCTTGTCCTTCACCTTGACGATGTCCTTGAGGCGGAGCTTGACGGAGTCGCTCAAGAAGTTGTCCTCGGAGATGCGGAGGCTATCCCTTCTATCGTTGGAATACTCGTGCATCAGCTTCAAGCGGTGCTGCAGAGGCTGGATCCGCCTGATGAACCAGCACATGGCTAGGTCCAAGCCGGTCAAACCCGTCTCTACGAACCACTCTATCCGCCTTATAGTGCAGGAAGCGTCGATATCGGAGGGAAGGGAGGCCTGGGATCTCCATGTCGAGGCTTCAATGGCTGCTCCATCGACAAAGTCTGGGTACGTGACTTCTCGGCCATCCATAGGGATATCTAGGCCGTAGAAGTACGTTCGCTGCCAATTCTTGCAGGATTCGTGGCCGACGATGTCGGGGAAGCGCCGGCCAGGCCGGATCTTAAAACTAATGGTTCCACAATTCCTAAGCTCGTCCTTGCCGGCTTTGGCTTCGCGCTTGACGGTAAATAAGTATATGAAGAGATATAGCCTAGGCTTGATTCCTAAATAACCCTCGCAAAGCGCCGCGTAATTGCTGAGCGCTAGGATGCTATTGGGGGATAGGTTCTGTGGATATACTCGGTAATGATTCAGGACAGCAAGGAAGAAGTTGGAGATGGGCAGGGAGACGCCGCGTACCATCTGTGCTTTGAGGTACACCTTTTCTCCGGCTTGGGGAGAAGGTGTGACCTCGCCGGCCGGTGCCGCCTGCCAGGCGAGCCCCTCTGTCACGGGAAGGTAACCTTCGTTGATCAGCTCTTTGATGTCGCGGTCCATGATGTTCGAACTGCGCCAGTCGCCCTTGTGTGAGTCGTACTCCTCCTCCAGCAGCTCCAGCGCCACTGGATTATGGTCGCCGCCGGTGGCCTCGACCACCGCAGACCTAGGGATGACCAGGCCCTCTGGCGACACGACGACGGAGCTCGCCGTCTTCGCTGCGGATTCGCCCGACGCCATCATCGAAGGGGAGGAGCTACTGCTGGCCATTGGATGCGTTCGGAGGTGACTGGGAAAGATTGGAAAGCTAGGGTTTTTCGCATGTTGCGCGAAGAGCTCGAGGAGGCGCTCTCTGGAGGAAGAAGATGGTGCAGGGGAGAATGAGGTGAAAAAGTAAATTTTCCACCGCAGTTACTATTTATGGTCTCCGGCATCAAGATTCGTGTAGCTTGATCGAATGGTTGCTTCATATACGACGTGTGCGGAGACGTGCGCGGAAATTTTGCCACGTACCAACCGTCGCCGCCAACGGTTCGTATCGCTCGCGCGGGAAAAGTGGACATGATTGTGTTCTCTGCATGTGTGAGTTACGAGGCGTTGCTGACCTATGTCTACGTCGCCCTAGCTGGCATAGGCAGATGAACCATCACATCAGAAGATTCCGGCATGGACGGATCCATTCCGGTTACGGAAGAGTACGATGGAAGATTCAGCAATTCTCCGACTTACAAATTGAAGACAGAGAAAACCTTGCAGGATTCTTTGGGAGGACTACAAGATGTTGCTTGACGATTTGCTGACATCCATCTAGACGGAGCATTCCACGTGAAGAGGCAAGACGGCGCAAGATCTCGGATTTCTCCGGGGGCTATTGTTGGGGATATGCTATATGGTATCCTTATAGCATGTCTCTTATCCGGATAACCCGGGTGGCCCACATTTGGTAGAATGGCCCATGGCCTGCTTGTAGGGGTTCGTAGCATGGAAAACAAAAATTTTCTATCGCATACAAACAAACAAGCCAAGATCTTTCTACTAGATTGTAGCAACGAGTCGATGGAATAACTTACCCTCGAAGATTCCAAAGCGTTTAACGAGAGCGGATTCTCGTGGGTGATGTAGTCGTACTCTTCCCGATCTCAAGATCGTGTAGACAATCCTTCCGGCGCTGCGTTCCGGCAGCGCTCCCGCAGTCGGTCACACGTTCGGTACTCGACGAAGACCTTCCTCTCCCTTGTTCCAGAAGGCAGCGGAGGTTGTAGCACTCTCCTCGCGATTCCGGCAGCACAACGGCGTGGTACCGGAAGTAGAGGGGAGATCCCGCAGGGCTTTGCCTTAAGCCGGAGCGAGTATGGTGGATTATGAGAGAGGGCTATTAGTGGTCTAGAGATTAGACACACCAATTAGAAGGCTCTAAACCGCAGTCTAAAGCAATTAGAAGCTCTAAACCAAACGGCTCTAAACCTGAGATTAGAGGTGGAAACTTGTGTGTCTCAAGGAGGAGCCCTGCCCCTCCTTTTATGGGTGGAGGGGCCTTGGCGCGCCAGGGGAGGGAGGGAGTCCCTCCCCAACTCGGCCTAGGGCTGGGCGCCGGCCTGGAGGAGTTGGACTCCTCCTCCAAGTTGGTTCCAACTCCTCTTGCTTGTTTCCCACAGTTTCCTGTTTCCCACAGTTTCCTGTTTTAGCCGTTTGACTTTCAAACTGGCAATTTGACTTTCATGTTTTTGGAACAGCAATAACACTTAGTACATGATGCAATCATTCAATGACACACTCATGTACCCTCCCCCCGGAGTGCCGGACAATCCGGAACCTTCTAGAACATTCCCGATGAAAACACCGGAATCATTTCCGAACTCCGAAACGGGACTTTCCTTATATGAATCTTATTCTCTGGACCATTCCGGATCACCTCGTGATATCCCGGATCCCATCCGAGACTCCGAACAACATTCGGTCTCTTTCTCATAATACCATAACTACTCAAAACAACGTCGAATCCTTAAGTGTGTCTCCCTACGGTTCGTGAATTATGCGGACATGATCGAGACACTTCTCCGAACAATAACCAATAGAGGAATCTGGAAATTCATATGGCTCCCACATATTTCTACGATTACTTTGCGATCGAATGAACCACTTACATACGATACCAATTTCCCTTTGTCTCACGATATGTTACTTATCCGAGGTTATGATCGTCGGTATCTCTGCATACCTAGTTCAACCTCGTTACTGATAAGTACTCTTTTCTCGTTCCCGTGATATGTGATCCCTTGTGAGCCAGTCACATGCTTGCAAGCTAATTGGATGACATTTCACCGAGAGGGCCCAGAGAATATCTATCCGTCATTTGGATGGACAAATCCCACTCTTGATCCATGTGTCTCAACCAATACTTTCCAAACACTCAATGCCACCTTTATAGCCACCCAGTTACGGTGTGGTGTTTGATGTCATCAAAGCATCCATCCGGTAAAGGTGATATGCATGATCTCATGGTCGAAGGAATTAGGTTACTATGTATCAGAAAGCATATAGCAATTGAACTATTGAAATGACTTGATCTTTATGCTACGCTTATCTATAGGAGTATGTCCACCATATCATTCTCCTAACGATATGATCTTGTTGTTGATAACATCTCAATGTTCATGATAGGGAAACCACAATCATTTATCAACCAACAAGCTAGTGAGGTATAGAGGCTACACTAGGGACTTCAAATTAAGTTTACAAATCACACAAGTATTAATGTTTCCCTGTTAATACTATTATAGCATGAATGTAAACATTTATCATAAACACAAAGATATAATAATAACTATATTTATTATTGCCTCTAGGGCATATCTCCAACAGTCTCCCACTTGCACTAGAGTCATCTAATCTAGATTACATGGTAATATACCGAACACCCATGGCAGTTTGGTGTTGGTCATGTTTTGCCCTCGGGAGAGGTTTAGTCAACGGATCCGCCACATTCAGATCTGTGTGTACTTTGCAAATCTTTATATCCCCATCCTGGATATGTTCTCGAATAGCGTGAAAACGTAGCTTGATATGCTTCAGCTTCTTGTGTGACCTTGGTTCTTGCGCATTGGCTATGGCGCCCATGTTATCACAGTAGATAGACATTGGGTCCAGCGCACTAGGAACCACACCCAGCTCTGTAATGAACTCTTTCATCCATATCGCTTCTTGTGAAGCCTCCGAAGCAGCCATGTATTCCGATTCAGTTGAAGATCTCGCCACAACGCTTTGCTTTGCACTCCTCCAGCTAACTGCTGCACCATTCAAAATAAATACGTATCCAGATTGTGATTTAGAATCATCCGGATCGGTGTTCCAACTAGCATCGGTGTAACCATTAACAACGAGCTGTTCATCACCTCCATAAGAAAGAACCATATCCTTAGTTCTTCTCAAGTACTTAAGGATGTTTTTGACCGCTGTCCAATGATCCACTCCTGGATCACTTTGATATCTGCTAGTTAGACTAACAGCATATGCGATGTCGGGTCTAGTACATAGCATGGCATACATTAGAGATCCTATGGCTGATGCATAGGGAGTCTTACTCATCCTTTCTCTATCTTCTGCCGATGTAGGACTTTGAGTTTTACTCAAGGTCGTATTGGGCAACATGGGCAAGAACCCTTTCTTGCTTTCTTCCATTCCAAACCTCTTTAGAACTTTGTCCAAATATGTACTCTGTGACAATGATATTTGGCGTTTCGATCTATCTCTATAAATCTTTATGCCTAATATGTAAGCTGCTTCGCCAAGATCCTTCATTGAAAAACTATTATTCAAATATTCCTTGACACTATTAAGAAGGTCTACATCATTCCCAATCAACAATATGTCATCCACATATAGTATTAAGAATGCTACAGAGCTCCCACTCACTTTCTTGTAAATACAAGCTTCTCCATAAGTTTGTATAAAACCAAAACTTTTGATTACCTTATCAAAACGTTGATTCCAACTTCGGGATGCTTGCTTCAATCCATAGATGGACCGTTGAAGTTTGCATACCTTGTTAGCATCTTTAGGATCGACAAAACCATTGGGTTGCATCATATACAACTCTTCATCAATATCTCCATTGAGGAATGCTGTTTTGACATCCATCTGCCATATCTCATAATCATAATATGCAGCGATTGCTAACATAATCCTCACAGACTTTAGCTTCGCTACTGGTGAGAAAGTCTCATCGTAGTCAACTCCTTGAATTTGTCGAAACCCTTTTGCGACAAGTCGAGCTTTATAGACAGTAACATTACCATCAGCATCTGTTTTCTTCTTGAAAATCCATTTGTTCTCGACAGCCTTTCGGCCATCCGGTAAGTCCACCAAAGTCCATACTTGGTTTTCGTACATGGATCCAATCTCGGATTTCATGGCTTCTTGCCATTTATTGGAATCTGGGCTCATCATCACTTCCTCATATGTCTCGGGGTCATCGGTGTTGTCCACCAACATGACACTCATAACGGGATCATACCAATCTGGAGTGGTACGATTTCTCGTTGATCTCCGAGGCTCTGTAGCAACTTCAACCGAAGTTTCATGATCACCATCATTAGCTCCCTCTCTAATTGGTGCAGGCATCACAGGAACTTCTTCCGGTGCTGCGTTACTCGCAATTTTGAGAGAAGGTTCGACAACCTCGTCGAGTTCTACTTTCCTTCCAGTCACTTCTTTCGAGAGAAATTCCTTCTCTAGAAAGGATCCATTCTTGGCAACGAAGATTTTGCCTTCGGATCTATGATAGAAGGTATACCCAATAGTTTCCTTCGGGTATCCTATGAAGACGCATTTTTCCGCTTTGGGTTCAAGCTTGTCCGGCTGTAACTTCTTTACATAGGCTTCGCATCCCCAAACTTTAAGGAACGACAATTTAGGTTTCTTCCCAAACCATAATTCATACGGTGTCGTTTCAACGGATTTAGATGGTGCCCTATTTAAAGTGAATGCGGCTGTTTCTAATGCATAACCCCAAAATGATAGCGGTAAATCTGTAAGTGACATCATAGAACGAACCATATCTAAGAGAGTTCGATTACGACGTTCGGACACACCATTACGCTGTGGTGTTCCCGGCGGTGTCAATTGTGAAAGTATTCCGCACTTCTTTAAATGCTCGCCAAACTCGTAACTTAGATATTCACCTCCACGATCAGAACGTAGAAACTTAATCTTCTTGTTACGTTGATTCTCAACCTCACTTTGAAACTCCTTAAACTTCTCGAAAGTTTCGGACTTATGTTTCATGAAATAGATATACCCATATCTACTTAAATCATCCGTGAAGGTAAGAACATAACGATAACCACCGCGCGATGCTACACTCATTGGACCACACACATCGGTATGTATAATTTCCAATAAGTCCGTAGCTCGCTCCATCATACCAGAAAATGGAGTCTTAGTCATTTTTCCCATCAGACATGCTTCGCATCTATCAAGTGATTCAAAATCAAGTGATTCAAGAAGTCCATCGGAATGGAGTTTCTTCATACGTTTCACTCTGATGTGACCAAGACGACAGTGCCACATATAGGTCGAATTATCGCTTGATTTCAAACGTTTAGACTCAATATTGTTGATATGTGTATTTCCACTATCGAGATTCAATAAGAATAGACCATCTATCAAAGGTGCATGTGCATAAAACATATTACTCATATAAATCGAACAACCATTATTCTCGGACTTAAACAAGTAACCGTCTCGCAATAAACAAGATCCCGATATAATGTTCATGCTCAACGCAGGCACCAAATAACAATTATTTAAGTATAAAACTAATCCCGATGGTAGATGAAGAGGTAGCGTGCCGACCGCGATCACATTAACCTTTGATCCGTTTGCCACGCGCATCGTCACCTCATTCTTCGCTAGCTTCCGTTTATTCTGCAGCACCTGTTTCGAGTTACAAATATGAGCAACCGAACCAGTATCAAATACCCAGGCACTACTACGAATACTAGTGAGATACACATCAATAACATGTATATCAGATATACCTTTCTTCTTGATGTTGCTGTTCTTCAAATCCGCCAAGTACTTTGGGCAATTCCGCTTCCAGTGACCTTCTCCCTTACAGTAAAAGCACTCAGTATCAGGCTTAGGTCCAGCCTTGGTCTTCTTCGCCGGTGTGGTAACTTTCTTACCACCCTTCTTGAAGTGTCCCTTTTGCTTAGACTTGCCTTTCTTGAATTTGGTGGTATTATTGACCAACAACACTTGGTGCTCTTTCTTGATCTCCACTTCTGCAGATTTCAACATGGCAAAGAGTTCTGGCAACGTCTTGTTCATGTTCTGCATGTTGTAGTTCATCACAAAGTTCTTGTAACTTGGTGGTAGTGATTGGAGGACACGGTAAATCCCCAAAGCATTAGGAATCACTATACCCAAGCTTTGAAGTTTGTTTGCGTGCCCAGACATCTTAAGCACATGCTCACTGACGGAGCTACCTTCTTCCATCTTGTAGTTAAAGAACTTTTCAGAAGCCTCATAACTTTCAATTGCCGCATGAGTCTCAAAAATCAATTTGAGATCCTCGACAATATCATATGGGTCTGAATCCTCAAACCTTTTCTGAAGCTCCGATTCCAAACCATACAAGATAGCACACTGAACTATGGAGTACTGATTCTTCCGAGCGAGGTAAACATTCTTTACTGCATCGGGAGCATCAGCTGCAGGTGGGTCACCCAGCGGTGCATCCAGCACATAGGTCAAATTACCAGCTGTGAGGACAATCCTCAAATTGCGGAACCAATCCGCGAAGTTGCTTCCATTGTTTTTCAACTTTTCTTTCTCTAGGAACGCATTAAAATTGATGGTAGGGGCTGCCATTGATCTACAACATATTTGCAATAGTTTAGACTAAGTTTATGACAAATTGAGTTCAAATTAATAAAGAAATTAAACTAGGTGAACTCCCACTCAAAACAATATCCCTCACATTGTTTTAGTGATCACACGAACCAAAATCCACTATATCAACACCGATCATCACGAGAGTTGATATAGTTTAAATGGCGAACAATCGTCATGTTCATCATATCTACTATATGATTCATGCTTTACCTTTCGGTGATCCGTGTTCCTGAGACCATGTCTGTACATGCTAGGCTCGTCAAGATCAAACCTTAGTTACCGCATAAGCAAATCTGGCTTGCTTACGTTGTATACACTTGCGGAATCTAACACACCCGATCATCACGTGGTGCTTCAAAACAACAAGCATTAGCAACGGTGCATACTAAGGGTGAACACTTTCGAACTTGAAATTCATGTGCATGAGGGATCATCTTATAATGCTACCGTCGTCTACTAAGCAATACAAGATGCATAAAGGATTAACATCACATGCAATTCATAATATGTGATATGATATGGCCTTTCTTCTTTGTGCTTCTGATCTCCATCTTCAAGCACGAACATGATCTACATCATCACCGGCATTGCATCAAGGTCAATGACGCTTCTCCATGGTTGTCGTCCACCAGCTTCAACTATTACAACTACTTTGAATAGACACGCGGGTCTTAAACTAAATTAAAGACAACCATATGGCTCCTGCCGGTTGCCAACTTACAATAAGGAACATTGCATACATCAAATATAATCACAATCATGGCCATATCACATCACTGCACACCCCTGCAAAACAAAGTTAGACGCCTCTACTTTCTTTGCATATTTTACGTGGTTTGGGGCTTTCAATAAGTGTCGTTCTAACTTACGAACAAGAACCACAACATTGATACTATCATTGTTGATCACCCGTTGTAAATTGGATCTTAACTATGCTAGGAGAAACAGGCACCCGTAAAGCCACTTATGCAATACAAGTTGCATGTCAAGCGTGGAGCAAGTCTCATGAACGATGTCATGTAAGGTTAGCCCGGGCCGCTTCATCCCAACATACCGCAAGATGCAAAGTACACAAGAAGCAATCGACAATAAAAGCATCAACGCCCACAATGACCATTGTGTTCTACTCGTGCAACAGATCTACATATAGACACGGCTCTGATACCACTGTAGGGGTTCGTAGCATGGAAAACAAAAATTTTCTATCGCATACAAACAAACAAGCCAAGATCTATCTACTAGATTGTAGCAACGAGTCGATGGAATAACTTACCCTCGAAGATTCCAAAGCGTTTAACGAGAGCGGATTCTCGTGGGTGATGTAGTCGTACTCTTCCCGATCTCAAGATCGTGTAGACGATCCTTCCGGCGCTGCGTTCCGGCAGCGCTCCCGCAGTCGGTCACACGTTCGGTACTCGACGAAGACCTTCCTCTCCCTTGTTCCAGCAGGCAGCAGAGGTTGTAGCACTCTCCTCGCGATTCCGGCAGCACAACGGCGTGGTACCGGAAGTAGAGGGGAGATCCCGCAGGGCTTCGCCTTAAGCCGGAGCGAGTATGGTGGATTATGAGAGAGGGCTATTAGTGGTCTAGAGATTAGACACACCAATTAGAAGGCTCTAAACCGCAGTCTAAAGCAATTAGAAGCTCTAAACCAAACGGCTCTAAACCTGAGATTAGAGGTGGAAACTTGTGTGTCTCAAGGAGGAGCCCTGCCCCTCCTTTTATGGGTGGAGGGGCCTTGGCGCGCCAGGGGAGGGAGGGAGTCCCTCCCCAACTCGGCCTAGGGCTTGGCACCGGCCTGGAGGAGTTGGACTCCTCCTCCAAGTTGGTTCCAACTCCTCTTGCTTGTTTCCCACAGTTTCCTGTTTCCCACAGTTTCCTGTTTTAGCCGTTTGACTTTCAAACTGGCAATTTGACTTTCATGTTTTTGGAACAGCAAGAACACTTAGTACATGATGCAATCATTCAATGACACACTCATGTACCCTCCCCCCCCCGGAGTGCCGGACAATCCGGAACCTTCTAGAACATTCCCGATGAAAACACCGGAATCATTTCTGAACTCCAAAACGGGACTTTCCTTATATGAATCTTATTCTCCGGACCATTCCGGATCACCTCGTGATATCCCGGATCCCATCCGAGACTCCGAACAACATTCGGTCTCTTTCTCATAATACCATAACTACTCAAAACAACGTCGAATCCTTAAGTGTGTCTCCCTACGGTTCGTGAATTATGCGGACATGATCGAGACACTTCTCCGAACAATAACCAATAGAGGAATCTGGAAATTCATATGGCTCCCACATATTTCTACGATTACTTTGCGATCGAATGAACCACTTACATACGATACCAATTTCCCTTTGTCTTACAATATGTTACTTATCCGAGGTTATGATCGTCGGTATCTCTGCATACCTAGTTCAACCTCGTTACTGATAAGTACTCTTTTATCGTTCCCGTGATATGTGATCCCTTGTGAGCCAGTCACATGCTTGCAAGCTAATTGGATGACATTTCACCGAGAGGGCCCAGAGAATATCTATCCGTCATTTGGATGGACAAATCCCACTCTTGATCCATGTGTCTCAACCAATACTTTCCAAACACTCAATGCCACCTTTATAGCCACCCAGTTACGGTGTGGTGTTTGATGTCATCAAAGCATCCATCCGGTAAAGGTGATATGCATGATCTCATGGTCGAAGGAATTAGGTTACTATGTATCAGAAAGCATATAGCAATTGAACTATTGAAATGACTTGATCTTTATGCTACGCTTATCTATAGGAGTATGTCCACCATATCATTCTCCTAACGATATGATCTTGTTGTTGATAACATCTCAATGTTCATGATAGGGAAACCACAATCATTTATCAACCAACAAGCTAGTGAGGTATAGAGGCTACACTAGGGACTTCAAATTAAGTTTACAAATCACACAAGTATTAATGTTTCCCTGTTAATACTATTATAGCATGAATGTAAACATTTATCATAAACACAAAGATATAATAATAACTATATTTATTATTGCCTCTAGGGCATATCTCCAACACTGCTAGGCGTCCTAGTTAGATGGATCCAGAAGGGAGGCCAATGCCGGATAAAGGAAGGCTACGGTGGAGTCACCAGCGTACCCGGAGCCTTGGAGTATAAGACACGCTAGACTAGTAATAGACGGTGTAGGACTCTGTAACCTGTCCAGCTAGGACTTTTCCCTGTAACCCTAGGACCTGGAGACTATATAAGTCGGGCCTATGGGAGCCTTTAGGGCACAATCTCAGACGATAACTTAGACTCTCTAGTCACCTCGCATAGCGAACCAATCCATATAACTCGGCGTATTGCCCTTATAGTGATTTATAGCAGGAGTAGGATTCCGCCACCGTTGTGGGATCTGAACTTGGGTAAGCTGTGTTACCTCGTACCCGTCAACCGTCCGCCTTCCCCCACGTCTCTAAACACACACTGTGAGGACCCCTCCATGGTGTACTCGTCGGCAATACCACGACACACGTGTTTGATGCCACATGCAACCACTGCTATTTGGCACAACACGTTTCAGACTTTTATCAGTCAGATAATGGTAGTTCTAGTAGTATAATAATTGTTGTTTTAGACCTGTTAAATTTTAGTACTGTTTATCTGTGGAGTACTATGTGTATTCTAGAAAATATGTGATGTAATATATTTCCGTGTGTGTACATGTTGAGATTTATTACATCCACTATTTGCAATTGATTTTTTTTTAGTTTCTTGCAAATAAATCGATTCATCTTAATCGAGTATGCAAAATTCTAAGTGACTACTTCAAGTTGATGTTTGGAATCAAAGGTAGTGCACAGATATACTGCATGAATTGCAGATTATCTCCGCTACCATGATTACTTATTAAGTGATCTCTCATATATTTTAATTAAGTCGTGACATAAGGTACTAGAAACATGAGTATCTACTGATTTTATCAGATTATACTCTCTAAGTACTGAGAGATGGACCCTGAAATTCTTTTTAGGGAGTATCTACGATGTGTCATACTTAACAACTTGAAGTCCACACTAATGGTTTCAAGCCCACTTCTTGAAATTACTATTAATTTTGCATAGTTCGTTACAACATAACCACGATGGTGTGTGGTTTACCAAAGCGTAAATCAATAACCTCTGGTTTACCCAAGTAGGTAACTAATGGCTAGAAGAGAGTTCCATGTACTCAAACTCGATGGCCACAACTACCCTACCTAGGCCATGGACATCAAGAACACCCTTGCGTCCCGTGGGATAGTGTGTGATCTAGAATCCGGTGGACCTCCTTCCGCCTAGAGTCGCACCGCTGAGAGAAGAACAGAAATATGCTGCCTTGTACATTATAAGGCACAATATCCATCCGAATCTTAAGTCCGAGTATTTGGAGGAGGAATCCCCATTTACTTTGTTTCAGGCCCTCAAAATGAGGTATGAAAAGCAGAAGACAGTTGTCCTGCCTGAAGCACTTCATGATTGGACTCATCTTCGATTCCAGGACTTCAATCCATCGGGGATTACAATCACGAGGTTCATAAGATAAGTTCTAAGTTGCAATTTTGCGAGAGGGAACCTACAGATGCAGAAAATATAGAAAAAAATTTATCCACTATGCTCCGATATGAAAGGGCCCTCCAGCAACAATACCACGCTCGTGACTACCAGGTCTATTCGGACCTTATTTATATCCTACTTCAGGCTGAAAATCATGATGAGCTTCTTGCTAATAATGACTCTTAGCGCCCGATTGGTTCTTAACCTTTGCCGAAAGTTCATATGAATGTCGCGAACGGAAGAAATTTTGGTGGTGCCTTCAATGGCAACCAATCAAACTTCGAGGGTAAGCGTAAGCGCAACCGGAACAACAAGCCTCGAAACTTGGACCATGGGAAAGGCACCACAAATCCAAGTTTGACAAAACCAAGCTTTGTGATAAGTGTGGCATCCCGCAACACCACTACTAGAAAATCGCGTTGTTTTTGTGCATTGCATCATCATGACCGCATGCTCATGTCATCATGCCACATTGCTTTGGAGCATCGTCATCATCTTGCATTTGCTTGCATAAAACTATTTGCGGAAAAGCCTGGTTTTGTTTTCTAAACGCCCCATCTTTATTCAAACACCAAAACCCGGGCCTCCGGATTATTTTGTTTTGTCTGCTATCGGTTTGCAAACGGTCCGTTTAAAACAAATAAAATATTAAATTATTTTAGTGGGGGCAGTCGAACGGGCCGAATCGACCCGAACGACCACCCCCATGTTCAAAATGGTCCACCTAAAATCCTACAGCTACCAATCCTATCCTACCCACCCTCCGGCCACCTCATCCCACCCAATCCCCACCTGACACCTCACCCTCTCCCTTCCCCACACCCACTCCCACGCCGCCACCTGGCCCAGCCACACTCCACACCACACAGTCCCCCTCCTCTCTCCTCCCTCAGCGCGCCCCTCTCCCTCACCGCGTTCCCCCGTCCGCTCCTGAGCGCCGCTCTCCTCCTCCTCCCTCTCTCTCCCAGCCCCGGCGGCCCCTTCTCTTCCTCCACACCCTCGCCGGTCACCCGCTTCCCAGCAGCCTCGCCCGCGGCGCCCCCCCTCCGTCACGCCTCGTCCTCCGCCCCTCCCCAGCCATGGCGCCCTCCGTCGGCCGCGGCGCTCTCTGCGCGCGCCGCCAGGGACCCCGAGCCTCACCGCGCCTCCCCTCCGTCCTCGCCGCCCCGCGCTCGCCCGCCCCTCCGGCTCCGCCCCGAGCCGCCCGCGCCTCCTCTCACCTCCTGGCCCCGTCGCCGCGCCTCCCGTCGCCGGCGAGCCGCATCCGCCCTCGCCCTCCTCGCCACTCCCCGCGGCCGCCCGAGCCTCCTCCCCCGTCGCGCCCCACCCCCTTCAACCTCCTCTCCGGCGACCCCCTCGCCACCGTCCCCGCCCGGAGCCGACGCTTGCCCCGTGCTCGCCGGCCGCGCGCATCGCCTCGCCGAGCCACGTCCGCCGCTAGGAGCTCCCCTCACCCCGCCTCCTCGTCGCCCGCCTTCGGCCCGCGTCCGCCACTTCCCGAGCCCCTCGCCTTCCCTGTCCGCGCGCAGCAGCCGGCCCCGCCTGGACCCACCTGCCCGCGGGACCCACCCCGTCGTCGCCGATGCCATCCGCCTCCACCCGTGCAGGTTCCCTGTGTAGTACCAAGATGGTGCTAAGTTGTTGGGTGTGGAGACAACAAGATCGACATCCACCAAAACAAACCCCAGGAACCACGCCAAGAAACCGAGGCCTCCTTCAACGGCGCCGGAACCGGAAACCGAACCTCGACACGCCAAGTTCGCCGAGACCCCGACTCCGAAGGCCTCCGACAGGGAACCGACAAGATCTGCATCACGGACGCACCACGGACGCGGAGTAACCCTCGGACGCCAAGATCTTCTCCTCGGGACACCGGGAACTCCCCCTGAACGCGAAGGTCGTCGGCACGGATACGACATGAACTTCCCTCGGACGCCAAGGTCTAACCCTCGGACTCGAAGACCGCGATGATGTTGAACCAAGATCCCCATCGGACAAGATCGTCACCAAGACCGTCCATGTTGAGATCCGAAGACCGATCCCGGAGTCTGAACCCCGATCCCGTCGAACCCTGAACCCTGAGACCGACCCCGAACCCCGGAACCCCAAGTTCGTCGAGACCCCCTAATGTGTGAACCCCTTCCCGAAACCCTATTTTATAATATAATACAGATTGTTGCATATTAAATTGTCATTCTCGCATGCATATCATTGGGTTGGGGCCTTATGCCGTTTCACCTCATAATTAAATATGGGGCCCATATGCGGGCAAATCTAGCCTTATATTGGCCTCATTTAAATTGGTGTAGCGAACCGGTACCTTATTTTGCCATGTTAAGACAACATCTAAATTGCGGGGTACCTAAACAACTTGAACCATATATTTAATTGTCGGGACCCCGGTTCCGCTTAATATGACCTAATCGCATCGCACCTTTGCCATGCCATACATCATACATGCATCATGCTCGATCTTTTGCTGTAGTATTAAATAGTGCATACGGTGTTTATTCTAGTGTTTTGCTTCTTCGCGGATCAGGCCGTTGAGTTGATGTGAGCTTCGACCCGATCTTCGGATGAACCTTCGACAATGTTTTCAGGCGAGCATCTCCCCCTTTCTACCTATCTTACTTTTATAGTATTTATTCCCTCCTGTTGATCTATTGCTATCTGTGTTGCGATGCTCTAGTTTTCGTACCCGTGATATCCCTTGCAGCCTTATATTGCCTTGGACACATCCTATTACCTGTTGTTTGGTAGATAGTTGGACTTGCGTGTCGTAGTCGCTCGCTCAAGTGCTGTTGCGTGTCGTCAAGTACCACAGTTGTTGGAGTATTGCCGCAAGTTAATTGTTGGAGATGATCATGGTTTTACTTATCGTTCACTTTAATTCCTGTTTAACAACTAAAATTGAAGTAAGTAAGCAGAGGCATCGGTGGGTGATAGATAATATTTGGTTTCCGACCGCCCACTTGTGTCCCGTAGGACCCCGAGTACTTGATACCTGTTCCTTGATTTATCGCGCTATCCACATACGGGGAATTATGGCCCCCCTTAGCCAGAGCTTGATTCAGTCTTATTTCTTGGGGCCACAAACTAGTTTGAGGTTTTATTTACGATCCTGTACTTATGCCATGCTTTACTGCTTTATTTACGATTGTGCGAGGAGCACACTGTACTGTTTAGGTAAGCGGAGTGTTTTCGCGGTATCGACAAGCCCCGTTTGGGGTTCCCAGTCGTTTACAGCCATTGTCGCAAACCTTGAGTCCGTCTCGGAGTCAGCTAGCTTCGTTGCGGGTCTACTCAATGGGGTGGCCCCCTGAAATATTTCTGAATCCTGTGATTGCTTTGTCGTGAAAGCCTCGTTGGGTTTTGATTTGGTTTTTCCGAGGTCGATCGTGTGTGTGTTGCTATTTGTGCACTCCGGCCGGGTTAAAACTTTCTGAAAGCCGTGTCCGTGGTTATGGACGACTTGGAGCACAGTATCTCGATCATAGACAACTATAACTAAAGTAGTGCCATAAATTTGACTTTATAATGACTAGTAATCAGCTTCACTATAACGGAATGGCTACATAAAACTGCCCACAATTGCTTGTTTGGGTTGTCGCTTGCGACCATTGTATCTGACTAGTAAGTATTGCAACTACAACAGAATGGCTAAATAAAAGTACCAACAACTGCTGGGTTTTCGGGATATCTCATGCTATTTGAATCTGACTAGTAAGTGTCGCAACTACAATGGAATGGTTAACTAAAACGGCCCACTGCTTATTTTATCAGGATGAGTATCTACACCTGACTAGTAATTGCTGCAATAATAACTGACTAAATAAAACTGCCAACTGTGTGAGTTCCTCGGTTGACTTCCTCGTTTGGTAACGAGGGGGAAACACCAGGATGGGTTTGTTTGGTGTTAGTTTCAGGTTGGATCCGGATAGGTCATTCTTATCCCTCTCTGGTATCCGACAGTTGTATCGAGTCTCTATAGGTTGTCTAGTGCATGCTGCCGCTGCCGCTTCAGTCCACCATACCTTTGTAGGCGAGGACCGCCGAATTCTAGCCTCGCCGTGTACTGGCCTCAGTACTGACGCTCCTCTTTTTCCTTTGCCCTTTGTCGGCACCCCTTTTGTTTAAGCAGGTTTTGAGATCGACGTCGTTAGCAGGGTTACCCTTCCGGCTTGGCCTGGGCAGGGTTATGGACGCCATTGGTTATTCTTCCGGGCTCTTAGCCCCATTTGCATCTTGTCCGTAGCTGGACGCTCTATCATTTTCAAGGTGATTTGGATCTTTGTATATTATATTTGTATTCTTGACTCATGGAGACGTGTTGTATATATCTGTTCTGTGGGTCCCATCGAGGACTGTTGTGTAATGTTATTACTTCGTTTTCCACCCGCACGAAAGTGCCTGGTGGGCACCTTTGAATCGTTTCTATGCGGGTTTGGCGGGTTTTGCTAAAACTTGCATAGGGACGATTCTGAGGGTGTTACGGAGTGGTATCAGAGCTCAGCAGTTGCGATACCCCACAAGTCCAGCCTGTAGGATAACCTAGCTAACGGCCGAAGTAGAGTGTCAAAACTATTTTTGAAAATCGGTTGGATAGTTCTGATTAGGTCTGATTTTACTCCTTACCCCTCTGCTATTCTCCTCTTATCTCGACGTGTTTTGATCCGCCCTCGTCTCTTCTTCGAGTCCAGGAATTCTCGTGGTTGGGTTTCCGTCGTACCTTCAGGTTTTCGCTTCCTTCTCTGATAACGGTGTTCTACCATCCGGTGTTCAAGCTGCCTGATGAATCCGTCTACAGTGTTACCATTCTTTGTTCCTTGTCTGTGCCTTCCGGTGTTTTCCGACGCGACGACATCATCTACGCCAGATCCGATGCAGAGTCTGCATCCCTCCTTTGTTTTCCGAACCTCGCTTGTCGAGATCTTCAGTCTAATTCCGAGAGTTGGTTGCATAATCCGCCTATTCGTGTGCAGAGTAATGGTTTGAGTGCGGGATGGAGTAGCTACCATACCACTACTCTTATCATTCGCTCTTGTACATCGAATCAGTGGATCCAGCAGTTTTACTCCGTCCATCGGAGCTAGAGGTGGCTTTATTTGTTGATACCTCTACCTTCGACCCTTTTTTTTCCCGGAGTGTTCTTCCGACGATCACGGACAACGACCTCTTGTTAGTGGTGTCGCGAGGATCTACACGAAGCGCGAAGATTCAGATCGCCGACCTTCCTTCCGGTACCATGAGGCGGATCTCGAGGGCGAGATCCATTGTTAGTGGTGTCGAATTGTGGCATCCCGCAAAACCACTACTAGAAAATCGCGTTGTTTTTGTGCATTGCATCATCATGACCGCATGCTCATGTCATCATGCCACATTGCTTTGGAGCATCGTCATCATCTTGCATTTGCTTGCTTAAAACTATTTGCGGAAAAGCCTGGTTTTGTTTTCTAAACGCCCCATCTTTATTCAAACACCAAAACCCGGGCCTCCGGATTATTTTGTTTTGTCTGCTATCGGTTTGCAAACGGTCCGTTTATAACAAATAAAATATTAAATTATTTTAGTGGGGGCAGTCGAACGGGCCGAATCGACCCGAACGACCACCCCCATGTTCAAAACGGTCCACCTAAAATCCTACAGCTACCAATCCTATCCTACCCACCCTCCGGCCACCTCATCCCACCCAATCCCCACCTGACACCTCACCCTCTCCCTTCCCCACACCCACTCCCACGCCGCCACCTGGCCCAGCCACACTCCACACCACACAGTCCCCCTCCTCTCTCCTCCCTCAGCGTGCCCCTCTCCCTCACCGCGTTCCCCCGTCCGCTCCTGAGCGCCGCTCTCCTCCTCCTCCCTCTCTCTCCCAGCCCCGGCGGCCCCTTCTCTTCCTCCACACCCTCGCCGGTCAACCGCTTCCCAGCAGCCTCGCCCGTGGCGCCCCCCTCCGTCACGCCTCGTCCTCCGCCCCTCCCCAGCCATGGCGCCCTCCGTCGGCCGCGGCGCTCTCTGCGCGCGCCGCCAGGGATCCCGAGCCTCACCGCGCCTCCCCTTCGTCCTCGCCGCCCCGCGCTCGCCCGCCCCTCCGGCTCCGCCCCGAGCCGCCCGCGCCTCCTCTCACCTCCTGGCCCCGTCGCCGCGCCTCCCGTCGCCGGCGAGCCGCATCCGCCCTCGCCCTCCTCGCCGCTCCCCGCGGCCGCCCGAGCCTCCTCCCCCGTCGCGCCCCACCCCCTTCAACCTCCTCTCCGGCGACCCCCTCGCCACCGTCCCCACCCGGAGCCGACGCTCTCCCCGTGCTCGCCGGCCGCGCGCATCGCCTCGCCGAGCCACGTCCGCCGCCAGGAGCTCCCCTCACCCCGCCTCCTCGTCGCCCGCCTTCGGCCCGCGTCCGCCACTTCCCGAGCCCCTCGCCTTCCCTGTCCGCGCGCAGCAGCCGGCCCCGCCTGGACCCACCTGCCCGCGGGACCCACCCCGTCGTCGCCGATGCCATCCGCCTCCACCCGTGCAGGTTCCCTGTGTAGTACCAAGATGGTGCTAAGTTGTTGGGTGTGGAGACAACAAGATCGACATCCACCAAAACAAACCCCAGGAACCACGCCAAGAAACCGAGGCCTCCTTCAACGGCGCCAGAACCGGAAACCGAACCTCGACACGCCAAGTTCGCCGAGACCCCGACTCCGAAGGCCTCCGACAGGGAACCGACAAGATCTGCATCACGGACGCACCACGGACGCGGAGTAACCCTCGGACGCCAAGATCTTCTCCTCGGGACACCGGGAACTCCCCCTGAACGCGAAGGTCGTCGGCACGGATACGACATGAACTTCCCTCGGACGCCAAGGTCTAACCCTCGGACCCAAAGACCGCGATGATGTTGAACCAAGATCCCCATCGGACAAGATCGTCACCAAGACCGGCCATGTTGAGATCCGAAGACCGATCCCGGAGTCCGAACCCCGATCCCGTTGAACCCTGAACCCTGAGACCGACCCCGAACCCCGGAACCCCAAGTTCGTCGAGACCCCCTAATGTGTGAACCCCTTCCCGAAACCCTATTTTATAATATAATACAGATTGTTGCATATTAAATTGTCATTCTCGCATGCATATCATTGGGTTGGGGCCTTATGCCATTTCACCTCATAATTAAATATGGGGCCCATATGCGGGCAAATCTAGCCTTATATTGGCCTCATTTAAATTGGTGTAGCGAACCGGTACCTTATTTTGCCATGTTAAGACAACATCTAAATTGCGGGGTACCTAAACAACTTGAACCATATATTTAATTGTCGGGACCCCGGTTCCGCTTAATATGACCTAATCGCATCGCACCTTTGCCATGCCATACATCATACATGCATCATGCTCGATCTTTTGCCGTAGTATTAAATAGTGCATACGGTGTTTATTCTAGTGTTTTGCTTCTTCGCGGATCAGGCCGTTGAGTTGATGTGAGCTTCGACCCGAGCTTCGGATGAACCTTCGACAATGTTTTCAGGCGAGCATCTCCCCCTTTCTACCTATCTTACTTTTATAGTATTTATTCCCTCCTGTTGATCTATTGCTATCTGTGTTGCGATGCTCTAGTTTTCGTACCCGTGATATCCCTTGCAGCCTTATATTGCCTTGGACACATCCTATTACCTGTTGTTTGGTAGATAGTTGGACTTGCGTGTCGTAGTCGCTCGCTCAAGTGCTGTTGCGTGTCGTCAAGTACCACAGTTGTTGGAGTATTGCCGCAAGTTAATTGTTGGAGATGATCATGGTTTTACTTATCGTTCACTTTAATTCCTGTTTAACAACTAAAATTGAAGTAAGTAAGCAGAGGCATCGGTGGGTGATAGATAATATTTGGTTTCCGACCGCCCACTTGTGTCCCGTAGGACCCCGAGTACTTGATACTTGTTCCTTGATTTATCGCGCTATCCACATACGGGGAATTATGGGCCCCCCTTAGCCAGAGCTTGATTCAGTCTTATTTCTTGGGGCCACAAACTAGTTTGAGGTTTTATTTACGATCCTGTACTTATGCCATGCTTTACTGCTTTATTTACGATTGTGCGAGGAGCACACTGTACTGTTTAGGTAAGCGGAGTGTTTTCGCGGTATCGACAAGCCCCGTTTGGGGTTCCCAGTCGTTTACAGCCATTGTCGCAAACCTTGAGTCCGTCTCGGAGTCAGCTAGCTTTGTTGCGGGTCTACTCAATGGGGTGGCCCCCTGAAATATTTCTGAATCCTGTGATTGCTTTGTCGTGAAAGCCTCGTTGGGTTTTGATTTGGTTTTTCCGAGGTCGATCGTGTGTGTGTTGCTATTTGTGCACCCCGGCCGGGTTAAAACTTTCTGAAAGCCGTGTCCGCGGTTATGGACGACTTGGAGCACAGTATCTCGATCATAGACAACTATAACTAAAGTAGTGCCATAAATTTGACTTTATAATGACTAGTAATCAGCTTCACTATAACGGAATGGCTACATAAAACTGCCCACAATTGCTTGTTTGGGTTGTCGCTTGCGACCATTGTATCTGACTAGTAAGTATTGCAACTACAACGGAATGGCTAAATAAAAGTACCAACAACTGCTGGGTTTTCGGGATATCTCATGCTATTTGAATCTGACTAGTAAGTGTCGCAACTACAATGGAATGGTTAACTAAAACGGCCCACTGCTTATTTTATCAGGATGAGTATCTACACCTGACTAGTAATTGCTGCAATAATAACTGACTAAATAAAACTGCCAACTGTGTGAGTTCCTCGGTTGACTTCCTCGTTTGGTAACGAGGGGGAAACACCAGGATGGGTTTGTTTGGTGTTAGTTTCAGGTTGGATCCGGATAGGTCATTCTTATCCCTCTCTAGTATCCGACAGTTGTATCGAGTCTCTATAGGTTGTCTAGTGCATGCTGCCGCTGCCGCTTCAGTCCACCATACCTTTGTAGGCGAGGACCGCCGAATTCTAGCCTCGCCGTGTACTGGCCTCAGTACTGACGCTCCTCTTTTTCCTTTGCCCTTTGTCGGCACCCCTTTTGTTTAAGCAGGTTTTGAGATCGACGTTGTTAGCAGGGTTACCCTTCCGGCTTGGCCTGGGCAGGGTTATGGACGCCATTGGTTATTCTTCCGGGCTCTTAGCCCCATTTGCATCTTGTCCGTAGCTGGACGCTCTATCATTTTCAAGGTGATTTGGATCTTTGTATATTATATCTGTATTCTTGACTCATGGAGTCGTGTTGTATATATCTGTTCTATGGGTCCCATCGAGGACTGTTGTGTAATGTTATTACTTCGTTTTCCACCCGCACGAAAGTGCCTGGTGGGCACCTTTGAATCGTTTCTATGCGGGTTTGGCGGGTTTTGCTAAAACTTTCATAGGGACGATTCTGAGGGTGTTACAATAAGTGTGGATGCTACACGCACCCTACTAATAAGTGCAAGACCCCAAAGCATCTAGTAATTCTCTACTAGCAATTCCAAGGACACAAAGTACCTCAAGGGAAAAGGTTTAAAACTAACTTCAACCTTCATCTGAATGGCACCAATGGACCTGGTTGTTCGTAATATGTTCCCCTCGGACCTAGCAACACCACGACTCTCCAGCCGTTAGAGGACTCTATGAGCACGGAGGACATGATCATTGAGTATACCTCAAACGATGTGTTTGGAGACTTCAACTAGTCCCACTATCTCCTTAATGATCAATTTTAGTCATGTCCATTTGTGATGTTGTAATAGAACATAAGTATTGTTATCACAATATATTGTATCAGCACTCTGATACAAAATAACATTGTATTCTATATATCTGAGGAAACTCTATATAGATTTCTACGGGATTCAATCCGATGGACGAGGAACAAGTATTTGAAAAATTACCCTCTCTACAGTTTGGATTGTACTACACGTGCATCCAATCCGTATCAATGTTGCATATAAAGCAATTCCATTGGTCACAACTTGCTCGAGTTCAAATTCCCTCACTAGACTTTGTGTGCACCTCATGCACCACTATTGGGAAGCCAATTTTGAGGCCTTCACACCTAAAAAATACAAGTTGAACCACTTAAGTTCCTTGAAATCATTCAAGGAGACATTTGTGTTCTTTCAACCATTGTGTGAACCATATTAGGTATTTTCATGGTATTCATTGATGCATCTACACGATGGTCACAAGTGTGACTTATGTCCACACAAAACCATGCATTTACTATGATAATGAGGGAAGTAATTAAGTTACATGCCCATTATCTTGAAAGTCAAATTTTATCAATTTGCATGGACAATGATGTAGAATTCTCCTCATGTGGTTTCAATGACTTGCATGGCCTTGGGGTTTGAAGTTCAGCACTTTGTCCCATACGTCCATACTCAAAATGGTTTGGCTAGATCCATAATTAAGAGGATCAAACTCATTGCAAGTACTTTGTTAATGAATTGCAATTACCAACTTGACGTTGGAGTCATGCAGCTTTACACACTGCTCAGTGACTAACTGCATATCGCAGTACTCCTCCTTTGTAATTGATACATAGAAATCCTCCAAGCATTTCCCATCTGCGTAAGTTTGGAAGCGCTTCACGCGTACCGATCTCACCACCACAACATACATCATTGGGCCCACATACTTGGGATCTATGTGGGCTACAGATCTCCGTCGAGCAACATGTACCTTGAACCCCTTATTAGGGATACATTCATAGCATAGTATGTTGATTGCTTATATTAAATGATGGATTATTTCCAGACATTAGGGGGAGACTTCATGTACCACACAGAATGCCAGGAAATCAATTGGGACTCCACGTTCCACCTTATATCCACGTATTCAAGAATTTGGACTACGTCCGGAATTCACATATTTGCAACATATTGCAAATAACCTGCCAGATTCATTTACTGATCTCAAAGGTGTTACAAAATCATTTAGTCCGGCTAGAAATGCGCCTGAAAGAGTGGAGGTACCAATAAAAACTACTCAATTCCCGTACCCGAGAAGAGGGGGAGTAGTACGACCTCTAACCAGGATCTAGCTTCTTGAAAGCAACAAAGGAAACTTGGGAGAAATCCTCTAAATCAGTAAATGCAAGTCAATCTAGCATTGACAAACACCTTATGGGTAGTATACACCCAGTGGAAAGGAAACCTCCACAACCCAGCTTCATCTTGCACACACTGGCTAGGACATCGGAACACCTGGACTCACGCGTATTGGGAAATCACAAAGAGTCATCATAGGTGGATACGATTTCCTCTAACTATATTGATTCTGTAGAATCATACAACAAAAGCCTACAACTGTCGACAAACATTTCTCTTGTATGATTGCCAAAACCTTCACAATGATTCAGATCCATAGACCATGGCCATGGCAAAGTGTAAACCACTCACTCGGACTGAAACAATCAAAGGGTGCAATCCAAGTAGAAAATAGCCTCGCTCTTCCAACTAAATTCCCTTCATGGGATTCAATATGTTTTCTTCTAAAAATAGAATGAGAACAAGGTGGTGAGAAAGCAAGGCTTGTAGCACAAGGTTGGGTTTCCGCAGAGATCCGAGACCTACTCTCCAGACATGAGTGGAATCCTCATTTTCCGATACCTATATCATTGGTAGTATAAAGTCATCTATTTGTGCAGTTGATAGATGCAGTGACTACATAGCCATGTGGATCACTAGATTCAGACATGTATGGTTCCAAAAGGGATCTTAATCCGAATCAAACTACAAATGCAACATGATTGTGTAAAATCAACGAGTCATTACATGGCTTACTGTTGTTGGTATATTTTGGTACAACCGACGTAGTGAGTTCCTTATACACGAGGATTACTTCTAGAATGATGATTACCCATATGTGTTTGTCATACACAAGGATTACTCCTGCAATGGCGAATCACGTGATCATCTAAAAGACGGATTTTTAGATGAAGGATCTAGTTAAACCCAAATAATGCTTGATACTACAAGTCGGGCTACTTCACTCAAGTATTATGGTACACCATGTTGCCTATATTATAAATATTGGAGGAAAATAAAATAGACAAGTCATATCCATCTCCCATGACCGGTTGTTCGATCTCTAGACGTAGAGAAAGATTCAATCAAACCACAAGATGATGTAGAAGGGATGTTGGGACTTGAAGTTCCATATCCCAGTGCCGTTGGACCCACCAACACAATTGGTTGGGAATCAAGAATAACTTTCGATATCTCCAAGGCACCGCACATTATTTGACTTGTTCTTGTAATTTCAGAGAAATCTGAACTCCAATATCATTAGAATACACTGATGTTGGCTACTTGAATGATCTCCATAATGTGTACCTACATGGTAGAAGTGTCACTCTATTGATGTCTTCAAAATAGACTTCGGTGACTATACCTACCAATCATTCTGAAATACAAAGCCACATTGACATGTGTAGCTTTACAAAATGATAAACCACATACATGAGTCATGTGGTATTGGTTCTCTTGAATCACCGACCATTATCTACACAGATAATGTTGCTTCTGTTGCAAAGATGCAAATAGGATACATCGAGAGCAATACCACTAAGCATATTGTCTCTAAATTGTTTTATCTCCATGAACTCCAGAAGAGTCACGGAATAAACGTCTTGCGAGTCAAATCATGCAACAATAACATCGTTGATCTATTCAGGAAGTCTCTACCAACTTTAACATTCTAGAAATGTTTTCATGAAATTGGTATTCGACGGCTTTAGGATTTGCAAGGATCAGGGGAAGTATCACCCTAGACTACTCCTATTCAAAACATTATATCACACTCTTTTTCCCTTTATGAGTTTACTATCCAGGTTCTCATCAAGGTTTTTAATGAGGTAATATCAACACAAGATCATATGTCATACTTTCTTTTTCCCCACCGGTTTTTTTAGGAAAGTATACACGACATATATATTGTCCTCTAAACTCTATGGGTTTTCCCCCTTTACAAGGTTTTTCTCATATGGAGTTAACAATGAGGCAATAACAATGATATGCTGTATCATTTTCTCCTTATTTTCCCATTGGGTTTGAAGGAGTTTTAACAACATATCCAACCATTATATGTTGCACATTTTCTCCTTATTTTTCCCTTGGGGTTTAAAGGAGTTTTAGCAACATATCATACTCTACTCTCCTCATATTTTTCCCACGGGGTTTTTGGAGGAGATAATTCTAAAGATGATTGGTCGCAAGGACATGGAAGGATTAGGGGGAGTGTTAGGATTTAATTAATAGATTAGATTAATTAAAGGGATAATCCTCCCATGTAATATTCCTATGTCGGTTGCAATATGGAACCGACTATCTCGCACCCCCTCGTACGGACGCGTCTCTTCACTCGCGTACCTTTCCCTTGTATATATACTAAGATCATCAATGGAATAAATAAGAGTTGAATCATTTGCTTGCGGTCTCTCTCGTTTACATCTTGATTTCTAACACTATTCAAGAAATTAGTGCAGCATAAAACTTAAGCAGGTCAAAAATTGGTCCGCCCAAAGCATCAAAATCGTCGTTTTCGCAGAGCCCAGCTCCAGCGAGTGTCCCGTACCTCGCGGGAGACAGGATGGTTCCACTTTTTTTTGAGAGAGAATACGACACTTTATTGATCATAATAAATCATTACACAAAGTCTGCCGGATGCAATCCGGAGTAAAGTTTCTAAAAACAGTAGAAGAGAAATGCTCCGCGGAGCGAGCTAAAACATGTGCCGCCTCGTTGTAGTGACGAAATACATGATTAAAAGAAATATCAGAAAACTTCTTAGCCAGGATCTTGATATCTTGGATCACAACTCCCACCGGGCTTCGGTCTAGCACCCCTGAGTTGATGCGTTGGACCACGGAAAGACAGTCCAAGACCACAATAAGCTTGTGGAACCCCTCATCATCAGCAAGGAACAAAGCGCAGCGCATAGCCTGTGCTTCAGCCATCTCCGGCGCCGTGACTTCCTCTCGAAGGTCGCTACATGCAGCAAGACATTTGCCATTGTTGTCTCGAATCACGATGCCAATCCCCATTCGACGAGAAGAGGAGAAAACTGATGCATCAACATTAATGTGAACCATCCCTTCCGGCAGCGGAGACCAACGAGCTGTAGAAAGATCAGCCTCACGCCTAGAAGAAGGAGCCGGTTTGAAAAGGTGCAGTTCAATCATCTCCGCATAAGCCTTGATCTGTTCGGCAACATCATGTGGATTCTTCATTGATTCACTGTTTCTAGTATCATTCCGATTTACCCACAAGTGCCAAAAGACCACAGATAGAATCATCTGTTCTATGTCCGTTGTCCTGGACAAAAAATCATGAAGCCAAGTCTTCGGGCAAGTAAATAATTTTCTTTTCAGATGCAACCCGTACACTTGCTTAATCTCACGCCATACCTCCCGTGCATACTGGCAGTATAAGAGGGCATGCTCGATCGTATCTTTTCTGCTGCAATAAGTACATGATGATGTCGGTGATATGTGTCTTCTACATAACTATACACCCGATGGCAAGCAATCATGAGCGAATCTCTAGAGGTTTATCTTCATTTTCCCCGGGGCCTTGATTGCCCATAGCTTTTTCCAAAGGGTACCATCTGCTTCTGTGTTAGAATGAGCTCCACCCCCATGTTTGCTGTGATCAAGAAAGAATTTTTCAGAGCGAGAAAGTCTGTAGCCTGATGCAACTGTGTAGTCACAGAAGCGAGTGTGAGGAATCCTCCCAAACCCGTCAACTGATCAGAATCTGTATAACCTAACTCGCAACGTCCTCTTAAAAAATGGAATGCACCACTGGTATATCCCATGAACAGTGGTCCTCTGCGAGCAAGAAATCCACCATTGCGCCATCAGGAATTGGCGCCAGAAGACGGAAAGAACCAGGATTATGGTTTGGTATCCAACGATCAGTCAACAGTTTAATCTTTTTGCCATCTCCCACACTCCACCGAGCTCCCTCCTTAACTAGCTTCATACCAAAGCAAATGCTACGCCACGTGAACGACGCCGAGCGAGGTTGCTGTGCGTACCATTTCTCACACTCTGGGTAATAGCGTCCCTTCAGAACCCTCGCACATAGGGAGGAGGGATCGGTGAGCAGTCTACAGCATTGGCGGGCTAGCATGGCCTGATTGAAGAGAATGAGGTCACGAAAACCCATGCCACCGAGCTCCTTCGGATTAGTCAGCCATTCCCAACTCCGCCAATGCATCTTCTTGTTCCCATCTCGATACCTCACTAGAAATCAGAGATGGCCTTGCGAAGTAAGTCACACGTTGACACTGGAATTTGAAAGCAGCTCATGATATATGTTGGAATGGCCTGAATGACTGCCTTGAAGAACGTCTCTTTTCCAGCCCGAGATAGAGGACGATAAGATCCTCCATTAATCCGCTTCCATGCTCTCGTTACAGTGGACTGAAAAGAAACAGTTGGTGATCATCCAATGCCAGTGGGCATGCCCAAATATGTATCCTAGAGAGCCTCATTCATAACTCTCAGACGATTCATAACCTCATCTTTTACCCGAGACTCACAACGGATCCCAAAAAAGATAGAAGATTTCTCCAAATTCACCATTTGTCCTGATCCTTGACAGTACAAAGACAGAGTCTCCTTCAACTCCTCTGCACTCTTCTGGTCACTCCGAGTGAAGAATATGCTATCATCTGCGAAGAGGAGGTGGGAAATAGGAGGGCTTGAACGACCATTGCGAACACCATGTAGCAACCCCACATCGCCGGGGCCGGAGCCTATCCCACCCTGCCGACAGCCTTCCCTTGATCCACCGACACCAGCGAGCCTTTTCCAGCCATCCCCAACATGGATCCGAGCAAAACACCCGCACAGACCAATGGTGGGTAGCGAAAGAGAATCCGCCCCTTGTATTCACCCCAAGGCTGTACAGAGATCCAAACCACGGTTACCAGACGTCGGAGAGCGGAGATGAAGATCGCAGAGGAGTTGGTGATAAACCAAGATGATCACGGTGGGATTCGGGATCACCAGTCGCCAGAGCTAAGCGAAAACCCTAAAAACACCGACATGGAAGTTCGGGGCTGGTTCCAATTATGTTTTCACTCGACTCCTCTCACTGCCCACTCCACTCCCCTTACCCCTAGTTTGGTGTGTTGTTTTCCATAGCCAGCGCACCTCCCTCTCTCCCTTCGCTTCGGCCCATCTGCATCGGAAAAAAGACGTCGCAAGAGTAGTAGGCCGCCGCCCAACTGGAGAAGCTAGCCATCGATGGCGAGGCGACTTTGGCGAGGGCGATCAAGGCTCCCTCCCTCGTCTGCGGGGATTCCTTGTGCAACGTGGGCGACACGGCCACGATGACGGCCACATTGGCTCCATTGACGGTGGCAATGGCGACATGCACAGCTGCATCTGCTAGCAGTACGGTTGTGGGAAAGGCACCCGCATGCAGCGGGCTAACCCTTGAGGAATTGGTAGTTGTTGTTGGGGAACGCGCTATGCAAAATAAAATAATTCTAGCATATAATCGGGATCATATGCAAGAGGAGAGGCAATAGATCAACCCCTAAAGATCAAACTAGCGGAAGTTTGTCGGTGACAAGGTTGATGAAGATGAGCGTTGATCCCCGCAACAAGCCTTAGCAAGTCACGAGAAGATGTCTTATCCCATGGACAGTTTCATGAACATGCACCGATGAAGACGTCGTTGTCGAAGTAGTCAGTGCATCGATTCCTACATCTAGTCAATTAGCCATGAAAAGATTTATCCTTGTGAATATCCGCACTATCAAGTGCTCCAAACATATCTATGCAATAATTAGTGATTAGTGACAATGCTAGAGACATTTCACCAATTACTTGATTAATATGGGGTTTAAACCTAGAGAAAATGGTTATATTTTACTGCCATCATTTTTACCCAAATCCTCAGGGCTACAGTCCGACAAGCAATCTTGGAACTCCTTCATGTACCGGGTAGCTCGAGGTGCACCTCCCTCCTTTTTCCTAGGAGAATAGGATTTTGTTGAAGTCGCCAAAGATCAGCCATGGCATATCAAAATCTGAATAATATCACGAATATATTCCTAAGAATTGTACTTATTTTTTCAACTAGGCTCACCATAGAAACTAGTAAGGTGTTGGGAATATGCTAAATGGGTATCATCATTGCATGTCTCTAATCTGGATAACCTGGGTGTCCCACAGTTGGTAGCAAGGCCCATGTCCTGCTGGGTGACCCAGTTAGAAAGATCCAGAAGGGAGGCCCATGTCGAATGAAGGAAGGCTACGGTGGAGTATCCAGCGTACCCGGAGCCTTGGAGTGCAAGACACGCTACACTAGTTGTATACTGTGTAGGACTCCGTAACCTATCCGGCCAGGACTTTCCCTATAACCCTAGGATCTGGCGACTATATAAACCGGACCTAGAGGAGCCTTTAGGACACGACACAACTCATATTGCACACAGCAAACCGATCCCTGTAACCCGTTGTATTGCCGTTATAGTGATTTATAGCAGGAGTAAGATTCCGCCACCGTCATGGGATCTGAACCTGGGTAAGCTGTGTCACCTCGTACCCGCCAACCTACCACCTTACCCCACGTCTCTAAACACACACTGTGAGGACCCCTCCATGGCCTACTCGTCGGCAATACCACAACAGTTGTCCCACCGTGGGCAAGAGGCGCTTCATGCTCTACAACGGGCGAGGTCCAAGATCTTCGCGGGAATTGGCGAAACCGTAGCTATCAATCTCGTTCTCTTCTTCGGCAATGTTCTGATCGTCCCTCCTGACAAGTTCTGGATCCCGGGAAGGCGAACCCCACTCGCTGCTCGATCATTCCAATCGGGGACATCCACCTCTTCATCGGAGAAACCGACTCAGGCACTAGTTCCCTAGAAGTCGGAGGATCGTCAAGACCCGCACGGACCGCCTACGGGCATGATACTTTCGTGGAAGGATAGAAGTCAGACATCTCTTCGGATTTTGCCGACTTAGATCGGAAAAATTCAAGGCCCACCCAAACCTCCACTGTGCAGGAGATAATGGTGGAAAATCGGTGCAGATCTGCTGGCTTCGCCCGTGCGTTTGGAAAGCAGAAATCACACTTTGTCGGCATGGTGACTATTTTTGGTTTGGTGCGATGCGTCTAGAGAGAGGGTGAGAGCCCCGCGATTACCTCGCCAGGTGGCTCTGGATACGAGCCGACCTGGAAAATTACCCCAATGATGATGCTATCTATCACTTTGTGGAAGGGCTAGACCGCGGCACACTTCTCCGGCATGCGCTAAGGCGGCAACAAGCCGCGGGTCTCCTCACTTTCGAGAGCATGATTGGCACTGCCAACAGTTACGCGGCTGCCGATGCAGCTGCTCAGGCAGAGCTTGCCATCATACCCGCACCACCGCCGCCATAGCCACTGCCTCTAGCCAATAATCCGACTGCTGTTGTGGATATGCTAAATGGGTATCACCATAGCATGTCTCTGATCCGAATAACCCGGGTGGCCCACAGTTGGTAGCAAGGCCCATGGCCTGTTGGGCGGCCCAGTTAGATGGATCCAGAAGGGAGGTCCATGCCGGATAAAGGAAGGCTAGGGAGGAGTCACCAACGTACTCGGAGCTTTGGAGTGCAAGACACGATAGACTAGTTGTATATTGTGTAGGACTCTGTAACCTATCCGAAAAGGATTTTGCCTATAACCCTAGGATCCGGCGACTATATAAGTCGTACCTATGGGAGCCTTTAGGGCACAACACAACTCATATCGCGCACAGCGAACCGATCCCTATAACTCGGAGTATTGCCATTATAGTGATTTATAGCAGGAGTAGGATTCCGCCACCATCATGGGATCTGAACCTGGGTAAGTTGTGTTACCTCGTACCCGTCAACCTTCCTCCTTACCCCACGTCTCTAAACACGCTCTGTGAGGAGCCCTCCATGGCGTACTCGTCGGCAATACCATGACAGTTGGCGCCCACCATGGGGTAAGAGGCACTTCAGGCTCTAGAAAGGGTGAGGTCCAAGCTCTTTGCGCGAATCGCCAAAACAGTAGCCATCGGTCGTGTTCTCTTCTCCGGCAACGTTCTGATCGTCCCTCCCGACGAGTTCTGGATCCCGGCAAAGACGGACGCCACCCGCTGCTCGATCGTCCCAATCGAGGACATCCACCTCTTCATCGTGGAAACCGACTTGAGCACTAGTTCCCTGGAAGTCAGAGGAGCGTCAAGACTCGCACGGACCGCCTACGGGCAGGATACGTTCACGGAAGGATCGAAGTCGAATCTCTCTTCGGAGTTTGCCGACAAAGATCGGAATAATTCAAGGCCCACCCAAACGTCCCTTGTGCAGGATATAATGGTGGAAGATCGCTGCGAGTCCGCCGGCTTCGCCCGTGCGTCTGAATAGCAGAGATCCAAGTTCGTCGGCGTGGTAACTATCTTTGATCTGGCGCGTTCCATTCAGATAGAGGGTGAAACCTCCCGCGATTACCTAGCCAGGTGGCTCCGTATATTGGCCGACCTGGAGCATTACCCCAATGATGATGCCATATATCACTTTGTGCAAGGACTAGACCGCGGTACATTTCTCCGGCATACGCTAAGACGGCAGCAGGCTGCTGGTCTACTCACTTTTGAAGGCATGGTTCACACCATCAATAACTACGTGGCAGCTGAGGCAGCAGCTCAAACAGCGCTCGCGCTCCTACCCGGCGCCCCGCCGCCTCAGCCACCGCCACCGCCGCCTCCAGTCGTCGTCGTCGCTGCGGCCGCACCACCGCCTCCAGTCATCGTCGCTGCTGTCGCACCACCACACCCCATCGTCGAGGAAGACCCGACACCCTCCGACTTCGTCCTAGACGTGCTCTACACCGACATTAGCACCGATTCGGAGGATATAGACTTCAGCCCAGAGGAGCTCGACTCTGCTATGCAGGAGATGGAGGAGGATATCAGACATGACGAGCAGGCCGACAACGCCATCACATCCCGAGAGGTGTTCTTCACCATTGGGACCATGATGGAGGAAGATCAAACCGAACAAGCTCCGCCTAAAGCGCCGGACAAGGGGAAGGGACCACCTGTTGCTGCCAACAATGATCGCGAAAAGGCCATGCCCCCTCCGCTTAACCCAGTGCAGCAGCCGCAGGAACTCAACGTCGGTCCGAGTAACAACACACCACAAACCCGCCGCCTCCGGCATCTATGTCTGCCGCTACCCAAATCATTCCAGCTGATAGAGTGATGTACGACAACGTGCTCGTTGAGCCCATGACCGTGGCTCATATTCGGAAAGTAGTCCAGCTTGACGAGAAGCGCCAACAGCTGCTGGAGGAAGCGCTGGCCATCGCGGAGCAAAGGCGCAAAGCTGGATCAAGATCTGGCCAAGGCGCAGAAGTCAATAGAGAAAGCTAGAGCCATGGAGGCCGAGTACAAGACTCTGCTCAAGCAACAGAAGGCTAAGAAAGCTCCGGCTCGCGTCATCAACGATCCTGGTGTATGATGAAACCTAGGATGGGCTCCCCCGAAGCCGCCACAAGCCAAGCCATACATTGACAGCGGAGGCAGGCAGGTCATGCCCACTCCTATTCTCAACCTAGCCGTCGCCAAGATCCTTCTGGAGCAGGATAGATCACCCACAGTTGGGGAATAGGTCTATTACCTTGTGGCAAAGGCGGTGAAACAGCAGGAAAAGGCCACCTTTCAGAGGCTTGAGTCTGACCCAGCGTATTGCCAGTCTAGCAATCCTAAGCCACCAAGGGACTGATCTCCTCAGGATGTCGGGTCTCAGACGGGTTCATCAGAACAAAGACGGAGGGATGCACGCAACAAGAAGGATGCTATCCCCATATCCTCCAACCACCGAGGCAAGGCTCATCCTTGTCGCCCATCTCCACTGCCCTAATCCCCCCGACATCGCGAAGACCCCAAGGCTCACCATCACACGGACATGCCTCCGCCAAGGCAAAGCGACATGTCATCCGCGACAACGCGGAGCAGCGCCGTCACGATGGAGAGCACAACCAAGGGCACAAGAGCAGGTCACGTCATGACCCTCCGCGTGTTGGAATTATGCCCTAGAGGCAATAATAAAGATGTTATTATTATAATTCTTGTTCATGATAAAGTTTATATTCCATGCTAGAATTGTATTAAGCGGAAACTTTGATACTTGTGTGGTTTATGAATAACACCGTGTCCCTAGTAAGCCTCTATGGACTAGCTCATTGATTAATGATGGTTAAGGTTTCCTAACCATAGACAAGAGTTGTCGGTTAATAATGAGATCATGTCATTAGGAGAATGATATAATGGACAGCCCCAAATTAAGCAGAGCAATTAGATCGTGTCATCGTGTTCATCTTTGCGAAGCATTTTCTTATGTCAAGTATTGTATTCCTTAGACCATGAGATAATACAACTCCCTGGTATCGGAAGAAAGCTTTGAGGTCATCAAACATCATCCTATGTGAGGGTGATCATAAAGGTGTCTCTCAGGTGATCGTAAAGTACTTGTTGGGTTGTATGTATCGAGATGGAATTTGTCCCCCCCCGAGTCAGAGAGATATACTTCGGGCCCACTTGGTAATCGATATCAACACCGCTTGCAACCACATGGTTAAGGAGTTAATCACAAAGTGATATCGGATTACGGAACGAGTAAAGTACTTGTTGTGAACGAGATTGAACTAGGTATACCGATACCAACGATCGAATCTCGGGCAAGTAAAATATCGTGTGACGAAGGGAATACATATATGGGATTAATTGAATCCTGACATCGTGGTTCATCCGATATGATCATCGATGATTATGTGGGAGTCAATATGGGTTTCCAGATCCCGCTGTTGATTATTGATAGAAGATCATGTCTGCATATTGTCGAACCCATGGGGTCACACACTTAAGATGCCTCAACGCTAGGATAGAATGGATAATTGGTTTATGAGTTTTTGTTCGGAGTCTCGGATGATATCCAGGACATCACGAGAGGTTCCGGAATGGTCCGGAGAATAAAACTCATATAAAGGAAAGCAGTTTTTGGATTTCGAAATCGTTTCAGAGTATTCGGTATTGTACCGGAAGGTTCTAGAAGCTTCCGGAGTGGGACCAACGTGGCCCCACTTGTCGGAGGGCTGCGTGGGCCTAAGAGGGAGTTCCCTGGCCTCTTTGGGCCAGGGGCACAAGGCCCATAGGCCCAGCCGACCAAAACCCTAGGGGAAACCCTAGGAACCCTTCTAGAAGGAGGGGGAATCTTGCCCCCCAATCTAACCCCTGGGGCCGCCGCCCTAGGGCTTGGAGGAGGGGCCAAGGGGGCCGGCCAGCCCCCTATATAAGGTGGGAAGGGGCGCATCCCTCCCCCCACTCCTCCAAACCTAGCCGCCGTCCTGCTGCCCTCCACCTCTCTCTCTCCCGACTGCGCGTAGGCGAAGCCTTGCCGCAGAAACTCTCCACCATAGCACCACGCCGCCGAGTTGCAGATCCAATCCATCTCTCCACCCCACTTGCTAGACCAAGAAAGGAGAAGACATCGCGGCACCGTACGTGTGCATCTCTCGGAGGCGCCGTCACTTGCGGCGTTGGATCAGATCGAATCGCGAGGAGGAGAAGGCTAGTTCGACTACATCACCTACATTCTGTTGAACGTTTCCGCTGTGCGATTTCTTCAAGGGTATGAAAATATCATCTATCTCTCTCGTTGATTGCATCTCCTAGATTAGATCTTGGCTTTCTCGTTCGCATCCGTAGAATTTTTTTGATTTACTATGCTGCGAAACCCTTCAGTGGTATCAGAGCTAGATCTATGCGTAGATGTGTTTCACGAGTAGAACGCAACATGCTTGTTGCGGGCGTTGATGTTTTCTGTTGCAAGCCTCTTGTTGTGTATTTCTTATGGCACGGCATAGTGAGATCGAAGCGGTCCAGGCCAACTTTACGCGACCTCGTTCGCGAGACCGGCTCCGCACTTGACGTGTGGCTTGTTCCACACATGCGGCTGGTGGATGCCAGTTTCTCTCACTATTGTAGTCATGGGATTTACACCGGATGTTAGCAACCATAATATCACCGTTGTGGCTTTCCGTAGGTAAGAATCGTTCTTAGCTTGTTACTCCCATAAGCCACGTAAAACATGCAACAACAAAGTATAGGCGTCTAACTTGTTTTTGCAAGGAGTGTTTTGTGATATGGTATGGCCCAAGACGTGATGTGTATGATTTATGCAATGATAATGTTTTGTAATATTTCACGACTTGCATGTCGATGAGTACACAACCGGAAGGAGCCATATGGTTGTCCTTATAATTGTGTATGACCTGTGTGTCAACTTGTTATACGCCATGTAATAGCTTTGCTTTATCGCTAAGTAGTTAACAATAGTTGTGGTTGCTATTCGTGGTGGAGGAAATCATGGTGGAGTGATGGAGATCATGCTGGAACGCACAAGATGGAGATCATTGCGCGAAGATTGGCTATACCATGTCACATAAAATTATATGCATGTGATGTTTATCCTTTTATGTATCTTATCATGCTTAGATCGCGACGGTAGCATTATAAGATGATTCCTCACCTAAAGATCAAGATAAAATTGTGTTCTCCCCATGTATGCACCATTGCGAAAGTTCGTCGTGTTCAAGCACCTCGTGATGATCGGGTGCTATAAACTCTACATTCACATACAACGGGTGCAGGCCAGTTTTGCACACGCGGAAATACTTGGGTTTGACTTGACGAGCCTAGCATGTACAGACATGGCCTCGGAACACATGAACCGAAAGGCTAAGCATGAGTCATATGAATGATATGATCGACACTTTGTTGTCCACCATTGAAACCGCATCTCTTCTCGTGAAGATCGGATTAGGTGTGGTGAATTTGGATCGTGTTCACTAAACAACTTGAGGGATGTTGAATTTAGTGGGAGTTCATCTAGTAATTTGATTAATTTGAACTAGTTATCATGAACATAGTCTAAGTTGTATTTGCAAATTTTGTAGATCAAATGGCTAAGTCCAACTTCAACTTCAATGTTTTTGCTAAGAAAGAAAAGCTTAAGAATAATGGGTCCAACTTCACCAACTAGTTCCGCAATCTGAGAATCATTCTCGCTGGCGGACAAAAGGACTATGTCCTTGAGAAAGCGCTAGGTGACGCCCCTGCTATTGATGCACCGGCTGATGAAAAAGCTGTTTATCCGTCGCGCAAAGATGATTATGGAGTGATTAAGAGTACCATGTTGTTTGATATGGAACCGGACCTTCAAAATGGTTTTGAGGAGTTCGCCGGGCCCTTTGAGATTCTTGAGGAACTGAAAACCATGTTTCAGACTCAGGCCCATTCTAAGAGATATGAGATCTCTGAGAAGTTCTTTAACTGCAAGATGGAGGAAGGAAGTTCTGTTAGTGAGCACGCCATTAAGATGTCGGTCTACACTCAACGTCTTGAGCAACTGGACTGCAAGATTCTAGAAGAGCTCAAGATTGACAGAGTTCTACAATCACTCCCTCCTAGCTACAAAGGTTTTGTAGTTACTCACAATCAGATTGGTTCCACTGATACGATCACTGAGCTCTTCGCTAAGCTGAAAGCTGTGGAGGTGGATATCAAGAAAGATAATCATGTGTTGATGGTCAACAAGACCCCTAGCTTCAAGAAAGGTAAGGGTGCAAAGAAATCCTTCAAGAAAGGCAGCGGCAAGCGCATTGCCTCTGTTGAGAAGAAGCTCAAGTTGTTGGAATTATGCCCTAGAGGCAATAATAAAGATGTTATTATTATAATTCTTGTTCATGATAAAGTTTATATTCCATGCTAGAATTGTATTAAGCGGAAACTTTGATACTTGTGTGGTTTATGAACAACGCCGTGTCCCTAGTACGCCTCTATGTACTAGCTCATTGATTAATGATGGTTAAGGTTTCCTAACCATAGACATGAGTTGTCGATTAATAATGAGATCATATCATTGGGAGAATGATATGATGGACAGACCCAAATCAGGCAGAGCAATTAAATCGTATCATCGTGTTCATCTTTGCGAAGCTTTTTCTTATGTCAAATATTGTATTCCTTAGACCATGAGATAATGCAACTCCCTGGTATCGGAAGAAAGCTTTGAGGTCATCAAACGTCATCCTATGAGAGGGTGATCATAAAGGTGTCTCTCAGGTAATCGGAAAGTACTTGTTGGGTTGTATGTATCGAGATGGGATTTGTCCCTCCCAAGTCGGAGAGATATACTTCGGGCCCACTCGGTAATCGATATCAACACCGCTTGCAAGCACGTGGTTAAGGAGTTAATCACAAAGTGATATCGGATTACGGAACGAGTAACGTACTTGCTGTGAACGAGATTGAACTAGGTATGCCGATACCGACGATCGAATCTCGGGCAAGTAAAATATCGCGTGACGAAGGGAATATATATATGGGATTAATTGAATCCTAGCATCGTGGTTCATCTGATATGATCATCGATGAATGTGTGGGAGTCAATATGGGTTTCCAGACCCCGCTGTTGATTATTGATATAATATCATGTCTGCATATTCTCGAACCCGAAGGGTCACACACTTAACGTATCTCGACGCTAGGATAGATTGGATAATTGGTTTATGAGTTTTTGTTTGGAGTCTCGGATGAGATCCAGGACGTCATGAGAGGTTCCAGAATGGTCGGGGGAATAAGATTCATATAAGGCAATGCAGTTTTTGGAGTTCGGAATTGTTTCGGGTTAATCGGTATTGTATCGGAAGCTTCTAGAACCTTCCAGAGGGGGACCAACGTGGCCCCACCTGCCGGGAGGGGGCATGGGCCTATGAGGGAGTGCCCTGGCCGCATTGGGCCAGGGGAACAAGGCCCCATAGGGCCCAGCCGGCCAAACACCTAGGAAACCCTAGGGGAGCTTCTAGAAGGAAGGGGGGGGGGGGGGGGGGAACTTGCCCCGCACTCCTCCCTCCTTGGCCGCCAGCCTAGGGCTTGGGGGAGGGGCTAGGGCTGGCCGCCCACCCCTCTTTATAAAGAGGGCTGGGGGCGCACCCCTCCCCTACACCTACTCCTTCAACCCTAGCCGCCTACCTGCTGCCCTCCTCTCTCTCTCTCTCTCTCTCTCTCTCTCTCTCTCTCTCTCTCTCTCTCTCTCTCTCTCTCTCTCTCTCTCTCTCTCTCTCTCTCTCTCTCTCGACTGCGCGTAGGCGAAGCCCTGCCACAGAAACTCTCCACCTTTGCACCACGCCGTCGTGTTGTAGATCCAATCTATCTCTCCACCCCACTTGCTGGACCGAGGAAGGAGGAGACGTATAGGTGCCGTACATGTGCATCTCTCGGAGGCATCGCCACTTGCGGTGTTGGATCAGATCGGATCGCGAGGAGGAGAAGCTAGTACGGCTACATCAACCACGTTCCGTTGAACGTTCCGCTATGCGAATCTTCAAGGGTATGAAGATCTCATCTATCCCCCCTCATTTTTTGAATCTCCTAGATTAGATCTTGGCTTTCCCGTTCGCATCCGTAGAAAGTTTTTGATTTACTATGCTGCGAAACCCTTCAGTGGTATCAGAGCTAGATCTATGCGTAGATGTGTTTCACGAGTAGAATGCAACATGCTTGTTGCGGGCGTTGATGTTTTCTGTTGCAAGCCTCTTGTTTTTGTACTTCTTATGACGCGGGATAGTGAGATTGAAGCGGCCCAGGCCAACTTTACGCGACCTCGTTCACGAGACCGGTTCCGCACTTGACATGTGGCTTGTTCCACACATGCGGCTGGTGGATGCCAGTTTCTCTCACTATAGTTGTCATGGGATTTACACCGGATGTTGGCAACCATAATATCACTGTTGTGGCTTTCCATAGGTAAGAATCGTTCTTAGCTTGTTACTCCCATAAGCCACGTAAAACATGTAACAACAAAGTAGATGCGTCTAACTTGTTTTTGCAGGGAGTGTTTCTGTGATATGGTATGGCCCAAGATGTGATGTGTATGTTGTATGCAATGATCATGTTTTGTAATATTTCACGACTTGCATGTCGATGAGTAGACAACCGACAGGAGCCATATGATTGTATTTATAATTGTGTATGACCTGTGTGTCAACTTCTTATACGCCATGTAATAGCTTTACTTTATCGCTAAGTAGTTAGCAATAGTTGTAGTTGCTATTCATGGTGGAGGCAATCATGGTGGATTGATGGAGATCATGCTGGCTCGCACAAGATGGAGATCATTGCACGGAGATTGGCTATACCATGTCACATAAAATTATATGCATGTGATGTTTATCCTTTTATGTATCTTATTATGCTTAGATCGCGACGGTAGCATTATAAGATGATTCCTCACTTAAAGATCAAGATAAAACTGTGTTCTCCCCATGTATGCACCGTTGCGAAATTTCGTCGTGTTCAAGCATCACGTGATGATCGGGTGCTATAAACTCTATGTTCACATACAACGGGTGCAAGCCAGTTTTGCACACGCGGAAATACTTGGGTTTGACTTGACTAGCCTAGCATGTACAGACATGGCCTCGGAAGACACGAACCGAAAGGTTAAGCATGAGTCATATGAATGATATGATCAACACTTTGTTGTCCACCATTGAAACCACATCTCTTCTCGTGAAGATCGGATTAGGTGTGGTGAATTTGGATCATGTTCACTAAAAAACTTGAGGGATGTTGAATTTAGTGGGAGTTCATCTAGTAATTTGATTAAGTTGAACTAGTTATCATGAACATAGTCTAAATTGTACTTGCAAATTTTGTAGATCAAATGGCTAAGTCCAACTTCAACTTCAACGTTTTTGCTGAGAAAGAAAAGCTTAAGAACAATGGGTCTAACTTCACCAACTGGTTCCGTAATCTGAGAATCATTCTCGCTGGCGGACAAAAGGACTATGTCCTTGAGAATGCGCTAGGTGACGCCCCTCTTGTAGATGCGCCGGCTGATGAGAAAGCTGTTTATCAGTCGCGCAAGGATGATTACCGTTTGATTAAGAGCACCATGTTGTTTGCTATGGAATCGGACATTCAAAATCGTTTTGAGGAGTTCCCCGGGCCCTTTGAGATTCTTGAGGAACTGAAAACTATGTTTCAGACTCAGGCCTGTTCTGAGAGATATGAGATCTCTGAGAAATTCTTTAACTGCAAGATGGTGGAAGGGAGTTCCGTTAGTGAGCACGCCATTAAGATGTCAGGCTACACTCAACGCGTTGAGCAACTGGACTGCAAGATCCCAGAGGATCTCAAGATTGACAGAGTTCTGCAATCACTCCCTCCTAGATACAAAGGTTATGTAGTTACTCATAATTAGATTGGTTCCACTGATATGATCACTGGGCTCTTCGCTAAGCTGAAAGCTGCGGAGGTGGACATCAAGAAAGATAATCATGTGTTGATGGTCAACAAGCCCCCCAACTTTAAGAAAGGTAAGGGTGCAAAGAAGCCCTTCAAGAAGGGAAGCGGCAAGCGCGTTGCCCCTGCAGAGAAGAAGCTCAAGTCTGGACCTAAGCCGGACACTGAGTGCTTATATTGCAAGGACAAGGGTCACTGGAAGCGCAACTGTCCGAAGTACTTAGCGGACAAGAAGGCTGGCACCATCAAAGGTATATTTGATATACATGTTATTCATGTTTTCCTTACTAGCCCTCGTTGTAGTGCCTGGGTATTTGATACTGGTTCAGTTGCTAATATTTGTAACTCGAAACAGGAGGTACGGAATAGACGGCGGCTAACGAGGGATGAGGTGATGATGCGCGTTGGCAACAGATCAAGAGTTGATGTGATGGCCGTCGGCACGCTCTCCTTAGTTTTACCTTAGGGATTAGTTTTAAACCTCAATAAATGTTATTATGTGCCTGCGTTGAGCATGAACATCATATCTGGATTGTGTTTATTGCAAGACGGTTATTCATTTAAATCGGAGAATAATGGTTGTTCTATTTATATGAGTAACATATTTTATGGTCATGCACCTGCTATGAATGGTTTATTTCTTTTGAATCTCGAAAGCAATGAAACACACATCCATAACATTGAGGCTAAGAGATGCAAAGTAGATAGTGATAATTCTACTTATTTGTGGCACTGTCGTCTAGGTCATATTGGTGTAAAACGCATGAAGAAACTCCATTCTGATGGACTTTTGGAGTCTCTTGATTTTGAATCATTTGACACGTGCGAGCCATGCCTCATGGGCAAGATGATCAAAACCCCGTTCTCCGGAATAATGGAGCGAGCAACGGATTTGTTGGAAATCATACATACCAATGTATGCGGACCAATGAGTGTTTCGACGCACGGTGGTTATCGTTATTTTCTCACTTTTACTGATGACTTAAGTAGATATGGGTATATCTATTTAATGAAACATAAATCTGAAACATTTGAAAAGTTCAAAGAATTTCAGAACGAAGTGGAAAACCATCGTAACAGGAAAATTAAATTTCTACGATCCGATCGTGGAGGTGAATATTTGAGTTATGATTTTCTCACGCATCTTAAAGCAAGCGGAATCGTTTCGCAACTCACGCCACCCGGAACAACACAGCGCAATGGTGTGTCTGAACACCGGAATCGAACTTTATTGGATATGGTGCGATCGATGATGTCTCTTACAGATTTGCCGTTATCATTTTGGGGTTATGCATTAGAAACCACTGCATTCACTTTAAATAGGGCACCATCTAAATCCGTTGAGACGACACCATATGAACTGTGGTTTGGTGCTAAACCTAAGTTGTCGTTTCTTAAAGTTTGGGGATGCGAATCTTACATCAAGAAGTTTATGCCGGACAAGCTCGAACCCAAAGCGGAGAAATGCGTCTTCATAGGATACCCTAAGGAAAATATTGGGTATACCTTCTATCAAAGTGTTTGTCGCAAAGAACGGATCCTTTCTTGAGAAGGAGTTTCTCTCGAAAGAGGTGAGTGGGAGGAAAGTAGAGCTAGACGAGGTTATTGAACCTTCTCTTGAGTTGGAGAGTAGCGCATCACCTGAAATTGTTCCAGTGCCGTCTGCACCAACAATAGAGGAAGCTAATGACAAGGATCATGAAGCTTCGGACGATGCTACTACTGAACGTCGCAGGTCGACAAGGTCGCGTGCCCCTCCTGAGTGGTACGGCAACCCTGTCTTAACTGTCTTGTTAGTAGACAACAGTGAACCTGCGAACTATGAGGAAGCAATGATGAGCCTAGACTCTGAGAAATGGCTAGAGGCCATGAAATCCGAATTGGGATCCATGAGCGAAAACCAAGTATGGACTTTGGTGGACCGTCCTAGCGACCGAAAGGCCGTTGAGTGCAAATGGATTTTCAAGAAGAAAACGGACGCGGATGGTAATGTTACTGTCTATAAAGCACGGCTTGTCGTGAAAGGTTTTCGACAAGTTCAAGGTATTGACTACGATGAGACTTTCTCTCCCGTAGCAATGTTTAAGTCCATTCGGATTTTATTAGCAATTGCTGCGTTTCATGATTATGAAATATGGCAGATGGATGTCAAGACTGCGTTCCTCAATGGCAACATTGATGAAGAGTTGTATATGATGCAACCCGAAGGTTTTGTCGATCCTAAGGATGCTGATAAGGTGTGCAAACTTCAGCGTTCCATTTATGGATTGAAGCAAGCATCTCGGAGTTGGAACCTTCATTTTTATCAAGTCATCAAGAGCTTTGGATTTGTTCCAAATTGCTACGAAGCTTGTATCTACAAGAAAGTGAGTGGGAGCTCAGTGACATTTTTGGTACTATATGTGGATGACATATTTATTATCGGAAATGACATTGACATGCTTAACGATGTGAAGAGTTATTTGAACAAATGTTGTTTAATGAAAGACCTAGGGGAAGCTGCTTATATATTGGGCATCAAAATCTATAGAGATAGACAAAGACGCCTGATAGCTTTAAGCCAAAGTACATACCTAGACAAAGTTCTGAAAAGGTTCAGAATGGATAAGGCAAAGAAAGGTTCAGTGCCTATGTTGTCAGGTAAGATATTGATCAGGGATCAGTGTCCAGCTACGGTAAACGATAGAGAAGCTATGAGCAAAGTGCCTTATGCCTCGGCCATAGGATCTATCATGTATTCCATGCTATGTACTAGACCGTATGTGTCCAATGCTCTTAGTTTGACGAGCAGATACCAAAGTGATCCAGGAGTGGAACACTGGACAGCCGTGAAGAACATCCTAAAGTATTTAAATAGAACTAAAAAAAAATGTTCTTAGTCTATGGAGGTGATGAACAACTCGTCGTAAAAGGTTACGTCGATGCTAGTTTAGACACCGACAAGGATGATTCTAAATCTCAGACAGGATACGTTTATATTTTGAATGGAGGAGCTGTGAGCTGGAGAAGCTGCAAGCAAAGCGTGATCGCAAGATCTACAGTAGAAGCGGAATACATGGCTGCTGCAGAAGCGTCAAGTGAAGGAGTTTGGATCAGGAACTTCATCACTGAGCTTGGTGTGGTTCCAAGTGCCTTGGACCCACTGGAGATATTGTGTGACAACACTGGCGCCATAGCACTGGATAAGGAACCAAGATATCATCCAAAGACCAAGCATATCAACCGCATTATTTCAAAGGAACCAAGCAAGTCCAACAAAACAGCATGGTTTTATACTCAAAATTATGCAGGTTTCACTTTATAAAAGTCCAGAAAGATTTGGAATTCAAATGCTTTTGAATTCATTTGAAAAGGTTTCCTGAAAATCAATTTAGAAAAAGAAAAGGAATTAGAAAACAGAACTGGGCCTGGCGCCAGCTTTTTGGCCCAACAGACAAAGCAGCCCACCCGGGGTTTTTCTTTTCCCTCTGTTTCTCACCGCAGACGCGTGCACCCACCCGCTGACATCCTGACCCCACCGTGCCCCGTCAGCTTCGTCCTCAATCAACGCGCGGCCGAGCCGCTCCGCCGTTACCTCGCCGCAGTCACTGCCCGCTTAAATCCCATTGATGCAGGGAGTAATCGACGCCCCGCTCCTGGCTATTTAATCTCCTCTGCACCACGACCATTTCCCCTCACACCACTCGCTCACTCCGCCACCAGGCTGCCACAATTGTGCATTGCAACGCCGCGGACAGAACCAGCTCCGGCGACTGATTCCGGTGAGACGCGACTGCCCCTTTGCCTCTGCTTCAAACAAACATGACCATCACATTCCGGCGCATCTCCTGATGCTTTTCTTTTGCCTTCTCGTGACCCATGTCGTCGACTCTGTTAGCCTCCGCAAGCGACAGCACCGCCGCCCAACTCCGACGAGGAATACTGGTAAACTCCGTGCGCCCCTCGACAAACTACTGCCACGTTGAGCTTCCTCGTGACCTTGCGAGTCTGGTAAGCCACACCACACACCTCAGCCCCTCCTGTATTCACCGGACCATTGCCGCCAGTAGCGCCGCCGCCGCCAGCACCTAGCTGCGCCGCCAGTCTTTGGTCGCATGCTTAGCAGCCGTAGGATCTAGATCCAGCGCTCTAGATTAGATCTGGAACGAAGCAGTAGGTGACGATCTGAGCCGTGCGTGTTAAGTTAGATCTAACGGTCCACGTGTGTGACCTGGTGCGAATCGGTATCAGCCAATCAGACACTGCCGCGTGGCTAGTTCTTTGTTTTAAAATATGAATTAGATCTATTAGTGTTTCAAACTTGTAAAATTCATAACTTTTGATCCCCACGTTCAAATTTTGTAAATTTTATATCATTGGAATCAGGAGAGAAAATCCTATCTGTTTATGCAATGTGTTTAACGTTTTGCCTCTGTAAAAATGGTTGTTTTTGCAGAGACATTTGTTGGCTTAATTTGAGTATAGAAATTATTTGAAAAATGTTTTAAAGATAAAATAAAGTTTATTTTGTGTATCTTGGTCTTATTTATGTTTTAGTACATTACCTTTGTCTTGTTTGGTGTAGAAAAACCATCACATGGCATTTGCATGCATTCATATATTTTTGTTTGTATAATTTGTTATGTGATTTTGGTGCCATTATTTTATGTGTAGATTTTGGTGCAAATAGTGATTGTGGTTGTGAAGATTGTTGCTACTCCCCAAAATACCAAGGCAAGTGGTGCTTCATGATTTTATTCCTATATTTTTCACCTATGCACTAGAAATATTTTGTATAGGACTTGCATGAATATTTTGTTAAGTATCTATATGCTATGCTTGGGAAATCCTAGTAGTTGTAGAATTGTTAGGAATTTCTCTAAAGTTAAGATGCTTACCATTTCCATGCTTAGCCTAGCTAGTAGCAACCAAGGGTGGTTATATATTCATGCATGTGAAATATTTCTAAGTCTTTGACTTGTGTTTTTGCTTAATAAAACAACTAAGTGAATGAAACACCTAGGTGGAATGGAAAGAATGGTTTGTGTTGAGTGGTTACACAAGGCCCATATCTATGGTTTACCTTGTGTATCTCACTTGTGGAAAGCCACCCAGGAACAAAGGGATTTGAGATGCCATATGTTAAGAAGCTTCTAGTGCAGCCACATGGCATTATGGGCTCTGCCTGGATCATATAGGTTGCAATAACTTAGCCATTTGGACAGTTGGTGGTAGTGGGATGATAGGTTTGGAGCGCGTCCATTTGGTCTAAGGGAAGGCTTCTGAAAGGTCCTGTCTTGGTGAAAATCAAGTCTTGTGGGGAAAGTGCACAACCTCTGCAGATGGAAGAATCTAAGTACTTAGCCATGTCCCTGGTATTGGAAAACTTGAGCATCAAGACATGGAAGCTATCAAGAATTTCCTCATCCCAATTTTCTAAGTTAAAACTTGTGGTTGAACAAGGGTGAAGGTTCACCAATTTCTATTGGTGTTTCCTTGGGAAAGTTTTGTCAAAGAAAAACTTAGTGTTTTCAACTAATAGGTAAAACCTATTTTGAGCAAAGCAAGCCTAAGCTACACTTAGCCAATTCATATAGTATTTAGATGTTAATATTCTACTAAGGTATCACTTGCCAATACTATTCCAATGTATTGACCCACTGTGGCTGTAACTTGTGATGTTGTAGGTTATTCTGATGATGATTAGGGGTTATGAGTCTACACTCAACATGCTTGCCTGTGGCACATGAAGATGAAGACTTATTTATCTTATTCTATATTTGAACTCTTGTATTAGGCCTATGGCCATGGAGTTTGTAAAAGACTATGTTTGTCTCTAGAATGACATGTAATAATGACCTTTGTTTCTATGTACTTCATCTTAAACTGTGGATGCTAGCATTAATCTAGGGACTAGCATTGCAATCACAGGGATCCTTACCTTTATAAAGGGAGGGATCTTACAGATGGTATCAGAGCACTGTGTTGCCTGTAGGATTATGACCCTAGGATTGGATTAGAAACCACTAAGGAATTTTTTTCAACAATTTCCACACTTGTCTTTTCCTTCTCGTAAACTTTTCTAATTCTTCTTTCTCATCTCTATTTGTAGATGAACGCCATCAATGAAGCTGTAAGGAAGGGACCACTCATGACCATGACCCTAGAGTGTGAGACTGAATTTCCAAAGGCCCTCAAGAACCTTATGGTTACCATGGGGATACATGGTGCAACTGTGTACACAGGTTTCCCTGTAATGGATGAAGGAGAAGAATATTGGTGGGTGCAACTTCACTTGTACAAAAATAAGGAAGACAACCACAAAGACCCCGGATTCTGCATGGTCACCAACTCAGTGATGCACACCACAAAGACCATCAAAGAGTTTGGTGATAGACTCAAGTGCAGAATGCTCAACACCCAAAATGACCTTAGAGAAAAAAAGAAACATACCCAAGAGTTGGAAACTACCAACCAACAACTAAGGGAAGACATCATAGACTTGATTTTGGAATCTTGTGAACAATATAGGCAGATGGCTACTAAGGATGCTTTGATAGCCATTTTGTCTAGTGAGTGAGAGTTGTAGCGTACTTCGTTAGTTGGACCACCACACTTATCATTTTATTTCCAAAATTTTGTCTAAGTGAGGTTAAACCTTGTATGCTTGTAATGGATTTATGTATGCCATGACTTGTGTTTGATTGCAAATAATATGCTTGTGTTACCTTGACTTGTGTATCTCTATTAATGTTGATTCTAACTTTTTCTATCTTATAAAATAGATGCCTAATGTTACTATCAGCAAGGCTGAAGAGTTCAAGGGAACTCGCTTTAGCACTCGTCTTATTGAGCTCACTAGTGTGCTCAATCTTCCGCTTCCTAGCATCATGATGCTTCCCCTCACCAAGTTCGAGAGGAAGGACCTCTGGGGCTTCAAGGTTACTCAGCCAGGACGCCAGACTGAGCCAGCCATGGAGGCCATCACTTTAAAGCTCATGCATGATGACAAGGAGAGAGGCCTAGAGGTAGTCATGCAGGATTTACTTGGGCGTTTGCTAGGGAGACACTCTCGGGAGATTAGAGGTACTCACTCCACGCCTTCGGAAGACGCGACGAGGACGGTGAGGCCATTGACTTCGAGGATGCTGCTAGAGAGACGGCAGAGCCAATTCGTCTATACCTCCAGGACTTAGAGGTTCTTCTTAGGCACCTAGATACTGATAGGACCAACGTCATGCTTAGCAATGACGAACTCCAGGTGCAGCTTCGTGAGAAGGACAAGCTCTTCGCGGAGCAAGATGAGATAGTCAAGGAAATGGAGGCCAAGTTTGAGAGTCAGGATAGAAAGTTCAAGAGTCAAGAGAAAAGAGTCCAAGATAGGAACAAGAGGATTCGAGAGATGACTACGGAACTAGAGGCCAAGGACTTCGAGCTCGAGCATCAGCAGGGTGTGATTGAGAGGCTTCGTTCACAGAAGAGGGCTCTGAAAGCCAAAGTAGAGGCCTTGACTACCAATGTCGAGGAATACAAGACCGCTATGGAGAATGCAGGTCTTACACTTGTTGATGAGGAGGTTGATGCAGAGGAGTAGTGATGACTACTCATTTAACTTTCATTTACCATGATTTTGATTATTGAGTCGCAATGACCATCCAACATGTGGATGGCTTGCTATTGGTGTGTTTACTTTTCCAAACTTGTTGTCTATGTTGTTGAACTTTTGTTATTTTGATGCTTGTTTGTGATTGTCTGTGTGATGTATTGTGCATGTTAAGCATCTATGGGTATCTCATTCTTATCCTTATTGAAAACCACAGATGCCTCCTCGACGTGCCAACCCCAACCCGAACAACAACAATGTCACCCAGAGATGCAGCAGCTGATGATAGCTCAGACACAACTGATGCAGATGATGACCACCTTTATACAGAATCAGAACAACAACAATAACAACAACAACAACAATCAGAACAATCCACCAGGATTTGGCATGCTCACTAGATTACTAAGACTGAGGCCAACAAAGTTCTCAGGAACTACTGATCCCATGGTGGCCAATTATTGGCTACGCTCAGTGAACAAGGATTTGGTAACTGTCGGCTGTACTGATGAGGAGAAAGTCAGGTTTGCAGCTCACTTGTTGGAAGGACCAGCAGCTACATGGTGGGATAACTTCCAGATCACCACTCCCAATGAGGAAGTGACATGGGCTATCTTTGAAGATGGTTTCCGTACAACTCACATCTCATCTGGAGTGATGAGCTTGAAGAAGAAGGAATTTCATAACTTGAAGCAGCGCCACCGCAGCGTGGCTGAATATATTGAGGAATTCAACAATCTGGCGTGTTATGCACCGGATGAAGTTGACACTGATGCCAAGAGGAAAGAGAAGTTCCTCGAAGGACTGAACGATGAACTGAATCTGCAATTATCTGTGGCCTATGTCCCCACCTATCAATCTCTTTGTGACAAGGATGCCATCTTGGAGAGCAAGATGAAACAGGTTGAAAGCAGGAAGAGGAAACACTCTGACAAGCACAGGTCGGGATCGTCTCACAAACATTCCCATTATGATGATAGTGGGAGTTGTGGATCCCACAAGCATGGAAAGTACAATAGCCACCACAACCACAACCGTCATCATGACAACAAGCATCACCGTAGTCATGACAATGACAAGTACAAGAATCACAAGAGTGGGTACAAGAACCACCACAATGGAAGTGGAAGTGGTAGTGGAAGCCAGCCTGTCAAGAAGGATCTTAGTCAGGTTGAATGCTTCAAGTACAAGCAGATGGGGCATTATGCAAATGAATGCCCAAAAAAGAAAGTTGAAGGACCCAACAAGCCCAACCCTTTCCAGAAGGGACAAGTGAACCACATCAATGTGGAAGAAATTTATGTGGAGTCCGATGTTGTGGCTGGTAAGTTCAAAATCAATTCAATTCCAGCACTTGTTCTTTTTGATACTGGTGCATCGCATTCATTCATATCAAAAGCATTTGTTGATAGAAATGGGTTTCCAACTGAAAACATTGGGTGTCCAATAAAAGTAAGTTCTCCCGGTGGAGATATGATAGTAACTCTTGGATGCCATGATCTAGTGATAGAGTTTGGAAAACATAAGTTTCCAGTGAGTCTGATAATCCTAGATTCCCAAGGACTGGATGTAATTTTGGGAATGGACTAGATGAACAAGTATGAAGGAGTACTAGATTGTGCTAATCGAACTGTTGCACTCACAACCCCGGAAAAGAAACGGATAAGATTCAAGTCTAACTTTGAATCAAAAGGAAGTAAGCTAAATTCTCTTAAGGGGGTTAGCATAGACAGTGTGCCAATTGTGAGTGAATATCCGGATGTATTTCTGGAAGAATTGCCGGGAATGCCACCAGATAGAGATGTGGAGTTTCTTATTGACTTGCTACCAGGATCAGGACCAATAGCAAAGAGACCATACAAGATGTCAGTTGATGAGTTGAAAGAACTCAAGAAACAACTTGGAGAACAGTTGCAGAAAGGATTTATTCAACCAAGTTCTTCATCTTGGGGAGCACCAGTTTTGTTTGTGGAAAAGAAAGATAGAAGTCAAAGGTTATGCATAGATTATCGTTCACTCAATGAGGTGACTATCAAGAACAAATACCCTTTGCCTAGAATCAATGACTTGTTTGATCATCTAGAAGGAGCCTGTGTGTTCTCAAAGATTGATCTCCGGTCAGGTTATTTCCAGCTCAACATAAGAGAACTAGACATACCTAAGACAGCTTTCACCACCAGGTATGGATTGTATGAGTACACCGTGATGCCATTTGGTTTGACCAATGCACCAGCTTATTTCATGAATATGATGAACAAGGTGTTCATGGAGTTCCTTGACAAGTTTGTTGTCGTTTTCATCGATGACATTTTGATCTACTCCAAGAGCAAAGAAGAGCATGAAGGACATTTGCGTTTGATACTTGAGAAGCTTAGAGAGCATAAGCTGTATGCCAAATTCAGCAAGTGTGAATTTTGGTTGAATGAGGTTGGATTTCTTGGACACGTTGTGTCAGGAGATGGTGTAGCAGTTGATCCCACTAAAGTGCCAGCTGTAACTGAATGGGAATCTCCTAAGTCAGTAAAATAGGTTCGTAGTTTCCTTGGCTTGGCAGGATACTACAGAAGATTTATTGTGAATTTCTCCAAAGTAGCTAAACCAATGACAGAGTTACTAAAGAAAGACAAGAAATTCTCTTGGTCTGAAGGATGTGAACTCAGTTTCCAAGAATTGAAGAAGAGACTAGTGACAGCACCAGTCTTATGTCTGCCAGATTTGGAGAAGGATTTCCAAGTATATTGTGATGCATCTCATCATGGATTAGGTGCAGTGCTAATGCAAGAAGGGAAATTTGTGGCTTATGCCTCGAGACAACTCAAAACTCATGAGGTAAATTACCCAACTCATGACCTAGAGTTAGCCTCTGTTGTCCATGCACTCAAAACATGGAGACATTATCTTTTGGGAAAGCGATGTGAAGTATTCACAGATCACAAAAGTTTAAAGTATATCTTCACCCAGAAAGAAATCAACATGAGACATAGAAGATGGTTAGAACTCATCAAGGACTATGACTTGAGTTTGCAATACCATCCCGGTAAAGCAAATGTGGTAGCAGATGCTCTAAGCCGTAAGGTATTCGTGAATGGCCTTACTAAGGGAGAGTTGCCAGATGATACGTGTACCCAATTTAGAGATCTTAGATTGGAGATTGTACCTGAAGGACATCTCATGTCATTAGATGTTCAACCCACTTTGTTGGACAAAATCAAAGAAGCCCAAAAGGCAGACAAGGAAATTGAAGAGATTAAGGAAAAGATTGGCAAGGGAAAAGCCAAAGGATTCCATGCAGACGAACAGGGTACTTTATGGTATGGAAAACATATTTGCGTTCCGGAAGATCCGGAGCTTCGGAAACTGATTCTACAAGAAGCGCACAACTCACCATATTCCATTCATCCGGGTAACACCAAAATGTACATGGATATGAAAGAAAGATTTTGGTGGAATAATCTCAAGAAGGACATCGCTGAACATATTGCTTTGTGTGATGTATGTAGTAGAGTGAAAGCGGAACATTATAAACCAGCAGGATTGCTACAACCACTACCTATTCCTGATTGGATGTGGGACAAGATTGGCATGGATTTCATCACTGGATTGCCAAGGACCAGGTAAGGATATGATTCTATTTGGGTAGTAGTGGATTGCCTAACTAAAGTGGCTCATTTCATACCCGTGAAGACAACCTATACAAGTTCTAAGTTAGCCAAGGTCTATATGAGTAGGATTGTATGTCTGCATGGAGTACCCAAGAGTATTGTGTCTGATAGGGGAACTCAGTTCACTTCTCATTTTTGGAGGCAACTACATGAGTCATTAGGAACGATATTGGAATTCAGCACTGCTTTTCATCCTCAGACTGATGGTCAGACAGAAAGAACCAACCAGATTCTCGAAGACATGTTGAGAGCGTGTGCTCTAGATTATGGAGCTAGTTGGGATGAAAGTCTACCTTACGCAGAATTCTCTTACAATAACAGCTATCAAGCCAGTATTGAGATGGCACCATTTGAGTTTCTCTATGGGAGAAAGTGTACCACCCCATTACTATGGAATGGTGTGGGAGAAAGAAGTTTGTTCGGACCAGAACTAATCAAAGAGGCTGAAGAGAAAGTCAAACTAGTTAAGGACAGATTGAAGATAGCACAGTCTTGACAGAAAAGCTACGCAGATCCTAAGCGTAGAGAAGTCACCTATGAAGTGGGTGATAGAGCTTATCTTAGAGTGTCACCACTTCGTGGAGTGAAGAGATTTGAAGTCAAAGGAAAATTGGCCCCAAGACATGTTGGACCATTCAAGATTCTGAGTCGTAAAGGAGAAGTAGCTTATGAGATTGAATTGCCAGAATCATTGCCTGCCGTTCACAATGTGTTTCATGTGAGTCAGCTTAAGAAATGCCATCCAGAGATGGAAGAGACTTCTTTGAAGGATACCATACCTTTGGAGGAGGTTCAATTGGAAAGTGATCTCACTTATGAATAAAAACCCATCAAGATTCTTGAGACTGCAGAAAGAGTTACTCGGACTAAGACTATCAAGTTCTGCAAAGTTCAATGGAACCATCATTCCGAAGAAGAAGCAACATGGGAAAGAGAAGATGATCTTCGGAAAGATCACCCTCACCTATTTGCTAGCCAATCCGAATCTCGAGGGCGAGATTCACCTTAAGGGGGTTAGATTTGTAACATCCCTAAAATCATGTTTTCAAAGTTTGCATATCATCCATGCATGCATAATCATTTAGGGATAAATTTCAAAGTCATTACAAAAACAGAAGCATTTGGGTGCTTGTTATTTTATGTAAACAAGCATTGATCCAATGCCACTCTCTAATGAGAGAATATTTGTTTCAAACCAAGGATTGTTTGATCATGAGATGGTGTGTTTGAATTCCAAGCTTGGACAAAATTTTCCAAAACAAATTATGGTTTTAAAACCCTTTTCATATCTTTATCAAATCTTGTGCTAAGGCACTTTTATTTTAAAATTTTCAAAGGAACCAAGCAAGTCCAACAAGACAGCATGGTTTTATACTCAAAATTATGCAGGTTTCACTTTATAAAAGGCCAGAAATATTTGGAATTCAAATGCTTTTGAATTCATTTGAAAAGGTTTCCTAAAAATCAATTTAGAAAAAGAAAAGGAATTAGAAAACAGAACTGGGCCTGGCGCCAACTTTTTGGCCCAACAGACAAAGCAGCCCACCCGGGGTTTTTCTTTTCCCTCTGTTTCTCACCGCAGCCGCGTGCACCCACCCGCTGATAGCCTGACCCCACCGTGCCCCGTCAGCTTCGTCCTCAATCAACGTGCGGCCGAGCTCCGCCGTTACCTCGCCTCAGTCACTGCCCGCTTAAATCCCATTGATGCAGGGAGTAATCGCCACCCCGCTCCTGGATATTTAATCTCCTCTGCACCACGACAATTTCCCCTCACACCACTCGCTCGCTCCGCCACCAGGCTGCCACAATTGCGCATTGCAACGCCGCAGACAGAACCAGCTCCGGCGACTGATTCCGGTGAGACGCGACCGCCCCTTTGCCTCTGCTTCAAACAAATATGACCAGCACATTCTGGCGCATCTCCTGATGCTTTTCTTTTGCCTTCTCGTGACCTAGGTCGTCGACTCCGTTAGCCTCCGCAAGGGACAGCACCGCCGCCCAACTCCGACGAGGAATACTGGTAAACTCCGTGCGCCCCTCGACAAACTACTGCCACATTGAGCTTCCTCGTGACCTTGCGAGTCTGGTAAGCCACGCCACACACCTCAGCCCCTCCTGTATTCGCCGGACCATCGCCGCCAGTAGCACCGACGCCGCTAGCACCTAGCTGCGCCGCCAGTGTTTGGTCGCATGCTTAGCAGCCATAGGATCTAGATCCAGCGCTCTAGATTAGATCTGGAACGAAGCGGCAAGTGACGATCTGAGCCGTGCGTGTTAAGTTAGATCTAACGGTCCACGAGTGTGATCCGGTGCGAATCTGTATCAGCCAATCAGACGCTGCCGCGTGGCTAGTTCTTTGTTTTAAAATCTGAATTAGATAGTGTTTCAAACTTGTAAAATTCATAACTTTTGATCCCCACGTTCAAATTTTTTAAATTTTTTATCATTGGAATCAGGAGAGAAAATCCTATCCGTTTATGCAATGTGTTTAATGTTTTGCCTCTGTAAAAATGGTTGTTTTTGCAGAGACATTTGTAGGCTTAATTTGAGTATAGAAATTATTTAAAAAATGTTTTAAAGATCAAATAAATTTTATTTTGTGTATCTTGGTCTTATTTATGTTTCAGTACATTACCCTTGTCTTGTTTGGTGTAGAAAAACCATCACATGGCATTTGCAAGCATTCATATATTTTTGTTTGTATAATTTGTTATGTGATTTTGGTGCCATTATTTTATGTGTAGATTTTGGTGCAAATAGTGATTGTGGTTGTGAAGATTGTTTCTACTCCCCAAACTACCAAGGCAAGTGGTGCTTCATGATTTTATTCCTATATTTTTCACCTATGCACTAGAAATATTTTGTATAGGACTTGCATGAATATTTTGTTAAGTATCTATATGCTATGCTTGGGAAATCCTAGTAGTTGTAGAATTGTTAGGAATTTCTCTAAAGTTAAGATGCTTACCATTTCCATGCTTAGCCTAGCTAGTAGAAACCAAGGGTGGTTATATATTCATGCTATGTGAAATATTTCTAAGTCTTTGACTTGTGTTTTTGCTTAATAAAACAACTAAGTGAATGAAACACCTAGGTGGAATGGAAAGAATGGTTTGTCTCGAGTGGTTACACAAGGCCCATATCTATGGTTTACCTTGTGTATCTCACTTGTGGAAAGCCACCCAGGAACAAAGGTATTTGAGATGCCATATGTTAAGAAGCTTCTAGTGCAGCCACATGGCATTATGGGCTCTTCCTGGATCATATAGGTTGCAATAACTTAGCCATTTGGACAGTTGGTGGTAGTGGGATGATAGGTTTGGAGCGCGTCCATTTGGTCTAAGGGAAGGCTTTTGACAGGTCCTGTCTTGGTGAAAATCAAGTCTTGTGGGAAAAGTGCGCAACCTCTGCAGATGGAAGAATCTAAGTACTTAGCCATGTCCCTGGTATTGGACAACTTGAGCATCAAGACATGGAAGCTATCAAGAATCTCCTCATCCCAATTTTCTAAGTTAAAACTTGTGGTTGAACAAGGGTGAAGGTTCACCAATTTCTATTGGTGTTTCCTTGGGAAAGTTTTGTCAAAGAAAAACTTAGTGTTTTCAACTAATAGGTAAAACCTATTTTGAGCAAAGCAAGCCTAAGCTACACTTAGCCAAATTCATATAGTATTTAGATGTTAATATTCTACTAAGGTATCACTTGCCAATACTATTCCAATGTATTGACCCACTGTGGCTGTAACTTGTGATGTTGTAGGTTATTCTGATGATGATGTTGTGGCACATGAAGATGAAGACTTATTTATCTTATTCTATATTTGAACTCTTGTATTAGGCCTATGGCCATGGAGTTTGTAAAAGACTATGTTTGTCTCTAGAATGACATGTAATAATGACCTTTGTTTCTGTGTACTTCATCTTAAACTGTGGATGCTAGCATTGATCCAGAGACTAGCATTGCCATCACAGGGATCCTTAACTTTATAAAGGGAGGGATCTTTCAACAATGGTGTGTCTGAACGCCGGAATCGAACTCTATTAGATATGGTGCGATCGTTGATGTCTCTTACAGATTTGTCGTTATCATTTTGGGGTTATGCATTAGAAACCGCTGCATTCACTTTAAATAGGGCACCATCTAAATCCATTGAGACGACACCGTATGAACTATGGTTTGGTGCTAAACCTAAGTTGTCGTTTCTTAAAGTTTGGGATGCGAAGCTTACGTCAAGAAGTTGATGCCGGACAAGATAGAACCCAAAGCGGAGAAATGCGTCTTCATAGGATACCCTAAGGAAATGATTGGGTGTACCTTCTACCACAGATCCTAAGGCAAAGTGTTTGTTGCAAAGAACGGATCCTTTCTTGAGAAGGAGTTTCTCTCGAAAGAAGTGAGTGGGAGGAAGGTAGAGCTAGACGAGGTTATTGAACCTTCTCTCGAGTTGGAGAGTAGCGCAACACCTGAAATTGTTCCAGTGCCGTCTGCACCAACAAGAGAGGAAGCTAATGACGAGGATCATGAAACTTCGAACGATGCTACTACTGAACTTTGCAGGTCGACAAGGTCACGTGCCACTCCTGAATGGTACGGCAACCCTGTCTTACCCATCTTGTTGTTAGACAACAGTGAACCTGCGAACTATGAGGAAGCAATGATAAGCCCAGACTCTCATAAATGGCTAGAGGCCATGAAATCCGAATTGGGATCCATGAGCGAAAACCAAGTATGGACTTTGGTGGACCCTCCTAGCGACCGTAAGGCCGTTGAGTGCAAATAGATTTTGAAGAAGAAAACGGACGCGGATGGTAATGTTACCGTCTATAAAGCTCGGCTTGTCGCAAAAGGTTTTCGACAAGTTCAAGGTGTTGACTACGATGAGACTTTCTCTCCCGTAGCGATGTTTAAGTCCATTCGAATTTTATTAGCAATTGCTGCATTTCATGATTATGAAATATGGCAGATGGATGTCAAGACTGCGTTCCTCAATGGCAACATTGATGAAGAGTTGTATATGATGCAGCTCTAAGGTTTTGTCGATCCTAAGGATGCTGATAAGGTGTGCAAACTTCAGCGTTCCATTTATGGACTGAAGCAAGCATCTCGGAGTTGGAACCTTCGTTTTTATCAAGTAATCAAGAGCTTTGGATTTGTTCCAAATTGCTACGAAGCTTGTATCTACAAGAAAGTGAGTGGGAGCTCAGTGACATTTTTAGTACTATATGTGGATGACATATTGATTATTGGAAATGACATTGGTATGCTTAACGATGTGAAGAGTTATTTGAATAATTTTTTTTCAATGAAAGACCTAGGAGAAGCTGCTTATATATTGGGCATCAAAATCTATAGAGATAGACAAAGACGCCTAATAGCTTTAAGCCAAAGTACATACCTAGACAAAGTTCTGAAAAGGTTCAGAATGGATAAAGAAAAGAAAGGTTCATTGCCCATGTTGTCAGGTAAGATACTGAGAAAGGCTCAGTGTCCAGATACGGTAAACGATAGAGATACTGTGAGCAAAGTGCCATATGCCTCGGCCATAAGTTCTATCATGTATGCCATGCTATGTACTAGACCGGGTGTGTCCAATGCTCTTAGTTTGACGAGCAGATACCAGAGTGATCCAGGAGTGGAACACTGGACAGCCATGAAGAACATCCTAAAGTATTTAAATAGGACTAAAGAAATGTTCTTTGTCTATGGAGGTGATGAGCAGCCCGTCGTAAAAGGTTACGTCGACGCTAGTTTCGACACCGACCCGGATGATTCTAAATCTCAGACAGGATACATTTATATTTTGAATGGAGGAGCTATGAGCTGGAGAAGCTGCAAGCAAAGCGTGATCGCGGGATCTACAACAGAAGCAGAATACATGGCTGCTTCAGAAGCGTCAAGTGAAGGAGTTTGGATCAGGAACTTCATCACTGATCTTGATGTGGTTCCAAGTGCCTTGGACCCACTGGAGATATTATGCGACAACACTGGTGCCATAGCACTGGCTAAGGAAGCAAGATATCATCCAAAGACCAAGCACATCAACTGCCGTTTTCATATAATTCGAGATTATATAGCAGATGGAGATCTAAAGATTAGCAAAGTACATACGGATCTGAATGTCGCAGATCCGTTGACTAAACCTCTTCCACGAGCAAAACATGATCAACACCTCAATGCCATGGGTGTTAGATTGTTGCCAGATGTAAACTAGATTATTGACTCTAGTGCAAGTGAGAGACTGTTGGAATTATGCCCTAAAGGCAATAATAAAGATGTTATTGTTATAATTCTTGTTCATGATAATGTTTATATTCCATGCTAGAATTGTATTAAGCGGAAACTTTGATACTTGTGTGGTTTATGAACAACACCGTGTCCCTAGTACGCCTCTATGGACTAGCTCATTGATTAATGATGGTTAAGGTTTCCTAACCATATACATGAGTTGTCGGTTAATAATGAGATCATGTCATTAGGAGAATGATATGAGGGACAGACCCAAATTAAGCAGAGCAATTAGATCGTGTCATCGTGTTCATCTTTGCGAAGCTTTTTCTTATGTCAAATATTGTATTCCTTAGACCATAAAGCTTTGAGGTCATCAAACATCATCCTATGTGAGGGTGATCATAAAGGTGTCTCTCAGGTGATCGGAATATGTATCGAGATGGAATTTGTCCCTCCCGAGTCGGAGAGATATACTTCGGGCCCACTCGATAATCGATATCAACACCGCTTGCAAGCACGTGGTTAAGGAGTTAATCACAAAGTGATATCGGATTACGGAACGAGTAAAGTACTTGCTGTGAACAAGATTGAACTAGGTATACCGATACCAACGATCGAATCTCGGGCAAGTAAAATATCGCGTGACGAAGGGAATACATATATGAGATTAATTGAATCCTGACATCGTGGTTCATCCGATATGATCATCGATGAATATGTGGGAGTCAATATGGGTTTCCAGATCCCGCTGTTGATTATTGGTAGAAGATCATGTCTGCATATTCTTGAACCCGTAGGGTCACACACTTAATGTGCCTCGATGCTAGGATAGAATGGATATTGGTTTATGAGTTTTTGTTCAGAGTCTCGGATGAGATCCAGGACATCACGAGAGGTTCCGGAATGGTCCGGAGAATAAGATTCATATAAAGGAAAGCAGTTTTTGGATTTCGGAATCATTTCGGAGTATTCGGTATTGTACCGGAAGGTTCTAGAAGCTTCCGGAGTGGGACCAACTGATGTGGACATCCCATCTATTGATACAACCATTGTACCTACAGCTACACACATACAAGGACCTATCAGAAGATCTCGTGCCAAACAACTTAACTATCAGGTACTTTCGTTTCTTGGAACTATTCCTCACATACATGAGAATATGATGCTGCCTAAATCAGATGTATTTATTACTCTTAGGAATGATGGACCAAGCATGGATGAGAGGGACAAGCATTGGAGCATGTCCATGCATGGAGATGGCAGCAAACATGTGATGATTCAAGAGAAGGCCACAGATGAAGATTTTAGAACTTTGAGGCCACCATAATGAAGAAAGAAGGCTTGGAAGAAATATTCAAGATTAATACTTCACAAATTCGTCCATAGCTTAATATGGTGCTCCGACACCTTTATTTTGGGCCAAGACCATGTAATTTTCACAGGATTTTAATTAGCCACCTTTTAGAGTCCGTATTTGAGGAGAAAAGGACTTCTAGGGTTGGATTCGGCCACCACTTCTATGGCTGGCCGAAACCCCACCTTTTCCTCCTTAAATACTCCCCATAGCCGTCACCGTAGACTCGGATTTTGTTTAGACATTAAAGTTAGACATCATAGCAACTTCGCCAAGGCTCGAGCGTCGCAGAGGCCTCTTGTACTTCGCACCTATACAAGATCCCACCTTTTCAATAAAGCTTTCATCTTAATCCGCAATATCTTGATTGCAATATTAGTTCTTACTTGTTCTCGATTTCAGGTAGGAATTAAGACCCTCGCTGGTCAGGCTGATCGTGTTCCCGCAGGATCAGTAACCTCCAGGATATTTTCCTAGCAATGGCATTGGCGCTCGTGCTCGCACGTGTAGTCGGATCGTCAAGCCCGAAATCCACCAAATCGACTATCACCATCTCATCGAAAGATCGGACACCTTTGCCCTATCAAGTGGTATCAGATTTCAGGTTGCTCGGTGAGATTTTACTGTTTTCGTAGATTAGATCTATTTTACCTATAACGCACGAAAAATCCAAAAACACAGTTAGAGTTTAGATCCATACCATCACCAATATACGCCTTGCATTATCTTTTCAGTTTTGCATTGTTGAATTTGTGTCTGCATCGTCGCGTTGAGTTGCTGGTCTTAGTGTCTCATCCCTTAGAGTTTTGAGTTCTGATCACTGTAGTCACCGCCACCCTCGCAGATCACCGCCACCATATTTCGCCACCATATTACGCCGCCATACACCTAGCCACCATAAACCCTAATACTCCGCCACCGCCTTCCTACCGCGACACGGATCCGATCACCTTTCCTGCCGTGGCACGAGTCCGAGTTGAGTTATTCTTTCCTAGTTAATTATTTTTACTCTCCTTTCTTGTTGTTTCCGTATTGAGATAAATTCCGTGTCGAGTTAGAAGTTCAGTCATAAGTCTAGAAGGAGAGCAAAAAAATGTCTGGAACCGCCTCCGAATTTTTTTCTGGCTATACTAATTTTCGGCCCCGAGGATCACTTTTCTCCATCGGCCGTTATAGCGATATTTTTTTGGCGCCTGCGCGCTTTCCGGAGCATAATATAAAAATTTCGAATTTTTTTTGGGGCTAACCTGTTTTTAGACCCCGTAGATCAGTTCTAGACCCTCGGCATCATAGTGATTTTCAACATCTCGGTTCGCTTTTCAGGGTGCCATATCATCATTGCTTGTTGTGTCGCGTCGTGACATTGTTGGTGATCTAGGCTCGCGTCTCTCGTACGGTCTAGCCTAGGAACAGCACAGTACCGTCGTTGAGCATTCTTTCAACATTTGCATTGCTGTTTTGATAATTGCTAACCTCTTTGCTAAGCCTTCCCAGAGCTCCATAGATTTCTCCACGTGCGGTGTCTTGACTCCTGGTAATCGCTCGGTTCAATCTCTGGACCCACTGCTCCTCGCGGTTGCACATCGTCTTTTTCTTGCTGTTTGGTAAGAACTTGTAAGAGCTTCGTATATTGCTTGACGGATTACGCGTGCCTTCCACCATATTTCCGTAGTTATAGTCATATATACCTGTGCTTTTTAAAGGACTAACCATGACAAATACTTCGCGGAACCCTGCCACAATGACGAACCAAGAACTACATGCCCACTTCTCCGAGCTCTTGGTCGGTCGTGCTGAGGATTTGGATGCACGACTAGAGGAGTTTGACACCAAGCTCACCAACGCCATGGACAAGATCGATGGACTCGAGAAATCCTTTAACGACAAGCTTGACGCTCGGTTCAAGGAGGTTTTGGACAGATTGCCGGCACCCGCTCCCTCACCCGCCCCATTGGCACCTCGGCATGGCGCACGGCGCATTCCGATCACGGGTCGTACTGCTGGTTTTGCTGCCGCCGCACCTCCGCCGGCTACTGCTGCAGCTGAGGCACCTCATACTTCCACCGCGGCTGCTGTTGCGACATTGGGGACAGACGATGGGTACTACTACGACCCCGACGACGACGATCTGTTTGACGAGGAGGTTGAACAACCTCCACATCCTGCTGGCCGTCCCCGACATTACCACCGCAACGCTCGACCACCCGTACGTGATGATGATCATGTTGCAAAGCTTAAATTAAACATTCCATCTTTTGAGGGTAAATATAATCCTGATGCATATCTTACATGGGATATGGAAGTAGAACAACATTTTGCATGTTTAAAATATCCTGAAAATATGTGTGTTAGTGCAGCTACATGTGAATTTACTAAATTTGCTTCCCTTTGGTGGTCTGAGTATTGTCGTTTAAATCCTACTACTATTCCTCGTACTTGGACTGCTTTAAAAACTGCTATGCGTGTTCGTTTTGTGCCTCCCACTTATCAACGTGATTTACTAAAGAATCTGACACGTTTGGAACAAGGGAAAAATTCTGTAGAAGAGTATTATCAGGAATTGCAAACGGGGATGGTTCGGTGTGGTCTTGTTGAATCTACTGAACAAATGCTTGCACGTTTCTTTGGTGGATTAAACAAGGACATTCAACACATATTAGACTATAAGGAATATAATTCCATCACTCGTTTGTTTCATCTTGCTTGCAAAGCGGAACGTGAAGTGCAGGATCGCCAAACACCATGGAGGAGGACTAACAATTCTGCAGGTCGCACATCCACTTGGACATCCCGACAATCAGCGCCTCCTTCTCGTGATTCTCCACCAGCTACTACCACATCCAAGGCCACCACAAGATTTCCGCCAGCTGTTCCTCCATCGTCATCCAATGCTCCTGCTCGTAGTGCATCTTCTATGGCTTCCACGGGCAAAACAAAGGATATACAATGCCGCAAGTGCTGGGGTTTTGGTCATATTGAGAGACAGTGCACACCACAACGTGTTATGATGGTGCGTGATGATGGTCAATATGATTCAGCGAGTGACTTTGATGAAGATACATTAGCCCTTATTTCTGCTCGAGATGGAGACAATTGTGATTCTGATGAAGAGATAGAGGTAATGGAAGCTGAAACTGCTAATCAATACAAGAGCTTAATTACACAACGTGCGTTGAGTGTGCAATAGAGCAAATCTGAGCAAGATCAATGCCACAACCTGTTCCAAACACGTGGTGTTGTCAAAGAAAGAGCTATACGGATCATCATTGATGGAGGGAGTTGTAATAATCTGGTTAGTGTTGATATGGTAGAGAAGCTTGCACTTCCAACAAGACAATGCACACATTCATATTACATCCAATGGTTTGAGAGTTCTCGCAAGATCAAGGTAACAAGAACGGTACGCGTGCATATTACTATTGGTACATATTCTGATTTTTTTGATTGTGATGTTGTACCTATGAAATCTTGTTCTTTGTTACTTGGTAGACCATGGTAATTTGATAGAGAATCTGTTCATAATGGCAAAACTAATCACTATTCTCTTATGCATGATGGAAATAAAATTGGTCTAAAACCTATGACTCCCCAACAAATTTTAAAAGATGATCTTGCTAGAGCTAGTAGAGCTAAAACTGAGGAGAAAAATAAAAGTGAGAATCAGATTGTTGCTGCAGATTTTGTACCACCAAAGAACACTAAATCTGATTCTATACATGCTACTGAAATTCGTTTGAAGAGTCCATATATGCTTGCAAATAAAATTGATATTGCTGAACTAGATGTGAACAATACTCAATGTTATGCAATTGTCTGCAAAGAGGTTTTGTTTTCATTTGAGGATATGCCTCCTTCTTTGCCACCCGTTATTGCTAACCTTTTGCAGGAATATGAGGACGTCTTTCCCGCTGAGCTGCCACCAGGACTACCTCCTATTAGAGGAATTGAGCACCAAATTGATCTAATTCCTGGTGCTACATTGCCCAACCGCGCGCCATATAGAACCAATCCAGAGGAGACAAAGGAGATACAACGCCAAATTCAGGAACTACTCGACAAACACCATATTCGTGAGTCCCTTAGCCCCTGTGCTGTTCCTATTATTTTGGTACCTAAGAAAGATGGTTATTCGCGCATGTGTACTGATTGTAGAGCTATCAATAATATTACTATTCGATATCGTCATCCTATTCCACATTTGGATGACATGCTTGATGAATTGAGTGGCTCTACCATGTTTTCTAAAGTTGATTTGCGTAGTGGTTACCACCAGATTCGTATGAAATTGGGAGATGAATGGAAAACAGCATTTAAAACTAAGTGAAGGGAATATGCCCTGAGAGGCAATAATAAAATGTTTATTATATGTATTCCAAGTATATGATAGACGTTTATTTTGCATGCTATAATTGTATTAATACAGAAACGTTAATACATGTGTGTTTAATAAACAAATAGAAAGTTCCTAGTTATGCCTCTCTCATAAACTAGTTCGTTGATTAACAAGATGATCACAGTTTCCTGATCATAGACATTGGATGTTGTTAATAACGAGATCACAACATTAGTGTAATGGTGTGATGAACATTCATCCGAAGTATAGCATTACGATCAAAGTCATTGAGTTTATATTGCTATAACCAACTTACGAAGTAGTCCTAATCCTTAGACCATGAGATCATGCCAATCACTAAAACCGGAAGAGTTTCTTGTTGACATCAAACGTCACACCGTAACTGGGTGATTATAAAGATGGCTTCAAAGCTAATAAAGTGTTATGTTGAGAATCATGGATCAAGAGTGGAATTTGTTCATCCCGATGACGGATATATATATACTCTGGGCCCTCTCGGTGATATCACATTGGTTAGCTTGCAAGCAAGTGCTTTGATCACTAGAATGTTATATCACGGGAACAAGAAAAGAGTGCATGTCAGTAACGAGATCAAACTAGGTATGGAGATACCGATGATCGAATCTTGGACATGTAATATATCGTGAAACAAAGGGATTAAGATACAAACATAAAAGGTTCCGACGATCACAGGAAAGTTATCGTTGAATGTGTGGGAGTCAGTATGGATCTCCAGGTCCCGCTACTGATTATTTATCGGAGAAGGGTCTCGATCATGTACGCATTATTCGCGAACCATAGGGTGACACACTTAAGGGACACTGACATCCAGTTGGAGCAAATGTTTCATGCCGAAAGAATAAACAAGCGCAGGAATTTATTTCACTAGATACCGAAACAGGTTCTTGGGTGAAATTGCATAAACAGGTTATGCATGTGAAATAGAATTCTAGCAAGGGGTTATTTGTGAATGTTTGTCATTAAAGTAATTGAAAAAATTCTGAATAAAATAAAAGAGTTTTATTTAATGAGAGTTTGCATTAAATTTGGTGGGAATTTAATGGCAAGTTTGAGTGGGATTTTGAGTGGAGGGATTTGAATGGATTTTAGTGAGTGGAGTGTCCACCCACATGAACGAAGGAGGGGAGGGGGCAGCCCCCATGGCTGCCGGACACCCCCTTGGGGTTCCCCCCTCTCCTATAAAAGGCACCCCTCTCCTCACTTCTCACACACACCTCCTCGTGAAGGATCTCTATCCCCCTCTAGAATTTATCCCCCATGGTCTCGGACTAGCGAGATACATGTTCCCGGTGGCTATTCGGCAAGAAAGAGTTGTGCTTCCGCTGCATCGTTGGAGTGAGGAGGCGGAGGTTGCTCGGTGTCTTGTATGTGTGTGCGAGCATGGATGCGCTGCTGCTTTGCGGCGTAGGACTTCCTCTCGTACTTGAGATCGACAAGAGATCGTCTACATCAACCACGAGTTGAACTCATTAAGCTTTGTCGGTATTCAAGGGTATATTCTCTACGGATATACATCCGCCCGTTGTTTGTATCTAGTAGGTAGATCTTGGTACATAGTTCCCATCATAGGAATTTTTTTTGTTTTCTATGCTGTGAACCCTACAGTGGTATCAGAGCCGGATTTATGCGTAGATGCTTTACACGGGTAGTACACATATGAGTATGTGGGCGATGATGATCATGTTGTTGCTCCTTAGTTGTAATTTTGGATATTGGTGGCATAGTGGGATGAAGCGGCCCAGACAAACTTTACATGTCCTCGCACATGAGACCTGTTCCACGCTTGACATGCAACTAGTTTGCATAAGTGGCTAGCGGGTGTCTGTCTCTCCTACTATAGTCAATATCTATTTTGCAACGAGTTGTCAACAATTTGGTTATCCACGTTGTGGTTCATGTTCGTAGGTAAGAACGGTTCTATATCGAAAGCCCCAAGCCACGTAAAACTTGCAATGGATAAATTAGAGGCGTCTAGTTTAGATTGTTGCTGGGCTAGTGTTATGATATGGTGATGTTGTAAGTAGAAGTATGATATGATACTCTTACAACATACATAACGTGTAATCTCCATAGACCTTGGACTTACACATATAGGTATGATAGTTATCATACCACGGTGCACATGATAGAGATCGTATGCGGGAACGATATCATTCCACTAATAAACATGTGATGTTTGATAGCATCTTATATTGCTTGTTTAGCGCTTTGTTAGCATAATAAGATGACCCCTCATTTAAATATCAAGATAAGAATGTGTTCTTCCTTTAGTATGCACCGATTATGTTTTCGTCGCTCCAAGACATCACGTGATGATCGGGTGTTCTTGGATCCACAACCATATATCGGGTGTAGAACAATTACACACGCGAACACTAAGGTTCTAACTTGGCGAGCCTAGCATGTATAGACATGGCCTCGGAACACGGACCGAAAGGTTAAGCATGAGTCATATAGTAGATATGATGCCCATTAGATGCTCGCCTTTGAAGCTACACCGACTCACGTGATGATCGGACTTGGTGTAGTGGATTTGGTTCATGTAATCACCAAAAAGGCACGAGGGATGTCGTTTTTGAGTGGGAGTTCATTCGTAATATGGATTAGTTGAACTCAATCTATCATAAACTTAGTCTAAACTTTACAAATTCTGTTGTAGATGTCACCACTTGCTTTTAATTTTAATGTGTTGATGGAGAAAGAGAAACTTGCAACGAACGGTAGCAACTTTACCGAATGGGCCATGAATTTGAGGATTCTCCCCTCTGTTGCACAAAAACAATATGTGCTAGAAGCACCGCTAGGCCCCCCACCCTTTGAGGATTCCCCTGACGAGGAGAAGAATGTCTATCAGACTCATCAGGAGGACCACAACTTAGTTCATTGCGGCATATTGTATGGGCTAGAGCCGGAACTTCGAAAGCGTTTCGAAAACGGCAATGCATCTGATACAATGGGTGAGTTGAAAATGTTTTTCGACACACATGATGCTGTAGAGAGCTACAACGCTTCAGAAAAGTTCTTTAGCTGCATGATGGAAGAGCACAACTCCGTTAGTGAGCATGTACGCAAGATGTCGGGTTACGCCGATAAGCTTGTGTCCTTGGGAATAACGATTCCCATTGACTTAGGAATCCATCGTGTTCTGCAGTCTCTGCCACCTAGCTATAAGAGCTTCGTGATGAACTATAATATGCAAGTCCTGAAGAAGTCTCTCCCCGAGCTTCTGTCAATGCTTAAAACTGCAGAAGTGGAGATCAAAAAGGAACATCAAGTGTTGATGATCAATAGGAACACTGGTTTCAAGAAAGACAAGAAGGGAAAATGGAAGGGAAGTAAGTGCGGCAAGCCGGTTTCCGTGCCTGAAAAGAAACCCCAAGTTGGACCTAAGTCTGATACCGAGTGCTACTATTGTAAGGGGACTGGCCACTGGAAGCGCAACTGCCCCAAGTATTTGGCAGACAAGAAGGCCGGCAAGGCAAACAAAGGTATATATGATATACATGTTATTGATGTGTACTTGACTAGTGCTCGCAGTAGCACCTGGGTATTTGATACCGGTTCAGTTGCTAATATTTGTAACTCGAATCAGGGGCTGCGGAACAAGCGACCGCTAGCAAGGGGTGAGGTCAAGATGCGTGTCGGCAATGGATCAAGCGTTGATGTGATCGCCGTCGGAATGCTACCTCTCCACTTGCCGTCGGGATTAGTAATAAACTTGAAGAATTGTTATCTGGTGCCAGCACTTAGCATGAACATTGTATCTGGATCGTGTTTAATGCAAAGTGGTTATTCATTTAAATCCGAGAACAATGGTTGTTCCATTTATATGAATGAAATCTTTTATGGTCATGCACCGATGATGAATGGTTTATTTCTATTGGATCTCGATAATAATGTTACACATATTCATAATGTTGATGCTAAAAGGATTAAACTAAATGATGATATATCCGCATATATGTGGCACTGCCGTCTAGGTCATATTGGCGTTAAACACATGAAGAAGCTCCATTCGGATGGACTTTTGGAATCACTTGATTTTGAATCATTTTATACATGTGAGCCATGCCTTATGGGCAAGATGACTAGAACGCCATTTTCCGGTTCAATGGAACGAGCGACAGATTTATTGGAAATCATACATTCTGATGTATGTGGTCCAATGAGTGTGTCGGCGCGAGGTGGATATCGTTATTTTGTTACTTTCACGGATGATTTGAGTAGATACGGTTATATCTACTTGATGAAACACAAGTCTAAAACCTTTGAAAAGTTCAAGGAATTTCAGAATGAAGTGGAAAATCATCGTAATAGAAAGATCAAATTTCTACGGTCCGACCGTGGAGGTGAGTATCTAAGTTACGAGTTTAGCACTCACATGAAAGAGTGTGGAATTGTTTCACAACTCACACCTGCCGGAACACCACAGAGAAATGGTGTGTCGGAACTTCGTAATCATACTTTATTAGATATGGTTCGATCTATGATGTCTCTGACGGACTTGCCGTTGTCATTTTGGGGTTATGCACTAGAAACTGCTGCATTCACTTTAAATCGGGCACCATCTAAATCCGTTGAAAAGACACCATATGCATTGTGGTTTGGAAACAAACCTAAGCTGTCATTTCTTAAAGTTTGGGGATGCGATGTTTATGTGAAGAAACTTCAACCGGATAAACTCGAACCCAAAGCGGAAAAATGCGTCTTCATAGGATACCCTAAGGAAACTATTGGGCATTCCTTCTATCACAGATCCGAGGGCAAGGTTTTTGTTGCCAAGAATGGATCCTTTCTAGAGAAAGAGTTTCTCGCGAAAGGTGTGAGTAGTCGGCAGGTAGAACTCGAAGAGGTTATTGAACCTTCTCTTCAAAGTATGGCGAGTAGCGCAGCGCCGGAAGTTGTTCCGGAGTTGGCTTCACCTGTTGAAGAGGGAACTAATGATAATGATCATGAAACTCCAAAAGAGAGTACTACTGAACCTCGCAGGTCTAGCAGGACGCGTGCAGCTCCCGAGCTGTACGGAAATCCTGTCATGAATTTCATGGTTGATGAAAATAATGACCCTGCGACGTATGAAGAAGCGATGATGAGCCCAGATTCCAACAAATGGTTAGAAGCCATGAAATCCGAGATGGAATCCATGTATGAAAATCAAGTTTGGAACTTGGTGGACTTACCTCATGACCGAAAGGCCGTGGAGAACAAATGGAATTTCAAAAGGAAAACTGATGCTGATGGTAATGTAACCGTCTATAAAGCTCGACTTGTCGCAAAGGGGTTTCGACAAATTCAAGGAGTTGACTACGATGAGACATTCTCTCCCGTAGCGATGCTAAAATCAATTAGGATTATGTTAGCAATTGCTGCATATTTCGATTATGAGATATGGCAGATGGATGTCCAAACCTCGTTTCTCAATGGTAATATTGAAGAAGAGTTGTATATGATACAACCAAAGGGTTTTGTCGATCCTAAGGATACTAACAAGGTGTGCAAGCTTCAACGATCCATCTATGGATTGAAGCAAGCATCACGAAGTTGGAATCTCCGCTTTGATGAGGTGATCAAAGAGTTTGGATTTGTCCAAACTTATGGAGAAGCTTGTATTTACAAGAAAGTGAGTGGGAGCAATGTGGCATTTCTAATATTATATGTGGATGACATATTATTGATCGAAAATGATATAGATCTTTTAAACAGTGTTAAAAGTTATCTAAACAACAAATTTTCAATGAAGGACCTAGGTGAAGCATCATACATATTAGGCATAAAGATCTATAGAGATAGATCTAGGCGCCTAATAGGGCTATCACAAAGTACATACCTTGATAAGATTTTAAAGAAGTTTAAAATGGAAGATAGTAAGAAGGGGTTCTTACCTATGACACAAGGCATGACATTGAGTAAGACTCAAAGTCCGGCTACGGTGGAAGAAAGAGAGAAAATGGACAAAGTCCCCTATGCTTCAGCCATAGGCTCTATAATGTACGCCATGCTATGTACAAGACCGGATGTGGCACATGCTATTAGTTTGACTAGTAGGTACCAATCAGATCCAGGTTCGGAACACTGGAAAGCGGTCAAGAATATCCTTAAGTACTTACGAAGAACTAAGGATATGTTTCTTGTATACGGAGGTGAAGAAGAGCTCGTCGCTAAGTGTTATGTCGACGCTAGCTTTGACACCGATCCGGATGACTCTAAGTCTCAATCCGGATACTTATTTCTCATGAATGTCGGAGCGGTTAGTTGGAGGAGCTCCAAACAACCTGTGGTGGCGGGATCAACAACGGAGGCCGAATATGTTGCTGCTTCAGAAGCGGCTCAGGAAGTGGTTTGGATGAAGGAGTTCATATCCAAACTAGGTGTGGTTGCAAACGCGTTGGACCCAATGGTGATCTATTGTGACAATAATGGTGCCATTGCCAATGCCAAAGATCCAAGGTCTCACAAGCATTCCAAGCATATTAAGCGCCGGTTTCACTCCATCCGCGAGCATGTCAAGGATGGAGATATAAAGATTTGTGAAGTACATACGGATCTCAATGTAGCAGATCCGTTGACTAAAACTCTCCCTAGAGAAAAACATGATCTACACCAGAACACCATGGGTGTTAGATACATCACTATGTAACTAGATTATTGTCTCTAGTGCAAGTGGGAGACTGAAGGGAATATGCCCTGAGAGGCAATAATAAAATTTTTATTATGTGTATTCCAAGAATATGATAGATGTTTATTTTGCATGCTATAATTGTATTAATACGGAAACGTTAATACATGTGTGTTTAATAAACAAACAGAAAGTTCCTAGTTATGCCTCTCTCATATACTAGTTTGTTGATTAACAAGATGATCACAGTTTCCTGATCATAGACATTGGATGTTGTTAATAACAAGATCACAACATTAGTGTAATGGTGTGATGAACATTCATCCGAAGTATAGCATTACGATCAAATCATTGAGTTTATATTGCTATAAACAACTTACGAAGTAGTCCTAATCCTTAGACCATGAGATCATGCCAATCACTAACACCGGAAGAGTTTCTTGTTGACATCAAACGTCACACCGTAACTGGGTGATTATAAAGATGGCTTCAAAGCTACTAAAGTGTTATGTTGAGAATCATGGATCAAGAGTGGAATTTGTTCATCCCGATGACAGATAGATATACTCTGGGCCCTCTCGGTGATATCACATTGGTTAGCTTGCAAGCAAGTGATTTGATCACTAGAATGTTATATCACGGGAACAAGAAAAGAGTGCATGTCAGTAACGAGATCAAACTAGGTATGGAGATACCGATGATCGAATCTCGGACATGTAATATATCGTGAAACAAAGGGATTAAGATACAAGAATAAAAGGTTCCGATGATCACAGGAAAGTCATCATTGAATGTGTGGGAGTCAGTATGGATCTCCAGGTCCCGCTACTGATTATTGATCGGAGAAGGGTCTCGATCATGTCCACATTATCCACGAACCGTAGGGTGACACACTTAAGGGACACCGCCATCCAATTGGATCAAACCTTTCATGCCGAAAGAATAAACAAGCGCAAGAATTTATTTCACTAGATACCGAAACATGTTTTCGGGTGAAATTGCATAAAGAGGTTATGCATGTGAAATAGAATTCTAGCAAGAGGTTATTTGTGAATGTTTGTCATTAAAGTAATTGACAAAATTCTGAATAAAATAAAAGAGTTTTATTTAATGAGAGTTTGCATTAAATTTGGTGGAAATTTAATGGCAAGTTTGAGTGGGATTTTGAGTGGAGGGATTTGAATGGATTTTTGTGAGTGGAGTGTCCACCCACATGAATGAAGGAGGGGAGGGGGAAGCCCCCATGGCCATCGGCCACCCCCTTGGGGTTCCCCCTCTCCTATAAAAGGCACCCGTCTCCTCACTTCTCACACACACCTCCTCGTGAAGGATCTCTCTCCCCCTCTAGAATTTATCCCCCATGGTCTCGGACTAGCGAGAAACATGTTCCCGGTGGCTATTCGGCAAGAAAGAGTTGTGCTTCCTCTGCATCGCTGGAGTGAGGAGACGGAGGTTGCTCGGTGTCTTGTACGTGTGTGCGAGCACGGATGCGCTGCTGCTTTGCGGCGCTAGGACTTCCTCTCGATCTTGAGATTGGCAAGAGTTTGTCTACATCAACCACGAGTTGAACTCGTTAAGCTTTGTCGGTCTTCAAGGGTATGTTCTCTACGGATATACATTCGCCCGTTGTTTGTATCTAGTATATAGATCTTGGTACATAGTTCCCATCGTAGGAAATTTTTTGTTTTCTATGCTGCGAACCCTACACTAAGTTCGGTTTGTATGAGTGGTTAGTGATGCCGTTTGGTTTAACTAATGCACCCAGCACTTTCATGAGATTAATGAACGAAGTTTTACGTGCTTTCATTGGACGTTTTGTGGTAGTCTACTTTGATGATATTCTGATTTATAGCAAATCTTTAGAGGATCATTTGGACCATTTACGTGCTATTTTCAATGCTTTACGTGATGCACGTTTGTTTGGTAATCTTGAGAAGTGCACCTTTTGCACCAATCGAGTTGCGTTTCTTGGCTGTGTTGTTACATCATAGGGTATTGAAGTGGATCTAGCCAAGATTGAAGCTATTGAGAATTGGCCGCAGCCCAAGACGGTCACACAAGTGAGGAGTTTTCTTGGCCTCGCTGGTTTTTATAGGCGCTTTGTCAAAGACTTTGGATCAATTGCGCGCCACTGAATGAACTTACCAAGAAGGATGTGCCCTTTGTTTGGGGCGATGCACAACAACAGGCCTTCATCATATTGAAAGATAAGCTAACACATGCTCCCTTACTCCAACTTCCTGATTTTAATAAGACTTTTGAGCTTGAATGTGATGCTAGTGGAATTGGTTTGGGAGGTGTGTTATTACAAGAGGGAAAACCTGTTGCATATTTTAGTGAGAAATTGAGTGGGGCTAGTCTGAACTATTCTACTTATGATAAACAATTATATGCGCTGGTTCGGACATTAGAAACTTGGCAACATTATTTATGGCCTAAAGAATTTGTTATACATTCTGATCATGAATCTTTGAAGCATGTTCGTAGTCAAGCTAAGTTTAATCGTCGTCATGCAAAGTGGGTTGAATTTATTGAATCTTTTCCTTATGTTATCAAACACAAAAAGGGTAAAGATAATATTATTGCTGATGCTTTGTCGCGCCGTTATACTTTGTTATCTCAACTTGACTTCAAAATATTTGGATTGGAAACTATTAAGGAACAATATGTGCATGATGCTGAATTTAAAGATGTGTTGCAGAATTGTAGAGATGGTAGAACATGGAACAAGTTCGTCTTCAACGATGGATTTGTGTTTCGTCCTAACAAACTATGCATTCCAGATAGTTCTATTCGTCTTTTATTGTTACAGGAGGCACATGGAGGAGGATTGATGGGACACTCTGGTGTTAAGAAAACGGAGGATGTTCTTGCTGCACACTTCTTTTGGCCACGTATGCATCGAGATGTTGAGAGATTTGTGGCACGCTGCACTACTTGTGAAAAAGCTAAGTCTCGCCTTAATCCACATGGTTTATATATGCCTCTTCCTGTTCCTAGTGTTCCTTGGGAGGATATTTCTATGGACTTTGTTTTGGGATTGCCACGTACACAGAAGGGGAGGGATAGTATTTTTGTTGTTGTGGATTGGTTTTCTAAGATGGCACACTTTATTCTTTGTCATAAAACGGATGATGCTGTGCATATTGCTGATTTGTTCTTTCGTGAAATTGTTCGTTTACATGGTGTGCCAAATACTATTGTTTATGATCGTGATACTAAATTTCTTAGCCACTTTTGGAGATGTTTATGGGCTAAGTTGGGGACTAAATTGCTGTTTAGTACTACATGTCATCCCCAAACTGATGGACAAACTGAAGTAGTAAATAGAACTTTGTCTACTATGTTGCGGGCTGTTTTAAAGAAGAACTTAAAATTGTGGAAAGAGTGTTTACCTCATATAGAATTTGCTTATAATCGTTCGCTGCATTCTACCACAAAGATGTGCCCGTTTGAGATCGTGTATGGTTTTGTTCCTCGTGCACCTATTGATTTATTGCCTTTACCTACTTCGGTGCAAAATAATTTGGATGCTACACAACGCGCTGAAATGATATTAAACTTGCATAAGACTACTAAAGATAACATAGAACACATGAATGCTAAGTATAAACTTGCTGGGGATAAAGGGAGAAAGCATGTTGTGTTTGATGTTGGAGATCTTGTTTGGTTATATTTGCGTAAGGATCGTTTTCCTAATTTACGCAAGTCTAAGTTAATGCCGCGTGCTGCTGGTCCCTTTAAGGTGTTAGAGAAAATAAACGATAATGCATATAAACTTGAGTTGCCTGCAGACTTTGGTACAGTTAGTCCTACGTTTAACATTGCAGATTTGAAGCCTTACTTTGGTGAGGAAGATGAGATTGCGTTGAGGACGACTTCAATTCAAGAAGGGGATCATGATGTGGACATCCCATCTATTGATACAACCGTTGTACCTACAGCTACACACATACAAGGACCTATCACAAGATATCGTGCCAAACAACTTAACTATCAAGTACTTTCGTTTCTTGGAACTATTCCTCACATACATGAGAATATGATGCTGCCTAAATCAGATGTATTTATTACTCTTAGGAATGATGGACCAAGCATGGATGAGAGGGACAAGCATTGGAGCATGGCCATGCATGGAGATGGAAGCAAACATGTGATGATTCAAGAGAAGGCCACAGATGAAGATTTCAGAACTTTGAGGCCACCATAATGAAGAAAGAAGGCTTGGACGAAATATTCAAGATTAATACTTCACAAATTCGTCCATATCTTAATATGGTGCTGCGACACCTTTATTTTGGGACAAGCCCATGTAATTTTCGCATGATTTTAATTAGCCACTTTTTAGAGTCCGTATTTGAGGAGAAAAGGACTTCTAGGGTTGGATTCGGCCACCACTTCTATGGCTGGCCAAACCCCCACCTTTTCCTCCTTAAATACTCCCCATAGCCGTCACCGTAGACTCAGATTTTGTTTAGACATTAAAGTTAGCCATCATAGCAACTTCGCCAAGGCTCGAGCGTCCCAGAGGCCTCTTGTACTTCACACCTATACAGGATCCCACCTTTTCAATAAAGCTTTCATCTTAATCCGCAATATCTTGATTGCAATATTAGTTCTTACTTGTTCTCGATTTCAGGTAGGAATTAAGACCCTCGCTGGTCAGGCTGATCGTGTTCCCGCAGGATCGGTAACCTCCAGGGGATTGGCCTAGCGATTGCATTGGCGCTCGTTCTCGCACGTGTAGTCGGATCGTCAAGCCCGAAATCCACCAAATCGACTATCACCATCTCATCGAAAGATCGGACACCTTTGCCCTATCACCAACGTGGCCCCACTTGTCGGAGGGCTACGCGGGCCTAAGAGGGAGTGCCCTGGCCGCTTTGGGCCAGGGGCACAAGGCCCCATAGGCCTATCCGGCCAAAATCCTTGGGGAAACCCTAGGAACCCTTCTAGAAGGAGGGGCAATCTTGCCCCCCACTCCAACCCTTGGGGCCGCCGCCCTAGGGCTTGGAGGAGGGGCCAAGGGGGCTGGCCAGCCCCCTATATAAGGTGGGCTAGGGAAAGACGAGTCATCTCGTGCCTAGCTCTCTCGCTGGCTGGATATGAAGAATTCCTACGCAGGAGTGCACGCTCAGACCGCCATGGCCGCCTTCATCGATGGGTTGGAGAAAGGTACGTTGCTCTGACATAAGTTGAAGCGCCTGCAAGATAATCACAGGCTAGATCTCAACCAGATGATCCATCTGGCTAGTGAGTTCGCGGCTGCCGACGACGATGCTCATGGCTCCCCGCCGGCAATGTCCATTCCAACTCAAGCTAAGAGGAACAACAACACCAAGCAGAAGAGCCCGCCAGAAGAAAAGCAAACCTCTGACATGGTCGCCATGACATTCACAGGACGAGGTGATGGTGGACAGCGTGGCTGAGGACGGAGAGCTGGTCGTGGGCAGCAGCGAGGTAGTGAAACTACCCCGGCAGCGCTCCGCGTTCCCCAAATGTACGATGAGTACCGTGATATGCCATGCCTTGTACACCTCGACGCCAACGTCAAAGACACTCACACCAATCGCCATTGCAACTTCGTCAACGACCTGAAGGAGGACCCAGAGTCTGGTTACAAGCAAAGCCGGAAGAACAGACCGCGAGGCAAGGGGAAAGGGAAGAAGAAGGAAGAGGAGTCCAAGGATTCAAGTGACATGGACGAGGATGTTGACCCCAAGCATGCCGACAAGGGCGATGGCAAGGGAAAGAACCCCTTTGAGAAGAAGGCTGCCATCTACCACACTTTCCTTGGCACCCCTACTGTCCGGGCAGAGAAGACCTCTCTAAGTATTCTGATGGACACCCTACCCCCTAGTTCCCCAGTACCTGCGTTGGTCAGAAATTCCAATCACATGGGACAGGAAGGATCACCCCGACCTCGTTCCAACGGAGAACCAATACGCCATGGTCATCAAACCCTTGATTGACGGCAACGAGTTCACCAAGTGCATGGTGGATAGAGGAAGAAGCATCAACATTATGTACCTGGATACACTGCACAAGATGAACTTGATGGAAACCAACCTAAGGCAGACGAGCACCGTGTTCCATGGCATAGTTCCTGGCTAGGAGGCTCGGTCCCTTGGGTGCATGACACTTCGGGTCGCTTTTGGTGATGTTAATAATTACCGCCAAGAACGCATGACCTTTGAGGTGGTCCCCTTCAAGAGCGTGTACCACGTCATCTTCGGACGCGACATCTTCCATGCCTTCATGGCCAAGCCATGCTTCGTCTACAACAAGCTCAAGATACCTGGACCAAACGACATCATCACCGTATCCGGAAGCTTTACCAAGGCAAGGGAATACGTTATTGGAGAAGCAGCCTTTGGAGAAGCTGTCCTCTACATCGAAGAATTCAAGGAGATCCAGAGCAAGGTCGATGCCACGGAGGTGCCGACATTGAAGAAGAATATTTCTGACTCCGCCCCCGCCTTTAAGGATGCCATCGAAACCAAGCCGGTGGAACTTGTGGTAGGCGATGCCTCCAAGAACACCGCCATTGGGGCGAACCTGAACCCTAAATAGGAAAGCGCGCTCGTCGAGTTCCTCCGTGAGAATAGGGACATCTTTGCCTAGCAACCTGCTGACATGAAAGGGGTACCTAGGGAACTTGCCCTGCACAGCTTGAATATCGATCCAAAATGCAAACCGGTGAAACAACCTCTACGATGCTTTGGAGACGAGAAGAGACGTGCCATAGGCAAAGAGATAGCTAGATTACTTCAGGATAGTTTTATCTGAGAAGTCCTTCACACCCGATGGGTGGCCAATCCTATACTTGTCCCCAAAAAGGGAACCAAAGAATTAAGAATGTGCATTGATTACACTGGCTTGAACAAAGCGTGTCCCAAAGATCCGTTTGCTTTGCCTCGCATTGACCAAGTCATTGTAACATCCCAGCATTTAGGAACTAACGAAGGGTTGATTTAGGAATTTGAAATGTTGCATGCATTCATCTGTGAAAATGTGGGTAAATTTTTTGCCAAATAAAAACCTAAAGTGATCAAGGTTTCTTTCATACTCTGAGATTAGGTATAGTCTTGAAGGATGATTGTTATAGACTTTGATATGATCTTTGTGAACTTATGAGTTTTGAGAAATGAAATTTGAATTTAAAACTTGAGTGTTTGAATTATAATTCAAAAGAATTTTTGAATAATGTTTGAGTATTTGATTTAATTAAGAGCTAACCAATAATAACTCAAACTTTATATAAAGAGAGCAATTAAGAATATGAATCTCCATTTCATAATTTTATTCAATAAACAAGTTACAAAAATGTAACTTATGAGAATCATCCACAATCTTGACAATAGCAAATAAATAAAGAATAATATTTATTTATTGATAATAGTACAATCTTTATAACAAAAGAATAAAAATAAAGAGTACAAAAGAATAAATTAAACATTACAATTGAATATGATAGTTATTACAAGTGACTAATCTATAAAGAAAAATACAAATCCTAAAATAAGTCTTGATCTTAAAATCCGGTACCTGCAAAATAAAAAGAAACTTAAAAGAAAAAGAAGGTTAGGATTAGAATTATTTTTACTCCCAGAAGTTGACAGTGAAGTGCACTGTTCACTTTTTCATCATTGAGTATATAAGGGGCAAGTTTCACCAATATGAAAGAATGTATCTTTCATAATTTTAAGCCAAAAGCAAATCACAGCAAGGAGGGGCAAGTTTCACCAGCCAAGTAGAAGTAACCAGATGAAAGTAACTTGCAAAATTCAGAACATATCCACAACTGTGTAGCAGGCACACAAGCAGCACACACACCAAACTGCATGGTGTGTGCTGTCAACACCACAGCAGCAGCACAACCAAACAAAACCATCAACACAGCCCTGGGAAACCAATCCCCACACCATTCCATTGCTCTTACACACCAAGCACAACAGCCAGCAGCTAAACCAAGCCAAAGCCAAGCTAGATCAAACCAACCAAAGCCTAGGATCACATCACAAAGATGGTGACATAAGGAGGGGTAGATCAGGTGGATAGCAAGACCAAGATCAAGCCATCAGGATCAAGAGATGATGGGCTAGATCAAGGACAAGCCAGGAGCTGGAAATACCAGGGGAGCACCAGATCAAGCCACCACAAGATCAACCACTAGCAACCACAACATCAAGTGACAGTGGTGAGTAAATAGACCATCACATGATCTATCTGTCTAAGATTAGACAAGCATACATGATATGACTCTTATTCAAACTCTCAGAAAGCACCCAAGTGGGGTGAATCCATCATTGAGGTTTTAAACTTTAAAAGCAAACAGAAAAGTATAAGGATCCAACTAAATCTCAGAACAACATCATTGATTTAGCATCAAGCTATATTTCAATTCAAGAATGAACATAGCTAAGATTTAAACTTCTAGGCACATCTGTAAGACAAGAGTAGCACCCTATAATTTAATCTTATGGATCTATATAAGTTATCAAGCTTACAAGCATCTTTTCCCAACTTTGATTCAAGCAATAGTAGCTGGTATCACTATCAGAATCAATCCATGTGAATCAATAAGATAGAGGTCTAAATCCCTAAACCTCAGACCAACATTGGTTCTAGGGATATAAGGAAAGAGGATTTCACTTATCTATCATGCCAAGCCAAATCTTAAGCTTGAATAAAACCACACCAAGTAAAAGAATCTAGACTTGTGTGCCATACAAGGATGGTGTCACAAGAACAGTTCTAAACTAAGCAGGTTAAGCATCCAATCTTCACAGATACAATCAACCAATTATAAATCATTTTCCTATTCTTAATCACATGAATCATAAACAGGATATTCATATATATATGTCTTCACTGTAAGAGACCATTTTGATCTGAAACTACACATGAATTCTTAAGCCAACAGTACTAAGACAATGAATTCATCACACCATACTCACTGTCATTAACCAAGTAATAACAGTGGTAAGTTATCAAAACCACTAGCTTTACCAAGTATTGTTTTCAGAGCAACTGTATCATCTGAATCATATGAAATTTAACCATGAAATCATCAGTAGTAAGCCATAGCTAGTCGCCACTTAACAGGTTCAGGGATCATTAACACATGATCCCATTCATCAATTACTTAATCAACAGCAGGGTATGAACCCTAAACAGAACCAAGAACCCTAATCAAGACCAGACAATCACCAGGAAGGTCACTACCAACATCTAGTATAGATGGCCTAGCACAGAGAGCACGAGAGGAGAGGAAGCACTCACCAAAGGTCCTCGCTGGAGAATAGAAGAGGAAGCAGAGGGGCCGACGACCATGGCGACCTGGGGAGCACCACAAAGGGGCCGTTGCGACCCATACAGCGCCATGGCGGCGACCATAGCCACGCTTGGGGGCGAGAAGCATCACCATGGCGCACGACAGCAGCGGTGGCGCTAGGATCAACGCCAACCCTAAACCCTAGGGTTCGGGACGGCATTGATCTGGTCGCAGGAGGGCTCCAAGTCCAAATCCAGTTGGACAAGAGGGAAGAGCGGGGTCGACAATCTCCTCGTGCACCATGGCAGCAGCCAGAGCGGACCACGATGGTGGGAATCGCCGCGGTGACACCACTGACCACGGGGTCGGGGAAGGAGAAGGAGAGGGGTGAGCTCGAGAGAAAAGACAGGGAGTGATGGGCTGGGTTGGGCCAAGGACCATTCGGGGTGGCTTTTTTGACTTTGCCTAATGGGCCACAAGGGCCCAATAAAAATAAACCAGCCCAAAACATTTAGAGCCTGTTTTTAATAAATAGGAAAAGTCCAAAATGCCCCTGAACTTAAATAAATGCTAGAAAATAAAATAAAAGTCCAAAAATTATAAATAAAATATTTTTGGTTTCAAAATAATCCAAACTATCCAAATAAATTAAAAGATAAAATTTTAGACATATAAATTTTATTAAGAATTTTGTAATTTAATAATAATTTTTGATATTTAAGGGATAATTCTTAAAGGAATTATTAAATAAATAAAATTCAAATAAAAGGGAAATAAAATAAAAGAATACAATATTCTATTATAAATATTAAAAATTAATATTTATAAATCCTTAATTATTAAAAAGAATTTTTATAATAATGGGGAGAATGCATATCAAATTAAATGATGCATTACATTACTTTGCATAATCATTTTGCTTTGTCCTTACCGGGCAATAATGATGTTTTTGTAGACATAGAAGCTCAAGGTCCAGTGCAAGCATCAGACTTCACTACCTTGCCATCACAAGGCAAGTTCATCACTTGCTCATATCCTTTGAAGAGTCTTTATCAAAGTATTTGCAAATGGTGTGTTGTCATATATACTCTAAAGAAATAAAATATTATTTTCACAAATAAAGAAATCTTAGATATCATCCTAAGTGATGATATAATGGAGCAATAGAACTTAGGGTTCTAATTGCAATAATGATGATCAATTAGGTACTTAATAACCCCTGACATCAATGATTCTAGTGCCGTATATTACGCATTAGCCATGATATTTGAAATGGGACAGAGAAGTCAGCTGTATCTTCTTCCTCTCGCATGAAGCCGAATGTGCAGTTCGTGGCTGTTATCCTCGTAGCGTGCATATTAATTGGTAATTCGTAGAGGATATGCAGCATATGGGTGGGAACCCTCATCATCCCACGATAGTTCTGGCATCTAACGCTTTGTACAAACCATTGCCGTAATTCATTATGTGGGAATGGTGTACACCAAGGAGGCATGCGAGGTTGCGAAGGGGGCAGTGATTGGCTTGGACCAACTACTGGTCACATCATGGAATCGTGGATGGGAAAGTACGCCCGCTTGTGCAACAAGGAGTTGATCTCTCATGGGTAAAGTAACGCACCTTTGCAAAGTGTAAGAATTGTAACTTGTTACTCCCTGTTCCGGGAAGGAGCTACGAACGCGGCAGGAAAGGAACTCATGAAAGTTCTGGTCAACCTGTGAAGGCTGATGGTCATAGAATTTCTTAAATGAATCTTTGAAGAAAGATTTACAAAAACTGCATAGTGCCAAGGATTTATAATCCAAGGTGGTACTTAGAGCATCAAACTTCCCACCTTTCATATAATGAACTTGTTGGGTAACGTTGTTACTCATCCTTTCCTTTGATCCCTTGCTTAGACTCTAAGGATCCCGAAGACATGCCAATGTATGCAGCCGAATGTCAAGAAGATGTGTTATACGAGGAGCCTGACCTGTCAGGAGGTGTTGAAGGAGTGGATTACGAAATCCGCTATGGTGTTGACGATAACGAGTCCAACGAAGTATCCTAGTTAGTAGTAACCAATGGAGCCGAGCAACATGAACTCTATAGAATAAGCTGCTGAGCTCAAATCCTAGTCGAAGTTGCTACTTTTAAATTCCGCTGAAACACTTTATATTTTGGTTTGTAAGTTGAAACCTTTTGAAGTCTTAAACTTATGGTATTGTAATAATAATAATATGTGAATGTTGTAATATGGACCCGCAATGTTTTTGTTGTACCACTCTGAGGGATGTGATATTTACGGAACAGTGTTCTGTGGATGTCATGTCAACGACTATAGTGTACTACACATGCAGTGGTATGCTGGGTCACCGCAGTTGGTATCAGAGCAAATTTCTTTGACCTTAGGTTGGAAACCTAGTAAAGGGTACTACCAGTAGGAAAGTTTAGCAACGATAAAGAATTCTCTAAAAGTAATATAATGGGTATTCAAATGAGAATATTCCGTTATATGTTTTAGTGCGATAATTCTTTGTTATGATGCAATATATTATTGGTTACTAATCAAAATTATTTTTTTGATATACAGAGCTATGGCACCAAAGTTTCCAAAATAGACTTTGGTAAGGAAAGAGGAGACTCTTGATGATTATCAAGGATCATTCACAGACCAACTTTGTCAACTTTTAAAGATCTTTAGTTGTCCAACTAGAATTCCAGTGAACACTATAACCTACTATGATGGCCGGATGTTATCCAAGTATCGTGTGAGTATCCAACTTCGAGAGGAGCTTGGATTGTATCACGATCTACCTATAGGTGAAGGTAGGAGTCACTTAGCAGCATATCATGTTGCTGTTGTGGAGGCGATAGCTAATATCCGGGAGCATAAAGCCAATGATTTATAAGGTAGCACATTCTCTGTGATACCTCATGATTCTATAGACTCGGAGCCTATACCGGATCATCTTACTTTGGTTAAGAAGCATCCTAAGTTAGCTTCCAAGTTTATGGATAGATACCGAACACTCGTTGCGTCTTTGTATAAGACACATCAAGTGATTGTCGAAGATAAAAATGACATGTTAGAGGATCTAATTGATCTGGAAAGGAGGAAGTAGTTAGCATTCCAGTTAGAGAAGGAAGCAAGTAGTAGTGCAACACCTATCTTTAAGGATATACCTATAGATCCTGAATCTTTTACACCATATCCTTATTCACCAAGTCCTGAACCTATATATGATCCTACTATGGATATGAGGTATGCAGTACCACAGGGTTTAGAGGATGGTTCTGATTCAGAACTTCCTATTGAGAATTCTGATGGTTGGAGAAGGGGATCATATGAAGGATCTCATGAGCACCAGATGTCCACAGAGGGTTCTGACCGAAATGTTGGACAATCTAGCTGGATGGGTGCAAGAATTAACCCTAGTAACAGTAGTAGAAATTCCATGTCGATAGATAATCAGGATGAAGAAGATCCTGAGGAGAGAGTGTTTGAATCATCAACATCTTCTCAAAACCCAGGGAATATACATTATCCAGTGTTTAACTATCTTGCCCAAAGGAGCACCTGGGAAGCAGCAGGATCTGCATATCCTATTGACAACTCAAGGAATGAAGCTCAGGAGATGCAAGCGGGAGATAATGTTGAATATGTTTCTGAAGACTTTTCAGCTGAGCTGGAGGGAGTCAATGCGCTCAGGTTGAGTAATGACTCAAGTCCTGACACTTCAGATACTAAGTATGTTCCTTCTAGAAGGCCATTTGTTCCTCAAACTGTGCGATGAACAACACGTCATCACAGTTGGACATCATGCATGTATGATGAGAGTAGTTACTACAAGAAGAAGGAAACTAGTTAGCGGTATCAAGTACCGTGTATTGTACTCCAAGAAATAAGATAGTTAGATGAATAAGGTAGTTTTTTAATTATACCTATATGGTATATGTTGTAATGACTTTGTATTATTATGATCTTATGTATAATATGTGAAATGCACATTTGGATTTTGTTTGGATCTTCATTGTGTGACTAGTTCTGTGCGTAAAGTTGAGCTCAGAACACATGTGCATGATGTAATTATGAGTATTCGCTTTATGTTGCAGGACTAGAGGGTCATGGATACGGGTGTTAGCACTGAAGAGAAGCGGAAGAAACGTTTCCTGCGTGGGTTAAACCCATTTGTGAAAATGCAGCTCAGGTTAGCTAATAAGAAAACTTATCAGCAATGGCTGGATGCAGCCATTACTTTCAAAGATGAATATAAGAATGTCCAAGAGGATAGGAGGAAGAGAGCCAAGAAGGAAACCAAGAGAATTCAAGCAAGTAAACCTAAACCCAATATGGAGTTCAAACCTCGGAACAAGAACTATGGTAACAATAACAATAACAATAACAAGGGAAGTGGTGGAAATCAATCCAATCCTAGAAGGAATGTTATTTGTAACAACTGTGGAATTCCAGGGCATTTCTAGAGGGAATGCAAAAAGCCTGTAGTGATCTGTTATGGTTGTGGTCAGAAGGGGCATATCAAGCCCGATTGTCCGAGCAAACCAGCAGGAGGTTGGCCTACCAAGGGAGGAGGACAAGCCAGTGGAGGAAATGGACAGCCCAATAAACGAGGAAATAATGGCAAGAACAACAATGGCAATAGGAACAGACCTACTGGGAAACTGAACTGTGCAACCCTCGAGGAGGTGGATAATTCAGAGCATGCAGTGATATGTACGCTCAATATCCTTACAATCCCGACAAAGTTCTATTTGATACTGGTGCAACTACTTCATTCATTTCTGAAGAATTCTGTAATAAATTTGGGATTAGAAGGGCAACGTTAGAAAGCCCTATGACCGTAGTTACAGCAGGGGGAAATGTGATTGTACGCCACATAAAACAAGATCAGGTTATCTCGATCTTTGGTTGTACATACTTCGCAGACCTTTATGTGATTCCTTTGAAGGGAATTGCAGTAGTGCTGGGGATGGATTGGATGATGGAACACGGAGCTCAGATAAATTGTGAGGAGAAAACTGTCTCAATCAAAACTCTAAGTGGAGCAAGGATAGTTTACCAAGCAGATAAGCACAGTCATATTATGGTGGATCTGCAGTTGAACTCAATGAAAGAGGTCAAATTGGAAGATATTCCTATAGTAAATGAATTTCAAGATGTTTTTCCAGCAGAGTTACCGGGAATGCCACCAGACCGGGAGATAGAGTTCACTATTGATCTAATTCCTGGCACAACACCAATAGCTCAAGCACCATACAAGATGGGACCCAAAGAGTTAAAAGAACTCAAAGAGCAAATTGATGAGTTAGCCAGAAAAGGATTTATTCAGGAAAGTGTATCTCCATGGGGAACACCAGTGATCTTTGTTGATAAGAGGGATGATGGAAGAAGGATGTGTGGAGATTATAGAAATTTGAACATTGTTACTATCAAGAATAAGTATACTTTACCAATGATCCAAGATTTGTTTTATCAAGTGAAAGGAGCCGGAGTATTTTCAAAGATCGACTTAAGATCTGGATACCATCAAATAAAAATCAAACCGGAAGATGTTCCAAAAACAGCATTTGTCTCAAGATATGGACATCATGAGTACCTGGTAGTACCATTTGGTTTGACCAATGCACCAGCAATATTCATGAATTTAATGAACAGAATCTTCATGCCATATTTGGACAAGTTCTTCATAGTCTTTATTGATGATATTCTGATATATTCCAAGGATAAGGAAGAGCATGCTGATCATTTGAGAATAGCATTGCAGACACTAAGGGAACATAAACTTTATGCTAAGTTCAGTAAGTGTGAATTTTGGCTAGATGGGGTAGAATTCCTCGGCCATGTGATCAGTAAAGATGGAATTGTTGTAAATCCATCTAAAGTTCAGTTAGTATTAGAGTGGACTGCACCAACCAATGTGAAGCAAATTCGAGGTTTCTTAGGAATGGCTGGTTATTATCGGAGATTCATTGAAGGTTTCTCCAAAATAGCTGGACCAATGACCAAATTGTTAAGAAAGAATACACCATTCAATTGGGATGATAAGTGTGAAGCAAGTTTTCAAGAGTTAAATACCATGTTAACCATAGCTCCAATTTTAGCAGTTCCAGAAATAGGAAAAGACTTCACAGTATACTGTGATGCATCTAAAGAAGGTTTGGGTTGTGTGTTAATGCAAGATCGGAAAGTGATTGCTTATGGTTCAAGACAACGGAAACCACATGAAGTCAACTATCCAACTCATGATTTAGAGTTAGCAGCAGTGGTTTTTGCGCTAAAAGGATGGAGACATTTTCTTTACGGAGCCAGATGTGAGTTATACACTGACCATAAAAGTCTCAAATATTTCTTCACTCAAAAGGAATTGAATATGAGACAGAAGCGTTGGTTGGAACTAATCAAAGATTATGATTTAACAATCAACTATACCCTAGGAAAAGCAAATGTGGTAGTTGATGCTTTAAGCAGAAAGAGTGCAGATATTTAGCCTAGCAATCGGGAGCTACCAAAAGAGTTACAAATGGACTTGGAAAGATTAGAGCTTCAATTCATTAGAACAGAGGTTCTTGGAGGATTAGCTACTATGCAGGTAGTTGTAGAGCAGGACAGTGATCTTACACACAAAATTTTCAGACATCAAGCAGAAGATCCTTTTATTGCTAAGGAAATTCGGAGGATATCTCAAGGGCAAAAATCAGTTTTTCGCCTTGGATATTATGAGTCCTTATGGTTTAAAGACCGTCTTTGTGTTCTAGATGTGATTGAGATTCATGATGTCATACTCAAAGAAGCACATGAAACACCGTACTCTATACATCCAGGAAGTACTAAGATGTATATGGATTTGAAAGAACTATTCTGGTGGAATAACATGAAAAGGGATATTTCTAAATATGTATCAGAATGCCATACTTTCCAAAGGGTGAAGGCCGAACATCAAAGTCCAGCAGGACCATTACAACCTTTAGAAATTCCCGAGTGGAAGTGGGAGGAAATAGGTATGGACTTCATCATAGGATTGCCCATGACACCTAAACGGAAGGATATGATATGGGTAATTGTGGACAGAGTCACTAAAAGTGCACATTCTATTCCGGTAAATCAGAAAGATAATGCCAAGAAGTTAGTAGAAGTTTACGTCAAAGATATAGTAAGTAAGCATGGAGTGCCCAAAAAGATCGTAACTGATAGGGGATCAGTGTTTACTTCAGCATTTTGGAAGCAATTGCATGAAGCACTTGGTTCAAAGTTAGATTTCAGCACAGCCTATCATCCTGAGACAGGAGGTCAAACAGAAAGAACAAATCAAATACTAGAAGACATGTTAAGAGCTTGTGCACTAGATTTTGGAGGTACATGGGAAGATCATCTACCATTGGCAGAATTTTCTTATAATAATAGCTATCAGAGTAGTATGAAGGAAGCTCCATATCAGGTTCTGTATGGAAGGAAGTGTAGATCACCAATATGTTGGTATGAGCCTGGAAGTAGCAAGGAGTTTGCGCCAGACTATATCAAGGAAAGACAAGATATCATTGATAAAATCAGGGATAGACTAAAAATAGCCCAGAGTAGGCAGAAAAGTTATGCTGATCAAAGTCGAATATCATGACATCCAGAAGTGGGAGACATGGTATACTTGAAAGTAAGTCCAATGAAAGGGGTGAAAAGGTCCGGAGTTAAAGGAAAATTGAGTCCAAGATACATCGGACCATTCAAGATATTGAGTCAGAAGAGAACTATAGCTTATGATTTAGAGTTACCATCAAGATTGGCTCAAGTGCACAATGTTTTCCATGTGTCACAACTTCGTAAATGTTTGAAAGTTCCGGATGATGCAATCACACATCAGGAGATAGAACTACAAGCAGACTTGACCTATGTTGAAAAGCCCTGTAAATTTTTGGAAGAAAACTGGAAAAGGTTGAGGAATAGAGCAATAAAGTACTAAAAAGTACAGTGGGAGCATCACCCTGAAAGGGAAGCCACTTGGGAGAAAGAAGAGGATTTAAGAAAAGCCTATCCAGAATTATTTAGGTACACTTCAGCAAACTTCGGGACGAAGTTTAATTTAAGGGGGGAAGTCTGTAACATCCCAGCATTTAGGAACTAACGAAGGGTAGATTTAGGAATTTGAAATGTTGCATGCATTCATCTGTGAAAATGTGGGTAAATTTTTCGCCAAATAAAAATCTAAAGTGATCAAGGTTTCTTTCATACTCTGAGATTAGGTATAGTCTTGAAGGATGATTGTTATAGACTTTGATATGATCTTTGTGAACTTATGAGTTTTGAGAAATGAAATTTGAATTTAAAACTTGAGTGTTTGAATTATAATTCAAAAGAATTTTTGAATAATGTTTGAGTATTTGATTTAATTAAGAGCTAACCAATAATAACTCAAACTTTATATAAAGAGAGAAATTAAGAATATGAATCTCCATTTCATAATTTTATTCAATAAACAAGTTACAAAAATGTAACTTATGAGAATCATCCACAATCTTTACAATAGCAAATAAATAAAGAATAATATTTCTTTATTGATAATAGTACAATATTTATTACAAAAGAATAAAAATAAAGAGTACAAAAGAATAAATTAAAGATTACAATTGCATATGACAGTTATTACAAGTGACTAATCTATAAAGAAAAATAAAAATCCCAAAATAAGTCTTGATCTTCAAATCCGGTACCTACAAAATAAAAATAAACTTAAAAGAAAAAGAAGGTTAGGATTAGAATTATTTTTACTCTCAGAAGTTGATAGTGAAGTGCACTGTTCACTTTTTCATCATTGAGTATATAAGGGGCAAGTTTCACCAATATGAAAGAATGTATCTTTCATAATTAAGACAAAAGTCAAATCACAGCAAGGAGGGGCACGTTTCACCAGCCAAGTAGAAGTAACCAGATGAAAGTAACTTTCAAAATTCAGAACATATCCACAACTGTGTAGTAGGCACACAAGCAGCACACACACCAAACTGCATGGTGTGTGCTGTCAACACCACAGCAACAACACAACCAAACAAAACCATCAACACAGCCGTGGGAAACCAATCCCCACACCATTCCATTGCTCTTACACACCAAGCACAACAGCTAGCAGCTAAACCAAGCCAAAGCCAAGCTAGATCAAACCAACCAAAGCCCAGGATCACATCACCAAGATGGAGACATAAGGAGGGGTAGATCAGGTGGATAGCAAGACCAAGATCAAGCCATCAGGATCAGGAGATGATGGGCTAGATCAAGGACAATCCAGGAGTTGGAAATACCAGGGGAGCACCAGATCAAGCTACCACAAGATCAACCACTAGCAAGCACAACATCAAGTGACAGTGGTGAGTAAATAGACCATAACATGATCTATCTGTCTAAGATTAGACAAGCATACATGATCTGACTCTTATTCAAACTCTCAGAAAGCACCCAAGTGGGGTGAATCCATCATTGAGGTTTTAAACTTTAAAAGCAAACAGAAAAGTATAAGGATCCAACTAAATCTCAGAACAACATCATTGATTTAGCATCAAGCTATATTTCAATTCAAGAATGAACATAGCTAAGATTTAAACTTCTAGGCACATCTGTAAGACAAGAGTAGCACCTTATAATTTAATCTTATGGATCTATATAAGTTATCAAGCTTACAAGCAACTTTTCCCAACTTTGATTCAAGCAATAGTAGCTGGTATCACTATCAGAATCAATCCATGTGAATCAATAAGATAGAGGTCTAAATCCCTAAACCTCAGACCAACATTGGTTCTAGGGATATAAGGAAAGAGGATTTCACTTATCTATCATGCCAAGCCAAATCTTAAGCTTGAATAAAACCACACCAAGTAAAAGAATCTAGACTTGTGTGCCATACAAGGATGGTGTCACAAGAACAGTTCTAAACTAAGCAGGTTAAGCATCCAATCTTCACAGATACAATCAACCAATTATAAATCATTTTCCTATTCTTAAATACAGGAATCATAAACAGTATATTCATATATATTTGTCTTCACTGTAAGAGACCATTTTGATCTGAAACTACACATGAATTCTTAAGCCAACAGTACTAAGACAGTGAATTCATCACACCATACTCACTGTCATTAACCAAGTAATAACAGTGGTAAGTTATCAAAACTACTAGATTTACCAATTATTGTTTTCAGAGCAACTGTATCATCTGAATCATATGAAATTTAACCATGAAATTATCAGTAGTAAGCCATAGCTAGTCACCACTTAACAGGTTCAGGGATCATTAACACAGGATCCAATTCATCAATTACTTAATCAACAGCAGGGTATGAACCCTAAACAGAACCAAGAACCCTAATCAGGACCAGACAATCACCAGGAAGGTCACTACCAACATCTAGTATAGATGGCCTAGCACAGAGAGCACGAGAGGAGAGGAAGCACTCACCAAAGGTCCTCGCTGGAGAATAGAAGAGGAAGAAGAGGGGCCAACGACCATGGCGACACAGGGAGCACCCCAAAAGGGGCGTTGTGACCCATACAACATAACAACGACGACCATAACCACTCTTAGGGGCGAGAATCATCACCACAGTGCACGACAGCAGCGGCGGTGCCAGGATCAACGCCAACCCCAAACCCTAGGGTTCGGGACGGCATCGATCTGGTCGCAGGAGGGCTCCAGGTCCAAATCCAGTTGGACAGGAAGGAAGAGCGGGGTCGACAATCTCTTCCTGCACCATGGCGGCAGCCAGAGTGGACCACGATGGCGGGAATCACCGGCGGCGACACCACTGACCACGAGGTCGGGGAAGGAGAAGGAGAGGGGTGAGCTCGAGAGAAAAGACAGGGAGTGTTGGGTTGGGTTGGGCCAGGGACCATTCGGGGTGGCTGTTTTGACTTTTCCTAATGGGCCACAAGGGCCCAATAAAAATAAACCATCCCAAAACATTTGGAGCCTGTTTTTAATAAATAGGAAAAGACCAAAATGCCCCTGAACTTAAATAAATTCTAGAAAATAAAATAAAAGTCCAAAAATTATAAATAAAATATTTTTGGTTTCACAATAATCCAAACTATCCAAATAAATTAAAAGATAAAATGTTAGACATGTAAATTTTATTAATAATTTTGTAATTTATATATTCCTTATGGAATTTTACAAAATTATTGATAGATGATAAAAATAAATAAAAATCACTTTCATTATATATTAATATTGTAGTATTTTAGAAAAATACTAAACAAATATTTAATAACAGTTTTTGATATTTAAGGGATAATTCTTAAAGGAATTATTAAATTAAGAAAATTCAAATAAAACGGAAATAAAATAAAAGAATAAAATATTCTATTATAAATATTAAAAATTAATATTTATAAATCCTTAATTATTAAAAAGAAATTTTATAATAATGGGTAGAATGCATATCAAGTTAAATGATTTATTACATTACTTTGCATAATCATTTTGATTTTTTAAATATTGTCCTTACCGAGCAATAATAATGTTTTTATAGACATAGAAGCTCAAGGTCCAGTGCAAGCATCAGACTTCACTACCTTTCCATCACAAGGCAAGTTCATAACTTGGTCATATCCTTTGAAGAGTCTTTATCAAAGTATTTGCAAATAGTGTGTTATCATATATACTCTAAAGAAAGAAAATATTATTTTCACAAATAAAGAAATCTTAGATATCATCCTAAGTGATGATATAATGGAGCAATAGAACTTAGGGTTCTAATTGCAATAATGATGATCAATTAGGAACTTAATAACCCCTGGCATCAGTGATTCTAGCGCCGTATATTACGCGTTAGCCATGAGATTTGGAATGGGACAGAGAAGTCAGCTGTATCTTCTTCCTCTCGCATGAAGCCGGATGTGCAGGTCGTGGCTGTTATCCTCATAGCGTGCATATTAATTGGTAATTCGTAGAGGATATGCAGCATATGGGTGGGAACCTTCACTGTCCCACGATAGTTCTGGCATCTAACGGTTTGTACAAACCATTGCCGTAATTCATTATGTGGGCATGGTGTACACCAAGGAGGCATGCGAGGTCGCGAAGGGGGCAGCGATTGGCTTGGACCAACTACTGGGCCCCACATCATGGAATTGTGGACGGGAAAGTACGCCCGGTTGTGCAACAAGGAGTTGATCTCTCATGGGTAAAGTAACGCACCTCTGCAGAGTGTAAGAATTGTAACTTGTTACTCCCTGTTCCGGGAAGGAGCTACGAACGCGGTAGGAAAGGAACTCCATGAAAGTTCTGGTCAACCTGTGAAGGCTGATGGTCATAGAATTTCTTAATAAAATGAATCTTTGAAGAAAGATTTACAAAAACTGCATAGTGCCAAGGATTTATAATCCAAGGTGGTAGTTAGAACATTAAACTTTCCACGTTGCATATAATGAACTTGTTGGGTAACGCTGTTACTCATCCTTTCCTTTGATCCCTTGCTTAGACTCTAAGGATCCCGAAGACGTGCCAATGTATGCAGCCGAATGTCAAGAAGATTTGTTCTACTAGGAGCCTGACCTGTCAGGAGGTGTTGAAGGAGTGGATTACAAAATTCGCTATGGTGTTGAAGATAACGAGTCCAACTAAGTATCCTAGTTAGTAGTAACCAATGGAGCCGAGCAGCATGAACTCTATAGAATAAGCTGCTGAGCTCAACTCCTAGTCGGAGTTGCTACTTTTAAATTCCCCTGAAACACTTTATATTTTGGTTTGTAAGTTGAAACCTTTTGAAGTCTTGAACTTCTGGTATTGTAATAATAATAATGTGTGTTTGTAATATGGACCCGCAATGTTTCTGTTGTACCACTCTGAGGGATGTGATATTTACGGAACGGTGTTCTGTGGATGTCATGTCAATGACTATAGTGTACTCCACATGTAGTGGTATGCTGGGCCACTGCAGTCATTGACTCGACGGATGGCTCGGCAATTTTGTGTTTTCTCGATGCATACTCAGGATACCACCAGATAAAGATGAGGAAGTCGGACCAATTGGCCACTTCATTCACCACACCTTACGACACATTTTACTATGTCATGATGCCCTTTGGGATGAAAACCGCAGGTGCTACGTACTAGCGGACTAAGCAACGTTGCCTTCACAATCAAATTGATCGGAATGTTCACGCCTATGTGGACGATATAGCGGTGATGTCTAAAAGTCAAACGAATTAATCTCCGACCTAAAATAAACCTTTTATAATATCCAGAAATACAACATGATGCTTAACCCAAAGAAGTGCGTCTTCGGGATTCCAGCCGGCAAATTGTTGGGCTTCATCGTTTCCCAGCGCGGAATTGAGGTCAACCCGAAGGAGATCAAGGCCATCGTAAACATAAACTGCCCGACATGCCTAAAGAACATACAACGGCTAACAGGCTGTGTTGCAGTGGTAAGCCGGTTCATCAGCCGACTTGGAGAGAAGTCTCTGCCGCTGTACAAGTTGCTGAAGAAGGCGAACAAATTTACATGGACGGACGAAGCAGATGCAGCACTGAAGAAGCTAAAGGAGATACTCTCCTTGGCGCCTATACTTGCAGCACCCGAGCCTATGGAGCCTATGCTAATCTACATGGCGGCCACCAACCGGGTAATCAACATCGTTGTCGTGGTAGAGCGGAAAGAACCAGGGCATGAGTACAGAGTTCAAAGACCAGTTTAGTATGTAAGCGAGGTCTTGACAGGGTCCAAGCAGCGTTACCCGCACTACCAGAAGCTAGCTTATGGAGTGTTCCTTGCTTCTCGGAAGCTAAGGCACTACTTCCAGGAGCACCCCATCACAGTTGTGAGCAAAGCTCCACTGCCCGACATCATCAACAACAGTGACGCTACAGGAAAGGTTGCGAAGTGGGGCTTTGAGCTTGCTGCCTTCGAGATCACCTACAAGAGACGCGACGCTATCAAATCACAGACCTTGGCGGATTTTATCGCAGATTGGACGAAGATGCCAGATGCTACCCCTATGCCAGAGCCAGAATACTGGGTGATGAACTTTGACGGATCAAAGCTACTCAACGGCTCGGGGGCTGGCGTACTGCTATAGTCGCCAATAGGGGAAAAGCTACACTACGTTCTGCATATCTTCGAGGCTACAAATAACATGGCGGAATATGAAGCACTCATTCACGGACTTCGCGTAGCCAAGGATATTGGCATCAAATGCATAGTTTACTGTGGAGATTCCTACTTGGTTGCCCAACAGGTGGCTGGCACCTGGAACGCGCGGAACCCATGATGGAGGCATATCGAGACAAATTGGACGAGATAGCCAAGAGCTTCTTGGGCTATGAAGCCAAGTATGTCCCGAGGGAGTAAAATTAGGCGGCTGATCTACTATCAAAGCTTGGGTCAGGGCGCAAACAAATTCTGCCTGGCATTTTTCTAGAGCATCTATGGACACCATCCGTGAAGGGAGCGGACCCTGAGAACCTAGATAGAGTTGACTCTTTCGTTCACAAAGTGACAAAGGTCCCTCCGGCTTGGACAAAACCGTTCATGGAATATCTCGTACACGGAATGTTGCATATCGACGAGGTCGAAAGTCGGCAACTAGTACGTCGAGCAAAGGGCTATAGCATAATCAATGGACAACTCTAGAAAAGAAGCACCACTGGTGTATACCTCAAGTGTGTTTCCCAGCAATAATGTATTGAAATCCTTCGTGATATCCATCTCAGAGATTGCGGGCATCATGCCTCTCCTCGATCATTGGTCTCCAAAGCCTTCCGACAAGGATTTTACTGGCTAACCGCAAGGGCAGACGCCGACAAGATGGTTGAGACATGCATGGGATGCCAATATTATGCCCGTCAACCACATGTTCTAGCTGAAGAATTGCGAACAATACCAATAACTTGGCCGTTTGCAGTCTGAGGGCTAGACATGGTTGGTCCATTATAGATGGCACCATGTGGGTTTACACATCTGCTAGTAGAAGTTGATAAACTCACCAAATGGATATAAGCTAAACCCATTAGAAAGCTTGATGGGGCAACTGCCCTTAGGTTTGTCTAGGATCTAGTGGTTAGATTTGGTCTCCCACATAGCATTATCACCGACAACGGCATCAACTTATCACTCGGATAAGTGGAATCTTATTGTTGGGAGAAGAGCATCCGAGTTGATCTAGCATCTGTGGCACATCCACAGTCCAATGGATAGGTTGAGCGAGCCAACGGATTAATTCTGCAGGGAATCAAGCCACGTCTAGAGGAACCGCTACATAGGGCAGCTGGAGCCTGGGTGGAAGAATTACCATCTATACTGTGGAGTTTACGAACTACACCCAACAGATCTACCGTCTACACCCCTTATTTCATGGTATATGGAGCAGAAGCCATCCTGCCTTCCGACATCCTTCACGATTCACCAAGAGTTGCCGCTTACGACGAAGATGATGCTAAAGAATCCAGGCGCCTAGATGTGGACCTTCTCGAGGAAGAGCGTGTTTTTGCATGCCAAATATCTGCCATCTACCAGCAGAAGCTACACAGCTACCATAGTCGCCGCATTCGGCATCGCTCGTTTAAAGAGGGGGATCTGGTGCTCCGACTTAAGAAGAAGAAGTCACACAAATTATCCCCACCATGGGAAGGACTGTTCATCATAATCGAGGCGCTAATCAATGGGTCTTACTACCTCGTTGACAATCGTGAACTTGAGGATAGACCCAACGATGATCATAAGCGTAAGCGACGTGACCCAGATGATGACTACCCGGAGCTTGATCGGTCATGGAACATAGCACAACTACGTCCTTTCTACACTTAGCATATTTTTTATCTAATGTGTACCTCTTATATGATCAATGAAATAAATCTCTTTGGTTCACTCATATTCTTAAGTCTTTTACCTCCTTTAGTGTTCATTTTTGGATCGTATAAAACCTTTATGCACAAGTTTTGCATTTGCACTTGTGAAAATTCCGCCTACGGGCGTTAGCTAAAGTTTTTTGATCTACACGTTCTTTGTTGTTTTTATGTGGATTCTAGAGTAGTGACTTTTGGCACTTGAAGTCGGAGATTTTGTGCTTAGGTTTTGACGGTGCCATTAGGCATGATCACTTGAGCGCATGGTTTCGACTACAAGTCTTCCGACTCACGAAAAGTCAAGCATAAAAACCAAAGTAATGGATAAGCCAGCACTTGCTTAAAAAATATTTACATGTTGGAACTAGTACTTGAGTAGCAGGAAACATACAACTATTTTTTTCCGCCTTAAGATTAACACAGTAGTTTTTCCGCATACATAAATCCATAGGAAACAAATATTACATTATGTTTTTTATTCCTCTGGCGCAGGAGACTTTGAGGTAGCATCGTCGGCATCAGGAGAGCCATCCTGATCATCTTCAAAGTCGGTGGTCTTGAGGGACTGAGAGGAGCTGTGATGGTTGCCATCGATGATCTCAAGAGGCACAAAGGCGTTGGGATCGACCAACTCGGCGACCCTGGTGTCAAAGCCGGCGAGCGATGCCCAGATAGCTTTGTGATCAATCTTCTGGCCTTCATCGTCTATGTCGGGCATACCCGAGGACACCGTGTAGATGTCGGCATTCTCGTAGTGGGCCTTGACCATTGCCAGCGACATTCTTGCACCAGCCTGGGTACATGAAGATTTCCAGCTTACGATACGCTCGGGGGCTTGGCGCAGAATCTCCGAGTACTTCATGACGGAATCCACCGCCTTGATGTTGATGTTCATGGGCTTGGCAATATCTTTGGCTTGCTTGATGGCGGTACTAATGAAGTTTCCGACAAGAACCATGCATTCCTTTGGGATAGGAGGCATATTGGTTAGACCAATAGGAGATGTATTTCCGGCAAGCAAAGTAGTAAATGAGTTCAATAACACAAAAAAGTTTAGAGTACCTGGCTTATAGAAGTATAAGACGGAGATCGCTTACCAAAGATGCTCGCCTCCGTTTGCTGGAGTGTCTCCGCCATGGAGTCCCGTTCTTGTCGGAGAACCTTGTAAGCCTCAAGGTTGCGCTGATTCTGCTCATCGGCAGCTTTCTTCTACTCCTTGTGGATTGCAATTTCCTCCTTCAGATGGTTCATCTCCGTGTTGGCGGACTCCTGCAAGGCATTCATGGATTCTTCGTGCATCTTCAAAGTGTCAGCCCTCTCCTTCTTGAGGATCTTGTTCTCGCTATCCAACAGTTCAATATGCTTGGATTGCTCGACAATATCCTTCACCTTGCCAATGGTTTCAGCAAGTCGGATAAATAACAGCACACAATGAGTAGCCGGAGAGTGATGGCACAAGACCAAGTTTGAGTGCAAAATTGAAAGGAAAAACAGACTCTTGCTCTTGGTGATTTGATCCTTCAAGAAGGGAGTGTTACCCTTTTCAGCTTCTAGTTCTGCGCGCATCTTGTGGAACTTCTCGTTGGTGATGCCTCTCCGAGCATTCTCATTCTGTGGAAACAAGATCAAAATTACTTAGTCTACTTGGAGCATCTAGCCGGATAAATATCCACCTAGAGGCTTAGGGTTACAGTGATAGTTTTTTTAACTCAACAATATGCTTAGTCTTTCTTTAAGCATCTAGTCGGAACTAATTCTGTTTCAACTAGAGGCTTGGGGGCTACAGTATTGAAATTTACAAAAACTGCGTATGCTACTCTAAAAGTATCTAGTCGGAATAATTCATTCAAACTAAATACTTGGGGGCTATAGTGCGAAGTTTTCTAGCTTAGTCACTCTTAGAGCATTGAGATGCAAAGACCTATGGTTTTCTGTCTATATCCTCAGGGGCTATAGTGGGATAGTACATATGAAACGCAAAAGGCAAACAAAACTTACTAGTGCGATGATCTTGAGGTTGGTGGCGCTCTCGGCAAATATCTTGCTGAAGGAAAGACTATTTCCACGCAATATATCCGCCTTCCTGAGCAACTCATCAAGACCACAAGTTGGAGAAGTTGGTGCTGCACCAGGAGCCAGAGCTGAGCTACTCGGCGTAAGCGCCGGGTAGACAATCTTCGGGAGCTCTGTTGGCATCTTGGGTGCAGTGGCGTCGCCTTCGGCAGATGTTCCGCCTTCCACCATCGCCTTACTGCTACCAGTGGCATCCTTAGCCAGAGCTCTAGCCATTTGGGACGCAGTGCTTTCCTGTATCGCCTGCTCGCCGACAACGGCAAGATCCGTGGTGACACCTGGGTCCACATCCATGGCGGAAGGGCCAGATGCTACTTTAGCTGGAGAGCTTGTCAGTGCGGCAGCAGGCTGGACGCTGGGAGTAGTAGGGGCGATGGCGGGAGACACTTGGTGCAACATATCGCTAATGTTTTTAGAAGCCCCCGATGTTTTGGAGGTCTTCTTCAAACTCAAACTAGCCTTCTTCCTGAAACGTGCAAAAGTATAATTACAGGAATAAGACGAGCAAGAGATAATGTCGGAAGATAAGAAGCTTACGCAACGGTTGGTGCCTTGGTAAACGGGATGCCGGTAATTTTTCTTTTCTCTGCCTCCAGGGCAGCGGTGGACTTCTTGGAGGCTCCACCCTCCGTCTTATTCTTCTTGCCTCCGTCGGCAGCGTCAGAGGTGGACCTCTTCCGCTTACGCACCAACGGGACATCATCGTCGGACACGACGGTGACTTCCTTCATCTTGGGGTCATAGATTTGGATAGCCATGCTATCCTCCTCTAGACTTTTAAGCTGTTAAGTGAAATCCTGAAGTGTTAGATGAAATGGTAATGGCTAGACGGAAGAACTGGAGTATATGTCGTACACGGAAAATAAATATGTACCTCTGGGCACTTGCCGTCCTCGAACATGTCGTAGGTGATGGTGAAGCCGCGCTTCCTCTCCTTCACCTTGACAATGTCCTTGAGGCGGAGCTTGATGGAGTCACCCGAGAAGTTGTCCTAGGAGATGCGGAGGCTATCCTTCCTATCCTTGGTATACTGGTGCATTAGCTTCGCACGATGCTGCAGAGGTTGGATCCGCCTGACGAACCAGCACATGGCTAGGTCCAATCCGGTCAAACCCGTCTCCAAGAACCACTCGATCCGCCTTATGGCACGGGAGGCGTCGTTGTTGGAGGGAAGGATGGCTTGGGATCTCCATGTCGGGGCTTCAGCAGCGGCCCCGTCGACAAAGTCTGGGTACGTAGCTTCTCGGCCGGTCAGAGGGATATCTGGGCCGTAGAAGTGTGTCCTCTACCAGTTTTTGTAGGACTCATGGCCTACAATGTTGGGGAACCGCCGACCAGGCCAGATCTTGAAGCTAATGGTTCTGCAGTTTCTGAGCTCATCCTTGATTACTCCGGCTTCCCTCTTGACGGTGAAGAAGTAGATGAACAGATATAACCTAGGCCTAATTCCTAGGTAGCCCTCACAAAGCGCCGCATAGTTTCTAAGCACGAGGATGCTATTCAGAGATAGGTTCTGAGGTTGAACCCGGTAATGGCTCAGGACAGCTAAGAAGAAGTCGGAGATTGGGAGGGAGACGTCGCGTACCATTTGCGCTTTGAGGTACACCTTCTCTCCGTCTTGGGGAGAAGGGATAACCTCGCCGTCCGGCGCCGCCCGCCAGACCAGCCCCTCCGTCGCAAGGAGGTACGCCTCGGCGAGCAGCTCCTTGAGATTGCCATCGGCGATATCGGAGCCACGCCACTCTCCTTTGTGAGAGTTGCTCTCCTCCTCCAGCGGTTCCAGCACCGCTGGAATATGGTCACCGCTGGTGGTTTCCACCACCACGGAGCGCGGCACAACCACGCCCTCTAGAGGCACGTGGACGGAGCCTGCCGGCTTGGCCGTGTCTTCGTTCGTCGTCCCTATGGATGGGGTGGAGCTGCTGCTTGCCATTGGAGTAGGGAGATAGGTGACTGGGAGATTGGGGAAGAACTAGGGTTTTTATCGTGCACGCGGAGAGCTCGAGGAGATATTCGCAGGAGGAAGAAGATGACACGAGGGAGAATGCGGTGAAAGGATAAAATTTACCACGGTTGTAATTTATAACCCTCGGCGTCAAGATTCGTGCAAGTTGACCGAATGGATGCTACGTGGACAACGCGTGTGTAGAAATTTTGCCACGTTCCCACCGTCGCCGCCAACGTTTCACATCCTTCACGCGGGAAAAACGGCTATGATTGCGTTCTCTGCATGTGTGAGTTACGAGGCGTCACTGACCTATGGTCTACATTTCTCAAGCTAACATGGGCAGGTGAACCATCCCATCTGAAGAATCCAGCATCGACGGATCCAGTCCGGCTACGAGAAGAGTACGATGGAAGATTCAGCAGTTCTCCGACTTACAAGTTGAAGATGGAGAGCATTGCAGGGTTCTTGGGAGGACTACAAGATATTTCTTGACGATTTGCTGACATTCATCTAGACGGAGCATTCAACCTGAAGAGGCAAGACGGCACAAGATCTCGGAGTTCTCCGGGGGCTACTGTTGGGGATATGCTAAATGGGTATCACCATAGCATGTCTCTGGTCCGGATAATCCGGGTGGCCCATAGTTGGTATCAAGGCCCATGGCATGCTGGGCGGCCTAGTTAGATGGATCCAGAAGGGAGGCCCATGCCGGATAAAGGAAGGGTACGGAGGAGTCACCGACGTACCAGGAGCCTTGGGGTGCAAGACACGATAGACTAGTTGTATACTGTGTAGGACTCTGTAACCTGTCGGGTAAGGACTTTGCCTGTAACCCTAGGATCTGGCGACTATATAAGTCGGACCTATGGGAGCCTTTATGTCACAACACAACTCATATAACGCACAGCGAACCGATCCCTGTAAATCGGCGTATTGCCATTATAGTGATTTATAGCAGGAGTAGGATTCCGCCACCGTCATGGGATCTGAACCTGGGTAAGCTGTGTTACCTCGTACCCGCCAACCTTCCTCCTTACCCCCACGTATCTAAATACTCTCTATGAGGATCCCTCCATGGTGTACTCGTCGGCAATACCACGACAGCTGCCTCAGCATCGTCCTTCGTCATCGAGGAAGACCCCGAACCCTCCGACTCCATTCTCGATGCGCTCTACGCTGACATCAGCGTGGACTCGGAGGAGATGGATATCAACCCGGAGGAGCTCGACTCAGCTATGAAATAGATGGAGGAGGAGATCAAGCGTGAGGAGCAGGTCGACAAGTCTGTCACATCCCAACATGTGTTCGTCGCCATTGGGAGCGTGATGGAAGAAGACCAAACCGGACAAGCTCCGCCTAAGCTGTTGGACAAGGGGAAGGGACCAGCCGATGCCGCCAACAATGATTACACAAAGGCCATGCCTCCTCCAGCTAACCCAGCGCAACAGCCACAGGAACTCAACACCGGCCCGAGTAACGCCAACACTGCAAATCCGCTGCCAGCAGCATCTACATCTATGGCCACCCAAGTCACTCCAACCGATAGAGTGATGTACAACAATTTTCTCGTCGAGCCTATGACTATGGCCCATATACGGTATGTAGTCCAGCTTGATGAGAAGCGCCAGCAGCTATTGGAGGAAGCGCAGGCCATCGCGGAGCAGGGTCAAAGTTAGATCGAGATCTGACCAAAGCGCAGAAATTGATTGAAGCAAATAGAGCCATGGAGGCCAAGTACAAGACTCTTCTCAAACAACAGAAGGCTAAGAAAGCTCCGGCTCATGTTGTCAATGACCCTGGCGTATGGCGCAATCTAGGGTGGGCTCCCTCGAAGCCGGCGCAAGCCAAGCCATACATTGATAGCGAGGGAAGGCAAGTCATGCCCACACCCATCCTTAAATTGGCTGTCGCCAAGACCCTACTGGAGCAGGATAGATCACCTGCGGCTGTGGAACAGGTCTATGACCTTGTCGCCAAGGCTATCATACAACAGGAAAAGGCCACCTCTTAGAGGCTTGAGTCTGACCCAGCATATTGCCAGTCTAGCAACCCCAAACGTCCAAGGGAGAGATATCCTCATGATGTTGGGTCCCAGACGGGTTCATGAGAACGAATACGAAGGGACACACGCAACTGGAAGGACGCTATCCCCATATCCTCCGACCACGGAAGCAAAGCCCACCCTCGTCGCCCGTCTCCATTGCCCCGGTCCCCCCGACATCATGAAGACCCAAAGTCTCACCACCATACGAGCATGCCTCCACCTAGATGCCCCTAGGGAGGCATCGTCATTCGCGACAACATGGAGCAGCCTCATCATGGTGGGGAGCGTAGTGGAAATCACGGACACAAGAGCAGGTCGCACCATGACCCTCCGTGTTCGATAATCAATCACAGCAGACACAAGGAGTCGCAGGAGGGTAACAACAAGAAGGCTAACCCACCGCCACCTCCGCCTCCGTTGCCCCCTAGTAGCCACCATGCCGGAGGAGGGCCGCGTCATTCACGCATCCCTTTCCCTGATGGCAAGAAGAAAAAAAGCAAGCCCGGAGCCACACGACGCATGTTCACGCTTGGACAAGATTCAAGAAGCCCAGGAAGGACAGTACCTGGGACCACGTTGCTTCGGACCTATAATACAGACCGCAACTTACCCCAAGGGTTTTCGGATTGACAAGACGATCAAGCCCTATGACGGCACCGCCAAGCCAACTACGTGGTTGCAGGATTACGACAACACGGTGGAGATTGCTGGGGGAAACCCCAACGTTGCTGTCAAGTAACTCCCACTGATGTTGATGGGCACAACCCGCCAACGGATCGACGACTTGCTAGAGAAGTCCATATGAAATTGGTTGGACATGCAAGAAGCGTTCACCAAGAACTTTTAGGGTACATACAAATGTCCTTGCACTGTTGGCTATCTATAGCGGTGTGTCTAGAAGGACGAGACATCTCGAGCCTACCTCTCCTGCTGGCTGGATATGAAGAATTCCTGCGTAGGAGTGCACGATCAGACCGCTATGTCCACCTACATTGATGGCTTGGAAAAGGGTACTTTGCTCTGACATAAGTTGAAGCGCCTGCAAGACAATCACAGGCTAGATCTCAATCAGATTATCTCCTTGGCTAGTGAGTTCGCGGCTGCCGACGACGATGCTCGTGGCTTGTTGCCGATAATTGCCATTCCAACCCAAGCTAAGAGGACCAACAACACTAAGCAGAAGAGTCCACCAGAAGAAAATCCAACCTCCGACATGGTCACAATGACGTTTTTAGTAAGAGGTGATGGAGGACAGCGCAACCGAGGCTGGGGGCTGGTCGTGGGAAGCAACGCAGTAGTGAAACTATCCCATCAGCGCCCCGCATTCCCCAAACGTACGAGGAATACCGGGATACGCCATGCCTCGTACACCTCGACGCCAATGGCAAGACCACACAAACCAACCGTCATTGCAAGTTCATCAACGATCTCAAATAAGACCCGGAGTCTGGATAAAATGAATTCGGAAGAACCGACTGCGAGGCAAGGGTAAAGGGAAGAAGAAAGAAGAGGAGTCCAAGGATTCAGGTGACATGGACGAGGACGTTGACCCCAAGCACGCCGACAAGGGCGATGGGAAAGGCAAGAACCCCTTCAAGAAGAAGAACCCCGTGTACCACACTTTCCTTGGTACCCCAACTGTCCGGGCACAGAAGACCTCTCTAAGTATTATGATGGCCACCCTACCCCCAGTTCCCCAGTACCTGCGTTTGTCGGAAATTCCAATCACATGGGACAGGAAGGATCACCCCGACCTCGTTCCAACGGAGAACCAATACACCATGGTCATCAACCCCTTGATTGACGACAATGAGTTCACCAAGTGCATGGTGGATAGCGGAAGCAGCATCAACATTATGTACCTGGATAGACTGCACAAGATGAACTTGACGGAGACCAACCTAAGGCGGACGAGCACCATGTTCCATGGCGTAGTTCCTGGTCGGGAGGCTCGGTCCCTTGGGTGCATCACACTTCCAGTCGCTTTTGGCGATGTTATCAATTACCGCCAAGAACGGATGACCTTTGAGGTGGTCCCCTTCAAAAGCGTGTACCACGTCATATTCGTACGCGACATCTTCTACTCCTTCATGGCCAAGCCATGCTTCGTTTACAACAAGATCAAGATACCCGGACCAAACGGTGTCATCACCGTATCCGGAAGCTTTTCAAAAGCAAGGGACTATGATATTGGAGAAGCAGCCTTTGCAGAAGCTGTCCTCTACAGTGAAGAATTCAAGGAGATCCAGAGCAAGGTCGATGACTCGGAGATGCCGCCATCGAAGAAGCAGATTTCTGACTCCGATCCCGCCTTCAAGGCCGCCATCGAGACCAATTCGGTGGAACTTGTGGTAGGCGATGCATCCAAGGTCACCGCCATTGGGAGAAACATGGATCCTAAATAGGAAAGCGTGCTCGTCGAGTTCCTCCATGAGAATAGGGACATCTTTTCCTGGCAACCTGCCGACATGAAAGGTGTACCTAGGGAACTTGCCAAGCATAGCTTGAATATTGATCCAAAATGAAAACCGGTGAAACAACCTCTATGATGCTTCGGATACAAGAAGAGACATGCCATAGGCAAAGAGATAGCTAGGTTACTTCACGCTAGTTTTATCCGAGAAGTCCTTCACCCGATGGGTGGCCAATCCTGTACTTGTCCCCAAAAGGGAACCAAAGAATTAAGAATGTACATTGATTACACCGGATTAAACAAAGCGTGCCCGAAGGATCCGTTTGCTTTGCCTCACATTGACCAAGTCATTGACTCGACGGATAGCTCGGAACTTCTGTGTTTTCTAGATGCATACTCAGGATACCACCAGATAAAGATGAGGAAGTTAGACCAATTGGCCACTTCGTTCACCACACCTTAAGACATGTTTTACTATGTTATGATGCCATTTGGGCTGAAAACCGCAGGTGCTACGTACCAGCGGACTATGCAGCGTTGCCTACACGACCAAATTGGTTGGAACGTTCACACCTACATGGATGATATCGTGGTGATGTCTAAAAAATCAAATGACTTAATCTCCAACTTGAAGGAAACCTTTGATAATCTCCGGAAATACAACATGATGCTTTTTTGCGAAAACGCAAAAAGCTTTGCGTTTCGATTCATTGATAGAAAAGAGAGTTTTGTACAAAATATACATGGCTGGAAAGAGCGAACACCCCATACAACTCCGCCCACTAGACCTACGGGGCTGCGGGGATCAAGGCCCGTAGGCCACTCGCTCCAGCAGCAGCCCAAGCCCTAGCTTCAGACCGAATCGTACAAGAAGACTACCCAGTGTTGGTGACACACTGTCGAAAACCACTGCATTCCGCTGCTTCCAGATCCACCACGCTGTCAGCATGATGAGCGAAGATGTCCCTTTTCATAGTTCCCGGGGGGTGGATCTCAGCGCCTGTATCCACCAGTCCACAAAGTCGTCCTCCCCATCCGATGGCGACGCCGTGGATCGGATCCATGAGAGCACCTCATGCCAGGTTTCCCTGGAGAAGGGGCAACCCACCATGAGGTGGGTCATGGTCTTAGCCGATTGGTCACAAAGGGGGCAGCGTGAGGGGGTGGGCTAGGCCCTGACGTGCCAGGCGCTCAGCAGTCCAACAACAATCTTGGAAGGCAAGCCAAATGAAGAACTTGACCCGCGGGGGTGCCCAGGCCTGCCAGTTCAATTTCCAGGACCTCGAGATGATGGATCCCTGAAACAGGAACTCGTAGCAAGACCTGGCAGAGTACTGGCCATCCGTGGTCCATCTCCAACGGAGGGAGTCGGGCACGTCTGGAAGCTCGTACTCCCATAGACGGATCCATAGCTGGACATACTACCAGAGGGTCAACAGGCTCAGCGCGCCTTGGATATCTGTGATCCAGCGACGCTCCACCAGAGCCTCCCTCACCGAGCGGCGCTTCTTAGCGCGGTTGGGTATGAGCGCGGGTAGGTCCGGCGCTGTCTCACCTATGGTCTTCCCATCCAACCATCTGTCCATCCAGAAAAGAGCGACGGCCCCATCGCCCACGTCCATGGTAGTGGAGGCGTCGAAAACCCGGAGCTCCGTTTTAGAGAAGTGTATGTCAAGGCCTCGCCAGGGTCGCTTTGGGTCAGTGCGCATCCTCCAAATCCAGCGGGCCCGCAGGCTAATCGCCATGCGAGCGAGATACGGGACCCCCAAGACACCATAGCACTTAGGTCTGCTCACCTTCTCCCAGTTCACATGGCAGTGACCACCCTTGGAATCTGCCCGTACAGCCCACAGGAAGCCCCTCACAATCCGCTGGATTTGTTTAAGGGTTTTCTTGTTGAGGCCCAAAACAATCACCTGGTGGAGCGGGATTGCCATGAGCACCGACCGTATCAGGGTTAGGTGCCTAGCCTTAGCCATCATCCCAACTTTCCAGGTGGACAACCTGTTAGCAATACTATCAACCAGGGGCTGGAGGGCAGCCGCGGACAACCGCCGAAGCGACAGGAGGATCCCAAGGTATTTGACAGGGAAGGGTGCCACCTGGCACTCCATGACCGTCGCAGCTTGGAGTGCAACCTCCGCCGGGCAGGCAATCAGGGAGACCGAGCATTTGTCATAGTTGGTATGGAGTCCAGATGCGTCCCCGAAAAGAGCTAGGAGTGCACGCACCGTGTGCAACTCAGGCTCGTCCGGGTGGCAGAAGATTACCACGTCATCCGTGTACAGGGAGACGGAGGTCACCAACGCGCGCATGGTAATCGGCTTCAGCATACCAAACTCCAAAGCCCTGGCCATCAGCCTATTGAGCGTGTTGATGAACAACATGAACATCATCGTTGACAGGGGGTCACCCTGTCTCAGACCCCTCTGATGCCAGATGGGGGGGGGGCTGGATCGCCATTGAGCATCACCCTGGTGCTAGTCGTCGTGAGTAGGATGGTGACCAGCTCCCGAAACCTGGGGCCAAATCCCACCTTCCGCAGCACCTCAAACAGCAACGCCCAGGAGACCGAGTCAAAGGCTTTAGCTATATCGAGCTTTAGCATGATTCTGGGTTCCTTTAACTTGTGCAGAAGGCGTGTCGTCTACTGAACCAACATGAAGTTGTCAACCAGTCTCCCTAACCAGGGGTCCAGCCTAGTGGCCAACAACTTCGCCCCCAGCTTGGCGAAGATGTGGATTAGGCTAATCGGCCTGTATCAAAAGCGGGTTATCAGCAACGTCGTCGTGGTGGAGCAAAAAGAACCAACGCATGCGTACAGGTGCAACGACCAGTTTACTATGTAAGTGAGGTCTTGACGGAGTCCAAGCAGCGGTACCCGCACTACCAAAAGCTAGCTATGGAGTGTTCCTTGCTTCTCGGAAGCTAAGGAACTACTTCCAGGAGCACCCTATCACAGTAGTGATCAAGGCTCCACTGTCCGACATCATCAACAACAACGACGATACGGGACATGCCATGAAGTGGGGCATTGAGCTTGCCACCTACGAGATCACCTACAAGAGACGTGACGCTATCAAATCACAAGTCCTGGCAGATTTTATTGCAGATTGGACAGAGATGCCAGATGCTACCCCTATGCCAGAGCTAGAATATTGGGTGATGCACTTTGACAGATCAAATCTACTCAACGGCTCGGGGGCTGGTGTTCTACTACAGTTACCAACAGGGGAAAAACTGCACTATGTCTTGCAGATCCACTTTGAGGCTACAAATAACATGGCGGAATATGAAGCACTCATTCACGGACTTCGCATAGCCAAGTATATTGGCATCAAGCGCATAGTTTGCTATGAAGATTCCAACTTGGTTGCCCAGTAGGTGGCTGGCACCTGGAATGCGTGAAACCCTATGATGGCGGCATATCGAGACGAATTGGACGAGATAGCCAAGTGCTTCGAAGGCTATGAAGTCAAGTATGTCAAGAGGGAGGAAAATGAGGCAGCTGATTTGCTATCAAAGCTTGGATCAGGGCGCAAACCAATTCCGCCCGATGTTTTTCTGGAGCATCTACGGACCCCATCCGTGAAGGGAGCAGACTCGAGAACCTGGATAGGTTCGACTCATTTGTTAATGAAGTAACAATAGTCCCTCCGGCTTGGACAAAACCGTTCATGGAATATCTCGTAAACGGAACTTTGCCCATCGACGAGGTTGAAAGTCGGCAAATAGTACGTCGATCAAAGGGCTATACCATAATTAATGGAAAGCTCTACAAAAGAAGTACAACTGGCGTATAACTAAAGTGTGTATCCCAGCAAGAAGGTATTGATATCCTTCATGAGATCCATCTCGGAGATTGCGGGCATCACGCCATTCCTCGATCGTTGGTCTCCAAAGCCTTCTAGCAAGGATTCTACTGGCTGACCACAAAGGCAGACGCCGACAAGCTGGTCGAGACATTGATACGTCGGAAACGTATCTATAATTTTTTATGTTCCATACTTTTTTAGTATCTACTTTGCTATGCTTTGTCCACACTTTGAGGTGTTTTTATATGTTTTCTGTTACTAACCTATTAACAAGATGCCACAGTGCCAGTTGCCTGTTTTCTTATGTTTTTGGTTCCAAAAAGGCAAAAAATCAATATTCTCGGAATTGGACGGGACAAAAGCCAAAGTCAATATTTTACCATGGGGAGCACGGAGCCAGAAGACGAGACGGAGGAGGGCCTCGAGGGGTGCACACCCCCTAGCCACGCGGCCAGGCCTGGCCCGCGCCTGGGGGGGGTGCAGCCGCCTCGGGTGACCCCCTGCCTTGCCTCTTCGCCTATAAGAAGCCCCTGATGCCTAAACCCTAAGTACCCAATCAATATTCCACGAAACCATCTGTAGCCGCTGCCACCATCGTCCCTAGATCGGGGGATCTGAAGCTCTTCCCGGCACCCTGACGGAGGGGAGATCATCTCGGAGGCCTTCTTCTTCATCATGCCAGCCTCCGATATGAAGTGTGAGTAGTTCCACCTTGGACTACGGGTCCATGTAGTAGCTAGATGGTTGTATCTCCTCCTTTGTGCTTTCATGTATAGATCTTGTGAGCTCCGTTCATGATCAAGATCTCATCTATTTGTAATCATGCATGTTGTGTTTGCGGGGATCCGATGGATATTGAGATTACTATGTCAGATTGATTAATGGTTTTGTCTTATTGATTCTATCATGTCTCTGTTGTTTGTGATCTTGCATGTTATCCGTTGTTAGTAGCTATCTTGGCAAAGTAGTTGCTAGTGACTCCAAGAGGGGGTTTTATGCTCGATAGTGGGTTCATGCCTCTATTTAATCTAAGGGAAGTGACAGAAATCTCTAAGGTTGTAGATGTGTTGTTGCCACTAGGGGGAAAACAACGGTCTCTTGTTCATGGAACAAGTGGATTGTTTACCTTACACACTTTGCTTAAAGCAGTTGTCTGTTGCTTGCAACTTAATACCGGAGGGGGTTCGGATAATAACCCAAAGGTGGACTTCTAGTCATAGATGCAGTTGGATGGCGGTCTATGTATCTTGTTGTATTGCCCAATCGAATCTCATAGGATCATGAATGTCTAGTATTGCATTGTTATGCCTTGCTCAGCCCTGTCAATTGCCCTGCTGTAATTTGTTTACCCAGTATGCCATGTTTGTTTATCTAAGGAGAACACCTCTAGTGAACTATGGACCCCGGTCTAATCTTTACCATTGATACATCTTCCACTGTTACTGTTTACTTGCTGCAAACCACCATTACCTTCCACACCATACAGTTAATCCTTTATTACAGCAAACCGGTGAGATTGACAACCTCACTGTTCGTTGGGGCAAAGTCTTGAGTTTGTTGTGCAGGTCTCCAAGTTTCTAGCAACATCTTTGAGTCATTTCCTTCCTCCTACTGGTTCGATAACCTCGGTTTCTTACTGAGGGAAAACTTGATGCTGTGCTCATCATACCTTCCTCTTGGGGTCTCCCAACGAAGTGTTCACACACTCATTATATATGCATAGGACGCCAGTATTATGCCCGACAACCACATGCACCAGCTTAAGAATTGCGAACTATACCAATAACTTGGCTGTTTGCAGTCTGGGGGGGCTTGACATGGTTGGTCCATTACAGACGACACCTTGTGGGTTTACACATCTGCTAGTAGCAGTTGATAAATTCACAAAATGGATAGAAGCTAAACCCATTAGAAAGCTTGATGGGGCAACTGCCCTTAGGTTTGTCTGAGATCTAGTGGTGAGATTTGGTCTCCCACATAGCATCATCACCGACAACGGCATCAACTTGTCACTCGGAGAAGTGGAAGTTTATTGTTGGGAGAAAGGCATCCGACTTGACCTGGCATCTGTGGCGCACCCACAATCCAACGGACAAGTTGAGCGAGCCAATGGGTTAATTCTGCAGGGAATAAAGCCACGTCTAGAAGCACCGCTACATAGAGCAGATGGATCCTGGGCGGAGGAGTTGCCATATGTTTTGTGGAGTTTACGAACTACTCCCAATAGACCCACTGGATACACTCCTTACTTCATGGTATATGGAGCAGAAGAAATCCGTCCCTCCGACATCCTCCATGATTCACCAAGGGTTGCCGCTTACGACAAAGATGACGCTGAAGAATCCAGGCACCTAGATGTAGACCTTCTTGAGGAAGAGCGCGTATTGGCATGCCAGAGGTCCGCCATCTACCAGCAGAATCTACACAGCTACCATAGTCGCCGCGTTCGGTATCGCTCATTTAAAGAGGGGGATCTGGTGCTCCGACTTAAGCAGAAGAAGTCACACAAATTATCTCCGCCATGGGAAAGACCGTTCATCATAAGCAAGCCGCTACTCGATTGTTCTTATTACCTCGTTGACAATCGTGGACTAGAGGATAGGCCAAACGAGGATCATACGCGTAAGCGACGTGACCCGGATGATGACTACCCGGAGCTTGGTCGGCCATGGAACATAGCACAGCTACGACTTTTCTACACTTAGCATATTATACTATCTACTTTCACTACAAGAAATGTTTCTGTCCACAATGACTAGGCCCGTCGGTCATCGTATAAGGCACCTCTTCTGTGAAGAAAATCTCGGCTCGACTGTGGCCGATGCAGAACTTTTTTTCTCGGTTTCGTGCCCCTCTACTACGACGAAACCGCTAAAAACATGGAGGAACCTCATCGGGCGCGTGGCGGACGTAAGATTTCCGCTTCCTCGCGAGATGTTGACTCGCCGAAGTATTTTTTGCGTTTGGGTCCTGGACATCAGTGACTCTAGCGGACCAAACTTTTCGGTCGCGCCTCCCTGATTTGAACTTGATAATGTTGTTCGATGCCTCTTCCGTTTAGTTAGGCTGCTGGGTCCCGCAAGTCTACCTCATATTAGAGGAATCGTGTGTATGATGGAATTTTTTCCTTCCATGTTCCAAACTTGATAGCATCGCTCGATGCATCTGCCGTTTAATCAGGTTGCTGGGTCCCACGTGTTATCCTCACACTAGAAGAAACGTGTGCATGATGGATTTTTTCCTTGGCTCGTGCCTTCCTGATATGAACTCGATAATGTTGCTCGATCTATATGCCGTTAATCACGATGTTGGGTCCCACATGCAGCCTCTCATTACAAGAATCGTGTGTATGATGAAATTTTTTCCTTCGCTCCTGCTACCCTTTCGAACTTGATTGCACTGCCATTTAATCATGCATCTGGGCCCATCGGTCATCCTCTCATTAGAAGAAACGTGTGTATGATGGATTTTTTGCCCTCGGTCGTGCTACCCTGCTCGGAACTTGGTAGCGCTGCCAGATGCATAATCACGCAGCGGGCACCCACGTGTCATACTCTCATTAGAAGAAACATCTGTATGATGGAATTTTTTCCCTCGGCCGCGTCTCCATGTTAACTTGATAGCGTTGCTCGCTGTATCAGCCATTTATTCAGGCTGGCGGGTCCCATATGTCAGCATCTCATTAGAAGAATCGTGTGTATGCGATTGCATTTTTTCCTTCTCTAGCGCTATCCTGTTCCTAACTAGATAGCGTTGCTCGATGAATCTGCCGTTTGGTCACGCTGCTGGGTACCACATGTTAGCATCTCATTAAATGAAATGTGCGCATGTAGGACTTTTTTCTCGCTGGAGCCTCCGTGTTTCGAACTTGGAAACATTGCTCGATGCATCAGCCATTTATACTGGCTGGTGGGTCCCATATGTCAGCCTCACATTAGAAGAATAGTAGTGTATATGATGGAATTTTTCCTTCTCTATCGCTACCCTTTTCCGAACTAGATAGTGTTGCTCGACGAATCTGCCGTTTGGTCACCCTGCTGGGTCCCACATGTCAGCATCTCATTAGAAGAATGTGTATATGTTGGAATTTTTTCTCGCTCGCGCCTACCTTATTCGAACTTGGGAACGTTGCTCGATGCAGCACCTACATAAGGCCTCTCTGGTGGGTCCCACATGTCAGCCTCTCTGTAAATGAAACATGCTATGATGGACTTTTTCTCGCTATCTCCTCCGTGTTTCGAACTTGGCAATGTTGCTCGATGCATCAGCCGTTTATACAAGCTGGTGGGTCCCCTATGTCTGCCTCTTATTAAAAGAAACATATGCATGCTGGACTTTTTTCTCGCTCATGTCTCCCTGTTTTGAACTTGGCAATGTTGCTCGATGCCTTCACTGTATATGGTTTCGCTGCCGGGTCCCACATGTCCACCTCATCTGTATAGGAAACATGTGTATGTTGAACATTTTTTTTGGTCACCTCTTCCGGTTTGACTATTGTAACATTGCTCGATGCAGCAGACGTGTATGGTCTTGCTGCTGGGGCCCACGTGTCAGCCTCTCTTGTATAGTAAGATAGGCAGGTGGGTCGGTCATGTCAGCCTCTCAGTATAGAAATATTGCTATAGATAAAATGGTAATCTACATAGCAACACTGTAAGTGTAGGATTCGAACTTCAAACTCGAGACTTTAGCACAGGTAAACTGCATGTCTTGCCACTACACAAATAAAATGTTATGCTTTTATAAAATATTAAAAAATGTATTCTAACATCGTATATAAATTATTTTTTGTCTCCTAAATTTTCTAGTCCATGTGCTACACGTGATTACTGGCAGCTCAACTAAACAATGCTATACATAATGTATAACGTAGTAGTTTCTACTTAAAAAACATGGATAGGCGGAGTTCTTTTAGGGGTGGGGCGACAAAGGTCAAAAAGGCTGAATTGAAGAAAAATGGGCTAGGTAGGCGTTGATGGGCTATTATCCATGGGCTATATTCCATGGGCTCTTTGCGGCGGCCTAGTGACCCAGAAAAGGCCGAATTAGAATGTCTTGGGCTATAATAAGGTCGGATGGGCTAATTTCTTTGGCTCGATAGTTAAAATCCCAATGTACGTGTTGGTGATCGGCCAGATTCAAAACAAAAACGTCTACTAGGGGAAAAACAAGATATAAAATATTTACTAATATTTCTGGGAAATGTGTTGACAAACTGGGACAAACACCCCGCGCCTGGCAAAACTTTCCGCCGAGACCCCAAACTCCTTCAATCGAGCAACCAGCCCCTCTCTCTTTAAATTTTAGATCCAAGACGCGAACTTCTCCACACACCTTTTAAAAAAACTTCTCGATGACTTTCTATCGGCAGTGCCGGCCTACCACGATTGGCCACGCCATTCTTCATGAGACGCACCGGCGGGAGGTCAGCTAGGCGATCCCCATGCTTAGCCTGCTAGATTCAGGCACTGTACATTCTTCTTGGCTTTGGTTTGTACTTCACCTCTCCTAGAAAAAGTTAAAGCTTCTGACCATGTAGATTTACATGGTGCTTGCAGATTTGGCTAGATAAATCTTGAGTAAAGCTCTGGAAAGATTTGGAAAACATCTTAAAAGGACTTGGCGGAGATCCTGTGCAAGCTTTTTACCTGATATATTCCCCATCTTTCTTTGATACAATGGAGCATTTGGCTGTTGATGTACGTGACGACGAAGTACTTAGAGGTAAAGTACAATATGGATGTATCCTATGGAACGTCCACTTCGCATTTCCAAGGAGCGGGAAGATATCCGTAGACAGATTGCTAAGTGAGTGTTATGCAAAGACATCTTCATATATAAGTAGGCTGTACAAAAATTAGATATATTCAGATGTCTGACTTGGCTATGTTTTGTAGGTTCTTTAGAGAAATAAAAGTACCAGCAAATTTTGTTCCACCAATAAAAAGAACAGATGGACTAATAAGGTCTAAGGATCATGTAAGGCACTCAAATTGCACTGTGAATTTTCTATGAATTGTCCATATGGGATAACCGCTTGTCTATTTTGTAAAACTAGATTTCGGAGCTTGAATTTCCGACCCTTATCTATGGTCCTGATGATAGGAGTATAACAACAACTTCAGCAACAAATTCCAATGGTGTCTGCCATAGAGCTGATGTAACTTATGTGAAGACTAACGCAGCTAGAGGTTGTCCTGATGAACTTGCACTGGATTGCGTTTAAACTCGAAATCCTACACTTGACATTGTCCTCCCACGGAAAAGAAGGTTGTGGATCTGGTATACCACCTTCTGTAGAAGAAGATGCTGGAGGTGATGATTTCCTATGGCAATCCCTGTCATTCTATGACTTGTACGAGTAGTTATCTTAATGTAATTGAATTGCATGTCCCACTCTATCAATTAAAATGGCAAATATTTTGCCTTGTTTCAAAAAAATAATCGCATGTCTCCTTGTGTTAGTGGATCCAAAGAAGATACGGTTTTCTGTTCAAGTCATGTGAACAAATATGTTTGTATGCAGAGTCATAAAAGCCGATTGGATTGTTTCAAAAATAAAGCCGACTGGGTAAGAAAAAAATTTAGCACGATGTTGCCAGATCAATAACACGAGCATAATGACATTACAAGAAAAGAAACAGAACCATCTTTTCACCGTGCTTGTGAAAAGGAGATGAGACAAGAACCATGCCTAGAAGTGGCAGAGGCCAATTCCCGTGCAGCTCAGTTAGCATTGCTTTATAATCGATAATACTTAAGCATCCAAATATGATTACATACTTGGAGTAGTTCTGGTTCCACACTATAGATCAACAGCCAAACGCGAAGGGTAGCTCTATAATACATGTTCTAGAGAAAAGCATACAAATTATAAGAAAGATAGCTCCATATCATAGTTCACCACCTTCAGGTGCAACAATGTTTGTAGATTGTAAACCCAATTCACCACCTCCTTCAGGTGGCACGATGATTTTGGGAGGAGAATCAGCAGCACCAACAGCAACGCCAACACCGGTAGCATGAGTCTCCACAATAGGCGAACTATCTAGCACCACAATATCCGCTGGAGGCTCTTCACTTCCAGCTCCAGCTGCACGCGTCTCAGCCGATAGTAACACCAATCCACCACCTCCATCGTCTGGCACGACGATGGCATGTGCAAGCTCATCAGTACCAGCTACAGCTGCGTCAGTCTCCACAGAATGTAAACAAGGTGGCTTCTTAGGTGTAGCAGTCTGACATCCATTTTCAACCCTATCATTAGGAAACTGAGAGTCTTCTTAACTTTGTGCTTTTGCAGTTACAAGATAAACATAGATTATAACCAAAGCATTTGCGAGGGACGCAAGAACATAAGCATCTGCGAGGGACGCAAGAACATATGTAGTTCTATTGATTTACCTTGTTATCCGGTGTAGCATAATTCACAGAATTGGAAACTATTTGATCAAGAATCCTCTTTTTGGCTCCATCCCCTATATCCTTCTGTAGTAAGTTGTAATATTGTTAACAAATTACTACATGATGTTGGTCATCAAACATATGCAAAGGTAGAAAAGTTTGCGCCGTCGAACTACCAAATATGAACTGATCCCCACTGTTCTCAGTTATGGGGTCTAGCCCAGAAACCAAGCTTCTATGAAATCCTACTATACAAAAAAAGGATGCATACCCGAGATAAGAACTACTCTACACATGACAATGCTACGCATAAATGTGAGAATGGTTTTGACATAACCGGGTGGGTTTGATTGGTTTCCCTGCGTGGGCTTATGTAGTTTGGTTGCAAACAGGATAATTCTGACACCAGTTTGGTTTGGTTCAATTTTATGTAGCAAACAATTTGGTTTAATCAGGTATGGGTCCAATTAGTTCTGGTTACAAATAGTTTAACCCATGGTTAATACCCTGTTGGTGATATTGGTCCTTTTTGCTGAAACTTTCTGCTGGATGCCCGTGCTGCTCAGGTGTGTTATTGTTCTTGTTAGTACCTAGACACTCAGACTAACTGGCACCAGTACAAGCGCACGGGGCGGAGTCACCTATGTATACCGCTGTCTACCTCCTGCGTGCGCTCCTGAAACTGCACTGAGTCGCGCGAGGACCCACTAGAGCAAACAGTTTTCAACTCATTTAGTAATTGGTTTTAACCCATGGATGAGCACTCGGTTTGGTTCGGTTTGGGTGGAAGATTGAGTGGGTTTGGTTCTGGTTGGGTTGATATTATTTTTAGATGGTTTTAGTTTAGGTTGTGCAAACATGAAAAATAGTTTGGGTTCAGTTGGGTATGGGACAGTTTTCAAACCATCCCTAGGTTTAGCTGCGCAATAGACAAGTAAAAATTTAACTTCATCATCAACTCTAGCTAAAATATCAGAGTGAATCTAGATACACTCGTTTCACAAAAGCTAAAATATCTTATATTATGAAACGGAGGGAATGGGTACAAGTAGTATTTCACAAACCGCCATTGCCGCCGCAGACAAGGATGATGGATGCGCCGTTGCCCTACAGAAGGTTGCCGCGCCGATCTCGCCGCCACCTGTAGAGGACGGAGCCGAGGAGTTGATCAGCAACAATATGGAGCGAGAGGCCCGCCAGAGCGCGGTAGTAGATGGAAGAAGGGAATGACGTGTACTTATGTGCATGGGGGCAGGCCGGTGAGGGAGTTAAATCTAGCTTGTCTCAGAAGGAACGCGCTGCCACGTGCACCGGTGTGTGTAAGACTCCATCCCTCTCTCTCTTTTGCGGAAGCTAGCTAGCTTCATCGATCCTAGCACACCGTCGTACAATACTGCCTTGTCAAATCATTGGCGATGCCATAATGAGCGACATGTTTTTACTTGTAAACCTGGAAACTTCGTGATCCACCGCATGCAGTTAGAGCGTAGTACCTACATGTCCAACTTACCTATGGTAGCTTGTTACAGGACCTAAATTTTAGTGAAAAAAGAAACAAAACTATGGAACTGCTATACAACTAGTATACCATACAACATTCTGGAATAAATAAGGTAGTACTAGTAGAGTTACAACTGTACTCCTAAATATAAGGTTCTTTTACAAGCTTGGTGAAACATACATACCGGAGAAACTACCAAGTTTACAAAAAAAGTTTGGTCATACGGAGTATTTTACAAGCCGGACCGGGTGCACGATAGGTTATTCGGCCCGTGTGAATATTGAGCCCGAAAGTCTAGCACACACAAACGCCTTAGTTTGAGGTATTCGGGTTGTCAATGCCCCAATATACAATACCTAGCCTGAATACAAACATGCAAACGCAGCCTAAACACACCCTCAACCACTTACCCTAAGCTCGGACATATTATTGAAAAAATCTTAAACCCTAAACCACCCCTAAAAAAATAAAACCATAGCCCCCCAATGCTAAAACCCTAAACCATCGGCCATAAACAACCCTAACCAAGCAAGCAGGTATCATGCACTAATAAATGAAAATGTCATATACTTTTATTAAACGCCATTCTAATTCACGTAGCCTCGAGTATTATTGAAAATTCCCTAAAGCCTAAACCCTAAGCCCTATAACCCTAAAAACCCTAAACCCTCAACCCCTCACACTAAGCTTGGACATATTATTGAAAAATTCATAAACCCTAAACTACCCCTAAAAATCCAAAACCCTAAACCCTCAATACTAAAACCCTAAACCCTCGACCCATAAATAACCCTCACCAAGCAAGCAAGTATCATGCACTCTTTATAGATCGAAATTTGACATAATTTCATTAAATTGTGCTAACGCCATTCTAATTCACGAAAGCTCAAACATTACTGAAAATACCTTAAACCCTAACCGCCTAAAGCCTTAACCCTAAGCCCTATACCACTAAAAACCCTGAACCCCTCGACCCCTAACCCTAAGCTTGAACATATATTTTATTGAAAAATTCTTAAATCCTAAACCCTAAACTACCCCTAAAAAATCCAAAACCCTAAACCAACAATACTAAAACCCTAAACCCTCGGTCATAAACAACCCCAACCAAGCAAGCAGGTATGATGCACTAATAGATCAAAATTTGATATACTTTCATTAATTTGCGCTCACACCATTATAATTCATGTAAGCTTGAGCATTATTGAAAATTCCCTAAAGCCTAAACCCTAATCCCTATACCCTAAAAACTCTAAACCCTCAACCCCTCACACTAAGCTAGGACATATTAATGAAAAATTCCTAAACCCTAAACACTAAACTACCCCTAAAGAACCAAAACCCTAAACACTCAATCTAAAATCCTATACCCTCGATCGATAAACAACCCTAACCAAGAAAGAAGGTATCATGCACTCAACATAGATCAAAATTTGACATACTTTCATTAAATTGCGCTAACGCCATTCTAATTCACGAAAGCTCGAACATTATTGAAAATACACTAAACCCCAACCCCCTAAAGCCTTAACCATAATCCCTATACCCCTAAAAACTCTAAAGCCCTCGACCCCTAACCCTAAGCTCGAACATATATATATATATATTATAGAAAAATTCATAAACGTTAAACGCTTAACTACCGCTAAAAACCAAAACCCTAAACCCTTAATACTAAAACCCTGAACCGTCGGCCCATAAACAACCCTAACCAAGCAAGCAGGTATCATGCTCTTATAGACCAAAATTGGATATAATTTCATTAAATTGCGCTAACGCCATTCGAATTCACGAAAGACCGAGCATTATTGAAAATTCACCTAACCCTACCCCCTAAAACCTAAACCCTAACCCCTATACCCCTAAACCCTAAACCCTTAACCCCTAACCCTAACCAAAAGCAGTTGGTATCATGCACTTATAGATCAAATTAAAATCTATATATCCCTAAACCCCTATACCCCTAAACCCTAAACCCTCAATACTAAAACCCTGAACCCTCGGCCCATAAACAACCCTAACCAAGCAGGTATCATGCTCTCATATACAGATCAAAATTTGAGATATACTTTCATTATTAAATTGTTGCTAAGTCATTTTATTCCCTGAATATATGCATAAAGCTCGAACTTTATAGAAAATTCCTGAAACCCTAAACTCTAAATTATACCCTTAAATACCTAAACCCTAAACCCTAAACCCTAAAACCTGAACACTAAACCCCTAAATTTGAGATACTTTCATTAAATTACGGTAGCCATTCTATTCCGCCATTAAAAGCATAAAGCGGCTCTTGAACATAATTGAAAAATCCCCAAATCATAAAAGCCTAATCACTAAACACCAAAACCCTGACCAAGCAAGTATTATGAACTTGTAGATCAAAATTGAGATACTTACATTAAAACGGGCAACGCCATTCTCTTTGATGAATATAAGCTTAAAGCTTGGACATTATTGAAAATTCTCTAAAACTTAATAACCAACCCCTAAACCCTAAATCCCTAAATACTAAAACCCTAAACCGTTCAACCCATAATTAAACACTAACCAAGCCGGGTATCATGCATTCATAGATCCAATGAGATACTTTCATTAAATTGCGGTAATACCATTATGTTCCACGATTATAAGCATAAAGCTTGAACATTATTGAAACTTCGCTAAACCTTGAACCCTAAACCCCTAAACGACCCTGGCCAGACAGGGGTATCTTCCACTTGTAGTGGTATGGTATTGTAAGAGATAAGACAAGATAGAGATAAGATAAGAAGTACAAATGTGAATGATGGATCTTTTGAATAACCTTCCCTCTAGATGTTTGGGAAGCAAGTGAAAATTTCTAAACCCGAAAAGTTTGAATTTTTTTACCGCCAAGGACCAAAGTGGTTTCCTTCCTATATGTACAGTACTACTCCTAGTCCACACCAACACGACTGCCAAACACGCTAGAGAAACAGAGTCGTCCCCTCAAAAAAAGAAACAGAGCCGCCGTACCAAGGCACACGTGCGCAGCGTCACGCTGTGGATGGGGGAGAATTCAGCCAGGCCGGTGCGCGAGGGGAGAGGGGTGGAGAGAGGCATCGAAGGAGATAGAAAACACACTTCTAATTTTTTGTCGTGCATAGGTCCTGAAATTTACTACTAGTAGAGTGTACTACACTGTAAAGACGGCAGGAGTACCTCATGTCAGGAACCTGTAATAAGTTTTCTCTGACATCGAACCGCCTTCAACTCCTCTTCTCTCTTCGCTGCCACCCTCTTCCCCTGCCTACGTTTTATTCTCTCTCCATGTACAACACGTGGCTAGAGGTGGGCATATGTCCAAGCAAAAGAAATATACTAGTACTACTAGTAGTAAGCTCCACCGTGTAGACAATGTCCAAACGAGACGATTCGTGGGACCCACTAAATTGAAGACGTTTGATTTTTCCTTAGGGCATCTGCAATGTGTAAAAAAAGCAGGCCTTAAGGCATATATGAGTACATTGTGGAGAAAATAAAGTTATCGCAAGCTTGTGGGTTTCGTAGAGTATATAAAAATCATTCCCCTTGCATGGAGCAATATGACAAGTTATGTGGGTCCCACCTTGTCGCAAATTCTGACCTTGTACATTGTGGTAATTTCCATAAGTTGGGTGGGTCCAACATTATGGATTCCCTTAAACACGCGTGCCTTGTACTCCCGTCTCCATCGCGCTAGACTTTTTTTGTGAAATTCATTTAAATGCCGTAGTTAGATAGGACACATGATCCACTATAGGTGTGAAAACTCCCATGGTCAACAATGCTTGCTACCCCAAGATGCACCCATCTAGTGTGGGAACTCTATGGGGTCATAAACTATGATCTCGATCGATATGGCCTTGATGACCTAGGTGGTTCTGGTTGGAACACAATAATGTCCATACATGGCAGGAAAATACTACGAAGCTATTTTTCGGAACCTCGTCAAATCCCATGGCTACCACTAAAACCCGAAACACTAAACCCCTAAATCTTGACCAAGAAGTTTTCATGCACACTTATAGATCAAATATTCAGATACTTCTATTAATTCAGTAACACCATCCTATTTCACGAATATAGGAATAAAGCTTGAACATTATTATTGAAAATTCCCTAAACCCTACCCCCCTAAACTCTAAACCCCTAAAAACCCTAAAGGCACCCTCAACCACTTACCCTAAGCTCGGACATATTATTGAAAAAATCTTAAACCCTAAACCACCCCTAAAAAACAAAACCATAGCCCCTCAATACTAAAACCCTAAACCATCGGCCATAAACATCCCTAACCAAGCAAGAAAGTATCATGGACTAATAGATAAAAATTAGATATACTTCCATTAAATTGCTCTAACACCATTCTAACTCACGTAGGCTCGAGCATTATTGAAAATTCCCTAAAGCCTAAATCCTACGCCCTATACCCCTAAAAACCCTAAACCCTCAACCCCTCACACCAAGCTTGGAAATATTATTGAAAAATTCATAAACCCTAAACTACCCCTAAAAAAACCAAAACCCTAAACCCTCAATACTAAAACCCTAAACCCTCGACCCAGAAATAACCCTAACCAATCAAGCAAGTACCATGCACTCTTTATAGATCAAAATTAGACATACTTTCATTAAATTGTGCTAACACCATTCTAATTCACGGAAGCTCGAACATTACTGAAAATACCTTAAACCCTAACCCCCCTAAAGCCTTAACCCTAAGCCCTATACCAGTAAAAACCCTAAACCCCTCGACCCCTAACCCTAAGCTCGAACATATATTTTATTGAAAAATTCTTAAACCCTAAACCCTAAACTACCCCTAAAAAATCCAAAACCCTAAACCATCAATACTAAAAGCCTAAACCCCCGGCCATAAACAACCCCAACCAAGCAAGCAGGTATCATGCACTAATAGATCAAAATTTGATAAACTTTCATTAAATTGCGCTAACGCCATTATAATTCACGTAAGCTCGAGCATTATTGAAAATTTCCTAAAGCCTAAACCCTAATCCATATACCCTAGAAAATCTAAACCCTCAACTCCTCAAACTAAGCTCGTACATATTAATGAAAAATTCCTAAACCCTAAACTATCCCTAAAAAACCAAAACCGAAAACCCTCAATACTAAAACCCTAAACCCTCGATCCATAAACAACCCTAACCAAACAAGAAGGTATCATGCACTCAACATAGATCAAAATTTGACATACTTTCATTAAATTGCACTAACGCCATTCTAATTCACGAAAGCTCGAACATTATTGAAATAACCTAAACCCTAACCCCCTAAAGCCTTAACCCTCAACCCTATACCCCTAAAAACTCTAAAGCCCTCGACCCCTAAACCTAAGCTTGAACATATATATATATATATATTATTGAAAAATTCGTAAACACTAGACGCTAAACTACTGCTAAAAAACCAAAACCCTAAACCCTTAATACTAAAACCCTGAACCCTCTACCCATAAACAACCCTAACCAAGCAAGCCGGTATCATGCACTTATAGATCAAAATTTGATATAATTTCATTAAATTGCGCTAACGCCATTCTAATTCACGAAAGCTCGAGCATTATTGAAAATTCACCTAACCCTACCCCCTAAGACCTAAACCCTAACTCCTAAACTCCTAGACCCTAAACCCTCAACCCCTAACCCTAACCAAAAGCAGCTGGTATCATGCAGTTATAGATCAAATTAAAATCTATATATATCCCTAAATAACTATACCCCTAAACCCTAAACCCTCAATACTAAAACCCTGAAACCTCAGCCCATAAACAACCCTAACCAAGAAGGTATCATGCACTTATATACAGATCAAAATTTGAGATATACTTTCATTATTAAATTGTTGCTAAGTCATTTTATTCCATGAATATATGCATAAAGCTCGAACTTTATAGAAAATTCCTGAAACCCTAAACCCTAAATTATACCCCTAAATACCTAAACCCTAACACCTAAAACCTGAACACTAAACCCCTAAATTTGAGATACTTTCATTAAATTACGGTCGCCATTCTATTCCACGATTAAAAGCATAAAGCGGCTTTTGAACATAATTGAAAAATCCCCAAATCATAAAACCCTAATCACTAAACACCAAAACCCTGACCAAGCAAGTATTATGCACTTGTAGATCAAAATTGAGATACTTACATTAAAACGGGCAACACCATTCTCTTTGATGAATATAAGCATAAAGCTTGAACATTATTGAAAATTCTCTAAAACCTAATAAACAACCGCTAAACCCTAAATCCCTAAATACTAAAACCCTAAGCCGTTCAACCAATAATTAAACACTAACCAAGCCGGGTATCATGCACTCATAGATCCAAATTTGAGATACTTTCATTAAATTGCGGTAACACCATTATGTTCCACGATTATAAGCATAAAGCTTGAACATTATTGAAAGTTCGCTAAACCTTGAACCCTAAACCCCTAAACGACCCTGGCCAGACAGGGGTATCATGCACTTGTAGTGGTATGGTATTGTAAGAGATAAGACAAGATAAAGATAAGATAAGAAGTATTAATGTGAATGATGGATCTTTTGAATAACCTTCCCTCCAGATGTTTGGGAAGCAAGTGGAAATTTCTAAACCGGAAAAGTTTAATTTTTTTACCGCCAAGGACCAAAGTGGTTTCCTTCCTATATGTACAGTACTACTCCTAGTCCACACCAACGCGACTTCCAAACACGGTAGAGAAACAGAGCCGTCCCCTCAAAAAAATAACGTAGCCGCCGTACCGAGGCACACATGCGCCGCGCCACGCTGTGGACGAGGGAGAATTCAGTCGGGCCGGTGCGCGAGGGGAGAGGGGTGGAGAGAGGCATCAAAGGAGATAGAAAACACACTTCCCATTTTTTTGGCGTAACTAGGTCCTGAAATTTACTACTAGTAAAGTGTACTACACTGTAAAGGCGGCAGGAGTACCTCATGTCAGGAACCTGTAATAACTAAGCTCTGACATCGAACCGCCTTCAACTCCTCTTCTCTCTTCGCTGCTAGCCTCTTCCCCTTCCTACGTTTTATTCTCTCTGCATGTACAACACGTGGATAGAGGTGGGCATATGTCCAAGCAAAAGAAATATACTAGTACTACTACTAGTAGTAAGCTCCACCGTGTAGACAGTGTCCAAATGAGACGATTCGTGGGGCCCACTAAACTGAAGAAGTTTGCTCCGCAATGTGTAAAAAAAGCAGGCCTTAAGGCATATAGTAGTACATCGTGGAGAAAATAAAGTTACCTCAAGCTTGTGGGTTTTGCAGAGTATAGAAAAATCATTTCCCCTTGCATGGAGCAATATGACAAGTTATGTGGGTCCCACATCGTCACAATTGCTGACCTTGTACATTTTGGTAATTTCCATAAGTTGGGTGGGTCCAAAATTATGGATTCCCTTAAACACGCGTGCCTTGTACTCCCGTCTCCATCGCGCTAGACTTTTTTTTTGCGAAATTCATTTAACTACCATAGTTAGATAGGACAAAAGATCCACTATAGGTGTGAAAACTCCCATGGTCAACAATTCTTGCTACCCCAAGATTCACCCATCTAGTGTGGGAACTCTATGGGGTCGTAAACTATGATGTCGATCGATATTGCCTTGATGACCTTGGTCGTTCTAGTTGAAACACAATAATGTCCATACATGGCAGGACAATACTACGAAGCTATTTTTCGGAACCTCGTCAAATCCCATGGCTACCACTAAAACCCGAAACACTAAACCCCTAAATCTTGACCAAGCAGTTGTCATGCACACTTATAGATCAAATATTCAGATACTTCTATTAATTCAGTAACACCATCCTATTTGACGAATATAGGAATAAAGCTTGAACATTATTATTGAAAAGTCCCTAAATCCTACCCCCTAAACTCTAAACCCCTAAAAGCCCTAAATGCACCCTCAACCACTTACCCTAAGCTCGGACATATTATTGAAAAAATCTTAAACCCTAAACCACCCCTAAAAAAACAAATCCATAGCCCCTCAATACTAAAACCCTAAACCATCGGCCATAAACAACCCTAACCAAGCAAGCATGTATCATGCACTAATAGATCAAAATTTGTTATACTTTCATTAAATTGCGCTAATGCCATTCTAATTCACGTAGGCTCGAGCATTATTGAAAATTCCCTAAAGCCTAAACTCTCAGCCCTATACCCCTAAAAACCCTAAACCCTCAACCCCTCACACTAAGCTTAGACATATTATTGAAAAATTCATAAACCCTAAACTACGCCTAAAAAAACCAAAACCCTAAACCCTCAATACTAAAACCCTAAACCCTCGACCCATAAATAACCCTACCCAATCAAGCAAGTATCATGCACTCTTTATAGATCAAAATGTGACATACTTTCATTAAATTGTGCTAACACCATTCTAATTCACAAAAGTTCGAACATTACTAAAAATACCTTAAACCCTAACCCCCTAAAGCCTTAACCCTAAGCCTTATACCACAAAAAACCCTAAACCCCTCGACCCCTAACCCTAAGCTCGAACATATATTTTATTGAAAAATTCTTAAACCCTAAACCCTAAACTACCCCTAAAAAATCCAAAACCCTAAACCATCAATACTAAAAGCCTAAACCCTCGGCCATAAACAACCCCAACCAAGCAAGCAGGTATCATGCACTAATAGATCAAAATTTGATATACTTTCATTAAATTGCGCTAACGCCATTATAATTCACGTAAACTCGAGCATTATTGAAAATTCCCTAAAGCCTAAACCCTAATCCCTATACCCTAGAAACTCTAACCCCTCAACCCCTCACACTAAGATCGGACATATTAATGAAAAATACCTAAACCCTAAACCCTAAACTACCCCTAAAAAACCAAAACCCTAAACCCTCAATACTAAAACCCTAAACCCTCGATCCATAAACAACCCTAACCAAGCAAGAAGGTATCATGCACTCAACATAGATCAAAATTTGACATACTTTCAATAAATTGCGCTAATGCCATTCTAATTCACGAAAGCTCGAAAATTATTGAAAATAACCTAAACCCTAACCCCCTAAAGCCTTAACTCTAAGCCCTACACCCCTAAAAACTCTAAAGCCCTCGACCCCTAACCCTAAGCTCGAACATATATATATATATATTATTGAAAAATTCGTAAACCCTAGACGCTAAACTACTGCTAAAAAACCGAAACCCTAAACCCTTAATACTAAAACCCTGAACCCTCTGCCCATAAACAACCCTAACCAAGCAGGCAGGTATCATGCACTTATAGATCAAAATTTGATATAATTTCATTAAATTGCGCTAACGCCATTCTAATTCACAAAAGCTTGAGCATTATTGAAAATTCGCCTAACCCTACCCTCCTAAGACCTAAACCCTAACCCCTACACGCCTAGACCTTAAACCCTCAACCCCTAACCCTAACCAAAAGTAGCTCGTATCATGCACTTATAGATCAAATTAAAATCTTTATAACCCTAAAATCGTATACCCCTAAACCCTCAATACTAAAACCCTGAACCCTCGGCCCATAAACAACCCTAACCAAGCAGGTATCATGCACTTATATACAGATCAAAATTTGAGATATACTTTCATTATTAAATTGTTGCCAAGTCATTTTATTCCATGAATATATGCATAAAGCTCGAACTTTATAGAAAATTCCCGAAACCCTAAACCCTAAATTATACCCCTAAATACCTAAACCCTAAACCCTAAAACCTGAACACTAAACCCCTAAATTTGAGATACTTTCATTAAATTACGGTTGCCTTTCTATTCCACAATTAAAAGCATAAAGCGGCTTTTGAACATAATTGAAAAATCCCCAAATCATAAAACCCTAATCACTAAACACCAAAACCCTGACCAAGCAAGTATTATGCACTTGTAGATCAAAATTGAGATACTTACATTAAAATGGGCAACGCCATTCTCTTCGATTAATATAAGCATAAAGCTTGAACATTATTGAAAATTCTCCAAAACCTAATAAACAACCCCTAAACCCTAAATCCCTAAATACTAAAACCCTAAACCGTTCAACCCACAATTAAACACTAACCAAGCCGGGTATCATGCACTCATAGATCCAAATTTGAGATACTTTCATTAAATTGCGGTAACACCATTATGTTCCACGATTATAAGCATAAAGCTTGAACATTATTGAAAGTTCGCTAAACCTTGAACCCTAAACCCCTAAACGACCCTGGCCAGATAGGGGTATCATCCACTTGTAGTGGTATGGTATTGTAAGAGATAAGACAAGATAAAGATAGAGAAGAAGTACAAATGTGAATGATGGATATTTTGAATAACCTTCCCACCAGATGTTTGGGAATCAAGTGAAAATTTCTAAACCAGGAAAGTTTGAATTTTTTACCGCCAAGGACCAAAGTTGTTTCCTTTCTATATGTATAGTACTACTCCTAGTCCACACCAATGCGACTGCCGAACACGCTAGAGAAACAGAGCCGCCCCCTAAAAAAAGAAACACAGCCGCCGTACGGAGGCACACGTGCGCAGCGCCACGCTATGGACGAGGGCGAATTCAGTCGAGCCGGTGCACGAGAGGAGAGGGGTGGAGAGAGACATCGAAGGAGAGAGAAAACACACTTCCAATTTTTTGGCGTTCCTAGGCCTTGAAATTTACTACTAGTAGAGTGTACTACACTGTAAAGGCGGTAGGAGTACCTCGTGTCAGGAACCCGTAATAACTGTTCTCTGACATCGAATCGCCTTCAACTTCTCTTGTCTCTTCGCTGCTACCCTCTTCCCCTGCCTATGTTTTATTCTCTCTTCACGTACAACGCGTGGACAGAGGTGGGCATATGTCCAAGCAAAATAAATATACTAGTACTACTACTAGTAGTAAGCTCCATCGTGTAGACAGTGTCCAAACGAGACGAATCGTGGGACCCACTAAACTTAAGACGTTTGCTTTTTCCTTAGGGCATCCGCAATGTGTAAAAAAAGAACGCCTTAAGGAATATAGTAGTACATTATGGAGAAAATAAAGTTACCTCAAGCTTATGGGTTTCGAAGAGTGTAGAAAAATAATTTCCCCTTGCATGTAGCAATATGACAAGTTATGTGGGTCCCACCTTATCGCAAATGCTGACCTTATACATTGTGGTAATTTCCATAAGTTGGATGGATCCAACATTACTAATCCCCTTAGACACGCGTGCCTTGTACTCCCGTCTCCACCGTGCTAGACTTTTTTTTGCGAAATTCATTTAACTGCCATAGTTAGATAGGACACATGATCCACTGTATGTGTGAAAACTCCCACGGCAACAATGCTTGCTACCCCAAGATGCACCCATCTAGTGTGGGAACTCTATGGGGTCGTAAACTATGATGTCGATCGATATGGCCTTGATGACCTTAGTCGTTCTGGTTGAAACACAATAATGTCCATAAATGGCAGGACAATACTACGAATCTATTTTTCGGAACCTCGTCAAATCCCATGGCTACCACTAAAACCCGAAACACTAAACCCCTAAATCTTGACCAAGCAGTTATCATGCACACTTATAGATCAAATTTTCAGATACTTCTATTAATTCGGTAACACCATCCTATTTGACGAATACAGTAATAAAGCTTGAACATTATTATTGAAAATTCCCTAAACCCTACCCCCCTAAACTCTAAACACCTAAAAACCCTAAAAGCACCCTCAACCACTTACCCTAAGCTCGGACATATTATTGAAAAAATCTTAAACCCTAAACCACCCCTAAAAAACAAAACCATAGCCCCTCAATACTAAAACCCTAAACCATTGGCCATAAACAACCCTAACCAAGCAAGGAGGTATCATGCACTAATAGATCAAAATTTGATATACTTTCATTAAATTGCGCTAACGCCATTCTAATTCACGTAGGCTCGAGCATTATTGAAAATTCCCTAAATCCTAAACCCTAAGCCCTATATCCCTAAAAATCCTAAACCCTCAACCCCTCAAACTAAGCTTGGACATATTATTGAAAAATTCATAAACCCTAAACTACCCCTAAAAAAACAAAACCCTAAACCCTCAATACTAAAACCCTAAACCCTCGACCCATAAATAACCCTAACCAAGCAAGAAAGTATAATGCACTCTTTATAGATCAAAATTTGACATACTTTAATTTAATTGTCCTAACACAATTCTAATTCATGAAAGCTCGAAAATTACTAAAAATATCTTAAACCCTAACCCCCTAAAGCCTTAACCCTAAGCCCTATACCACTAAAAACCCTAAACCCCTCGACCCCTAACCCTAAGCTCGAACATATATTTTATTGAAAAATTCTTAAACCCTAAACCCTAAACTACCCTTAAAAAATCCAAAATCCTAAACCATCAATACTAAAACCCTAAATCCTCGGCCATAAACAACCCCAACCAAGCAAGCAGGTATCATGCACCAATAGATCAAAATTTGATATACTTCCATTAAATTATGCTAACACCATTATAATTCACGTAAGCTCGAGCATTATTGAAAATTCCCTAAAGCCTAAAACCTAATCCCTATACCCTATAAACTCTAAACCCTGAACCCCTCACACTAAGGTCGAACATATTAATGAAAAATTCCTAAACCCTAAACCCAAAACTACCCCTAAAAACCAAAACCCTAAACCCTCAATACTAAAATCCTAAACCCTTGACCATAAACAACCCTAACCAAGCAATAAGTTATCATGCACTCAACATGAATCAAAAGTTTACATACTTTCATTAAATTGCGCTAACGCAATTCTAATTCACAAAAGCTCGAACATTATTGAAAATACCCTAAACCCTAACCCCCTAAAGCCTTAACCCTAAGCCCTATACCCCTAAAAACTCTAAAGCCCTCGACCCCTAACTCTAAGCTCGAACATATATATATATATTATTGAAAAATTCGTAAACCCTAAACGCTAAACTACTGCTAAAAAACCAAAACCCTAAACCCTTAATAATAAAACCCTGAACCCTCTGCCCATAAACAACCCAAACCAAGCAAGCAGGTATCATGCACTTATAGATCAAAATTTGATATAATTTCATTAAATTGCCCTAACGCCATTCTAATTCATGAAAGCTCGAGCATTATTGAGAATTCACCTAACCCTACCCCCCTAAAATCTAAACCCTAAACCCTATACCCCTAAACCCTAAACCCTCAACCCCTAACCCTAACCAAAAGCAGGTGGTATCATGCAATTATAGATCAAATTAAAATCTATATATCCCTAAACCCCTATACCCCTAAATCATAAACCCTCAATACTAAAACCCTGAACCCTCGGCCCATAAACAACCCTAACCAAGCAGGTATCATGCACTTATATACAGATTAAAATTTGAGATATAGTTTCATTATTAAATTGTTGCTAAGTCATTCTATTCCATGAATATATGCATCAAGCTCGAACTTTATAGAAAATTCCCGAAACCCTAAACCCTAAATTATACCCCTAAATACCTAAACCCTAAACCCTAAAACCTGAACACTAAACCCCTAAATTTGAGATACTTTCATTAAATTACGGTCGCCATTCTATTCCACGATTAAAAGCATAAAGCGGCTTTTGAACATAATTGAAAATCCCAAAACCATAAAACCCTAATTACTAAACACCAAAACCCTGACCAAGCAAGGATCATGCACTTGTAGATCAAAATTGAGATACTGACATTAAAACGGGCAACGCCATTCTCTTTGATGAATATAAGCATAAAGCTTGAATATTATTGAAAATTCGATAAACCCTAATAAAAAAACCCTAAACCCTAAATCCCTAAATACTAAAACTATAAACCGTTCAACCTATAATTAAACCCTAACTAAGCCGGGTATCATGCACTCATAGATCCAAATTTGAGATACTTTCATTAAATTGCGGTAACACCATTATGTTCCTATTGAAAGTTTGCTAACCTTGAACCCTAAACCCCTAAACGACCCTGGCCAGACAGGGGTATCATCCACTTGTAGTGGTATGGTATTGTAAGATTTAAGATAAGATAAAGATAAGATAAGAATTTCTAATGTGAGTGATGGATCTTTTGAATAACCTTCCCTCCAGATGTTTGGGAAGCAAGTGAAAATTTCTAAACCGGAAAAGTTTGAATTTTTTTACCGTCAACGACCAAAGTGGTTTCCTTCCTATATGTACAGTACTACTCCTATTCCACACCAACATGGCTGCCGAACACGCTAGAGAAACAGAGCCGCCCCCTCAAAAAAAGAAACAGAGCCGCCGTACCGAGGCACACATGCGCAGCGCCACGCTGTGGACGAAGGAGAATTCAGTCGGACCGGTGCGCGAGGGGAGAGGGATGGAGAGAGGCATCGAAGGAGAGAGAAAACACACTTCCAATATTTTGGCGTGCATAGGTCCTGAAATTTACTACTAGTAGAGTCTACTAGACTGTAAAGGCGGCATGAGTACCTCGTGTCTGGAACCCGTAATAACTTTGCTCTGACATCGAACCGCCTTCAACTCCTCTTCTCTCTTTGCTGCTACCCTCTTCCCTGACTACGATTTATTCTCTCTACACGTACAGCGCGTGGACAGAGGTGGGAATATGTCCAAGCAAAATAAATATACTAGTACTACTAGTAGTAGTAAGCTCCACCGATTCGTGGGACCCACTAAACTGAAGACGTTTGCTTTTTCCTTAGGGCATCTGCAATGTGTAAAAAAAGCACGCCTTAAAGCATATAGTAGTACATTGTGAAGAAAATAAAGTTACCTAAAGCTTGTGGGTTTCGTAGAGTATAGAAAAATCATTTCCCCTTGCATGGAGCAATATGACAAGTTATATGGGTCCCACCTTGTCGCAAATGCTGACCTTATACATTGTGGTAATTTCCATAAGTTGGGTGGGACCAACATTACAGATTCCCTTAGAAACGCGTGCCTTGTAATCCTGTCTCCACCATGCTAGAATTTTTTTTGCGAAATTCATTAAACTGCCGTAGTTACATAGCACGCATGATCCACTGTATGTGTGAAAACTCCGACGCTCAACAATGCTTGCTACCCTAAGATGCACCCATCTAGTGTGGGAACTCTATGGGGTTATAAACTATGATGTCGATCGATATGGCCTTGATGACCTTGGTCGTTCTGGTTGAAACACAATAATGTCCATACATGGCAAGACAATACTACGAAGCTATTTTTTGGAACCTCGGCAAATCCCATGGATACCACTAAAACCCAAAACACTAAACCCCTAAATCTTGACAAAGCAGTTATCATGCACACTTATAGATAAAATTTTCAAATACTTTTATTAATTTGGTAATACCTCCTATTCGATGAATATAGGAATAAAGATTGAACATTATTATTAAAACTTCCCTAAAGCCTAGCCCCCTAAACTCTAAACCCCTAAAAACCCTAAACGTACCCTCAACCACTTACCCTAAGCTTGGACATATTATTGAAAAAATCCTAAACCCTAAACTACCCCTAAAAAAACAAAACCCTAGCCCCTCAATAATAAAACCCTAAACCATCGGCCCATATACAACCCTAACCAAGCAAGCAGGTATCATGCACTAATAGATCAAAATTTGATATACTTTCATTAAATTGCGCTAACGCCATTCTAATTCACGTAGTCTTGAGCATTATTGAAAATTCCTTAAAGCCTAAACCCTAAGCCATATACCCCTAAAAAACCTAAACCCTCAACCCCTCACACTAAGCTTGGACATATTACTGAAAAATTCCTAAACCCTAAACTACCCATAAAAAATAAAAACCATAAACCATCAATACTAAAACCCTAAACCCTCGACCCATAAACAATCCTAACCAAGCAAGCACGTATCATGCACTCATCATAGATCAAAATTTGAGATACTTTCATTAAATTGCGCTAACTCCATTCTTATTCGCGAAAGCTCGAACATTATTAAAAATACCCTAAACCCTAACCGCATAAAGCCTTAACCCTAAGCCATATACTACCTAAAAACCCTAAACCCCTCGACCCTTAACCCTAACCTCGAACATATATATATATATATTATTGAAAAATGCTTAAACCCTAAACTACCCCTAAAAAACGAAAACCCTAAACCCTCAATACTAAAACCTTAACCCTTAGCCCATAACCAACCCTGACCAAGCAGGTATCATGCACTTATATATAGATCAAAATTTGAGATACTTTCATTATTAAATTGTTGCTAAGTCATTATATTCCATGAATATATGCATAAAGCTCGAACTTTATTGAAAATTACTGAAACCCTAAACCCTAAATTAAACCCCAAAATACATAAACCCTAAACCCTAAAACTAAACACTAAACCCCTAACCCAAAAACCCGAAACACTAAACCCCTCAATCTTGACCAAGCAGTTGTCATGCACACTTATAGATCAAATTTTCAGATACTTCTATCAATTCGGTAACACCATTCTATTCGACGAATATAGGAATAAAGATTGAACATTATTATTGAAAATTCCCTAAACCCTACCCCCTAAACTCTAAACCCCTAAAAACCCTAAACATACCCTCAACCACTTACCCTAAGCTCGAACATATTATTGAAAAAATCTTAAACCCTAAACTACCCCTAAAAAACAAAACCCTAGCCCCTCAATACTAAAACCCTAAAACCTTGGCCCATAAACAACATGCAAGGATACATATGTCTCCTAGAGGGGGGTGAATAGGCGATTAAAACTTTTCCGAGAGTGGATCGACAAAGGCGGAATTAAACTAGCGTTTACTATGTCAAGCACAACCTAGAACAACTAGGGTTCACCTATGTGCACCAACAAATTATGCTAAGCAATACAAGCAACAATGTGATAGCAAGATATAGATTACTTCAAGCATGAAGGCTATCACAATGTAAAGTGCATAAGTAAAGAGCTCGGGTATAGAGATAACCGAGGCAAGCGGGGCCGATGATATTTTACCGAGTTCCTCCCAACATGGAGTATGTCTCGTTTGGAGAGGGGGTGGTATCAAACCACCAACGCCACAAAAGGCCTCCCTTATTCTCCGATGAATCTCACCCCAACGGGATCGATCTACACTTCCACTATTGGTGCACTTGTCGGTAGCAAACCAGAACCTCTCACAAGGTTGGGGCACTTATCCACAACTTAATTGGAGGCTCCCAATAAACGCCACCAAGGCCACAAACCTTCTAGGGTTCCAAGAAACCAAGACGGACAAGCTTCAATGAATACCAAAAACCAAATCCTCTGAGGAGAACTCAAACCGATGCACCTAATGCAAATGGCATGAACACCACAAAGGTGCTCCAATCCCTCACTCTCAAGTTCCAACAAAGCTACTAAAGCTATTGGGGGAACAAGAGAGGAGGAATCAAAGAGGGACAGAAAATCCCCCAAAATCTAAATCCCCAAAGATACATTCATAAAGAGATGTTTTGGTTTGGTTAAAACGTGGATCTAGATCTCCTCTCTCTTCCACTCAAATATGGGAAAGAATCATCGGAGGGGAAGAGATTAATCAAGCTTCAAAATCTAGAGAAAATGTGGAAAAATCTTAAACAAATAGAGGAGGAAGAAGTAACCCAAACTGAAAACGGGCAAAGGGCTTAAATAACGGCCCCAGAAAAACTGGCCGTTGGGGCACTTTTTCAGTCTAGGCCGGTAGTATCGGAACGGGACAGTACTATCGCTCAGCCCATACCAGCGCCAGGAGACAGCAATCAAGCGAGAGAGGTAGCAGATCTGAGGAGATCAGCGCGCAACATGTGAGGCAAGTGGGGCCAGTGCGAGCTGTGCAAGCACGGCACAGACACGCGGGTCAACGCACAAGCAGTGAGCGAGCCAGCGCGGCCACGCGACAGGCGCGGTGTGGGACAGAGGTTGCATGCACGCAGCGAGCGGCAAGCGTGCGCGAGAGCGGCAGCGACAGCTGGGCCCAACATGCGCGAGAGCAGCGCAAGAGAGCGGCATGCAGGGTCAACACGGGGCTGGCGCGCGGGAGAAGCGGCGCCACGGGATCGAGGAAAACGCACGAGGCGGGCGAGCGGCGGCTGCGTGCGAGCTGGGACGCGGGCGCACGCGAGATCTGCGGGCTGGAGCTGGTGCTGGTCTTACCTTGGCCGGCCGGTAGTACCGGCCCACCGGGCCAGTCCGGTACAACCGGAAGCGGGTGCCAGGCTAGGCAGTGGGCGAGCGGGCTGGATCAGGCGAGTCCGCTACTGGGCCCGATAGTACCGGACGGCCTAGGAAATATCTTTCCCTTTTCCTTTTTCAAACCGAATAACAGCAAATATTCAAACCGCGATAACTTTTGATTGGTAGCTCCGATTGACCCGATTCCAATTGCGTTGAAAATATTGGTTATCACCAAGTGAGAATGTATCAAGTATAATAATGTGAGATACCTCACTTGGTGAGAAACCATAAAACCAATAGATCAAAATCGCAACAAGATATAAAAGAGAGATCCGATTTTGATGAACAAGAGCTTCTTATGTAGATTACCACAAGCTCTAAATCCTCACATGTATAAGACCAAATAACAACCAAATATGGTGATGCAAGTATGCAAAGGTTTGAGCTCTCTCCAAATGATGTGATCGAGTTACTCATTCGAGAGCCCCTTAGTACGGTTATCTATCCTAAACCCGGTCTCCCACACATAACATGAGACCGGAAAAAGGGAAAAACCTATCAAGATTATACCTTTGCCTTGAGCATTCCACTTGAGCTTGATGTAGACGAACTTTACCTTCTCAAGATGGAACACCTTTCTTGATTCCTCATCATCGATCCATGATCACCGAGGATGGCAAGCATCAAACATGAGATCTACTATAGATGGCGCATTTTGAGCTTGCACAACACATCTTCTTCTCATTTCATCGACCTTGAAGCCAACACATGATCCAAGCGATGCCAATGGACAAATCCTACAAGTATAACTTAATACACACATTAGTCCATAAAGATTGTCATTAATTACCAAAACCACACATGTGGGCCCACATGTTCTTTCACAACCCTAACCAAGCAAGCAAGTATTATGCACTAATAGATCAAAATTTGATATACTTTCATTAAATTGCGCTAATGCCATTCTAATTCACGTAAGCTCGAGCATTATTGAAAATTACCTAAAGCCTAAAGCCTAAGCCCTATACCCCTAAAAACCATAAACCCTTAACCCCTCACACTAAGCTTGGACATATTATTGAAAAATTCATAAACCCTAAACCCGAACTACCCCTAAAAATACCAAAACCCTAAACCCTCAATATTAAAACCCTAAACCCTCAACCCATAAATAACCCTAACCAAGCAAGCAGGTATCATGCACATAACATTGATCAAAATTTGAAATGCTTTCATTAAATTGCGCTAACGCCATTCTAATTCACAAAAGATCGAACATTACTGAATATACCCTAAACCCTAACCCCTAAAGCCTTAACCCTAAGCCCTATACCACTAAAAACCCTCAAACCCTCAACCCCTCACACTAAGCTCATACAGATTAATGAAAAATTCCTAAACCCTAAACTACCCCTAAAAAATCAAAACACTATATCCTCAATACTAAAACCCTAAACCCTTGGCCCATAAACAACCCTAACCAAGCAAGCAGGTATCATGCACTCAACATAGATCAAAATTTGACATAATTTCATTAAATTGCACTAATGCCATTCTAATTCACGTAAGCTCGAGCATTATTTAAAATTCCCTAAAGCCTAAACCCTAAGCCCTATACCCTAAACCCCCTAAACCCTCAACCCCTCACACTAAGCTCGGACATACTAATGAAAAATTCCTAAACCCTAAACCCTAAACTACCCATAAAAAACCAAAACCCTAAACCCTGAATACTAAAACCCTCGACCCATAAACAACCCTAACCAAGCAAGCAGGTATCATGCACTCAACATAGATGAAAATTTTACATACTTTCATTAAATTGTGCTAACGCCATTGTAACTCACGAAAGCTCGAACATTATTCAAAATACCCTAACCCCCTAAAGCCTTAACCCTAAGCCTTATAACCCTCAAAACGCTAAACCCCTCAACCCCTAACCCTAAGCTCGAACATATATATTATTGAAAAATTCGTAAACCCTAAACGCTAAACTACCGCTAAAAAAACCAAAACCCTAAACCCTCAATATTAAAACCCTGAAACCTTGGCGCATAAACAACCCTAACCAAGCAAGAAGGTATCATGCACTTATAGATCACAATTTGATATAATTTCATTAAATTGCGCTAACGCTATTCTAATTCACGAAAGCTCGAGCATTTTTGAAAATTCACCTAACCCTACCCCCTAAAACCTAAATCCTAACCCCTATACCCCTAAACCCTAAACCCTAACCAAAAGTAGCTGGTATAATGCACTTATAGATCAAATTAAAATCTATATATCCCTAAACCCCTATACCCCTAAACCCTAAATTTCACACACTTTTTTTATTAATTTGGGTAACGCTATTCTATTCGACGAACATAAGCATAAATCTTGAACATTATTGAAAATTCCCTAAACCCTCAACCCTAAACAACCCCTAGAACTTAAACCCTCGACCCACATACACCCTAACCAAGTAGCTGGTATCATGTACTTATATATAAATCCAAATTTGAGATACTTTCACTAAATTGCGGTAGCGCTATATTCCATTAATCCACGAATATAAGCATAAATCTTGAACATTATTGAAAATTCCCTAAACTCTCTATCTTATCTTATCTTATCTTATCTTATCTTATCTTATCTTATCTTATCTTATCTTATCTTATCTTATCTTATCTTATCTTATCTTATCTTATCTTATCTTATCTTGTCTTGTCTTGTCTTGTCTTGTCTTGAACATTATTGAAAATTCCCTAAACTCTCTATCTTATCTTATCTTATCTTATCTTATCTTATCTTATCTTATCTTATCTTATCTTATCTTATCTTATCTTATCTTATCTTGTCTTGTCTTGTCTTGTCTTGTCTTGTCTTGTCTTGTCTTGTCTTGTCTTGTCTTGTCTTGTCTTGTCTTGTCTTGTTCTTGTCTTGTCTTGTCTTGTCTTGTCTTGTCTTGTCTTATCTTATCTTATCACTATATAATGTATGAATAACTTTGAATATTGACCATTGGATCAAGACTCACGGATCCCAACATTTCCAGCCGTTAGGTCTTCTTTTCCATTCAATTAGCATCTGATGCTAGAAGATACTGTTGATATAGTCTTTAGCACAATAAAGGCTATGCACAAACCTCAAAACAAACTTCTCCATTGTCCTAGAGTATTCTCCATAATTTTCTAGACCATGTTACCAAAATTGACATGTTTTTAGTAAATTGCCATATTGTCAATTAGTTGCAAGAATGCTAGTAAGATTGAATGGGTTTGTCCATTAAATAGGTTACTTCGTGTGAGAATTGGCACAATGTCATATTGAGCCATAATCTTTGAAGTTGCTTCACAACCAAAAACAATATTGTCACTTGGATTTTAAAAAAATTTGGATTTTCCCTTCATAAGCAAAGCTTGATTGGCCAATATGCATCCAATGTACGGAGTACAAAACATGGACACATTATCATTAACTATGGCTGTGCAAGTCAAAAAAAGCAACTATGGTTGTAACCTTGGTCATCTTGTTTGAAAGACGGTGGATGTCTATCAACTCATTAAATGCTCGAAAGCGTATAGGCGTGTGAGTCTATCTGATGGGGACAGAATCCCCAAGCGGGAGTGGGAGTAGAGTACCAAGCTTCAGCCTCAAAATTTCGAGAGAGCGCTGAAATATCCCACCCATCCATTCAAACACCCCACCCATTCATTCAAACATCCATTCTCAAAAATCAATTTATTGAACAAATTTAGGCTAGAAGCTTGAAAGGGCGTATACATTTAGGGCCTGTTTGATTCAAAGGAATTGCATAGGAATTGTGTAGGATTTGAATCCTATGGGAATTTTTCCTATGTTATTGTTTGATTCATAGGAACACATCCTATAGGAATTAATCCTATAGAAATCTTGTAGTGCAATTCTTATAAGAAAGAAACATTAGATCATACTAGTACTAGTGATACACTATAAGGTAGTACAATGTGTACGCTACTCCTCCCTCAGTACCAAAAAAATTTAATTTCAGGTTGGTGTCGAAGACATGCATGCAGTCCTCGGTTTCTCCCATGCAGCACTGTACACTCTGCACTAGGCCCCCTCTCTAGGAGTAGATCTTCTTGCCTCTCATGTGGATCTGTTTGTCGGGTACAGTACCGCGTGACACCGGTTTTACTCACCTGTCAACTTTCTCTAGCCTTTTTGTTTTGTTTTGACGAAGTAGTGTGAAGCATGGTGTGAAGTGGTCATAGAGGCAGGGCAAGGTACAGTACCAAACTCAATTAGTATAGTACTCAGCAAATGCAACACGGGTTTCTAGCCGGCGGGCACTATGTCGTCGAGGCGATCTTCCCACTATAACCACTTCCAAACGTGCGTGTATCACGGGCCGGCGTCTATGGACGCCATCGAGTCTGTGGTGATGATTGAGTGCCCCTACAAAGGCTGCTTTAGCTTGGTTGCCTTCAACGAGCTTGACGAGCACAAGATCGCGTGCCCGCACGGCCCGTGCTCCTGCATATATCCCGCCTGTCATTTCATCGCCTCGCTGGTAGGGCTCCTTCCTGTTGGGAATATGCCCTAGAGGCAATCATGTATGATGATATTTCCCATTGTATTCATAAAGATATAAAGTTGTCCTTGTATAAACATCTGATGTGTATCATTGAATATGTGATTCGGTTGTGGAACTATGTATTCATGTTATTTGTACTAAATATCCTTGGTCATTGAGGTTGTGCTGGACACACAACTTAGACCAATGTGAAAGTCGGCTTGATGACTCGGTTCCACTTGTCATGGGCATGGTGATGCTATTCCGACTTACACAGATTCGGCTAAAGAGTTTAGCAAGTCGGATTGACCCATATTGAGGTACAACGAACAAGTTGTCATTTGTATATCTCAATCAATGTAATCCTTAGACCTGAGGTTATTGCATAATCCGAGTTGAGGATCATCGACTTAGGTTCTGTCAAACGTTGATCCGTAACTGGGCAGTTATAAAGGCAGAGTTCGGGTCGACTGAGAATCAAGCTGCGTGATGTGAATAACCAAGATGGGATTTTTCCCGTCCACTTGGAGAGATATTTGTAGGGTTCGCAGCACATAAAATTTTTTTTCCTATGATGTGAACTATATACCAAGATCTATCTACTAGATACAAACAACGGGCGGATGTATATCCGTAGAGAACATACCCTTGAAGACCGACAAAGCTTAACGAGTTCGACTCGTGGTTGATGTAGACGATCTCTTGCCGATCTCAAGATCGAGAGGAAGTCCTAGCGCCGCAAATCAGTAGCGCATCCGTGCTCGCACACACGTTCGAGGCACCGAGCAACCTCCGCCTCCTCGCTCCAGCGATGCAGCGGAACCACAACTCTTTCTTGCCGAATAGCCACCGGGAACATGTATCTCGCTAGTCCGAGACCATGGGGGATAAATTCTAGAGGGGGAGAGAGATCCTTCACGAGGAGGTGTGAGAGACAAGTGAGGAGGGGGGCTCCTTTTATAGGAGGAGGGGGGGAACCCCAAGGGGGTGGCCGGCGCATGGGGCTGCCCCCTTGCCCTCCCCTCTTCATGTGGGTGGACACTCCACTCACAAATCTCCTTTAAATTCCCTCCACTCAAAAGTCCACTCAAATTCCCATTAAATTTCCACCAAATTTAATGCAAACTCTCATTAAATAAAACTCTTTTATTTTATTCAGAATTTTGTCAATTACTTTAATGACAAACATTCACAAATAACCCCTTGCTAGAATTCTATTTCACATGCATAACCACTTTATGCAATTTCACCCGAAGACCTGTTTCGGTATCTAGTGAAATAAATTCCTGCGCTTGTTCATTCTTTCGGCATGAAACATTTGCTCCAATTGGATGTCGGTGTCTCTTAAGTGTGTCACCCTACGGTTCGTGAATAATGCGGACATGATCGAGACCCCTCTCGGATCAATAATCAGAAGCGGGATCTGGAGACCCATACTGACTCCCACACATTCAACGATGACTTTCTTGTGATCGTCAGAACCTTTTACGCTAGTATCTTAATCCCTTTGTTTCACGATATATTACATGTCTGAGATTCGATCATCGGTATCTCCATACCTAGTTTGATCTCGTTACCGACATGCACTCTTTTCTCGTTCCTGTGATATAACATTCTAGTGATCAAATCACTTGCTTGCAAGCTAATCAATGTGATATCACCGAGAGGGCCCTGAGTATATCTATCTGTCATCGGGATGAACAAATTCCACTCTCGATCCATGAGCCTCAACATAACACTTTATTAGTTCTGAATTCATCTTTATAATCACCCTGTTACGGTGTGACGTTTGATGTTATCAAGAAACTCTTCCGGTGTTAGTGATTGACATGATCTCATGGTCTAAGGATTAGGATCACTTCGTAAGTTGTTATAGCAATATAAACTCAATGACTTTGATCGTAATGCTATACTTCAGATGAATGTTCATCACACCATTACACTAATGTTGTGATCCCGTTATTAACAACATCCAATGTCCATGATCAGGAAACCTTGATCATCTTGTTAATCAACAAGCTAGTTTATGAGAGAGGCATAACTAGGAACTTTCTGTTTGTTTATTAAACACACATGTATTAACGTTTCCGTATTAATACAATTATAGCATGCAAAATAAACATCTATCATATACTTGGAATACACATAATAAACACTTTATTATTGCCTCTCAGGGCATATTCCCTTCAGTCTCCCACTTGCACTAGAGACAATAATCTAGTTACATAGTGATAAATCTAACACCCATTGAGTTCTGGTGTTGATCATGTTTTGCTCTAGGGAGAGTTTTAGTCAACGGATCTGCTACATTGAGATCCGTATGTACTTTAGAAATCTTTATATCTCCATCCTTGACATGCTCGCGGATGGAGTGAAACGGCGCTTAATATGCTTGGAATGCTTGTGAGACCTTGGCTCTTTGGCATTGGCAATGGAACCATTGTTGTCACAATAGATCACCATTGGGTCCAACGCGTTTGCCACCACTCCTAGTTCGGATATGAACTCCTTCATCCAAACTGCTTCCTGAGCCGCTTCTGAAGCAGCAACATATTCGGCCTCCGTTGTTGATCCCGCTACCACAGGTTGTTTGGAGCTCCTCCAACTAACCGCTCCGCCATTCATGAGAAATACGTATCCGGATTGAGACTTAGAGTCATCCGAATCGGTGTCAAAGCTAGCGTCGACATAACACTTAGCGACGAGCTCTTCTTCACCTTCGTATACAAGAAACATATCCTTAGTTCTTCGTAAGTACTTAAGGATATTCTTGACCGCTATCCAGTGTTCCGAACCTGGATCCGATTGGTACCTACTAGTCAAACTAATAGCATGTGCCACATCCGGTCTTGTACATAGCATGGTGTACATTATAGAGCCTATGGCTGAAGCATAGGGGACTTTGTCCATTATCTCTCTTTCTTCCGCCAAAGCCGGACTTTGAGTCTTACTCAATGTGTTGCCTTGCAACATAGGTAAGAACCCCTTCTTACTTCCGTCCATTTTAAACTTCTTTAAAATCTTATCAAGGTATGTACTTTGTGATAGCCCTATTAGGCGCCTAGATCTATCTCTATATATCTTTATGCCTAATATGTATGACGCTTCACCTAGGTCCTTCATTGAAAATTTGCTGTTTAGATAACTTTTAACACTGTTTAAAAGATCTATATCATTTCCGATCAATAATATGTCATCCACATATAATATCAGAAATGCCACATTGCTCCCACTCACTTTCTTGTAAATACAAGCTTCTCCATAAGTTTGGACAAATCCAAACTCTTTGATCACCTCATCAAAGCGAAGATTCCAACTTCGTGATGCTTGCTTCAATCCATAGATGGATCGCTGAAGCTTGCACACCTTGTTAGCATCCTTAGGATCGACAAAACCCTTTGGTTGTATCATATACAACTCTTCTTCAATATTACCATTGAGAAACACGGCTTTGACATCCATCTGCCATATCTCATAATCGAAATATGCAACAATTGCTAACATAATCCTAACTGACTTTAGCATCGCTATGGGAGAGAAAGTCTCATCGTAGTCAACTCCTTGAATTTGTCGAAACCCCTTTGCGACAAGTCGAGCTTTATAGACGGTCACATTACCATCAGCATCAGTTTTCCTTTTGAAAATCCATTTGTTCTCCACGGCCTTTCGGTCGTGAGGTAATTCCACCAAGTTCCAAACTTGATTTTCATACATGGATTCCATCTCGGATTTCATGGCTTCTAACCATTTGTTGGAATCCGGGCTCATCATCGCTTCTTCATACGTCGCAGGGTCATCATTTTCATCAACCATGAAATTCATGACAGGATTTCCGTACAGCTCGGGAGCTGCACGCGTCCTGTTTGACCTGCGAGGTTCGGTAGTACTCTCTTTCGGAGTTTCATGATCATTATCATTAGTTCCCTCTTCAACAGGTGGAGCCAACTCCGGAACAACTTCCGGTGCTGCGCTACTCGCCATACTTTGAAGAGAAGGTTCCACAACCTCTTCGAGTTCTACCTTCCGACTACTCACACCTTTCGCGAGAAACTCTTTCTCTAGAAAGGATCCATTCTTGGCAACAAAAACCTTGCCCTCGGATCTGTGATAGAAGGAATACCCAATAGTTTCTTTAGGGTATCCTATGAAGACGCATTTTTCCGCTTTGGATTCGAGTTTATCCGGTTGAAGTTTCTTCACATAAACATCGCATCCCCAAACTTTAAGAAATGACAGCTTAGGTTTGTTTCCAAACCACAATTCATACGGTGTCTTTTCAACGGATTTAGATGGTGCCTGATTTAAAGTGAATGCAGCAGTTTCTAGTGCATAACCCCAAAATGACAACGGCAAGTCCGTCAGAGACATCATAGATCGAACCATATCTAATAAAGTACGATTACGACGTTCTGACACACCATTTCGCTGTGGTGTTCCGGCAGGTGTGAGTTGTGAAACAATTCCACACTCTTTCATGTGAGTGCTAAACTCGTAACTTAGATACTCACCTCCACGGTCGGACCGTAGAAATTTGATCTTTCTATTACGATGATTTTCCACTTCATTCTGAAATTCCTTGAACTTTTCAAAGGTTTCAGACTTGTGTTTCATCAAGTAGATATAACCGTATCTACTCAAATCATCCGTGAAAGTAACAAAATAACAATATCCACCTCGTGCCGACACACTCATTGGACCACATACATCAGAATGTATGATTTCCAATAAATCTGTCGCCCGTTCCATTGAACCGGAAAACGGCGTTCTAGTCATCTTGCCCATAAGGCATGGCTCACATGTATCAAATGATTCATAATCAAGTGATTCCAAAAGTACATCCGAATGGAGCTTCTTCATGCGTTTAACGCCAATATGACCTAGACAGCAGTGCCACATATATGCGGATATATCATCATTAAGTTTAATCCTTTTAGCATCAATATTATGAATATGTGTAACATTATCATCGAGATCTAATAGAAATAAACCATTCATCATCGGTGCATGACCATAAAAGATTTCATTCATATAAATGGAACAACCATTGTTCTCGGATTTAAATGAATAACCACTTCGCATCAAACACGATCCAGATACAATGTTCATGCTCAGTGCAGGCACCAGATAACATTTATTCAAGTTTATAACTAATCCCGACGGCAAGTGGAGAGGCAGCGTTCCGACGGCGATCACATCAACGCTTGATCCATTGCCGACACGCATCTTGACCTCACCCCTTGCTAGCGGTCGCTTGTTCCGCAGCCCCTGATTCGAGTTACAAATATTAGCAACTGAACCGGTATCAAATACCCAGGTGCTACTGCGAGCACTAGTCAAGTACACATCAATAACATGTATATCATATATACCTTTGTTTGCCTTGCCGGCCTTCTTGTCTGCCAGATACTTGGGGCAGTTGCGCTTCCAGTGGCCAGTCCCCTTACAATAGTAGCACTCGGAATCAGACTTAGGTCCAACTCGGGGTTTCTTTTTAGGCGCGGCAACAGGCTTGCCGCCCTTACTTCCCTTCCGTTTTCCCTTCTTGTCTTTCTTGAAACCAGTGTTCCTATTGATCATCAACACTTGATGTTCCTTTTTGATCTCCACTTCTGCAGTTTTAAGCATTGACAGAAGCTCGGGGAGAGACTTCTTCATGCCTTGCATATTATAGTTCATCACGAAGCTCTTATAGCTAGGTGGCAGAGACTGCAGAACACGATGGATGCCTAAGTCAATGGGAAATCGATATTCCCAAGGACACAAGCTTATCGGCGTACCCCGACATCTTGAGTACATGCTCACTAACGGAGCTGTGCTCTTCCATCATGCAGCTAAAGAACTTTTCTGAAGCGTTGTAGCTCTCTACAGCAGCATGTGTGTCGAAAATCATTTTCAACTCACCCATTGTATCAAATGCATTGCCGTTTTCGAAACGCTTTCGAAGTTCCGGCTCTAGCCCATACAATATGCCGCAATGAACTAAGTTGTGGTCCTCCTGACGAGTCTGATAGACATTCTTCTCCTCGTCAGGGGCATCATCTAAAGGTGGGGGGCCTAACGGCGCTTCTAGCACATATTGCTTTTGTGCAGCAGAGAGGAGAATCCTCAAATTCATGGACCATTCGGTAAAGTTTCTACCGTTCGTTGCTAGTTTCTCTTTCTCCATGAACACATTGAAATTAAAAGCAGGTGGTGCCATCTACAACAGAATTTGTAAAGTTTAGACTAAGTGTATGATAGATTGAGTTCAAATAATCCATATTATGAATGAACTCCCACTCAAAAACGACATCCCTCGTGCCTTTTTGGTGATTACATGAACCAAATCCACTATACCAAGTCCGATCATCACGTGAGTCGGTATAGCTTCAAAGGCGAGCATCAAATGGACATCATATCAACTATATGACTCATGCTTAACCTTTAGGTCCGTGTTCCGAGGCCATGTCTGTACATGCTAGGCTCGCCAAGTTAGAACCTTAGTATTCGTGTGTGTAACTGTTTTACACCCGAAATATGGTCGTGGATCCAAGAACACCCGATCATCACGTGATGTCTTGGAGCGACGAAAACATAATCGGTGCATACTAAAGGAAGAACACATTCTTATCTTGATATTTAAATGAGGGATCATCTTATTATGCTAACAAAGCGCTAAACAAGCAATATAAGATGCTATCAAACATCATATGTTTATTAGTGAAATGATATGGTTCCCGCAGATGATCTCTATCATGTGCATCGTGGTATGATCACTATCATACCTATATGTGTAAATCCAAGGTCTATGGATTTTACACGCTATGTGTGTTGTAAGAGTATCATCTCATACTTCTACTTACAACACTACCATATCATAACACTAGCCCAGCAACAATCTAAACTAGACGCCTCTAATTTATCCATTGCAAGTTTTACGTGGCTTAGGGCTTTCGAGATAGAACCGTTCTTACCTACGAACATGAACCACAACGAGGATAATCAAATTGTTGACAACTCGCTTGCAAAATAGATATTGACTATAGTAGGAGAGACAGACACCCGCTAGCCACTTATGCAAACTAGTTGCATGTCAAGCGTGGAACAGGTCTCATGTGCGAGGACATGTAAAGTTTGTCCGGGCCGCTTCATCCCACTATGCCACCAATATCCAAAATTACAACAAAGGAGCAACAACATGATCATCATCGCCCACATACTCATATGTGTACTACCCGTGTAAAGTATCTACGCATAGATCCGGCTCTGATACCACTGTAGGGTTCGCAGCATAGAAAACAAAAATTTTCCTACGATGTGAACTATATACCAAGATCTATCTACTAGATACAAACAACGGGCAGATGTATATCCATAGAGAACATACCCTTGAAGACCGACAAAGCTTAACGAGTTCAACTCGTGGTTGATGTAGACGATCTCTTGCCGATCTCAAGATCGAGAGGAAGTCCTAGCGCCGCAAATCAGCAGCGCATCCGTGCTCGCACACACGTTCAAGGCACCGAGCAACCTCCGCCTCCTCGCTCCAGCGATGCAGCGGAAGCACAACTCTTTCTTGCCGAATAGCCATCGGGAACATGTATCTTGCTAGTCCGAGACCATGGGGATAAATTCTAGAGGGGGAGAGAGATCCTTCACGAGGAGGTGTGAGAGACAAGTGAGGAGGGGGGCTCCTTTTATAGGAGGAGGGGGGGAACCCCAAGGGAGTGGCCGGCGCATGGGGCTGCCCCCTTGCCCTCCCCTCTTCATGTGGGTGGACACTCCACTCACAAATCTCCTTTAAATTCCCTCCACTCAAAAGTCCACTCAAATTCCCATTAAATTTCCACCAAATTTAATGCAAACTCTCATTAAATAAAACTCTTTTATTTTATTCAGAATTTTGTCAATTACTTTAATGACAAACATTCACAAATAACCCCTTGATAGAATTCTATTTCACATGCATAACCACTTTATGCAATTTCACCCGAAGACCTGTTTCGGTATCTAGTGAAATAAATTCCTGCGCTTGTTCATTCTTTCGGCATGAAACATTTGCTCCAATTCGATGTCGGTGTCTCTTAAGTGTGTCACCCTACGGTTCGTGAAATGCGGACATGATCGAGACCCCTCTCGAATCAATAATCAGAAGCGGGATCTAGAGACTCATACTGACTCCCACACATTCAACGATGACTTTCTTGTGATCGTCAAAACCTTTTACGCTAGTATCTTAATCCCTTTGTTTCACGATATATTACATGTCCGAGATTCGATCATCGGTATCTCCATAACTAGTTTTATCTCGTTACCGACATGCACTCTTTTCTCGTTCCTGTGATATAACATTCTAGTGATCAAATCACTTGCTTGCAAGCTAATCAATGTGATATCACCAAGAGGGCCCAGAGTATATCTATCCGTCATCGGGATGAACAAATTCCACTCTCGATCCATGAGCCTCAATGTAACACTTTATTAGTTCTGAATTCATCTTTATAATCACCCTGTTACGGTGTGACGTTTGATGTTATCAAGAAACTCTTCCGGTGTTAGTGATTGACATGATCTCATGGTCTAAGGATTAGGATCACTTCATAAGTTGTTATAGCAATATAAACTCAATGACTTTGATCATAATGCTATACTTCGGATGAATGTTCATCACACCATTACACTAATGTTGTGATCCCGTTATTAACAACATCCAATGTCCATGATCAGGAAACCTTGATCATCTTGTTAATCAACGAGCTAGTTTATGAGAGAGGCATAACTAGGAACTTTCTGTTTGTTTATTAAACACACATGTATTAACATTTCCGTATTAATACAATTATAGCATGCAAAATAAACATCTATCATATACTTGGAATACACATAATAAACACTTTATTATTGCCTCTCAGGGCATATTCCCTTCAATATTCTCTGGGCCCTCTCGTGAGATATGATTCGGAAAGCATGGCCATGCACGATTGGGTTAAGTGTTAACCGAGGCGATCGACTAAGTGTTAGTCGGGTGAACCACTTATCTCGGATCGAGAAGAGATTCGGACTATTTAAGGGATGGCATATATTCGCCTATAGTCCGACAAGGTATATCATGAGGCAAAAGGGACTGGGACGCAAGTCACATTGGAAAGGCAAGTCGTCATGACTCTTTGGTACTTGGGAGTCGGCACGTTCTGCTAGGAGCCACTGCCGACTGATCGATTGTGAGTCTGACTCCAATCGTGTCCGAGTAGCCATGAGCCTGCTGGGTCACACACTTAAGAGCGGGAGCAAGTTCAGATTGGATCTGAACTAGAAATCTGGTTGGACCCGAGCCTGATTTGGACTAAGTCAGTGAGTCGGACTCACATGGACTAATATTATATGGGCTTTCGTGAATGGGCCGCGCGAGCAGAGCCCATGTTCACTCCCTCTATATAGTGGAGCACCATAACCCAGAAAGGTTAATCGTTGTTTGATTAGGTCATTCAATGTGTTGGAAACCCTAGCTCCACAGCAGTCCTGCCGTCGATACGAACCTAGCAGTTCGCCGTCGGTGCTCCTCCTTGCATGTGTTGATACCAGCAGAGGTGATGTACGATCAGCACTAGGACGATCGGATCGCAAAGGACTGCACTGCATCAACTGCCGCGCTTCATCAGTAATCCGCAACTGCGCGTCTAGTGGTAAACCTCGTGGCCTTCTACCTCAGCTGGATCTTGGGATCACCATGTTAGAGGAATTTTTTGTTTTATCTCCGCGTGGCCCAACAGTGGTATCAGAGCGATAGCTTCTGGTTTTAGGCTCGAGATCTCGTATATGTGATATGCGGTTGGCTGTAGATGAGATCTATATGATGTTTTGGTGGTCGATCTATGAGATAGATCGGTTTTGTACGATGCTGATTAGATCAACTGTACTCGGGGAATGGTAGATCTGATTTTCGTGATCTTACTGGTGAGGTCGTGGAATGACAAACCCCTACGTCGGCTTCCGCCATCGGGGTGGACTGTGACACGTAAATCCATATGCGGTGATCGAATATTAAAAAGTTTGATCGAATCGGAATAATGGTCGGAATCCATGTTCGGATCGTATATGGGACCTCCGGCTTCACCCTATCGTAGCGCCTTAGATGTTGTTGCGAGTTTCACAACGCCGGTAGATATCGTATCTATGCATAACTTGTTTTTGCAGGAAGTTGTGAATGGTACGGTTCATGTGCATGTGATGTATGTGTGTAATCCATACGTGATCTGCGAATCATGGTTTTTGTCAGCCGGCTGGAGCCTAGGTGCTGTCATTTTATTGTATAACGAACTGCATGTCAGATTCTCCTTGTAATTTACTTTACTAAGCTAGTGTAGCTGTTTGGAGAATATGGATGACATGCAAGGCGATGTACATGTCGGCGACATGGAGTAAGACGACAAGTGGCAAAGAGTTGGCACGAGTCGGATTACAGGCTTTGTGGAGATGGAGATCGCCATGAAGGGAGCCATACCATTTCACATTATAATTGCTTTTATTTTGTGTTATTGTTATGTCTCTGTTTTTCCTCTATTAGATAGTCGGTAAAATTTAATCCCTCAAAGAAGGTCTAGTCTGTTTTCCCGCCAGTGTTTGCACCATCACAAGTCGAACATTTTTGGTAGTGGGCTCATAAAATTGAGGTGCTGCCAATTCTTTCCGACTAGGTGGGTTCGAGTCGGACTCTTACTGCAGAAACACTCGGTAAGCTAGACGGGTCTATCACAACGGTTGTGGGGCTCGGGGAAAGGTCGGATGGGAGCCGGGGCATGTGATGCCACCCGTCCAACATGAGTCATATGAGATACGATTGACAAGGAGTTGTCTACCTGGATCACTTGGCGGCTAGCGGTGATGCTAAACCTCACTAGCCGACTTGCTTATTTAAGATCCTGAATCACTAGGTAACCATCGGAGGGGTGTTGGTTCTAGTGGGAGCATAAAATATTAAAGTATTTAATATTCTTGCTCTTTTATTTATACATGACTTAAGTGTTTTGCATATTTTCTGTTGTAGATCATGGCACCAAGTAGCAGTCACTCAGATATCCAGTTTTGCGTTGAGAACCATTCTTGAGAAAGATAAACTGAACGACACTAATTTTACCAACTGGTATCGAAATCTGAGAATTGTTCTCAAACAAGAAAAGAAGGACCATGTCCTAGACAACCCACTTCCAGATGAACCGAATGAGAATGCGACTGTCGCTGCCACCAATGCCTACCGTCGGGCTAAGGATGAGTCCACGGATATTAGTTGTCTTATGCTTGCTCACATGGAACCGGACTTGCAAAAGCTGTTCGAGCATGTTGAGGCCTACGATATGATCGAAAGCCTCAAAAGTATGTTCCAGGCTCAGGGGAAGACTGAGAGATATCAAGTCTCTCTGGCTTTGCCGAGTTGCAAGCTTAAGGATGGTGATCCACTGAGTCCGCATGTGATCAAAATGGTTGGTTATGTGCAGTCTCCGGATAGGCTTGGCTACCCCCATTAGCGAAGAGTTCGCTATGGATATAATTCTGAACTCTCTTCCTAGTGCATATGGGCTATTCATTTCGAACTACCACATGCATTGTATGGATAAGAATCTCACTGAATTGCATGGGATGCTCAAGCAGGCAGAGGAGGATCTCAAGAAGGGCGCTAGTCAAGTGTTGATGGTGCAGAATAAGGCTAAGTTCAAGAAGAGTTCTTGGACTAAGAAGAAGGCTAAGTCAGGAGGAAAGCAGGCTCAGGACTCGGTCCCAGGTGCTTCCTCAGGGACTACGCCATCTCCTTCAGCCGGATCCACTTGCTTCTACTGCAAGGCAGACGACCACTAGAAGAGGAACTGCAGCAAGTACTTGGCCGACATAGCCAAGAGTGGAGGTATAACTTCCGACCCAGGTACACTTGTTTGCAATGTTATAGACATATATCTTGCTGATGCACCTAATAGTTCTTGGGTATATGATGCCGGATCAGTTATTCACATCTGCAACTCGTTGCAGGGACTGGTAAGAACTAGGAGCGTAGCAAGAGGCGAGGTTGACATTCGAGTCGGCAACAAAGCAAGAGTTGCTGCGTTGGAAGTCGGCACGATGCAGCTTCATTTACCTTCCGGATTCATTATGGAACTGAATAATTGTTATTATGTTCCAGTGCTCAGTCGAAACGTTATTTCTGCTTCATGTTTGATGAGGCAAGGCTATGAGTCGAATATCAAGAATAATGGTTGTTCTTTGTATTTGAACGATATGTTTCACGGCTTTGCACCCGTCCAGGACGGGTTATTTATTTTGAATGTTGATGGTGAGTCGGTTTATAACATAAATGTTAAAAGGTTGAAACCAAATGATCTGAATATGTCTTACTTTTGGCACTGTCGGCTTGGTCATATAAGTTGGAAATGCATGAAGAAGCTCCATGATGATGGAATCCTAACTTCGTTCAACTTGGAGTCGTTCGAGACATGCGAATCTTGCCTACTCGGCAAAATGACCAAGACACCTTTTGCAAAGAGTTGCGAAAGGGCGTCTGACTTGTTGGGAATAGTACATAGTGATCTATGTGGACCAATGAGCACGACAGCCAGGGGTGGTTATGACCACTTCATTACCTTCACTGATGATTTGATTAGGTATGGATATATCTACTTGATGAAACATAAGTCAGAAGACTTTGAAAAGTTCAAAGAATTCTAGAATGAAGCATAGAATCAACTCGGAAAGAAAATAAAGTTTCTTCGGTCGGACCGAGGAGGCGAGTACATGAGACATGATTTTGATGACCATCTGAAAAGTTGTGGAATAGTTCCTCAACTTACTCCGCCAGGAACGCCGCAAAGGAACGGTGTTTCGGAAAGGCGGAATCGGACCTTGTTGGACATGGTACGATCAATGATGAGTCGGACAGATCTGCCTTTATCATTTTTGGGGTTATTGTCTAGAAACCGCGGCGTTCACACTAAATAGAGTACCATCAAAATCGGTAGAGAAGACACCACATGAGATGTGGAAAGGCAAAAAGCCGAGTTTGTCTTTTCTTAAGATTTGGGGTTGCGAAGCATTTGTCAAGCGACTTCAGTCGAATAAGCTCACGGCCAAGTCGGATAAGTGTGTCTTCGTGGGGTATCCGAGGGAAACCTTGGGTTACTACTTCTACAACCGAGAAGAGGGCAAAGTGTTTGTCGCTCGGAACAGTGTCTTCCTTGAGAAAGAGTTTCTCAGTCGGGGAGTAAGTAGGAGCATGGTGCAACTCGAAGAAATTCGAGAGCAACCGGCTAGTAGCGAGTCGGCAAAAACCTTGGAGGTTGAGCCGGTCGTGGAAGCTGAGCCGGCAGCAATACCTGTACTACGAAGATCGGCAAGATAACGAAGTGTTCGTGATGTGTTACTGTTAGACAGTGATGAGCCGGCAAATTATTCGGAAGCGATGGTGGGATCTGATTCCAAGTCATGGCTTGGAGCCATGAGATCCGAGTTAAAGTCCATGGATGAAAATCAAGTTTGGAACTTGGTTGATCTGCCAGACGGTGCAAGACCCGTCGAGTGCAAATGGGTCTATAAGAAGAAAACTGATATGGATGGAAATGTTTCAATCTATAAAGCACGTCTTGTCGCGAAGGGGTTCCGACAAGTTCAAGGAGTTGTACGACGAGACTTTCTCGCCCGTAGCGATGCTTAAATCAGTTTGGATCATGTTAGCTATAGCAGCCTATTTCGACTATGAGATATGGCAGATGGATATGAAAACGGCTTTCCTTAACGGAAATTTAACCGAGGACGTAAATATGATACAGCCCGAGGGATTTGTCAATCCGGCTAATGCTGACAAGGTATGCAAAATTCAGAAATCCATTTATGGGTTGAAGCAAGTATCTCGGAGTTGGAATATTCGCTTTGATGAGGTAGTCAAATCGTTTGGCTTCATCAAGAGTGATCATGATTCTTGTTTATACAAGAAGTTTGGTGGGAGCAAAGTAAAGTTTCTGATCATATATGTGGATGACATATTATTGATTGGAAATGATGTCCATATGTTGCAAGAAACCAAGGAATCATTGGAAAGGAGTTTCTCAATGAAAGACTTGGGTGAGGCAACATATATTCTCGGAATCCGGATCTATAGAGATAGATCAAGACGGCTCATTGGATTGAGTCAGAGTACTTATTTGGACAAAGTGTTGAAGAAGTTCAACATGGAATCTTCTAAAAAGGGGTTCTTACTGATGTCCCATGGTGTAAAACTTAGCAAGACTCAGTGTCCTTCGACAACTGATGAGCGAAGTCGGATGAGTGCGATTCCGTATGCTTCTGCAGTCGGATCCATCATGTATGCCATGATTTGTACTAGGCCGGATGTTTCATATGCTCTAAGTGTTGTGAGCAGATTCCAGGCTGATCCTGGAGAAATCCACTAGACAGCGGCTAAAAATATCCTAAAGTACTTGAGAAGGACTAAGGATATGTTCTTGGTTTATGGTGGTGATGATGAACTTAGTGTAAAGGGTTACACGGATGCGAGTTATCTTACCGACTCTGATGATTCTCGTTCGCAATCCGGATACATTTTTATTATAAACGGAGGTGCTGTGAGCTGGAAGAGTTCTAAGCAAGAGACTGTGTCTGCATCTACAACAAAGGCTGAGTATATTGCCGCCTCGGAGGCAGCAAAGGAAGCTGTTTGGATGAGGAATTTCCTCATGGATCTTGGTGTGGTTCAGGGATCGTCCAATCCGTTAGACGTGTTGTAACACCCTCAGAATCGGCCCTATGCAAGTTTTAGCGAAACCCGCCAAACCCGCATAGAAACGATTCGAAGGTGCCCACCAGGCACTTTCGTGCGGGTGGAAAACGAAGTAATAACATTACATAACAGTCCTCGATGGGACCCACAGAACAGATATATAGATACAACAGCGACTCAATGAGTCAAGAATACAGATGTAATATACAAAGATCCAAATCACCTTGAAAATGAAAGAGCGTCCGACTACGGACAAGATGCAAATGGGGCTAAGAGCCCTGAAGAATAACCAATGGCGTCCATAACCCTGCCCAGGCCAAGCCGGAAGGGTAACCCTGCTAACGACGTCGATCTCAAAACCTGCTTAAACAAAAGGGGCGCCGACAAAGGGCAAAGGAAAAAGAGAGAGCGTCAGTACTGAGGCCAGTACACGGCGAGACTAGAATTCGGCGGTCCTCGCCTACATAGGTATGGTGGACTGAGCGGCAGCGGCAGCATGCACTAAACAACCTATAGAGACTCGATACAGCTGGCGGTTATCAGAGAGGGATAAGAATGACCTATCCGGTTCCAACCTGAAGCGAACACCAAACAAACCCATCCTGGTGTTTTCCCCCTCGAAACCAAACGAGGAAGTCAACCGAGGAACTCACACAGTTGGCAGTTTTATTTATTCAGTTATCGTTGCAGCAATTACTAGTCAGGTGTAGATATTCATCCTGATAAAATAAGCAGTGGGCCGTTTAGTTATTCATTCCGTTGTAGTTGCGACACTTACTAGTCAGATACAATTAGCATGAGATATCCCAAAACCTAGCAGTTGTTGGTACTTTTATTTAGCCATCCCGTTGTGGTGAAGCTGATTACTAGTCATATCGGATACAAGTCAAGTTATAACAGTAAACTTTAGTTATAGTTGTCTATGATCAAGCACTGTGCTCCAAGTCGTCCATAACCGCGGACACGGCTTCTCGAAAAGATTAAACCCTGCAGGGGTGCACCAAAGTATCCACAAGCACTTCGACCCTTTTTGCCAGATCAGTTAACATACACCCATCGGTATGTCGGCGGGGCCTAAGTCATGACGTTCCCAGACCCAAAGCAAGCACGGGGGGCCACCCCACTAAGTACACCCGTAACGAAGTCGGCCGGTCTCCGAGACGGACTCAGGGTTTGCGACAGTGGCTGTAAACGACAGCAAATCCCCAAACGGGGACTGTCGATACCGCGAAAACACTCCGCTTCCAAAACAGTACAGTGTGATCCTCACACAATCGTAAATAAAGCAGTAAAGCATGGCATAAGTACAGGATAGTAAATAAAACCTCAAACTAGTTTGTGGCCCCCAGTACAATACTTTGAAATCAGGTAATAATCAATGGGGGGCCCATATCTCCCCACCTGTGGTTAGCGCGCTCGATCTCGGAACAGGTGTCAAGAACTCGGGGTCCTACGGGACACAAGTGGGCGGTCGGAAACCAACATTGTCTATCACCCACCGATGCCTCTGCTTACTTACTTCAATTTTAGTTGTTAAACAGTAATTAAAGTGAACGAAAAGTAAAGCCATGATCATCTTCAACAATAAACATGCGGCACTTCTCCAACAACTGTGGTACTTGACGACACGCAACATCACTTGAGCAAGCGACTACGACGTGCAAGTCCAGCTATCTACCAAACAACAGGTAATAGGAGGTGTCCAAGGCAATATACGGCTGCAAGGGATATCTCGGGTACGGAAACTAGAGCATCGCAACACAGATAGCAATAGATCAACAGGAGGGAATAAATGCTATAAAAGTAAGATAGGTAGAAAGGGGGGAGATGCTCGCCTGAAAACATTGTCGAAGGTTCAACCGAAGATCGGGGCGAAGCGCACATCAACTCAACGGCCTTATCCGCGAAGAAGCAAAACACTAGAAGAGACACCAGATGCACTATTTAATACTACGGCAGAAGATCGGCATGATGCATGTATGATGCATGACATGGCAAGGTGCGATGCAATTAGGCAAGATTAAGCGGAAACGGGGTCCCGACAATTAGTTAGATGGTTCAGGTTGTTTATCTACCCCGCAAATTAAATGTTATTTTAACATGGCAAAAGATAGCACCGGTTCGCTACACCAATTTAAATGAGGCCAATATGGGACTAGATTTGCCCGCATATGGGCCCCATATTTAATTATTAGGTGAATCGGCATAAGGCCCCCAAACCACATGATAAGATGCATGCGAGTATGACAATTTAATATGCAGCAATTTGTTATTACATTTGGAAAATAGGGCTTGAGGAAAGGGGTCACACATTAGGGTTCGACGATCTTGGGTTCCGGGGTTCGGGGTCGGGTCTCGGGGTCCGGATCTGGGGTTCGGGGTTCGACGAGATCGGTCTCGACGGGATCGTTCTCGAACAACGGGGCAGATCTTGTCGCATCCGGGTTCTCGGCGGAGTCGGCGTCCGGAAAGGAGTACTTGGTTCGGTGTCGGGCGCATCGGATTCTTCCGGGTCGGTGTCGTTCTTATCGTTGCGAAGATCTTGTCGGGTCCGCGCTTCGGATTCCGTGAGGCGATCTTGACGCTCCGTGCCCGTGGAGTAGAACTTGTCGTCCGGCGGTAGATCTTGTCAATTCCATTCCAACGGCCTTGTTGTTCTGCGGCGAAGATCATGGGGTCTCCGGGGTCCGTGACGAAGATCATGGCATCCGTGTCGAAAGCATCGGGGTTTCCGGGTTCGGTCCCGTGATGAACTTGGTTTACGGCAATCTCTTCTATGTCGACGAACTTGGAGGTTCGGTTATCGATTGTCGGTGTCGATCTTGGCCCCGCGTTGGTGGTCTGGTGCGATTTTGGCGACCGGGGGTGCTCCAGTGTCGCGGCTCCGGTAGACGTCCTTGTCTTTCCATGTCGACGGCCTTCGGTTTTCGAGTAGGTCTTGCGCGTCCAAGCCGAAGAACACACAGAGGCGAGTGGGCGGTTGGCGGGCTTCGCAGGGCGGCGGCGACCCGAGGCTAGGCGGCGGGTCAGAGGGCGACGGCGAGCAGAGGGCGTGGCGCGTGCCTGCGGCTTGCGGGGCTCGCAGGGCTGCTGCAGAAGAGGGCCGGGCCGGGCCCCGCGGTGGTGCAGAGAGGCGCAGCGGAGGCGGACGCGTGCTGCCAGGGACGGCGAGGTGGGGCCGGGGCGGAGAGGGTGGTCGCGGCCGCGGCCGAGGACGGCGGAGCGAAGCTCGGCGGCGGCAGATGCGGGCGAGCCAGGAGGGTGGCGGGCGACGGCGGCGCGGAGGGGGTCCGAGGCCGGCGGGGTGGGTGATGGAGCGGGGCGGCGCGGGGCGAGCATAGGGTGGCCGGAGGAGGCGGGCTCGGGCGGCGGGGACGGGCGGTTGCCGGAGAGGGAGCAGGGCGGCGGACAGGAGAGCGGGGAGAGGACGCCGGCGACGAGGGAGAGGGAGGAGGCCGGCGGCTGGTGGCGGGGCAGACGGGGGAAGCCGAGGCGGGGCGGACGCCGGAGAGGAGGCGCGGAGGACGGCGGCACGGAGGCGAGTGGCGGACCGGCGGCGCGTCTGCGGGAGAGAGAGGGAGGCGGCTGGTCGGCGGCGGGGCTGCGGCCGGTTCCAGGGCGGCCGGGCGACGTTGTGCAGGGGCGGGCCGCAGGCGGGTGGAGGGCGGCAGAGGAAGGTCGAGGCGGGCGCGCGCGTCGAGCGGCGCTCGCCGGAGCGGGGAGGGGACCTGGTGGCGATGGGGAAGAAGGGAGAAGGAGAGCGTCGGTGGCGTGCAGAGGAAGGAGAGGGAGGAGAAAGACGGGGCCAGGGGGGCCGGCTGGGGACGCGGGGCTAGGTGGGGTCCAGGGAGGTGAGGATCGGGTGTGGTGTGCGTGTGTGCTTGTGTGTGTGTTGCCTGAGAGGAAGAGGGGGTGGGTTTGGTCTAGGTGGCAGATGGGGATTGGGTGAGGGAGAGAGTTGGGGTGAGGTGGCGAGCCGCGAGTGGCTGGGGTGAGGTGGAGGGGGTGTGGGTAGATTAGGTTGGGTAGGAATAGGATTTAGATTGAACTGTTTTCTTCTGGGGGTGGTCGTTCGGGTCGAATCGGCCCGTTCGACTGCCCCCACTAAAATAATTTAATATTTTATTTGTGTTAAACGGACCGTTTGCAAAACGTAATTAGTCAAAACAAAATATTCCGGAGACCCGGTTTTGGTTTTTGAATAAAGATGGGGCGTTTAGAAAACACAAACAGGTTTTTCTGCAAATAGTTTTATGCAAGCAAATGCAAGATGACGACAATGCTCAAATGCAAGGTGGCATGATGACATGAGCATGCGGTCATGATGATGCAATGCACAAAAACAACGCGATTTTCTAGTAGTGGTTTTGCGGGATGCCACAATTCGACACCACTAACAATGGATCTCGCCCTCGAGATCCGCCTCGTGGTATCGGAAGGAAGGTCGGCGATCTGCGTCTTCTCGCTTCGTGTAGATCCTCGCGACACCACTAACAAGAGGTCGTTGTCCGTGATCGTCGAGGGAACACTCCGGAAACAAAAGGGCGAAGGTAGAGGTATCCACAAATAAAGCCACCTCTAACTTCGATAGAACGTGAGAAAAGATGCGGCCTATCCCACTTCAATGTACGAGAGCGAATAGAAAGGGTAGTCGGCATGGGGGCCAGTCCATCACGCACCCAAACTATTACTCCGCACAATCAGTGGAAAAGAGTGCAACCATTCTCGGAATCAGACTGAAGATCTCGACAATCGAGGTTCAGGAACAAAGGAGTGATGCAGACTCTGCATCGGATCTGGCGTAGAGGATGTCGTCGCGTCGGAAAACACCGGAAGGCACAAACAAAGAACAAAGAATGGCACCACAGATAAAGGATCACTCAGATAGCATGAAGACCAGATGGTAGAACACCGTTATCAAAGAAGGAAGCGAAACCCTGAAGGTACGACGGAACCCAACCACGAGAATTCCTGGACTCGAAGAAAAGGACGAGAGCGGATTCAAAACACGTAGAGGTAAGAGGAGAACAACAGAGGGGTAAGGAGTAAAATCAGACCTAATCAGAACTATCCAACCGGTTTTGCAAAATAGTTTTGACACTCTACTTCGGCCGTTAGCTAGGTTATCCTACAGGCTGGACTTGTGGGGTATTGTAACTGCTGAGCTCTGATACCACTCTGTAACACCCTCAGAATCGGCCCTATGCAAGTTTTAGCGAAACCCGCCAAACCCGCATAGAAACGATTCGAAGGTGCCCACCAGGCACTTTCGTGCGGGTGGAAAACGAAGTAATAACATTACATAACAGTCCTCGATGGGACCCACAGAACAGATATATAGATACAACAGCGACTCAATGAGTCAAGAATACAGATGTAATATACAAAGATCCAAATCACCTTGAAAATGAAAGAGCGTCCGACTACGGACAAGATGCAAATGGGGCTAAGAGCCCTGAAGAATAACCAATGGCGTCCATAACCCTGCCCAGGCCAAGCCGGAAGGGTAACCCTGCTAACGACGTCGATCTCAAAACCTGCTTAAACAAAAGGGGCGCCGACAAAGGGCAAAGGAAAAAGAGAGAGCGTCAGTACTGAGGCCAGTACACGGCAAGACTAGAATTCGGCGGTCCTCGCCTACATAGGTATGGTGGACTGAGCGGCAGCGGCAGCATGCACTAAACAACCTATAGAGACTCGATACAGCTGGCGGTTATCAGAGAGGGATAAGAATGACCTATTCGGTTCCAACCTGAAGCGAACACCAAACAAACCCATCCTGGTGTTTTCCCCCTCGAAACCAAACGAGGAAGTCAACCGAGGAACTCACACAGTTGGCAGTTTTATTTATTCAGTTATCGTTGCAGCAATTACTAGTCAGGTGTAGATATTCATCCTGATAAAATAAGCAGTGGGCCGTTTACTTATTCATTCCGTTGTAGTTGCGACACTTACAAGTCAGATACAATTAGCATGAGATATCCCAAAACCTAGCAGTTGTTGGTACTTTTATTTAGCCATCCCGTTGTGGTGAAGCTGATTACTAGTCATATCGGATACAAGTCAAGTTATAACAGTAAACTTTAGTTATAGTTGTCTATGATCAAGCACTGTGCTCCAAGTCGTCCATAACCGCGGACACGGCTTCTCGAAAAGATTAAACCCTGCAGGGGTGCACCAAAGTATCCACAAGCACTTCGAACCTTTTTGCCAGATCAGTTAACATACACCCATCGGTATGTCGGCGGGGCCTAAGTCATGACGTTCCCAGACCCAAAGCAAGCATGGGGGGCCACCCCACTAAGTACACCCGCAACGAAGTCGGCCGGTCTCCGAGACGGACTCAGGGTTTGCGACAGTGGCTGTAAACGACAGCAAATCCCCAAACGGGGACTGTCGATACCGCGAAAACACTCCACTTCCAAAACAGTACAGCGTGCTCCTCACACAATCGTAAATAAAGCAGTAAAGCATGGCATAAGTACATGATAGTAAATAAAACCTCAAACTAGTTTGTGGCCCCCAGTACAATACTTTGAAATCAGGTAATAATCAATGGGGGGCCCATATCTCCCCACCTGTGGTTAGCGCGCTCGATCTCGGAACAGGTGTCAAGAACTCGGGGTCCTACGGGACACAAGTGGGCGGTCGGAAACCAACATTGTCTATCACCCACCGATGCCTCTGCTTACTTACTTCAATTTTAGTTGTTAAACAGTAATTAAAGTGAACGAAAAGTAAAGCCATGATCATCTTCAACAATAAACATGCGGCACTTCTCCAACAACTGTGGTACTTGACGACACGCAACATCACTTGAGCAAGCGACTACGACGCGCAAGTCCAGCTATCTACCAAACAACAGGTAATAGGAGGTGTCCAAGGCAATATACGGCTGCAAGGGATATCTCGGGTACGGAAACTAGAGCATCGCAACACAGATAGCAATAGATCAACAGGAGGGAATAAATGCTATAAAAGTAAGATAGGTAGAAAGGGGGGAGATGCTCGCCTGAAAACATTGTCGAAGGTTCTACCGAAGATCGGGGCGAAGCTCACATCAACTCAACGGCCTTATCCGCGAAGAAGCAAAACACTAGAAGAGACACCGGATGCACTATTTAATACTACGGCAGAAGATCGGCATGATGCATGTATGATGCATGACATGGCAAGGTGCGATGCAATTAGGCAAGATTAAGCGGAAACGGGGTCCCGACAATTAGTTAGATGGTTCAGGTTGTTTATCTACCCCGCAAATTAAATGTTATTTTAACATGGCAAAAGATAGCACCGGTTCGCTACACCAATTTAAATGAGGCCAATATGGGACTAGATTTGCCCGCATATGGGCCCCATATTTAATTATTAGGTGAATCGGCATAAGGCCCCCAAACCACATGATAAGATGCATGCGAGTATGACAATTTAATATGCAGCAATTTGTTATTACATTTGTAAAATAGGGCTCGAGGAAAGGGTCACACATTAGGGTTCGATGATCTTGGGTTCCGGGGTTCGGGGTCGGGTCTCGGGGTCCGGATCTGGGGTTCGGGGTTCGACGAGATCGGTCTCGACGGGATCGTTCTCGAACAACGGGGCAGATCTTGTCGCATCCGGGTTCTCGGCGGACTCGGCGTCCGGAAAGGAGTACTTGGTTCGGTGTCGGGCGCATCGGATTCTTCCGGGTCGGTGTCGTTCTTATCGTCGCAAAGATCTTGTCGGGTCCGCGCTTCGGATTCCGTGAGGCGATCTTGACGCTCCATGCCCGTGGAGTAGAACTTGTCGTCCGGCGGTAGATCTTGTCGATTCCATTCCAACGGCCTTGTTGTTCTGCGGCGAAGATCATGGGGTCTCCGGGGTCCGTGACGAAGATCATGGCATCCGTGTCGAAAGCATCGGGGTTTCCGGGTTCGGTCCCGTGATGAACTTGGTTTACGGCAATCTCTTCTATGTCGACGAACTTGGAGGTTCGGTTATCGATTGTCGGTGTCGATCTTGGCCCCGCGTTGGTGGTCTGGTGCGATTTTGGCGACCGGGGGTGCTCCAGTGTCGCGGCTCCGGTAGACGTCCTTGTCTTTCCATGTCGACGGCCTTCGGTTTTCGAGTAGGTCTTGCGCGTCCAAGCCGAAGAACACACAGAGGCGAGCGGGCGGTTGGCGGGCTTCGCGGGGCGGCGGCGACCCGAGGCTAGGCGGCGGGTCAGAGGGCGACGGCGAGCAGAGGGCGTGGCGCGTGCCTGCGGCTTGCGGGGCTCGCAGGGCTGCTGCAGAAGAGGGCCGGGCCGGGCCCCGCGGTGGTGCAGAGAGGCGCAGCGGAGGCGGACGCGTGCTGCCAGGGACGACGAGGTGGGGCCGGGGCGGAGAGGGTGGTCGCGGCCGCGGCCGAGGACGGCGGAGCGAAGCTCGGCGGCGGCGGATGCGGGCGAGCCAGGAGGGTGGCGGGCGACGGCGGCGCGGAGGGGGTCCGAGGCCGGCGGGGTGGGTGATGGAGCGGGGCGGCGCGGGGCGAGCAGAGGGTGGCCGGAGGAGGCGGGCTCGGGCGGCGGGGACGGGCGGTTGCCAGAGAGGGAGCAGGGCGGCGGACGGGAGCACGGGGAGAGGACGCCGGCGACGAGGGAGAGGGAGGAGGCCGGCGGCTGGTGGCGGGGCAGACGGGGGAAGCCGAGGCGGGGCGGACGCCGGAGAGGAGGCGCGGAGGACGGCGGCACGGAGGCGAGTGGCGGACCGGCGGCGCGTCTGCGGGAGAGAGAGGGAGGCGGCTGGTCGGCGGCGGGGCTGCGGCCGGTTCCAGGGCGGCCGGGCGACGCTGTGCAGGGGCGGGCCGCAGGCGGGTGGAGGGCGGCAGAGGGAGGTCGAGGCGGGCGCGCGCGTCGAGCGGCGCTCGCCGGAGCGGGGAGGGGACCTGGCGGCGATGGGGAAGAAGGGAGAAGGAGAGCGTCGGTGGCGTGCAGAGGAAGGAGAGGGAGGAGAAAGACGGGGCCAGGGGGGCCGGCTGGGGACGCGGGGCCAGGTGGGGTCCAGGGAGGTGAGGATCGGGTGTGGTGTGCGTGTGTGCTTGTGTGTGTGTTGCCTGAGAGGAAGAGGGGGTGGGTTTGGTCTAGGTGGCAGATGGGGATTGGGTGAGGGAGAGAGTTGGGGTGAGGTGGCGAGCCGCGAGTGGCTGGGGTGAGGTGGAGGGGGTGTGGGTAGATTAGGTTGGGTAGGAATAGGATTTAGATTGAACCGTTTTCTTCTGGGGGTGGTCGTTCGGGTCGAATCGGCCCGTTCGACTGTCCCCACTAAAATAATTTAATATTTTATTTGTGTTAAACGGACCGTTTGCAAAACGTAGTTAGTCAAAACAAAATATTCCGGAGACCCGGTTTTGGTTTTTGAATAAAGATGGGGCGTTTAGAAAACACAAACAGGTTTTTCTGCAAATAGTTTTATGCAAGCAAATGCAAGATGACGACAATGCTCAAATGCAAGGTGGCATGATGACATGAGCATGCGGTCATGATGATGCAATGCACAAAAACAACGCGATTTTCTAGTAGTGGTTTTGCGGGATGCCACACGTGTATTGTGACAACAATGGTGCTATTGCACAAGCCAAGGAACCTAGACAACACCAGAAGAACAAGCACATACTCATGCGGTACCACCTAATTCGCCAGTTCGTGGATCAGGGTGATATCAAGTTATGCAAGGTACACACGGATTCAAATATTGCGGATCCGTTGACAAAGCCGTTACCACAGCCAAAGCATGAGGCGCACCTGAGAGCCATGGGCATTAGATGCTTAGACATGTGATGTCGAAAGATTGACTCTAGTGCAAGTGGGAGACTGTTGGGAATATGCCCTAGAGGCAATCATGTATGATGATATTTCCCATTGTATTCATAAAGATATAAAGTTGTCCTTGTATAAACATCTGCTGTGTATCATTGAATATGTGATTCGGTTGTGGAACTATGCATTCATGTTATTTGTACTAAATATCCTTGGTCATTGAGGTTCTGCTGGACACACAACTTAGACCAATGTGAAAGTCGGCTTGATGACTCGGTTCCACTTGTCATGGGCATGGTGATGCTATTTCGACTTACACAGATTCGGCTAAAGAGTTTAGCAAGTCGGATTGACCCATATTGAGGTACAACGAACAAGTTGTCATTTGTATATCTCAATCAATGTAATCCTTAGACCTGAGGTTATTGCATACTCCGAGTTGAGGATCACCGACTTAGGTTCTGTCAAACGCTGATCCGTAACTGGGCAGTTATAAAGGCAGAGTTCGGGTCGACTGAGAATCAAGCTGCGTGATGTGAATAACCAAGATGGGATTTTGCCCCTCCACTTGGAGAGATATTCTCTGGGCCCTCTCGTGAGATATGATTCGGAAAGCATGGCCATGCATGACTCGGTTAAGTGTTAACCGAGGCGATCGAATAAGAGTTAGTCGGTTGAATCACTTATCTCGGATCGTGAAGAGAGTCAGACTCTTTAAGGGATGACATATATTCGCCTATAGTCTGACAAGGTATATCGTGAGGCAAAAGGGACTCGGACGCAAGTCACATTGGAAAGGCAAGTCATCATGACTCTTTGGTACTTGGGAGTCGGCACGTTCTGCTAGGAGCCGCTGCCGACTGATCGATTGTGAGTCGGACTCCAATCGTGTCCGAGTAGCCATGAGACTGCCGGGTCACACACTTAAGAGCAGGAGCAAGTTCGGATTGGATCTGAACTAAAGATCTGGTTGGGTTGGACCCGAGCCTGATTTGGACCGAGTCAGTGAGTCGGACTCACAAGGACTAATATTATATGGGCTTTAGTGAATGGGCCGCACGAGCAGATCCCATGTTCACTCCCTATATATAGTGGAGCACCGTAATCCAGAAAGGTTAATCGTTGTTCGATTAGGTCATTCCATGTGTTGGAAACCCTAGCTCCACAGCAGTCCTGCCGTTGATACGAACCTAGCAGTTCGCTGTCGGTGCTCCTACTTGCACGTGTGGATACCAGCAGAGGTGATGTACGATCAGCACCAGGATGATCGGATCGCAAAGGACTGCACTACATCAACTGACACGCTTCATCAGTAATCCGCAACTGCGCATCTAGTGGTAAACCTCGTGGCCTTCTACCTCAGCTGGATCTTGGGATCACCACGTTAGAGGAATTTTTTTGTTTTATCTCCGCGTGGCCCAACACTTCCCCACATGAATGAGGCCCACGGGATCATAGTAACTAGAGCCATCTACGGTCTCACCTTCTTTTGCGTGATGCCGATTCCGCCACAAGCAAGCACGAGGGGAGTCACGCGCATCCTCTATGGGGATGACGGTACTGTGTTTGGCCTGACTATCAGTGCGCTCTGCCCGGCCGCCGTTGTGTCCTCGGTGTGCATCAGGCAGGACATGTTCTTGTGGCCGTGGTACACGGTAGAACTGTGTGCGCCTGGCCCGCCGGGGTCGGCGGACTTCTCGATGGTCGAGACACTTAGTGTGGTAATCGAGCTATCGAGCAGCTCATCGTCGGCCAACTTCGCGTCCGACGAGCACACGATGTACCTTGGGGTTCCGCTGCGGTTCCTACTGAAGGATAGAGAGTCCAACCATGTATCTTTCTGGGTTTGCGTCGACAAGAAAAAATGATCTTAATCTATGGCTAATGATCCTAGTAAGACTGTGATGGTGTAACTAGTAGTAGTACTTAGTACTATTTTACTACTCCAGTTTACTTAGTACTAGTAGTCGCATGTACGTTATCTTTTGGTACTATCAAGGATGCATTTTGGATGTAAACTAAGTTTGCTGCTAATGTTATTACGAAGTATTGAGGAGATTATTACGAAATTTATGTAATTGTTCACTTCTATTGCATGGACCAGAGATAAACACATATAACTGTTCATACCGTGCTTTGATTCAGTCCTCTAACTCAGTGATTATGAACTTTGCCTCACCTTTATTAACATCTGATTTGTGTTACTCCTAATTAATTAGCCCTTGGCAATGGCTGCACAATATCCATTCTTCTTGGAGATTCCTGATCATTGGGTGTATGGCCATGGACAATCAGTTGAGGACTTGAGGTGATGGACTTCTGAACAGAGAGGGAGTATGCCTTGGATTATTGAGCAAAGATGTAGTAGATGGACCATGACCAAATTCAAAACAAAAATAAAGCGGTAATTTATTCCCTCTAACATAATTGGTGCCTAGAAATTTCAGACATTTCGAAATTCCCATTGGACCCCTAGTGAATTCGGTAGGTGGGGGGCTTCACTCGTATTTTTCCCACTACAATACTAGTAGTAGGCGTAGTTCCCCCACGGCAAGACCCCACCCAGCCACCCCCTCCACACCTCACCCACACACACACCAAAAACCCTACCCCTCTCTCCTCCAGGAATATGTCACCGGCCAGAATATCCCCACTGCACTTAAGCCGGCATACTCGCCACACCTGTTCTGCTCAACCGACCCTCTCGTCTGGTGCGCAGAGCACGTCATCGACCACCCCGGATCTGCTCCACAGACGCTGTGGTCCAGCGCTCTGTCTCTATCCTCGCCCGCTCAAGATCGGCTTCCCCATTGTCGACACCCACTACAACCACAGCACCGTAGGTGACCTCGACGTGACCCACGAGGATGCGGAGGAGGCCTAGATGCCGCCCCGACCAAGGTAACCTTATCTCCTTGCGCGAGTTTCTTTGTTTGGCAATGTACTGTATTCGTGCTAAATTTCCTAACCAATAGTTTCTTTACTTGATATACATGTAATTTACTAAATTAACTCATTGTGGTTAGGCTTAAACTCTACGCATTGAACTGTTCTTACGTATATTACTTTGTGAACTATTATCCACTTAACATATTTGTTTACATTCTCTACTGTACCTGTCCACAGGAGATATGATTATACAATGTCTTTCTCGTTGGCCGATTTACGAGTATTTTCCATCCTGCTATTGACCAACTATCCTGTACTAACTGTTTGCTATTATTAAGCAACGGGTAGCCCCAGTTTGCACACAGTATCATAGAGTGAATTGCTCCTATAATATCGTAAGACCCCATCACTTTTGTTTCACTTCATGCCTACTTATATCATGATAGAACATGTTTGTACTTACAGTTGGCCTTACCTTTATACGGAGGAGCAATAATGGAGTACATAGTCCGCCCATCCACAGCAGCTGCCGTAGAACTCGTGCAACGCCTACCGTATGCCCCCCACACACACCCGAAGTTTGGCAACCAAAGTTTTGTCCTTGCCACATTTGATTGCTTAACTTTACAATTTTTCTATCTTGTTTTCATTTTTTTGGCCAAAAATTTGCGTCAAACATTTTAGCCCCACAATGGCATGTTTTTGTTCCATCTGCTTAGTTCAATTTCCTTGATATGCAGAGACCAGTTGTATTGCATCTTAGTTGGATGAACAAGGCCACACTAGCGATTAGATCCTGTATAATACACATGTATCATAATGAACTCCGTGCCCTTCATCCCACTCTTGTATCTACTATGTATCATAGATACATGAACTGGCCATTTTAATACGAGGCACATGATGGTTCAATTGTTTTGTTCTGACGCCGCTGAACCGTTGAAATGATCTGGTTGTTCATGAATAACCCAATGTATGATAGTTTGTTTCATTGTTTGTCTGAAATGATCTGGATAGTATATTCGAGGCACACAATTGGTTTGTTTTGGTTGATTGAGGCACTCTTTCCCCCTATGATTAAAACAGTGGTAGCTTTCGTTGTGTATTCCCTGGCTAGTTTATAAGAAACATAATGGCTTAGGCCTAGTTTGGCAGCAAAGTTTTTGTAAATCCTTGGGAGGTGATCTTCTTCGTTTGATCTGAATTTTTTTTGGTGGTTGCGTTTCGATCTGCTTCGTTTGATCTGAATGAGGAATCCGTGGGTTTAGTTTTACAATGTTGCCTGGGAGGTGATCCATCTAGGTTTCGAGTGATCAGATTAAGTGAAGATTTGTTCAGATTTTCTGTGTCCTCAAATTTAGTGGGTCATTTTATTCATCGCCTTGAGTCACATATCTGGCCGGATTTCCATTGTACTTTCCATCTGTATCGTGATCATAAGTTGGAAAATTTTGATTCTGCTCCTCCTGAGAAAGGCTGGTCTAAGGTTCAAAGGCGTCCTAGAAAGGTTACAAAGATCTTTATCCCTAAGCAACAAGTTGATCCTCTGGCTTCAGTTGGTTTCAATCCCGATATGAGTATTCTGAAGTTGTCTTCTTCTCGTTCTCCGGCTGTGTTCCCGTCACCGGCGACTCTCTCAGTCGGCAGTTTTGTTTTTCCGGTAAAGCCGCAAAATTTGAATTTGAATCTTCCGAAACAGATCCCTTTAGATTCGGAATTTGTGGATGTTTCTGGCCCAACTTTAGCTGGACTTCAAGATCTAGGTGAGGCGAATTTTTCGGATGAGGAAATCATGCGTGAGGCGGGACTTTCCTTTATGCCTGATATTTCTGAATCACAATTTGCTTGTCCTCTGTGCCTTGGGCCAGGCCGCTTTTGTCATCATAATGGGCCAGTCTGCGTAATTGGGCTTCGATGCAAGTTTTGTCAGCTTTTGGGTCATGTTCAACGAGACTATTTGCAGCTAGCTGAACTTCAAAAGGAATTCACTGAACCTGTTGAGATACGGCCTCAGTTTTCGCGGGACAATTTTGTTTCGTCCGCTAGTAATGTGAAGGATAGGCATGTTACGATGAATTTTTGTTCGAGGTGCCTGACGGCGGGCCATTGGGCTCATAAATGCACCAATCAGATGCGTTGTTTTAAGTGCAAAAGAGTGGGTCATCGGAGAGATAAGTGCAAGTCTTTTCTGGTTTGGCAACCGAAACAGAGTTCTCTGTCTTTATCCCTTGCCCCTCGTAACAACTTGGTTGCGCAATCTGATACTTCTGTTGTATCTCTGCAAGCTTCGTCACCCCGCCCCCTGATCCACCAGACGACTCAATGGCGAATTTCCCTGTCAACCCATTCAGATTTGTGCCTAATGGCCTCACGCTTGATGATGGCTCGGAGGACCGCCCTGTCCGTGCTCATATGGCGGTGCCAGCGGATGCACCTCTCTTCCATGGTGAGTTTGCAATTGCTGTTGCTAACTGGGATGTACCTGACCTGATGAGGCCTGAGATGTTGGAAGATTTGGTGAGTTTGCTTCGTTTTGATCATCATGTGGTTGTCAGAAGTGCTCGTAGGTCTCCTTTTGGCATTGGTCTTTTCCGCTTTGAAACTGTTATTGCTAGAGATGCAATTGTGGAGGGTCCTGGTTTTGAGTTGGATGAAGACACTCACATTACTTTTGTAAGGCATGATGCTGCTATAAACCTTAGAACTTCTGTTTTAGGTCAGGAGAGGTGGGTGCTTTTCTTGGGCTTCCCTCTAAATTATCGCACTGAAAGTTTCATCTCTACTGCCTGTGCTGGTTTTGGGCGTCTGATCCTTTGGCATTATCCTAATGGAGATCTTTCAAGAGTTCTTGCTAGGGTTCGTTTGATGGATGAGGCGCTTGTTCCTCGTAGTCTTGTTATTCGTCAGATTGGTGCAGCCAACAACTCCTGGACTGTTCCTACATATCTCCTTCGTGGGTTCGGTGCTCAGGCTGCTGTGGGTTTGGCTCCGCCAGTTGAGGTGCTTATGGAGGACCCGCCACCACCAGCGCATGTTGATCCTCACCCTTTCAATGGTCCTGTGCTTCCTGTGGTTCAATGGAGTGTGCAAGGGCAACAATTGCAACTGGGACAGCAAAACATTCAGCAGCAGTTTCTCAATCTCCACAACAACTTGCAACTTCCTCAGGATGATCAAATTTTGGTTCCTGTAGGAGTTTTGCAGCAGCTCTTTCATATCCCAATTGAGCAAGGGGTGCAGCCTGAAGATGGTATGGTGCCGGTTAATAATGTGTTCGATGACTTAGATGATATCAGTATGAATCTGGAGGATGAAGTCTTCACGGAAGTGCATTTACTTGAGACTGGAGTCATGATTTTTTTTATCGGCTCCTGTGGTGGATTGCCTTCAGAATATTTTGCACTTTCATTTTCGAAGTGTGCATATTTATCCTATGAAGGAAAGGGAATTCTCTGATGAAGTGCAGTGGGTTTCTGTTATGGATGGAATTCAGGTTCAGTGTGATGCTGTTCAGAATATGGATAAGTTCTGCGAGGAGACAGTGGTTTCTCGCAAGAGGCGCCGTAGTTCTGTGGCCACTCCCACTTCAATTCAGCCTGTTCGTCGTAGCCCAAGGTCGACCCGGTTTCAGGGTTTCAAAGGTAAAAATTTGTCGGATACTCCAAAGCGAAAGTCCAAGGTGAAGCCCAGGAGATCTCCTGCTGCTGTTAATCTGCTGAATCAGGTCGCTGATACTGTTTAACCCATCAAAAATATTACTATCCCTCCAGAGACTCCTGTGTCGGTTTTACAGGATATTGGACAGAGACTGTATGGTATTCCTACTGCTGAACTTGCTTATGATCTGCTGTTGTCGCCTGTTTCTCAGGAGGCAGGCAAAGAATCTAATTAGATGGTTGTCTCCTTTTTTAATAATTGCATCCTGAATTCACAGGACGCCATGCTTGTTCAGGATTTTACTGAACTTTTTTCGATCGTTCATTTGTTGTTTGCTTGCTTTGTAAGCCCGATGAGCATTAAGACTCTCTCCTTCTTTAATGTCATCTAGACTTTGGGTTGTGTTATCATGGAATGTGAGTGGGATTAATGGAGAGGAAAAGTGGTTAGCACTTAGAAATAAAATTGAGGAGTCAGGCTGTGCAATCATTTGCCTTCAAGAAACCAAGAGAGAGTTTTTTGACCATTCCTACATCCGTAAATTCTTCCCACGACGTTTTGATAAGTTTGAATTTGTTCCCTCTATTGGAGCTTCGGGTGGAATGTTAGTGGTCTGGAACAGTTCTATTTTTTTGGGACAATTTATACATAGAGAACAGTTTACCATTTCGATTGAATTCTCATCTGCCCACTTAAACCGATCATGGTTACTCACCAATGTTTATGGCCCATGTAGAAATCCTGAAAGGCAATTGTTTATTAATTGGTTTTCAAATCTTCATATTTCTTCAAGTTCTCTGTGGCTCTTCCTTGGGGATTTTAATTTTATTCGGTCTGTGGAAAATAGAAACATGCCGGGAGGGAATATTTCAGATATGCAACAATTCAATGCATTGATCAGTGGTCAATCTTTAATTGAAATTCCATTAAAAGGAAGACGTTTTACTTGGAGTAATATGCATGATGAGCCACTGTTGGAGCAACTAGACTGGTTCTTTTCTACTGTGGATGGACCTCCATTTTTCCCAATACCATTGTGCAGCCTTTATCTACACCAATATCTGATCATGTACCTTGTAAGGTGTCTATTCAAACCACTATACCAAAGAGCAAAATTTTCAGATTTGAGAGTTTCTGGCCCCTGCATCCTGGTTTTCTTAAAGTGGTTAAAAAGAGTTGGGATAAGCATGTAAGAGCTACCAATAGTGCTACTTTTCTCTCGGCAAAATTAAAAAATCGAAAGGATTTAAAATATTGGAGTAAGTCTATTTCAAAGTTGAAATTAATGATTGACAATTGTAATAAGGTGCTTTTGGAACTGGATAATATGGAGGATTTGAGGACATTGTTTATCCAGGAGAAAAACTTCAGAATTATTCTGAAATCACATCTCAACAGGTTGCTTGGATATCAGAATAAATATTGGAAGCAGAGATGTACTTTCAGATGGGCTCAAGTTGGTGATGAGAACACCCAATATTTTCATGCTAGAGCTACTGAGCGTTATAGGCGTAATGCCATTGCCTCAGTAATCTTGGAGGATGGTAGGCAGGTAGATGACCATGCTGAAAAGGCAGCTGCTTTCCTTGCCTCTTTCAAGAATATAATGGGTGTTTCTAATGCTCCTGACATGCTGTTTGAGTTGGATGCTTTGTTCACTAGAGTCAGTGGTCTGGAAGACCTCATTGTACCTTTCTCTAAGAAGGAGATTGACAAGGTTATATCTATGATCCCTGGGGATATAGCACCAGGGCCAGATGGTTTCAGTGGATTGTTTCTAAAAGTTTGTTGGAGTATTATTAAAGAGGTTTTTTATCAGCTTTGCTTCGATTTTTGGGATGGAAATATTAGCCTGCAGTGTCTGAATAACTCCTTCATTACTCTTGTTCCTAAAGTTTTGTCTCCGGAGTCTGTTAATGACTATAGGCCAATTTCTCTGCTTAATTGCGTGCTAAAGGTATTAACCAAAATCCTGGCTGAACGGTTTCAGAAATGGATCCTTAAATTGGTTCATAGGAACCAATATGGCTTCATAAAGGGAAAAAATATTCAAGATTGTCTGACTTGGTCTTTTGAGTATCTGCACCAATGCAAGTCATCTGGTAGGGAAATTGTGGTTGTCAAGTTAGATTTTGCAAAAGCATTTGATACTATTGACCACTCTGCAATTTTGCAAATTTTAAAACATATGGGATGTGATGAAAGATGGGTTTCCTGGATTTCTTCAATTTTTCAATCAGGATCATCATCATTCTTGCTTAATGGTGTCCCTGGTAGAGATTTTCAGTGTAAGAGGAGAGTCAGGCAGGGAGATCCTCTTTCCCCATTATTATATGTTGCAGGGGCAGAATTACTTCAAGTAGCCATCAATTCTGCCTGTGCTCAAGGATTATTGTCTTTGCCAATTGATCAGCCAGCCTCTGAGGATTTCCCTGTTATCCAGTATGCTGATGATACCTTGATTATTTTGCCAGCTGATATGAACCAATTGATGCATCTTAAGGCAATCCTGGATACTTATGCATTATCTACTGGTCTGATGATTAACTATCACAAGTCACAACTTATTGCTATAAATGTTAACCAGAATAAGGCAAATGATTTAGCTTCTGCTTTGGGTTGTCAAGTTGGTACAATGCCATTCACATATCTTGGGTTGCCACTTGGTACAACAAAGCCAACAGTCAGTGAGCTTATGCCTCTAGTGGACAGAGTGGAGAGGCGCCTTACTAGTACAGCAATTTGGTTAATATATGGGGGTAGGGTGACTTTCATTAATTCTTCCCTTACTCCTTTACTGACTTATGCCTTGTGTGTTCTTAAAATCCCTTTGCAATTAATTGAGTTTGTGGATAGAGCAAGAAGGCATTGCTTATGGAGGAAATCTGATGACGGGGAAGAAAGAACTTACTCTTTAGCTACATGGGACTTGGTTTGTCAGCCAAAAAAGAATGGAGGTCGGGGTATCTTAAACCTTCGAGTTCAAAATCAAGGACTGCTTTTAAAATTTCTCCACAATTTCTACCATAAGCTTGATATTCCTTGGGTGATGCTAGTCTGGTTTAAGTACTACTCTGATGGGGTTCCACATGCTTTGTCTTCATGTGCCTCCTTCTGGTGGAGGGATGTTTTTAGTCTTTCAGACCTGTTCAGAGGCATTACAAAGTGTCAAGTCAATGTCGAGGATTCAGTCTTGCTATGGAAGGACCTATGGAGAGGTGATGATATCCTATAGAATTTTCTTCCAAGACCGTTTTCTTTCTCTGCCGCAAATGATATTTCGGTTGCCTCACTTGCTGATAGTGAAAACCCATTGAACTTTTTTTGCTCTGCCATTATCTATGGAGGCTTCTGAGGAGTTTGTTTCTTTGATGGAATATGTGAACATCTTGGACAGGGATTTGGCGGCCCCGGATCAGTGGGTTTACAAGTGGGGTAGGAATTATTCATCGAGGGAATTCTATAAGTTCTTTTTCAGAGATATTACCCCACTATCTGCTATTACGAATATTTGGAAATCAAAGTGCATGATGAAGCACAAAGTTTTTGCTTAGCTTTTCATCTTGGACAAGTTGAACACAAGAGACAAGCTACGTCGCAGGAATTGCCCAATCCCTAATGTTAATTGTGTTATTTGTCAGCAATCTCGTGAGACTAGTGAGCACCTATTCTTTGAATGCCAGTTTAGCACTGAATGTTGGGCGATATTAGGTATTTCTTGGGATCAAAGATTGGATTTCAGCTCAGGACTCATTGAGGCAGAGAGGGTGTGGAGAAAGCCATTATTCATGGAATGTGTCATACTTGCTGCTTGGAACATCTAGAAGCAAAGAAATAGGTGTTATTTTGATAGAATTGTTCCTTGTACTAGAACATGGTTTCTCCAGTTTAGCAACGACATAGACCTCCTTGGTACTAGGGTTAAGTCTGACACTCGTGATCAGATTAAATCTTTTATTAGAGAGTTGAGAGTCTAGAGTTATTTTTTATCCTTTTGGACATAGGAAATTCCTTGTCCATTATGTACATATGCTGTAACATTATCCTTTTTTTAATTTAAAGACAGTAGGAGACTCTCCTGCTATAATTTACTCAATTTTTTTTTTTGTAAAACTGAAGTATTCTAAAAAAACCAAAGTTATTCAACGCCTCACTAAGAAATACTACAGTTTTTCTCCTTTCTCGGTTTTAGAAAAAAGAGGGTCAGACCTTCTCAAATTCTTTAAAAAGCCCAAAATTTTGGAGGATACTTTAGTTTTAAAGACACGGTATTTGTTTGATCCAAACACCTTTAAGTATTCAATACTTCAGTATTTTAAAAACCCAAAGTATTCTCTATATACTTAAAAAATACTTTGCTATTAAACTAGGCCTTAGTTTTCATATTTGTTTTTTCATGTTCTGCACATTTTAGTTTGATAAGTCTGCATCAGATACTTTGGTTGATTACACGCATTGTTATTTTTGTCTAGTGAAATCTTTTCAAATTTATTCGAAATGAAGTTTTCGCTTGTTTCCCAAGTATTCTGTTAAAGTAACTTGATTTCTCTTGGCCTCAGCCATCTTCTAGTAGAGAAGTCATTTCACAGAGCATCACATGCTCGCATCGCTCCATGGCATCAACTGGTCCAGTTATTCAAGAAGAAATAGATGTATGAGCCACCACTGTTAATTCCTTCCTCATATCACCGTATTGACACATTTAAAATCCATAGTGATGTGATTTCTTGGTAATACTGTTCTTGTTTTGTGTTTGTTTCAGGCTGCAAATATCCCTCTAAATGTCGAACAAATACCCGCTTCTCCAAGTTTAGAGTTTGTTTAAGATAGAAGCAGTGATAATACCTATTGCTCATGGCACACTGCTTCGACTGACCCTCTTATTCCAGCCGAAAGATTCTTTGGGGATGCCATCCAAGATGCCCTTGATATTGTTGAGAAAGAATCCAACAAAACAGATTCAGTAATCACCATAGCACGCAAAGACTTGAATGAATTGTAAAACATGCAAAATTTGACGCAGAACGTACTTAATATTATCATCTGCAGCTCTCATGGGAAGCCAGTTGCTACTTGTCTCGCCATGCAAGCTCCATAGAGACCTTTTATGTAACACAGAGTTATTGTGTTTTTTCAGTTGTGCTGGACTTTGATGTAACATTAATTCGATGTTGTAAGTTGTTGTAAGTTTATTGAGGAATGTAATAATCTACTGTAATTCGCTATTGTAAGTTGTTTTAAGTTGTTTGAGTATTGTTACAAAGTGAGCATGTATGATAATTACTACACGTACATAGAAAAACAGTGAAATTGATAGAAGGTACAACACATGATCTTTTTGAAACATAGAGAATCCATTGTATTACAGGTACACCATACAACTTGCACTTGCATATAATTCACAGACAGATAATACAACATGACCAGACCCACATGATCCATCAATCTAATCTGACGGGTAGCCATTGGAGTAATCGTAGTGGGTGGTACCATATTCACGCGGCAGCATCTGCAGCTCAGATTACTCGATGGTACTGCAATACACCGCCATCAATCGATTGAGTTCGAAAGGACGATCATTGTGCCATAATCCTCCTACTCCATACCCACGGATAACCCTTGGCTCCTCTTCCCACGCAAGAGCCTCAAAGTTGTAAGATCTAATCTGGTATAGGTCCGGATAGTAGATGCTGCCGGCCTGCACCGTGGGTACCCTGGCGCTATCGATAGAGATGCACCGATTGTCAGCAATGAAGAGAGCATAGCTGGGCCTCTGACCGGCTGAAGGACACGGTTCTGTGTACCAACCCGGTAAACAACGGGCCTACCGCCCTAGACCGGTCCACTCACAACGAACAGCAACTCCCCGTTGGACTCGACGAGGTAAAAACGATTCTATGGGTACCGGCAGCCCGAAATAGGGCCTGCGATGGTGGCATGCATCTTTAGGGTCTGTGCGGAGCACTGCATCTAGACATCTCCATGAGCAGCACCAGGCATAGTCAAGAGTACAGACCCGTATCTGTCTGCGACGAAAACATCACCGGCATAAGAAGTCATGCTCCGGAGTTCCGCGAAGTCATTTGGTGTGTACCACCCTTCACCAAAGACCGTACGTCTGCCTTCCTCCATGCCCTCATTCGCCCATCAAATGATGGTGTTCTGATGGTTTGATGTAAACACCATCAACAACGGGAACATCGTCACATCGACAGAAGCCACCTACTCAGTCAGTATCTCCACCCTCAGGCGCTTGATAGCGCCCGAGAAGGGGTTGTACAACTGTGTCTTGTACGGCCGCACCTCCTGTCCAAGCACAAGGAGGCCGCCAGTTGTGCTACCGACGTAAAAGTACCTTCCAGATACACAGAGAGGGAGAGAGAGAGGAGAAGCAAAGATTCAATCAAGGCAAACAGACAGAGATTCAATCAAGGTAAACAAGTACTTGGAGAAACAGAACTTGAAAAACATATCGTATAGGAGGTGAACTCAAAAAGGATCACACATATACAGATGAATATCAAGAAAGCACCTGCGAATAACCCGATTAATCCTCTTTTTAAGGTGGCGGCCGGTTCTCTCGTTCAGCAACGTGATGGCAGCATTGTATACCTGCCGATACTCCTCCGACAACTGGCGGTCTAGAACAATCCAGTTGGCTGGTATAAAGCGCTCCTCCGTGAAGCCGCGCCAGGCGCTGCAGACTGCCCGGAAGGCGACATAGTAGTCAAAGTCGTCCGTCGACAGGAAGATGTCACCTATCTTCTGCACGACTCTCTCAGGGAGATCAGACCACGATGAATCCTGCTTCTTGTTGCCGGCCATGGATGATGGTGTTCGTGTGTGGTCTCAGTCCCGTCGAATGGCAGAGGAAGCGGTTCTAGAGACAGACATTTATTAAAGAAGGCCTGGGAATGCAAAGGGAAGTGTGTGGAAACGAGACGACCGCATGCACACAGCAACCGCAAGCCCAACCTCCAACGATCCTTTTCCATCCCGCATGCAATCTCTCTTTTCGGTTTGGTTCCTGGGAAGTTAATGCGGGGGGTTTCTACACTCGGGCAAAAAAGGGTCCAACTAATGATTTTATGCGTGATATGGAACACAATATGGGAATTCCTAGAAAAACTACTCCCTCCGACCCATATTAGTTGATTTGGATTTGTCAAAATTTGGATGAACCTAACAAAATGGACAGGAGGGAGTGACTAGTACTCTACTCAAGTGTGGTCATGGATGATCCGTTGATGTGATTCTTGGCCATGAATTCCTGACTAGATAGTCATATAGTCTATCACCTGAATTTTTTACTAGTAGTAGTACTACTACATGGGCGCTAGCCAAATTCAGAATCTCAATCAAGAGGCAAAATCACCCACCGACGTTGCCGCCTTTCCCGCCCCACCATTTCAAAATCTTTGAGGCCAAATCTCCCACCCGGGGAGTACCATTTTATATTATTATTAGATGGACGCTAGCCAAATTCAAAATCTCAATCGAACGGCGAAATCACCAACCGACCATGTATCATTTCGCGCCCCTCCGTATCAACAACTTTTGACTTTAAATTACCATTTTCCCATTGTTCAGACGCCCTATGGTCAAGCTACAATAGGTATCTTGGGGGCACACTCTTAATTATTTTTCTTTTCAAACTCCATTGTCCCTAATTCGCGCAGTTTTTCGCACTGGCCCCTCCCAAAAATCCCAGGCTCCTCCCCCACGCCCTCATCTCTACAACCATCGTGCGCACGGGCCGACGGCAATTCCACGACATCCTGAGCCGCTTGAGCTACGGTCTCGTGCACCGCCGCGGAGTTGCTTCACCAGCACCCACCCCACCGGATCTAGTTCACCAGGTCTCTTTGCCACTGCACCGGAGCTATGGTCTCGCTGATTGCGTCGTCGACCACTCAAGCTCTGCTTCCCACCGTCGAAATCTACCCAACCATACCGGAGCCACTTCACCGGTGTCCACCGGACGAGATCTAGTTCAACAAGTTCTCTATCCACCGCTCCAGACCAGCTGCACAGGCGTCACTATTTGCTGCACCACATCTGCCTTATTGACGCTCTCGTCGACCGTGCTCAAGCCGGCATCGACCGCCCAAGATCTGCTTCCGCGACCTCCCAAGATCTACCTCCACGACCGTCCAAGATCTGCTTCCGTGACCGCCCAAGATCTTATTCCCCGCAACCACAACACCCTCGGTTACCTGGACATCACCCGCACGGTACCGATGATGCTTAGACGCCTCTCCGACCAAGGTAACCAACTCTCCAACCCCTTTTTGTTTTCTTAGCAGTACAGCAGGTTAAAGCCTGTTGCAGTGAACTGTATTTTTGTAATCGTGCTAGTACACACATGTCACATCCCAAGATTTTGGAAATTGGGACTATATTTTTTTTGCATTTGCATGACATTCACGAGCATTGCATTGCATATTTGCATCAGGAAAATTCCCTAAATATAAATAAAGTACTAAAACCCTAAATAGTATATGCCACTTTGTTCCTAAAGGGAGTTAAATTGGCTTTATAAAGTCCATTGCTGCCAAGACATTGATTATTGATAATTATAGCCTAAAGAGATCCAATTAATATTACAAAATTTTAGAAACAAAATTGAGCTCGTTTGAAGCTATTATGAAAAAGTTATGGAAGAAATATAAACAAATAAAGATATAAATAAAATGGAATATACAAGGATTTATAAATCCACTATTTTCAAACTAGTAAAAATATTATAAATATGATCCTACAATGATCTATTCGATTTTAGAAAATTTTAGAAACAAGAATCGTGTCATTTGGAGTTCGTATGCAAACGTTATGAGGGAAACACATAAATAGAAAATAAAAAAAAAATAAAAAAAACTAATGGGCCGGTCAAGCCAGCCGGCGGCCCAGCAAGCGACCGACCGAACCAGCCAGCGTACGTGAAGAAGGGATCGATCAGTTGCTTTAAATTCCGTGCAAATCAGTTTTTCTCAAACCTATCTCTATTCAAACTCTTATAACTTTTAATCTACAACTCCGAATCGACTTCCGTTTGTTTCTACTTGTTCCTTACTCCAAGACCTATCTCTCCACCGTCCTAAACCTCCATATAAACCCATGGAGCCACAGCTGTATGAGTTTTTCTTCTCGAAATCTCGAATCTACACATGCCCAAATCATATTTCGTTTATTCACCCATCTAGACTTCATCGTTTACCTTCGGCCGAAAAACGAAAGTTGTAGATCTCGTCGAAATCTTTCGGTCTCAACAAACTTCACCTCTTTTCATCCACCACAGCCGGAGAATTTTGCATTGCAATATTTCAGATATGACAGTGAAATCCAAGATGTACTCGCGCTTGTTTCTTCAAATCCAAATTCCTTTGGTGAGAAGGTAGGACTAATGATTCCCCACAACTTTCATGTTTTAAGTTTTTCAATTTGACCTATGGATTTGTCTCTTTAACATAGATCTATTTCTTTTCTATTCTGAGCCAAAATCCGGTCAATCTCCTCTCCTAGCCACTGGATCTCATCCCGATGGTCAAGATTAGAGCTTATCAACGAAGGGGTACGAGCCAACCAGATATCACCACGTGTCAACGCCAGGTCAGCCCCGCGTCCCAGTCAGCATAGAATATTCTAAGGGAATATTCCCTGTAGATTTGAAATTGAATTTAAATTGCAGGAAATTATGTAAACTTGCAAAAATCATACAAAAAGATTCGTAGATCCAAAAATAGCAAATTATATATCAATGGATTTAGAAAAGTGTGTAGAATATTAATATGGCATTAGATCCAACCTTTACAGTATTCTTTTACTGCAGTAATTTAATTAGTTTTAATGGTATTTTAGGTTAATAAATTCATAGGAAATTATCTGTAACTCCGAAAAATATGGACAATATATCAAATTGAAGATACTATAATGTAGATTAATAATATCTGGTTGGATCCAGCCTTTGCAGATATTATCCCGTAGTGATTTAATTAGTTTTAATGGCTTTAGAAATCATTAAATTCATAGTAAATTATTTGCATATCACAAAAATATAAATGATATACCGATGGAAAGTTGGTTCCATGTATATCATCAATATGCAAATGGTTCAGGCAAATACTGTAAGGTTTCACAGAAATTAAATAAATAGATTAATGGCTTATTTATAGTATTAAAATTATATTAATTCGAATACTGCTTAGAAAATTAGAAATAATATGTCCCTGGAATCACAATTCCGTGGAGATTTCAGATATGATTTTAGTTTGATTTTTAGGCAACAGAAACTATATGAATCATTTAAAACCCATTAAACACTATAAAAATCATACAAAAAGAGCTATAACTCCGATTAGGGTGAATCCAACACCTACTGGTTCATATTAACGTCCTCTATCCGGTAAACCCAAGAAACAAATTTAATTCGACAGTTAGAACAGGCGTTACAACAGAACTATTAAAACCCCTATATTGGCAAGTAATTATTAATAACAAGTACTTCATTGCATTAATTGGCCTCTTGCATGCAAAATATACTTCAGTATTGTTTAGAGAACTAAAGTAACAACCATTGTGACTTAGTAAATTGTCATGCATGCATTGGTTGCATTTGTTTGATCTCTATGTGCTATTGTTTATGTTGTATGCAATTGTTTGCTCGATAGATTGCGAGGAGTGCAACGTGTGTGATTGCAACAACTGTTTGAACGACTTCACCAACTATCAAGGCAAGTATATGCTACTTTGTTCATGGTGTTGTCTTACTATTTTCAATGCATTGTTGTGTATTTTGTAGATGCATGTGTAGGAAAGTACTATCGCTATGCTATGTCCTACTTTGTGGTAGGGATTTCCTGTAGATGGGCCACCGTTGGTAGATGTGCTTAGCCATGCTATGATGAACGAGGGCTGGGTTACATCACTGAAAGTTGTTTCTAAATGTGTTGGTTTGCGAAAACTAAAAAAACAACTTAATCAATAAAACTCTTGGGTGTGATGGGATTGAAAATTTTGGTGTTATCATTGCGGAAAGGCACCCAGGTATCAAGATAAAATGATTGGCCTCTTTATTTTGTATCTTACGTGTACAACCATGTGCTAATAATGGAATGGGCGGTTGGTTGGACTCAGTAGGTTGTGGTAACTCGAACCCACGTATCCAGAGATGTAGAATTTTGGTAGGTTGGACCGGTGCGTGTCGGGTTTGGGGAGCTACTTCTCGAACGGTCCCTTCTTGGAATTCTCCCTATCATCACCCAATATGAGAGTGGTGGTACGAGCTGGGCTGGCCAAGTCACATGGGTAAAGTGTACTAACCCCTGCAGGGTGTATAAACTAATCGATTAGCCGTGTCCCCGGTTATGGACATCTGAGTTGCTTGATATTGATTTCATGACATGTTTCTTGCTCATTCTAATTTCATAATTGCTTTAATGTTGATGGGTTAACTTAATTGGGATCTTTTCAAAGAAAAACAAAAACTGATTATGAAAGTAGGACAAAGGTATTTGCAAATGCAAGCTAGCCACAGCTCCACTTGCCAAATATGCATGTAGATGTTAGCTCTATTGTCTCCTTTAATAGCTCTACTTGCCATACATTCCAAGTATTGACTGATGGGGATATGCCTACCGGGGTATACCTAGCAGGACGTTTCCTACTGGCCCAAGCCGTTAGCGAATGGGCCTGCAGGACGGCGACTGGATCAAGACTTGGCGTGGACTCAGGCGACTGGAAGCTGAAGGACCAGAAGCGTAGCTAGGCCCAGTCGGACTAGGTCTTAGAATCTCCGAATCCTTAACTAATTCGATTGTGATCTGTAAACCCTAGCGAGGTGAGTCTATATAAACCTCCCTAGGGGACGCATAGAGGATATGTGCCATCATACACCCAAGCGACTCGCCGCCTAGTCGTCGAGCTTGCCCCATTGTACTCTCACCATAATACAATCTAGCAGGAGTAGGTCTTTACCCTCCGGGGGCCGAACCTGGGTAAATCCTTGTGTCTCCGCCCTCATCTCGCACCGCAGATGGCTGGCTGCCCTTGCCCCATGTTCTACTACTCGCTGCCGATTGCAGCATCTGCCGTGGTCATTCCCACGACAGTGGCGCCCACCGTGGGGCCTGGCCGGTGTTCTGCGACGAGATCCAATCTGCCCATCAACAAGTCGATCGCCACCAGCCGCATGATCGCGATTGGCGAGATGCTCCAGATCTTGCCGAGCAGCTACGTCCCGGCGGCGCGACCTGTCACACACAGCGTGATCCTGCCGGTCGGCACGATCAGCCTCTTCGTCGGCCTCACCGACGTCATCGTCTCGGAGGACTCGGCTCGAATCCGCGAGTCGCCGCCCCGTGACCAGCTCTCTGAGAGCCAGGTCCACACGATCGACCGCCTCGCCTCCGAGTACGACTCGGCCCATTGTAATGTGGCCGAAACCACCGCGGACGCGGGCGACGCGACCCACAACGACGACGCCGATTCGGCGACCCCGGCGTCGGCCGCCGGATCCATTGTCGCCGCATCGCCCGCGGGATCCATCACCCATGTCTCCAACGTCGGAGACTTCGAAGACCCCTCCATCCTTGGGATCTTCGACTTCGACTCCAGTTCGGAGAACTCCGCCGACTTCCATGATGGAACCGGTCGCCATGACACGACCTACATGGCGACCGCCGCCGACCCGCCGGAAGACCCCTTTTCCACGCCGATCCCACCAAACGCGACGGCAACGGAGGTCAAGGAACTCCGCCTAAAGCTGGCGGAGGCAGTCCGCAAGGAGCAAGCCGAGCACGAAAAATTTCGCCTCGAGCAGGCGACAGCGCAGGAGCTGTCGCGATACCACCAACTTTGAATCAGGTCGCGCCTGAACCCCGCCATCCAGGGGCGCGCCCTGAACTTCGATGACAAGAACGACCCGGCTCGCATAGCCGAGCGCACGATCTGCGACAACGCACCGCCAGGAGGAAGCACTCGATCCCCACCAGGGGCGACGGCCAACGGCGCACCACCACCACCCAACCACGCGCCCCCTAGGGATCAACCAAGGATCATGGTCTCCTCACGAGAGCGAGACGTGAATGGTCTCCCGCTGTTCTCCACCCCAATGGACAACGTCGTCGCAAGCCGAGCTGCGGTCGACAACATCCAAGTAACCGGCGAAGGCGCCTTGCAGATCTAGTACGCCAAGGCTCTACTCGCCAAAGCAGTTGAGCAACAAAATGCGGGCGCCGACTCACAGGGTCGGATGTATTCGCGTTCATCGGGCAGTAGGGCGGCCTCGAGCGGCCGCCCCATGGTGGAAAATACCCTCAACTGCCCTCCACCCGAGCCCCTGCAGCTCCAACACCGACAGACGAACGCGGCACTCTCCACCAACGACCCACGGCCGGCGAACAACTTCGTCGCAGCCAACGGGCAGCCCGTCGACGCACGCACCTACATCATCAACAACCAGAGTTGGCGCGCACGCCAGCCTGAGGATTTGCGGCACACCCTCACCAACCGCCGCGACGTCGAACCAAGGAGATCGCTGAGCCAAGTCGGACCCCAGTGCTTCGGACCGATGATCCGAGGCGAAAGATACCCGGCGAACTTCAAAGCGCCGAAGGAAATAGAGAAGTACGACCCCTGGTACGATCCCTCCGTGTGGCTAGATACCTACCTCATGGCGATGGGATTGCCGGCCACACCGATCTACTAGCCGCCCGCTACCTCCCCCTGATGATGGAGGGGGCGTGCAGGCAGTGGATTAACACCCTCCCCGCAGATAGCATCGACTCCTGGGAGGAGATGCGCGATGCCTTCGTCAGGCACTTCGAGGGCTCATACACCCGCGCCACCACCATCGAGGACCTGGAGTGGTGTGTCCAGGGACCCCGCGAGTCGACCCGCAGCTGGGTCCAACGGTGGCAAGATCTGTGGTATAACGCGGCCGGAATCCACTCGGACACCAAGATCCACTTCTTCAAGACCTCGTGCCGCTACGAGCCCCTGGTCGCCAAGCTCAAACGAGTGTACCGCACACTCGACAACATACCGGACCTCCTGGAGATCGCAAAGAAGTACGCGGAGGAGGACCCAAACCAAGAAACCGACGACGAGTCGGGAGGACATCGCCGCACGAGCGGCCACGACAACGGGAGGCGGCCCGAGCTACGCTACAGCAAAACTCGCCTCACTGGCAAGCGCCGCGGTGACGGGCGAGTCGACTTCGTCGCCAACGCCGGATACGCGCAACGCGAGACCAAGAGCTTCCGCCGCGACGGAGGACAGCGCCGCGACGGTGGCAACTACGAGGAAAAGCCGAGGTTCGATCCCACAGCCCTTCTCAACCAACCCTGTGTGTTTCATAGCAGAGAAGGAAAGCCCGCCATGCACACAACCGTCGACTGCCACTCTCTCAAAGAGATCGAGAAGGCACGGCGCGTGTGGGAAGACCCCGACAACAACTCGCCAAACGGCGGAAAATTCGGCAGCGTCGCCGGCTCGCTCCACACCTTCACGGGCTTCAACACAAAGTGCGAGAAGAAGGTCATCGCCCACGCCGTATCCGTCAACGCGGTGGCCCAGATAGACATCCCCCAGTTCCCTAACTGGTCTGAGCAACCAATCATCTAGAGCCGCGAGGACCACTCACCATGGATCGAGTATCCGGGCCGAGCCGCCCTAGTGGTCAAGCCCAAGGTGGGAGACTACTGGCTCCCCAAAACACCGATGGACGGCGGCAGCTCCATCAACATCCTGTACCTGGACACCTTCAGGCGACTGCGGCTCCCACAGTCGATGATCGAGACAACCTACACCACCTTCCACGGCATCGTCCCCGGTCGGAAGGCGTAACCGATCGGCAAGGTGAAGCTGCCAGTCACCTTCGGCACACCAGCAAACTTCCGCACCGAACGGATCGTCTTCGAGATGGTGTCATTCGACAGCCCCTACCACTGCATTCGCGAAGTTCATGGCAGCACCCCACTATGCGTACAACGCGATGAAGCTACCCGGGCCGTGCGGCATCATCACCATCCATGGCGACCCCGGCATGGCCGCAGAATGTGAGGCCAAAGGGGCGGAACTCGCTGACGCCGTCATCGTGGCAGAGGCCAACCACGCCGAGTAGCTCGCCAAGTACGCGAGCAGGGTCAACAGCGACGACCCCACCATACTCAAGAAGCCCAATTTGGAGGGCGGCAACTCCACCGCCTTCGAAGGAACGACGCATACCCGCACCGTCGAGCTGGTCCCAGGCGACTCTAGCCAGATGGTGACGATCGGGACGGGCATGAGCCCAGCATAGGAAGGCGCGCTCATCGAGTTCCTCCGTGAGAACAGGGACATCTTCGCATGGAAGCAATCCGACATGCCTGGTGTCCCGAGGGAACTCGCTGAGCACAAACTCAACGCCAACCCTAAAGTGCGAGCTGTCAAGCAGTCGCTGCGGCCCTTCAATGAAGAGCGCCGCCGAGCCATCGCCGAGGAGGTGCAGCGTCTACTCGCTGCAGGCTTCATCCGGCCAATCAAGTACTCCAAGTGGCTGGCAAACCCAGTCCTGGTCGAGAAGTAAAACGGGACCTGGAGAATGTATATCGACTACACAAACTTAAACAGCGCCTGCCCGAAGGAGCAATTCGTCCTCCCGCGGATCAACCAAATCATCGATTCCACCGCGGGCTCGGAGGCGCTATGCTTCCTCGACGCCTACTCTGGGTACAACCAGATCAAAACGGCCGTCGAGGACGAAGAGAAGATGGCGTTCATCACGCCATTCGGAGCCTTCTGCTACACTGCCATGACCTTCGGCCTCAAAAACGCCGGGGCGACCTACCAGAGGTGCATGCAGGAGTCCCTTGCGAGCCAGATTGGCCGCAATATCCATGTCTACATCGACGACGTGGTGGTGAAATCCGCTCGCCAGGACGATCTACTCTCTGACCTGGTGGAAACATTCGCCAACCTGCGGAAGTACAAGATAAAGCTAAACCCAGGAAAGTGCACCTTCGGTGTGCCAACTGGACAACTACTGGGATACGTCGTCTCCAAGCGCGGGATCGAGGCGAACCCCGCCAAGATCAACACGATCGCTCGACTCGGCAGAACCGAGTGCCTGCGCGACGTCCAGAAGCTGGCCGAGCGAGTCCCGGCTCTTAGTCGCTTCATCCCCCGGTTAGGCAAAAAGGCGATGCCCCTCTACCGCCTAATGCAAAAGAACCCCACCTTCCAGTGGGACAAGGAGGCAGACGACGCGCTCCACGCCCTCAAGGAGGTGCTACTCGCAGCACCGCTACTCGCCGCCCCCGTCGACAAGGAACCCATGCTGGTCTATGTCGCGGCTTCCGAACGCGTCGTCAGCGCCGTCATGGTCGTCGAATGTCCAGAGGAAGGAAAGGAGCACCCGGTGCAGCGACCACTGTACTACATCAGCGAAGTCCTCACCGAGTCGCGCCAGCGCTACCCGCAATACTAGAAATTAGTATACGCGGTCTTCAGAGCACAGCGGCGACTGCCGCACTACTTCCAGGAGCACCCAGTAATGGTCGTCTCCTCAGCACCGTTGCAGGACATCATCCGCAACCGCGAGGCGACCAGGCGAGTTGCCAAGTGGGCCGTCGAGATCGGTGTCCACAACATCAAGTACGAGCCGCGCAAGGCGATCAAATCACAGGCTCTCGCAGACTTCCTCGCCGATTGGGAGGAAGCCCAACAGCCAGAGAAGCTGCCATACCTCCACTACTGGAACCTACACTTAGACGGCTCCAAGAACGCGGACGGCGCAGGGGCGGGGATCGTGCTAACATCTCCGAAGGGCGACAAGCTCCGCTTCGTCTTCTACCTTGACTTCACCCCCTGCACCAACAACATGGCCGAGTACGAGGCGCTACTCCACGGCATGCGAGCTTCCAAGGAGATGAACGTCAATCGCCTGCGTTGCTACGGAGACTCCGACCTCATCGCCGGGCAAGTCGTCGGCACCTGCGACGCCGTCTCCCCCACCATGGCGGCATACCGCCAAGCAGTGGACCAGCTGGGTGGACACTTGGCAGGCTACTCTATCGAGTGGATCGACAGGCGGAAGAACGAAGAGGCCGACGCACTCTCTCGCATCGGCTCGGCTCGACTCGCACCACCAGCAGGCGTCTTCCTCGACACCATCACCAAACCTTCCATCTCTCCCCCAAGGGGGATCGACATCGGAATCCCGCTGCAACCAGAAGCAGCCCTGGTCGCACTAATCGCCGAGCCAAGCGACCGGATCGTGCCATACGTCGCCTACCTGGAGGGGGGCACCCTTCCTGCGGATGAAACGGAGGCCCGGATGATAACACGCCGCTGCAAATCCTTCGTCATCATCAATGGCAAGCTCCACAAGCCCAGCGTGACCGGCGTGTTTCAACGCTGCGTTCAACCTGCTGAAGGACGCAAAATCCTCCAAGACATCCACTCCGGCGACTGCGGCCACCACATCGGCGTCCGCTCTCTGGTCGCAAAGGCTATGCGACACGGCTTCTACTGGCTCACCGCACACGCAGACGCTGTCGACATTGTCCAGCGGTGCATCGGATGCCAGAAATACGCCAACCAGACCCACGTGCCGAGCTCGGCGCTCAAGACAATCCCCATCACCTGGCCGTTCGCCGTATGGGGCATGGACATGGTAGGCCCCTTCAAGAAGGCCCCCTCCGGCTTCACCCACCTCCTTGTCACAGTCGACAAATTCAAAAAATGGGTGGAGGCCAAGCCAGTCCGCAAATGCGATGGGAAGACCGCCACCAAGTTCCTACGCGAGCTCATCTATCGCTACGGGTTCCCAAATATCATCATCACGAACAATAGCACCAACTTCGCCAAAGGAGCCATGGCCGAGTTCTGCGAGGAACACCACATTCGACTCGACCTCGCCTCAGTCGCTCACCCAGAGTCCAATGGCCAGGTGGAACGCGCCAATTAGAGCATCCTCCATGGCCTGAAGCCACGGCTACAAGTCCCACTCGAGGGCACCGCTGGGTGCTGGGTCGAGGAGCTACCCTCCGTCATCTGGGGCATCCGCACCTCCGTCAACAGGTCGACAGGATTCACCCCCTTCTTCATGGTTTACGACGCTGAGGCAGTCATGCCAACCGACCTCGAGCACGACTCACCAAGGGTGGTCAACTATACGGAGGCCGCAAACGAACTCGCACGCCAATACGGAGTCGACCAGCTCGACGAGGCACGCGACCTAGCTCGCTCCCGCACCGCCATCTACCAGCAAGGGCTCCGCCGCTACCATAGCCGGCGAGTAAAGACTCGCACTTTCCAGGAAGGCGACCTGGTACTAAGCCTAATCCAGGACAAGAGAGGCATGCACAAACTCTCCCCCCATTGGGAGGGACCATTCGCCATCGGGCGAGTCCTGGGCAACGACGCCTACTACCTCACCGACGTCCAAGGAGATGGAAAACTCGACGTCAAGCGGCCATGGAATGTAAACCTCCTAGGGAAGTTCTACTCCTAGAACTCCATACATGTACTCCCCATCCGCTATGAAATAAAACAGATTGGTTAACGAAAATTGTGTATACTCTCCGTGTCTTGTGCCACTCGCACTCGTAATAACAGCGTTACACTATTCGCAGAAGTCAACCTCTGGTAAAGCGACCGGCACGGCCAAGTAGTGCGGTACGAGGGCACTAGGAAACCCCAGGCCTCGTAACGTCCACGAAAAACGCTAACCCGGAGCCCCATTGGAGTCTCCTAGCTCGACTGGCTCCCCGAGCCAAGACAACTGCATTCGCTCCTCACAGCGACCAAGTCCTCCGCATCCTTGCTGCAGCGACTCAAACGGCCAAGTACCACGTTCGCGGACTGACACCCAGCCAAATACGAGCGACTAGGGAAAAACGCCAAGTATGAGTGCGTGCCCAAGACTCGCCATGCGACTGATCCTCCGGATCAGGCAGGAGCGATGCGCTTACAATGACACGCTTAGTCCTCACCTACCTTGGGCCTGTGACTAGAACCACCAAGTACCACGCTCGGGGACTCGGCAACCCAACCTCGTTCGCGCCCGGGAAAACGGTCAAGTAAAGAGCACCCTTGGGAGTCTCCATGCGACTGGCTCTCCAAGCTATGGCGAGTCGACCTTAACTCATTAAAAGTTAACAAACATATAACAATGAGGTAAACCCCATAAAAAGGGCGGGCGCGCTCGGGGACTCGCTCAATCAACATCCAAAATCGCAAAACGAATGAAAAAATAACACGAGTTTCCTTTATAGCAGCACAAATTGTTCCACATACAAGGAACGTTACATAGTTATTCCGTACTAATGCCCAAGGGCACAACACTTCTACTTCGCAGGTTTTGATGCAGACGCGCCACCGTCCCTGCGGCTGCGGATGAAGGGAACGTACGGGTTCGACGGGTATGTCGTCAGCTCGCCCGCCATCGCCGCATGGAACGGCTGCTCGACCTTGAAGTCCCGATGCTTCGGTTCAGGATCATTGGGAGCGACAATCGTCTCCTGGTAGGGGATGAGGTCGCCCATCGCCCAAACGCGATCGGAGTACACCGCGGCCCGGTCCGTCAGCTTCAGCACCTCGGCAATCTCCACCGAGCCTGTTGACAAGGGGTAGTCGCTCGTGACATCGTCGAGGTCGAAATCCACCGAGAAGTGGGCAAGCCCAAGGCTGAGCGCCGTTGCTGCCCCGCGTCGGAAGGCCGATCGCGTCATGAACTCGACGACCGACGGAGCCTTTTCCAGGTAGCGCCATACCTCGACAAGGTCGCTGGGGATCACCTCCGTGGGCGATATCTCCTGAAGATAGGCTCGAAGGCAAGTCGCTGACAACATGGCTGAGTCGACCAGGGTGGTCACACATTGCCGCGCGTCGTATGACCGCGCCTCTTCCGCGTCATCAATGATCCGACCAGTGGCACAGAAGCAAGCAGTGAGAAAACCATCGACATCACAATACAATTATTGAAGTCGGAAGGAAGAAGAAGGAAGGTTTACCAATTATCGGTCGACAGAGGTCCATGATGAAGTTTTGAAGAGAAGAAAAGTCGTTCTGCAGCCTAGCAACAAGCGCATCAGATAATTTCCGCTCTTCAGCGGCAGAAGTAACAGCAGCTTTCGCTCACCCCTCCGCTGAGCTCGCTTCCGCCCTCGCCTCCTTGAGCTCACGCTCCAGGTCAGCGACTCGCTTTTCGGCCATGCTCAAAGTGGATTGAGCCTCCGTCAAGTCACCCACCGGGACAAGTCCTCGGGCCTCCTCCTTCACCTTGGCCGCAATTGCTTGAAGCCCCTTGTTCTTCTCCTGGACAGCAACGAGCTCCTTCTCCAAGCGAAATTTTGCAGCAAGCCGTTCGGCCGACTCGCGCTGCAGGCCCTGCGCACAAACTACAGCATCAACAACAAACAGTTCATAAGTGCCCACCCGCTGAAATCCAGCGACTAGGCACTCGGGGACTGGACAATGAAATTCCTCAGTGCCCACCCGCTGAGATTCAGCGACTAGGCACTCGGGGACTTGATGATATAAAAACATTAAGAATCCGACCACTGAAATTCAGTGGCCCGATCCTCGGGGACTGGACATACCTGGATGGCAGCGCCTAGCATGCCGTGAAGCTCCAGCGCATCCACCGATGCAAGCACGACCGGAGTATGGCCGCGATGCTTCTCAACTTCCGCCTCGGTGGCCCCAGGCATCTGGCTTGCCGGCGCCGAGGCACTCGCTGCAGCTGCCTTCGCCATGAAGCGAGGGAAGGTCGCTGCAGATGCCGCTGCGCCACTCGGAGTCAGCTCGGCCACATCGGGTGAGTCTGCAATCACCACATGCTGCGACCCAACACCCTCCTTGGTCTTCGAGGCCACTTCCGCTGCAGTCGGAAGATCGATCGGAGCAACCGCCAGATCATCAGAGACCGTGACGACTTCGTCTCCTTTCATCCTCTTGACGCCTTCGGCGGGAGCAGCGACCTCGTCGGCTTTCCTCTTCCGCGAGGAATCTGCTGGCACCTCGGTGGCGACTGGCGGAACCTTGGCCACAGAAGGATGGCCGATATTTTTAACACCAGTCCTGTGAAACAGTTTTATGAATAAGATTGTCCAATTAAAACTAAAAATAAGCAGATGAGTAAAGGACAGAGCAGCGCTCACTTGGCGACTGTTAGGAACCATAGACCGATGCGGATGCTGGCCGGCTTCACCAGTTCGGTCCCCAACTTCCGAGTGAGGCCCGTCTTGAAAACATCGTGTTCCCAAGACACTGATGGCCTCTTCGCAGATGAAACTGCGGCAGGAGCCTCCGTGGTAATTGCTGCGGGAGCCCCCCTTGGTGGCGAGGCCCCTGTGGCTGGAGCGGCCCCCAAGCTAACGACCAGGGCGAATGGCGGTGGTAACGACGCCAGCGGCGCCTCGTCCCTGGGGGCGGCAGCGCCTGTTGCCGCGGTCGCGTGTGCCGTTGCGTCCTCAGCCGAGCTGGTGGCGTCGGAGCTGTTCACAGATCGGGGCGGAGATATCGGCTTCGCTGGCTTCGTCTTCTTCTTTGGCGGAGCTTTCTTCTTCTTTGACGGCGTGGCCTCGCTATGTGAGGTGTGCTCGGGAAGCTCGTCGTCGTCATCCTCGTGGGGCTCGAGGCTCTTGCTCGCTTCGAGCTCGCGCTGGTGTTGCCCGCGAGTTTTGCGAACCGTGGGGGCAGCAACCTCCACGGGCTCGTCATCTTCGTTGTCGTCATCGTCGCCTCCGTCGCTCTCAGCGTTACCTTTGGCGGGTGATGACTCGCTTCCGTCCTGGACGGACGAGCTCGAGTTCTCGTCATCTGCGGGTGGAAGCCACCCTTCCACCACTTGGAACAACTACAACAAGAACAAACAATGTTAGCACGACCGCGAATGCACAAGCTGCGACTGCGAGTGTTGATGGAAAGACAGCTTACTGTTGGAGCTGGGAGCGTTGCAGTATAAGGGACGACCCCAGCCTTTGCGTCGAGGTACACGGCTTGGGTAATCTTCGTCAGGGCCTACGTATAATCGTTGAGTCTCCACTCAACGAGGCAGGACTTTGTCTGGTCGTCCTTACCCGTATACTCATACATGCAGTGGTCGCGGCTGGCCAGGGGCACGAGACACCGCCCGAGCCAGCAGTTGTAGAGGTTGATGGTCTGGAGGCCTTTCTTCTTCAGGTCGCGGATGGTTTGTAACATTTCGTCAACAACCATCCGCTGATCCAGCGGGAGTTTGACGACCTAGAGTCGGCGCGGCTCGGGCCGGTCGGCGGAGTACCTTGGAAGCGCCGCTTCGTCGCCTGGAGTCGACTCGGTGACGTAGAACCAGTACTTTTTCCACTCGTTTGCCGCCTTGGAGGGCAGCATTAGATCGAAGAACGATGCCTTCGACTTCAGCTGGAACGTCAGGCCGTCCGCGGCTAGCATCGGGCCGCCTGTCTCTTCGCGGCTGATTCTCCCGTGGAACAGGTCTTGCCATAGGGGAAAGTAGGGCCTGCATCCCAGATAGCACTCGTAGAACGCCACGAAAATGGCGAGCTGCTCGATACTATGCGGACCCAGATCCGATGGTTGGATTCCGTAGTAGGCACAGAAATGCCGGAAGAAGAGGGAAGTTGGGAAGCCCAGCCCCCGCTCCAGGTGGCTGGTGAAGCAGATGAACTCCCCCTCACGCGGATCCAGAATCACTTCTCCGGCCACGGGGATGCGCCATCTACCGGCGCGTAGGATCCTTGCCTCCTCGAAAGATGCTAGCAGCGCCTTAGTGCACTTGGATCTGCCCCATGGCTCGGTGGAGGGGGCCATCGGATGGAAGTTCATGGAGGTCGGAGCTCTCTGGATTGTTCTGATCGCTGTGCGGAATGGGGAAACAGAGATATGCGAGATCGGAGGAAGTTAAGGAAGCATTTTACGGTTCGCCCTTCGTCCTCCTTATATAGCCGTTGCTACCCGCCATTTTCGGGAGCCGTTACTACGCGGTAATTATGCCAAACTTACCGTTGGATTACCTAACGGCTAGTTTGACCCTAATTGACAGTCCAACTTCATCCATTCGACTCGTCGCTACCAGCGACTCGACGACTCGCCGAACCGATCACTATAACAGTGACTAAGAGTCCGCCGCCGATTCGACTAGGCGTCTGCATTGGACACGCATACTCCGACTGCCAGCAAACACCTGCGAAAAATCAACGACGGCCTCGGGGACTACTGATGGGAATATGCCTACCGGGGTATACCAAGCAGGACGTTTCCTACTGGCCCAAGCCGTTAGCGAATGAGCCTGCAGGACGGCGACTGGATCAAGACTTGGCGTGGACTCAGGCGATTGGAAGCTGAAGGCCCAGTAGCATAGCTAGGCCCAGTTGGACTAGGTCATAGAATCTCCGAATCCTTAACTAATTCGGTTGTGATCTGTAAACCCTAGCGAGATGAGTCCATATAAACCTCCCTAGGGGACGCATAGAGGATATGTTCCATCATACACCCAAGCAACTCGCTGCCTAGTCGTCGAGCTCGCCCCATTGTACTATCACCATAATACAATCTAGCAGGAGTAGGTCTTTAGCCTCTGGGGGGCCGAACCTGGGTAAACCCTTGTGTCTCCGCCCTCATCTCACACCGCTGATGGCTGGCCGCCCTTGCCCCATGTTCTACTACTCGCTGCCGATTTCAGCATCTGCCGTGGTCATTCCCACGACATTGACCCTTCGGGGCTGCTATGTTTTATGTTGCAGGTTATGATTCCGATTATGAGTGATCGACTAGGTTGCGATACTCCACTCAACAGTTGTTCGCCTGTGGAACAATTGAAGATGGAGCCTATCAATTGTTTATGCTTCCGTATGCTACTTGATATTGAGCTAGACTTGAGCTAAGCATTATTGTAATAATTTAAATTCTGGATCAATTCGTTATTTATGATGCACTGTTAATTTCTTTTGTATTCATCTGTACTGCGTGTGCCAGTGAACCGATCCAGGGATTGGCACTATAAACATGAACTCAACCTTATCAGGCGAGGGTGTTACAGGATGGTATCAGAGAAGTGTGTTGACTGTAGGATCGTGACCTTAGAAATGGATTAGTAATAGAAGACCTCTATTAGGATAACAATCATATTTTCTACTTATTAGAGTTCTTGTATTCCTTATCTATATTTTCTAGAACCTCTTCCTATTCAAACATTTATAGTTGTCCATTCTTATGATACATGTATGAGAGTTAGCTAAGTAAAAGAACAAATACTATGACATAAATAAACATCTCATCAAGTTTGGTTAGGTCTAGACCACCATGTTTTATCTCTTTAGGAGATCATCGCTATCGTGTTAGCATATTGTTCTTACCAACTTATGTGGTATGACAATATAGGTTGCTTGCTTGTTTGTACTGAACCATATCGTGTGATGTCTTGTTTAGGATCTGTTGTTTTGAAACTCTAAAGTTGCTGGAGTTTTTGTGTGGTTTTAAAATTATTTTAATGGTGTGAATTGATTGAAATTCGTGGAATTACTGCTGTAGTTTTCTGCCTGACCTGTTGTACCGCGCGATTTTTCATATTTTATTGGTAGCTCATAAAAATCTAAAACAATAGGATCTGGAGCTTAATTACCTGTAGTATATGTACACAAATTGGCTAAAATTTCCGACGAGTTTAAGTCGGTCAGAAAAATTCGTGAATTCTACTATACCGTTTTGACAGATTTTGTTTATTGCTTATATGTTGCTATGTTTTACTCTAGTATTGTTCCCAATGCTTTCAAACTATTTTGTAGTTATATACTGCTATATTTAGACACCTGTAATGTTATTATACAATTTTTTGATTGTGTGTTTGTCTCCTATGATTGTTTCCTTGTTTGTGACATTGATTGCTTCATATAGTTATGGGTAGGATTATTTTCTTAGTCGTTTCTTTCTTATAGAATATATTCTTCCCTATCTTTAACCCTTGGAGATATAATGATGTGTTAAGTGGAAGGTTTGACAACACAGTGCATTTAGGAAGGAGAATGCTTTATCTAATGGAAAAAAGAGACGTGGGAGTATGAAGTGTTGAAATCATGTTATGTAGTAGATTACGCAACCTAAAAGTTGAAGTATCGATAGTTTAGTTTTAGTAGTAGCTTTGTTGATTGAATACATGGGAGTATATATAGAGCATTAGTTCGTGCCCATGGAAACATTCTTCAAGGCAAGTGAGGATGCCCGAGTGATAGAAAAATGTGATTCACCTATACTCATACAGGGTAATGATTTGGGTGCAGGATGGATTGATCACCATTCCTACTACTCTTGGTTTTCGCTCTTGTACTGTTGTCTTTGCGGATATCAAATGCCTTTCAACCATAGCAAAGAGCCGGCGTTGAGCTTAAACCATAGAGATTGGAGCACATAAAAATTGTCAACACCCAGATTTTTCAATCCTAGATGCCTGTTATGCCATACATCGCAATCCCGGGATTACCATTTTTGCGAGACATAACAGAATTGGATACCATAGTACATCATACATTACAAACGATACATAAGTTCTTACACAAATAGGGATCTCATGATCCAGTTCTTAATACAACATCAAGCAGCAGAATACGTAATAATAACGGTAGCATAGGCGAAGCTTCATCTTCGGGGTCACAGGCAATGCTGATGATGGGAGATGATCCTAGTTGTCGTAACCTTCCTGGGGTCCATCCTCCAGGTACTCCTCTTCATAGTCTGCCCATGGGAATAGCCAGGGACAAAGCAATGAGTACTCTTTAAATACTCGCAAACTAATACTAACAGGTAAAAGGGGTTTTTGGATAATAGGACACTAGGCTCTAGGGTTGTTTTGCAAAAGCCAGATTTACCTCTACTAAGTTTAGAAGCAACGAATGCTCGTAAAAATTTTATAACTCCTAAGTGGGAATTTGTATTTCATATCACAACCCTGTTGTGGTCAAGTCAAAGTCTCAATTCATTTCACAAGTCATTTTGAAAAGTCTGACGGGGGAACAGTATGGCCACTCCAACTGTCCATAACCACAGACGCGGCTATTCGAATAGTTTGACACTCTGCAGAGATTGTACACTTTCACTACAACATTCGATACATCCGTCAGGAACAAATCCTGAATTCACCATACTCAGTATGCGGATAATCAATCCTAACCTTTCGATTACACGCCCTAGTATAAGCACCTCTCCTGTGAGTTTGGCCTCCCAACCATGACCAACTGTCATCTTGGGTACTGCATAGGTTGACAATCTTCACAAGGTAGCCTTAGCTCAGACCTTGGCCGTGAGGGAACTAATACTAAGGTATATAAGTTTCCAGTCAAGCCCTACCCAATATTCGGGTATTGTGGTTGTACGATAAAATTGGAATGGTATCGCATCCAGACAACCATCAGTTTTATAAAGGGCTAAGGCTCGTGCCTCAACATTTTCATCACCAAAATCATCAGGTGTTCGAAAACACATGTCCAAAACATTTCAATAGAATGATCCATCATTCCAAGGTTTTCATAACCATTTTTCCACCAAGTATTCCCATCTAACGTTGATCAAGTTTTATGCTTAGCACTAGCATCTACAGGTGGGGGTAAGCAATAATGAGGGGTGGTAAACTAGTGGAGTTCTAACTAAGTTCAATCTCATTCCTTAAGATGACATCAAGATTATCTAGCTTAGGCCAAATTTTATGCTCTTTATGCAACCTTCAGATATCTTTCTAGTATCTATAATTCACTTAAGTAAACTCTAAGGAATAGCTTTGATAAAGAAATAAAGTATAAAGCTTGTAAGTAAAAACTAGGATTGGTTGGTCAAGTGGGTTGGATCATATATGCTTAAGGCATATAGTGGGCATAGTAACAAGTAGTGGTTTGTGGCATCAGTAGGGTATCTTGCAAGGGTTAGCTTGCATTGGTCCACTTAGTTAATAAAGCTTGCACAATATCAGTATATGATTGCATAGATATAGCATTAGCTTGCCTTGTGCAGAGCAGTGGTTGAAGTTCTCCTCGGCTTCTTCTTCGTAGTATCCCCCTTCCTCCTCGTATCCTTGGTCGGTACTAGCGTCTATAAATAAATACGAGGTACACAATCACCACACAATACTTAACTACTTGCAATCATCACACACAAGGGTCCTATAGATGATCTAGCATCATCTCTAACATTACAAGATTAAAGCTTGGTTTAATTCCTTTTATTTTTAGAAAAGTAATTTCTACTCATTGAAAAACTACTTAAGATTTAACATTCTCCAAACCAAACATGGGATCATGTTGACACATGTCATCACCACATATTGTAGTCCAAGGGAATGTGATTTAAAGTGGTGTCACAATTTAATAAGGTTTTACCCTTTTATTTTAATTAATTAATGTGTCTAGAAATTCTTATGTAGCATTCTTTTATTACTTGAACTTTATTTCTGCAAGTAAACCTATATATTTTTATATATTCTGAAAGGTATGGTTAAATGTGATTTTTGAGAGTTGGAATCAACTCAAAATCTATTATGGTTTAAATTTGAAAAATGTTTGAATGCAGAAAAGCTTCTGCCTTGTTATTTTTACCAAGGGCGATCTATAGATCCAAATGACTTGAATCCAACGGGCTTGGATTCAGCATTCCCAGACCTTTCTAAAAAAATTGGTTTCATTCAATTTGGTGCACTGAATCGATCTGGGTTTAATTTTGAAGTTGGGTACAGAAGTGAGTTGGAAATAAATAGAAAAGGTTTAATTTGAATAACTGGGCTGTGCGGGAAAAGTTAACGGGCCGGCCTACTAAGCGCAGTGCTCCTGCGGGCTGCTTAAGTGGGTGTCCCCACTCGTCAGTGAGACAGGGAGGGGCGAAGCGGTACGGGGAAATGTGGATCGTTCGATCTGATTCTAATCCAATGGTTGGGAGTCATCGTCGACGCGAGGCAACGCCGGCGAGAAAGAAACCTAGCGCGGCCAGTGAGGGGTGCTGGGGGCTTACTGGGGTGTAGGCGAGGGTCGGCGAGGCGGGCGAACGACGAAGTCGACGATGGCGAACTCAGGGGTGGTCGCGGCAGCTCCTGGGATGGACGAAATCGATGTCGCCCTTCTTCTCTAGAGGCTGCGGGCTCCGGTGAAATTCCGGCGATGTGGTGCTCGCCTTGCTCCGGGAACGGTGTGGCACGATCAGTGAGAAGAGGGGAGTGAGGTGGTATGAAGAAATCGAGCGGGGGTGGCCTCTATTTATAGTAGAGCGAGGGGACCGACGGGGCGCACGGTGAGCTCGTCGGGGGCGATCTTACAGGCGGCTATTGGCATGGGCGAAGGTAGGGGACGGTGCGGTGTTCCCTGGCGATGCTCAATGACATGGTTTGAGGCGTGGGGCGGTGCGGCTTGGTCAGAACACGACGGTGCTCTGCGCGGCAGAGGCGGCGTCTTTGACGGCGAGCGGTGGCTGTGCGGCACGGGGCGGCGAACAAGGATGTCTAGCGGTCTCCTAGGTCGGTGGGGATTGTGTATGCACGCGGCGAGGGCGGTGCGCGGTCTTTGGGCGCTGGTCGAGGATGGCGCTCTGGCGCACACTCGGCATGGTCGCTGGCGAGGTTGGCATGGTTCGTGCGTGTGGTCCAGGGCTTGGCAACGCTCGCGGCTGGGACAGGGGGTGGCGGTGGATGGTGGGCTACCTCCCAGACATGCTGGCTAGACTTGCTTCTCTTCCTAGCTTGTTGTCGACATGGGGGTGACAAGTTTGGCTTCGGCTGTTCACCATTGATGGTAATGCCAAGCTCACAGTGGTGCTAGTGTTTAGTTAATCTTGGTAGATGATCTACTGAGCTGGTTGTGAGCTAGAGAGGGAACAAGTTAGGCTTCAATCACTGCTCACTATAGTGTTTAGGATTTTGATGATTTGTGTCTGCAACCTGTTTGATGAAATGGCCGCATGAAATCAAGTTTTGAATTTTGAAAAGATTTTTGGTGGGTTTGCTAGATTGGTGCTGGTGAGTCTGCAGATGCTTGGGTTTTGAAAGTTGAGCTTGTTTGAGTGGTTTTTGAAAAAGTGGGATCTTCCCATATGATAAAGATTCAATTTTGAATTGTCATTTAAACCATGAATTTGAAAGTTTCTGGATGATCACAAAGTGGGCCTTGATACCTTGTTATGAGTACATTCAAGGGGTGCAAAGATTCAGAAAAGTTTCCATTAGGTTCTGAAAGTTTGAGACAGCCAAAGTAGGCATGGGAGTTAAATTGGTCAAAATGACCATTCCTTTATTTTATTGGTTTTGATTTATTTGTCCTTAGGAAAAGTTTGGGAAATGTTTAGATGATGTTTATTTCACCTAAGAAACATTTTACAAGCAAGGAAACACACAAACAAGGTGGTTCAAAAGAATTTCAAATTAAATGCATACACATATGCATGCCTTCATAATTTTAATTAGAAAAGTTTTTGTTAACCCTAAATTTGATGATTAGAGTTTGATGATTTAAGTTTAGTATTTTTGGTATGTTACAAACCTTCCCCCCTTAAACAAAATCTCGTCCCGAGATTTGAAAAAGGACAAAAAGATTACCTAGGATTTGAAGACATCGGGAAACTCCGTCCTGATGTGATCTTCACGTTCCCAGGTGGCTTCCTCTTCTGTGTGGTTGCTCCACTGGATCTTGAGAAACTTGATGCTTCGGGTTCGAGTAGTTCTGAAGGCTTCTTCCAAAATACGGATGGGTTCTTCAGGATAGGTCAGGTCATCGTTGATCTCTATGGTTCGATGATCGATATTCTTGAACACTTCGGTCTTCTCGGGGACTTCGAGACACTTGCGAAGTAATGAGATATGGAACACATTGTGCACGGCTGACATATCTTCAGGTAGTTCCAATTGATAAGACACTTCTCCTCGACGGTTCAGAACTTTGAAAGGTCCGATATATCTGGGGGCTAACTTTCCTTTGAGTTGGAAACGCTGCATTCCCTTCAATGGCGACACTTTCAGATAAACAAAATCTCCTATGTTGAAGGCGAGGTCTCTACGTCTCTTGTCAGCGTAACTCTTCTTTCGGGATTGGGCGGTCTTGAGGTGCTCACGAATCTTGTGAACCTTCTCTTCTGCTTCTCGTAGGATGTAGGGTCCGAAGATATGACTCTCTCCTACTTCTGACCAGTTCAAAGGGGTGCGACACTTCCTTCCGTACATGAATTCAAATGGGGCCATTTGCAAACTGGCTTGATAGCTATTGTTGTATGAAAATTCTGCGAATGGCAGACAGTCTTCCCACTTGGATCCATATTCTAACACACATGCTCTCAGCATATCTTCGAGTATTTGATTTACTCGCTCCATTTGTCCATCGGTCTGAGGGTGATATGCGGTACTGAAATCTAGGAGGGTTCCTAAACCTTCTAGGACTTTCTTCCAGAATCTCGAGGTAAACTGAGTTCCTCGATCCGATACTATGTTCTTGGGGACTCCGTGCAAACTGACAATTCTAGCGATGTATAACTCCGCTAGTTTCAAACTCTGATATGTGGTCTTGACTGGCAAGAAATGGGCGACTTTGGACAATCTATCCACTATGACCCAGATAGAGTCATTTCCCCTACTAGAAGTAGGCAGTCCAGTGATAAAGTCCATTCCAACAGAATCCCATTTCCATTCCGGAATCTGCAAGGGTTGCAACAATCCAACGGGTCTTTGATGTCCGGCCTTGACTCGCTGACAAATATCACACTTGGCGATATAGCTTCCGATTTCTCTCTTCATCTTATGCCACCAAAATTGCTCTTTTAAATCTTGATACATCTTAGTTCCTCCGGGATGGATGGAATAAAGAGTATCATGAGCCTCCTTCAAAATAACTTCTTTCAACTCAGAATCTGATGGTACACAAAGGCGTACTTTGTACCACAAAACTCCTTCTTCGTCCTCGGTGAATCCGGGTACTTTGCCTGTATCGATACGACGCTTGATTCTGTCAATACTGGCATTTCCCTTCTGCGCCTCTTTAATCTGACTAATCAAAGTGGGATGGAGTTCTATGCTAGCCAAAAATCCTTCACTTACTAATTCCATCCGAAAATCTTCCATCTCTTTGTGCATACTTGGTAGCTCCTTCAAAATCATGGAGTTCAAGCGACACGGCAATCTGCTAAGGGCATCGGCTACTATGTTGGCTTTACCAGGGTGATAGTGAATGTCCAGATCGTAATCCTTGATTAGCTCAATCCATCTTCTCTGCCTCATATTCAGCTCCTTCTGAGTGAATATATACTTTAGGCTCTTGTGATCCGAATAAATTTCACAACGGTTTCCCATCAGGTAATGGCTCCATGTCTTCAGGGCTAGAACTACGGCTGCGAGTTCGAGGTCATGGGTTGGGTAGTTTTGCTCATGTTGCTTCAGTTGTCGCGATAGATAAGATATAACTTTGCCTTCTTGCATTAGAACACATCCGAGACCAATCTTGGATGCATCACAATACATATCGAAGGGCTTCGTGATATCCGGCATAATCAAGATTGGGGCTGAAATCAATCTCCTCTTGAGTTCTTGAAAACTCGCTTCACACTTGTCGGTCCATTCAAACTTCTTGTCCTTCTTCAGCAATTGGGTCATGGGTCTGGCGATACTAGAGAATCCTTCTACGAATTTGCGGTAATATCCCGCCAATCCGAGAAATGCACGAACTTGGGTTTGAGTGGTTGGGGCTTGGCAATCTTCTACATCTTTCACTTTGGCAGGGTCAACAGCAATTCCTCCGGCTGATACAATGTGACCGAGGAATCCTACCTCCTGTAACCAGAATTCACATTTTCTAAACTTTGCATACAGCTGATGCTCTCTAAGGGTTCCAAGAATGGTCCTTAGGTGTAGATCATGTTCTTCTTCTGATTTGGAATAAATAAGAATGTCATCGATGAAAACAACGACAAACTTATCCAGGAAGTCCATAAAAATCTTATTCATGAGATTCATGAAATAAGTGGGGGAATTGGTTAATCCAAAAGACATGACTGTATACTCATATAATCCATATCTGGTGGTAAAGGCAGTCTTTGGAATATCCTCTGCACGAATTTTGAGTTGATGATAGCCAGTTCGAAGATCAATCTTAGAAAACACTTTGGCACCGGTCAACTGATCAAACAAATCCTCTATCTTGGGCAAGGGGTACTTGTTCTTTATGGTGACATCATTCAACTTCCGATAATCTGTACACAAACGATTACCTCCATCCTTCTTGTCCACAAAGAAGACAGGTGATCTCCAAGGTGACGCACTTGGTTGAATCAATCCAATTTCTAGCATGGAATCCAGTTGCTTCTTCAGTTCTGCGAGCTCTGACGGGTTCATACTATATGGTCTCTGGGCTATGGGTCCAGTTCCGGGGATTAGTTCGATGATGAACTCGATATCCCGATCTGGGGGCATACCGGGCAAAACATCTGGAAACACATCGGGGTATTCACAGACTATCCGGACTTGGTCAATGGTAGGTTGGGCTATACTCTTGTTACACTTGAATTGGCGGGGTAAGGTTTTAGATATATGCTCGACTGATATTCCGACGGTACTGGTCATAGTTATGGCTTTCTTGGCACAATCAATTAATCCTTTATGTTTGGACATCCAATCCATTCCTAGTACTACTTCCAAACCTTTAGTTCCGAGTACTATCAGATTTGCATAAAAATCTATGCCATGGATTCGGATAGGGACGGCTTTGCAAATTTGCCTAGCCTTGGTGGTTGATCCGGGAATTTGAACAATCATGACATGCTTCAATTTGGTTGGTTGAATTTTACTAGTGCATGCAAATTCTTCGGTGACAAATGAATGCGATGCACCAGAATCAAACAACACTCTTGCAAGTACTGAATTAACCGAAAACATACCCAGCACGACGTCTGGCGCTTCCTGAGCTTCTTCAGCATGCATGAGAAAAATACGGCCATTGCGGTTGAGAGAATTCCCTGGGGCAAATCTTCTTCCTGGCTGAACACGACGCTGCTGCTGAGCTAGGACATTGGCATTGGGGGCTGTAGCATTCTTCTTGTTGGGGCACTCGTTGGAATAGTGGCCTTTATTTCCACAGTCATAACAGGTCACTTGCGACTTGTCCTTGGCTGCTACAGGCACAGCATTGCTTCCATTCCTCGGGGCAGTGTTGGTGTTGGCGGTAACATTATTGTTGTTGAACTTGGGTGGGGCACGATTGAAATTGCTAGAGTTGCCGGGGTTGTTGTGGTTTCCTCCGGGTCTAGGGTTTCCACGGTTGGGATAGGTGGGACGGGTCATCGGGGGTCTGTTGGTCCTTGGGGCAAATCCTGGAGATGGGTTAGGGCGATACTTTGGGGTCTGATGGGTTCCTGGCTGATGCATCATACGGCGCTTGCAGTTCTCATTGGCTTGGTTGATCTTTCCTTCCATTTGGATAGCAGAGTCGACAAGGGCTTCAATATCCGCAAGTGGATATTGACTAACACCGTCTGCATCTCATCATGCAGACCATTCAGGAATCTTTCTTTCTTCTTGGCTTTAGTGTCTATTTCATCCGGGGCATACCTAGCTAATGACAAAAATTTGTCACGGTATTCCACTACAGTCATCCTTCCTTGCTTCAGCTCTCTGAACTCGTCTCTCATTCTCTTGATCAAACCCGGTGGCACATGGGTTCTGCTAAACTTGACCTTGAATTCCTCCCAGGTCATCATCTGGCCTCCTGTCATTGCGCGAACACTTCCACCACGCTCTGGCATCTCCGGCTAGATAGTGGGTGGCGAACAGGACTTTCTCGTTAGCTTCCACTCCGGCTACTTCTAAGTTATTTTCCATGGTTTGCAGCCAATCATCGGCGTCGAGGGGTTCTTCTGACTTAGTGAAAACAGGTGGGTTGGTATTCTAGAAATTCTTGAGTTTAGATCCATGGTGGTCCTGATTTCCATGGCCTTGGTTGTTGTGGGCTAGCTGGGCTATCTGCTGAAGGGTGGCTAGGTTGGCTTGACGTTCCGCTCTTTCAGCTTCACGGTCAGAAGTCAACATTTGCAGAATCTGCAACATCGGGTCCGGGGTTGAACCACTTCCTCCACGTGGCATCAGAAGATTGAGGTAGATCATGAGAAAAGAGGGGTATTTCTAAAGTTTTGGGGTCTTTGAAAAGTTTTTAAGGTTTGACTCAGATTTTTCTAGCAACTTGCTTTTTCATTCATTCATTCATAGCACACGATACAACACACACCACATCAAAGGAAAGCAGATGGTTTTAAGAACCATTCTGAGAACTACGATACAGTGGGACCGAATACTACTCACTACGCTAGTGCTCAAGTGCTACTACTCCTCGGAATCTGTGGCTTCATCATCCTCATCATCATCGATGAAGGCGAAATCATCCTCATCGGTGAAGAAATCCATAGCCTGATCCTCCACAAAATCGTCGTCATCGCTGAGATAGGAGTAGGGGTCTCCACGAAGATCCTCTCCGGCATTCTCCCTTTCCTCCAACTGCATGTCTCTCTCGTGGATGGTCTCCTCCAGAGATGAGATGCGGTGGCGAAGACGGGCAATGATGCGCTCCTTCTTGTCGAGCTGATGGCGGCGAGACTTGCGATCCTTTGCTAGAAGGGTGATGGTCTGGTCCTTCGTCTTGATGATGGAAGACTTTTGGTTGCAGTAGTCACGGCAGTTGTCCAACTCCTGCTGACGATCGTACATCATGAAGCTAAGGTGGTCCAATTGGGTCTTCAGCTCGGGGTGGTATGGGGCTTCCAGTGGTTGTCCATTAGCATCACGCCTTGGGCAAAACTCAAAGCGAGTACCCTTGATCTGATTGATGCTCTGCCCACACAGACGGGAAAGAGCTTCTTGCATGGCTCTGGCAAGTCCATCGAGCCAGTTGTTTTCCCTCAAGGTAAACTGAATTCCCTCCGCAGTGGGAGGTTCAATTTTTCCTTGGAGACTTGCAACAATTAGCCACTGCAGATCTTCTCCTCCTTGATCATTGAGCTGAGCTCCGAAGAACTCAGGGTGAGGACGCTCCAGAAGTTCCGAAAGCTGGTCCAAATCCCTCTCAAAGATCAGGTCTCCTCCATTCCCATGTTAGTAAAACTTTCTGTACTTCACGTCCATCTATAAGAATATAGGATGAGTAAGTTAGTAGAGTGGTCAAGTCTTTCCAAATTTTATGTATTCTTGCAAGAGTTTTTGAGGAACATGAATTTTCATGAAACAATCAAAGGGATAAGAATGAGAATAAGTTTTTGTAAATATTTGTTTTCTTTGGTTTTGGAAAATAAGTTTTTGGTTTTAAACGTCCAGCCTAACTAGGGTCTCCTATGGTCAGGATGGCTCTGATACCAACTTGTCAACACCCGGATTTTTCAATCCTAGATGCCTGTTATGCCATACATCGCAATCCCAGGATTACCATTTTTTCTAGACATAACAGAATTGGATACCATAGTACATCATCCATTACAAACGATACATAAGTTCTTACACAAATAGGGATCTCATGATCTAGTTCTTAATACAACATCAAGCAGCGGAATACGTAATAATAACGGTAGCATAGGCGAAGCTCCATCTTCGGGGTCACAGGCAATGCTGACGATGGGAGATGATCCTAGTTGTCGTAACCTTCCTGGGGTCCATCCTCCAGGTACTCCTCTTCATAGTCTGGCCATGGGAATAGCCAGGGACAAAGCCATGAGTACTCTTTAAGTACTCGCAAACTAATACTAACAGGTAAAAGGGGTTTTTGGATAATAGGACACTAGGCTCTAGGGTTGTTTTGCAAAATCCAGATTTACCTCTACTAAGTTTAGAAGCAACGAATGCTCGTCAAAATTTTATAACTCCTAAGTGGGAATTTGTATTTCATATCACAACCCTGATGTGGTCAAGTCAAAGTCTCAATTCATTTCACAAGTCATTTTGAAAAGTCTGACGGGGGAACAGTATGGCCACTCCAACTGTCCATAACCGCGGACACGGCTATTCGAATAGTTTGACACTCTGCAGAGATTGTACACTTTCACCACAACATTCGATACATCCGTCAGGAACAAATCCTGAATTCACCATACTCAGTATGCGGATAATCAATCCTAACCTTTCGATTACACGCCCTAGTATAAGCACCTCTCCTGTGAGTTTGGCCTCCCAACCATGACTAACTGTCATCTTGGGTACTGCACAGGTGGACAATCTTCACAAGGTAGCTTCAGCTCAGACCTTGGCCGTGAGGGAAATAATACTAAGGTATATAAGTTTCCAGTCAAGCCCTACCCAATATTCAGGTATTGTGGTTGTACGAAAAAATTGGAATGGTATCGCATCCAGACAACCATCAGTTTTATAAAGGGCTAAGGCTCATGCCTCAACATTTTCATCACCAAAATCATCAGGTGTTCGAAAACACATGTCCAAAACATTTCAATAGAATGATCCATCATTCCAAGGTTTTCATAACCATTTTTCCACCAAGTATTCCCATCTAACGTTGATCAAGTTTTATGCTTAGCACTAGCATCTACAGGTGGGGGTAAGCAATAATGAGGGGTGGTAAACTAGTGGAGTTCTAACTAAGTTCAATCTCATGCCTTAAGATGACATCAAGATTATCTATCTTAGGCCAAATTTTATGCTCTTTATGCAACCTTCAGATATCTTTCTAGTATCTATAATTCACTTAAGTAAACTCTAAGGAATAGCTTTGATAAAGAAATAAAGTATAAAGCTTGTAAGTAAAAACTAGGATTGGTTGGTCAAGTGGGTTGGATCATATATGCTTAGGCATATAGTGGGCATAGTAACAAGTAGTGGTTTGTGGCATCAGTAGGGTATCTTGCAAGGGTGAGCTTGCATTGGTCCACTTAGTTAATAAAGCTTGCACAATATCAGTATAAGCTTGCATAGGTATAGCATTAGCTTGCCTTGTGCAGAGCAGTGGTTCAAGTTCTCCTCGGCTTCTTCTTCATAGTATCCTCCTTCCTCCTCGTATCCTTGGTCGGTACTAGTGTCTATAAATAAATACGAGGTACACAATCACCACACAATACTTAACTACTTGCAATCATCACACACAAGGGTCCTATAGATGATCTAGCATCATCTCTAACATTACAAGATTAAATCTTGGTTTAATTCCTTTTATTTTTAGAAAAGTAATTTCTACTCATTGAAAAACTACTTAAGATTTAACATTCTCCAAACCAAACATGAGATCATGTTGACACATGTCATCACCACATATTGTAGTCCAAGGGAATGTGATTTAAAGTGGTGTCACAATTAAATAAGGTTTTACCCTTTTATTTTAATTAATTAATGTGTCTAGAAATGCTTATGTAGCATTCTTTTATTACTTGAACTTTATTTCTGCAAGTAAACCTATATATTTTTATATATTCTTAAAGGTATGGTTAAATGTGATTTTTGAGAGTTGGAATCAACTCAAAAGCTATTATGGTTTAAATTTGAAAAATGTTTGAATGCAGAAAAGCTTCTGCCTTGTTATTTTTACCAAGGGTGATCTATAGATCCAAATGACTTGAATCTAACGGGCTTGGATTCAGCATTCCCAGACCTTTCTAAAAAAATTGGTTTCATTCAATTTGGTGCACTGAATCGATCTGGGTTGAATTTTGAAGTTGGGTACAGAAGTGAGTTGGAAATAAAATAGAAAAGGTTTAATTTGAATAACTGGGCTGCGCGGGAAAAGTTAACGGGCCGGCCTGCTAAGCGCAGTGCTCCCACGGGCTGCTTAAGTGGGTGTCCCCACTCGTCAGTGAGACAGGGAGGGGCGAAACGGTACGGGGCAATGTGGGTCGTTCGATCTGATTCTAATCCAACGGTTGGGAGTCATCGTCGACGCGAGGCAACTCCGACGAGAAAGAAACCTAGCACGGCCAGTGAGGGGTGCTGGGGGCTTACTGGGGTGCAGGCGAGGGTCGGCGAGGCGGGCGAACGACAAAGTCGACGACGGCAAACTCAGGGGTGGTCGCGGCAGCTCCTGGGGTGGACGAAATCGATGGCGCCCTTCTTCTGCAGAGGCGGCGGGCTCCGGTGAAATTCCGGCGATATGGTGCTCGCTTTGCTTCGGGAACGGTGTGGCACGATCAGTGAGAAGAGGGGAGTGAGGTGGTGTGAAGAAATCGAGCGGGGGTGGCCTCTATTTATAGTCGAGCGAAGGGACCGACGGGGCGCACGGTGAGCTCGTCGGGGGCAATGTTACAGGCGGCTATTGGCATGGGCGAAGGTAGGGGACGGTGCGGTGTTCCCTGGCGATGCTCAATGACATGGTTTTGAGGCGTGGGGCGGTGCGTCTTTGTCGGAACGCAACGGTGCTCTGCGCGGCAGAGGCGGCGTCTTCGACGACGAGCAGTGGCTGTGCGGCACGGGGCGGCGAACAAGGATGTCTGGCGGTCTCCTGGGTCGGTGGGGATTGTGTATGCACGCGGCGAGGGCGGCGCGCGGTCTATGGGCGCTGGTCGAGGAGGGCGCTCTAGCTCACGCTCGGCATGGTCGCTGGCGAGGTTGGCATGGTTCGTGCATGTGGTCCAGGGCTTGGCAACTCGCGGCTAGGACAGGGAGTGGCGGTGGACGGTGGGCTGCCTCCCAGACATGCTGGCTAGACTTGCTTCTCTTCCTAGCTTGTTGTCGACATGGGGGTGACAAGGTTGGCTTCGGCTGTTCACCATTGATGGTAATGCCAAGCTCACAGTGGTGTTAGTGTTTAGTTAATCTTGGTAGATGATCAACTGAGCTGGTTGTGAGCTAGAGAGGGAACAAGTTAGGCTTCAATCACTGCTCACTATAGTGTTTAGGATTTTGATGATTTGTGTCTACAACCTGTTTGATGAAATGGCCGCATGAAATCAAGTTTTGAATTTTGAAAAGATTTTTGGTGGGTTTGCTAGATTGGTGCTGGTGAGTCTGCAGATGCTTGGGTTTTGAAAGTTGAGCTTGTTTGAGTGGTTTTTGAAAAAGTGGGATCTTCCCATATGATAAAGATTCAATTTTGAATTGTCATTTAAACCATGCATTTGAAAGTTTCTGGATGATCACAAAGTGGGCCTTGATACCTTGTTATGAGTACATTCAAGGGGTGCAAATATCCAGAAAAGTTTCCATTAGGTTCTGAAAGTTTGAGACAGCCAAAGTAGGCATGGGAGTTAAATTTGTCAAAATGACCATTCCTTTATTTTATTGGTTTTGATTTATTTGTCCTTAGGAAAAGTTTGGGAAATGTTTAGATGATGTTTATTTCACCTAAGAAACATTTTACAAGAAAGGAAACACACAAACAAGGTGGTTCAAAAGAATTTCAAATTAAATGCATACACATATGCATGCCTTCATAATTTTAATTAGAAAAGTTTTTGTTAACCCTAAATTTGATGATTAGAGTTTGATGATTTAAGTTTAGTATTTTTGGGATGTTACAAAAATTTCCCACTAGCTAGATTATATTGGATTCACATGACATAGTGGTAATAGTAGGCATAGACTGGATGGTTAAATAAGAAGCTCGGATAGTTGGTGCATAACTTGATACTACACTCACAATCCTAGAGGGAGGAACAAGATATAGTTTATCAACTAGCCTTGGATATGCAAGTTTATTGTTCTTAAGGGGGTTAGCCTGGGGAACACTTCCTAAACTTTGCTAGCCATTCCGAATCTCGGGACGAGATTCATCTTAAGGGGGTTAGTCTATCACATCCCAAGATTTTGGAAATTGGGACTAGATTTTTTTTGCATTTGCATGACATTCACGAGCATTGCATTGCATATTTGCGTCAAGAAAAATCCCTAAATATAGATAAAGTACTAAAACCCTAAATAGTATATGCCACTTTGTTCCTAAAGGGAATTAAATTGGCTTTATAAAACCCATTGTTGCTAAGACATTGATAATTGATAATTATAGCCTAAAAATATCCAATTAATATTACAAAATTTTAGAAACAAAATTGAGCTTGTTTGAAGCTATTATGAAAAAGTTATAGAACAAATATAAACAAATAAAGATATAAATAAAATGGAATATACAAGGATTTATAAATCTACTATTTGAAAACTAGTAAAAATATTATAAATATGATCCTACAATGATCTATTCGATTTAAAAAAAAATTAGAAACAAGAATCGTGTCATTTGGAGTTCGTATGCAAAAGTTATGAGGGAAACACATAAATAGAAAATAGAAAAAAGAAAAAGAAAAAGAAAAAGAAAAACTAATGGGCCGGTCAAGCCAGCCGGCGGCCTAGCAAGCGACTGACCGAACCAGCCAGCGTACGTGAAGAAGGGATCGATCAGTTGCTTTAAATTCTGTGCAAATCAGTTTTTCTCAAACCTATCTCTATTCAAACTCTTATAACTTTTAATCAACAACTCCGAATCGACTTTCGTTTATTTCTACTTGTTCCTTACTCCAAGACCTATCTGTCCACCGTCCTAAACCTCTATATAAACCCATGGAGCCACAGCTGTATGAGTTTTCCTTCTCGAAATCCCGAATCTACACATGCCCGAATCTTATTTCGTTTATTCACCCATCTAGACTTCGTTGTTTGCCTTCGGCCAAAAAACAAAAGTTGTAGATCTCGTCGAAATCTTTCGATCCTGACAAACCTCACCTCTTTTCATCCACCACAGCCAGAGAATTTCGCATCGCAATACCACTTCCCCATGAATTTATCTTGAATCGTGACCTTTTGGCTCAACTTTATCCTAGTTTTGCCGAAGGAGCAACCCTCTTTTTCACCTTAAATTGGTCCAAATACGCAGAATTTCTGACTTTTCGCGGAGTTCAGATATGACAATGTAAATCCAAGATGTACTCGCGCTCGTTTCTTCAAATCCAAATTCCTTTGGTGAGAAGGTAGGACTAATGATTCCCCACAACTTTTATGTTGTAAGTTTTTCAATTTGACCTACGGATTTGTCTCTTTAACACAGATCTATTTCTTGTCTATTCTGAGGCAAAATCGGGTCAATCTCCTCTCCTAGCCACTAGATCTCATCCCGATGGTCAAGATTAGAGCTTATCAACGAAGGGGTAGAGCCAACCAGATCTCGCCACGTGTCAACGCCAGGTCAGCCCCGCGTCCCAGTCAGCATAGAATATTCCCAGGAAATATTCCCTGTAGATTTGAAATTGAATTTAAATTGCAGGAAATTGTGCAAAATTGCAAAAATCATAAAAAAAGATTCGTAGATCCAAAAATAGCAAATTATATATCAATGGATTCGGAAAAATGTGTAGAATATTAATATGGCATTAGATCCAACCTTTATAGAATTCGTTTACTGCAGTAATTTAATTAGTTTTAATGGTATTTTAGGTTAATAAATTCATAGGAAATTATCTGTAACTCCAAAAAGTATGAACAATATATCAAATTGAAGCTACTATAATATAGATTAATAATATATGGTTGGATCCAGCCTTTGCAGATTATTTACCCCGTAGTGATTTAATTAGTTTTAATGGCTTTAGAAATCATTAAATTCATAGTTAATTATTTGCATATCACAAAAATATAAATGATATACCGATGGAAAGATGGTTCCATGTATATCATCAATATGCAAATGGTTCAGGCAAATACTGTAAGGTTTCGCAGAAATTAAATAAATATATTAATGGCTTATTTAGAGTATTAAAATCATAGTAATTCGAATACTGCTCAGAAAATTACAAATAATATGTCCCTGGAATCACAATTCTGTGGAGATTTCAGATATAATTTTAGTTTGACTTTAGGCAATAGAAAATATATGAATCATTTAAAACCCATTAAACACTATAAAAATCATACAAAAAGATCTATAACTCCGATTAGGGTAAATCCAACGCCTACGGTATTAACGTCCTCTATCCAGTAAACCCAAGAAACAAATTTAATTCAATAGTTAGAACAGGCGTTACAACAGAACTATTAAAAACCCTATATTGGTAAGTAATTATTAATAACAAGCACTCCATTGCATTAATTGGCCTCTTGCATGCATCATATACTTCATTATTGTTTAGAGAAGTAAAGTAAAAACCATTGTGACTTATTAAATTGTCATGCATGCATTGGTTGCATTTGTTTGATCTCTATGTGCTATTTTTTATGTTGTATGCAATTGTTTGCTCGATAGATTGCGAGGAGTGCAACGTGTGTGATTGCAACGAGTGTTTGAACGGCTTCAACAACTATCAAGGCAAGTAGATGCTACTTTGTTCATGATGTTGTCCTACTATTTTCAATGCATTGTCGTGTATTTTGTAGATGCATGTGTTGGAAAGTACTATCGCTATGCTATGTCCTACTATGTGGTAGGGATTTCCTATAGATGGGCCACCGTTGGTAGATGTGCTTAGCCATGCTATGATGAACGAGGGCTGGGTTACATCACTGAAAGTTGTTTCTAAATGTGTTGGTTTGTGAAAACTAAAAAAACAAATTAATCAATGAAACTCCTAGGTGTGATGGGATTGAAAATTTTGGTGGTATCATTGCGGAAAGGCACCCAGGTATCAAGAGAAAATGATTGGCCTCTTTATTTTGTAGCTTACGTGTACAACCATGTGCCAATAATGGAATGGGCGGTTGGTTGGACTCAGTAGGTTGTGGTAACTCGAACCCACGTATCCAGAGATGTAGAATTTTGGTAGGTTGGACCGATGCGTGTCGGGTTTGGGGAGCTACTTCCCAAACGGTTCCTTCTTGGACTTCTCCCTATCATCACCCAATATGAGAGTGGTGGTACGAGCTGGGCTGGCCTAGTCACATGGGTAAAGTGTACTAACCCATGCAGGGTGTATAAACTAATCGATTAGCCGTGTCCCCGGTGATGGACATCTGAGTTGCTTGATATTGATTTCATGACATGTTTCTCACTCATTCTAATTTCATAATTGCTTTAATGTTGATGGGTTAACTTAATTGGGATCTTTTCAAAGAAAAACAAAAACTGATTATGAAAGTAGGACAAAGGTATTTTCAAATGCAAGCTAGCCACAGCTCCACTTTCCAAATATGCATGTAGATGTTAGCTCTATTGTCTCCTTTAATAGCTCTACTTGACATACATTCCAAGTATTGACCCTTCGGGGCTCCTACATTTTATGTTGCAGGTTATGATTCCGATTATGAGTGATCGACTAGGTTGCGATACTCCACTCAACAGTTGTTCGCCTGTGGCACAATTGAAGATGGAGCCTATCAATTGTTTATGCTTCCGTATGCTACTTGATATTGAGCTAGCCTTGAGCTAAGCATTATTGTAATAATGTAAATTCTGGATCAACTCGTTATTTATGATGCACTGTTAAATTCTTTGGTATTCATCTGTACTATGTGTGCTAGTGAACCAATCCAGGGATTGGCACTATACACATGAACTCAGCCTTATCAGGCGAGGGTGTTACAACACAAGTCACATGACAAGTTGTGTTTGCATTCGATGCTCTAGAAATTTCAAGTCATGCACATGTTTGTTATTTTGTCATGCACATGTTATTAGCTACTCCATACAATAGTAGTTGCCTGCTATTGTGTAGTTTTTTCAAAATGTAAAGTTAGTGGAAAATATTAGTGTGGATGCCCTGCTCCGCAGTTACTGAATCTATCTGGTTCGTCCCGAGCTAAGTTCCTGCTATTATTTCATCCCTGGCATTGTTCTGTTATCCTTTAGTACCCATTTGAACTCATTGTACTAGTTCGATTATAATTTTGTTGTTGCTATCTAGATCTTTAAAAGATGCAACACTGACTATTTGTTTTTTCTTTGCATAGAGCTCAAAAGGGAACACTGAACATGTTGGTTTGCACAGCCTCTTCTATAGGTTCACAAGCGCGATATCATTGTTTTCTTATCTGGTGCTGGTTCATCCTAAGCAACAACATAACTATCCTCTACTGTGTAGTTCATTCGTGGTTTGTGATCCTGCTTTGCAAGTTCTCGCATGATGCCATTATAATTTCTGTCTTGTTCGTTCTTATCTACGAAAGTAACTGCATGCCGATTGTGTAGCTCACCACAAATTTCGAGTCACCCAACGTCTCTTGCTTTTCAGGATATACTACTGCTTCCATATATATTTGTTGAAATGACCCGGCTAGTTTATATTAGCTGAAATTCTAGAAAACACTCTGTTCGTTTGCTCAATTCATCTGTAGACACACTTGTCTAATGCTTGCTTGTCCTTTTCTACAGCTCCACAAGCAATGCCATTATATTTAATATCTAATGGTTCGTCCTAAGCAACAACATAGCTATCCTCTACTGTATATATAGTTTGTTTGTAGTATGCATTATTTCTCTACAAGTTCTCTTATGATGCCTTTATAATTTACGCAGTTCCTAGATACCACAGTAACTGCATGCCCATTGTGTAGCTCATCGCAAATTCTGAGTCACTCAACGTCTCTTGCATTCCAGGATATACTACTGATTCCATATATATTTGTTGCAATGACCTGGCTAGTTTATATTAGCTGAAATTCTAGGAAACACTCTGTTTGATTGCGCAAGTCATTTGTAGGCACACTTGTGTAATGCTTGATTATCCTGTTCTATAGGTCCACAAGCAATGTCATTATATTTAGGTTTGTCCTAAGAAGCAACATAGGTATCTTGTACTGTATATATAGTTCATTCGTAGTTTGCATTCTTGCTCTGCAAATTCTCTTACAATGCCTTTATAATTTATATATGGTTTCTAGCTACAACAGTAACTGCATTCCCATTGTGTAGCTCACGGCAAATTCTGGGTCACCCAACGTCTCTTGCATTCCAGTATAAACGACTTCTTCCATATAGATTTGTTGAAATGACCTGGCCAGTTTATATTTGCTGAAATTCTAAGAAAAAGTTTGATTGATTGATCATTTCATTGTATGCACACTTGTCTAATGCTTGCTTGTCCTCTTCTACAGGTTCGCAAGAGACGCCATTATATTTCTAATCTGGTGCTGGTTCATCCTAAGAAATGATATAACTATCCTCTACTATGTAGTTCATTCGTGGTTTGCGTTCCTGCTTTGCAAGTTCTCACATGATGCCATTATAATTTCTATCTTGTTCGTTCTTATCTACGAAAGTAACTGCATGCCCATTGTGTAGATCACCGCAAATTCTGAGTCATCCAACGTCTCTTGCATTCCAGGCTATACTACTGCTTCCATATATATTTGTTGAAATGACCTGGTTAGTTTATATTTGCTGAAATTCTAGGAAACACTCTGTTCGATTGGTCAATTCATTTGTAGGCACACTTGTGTAATGCCTGCTTGTCATGTTCTACAGGTTCACAAGCAATGCCATTATATTCCATATCTATTGGTTCGTCCTAAGCAGCGATATAGCTATCCTCTATTGTATATATAGTTCATTCGTAGTTTGCATTCTTGCTGTACAAGTTCTCTTATGATGCCTTTATAATTTCTATGCGGTTCCTAGCTACGACAGTAGCTGCATGCCCATTGTGTAGCTCACCACAAATTCTGGGTCACCCAACGTCTCTTGCATTCAAGGATAAACGATTTCTTCCATATATATTTGTTGAAATGACCTGGCCAGTTTATATTTGTTGAAATTCTAAGAAACACTTTGATTGATTGCTCATTTCATTGTATGCACACTTGTGTAATGCTTACATGTCCTCTTCTACAGGTTCACAAGACACAGCATTATATTTCTAATCTGGTGCTGGTTCATCCTAAGCAATAATACAACTATCCTCTACTGTGTAGTTCATTCGTGGTTTGCGTTCCTGCTCTGCAAGTTTTCGGATGATGCAATTATAATTTCTGTCTCGTTCAGTCTTAGCTACAAAAGTAACTGCATGCCCATTGTGTAGCTTACCGCAAATTCTGAGTCAACCAATGTCTCTTGCATTCCAGGATATACTACTGCTTCCATATATAATTGTTGAAATGACTTGGCTAGTTTATATTTGCTAAAATTCTAGGAAACAATCTGTTTGATTGCTCAATTCATTTGTAGGCACAGTTGTGTAATTCTTGCTTGTCCTGTTCTACAGGTTCACAAGAAATGCCATTATATTTCATATCTAATGGATCATCCTAAGAAGCGACATAGTTATCCTCTCTATATAGTTAATTCGTGGTTTGCATTCTTGCTCTACAAGTGCTCTTATGATGCCATTATACTTTCTATTCGGTTCATAGCTACAAAAGTAATTGCATGCCCATTGTGTAGCTCACCACAAATTCTAGGTCACCAAACGTCTCTTGCATTCCAGTATAAACGACTGCTTCCATATATATTTGTTGAAATGACCTGGCTAGTTTATATTTGCTAAAATTCTAAGAAAAACTTTGATTGATCGCTCATTTCATTGTAGGCACACTTGTATAATACTTGCTTGTCGTCTTCTACAGGTTCGCCAGAGATGCCATTATATTTCTAATCTGGTGTTGGTTCATCCTAAGCAACGACATGACTATCCTCTACTATGTAGTTCATTCGTGGTTTGCGTTCCTGCTCTGCAAGTTCTGGTATGATGTCATTATAATTTATATCTGATTCATTCTTAGGTACGACATTAACTGCATGCCATTGTGTAGCTCACCACAAATTCTAAGTCAACCAACATCTCTTGCTTTCCAGGATATACAACTATTTCAATATATATTTGTTGAAAACCTGGATAGTTTATATTTGCTGAAATTTTTAGAAACACTTTGTTTGACTGCTCATTTCATTGTAGGCACACTTGCCTAATGCTTGCCTGTCCCGTTCTACAGATTTACAAGCGACGCCATTATATTGTATATCTGGTTCTGGTTCGTCCTAAGCAACGACATAACTATCCTCTACTATATAGTTCATTTGTGTTTTGCATTCCTGCTCTACAAGTCCTCGCGTGATGCCGTTATAATTTTTATCTTGTTCATTCTTAGCTACGATAGTAACTACATTCCATTGTCTAGTTTATTCTTCTATATATATTTGTTGATATGACCTGGCTAGTTTATGTTTGATGAAATTCTAAGCCACACACATTGTTATATTTCTCGTTTCACGGTAGGCACACTTATTTAATGCTTGCTTGTCCTGTTTGTTTGAAGTGATGGTCAATATATTTGAACCATTGACCAGTAATAAACTCCAGTTCATAGCTCCTGTCGTATCAGTTAATGACTAGTTCGCCTTGTTTGACGTATTAACTTGTTATTACTTAGATTCAGACTGCAATTATTTCTGTCACCACCAAAGAGGGGGCTGCAAGATCATGTCTCAAGTTTGTTTCCCAATGTAGATGTCACACTCAAAAGGGACATGGAGGTGATAGATGGATAAATCAAATTAAGGACTGCTATCAACTCGATTGTCAACTGAAATACCGATTTTTCTTTCCCTTGAGTTGATAATATGTAATAATTCTAAGTAGTTTGCATTTGATGTAATATCTAGAATAATTTCATAGGCCGTGTAGGCATTTAGTTGATGTCGTCCACACATAGCGGTAGGCGGTACCGTACCTGCGCTAGACATGTCGATTAGGGTACAGTATCGTGCTTTCTATTTGGTCGTCTTGTATTAGGCCGACAATGAACAGTAAAAATGCTCACAAGTTGTACACCTTTTATGGTGTCGAAATAGGCTCCAGAAATGCAGAAACTGTAAAAGTGACAGGGCCGACCCATAGGCGAGATTAATAACAGTAATGGTATGTAATAACGACATGCCGTAACAGTGGCAGGCCGAAACAATAACACTGAAATAACGGCAGGCCAAAATAGTAATAACTCTAAACAGTAACAGGCCAAAACAGTAATGGGCCGAGAAAGTAAAAGGCTGTAACAGTAACGGGCCGAGACGGTAACAGACCTGGCCAGGAAAAAGGCCAGGATCGTACCAGGCCAGAACAATAACATGCCAACTTTGTACCAGGACGGCACAGTAACAGGCCATGGAACTCACTAGGTTAAAACATTAACGAGCCAGAACATGGTCTGGACATTTACGGGCCTAAACAGTAGGGCCCCAAGTATATGGGTCTAACTCGAATAGTACGTGGATATACAGTAAAGAACGAAACCGTTACGGGCCAAAGCGGGCTGGCCAAATGGGCCAATTTCGAACAGTGCAGGGCAGAACACTAACGGGCCCATATATTTATGGGTCGTGCGAACATGCCAATTTCAAACAGTGCATTTGGAAACAGTAACGGGCCAGAAAGTTTACGGACCGACTATGGATACACCAATAGGCCCATTTGTAACAGTGCTTATCGAAACCGTAATGGGCCACGATCCTGTTGGGCTTCCTTAATGGGCCGGCCCACTTAATAATTACTAGGCCTTGGCTGGGCTTGTCTTCTACCATGGTTTCATTGATAGTTAACAGCGTTAACTGGCTGTTAATGGCGCTCGCCACGTGGCTGTTTGCATGATGTTAGTAGTCAACTAAGCTGGCGAACACATCTATGACGAAACGACTTTTCGTGGCTGAAGGGTGTGATCCGCCACGATCGAAAAAAAACCCGTGGTAGTGATACGTTGAAAACGTGTGACACCCTCGGGATCAGAGCTAAACAAATCTCAGACCTCCATCTGACATAAACTTAACCTTGAGCTCGAGAATATCTAGTGAAGAATCGGTAACACGGCAGTGACCCTACGACACAAAAAATTATTACAGCAAGCTCATAACTAAGCAGAGAACTAAATTATTACAAGCAGAGGTCAATGAGCACAAACATCAAACAACAGAAAACAAATTATGCTATTAAGTATAGCAAACTTAACAAATGGCCTAAGAGGCCTGAAGCATAACGATGACGTCCCAACCCATAGATTCCAGGCTACCGGCCGGGAACCCCAAGCTACTCGTCGGTGTCAATGTAGTATCAATCTCATCTTCAGGGGAACACTTACTCTGTCAAAAGTATCAACAAAGCAAGGGTGAGTACAGGGTGTACTCCGCAAGACTTATGGCTGGTGGAGTTGTTTTGCATAAAGCCATCTTTGTTTATAAAACAAGAGGGAGGAGAAGCTCGTCTAATCAGAGTATTTAAAAAAGGGGATAAGAGAGCGACGTCTCCGAAATATTGATCAACATCTTTTGATATCCACCGAATCATCATCATCTCAACCCTAACTAGGATCACCCCCTCGTACCCATGAGGAAGAATCCTTAAGCACACGTTGATCTACCAAGTTTTACGATTAGGTTATAGTTCTCAATGATCTTGAGTCTGGTCGCCAAGTCGTTCATAACCTTGAACACGGCTTTTCGAAAAGATTATTACCCTGCAAGGGTGTACAACTTTACTGACACGTACTAACCTTCTCTTAATGCCACATGATTAGCCCTCTTCCTTGGAAGGCCGGCAGAGGGTGGTTAGACACGACCTTTACCTTGCTTTCGCCGAGACCATGACTCACGCAATAAGTATGGATCCGCCGTAACGGGTCAAATCCCGAAGCTGGTACTTAAAGATGTGAGACGAGGTTGGTTTACCCGGGGCGCTATCTACCCCAAGCAACCCCGGCCACGCTTACCTACCTGTTATGAATGCACCTCCTTCACCGCGTTCGAGAAGATCCAGAATGCATGTCGAATGGAACGCCCGAACTATGTGACTCATGGAATCTACTAGGCAAGTTAGTTGCTCGTGAGGTTTTCCGGGCCCCATGTGGTTGTACGCTCGTCTCGGTTCCGAAGGCAAGAACTCGGGTCCTAGTGGTGGCGAGCATGGGACTAGAAAAACCACATCCCACTGTGGCCTCCCATACAAGCCTTAGCATGTTTAACTCATATCACCTCTGATATCATCACATCACGTTCTCCTGTCATACCAGATTCTCTGTAACTGATACATGATCTGGATGAACCAGACTCAACAGCTAAGCATGGCTAAGCAGGACATAGATATAAGCTCTAGCAATACACACAAGCCAAACCTAGTTATGCTAGGAGCAGTGGATCAGGTAATATAAGCTCAAAGGGAGTAATGCAACAGATATGATACTCTATCTATCGATAAAAGACCACAGTAGAATCGTATAAATCATGGCAGGAATTAAAATGCTTTCGAAATCCTAGGATTATATCATGGTGGGGCTATGCTTGCCTTTGATACTTCATAACCAATACGCAGATCTTCGGGAGCCTTGTACTTGACTTGGTTATAGTTGGTCAAGTATTGTTCGTCAATCTTCGATCTTCGATGGTCTTGATCTCGGTCTTTGATCTCGATCTCGATATCGTATTCTACCGGAAAGAACCAAACACCAGAAAGGGAGGGAAAAAATCAACACATGGCATCGATGCAATGATCAAGCAAGTATGATGATATGACAAGTTAAATTGTATTGAAATGAAACCCTAAAGCATGCTCGGCAATTTAATCGGGGTTTCGAGGGGTGAAAACCCTAACTCGGAAGAACTCCGGAGGCATATGAGAGGGGTTACTATGTTGTTTTAATTAAACTTGTCATATAGGTTTCTTAACAATGCATGATTATAGCTTTAATAGATAGTTCTCATTTTTCTGAACATTTTGATATATTATTTGTATTTTTCTGATAAACAGATAATTAGTTATTGATTTTATAAGATTAAATTAATTTCTGAAATTATTAAACCTTTATTACATCAGGATGACGTCACGCAACCCTAACCCTAACTCTTTTCTCACCGAAGTAGAAGCTAGCCATAGAGGCTGACAAGTAGGACCTAGCCACGCAGATGCCACCTTGGCGCTACGCGGGACTCGCCGGCGAGCACTGCAGGCGGCGGCGATCGACGACGCTGGGGCACGAGTGGGGACGCGCGGTTACTTGCATTCGAACCAGCGCTTCGTGCTGGACCGAATAGGGGCGGCGCCAACTCTAAATGGTCACCGGAGCGACAGATGCTATGATGACTGACGACGGCAGAGGGCGACGCACGAAGGAGAAGCGAACCAGAGCGGGAGGGATGAAATGGAGGGGTCCAGGGGGACCAGAGGCTCACCCTCGACGGGATAAGGTTGCTGACGGGCCGGAGGGGGTCGAGGTCGACGACGTGGTCGCGGTGGCGGATGGTCGGCCGCAGGTAAGATGAAGTCGATGGCAATGATTGGATACACGCGACGTCGATTCCTTCTAGGAGGGAGCTCAACTCGACGAGGCAGTTCTTCCAGCGTGCTCAACGGAGCTCGGGGGCGGTCGGAACGGAGACGAGCGAAGGCTAGGGTTCGGGCTCTCGCACGGGAGGGAAGAGAGAGGTCGCTGGAGAGGGGGAAGTGGATGAGGGCGACGAGGACATGGCCGCATCGTTCTTATCCATGCTCGGGTCTTGACGGACGGCCAGGAGGAGGAGGCAGGGATCGACAGCACCGGTGACAGCAGGAAGCTCCCTACCTGTCTGGAGGAAGGCGACGACAGGCAGGGGCGAAGGGGTACGGGCCGCACTTGGGCTGGCGTGGGCCGTTGCTGGGCCTTAGCTGCTACGCGTTGGCGACAGGGAGGAGAGGACAGGGATGGGCTGGCCTGTTTGGCTGTTGCTGCCCTTTTTTTTAATCTGAAAACCTTTTTCCAATTCTGTTTTGCATTTCTCTTTGTATATTTGAATTCCAAACTATTTTTTGACTCATTTCAAAAATACCATAAGATTTATAAAATATATAAAATACTACAGGGACCCCTTCTAGTCCATTTGGGATCCTTACTTTTTGTACTTTTCAAATTCAAAACCATTTGAATGCATTTTCAAATAGAGGAGGAAGATTAGGGTTTTAGGGTTTTCTTTATTTCTTTAATGCACAATTTAATAGATGTTGCTCATGATGCATAATCAAACCTAAAACATAATTAACTAAAACTGGGGTGTTACAGCTCTATCCCCCTTACGAGAATCTCGACCTGAGATTCCAAAGGTAGGAAAAGAGACAAAAAGCAAAAGATCAGGGTCACTTCTAAGGATAAGAGGGAAACATACTTAACAACACATGGAGTATCGCATGGTCAACTCATGGATGGAGTGTTCAGGAACAACTCTAAGATGACAACATGAAACACGCAATGTAACGGAGGAAACAAGAGGAGATGGTTTCCAGTTGTTAGATAGATGGTCCTCATAAGGATTCAGACCATGGAACTTCAGAGGAGTTTTGAAGGTTCTGGAAAGGAAAGCTTCCAAAAAAAAGAACATGACCACAGACTTCGATAAAGAACCTCTACTAAATGGCTTAAGTAGAGATTTTAGGTTGCAGAGATATGGATATACAAAACCAAGCTGTTGAACTACTTTTGACACAGAAGGGTCACTCTTTCATCCAACAGAAGGCTTAGGACAGAAAGGTGTTTTGTGGAGAGGACTCATAAAAGTCACAAGGGACATGTAGCAAGAGAATTGCTGATTACCAAAATCACAGCCTCTCCTAGAATATGGCTAAGAAAACGAAGGAAACTCTTTATTCATCCAGGTATATCAGAATATTTGCCAAAGATCATGATAACAATTTACACCACTAGATAAATAGTTAAGAAGATTCCTGATGACACGAGAAGAAAGAAACTTCATTCTTAGACTTCAATTACTTGGCACAACAAAGTCCTTGCCAACATAAAGGGTCTAGAGGATCGACCGAGAGACATTTAGCAACACTACTTTAAATGTTCTCCTTGATGTTCGAGAAAACAAACATCAGGTAAAGGTCGGACTTCGGATACAAAGAAAACCATAAGCACAACTCCTATAGTAAATCACAGAAGAAGCCTCATGAAGGGTGGTTGTTACTGCTGAATCAAGGGATATGACAAAGGATCTTTCCAGCTAATTATGTCAACCATTACATCAATCTTCTTGCCAGAATGGCGAAGAGACCTATGTCAAAACCTTGAGGAACACCAACCATCATTGCTGCTTGAGATTCAGCTTTGGTTAGGCGAAATGATACTTCAGACTCAGCATGTCCAAAATAGAAAGTTTGTAACATTTACCACCAGGAAAAGTTACTAGATTCTCAAGACAAGGACTACAATGTCAAGCTCCAAAAGAATGAGCTAGATTACTATACCCATGTATTAGCATATATGTCGAAGGACAGTTGCACACACATAAAGTATTGACAATTTAAACACATGTATCCTTAAGGAATGGAGTTAACTCTACTCGAATCCATCACGACATCTTTCAACAGTAGCACATGAACCAGAGAAGGTTACTTCTAACATCCAGAACACATACTTCGAGATGACTCGAAGATAGTTCACAAAAGTTTCCAACATTAACGCAAAATGTTCCATATGAATCTAATCTAGCATGGAAGAGATAAGGATGTCATCGATGGGCTCAACAACAAACTTATCGAGACACTCCAAGAAGATGAACTCATATGTTGTATGAACAAGGCGAGAATATTGGTCAGACCAAAGAACATGAAGATGTACACAAGTGAAATATCACAAGCATAAACATCATCAAGATAGTCCTTGGAACTGAGTTTGATTTGACGATAACCCAAATCAAATCAAAGGTGGGGAAAGATAACATATCCACGAAGGAAATATTATCATTCTTCAACACGAACAAAACTAGACATCCCGTTAATAAGGAACAGAGTCAGATAGAATGTTTGTCTTACAACTCTCCAAGTTGTTGTATAAGCTCAACCAACTAGTTCAGGGGTATCCAGTACGGATCCTTGGATAAAAGAGTAGTTCAGAGAACTTTCTTGCTCAAGAACTTGACAATATGGTCATGTGGCAACATGGCGATACTTCTATCAATACATCCAGAATATCACGAACAACCGATTATGTCACTTAGTTCGAGTGGAAACTTGCTTTGTAGGGCAAGAAGACATAGTCTCAGAGTTTCGGCACAAGCCTAAATCTTTGACTGAAGAGAGTGCACTAGAATAACGGACTTGGTAGCACAATCATCATGTGCATAGTGATAGGATTAATGAATCACGCTAAGAATGACTCAAATTTCGTTTGAGTACTAAACAATAAAAATTTGCCAGAATCTCAGATGGACACATTATTACGCACATGCATCACTCATGAGCACGAAGGCTCGAGGAAGGGTGGTTAAAAATGTGTAGAAGCATCACTTCATTAAGGGGTCATAAAACTCAGCACAACCTCTTAGTATAAAATAGTGTGATACTTCAAGATAGAACAGATACAAGATAATCAATGCCTCTTAATCTGCGGATTACAACACTTTGACCTGGTCCTAGATATGACGAGGTACTGGAGTTTGTTTCTCCTAACATCCCGAAATGGTTTGTCATGAGGTAACACAAGAGTATCTTGCATCGTAAGACACCAATGCACATGTACTACTTGGCTACCAACTGGTAGACAAAGGTCGGAAAAGAACAAGGGAAAAGGAACATACTCAGGATAAAATCCCGAGATGTGGATGCATAAGTTAAAAACCTTCAGAAAACCAATGCATAGAAGGGGTAGAGTGTGGCAGAGTCACGAATATAGATGCTAGACTCACAAAGAGTACTCTTGTCATTATCTATTGGGTTCCATTAAAGAACATCTGCCTTAGCATGTGGTAGGGGAGGTCCTTAATTGTCACAATTCAATTGCGGCAAATAACACAAGCTTAAAGGCTAGAATTGTAGTACCAGTCATCCTAAGGTAATGTGTGAACATTAACGACAAGGGTCAAAGGAATGTATCTTGGGTTAAATATCAGCTTCATGTACAAGATTCTCAACACTAGAATCCAGCACAATCGGGGATCTTCAATTCAAGTCCAAGGGTTAAAACCCAAAGAAAGAAGTAACTACTATCTGAGTGACATAGCATACACTGCAAGATAGTAATCATGAGGTAGCTTCCAAAAGAAGACACAACTTCTGAAGTACCCAAACAAATGAAAAAGGAGGCACACGACGCGAAAGGAAACCTCGAAGACTAGAACAGAACACTGTGGAACCAACTATATTATATTGTGGGTCCAAAGGATAGAGAGATCATGATAGAAAGGAATCTCTTAGATGAACAAGAGCAAAGGGGAACAAGGAATTCACAACACACACAACTCTAGAGAACTCGACACTAGGTTAACTGGCTGACAATCAACATGCCTAGAAGGCACCTAAGCTTTGAAAGACTAGAAGAGATATCAAAACTTTTCAAAATTCAACACCAGATAAGATAACCAGAAGTTAGAGCGAAACTGGATAAGGAGTAAAGAAGCATACTAGAGTTTCCGCAAATAATTTTGAGCTTTTAAAATAGTTTTCACAAGTACTAGACTCAACATCGACCAATAGCATGGTTTTCCTACGGTCGGTACTTCTCTGATACCAAGACCCGTGACACCCCCGGGATCAGGGATAAACAAATCCCAGACCTCCGTCTGACATAAGCTTAACCTTGAGCTCAAGAATATCCAGTGAAGAATCGGTAACACGGCAGTGACCCTACGACACAAAAATGTATTACAGCAAGCTCATAACTGAGCAGAGAACCAAATTATTACAAGCAGAGGTCACTGACCACAAACATCAAACAACCGAAGGCAAATTATGCTATTAAGTATAGCAAACTTAACAAATGTCCTAAGAGGCATGAAGCATAACGATGACGTCCCAGCCCATAGATTCTAGGCTGCCGGCCGGGAACCCCAAGCTACTCGTCGGTGTCGATATAGTATCAATCTCATCTTCAGGGGAATACTTACTCTGTCGAAAGTATCAACAAAGCAAGGGTGAGTACAGGGTGTACTCCGCAAGACTTATGGCTGGTGGAGTTGTTTTGCATAAAGCCATCTTTGTTTATAAAACAAGAGGGAGGAGAAGCTCGTCTAATCAGAGTATTTTAAAAAAGGGGATAAGAGAGCGACGTCTCCGAAATATTGATCATCATCTTTTGATATCCACCGAATCATCATCATCATCTCAACCCTAACTAGGATCACCCCCCTCGTACCCATGAGGAAGCATCCTTAAGCACACGTTGATCTACCAAGTTTCACGATTAGGTTATAGTTCTCTATGATCTTGAGTCCGGTCGCCAAGTCGTTCATAACCGCGAACACGGCTTTTCGAAAAGATTATTACCCTGCAGGGGTGTACAACTTTACCCACACGTACTAACCTTCTCTTAATGCCACATGATTAGCCCTCTTCCTTGGAAGGCCGACAAAGGGTGGTTAGACACGACCTTTACCTTGCTTTTGCCGAGACCATGAGTCACGCACTAATAAGTATGGTTCCGCCGTAACGGGTCAAATCCCGAAGCCGGTACTTAAAGATGTGAGGCGATGTTGGTTTACCAGGGGCGCTATCTACCCCAAGCAACCCCGACCACACTTACCTACCTGTTATGAATGCACCTCCTTCACCGCCTTTGAGAAGATCTAGAATGCATGTCGAATGGAACGCCTGAACTATGTGACTCATGGAATCTACTAGGCAAGTTAGTTGCTCGTGAGGTTTTCCGGGCCCCGTGTGGTTGTACGCTCGTCTCGGTTCCAAAGGCAAGAACTCGTGTCCTAGTGGTGGCGAGCATGGGACTAGAAAAACCACATCCCACCGTGGCCTCCCATACAAGCCTTAGCATGTTTAACTCATCACCTCTGATATCATCTCATCACGTTCTCCTATCATACCAGATTATCTGTAACTGATACATCATCTGGATGAACCAGACTCAACAGCTAAGCATGGCTAAGCAGGATACATATATAATCTCTAGCAATACACACAAGCCAAACCTAGTTATGCTAGGAGAAGTGGATCAGGTAATATAAGCTCAAAGGGAGTAATGCAACAGATACGATACTCTATCTATCGATAAAAGACCACAGTAGAATCGTATGCATCATGGGAGGAATTGAAATGCTTTCAAAATCCTAGGATTATATCATCATGGGGCTATGCTTGCCTTTGCCAGTTGATAACCAATAAGCAAATCTTCGAGAGCCTTGTACTTGACTTGGTTATAGTTGGTCAAGTATTGTTCGTCAATCTTTGATCTTCGATGGTCTTGATCTCGGTCTTTGATCTCGATCTCGATATCATATTCTACCGTAAAGAAACAAACACCAGAAAGGGAGGGAAACAATCAACACATGGCATCGATGCAATGATCAAGCAAGTATGATGATATGACAAGTTAAATTGTATTGAAATGAAACCCTAAAGCATGCTCGACAATTTAATCGGGGTTTCGAGGGGTGAAAATCCTAACTCGGAAGAACTCCGGAGGCATATGAGAGGGGTTCCTATGTTGTTTTAATTAAACTTGTCATGTATGTTTCTTAACAATGCATGATTATAGATTTAATTGATATTTCTCATTTTTCTGAACATTTTGATATATTATTTGTATTTTTCTGATAAACATATAATTAGTTATTGATTTTATAAGATTAAATCTATTTCTGAAATTATTAAACCTTTATTACATCAGAATGACGTCACCCAACCCTAACCCTAACTCTTTTCTCACCGAAGCAGAAGCTAGCCATAGAGGCTGACGAGTGGGACCTGGCCATGCAGATGCCACCTTGGCGCCACGCGGGACTCGCCGGCGAGCACTATAGGCGGCGGCGGCCGAAGACGCTGGGGCACGAGCGGGGACGCGCGGTTACTTGCATTCGAACCAGCGCTTCGCGCTGGACCAAATAGGGGCGGCGCCACCTCTAAATGGTCATCGGAGCGATGGCTTCTACAACGACTGACGGCGGTAGAGGGCAGCGGACGAAGGATAAGCGAACCAGAGCGGGAGGGAAGAAACGGAGGGATCCAGGGGGACTAGAGGCTCACCCTCAACGCGATACCGTTGCTAGACGGGCCGGAGGGGGTCGAGGTCGACGACATGGTCGCGGCGGAGGATGGTCGACCACGGGGAATATGAAGTCGATGGCGGCGATTGGAGACACGCGGCGTCGATTCCTTCTACGAGGGAGCTCAACTCGACGAGGCGGTTCTTCCAGCTTGCTCAACGGAGCTCGGGGGCGGTCGGAGCGGCGACGAGCGGCGGCTAGGGTTCGGGCTCTCGCACGAGAGGGAAGAGAGAGGTCGCTGGAGAGGGCGAAAGTGGATGAGGGTAACAAGGACGTGGCCGCGTCGTTCTTATCCACGCTCGGGGCTCGACGGACGGCCGGGAGGAGGCGGCGGGGATCGATGGCGCTGGTGACGACAGGAAGCTCCCTGCCTGTCTGGAGGAAGACGACGACAAGCAGGGGCGAAGGGGTAAGGGCCACACTTGGGATGGCATGGGCTGCTGCTGGGCCTTAGCTGCTGCGCGTTGACGACAGGGAGGAGAGGAGAGGGGTGGGCCAGCCTGTTTGGCTGTCGCTGCCCTTTTTTAATCTGAAAACCTTTTTCCAATTCTGTTTTGCATTTCTCTTTGTATATTTGAATTCCAAACTATTTTTGAATCATTTCAGAAATACCAGAAGATTTATAATATATATAAAATACTACAGGGTCCCCTTTTAGTCCATTTGGGATCCTTACCTTTTTGTACTTTTCAAATTCAAAACCATTTGAATGCATTTTCAAATAGAGGAGGAAGATTAGGGTTTTAGGGTTTTATTTATTTCTTCAATCCACAATTTAATATATGGTGCTCATGATGCATAATCAAACCCTAAAACAGAATTAACTAAAACTAGGGTGTTACAAAACGTATCTATAATTTTTGATTCCCCATGCTTGTTTTGCACCAACTATCTTATGTTTTGTCCACACTTTGTGACATTTTTATGATTTTTTTGGAACTAACATATTAATAAGTGCCACAGAGCTAGTTCCCTATTTTCTGCTATTTTTGGTTTCAGAAAAAGTAGTAAAGAAATATTCTCGGAATTGGATGAAACAAAAGCCAAAGTTCCTATTTTTCCCAACACAACACGAAGTCCAAAGGAGAGACGAAGAAGCGCCACGAGGCAGCCACACTAGGGGGCCACGCGGGTCCACCCCGGGTCGTGCCTGGCCCTGGTGTGGCCCCCCCGGGCATCCACCGACCTTGCCCCTTCGCCTATATAAATCCCACGAGATGAAAACCCTAAACACCAGATTAGAAATCCACAAAAAAGTCCATAGCCACCGCCACCGTCGTCCCTAGATCGGGAGGGATGTGAATCTCTTCCCGGCACCCTGCCGGAGAGGGGAGATCATCCCGGAGGCCTTCTTCATCACCATGCCAGCCTACGGAGTGATGTGTGGGTAGTTCATCCTTGGACTATGGGTCCATTGCAGTAGCTAGATGGTTGTTTCTCCTGTGCCATCATGTTTAGATCTTGTGAGCTGCCTATCATGATCAACGATGGATATTGAGTATTATGTCAGATTGTGATCTTGCATGCTCTTTGTTGCTAGTAGTTACTTTGGCCAAGTATTTGCTTGTGACTCCAAGAGGGGGTATTTATGCTCGATAGTAGGTTCACAACTCTAGTAATCTGGGAGAGTGACAGAAACTTCTAAGATTGTAGATGTGTTGTTGCTACTAGGGAGAAAACAAAAATCCTTTGTCCAAGGGAAATTGTATTGTTTACATTACAAACTTTGCTTAATACAATTATCTGTTGCTTGCGACTTAATACCCGAGGGTTGTTCGGATGATATCCCGGAGGTGGATTATTAGTCATAGATGTAGTTGGATTACGGTCTCTGTATCATGTTGTAATGCCCAAATTAATCTCATAGTGATCTTCATGTCATGTACATGCATTGTTATGCATTCTCTATTTGTTAATTGCCTCGCTGTAATTTATTCACCCAACATGTTATTTATCTTATGGAGAGAACACCTCTAGTGAACTGTGGATCCCGGTCCATTTCTTCCCATTGATATTCCATCTATTGTTTACTTTCTGCAATTACCACAAGCAATTACTTTCTTCCACACTATACGTTTAATCCTTTGTTTTCACCAAAACCAGTGAGCTTGACAACCTCATTGATAAGTTGGGGCAGAGTATTTTGGTTGTGTTGTGTGCAGGTTCCATGTTGCTAGCAACACCTTCGGAAGTGGTTTCTTTATCCTAGTAGTTCGATAACCTTGGTTCTATAACTGAGGTAAAACTTGCTGATGTGCTTATCATACCTTGCTCTTGGGGTGATATGTCAGAAACGTATCTATATTTTTTGATGTTCAATGCTTGTTTAGTATCTACTTTGCTTTGCTTTGTCCACACTTTGAGGTGTTTTTATATTTTTTCTAGAACTAACCTATTAACAAGTTGCCATAATGCCAGTTAACTTTTTTCTTTTGTTTTTGGTTCCAGAAAGGCAGAAAATCAATATTCTCGGAATTGGACGGGACAAAAGCCAAAGTCAATATTTTACCGTGGGCAACACGAAGACAGAATACGAGATAGAGGAGGCTCACCAGGGGGCACACCCCCCTAGCCGCGCGGGTGATCCTACCCCGTGCCTGGGGTGTGTGTGTTGGGAATATGCCCTAGAGGCAATCATGTATGATGATATTTCCCATTGTATTCATAAAGATATAAAGTTGTCCTTGTATAAACATCTGATGAGTATCATTGAATATGTGATTCGGTTGTGGAAATATACATTCATGTTGTTTGTGCTAAATATCCTTGGTCATCGAGGTTGTGCTGGACACACAACTTAGACCAATATGAAAGTCGGCTTGATGACTCGGTTCCACTTGTCATGGGCATGGAGATGCTATTCCGACTTACACAGATTCGACAAAAGAGTTTAGCGAGTCGGAATGACCCATATTGAGGTACAACGAACAAGTTGTCATTTGTATATCTCAATAAATGTAATTCTTAGACCTGAGGTTATTGCATAGTCAAAGTTGAGGATCACCGACTTAGGTTCTGTCAAACGTTGACCCGTAACTGGTCAGTCATAAAGGCAGAGTTCGGGTCGACTGGGAATCAGGCTGCGTGATGTGAATAACCAAGACAGAATTTTGCCCCTCCACTTGGAGAGATATTCTCTGGGCCTTCTCGGATGATATGATTCGAAAAGCAGGGCCATGCACGACTCGGTTAAGTGTTAACCGAGGCGATCGACTAAGAGTTAGTCGGGTGAATCACTTATCTTGGATCGAGAAGAGAGTCGGACTATTTAAGGGATGACAAATATTCGCCTATAGTCTGACAAGGTATATCATGAGGCAAAAGGGACTCGGACACAAGTCACATTGGAAAGGCAAGTCATCATGACTCTTTGGTACTTGGGAGTCGGCACGTTCTACTAGGAGCCGCTACCGACTGATCGATTGAGATTCAGACTCCAATCTTGTCCAAGTATCCATGACCCTGCGGGGTCACACACTTAAGAGTGGGAGGAAGTTCTGATTGGATCTGAACCGGAAATCTGGTTGGGTTGGACCCAAGCCGGATTAGGAATGAGTCAGTGAGTCGGACTCATGGTGACTAGTGTTATATGGGCTTTAGTGAATGGCCCACGAAAATGGATCCCACGTTCACTCCCTATATATAGTGGACCACAGTAACCCAGAAGGGTTAATCGTTGATCGGTTAGCTCATTCCATGTGTTGGAAACCCTAGCTCCACAGCAGTCCTGCCATCGTAACGAACCTAGAAGTTTCCCGCCGGTGCTCCTCCTTGTACGATCAGCACCAGGACAATCGGATCGTAAGGACTGCACTGCATCAACTGACGCGCTACATCAGTAATCCGCAACTGCGCGTCTAGTGGTAAACCTCGTGGCCTTCTACCTTAGATGGATCTTGGGATCACCACGTTAGAGGGAATTTTTTTTGTTTTATCTCTACGTGGCCCTACAGTGGTATTAGAGCGATAGCTTCTGGTTTTAGGCTCGAGATCTCGCATATATGATATGCGGTTGGCTGTAGATGAGATCTATGTGCTGTTTTGGTGCTCGATCTATGAGATAGATCGATTTTGTACGAGGTTGATTGGATCAACTGTACTCAGGGAATGGTAGATCTGATTTCCGTGATCATACTGCTGAGGTCGTGGAACGACATGCCCCTACTGGTCGGTTTCCGCCATCGGGGTTGACTGTGACACGTAAATCCAGAGGCAGTGATCGAAGATCAAAAGGTTTGATTGAATCGGAACAATGGTCGGAATCCATGTCCGGACCGCCGGCTTCGCCCTGTCGTAGTGGTTAGACGTCGTTGCGAGTTTCACAATGCCGGTAGATATCGTATCTATGCATAACTTGTTTTTGCAGGAAGGTTCATGTGCATGTGATGTATGTGTGTAATCCATACGTGATCTACGAATCACGGTTTTTGTCAGCCGGCGGGAGCCTAGGTTGTTGGGGATATGCTATATGGGTATCCTTATAGCATGTCTCTTATCCGGCTAACCTGGGTGGCCCATAGTTGGTAGCATGGCCTATGGCCTGCTGGGCGGCCCAGTTAGATGGATCCAGAAGGGAGGCCCATGCCGGATAAAGGAAGGCTACGGTGGAGTCACCAACATACCCGGAGCCTTGGAGTACAAGATACACAAGACTAGTAATAGACAGTGTAGGACTCTGTAACCTGTCCGTCTAGGACTTTTCCCTGTAACCCTAGGACCTGGCGACTATATAAGTCGGGCCTATGGGAGCCTTTAGGGCACAACTTCATACAACCTCGCATAGCGAACCTATCTCTGTAACTCGGCGTATTGACCTTATAGTGATTTATAGCAGGAGTAGGATTCCGCCACCATTGTGGGATCTGAACCTAGGTAAGCTGTGTTACCTCGTACCCGTCAACCGTCCGCCTTACCCCACGTCTCTAGACACGCACTGTGAGGACCCCTCCATGGCGTACTCGTCATCAATACCACGACATAGGTGCTATCATATTATTGTATAACGACCTGTGTGTCGGATTCTCCTTGTAATTTACTTTAATAAGCTAGTGTAGCTGTTTGGAGAACCCGGAAGGCATGCAAGGTGTTGTACATGTCGGCGACATGGAGTAAGACAGCAAGTGACAAGAGTTGGCACGAGTCAGATTACGGGCTTTGTGGAGATGGAGATCGCCATGAAGGGAGCCATACCATTTCACATTATAATTGCTTTATTTTGTGTTATTGCTATGTCTCTGTTTTACCTCTATTAGATAGTCGGTAAAATTTAATCCCTCAAATAAGGTCTAGTCGGTTTTCCTGCCAGTGTTTGCACCATCACAAGTCAGACATTTTTGGTAGTGGGCTCATAAAATTGAGGTGCTGCCAATTCTTTTTGACTAGGTGGGTTCGAGTCAGACTCTTATTGTGGAAACACTCAGTAAGCTAGACGGGTCTATCACAACGGTTGTGGGACTCGGGGAAAGTCAGATGGGAGCCGGGGCATGTGATGCCACCCGTCCAACAGGAGTCGTATGAGATACGATTAAAAAGGAGTTGTCTACCTAGATCACTTGGCGGCTAGCGGTGATGCTAAAGCTCACTAGCCGACTTGCTTATTTAGGGTCCTGAATCACTAAGCAACCATCGGAGGGGTGTTGGTTCTAGTGGGAGCATAAAATATTAAAGTGTTTAATATGCTTGCTCTTTTATGAATACATGTCTTAAGTGTTTTGCATATTTTCTGTTGTAGATCATGGCACCAAGTAGCAGTCACTCTCAGATATCCGGTTTTGCGTTGAGAACCATCCTTGAGAAAGATAAACTGAACGACACTAATTTTACCAACTGGTATCGAAATCTGAGAATTGTTCTCAAACAAGAAAAGAAGGACCATGTAACATCCCAAAAATCATGAATTATAAAGTTTGCATATCATTCATGCATCCTCATGCATTTGGTTTATTTTCAAACAAAGTTTCAAATCAGGAACCATTTTTTTGCCTATTATTTCATGTAAACAAGACAATGGCTGTAATTCTACTCTCAAGTATGAGAATACTTTGTTTCAACCAGAAAAGGTTTGAATATTTATTTCAAAACTTACTCAAGTTTTCAAAACAAAGAATCTAAATTAAAACCATTTTTAATGGCTTATACAAATAAATATGCAAAGCATGGTTTTATTTTATTTACAATGGACCAATGTATTTTTTAGTGAACAACAATGTTTTATACTCAAATGTGTGCATGGTTCACTTTACAAAAATCTAGAGAAAGTTTGAATTCAAACTCATTTGAAAATCATTTGAAAAGGATTTCAGAAAATCAAAATAGAAATAGAAAAGGAGAAAAGAAAATAGAAAAGGCCTGCGCCAGCCTTTCGGCCCAGCAGCAGAACCAGCCCAATAGCCAGCCCACCCAAGACTCCCTCTCTTCTTTGTTTCTCACCCCGCCCACACACACCCTCTCGCTGACAAATGGACCACGCAGACACGTCACCTCTTCGTCCCCAAATCATGCCCGCGACCAGCTCCGCCGCGGCCGTTTCTTCCCGATAATCTCGCGCTTGATTACGCGTTACTACGGGCATAATTTCCCCCTCTCGCCACGGTATTTAAACCCCTCCCCACTCCGCTCCTTTCCCCTCACTCACCAACCACAGAGCGCCGCTAGGCTGTCCACAATCGAGCTCGCGCCGCCGCGGTACCGAGCATCTCCGGCGGCAAATTCTGGTGAGAACTCCCCGCCCCTTCCCCCTGGTCTTGCTAGCGTGTTCACTGCATCCTTTCCCATCTTTTAACATCGCTGGTGGGTGCTAGGACAACCCAGATCGTCGCCAACGTCAACGTTGCGCGTGCCTGACAAAGCACTAAACTCCGACTAGCACACACGTTAAACCTGGCCTTTCCCTACTTCTCTGGTTCATGCTCGCACACTCGCAACTCAGTACACATCTAACGCTGCCCCCCATATCCTCTCATGTTCCCTGTAGCGCCCCTAGCGACGACGACCGAGCACACCCGACGTCGCCCGCAACTCCGACGAGGAATCCTCGCCGTGTCCGTGCGCCCCGACCCCGTCCAACTGCACGTCGAGCTTCGCCGTGTCTCCACGATCTCGGTAAGCACCAGCACCCTCGTGTTTACTCTCTGGTCTCGCCGGAATATCATCTGGCCATTTGCACCGCCAGTTCTTGGCTGAAGCGATTAGATCCGGTGGATCTAGATCCAGCGGTCTAGATTAGACGCCAGCCCGAAAGGGTACGGGCAAATCTAAGCCGCTAGATCTCATTTAGATCTGACGGTGCGTGTGCGTGATCCGCGCGAAATGGTACCGTCCAATCAGGAAGCGCCGCGTGGCTAGGTTTTAGATTTAAAATCTAGATTTTCATCTATTAGATATTCAAACTTGTAAATTCAATAACTTTTGTTCTGTTTATCCAAAAAATACAAATAATATACCATTGGAATCACAAAAATAAATACTACACATATATGGGCTTAGTTTTGTATTTTGTTTCATTTAAAATAGAGTTTTATGCAGAGACATTCGTAGGCTTATTTTGTGTATAAAAATTAATTGGAAAATGTTTTAAAGGCCAAATAAAGTTTAATTGATGAATAAATGTTTAGTTTATTGATCAGTACTGTTTTACTTGTCTTGGTTGGTTTAGAAAAATCATCACATGGCATTTGCATGCATTCATATATTTTTGTTTGATTATTTGAAATGTGAATTTGGTGTTATCATTTTATGTGTTGATTTTGGTGCTAGTGGTGATTGTGACTGTGAGGATTGTTGTTACTCCCCCAACTACCAAGGAAAGTGGTGCTTCATATTTTTGTCCCAATATTTTGACTATGCATTAGAGATATTTTGTATAGGGCTTGCATGATAATTTTTGCTAAGTATCTATATGCTATGCTTGGGAAATCCTAATAGTTGTAGAATTGTTAGAATTTTCTCTAAGTTAAGATACTTGCTATTGCCATGCTTAGCCTAGCTAGTAGCGACCAAGGGGGATTATATACATGCTATGGAAAAATATTGCTAAGTCTTTGACTTATGTTTTTTCTTAATAAAACAACTAAGTGAATGAAACACCTGGGTGGAATGGTAATTGCTTGGTTGGATTTTTGTTGAGCGGTTACCAGGGCCCATTTTTCAATGGTCTACCCTGTGTATCTCACTTGTGGAATGCCACCCAGGAACAAAGGGATTTGAGATGCCATATGTTAAGAAGCTTCTAGTGCAGCCACATGGCATTATGGGCTCTGCCTGGATCATATAGGTTGCAATAACTTAGCCAAATGGACAGTTGGTGGTAGGGGGTGATAGGTTTGGAACGCGTCCATTTTGGTCTAAGGGAAGGCTTCTGAAAGGTACTGTCTCGATGCATGTCGAGTCTTGTGGGGAAAGTGCACCACCTCTGCAGAAGGAAGAATCTAAGTACTTAGCCGTGTCCCCGGCAATGGAAAATTTGAGCATCGAGACATGGAAGCTATCACGAATCTCCTCATCCCAATTTCTAAGTTAAAAACTTGTGGTTGAACAAGGGTGAAGGTTCACCAATGTCTATTGGTGGTTCCTTGGGAGTTTTTGCCAAACAAAAACTTAGTGTTTTCAACTAATAGGTAAAACCTATTTTGAGCAAAGCAAGCCTAAGCTACACTTAGCCAAATTCATGTAGAAGCTAGGTACTATTATTCTACTAAGGTATCACTTGTCAATACTATTCCAATGTATTGACCCACTGTGGCTGTAACTTGTGATGTTGCAGGTTACTCTGATGAGGATTAGGGTTATGAGTCTACACTCAACATGCTTGCCTGTGGCACATGAAGATGAAGACTTTTATTTATATTGTTAAGTTAAACTCTTGTACTAGCCTATGGCTATGGAGTTGTAAAAGACTATGTTATCTCTGGAATGACGATGTAATAATGACCTTTGTTTCTGTGTACTTCATCTTAAACTGTGGATGCTAGCAATTGATCCAGGGACTAGCATTGCAATCAAAAGGACCTTTACCTTTATAAAGGTGGGGTCTTACAGATGGTATCAGAGCACTGTGTTGCCTGTAGGATTATGACCCTAGGATTGGATTAGAAACCACTAAGGAAAAAATTTCAACACTTTGAAAAATTTCCACACTTGTCTTTTTATTCTCGTAAAATTTTCTAATCTTCTTTCTCATCTCTATTTGTAGATGAACTCCATCAACGAAGCCGTGAGGAAGGGACCACTCATGACCATGACTTTGGAGTGTGAGACAGAATTTCCCAAGGCACTCAAGAACCTTATGTTACCATGGGGATACATGGTGCAACTGTGTACAAGGGATTCCCTGTGATGGATGAAGGATAAGATTATTGGTGGGTGCAACTTCACTTGTACAAAAACAAGGAATACAACCACAAGGAGTCAGGATTCTGCATGGTCACCAACTCTGAAATGCACACAACATTCTTTGACTCTGCAAGAAATGCAGCTTGGAATGCCATCAAGGAGCTTGGTGATAGACTCAAGTGAAGAATGCTCAACACCCAAAATGATCTTAGAGAAGAAATGAAGCATACCAAAGAATTGGAAACTACCAACCAACAACTAAGGGGAGACATTATAGACCTAATATGGGAGTCTTGTGAACAAGATAGACAGATGGCTACCAAGGATGCCTTGATAGCTATTTTGTCTAGTGAGTGAGAGTTGTAACGTACTTCGTTAGTTGTACCACCACACTTATCGTTTCTACTTCCAATAAATTGTTTAAGTTATGTTGAACCTTTGATGTTGTAATGGATTTGTGTATGCCATTACTTGTGTGTTTGCTGCAAAAGTTGTGCTTGTGATATTTTGTCTTGTGATTTTTCTCTATTGATGTTGATTCTAACTTTTCTCTATCTTATAAAAATAGATGCCTAATGTTGTTATCAACACGGACGAGGAGTTCAAGGGAACTCGTTTTGGTACTCATCTCATTGAGCTCACTAGTGTGCTCAACCTTCCACTTCCTAGCATCATGACACTTCCACTCACCAAGTTTGAGAGGAAGGACCTATGGGGCTTCAGAGTCACACAGCCGGGACGCCAGATAGAGCCAACCACGGAGGCCATCAATTTCAAGATGATGCATGATGACAAGGAGAAAGGCTTAGATGTAGTCATGCAGGAGTTACTTGGGCGCATGGTAGGGAGGCACTCCACCGAGCTTAGAGGTCTTTACTTTCACCCCTTCGGGAGACGCAACGAGGAGGGTGAGGCTATAGAGTACGAGGATGCTGCTAGAGAGACGATGGAGCCGATTCGTCTGTACCTTCAGGACCTAGAGGGTCTTATTAGACACCTTGATACTGATAGGACCAATGTCATGCTTAGCAATGACGAGCTCCAGGTTCAGCTTCGAGAGAAGGACAAGATCTTCGCGGAGCAAGACGAGATCGTCAAGGAAATGGAGGCCAAGTTTGAAAGCCAGGACAAGAAGTTCAAGATCTAGGAGAAAAGTGTCCAAGACAGGAACAAGAAGATCCGGGAGATGAAGAAAGAGTTAGAGGCCAAAGCCTTCGAGCTTGAGCATCAGCAGGGAGTGATCGAGAGGCTTCGCTCACAGAAGAGGGCTCTTAGGGCGAAGTTCGAGGCCTTGACTACTAGTGTTGAGGAGTACAAGACCTCCATGGAGAATGTAGGTCTGACCCTCGTTGATGTGGAGATTGATGCAAAGGAGTAGTGTAGACTACTCGATTTATCTTTCATCTACCGTACTTTGATTATTTAGTTGCAATGACCATCCAACATGTGGATGGCTTGCTATGGTGTGTTTGTGTTTTCAAAACTTGTTCTTTATGTCGTTCAAACTCTATGTTATTTTGATGCTTGGATATTGTGATTGTTCTATGTGATGTATTGTGCATGTTAAGCATCTATGGGTATCTCATTCTTATCCTTATTAAAACCACAGATGCCTCCTCGACGTGCCAACCCCAACCAAAACAACAACAACAATGCCACTCCCGAGATGCAACAGTTGATGACAACACAAGCTCAACTGATGCAGATGATGACAACCTTCATGCAGAACCAGAATCAAAATAACAACAACAACAACAAAAACAAAAACAACAACAATCAGAATAATCCGCCAGGATTTGACATGCTCACCAGATTCCTAAGACTCAGGCCTGCAAAGTTATCGGGAACCACTGATCCAATGGTATCCAATGACTGGTTACGTTCAGTGAACAAGGACTTAGTGACTGTTGGCTGCACCGATGAAGAAAAGGTCAGGTTCGCAGCACATCTGCTTCAAGGGCCAGTAGCAACTTGGTGGGATAACTTCCAGATCACCACTCCCATTGAGGATGTGACTTGGGATATCTTTGAAGATGGATTCCGTACAGCTCACATCTCATCCTAAGTGATGAATTTGAAGAAGGAGTTCCACAACCTGAAACAGCGTCACCACAGTGTGGCTGAGTATATTGAGGAATTCAACAATCTGGCGCGTTATGCACCAGATGAAGTTGATACAGGTGCCAAGAGGAAGGAGAAATTTCTCGAAGGACTGAATGATGAGTTAAACCTGTAGCTGTCTATTGCCTATGTTCCAACCTACCAATCACTTTGTGACAAGGCTACCATCTTGGAGAACAAGATGAAACAGGTTGAGAGCAGAAAGAGGAAGCATAACGTTGATAAGCACAGCTCGGGATGATAGTGGGAGTTCTGGATCCCACAAACATGGAAATTACAACAACCACCACAGCCACAACCGTCATCATGACAACAAGCATCACCGCAGTCATGATAATGACAAGTATAAGAACCACAAGAGTGGACAGAAGAGCCACCACAGTGGAAGTGGAAGTGGAAGTGGAAGTCAGCCTGCAAAGAGAGATATCAGGCAGGTTGAGTGTTTCCGTGTGTAAGAAGATGGGATACTATGCTAATGAGTGCCCCGAAAAGAAAGTTGAAGGTACCAACAAGCCCAATCCCTTCCAAAAGGGACAAGTGAGCCACATTAATGTGGAAGAAATATATGAGTAACCTGATGCGGTGGCTGGTAAGTTCAAACTCAATTCTATTCCAGCACTTGTTCTTTTTTGATACTGGCGCATCGCATTCATTCATATCAATAGCATTTGTTGATAGAAATGGACTTCCAGTTGAAACTATTGGGTGTCCTGTAAAAGTAAGTTCTCCTGGAGGAGAAATGATAGTGAACTCGGGATGTCATGATCTAGTGATAGAATTTGGGAAGTATAAGTTTACCGTTAATTTGATAATCCTAGATTCCCAAGGATTGGATGTCATTTTGGGAATGGATTGGATGACTAAGTACAAGGGAGTACTAGATTGTGCCAATCATACCGTCACACTCACAACCCCGGGTAATAAAAGGATTAGATTCAAGTCTAACTTTGAATCAAAAGGGAGTAAGTTAAATTCTCTTAAGGGGGTTAGCATAGACAGTGTGCTAATTGTGAGAGAATATCCGGATGTGATTCCAGAGGAATTGCCCAGAATGCCACCAGATAGGGATGTCGAGTTTTTTATTGAATTGTTGCCAGGATCAGGACTAATAGCAAAGAGACCTTACAAGATGTCAGTTAATGAGTTGAAAGAACTCAAGAAACAACTTGGAGAATAGTTACAGAATGGTTTTATTCAACCAAGTTCTTCATCTTGGGGAGCACCAGTCTTTTTTGTAGAAAAGAAAGATAGAAGTCAAAGGTTATGCATAGATTACCGATCACTCAATGAGGTGACTATCAAGAACAAGTATCCTTTGCCCAGAATCAATGACTTGTTTGATCAGTTAGAAGGAGCTCGTGTGTTCTCAAAGATTGATCTTCGATCAGGCTATTTTCAGCTAAAGATAAGGGAACAAGACATACCTAAGACTGCTTTCACCACCAAGTATGGATTGTATGAGTACACCGTGATGCCGTTTGGTTTGACAAATGCACCAGCCTACTTCATGAATATGATGAACAAGGTGTTCATGGAATTTCTTGACAAGTTCGTTGTCGTTTTCATCGATGACATTTTGATATATTCCAAGAGCAATGAAGAGCATGAAGAAAATTTGCGACTGATACTTGAGAAGCTTAGAGAGCATAAGATGTATGCCAAATTCAGCAAGTGTGAATTCTGGTTGAATGAAGTCGGATTTCTTGGACACATTGTGTCAGGAGATGGTGTAGCAGTTGATCTCGTGAAAATTTCAGCTGTAACTGAGTGGGAATCACCTAAGTCAGTGAAAGAAGTTCGTAGTTTCCTTGGTTTGGCAGGATACTATAGAAGGTTCATTGAGAATTTCTCAAAGGTACCTAAACCAATGACGGAGTTACTTAAGAAAGACAAGAAATTTGATTGGACTGAAGGATGTGAAATCAGTTTCCAAGAGTTGAAGAAGAGACTAGTGACAGCACCAGTCTTATGTCTGCCAGACTTGGAGAAAGATTTTCAAGTGTATTGTGATGCATCTCACCAAGGATTAGGTGCAGTTTTGATGCAAGAAGGGAAAGTTGTGGCTTACGCCTCGAGACAACTCAAAACTCATGAAGTGAATTATCCTACTCATGATTTAGAGTTAGCCTATGTTGTCCATGCACTCAAAACATGGAGACATTATCTCTTGGGAAAACGATGTGAAGTGTTCACAGATCACAAAATTTTGAAGTATATCTTCACTCAGAAAGAAATCAACATGAGACAAAGAAGATGGTTAGAACTCATCAAGGAATATGACTTAAGTTTGCAATACCACCCCGGTAAAGCAAATGTTGTAGCGGATGCATTAAGCCGTAAGGTTTATGTGAATGGCCTTACTAAGGGAGAATTTCCAGATGATCTGTGTGCCCAATTCAAAGATCTCAAATTGGAGATAGTGCCTGAAGGATATCTCATGTCATCGGATGTCCAACCCACCTTGTTGGACAAAATCAAGGAAGCCCAAAAGACGGACAAGGAAATTGAAGAGATTAAGGAAAAGATGGGCAAGGGAAAAGCCAAAGGATTCCATGAAGACGAACATGGTACTTTATGGTATGGAAAATGTATCTGCATTCCGCAAGATCCGGAGCTTCGGAAACTAATTTTACAGGAAGCACACAACTCACCATATTCCATTCATCCGGGCAACACCAAAATGTACATGGATGTGAAGGAAAGATTTTGGTGGAATAATCTCAAGAAGGACATCGCCGAACATATTGCTTTGTGTGATGTATGTAGTAGAGTGAAAGCAGAACATCAGATACCAGCAGGATTGTTACAACCACTACCTATTCCTGATTGGAAGTGGGACAAGATTGGCATGGATTTCATCACTGGACTGCCAAGGACTAGATCGGGATATGATTCTATTTGGGTCGTAGTAGATCTCCTAACTAAAGTGGCTCATTTCATACCCGTGAAGATAACCTATACAAGTGCTAAGTTAGCCAAGATTTATATGAACAGGATTGTGTGTCTGCATGGAGTACCCAAGAGTATTGTGTCTGATAGGGGAACTCAATTCACTTCCCATTTTTGGAGGCAACTACATGAGTCATTGGGAACGAGATTGGAATTCAGCATTGCTTTTCATCCCTAGACTGATGGACAGACAAAAAGGACCAACCATATTTTAGAGGATATGTTGAGGGCATGTGCCCTAGATTATGGTGCTAGTTGGGATGAAAGTCTGCCTTACGTGGAGTTCTCTTACAACAACAGCTATCAAGCCAGTATTGAGATGGCACCGTTTGAATTTCTCTATGGGATAAAGTGTACTACACCATTGCTATGGAATGGTGTTGGAGAAAGAAACTTGTTCGGGCCAGAACTAATCAAGGAAACTGAAGAGAAAATCAATTTGGTAAAGGACAGATTGAAGATAGCACAGTCCTGACAAAAGACCTACGCAGACCCAAAGCATAGAGAAGTCACCTATGAGGTGGGAGATAGAGCTTATCTTAGAGTATCACCACTTCGTGGAGTGAAGAGGTTTGGAGTCAAAGGAAAATTGGCACCAAGATATGTTGGACCATTCAAAATTCTGAGCCGTAAAGGAGAAGTAGCATATGAGATTGAATTGCCTGAATCATTGACTACCATTCACAATATATTTCATGTAAGTCAGCTAAACAAATGCCATCCAGAGATGGAGGAGACTTCTTTGAAGGATACTATACCTTTGGAAGAGGTCCAATTGGAAAGTGATCTCACTTGTGAGGAAAAACCTATCAATATTCTTGAGACTACATAAAGGGTTACACGGACAAAGACTACCAAATTCTGCAAAGTTCAGCGGAACCATCATTCCGAGGAAGAAGCAACATGGGAAAGAGAAGAGGATCTTCGGAAAGACCACCCTCACCTATTTGCTAGCCAATCCGAATCTCGAGGGAAAGATTCACCTTAAGGGGGTTAGATTTGTAACATCCCAAAAATCATGAATTATAAAGTTTACATATCATTCATGCATCCTCATGTATTTGGTTTATATTCAAACAAAGTTTCAAATCAGGAACCATTTGTTTTGCCTATTATTTCATGTAAACAAGAATATGGCTTTAATTATACTCTCAAGTATGAGAATACTTTGTTTAAACCAGAAAAGGTTTGAATATTGATTTCAAAACTTACTCAAGTTTTCAAAACAAAGAATCTAAATTAAAACCATTTTTAATGCCTTATATAAATAAATAGGCAAAGCATGGTTTTATTTTATTTTCAATGGACCAATGTATTTTTGAGTGAACAGCAACGTTTTATACTCAAATGTGTGCATGGTTCACTTTACAAAAATCCAGAGAAAGTTTGAATTCAAACTCATTTGAAAATGATTTCAGAAAATCAAAATAGAAATAGAAAAGGAGAAAATAAAATAGAAAAGGGCCCAGCAGCAGAACCAGCCCAATAGCCAGCCCACCCGGGACTCCCTCTCTTCTCTGTTTCTCACCCCGCCCGTGCACACCCCCTCGCTGACAACTGGACCCCGCAGCCACGTCACCTCCTCGTCCCCAAATCACGCTCGTGACCAGCTCCGCCGTGGCCGTTTCTTCCCGACGATCTCGCGCTTGATTACGCGTTACTGCAGGCATAATTTCCCCCTCTCGCCCCAACTACTTAAACCCCTCCCCACTCCGCTCCTTTCCCCTCACTCACCAACCACAGAGCGCCGTTGGTATCGGTAAGCACCAACACCCTCGCGTTTACTCTCTGGTATCGCCAGATCATCACCGGCAGACGCGTCGCCGCCGCTCTGGCCATTTGCGCCGCCAGTTCTTGGCTAAAGCGATTAGATTCGCTGGATCTAGATCCAGCGGTCTAGATTAGACGCCAGCCCGAAAGGTTACGGGCAGATCTAAGCCACTAGATCTCCTTTAGATCTGACGGTGCGCATGCATGATCCGGGCGAAACGGTACCGTCCAATCAGGAAGCGCCGCGTGTCTAGGTTTTAGATTTAAAATCTAGATTTTCATCTATTAGGTATTCAAACTTGTAAATTCAATAACTTTTGTTCTGTTTATCCAAAAAATACAAATAATATACCATTGGAATCACAAAAATAAATCCTACACATCTATAGTCTTAGTTTTGTATTTTGTTTCTGTTAAAATAGAATTTTATGCAAAGACATTTGTAGGCTTATTTTGTGTATAAAAATTAATTGGAAAATGTTTTAAAGGACAAATAAAGTTTAATTGATGAATAAATGTTTAGATTATTTATCAGTACTGTTTTATTTGTCTTGGTTGGTTTAGAAAAATCATCACATGGCATTTGCATGCATTCATATATTTTTGTTTGATTATTTGAAATGTGAATTTAGTGCTATCATTTTATGTGTAGATTTTGGTGCTAGTGGTGATTGTGACTGTGAGGATTGTTGTTACTCCCCCAACTACCAAGGAAACCGGTGCTTCATATTTTTGTCCCAATATTTTGACTATGCATTAGAGATATTTTGTATAGGGCTTGCATGATAATTTTTGCTAAGTATCTATATGCTATGCTTGGGAAATCCTAATAGTTACATGCTATTGCCATGCTTAGCCTAGCTAGTAGCAACCAAGGGGGATTATATACATGCTATGGAAAAATATTGCTAAGTCTTTGACTTATGTTTTTTCTTAATAAAACAACTAAGTGAATGAAACACCTAGGTGGAATGGTAATTGCTTGGTTGGATTTTTGTTGAGCGGTTACCAGGGCCCATTTTTCAATGGTCTACCCTGTGTATCTCACTTGTGGAATGCCACCCAGGAACAAAGGGATTTGAGATGCCATATTTTAAGAAGCTTCTAGTGCAGCCACATGGCATTATGGGCTCTGCCTGGATCATATAGGTTGCAATAACTTAGCCAAATAGACAGTTGGTGGTAGGGGGTGATAGGTTTGGAACGCGTCCATTTTGGTCTAAGGGAAGGCTTCTGAAAGGTCCTGTCTCGATGCATGTTGAGTCTTGTGGGGAAAGTGCACCACCTCTGCAGAAGGAAGAATTTAAGTACTTAGTCGTGTCCCCGGCAATGGACAATTTGAGCATCAAGACATGGAAGCTATCAAGAATCTCCTCATCCCAATTTCTAAGTTAAAAACTTGTGGTTGAACAAGGGTGAAGGTTCACCAATGTCTATTGGTGGTTCCTTGGGAGTTTTTGCCAAACAAAAACTTATTGTTCTCAACTGATAGGTAAAACCTATTTTGAGCAAAGCAAGCCTAAGCTACACTTAGCCAAATTCATGTAGAATCTTGGTACTATTATTCTACTAAGGTATCACTTGCCAATACTATTCCAATGTATTGACCCACTGTGGATGTAACTTGTGATGTTGCAGGTTACTCTGATAAGGATTAGGGTTATGAGTCTATACTCAACATGCTTGCCTATGGCACATGAAGATGAAGACTTTTATTTATATTGTTAAGTTAAACTCTTGTACTAGCCTATGGCTATGTAGTTGTAAAAGACTATGTTATCTCTGAAATGACGATGTAATAATGACCTTTGTTTCTGTGTACTTCATCTTAAACTGTGGATGCTAGCAACTGATCCGGGGAATATCATTGCAATCACAGGGACCTTTACCTTTAGAAAGGTGGGGTCTTACAGACCATGTCCTAGACAACCCACTTCCATATGAGATGAATGAGAATGCGACTGTCGCTGCCACCAATGCCTACCATCAGGCTAAGGATGAGTCCACGGATATTAGCTGTCTTATGCTTGCTCACATGGAACCGGACTTGCAAAAGAAGTTCGAGAATGTTGAGGCCTATGATATGATCGAAAGCCTCAAAAGTATGTTCCAGGCTCAGGCGAAGACTGAGAGGTCTCAAGTCTCTCAGGCTTTGCTGAGTTGCAAGCTTAAGGATGGTGATCCACTGAGTCCGCATGTGATCAAAATGGTTGGTTACGTGCAGTCTCTGGAGAGGCTTGGCTACCCCATTAGCGAAGAGTTTGCTACGGATATAATTCTGAACTCTCTTCCTAGTGCACATGGGCAGTTCATTTCGAACTACCACATGCATGGTATGGATAAGAAGCTCACTGAATTGCATGGGATGGTCAAGCAGGCAGAGGCGGATCTCAAGAAGGGCGCCAGTCAAGTGTTGATGGTGCAGAATAAGGCTAAGTTCAAGAAGAGTTCTTGGACTAAGAAGAAGGCTAAGTCGGGAGGAAAGCAGGCCCAGGACCTGGTCCCAATCGCTTCCTCAGGGACTAAGCCATCTCCTTCAGCCGGATCCACTTGCTTCTACTGCAAGGCGGATGGCCACTGGAAGAGGAACTGCAACAAGTATTTGGCTGATAAAGCCAAGAGTGGAGGTATGACTTCTGAATTAGGTACACTTGTTTGCAATGTTATAGACATTTATCTTGCTGATGCACCTAATAGTTCTTGGGTATATGATACCGGATCAGTTATTCACATCTGCAACTCGTTGCAGGGACTGGTAAGAACTAGGAGCGTAGCAAGAGGCGAGGTTGATATTCGAGTCGGAAACAAAGCAAGAGTTGCTGCGTTGGAAGTCGGCACGATGCAGCTTCATTTACCTTCCGGATTCATTATGGAACTGAATAATTGTTATTATGTTCCAATTCTTAGTCGAAACATTATTTCTGCTTCATGTTTGATGAGGCAAGGCTATGAGTCGAATATCAAGAATAATGGTTGTTCTTTGTATTTCAATGATATGTTTCACGGCTTTTCACCCGTCGAGGATGGGTTAATTATTTTGAATCTTGATGGTGAGTCGGTTTATAACATAAATGTTAAAAGGTTGAAACCAAATGATCTGAATATGACTTACTTTTGGCCTTGTTGGCTTGATCATATAAGTTGGAAACGCATGAAGAAGCTCCATGATGATGGACTCCTAACTTCGTTCGACTTGGAGTCGTTCGAGACATGCGAATCTTGCCTAATCGGCAAAATGACCAAGACACCTTTTGCAAAGATTTGTGAAAGGGCGTCGGACTTGTTTGGACTAGTACATAGTGATGTATGTGGACCAATGAGCATGACAACCAGGGGTGGTTATGAGTACTTCATTACCTTCACGAATGATTTGAGTAGGAATGGATATATCTACTTGATGAAACATAAGTCGGAAGCCTTTGAAAAGTTAATTCCAGAATGAAGCACAGAATCAACTCGGCAAGAAAATAAAGTTTCTTCGGTCGGACCGAGGAGGCGAGTACATGAGCCATGAGTTTGATGACCATCTTAAAATTTGTGGAATAGTTCCTCAACTTACTCTGCCAGGAACACCGCAAAGGAACGGTGTTTCAGAAAGGCGGAATCAGACCTTGTTGGACATGGTACGATCAATGATGAGTCAGACTGATCTGCCTTTATCATTTTGGGGTTATTGTCTAGAAACAGTGGCGTTCACACAGAGTACCATCAAAATCAGTAGAGAAGACACCGCATGAGACGTGGACATGCAAAAGGCCGAGTTTATCTTTTCTTAAGATTTGGGGTTGTGAAGCATTTGTCAAGCGACTTCAGTCGGACAAGCTTACGGCCAAGTCGGATAAGTGTATTTTCGTGGGGTATCCGAGGGAAACCTTGGGTTACTACTTCTACAACCGAGAAGAGGGCAAAGTGTTTGTCGCTCAGAACGGTGTCTTCCTTGAGAAAGAGTTTCTCAGTCGGCGAGTCAGTGGGAGCACGGTGCAGCTCGAAGAAATTCGAGAGAAACCGGCTAGTAGCGATTCGACAAAAACCTTGGAGGTTGAGCCGGTCATGGTAACTGAGCCGGCAACAGCACCTGTACTACAAAGATCGGCGAGATTACGAAGTGTTCGTGATGTGTTACTGTTAGACAGTGATGAGCCGGCAAATTATTCGGAAGCGATGGTGGGATCTGATTCCGAGTCATGGCTTGGAGCCATGAGATCCAAGTTAAAATAAAGCACGTCTTGTCGCGAAGGGGTTCCGACAAGTTCAAGGAGTTGATTACGACGAGACTTTCTCGCCCGTAGCGATGCTTAAATCAGTTCGGATCATGTTAGCGATAGCAGCCTATTTCGACTATGAGATATGGCAGATGGATGTCAAAACGGCTTTCCTTAACAGAAATTTAACCGAGGACGTATATATGATACAACTCGAGGGTTTGTCGATCCGGCTAATGCTGACAAGGTATGTAAACTTTAGAAATCCATTTATGGGTTGAAGCAAGCATCTGGGAGTTGGAATATTCGCTTTGATGAGATAGTAAAATCGTTTGGCTTCATCAAGAGTGATCATGATTCTTGTTTATACAAGAAGTTTAGTGGGAGCAAAGTAAACTTTCTAATCTTATATGTGGATGACATATTATTGATTGGAAATGATGTCCAGATGTTGCAAGAAACCAAGGAATCATTGGAAAGAAGTTTCTCAATGAAAGACTTGGGTGAGGCAACATATATTCTCGGAATCTGGATCTATAGAGATAGATCAAGAAGGCTCATTGGATTGAGTCAGAGTACATATTTGGACAAAGTGTTGAAGAAGTTCAACATGGAATTGTCTAAGAAGGGGTTCTTACTGATGTCCCATGGTGTAAAATTAGCAAGACTCAGTGTCCTTCGACAACTGATGAGCGAAGTAGGATGAGTGCGATCGTATGCTTCTGCAGTCGGATCCATCATGTATGCCATGATTTGTACTAGGCCGGATGTTTCGTATGCTCTAAGTGTTGTGAGCAGATACCATGATGATCCTGGAGAAATCCACTGGACAGCGGCTAAAAATATCCTAAAGTACTTGAGAAGGACTAAGGATATGTTTTTGGTTTATGTTGGTGAAGATGAACTCAGTGTAAAGGGTTACACGGATGCGAGTTATCTTACCGACTCTGATGATTCTCGTTCTCAATCCGGATACGTGTTTATTATAAACGAAGGTGCTATGAGCTGGAAGAGTTCCAAGCAAGAGACTGTGTCTGCATCTACAATAGAGGTTGAGTATATTGCCGCCTCAGAGGCAGCAAAGGAAGTTGCTTGGATGAGGAATTTCCTCATGGATCTTGGTGTGGTTTAGGGCTCGTCCAATCCGTTAGACATGTATTGTGACAACAATGGTTCTATTGCACAAGCCTAGGAACCTAGACAACACCAGAAGACAAGCACATACTCATGCGGTACCATCTGATTCGCCAGTTCGTAGATCAGGGTGATATCAAGTTATTCAAAGTACACACGGATGCAAATATTGCGGATCCATTGACAAAGCCGTTACCACAGCCGAAGCATGAGGCGTACCTGAGAGCCATGGGCATTAGATGCTTAGACATGTGATGTCGGAAGATTGACTCTAGTGCAAGTGGGACACTTTTGGGAATATGCCCTAGAGGCAATCATGTATGATGATATTTCCCATTGTATTCATAAAGATATAAAGTTGTCCTTGTATAAACATCTGATGTGCATCATGGAATATGTGATTTTGTTGTGGAACTATACATTCATGTTGTTTGTATTAAATATCCTTGGTCATCGAGGTTGTGATGGACACACAACTTAGACCAATGTGAAAGTCGGCTTGATGACTCGGTTCCACTTGTCATGGGCATGGAGATGCTATTCCGACTTACACAGATTTGGCTAAAGAGTTTAGCGAGTCAGATTGAACCATATTGAGGTACAACGAACAAGTTGTCATTTTTATATCTCAATAAATGTAATCCTTAGATCAGAGGTTATTGCATAGTCCGAGTTGAGGATCACCAACTTAGGTTCTGTCAAACGCTGATCCTTAACAGGGCAGTTATAAAGGCAGAGTTCGGGTCGACTGAGAATCAAGCTACGTGATGTGAATAACCAAGACAGAATTTTGCCCCTCCACTTGGAGAGATATTATCTGGGCCCTCTCGGATGATATGATTCAGAAAGCATGGCCATGCATGACTCGGTTAAGTCTTAACTGAGGCGATCGACTAAGAGTTAGTCTGGTGAATCACTTATCTCGGATCGAGAAGAGAGTCAGACTATTTAAGGGATAACAAATATTCGCCTATAGTCTGACAAGGTATATCGTGAGGCAAAAGTGACTTAGACGCAAGTCGCATTGGAAAGGAAAGTTGTCATGACTCTTTGGTACTTGGGAGTCGACAAGTTCTGCTAGGAGCCGCTACCAACTGATCGATTGAGAGTCGGACTCCAATCGTATCCAAGTAGCCATGAGCCTGCGGGGTCACACACTTAAGAGCGGGAGGAAGTTCGGATTGGATCTGAACCAGAAATCTGGTTGGGTTGGACCTAAGCCGGATTAGGACTGAGTCAGTGAGTCGGACTCATGGTGACTAGTGTTATATGGGCTTTAGTGAATGGGCCACGAAAATGGAGCCCACGTTCACTCCCTATATATAGTGGAGCATAGTAACCTAGAAGGGTTAATCATTGATCGGTTAGGTCATTCCATGTGTTGGAAACCCTAGCTCCACAGCAGTCTTGCCATCGTAACGAACCTAGTAGTTCGCCGCCGGTGCTCCTCCTTGTACGTGTGGATACCAGCAGAGGTGTTGTATGATCAGCACTAGGACGATCGGATCGTAAGGACTACACTGCATCAACTGACGCGCTACATTAGTAATCCGCAAATGTGCGTCTAGTGGTAAACCTCATGGCCTTCTACCTTAGCTGGATCTTGGGATCACCACGTTAGAGGGAAAAAGTTTAGTTTTATCTCTACGTGGCCCTACAGGGTGCAGCCGCCCTAGTGCCCCCTAGCTCGCCTCTTCGCCTATAAATTCCCCCCGATGCAGAAACCCTAAACCCCCGATCAAAATTCCACAAAACTATCTATACCCGCCGCCACCATCGTCCCTATATCGGGGGGATCTGAATCTCTTCCCGGCACCCTGCCGGAGGGGAGATCATCCCGGAGGCCTTCTTCTTCATCATGCCACCCTCCGGTATGAAGCATGAGTAGTTCCACCTTGGACTACGGGTCCATGTAGTAGCTAGATGGTTGTATATCCTCCTTGTGCTTTCATGTGTAGATTTTGTGAGCTCCGTCCATGATCAAGATCTAATCTATTTGTAATCATGCATGTTGTGTTTGCAGGGATCTGATGGATATTGAGATTACTATGTCAGATTGATTAATGGTTTTGTCTTATTGATTCTATCATGTCTTTGTTGTTTGTGATCTTGCATGCTATCCGTTGTTAGTAGCTATCTTGGCCAAGTAGTTGCTAGTGACTCCAAGAGGGGGTATTTTTGCTCGATAGTGGGTTCATGCCTCTAGTTTCCAAGGGAAGTGATAGAAATCTCTTCGGTTGTAGATGTGTTGTTGCCACTAGGGAGAAAACAACGGTATCTTGTTCATGGAACAAGTGGATTGTTTACCTTACACACTTTGCTTAAAGCAGTTGTCTATTGCTTGCAACTTAATACTAGAGGGCGCTCGGATGATAACCCAAAGGTGGACTTCTAGTCATAGATGCAGTTGGATGGCGGTCTATGTATATTGTTGTACTGCCCAATGGAATCTCATATGATCTTTTTGTCTAGTATTGTGTTGTTATGCCTTGCTCAGTTCCTGTCAATTTCCTTGCTGTAATTTGTTTACCCTTCATGCCATGTTTGTTTATCTAAGGAGAGCACCTCTAGTGAACTATGGACCCCGGTCCAATCTTTACCATTGATACATCTTCTACCGTGTACTTTCTGCAAACCATCATCACCTTCCACACCATATAGTTAATCTTTTGTTACAACAAACCGGTGAGCTTGACAACCTCACTGTTTTGTTGAGGCAAAGTCTTGAGTTTGTGTTGTCCAGGTTTCCATGTTGCTTGCAACACCTTTCAGACGTTTCCTTCCTCCTACTGGTTTGATAACCTTGTTTTTCTTACTGAGGAAAAACTTGCTGTTGTGCTGCATCACACCTTGCTCTTGGGGTTTCCCGACGAAGCGCTCCGCGTTGACGCAGCGCCATCAAGCACTTTCTGGCGCCGTTGCCGGGGAGGCTAAGGTCGTCTTCACAAGGGGAGTCCTCCTCAACCTTTCTCTTTACTTTGTTTTTGGTTTTCTTAGTTTCTTTTTCTTGGTTTTGTTTGCCTCTTTTTATCAAAAACGCCAAAAAAAATTAGTTTAGTTTGGTTTGCTTTCTCTTATCAAAAACACAAAAAAATTAGTTCCTGCCCTAGTTGCTACCATGTCTGGTTTTGGTCCAATATCTATGACACCTATGGAAGATATCTTCACTTTTAATCAAAAAAGTGAAGAGGGTTTCAAAGAAGCTTGGTCTAGAATCTCTGCCTTACAAAGGGAAACTGAGCCTAACATGAGTCTTAGCTTAGTTATTAATAGCTTCTATAGCGGTATTGCTCTTTGTAATAGATATGCTTTGGATGTTGTGGCTAAGAAAGATATTTTGCTATGTACTGAGGATGAAGCTTTTTATACCATAAAAAAGTTGATTATAATTTATAATACTCCTGGCAAGTCTGATTCCTCTTTCATAGATATTTTTGCTAGGTTGAACACTCTTGAATCCAGTACTGCTGCTTTGAACAATTGCTATCACACACTTAGGGAGTACCATAATTATGTTCCAATGAATTCTGAGCCTTCAAAGTGGTTTCCCACAATCAAAGTCACTATAAATAGTGCAACTTTTGATGCTCGCTATGATATCATGTCTGAATTTTGCCTTATGCCTAAAGATATTATGAGTCTTTAGGGACTTTCTAAAGGAGGAGAAGAAATATCTCTTACTAATAATGCCACTTTATTACCCATTAGAATAGCTGAAGGTGTGTTTACAAAAATCTTAGGGAAAATGGTGTCTAATGATTATCTTGTTATTGAATGTGTAGGCAGAGGACAGATTACACTTGGAAGATCCCTACTGAAACACCTTAGAGCAATAATAGATGTGGGAAAAGGCATTATGCATTTTGCTCCTCCAGTAAGCAATCATATTTTACCTAAAGAAAAGAAGAAAGGTAAGAAAGGTAGGAGCAAGAGGGGTAATGCTTCCTCATTTGAAAATACTTGATTTCTTGCTTCTTGTGCCTAACTTAAAGGCGTTAAAGAAAAGTACTTGTTGGGAGATAACCCAAGAGTTTCCTTGAGTCTTGAAAGTTATTACTTCAGTAATGACCTCTCCTTACACTTTTTGTTTGCTTTTTGTGCCAAGAATGACCTCTAATGAGAGGGAAGTAAGATTTGGGGAGTTGCTATCCCAAAACAAATTTCTGTTCTCCACCATAAATATTCTTGAGGAGTCTCTGTAAGTCAGATTGAGCTGAAAATTTACGAATAAATCCCCCAATATGTTAGCTAACTTTCTTTAGTTCAAAACCTTTTTATTTTAGCAACAAAAGATTTTCGAAAAAAATAGGTTTCTACCTGTTGGTCTGTTTTGACAGATTTCTGCCACTATTTGCATTTGCTTCTTATTGATTTCTTTTTGAGTTCTCTTTTGGGGAATTGAGATTTTTGAGTTGCTACAGTAGCTTGTGTTTTTAGTGAAAAGTTTTGCTATTCGAAATCTAAACCCAAAGGTCTATTATCTTTTGAATACACTAATGTTGCTAATGAAGATTGTGTGATGTTTTGTATGAAGGAAGATTTCAGGTGTAGAGAGATAATGATGTAATGAGATGAAGAATGGACAAAAGCTAAAGCTTGGGGATGCCACCCAGGTTTCACCCAAAGAAATATTCAAGAGATACAAGCGTCAAAGCTTGGGGATGCCCAAGGCATCCCCTTCTTCATCAATAAAAAGCTTAGGTCTTTCTAGACACTTTGTTTTTATTGTTTCATGCACTATTGTGTTGTTCTTGGAGCGTCTTAGTTTTCTTTTGGTTTGATTAGTTGTTTAGTTTTCTTGAATAAAGTAGTTTGGACCCCCGTTCTCGCTGTGTTGTTTCAAGTAAGTTGATTGGTGTTGGAAAGGAGTAGGAAGTTCCTGCTTGAAAGTGCAAGAGGAGCTTGCATTGACTATGACTTAGACTTTAGCATGACATGCTAGGTTTTGTTTTTACCTTATGCTTAGTGATTATTGCCGTAGCATGTCTTGTTCCAAACAATTGGGATTGCTTAGTGTGCCTTGAAAGAATGATGCGTTATTTTAGCATACAAAAGCATAGTATTGTGGTATTCTCCTTTGATGTTTTGTTTGGGTTGACTTGGCACATGCTCACACCATGTTATGATTATGAACAAGTCACCATAGCCTCTATGATCATTTAGTCCTTGACTTGTATTACCACTCTATGTTTTGATTAGTAATGTTTTGTCGCTCTTCATGATTATGGCCATTATTGCTCTCTTAGTTGGTTGCTCCCAGTCTTTTGCTAGCCTCCACTTGTATGAGTAAGCTCTACTCATTCTTCCAACTCCCAAGAAACCAAGTTATTCCAAAGTGTCCACTATAAATTCCTATGCATGGTGTGTTACACCATTCCAATTATATTCTTGTTTTCAGCTATCTTCCAATTTAAAAGTATTTTGTTATGTGAAAACTTAGTGATTAAAGCCCTCACGAACTTGATGGCACACTTTATATTCCTTGCCCCTAATAAACATGAACCATTGTGTCGGCTATGTTGTATATGCTTGCACTTATACGTTGGAATTAGAAGAACCATGCTATCATGGGGAACGTTCTCAACATTGCACTTGTACTTTGTACACAATTGATATCATGCTCTTTTGTCTATGGATGTCACCGGTGTGAAATAAAGGGGGAGCTTGTAAGTCCATGGAGTTATGTATTTTGTGTTAGAGAAATGCCTAGGCCGCTAGCCTAAGCCATGCCTAATCATGGTTGAAACTTGCAGCATCACCATAATGAGCAATCTATGAAGCATCCTTAATAAAAATCTATGCACATAGTAAATAAAAAGATCGCTGAGATGCTCATTGTCTGCTTGCCTTGTTATTTTGGTTATGGGATAGCTCATGTACCATGTGCAAGGGGTACCTCGTTGGACCTTCTCTAAGATACGCATGTACTTACAATGACAAGAACTTGCAGGTGACTGAAGTTGAGTAGCATGAGGTGTGGCCCTCGTATTCAAGGGACTTGAGATTGCCAAAAAATACTTTGTCAAGCATATACTCCATCTTTGTTCACTTTAACCTTAATCACTTCAAGATGCTTATGATAGGGGCAATGAGGGCTAAAAGCTAACAAGTACCATAATTTTTGGAAGCACTTTTTGAAACTTGAAATCCCTGCTTCCCTTTGTGAAGGGACTTTATTCCACCATTATTTGAGTCTCCACCTTCTACCTTTAGGCACCATTAATAGAGAATAGTTGTCATTCTGTGTGCAGTGTCCCAAAACTTATTGATTGATGCATATTGTGATATTACTTGTTCTTGTGCTATTTGTTTCTAGTCACCCTTGTGAACTTTGCAGGTGTCCTATGCATATATTTGCTACTCCATGAGGGACAAGCTGAATGCCACTGTGCTATGTTTTCTGTATGTGAAACAAACAAACATTTTTCAATGCAGTTATTCATGATCTTTGTTTGTAGCCTTTCATGTTGCATGCATAGTTACTTTGTCCTATTGTAAGAACTCCACCTTTCATGCACATGTTTAGAGTTCTTTGTTCCTAGCTTTCAATGGTTTGATCTTGGTTTTGGTGGTGCATGTAACCTAAAAAATTATTCTTTTTATCACTTACCTACTCGAGGACGAGCAGGAGTTAAGCTTGGGGATGCTTGATTCGTCGGAAACGTATCTATAATTTTTGATGATCCTTGCTTGTTTTATACCTACTTTGCTTTACTTTGTCTAGACTTTGAGGTGTTTTTATATCTTTTCTGGAACTAACCTATTAACAAGTTGCCACAGTGCCAGTTGCCTATTTCCTTCTATTTTTGGTTCCAAAAAGGCAGAAAATCAATATTCTCGGAATTGGACGGGACGAAATCCAAAGTCAATATTTTACCGTGGGGGACACCAAGCTAGAAGACGAGACGGAGAGGTGAACCAGGGCGGCCAGACCGCCCTAGGAGCGGGTGGGCCCATCCCGTTCCTGGGTAGGGTGTGGGGACCCTGGATGCCTCCCAGCCTCGCCTCTTCGCCTATAAGAAGCCCCTGATGCAGAAACCCTAGGCACCCAATCAAAACTCCATGAAACCTTCTGTAGCGGCCGCCATCGTCGTCCCTAGATCGGGGGGTTCTGAAGTTCTTCCCGGCACCCTGCCAGAGGGGAGATCATACCAGAGGCCTTCTCTCCGGTATGCAGCATGAGTAGTTCCACCTTGGACTATGGGTCCATGTAGTAGCTAGATGGTTGTATCTCCTCCTTGTGCTTTCATGTATAGATCTTGTGAGCTCCGTTCATGATCAAGATCTAATCTATTTGTAATCATGCATATTGTGTTTTCCTGGATCCAATGGATATTGAGATTACGATGTCAGATTGATTAATGGTTTTGTCTATTTGATACTATCATGTCTGTGTTGTTTGTGATCTTGCATGCTCTCCGTTGTTAGTAGCTATCTTGGCCAAGTAGTTGCTAGTGACTCCAAGAGGGGGTATTTATGCTCAATAGTGGGTTCATGCCTCTAGTTTCCAAGGGAAGTGACAGAAATATCTTCGGTTGAAGATGTGTTGTTGCTACTAGGGAGAAAACAACGGTCTCTTGTTCATGGAACATGTGGATTGTTTACCTTACACACTTTGCTTAAAGCAGTTGTCTGTTGCTTGCAACTTAATACTGGAGGGGGTTCAGATGATAACCCAAAGGTGGACTTCTAGTCATAGATGCAGTTGGATGGCGGTCTATGTATATTTTTGTATTTCCCAATCGAATCTCATAGGATCTTTTTGTCTAGTATTGCATTGTTATGCCTTGCTCAGTTCCTGTCAATTGCCTTGCTGTAATTTGTTTACCCTTCATGCCATTTTTTTATCTAAGGAGAGCACCTCTAGTGAACTATGGACCCCGGTCCAATCTTTATCATTGATACATCTTCCACTTTTTACTTGCCACAAACCATCATCACCTTTCACACCATACAGTTAATCCTTTGTTACAGCAAACCGGTGAGCTTGACAACCTCACTGTTTCGTTGGGGCAAAGTCTTGAGTTTGTGTTGTGCATGTTTCCACGTTTCTTGCAACACCTTTGAGACGTTTCCTTCCTCCTACTAGTTCGATAACCTCGGTTTCTTACTGAGGGAAAACTTGTTGCTGTGCTGCATCACACCTTGCTCTTAGGGTTTCCCGACAAAGCGCTCCGCGCCGACGCATCACCATCATGGTGTTCCCAACAAGGCTCTACATCAATCGAGCCAACATCAAGCTTTTTCTGGCGCCGTTGCCGGGGAACTATAGGGTGTTTAGTCTCTTCCTCCCCTTCAAGCTCGTTCTCGTGTAGTTACCGAGGAGAAAAAAGATTTCTGCAAGGGGCTCTCACTACCAATCTCTTTACTTTGTTTTTGTTTTGCTTAGTTTCTTTTGCTTCGTTTGGTTTGCTTCTTTTTATCAAAAACCCAAAAAAATTAGTTCCTTCTTTAGTTGTTATTTAGTTACCTTGTTCTTAGCTCATTATGTTGGTCCCTAAGTTCACCCTGAAAGACCTATCAATAGGTAGTGGTTCTATAATTGGGAAAGATAATATTGAAGAATTCTTTAATCTTGTTAGTAAGCATAAAGATATTAAGGATAGATCCTTAGTAGAACATGCTCCAAATTATGAAACCATTGCGGCTTATTTAGTTCACATGTTGGAGGCTAGGTTTGTTAACCTTAACCCCATGATGCAGCTAATGTTTCTTAAACTTCATGATATTAAGGACACTGAAAAGAGAGATTTTATCCTGGAAACTTTGCTTAAAGAATTTAATGATGTTGCTATAGAAGCTAGAAAGGTCTTTGATCGTTTTAATATGATAGGCTCATGTGTAGATGTTCTTGGTACACTAGAAAAATTGGACAAAACCAAACCCAAAAATGGGGAGGGCATTAAAATACCAATACCTTTTTAACTTGTAGGAATGCATGAAGCCTTGGAAAAGAATTTTGATTGGATTGTTCCTGAAAACCCAATTAATGAAAGTAGTGAACCCAAGACTATTGAGAGAGGATCCTCTATAACTTATTTGTATAAAATACCTTTCCTTGTTGAAGATATTTTTGTTATTGATCTTAATGCTTCTTCATTCGAAAATACTTGATTCTTGCTTTCTATGCCTAGCTAAAAGGCGTTAAACAAAAGCACTCTTGGGAGATAACCCAATTTTTATTTCAGTAAGTTTTTCTTTAGTTGAGTCTTGGAAGTTATTGCCTCAGTAATAACCTCTCCTTATCCTTTTTTTGGTTTTTGTGCCAATAATAGCCTCTAATGAGAGGGAAGTAAGCTTTGGGGAAGTTGCTGTCCGAAACATATTTCTGTACTTCGCTGTAAAGAATCATGAAAAATCCCAGAACGTCGTATTGATCTTCAATTTTTTTTGCGCATGCCCCTGGTATTTACCCAACTTTCGTTAGTTTTCAACTTTTCGATTTGAGCAACATAATATTTTAAAAAAAAATCGGTATTTACCTTCAGGTCTGTTTTGACAGATTTCTGCCATTATTTGCATTTGCCTCTTAAATCGATCTCTTTTGAGTTCTTTTGATCACTTGCGCTTTTAAAAGGAATTGGTATAGTAGCTTATGTTTTACTGGATTATTTACTTGAGTTGAAACTAAACCCAAATGCTTATTATCTTTTGAATACACTAATGTTGCTAATGAAGATTGTCTGAAGTTTTGTATGAAGGAAGTGTTCAAGTGTAGGGAGAGAATGATGTGATGAGATGAAGTATGGACAAAAGCTCAAGCTTTGGGATGCCACCCGTGTCACCCCAAGTGACAAGGATATACCCTATGGGTGTCATGGTATTGCCGACGAGTACGCCATGGAGGGGTCCTCACAGTGCGTGTTTAGAGACGTGGGGTAAGGCGGACGGTTGACGGGTATGAGGTAACACAGCTTACCCAGGTTCAGATCCCACAACGGTGGTGGAATCCTACTCCTGCTATAAATCACTATAATGGCAATACGCCGAGTTATAGAGATAGGTTCGCTGTGCGAGGTGACTAGAAAGTCTACGTTATCGTCTGAAGTTGTGCCCTAAAGGCTCCCATAGGCCCGACTTATATAGTCGTCAGGTCCTAGGGTTACAGGGAAGAGTCCTAGCCGGACAGGTTACAGAGTTCTACACCGTCTATTACTAGTCTTGTGTATCTTGAACTCCAAGGCTCCGGGTACGCTGGTGACTCCACCGTAGCCTTCCTTTATCCGGCATGGGCCTCCCTTATGGATCCACATAACTGGGCCGCCCAGCAGGCCATAGGCCACACTACCGACTATGGGCCACCCGGGTTAGTCGAATAAGAGACATGCTATGAGGATACCCATATAGCATATCCCCAACAGTAGCCCCTGGAGAACTCCGAGATCTTGCGCCGTCTTGCCTCTTCCCGTGGAATGCTCCGTCTAGATGGATGTCGGCAAATCATCAAGCAACATCTTGTAGTCCTCCCAAAGAACCCTGCAAAAGTTTTCTCCATATTCTATAAGTAAGTCAGAGAAACGCTGAATCTTCCATCGTATGCTCCCATTGTCGGATTAAATCCGTCCATGCCGGAATCTTCGATGGGACGGCTCATCTACCATGTCAGTTATGACGACGTAGGCTGTAGGTCAGCGATGCCTCGTAACTCACACATGTAGAGAACGTAATCATATCCGTTTTTCTCGCGCGAGCGATACGAACCGTTGGCGGCGGCGGTTGGAGACGTGGCGAAATTACCGCGCACGTTCATGAACACGTCGTCTACGCGGCAACCGTCCGATTAGCTGCACGAATCTTGACACAGAGTAAGATAAATAGTAACAGTGGGACACTTGCCACTTTTTCACCCCATTCTCTCGCGTCATCGTCTTCTTCCTCCAGCCGCGCGCCTCCTCGAGCTCTCCGCGAAAACCTCGAGAAACCCTAGGCTTGCTCTCTGCACTAGTCGCGTTCTTTTCTTCCTCCATGGCTAGCAGCAGCTCATCCCCATCAATGGCGGCGTCGAGCGGAGACGCGACGAAGCAGGCGAGCTCCGTCGTCGTGCCCCTAGAGGGTCTGGTCATCCCCGCATCGGCGATGATAGAAACCACCGGCGGCGACCATTATCTGGCGGCGCTGCAGCCCCTGGAAGAGGAGCCAGACTCGCACAAAGGCGACTGGCGCGGCTCGGACATTACCGGCCGCGACATCCAAGAGATGGTCACTGAGGGTTACCTCCCTACGACGGAGGGGCTCGCCTGCCGGGCGGCGCCAGCGAGGTGACCCCTTCTCCCCAAGCCGGAGAGAAGGTGTACCTCAAGGCGCAATTGGTATGCGGCGTTTCTCTGCCCATCTCTCACTTCTTCCTGTCCGTCTTGAATCACTTCAAGGTCCAACCCCATAACCTCTCCCCCAATAGTATCCTAGTGCTTAGCAACTTCGCGGCACTTTGCGAGGGTTACCTAGGGATTAGGCCTAGGTTAGATTTATTTGTCTACTTCTTCACCGTCAAACGTGAAGCCGGACACAGTAGGGAGGAGCTTAGAAACTTCGGCACCATAAGCTTCAAGATCCGACCTGGCCGGCGGTTCCCCGACATCGTCGGCCACGAGTCGTGCAAAAATTGGCAGCGGACGTACTTCTACGGCCCCGACATTCCTTTGGCGGGCCGAGAAGTAACGTACCCAGACTTCGTGGATGGAGCCGCCGCCGAAGTTCCCACATGGCGGTCTCATGCCTCTCTTCCCTCCGACCTTGTGGCATCCCGCAAAAACCACTACTAGAAAATCGCGTTGTTTTTGTGCATTGCATCATCATGACCGCATGCTCATGCCATCATGCCACATTGCATTTGAGCATCGTCATCATCATGCATATTAATTTGCCTAAAAACTATTTGTGAAAGACAATCGTTTTCTAAAATTAACCCTCCTTCTATTTCAAATTAAACCCCCGGATGCTTCCGGATATTTTGTTTGTCTAAAAACTATTTACAAAAATGTGTTGCAAATTAAATAAAAGTTTGCATTATTTTTAGTGGGGCAGTCGAACGGGCCGAATTGACCCGAACGACCACCCCCAGTACAAACAATCGGCCCGCCTAAATTCCTAAACCTACCCAACCTAGTCTACCCACACCCCCCTCCACATCACCCCACCCAATCCCCACCTGACACCTCACCCTCTCCCTATCCCCAACCAACCAGAAGCTGCCACCTCTGCCCACTCCCTCACCCCTCTCTCTCTCCCCACCACCACCCCCTGCCCGGTCCACGCACGCACACCCACGACCCCGACCTCCCGCCCGAAGCTGCCCGTGCCCGTCTCCGGCCGCCTTCCGCCCGGCGCGCTCCGGCCGCTTCTCCGTCCCGTCAAGCATCGCCGCCCCGTCCTCGCTGCTAGCCCCCCCCCCCCCCCGGCGAGCTCGCCGCCGCTCCCTCCTCTCCCCTCGCCGGCGCGCCGCCCTGTTCGCTCCCGCCGGCTCGAGCTCGCCCTCCGTCCCCGCGTCGCCTTCCTCCTCTCCCTCCGCCGCCTGCGCCTCGCCCGGCCGCCTCCTCTCTTCTTCCTGCAAGCCTCGCCGCCCCTGGCATCCTCTCCCCTCGCCGGTGCCCTCGCCCTGCTCCGGCCGAGCCGCTTCCCGGCCTCCCCTGGTTTTCCCCGCCGCCGCGCGGCCTCTCTAGCCCGACCCCCGTTCGCCTCCTCCTCCACCTGCCTCCACCGCCCTTCTCCAGTACCACGCGTTCCCCGTTAGCCGCAACCCCTACCTGCTCCCTCTCTGTTCCAGTAACAGTTCCAGGTAGTCACCGTCCGGCGACTGAAGGATCTTTTGGTCTAGTTCTTTGTGTGTGCTGCTTTGGATGTGAAGTAACAGTGGCGGCGGTTTGGGGTGGCATCGGTGAAGGATCGATCTGTGGTTGAGTAGGGTGGGGTGGAGTGGAGATGATGTTTGGAGGCGATGGTTGATGTTGTGGTGGTCACGACTCCCGAAGAATAGATCCAACAAGTGTACAAGAACCTCGCCACTGAAAAATACTGATGGACAACAAGTACTCCGACATGGAACGTCAAGGCCTCCTTCACAGACACGACGAGATCTCCATCACGGACTTCATGTACCCCCTCGGATGCGACAGGATTCCCTCCCCGGACCCCAAGAACTCCTTCCCGGCTCCGCTGGCCGAAACCTCGAAGGCCGCAATGATGTTGAATCAAGATCTCCATCGTCAATGGAACCGGAACACCCAGGCCTTCGTACAGGGATGCTCAACGACAAGACCGGCTCAATGCCGATGGGCTCTAGGGGTGTACCTGGTGCCACTAGATAACCGCCAAGATCGTCTTCGGAACCACAAGGCCGTTGCAGTGAACTCGACAAGATCTACCACATGAAGACCGTACCGAACCGTTGACCCTCGACGAACCTCCGGCAAGAACTTCGACATTGCCAAGATCTACCGCAACCGAGTCCGGCACCGACAAGTGAAGTCAGAACCACCAAGCCCTTCCTCGCGGAACGCCAAGACCTATCTCTGTTATCCGAGAACGTTTCCGTCGAACCCTGAACCCCGAGACTCGACCCCGAACCCCGGAACCCCAAGTTCGTCGAGAACCCCCTAATGTGTGAATCCCTTCCCGAAACCCTATTTTATAACATAATACAACTTGTTGCATATTAATCATTCATCTCGCATGCATATCATGTGGTTTGGGGGCCTTATGCCGATTAACCTAATTAAATATGGGGCCCATATGCGGACAAATCTAGTCTCATATTGGCCTCATTTAAAATTGTGTAGCGAATCGGTGCTATCTCTGGCCATGATAATACAACATTTAAATTGCAGGGTAGATAAATAACATGAACCAACTAATTAATTGTCGGGACCCCGGTTCCGCTTAATCTGACCTAATTGCATCGCATCTTTGCCATGTCATACATCATTCATGCATCATGCCGATCTTTTGCCGTTGTATTAAATATTGCATCCGGTGTTTATTCTAGTGTTTTGCTTCTTCGCGGATTGGGCCGTTGAGTTGATGCGAGTGTCGTCCGTTCTTCGGTTGAACCTTCGACATGTTTTCAGGCGAGCATCTCCCCCTTTCTACCTATCTTACTTTTCTAGTATTTACTTCCTCCTGTTGATCTATTGCTATCTGTGTTGCGATGCTCTAGTTTTCGTACCCGTATTATCCCTTTGCAGCCCTATATTGCCTTGGACACCTCCTATTACCTGTTGTTTGGTAGATAGTTGGACTTGCGCGTCGTAGTCGCTTGCTCAAGTGTTGATGCGTGTCGTCAAGTACCACAGTTGTTGGAGAAGAGCCGCATGTTCGATGTTGGAGATGATCATGGCTTTATTTATTGTTCACTTTAATTACTGCTTAACAACTAAAATTGAAGTAAGCAGAGGCATCGGTGGGTGATAGATAATATTTGGTTTCCGACCGCCCACTTGTGTCCCGTAGGACCCCGAGTTCTTGACACCTGTTCCGAGATCGAGCGCGCTAACCACAGGTGGGGAGATATGGGCCCCCCATTGATTATTACCTGATTTCAAAGTATTGTACTGGGGGCCACAAACTAGTTTGAGGTTTTATTTACGATCTTGTACTTATGCCATGCTTTACTGCTTTATTATGTTTGTGCGAGGAGCACACTGTACTGTTTAGGATCGGGACACGATTTCGCGGTGTCGACAGTCCCCGTTTGGGGATTTGCTGTCGTTCACAGCCGTCTACCCAAACCCTAAGTCCGTCTCGGAGACCGGCCGACTTCGTTACGGGTGTCGACTTGGTGGGGTGGCCCCCATGTACTTGCTTTGGGTCTGGGAACGCCGTGACTTAGGCCCCGCCGACATACCGATGGGTGTATGTTAACTGATCTGGCAAAAAGGGTCGAAGTGCCTGTGGATACTTTGGTGCACCCCTGCAGGGTTAAATCTTTTCGGGAAGCCGTGTCCGCGGTTATGGACGACTTGGAGCACAGTGCTTGATCATAGACAACTATAACTAAAGTTTACTGTTATAAATTGACTTGTATCCGATATGACTAGTAATCAGTTTCACCACAACGTAAGGGCTAAATAAAAGTACCAACAACTGCTGGGTTTTGGGTTATCTCATGTTAATTGTATCTGACTAGTAAGTGTCGCAACTATCACGGAATGGTTAACTAAAATTGCCCACTGTTTATTTTATCAGAACGATTATCTACACCTGACTAGTAATTGCTGCAACAATAACTGAATAAATAAAACTGCCAACTGTGTGAGTTCCTCGGTTGACTTCCTCGTTTTGGTCTCGAGGGGGAAACACCAGGATGGGTTTGTTTGGTGTTAGCTTCAGGTTGGATCCGGATAGGTCATTCTTATCCCTCTCTGATAACCGCCAGTTGTTTCGAGTCTCTATAGGTTGTATAGTGCACGCTGCCGCTACGGTCCACCATACCTATGTAGGCGAGGACCGCCTAATTCTAGTCTCGCCGTGTACTGGCCTCAGTACTGACGCTCCTCTTTTTCCTTTGCCCTTTGTCGGCACCCCTTTTGTTTAAGCAGGTTGTGAGATCGACGTCGTTAGCAGGGTTACCCTTCCGGCTTGGCCTGGGCAGGGTTATGGACGCCATTGGTTATTCTTCAGGGCTCTTAGCCCCATTTGCATCTTGTCCGTAGTCGGACGCCCTATCATTTTCAAGGTGATTTGGATCTTTGTATATTATATCTGCATTCTTGACTCTTTTGAGTCGCTGTTATATATATCTGTTCTGTGGGTCCCATCGAGGACTGTTGTGTAATGTTATTACTTCGTTTTCCACCCGCACGAAAGTGCCTGGTGGGCACCTTTGAATCGTTTCTATGCGGGTTTGGCGGGCTTCGCTAAAACTTGCATAGGTCCGATTCTGAGGGTGTTACAGAGTGGTATCAGAGCTCAGCAGTTGCGATACCCCACAAGTCCAGCCTGTAGGATAACCTAGCTAACGGCCGAAGTAGAGTGTCAAAACTATTTTTGAAAAGCGGTTGGATAGTTCTGATTAGGTCTGATTTTACTCCTTACCCCTCTGCTGTTCTCCTCTTACCTCTACGTGTTTTGAATCCGCTCTCTTCTCTCTCTTCGAGTCCAGGATTTCTCGTGGTTGGGTTTTCCGTCGTACCTTCAGGGTTTCGCTTCCTCCTTTGGTAACGGTGTTCCACCATCCGGTGTTCATGCTGCCTGAGCGATCCTTCATCTGTGGTACCATTCTTTGTTCCTTGTTTGTGCCTTCCGGTGTTTTCCGACGCGACGACATCCTCTACGCCAGATACGATGCAGAGTCTGCATCCCTCCTTTGTTTCCGAACCTCGCTTGTTGAGATCTTCAGTCTGAATCCTGAGAGTTGGTTGCATAATCTGTCTATTCGTGTACATAGTAATGCTTTGAGTGCGGGATGGAGTCGCGACCATACCACTACTCTTATCATTTGCTCTGTATATTGAATAGTGGATCGATGCAATTTTACTCCTTCCATGAAAGTTGGAGGTGGCCTTACCTTTAACTTCGTCCGTTGTTTATCCGGAGTGTTCTCTTGACGAACGGGATCAACGACGTCTTGTTGGTGGTGTCGCCGTTTTCAAGACGAAGAAAGCATCCTTGTTAGTGGTGTCGCGAAGATCTACACGAAGCCAGAAGTTGCAGATCACCGATTTTCCTTCCGGTACCATGAGGCGGATCTCGAGGGCGAGATCCCTTGTTAGTGGTGTCGAATTGTGGCATCCCGCAAAAACCACTACTAGAAAATCGCGTTGTTTTTGTGCATTGCATCATCATGACCGCATGCTCATGTCATCATGCCACATTGCATTTGAGCATCGTCATCATCATGCATATTAATTTGCCTAAAAACTATTTGCGAAAGACAATCGTTTTCTAAAATTAACCCTCCTTCTATTTCAAATTAAACCCCCGGATGCTTCCGGATATTTTGTTTGTCTAAAAACTATTTACAAAAATGTGTTGCAAATTAAATAAAAGTTTGCATTATTTTTAGTGGGGCAGTCGAACGGGCCGAATCGACCCGAACGACCACCCCCAGTACAAACAATCGGCCCGCCTAAATTCCTAAACCTACCCAACCTAGTCTACCCACACCCCCCTCCACATCACCCACCCAATCCCCACCTGACACCTCACCCTCTCCCTATCCCCAACCAACCAGAAGCTGCCACCTCTGCCCACTCCCTCACCCCTCTCTCTCTCCCCACCACCACCCCCTGCCCGGTCCACGCACGCACACCCACGACCCCGACCTCCCGCCCGACGCTGCCCGTGCCCTTCTCCGGCCGCCTTCCGCCCGGCGCGCTCCGGCCGCTTCTCCGTCCCGTCAAGCATCGCCGCCCCGTCCTCGCTGCTAGCCCCCCCCCGGCGAGCTCGCCGCCGCTCCCTCCTCTCCCCTCGCCGGCGCGCCGCCCTGTTCGCTCCCGCCGGCTCGAGCTCGCCCTCCGCCCCCGCGGCGCCTTCCTCCTCTCCCTCCGCCGCCTGCGCCTCGCCCGGCCGCCTCCTCTCCTCTTCCTGCAAGCCTCGCCGCCCCTGGCCTCCTCTCCCCTCGCCGGCGCCCTCGCCCCGCTCCGGCCGAGCCGCTTCCCGGCCTCCCCTGGTTTTCCCCGCCGCCGCGCGACCTCTCTAGCCCGACCCCCGTTCGCCTCCTCCTCCACCTGCCTCCACCGCCCTTCTCCAGTACCACGCGTGCCCCGTTAGCCGCAACCCCTGCCTGCTCCCTCTCTGTTCCAGTAACAGTTCCAGGTAGTCACCGTCCGGCGACTGAAGGATATTTTGGTCTAGTTCTTTGTGTGTGCTGCTTTGGATGTGAAGTAACAGTGGCGGCGGTTTGGGGTGGCATCGGTGAAGGATCGATCTTCGGTTGAGTAGGGTGGGGTGGAGTGGAGATGATGTTTGGAGGCGATGGTTGATGTTGTGGTGGTCACAACTCCCGAAGAATAGATCCAACAAGTGTACAAGAACCTCGCCACTGAAAAATACTGATGGACAACAAGTACTCCGACATGGAACGTCAAGGCCTCCTTCACAGACCCGACGAGATCTCCATCACGGACTTCAAGTACCCCCTCGAATGCGACAGGATTCCCTCCCCGGACTCCAAGAACTCCTTCCCGGCTCCGCTGGCCGAAACCTCGAAGGCCGCGATGATGTTGAATCAAGATCTCCATCGTCAATGGAACCGGAACACCCAGGCCTTCGTACAGGGATGCTCAACGACAAGACCGGCTCAATGCCGATGGGCTCTAGGGGTGTACCTGGTGCCACTAGATAACCGCCAAGATCGTCTTCGGAACCACAAGGCCGTTGCAGTGAACTCGACAAGATCTACCACATGAAGACCGTACCGAACCGTTGACCCTCGACGAACCTCCGGCAAGAACTTCGACATGGCCAAGATCTACCGCAACCGAGTCCGGCACCGACAAGTGAAGTCAGAACCACCAAGCCCTTCCTCGCGGAATGCCAAGACCTACCTCTGTTATCCGAGAACGTTTCCGTCGAACCCTGAACCCCGAGACTCGACCCCGAACCCCGGAACCCCAAGTTCGTCGAGAACCCCCTAATGTGTGAATCCCTTCCCGAAACCCTATTTTATAACATAATACAACTTGTTGCATATTAATCATTCATCTCGCATGCATATCATGTGGTTTGGGGGCCTTATGCCGATTAACCTAATTAAATATGGGGCCCATATGCGGACAAATCTAGTCTCATATTGGCCTCATTTAAAATTGTGTAGCGAATCGGTGCTATCTCTGGCCATGATAATACAACATTTAAATTGCAGGGTAGATAAATAACATGAACCAACTAATTAATTGTCGGGACCCCGGTTCCGCTTAATCTGACCTAATTGCATCGCATCTTTGCCATGTCATACATCATTCATGCATCATGCCGATCTTCTGCCGTTGTATTAAATATTGCATCCGGTGTTTATTCTAGTGTTTTGCTTCTTCGCGGATTGGGCCGTTGAGTTGATGCGAGTGTCGTCCGTTCTTCGGTTGAACCTTCGACATGTTTTCAGGCGAGCATCTCCCCCTTTCTACCTATCTTACTTTTCTAGTATTTACTTCCTCCTGTTGATCTATTGCTATCTGTGTTGTGATGCTCTAGTTTTCGTACCCGTATTATCCCTTTGTAGCCTTATATTGCCTTGGACACCTCCTATTACCTGTTGTTTGGTAGATAGTTGGACTTGCGCGTCGTAGTCGCTTGCTCAAGTGTTGATGCGTGTCGTCAAGTACCAAAGTTGTTGGAGAAGAGCCGCATGTTCGATGTTGGACATGATCATGGCTTTATTTATTGTTCACTTTAATTACTGCTTAACAACTAAAATTGAAGTAAGCAGAGGCATCGGTGGGTGATAGATAATATTTGGTTTCCGACCGCCCACTTGTGTCCCGTAGGACCCCGAGTTCTTGACACCTGTTCCGAGATCGAGCGCGCTAACCACATGTGGGGAGATATGGGCCCCCCATTGATTATTACCTGATTTCAAAGTATTGTACTGGGGGCCACAAACTAGTTTGAGGTTTTATTTACGATCCTGTACTTATGCCATGCTTTACTGCTTTATTACGTTTGTGCGAGGAGCACACTGTACTATTTAGGATCGGGACACGATTTCGCGGTGTCGACAGTCCCCGTTTGGGGATTTGCTGTCGTTCACAGCCGTCTACCCAAACCCTAAGTCCGTCTCGGAGACCGGCCGACTTCGTTACGGGTGTCGACTTGGTGGGGTGGCCCCCATGTACTTGCTTTGGGTCTGGGAACGTCGTGACTTAGGCCCCGCCGACATACCGATGGGTGTATGTTAACTGATCTGGCAAAAAGGGTCGAAGTGCCTGTGGATACTTTGGTGCACCCCTGCAGGGTTAAATCTTTTCGAGAAGCCGTGTCCGCGGTTATGGACGACTTGGAGCACAGTGCTTGATCATAGACAACTATAACTAAAGTTTACTATTATAAATTGACTTGTATCCGATATGACTAGTAATCAGTTTCACCACAACGGAAGGGCTAAATAAAAGTACCAACAACTGCTGGGTTTTGGGTTATCTCATGTTAATTGTATCTGACTAGTAAGTGTCGCAACTATCACGGAATGGTTAACTAAAATTGCCCACTGTTTATTTTATCAGAACGATTATCTACACCTGACTAGTAATTGCTGCAACAATAACTGAATAAATAAAACTGCCAACTGTGTGAGTTCCTCGGTTGACTTCCTCGTTTTGGTCTCGAGGGGGAAACACCAGGATGGGTTTGTTTGGTGTTAGCTTCAGGTTGGATCCGGATAGGTCATTCTTATCCCTCTCTGATAACCGCCAGTTGTTTCGAGTCTCTATAGGTTGTATAGTGCACGCTGCCGCTACGGTCCACCATACCTATGTAGGCGAGGACCGCCGAATTCTAGTCTCGCCGTGTACTGGCCTCAGTACTGACGCTCCTCTTTTTCCTTTGCCCTTTGTCGGCACCCCTTTTGTTTAAGCAGGTTGTGAGATCGACGTCGTTAGCAGGGTTACCCTTCCGGCTTGGCCTGGGCAGGGTTATGGACGCCATTGGTTATTCTTCAGGGCTCTTAGCCCCATTTGCATCTTGTCCGTAGTCGGACGCCCTATCATTTTCAAGGTGATTTGGATCTTTGTATATTATATCTGCATTCTTGACTCTTTTGAGTCGCTGTTATATATATCTGTTCTGTGGGTCCCATCGAGGACTGTTGTGTAATGTTATTACTTCGTTTTCCACCCGCACGAAAGTGCCTGGTGGGCACCTTTGAATCGTTTCTATGCGGGTTTGGCGGGCTTCGCTAAAACTTGCATAGGTCCGATTCTGAGGGTGTTACAGACCTCAACGCTTCTCGCGCAATAAGGCGGATCGAGTGGTTCGTAGAGACGGGTCTAACCGGCTTGGACCTAGCCATGTGCTGGTTCATCAGGCGGATCCAACCTCTGCAGCACCGTACGAAGCTTATGCACGAGTACACCGGCGACCGAAGGGATACCCTCCGGATCTCCGAGGACAACTTCTCGAGCGACTCCGTCAAGTTCCGGCTTAAGGACATCGTCAAGGTGAAGGACAAGAAGCGTGGCTTCACCCTCACCTACGACATGTTCGTAAACGGAAAGTGCCCAAAGGTAGGTATTTATTTTCCGTGTATGACATTACTCCAGTTTTTCCGTCTTGCCAATATCATCTTGTCTAACACGATGATTTCTCACTTAACACCTCAGCGATCTAGAGGAGGGCAACCTGGCCGCCCAAATCTATGATCCCAAGATGAAAGAAGTCACGGTTGTGTCCGACGATGATGCCCCGTTGGCGCGAAAGCGGAAGAGCTCCACCTCTGACGCTGTCGACGGAGGCAAGAAGAAGAAGACGGAGGGTGGAGCCTCCAAAAAGAGTACTGCCGCCCTGGAGGCGGAAAAGAAGAAAGCCACCGGGATGTTTGCCAAAGCGCCCCCCTAGTGTAAGCTTCTTATTCTCCGACACTGTCTCATTTATCTATCTTATTCCTGTACTTATGCACTTTGCACGTTTCAGGAAGAAAGCCACAACCAGCCTCAAGAAGTCCTCCAAGACTCTTGGGGCTTCTAGAAATATTAAAGATATGCTGCATCGCGACTCTTCCCCCGCCGTCGTCCCTGCTACTCCTGCCGTCAAGACCTCCTCCGCTCCGACAAGCTCCCAAGTCCAGGAGGCACCAGGCCCTTCCGCCATGGAAGTGGATTCTGGCGCCTCTACCGAACTCGCAATTGTCGGCGAGCAGGCGACGCAAGAGAGCGCTGCTCTTCAAATGGCTAAAGCTCTAGCTAAGGATGCCATCGGTAGCGGCAAGGCGGTGGTGGGTGCTGGTACTTCTGCCGAAGGCGGCGCCTCTACTCCCCAGAAACCCTTGGAGCTGCCAAAGATTATTTTCCCGGTGCTTACGCCGGGTAGCACAACTATGGTTCCTGGGGGAGTGTCGTCATCTCCTACGTGCGGTCTTGAGGAGCTACTCCGTCAAGCAGACATCTTGCGAAGTAACAGGGTTTCCTTTGGCAAGCTGCTGGCCGAGAGTGCTACAAACCTCAAGATCATCGCACTTGTAAGTTTTACTTTACCTTTTGCATTTCATATGAGTATCCCACTGTAGCCCTCGAGGATGTAGATGGAAAACCATTGGCTTTGCATCTATATGCTCTAAGAGTGACTAATTTAGAAAAACTCTCACTGTAGCCCCCAAGCATTTAGATGGAATGAATTATTCTGACTAGATGCTTTAAGAGTAGCATACACAGTGTTCATAATTTTAAGTGCTGTAGCCCCCAAGCCTCTAGTTGTAACTGAATTAGTTCCGACTAGATACTTAAAGAAAAGCTAAGCATTTTCCGAGTTAAAACTTTATACTGTAGCCCCCAAGCTTCTAGTTGAGAACTGAATTAGCTCCGACTAGATGCTTTAAAGAAAAGCTAAGCATATTGCTAAGTTAAAAACTCTCGCTGTAGCCCTCGAGCATCTAAGTGGAAAATTTCCGACTAGAGGCTCTAAGCGTACTAAACAACGGATTGACATTGTGTTTGTTTCCACAGAACGAGAATGCTCGGAGGGGCATGGCCAATGATAAGTATTAGAAGATGCGCGCGGACCTTGAAGCTGAAAAGGGTAAAACCGCCATCTTGAAGGAACAGATCATCAAAAACAAGAGTCTGTTTTCCTTTTGCGCACTTCCGTCTTACTTTTGTGCCTTCCTTCTTCAAGTACTCACTGTGTACTTTGTTTTCTCCGACTTGCAGAGCATGTAGCCAAGGCCAAGGATATTGTTGAGCAGTCCAAGCACATCCAGCAGCTGGACAGAGAGAACAAGATCCTTAAGAAGGAGAGGGAAGAAATGTTGAAGATGCACGAGGATTCCATGAAAGCCCTGCAGGACTCCGCCTCTGCTGAGATCAATCGCTTGAAGGAGGAGCTTGCGATCCTAAAGGATCAGAAGCAAGCTGCAGATGAGCAAAACCTTCGCCATAGCGAGGCGTTTAAGCTCCTCCAACAAGAGAAGGAATCTTTGGCGGATGTCGTCTGGCAGGCTAAGGCCAGCATCTTAAGTAAGTGTCCTCCGCCTTGTAGCTCTATAGTCTGGATACTTAGAATTTATTGAACTCATGCAATTCTTGTCGGAATTTTCAGCGCCGATGGGCTTAACCCGCTCGCTTCCTTCGGATAAGGAATGCATGATTCTTGCCGGAAACTTCATAAATACGGCCATCACCCAAGCCAAGGAGATTGCCAAGCCCCTCCAAATTTATATCAAGGCCTCTGACTCCGTGGTGAAGTACTCGGAGATTCTGCGCCGAGCCCCCGAGCGTGTCGCAAGCTGGAAAGCTTCATGTGCACGGGCTGGCGCGAGGATGGCGTTATCCATGGTGAAGGCGCACTATGAAGGTGCCGACATCGACACGGTGACACCTGGTATCCCCGACATGGATGATGACGACAAGGAGATTGATCACGAAGCCATCCTGTCATCACTCGGGGGGCTATGACACCAGGGTTGCCGAGTTGGTGGACGTTGACGTCTTCGTGCCTAGGAACTTTCTTGACAACGCTGACCCTGAATCCTCCGAGTCTCCTCACAGTGGCGACGTTGAAGGTGAATCTCCGGCTGGTGATGATGCGGCCTCCAAGTCCCCTGCACCCAAGGAGTGAAAAACACTTTGTAATTCTTGTTTCACCTCTGGAGTGTGCATTGAAAAAACTTGGTGATGTAATCTTAAGGCGGAAAACAATGGTTGTCGTATCCTGCTACTTAAGAATTAATGCCCAGTATGTATATATTGTTTTAAGCAAGTGCTGGCTTATCCGTTACTCTGGTTCTTATGCTTGACTTTTCGTGAGTCGGAAGACTCGTTGTCGGAACCATGCACTTAGGTGATGATGCCCAATGGCACCGTCAATAACCTGAGCACAAAATCGCCGACAATAAGTGACGAAAGTCACTACTCCAGAATCCACATAAAACAACAAAGAACGTGTAGACCAGAAAACTTAAGCTAACGCCCGTAGGCGGAATTTTCACAAGTGCAATCGCAAAGCTTGTGCATAAAGGTTTATATGATACAAAAATGAACACTAAAGGAGGTAAAAGACTCAGCAATATGAGTGAACCAAAGAGCTTTATTTCATAGATCATATAAGAGGTACACGATTAGATAAAAAATGCTAAGTGTAGAAAGGACATAGCTATGCTATGTTCCATGGCCGATCAAGCTCCGGGTAGTCATCATCCGGGTCACGTCGCTTACGCTTATGATCCTTGTTGGGTCTATCCTTGAGCTTGCGATTGTCGACAAGGTAGTAAGACCCATTGAGCAGCGCCTTGATTATGATGAACGGTCCTTCCCATGGCGAGGATAATTTGTGTGACTTCTTCTGCTTAAGTCGGAGTACTAAATCCCCCTCTTTAAATGAGCGATGCCGGACACGGCGACTATGGTAGCTGCGTAGCTTCTGCTGGTAGATGGCGGATCTTTGGCATGCCAAAACGCGCTCCTCCTCGAGAAGGTCCACATCTAGGCGTCTGGATTCTTCAGCATCATCTTCTTCATAGGCGGCAACTCTTGGTGCATCGTGGAGGATGTCGGAAGGTAGGATAGCTTCTGCTCCATATACCATGAAGTAAGGGGTGTAGCCGGTGGATCTGTTGGGTGTAGTTCGTAAACTCCACAGCACAGATGGCAATTCTTCCGCCCAGGCTCCAGCTGCTCTACATAGCGGTGCCTCAAGACGTGGCTTGATTCCCTGCAGAATTAATCCGTTGGCTCGCTCAACTTGACCATTGGATTGTGGGTGTGCCACAGACGCGAGGTCAAGTCGGATGCCTTTGTCCCAGCAGTAGGCCTCCACTTCTCCGAGTGACAAGTTGCTTCCATTGTCGGTGATGATGCTATGTGGGAGACCAAATCTCACCACTAGATCCCGGACAAACCTGAGGGTAGTTGCCCCATCAAGCTTTCTAATGGGTTTAGCTTCTATCCATTTGGTGAATTTGTCAACTGCTACAAGCAGATGCGTAAATCCACACGGTGCCGTTTGTAACGGTCCCACCATGTCTAACCCCCAGACTGCAAACGGCCAAGTTATTGGTATTGTTCGCAATTCTTCAGCAGGGACATGTGGTTGTCGGGCATATCATGTGCATGTTTCAACCAGCTTGTCGGCGTCCACCTTCACGGTCAGCCAGTAGAATCCTTGCCGGAAGGCTTTCGCGACCAACGATCGAGGAGCGGCGTGATTCCCGCAATCTCCGAGATGGATTTCGCGTAGGATTTCCATACCTTCTAGCTAGGAAACACACTTTAGGTATACACCAGTAGTGCTTCTTTTGTAGAGTTGCCCATTGATTATGGTATAACCCTTTGCTCGTCGTACTATCTGCCGTCTTTCGACCTCGTCGTCGGGCAAAGTTCCGTGTTCGAGATATTCCATGAACGGTTTTGTCCAAGCCGGCGGGGTCTTTGTCACCATGTTGACGAAACAATTAGCTCTATCCGGGTTGTCGATGTCGGCACCCTTCACGGATGGTGTGCGTAGATGCTCTAGGGAAACTCTTGGCGGAATTTGCTTGCGCCCTGATCCAAGTTTAGACAATAGATCAGCCGCCTCATTTTGCTCCCTAGGAACATACTTGACTTCGTAGCCCAAGAAGCTCTTGGCTATCTCGTCCACTTCGTCGCGATATGCCGCCATCATAGGGTTCCGCACATTCCAGGTGCCAGCCACCTGCTGGGCAACCAAGTCGGAATCTCCACAGCAAACTATGCACTTGATGCTAATATCCTTGGCTACACGCAATCCGTGAATGAGTGCTTCATATTCCGCCATGTTGTTTGTAGCCTCGAAGTGGATCTGCAGAACGTAGTGTAGCTTGTCTCCTTTTGGTGACTGTAGCAATACACCAGCCCCGAGCCGTTGAGCAGCTTTGATCCGTCAAAGTGCATCACCCAGTACTCTGGTTCCGGCAACGGAGTGGCATCCGCCATTTCCGTCCAATCTGCAATAAAATCTGCCAAGGCTTGTGACTTGATAGCATCGCGTCTTTTGTAGGTGATCTCGAAGGCGGCAAGTTCAATGCCCCACTTCGCGACCCTTCCTGTAGCGTCGCTGTTGTTGATAATGTCGGACAATGGAGTTTTGCTCACTACTATGATTGGGTGCTCCTGAAAGTAATGCCTCAAGCTTCTGTGAAGCAAGGAATACTCCATAAGCTATCTTTTGGTAGTGCGGGTAACGCTGCTTGGATTCCGTCAAGACCTCGCTTACATAGTAAACTGGTCGTTGAACTCCGTGCTCATAGCCTGGTTTCTTCCGCTCTACCACGACGACGATGCTGATAACCCGGTTGGTTGCTGCCATGTAAATTAACAGGGGCTCACCAGGCTCGGGTGCTGCAAGGATGGGCGCTGAGGAAAGAATCTCCTTGAGCTGATTCAATGTTGCATCTGCCTCGTCCGTCCACGTGAATTTTTCCGCCTTCTTCATCAACTTGTACAGTGACATAGCCTTCTCTCCAAGTCGGCTGATGAACCGACTAACTGCTGCAACACAACCTGTTAGTCGTTGGATGTCCTTTAGGCATGTCGGACGGTTTATGTTTAAGATGGCCTTGATTTTCTCCGGGTTGACCTCGATTCCGCGCTGGGAAACGATGAAGCCCAACAGTTTGCCGTCTGGAACCCCGAAGACACACTTCTTAGGGTTGAGCATCATGTTGTATTTCCGGAGATTATCAAAGGTTTCTTTTAAGTCAGAGATTAAGTCGTTTGACTTTTAGACATCACCGCGATATCGTCCACATAGGCGTGAACGTTTCGACCAATTTGGTCGTGAAGGCAACGTTGCATTGTCCGCTGGTAGGTAGAACCTGCGTTTTTCAACCCAAAGGGCATCGTGACATAGCAAAACGTGCCGTATGGGGTAGTGAACGAAGTGTCCAATTGGTCCGACTTCCTCATCTTGATCTGGTGGTATCCTGAGTATGCATCGAGAAAACACAAAAGTTCCGAGCCAGCCGTCGAGTCAATGACTTGGTCAATGCGAGGAAAAGCAAACGGATCTTTGGGACATGCTTTGTTCAAGCCGGTGTAATCAACGCACATTCTTAATTCATTGGTTCCCTTTTTGGGGACAAGTACAGGATTGGCCACCCATCAGGTGTGAAGGACTTCTCAGATAAACTCAGCCTTAAGTAACCTAGATATCTCTTTGCCAATGGCGCGTCTCTTCTCATCTCCGAAGCGTCGTAGAGGTTGTTTCACTGGTCTACATTTTGGATCTATGTTTAAGCTGTGCTCGGCAAGTTCCCTAGGTACACCTTTCATGTCGGCAGGTTTCCAGGCAAAGATGTCCCTATTCTTACGGAGGAACTCGACGAGCGCGCCTTCCTATTTGGGGTCCAGGTTCATCCCAATGGCGACAGTCTTGGAGGCATCACCTACCACAAGTTCCACCGGCTTGGTTCTGATGGCGGCCTTGAACGCAGGAGCAGAGTCAGCGATCTGCTTCTTCGACGCAGGCATCTCTCAGTCATTGACCTTGCTCTGGATCTCCTTGAATTATTCGCTGTAGAGGACAGCTTCTGCAACGGCTGCTTCATTGATCTCGCAGTCCCTTGCCTTGGTAAAACTTCCGGATACGATGATAACACCGTTTGGTCCGGGTATCTTGAGCTTGTTGACGAAGAATGGCTTGGCCATGAACGTGTGGAATATGTCGCGACCGAATATGACGTGGTACGCGCTCTTGAAGGGGACCACCTCAAAGGTCATGCGCTCTTGGCGGTAATTATTTACGTCGCCAAAGGCTACCTGAAGTGTAATGCACCCAAGGGACCGAGCCTCCCGTCCAGGAACTACGCCATGGAACACGGTGTTGGTCCGCCTTAGGTTTGCCTCCGTCAAGTTCATCTTCTGCAGTGTATCCAGGTACATGATGTTGATGCTGCTTCCACTATCCACCATGCACTTGGTGAACTCCACGCCGTCAATCAATGGGTTGATGACCATGGCGTATTGGTTCTCCGTGGGCACAAGGTCTGGGTGGTCCGTCATGTCCCAAGTGATTGGAACCTCCGACCAGCGCAGGTATTGGGGGACTGGGGGAGAGTGGCCATCAGGATCCTTAGAGAGGTCTTGTGTTGTCGGACGGTGGGGGTGCCAAGGAAAGTGTGGTAGACTGGGGCCTTCTTTGCGAAGGGGTTCTTGCCCGTGTCGTCGCTCTTGGTGGCGTGCTTGAGGTCGACGTCCTCGTCCATGTCACTTGAATCCTTGTACTCCTCCTCCTTCTTCTTCCCCTTGCCCTTGCCTCGTGGTCTGTTCTTCCGACTTTGCTTGTAGCCGGACTCCGGGTCTTCCTTGAGGTCGTTGACGAACTTGCAGTGTCGATTGGTATGGGTGGCCTTGCCGTTGACATCGAGGTTTACGAGGCACGGCATATCGCGGTACTCTTCGTACGTTTGGGGGATGCGGAGCGGCTCCGAGTTGGTTTCACTTCCTCGTTGCTGCCCACGGCCTGCTCCCCTTCCTCGGCCACGTTGTCCGCCTTCTCCTCATCCTGCAAAAGTCATAGCGACCATGTCGGTAGATTGCTTTTATTCTGGAGCAGTTTTCCTCTTTGTACTGCTATTCCTCCGAGCTTGGGTTGGAACGGCCGTTGCCGGCAAAGAGCCACGAGCATCATCGTCGGCAGTTGCGAACTCACTAGCTAACTGAATCATTTGATTCAAGTCAAGCTGATGATTGTCCTGCAAGCGCTTTAGCTTATGTCGGAGTAACGTGCCTCTTTCCAATCCATCGATGAAGGCGGCCATGGCGGTCTGGGCGTGCACTCTTGCGCAGGAATTCTTCATGTCCAGCCAGCAGGAGAGGTAGGCGCGAGATGTCTCGTCTTTCTCTTGCACGCACCGCTGTAGATCGCCCACAGTACAGGGACGCTTGTATGTACCCTCAAAGTTCTTGGTGAACGCTTCTTGCATGTCCAGCCAGTTGTAGATAGATTTTTCCGGCAAGTCGCCGATCCATTGACGGGCCGTGCCCGCCAACATTAACGGGAGGTACTTGACGGCGACGTTGGGGTTGCCTCCAGCAATCTCCACCGCATTGCCGTAGTCCTGCAACCATGTGGCAGGCTTGGCGGTGCCGTCATAGGACTTGATGGTTTTGTCAATCCGGAAACCTTTGGGGTAAGTTGCGGACCGTATTGCAGGTCCAAAGCAACGTGGTCCCAGGTATGGTACTTCCCGGGCCTCGTGGATCTTATCGATCCGTGAACGTGCATCGTATGGCTCCGGGTTCTTCTTCTTGTTGTCAACAAGGGATGGGCTGCGTGAACGACGCGGGCCTCTTCCGTCATGGTGACTTCTTGGCGGTGACGAAGGCGGAGGTGGTGGTGGGTTGGCCTTGCTGTTACCCTCCTGCGACGCCCCACGCCTGTCACGGTTGCTTGCTGGACGCGGAGGGTCATGGTGTGACCTTCTCTTATGTCCTTGGTGGCGCTCTCCATCATGACGGGTCTGTGCCGCGTTGTCGCGGATGACGATGCCGCACTGCTTTGGTGGGGGCATATCCGTACGATGATGAGTCTTGTAATCTTCCTGACGTCGGGGGGATCGGGGCGGTGGCGATGGGCGGCGAGGTTGGCCTCTTTCTCCGTGGTCGGAGGATATGGGGATAGCATCCTTCCTGTTGCGCGCATCCCTCTGTCTTCGTTCTGATGAACCCGTCCGCGATCCGACATCTTGAGGAGATCTGTCCCTTGGCGGTTTGTACTGGCTAGATCGGCAGAGAGCTGGGTCAGACTCAAGCCTCTGAGAGGTGGCCTTTTCCTGCTGCTTTACCGCCTTGGCCACTAGGTCATAGACCTGCTCGACTGCCTCAGGCGATCTATCCTGCTCCAGAAGGGTCTTGTCAATGGCGAGGTTAAGGAGTGGGCTGGGCATCACCTGCTTGCCTTCACTATCAATGTATGGCTTGGCCTGTGCCGGCTTCGAGGGAGCCCATCCTAGGTTGCGTCGTACACCGGGATCATTGATGACGCGAGCCGGAGCTTTCTTAGCCTTCTGCTGTTGCAGCAGAGTCTTGTACTCAGTCTCCATTGCTCTTGCTTTCTCTATGGACTTCTGCGTGTTGACCAGATCTCGATCTAGTTTAGCGCCTTGCTCCGCGATGGATTTCTCCTCCTCCAGCAGCTGCTGGCGCTTCTCGTCAAGATGAGTCACGTTCCGAATATGATCAACAGTTAGTGGCTCAACGAGGAGATTGCCGTACATCACTCTATCAGCTGGAGTAACATGGGTTGCTGCCGACGTGGATGCTGGAGGCGGCAAGTTCGCGGTGTTGTTGTTGCTCAGACCGGTGCCGAGTTCCTGCGGCTGCTGCACTGGGTTAGGCGGAGGCGGCATGACCTTTGCGCGATCAATGTCGTCAGCAATTAGTGGCCCCTTCCCCTTATCCAGTGTCGTAGGCGGAGCTTGCCCAGGTTGGTCTTCGTCCATCGCTGTCCCGATGGTGACGAACACCTCGAGACATGACAGTGTTATTAGCTTGTTCGTCGCGCGAGTACTCCTCCTCCATCTCCTGCATGGCGGGGTCTAGCTCTTCTGGACTGAAGTCTATTTCCTCTGAGTCTGCACTGAAATCAGCATAAAGCGCGTCAATGACAGAGTCGGAGGGTGCCAGGACTTCCTCGATGACAGGCGGTGGAGGTGCAACGGCCTCGACGATGACTAGAAGTGGTGGTGGTACTGCGACGATGGCGGCCGGAGGCGGTGGTGGAGGTGGCTGAATTGGAGGGGCTCCGTCAATGAGCGCATGCGCTGTCTGAGCTGCCGCTTCAGCCTCCGCGTAGTTGTTGACGGTGTTCACCATGCCTTCGAAGGTGAGGCGTCCTGACGCCTGTTGCCGTCTTAGAGAATGTCGGAGAAGCGTGCCATGGTCCAGTCCTTCCACAAAGTGAGAGATGGCATCATCATTGGGGTAGTGGGCTAGATCGGCTCGTATACGGAGCCACCTGGCCAGGTAATCGCGGGGGTTTTCGCCCTCTCTCTGAACGCAGCGCGCCAGATCGAAGATGGTAACCACGCCGACGAACTTGGATCTCTGCTGTCCAGACGCACGGGCAAGGCCGGCGGATTTGCAGTGATCTTCCACCTTTATATCCTGCACAGGGGCGGTTTGGGTGGGTCTTGAATTTTTCCGATCTTTGCCGGCAAACTCCGAGGAGAGATCCGACATCGATCCTTCCGCGAATGTATCCTGCCCATAGGCAGTCCGTGCGGGTCTTGAATTTTTCCGATCTTTGCCGACAAACTCCGAGGAGAGATCCGACATCGATCCTTCCGCGAACGTATCCTGCCCGTAGGCGGTCCGTGCGGGTATTGAATTTTTCCGATCTTTGCCGGCAAACTCCGAGGAGAGATCCGACATCGATCCTTCCGCGAACATATCATGCCCGTAGGCGGTCCGTGCGGGTCTTGATGCTCCTCCGACTCCCAGGGAACTAGTGCCCGAGTCGGTTTCGCCAATGAAGAGGTGGATGTCTCCGATAGGAACGATCGAACACCGCGTAGGGTTCGTCTTCGCCGGGATCCAGAACTCGTCGGGGGGGGGGGGGACGATCGGAACATTGCCGGAGAAGGGAACGCGGCCGATGGCTACGGTTTCGCCGATTCCTGCGAAGATCTTGGTCCTCGCCCGCTGAAGAGCCTGAAGCGCCTCCTGCCCCACGGTGGGCGCCAACTGTCATGGTATTGCCGACGAGTACGCCATGGAAGGGTCCTCACAGTGCGTGTTTAGAGACGTGGGGTAAGGCGGACGGTTGACGGGTACGAGGTAACACAGCTTACCCAGGTTCAGATCCCACAACGGTGGCGGAATCCTACTCCTGCTATAAATCACTATAATGGCAATACGCCGAGTTACAGAGATAGGTTCGCTGTGCGAGGTGACTAGAAAGTCTATGTTATCGTCTGAAGTTGTGCCCTAAAGGCTCCCATAGGCCCAACTTATATAGTCGTCAGGTCCTAGGGTTACAGGGAGGAGTCCTAGTCGGACAAGTTATATAGTTCTACACCGTCTATTACTAGTCTTGTGTATCTTGCATTCCAAGGCTACGGGTATGCTGGTGACTCCACCGTAGCCTTCCTTTATCCGGCATGGGCCTCCCTTCTGGATCCACCTAACTGGGCCGCCCAGCAGGCCATAGGCCACGCTACCGACTATGGGCCACCCGGGTTAGTCGGATAAGAGACATGCTATGAGGATACCCATATAGCATATCCCCAACAACGGGTGCACAATGTTGGCATACCCGGTCCAGCGCAAGGAATTCCCACGTAAAGAGATGCAACCCATGAAGATTTCGGGTAGCCCAAGCCCATGGCGTTTTCGACTCCTTGGAGGACAAGTCTAGATTAGATAGAATGTCAAAGGGTATCAACCCTAATCTGTAACCGACTCGACCTATCCCGAGACCTGGCCTATCTATATAAATGCAAGGAGGGTACGACGAGAAGGATCCTCAACTCACCCCATACGCACACCTCACGCCAGATTGCATTTGCACACCCGTGTAATCTTTGGTTCTGCCATAATCAAGAGCAGACAAGCTGGAGTAGGGTTTTCCCTCCGGGGGCCTGAACCTAGGTAAATCTCGTGTCCCTGTGTTCCTTGTCTGTTAACCATTCCACGACTTCCAGCATACCCATCTTCTCCAAAACCCAAGTCCATAACAATGGGCATTGACGAGTTGAACCCTCATTAATTGGCATCGTCTGTGGGTTATGGGGACGCTGGTCATGCGGTCATGATGGTTCTATCCGGAGCGATCTATGATTCATCAGCAACGGAGAGTCACCTCCTCTTCGGCACCTTCGAATTCACTACCCACTCACCGGCCACCCTGAAGGATTTCGAGTCCGTTGGCGACGGGCTCGAGATGCTGTTCGGGATCTTCTGCTTCCAGGTGGGGCAGACTGGCACCCTCTACCTCCCAGAGCGGGTGGCACTTCCATCTATCAGGCCCGCTTCGTGGGTCCCGCCCATCGATGCCCTGCGCACATCAAAGATGACGGGCGATTTGGATGACAGCAGCAGCTGTAACTCTGATCTGTGCGGTCCCCCTTTGGATGAAGGAACCTACGGTTCCGGATATGAGAGCTGTGATAGCAGTGACCCGCTCCGTGAGCGCTACCTGTGCGCCGCCACCCACGATGGCAACGCCAACAAAGGAGAAGATCCACCGCTAGGTTCGGGTGCCATATCTCACAACCCCCCTCCCAACCCGCAGGTTGAGAACGAGGGAAATAGGGGAAACCTGGCCAATAGAGCCATTGAGGGCAGCAATCGTGCCTACGACCAGATCAACCTCAACGAGGAAGGCTGGCACCAAGCACGCGAAGCCGTGCAAGGCAACAAAATCCTACATGTGGATGCCTCCCGGTATATGCTGATGGCCTACCACCTCCTCCTGATTGACGAGCACAATCTGCAGGTGAAGCTGATGGAGGAGCTCGAAAAGCATAAGCAGGCAGCTGCAGAGTCCAACGCGCGGCAAGCTGCTCTCCGCCGCTGGTGGCTCCACTTCACATGGCAACAACGACAACAAGTAATGCTCCCGCATGGAGCGTATGGACCCCACCGCATGACGCGAGGTCACTAGGGCCCTCAACATATCCTTCATGACGATGGACTCGCAGGTCAACGTCATGCCAAAAATGCCGCATGCTACGATCATGGCGGCCACCACCTATCTCGCGTCCAATCCGCCTCCGGCGGGTGACCCAAAGAACGCAATGTATAAATCTGCACTAGCAGGCCTCAGACACGTCGGAGCTGCGCTCCACGACGAAACTCCTGCGGAGCCAAAGAAAAAAGCTGCAGTCAAGTTCACTCGAAGCCGCACACCCTCATCCGACGAGGAGGAGCATGACCTGCCCCGGCGCCGCAGCAGCAACTACGACTCTCGCAACAAGGTCACACAACGCAAGATCAACAAATCACGTGCTAAACACGCGTGCTCAACTGAGTCCGAAGAGGAGGATGATAGAGAGCTGTGTGGAGCCAGATGCTTTAGCAGATCCGTTCGGCAAAACGCGGATGCCAAAAAATTTCAAGCTCCCTTCGGATAATCTGAAGTTCGATGGCACGCAGGAGCCAAATGCTTGGATCGATGATCACTTGTCGTCGGTCAAGCTCCACCACGGAAACAAGAACACCACCTTACAGTGCCTTCAGCTATAGCTGACAGGCGCAACCAGGGTCTAGCTCAGCAGCCTATCCTCCGGCTCCATCCAAAGCTGGGAAGAGCTGGCGTACAGCTTCATCCGCAACTTCAAGGGCACCAGCAAGAGGCCAGCCTCAATCGAAGAGTTGCGGGCCTTCACCTAGCGAGCCAACGAGTCCATCCGCTCGTACATACTATGCTGGTCCCACATCAAGAACTCCGCCGCACACATCTCCAAAGAAAGAGCAATCGACGCCTTCAAGGACGGTGCCAGGCGCCCAGATTTCAAGGAGGAGCTCGGGCACGTCAAGCCCAAAACACTTGACCACCTCATGGACATCACGAACCGATGGGCAAATGGCAAGGATTCTGTCAGCCGAACGCATTCAGATGATGAAGACGACTTCGGCCGTAGGCGCGAATGCCGCAACAAAAGAAGATCGCGTTTATATGACGATCGTGACGGAGTTGACATGGTTGTGGCTAGATACGCCGATCGACGCGATGATAGCAACCACAACAGTGGATACCGCAGCAGCAACTACCGCGATGGCGGACGACCCATGCAAACGTGGCAATGTCGCAATTGCGACAACGAGCCTTCGGCATACGACAATCTTTCTGGCCCCTGCACCATCCACTTCTACATAGACAAACAAGATCGTAAGAAGAAGGCCAGCCACATGCTCAAGGACTGCCGGGAATTCCAGAATCTCGGCGAGGGACTCACCCAAATGTGGTGTCAGACGGTGAACCCTGGATTCGCACCTGCTCCAGGTGCCATCGCCCATGGAGCTCCTCCACCACCACCAGGCGGACCATCGCAGCTGCCGATCGCACTAGCACTAAATAACGGTGCAGATGGGTACCCCCAGACGAAGGGAGCCCTGATGATCCAGAAAGGGCGTCCAACCAACTAGGTGCAGAAGAAGATCACCTGCCAAGTCAGCCTGGCCGTGACCTCCCCACCGGCCATACCTGAGTACCTTAACGGTTTGGAGTCCTACATCACTTTTGATTGTTTGGATAATCCACGCCAGATACCTCACCTAGGTCATGTTGCCCTGGTGCTTGAGGCACAGATCGGAGGATTCAAAATGAGCCGCGTCTTCATAGACGGCGATAGCGACATCAACCTGATGTTCGGCACACTCGCAGCGATGCGGATCCCGTTGTGCAGCCTAGAGCAATCAGACACGACATTCCACGACATAGTCCTAGTGAAGGGCATATACCCCTAGGCATGTGTCGAACTAGCATGTGTCTAGGTCCAAGCCGGCCAGACATGTCTCTAGGAACCAATCTATCCTCCTTATGGTGCGAGAGGCTTCATCATCAGAGGAGAGGAGGGTATCTGATCTCCATGTCGGGGCTTCATCGGCGGCCCTGTCAACGAAGTCCGGGTATGACGCTTCTCAGCCAGCCAGAGGGATATATGGGCCGTAGAAGTACGTTTGTTGCCAGTTCTTGCAGGACTCGTGTCCCACGATGTCGGGGAATTGTCGGCTAGGTCGGATCTTAAAGCTAATTGTTCCACAATTTCTGAGCTCCTCCTTGCTCACTTCGGCTTCCCTTTTCACGGTGAAGAAATAGATGAACAAATCTAACCTAGGCCAAATTCCTAGGTAACCCTCGCATAACGCCGCGTAATTGCTAAGGGCGAGGATACTATTCGGATAAAGGTTCTGAGGTTGAACCCGGAAGTGTTTGAGGAGTTGGATGAAGAAGTCGGAGATTGGGAGGGAGACGCCACGCACAAACTGGGCCTTGAGGTATACCTTTTCTCCGGCTTGGGGAGAAAGAGTGACCTCGAAGGCCCACGCCAACCGCTAGACCAGGCCCTCCGTCGCAGGAAGGTACCCTTCAGAGAGCATATCCTTGATGCCGCTCTCGAAGATGTCTGAGCCTCGCCATTCTCACTTATGGGAGTCAGCTTCCTCCTCCCACGGCTCCAGCGCCACTGTAATTTGGTCACCGCCGGTGGACTCGACCAACGATCTGTGTGGTACCACCATGCCCTCCGGTGGGATGTGGAAGGAGCCAGAAGGCTTGGATGTGGCCTCGCCGGTCGCCGCCATCGATGTGAAGGGTTTCGCAGCATAGTAAATCAAAAAATTCTACGGATACGAACGGGAAAGCCAAGATCTAATCTAGGAGATGCAAACAACGAGGGGGATTAGATGAGATCTTCATACCCTTGAAGATTCGCACAGCGGAACGTTCGTCGGAACGTGGGTGATGTAGTCGTACTCGCTTCTCCTCCTCGCGATCCGATCCGATCTAACACCGCAAGTGGCGATGCCACCGAGAGATGCACACGTGCGGCACCTAGATTTCTCCTCCTTCCTCGGTCCAGCAATTATGGTGGAGAGACGGATTGGATCTACAACGCGACGGCGCGGTGCAAGTGGTGGAGAGTTTCTGCAGCAGGGCTTCGCCTACGTGCAGTCGGGAGGGAGAGAGAGAGGAGGGCAGCAGGGCGACTAGGGTTGTGGAGGAGGTGTGGGGGGAGGGTGCGCCCCAGCCCTCTATATATAGAGGGGTGGGCGCCAGACCTAGCCCCTCCTCCAAGCCCTAGGCCGGCGACCAAGGAGGGAGGAGTGGGGGGCAAGTTCCCCCCCCCTTCTAGAAGCTATCCTATGGTTTGCCCTAGATCTGGCCGGCTGTCCCTATGGGGCCTTGTGCCCCTGGCCCAATGTGGCCAGGGCACTCCCTCATAGGCCCATGCCCCCTCCCGGCAGGTGGGGCCACGTTGGTCCCCCTCCGGAAGGTTCTAGAAGCTTCCGGTACAATACCGATTAACCCGAAACAATTCCGAACTCCAAAAACTGCATTGCCTTATATGAATCTTATTCTCCGGACCATTCTGGAACCTCTCGTGATGTCCCGGATCCCATCCGAGACTCCGAACAAAAACTCATAAACCAATTATCCAATCTATCCTAGCGTCTAGACACGTTAAGTGTGTGACCCTTCGGGTTCAAGAACATGCAGACATGATCTTATATCAATAATCAACAGCGGGGTCTGGAAACCCATATTGACTCCCACACATTCATCGATGATCATATCGGATGAACCACGATGCCAGGATTCAATCAATCCCATATATATATTCCCTTCGTCTCGCGATATTTTACTTGCCCGAGATTTGATCGTCGGTACCTTCATACCTAGTTCAATCTCATTCATAGAAAGTACTTTACTCGTTCCGCAATCCGATATCACTTTGTGATTAACTCCTTAACCACATGCTTGCAAGCGGTGTTGATATCGATTACCGAGTGGGCCCGAAGTATATCTCTCCTACTTGGGAGGGACAAATCCCATCTCGATACATATAACCCAACAGGTACTTTCCGATCACCTGAGAGACACCTTTATGATCACCCTCTCATAGGATGACGTTTGATGACCTCAAAGCTTTCTTCCGATACCAGGGAGTTGTATTATCTCATGGTCTAAGGAACACAATATTTGACATAAGAAAAGCTTCGCAAATATGAACACGATGACATGATCTAATTGCTCCGCTTAGTTTGGGTCGGTCCATCATATCATTCTCCCAATGATATGATCTTATTATTAATCGACAACTCATGTCTATGGTTAGGAAACCTTAACCATCATTAATCAATGATCTAGTTCATAGAGGCATACTAGGGACACGGTTTTGTTCACAAACCACACAAGTATTAAAGTTCCGCTTAATACAATTCTAGCATGGAATATAAACTTTATCATGAACAAGAATTATAATAATAACATCTTTATTATTGCCTCTAGGGCATAATTCCAACAGTCTCCCACTTGCACTAGAGTCAATCATCTAGTTTACATTTGGCAACGATCTCACACCCATGGCACTAAGGTGTTGATCATGTTTTACACGTGGAAGAGGTTTAGTCAATGGATCTGCGACATTCAGATCCGTATGTACTTTGCTAATCTTCAGATCTCCATCTGCTATATAATCTCGGATTATATGAAACTTGCGGTTGATATGCTTGGTCTTTGGATGATATCTTGGTTCCTTAGCGAGTGCTATGGCGCCAGTGTTGTCACACAATATCTCCAGTGGGTCCAATGCACTTGGAACCACACCAAGCTCAGTGATGAAGTTCCTGATCCAAACTCCTTCACTTGACGCTTCTGCAGCAGCCATGTATTCTGCTTCTACTGTAGATCCCGCGATCACGCTTTGCTTGCAGCTTCTCCAGCTCACAGCTCCTCCATTCAAAATATAAACTTATCCTGTCTGAGATTTAGAATCATCCTTGTCGTTGTCGAAACTAGCATCGACGTAACCTTTTACGACGAGTTGTTCATCACCTCCATAGACTAAGAACATTTCTTTAGTCCTATTTAGGTACTTTAGGATGTTCTTCACGGCTGTCCAGTGTTCCACTCCTGGATCACTTTGATATCTGCTCGTCAAACTAAGAGCATTGGACACATCCGGTCTAGTACACAGCATGGCATACATGATAGAACCTATGGCCGAGGCATAAGGCACTTTTATCATAGCTTCTCTATCATTTACCGTAGCTGGACACTGAGCCTTGCTCAATATCTTACCTGACAACATAGGCACTGAACCTTTCTTTGCCTTATCCATTCTGAACCTTTTCAGAACTTTGTCTAGGTATGTACTCTGGCTTAAAGCTATCAGGCGTCTTTGTCTATCTCTATAGATTTTGATGCCCAATATATAAGCAGCTTCACCTAGGTCTTTCATTGAAAAACACTTGTTCAAATAACTCTTCACATCGTTAAGCATGTTAATGTCATTTCCAATAATCAATATGTCATCCACATATAGTACCAGAAATGTCACCGAGCTCCCACTCACTTTCTTGTAGATACAAGCTTCGTAGCAATTTGGAACAAATCCAAAGCTCTTGATCACTTGATCAAAATGAAGGTTCCAACTCCGAGATGCTTGATTCAGTCCATAAATGGAACGCTGAAGTTTGCACACTTTATCAGCATCCTTAGGATCGACAAAACCTTCGGGTTGCATCATATACAACTCTTCATCAATGTTGCCATTGAGGAACGCAGTCTTGACATCCATCTGCCATATTTCATAATCATGAAACGCAGCAATTGCTAATAAAATCCGAATGGACTTAAACATTGCTACGGGAGAGAAAGTCTCATCGTAGTCAACACCTTGAACTTGTCAAAAACCTTTCGCGACAAGCCGTGCTTTATAGACGGTAACATTACCATCCGCGTCCGTTTTCTTCTTGAAGATCCATTTGCACTCAACTGCCTTTCGGTCGCTAGGAGGGTCCACCAAAGTCCATACTTGGTTTTCGCTCATGGATCCCAATTCGGATTTCATGGCCTCTAGCCATTTCTCAGAGTCTGGGCTCATCATCGCTTCCTCATAGTTCGTAGGTTCACTGTCTTCTACCAACAAGACAGTCAAGACAGGGTTGCCGTACCACTTAGGAGGGGCACGCGACCTTGTCGACCTGCGACTTTCAGTAGCAGCATCGTCCGAAGCTTCATGATCCTTGTCATTAGCTTCCTCTATTGTTGGTGCAGGCGGGACTGGAACAATTTCAGGTGCTGCGCTACTCTCCAATTCAAGAGAAGGTTCAACAACCTCGTCTAGCTCTACTTTCCTCCCACTCACTTCTTTCGAGATAAACTCCTTCTCAAGAAAGGAACCGTTCTTTGCGACAAACACTTTGCCTTCGGTTCTGTGATAGAAGGTATACCCAATAGTTTCCTTAGAGTATCCTATGAAGACGCATTTCTCCGCTTTGGGTTCGAGCTTGTCCGGCATCAACTTCTTGACGTAGGCTCCGCATCCCCAAACTTTAAGAAATGACAACTTAGGTTTAGCACCAAACCATAGTTCATACGGTGTCGTCTCAATGGATTTAGATGGTGCCCTATTTAAAGTGAATGCAGCGGTTTCTAATGCATAACCCCAAAATGATAACGGCAAATCAGTTAGAGACATCATTGATCGGACCATATCTAATAGAGTTCGATTCCGGCGTTCAGACACACCATTGCACTGTGGTGTTCCAGGTGGCGTGAGTTGCGAAATGATTCCGCTTGCTTTAAGATGCATGAGAAAATCATAACTCAAATATTCACCTCCACGATCGGATTGTAGAAACTTAATTTTTCTGTTACGATGGTTCTCCACTTCATTCTGAAATTCCTTGAACTTTTCAAATGTTTCAGATTTATGTTTCATTAAATAGATATACCCATATCTACTTAAGTAATCGGTAAAAGTGAGAAAATAGCGATATCCACCGCGCGTCGAAACACTCATCGGTCCGCATACATCGGTATATATGATTTCCAACAAGTCCGTTGCTCGCTCCATCATTCCGGAGAACGGGGTTTTGATCATCTTGCCCATGAGGCATGGTTCGCATGTGTCAAATGATTCAAAATCAAGAGACTCCAAAAGTCCATCAGAATGGAGTTTCTTCATGCGCTTTACACCAATATGACCTAGACGACAGTGCCACAAATAAGTAGTATTATCACTATCTACTTTGCATCTCTTAGCCTTAATGTTATGGATGTGTGTTTCATCCCTTTCGAGATTCAGAAGAAATAAACCATTCACAACAGGTGCATGACCATAAAAGATGTTACTCATATAAATAGAACAACCATTATTCTTCGATTTAAATGAATAACCGTCTTGCAATAAACACGATCCAGAAATAATGTTCATGCTCAACGCAGGCACATAATAACACTTATTACGGTTTAAAACTAATCCCGAAGGTAAAACTAAGGAGAGCGTGCCGGCGGCCATCACATCAACTCTTGATCCGTTGCCAACGCGCATCGTCACCTCATCCCTCGCAAGCCACCGTCTATTCCGTAGCTCCTGTTTCGAGTTACAAATATTAGCAACTGAAGCAGTATCAAATACCCAGGCACTACAATGAGGGCTAGTAAGGAAAACATCAATAACATGTATATCAAATATACCTTTGATGGTGCCAGCCTTCTTGTCCGCTAAGTACTTCGGACAGTTGTGCTTCCAGTGACCCTTTTCCTTGCAATAGAAGCACTCAGCGTCCGTCTTGGGTCCAGACTTGAGCTTCTTCTCAGCAGGGGCAACGCGCTTGCCGCCGCCTTTCTTGAAGGGATTCTTTGCACCCTTACCTTTCTTGAAGGTGGGGGGCTTGTTGACCATCAACACATGATTATCCTTTTTGATGTCCACCTCCGCAGCCTTCAGTTTTGCGAAGAGCTCGATGATCGTATCAGTGGAACCAATCTGATTATGAGTCACTACAGAACTTTTGTAGCTGGGAGGGAGTGATTGCAAAACCCTGTCAATCTTGAGCTCCTCTGAAATCTTGCAGTCCAGTTGCTCAAGGCGTTGAGTGTATCCCGACATCTTTATGTCGTGCTCACTAACGGAACTCCCTTCCTCCATATTGCAGTTAAAGAATTTCTCAGAGATCTCATATCTCTCAGAACAGGCCTGAGTCTAAAACATAGCTTTCAGCTCCCCAAGAATCTCGAAGGGCCCGGGATAGTCTTCAAAACGATTTTGAAGGTCTGATTCCACATCAAACAACATGGTGCTCTTAATCACACCATAATCATGTTTGCACGACTGATAGACAACTTTCTCATTAGCCGGCGCATCTACAGCAGGGGCGTCACCTAGCGCATTTTCAAGGACATAGTCCTTTTGACCGCCAGAGAGAATGATTCTCAGATTGCGGAACCAGTTGGTGAAGTTAGACCCATTGTTTCTAAGCTTTTCCTTCTCAGCAAAAACATTGAAGTTGAAGTTGGACTTAGCCATTTGATCTACAATATTTGCAAGTAGAAATTAGACTATGTTCATGATAACTAGTTCAACTTTTAATCAAATTACTAGATGAACTCCCACTAAATTCAACATCCATCAAGTTGTTTAGTGAACACGATCCAAGTTCACCACACCTAATCCGATCTTCACGATAAGAGATGTGGCTTCAATGGTGGACAACGAAGTGTCGATCATATCATTCATATGACTCATGCTTAACCTTTCGGTTCATGTGTTCCGAGGCCATGTCTGTACATGCTAGGCTTGTCAAGTCAAACCCAAGTATTTCCGCGTGTGCAAAACTGGCTTGCACCCGTTGTATGTGAACGTAGAGTATATAGCACCCGATCATCACGTGATGCTTGGACACGACGAACTCGCAACGGTGCATACATGGGGAGAACATAGTTTTATCTTGATCTTTAAGTGAGGAATCATCTTATAATGCTACCATCGCGATCTAAGCATAATAAGATACATAAAAGGATAAACATCACATGCATATAAATTTATGTGACATGGTATAGCCAATCTTCGCGCAATGATCTCCATCTTGTGCGTGCCGGCATGATCTCCATCACTCCACCATGATTGCCTCCACCACGAATAGTAACTACAACTATTGCTAACTACTTAGCGATAAAGTGAAACTATTACATGGCGTATAAGAAGTTGACACACATGTCATACGCAATTATAAAGACAACCATATGGCTCCTGCCGGTTGTGTAGTCATCGACATGCAAGTCGTGAAACATTACAAAACATGATCATTGCATACAACATACACATCACATCTTGGGCCATACCATATCACAGAAAACACTCCCTGCAAAAACAAGTTAGACGCCTCTACTTTGTTGTTGCATGTTTTACGTGGCTTATGGGAGTAGCAAGCTAAGAATGATTCTTATCTATGGAAAGCCACAACGGTGATATTATCGTTGACAAACTCCGGTGTAAATCCCATGACAACTATAGTGAGATAAACTGGCATCCACCAGCCGCATGTGTGGAACAAGCCACACGTCAAGTGCGGAGCCGGTCTCGCGAACGACGTCGCGTAAGGTTGGCCTAGACCGCTTCAATATCACTATCCTGCGTCATAAGAAGAACACAAACAAGAGGCTTGCAACAGAAAACATCAACGCCCGCAACAACCATGTTGCGTTCTACTCGTGAAACACATCTACGCATAGATCTAGCTCTGATACCACTAAAGGGTTTCGCAGCATAGTAAATCAAAAAATTTCTACGGATGTGAACAGGAAAGCCAAGATCTAATCTAGGAGATGCAAACAACGAGGGGGATTAGATGAGATATTCATACCCTTGAAGATTCGCACAGCGGAACGTTCGTCGGAACGTGGGTGATGTAGTCGTACTCGCTTCTCCTCCTCGCGATCCGATCCGATCTAACACCGCAAGTGGCGATGCCTCTGAGAGATGCACACGTGCGGCACCTCGACGTCTCCTCCTTCCTTGGTCCAGCAAGTATGGTGGAGATACGGATTGGATCTACAACGCGACGGCGCGGTGCAAGTGGTGGAGAGTTTCTGCAGCAGGGCTTCGCCTACGTGCAGTCGGGAGGGAGAGAGAGAGGAGGGCAGCAGGGCGACTAGGGTTGTGGAGGAGGTGTGGGGGGAGGGTGCGCCCCAGCCCTCTATATATAGAGGGGTGGTCGCCAGCCCTAGCCCCTCCCCCAAGCCCTAGGCCGGCGGCCAAGGAGGGAGGAGTGGGGGGCAAGTTTCCCCCCCCCCTTCTAGAAGCTTTCCTAGGGTTTGCCCTAGATCTGGCCGGCTGGGCCCTATGGGGCCTTGTGACCCTGGCCCAATGCGTCCAGGGCACTCCCTCATAGGCCCATGCCCCCTCCCGGCAGGTGGGGCCACGTGGGTCCCCCTCCGGAAGGTTCTAGAAGCTTCCGGTACAATACCGATTAACCCGAAACAATTCCGAACTCCAAAAACTGCATTGCCTTATATGAATCTTATTCTCCGGACCATTCCGGAACCTCTCGTGATGTCCCGGATCCCATCCGAGACTCCGAACAAAAACTCATAAACCAATTATCCAATCTATCCTAGCGTCAAGACACGTTAAGTGTGTGACCCTTCGGGTTCGAGAACATGCAGACATGATCTTATATCAATAATCAACAGCGGGGTCTGGAAACCCATATTGACTCCCACACATTCATCGATGATCATATCGGATGAATCACGATGCCAGGATTCAATCAATCCCATATATATATTCCCTTCGTCTCGCGATATTTTAATTGCCCGAGATTTGATCGTCGGTACCGTCATACCTAGTTCAATCTCCTTCACAACAAGTACTTTACTCGTTTCGCAATCCGATATCACTTTGTGATTAACTCCTTAACCAAATGCTTGCAAGCGGTGTTGATATCGATTACCGAGTGGGCCCGAAGTATATATCTCCTACTTGGGAGGGACAAATCCCATCTCAATACATATAACCCAACAGGTACTTTTCGATCACCTGAGAGACACCTTTATGATCACCCTCTCATAGGATGACGTTTGATGACCTCAAAGCTTTCTTCCGATACCAGGGAGTTGTATTATCTCATGGTCTAAGGAACACAATATTTGACATAAGAAAAGTTTCGCAAAGATGAACACGATGACACGATCTAATTGCTCCGCTTAGTTTGGGTCTGTCCATCATATCATTCTCCCAATGATATGATCTCATTATTAATCGACAACTCATGTCTATGGTTAGGAAACCTTAACCATCATTAATCAATGAGCTAGTTCATAGAGGCATACTAGGGACACGGTTTTGTTCACAAACCACACAAGTATTAAAGTTTCCGCTTAATACAATTCTAGCATGGAATATAAACTTTATCATGAACAAGAATTATAATAATAACATCTTTATTAATGACTCTAGGGCATAATTCCAACACGATGGTGTGCTGCTGCTGGCCATTGGAGTGGATGGAGGTGGTTGGAGATTGGAAAAAGATTAGGGTTTTCCTCTGTGTGCATGAAGAGCTTGAAGACAGGTTTGGCTGAAGGAAGACGATGATGCGAGGAAGAATGAGGTGAAAAGGTAAAATGCCAGCACAGTTAAAATATATAGTACTTGGCGTCAAGATTCGTGGAAGTTGATCCAACAGCTGATGCATGGACAACGCATGCGCGGAAATTTTGCCACATTCCCACCGCGGCCACCAACGTTTCGCATCCTTCACGCAGGAAAAATGGATATGATTACTTTCTTTGCATGTGTGAGATACGAGGCGCCACTGACCTATGGTCTACGACATTTCGCTGACACGTGCAGACGAATAGTCCCATTTGAAGATTCTAGCATGGACGGATCTCGTCCGACTACGAGAAGAGTACGATGGAAAGGTCAGTGATTCTCCGACTTACGTATCAAAGACGGAGATTATTGCAGGGTTCTTGCGAGGACTACAAGATATTGCTTGACGATTTGCCGACATTCATCTAGATGGAGAATTCAACTCGAAGAGGCAAGACGGCGCAAGATCTCGGAGTTCTCCGGGGGATACTGTTGGGGATATGCTAAATGGGTATCATCATTGCATGTCTCTAATCGAGATAACCCAGGTGGCCCACAGTTGGTAGCAAGGCCCATGGCCTGCTGGGCAGCCCAGTTAGAAGGATTAAGAAGGGAGGCCCATGCCGGATAAAGGAAGGCTACGATGGAGTCACCAGCGTACCCGGAGCCTTAGAGTGCAAGACACACTAGACTAGTTGTATAATGTGTAGGACTCTGTAACCTGTCTGGCTAGGAATTTCCCTGTAACTCTAGGATCTGGTGACTATATAAACCGGACCTAGAGGAGCCTTTAGGGCACAACACAACTCATATCACACATAGCGAACCAATCCCTGTAACCCCGTGTATTGCTTTTATAGTGATTTATAGCAGGAGTAGGATTCTTCCACCGTCTGTCACCTCGTACCCACCAACCTACTGCCTTACCCCACGTCTCTAAAAACACACTGTGAGGACCCCTCCATGGTGTAATCGTCAGCAATACCACGACATAAGGCGCCACTAATGATCATCTTCAACCACTAGAATAACATTTTTAATTCTTTTGCTCACAATTTTGATTTCTTTATTCCACATGAGAATTAGACCTCCACTTATGCCATCACTCTCATGGAACAACACCTTTTCAAACCTCATCTGACGCACAAATTTTTCGGCTTTAGATTTACCCAGATGTGATTCCAATAGAAATATTACATCATAGTTTAATTTGCCTTATTACATCCTGTAAAGCTAGAATCGCCTGAGAAGTCTTCATGCCTTGGCAGTTCCATCCTGCAACTTTCATCACTTCTAGTAGTCCACCGCCACTTTCCTCCAAATCAACCCAAATAGATAGATCATAGCTTCTCAAAACCCCTTCACCAACTCTGTCGGAGACTCGTGGTGTGTTTGGTTGAGCCGTAGATTCTTGAAAATCAGTTGTGGGAAAGCTGCTATGAGCTGATGATACGTCCAAAACGTATCTACTTTTTCGAACACTTTTGCTATTGTTTCTCCTCTAAACTTGTGTGATTTGGATACAACTAACACAGACTGACGCTGTTTTCAGCAGAATTACCTTGGTGTCTAGTTTTTGTGCAGAAAATCAACTATCGGGAAAAATCCCAGAAAATATGCCAAAAATCCTATTTCACCAGAAGACTCACAGAGCCAGAATACGAGACGGAGTGAAGGCCCGAGGGGCCCACACACCCTGCCACGCGGGCCAGGCCTGGCCGCGCTTGGAGGGGGTGTGGCCGCCTCAGGCACCCCCTTGGCCTCCCTCTTTGCCTATAAGTTGCCTTCTGACCTAAAAACTCAGGGGGGTTCGACGTTTTTCTAGAAAGAGTTCCACTTCGCCACCACCACCAGAAACTACGATTCGGAACCAGAAACTCTGTTCTGGCACCCTGCCAGGACGAGGAATTTGGAGAGGATCATCTCCATCATCATCACCAACGCCTCTCCATCAACCATCCATGTTTCCCTCATCCATGAGTGAGTAACCCCCCGTTGTAGGCTATGGGGATGGTAGGGATTGGATGAGTTCTATCATGTAATCAAATAATATTGTTAGGGCATGGTACCTAGTATTTCTATTAGTGCTATTTGACTTTGTTGAAACTTGTTGTGCTTAATGCTTGTCACTACGGCCCGAGTGCCATGATCTCAGATCTAAACTTATTATTGATTCATGGAGATAGTATTATTTGTGATCTTATCTGCAAGTTGTGTACACATATCATTGTCCGGATCCAAAGGCCCCGAAGTGACAGAAATTGGGACAGCCGGAGGGGATGGCTGTGATGTGAGGATCACATATGTTCACGGAGTGTTAATGATTTTCTCCGGTGCTCTATTAAGAGGAGTGCCTTAATTTCCAGTAGTTCCCTTAAGGCCCCTCTGCAACAGGCTGGCAGGACAAAAGATGTTGTGCAAGTTCTCATTGCGAGCACACATGACTATATATGGAGCACATGCCTATGATTGTTTAGTACTTGGATGCTTTATCTTATTTATATGCAATTTCCTTAGATCTTGAAGTTACATGTTTAGACTCGTCCATGCAACGCTCATCCATCCATCCCTATGCCTACCGCACTCGAATCCTACTGTTTGCTACTATTGTTACTATTGCTCTTGTTCTACTACTGTTGTTACTTTGCTATTTTTACTACAAAACTATTGCTACTGATAAACTTCTGTGAGCAAGACTATTTCCAGGTGCAACTGAATTGACAACTCAATTGTTAAGGTTTATAAGTATTTTTTGGCTCCCCTTGTGTCGAATCAATAAATTGGGTAATAATACCCTCGAAGATTGTTGCAATCCCCTATACTTGTGGGTCATCAAGACTATTTTTTGGCGCTGTTGCCGGCGAGCATAGCTTTATTTGTAAGTTCACTTGGGTCTATTATTGTTCGCTGCTATTCCTTTCATCATGGGGAAGTCTCGTGATGGAAAGTTTCCTATTTTACCATCCACTTCAAGAAGAGGTACAGTCCTAAACACCTCTGCTGCTCTTGATTCACCGTCTGTTATAAGTAAGCTTGTTACACCACCACCACATACACATGCTACACACACTGCTACTACTACTGAATATGAAATTGCTTCTGATACTCATGATGTTACTTCTACTGTGCTTGATGCAAGTGGTTCATTAGGTCCTTTCCTAGATTCTACTATTGCTAGAACTATTTTGGGAAACATTAAAACTCCTAGTGAAGACATTGTTACACCTGTTAGCTCACCTGGGTCTAGAGAGAGATATGATATTAGTGATGGTTACATTGAAATGACTGATGAATTTATTGAAGAGTACCAAAACACACATGGTGCTAGTGCTATTAGGAGTCTCCTTGAGAGACGTACCATTATTCCTAAACTATCTTCTGATGCTAAGTTTTCCACTTATCCCATAGATATTAAAGATAAAAATTATGATTTCTCTCTTGATTTATCCTATATAGACATTGTTGAGAAAGAACCTTTTTGTGGGACTGAGAATGAGAGTGCCGTGGCACATATGAATGAGCTTTCCACTATGAGTGTCTTATTTTCTGATGATTTTCAGATGCGCAAGTACTTTGTTACTAAGATCCTCCCTTTTTCACTAAAAGGAGAAGCTAAAGCTTGGTTTAATAGATTACCTCCTGGATCCATTCATAGCCCTGATTGTTTGATTGCTTCTTTCTTCCTGAAATATTTTCCTCCTAGTGCTAGACATGCTGCTTTGCAGAAACTTTTTGATTTTAAACAGGGAGAAGAAGAGAAATTGCCTGAGTCATGGACAAGGTTCTGTGCCTTGATTCATGCACATCCTAGATGTCCATTGCCTAAAAATGAGCTTCTTGATATTTATTATAATGGACTAACTGATGATTCTAGGACATACCTAGATTGTTTTGCTGATTGTGTTTTCAGGAAAAGAACTCCTACAGATGCTGAAGAATTAATGGCTAAAATAAGCAAGAATTATGATGATTGGACTTCAACTGAGTTAAATACGCCTGAGGCCATTACTCCCGAACCAATTGTGCCTGAACCAGTTCCAACACCAACACCAAAGAAGAGGGGAGTGATTGCATTAAATGATGAAGTGATGAAAGAAGCTAAGGAATGTCTTAAGGAGAAAGGTATTAGAGCTGAAGATGTGAAGAATCTACCTCCTATAGAAGAATTATGTAAGCCAATTCCCCACTCATATACTATTGAGGTACACTCTCTCCAACACTTTGATGAAGGTGATATTACCTATGGTAAACCTCGTGATCAATGCTTAGAGGAACTTGACATCTTTATTGTTAAACAAGGTAATTTTAATAAACAAGTTCAGAATCATTTATTGGAAAACTCTAGAGCTATTAATGAGTTGAAAGATATTGTAGATAGAACTGCTAATGATGTTAAAATTCTTTGTAAACACTTCCAAATGGTTCAAACTCAAATTGATCAACTTGCTAAGGTACAAAAGGATATGCTAGTCAATGCTTCAGGGGATAAACATGATTATGAAATTAGAACTAGGAGTGATATAGCTACTCAAGATCCTTTATATCCTGAAGGACACCCTAAAAGAATTGAGAAGGATTCTCAACAAGCTGAAAGTAGTGGTAGTCCTCATAAGAGAAAGAAAAGAAACATAAAACAGTTGAGGAACCACTTGAACCTGCTATAGATCCGAATAGTATATCTCTCTCTGATGCTAAAACTGAGAGTGGTAATAACAACAATGATGCTCCTTATAAGGAGGAAGTTGAGGAAGAACCTGATAAGCACACTAAGAACACTAGGTACACTAAGGAAGAATTTATTGCTAATAAACATGGTAGTGCAAGATAACCTTGGGTGCAGAAACCAATGCCTTTTCCTAATAAGAAACACAAGTCAAAGGAGGAAGAACACTACATCAAGTTTTGTGAGTGGATGAAACCTTTATTTTTGCAAATTCCTTTGACTGATGCTATTAAGTTGCCTCCTTATTCAAAGTATATGAAGGATATTGTCTCTAATAAAAGGAAGATTCCTAATGAGGAAATTTCTACTTTTCTTGCTAATTATTCCTTCAATGGGAAGGTTCCAAAGAAACTTGGTGATCCTGGTATACCAACTATTCCTTGCTCTATTAAGAATAATTATGTTAGAACTGCTTTATGTGATTTGGGAGCTGGATTTAGTGTTATGCCTTTTTCTCTCTACAAGAGACTCCAGCTAGAAAAGTTGATACCAACTGATATATCTTTGCAAATGGCTGATAAGTCTACTACTATTCCTGTTGGTATATGTGAGGATGTTCCTGTTTAAGTGGATCATAATGCTTGGTTTTAACTGATTTTTTTGTGCTTGAGATGCCTAAAGATGATAATATGTCCATTATTCTTGGGAGACCTTTTCTTAATACTGCAGGTGTTGTCATCAATTGTAATCAAGGAAAGTAACTTTTAATATTAATGACAAAGAGCATACTATCTATTTCCCCAAGAAGATTGATAAGAGCTATTGCTTGAATTCAATTGAAAATATTGAGAGCATCAAAGTTGGAGAAATATATTGTCCCATTCCACAAGAAAGTTTTGAAACTATTATGATTGGGCCTATTGTTATCAAGCTTGAGGTAACATAATCATTTAGTGAAATGCAAAGTTTTGTCTCATTTGAAATTTTTTTGGTAACAAGACTTGATCAACCTTGTTAACAAAGGGATTTTAATGAACAAAACAATGCTTTCACAGTGGTTATACTTGCTCACTTTTATTTTTCTCCTTTCTAGTCTTTGATCTTCCTCTTGTTAGTTTTAGTCTTGCTAGTTGTTTGCTTGTTAGAGTGTCTTAGAAATTTTGTATTTTTGGTGTTGGTTTGCTTTTTTCTTCTTCTAAAAAATCTTTTTCTGCGAGAAAATCAATTTTCATAACTTGAAAATTGGCCAAAAAATAAAGTTTCCTGAAAAATCCCAAAAAATTCATATTAAATTTTTCCTCGAAAAAGGGGCAGAGGGACACCTAGAGTAGCCTAGGGGGACCCACCAGGCCAGCACACCCCCTGGTGACGCGGACAGCCCTAGGGCACGCCTGGCCTGGGTGGGGCCCGCCTATGGCCCTCCAAGTTGTCTCCTTCTAGCCACTTCTTTCTCTCTCCCAAAAACATCGGAAAACTTTCTCAAGCTCGAGTTCCTGCTGTTCTTGCTCCCGATTTTCGATCTCCTTGCTCATCCCATCTTTGCTGCTAATTTTTGGAGGGTTTGTTCCTTAGTATGTGCCTCCTCTGCTTGTCTAATTAGATTTTTGATTGGTAGATTGTATCTTGAGTATTTTGCTGCTATGGGTGTCAGCTTGTGTGAGCTTGCATGCTTGTTCTATGCTTAGAGATTTCATTTTGATGCATGTTTAGCCCTCTAGCAAGTTCCTATAGTAGTTCCTCATCATTTATCAACTTGGGAATTACTTGGTTTGATGTTTGTCTAAAAATTTCAGAAAAGAAGATGAGTGCATACCCATTGCATCAACGTGATTTGGTGGTACCTGATCCAATGAAAGTCCATCATGAGGAAGAAGTCTTCCCTTCCATATATCCATGCCCTGAATTTTTGAGAGCCGCTGGAATCTTCCAGGATTTCCAAACTATGATTACTAATGCAGGGTTGGAACACTTTGTTGAAGAGGAACCATATCAATATGTTAAGCTAAACATGGCTGAGGTGCAGGACTTTCGGTTTATTTGGTCCTCTTCTAACCCCATGGTCCATTATAAAATCTACAATATAGCTGTCGACCTGCCTTTTTCTAATTTTTGTGCAGCTATTATATTGCCACATTGGGGATCTTGTGAGAAGATCAGGGAGAGGCCTAAGCCAATTATGGATTTATACGCTGAAATTTTCCTAGATTGCGACTTCTCAAAGGAAAGTGGTAAAATTTGGAACATTCAGTTCCCATCCATTAGATATTTTGCCTATTTCATTACCAAGTGTGTTCTTTCTAGAAAGACTGCTAGAAAGTTATCTTCATTCGATCTAGCTTTTATCTCAGCTGCTTTGAATAGGGATAGATCTTATAACCTGGGTGCTTTGATATCTTACCGTCTTACCACTAACTGCGAGAAGGGTGGAATTTGTGGAGGTCTCATTGCCTCTAGGTTGCTAGCTTTCCATGGTTTAGAGCCTCACCATTCAGACTATCAGTTCCCCATAGAGAGACTTGGTCTCAATTCCATGGTTCAGCATAATTTTGTTTCTTCTTGGGCTACTGTGAGAGATTTACAGTATGAGATATCCTTTGTCAAGCGTGGTTGGAGAGGGGGTAGGACTGAGAAAGTAGTCTATTTGACTGCACCTGCTTTGTTTAATTTTGATAACATGCAAGGATGGTCACTCACAGAGGAAGAGTTTGACACATACGTGGCGGAGCTCTCCTAGCAAGAGGAGAATGTTGGAGAGGATGCCGAAGATGATTCGGTTAAGCCCTCCAACATGGGGGAGTCTTCATACTAGCAGCCCTCCTATGATTGGAGCGCGTCTTCTTCTTCATCGCGAGGGTCGGATTATGATCATTCCTATGATGACCCACCAGCTTGGGGTTACTACCCGCGCTATTGAGCCCCACTTAGGCCAAAAGCCTAAGCTTTGGGGGAGGTATACCGACATCACACTCATCTATATATCATGTTTCGTCGGTTCTTTGTATATCCATATTTCTCTTTCTTTTTGGTTTTTGTTTCCTCTTTCTCAAAACACAAAAATAGCAAAAATATTTTTGTTGTTTCTCTTGGTTCGTTTCTTTGCTTTTTAGCTTTGGTTTTCCTTAAGAAAAATCCAAAAAGATTTTCCTTTGTGTGCTTGCTTTGAAAAATCGAAAACACCAAAAATATTTGTTGTTCTTATTTGGTTTTGTGAAGTTCTTTGTAGGGTTTAGCAGTCCTTAGTGGAGTTTGGTTTCATGTTATTATTCAAGACACACAAGTGAAGGGCAATAATGAAGATTAAGACAACTTGAGGTGTGGTAAGAGGCTGGTAACGAACTCTATTTGTTTTCATTTTTGTACATATACTCATCATTGTGGGCGTGCTTAGTCTGTTCATGTAAGGTGTATGTTATTTATGGATGCATAGTAGTTCTTGCTCTCTTATGAATAGCTCTAGCTTGCTAATAGTTTGTAGCATGTCATATAAATGTTTGCTTGCATTGTTCTATTCATAACTTGGTATGATATTGTGGTGTCCTCCTCTAAATGTTTCATGTGAATTGACTTGGCACATGCTCACGCATTCATATGACTGAACAATAGTCAGTAAGCCTCGATGATTTATTTTGCCTCAGAGTTCTTGTATCACTTTCATGCCATAATTAGTCATGTTTTGTTGCAAGCATGATTATGTCAGTTATTGCTCTCTCGTTTGTCGCTCCCTCTCTATTGCTAGCCTTCACTTGCACTGAGTATGAGCTCTACTCGTGTTTCCAACTCCCAAAACCAATATTGTCAACAGTGTCCACCATACCTACCTATTAGCATAATTTGTTATTCCTTGCATATTCATTATGCCTCATTTTCTTCCAAATAAAATGTTTGACTGTTATGGGAAAACTAGTTAGTAAAGCTCTCACGAACTTGATGGCACACTTTATTTCTTGCACTTAATAAACCTGAACCATTATGACTGTCCATGAAAGTTATATGCTTGCAAATTATAGGCTGGGAGTAGCTCATTGTCTGAGATGCTCATTGTCTGCTTGCCTTGTCATTTTTTTAGGGTAAAACAGTAGGGCAAAAAGCCCCACTACAACTTTTATAAATTATAGAGAATTACAAAAGAATATTTACAAACATATTCCACCTCAAAAAAAAGAGGGATAACATACTAAGCAACTATCTCCTGTCTAAATTGAATTCAATCCAAATCTTAAGGTCCTGATAATACTTCTTCTTAATTCTATAAAGGACCCATCTTAATTCCTGGGCTACAATAGCCTTCCAGGTCTCTATCGACGCATGCTGATTGTTGAAAATTTCATTATTTCTGCAAATCCAGATGCTCCAAGTTCCAAGGATCAGAATTTCCATTGCAAAAGGGACCTTGAGGTCATTTTTAATATTGGCTAAAACTTCAAAGATGTTTTGATCAGCCGAATTGACCTGTGAAATTTCAGCCCAGCAGGCTCTTGCAAAGGGGCATTCCCAAAACAAATATAAACTTGTTTCTTCACTATTGCAGCCCCGGAAGACACAATCATAAGATGCCAGAGAAAAACATTTCCTTTTCAGAAGATTTCTTGTGTTGAGTCTATCAAGCAGTAAGAGCCAGAAGAAGAATTTGTGCTTTTGTTGACAAGAAGATTCCCATATCCAAGAGAAATGTGGCTGAACCGGTTGGTAACTGATTAAAGAGCAGTAAGCTTTTTTTACCGAAAAATTACTGCCCCAAATGTAAGACCAACAATCAGATTCCCCTTCCCTGCCAGAATTGAGAATCTGTTCAAGACTTTGGTATTCCTGATAAGCTTGTTGGGACAAAGGAAGGTAAAAGAGATCCTGAGTGTTTGCAGTATGCAGGAACTCATTGACAGAGATGTGAGGGTTTTTTGCATATGAAAGGAGGTGAGGAAACTTATGTTGGAGGCAACTATCATTCCACATATCAGTCCAGAATAGTATGGATTCCCCATTTCCAACCAAGCACTTTGCAAGTCCTTTAAAAATGTCAATCAGTTTTAGATGAGCTTTCCACCAAAAGGATCCCTCAAGACATCTTCCAGGTAGCTTATCATTACAATAGTAAGTATTCCATATCAAGTGAACCCAAGGAATATCCTTATGATTATAAAACTTATCCAAATTCTTCAAAAGAAGAGCAGAATTTTGAACATTAAGATCAAGAACTCCCAATCCTCCCTGGTTTTTGGGTCTACAAACTTTCTTCCATGCTACAAGAGCAGTACCTCTAGCTTGAACATCAGAAGTTTTCTTTCTCCACAAACATTTCCTCATATATTTAATCAACTGCTCCTTGATAGTAACAGGGAGATCAAAACAACTCATGTAATATATGGGAAGGGAAGATAACACAGATTTAACTAACTGCAATTTCCCCCCATAATTCAGAAAGTCAGCTATTCCACACAACCTTCTTTCAACTCTCTGAACAATAGGCAAGAAGTGTTCCACAACAGGTTTATTCAAACTCAGAGGCAGACCAAGATAGGTAAAAGGCAAGGAACCAGTGAGGCAAGAAAGGGTATTGGCAAAATTCCCAAGCCTCTCTGAATCCATATTAATTGGCATCATGCTGGACTTAGAATAATTGACTTTGAGTCCAGTAGAAAGAGCAAAAGTATGAAGGATTGCCTTGAGACACAAGAGTTGCTCAGAATCAGCCTTAAGGATTACTAAAGTGTCATCTGCATACTGAACCACAGGGAAGTCAGGACAGAATACATTCTCAGTGGGCAAAGAAAGAAGACCCAGGTTCATTGCCTTATTGAGGATACTTTGAAGGAGATCAGCAGCCAGCACAAACAATAAAGGAGACAAAGGATCACCTTGCCTGACACCCCTTCTGCAGTAAAAAAATTTCCCAGGCACACCATTTAAAAGCACAGAGGAAGAAGCAGACCCAAAGATCATCTGCATCCAGGAAATCCATTTAACTCCAAAACCTTTGGCTTTAAGAATATTGATGATTGCAGAATGCTCAATTCTGTCAAAAGCCTTCTCAAAATCCAACTTAAGAATTAAAATTTCCTCCTTTGACTTGTGGCATTGATCAAGAAATTCAAATGCCCAACCTAAACAGTCTTGGATAGACCTTTGCTTGAGGAAACCATATTGATTCTTGTGAACAAGTTTAAGAATGACTTTTTGCAGTCTATTAGCTAGAATCTTGGTGATAATCTTAAGGACACTATTTAGCAAAGAAATAGGCCTAAAATCAGCAGGAGTCAAAGGAGCAGCAATTTTTGGAATGAGGGTGATAAAAGAAGAATTAATGCTTTCCAAAGAGACATTCCCTTCATAGAACTCAACAAGTAGATGCTTTACATCATCCTTGATAATAGGCCAGCAAATCTTCATGAATTCATTATTAAAACCATCAGGGCCAGGGGACTTATCATTAGGCAAATTTGTGATGACTTCATCAATCTCCTCATCAGAGAAAGGCCTTTCCAAAGCCTCCCTTTCCTCCTGGTTTAAGCAGTCACCAGCCAAGTCATTAAGATTGAAATGCATTTCAGGCTTATCAGAAGAGCCCATTCTATTTCTAAAGGAATTCCAAAGAAGATTTGCTTTTCCATCATGATCATAGACCTCAAGATCAAAATCATCCTTGAGCATGGAAATGTAATTATGTCTAAAACTTATGGTAGCTCTGGAGTGAAAGAATTTGGTGTTCTCATCCCCCAGTTTAACCCATTTAATTTTCCCTCTCTGTTTCCAATAAGTATTCTGGTTTTGTAAAAGAGAAATAATAAGATCTTTCAGGATATCTCTAAGATTCCACTCATGAACAGTAAGAGTTCTCATTTCCTCCATGATATCAAGCAAGTCAATGGTGGCATTAACATTACAGATTTGTGCCTTTAGGCAAGGTAACTGTTTGGCCCAAAGCTTCAGCCCTCTTCTCACATTTTTGAATTTAGCATTTTTTTTTTGCAGAATCCAGAAAACCCACAGGAATGTTCCAGGCATTTTGAACAATAGCTTTAAACTCCTTATTATGTAACCAATGGTTTTCAAATCTGAACACCTGAGCTTTTGGAATCATTGTGCCAATGGTAATGACACAGGGAAGGTGATCAGAAGTGGGCTTAGAAAGAGGAGCAACAAAGGTTGAGGGAAAACTCTGAGTCCAGACAGCAGAAGTAAAAAACCAATCCAATCTTTCCAAGAGGGGATCCTTCTGCATGTTACTCCAAGTGAACTTTCTACCCTTAAGTGGTAATTCAATGATACCCAAATTATTAATGGCTTCATTAAAGAGAAGCATACCATTCACATCACCACCCAATTTGTTTCTATCTGAAGGCTGTCTACAGAAGTTAGAATCTCCCACAATAAGCCAATCCACATCATCAGGCATATCAATATTGCCAAACCAGTCTAAAAGTTCAGACTTTTTTTCAGGTAAACATGGCCCATAAATGTTGGAGAGGATCCAGGATTTATTGGACAAGAGAGATGTCAAGGTAATGGAGATAGAAAACTTATTGAGGAAAGAGAGCTGCCCAGAAAACAGGGAGCCATTCCAGATGGTGATCAAACCTCCAGATGCACCTCTAGAGGGAAGGAATTCAAAGTTGGTAAATTTAGAGGGGCAGAAATTTTTAATGTAGGAGCTGTCAAAATCCTCACGCTTAGTTTCTTGGAGACAGATAATGTCACAGCCAGACTCCTCAATTTTGCTTCTGAGAGCAATCCATTTTTTTTCAGAATTGATTCCCCTGATATTCCAATTCAGGATCTTCCAAGTTCTTTTGTTATTCATTAAGAAACCAGGAACAAGTATAGATGTGGGGTGATGTAAATAATGTAATCACCCAGGAGAGGAAACAGCAAAAACCGAGACAAAAGCTCAACCAAATTAGAATACCACAGAGTTGATCCACAACAAGTACCCTCCACATTGCCATATCATAATCACAGAACACATAACAGGGAGTCAACAAGACTCCAGCAAAAGATTTAGTTTGATACATTAACACACTTAAGAGGAGGTCTTTTTCTTGGCTTGCTGTCCACAGGTACCAGCAGCCCCAGGCTTCTTCTTTCCACCAATGCCCAAGCTGGAAGAGGGTCCTCCTTTAATGCTGCCTTTTGTAGGAGCCTTAATGGCCACATCATTGGCCTTCCCTTTCTTGAGTAAACTCTTCTCCAAGTCCCCATCTTTTACCTTGCAGAATGAAGCAGCAAGATTTTTAACCACTTTTGAATTCAGGCAAGGAGGAGCAGCATTACAAACCAGGCAATCAACAATTTGACAATTTAAGTGACTTTTAAAACCCCCATTCAGTTCAACAATTCTAGGACTTCTTCTCACCTCAGATTCCACAAGAGGTTCCTTGCCCTTTCGCTTTCTAGCAGGGGTAGAGGGGGAGCCTGAAGATTTATTGACTTCAATACCCAGGCAAGAAGGAGCCATCTGGGAAAAATTCTCATTAGGAATGATGAAAGATATTGAACTTTCTTCAGCAATAGGTTCCTTAATAATTTCCCATAAAGGAGAAGTAAGAAATCCCTTGACCCAATTAAACTTCTCAGGAGTAGCAAGCATGAGAGTAATGAAGTTAAACCAACTTACAGGAATATCACATTTAAGAGAACCCTTAGAAGAAGATTCCTTCTGAATATGGGGAGCAAAATAATTCTCCCAGATCTCCAAGCCTTGTTGGGAGAATCCCTGCTTGGCAGCATGCACATCAGGAATGGAAATAAAAGTTCTCACCATCCCAACCTGCAGGTGAGCCTTATTTGGGGAAAGAAGGTGTTGATCCTCCAGCATCCAATCATCATTCTCAGGAGCCACAGTACTTGAGTCCATGGGACTTCCTGTCTCCTCCTCATCATCAGGATTAGCCTCCTCCTCATCAGCCAGATAGTTTTGAAAAATATTCTGCAGGCCTTCCCCAATGCCAACCCCAGGAGGTGCAACTGCAACCCCAAGCTCCTCCACAGCCTCAGGCTCATTAACAGATTCATCATCATCAAACTCCCAATCTTGAACAATGACACCTGTAACTCCACTGTTCACATCCTGAGGTGGCAAATGCTGATTGTCAACAGGCATGTCTTCTCCAGGAGCAATGACAGGGCCTTGAACAGGAGCAGCAGCAGCCTCCCAGGGACCCCAGCCTTCAGCAATCTCACCATTAGGGGCAGGATCCTACACAGGAGCCATCCACTGACCCCAATCACCCCCAGGAGCAGGGGGAGGGGGGGAGGTGGCACCTGAGGCCCAAAGACTGGACCATGTGCAGGAACAGGGTGTGGGTCCACATTGTCATCTGGCAGTGGGTCCTCCTCAGGTGGGCCCCCTCCAAGCAAGTGACTCTGAAGAACTTCAACAGAAAAAGTTCAAGACTCTGTCTCCACCAGGTCACCTATGGTAAACCGCACGCTCTTGGGGATGTCAACCAAATCAGTCACACGAATTTTAGCTATAATCCTACCCTTATGATCAGTGTCTCTCTCCCACAGGAGGACTTTTCCAATGTCCGCAAAGATAGCATTCAGATCCTCCGTATGCCAGTGGTCAAGAGGAGGCCCAACCAGCATCACCCAGCACTCATTATTAAACTGAGTCCTACGCTAGTTATCACCCTCATTGTGCTTAACAAAAGAAACATGCACATCTTGAAACGGGATCGGGCTCGCCGCAATAAGACGGTCACGGTCACTGACATGGTTGAACTGCACATATGCAAACCCAAAGGGACAGTCCTGGATGTCTCTGAAGTGCACTCCAACCTCATTGTTGAAGAAATCAACTAAGACACCATGAATATTTAAGAACGGAACCGGACCAGGAGGGAGGGGAAAAATGTTAGCAATAGCATACTGTTCATGTGCTCGTGACCTCCGAGGCACCACCACCCTTTTAACACGATTCCGCCCAGCCACTTGCATAATCTGGAAGCCATTCGGCAGGAAAGGCGCAGGATCAATCGGAATGTTCGCCATTGCGACGCCCTTCGCCGGCGACGAGCAGGAGGGGAATGGGGTTTCAGCGGGCGGGGGAGTTGAGGAGACGGGGGGAGTGGTAGTTGTTTTTTGCAACGAAGTGGTGAACTCGTGAAAACTGTCGTGAATGACGGGACGGGAATGAGAAACCACCTGGGCCTTGAACCATCCCTCATACGATTTGTCGGGCCAATTACAATTAGGGAAAGAGGGAAATTTCAGAAAAGGAAGGAGCCCAGGCAATTTAAATGCCGCGCAATTGGCGCCCTCCCTAGACCTGACCGGCGTTACCATCGACTTAAAACCCCCATCAGTGAGCACCTGAGCATAAGATCTGCCATGAAGACCTGATTTGAACTCACCATTAATACTATGCTCAATCACAGGCGAAGGACCCTCAGGTGACGCAGGAAATTTGAGTCTTTGAAAAACCGATCCACCTTTACCGGGAGGCTTTAAAGAAGGAGATTTTTTTGCACTCTCTTTTTTGTACGTGACAACTTTCCATTCTTTAGCAGATTCCTTGTAGAATTCCTTTTCTTCATGAATCCAGTTCGGACCCCCATTACCCCAAAGATTGACATGAATCACAAAAGAATGACATGAAAACTTTGAGATATTGTATATCTCAAAACCCACTGCCCTTGAAGCAACCGAGAAACGAAAAGTTCTATCTTGCAGAAGCTTCACCTGGAATTTAGAAGCATTACCACCAAAACAATCTTGAAGAGCAAGACTAACAGTATGAAAGTCCAACTTAAAATTTGCCCTCCCAAAAGAACAGACCAGATAAAATGGTCTCTTCCTGAAACCACCAATGAAATTAACTTGATTCCTGAATTTATCAAAAATCCTCTTCTCAAAATCACGCCCTAAAGAAAAATCCAGGGCAGGTCGACACGAAGCTGTAGAAGCAACCTCTTTGGAAGCACATCCTGAGGGGAGATTTTCCGAGAAATCCAGAGATCTAGGCACCATCTTCTCAATATTGGCGGAAAATTTTTTAACCAAAGGGCTTGGTAAAATTTGAGTACCAACCACAACCCTTTTCACCTGAAGATCAATAGAGATACCAGAAGCCACCACCTCGCCATGAACCAAGTATCTAGCATCGATCACAACCTCATTATGATTGAGGAGAACAAGCCTTTTAGAACTAGGAAAAAGCATGAGAAAACCTTTAGAAGGCTCAAGATCAACAGCTGGCAAAGAGTAGCAAAGGGCATGCCATTTAAGACCAGCGTCTTCATCCGATCCAATGATGGTAGGAGATCTACCAAGAAATCCAGATGAAGGATCCAAAGAATCATTAACACGAGAGAGATGAGAGGGGAACCTCAAAACAGATCCAACAGAGATCTTCTCCCCATTTTCCAAACATCGTCCCTCAACAGGAGAGCCTTTGGCATTGAGAAGAACCAGCCAAGAATCAGCCGAGACAACGAGAGAGCCTTCCAGAAACTTACCACCCGTGGTCACACCAGAGTAGGTGACCTTCCAGCAACCTCTAGAGGAATCCATGCAGAGCTGATGCCGGCGAGGCGCTGGCGAGAGCCGGAGGCCGACCAACGGTCACCTCAGAGGAGCCTCATGCCTCGGAAATCGTGCGGCTTGCCTTGTCATTTTGATTATGGGATAGCTCCTGTATCATGTACAAGGGATACCCCGTTGGCGGTTCTCTATGATACACATGTATTTATTATGACAAGAACTTACCGGTAACTAAAGTTGAGTAGCATGACGAGCGGCCCTCGTACTCAAGGGACATGAGATTTCCAGTTTATGGTCTGTCAAGCATATAACTCATATTGGCCCTCACTTTCACCTTAACCATCTAAAGGTGCCTATGATAGGGGCAATGAGAGCTCAAAGCTAATGAGTACCATACTTTCAGTATTTGGAAGCCTTTCAAACTTTACAAAACCTTTTCACTTCCTTGTTGTGTCACCACTTATTCTATGAGAACCTTCTTGAGAGAATAGTTGTCATGCTTGTGTTTGTTCCAAAACTTCTCAAGAGAATCTTTACATCATATGAAGCAAATGTGTTCGTGAAAGTTCTTTTATCGCACTCAGTTTTCAATTGAATTGCTTAAGGACAAGCAATAAGATAAGATTGGGGGGATTTGATACGTCCAAAACGTATCTACTTTCTCGAACACTTTTGCTATTTTTTCTCCTCTAAACTTGTGTGATTTGGATACAACTAACACGGACTGACGGAATTACCTTGGTGTCTAGTTTTTGTGCAGAAAATCAACTATCAGGAAAAATCACGGAAAATATGTCAAAAATCCTATTTCACCAGAAGACTCACGGAGCCAGAATACGAGACGGAGTGGAGGACTGAGGGGCCCACACCCCCTGCCGCGCGAGCCAGGCCTGGCCGCGCCTGGAGGGGGTGTGGCCACCTCAGGCACCCCCTCGGCCTCCCTCTTCGCCTATAAGTTGCCTTTTGACCTAAAAACTCACGGGTTTCGACGTTTTTTCGGAAAGAGTTCCTCTGTGCCGCCACCACCAGAAAACGCGATTCAGAACTAGAAACTCCGTTCTGGTACCCTGCCAGGATGGGGAATTTGGAGAGGATCATCGCCATCATCATCACCAACGACTCTCCATCAACCATCCATGTTTCCCTCATCCATGATTGAGTAATCCCTTGTTGTAGGCTATGGGGATGGTAGGGATTGGATGAGTTCTATCATGTAATCGAATAAGATTGTTAGGGCATGGTGCCTAGTATTTCTATTAGTGATATTTGACTTTGTTGCAAATTGTTCTGCTTAATGCTTGTCACTAGGGCCCGAGTGCCATGATCTCAGATCTAAACTTATTATTGAATCATGAAGATAGTATTTTTTGTGATCTTATCTACAATGTTTACACATATCATTGTCCGGATCCAAAGGCCCCGAAGTGACAGAAATTAGGACAGCCGGAGGGGATGGCTATGATGTGAGGATCACATGTGTTCATGGAGTGTTAATGCTTTGCTCCGGTGCTCTATTTAAAGGAGTGCCTTAATTTCCAGTAGTTCCCTTGAGGCCCCGCTGCAACGGGCTGGCAGGACAAAAGATGTTGTGCAAGTTCTCATTGCGAGCACGCATGACTATATATGGAGCACATGCCTATGATTGTTTAATACTTGGATGCTTATTCTTATTTATCTGCAATTGCCCTAGATCTTGAAGTTACATGTTTAGACTCGTCCATGAACGCCCGTCCATCCATCCCTATGCCTACCGCACTCGAATCCTACTGTTTGCTACTATTGTTACTATTGATCTTGTTCTACTGATGTTGTTACTTTGCTATTGTTACTACAAAACTGTTGCTAGTGATAAACTTCTGTGAGAAAGACTATTTCCAGGTGCAGGTGAATTGACAACTCAGTTGTTAAGCCTTATAAATATTCTTTGGCTCCCCTTGTGTCGAATCAATAAATTGGGTAATACTACCCTCGAAGACTATTGCGATCCCCTATACTTGGGGGTCATCAGCTGACAACTATGGGAAAGCTAAAAGTTATTTGTTTAGAACAACTGTGGACCGTAGATTCGATGGAAAATGGTTGTAATGCCCTTAGGCCCTGACAGATTGATTATATGTATGCTAATTGACTGTTGAAGAGGCATTTGTACATCGATAGACAAGCAAATGACCAATTGGGAAGAAAATTTTCATTTCTTATATTTAATACAAATAGTTAATAGAAATAGACATTGATGTCACCAGATTATAGCAAAGAAAAATTACCCAAAAAATATGATTCACAACATGGTGTTCATCATTGACGTAACAGTTCTACCTTTCTCTCGCGCTAAACAAAGCATTTTTCATATTTACATATAGCAAAAAATTCATATTTTCATATAGAAAGCATTTGTGTTCATACAAGCATTTCCACAAACACCTTGCAAGCAAACTCCAAACTATGTCCTATATATACTATTGCATATACCAACTACACGAAGATAATTTCTATTATATTTTACTGACCAATTTCCCATACCAATCATAAGGAATCAATGACAAAAAAGGAAAAAAAGAAAAAGAAAATGGTCATGGTGTACATGGTACGGGAGGGAGGAGGAAGGATATATGGAGGAGTGAGAGGAGGAGAGAGAGGACGGGAGAACCATCAATTGACCTCCAACTGGTCAGCGCCGCGTGTCCTTCCTAGAGGTAGCAACGCGATGGACTGGGATATGGAGGCGATGGCAGGCTAGGGGCTGGAGCTTCGCATCGGGTCAATGGTCGGGCGGTCTAGCAGGGTATTTGGAGCGGAGACCTGGGGGGCTCAATTCCCGGCTTGCGCATCGCCTGAGTGAAAGAACATTTCATGATGTCTAGTATTTTGTGTGTTAGATAACAATACCAAGGAATATGTACTGTGTGTTGACGTGCTGCAGATATTGGTCCATTCAAAAGCAGCAAAATAGAAGTTTTGGGGGCGGATTATATGCCCCTACCAAGGGCCGGATAATCCAGCCCACCCAATCTTCAAGAGCAGCCAAGGCGCGTTACACTTTGTTAGGGGGGGAATTTCCCTCGGACTGTCCGGCCAGGGCCGAAGTTTTTGCCCGGGACAGATAATCCGCCCTTCAGGGGGGCGGATAATCCCCTCAAGGAATTTTCAAAGGGAGCCAAGGCGCGGCGCTCGGTATGGGGGTGGAATTCTCCTGCAAATTCCAATTCCAGGGCGGAGTTTTCCCTGGGCCGGATAATCTGGCCCCCACTTGGGCTGGATAATTAGGCCCCCGAAGTGTCCAACGACCGAGTTTTGGTCGGCGGTATTTATTCCCAATCACCCCCTCCTGCGAGAACTCTTGATACATTCGAAAAAGCTCAGACATGTTCTTCAAGTTCCAAGCGAGATCTCCATCCTCAGCTACCCAAAGGCTCCGATCTTTGGGGAATCAAAGGAGGGGGTTTCGATCTTCATCAACACTAATCAAACGCTCAACTTCCTCTCCATTCACTTGAGGGATTCTTGATCTAGTATTTCTTGCAAATATCTAGATCCTAGTTTTGATTATTTGATAATCCTTGTTCTTGTGGCAGCTTGTTGTCATCACGGGAGCCTCCAATTCAGTTGTGGATGTGTGCCCTGCTAGCGTTGTAAAGGCAGCAGTTCCCGCCTCAAAGGGTACCAATAGTGGAAAGGTGGATCAGGACTTTGCTGGCGAGTCCATCAGAGAATAGGGTGAGACCTATTGTGGCGTTGTGGTCTTAGAACCACCCACCCTTCCAACGCAGACGTACTTACCTTAACAAGGAAGGAACCGCGGTCAAAAAAATCCTTGTGTCTCCGCGTGCTCCACTACGGTTTCCTCGCTCCATATTTTACACGCTTAATAGTTAGGTTTGTATATAGGGAAATTCTCATAATTGCATATCTAGAGAATTTACATTTGTGCCAAGCCTAAAATTGAAAAAGAAATAAAATTTGGAGTACCATATATTCACCCCCCTCTAGATGCCCATACGATCAATTTCAATTGGTATCAGATCCACGGCTCTTTATTTGGGCTTAACCGCCTAAGAGAAGTATGGGTACTAAGGGAGATGGGAGTGAGGCTGTTGACATGGTCACCATGAATGATCTCAAGACGTTGGAAACAATCTTGATTAATTCTATGGAGACTAAAATGTAAGAGATGTGTCAAATGATTACGTGGCTTCCATGCCTACAGCCTGATACGTTGCAAACATATCTATAATTTTTTATGCTCCATGCTTATTTTGCACCAATTATATTATGTTTTTGTCTATACTTTATGGTATTTTTATGAATTTTCTGGAACTAACATATTAACAAGTGCCACAGAGCTAGTTTTCTGTTTTCTGCTATTTTGGTTTCAGAAAAACTAGTAAAGAAATATTCTCAGAATTGGACGAAACAAAACCCAAAGTTCCTATTTTTTCTGACACGACACGGAATCCGGAGGAGAGGGGGAGACACACCCCGGGGCGGACACACCTGTGCCAAGCGCGGCCAGGGGGGCGCGCCGCCCTAGGGTGTGGGACCCCTGGCGCTCCACCGACCTCGCCTCTTCGCCTATATAATCCCCCCAAGACAAAAAACCTAAGGACCCAATGAGAATTCCACGAAAAAGTCTGTAGCCACCGCCACCATTGTCCGTAGATCAGGAGGGATCTGAAGCTCTTCCCGGCACCCTGCTGGAGAGGGGAGATCATCCTGAAGGCTTTCTTCATCACCATGCTTTCCTCTGGAGTGATGTGTGAGTAGTTCATCCTTGCAATACGGGTTCATAGCAATAGCTAGATGGTTATTTCACCTATTTGTGTCGTCATGTTTAGATCTTGTGAGCTGCCTATCATGATCAAGATCATCTTATTATTATGCTACGTGCTGTGTTTGATGGGATCCGATGAATATTGAGTATTATGTCAGATTGATTATTGTCCTATCATGTCTATGTTATTTGTGATCTTGCATGCTCTCCATTGCTAGTAGTTACTCTGGCCAAGTATTTGTTTGTGAATCTAAGAGGGAGTATTTATGCTCGATAGTAGGTTCATGCCTCTAGTAATCTGGGAGAGTAACAGAAACTTCTAAGATTGTAGATGTTGTTGATATTAGGGAGAAAACAACAATCCTTTGTCCAAGGGAAATTGTATTGGTTAGATTACACACTTTGCTTAATAAAATTATCTGTTGCCAGCAACTTAATATCCGAGGGTTATTCGGATGATATCCCGGAGGTGGATTATTAGTCATAGATGCAGTTGGATTACGGTCTACGTATCATGTTGTAATGCCCAAGCGAATCTCATAGTGATCATCATGTCATGTACATGCATTGTTATGCATTTTATATTTGTCAATTGCCCAGCTGTAATTTGTTCACCCAGCATATTATTTATCTTATGGAGAAACACCTGTAGTGAACTATGGACCCTGGTCCATTCCTTTCCAGTGATATTCCATCTACTATTTACTGTTTAGTTTCTGCAATTACTACAAGAAATTACTTTCTTCCACACTATACGTTTAATCCTTTGTTTTGAGCAAAACCAATGAGCTTGACAACCTCACTGATAAGTTGGGGCAAAGTATCTTGGTTGTGTTGTGTGCAGGTTCCACGTTGCCAGCAACACCTTCAGAAGTGGTTTCTTTATCCTACTGGTTCGATAACCTTGGTTCCATAACTGAGGGAAAACTTGTTGTTGTGCTCATCATACCTTTCTCTTGGGGTTCCCAACAGGCTCTACATCAACGGAGCCATCACAAGCTTTTCTGGCGCCGTTGCCGGGGAGAAAGAAGATTTATGCAAGGGGAGTCTCTCACTACCAATCTCTTTACTTTGTTTTTGTTTTGCTTTGTTTGGTTTGCTTGTTTTTATCAGAAACACAAAAAAAATTAGCTCCTACTTTAGTTCCTATTTTTGCTGGCTTGCTTTAATCTTGCAAAATGACTACTCCTGAAAACACTAAGTTGTGTGACTTCACTAGCACAAACAACAATGATTTCATTTGCACACCTATTGTTCCACCTGTTCCTGAAGCTACTTTCTATGAAATTAAACCTTCTTTGTTGAATCTTGTTATGAAAGAGAAATTTTCTGGTGTTAGTACTGATGATGCTGCTGCTCACCTTAATAATTTTGTTGAACTTTGTGAGATGCAAAAATATAAGGATGTAGATGGAGATATTATGAAGCTTAAATTGTTTCCTTTCCCTTTAAGAGGAAGAGCTAAATATTAAATGCAAAGATGCTTTCATTGGAAAATATTATCCTCCTACTAAGATTATATCCATGAGAAGTGACATAATTAAATTTGAACAATTTGATAATGAACATGTTGCTCAAGCTTGGGAAAGAATGAAATCTTTAGTGAAGAATTGCCCCACTCATGGACTGACTACTTGGATGGTTATCCAAACCTTTTATGCAGGACTGAATTTTTCTTCAAGAAATCTGTTGGAATCGGCTGCTGGAGGTACCTTTATGTCCATCACTTTGGGTGCTGCAACAAAGCTCCTAGATGATATGATGATTAATTATTCTGAATGGCACACTAGGAGAGATCCACAAGTCAAGAAGGTAAATTATGTTGAAGAAACCTCCTCCTTGAGTGATAATATTGATACTATTATGTCTATGCTTGTTAGTGGAAAAGCTCATATTGATCCAAATAATGTTCCTTTAGCCTCTTTGGTTGCTCAAGAAGAGCAAGTTGATGCAAACTTCATTAGAAGTAATAATTTAGGCAAAAATGCTTATAGGAATAATTTTGGTAACAATAATTATAGGCCATATCCTCCTAATAATAGCAATAGTTATCATGGTAAATCTGGAATACCTAGTGAAGAAAGGATTTTGGAAGTGGAAAGATCCACTAAAAACTTCATGCAAATGCAATATGAGCATAATAATTTATTCACTAAAACCATGGAGGAACAATCTGCCATTTTGAAAAATATTATTTGTCAACTTGAGAATTTAAATAGGGAAATTCCTGGTTTGCAAGCCAAAATTTTGAATGCTGAAAATAATATTTCATCTTTGTCTGAAGCACAATCTTCTTTGATTAATAAAATGGCTGCTAAACCTAAAACTATGGATAATCCCTTTGCTTCTACTAATGCCATTCAAGTTAGAATTGATGAAAATGTTAGGATGTTAGCTGAATTACATGCTAGGTAGGAAAGAGAAGATGAAATTGCTAGAAATAATAATATGACTAAAATTTGTGCAATTACCACGACTAGTGATGTTGATGCTAGAAAGCCTCCTACTATTAATGGTAAAATAATTGGTGTAGACAAAGTCCCCATTCCTTTTGCAACATTGCCTAAACCCACTGGAACGTTTTCCAATAAAAATGCTATTTTTTTTTGAAATATGGGAGACAAAAGTACTACTACCTTGAATGATAATTTTTATTTTGATCTTGATGGTTGCAATATTTCTGAAGTAATTATGTTCTTGCAAAAACTTGCTAGAAGTCCTAATGCTAGTGCTATGAATATGGCTTTTACAAAACATATCACAAATGCTCTCATGAAAATTAAAGAAGAAAAATTGAAACATGAAGCTTCTATTCCTAGGAAATTAGAAGATTGTTGGGAGACCATCATTAATATGAAAGTGAATGATTTTGATTTTAAAGCTTTATGTGATCTTTGTGCTAGTGTCTCTATTATGCCTAGAAAAATTTATGATATGCTTGATTTACCACCATTGGAAGATTGTTATTTGGATGTCTATCTTGATGATAATGCTAAAAAGAAACCTATGGGGAGAATTAATGATGTACTTATTATGGTTAACAATAACTTTGTCCCCATTGATTTCTATGTTTTGGATGTTGAATGCAATGCTTCTTGTCCTATTATTTTGGGAAGACCTTTTCTTAGAACTATTGGTGCCATTATTGATATGAAGGATGGCACCATTAAATATCAATTCCCACTCAAGAAAGGTATTGAACACTTCCCTTGAAAAAGAAATAAGCTATCTTTTGATTCTCTTATTAGAACAAATTTTGATGTTGATACTTTTTCATTCGAAAATACTTGATTCTTGCTTTCTGTGCCTAGCTGAAAGGCGTTAAAGAAAAGCACACTTGGGAGATAACCCGATTTTTGTTTTAGTAAGTTTTTCTTTTGTTGAGTCTTGGAAGTTATTGCCTTTGTAATAACCTCTCCTTATCCTTTTTGTTTGGTTTTTGTGCCAAGAATAGCCTCTAATGAGAGGGAAGTAAGATTTGGGGAAGTTGCTGTCCCGAAACAGATTTCTGTACTTTTTTGTAAAAATATCGTAAACAAATCCCAGAATGTCATATTGATCTGCAATTTTTTGTGCGCATGTCCCTGGTATTTACCCAACTTTCGTTAGTTTTGCACTTTTCGATTTGAGCAATGGAAGATTTTCAAAAAAAATCGGTCTTTACCTGCAGGTCTGTTTTGACAGATTTCTGCCATTATTTGCATTTGCCTCGTAATCGATTTCTTTTGAGTTATTTTGATCACTTGAGCTTTTAAAAGGAGTTTTTACAGTAGATTATGTTTTAATGGATGATTTACTTGAGTTGAAACTGAACCCAAAGGTTTATTATCTTGCATACACTAATGTTGCTAATGAAGATTGTGTGAAGGAAAATTTCAAGTGTAGGGAGAGAATGATGTGATGAGATGAAGTATGGACAAAAGCTCAAGCTTGGGGATGCCACCCGTGTCACCCAAGAAATATTCAAGAGGTACAAGAATCAAAGCTTGGGGATGCCCAAGGCATCCCCTTCTTCATTAACAAAAATCTCAGGTCTTCTTTCAAGATACTATATTTTTATTGCTTCATGCACTATGTGTTGTTTTTGGAGTGTATTTGTTTTTGTCTTTAGTTTTATTTTGTTTTGTTTTCTGCAATAATTTGGTTGGATTCCATCACACTTATGTTGGAGAAGTCACACCCTGTTCTTCATTGCCTAGAACACTCTAGTTTTCACTCTTATTGTTCTGCGAGTGTTCTCTTTTGCTAGCACTGCGTTTAGATTTAGTTTTCTTCTTCTTTTTGCTTAGAACTTTTTAGTTCTTCTTTGTAGTTAGGTGAGACAAGATCTCTGGTATTTATTGATTATTACCTTTGTGAGTTCTTTCAAATAAGTTGATTGGTGTTGGAAAAGAGTAGTATGTTTCATGCTTAGGGTGGTACAAAAAGAAGTTTGTTTTGACTGTGGCTTAGACTTTATCAAGTCATGTTAGATGTTGGTTTAACCATATGATTAGTGATTATTGCTGTAGAATGACTTGTTTCAAACAATTGATATTTCTTAATGTGCCATGAAAGAATCATGCGTTGTTTTAGCATACAAAAGCATAATATTGTGGTATTTTCCTTTGATGCTTTATTTGGGATGACTTGGCACATGCTTACACCATGTTATGACTATGAACCAATCACCTTAGCCTCTATGATCATTTAGTTTTTGACTTGTGATATCACTTTATTCTTTGATTAATAATGTTTTGTCGCTCTGCATGATTATGGCCATTATTGCTATCTTAGTTGGTCGCTCTCAGTCTTTTGCTAGCCTCCACCTGTACTGAGTATGAACTCTACTCTTGAATACAACTCCTAAGAAACCAAGTTATTCCAAAGAGTCCACTATAAACTCCTATGCATGGTGTGTTACACCATTCCAAGTATAATCATGTTTTTTATCTATCTTCCAAATTAATTTTTTTGTTATGTGAAAATTAGTGATTAAAGCTCTCACAAACTTGAAGCCACATTTTATTTCTTGCAATTAATAAACCTCAACCATTGTGACTATCTTATGATGCTTACATGCTTGCAAATTGTAAGTTTGGAGTTAGCAAAACCATGCTTTCATGGGCACACTTTCAACATTGCACTTATTTATTCAGTTGATATCATGTTATTTTGTTTATGGATGCCGTCGGTGTGAAATAAGATGGGACCTTGCAGGTCCATGGAGTTTGTATATGTGTTAGATAAATGCCTAGGCGGCCGGCCTAAGCCATGCCTAATCATGGTGGAAACTTGCAGCAAAACCATAGTGGCATTCTACGAAGCATCCTCAATAAAAGAACTATGCTAATAGCAAAAAAAATGGATTGCTGAGATGCTCACTATCTGTTGCCTTGTCATCTTGATATGGGATAGCTCCTGTGTCATGCGGCAAGGGGTTCCCCATTGGCGGTTCTCTATGATACACATATACTTATAATGACAAGAACTTGCCTGGGACCAAAGTTGAGTAGCATGAGGTCTCGTTACTCATAATCAAGGAGGATTAAGATTTTCAACTTGTTATTTGTCAAGCATATAACTCATATTTTCCCTCACTTTAACCTTAATCACTTCAAGATGCTTGTGATAGGGGTAATGAGAGCTCAAAGCTAATAAGTACCATAATTTTTGGAAGCTTTATAAAACCATTTAATCCCTACTTCCCTCTACGGGCATTTCTTTTACTTTTTGTTGAGTCTCCATCTTCTATCTTTATGCACCAGCTAAGAGAGCATAGTTATCATTCTGAGTTCAATGTGCATTGTCCCAAAACTTGTTGATTGATTCATAATTATGGTATTGCTTGTTCTTAAATTATTTGTATCTAGTCACCCTTATGAACTTTGAAGGTGTCATATGCATTTATGTTTTGCTATTCCATGAAGGACAAGCTGAATACCACTCTTGCTATGTTTTCTATATGTGAAACAAACAAATGTCTTTCAACGCACTACCCATAATCTTTTGTTTGTGTAGCCTTTCATGGTGCAACATAGTTGCTATGTCTTATTGTTAGAAATATATCTTTCATGCTTATGTTTAGAGTACTATGATCCCAGCTATCAATGCTTTGCAATACCTTGATCAAGATTGTGATGGTGCATGTCACCTCAAAAATTATTCTTTTTATCACGTACCTACTCAAGGACGAGCAGGATTTAAGCTTGGGGATGCTGATACGTTGCAAACATATCTATAATTTTTGATGCTCCATGCTTATTTTGCACCAATTGTATTATGTTTTTTTCTACACTTTGTGGTATTTTTATGAATTTTATGGAACTAAGATATTAACAAGTGCCACAGAGCCAGTTTCCTATTTTCTGCTATTTTTGATTTTAGACAAACTAGTAAAGTAATATTCTCGGAATTGGACGAAACAAAAGCTGAAGTTCCTATTTTCCCCGACACGACACGGAGTCCGGAGGAGAGGGGGAGACGCACCCCAGGGCGGCCACACCTATGTCAGGCGTGGCCAGGGGGCGCGCCGCCCTAGGGTGTGGCCCCCCTGGCGCTCCACCGACTTTGCCTCTTTGCCTATATAATCCCCCCGAGATGAAAACCCTAAGGACCCGATGAGAATTCCATGAAAAAGTCTGTAGCTGCCTCCACCGTTGTCCCTAGATCGGGAGGGATCTAAAGCTGTTCCCGGCACCCTGCCGGAGAGGGAGATCATCCCGGAGGCCTTCTTCATCATCATGCCTGCCTCCGGAGTGATGTGTGAGTAGTTCATCCTTGGAATACGGGTCCATAGCAGTAGCTAGATAGTTATTTCTCCTATTTGTGCCGTCCTTTGTAGATCTTGTGAGCTGCCTAAGATGATCAAGATCATCTTATTCAAATGCTACATGCTATGTTTGCTGGTATCCGATGAATATTGAGTATTATGTCAGATTGATTATTGTTCTATTGTAGAGGTCCCAACCTTTAATAAGGTAGAGAACCCTGTGTTTACAATGCTAGTCCCTGGATCAATAGCTAGCATCCACAGTTTGAGATGTAATATGAAGAAACAAAGGTCATAGTACAACTTTATAACCAGGAATAAAATATTATATTGCATCTTACATAACTCATTTGGCTATCTCATTACAATGCAGAAGAAATATCTATATAGAATGGAGTCCTTCATCTTCAAAGTGCCACGGGCAATCATGTTGGTTGTAGACTTGTAATCCTAATCAACACACTTCACTAACATCAAACAAACCTATAACATAATAAGTTACAGACACAAGGGTCAATACATTTGAATTGTATTGGCAAGTGATATTATGGTAGTATAGTGGAGTCTATCATCTATATGCATTTGGCTAAGTGGAGCTTAGGCTTGCTTTGCTCAAAATAGATTTTCCTTATCTTTTGAAAACACTAAGTTTTTGTTTGTCAAAATCACCCAAGGCATCTACCAATCAAAGATTGAAGATCCTTTAACCCTTGTTCAACCACAAGTTTTTAACTTAGAAATTGGGATGAGGAGATTCTTGATAGCTTCCATGTCTTGATGCTCAAATTATCCATTGTCGGGGACACAGCTAAGTACTTAGATTTTACTCTCTCGAGAGGTGGTGCACTTTCCCCACAAGACTCGACATGCGTCGAGACAAGATCTTTCAGAAGCCTTCCCTTAGACCAAAATGGACGCGTTCCAACCTATCATCCCCTACCACCAGCTGTCCATTTGGCTAAGTTATTGCAACCTATATGATCCAGGCAGAGCCCATAATGCCAAGTGGTTGCACTTGAAGCTTCTCAACATTTGACATCTCAAATCTCTTTGTTCCTGGGTGGCATTCCACAAGTGTGATACACCAGGGTAGTCCATTGAAATGGGCCCTGAGTAACCACTCAACACAAACCATTCTCACCATTCCACCCAGGTGATTCATTCACATTGTTGTTTTATTAAATAAAACACAAGTCGGCTAAGAAATATTCCATAGCATGAATATAATCCACCCTTGTTTTCTACTAGCTAAGCTAAGCATGATAGTAGTAGGAATCTTAACTTAGGAAAATTATACTAAGGTTTCATCTACTAGGATTTCCCATGTCATAGTTTATACTTAGCAAAAATTCCATGCAAGTCCTGCTTAGAAATAACACTAATGCATAGTGAAAATAATGGGACAAAAGTATGAAGCACCACTTGCCTTTTTGGTAGAGAATAATAGTTCACTCCTTGATCTTGCAATAGTCACACTCTTCAAATTTCACTACAATTCAATCAAGGCACAAATTCAATCTACCATTCAAGCAACTCATCACATAGAAAATAAAAACAAAGCAATGCATGCAAGCATGCCAAAGATTGTTTTATTTGGAGAAGTGGTTTCTAATAGGTTATAAACATTATAAAACACCTATTGGTCATTTATAAAAGTGGTAAAGCCATTTGGAAACAAGTTAGTAAAATGGCTACTTTAAATCATTTTTGTTTTCTTAGAAATGATTTAAATCAAGGTAATAATTCCTAGTGTTTGACAAATATATTATCAAACACAAATGTTAGTGTTTTAAGGTCAAGTGTTTAATATTAAAACCATTTGCAAAAGGTTTTACCTATAAACCATTTTTATACCAAAGCAATATTTTATTTTGTTGGAAATGCCTTTTAGCAAAGTAATAATTTTCTAGGGTTCATCAAATATATTTTTAAATCCTAAAACTTGGTGTTTAGGGTCAGAGAGTTTAATTCAAACCAATTTCAAAAGGTTACTCAAAAAGCATTTTTAAAACATAAACAATATTTTTATTTAACTAGAAATGCTTTTATTCAAAGATTTATTCCTTAGCCTCAAAAAATATGTTTTTAAATCCAAAAGTTGATTTCTATGGTCAGTAGGTTCAAAACCATTCAATTACAAAAGATTTTACCCTAAAAATATTTCTAGAATAATTTTTATATTCAAATTATGCCTACACAAGTTTCTGCAAAAACAACTAAGTTTACAGAAGCGATTTGCTAAAAAAAAGTACATGGTTGGATAGAATTCTTTTTGCTGATTCCATTGATATAAAATTTGAAAAAATTGGACTTGTGAATCAAAAGTTATGAATTTTGCAAGTTTAAACATCTAATAGAAAAGTTTCTGTGTATTTAAAACAACACAGTGCCACGCGTCTTGTTCTCATTGGTCGAAAACGGTTCGGCTGGATCGAGTGCTGGGGTGCGTTGGATTAAAAGGGGATCGTGCGGCTCTGATCTAGCGTACCCCTTCGCTTTAAGTGAAACTATCGGATCCCTCAGATCAAGATCCAACGACTCACAATAGGATGACCTAAGATGGGTGGCGCTGGCGGCTGCGAGTGGCGGCGGCGCGGTCAGACAGTGGAGTTAACGGCGATTCAGGAAGAAAGAGAGACATGGGAAAGGCTCACCGAGATCGCCGTGAAGAGTAGATGCTCAAGGTAGTCTTCGTTGGCGAAGGGGCGCTCGGGGACGACGTTGATTGCTCGCCGGAGATCCTCACTGGCTCGGGCATGCACTGTTGAAGACGGTGACGAGGCTACCGTGCATGCCAGAGAAAAAGGAAAGCACTGTTAGATGCGCCAAGTCATGGCGAGTACGCGCGTGTGAAGGAGAAAGAGAGGGGAGGTCAGATGCTACCTGGGGGTGTTGCCGGAGTGGAGGCAGACGGCAGAGGTGTTCTATTGTCGAGGTTGCCGACGCTAGGGGGCACGCGCGGTCAAGTGGAGGCTACTAGCGGATGTGCAAGACAATGGGGATGAGCTCGTGTGGTCGAGGGGGCAAAGGAAGGCGAGACTTGGCCGGAATTGGCTGACGAAGGTCGTCGGAGCAGTGATGGTGCATGGAGAAATTCGTCCAGCCTAGGGGCGGAGAGGTGTGGGGAATTGAGGGGAAAGGAAGAGGGGGAACGGGCGCTTTATCGTGCGTGATTGGAGCGACGAATTACTCGCGGAATTAAGACGAAATAACTGTCAACACCCGGATTTTTAATCCCAGATGCTTGTTATGCCATACATCGCAATTCCAGGATTACCATTTTTGCGAGACATAACAGAATTGGATACCACAGTAAACCATCCATTACAAACCATAAATAAGGTCTTACACAAATAAGGATCTCATGATCCAGTTCTTAATACAATTCAAGCAGCGGAAATAAGTAATAATAAAGGTAGCGTAGGCGAAGCTCCATCTTCGGGATCACAGGCAATGATGACGATGGGAGATGATCCTAGTTGTTGTAACCTTCCTGGGGTCCATCTTCCAGGTACTCCTCTTCATAGTCTAGCCATGGGAATAGCCAGGGACAAAGCCATGAGTACTCTTTAAGTACTCGCAAACTAATACTAACAAGTGAAGGGGGTTTTTGTAGTAGGACACTAAGCTCTAGGGTTGTTTTGCAAAAAGCTAGATTTACCTCTACTAAGTTCAGAAGCAAAGGATGCTAGTTGAAGTTTTATAACACCTAAGTGGGAACTTGTATTTCATATCACAACTCTGTTGTGGTCAAGTCAAAATCTCAATTCATTTCACAAGTCATTTTGAAAACATCTGACGGGGGAACAGTATGGCCACTCCAACTGTCCATAACCGCGGACGCGGCTATTCGAATATTTTGACACTCTGCAGAGATTGTACACTTTCATCACAACATTCGATACATCCGTCAGGAACAAATCCTGAATTCACCATACTCAGTATGCGGATAATCAATCCTAACCTTTCAATTACACGCCCTAGTATAAGCACCTCTCCTGTGAGTTTGGCCTCCCAACCATGACCAACTGTCATCTTGGGTACTGCACAGGTGGACAATCTTCACAAGGTAGCCTCAGCTCAGACCTTGGCCGTGAGGGAACTAATACTATGGTATATAAGTTTCCAGTCAAGCCCTGCCCAATTTTCGGGTATTGTGGTTGTACGGTAAAGGGCTAAGGCATCCAGACAACCATCAGTTTTATATAGGGCTAAGGCTCATGCCTCAACATATTCATCATCAAATTCATCTGGTGTTCGGAAACACATGTCCAAAACATCTCAATAGAATGATCCATCATTCCAAGGTTTTCATAACCATTTTCACCAAGTATTCCCATCTAAAGTTGATCAAGTTTTATGATTAGCACTAGCATCTACAAGTGGGGGTAAGTACTAAGGAGGGGTGGTAACTAGTGGAATTTAACTAATTTCAATCTCATGCCTTAGGATGACATAAATATTATCTAGCTTAGGCCAAATTTTATGCTCTTTATGCAACCTTCAATTATCTTTCTAATATCTACAATTTATTCCAGTAAACTCTAAATAAGAGATTTGATAAAGAAATAAAGTATAAAGCTTGTAAGTAAAGCTAGGAATGGGTATCATCAAATGTATTTAACCAAGCATGCTTAGTGCATTGCATAGGTTATTTAAATCTCATAATTGAAAGTGTTAGCTTGCAAGGTTAATAGCTTGCTAAAGTAGAGTATCTTGCAAGTGTTAGCTTGCCTTGTGCAGAGCAGTGGTTGAGGTTCTCCTCAGCTTCTTCTTCGTAGCATCCTCCTTCTTCCTCGTATCCTTGGTCGGTACTAGCGTCTATAAATAAATACGAGGTACACAATCACCAAACAATACTTAACTATTTTCAATCATCACACAAAAGGGTCCTATAGATGATCTAGCATCATCACTAACAGTACAAGATTAAAGCTTGGTTTAATTTCTTTTATTTTTAGAAAAGTAATTTATACTCATTGAAAAACCACTTAAGATTTAATATTCTCCAAACCAAACATGGGATCATTTTGACACATGTCATCACCACACATTTCAGTACATGGGAATGTGATTTAAAGTGGTGTCACAATTTAATAAGGTTTAACCTTTTATTTTAATTTTAATAAAGTGACTAGAAATGCCTATGTGGCATCCTTTTATTACTTGATCATTATTTCTGTAAGTAAACCCATATGTTTTTATATATTCTGAAAGGTATGTTAAATATGATTTTTGAGAGTTGGAATCAACTCAAAATCTATTATAGTTTAAATTTGAAAAATGTTTGAATGCAGAAAAGCTTCTGCCTTGTTATTTTTACCAAGGGTGATCTACAGATCCAAATGATTTGAATCCAACGGGCTTGGATTCAGAATTTCCAGACCTTTCTAACGAAATTGGTTTCATTCAATTTGGTTCACTGAATCGAGCTGGGTTGATTTTTGAAACTAGGTACAGAACTGTGTTTGAATTAAAATGGAAAAAGTTAAATTCAAACGACTGGGCTGCGCGGGAACTGCTAATGGGCTGGCCCAGTGTCACTCCGTGGCACGGGGCTCAACTGACAGGGGGTTCCACCAGTTAGTGGCTCTTTAAACGCGAAGCGGTACGAGGCAATCTCATCCACACGATCTAAGTCTAATCGAACGGCTGCTACTCATCATCCTCGTCGGGCGGCGCCGGCGTGACAGAACTCTAACGCGGCAGGTGGGGGTCGTCGGGGGCTCACTAGGGCTCAGGCGAAGGTCGGCGATGCGGGCGAACGACGAAGTAGACGACGGCGAACCTCCTGGTACCGGCAGCTTCTCCTGGGGTGGACGAAATCGACGGCGCCCTTATTCTCCAGAGGCGGCCTGCTCCGACAAAATTCCGGCGATGCGCTGCTCGCCTTGCTCCGGGACTGAGGCGGGGTGGTTCTTGGTGAGAGGGGAGTGGAATGGTGTGAAGAAATCGAGCGGGGGAGGCCTCTATTTATAGTAGCGAGAGGGGACCGATGGGCGCAATCTGAGCTCGTCGTGGTCGACGACTCAGAGGGCTATCGGCATGGGCGGCGGTAGGGGGCGGTGCTGTGCTCCCTGGCGAAGCTCAACGGCGTGGTGGCGAGGCGTGGGGTGGTGCAGATTGGTCGGACCGCTGTGGTTCTCTATGCATTCCCGACGGAAATTTTAATGACGCATAGCTCGCGTGGTCCGCGCGGCGGCAAACGGGCGTGTCTGCGAGGTTGCTGGGCAGTGGTGATCATGTATGCACGCGGCGAGGGCGACGCGCGGTCTGTGGGCATCGGTCGAGCGTGGCGCACGGGGCGCGCTCTCGGCATGGTTGCAGATTAGCTTGGCATGGTTTGTGCGTGTGGTCCAGGGGCTGGCATCGCTCGCGGCTAGGACAGGGAGTGGCGGTGGGGTGCTAGCTTGCTCCCAGACAAGGTTGGCGAGGCTAGTGCTGCTTGTAGCTTGCTGTCCACACTAGGGTGACATGGGTGCTCTCGGCTGTTCACCATTGATGACATTGGCGAGCTCATAGTGGTGCTAGTGATTAGTTAAGTTTGTTAGATGATCTACTAAGGCTAGTGGTGTCTAGAGAGGGAACAAGTTTGGCCTAGAACACTGCACACTAGTGTTTTGATTTTGTTTGATTTGAATCAGCAAGGTGTTTGATGAAATGGCCGCAGAATTCAAGTTTTGAATTTTGAAAAGATTTTTGGTGGGTGTGCTAGGCATGTGCTGGTGAGTCTGTGGATGCTTGGGTTTTGAAAGTTGAGCTTGTTTGAGTGGTTTTTGAAAAAGTGGGATCTTCCTATATGAAATAGATTCAATTTTAAACTGTCATTTAAACTATGCATTTGAATGTTTCTGGATGATCACAAGGTGCGACTTGGTACTTTGTTATGAGTACTATCAAGGGGTGTAAAGATCCAAACAAGTTTCTGTTAAGTTTTGAAAGTTAGAGACAGCCAAAGTAGGCATGGGAGTTAAATTGGCAAAAGTGACCATTCACATAAGTTGTTTGTTTTGATTTATTTGTCTTTGGGAAAAGTGTGGGGATTGTTTAGATGATGTTTATTTCACCTAAGAATCATTTTACAAGCAAAGAAACACATAATCATGGAAATTCAAAAGAATCTAAATTTTGATGCACACTCATATGAATGCTTTCATATTTTTAATTGGAAAAGTTTTTGTTAACCCTAATTTTGATGATTAGAGTTTGATGATCCAATTTTAGTATTTTTAGGATGTTACAAACCTTCCCCCTTAAACAAAATATCGTCCCGAGATTTGAAAAAGGACGAAAAAGATTACCTAGGATTTGAAGAGATTGGGAAACTCCGTCCTGATGTGATTTTCGCGCTCCCGGGTAGCTTCCTTTTCCGTGTGGTTGCTCCACTGAATTTTGAGAAACTTGATGCTTCGGGTTCTGGTAGTTAGGAAGGCTTCCTCCAAAATACGAATGGGTACTTCGGGAGAGGTCAGGTCATCATTGATCTCTATAGTCCGGTGATCAATATTCTTGAATACTTCAGTCTTCTCCAGGACTTCGAGACACTTGCGAAGTAATGAGATATGGAACACATTGTGCACGGCTGACATCTCTTCGGGTAGTTCCAATTGATACGACACTTCTCCTCGATGGTTCAGAATCTTGAAGGGGCCGATATATCTGGGGGCTAACTTTCCTTTGAGTTGGAAACGCTGCATTCCCTTCAATGGCGACACTTTCAGATATACAAAATCTCCTATGTTGAAGGCGAGGTCTCGACGTCTCTTGTCTGCATAACTCTTCTGTCTTGACTGGGATGTCTTGAGGTGCTCACGAATCTTGTGAACCTTCTCTTCTGCTTCTCGTAGGATATCGGGTCCAAAAATCTGACTCTCTCCTACTTCCGACCAGTTCAAAGGGGTGCGACACTTTCTTCCGTACAAAAATTCAAATGGGGCCATTTGCAAACTAGCTTGATAACTGTTGTTGTATGAAAATTCTGCGAACGGCAGATAGTCTTCCCACTTAGATTCATATTCTAACACACATGCTCTTAGCATATCTTCAAGTATTTGATTTACTCGCTCCGTTTGTCCATCGGTCTGAGGGTGATAAGCTGTACTAAAATCTAGTCGGGTTCCTAAACCTTCTTGGACTTTCTTCCAGAATCTCGAGGTAAATTGAGTTCCTCGATCCGATACGATGTTCTTGGGGACTCCATGCAAACTGACGATTCTAGTGATTTATAACTCCGCTAGCTTCGAACTCTGATATGTGGTCTTGACGGGGAAGAAATGGGCGACTTTGGACAATATGTCCACTATGACCCAGATAGAGTCATTTCCCCTACTAGAAGTAGGCAATCCGGTGATAAACTCCATTCCAACGGAATCCCATTTCCATTCCGGAATCTGCAATGGTTGCAACAATCCAGCGGGTCTTTGATGTCCTTCCTTGACTCGCTGACATATATCACACTTGGCGATATAGCTTCCGATTTCTCTCTTCATCTTATGCCACCAAAATTGCTCTTTCAAATCTTGATACATCTTAGTTCCTTCGGGGTGGATATAATAAAGAGTATCATGAGCTTCCTTCAAAATAACTTCTTTCAACTCAAAATCTGCTGGTACACAAAGGCGTCCTTTGTACCACAAAACTCTTTCGTCTTCGGTGAATCCGGGTAATTTGCCTGTACCGATACGACTCTTGATTCCGTCAATACTAGCATTTCCTTTCTACGCCTCTTTGATCTGGCTGATCAAAGTGGGTTGAAGTTCAATGCTAGCCAAAAATCCTTCACTCACTAATTCCATTCCAAAATCTTCCATCTCTTTGTGCAAACTTGGTTTCTCCTTCAAAATCATGGAGTTCAAGCGGCACGGCAATCTGCTAAGGGCATCTGCTACCATGTTGGCTTTACCGGGGTGATAGTGAATGTCTAGATCGTAATCCTTGATTAGCTCAATCCATCTTATTTGTCTCATATTTAGCTCCTTCTGAGTGAATATATACTTCAGGCTCTATGATCCAAATAAATCTCACAACGGTTTCCCATCAGGTAGTGCCTCCATGTCTTCAGGGCTAAAACTACGGCTGCGAGTTCGAGGTCATGGGTTGGGTAATTTTGCTCATGTTGTTTCAGTTGTCGAGATAGATAAGATATAACTTTGCCTTCTTGCATTAGCACACATCCGAGACCGATCTTGGATGCGTCACAATACACGTCGAAGGGCTTCGTGATATCTGGCATTATTAAGATTGGGGCTGAAATCAATCTCCTCTTGAGTTCTTGAAAACTCGCTTCACATTTGTCGGTCCATTCAAACTTCTTGTCCTTCTTTAGAAATTGGGTCATGGGTTCAGCGATACTCGAGAATCCTTCTATGAACTTGCGGTAATACCCCGACAATCCGAGAAATGCACGAACTTGGGTTTGAGTGGTTGGGGCTTGCCAATCTTCGACATCTTTCACCTTTGTAGGGTCAACGGAAATTCCTCCGGCTGATACAATGTGACCGAGGAATCCTACCTCCTGTAACCAGAATTCACATTTGCTAAACTTGGCATACAACTGATGCTCTCTAAGGGTTCCAAGAATGGTCCTTAGGTGTAGCTCATGTTCTTCTTCTGATTTGGAATAAATCAAAATGTCATCGATGAAAACAACGACAAACTTATCCAGGAAGTCCATAAAAATCTTATTCATGAGATTCATGAAATAAGCGGGGGCATTGGTTAATCCAAAAGACATGACAATATACTCGTATAATCCATAACGGGTGGTAAAGGCAGTCTTGGGGATATCCTCTGCACGAATCTTGAGTTGATGATAGCCAGTTCTAAGATCAATCTTAGAAAACACTTTGGCACCGGTCAACTGATCAAACAAATCTTCTATCTTGGGCAAGGGGTACTTGTTCTTGATGGTGACATCATTCAATTTCCGATAATCCGTACACAGACAGTTACCTCCATCCTTCTTGTCCACAAATAAGATAGGTGATCTCCATGGTGACGCACTTGGTTGAATTAATCCAATTTCCAACATGGAATCCAGTTGCTTCTTCAGTTCTGATAGTTCAGATGGGTTCATACTATAGGGTCTCTGGGCTATGGGTCCTGTTTCGGGGATTAGTTCAATGATAAACTCGATATCCCGATATGGGGGCATACCGGGCAAAACATCTGGAAATACATTGGGGTATTCGTAGACTATATGGACTTGGTCAATGGTAGGTTGGGATATACTCTTGTTGCACTTGAATTGACGAGGTAAGGTTTCAGATATATGCTTGACTGATATTCCGGTTGTACTAGTCATGGTTATGGCTTTCTTGGCATAGTCAATTAATCCTTTATGTTTGGACATCCAATCCATTCCTAGTACTACCTCCAAACCTTTAGTTCCGAGTACTATCAGATTAGCATAAAAATCTATGCCATGGATTTGGATAGGGACGGCTTTGCAAATTTCCCTAGCTTTGGTGGTTGAACCGGGGATTTGAACAATCATCACATGCTTCAGTTTTGTTGGTTGAATCTTACTAGTGCAGGCAAATTCTTCGGTGACAAATGAATGCGATGCACCCGAATCAAACAACACTCTTGCAAGTACTGAATTAACAGAAAACATACCCAGCACGACGTTTGGCGCTTCCTGAGCTTCTTCAGCATGCATGAGAAAAAGACGGCCGTTGCGGTTGAGCGAATTCCGTGGGGCAAACCTTCTTCCTGGCTGAACACGACGCTGTTGCTGAGCTGGGGCATTTGCATTGGGGGCTGCGGCATTCTTCTTGTTGGGGCACTCGTTGGAGTAGTGGCCTTTATTTCCATAGTCATAACAAGTCACTTTCGACTTGTCCTTTGCTGCAACAGGCACAGCATTGCTTCCAGTCCTCGGGGCAGTGTTGGTGTTGGCGGTAGCATTGTTGTTGTTGAACTTAGGTGGGGCACAGTTGAAATTGTTAGAGTTGCCGGGGTTGTTGTGATTTCCTCCGGGCCTCGGGTTTCCACGGTTGGGATAGGTGGGACGGTTCATCGGGGGTCTGTTGGTTCTTGGGGCAAATCCTGGAGATTGGTTAGAGCGATACTTTGGGGTCTGATGGGTTCCTGGTTGATGCATCTTGCGACGCTTGCGGTTCTCATTGGCTTGGTTGATCTTTCCTTCCATCTGGATGGCAGAGTCGAAAAGGGCTTCAATATCAGCAAATGGGATATTGACTAACACCGTATGCATCTCGTCATGCAGACCATTCAGGAATCTTTCTTCTTGGCTTCAGGGTCGATCTCATCCGGGGCATACCTCGCTAATGACAAGAATTTGCCACGGTATTCCACTACAGTCATCCATCCTTGCCTCAGTTCTCTGAACTCATCTCTCATTCTCTTGATCAAACCCGGTGGCACATGGGTTCGGCTGAACTTGACCTTGATTTCCTCCCAGGTCATCATCTGTCCTTCGGTCATCGCACGAACGCTGTTCCACCATGCTCTGGCATCGCCGGCTAGATAGTGGGTGGCGAACAAAACTTTCTCGTTAGCTTCCACTCCGGCGAATTCTAGGTTGTTTTCCATGGTTTGCAGCCAATCAACGGCATCTAGGGGCTCTTCTGACTTAGTGAAAACGGGTGGGTTGGTGTTCTAGAAATTCCTGAGCTTAGATCCATGGTTGTCCTGATTTCCTTGTCCTTGGTTGTTGTGGGCTAGCTAGGCTATATCTTGCAGGGTGGCTAAATTGTCTTGATGTTCAGATCTTTCAGCTTCGCGGTCAGAAACCAACATTTGCAGGATCTGCAACATCGGGTCCGGGGATGAACCACTTCCTCCGCGAGGCATCTGAAGATTGATATAGATCATGAGAAAAGAGGGAAATTTCTAAGGTTCAGGGACTTTGAAAAGTTTTTAAAGTTTGACTCAGATTTTTCTAGCAACTTGCTTTGCATTCATTCATTCATAGCACCTGATACAAACACACACCACAAAACAAGAAAAACAGATGGTTTTAAGAACCATTCTGGAAACTATGATATAGTGGGACCGAATACTACTCACTACGCTAGTGCTCAAGTGCTACTATTCCTCTGAGTAGGTGTAGTCGCCATCCTCATCATCCTCATCGTCATTGATGAAGGAGAAATCCTCCTCATCGGTGAAGAAATCCATAGCCTGATCCTCTAGAAAATCATCATCATCGCTGAGATAAGAGTAGGTGTCTCCACGAAGATCCTCTCCGGCATTCTCCCTTTCCTCCAACTGCATGTCTCTCTCGTGGATGGTCTCCTCCAAAGACGAGATACGGTGGCGAAGACGGGCAATGATGTGCTCCTTCTTATCGAGCTGACGGCGGCGAGACTTGCGATCCTTCGCTAGCATGGCGATGGTCTGATCCTTCGTCTTGATGATGGCGGACTTGTGGTTGGAGTAGTCACGGCAATTATCCAACTCCTGCTGACGATCGTACATCATGAAGTTGAGGTGGTCCAATTGGGTCTTCAGCTCGTGGTGGTATGGGGCTTCCAGTGGCTATCCATTAGCATCACGTCTTGGACAAAACTCAAAGCGGGTACCCTTGATCTGGTTGATACTCTGCCCACACAGACGGGCAAGAGCTTCCTGCATGGCCCTGGCAAGTCCATTGAGCCAGTTGTTCTCTCTTAAGGTGAATTGAATTCCCTCGGCAGTGGGAGGTTCAATCTTTCCTCAGAGACTTGCAACAATTATCCATTGCAGATCTTCTCCTCCTTGATCATTGAGCTGAGCTCCGAAGAACTCGGGGTGCGGACGCTCCAGAAGTTCCGAAAGCTGGTCCAAATCCCGCTCAAAGATAAGGTCTCCGCCATTCCCCAACTGATAAAACTTGCTGTACTTCAGGTCCATCTATAAGAATATAGGATGAGTAAGTTAGTAGAGTGATCAAGTGTGTCAAATTTTATGTATTTTGCAAGAGTTTTTGAGGAACATGAATTTTTATGAAAGAATCAATGTGATAAGAATAGGAATAAGTTTTTGTAAATATTTGCTTCCTTTGGTTTTGAAATTAAGTTTTTGATTCAAACGTCTAGTCTAACTAGGGTCTCCTATGGTCAGGATGGCTCTGATACCAACTTGTCAACACCCGGATTTTTAATCCCAGATGCCTGTTATGCCATACATCGCAATCCCAGGATTACCATTTTTGCGAGACATAACAGAATTGGATACCACAGTACATCATCCATTACAAACCATACATAAGGTCTTACACAAATAAGGATCTCATGATCCAGTTCTTAATATAATTCAAGCAGCGGAAATACGTAATAATAAAGGTAGCTTAGGCGAAGTTCCATATTCGGGATCATAGGCAATGCTGACGATGGGAGATGATCCTAGTTGTCGTAACCTTCCTGGGGTCCATCTTCCAGGTACTCCTCTTCGTAGTCTGGCCATGGGAATAGCCAGGGACAAAGCCATGAGTACTCTTTAAGTACTCACAAACTAATACTAACAAGTGAAGGGGGTTTTTGTAGTAGGACACTAAGCTCTAGGGTTGTTTTGCAAAAAGCCAGATTTACCTCTACTAAGTTCAGAAGCAAAGAATGCTAGTTGAAGTTTTATAACACATAAGTGGGAACTTTTATTTCATATCACAACTCTCTTGTGGTCAAGTCAAAATCTCAATTCATTTCACAAGTCATTTTGAAAACATCTGACGGGGGAACAGTATGGCCACTCCAACTGTCCATAACTGTGGACGCGGCTATTCGAATAGTTTGACACTCTGCAGAGATTGTACACTTTCACCACAACATTCGATACATCCGTCAGGAACAAATCCTGAATTCACCATACTCAGTATGCGGATAATCAATCCTAACCTTTCAATTACACGCCCTAGTATAAGCACCTCTCCTGTGAGTCTGGCCTCCCAACCATGACCAACTGTCATCTTGGGTACTGCACAGGTGGACAATCTTCACAAGGTAGCCTCAGCTCAGACCTTGGCCGTGAGGGAACTAATACTAAGGTATATAAGTTTCCAGTCAAGCCCTGCCCAATTTTCAGGTATTGTGGTTGTACGGTAAAATTAGAAAGGTATCGCATCCAGACAACCATCAGTTTTATAAAGGGCTAAGGCTCATGCCTCAACATTTTCATCATCAAATTCATCTGGTGTTCGGAAACACATATCCAAAACATCTCAATAGAATGCTCCATCATTCCAAGGTTTTCATAACCATTTTTACCAAGTATTCCCATCTAAAGTTGATCAAGTTTTATGCTTAGCACTAGCATCTACAAGTGGGGGTAAGTACTAAGGAGGGGTGGTAACTAGTGGAATTTAACTAATTTCAATCTCATGCCTGAGGATGACATAAAGATTATCTAGCTTAGGCCAAATTTTATGCTCTTTATGCAACCTTCAATTATCTTTCTAATATCTACAATTTATTCCAGTAAACTCTAAATAAGAACTTTGATAAAGAAATAAAGTATAAAGCTTGTAAGTAAAACTAGGAATGGGTATCATCAAATGTATTTAACCAAGCATGCTTAGTGCATTGCATAGGTTATTTAAATCTCATAATTGAAAGTGTTAGCTTGCAAGGTTAATAGCTTGCTGAAGTAGAGTATCTTGCAAGTGTTAGCTTGCCTTGTGCAGAGCAGTGGTTGAAGTTCTCCTCGGCTTCTTCTTCGTAGTATCCTCCTTCTTCCTCATATCCTTGGTCGGTACTAGCATCTATAAATAAATACGAGGTACACAATCACCAAACAATACTTAACTATTTTCAATCATCACACAAAAGGGTCCTATAGATGATCTAGCATCATCACTAACATTACAAGATTAAAGCTTGGTTTAATTTCTTTTATTTTTTGAAAATTAATTTCTACATATTATAAAACTACTTAAGATTTAATATTCTCCAAACCAAACATGGGATCATGTTGACACATGTCATCACCACACATTTCAGTACATGGGAATGCGATTTAAAGTGGTGTCACAATTTAATAAGGTTTAACCTTTTATTTTAATTTTAATAAAGTGACTAGAAATGCCTATGTGGCATCCTTTTATTACTTGATCATTATTTCTGTAAGTAAACCCATATGTTTTTATATATTCTGAAAGGTATGATCAAATGTGATTTTTGAGAGTTGGAATCAACTTGAAAGATATTATAGTTTAAATTTGAAAAATGTTTGAATGTAGAAAAGCTTCTGCCTTGTTATTTTTACCAAGGGTGATCTACAGATCCAAATGATTTGAATCCAATGGGCTTCGATTCAGCATTTCCAGACCTTTCTAATGAAATTGGTTTCATTCAATTTGGTTCAATGAATCGAGCTGGGTTGATTTTTGAAACTAGGTACAGAACTGTGTTTGAATTAAAATGGAAAAAGTTAAATTCAAATGACTGGGCTGCGCGGGAACTTCTAATGGGCCGGCCCAGTGTCACTCCGCGGTGCGGGTCTCAACTGACAGGGGGGTTCCACCAGTCCGTGGCTCTTTAAACGCGAAGAAGTACGGGGCAATCTCATCCGCACGATCTAAGTCTAATCGAACGGCTGCTACTCATCGTCCACGTCGGGCGGCACCAGCGAGACAGAACCCTAACACGACAGGTGGGGGTCGTCGGGGGATCACGAGGGCTCAGGCGAAGGTCGGCGATGCGGGCGAACGACGAAGTCGACGACGGCGAACCTCCTGGTACCGTCAGCTTCTCCTGGGGTGGACGAAATCGACGACGCCCATCTTCTCCAGAGGCGGCCTGCTCCAGCCAAATTCCACCGATGCGCTGCTCGCCTTGCTCCGGGAGTGAGGCAGGGTGGTTCTGGGTGAGAGGGGAGTGGAATGGTGTGAAGAAATCGAGCGGGGTAGGCCTCTATTTATAGTGGCGAGAGGGGACCGACGGGCGCAAGCTGAGGTCGTCGTGGTCGATGTCACAGAGGGCTATCGGCGTGGGCGACGGTAGGGGGCGGTGCTGTCCTCCCTGGCGAAGCTCAACGGCGTGGTGGCGAGGCGTGGGGCGGTGCAGATTGGTCGGAACGCTGCGGTTCTCTGCGCGTGCCCGACGGAAATTTTAATGACGCACAGCTCGCGTGGTCCGCGCGGCGGCGAACGGGCGTGTCTGCGGGGTTGCTGGGACAGTGGTGATCACGTATGCACGCGGCAAGGGCGGTGCGCGGTCTGTGGGCGTCGGTCGAGCGTGGCGCACGGGGCGCGCTCTCGGCATGGTTGCAGAGCAGCTTGGCATGGTCTGTGTGTGTGGTCCAGGGGCTGGCATCGCTCACGGCTGGGACAGGGAGTGGCGGTGGGGTGCTAGCTTGCTCCCAGACAAGGTTGGCGAGGCTAGTGCTGCTTGTATCTTGCTGTCCACACTGGGGTGACATGGGTGCTCTCGGCTGTTCACCATTGCTGACATTGGCGAGCTCACAGTGGTGCTAGTGATTAGTTAAGTTTGATAGATGATCTACTAAGGCTAGTGGTGTCTAGAGAGGGAACAAGTTTGGCCCAAAACACTGCACACTATAGTTTTTTGATTTTGTTTGATTTGAATCAACAAGGTGTTTGATGAAATGGCCGCATGAATTCAAGTTTTGAATTTTGAAAAGATTTTTTGTGGGTGTGCTAGGCATGTGCTGGTGAGTCTGTGGATGCTTGGGTTTTGAAATTTGAGCTTGTTTGAGTGGTTTTTGAAAAAGTGGGATCTTCCCATATGAAATAGATTCAATTTTAAACTGTCATTTAAACTATGCATTTGAATGTTTCTGGATGATCACAAGGTGGTCCTTGGTACTTTGTTATGAGTACTATCAAGGTGTTTAAAGATCCAAACAAGTTTCTGTTAAGTTTTGAAAGTTAGAGACAGCCAAAGTAGGCATGGGAGTTAAATTGGCAAAAGTGACCTTTCACATAAGTTATTTGCTTTGATTTATTTACATTTGGGAAAAGTGTGGGGATTGTTTAGATGATGTTTATTTCACCTAAGAATCATTTTACAAGCAAAGAAACACATAATCATGGCAATTCAAAAGAATCTAAATTTTGATGCACACTCATATGAATGCTTTCATATTTTTAATTGGAAAAGTTTTTGTTAACCCTAATTTTGATGATCCAAGTTTAGTATTTTTAGGATGTTACAATAACGTTGCGGAATCAAAGCTGTAACGGGAGAGAGGAGGAAGAACCAGTCGCTGTGGGTTAGATAACTGACAAGTGGGGCCGTTTCGTCAGCGTTAGAGAGAGAGAAAGAGTGGGGTCCGCAGCTCAGTGATTGGGTGGGTTTATCTGCTGGTGTGAATCGTTTTCTGCGGGGGAGAAATAAATGGGCTAGCTGGGCTGTTAGTTGGGCTTTGCTGGCTGGGCTGGTCTTGTTTTATTTTTTCCTTCTCTGTTTATTTTTCTTTTTCTGATTTCTTTTTCTGCTTTGATTTTATCAAAATGATTTCAAACTCTTTTTCATTTCAAAACTTTTTAAACTTTTTAGTAAGTTTTATTCTATTTAACATGTCTTTTTAAGACCATTTTTAGAATAATTTCTTTATTCCTTTTATGGTTTTATTATTTATTAAAGTAAGCACTTGCCTTTATTCAAATAAGATTAAATATATTTTCAAACTCTTTATTTGAATTCTAATTTTCACTAAACCTTTTCAGTAAGTTTTATTTAGTTAATAGAGTGTTAAATAATTCATTTTGAATTATTTGAAATATTTTTATTGTGATTTAATAAACATTTAAATTGAGCATTTGTCTTTAATTAAATAAAATTTGTTTATGGTTTTAATACCATATAACTTTTGTTAAAATAACTCTTTTAAGTTAATTTGATAACTTTTTAATCCACTTTGATAAATTTCCATTTATTATTTTCTCATGATTTAGTTAATCATTTCTATTAGGATTTTTATCTTTATCCATATATATTTAGAATATGGTTTAATGCCCTATAATTTTATTGGAATAATCTTTATCCTATTATTTTATTTGGATTATATTTATTTTCATTTGCTTATGGATTTGGCCAAGATTTAATTTGGCTTTTAAATATTCCTTATTTTTTTCTTTGTCTTATAAAATCCATATCTTTTTATTTATAGATCCAAACTTGGTGATTTCAAATTTGTAAAATCTTATTTAATATTTTTTTATATTTTTTAAATCCCTTTGGGATTAATTTGATCACAATTTGGTAAGGATTTTAGATATGAGCTTTATTAGCTTTGAAATTTAATTTCTTTATCTTATTAACTTCATAAGATTTTATCTTTGGCTCCAAATTAAGTGAAACCAATTTCTATGGTTTTATAATATTTTTATTTATCATCCTTGATCATTATAAATGTTTGTTGACAAATTTTTATATGGATCAAATCTATAGTCTTAGAGAGATCTTGGAAATGATTTCTTCCATTAGGGTTTTAGAGTTTTGGTTTAACTTTTCCAAGTGTTTAAATTTCAAGATTCATTCTTTGATGAATGCATTTCACTTGATTTGAATTTTGTTGGATTCCATTTTATTCAAATTTTTCAAGATGGGTTTTTAAGTTTCCATTTGAAATCAAAAAGTTTCTTTTCACCCTAAATTTCAACAATTTTTTTTTCACATTTCAAAATTTGGAATATTTTGGGATGTGACAGGCTATGACCCTTAAAAGAAATCTCGTCCCGAGATTTAGGAAGGCTAGAGGTTACAAGTTGGCTCAAGTCAACTAGGGTACTACCACCCTTAAAATTTTTTCACTAGATTACATCTTGGCTTGCTTGAGATCTTGATGAAACTTCTCTAGACAGACATCTGCATAGTGCCCTTTGTTTTCACACTTGAAACATGTGACAAGGCTGAGATCCCTCATAGGCTTGCTTGTCTTGTACCTCATCTTTTCTAGAAAATTGCTTGCATAATGTCCTTGGTCACCACAATTGTAACATGTGACAAGGTTGAGTTCTTCACGTATCTTCTGTGGACAAGTTGATATATAATGGCCTAGCTCTTTGCAGTTGTTGCACCACACTTGGCTATTATCCTTCTTTTCCTTTGGGATCATTGCTTCTTGTTTGTTTCCTTGGTTCTTCTTCTTTTCTGGACATTCATTGACATAGTGTACCATCTCTTTGCAATTGTAACATTGCACTTGTCTTTTGTCCTTCTTCTTATTGGGTTTCTCCAAAGCTAGGAGTTCTTCTAGTTCATGTTGTTCATATCTCACCTCAAAGGTGGGAAAGTCTCCTTGGTTCCTTAATCGTTTCCTTGGATAATACCTATGTTTCCTCTTTTGTCCACCAAGGTGAGTCATAACGCATGGAGGTGCAAGCTAAGATTTTCCTTTGTCTTCATCCTTCTTGGTAGAAGTTGTTTCCTCATGGGGGTTTCCAAACTTTTGATGCACTCCACCTTGTTTTCTTTGTTGAACTATAGGATAGATGGGGCATTGGATAGGGACATGATTATTTCCTTCACATAGGAAACAAGTTACTTGAGATGTGGGGCATTGATTAGTTGGATGTTTCTCTTCACAATTACGGCATTGATCTTCATGCTCTTTGGAAGTGTGATCCATGTCTCCACAAATATTACAAGCTAGAGTTCCTTCTATAATACCATCCTTGATATCATTGTTGTCACAAAGTCCTTGGGAAAGGCTGTCTTTCATGTTGATCATTTGAGTGGTCATCTGTTGCGACAATTGGGATTGGATTCCCAAAAACTTTTGCAAGGTTGGGTCTAACTCATTGTTGTTGGCTAAAAACTGAGTTGTCATCTGATTCAAATGGGTTTGGTTTACTAGTAGTTGTTCTCTCATGTGCATCTCTTGGTTGTTGTAGTCACCATTCTTGATGTTGGAATTTCTTGGAGTAGTCATCTGTTTGGGTTGGGTTCGGATTAGAATAGGCAAAGATTTCTAAGGAAAAGTTCTAATCACACACATCACAAATCACACAAGTAATGTGCACGTAATCACAAACAAACATTCCACTAAAACAACAAGTTTCAAGTGCATTTTTAGGCAACAAAATATTTTTGCTACACCACATAAGTTGGTGGGTTTAAACTAATCACTAGCATGGTGGTACAACTATATGGTTCACTTGAGATCATTCCATTCTTCTTAGTTCTTTCTTCATGAATGAGTTTATGGTTTCCTTGGAAAATTTCTTGTATCTTGGTCACAAATCTTCAAAGGTAATGATGGTTCCTTCTAAGTTGTGTTTCCTTAGTCTTCAAGTCTTGAGTAATATTTCTTATCCACTTGTAGTCCTTAGTGATGTCCAAGTTGAAATCCTTGTTGAAACTAAAGTTGAAGTCATTTGAGTTGGTGAAGTCCTTTGCTCATGGTGAGGTCTTTGCTCTTGGTGGAGGCTTTTGTCTATCAAGTTCAAATAGAAGAGATGTAGAATCAAAACCAAAAAGGTTGAGGAAAGAGTTTACAAGATTGTTTGTAAATAATTTTTGGAACAAATGCAATTCCTATTTTTCTAAGGGGTTTTGTCCAATCCTAGGGTTACAATCCTACAGGCAACACGGTGCTCTGATACCATCTGTAGAGGTCCCAACCTTTAATAAGGTAGAGATCCCTGAGTTTACAATGCTAGTCCCTGGATCAATAGCTAGCATCCACAGTTTGAGATGTAATATCAAGAAACAAAGGTCATAGTACAACTTTATAACCAGGAATAAAATATTATATTACATCTTACATAGCTCATTTGGCTATCTCATTACAATGCAGCAGAAATATCTATATAGCATGGAGTCCTTCATCTTCAAAGTGCCACGGGCAATCATGTTGGTTGTAGACTTGTAATCCTAATCAACACACTTCACTAACATCAAACAAACCTGCAACATAATAAGTTACAGCCACAAGGGTCAATATATTTGAATTGTATTGGCAAGTGATACTATGGTAGTGTATTGGAGTCTATCATCTATATGCATTTGTCTAAGTGGAGCTTAGGCTTGCTTTGCTCATAATAGATTTTCCTTATCTTTTGAAAACACTAAGTTTTTGTTTGTCAAAATCACCCAAGGCATCTACCAATCAAAGATTGAAGATCCTTTAAACCTTGTTCAACCACAAGTTTTTAACATAGAAATTGGTATGAGGAGATTCTTGATAGCTTCCATGTCTTGATGTTCAAATTGTCCATTGCCGGGGACACGGCTAAGTACTTTGATTTTACTCTCGAGAGAGGTGGTGCACTTTCCACACAAGACTTGACATGCGTCGAGACAAGATCTTTCAGAATCCTTCCCTTAGACCAAAATGGGCGCGTTCCAACCTATAATCCCCTACCACCAACTGTCCATTTGGCTAAGTTATTGCAACCTATATGATCCAGGCAGAGCCCATAATGCCAAGTGGCTGCACTTGAAGCTTCTCAACATTTGACATCTCAAATCTCTTTGTTCCTGGGTGGAATTCCACAAGTGTGATATACCAGGGTAGTCCATTGAAATGGGCCCTGAGTAACCACTCAACACAAACCATTCTCACCATTCCACCCAGGTGAGTCATTCACATTGTTGTTTTATTAAATAAAACACAAGTCATAGACTTAGAAATATTCCATAGCATGAATATAATCCACCCTTGTTTTCTACTAGCTAAGCTAAGCATGATAGTAGTAGGAATCTTAACTTAGGAAAATTATACTAAGGTTTCATCTACTAGGATTTCCCATGGCATAGTTTATACTTAGCAAAAATTCCATGCAAGTCCTACTTAGAAATAACACTAATGCATAGTGAAAATAATGGGAAAAAAGTATGAAGCAACACTTTCCTTTTTGGTAGAGAATAATAGTTCACTCCTTGATCTTGCAATAGTCACACCCTTCAAATTTCACTACAATTCAATCAAGGCACAAATTCAATCTACCATTCAAGCAACTCATCACATAGAATAATAAAAACAAAGCAATGCATGCAAGCATGCCAAAGATTTTTTTATTTGGAAAAGTGGTTTCTAATAGGTTATAAACATTATAAAACACCTATTGGCCATTTATAAAAGTGGTAAAGCCATTTGGAAACAAGATAGTAAAATGGCTACTTTAAATCATTTTTGTTTTGTTAGAAATGATATAAATCAAGGTAATAATTCCTAGTGTTTGACAAATATATTACTAAACACAAATGTTAGTGTTTTAAGGTCAAGTGTTTAATATTAAAACCATTTGCAAAAGGTTTTACCTATAAACCATTTTTATACCAAAGCAATATTTTATTTTGTTGGAAATGCCTTTTAGCAAAGTAATAATTTTATAGGGTTCATCAAATATATTTTTAAATCCTAAAACTTGGTATTTAGGGTTAGAGAGTTTAATTCAAACCAATTTTAAAAGGTTTTACTCAAAAAGCATTTTTAAAACATAAACAATATTTTTATTTAACTAGAAATGCTTTTATTCAAAGATTTATTCCTTAGCCTCACAAAATATGTTTTTACATCCAAAAGTTGGTTTCTATGGTCAGTAGGTTCAAAACCATTCGATTACAAAATATTTTACCCTAAAAATATTTTTAGAATAATTTTTATATTCAAATTATGCCTACACAAGTTTCTGCAAAAACAACTAAGTTTACAGAAGCGATTTGCTAAACAAAGTACATGGTTGGATAAAATTATTTTTGCTGATTCCATTGATATAAAATTTGCAAAATTTGGACGTGTGAATCAAAAGTGATGAATTTTGCAAGTTTAAACATCTAATAGAAAAGTTTATGTCTATTTAAAACAACACAGTGCCACGCGTCTTGTTCTCATTGGTCGGAAACGGTTCGGCTGGATCGAGTGCTAGGGTGCGTTGGATTAAAAGGGGATCGTGCGGCTCTGATCTAGCGTACCCCTTCGCTTTAAGTGAAACTATCGTATCCCTGAGATCAAGATCCAACGGCTCACAGTATGATGACCTAAGATGGGCCGCACTGGCGGCGGCGAGTGGCGGCGGCGCGGTCAGATAGTGGAGTTGCCGGCGATTCAGGAAGCAAGAGAGATAGGGGAAAGGCTCACCGAGATCGCCGTGAAGAGTAGATGCTCAAGGTAGTCTTCGTTGGCGAAGGGGCGCTCGGGGACGACGTGGATTGCTCGCCGGAGATCCACACTGGCTCGGGCATGCACTATTGAAGACGGTGACTAGGCTACCGTGCACGCCAGAGAAAAAGGAAAGCATCGAGTCGTGGCGAGTACGCGCGTGTGAAGGAGAAGGAGAGGGGAGGTCAGATGCTACCTGGGGGTGTCGCCGGAGTGGAGGCAGACGGTGGAGGCGTTCTGTTGTCGAGGTTGCCGATGCTAGGGGGCATGCGCGGTCAAGTGGAGGCTACTGGCGGATGCGCAAGACGATGGGGAATGAGCTCGTGTGGTCGAGGGGGCAAGGGGAGGCGAGACTTGGCCGGAATTGGCTGGCGAAGGTCGTCGGAGCAGTGATGGTGCGTGGAGAAATTCGTCCAGCCTAGGGGCAGAGAGCTGTGGGGAATTGAGGGGAAAGGAAGAGGGGGAACATGCTATTTATCATGCGTGATTGCAGCGACGAATTACTCGTGGAATTAAGATGAAATAACATTGCGGAATCAAAGCTGAAACGGGAGAGAGGAGGAAGAACCAGTCGCGGTGGGTTGAAGAGATGACTCACAAGTGGGGCCGTTTCGTCAGGGTTAGAGAGAGAGAAATAGTGGGGTCCGCAGCTCAGTGACTGGGTGGGTTTATCAGTTGGTGTGAATCATTTTCTGCGGGGGAGAAATAAATGGGCTAGCTGGGATGTTAGTTGGGCTTTGCTGGCTGGGCTGGTCTTGTTTTATTTTTTCCTTCTCTGTTTATTTTTATTTTTCTGATTTCTTTTTCTGTTTTGATTTTATCCAAATGATTTCAAACTCTTTTTCATTTCAAAACTTTTTAAACTTTTCAGTAAGTTTCTATTCTGTTTAACATGTATTTTTAAGACCATTTTTAGAATAATTTCTTTATTCTTTTTATGGTTTTATTCTTTATTAAAATAAGCACTTGCCTTTATTCAAATAAGATTAAATATATTTTCAAACTCTTTATTTGAATTCTAATTTTCACTAAACCTTTTCAGTAGGTTTTATTTAGTTAATATGGTGTTAAATAATTCATTTTGAATTATTTGAAATATTTTTATTGTGATTTATTAAACATTTAAATTGAGCATTTGTCTTTAATTAAATAAAATTTGTTTATGGTTTTAATACCATATAAATTTTATTAAATAACTCTTTTAAGTTAATTTGATAACTTTTTAATCCACTTTGATAAATTTCCATTTATTATTTTCTCATGATTTAGTTAATCATTTCTATTAGGATTTTTATCTTTATCCATATATATTTAGAATATGGTTTAATGCCATATAATTTTATTGGAATAATCTTTATCCTATTATTTTATTTGTATTATCTTTATTTTCATTTTCCTATGGATTTGGCCAAGATTTAATTTGGCTTTTAAATATTCCTTATTTATTTATTTATTTCTTTGTCTTATAAAATCCATATCTTTTTATTTATAGATCCAAACTTGGTTATTTCAAATTTGTAAAATCTTATTTAATATTTGTTTATATTTTATAAATCCCTTTGAGATTAATTTGATCACAATTTGGTATGGATTTTAGATAGGAGCTTTATTAGCTTTGAAATTTAATTTCTTTATCTTATTAACTTCATAAGATTTTATCTTTGGCTCCAAATTAAGTGAAACCAATTTCTATGGTTTTATAATATTTTTATTTATCATCCTTGATCATTATAAATGTTTGTTGACAAATTTTTATATGGATCAAGTCTATAGACTTAGAGATATCTTGGAAATGATTTCTTCCATTAGGGTTTTAGAGTTTTGGTTTAACTTTTCCAAGTGTTTAAATTTCAAGATTCATTCTTTGATGAATGCATTTCACTTGATTTGAATTTTGTTGGATTCCATTTTATTCAAATTGTTCAAGATGGGTTTTTAAGTTTCCATTTGAAATCAAAAAGTTTCTTTTCACTCTAAATTTCAACAATTATTTATTTTATTTATTTATTTTTTTCACATTTCAAAATTTGGAATATTTTGGGATGTGACATCTATCATGTCTATGTTATTTGTGATCTTGGATGCTCTCCGTTTCTAGTAGTTACTCTGGCCAAGTATTTGCTTGTGACTCCAAGAGGGAGTATTTATGCTCGATAGTAGGTTCATGCCTCTAGTATTCTGGGAGAGTGACATAAACTTCTAAGATTGTAGATGTGATATTGCTACTAGGGAGAAAACAACAATCCTTTGTCCAAGGGCAATTGTATTGTTTACATCACACACTTTGCTTAATGCAATTATCTATTGCTTGCAACTTAATACCCGAGGGTTGTTTGGATGATATACCAGAGGTGGATTATTAGTCATAGATGCAGTTGGATTATGGTCTATGTATCATGTTGTAATATCCAAGTGAATCTCATAGTGATCATCATGTCATGTACATGCATTGTTATGCATTCTCTATTTGTCAATTTCCCACCTGTAATTTGTTCACCCAGCATATTATTTATCTTATGGAGAAACACCTCTAGTGAACTGTGGACCCTGGTCCATTCCTTTCCACTGATATTCGATCTACTATTTACTATTTACTTTCTACAATTACTACAAGCAATTACTTTCTTCCACACTATACATTTAATCCTTTGTTTTTAGCAAAACCAATGAGCTTGACAACCTCACTAATAAGTTGGGGCAAAGTATTTTGGTTGTGTTGTGTGCAGGTTCCACGTTTCCAGCAACACCTTCGGAAGTGGTTTCTTTATCCTACTGGTTCGATAACCCTGATTCCATAACTGAGGGAAAACTTGCTGCTGTGCTCATCATACCTTGCTCTTGGGATTCCCAATAGGCTCTACATCAACTGAGCCATCACAACCCCACCTCCATCTACCTTTGAGGCCGCCACGCCACACTCTAAGGAGAAAGCTAATGCTAACTCCAAGGAAGACGATGTGGTGGGTGACGACAATAGTAAGAGCTCCTCCTCGAAAAAGGGAAGTGGTAAGGAGGAATATAGTGAGGTTCCTCATGTATATTCACCTAATCCACCTATCTCTCACCCTGATATAAACAATAGGGGTGATCCACCCAAGCTTACTACATCTCCTTTTAATCAATGGTAATTCTTAATGAAATCTCATGTGTGCAGCTCGTCCATTGAGCTATGGAAAATCATCGAGAATGGTCTTCATGTTGGAGATCCAAACAACTTGACAAGAATATAAGTTGTGGACAGCCAACTCAATGCAACAACTCTACACATGATTCAGCTCGGTGTAGGCCCCAAGGACATGCCCCACATAGAACATCTCAGCATCGCAAAGGAAGCTTCGCATTGCCCTCAAGGAACTCTTCATTGGGAATTAAAACATGAGAATAAATAGTTATGTTGCACTAAGTAACGAAGATGAAGGTTTTTATATGATGGATGGCGAGGATCACGAGGATATGTATAGAAGACTCAAGTCAATATCCACCACATTTAGAAATCATGGTGCTACCCATGTTGATCACGCATGGATAAAGAGAAAGTATGTTAGTGAACTTATGCTATTTGAGCCTACTGATTTGAAGAGCCTCCAAGGTAGACACAATTACCATCAAATGACTTCCAATGACGTCATGCAAGAAATGGCAGATTTCAAAGTGGCCGCCAAGAATGCCGAAGACGCTCGTGCTCAAGCCATTGGAATGGAAAAGGGGGTAAATGTGGCCTTGAAGGAAATGTTGTTGAACAACATGATGATGACTTTGAAATTATGGACGGTCCCAAAGATTTCACGAGAGCACATGGTGAGTACATGGCCTTTTATGCTAGGAATTTTTGGAAGGACCCCACCAAAGCCAAATCTGAACTTGAACGCAAGAATGGTTCACATGGAAGAAGGGAAAATAGTCCTAAACTGAGAACATGTTTCAATTGTGGAGATCGGCTGCACTATGTAGCTGAATGTCCTTATCAAAGTAGAGAAGACAATGGAGGAAGGCTCATTCTCAAAGAAAAATCAAAGGCTCCACGGAAGAAGCAATTTGTAAAGAAGAATGCTCCATACAAGAATAAACCGAGGATTGTTTTGGCGGCTCAAAAGGAGTACTCATCCACAAGCAAATACGAAGAAGGCGATGATAGCTCATGAGAGGTGGCTGCCATAGCCACCACATCTACACCGGCTGTTGGAGATATGCAAAAGAGGCAATAATAAAATTAGTTATTATTATATCTTTGTGTTTATGATAAATGTTTACATACCATGCTATAATTGTATTAACTGGAAACATTTATACTTGTGTGATTTTGTAAATATGTAAGAGTCCCTAGTAAGCCTCTTGTTAAACTATCTTGTTGATTGATTGATGATCATGGTTTCCTGATCATGAACATTAGATGTTATTGACAGCAAGGTCATATCATTAGGATAATGATGTGATGTACATACTCCTATAGATAAGCGTAGCATAAGATCAAGTCATTTCAATACTTCATTTGCTATAAGCTTTTAGATACATAGTAACATAAATCCTTAGACCATGAGATCGTGTTAATCACCATCACTGGATGGATGCTTTGATGACATCAAACACCACTTCATAACTAGGTGGTTATAAACGTGGCATTGAGTATTCGGAAAGTATGTGTTGAGGCACATGGATCAAGAATGGGGTTTGTCCCTCCATATGACGGATAGATATACTCCGGGCCCTCTCGGTGGAATGTCATCCAATTGGCTTGCAAGCATGTGACTGGCTCACAAGGGATCACATATCACACGAATGAGTAAAGAGTACTTATTGGTAACGAGGTTGAACTAGGTATGTAGAGATACCGACGATCAAACCTCGGATACGGAAAGTATCGCGATACAAAGGGAAATTGGTATTTTATGTAAATGGTTCATTCGATCATGAAGTAATCACAGAAATATGTGGTATCCATATGAATTTCCAGATTCCTCTATTGGTTATTGATTAGAGAAGAGTCTCGGTCATGTCTGCATAATTCACGAACCGTAGGGAGACACACTTAAGGATTCGATGTTGTTTAGTAGATATGGAATGTGAGTAAGATAATGAATGTTGTTCAGAGTCTCGGATAGGATCCGGGACATCACGAGGAGATCCGAAATGGTCCAAAGAATAAGATTCATATAAGGAAAGTCCAATTGTGGGGTTCGGAAATGTTTTCGGTGTTTTCACTAGAATCTTCTAGAAGGGTCTGGAAGGTCCACCACTCCGGAGTGGGAAGGGTACATGGAAGTGTCATACCAATGTGGAATGGTTGCATCATGTCCTAGGTCACTTGGCTGGGCAATCGGAAGAGAGAAATAAAATCTAGTTTGAATAGTCAAACGCCAGTTTGAAAAGTCAAATCCCAACATGGTTGCCTAGTAGAGGGAGGAGAGGAAACCCACTTAGGGAAGTTTTCCCCTCCCTCCCTTGCCGCCAGCCATGCAGAGGAGTTGGGGGAGGACTCCCCTCCCCCCAACCACCTCTCCCCACCTATATAAGGAGGGGTAGGGAGCCCCCCTACCCCTAACCCTAAAACATTAGGTCGGGCTCCCTCCCCCAAGTCACCGCCGCCCTAGCACCTCCTCAAGTCGCTGTCGCCTAGTCCTCCTCTAGTCGTCGTCCACCTCCACCCATCGGCCTCTAAACCCTAGTTGCCGAGGCTTTCTCTCTACTCCACCATACCCGCTCCTTCTTGGGCGAAGCCCTGCGAGATTTCCCTTCTACTTCCACCACCACACCATCGTGCTGTTGGAATCGCGAGGAGAGATCTACAATCTCTGCTGCTTGCTAGAACTATGGAGAGGAAGGTCTTCATCGAGTACCGAACGTGTGACCGACTACGGGAGCGCTGCCGGAACGCGGCGCTGGAAGGATCGTCTTCATGATCTTGAGATTGACAAGTGAACGAATACATCAACCACGAGAATCCGATCTCGTTAAACACTTAGAATCTTTGAGGTTTAGTACTCTATCAACTTGTTGCACCAGTCTAGTAGATTAGATCTTGTCTTGTGTGTGTTCATGCGATAGAATTTTTTGTTTTCCATCCTACGAACCCCTACAGGGGTATCAGAGCCGTCTCTATGCATAGATTTGTTGCACGAATAGAACACAATGGTTATTGTGGGCGTTGATGCTTTTGTTGTCGGTAGCTTTTTTGTACTTTGCATCTTGCGGGATGGTGGGATGAAGCGGCCCGGGCTAACCTTACATGACATTGTTCATGAGACTTGCTCCACTCTCAACAAGAAACTTGTATTGCATAAGTGGCTTTGCGGGTGTCTAGTTTTCCCACCATAGTGAAGATTTAATTTACAATGGGCACTTGAAAATACTTGTATCAATGGTGTGGTTCTTGTTCGTAAGTTAGAACGGTTCTTATTCGAAAGCCCCAAACCACGTAAAACATGCAAAGAAAATTAGAGGCGTCTAACTTTGTTTTGCAGGGGTGTGTTGTGATGTGATATGGCCATGATTGTGATTATATATGATGTATGCAATGATCCTTATTATAAGTTGTCAACCAGCAGGAGCCTTATGGTTGTCTTTTAATTTCGTTAAGACCTGCGTGTCTATTATTCAAAGTAGTTGTAATAGTTGATGTTGGTGGAAGATAACCATGGAGCGGTGCCATTGACCTTGACGCCACGCCGGTGATGATGGAGATCATGTTCGTGCTTGGAGATAGAGATCGGAAGCACAAGAAGAAAGGCCATATCATATCACATATTATGAATTGCATGTGATGTTAATCCTTTTATGCATCTTGTATTTCTTAGATCACGAAGGTAGCATTATAACATGATCCCTCTCACAAAATTTCAAGTAATAAAGTGTTCGTCCTTAGTAGGCACTATTGCTAAGCATCTTCGTTTCGAAGAACCACGTGATGATTGGGTGTGATAGATTCTACGTGTGCATACAACGGGAGCAAGCCAGACTTTCTCATGTGGATAATAAGGTTAACCTTGACGAGCCTAGCATGTACATACATGGTCTCAGAACACGGAATACCGAAAGGTAAAGCATGAGTCAAATAGAAGATATGATGAACATGATGATTGTTCGCCTTTGAAACTACATCATCTCTCGTGATGATCAGACTTCATGTAGTGGATTTAGTTTGTGTGATCACTAAAACAATGTGAGGGATATTTTTTTGAGTGGGAGTTCACCTAGTTAATTTAAGTATTAAATATGAACTCAGTTTTTCATAAACTTAGTATAAACATTTGTAAATATGTTGTAGATCATGGTGGCCCCGGCCATCAATTTTAATGTGTTCCTAGAGAAAGAAAAGTTGAAAAACAATGGAAGAAAATTCGCGGATTGGTTCCGCAATTTGAGGATTATCCTCAATGCTGGTCAATTGACCTATGTGCTGGATGCACCGCTGGGTGACCCACCTGCATCTAATGCTACCGATGAGTTGAAGAATCATTTCCTCACTCGGAAGAATCAGTACTCCACAATTCAATGTGCTATGCTCCTTGTTTTGGAATAGGATCTTCGGAAAAGGTTTGAGAACTTTGACCCCATGCTATAATTGTATTAATCAAAAACTTTAATATTTGTGTGATTTGTAAACATAAAAGAGTCCCTAGTAGAGCCTCTTGTTAAACTAGCTTGTTGATTGATTGATGATCATGGTTTCTTGATCATGAACATTGGATGTTATTGATAACAAGGTCATATCATTAGGATAATGATGTGATGGACATACTACTATAGTTAAGTGTAGCATAAGATCAAGTCATTTAAATATACCACTTGCTATAAGCTTTCAAATACATAGTAACCTAAATACTTTGACCATGAGATCATGTTAATCACCATCACTAGATGGATGCTTTGATGACATCAAACACCACTTCGTAACTAGATGGTTATAAAGGTGGCATTGAGTATTCTAAAAGTATGCGTTGAGGCACATGGATCAAGAGTGGGATTTGTCCATCCATATGATGGATAGATATACTGTGGTCCCTCTCGATGAAATGTCATCCAATTGGCTTGCAAGCATGTGACTGTCTCACAAGGGATCACATATCACAGGAATGAGTAAAGAGTACTTATCGGTAATGAGGTTGAACTAGGTATGCAGAGATACCGATGATCAAACCTCGCATAAGTAAAGTATCGCGAGACAAAGGGAAATTGGTATCGTATGTAAATGGTTCATTCGATCACGAAGTAATCTTAGAAATATGTGGGAGCCATATGAATTTTCATATTCCTCTATTGGTTATTGATCGGAGAAGAGTCTCGATTATGTCTGCATAATTCACGAACTGTAGGGAGACACACTTAAGGATTCGATGTTGTTTAGTAGATATGGAATGTGAGTAAGAGACTGAATGTTGTTCGGAGTCTCGGATAGGATCTAGGATATCACGAGGAGATTCAGAATGGTCCAGAGAATAAGATTCATATGAGGAAAGTCCAATTCCGGGGTGCAGAAATATTATCGGTGTTTTCATCGGAAGCTTCTAGAAGGGTTTGGAAGGTCCACCACCCCGGGGGGAATGGGTACTTGGAATGTGCCATGAAATTGTATAATGGTTGCATCATACCTTAGGTCACTTGGCTGGGCAATGGGAGAGATAAATCAAACTCTAGTTTGAATAGTCAAAAGCCAATTTGAAAAAGTAAAATCCCAACATGATTGCCTAGTGGAGGGAGGAGAGGAAACCTAGTTTGGGAAGGTTTCCCTCCCTCCCAAGCCGCCGGACACCAAGGGGAGTTGGGGGAGGACTCCCCTCCCCTAGCCGACCTCCCACCTGTAAAAGGAGGGGTAGGGTGCCCCCTTGGAGGCTCACCCCAAACCCTAGTTCGGCCGCCGCCCCCCTCTAGTTGTCGCCGCCCTAGATCTCCTATAAACCGCCGCCCGTCTAGCTAAACCCTAGCCGCCAGCCACCTCCACCCCTCGGCCTCTAAACCCTAGTTTCCGAGGCTCTGTCTCTACTCCACCATACACGCTCCGACTTAGGCGAAGCCCTTCGGGATTTCCCCTCTACTTCCACCACCACGCCGTCGTGCTGCTGGAATCGCGAGGAGAGATCTACAACCTTCGCTGCCTGCTAGAACAAGGGATAGGAAGGTATTCATCGAGTATCGAACATGTGACCGACTACGGAAACGCTTCCGGAACGCGACGCCAGAAGGATCGTCTTCGCGATATTGAGATCGTCAAATGAACGACTACATCAACCACGAGAATCCAATCTCGTTAATCGCTTTGGATCATTGAGGGTTAGTACTCTATCAACTAGTTGAAGTGATCTAGTAGATTAGATCTTGTCTTGTGTGTGTTCATGCGATAGAATTTTTTTTCCATGCTATTAACCCCAACAGTGGTATCAGAGCCGTGTCTATGCGGAGATCTGTTGCACGAGTAGAACACGATGTTTATTGTGGGAGTTGATGCTTTTGTTGTCGATTGATTTTTGTGTACTTTGCATCTTGCGGGATGGTGGGATGAAGTGGCCCAGGATAACCTTAGATGACATCGTTCATGAGACTTTCTCCACGCTCTACATGCAACTTGTATTACATAAGTGGCTTTGTGGGTGTTTGTCTCTCCCACCATAGTGAGGATTCAATTAACAATGGGAACTTGACAATACTTGTATCAATGTTGTGGTTAATGTTCGTAAGTTGGAACGGTTCTTATGAGAAAGGCCCATCCACGTAAAACATGCAAAGAAAGATTAGAGGCGTCTAATGTTTTTTCAGGTCTTGCGTTGTGATGTGATATGGCCATGATTGTGATTATATATGATGTATGCAATGATCCTTATTATAAGTTGGCAACCGATAGAAGTCTTATGGTTGTCTTTAAATTTCGTGTAAGACCCCCGTGTCTATTATTCAAAGTAGTTGTAATAGTTGATGATCGTGGACAATGATGACTACAAGTGCACAGATCGTTTGTAGCTAGTTTCTAAGTTCAAATGTCGATCCCACAGGGATCCCAAAGGTAAGTGTTTATTGGTGAAGTCTCTGTCACACCCAAAGTTGTCACAGGTCTTCGAGTAAATTGACTTCAAGTGTTGAGAATGAGAATAGAATTTGGATTTAACAAAGGTATTAAAATAAAACTAAAATGTAAACTTTAGAAATAAAAAGCATAAAAGTAAAGAACGATTTTTTTGTTGTTTTCTGCAGATGATAAAGTAGACGCGGGGAGTTTCAGCTCACGGTGATAGTGAATGTGCCGCGTGAACGAGTGATAAGTGTAACAATTATAATCTTATAAGTATGTGTGTAGGCGAGCAACCCATAATTAGACGGAACTCCTCTTGGTAGATTTCATCCCAACTTCAATAATCCTACTAGCCTGTTTACCACAACCATGGTCAGTCACTAGACGATTAAGATCCTTCTGGTTGCTTAGCAACTAAGCTTCTTGGATCGGACTAATGCAATAAGCTCGGTGATTCCTCGTCATCCTTGAGTCAAACTAGTTTCCCATTGATATCCCCGTGTCACTCGGGGGTCGCCGGTTTGCTAGCAAACAAGATTCTATCCATGTAGAAAAAAATCATGTTGTATAGGCCCTTAATTGGACAACATGCATTAAGCATCCCACGGATAGTCAACACATAATATAGTGATTAAAATCAACCACAAACTTGATGGAAAAATGTGTAGGCACATCACATCTCACCAATCCCCTACATCTCCCATGCCCAAGGGAACTTACTCACACATGAGAGAAGAAAGCATCATCGATATAATTAAATAAAGGGAGTTCTTCTTGATATTACCGTGGATATCCACAATAAGAAATAGAAATAAATCCAACACAATTCAAGATGGGAAGAACAATCTCAAACCCTAATCTTGCAAGGTGGAGATCTCTCTCTCTATCTCAAGTACAAGTGATGGCTATGGAGGTATGGTGGCTAGGAGATCGAAGATTGTGGAGAGAGATGAAGAACGTCTTCCCCTTCTTCTCCAGATCCCTTCTTTATCCCTTCTGGATGGTATGGTGGTTCGTGTGTTCTGTTTTCAACCTCTGCCTCTTCATGAAAGTTGTCCCTTTTAATAAGACGAATGAGATGGAAACTATACGGCGACAACTATACGGTGGTGCCCCGTATAGTTGGTAGTTAAGCTTGCAGTAAATTACCCTCGATTGCTTAGAAAAAAATACTAACTTGTTTTCGTCTAAATATTGTCTTTTTGCTGTCAAATCCCTCTAGCGATGTTCACAACCTGAAACACACATTAAAAACCAAGTTTTCTTTGCTACCGAAGTATTAGCGTTACGTAAAGCTATAAAACCATCAAATCCAAACGAAAACCATCGATAAAAACCATAAACAATGTGTAGAATCTCACAGCTATCAACTCCCCCAAGCTTAGATGTTGCTCTCCCTCGAGTGACAAGGAAATAGGAAAGGATAGCGGAGATACGAAACTGAAATAAAATAACTTACAAGCTTGAATTGGTGTCAAATTATTTTCTGCACATTTCCTGCAATCTTAAACATGATCATACAAATATTCAAAATATTGCACTGAGTTCACTTCCTAACCATGTATATGTTGCTAGAAAATAAATCATATGCACGAGCGAGTGTCGAAAGTTTAGCAAGAAAAGTGAAACAAATCTTTTTGGCTTCTCTCTTGTTGAGAGATGAAAACTTTTTGATCTCGTTCCTTTAATCATTTAATACTCAATTTTGCACCAAGAACATTTAATTTAAGAACAACTCATCTACTCCCACGTCTTGTGCTGAAAGTTTTGAAGTTGCTCTTGTTTTATCTACCATTCTTGTTACTATGTGCTTCTTCGATTTATTCTCTTACAAGATTCCCATGCATAGGAAGTGGGTGTTGTGGATATACCAAATGGGTATACCTACGACATAGTCTCATACCGGCAAGCCTGGGTGGCCCACAGTTGGTGGTTAGGCCTATGGCATAACCGGGCGGCCCAGTTGCTGATAGGAAGCTGGATGTCCAGCAGGGATGAAGGATGGCGACGTGTCACCGCCTTAGATGGAAGCCGGCGCCTTGGAGGACACGAAGACTAGTTAGTGTTAGTCTAGGACTCTGTAACCGTATCTGGCTGGGACTCTCCTTGTAACCCTAGGTCCTAGCGCTCTTATAAGCCGGCCTACTGGAGACTTTAGGGCACAAGATTAGACAGACAAGTGCATAGCACTACTCGCACACAACGAACCCTAATCCTTTAACTCGGCGTATTGCCATTATAGTGATTTATAGCAGGAGTAGGATCTCGCCACCGTCGTGAGATCTGAACCTGGATAAGCTGTGTTACCCCGTACCTACCAACCTCCCGCCTTACCACACGTCTCTAAAAACGCTATGTGAGGATCCCTCTATGGCGTACTCGTCGGCAATACCACGACAATTGGTGCCCACCGTGGGGCAAGAGACGCTTACAGCACAGATCCAGACGTGATTCCTCGCCGTCTTCGAAGGCGGCCAAAACCGCATCTCCATCACCGCGCCGGCTTCGTCATCGCTCTTGAGAGTCTGTAGAGGATTTATTATCCCTCCTCTCGGGCGTATAGCCGAGTTGACGGTGTCAAGAAACTCTGCATCAACATGTCCATCGCGTGTGATAGCGGCATGGTCCAGGGCAAGATCCGAGTTCCTAGACGCTGAAATATTCGCACTGTGTTGACTGTATGTCCAATCAGTGACATGATCGGTTTCCTCAGTGTGTTTGGAAACTTTTTGGAAATCGTCTTTGATTCCGTACGCGTGTATGAGCCTGGCCGGATTGTTCTGAACAAATATGCGTGTACGTACGTACCAAGCACCAAATCGATCGATACGCTTGGTGCTGCACACATGCCGATCGAGTCAGTTCAGGCAAACATGGCTGATCACAAATCCAAGGAAAAGCTATTGCATAGTACTACTTCACAAGAGGAAAGCATAATCGGTCAATAAAGGCTAGCTACATGCAGGATTTGAGGCCACGGAGAACATGCTGTGTCGTCTCTAAATTACGAAATTATTTTCCGTAAAGCTTATGTCCGTGGGCTATTGTCGGGTACAATTTGTTCTTCATCTTCGTGTTGTGGGCATCCCGAGAAACCCGGCCTACGGAAACTATCACCAGGCTACTTGCATGTATACGGCAGCAGTCCGACATCGTTCCATTGTGGCAACCTTCACGTCAACCTTTGGCATGGCCAGATACATCTTCACTGTAAATGACACCGATTTCGTTTAAAACAGCTAAGTACTTTATATTTATTATTTTAATTATTTATGATCATGAGATTAAGATTGGTTCACTCATATTCTGAGTCTTTTATCGCTTTTGTTTTTTATCATACCTTTTTCACGATTTGTCTTGCGCTCGTGAGTATAAATTTTAACTAGTTTTGACCGTTTAAGGCCCTAGTCTATGCCCAATAATAAAAGCACTAACGCTTCTGTCAACCAACTTTTTCTTTGGACGATTCTGCCCTCCCACATATTACGCACCACTGCCACTGCCATGGTACCGGTTCGTCTCTTCTATTTTATCCTTCGTCCACCTCCTCTGCCCCCGTGAGTCCGTGACGCCCGCTGTTGCTTCCGATTCATCCTCCACGCCCCGTCAATCCTCCTCCAACGCGCAGCGCCTTGGACAACGCCCCGCTTCGACGCCGTCTCCCTGGACCGATCCTGGACCGCTGGGGCAGCCGTACCCTCCTCCCTCCAGCCTCCCATTATGCCGGTGAGTCCCTTTCCCTGGCCACCCGAGACGCCCCCAATCTGCGTGGAGATGGACATGTTCATCCACGCCCGCGAGGTCAGATTCGCCGATGTCGAGATGGAGCTACAGATCCCAATATGACTTTACCTGGTCCTTCACGCCTATGAGCGAGGTAGGATTCCCAACGTCGAGCCAGTGCTGTAGATCTCAATCCGTCTTGACCTTGTACTGCCTAGCAGAGGTGGACAGAAATGCCGTTGCGTTGATCCACGGGCGCTTACAGGGACATGGCGCATGTGTGCACGCATGAAGTCGTGAGCATAACTGCCACACCAATGATCGCGAGATCTAGCTCTGCTTCCTCCAACCTGCCAGCACCGTACTCAGAATCTTGTTCCGATTTATTCTATTTTTTCTATCTTGATTCAATTCTTTTATGTTTGCGATCTACCATGAAGAAATGCTCAACTCATTCTCATCTTCAATCCTCAATTTATGCGTCTGTGTTATGGACTTTGATGAATAGGCTCTAGCGGCGGCGGCCAGTAAAAAGGCATGGCCGAATGCACTGAAGGAAACCAGTGGACATATTTGCTCCCTTGGAAGGCAAATCTATACCTAATAATAAAAGCACTAACGCTTCTGTCAACCAGCTTTTTCTTTGGACGATTCTGCCCTCCCACCAAATATCATATTACGCACCACTTCCACTGGCATGGTACCGATTCGTCTCTTCTATTTTAACCTTCGTCCAACTCCTCTGCCCCCGTGAGTCCGTGACGCCCGCTGTTGCTTCCGATTCGTCCTCCGCGCCCCGTCAATCCTCCTCCAACGTGCAGCGCCTTGGACAACGCCCCGCTTCACCGCCGTCTCCCTGGACCGATCCTGGACCGCTGGGGCAGCCGTACCCTCCTCCCTCCAGCCTCCAATTACGCCGGTTAGTCCCTTTCCCTGGCCATCCGAGACGCCCCCAATCTGCGTGGAGATGGACCTGCTCATCCGCTCCCACGAGGTCAGATTCGCCGACAAAGAGGTGGACTACAGATCCCAATTTGACTTTACCTGGTCCTTCGCGCCTATGAGCGAGGTAGGATTCCCAACATCGAGCTAGTGCTGTAGATCTCAATCCATGTTGACCTGGTCCTACCTAGCAGAGGTGGACATACATGCTGTTGCGTTCATCCACGGGCGCTTACAGCGGCATGGCGCATGTGTGCATGCATGAAGTCATGAGCATAACTGCCACCCCAATGACGGCGAGATCCAGCTCTGCTTCCTCCAACCTGCCAGCGCCGCACTCAGAATCTTGCTCTGATTTCTTCTATTTTTTCCATTTTGATTCATTTCTTTTATGTTTGCGATCTTCCATGAAGAAATGCTCAACTCGTTCTCATCTTCAATCAAAAATTTATGCGCCTATGTTGTGGACTTCGATGAACAGGCTCTAGCGGCGGCGGCCAGTAAGAAGGCATGTCCGAATGCACTGAAGGAAACCAGTGGACATATTTGCTCCCTTGGAAGGCAAATCTATACCTAATAATAAAAGCACTAACGCTTCTGTCAACCAGCTTTTTCTTTGGACGATTCTGCCCTCCCACCAAATATCATATTACGCACCACTTCCACTGGCATGGTACCGGTCCGTCTCTTCTATTTTATCCTTCGTCCAGCTCGTCTACCCCCATGTGTCTGTGACGCCCAATGTTGCTTCTGATTCCTCCGCACCCCGTCAATCCTCCTCCAATGCGCAGAGCCTTGGACAATGCCCCGCTTCGCCGCCGTCTCCCTGGACCGATCCTGGACCGCTGGGGCAGCCGTACCCTCGTCCCTCCAGCCTCCCATTATGCCGATGAATCCCTTTCCCTAGCCACCCGAGACGGCCCCAATCTGCGTGGAGATGGACCTGCTCATCCGTGCCCACGAGGTCAGATTCGCCGACGTCGAGATGGAGCTACAGATCCCAATCTGACTTTACCTAGTACTTTGCGCCTATGAGCGAGGTAGGATTCCCAACGTCGACCAAGTGTTGTAGATCTCAATCCGTGTTGACCTGGTCCTGCCTAGCAGAGGTGGACAGACATGTCGTTGCGTTGATCCACAGGCGCTTACAGTGGCATGGTGCATGTGTGCACGCATGAAGTCGTGAGCATAACTGCCACCCCAATGATCGCATGATCTAGCTCTGCTTCCTCCAACCTGCCAGCGCCGCACTCAGAATCTTGTTCCAATTTCTTCTATTTTTTCCATCTTGATTCATTTCTTTTATGTTTGCGATCTTCCATGAAGAAATGCTCAACTCGTTCTCATCTTCAATCCTCAATTTATGTGCATGTGTTGTGGACTTCAATGAACAGGCTCTATCGGTGGTGGCCAGTAAAAAGGCATGGCTGAATCCACTGAAGGAAACCAGTGGACATATTTGCTCCCTTGGAAGGCAAATCTATAGCTAATAATAAAAGCACTAACGCTTCTGTCAACAAGCTTTTTCTTTGGACAATTCTTCCCTCCCACCAAATATCATTTTACGCACCACTTCAACTGCCATGGTACCGGTTCTACTCTTATATTTTATCCTTCATCCAACTCCTCTGCCCCTGTGAGTCCGTGACGCCCGCTGTTGCTTCCGATTCATCCTCCGCGCCCCATCAATCCTCCTCCAACGCGCAGCGCCTTGGACAACGCCCCGCTTCGCTGTCGTCTCCCTGGACCGATCCTGGACCGCTAGGGCAGCCGTACCCTCCTCCCTCCAGCCTCCCATTACGCCGGTGAGTCCCTTTCCCTGGCCACCTGAGACGCCACCAATCTGCATGGAGATGGACCTGCTCATCCGCACCCGCGAGGTCAGATTCGCCGACGTCGAGATGGAGCTACAGATCCCAACCTGACTTTACCTAGTCCTTCGCGCCTATGAGAGAGGTAGGATTCCAAACGTCAAGCCAGTGCTGTAGATCTCAATCCGTGTTGACCTGGTCCTGCCTAGCAGAGGTGGACAGACATGCCGTTGTGTTGATCCACGGGCGCTTACAGCAGAATGGCACATGTGTGCACGCATGAAGTTGTGAGCATAACTGCCACCCGTATGATCGCGAGATCCAGCTCTGCTTCCTCCAACTTGCCAGCGCCACACTCAGAATCTTGTTTCGATTTCTTCTATTTTTTCCATCTTGATTCATTTCTTTTATGTTTGCGATCTTCCATGAATAAATGCTCAACTCGTTCTCATCTTCAATCCTCAATTTATGCTCCTGTGTTGTGGACTTCGATGAACAGTCTCTAGCAGTGGCGACCAGTAAGAAGGCATGGCTGTATGCACTGAAGGAAACCAGTGGACATATTTTCTCCCTTGGAAGGCAAATCTATACCTAATAATAAAAGCACTAACGCTTCTGTCAACCAGCTTTTTCTTTGGACGATTCTACCCTCCCACCAAATATCATATTACGCACCACTGCCACTGCCATAGTACCGGTTCGTCTCTTCTATTTTATCCTTCGTCCAGCTCCTCTGCCCCCGTGAGTCTGTGGTACCCGCTGTTGGGAATATGCCCTAGAGGCAATCATATATGATGATATTTCCCATTGTATTTATAAAGTTATTATGTTGTCCTTGTATAAACATATGATGTGTATCATTGAATATGTGATTCGGTTGTGGAACTATGCATTCATGTTGTTTGTACTAAATGTCCTTGGTCATTGAGGTTGTGCTGGACACACAACTTAGACCAATGTGAAAGTTGGTTTGATGACTCGGTTCCACTTTCATGGGCATGGAGATGCTATTCCAACTTACACAGATTCGGCTAAAGAGTTTAGCGAGTCAGATTGACCCATATTGAGGTACAACGAACAAGTTATCATTTGTATATCTCAATCAATGTAATCCTTAGACCTGAGGTTATTGCATAATCCGAGTTGAGGATCACCGAGTTAGGTTGTGTCAAACGCTAATCCATAACTGGGCAGTTATAATGGCAGAGTTCGGGTCGACTGAGAATCAAGCTACGTGATGTGAATAACCAAGATGGTATTTTGCCCCTCCACTTGGAGAGATATTCTCTGGGCCCTCTCGTAAGATATGATTCGGAAAGCATGGCCATGCACGACTCGGTGTTAACCGAGGCGATTGACTAAGTGTTAGTCGAGTGAATCACTTATCTCGTATCGAGAAGAGAGTCAGACTATTTAAGGGATGACATATAGTCGCCTATAGTCTGACAAGGTATATTGTGAGGCAAAAGGGACTCGGACGCAAGTCACATTAGAAAGGCAAGTCGTCATGACTCTTTGGTACTTGGGATTCGGCATGTTCTGCTAGGAGTTGCTGCCGACTGATCGATTGTGAGTCGGACTCCGATCGTGTTCGAGAAGCCATGAGCCTGCTGGGTCACACACTTAAGAGAGGGAGCAAGTTTGGATTGGATCTGAACTGGAAATATGGTTGGGTTGGACCCGAGCCTGATTTGGACTGAGTCAGTGAGTCGGACTCACGGTGACTAGTGTTATATGGGCCTTAGTGAATGGGCCACGAGAGTGGAGCCCATGTTCAATCCCTATATATAGTGGAGCACCGTAACCCAGAAAGGTTAATCGTTGATCGGTTAGGTCATTCCATGTGTTGGAAACCCTAGCTCCACAGCAGTCCTAACGTCGTATCGAACCTAGCAGTTTGCTGCCGGTGCTCCTCCTTGTACGTGTGGATACCAGCAGAGGTGCTGTACGATCAGCACCAGGACGATCGGATCACAAAGGACTGCACTGCATCAACTGATGCGCTTCATCAGTAATCCACAACTGCGCGTCTAGTGGTAAACCTTGTGGCCTTCTACCTCGGCTATATCTTGGGATCACCACGTTAGAGGAAAAAGTTTTGTTTTATCTCTGCGTGGCGCAACAGTGTTATCAGAGCGATAGCTTCTGGTTTTAGGCTCGAGATCTCCCATATGTGATATGGGTAGGCTGTAGATGAGATCTATATGCTGTTTTGGCGGTCGATCTATGAGATAGATTGGTTTTGTACGAGGTTGATTGGATCAACTGTACTCGGGGAATGGTAGATCTGATTTCCGTGATCATACTGCTAAGGTCGTGGAACGACATACCC